>CM060926.1:198042078-203042078 GCA_030737875.1 Allium sativum | reverse complement strand
CGGAAAACTATCGGAAAACTCATGCTAAATTCCGTCGCAAAATCTGACACAATTACCGTCATGGTTTTTACCGACAACAGTTTTATGCAGGAAATCCGTCGCTAAAACCAAAATAGCGACGGAATTGAAGCGGATATTTCCGCTGCTATATGCGCTTTTTCTTGTAGTGGATGTGACATTCTAAGTGAATGAGGATGACTTCTATGGATGAATGCCTGATAGAGTATTTCCAGAAAGGTCACGTACATTGATTTCTTCTACCGTACCAAGAGTGGAAGCGGAGAAGGAAACTTCTTTTAGCTGACACGTAATATATGGTTGTAGACGTCAAATTAGTGATTTTGATGGATCTGACAATGTGGCATTCGAAGTGAATCTGATGTAATGATAAAACGTAGTTTCTAGCCTCACATCCAATAAATGACAGAAATCGGGCTTGCATCATGGCTTTGTAGGTCGCACCTATTAGGTTGTATAATCACCTGATCTAGAGTTTCATTTACTTCTAAAAATATATTGTTGATGCTGTCCCATTCGGGAAACGGTTGCTGATCCCAACCGTTGGTGATATACATTCGATACACTCAAGCAAAATGAGTGGTCGGTCATGTGTGGCCGGGTTGCAAGATGTTCTTGTTGAACCCAGTGTATTCCTCTCTAGAGATACACTAGCGAAATGCGGTTCCATACCTTGTCATAGTTGGAAATCCATTACCCAATACGTGCTTGCGATTTTGATTGTATACTATGTATGTAGAACGTGAGATGAAAGCGTTTCTGCTAGATGATTATTATATTGTGTTGATAGACATTATTATAATATCAAAAGGTTTTGATATAAAGATTGTTTGCATACTCATAAGGGAAAAACCCGTTCCGTTATACGGCGTGGTCTTATGAGATATCGTTTACTTGTTCAACTGTTTTAAACTGTTTTACTCATACCAGTCCCATGACTAACCCAGAGTTTATTTTGTTTTGTTTTCCCTAAACTCTTGGGTGCTCAATTTTGTACGAGCAGTCAAGTAGTCGGGATTTACAGATACTTGAAGAGCTGGAGTAGGAGGCTTCAGGATTATATAGCTATTATTATTCCGCTGTGTTGTAAGTGTTGTACTTGGTAATGATATGTATATTCAAGTACAGATTTATATTTCAAAGTTATGTTATATTTTATTCGTTCCGTTGTGAGGTTCGTGTTACTCTGATGTTGTTGTTGTCTTCTCCTTCTTCTATTCTAAGTTTCTATCTCTTCTATTCTCACCCTCTAATTTCTTTCATTAACTACCAGGTTTTTTTGATGTTTGGTTAGTCGTCATTGTGTTTATGGTGATAACCAAAGTCGCTCAAAACTGGGTCGTTACATAGATGATATCCACCGCAACCCATTCACCTGGGAGATCAGGAACTTACGAAACCCTTCTGACTTCAAGTTTCTGGTCATAGAACCCTACAACAGACGAATCAACCATTCATCTCATGCGATACATGCGCCACACGGAAGTGCTCTCTGCATCGACTAACGTCATGGCTAAGTGCTTCCCTCTATTCCTCACCGACATAGCCGGCCTGTCGTTCCGGAAGTTAACGACTGAGTCAATCAGCAGTTGGAACGTGTTGGTAACCCGTTTCATCGAGCTATTCAGAGTTTGCATATCCCGACCAAAGAGTGTCATGTTCCTTACTTCCATCAAACAACGGCCCGGCAAGACCCTCCGGTTTATAATGATCCGGAATTTTGAACCAATTTAAAATTCGAATTTTTAATCCTTGAATTGATTTGAATTTGACATAAATATATATGGTTAAGAATATTTAATAATTTTGATAAGTTAAATACTAGATTTTATTTGAATTATAAATTTAATGAATGAGAATGATTATTTATAAGTTTGGATTTATTTGTCGTTCGATCGGATTTGTCAAACTGTAACATCAATTTGTAGCATTAGAATTACGTGGTACCTTTAGTTTTAATAGCATTTAAAAGAAAGTGCTACCAAAAGTTCCTTTTTCTCCTTAAGACAAGTGTTAAGACACATGTCTTTATGCATGCTCCCTTTCATGCATGATTGCCACTTGCCCCCTTATGTGTCTTTACCTCCTTACTCCTCCTTTCCTATATAAGGAGGCTCTTTCTCCTTTTCCTATATAAGGATTGCCACTCGCTACCAAAAGTTCCTTCGCTAGGCACGCCTACTGTGAAGATTTGGAAAGATGTTCGGTGAGAACTCCTTAAACTTCTACACTAGTTTATTTTACATTAATTAGTGAAGAATTAGTTATAATTTAAATAGTTAACTAGTGTAATTAGTTTAAACCGGTTATTGATGTTAATGGTTGTTATTTGTTGTGATGGATGATGGTTGCGTAGTTTAGAACACACACTATTAAGTGTTAATGTTATAACTCTTATGCACAGTTATTATTTATTAATTATGTTGATTATGGTTGCAATGGATGTTTTATGATGTTTGTAAATGTTGTTTCGCACACACCATGACAAAACAATTATGGTATAACATTTGTGATCGGCTAATCTCCTTTATAATTGGTAATGATATTATTATTGAAATCGAAGGTTAAATGTTGACAATGACACATATATGAATACATATATATTTATGAAGTCTCCTTAAAAATAATAATAAATAAAATACTGGAACGTTCTAGGATGATAGAGAGGATAGTGTCTAGGCTTGGGTTTGGATAACATAGTTTCCTGCTCTCCCTGGCTATCCCTAACTGATCCGACGGATGGGATGGTTAATGCAAGATCTAATTATTTGAATTTAGAGATAAATCAAAATTTAATTTTCTTAAGTTAAAAAATAAAAGCTAAATTTTAAACCCAAATTAATTTGGAAAATCAATTTAAATGATTTTGAATGGTTTATGTAAGTATATAATGGTTGTCTAAGGTATTTTGAAGTATCACAGTATAATTTTTATTGTGATCAAAATTGCTTTTGCCGCACAACGGCAATTCGCGTATTTTAGTTACAAACTTCAAACGGTTATTACTTTTGCAATTTAAATCGGATTTCCACGAAACAAAGTACGTTTGATTCCTATTAACGAGAATTTTCAAATGAGTGAAAGAAGATTTTAATTTCAAGTTATAATTTTTAAGTTATATTTAAAACCGTTTCGAAAAATGACGCTTTAAGTACAGTTATCGACCGTAACTATAAACAGCAAAATATGAAAAAATTGTAAAATCATTATAAAATTATGTAAAAGTGTTTTGAATTGGAAATTTTAAGTTTTGGCTAAGATAAACGTTTAATATAACAATTTTGTAACACTTTTGCAGCATTTTTGAAATGTTATTGTAACAACCCGGAAAATCTGAGCCAACTAAATTTTTTTATTTTAGCGATTTTAATGGATTTTGATTATTTAAAATGAATTATTTTAAACAATAACGACGAAAAATTTATTTTCGACGAAGTTAAAATGAATAAATTTATTTTAATTATACAATGAGCCTGAAATGGCGCGGTAGTTCAAAAATTCGATTTCTAATTTCAATTGAATATAAAGAATTCAATATAAGTTAGAATTGGACGAAACAAGAAATATTTGAATCTGTTTGATCATATCTTTCTAACGAAGTTAAGAAACTAAGATTTCACTTTATAGAGTGTAAGATATGTCCAGTTTAAAATTCAGGAAAGTCGCTTTGGTATTTATATATATTTTAATATATATAAATCCCTTAGAAATGGAAATTGTGCAAACCACCTTCGTTTTCGACGAAACCACTATTGTTGGATTCGGAATGTCAGGTTATTGCTGGATACCATTTTTCATAATTTTTGAAATCAATATGTGAGCTAGCAAAAGAAAACGTGTTTTGTCAGTTTCAGTCAAAGTGGATCGACCTGAAAATGGCCATTTTACAAACGGTCTTCAAATTTGACGAAATTTGTTTTGTTACGACCGTATCACCAAAATGAAGCTAGAAATAATTTTTTTGGAATTTTTAGAGTCAGTATGTGGCCTCGGTAAATTAAAATGTACGATCAAATCTAAAATTGAATGTTTAATATTTTAATTTGAAGAATAACTGATTGAAACAGTCGAATGGACTTATGAAACATATTTCATTATGTTCGGAATGGGGGTATTTAGCTAGGGCGACAGTCGTTGTGCTAGGATTGGAATTCGTATGGAGAAACACTATTTTTCGAATTAAATATTATTAAAAATATAATATGAATACATATTGGCCAATCACGCTTCAACGAAACCTTAATTTTCATTTCTTAAAATTGGCCGCCGCTGTTTGAAACGAATGGCGATTTCATTCTGGAATTCCCTCCCTTCAAACTTGAAATCCACCCAATATATTGAAGAACTTCCCATTACGAAATCACTCAACTTGAAGAGGTCGAGGTTCTCTATGGTGGTGATTGGAGAATTTACAGCGTGGAGGTTGGAAAACGAGGTGAAAGTGGTGCCGTTCATTGATCAATTTTGGCGAGAGGAACCCACCGAGTTTGCCTGAACTCCAGCGGTAGGGAAGCGCCACGTAGGCCTTCGTCGTGGCCAAGCCAGATCGTCGTCTGGCCCTTCCTTTAGCCTGCGAACCGAAACCCTACAAATGGAAGAAGCGTTCGAAGTCGGCTCCAGTATTGGACGAAGGAGGAAGAAAGGATTAGGGGTGAATAATCCTTAATTGAATTAATTTAATAATTTGGGAAATGTGGTTAATGTATAAACTCCTGTAACTCTTTCGTACAATATCAAAATCAGATGATTTCAGAAGTGTTGGACTTGTCTCAACGAGATCTACAACATGGAACTAACCAGAATAGAAATAGAGCATGTCAGAATTTTAGCCAAATTCGAATCAAAACAAAGCGGAATTCAGAAATAAAGCTGATCAATGTGAGAACTTCTCACTAAAATTATTTCTGTACAGTTATTTATTTTATAACTGCATATATGAAATGCTCCCCGTCGTCCATAGACCATGGACGACTTGTTTGATTGTATTGTATTGTGAACTTTGAATGAGATCTGTGTGTGTGTATATATATATGAAATGCGAATGAAAAATATATATGAACTGTGAATAAGATGTTTGTGCATATATATATGAAATGCAAATGATAAATATATATGAACAATGAATAAGATGTATACATATATATGAAATGCGAATGAGAAATATATATATACGATGTGAAATGAAATATATATACGATGTGAATTGAAATATATATACGATGTGAATTGAAATATATATATACGATATGAATTGAGATATATATACGATGTGAAATTGAAATATATATACGATGTGAAATGAAATATATATACGATGTGAAATTGAAATATATATATGAAATGTGGAATATATATATGAAGTATGAAAGATAGCTGGATGGATTGGTATCTTTGAGGATGGCTGCTTGGATTGATGTTTTGTATTTCATTTGGGCTTATTGTTAGAGAGTTTTTTGATGTTGTATCTCATTATTTTTTGTTATATCATAGAGAGTATGGGTTATTGTATTGGAGTAGATATACTTCAATATCGGATGGTGGCCTTGCCGGAATTCGATATTGGAGTGGATGGGCGGTGGTTTATCCGGAGCTCATCTATCTACGGTCCTTACATCCCCAGAGAGTTATTATGCCTTATCTTGTATTCTTATGTTCTGTAGTCGGACTCTGTACCTTTGTTTTTATTATATATATATATATATATGTGTGTGTGCTCTCTTCTCTTCAGAAGATCACACATTTTTGTTTCAAAAAAATATATGAAGTATGAAATAAAATATATATACGAAATGTGGAAAATATATATATGAAGTATGAAATAAATATATATATATGAAATGTGAAAACGATATATATAAATATGAAATGTGAAAACGATATATATGAAATGTGAAAACGATATATATATATATATATATATATATATATATATATATGAAATGTGAAAACGATATATATGAAATGTGAAAACGATATATATATGAAATAAGGAAACGATATATATATATGAAATGTGAAAACGATATATATATATATGAAATGAAAATAATATATATTTTAAATTAAAATTATATATATATGGAGTGTGAATGAAATAAATATTGATTGGTTAAAAATATTGTTTTTAACGTATATGTGAGATGTATAAAATTGTCATGTATACGGAATATTCAATTTTGATATGAAATTGAAAATGAGTGGAAATCGTTTTTAAAACAATTTATAAAATACTTTTTGAATGGAAATCAATGAAATATATATATAATATATATATTAATGGCTTGAATAGAATGCGCCACGCAGCGACCATTCGCGAATTTCGACCATTGACTTCGAATTGACTTTACGGGAGATCCGACCGTTGGATTCTCCTGAAACCGGGATCGTTGGGTTCATATCGAAAAGATCTTTCCAACGGATATAAGAGATTTGAAATCTAACAGTTGGATTTGGAATTATGTCCAAATCAAATTTGGAAAAGGTCGTTGTAAGTGCAGTTCGATGACCGCTTATGGAAATCGACTGTACAAGCCTTGATAAAATTATTAAAAATATCAATAATTTTTGTAAAATCATAATAAATGATTTGGAAAGAATTGGGATGAAAAATTCCATATTTGAAAAGATAAAGTATATTTTTGTCGAAATAAACTAGTTATTAACTAGAAAAATAATCCAATATTTTTAAATAAATGAATTGGATTTGAAATGGTTTTAAAAATAACCAGAAATTTCCAATAAATAAATTGGAATGGTTTGGAATAGAAATAATCTTCGGGATTTTTCGATATCGGATTCCGTTATTATACCGATATTGCAGAGGAATTTGGAAGATATATATATATCGTTGTTCCAATACAATATTTGTTGGTTTCAGAATTTGATGTTGAATATAAGACGATACTATTTTTATTCAGAGCCTTATATTTAATATCAAGTTGAATTTTGGGGTTTGTCGTGAACTGTGTTTAAATGACAATGGTTCTTTAACCCAGTTAAAAGCAGGATTAATATTCCTAAAAGTTGAATAATTATTAAGTAATGATTTTCGAGATTGAAACCAACTGGAGTTTGAATAAATCTTTAATTAAATTGTGAATGTATAAATGGTAATCGAATTTACCAAAAACACGAGAAGTGATTAAACCAAATTTACTTTGTTGTTGATATTGATTGTGGTTGATTGATAGTTTGGATTGTGCTCGACCAGTTTATGAGCAGAATACGCTTTTACATTTAGCATTGGGTTGGGTAGAAATATCTGTATGCTAACATCTTGTGAAACACTTCACGATTTGACTATGAGATGTTTAGCGATGTTGTTGAGTTCATTTCAAATTTGATGAATGATTTTGAAATGATATTTCACTTAAGTGAAGAAATGTATTCCCGATTTTGGACAGGGAATGGCTTATAAAAATATTTTATAAAACAGAAAGGATTTGTAACGACCCGCATTTTTCAGCAACATAATAATTTATTTATTTAATTATTTAAATAGTGAATTAGAGAATTTAATGGTCATTTAATTAAATAACTTTGAATATTTAATTAATATAAATAATTAAATAATATATTAAATTCTGAAATAATCAGAATTGGCTAAAATTGCGATATGGTGTGAATTGGGCAATTTAAAATATATAATTCAGTTTAGAATTGAATTACGATAACGAAAATATTTAATTAACGATGGTTGAATGTATAAATTATAATATAATTATAATCGAGCTCGTAATGGCGCGGCAGTTCACGATTTGGCGATTCGAACTTTAAATGAATATACAAAAGCCGTTTTAAGTTGGATTTCTGTGAAACAAGAAACGTTAGGAGCTGGTGGAGTATATTTTTCTAGTGGAAGAGAAAATTCGAGATTTTGTTGTGTAGATTTTGATTTATGTCCGAATCAAATTTTAGAAAAGTCTCTATGGAATTCCTTTATAATTTATAAGGATTTATTTATATTTTAAAAAGGAATTTCAATATAAATCGAATATCGATTTAATCGGGATTTGAAATATCGAGTAAGAAATTCATATAAGAATATTCTAGAGCTGTATTATATTCCGTGTGAATATATACGATAATATTTATTTATAAATATTTAATTTAATTGTTTTTAAATATATTTATATATTTAAAAGTGTTATTTAGAGCTTTAAAAATAGCCAGTTTTGCAAACGACCTCAGAATTCGACGAAACTAATTTTGTTGGATCCGCAATGTTAAATTATTGCTAGATTTCAGTTTCCGTGATTTTTGAAGTTAGTATGTGGCCGTACGGGATTTTAATGTGAGAAACAGTCGATAATTCGACCTTTAAAAATACGTGGCGTGAGCAAACAGAGTCGCAATTCGACGAAACCAATTTTGTAGGGACCGTAATGTCGAACTGTAGCTGCATGTCCAGTTTGGTGATTTTTTGGTATCATGTGTAAGCAGAGGAATTTTTAAAGGACAAACGACAGTAATGATTGATTATAAACTAATAAAATAATCAATATTAAATATTAAATCTTGCTATAAATAATCCTTAACTTTCCATAACCTAATTCATTTCCCCTAATCAACTAAAAAGAGCGCCGCTGCTCAGAAAAAAAATTCTACAGCCAAATCGTGAGCTTAGAAATTCAAGAACAATTCAAAACATATTTTATAAATGCCAAGAGTTATATATTTGAGATCCTTAGGCCTTCCTCTTCATTTTGATATGAGTATTATATCACTCAATGCATTTTTCTAAAAATGGGAATAACAGCTAGCACCTAGGGTTGGAAATCACAGGTTGAAAAGGGCTCAGATTCCTGTTTCTGATCTTGTTTTCGGGTTCTACCAGTAATTCCGCACCTGGTAGCCTAAATTAGAGGATTTATGCAAACATTTTTGTCGATCCTTTTCTTAGGTTGAGCTACTTTCATCGAGCGACGCGATCTCCAGGAAAGGTTCGAGTTCATCCTTGTGGTGTTGGATTGGAAGAGGAAGTGTTGAGGAGTTGATATGTGTAGTTAATTTTCGATTTCATGGTGGGATAGAGGAGTGGGATTTGAAGAAGGATCGGCTATGGCTTTGTGTTTGGGAGCGACGGGTTATCAGAGTAATTGGGGAAGATGAGTACGGGTGGGGTTGGTTATTCACGTTGGGTTTGGGCCTTATAGAAGTGGTGAGCCCAATTAAAGTAGGTATTTGGTTTTTATTTTTAATTTAAATTTGTATGCATGAACTTGTAAAATACGTATCTTCTACATACAATATCAGATTGACGAACCGTAGTTCCATTGAGACCGTATGGACGGACACTACATGGTGGAACTGACTGGAAGTCCATAGGAGCTCGTTACAATTTATGGTGAAATAAATTATAGGTCTGAATCGAGCAATGGTTATCGTTATTAACGATGATCGTCCAATGTGAGTAAAACTCACCAACTCTTAATAGTTATATTTTTATAACGTATATTTAGAACTGATAAATGATGATTGATTGTTGTGTATTAACTGTTTGGTTGAATTGCTTGTGTATTGATTGAAATTATAGATAACGATATGTGTATATATATATAAGCCGTTAATCGAATATTGATTCTGTTATTCAGAATATTTTATACTCGTGTCGTTTAACATTTGTGATGCAGGGAAACAGGTTAAAGGGGTCCAACTGGACTCCTCAATATTTATGATATTGTTCTGTTCATATATTGTAATATATAATGTGATATATAATGTGATATATAATCTGTTTGATTATGTTTGTTTAAATGATATCGATCATCGTGATTTTCTATTTTAAATATCATAAAAGACCCAGGGATGTAAAAAGAAATATTTCAATGTATATTGAAATAAAGGAATTTTATAAAATCAATCGATTTTATAAAAGGAAATATTTTGAAAATAAAGTATTTATAAAATCATAGGATTTTATAAAGGAGAACATTTATTTAGAAAATAAATAAAGTATAAGAGGATTATTTATTTAGAAAATAAATAGACAAATATAGGAAGAGAAATATTTGTAAAACATTTACAAATAAAGTTATAAAAGGAATTATTTATTTATGAAATAAATAGAGTTATAAAAGGGAATTTTAAATAAGACTTAAGTGTTAGAAACGTAATGGATTATATAAAGGAATTAATCGAGTTAGAATTAGTCGATTAGAGTAATTGAATATAAAGTTATTCGAAATAGAGTTTATTGAATATTAGTTATTCAAAATAGAGTAAATCAAATAAAGTTAAGCAAAATTAGAAACTGACTAGAGATTTGTAAATTGAATGGTCTTCTAAGTGTCTATCTGATGTGGTTTCGGCCTTCGGGATTAATACTTAGGGAATTGTTCTCATACAAATTTAGAGTCAGGGACTGATTGTTGTGGAAGAATAGTGATACTTAATTAAGCCATGGAAATGTTTTCCAGTGTTAATAACGTACATTTTCTAAATGTAGAAAATGAGGAAATATATATATATGGTTGATGATTGGATCGATATAATTCCCAGTTGGAAATAATATCGTTGTTTGCACACATGTTTTCTTTGATTGTTAAATCACAGACTATCAAGGTTTTGACCATTTTAACGTTGTTAATATGGAGAGACCGGTTGGATTATTATCCGAAGAACCACTCTGTATTGGCATAAGCGTTGCGAATCATATATGCCAAAGATAATTGATGACGGAGTAAAGTGCAAGAGCTATTGTATAAATCTTAGATAACAATTTCCTAAGATGGGTTACTGAATAGTGCCTTCGGTTTGTCCAGTCCCAGGACAACTTGAATGGACGAAGGTCTGACAGAGTATATCTGATAGATCGCGTAAGTTGATCTCTTCAAACGTATTCACATTTGGTGGCGGAGGAATTCGTTTCTCTTAGCTGTATACCCGTGTTATTTTTGGATAAATCAATTTGTGATTTAAAGGGTGTGACAATGTGACATTCTAAGTGAATGAAAATGTGGCGTGTAAAAGATAAGCGTAGCTTCTAGC
The DNA here is from genome assembly GCA_030737875.1 of Allium sativum. Lineage (NCBI taxonomy): Eukaryota > Viridiplantae > Streptophyta > Magnoliopsida > Asparagales > Amaryllidaceae > Allium > Allium sativum. The sequence continues at coordinate 203,031,071 of CM060926.1, read as the reverse complement.
CTCACATCCGGTAAATGAGAAAAATTGGGCAGGCAGCATGGCTATGTGGGTAGCTCCCATTAGGGTGTATTATCACCTGATCTAGAGTTTCATTTATTTCTATAATCTATTGTCGATGCTGTCCCATTCGGGAAACGGTTGCTGATCCCAACCGTTGGTGATATACATTCGATACACTCAAGCGAAATGAGTGGTCGATCATGTATGGCCGGGTTGCAAGATGTACTTGTTGAACCCAGTGTATTCCTCTCTATAGGTACACTAGTGAAAGTTGGTTTCATACCTTATCATAGTTGGTAATCCATTACCCAATACGTACTTGCGGTTTTGATTGTATACTATGTATGTGGAATGTGAGATGAAAGCGTTTCTGCTAGATGATTATTATATTGTGTTGATAAACATTATTATAATATCAAAAGGTTTTTGATATAAAGATATTTTGGATTCTCATAAGGGAAAAACCCGTTCCATTATACGACGTGGTCTTATGAGATATCGTTTACTTGTTCAAACTGTTTTAACTGTTTTACTCATACCAGTCCCATGACTGACCCGGAGTTTATTTTGTTTTGTTTTCCCTAAACTCTTGGGTGCCCAATTTTGTACGGGCAGTCAAGTAGTCGGGATTTACAGATACTTGAAGAGCTGGAGCAGGAGGCTTCAGGAGTTTATATAGCTATTGTTATTCCGCTGTATTGTAAGTGATGTACTTGATAATGTATGTATATTCAAGTAAAATCTTTTATTTCAAAGTTATGTTATATGTTATTCGTTCCGCTGTGAGATTCGTATTACTCTGATGTTGTGTTCTTCTTCTTCTATTCTAAGTTTCTATCTTATCTTTCCTCACCCTCTAATTTTTTTCATTAACTACCGGGTTTTTCGATGTTTGGTTAGTCGTCATTGAGTTTATGCCGATAACCAAAGTTGCTTAAAAACCGGGTCGTTATAGTTGGTATCAGAGCTTAAGGTTAAGTAATTACCTTGGCTCTGTGGTGTGACTCGGTGGAGATGGGTTAGTAATAACCTTGATTGAGTTTGTGTGTATATATATATATGAGAGCGTATTTGTTATTCAATATAAAATTGTTTTATATTGTGGAGATTTATTGATTGAGTGACTTATGAATTTCTGGTCGATCAGTTTGATCCACTATATCGATAGGAGTTACTAAACACTTGAATACGATGAACCGTCATGGTATGTTTTGAAAAGAGGGTAAATGAAATAATTTTACCCAAAGTATATTTTGATATAAAGAAGTATACATATTGGAATTATTATATTTAATGGGTTGGTCATGATTTTAATCAAGTAAGATTATAAAAATGTGAAATGGTTGTGTAAATAGCCAATCAGAATTCATATAAGTGAAATATATGAAATCGAAATGAATAAAATCTGAAATTAAATCAGGATTGGAATTAAAACCTTGGAATTTGGAAAGGTGTTTTAATTGGATTTAAATTAAATATATGAGGATTTTAAAATCCTGGGAGATTTTAAATTGTTTTACAAACATTGGAATTAGTATTTTGAAATGTATTTCAAAATGGAAGTGTTTATAAATGGTTTTGATAGTGATACAATATTGAACTCACTTCCTTCACTGGAAAATAATTCTAATAATGACTGCAGCATTATCAGTATTCATTTTCAAGTGTGTAAGTGATAGATTACTACCAAAGATTGTTTGTTTTCTAATTGTTTGGGAAAAACAAGTTGTTTGAGATTCAAAAAGGATTGTTTGATTTTAGAAAATCCAAGGTACTTAAAACTCCCAGGAAAATGGTGTTTGGATTAAAACCAAATTGAATTAGAAATTGTAAAAGCAAATAGAAATTGAAATTGAATTGAAACCCGTAAGTGGGAATTGGATTGAAATAGGAAAATCGAGAATGGAACTCAGGTTTGAAATGAAAATTCAACTTAGGTATAAGCGAATGGTTGAAATTGTGGATAAAAATAGATTGGAGTTTGATTGGGATAACATTGGTAAATGTTGAATTGAAAACAGGTGAAAGTGATAGAGATGATATACCCGACAAAAAAGTACAAGTTTATATTTGGTATAAGCATGAGATTTATGAGCCGATTTGGCAAGCCGCTTGGCGGTTTGATTTTCTTTTGGGTTGGAGATGGCCTAGAGAGGCGAGTTGTGGTTGTACCGATTGAGCCGTACAAAGAATTATGGCAAAATTTTCAGAAAAGTTAAGGCGTTACAAAATTTTCAGGATTTTTGAAAATTTTCGTTGATAAGAATTAAGTAATACTTTAATTAAAATTAAATTGGTTCAGTTGAAACTGAAATAAAGAAGTGAACAAATAAGTTCTAACCAGTCGATAGGCTTTGTTTTCTACTTTAGCAATTTCGAGGACGAAATTATTTTAAGTGGGGAAGAATGTAACGACCCGCATTTTTCCACAACATAATAATTTATTTAATTATTTAAATAGTGAATTAGAGAATTTAATGGTCATTTAATTAAATAACTTGGAATATATAATTAATATAAATAATTAAATAATATATTTAATTTTGAAATAATCAGAATTTGCAATGGCGATATGGTGTGAATTGGGCCATTTAAAATATATAATTCAGTTTATAATTGAATTACGATAACGAAAATATTTAATTAACGATGGTTGAACATATAAATTATAATATAATTATAATCGAGCTCGAAATGGCGCGGTAGTTCGCGATTTGGCAATTCGATCTTTAAACGAACATACAGAAGCCGTTTTAAGTCGGATTTCTGTGAAAGAAGAAACGTTAGGAGCTGGTGGAGTATATTTTTCTAGTGGAAAAGAAAAATCAAGATTTCGTCTTGTAGATTTTGATTTATGTCCAAATCAAGTTTTAGAAAAGTCGCTGTGGAATTCCTTTATAATTTATAATGATTTATTTATATTTTACAAAGGAATTTCAATATAAATCGAATATCGATTTAATCGGGATTTGAAAAATCGAGTTAGAAATTCATGTTCGAATATTCTAGAGCTGTATCATATTCTGTGTGAATATATACAATAATATTTATTTAAAAATATTTTATTTAATTGTTTTTAAATATATTTATATATTTAAAAGGGTTATTTAGAGCTTTAAAAATAGCCAGTTTTGCAAACGACCTCAGAATTCGACGAAACTAATTTTGTTGGATCTGCAATATTAAATTATTGCTAGATTTCAGTTTCCGTGATTTTTGAAGTCAGTATGTGGCCGTATGGGATTTTAATGTGAGAAACAGTTGATAATTCGACCTTTAAAAATACACTGTGTGAGCAAACGGAGTCGGAATTCGACGAAACTAGTTTCGTTTGGACCATAATGTCGAACTTTATCTACATGTCCAGTTTAGTAATTTTTGGGTATCGTGTACAAGCAGAGGAATTTTTAAAGGACAAACGATAGTAATGATTGATTATGAACTAATAAAATAATCAATATAAAATATTAAAATCTTGTTATAAATAATCCTTAACTTTCCATAACCTAATTCATTTCCTCTGGTCAACTAAAAAGAGCGTCGCTGCTCACAAAAAAAATTCTACAGCCAAATCATGAGCTTAGAAATTCAAGAACAAATCAAAACAAATTTTGTAAATGCCAAGAGTTATATATTCGAGATCCTTAGGCCTTCCTCTTCATTTTGATATGAGGATTATATCACTCGATGCATTTTTCTGAAAATGGGAATAACAGCGAGCACCTAGGGTTGGAAATCGCTGGTTGAAAAGGGCTCAGATTCCTGTTTCTGATCTTGTTTTCGGGTTCTACCAGTAATTCCGCTCCTGGTAGCCTAAATTAGAGGATTTCTGCAAATATTTTTGTCGATCCTTTTCTTGGGTTGAGCTACTATCATCGAGAGGCGCGATCTCCAGGAAAGTTTCGAGTTCATCCTTGTGGTTTTGGATTGGAAGAGGAAGTGTTGAGGAGTTGATATGTGTATTTAATTTTCGATTTTGTGGTGGAATAGAGGAGTGGGATTTGAAGAAGGATCGGCTGTGGATTTGTGTTTGGGAGCGATGGGTTATCAGAGTAATTGGGGAAGATGAGTACGGGTGGGGTTAGGTATTCACGTTGGTTTTGGGCCTTATAGAAGTGGTGATCCCAATTAAAGTAGGAATTTGGTTTTTATTTTTAATTTAAATTTGTATGCATGAACTTGTAAAATACGTATCTTCTACAGACGATGTGATAACCCCAAACCCCGTTGGAACGGTGGCTAGGATAATCTTTGGAATATAACACATAAACAAAATACAGCAGTACAGAAATATAGAATTACACCAGAATGAACATCAAATAACACTGGAAATAATAATCATCATCTGAGTTACACAGAAGAATATGATCACAGGTGGGGTTAGGTATTCACGTTGGTTTTGGGCCTTATAGAAGTGGTGATCCCAATTAAAGTAGGAATTTGGTTTTTATTTTTAATTTAAATTTGTATGCATGAACTTGTAAAATACGTATCTTCTACAGACGATGTGATAACCCCAAACCCCGTTGGAACGGTGGCTAGGATAATCTTTGGAATATAACACATAAACAAAATACAGCAGTACAGAAATATAGAATTACACCAGAATGAACATCAAATAACACTGGAAATAATAATCATCATCAGAGTTACACAGAAGAATATGATCATACTCAGCACAAAATACAGTTTCATCTTAATATAAAATGTCTACAGCGGAATAAAACATAATATACATAATGGTGACTGAGACAGTAAGGTAGAAATGGTAAATCCCGCACCAGCTCCAGCTATCCAAAATAAGTCTGCTAACCTGTATACAAGGCAGCCCGTGTAGAATAGAGGGGCACCCGAGTTTGCAAGTGAAACAAACTACGAGTCAGTCATGGGATTGGTATGAGAAATCAACTTAACTGCTTAATCAACAATAATAAGGCGAATCATAGGACCACGCCGCTTTCACAGAACGGGTATACCCCAGTGATCGCCAGTGCATAAATTAAAGTAAATCATTTAACAACGAAATGCTTTTTAGAAGAATGAAGCCAATATAAGACTCGAGTCCCATCACACAATGCAACGCAAACCAGAGGATAGAGTTTTACCTTATATTGGCCAAAATACGCTTAATACGTATAAAACAAATCTTTTGATATTATTACTAGTGTTTTTATATGTTTCAAAAACAATATCAATCGTAATATCAATCATAGACGACATGAGCGTCCGATGCCACTATGTCGCCAATATAGGTTTACAATCACAACCGCACATGTCGTATTTGGAAATTGGATTTCCGTCATGAACCGAGGCTAGGGGCAAGATCCTCACCGAATTCGAGACTGTCTAGCCCGAGTTTCAGGAACAAAACGTATCGTCCCTTGGAGCCACAGGGTCAGTCCACTCGATGTGGATTAAATAACAACCTGAACACTACGTCTCTCCGCCCTTTGGGGCGTAAGTGAGCTAAATGACTCCATATCGAGGCGCCTCGCAATAGCAAAAACCACACAGGTGAAAAGTATATAAATGTAGGCCAGTTTAAGCACCGACACCACCTCTAGCTAGAAAGAGACGCATGTTCTCCCTGGATCCGTCTCACGTTTTTGGTTCATCCCGAGGTGTGAGGCTCGCGAATCCATGCTATACACAAAGCTATGCCACACAGGCCGTGCTTTGATCATCAACCACAAGACTTTGCTTTTTCAACAGAAGCCTTGATCATCTGTCATTTAGGCATGCCACACAGGCAATTCACTCCATGCGACTGATTTCTATCGATATATAACCTCTGAGCTCGTACGTCTCAGAGAAGGGCGTATAAGCAAGAGAATAAATTCTCCGCTGCCAAATAGATATATATTTAATAGTGATCAGTCAGCACAGAACAAACTCCAATGTCAGACACACAGTCCATTTACAAGTCCGTTCGGGGTCTGAACGAAACCGGAGGAAATTTATTCCTCGTATATCCGAACCATCCACAAGTACGTCCGGATGGCTACCACTGTAACCCCTTCAAGGTAGCTACTCCAATCATGGGCAACAGTAGCACCCCTCCATTCGACATGAAGATCGTCGGTCTTGCACCGTCTTCATATCTTCGACTTTGAATTGTCGATCAATTATTAGAAATGAGATTAAACTCGGCCTTTTCAAATAATTCACGTATGTTAAAATTTAAATCGTTTCTTTCTATGGTTAAATTATTCGACTCTCACATTTCAGTTCTTTAATATAATTTTCATGTCAAACACATTCAACCATCAGAATACCAAGCAAAACAAGAAAAAATAGTTTATTTCCATTCCATATCGCCTATAATATTTTATAACGATATATCATTATTTTTATTTATTTAAAAATAGCCTAATTTAATTAAACGACGTTTCAGGCCATAACGCGGTCGTGGCGCTGTTTTTCTTTAGATTTGATTTTCACATATCTGAAAATCTAACCGTTGGATCTTAACAAATTTTACACCATTGGAAAGATCTTTCCAAGGTGGATCCTACGGGCCCAGTTTCGGGAAAATCCGACGGTCGGATCTCTCGGTATACTCGTTTAAAGTTACGAATTCAAAACGCGAACTACAGCGTCGTTATTCATTATATTTTAATTTATATTTTTATATATATAAATATAATTTCTTCGTCGATTTCTAAACCATTTTCACTTCATATAAAGGTTAAAAATAATATTTTTAACTCACAAATATTTATGTCAACACATGAATATTTCTAACACTTCATGTATTTGATAAAAATGTGATTTTTATCTTTTGAGTCCTTTATTCAACACATGAATATTTTCTAACTTGACTAACACGATAAAAAGGTGATTTTTATTGTTAAAACAATTTATTCAACACATGACTTTTATTCAACACATGAACTTCTCAACACATGAGTATCGTCAACACATGACTATTTTTAATGGTTCATATACTTGATAAAAATAATATTTTTATCGATCTAAACATTTATTCAACACATGGATATTCTCTATATTTCATTCAAGTGATAAAAATGTGATTTTTATTGTTTAGAGTTTTTATTCAACATATGAATATTTTATATACTTCACTTACATGATAAAAATGTGATTTTTATCGTTCTATCGTTTTATTCGACACATGAATATTTTATATACTTTGTTCATATAATAAAGATGTGATTTTTATTGTTAAAACAATTTATTTATTCAACACATGAATTATTTTTCAACACATGAACTATTTTTTTTCAACACATGAATATTCCACACGTGGATATTTTATATAGTTTGTTCATACAATAAAGATATGATTTTTATTGTTAAAACAATTTATTTATTCAACATATGAATTATTTTTCAACACTTGAATATAGTTCAATACATGAAAAAATTCGAACACACAAATATTTCAGAAAATTTCAGCAGCATAACGGCAGAGTAGTAAAACCGGCACCATCCCTTAAGACGGCTCCTCGCTCTATCTTAATACCTTTTGGTATTTGAAAGTGGGGATTCATGCATCTAGTTCGCACGCAGGCGACATGTTTTTCATTCATTTCCTCACCCTTATCCTATTTGGATTCTAACTACTCTCAATTATTCTCTCAACCACAAAGGTATTTTTCAACCACAAGGGTATTTTTCAACCACAAGTATTTTTCAACCACAAATATTTATCAACCACAAAGGTATATTTCAACCACAAACAACCATTCACCCATATCAACCAAATTTCACATCACACCTCAAACAAGTCGTCCATGGTCTGTGGACGACAGGTGTCAGGAGTTTCTAAAACTCCGTCGGCAACCTAATATATTTTATTTCCATTTCAAGTGAGTTAGAAATCTCACATTGGTTCGACACTTCGCTAAAAATTGTAGAAGGCTCAGAAAAATATCCAGTATCTTCTAGAATATAGAGAGCGTCGACACGGTCCCGATGTCTCTTGTTTCAATGAATTTCGACCACAAACGAAAAAGATACGATTTTTATAAGTTAGTCAACCATTTGCAACAATTTTAGATGTTAAAACAGTTTAAATATATAAAACCCGTACCTCAGCCCTTTTAATTCGAAACTATGTTTCAAATTAATTTCAAATCCGTCGATTGTTGCTTGGATCAGCCGGCTTGACGTTGTCGAGGGTGGAGAGGGCTCCACGGCGCCACCACTGGTGGTCAACTCGTCGGCGGCAGGGAGGCAGGGCGGAGGTTCGAAGTTCGGATGTTTGAGAGGCTCGATCTCGAGAATGGCGCAACGATGGAGGTCGAGGGTGGTATGGATTTGAAGAGGAGAGAAGGATCTTCCAAAAGTTGCAAAGGGGTGGGGGGTTTTGGGGCGTGGTTTCGCCGGAATCGGAGGAGGAAGGTGGCGAAGCTTTTCCGCCGTTAATCCCTGTTGTCGGGGAGAGAGAAGCGGGTTTTCTAAAAAAAAAATTATAAAAAAAAATCTGATTGGTCCAGATATATATTTAATATTAAAAATAGGGTTTTCATAAACGAACTCCTTTTCAAACCCAAAGACTATCGCCCCCAGCTAAATACCCCCATCCCGGACACAACAGGATATGTTGCGTAAGCCAATTAGACTGTTATAGTCAGTTTTTCTTCGAATTAAAATATAAAACATTCAATTTCTGATTTGAACGTACATTTTAATTTGCCGGGCCCACATACTGACTCGAAAAATTCCAGAAAAATTATTTCTAGCTTCGTGTCGATGGTACGGTCCTAACAAACTGATTTTGTCGAATTCTGAGACCGTTTGAAAAATGGCCATTTTCGGGTCGATCAGATTTAACTTAAACTGACAAAACACGTTATCCTTTGCCACGCTCGCATATTGATTCAGAAAATTATGAATTTTGGAACGTAGCATTAATTCGACGTCTCGGATCCAACAAAAGTGGTTTCGTCCAATTCTGAGGTCGTTTGCAAAATGGCTATTTTTAAGGCCTTTATAAATATATTAAAATATATATAAATTCCACAGCGACTTTACTAAAATTTAAACTGGACATATCTCTCACTCTATAAAGCAAAATCTCAGTTTCTTAACTTCGTTAGAAAGATATCTTCACACACATTCCAATATTTCTTGTTTCGTTCAATTCTGACTTATATTGAATTTTGTATATTCATTTGAAATTCGAAATCGAATTTTCGAACTGCCACGCCATTTCAGGCTCGTTATATAATTAAAATAAATTTATTCCCTTTTACTTTGATTTAAATAAATTTTTTGTTGTTATTATTTAAAATATTCATTTTAAATAATCAAAATCCGCTAAAATAGCCAAAATAAAAATTTTGAATTGGCTCAGATTTTCCGGGTTATTACAATCTCCCCCACTTAAAATCTTTTCGTCCTCGAAAAGGAACGAAGTCGGAATTTGTTTACAAATCAACTCAACTTCTATTATTTTAATTATGGCTTAAGTTCTTCAACTTTTTAGTTTCTAAGAACTTTTCAAAATTTTCAAAAATTTGGCTAACACCCAAAATTTTCGAAAGATTTCGCCATAACCTCCCTTGTACGGGAGCATCGGGAAAATCCCCAAACCACCACACAGGCCCTCTGATCTCAAAAATAAAAAGAAACAGCCAAGCGGCTAGCCAATCGGCTCATAAAATCATCAAAACCCCAAGAAATACAATAAACATGTACCTATTTGACGGGCAAACAATTTTATTCCTCTTCTTTGCGTACCTGCTATGACCTGTTCAATTACATACATATATATGTATACATGTATGCATGCATTTCAATCAAAATTTCACACAGTTCAATATTTGATTCAAGTTGGATTAATCTACTCTTTTTCTCATTTTGATTAGATTCATTATCATTCTAACATTTAATTATTCAAATTATAGTCACACAACACAAACAACAATCAATGAGTTAATTAACTTTCCAAATATATATAACTTATTTATATACTTAAAAATCATATTTTGTATTAAGATCGGGTTTTATATATTTAAAACATTTCATCCATGAAAAGGGAACAATAGCAAGGTAGAAAACAATAATAAAGTAGAAAACAGTGATAAAGGTAGAAAACAAAACAGAAATGCAAAGTATGATAAATGTACCTTGCACCGGAGTTAATCAGAGATATCCATTCTGCAATTGGGATAAGCCTTCTTAATGCTCTCTTCAGTTTCTCAAGTACAGTCTCTAGGATCTCCACTCCACTTCACTTTAACTAAATGAACCATCTTGTTCCTCAGCTCTTTAGTTTCTTTGCCAACAATACTTATTGGCTCTCTTCTCACAGCTAATTCTGGAGTAATTTCCAAGAACTCTTGCGAGGCTTCTTCCACAACCAAGTCCGGATCATGCACATGTTTTCTAAGTTGAGATACGTGAAACACATCATGTACTCCAGGCAACCAGTCAGGTAATTGAACTCTATAAGCGAGACTTCCAATCCGTTCTAGAATAGGAAATGGACCAATAAATCTAGGTGCCAACTTCCCAGTTTTGCCAAATCGGATCACTCCTCTCATCAGAGAAACCCTCAAGTACACATAGTCGCCAACAACAAATGCCAAATCTCTTCTTCTCGAATCTGCATAGCTCTTCTATCGACTTTGAGCCATTTGTAATCGCTTCTTAATCAAATCGACTTTGTCAGAAGCGTCACGAATCATATCTGGTCCAAATACAAGTCTATTGCCAGGTTCAACCCAACAAGCGGGAGATCTGCACGGTCTACCATACAAGGCTTCGAATGGTGACATTTTCAGGCTCGCTTGATAACTGTTGTTGTATGAGTATTCGGCCAAATGCAAATGGTCTTCCCATGATCCACCAAAGTCAATAATACAGGCCCGCAATAAATCTTTTAGAATACGATTCACCCTCTCAGTTTGTCTATCTGTTTGAGGATGATATGCGGTGCTTAGATTCAGCTTCGTTCCCAATTCTTCTTGGATTGTTTCCCAGAATTTACTAGCGAATATCGAGTCACGATCACTGACGATACTCATAGGAACCCCATGGAGTTTAACAATTTCCTTGCAATAAATCAGTGCCAGACTTTGAGCCGTTCTATTGGATCTGACAGGTATGAAATGGGCGGTCTTCGTGAGACGATCTACGATAACCCAAATATTGTCAATTCCTTTCTTTGTTCGGGGCAAACCATCAATGAAGTCCATAGAGATTTGTTCCCACTTCCAATTGGGAATTTCCAATGGTTGTAACAATCCAGCCAGTTTCTGTTGATCGCTTTTGACTTGTTGACAAGTAGAACATCTGCGAATGTATATAGAGATGTCTCTTTTCGACGACTTCCACCAAAATGTTCGCTTGATGTCATTATACATCTTACTCACACCAGGGTGGATATTGAACTTAGATTTGTGACATTCATCAAGTACTTCTCTTCTAAGTTCTGCAACCTCTGGAAGACAAATCCGCCTTTGTAATCTAAGAATCCCTTTGCTATCAAGACTGAAATATGAAGATTTGCCTTCTCGAATTAGCTGGCTAATTCTTTAAATAAATACATCGTCTTTCTGAAGTATAGACATCTTGTCAATCAACCCAGGCATAATAATGGTAAGACTGGCGATGATCTCATTCTTTCTTCTGAGGGCATCAGCTACTACATTCGCTTTTCCCGGTGTATACAAAATATCAAGATCATATGCTGCAAGGAATACTAGCCAACGCTGTTGCCTTAAGTTCAGATCCTTCTGTGTGAACAAGTATTTCAATGATTGATGATCAGTATATAGCTCAAACTTCTCACCCAATAGATAATGCCTCCAGATTTTCAAAGCAAACACGATGGCCAATAACTCAAGATCATGAACTCTATAATTCTTTTCGTGCGGTTTCAACTGTCGGCTAGCATAAACTACTACTCGGCCTCTTTGCATTAGTACCGCACCAAAACATCTTACAGAAGCATCTGTCCAGGCTTGCAAGTCTTGGTTGCCATCGATAATCGTTAACACTGGAGCGGTGGTCAATTTTACTTTCAGCTCCTGGAAAGCTGTCTCACATTCTGGAGTCCATGTAAACATTGAATGTTTCTTAGTAAGCTGTGTTAATGTACCGGATGTCTTCGAAAAGTCCTTAAAAATTTTTCGATAATTACTAGCCAATCCAAGGAAACTCAGGACTTCGGTGGGTGTTCTAGGTTGTTTCTAGTCTTGAATAGCTGTGATTTTACTTGGATCCACATAAATTCCTTCCTTTGACACGACGTGGCCAAGAAACTTTACTTCGTCTTGCCAGAATATACACTTGGAAAATTTAGCTTTCAACATGTTCTTTCTCAGAATCTCTAACACTTGTTCCAAATGTTTCTCATGTTCGGCCTTTGACTTAGAGAAGATTAGAATGTCATCAATGAATACCAGGACAAATTTATTCAAGGCTCCACGGAACACTCTATTCATAAGATCGACGAAGTATGCTGGAGCATTACACAAGCCGAACAACATTACTAACCACTCGTAGAACGGATCAGGACCTCTGAATGCTGTCATGGGAACACACTCCTCGGCAATACGAAGTTGATGGAAACATGTAGCTAGGTCCATCCTTGAAAACACTTGGGCTCCATTCAGATGATCCAACAAATCATCAATTCGCGGCAGTGGATATTTATTCTTTAATGTCTGCTTATTCAAGTCACAATAATCCACACATAAACGGAGTGTATCATCGGACTTTGGAACAAATACCATAGTTGCTCCCCAATCAGAGAAACTAGGCCTGATCAGACCCTTCCATACTAGCTGTCGAGTTTGATGGTCTAGTTCTTCTTTCTACTTTAAAGTCATTCTCCGAATAGCATGCACAACCGCCTTGCATTCGGGACTAAATCGATCCTGAAATCAATTTCTCTTTGCGGAGGTAAGCCGACAACTTCTTCGAACACATCCGCATAGTTCTTGACAACAGGGATATCTTTTATGGCGACTCAAATATCCTCTGTGACGACAGGGGTAGGTTCTATTTGAGCAGGAGAAACATCGAGAGATGACCGGAAGTCTTTCCTATTCGAATCTGAGCCTATGCAGGGTATTACAATATGGGCGAGTTCTGTCGTAACTTTAACTACTCTTTCTGCGCATTTAACTTCGGCCTCATATTTAGTTAGCCAATCCAGTCCAAGAATGATATCAAACTCGGAGAAATTCACGACAATGAAGATATAAAAAAATCGATAATGGGAGAAAGAGACTGGCACTTTACAAACCTGACTAAGATCGATGGAACCCCCAACTGGATTATGGATAGTGATGGGTTCTTTGAGCTTCTTTAATTTTAGATCCAATTTCTTAATCACATTAGCCGAAATAAAGCTTTTCGACGCGTCTGTATCGAACAGTACTTTAACTGGAATATCTCTGACAGTAAGCATGCCTTCCAAAACATCTGGTCTTTCCTGACTAGCTGTGGGTCCTGGAGATTCTGCCACTTCATTTATATGTACTATTTTCAGACTTCATTGAGAGATGACAATCCTTTGCAAGATGACCAGTCTAATGGCACTGATCACATTTTCTATTCTCTTGAAACTTGTTCTTATTGGATTTTGGTCCACTCTTTCTTCGTTTCTTTATTTGTCCACATTTTCTGGTCAAATGCCCTTGCTCATGGCAGTTATTGCATATGGCCGTCGTTACTGGTTCTTCCCCAGATCTGGCCCTTTTCCGATTGACTTTAGGATTCTTACCGACCTCAGAGTTCGTACTTGTCTCTGGGCAATCAGTTTCAACTTTCCTTTTGTCGCTAGAACTGACTTCCTCTTCGTCCTCTAAAAGGACTTGCCTATCAAGATCTTCATACTGATAAGCCATGTATATCATTCCAGAAAAAGGAAGATTTATATGCCTCGTTACACTATTTTGGTATTTTCTTTGAAGACCATGGATAAATCTGAGATTCTTTCTCTTCGGATCTTGAATTAGATGTGGGGCAAAACGAGAAAGTTCTTTGAATTTCTTATGATACACTACAAGAAAAATGGTTATTAACAGCTACTTAGCATGACGTTTAAAGGCCTCTAGTCATCTTTGTTCATTTTAAAACCAAATAGGGTTGAAGAGAGCGCATTTCACGTGTCATCCCAACTCCTCAAAATTAGACAGTAGATATTTCCAGCTCCAGCTCCTTTTTCATTTCAAGGCCGCTTCTTTTTCATTTATTTTATTCTCTTCCGCCCTTTTCCTTTTTCATTTCCTCCTCAATCATAACCCAATAAATATTCAGTTTGCTTCTTCTATATTCACCACCAACAACAATAATAATCGATTATGATTATTACTACTTTTGACAAGTAAATCGTGGCCCTTTTCACTATAAGAAAAGAACCTTGTCCTCTTCCGATAATCGGCCATGGCAATGTCGTCGGTGCAGCCGTGTCCTAACATCTGGATCCAATAATATTTGAATCTCTGAGCACAGCAGATCTGCTTATTCTTGAATCTTCTACGATTTCTCTTGAGCCACAGGTGATGGGTAAGAGTAACCACAGCGGTGAAACTCAAATCCCTTCAACTCGAAGTCGCAAAGCAATTGGAAGCCAGATCTGACAGCTGTTAGCCATTCAAATCCACAATTTTGTGTCGTACAATGGAGTTGAGGGTTCAGTACAGATAAAGGTATTTCATCTTGCTGTTTTTCCAAATATAGGTATGCAAATATAGGACTGAATAAAAGAATGGCAGTCACATGCACAAATTGAAAATAGTACTAAATTAAGAACATCTATAACAAAGTAATTAAGGTAAATATTTCAAATAAAGAACAATATTGGACAAAATTCAATAAATATGCTAATTAGTCAAACCTTGTTGTAATTTACTATGGTAGCACATGTACGTTTATTTTGAAATTGAAGGTAAATGTATTTACATCATTAATTTTGACATTTAATGGCTTATGTATATACATTCTAGTTTGTGAGGGCCACCTTGCTATTGAATAAGAAGAAACAATAGCTTTTTCCTTCGACTGCAAACGCCTTATGGGAACAGAAATAGGTGTGTTTTAGGTTGTATTTCATCCTACATCGGCTGCGGGTGTTAAAGAATGGGATCATTTTACCGCAACTGTGACGATCCCAAAACCCCGTGGCACGGTGTTAAGGATAATCATTGGAATATAACACATTAATCATCATTAGCATATCACAGATAATAGCATAAACAGAAAATAGAATAATTTACACACATATGACAGCGGAATCATATAGATAACATCACATCAGAGAAGCACAGTACAGGATACAACTTAGTGCATAATGATACATAATCAGTCACCATCGCCTGAGGCGGAATCATACATAAAGAGTACACAAAAGGAATATCAGTCTACATCGCCAGTGGCGGAATCATAATATAGATACAATAATGGCGGAGAGAATCCAAGTCAGCACGGTGTAGTCAAGCCTCGCCATGAGCCAAAAGATGCGTCAGAAACCTGTAACTAGGCTGCCCGTGTAAAAATGAGGGCACCCGAGTTTGCAAGGTGAAACAAACTACGAGTCAGTCATGGGACTGGTATGAGAAATCTACTTAACTTATTAACAACAATAACAAGGCAAATCAAAGGACCACGCCACTTTCGCGGAACGGGTTTACTCCAATGAGTGCTAGTGCATGAAATAAAATAACTATTAAATCAACGCAATGCTTTTTATAAAATGAAGCCATTATAATACTCAGGTCCCATCACACAATGCAACGCAAGCCAGAGGATAGAGTTTTTACCTTATAATGGCCAAAGATGCTTCATACGAATAAAACAAAAGTGCTTGATATTATTACTAGTGCATATATGTTTCAAAAGCGATTTCAATCATAAATATCAATCATAGGCGGCATAAATGACCCATACCACTATGTCGCCATACTAGTAATACAATCACGTCCGCATATTTCGTATTGGAAATTGGATTCCTTCATGAGTCGAGGCAAGGGGCAAGCTCCTCTCCGATTCGAGACACTCTAGCAAATACCTCGGGACCGCACACAGCAATCCCCTGGATCCTCCAAGGCCGGTCCTCTCTTACTTTTGAGGATTAATTATTCCTGAACACACGTTTCCCGGTCCTTACAGACCTATAATCGAGGCGCCTCGCATTCCAACAACCACACAGGTGAAAAGTAGATATAAATGTCAGGGCTGGGAGGTCACTGACACCACCATAGCTAGAAAGAAACGTCATGCACTCCTTGGGTCCTTCTCCCGTTTTTGACTCATACCGGGGTGTAAGGCTCGCGAATTCACGTTATACACAAAGCTACGTCACACAGACCGTGCTTTGATCATCAACCACAAGACTTTTCTTTGCAACAGAAGCCTTGATCATATGCCACTTAGGCGTGCCACACAGGCAATCCACTCCATGCGACTGATTTCTGTCAATACATAACCTCTAAGCTCGTATGTCTCAGAGAAGGGCGTTAAGCAAGAGAATAAATTCTCTGCCGCCAAACAGATATATATTTAACAGAGATCAATCAACACAGAACAAAATCCAATGTCGGACACACAGTCCATTTACAAGTCCGTTCTGGGTCTGAACGAAACCGGAGGCACCAATTCCTCGCATATCCGTACAATCAACACTATGTTTGGACGGCTACTACTTCAATTCCTTCATGGTAGCTACTCCAATCACGAGCATCAGTAGCGCCCATCCATCCAATATGGAGATCGTCGATCTTCAGTCGTCTTCGACTCTTCGACTTCTCAACGTCGATCGATTATTTGAAATGAGATAAACTCGGCCTTTTCAAATAACCCACGTATATTTAGATTTTCAAACCAATTAATCACAGGGTTGAACTATTCAACATTCACATTTCAGTTATTTAGTTATAATTTCCTCGTTAAATACATTCAACCATCACATATCAAGCAAACACAACAAAATTGGTTTATTTTCACTCCATATCGTCTATTGCACTTAATAACGATATATCGCCATTTTTATTTAATTTAAAACGGCCATATTTAATTAAACGACGTTTCAGGTCGTGACGATGCACTGGCGCTGCTTTCCACTAATTTTGTTTTACACATATAGGAAAATCTAACCGTTGGATCTTCACAAATTTTACATCATTAGGAAGGTCTTTTCAAAACGAATCCAACGGTTCCAGTTTTGGGAAAATCCGACGGTCGGATCTTCCACACTAACCATTTGAAGTTACGATTTCAATTTATGAACTGCAGCGTCGTTATTCGATTTAATTTAATTATATTTATATATATATATATAAATATAATCGTTTCTGGCGCTGTTTTTCACTAATTTTGAATTAAACATTCCAGACAATCCAACCGTCGGATCTTCACAAAGTTGGTGCCGTTGGAAAGATATTTCCAAGGCGAACCCAACGGTTGAGGTTTCGGGAAAATCTAATGGGCGGATCTTCCGCACTAATCATTTGAAATCACGGTTTCAAAATATGAACTGCACGGCCACGTTTCGTTTTAATTATATTTATATTTATATTTATATAAATATAGTCCATTCAATAATTTCTATATCGTTTTCACTTCAAATATTTTTCTAACACCTTAAAATTTTGGAAAATTTCGCCATAACCTCCCCTGTACCGGGAGCATCGGGAAATCGCAAATAGCGTTCCCGGTCCTTCTAATCTCAAAAAGAAAAAGAAAAAGCCAAGCGGCTAGCCAATAGGCTCATAAAATCATCACTCAAACAAAACAGTAAATGTGTACCTATTTGTTGGGCACAAAATTTTATTCCTCTTCTCTAGCCCCTTTTGCTTTAACCTGTTCAATAGATATGCATGCACATATATACAATTTCTAACATTTATCATTTTCTATTCAACTTCATATTTGATTTGCTTTGGTTTAAAAACACCACTCATTCTAATATCGCATGCATAGGCTAAAATCATATCATTAGCTAGTTAATGTATATTTCAACTCATGCACGTTTATTCGAACCAGTGGCTATTTTTAACACTTCACATTTCAAAGATGATAATTTTGGCGAACTAAAATAGATTTTAACACATGACTATTTTATTTAGTTCCTATGCATGTTAAAAATAATATTTCTATCACAAATATTTGTTTCAACGTCTGCATATCTTTAGCATATCACACATATGATAAAAATGATATTTTTATCATTTAAAATATTTATTCAACCAATGTATGGTTTCAACACTTCATAGTTTCAATAAAAATGTAATTTTTATCGTTCAATCTTTTTATTCAACACATGCACCTTTCCACTACACACACTTCTCAACAAATGAGTGTTTCCACACATGGACAATTTATTTATGTTGTTCATATTAGAAAGATGGGATTTTTATGATTGAAATTATTTATATAAGGCGAATATTTTTCATACTTCATATATATATAAAAATGTGATTTTTATTGTTAATACACTTCATTCATTCACAAATGAATTTTATTTTCACACAACACTTTTCAACACATGAATATTTCCACACATGGACATAGTTTCAATATATGGCTTTAATTTCTATGCATGCAAATAATTTCAACATATGAAAATAATTCTAACACACAAAGATTATTCAAAATTTCGGCAGCATAACGGCAGGGTAGTTAAAACCGGCACCGTCCCTAGTACGGCTCCTCGCTCTACCTTAAAACCTCGCGGTTTTTGACAATGGGGATCATGCATCTAATTCGCACGCAGGCGGCATGTTTATATTTATTTCATTTCCACAAACTAATCCTATGTGGTTTCAACCAAATATTTTCCGATCACAAACGGGTATTTTTCAACCACAATCAATTCAATATCAACCGCAAACAATCCCAAACAACAATTTGCCGTCAACCAATTTTCACAACAATTTCAACCAATAAATATCGTCCATGGTTTGTGGACGAGGGGGCGTATATATATATATATAAATATTTATATATAGCAATTCACTTTTATTTCCACACACACATATATATATATATATAAAGAAATTGAAGAGTGAGAAATTCTCACCAATAGCTATCCAATAACACGACTCTTCCTTTATGGAAATCTTCGCCTATTTCGCCTTCTTGTCGCTTTCGTTGCCCGTATTCTCTACATAGGTAAAAAAAATCGAATTTTTACTATGTTATTCAATATATAAAGATCATATTTTAAAAACAAAGATTATATTTTTAATATTCCTATGATGTAAAAATTATATTTTTATTACTTTAAAAATACAAAAATCATGTCTTGCTCCTTCTACCTAATAAAAATCCCGTCTTTTCTCTTTTTAAAAATATGATCTTTATTTTTGCAAGTTCAAATCTTTTTCTACTAAAAGATTAAACCTTTTTCTATTTCAAAGTTTAAACCTTTTTTTCTATTTTAAACCTTAAAATAAAATCAATTTTTATTTCCTTTAAAAATCAGTTTTTAAAATTCTTTATAAATCAGTTTTAAATTCCTAAAAATCAGTTTTTAAAATTCCTAAAAATCAGTTTTCAAAATTCCTAAAAATCAGTTTTTAAAATTCCTAAAAATCAGTTTTTAAAATTCCTAAAAATCAGTTTTTAAAATTCCTAAAAATCGGTTTTTAAAATTCCTAAAAATCAGTTTTCAAAATTCCTAAAAATCAGTTTTAGCAAAACAAAAAAAAAATAAAATAACCCTAAATTACTCACCGCAGCCTGCGAAGGGGAGGGAAGAAGAAGGAGCGTCGGCGGCAGGGTTTCAGGGGCTGCTCGATGGTGTCGGCGGCAGGGTGTTTGTGGGTTGCTCGATGGTGTCGGCGGGGTCTTCGGTAGTGAGGGCGGCGGCTTCGAGGTGTTGTTCGGTGGGAGGAGGAGGCTGAACGGAGGGCGGCGGCTTCGAGGTGTTGGTGGCGATGTCTGGAGGGAGGAGCGGCTCGATTTGATTTTGGTTTTCCTTTTTTTTTTTCGTTTTCTGATTATGAATCGGGGGAGGGGGGGCCAAGCAGAAGAAAAGGAGGGAAGAAGATATTTTTTTTATTATTATTTAATTATTTAATTTTGCAAAAAGGTTGACTTTTACATACGACCTCGAAACGAGGCCCACCGCCTGTCGTCCATAGCGTTTTACCCCCATTCCGAACACAATGGGATATGTATCGTAAGCTGATTTGATCGTTACAATCAGTTTCCGTTGAATTTACATTTAAATCCTTATTTTGAATTTTAAACGTACATTTCAAATTACCGGGGTCACATACTAACTAGAAAAATTCCAGAAAAATATTTTCTAGTTTCGTATTGCCGATACGGTTCTAACAAAACTAGTTTCGTCGAATTCTGAGACCGTTTGAAAAATGGCCAATTTCCTGTCGATTATATTCAACAGAAACTGGTCAAACGCGTTTTCTTTTGCCACGCTCACATATTGATTCGAAAAATTATGAAATTTGAAACCTAGCAATAGTTTGACATCCCGGACCCAACAAAAGTGGTTTCGTCGAATTCCGAGGCCATATGCAAAATATCAATTTTCCAGGCCTATATATTCTATATACGGACTCTTCTGAAAATTCATTCGGCCATAACTTTTGATTCCCGTTATGAAACTTCGATTTTTCAGATTCGTTAGAAAGGTATTGACTAACAGACTTAAATATTTTTGGTTTCACTAAAATCCGTTTTATTTTCCACCCTGCACAGTCGGTCAAAGTATGAATTCAAATTTTCAAACTGACTCACTATTTCTAATTCACTATTTTATTGAAATATTCTATTTCAATGGTTCCAAAACCTTTGAAATAATCAATTTAAAATTTTTAAATTGGCTCGTATTTTTCGGGTTATTACAATCTCCCCTACTTAAAACTTTTCGTCCTCGAAAAGGAAACAACAGTAAAGTAGGAAATAAAATGTAAATGCAAAGTATTGTAAAGGTACCTTGCACCGGAGTTAGTCAGAGATATCCACTCTGCATTTAGGGTAAGCTTGCTTAATGCTTCCCGCAGTTTCCCAAGTACAGTCTCTAGGATCACTGCTCCACTGCACTTTAACTAAATGAACCTTTTTGCTTCTGAGTTCTCTAGTTTCTTTGCCAACAATTTTTAATGGCTCTCTTCTGAGTGCTAATTCTGGAGTTATCTCCACATCCTGTTGCGCTGCTTCTTCTACAACAAGATCCGGATCATGCACATGTCTCCTAAGTTGAGATACGTGAAATACATTGTGCACTCCAGGCAACCAGTATGGCAATTGAACCCTATAAGCAAGAGTTCCAATTCGCTCAAGTATAGGAAAGGGACCAATAAATCTCGGGGCCAACTTCCCAGTCTTACCAAATCTGATTACTCCTCTCATCGGAGAAACCTTTAAATAAACATGATCACCAACAGCAAATGTCAAATCTCTCCTTCTAGAGTCTGCGTAACTTTTCTGTCGGCTTTGGGCAGTTTTCAATCGCTTCTTGATGAAGTCCACTTTATCAGATGCTTCCCTAATCATATCGGGTCCTAGTACAAGTCTGTTGCCAGGTTCTACCCAACATGCTGGAGATCTGCAGGGTCTGCCATATAATGCTTCAAATGGTGACATTCTCAAACTTGCTTGATAGCTATTGTTATATGAGAATTCTGCCAAATGCAAATGATCTTCCCATGACCCACCAAAATCGATTATACAAGCCCACAATAAATCTTCTAGAATTCTATTCACCCGCTCAGTTTGGCCATCTGTTTGGGGGTGATAAGCGGTGCTCATATTCAGTTTTGTCCCCAATTCAGTCTGGAAAGCCTCCCAGAACTTGCTAGTAAATAGGGGATCTCTATCACTGACTATGCTGATGGGAATTCCATGCAGCTTAACAATTTCTTTGAAATATATCTGTGCTAGACTTTGGGCAGTTCGATTGGACCTGACAGGTATAAAATGGGCAGTCTTCGTGAAGCGATCTACGATTACCCAAATACTGTCATTACCTTTCTTGGTTCGCGGCAAACCATCTATGAAATCCATGGAAATCTGTTCCCATTTCCAGCCTGGGACTTCCAACGGTTGCAACAGTCCAGCTAGCTTTTGTTGGTCACTCTTGACCAATTGACAAGTAGGGCATCTGCTAACATACAAAGAAATATCCCTTTTCATTGCCTTCCACCAGAAAGTGCGTTTGATATCGTTGTACATTTTACTCACCCCCGGGTGGATGCAAAATTTGGATTTATGGCATTCATCTAGCACTTCTCTTTTGAGCTCAGGAATGTCGGGAACACATATTCTTCTATTCAGCCTCAAAACTCCTTCTGTATCCACTTGGAAACTAGAGCCTTCTCCCCTTTGAATCCTTTTTACCATCTCTTTCGCAAAATTGTCACTTTTCTGAAGAACAGTTATCCTATCAATCAATCCAGGTGTAATTATAAGATTGGCAATGATTGCGGTTTTTCTACTAAGCGCATCCGCTACTACGTTAGCTTTCCCCGGCGTATACAGGATATCAAGATCATACGCTGCAAGAAATTCTAGCCAACGCTGTTGTCTCAGATTTAGATCTTTCTGGGTATATAAATACTTCAATGATTGATGATCTGTGTACAGTATAAATTTCTCGCCCAATAAGTAATGCCTCCAGATTTTCAAGGCAAATACGATGGCTAGCAACTCAAGATCATGAGTCACATAATTCTTCTCATGCGGTTTCAATTGGCGGCTTGCATAAGCGACTACTTGGCCTCTCTGCATTAATGCTGCACCAAGACCTCTAATTGAAGCATCTGTCCAAACCGTTAAATCTTGATTGCCATCAATAATAGTTAACACTGGAGCGGTGGTCAGCTTCGATTTCAATTCCTGGAAAGCTTCTTCACAGTCGGAAGTCCACTTAAACTTCTCATGTTTCTTTGTGAGCTTCGTTAACGGACCGGATATCTTCGAAAAATCCTTAACGAACTTTCAATAATAACTAGCCAACCCCATAAAACTTCTAACTTCTGTGGGAGTAGTGGGTTGTTTCCAGTCTTGAATCGCTGTTATCTTGCTTGGGTCAACAGAAATTCCTTTCTCTGACACGACATGGCCAAGAAATTTAACTTCTTCTTGCCAGAAGACACATTTAGAGAATTTGGCTTTGAAGACGTTCTTCCTTAGAATCTCCAATACTTGTTCTAAGTGTTTTTCATGCTCGGGTTTTGATTTGGAGTAGATTAAAATATCATCGATGAATACGAGGACAAATTTATTCAGAACTCCCCTGAACACTCTATTCATTAGATCGACAAAGTATGCTGGAGCATTACATAGGCCAAATGGCATTACTAACCATTCATAAAATATGTCTGGACCTCTGAAAGCTGTCAAAGGAACACACTCTTCTGCTATTCTCAATTGATGAAAACCTGTAGCTAGGTCCATTCAGGAAAATACTTTCGCCCCATTCAATTGGTCTAGCAAATCATCAATGCGGGGTAATGGATATTTGTTTTTAAGCGTCTGTTTGTTGAGGTCTCGGTAATCAACAAATAATCTAAGAGTACCGTCTGACTTTGGGACAAACACGACAGCTGCACCCCAATTAGAAAAGCTCGGTCTGATTAGACCTTTCCACAATAGTTGACGAGTTTGATCGCCTAATTCTTCTTTTTCTTTCGGAGTCATTCTACGGATTGGATGTACCATGGGTCTGGAATTAGGAATTAAATCGATTCGGAATTCTATTTCTCTTTGCGGAGGTAAGTTTTCAACTTCTTCAAACACATCCGCATAGTTGCTAACAATCGGAATCTTTTCTATGGAAGTGGGAATAAGTTCTAATGCTGACCAAAATTCTTCTCTATTCGGATTCGAACCATGACAGGGAATATATATATGTCCAAGCTCCGTTCGGATTTTAACAATTCTTTCCGCACACCTCACTTCGGCTTCATATTTCGTTAACCATTCTAACCCAAGGATGACGTCGAATTCGGGAAAATCCATAACAATCAAATTAATGGGAAATTTGTAGAAAGAATAAGAGATTGGCACCCTACAATATGAACTGAGAGTAATAGGACCCCCTATCGGGTTATGAACTTCAACCGATTCTTTAAGCTTTCGCTGTTTTAACTTTAGTTTGTGCACTGTGTTTTTAGCAATAAAACTACGCGATGCACCTGTGTCAAATAATACAGAAACAGGAATATTTTTAATTGTAAGGGTACCTCCCAAAACATCGGGTTTACCTGCTCCGTCGGAAGCAGCTGGCGGGCTAGACCCGTCATAGACATGAGCTACAGTAGCTTTCTTCAGCAAAGGACAGTCTCTGACCAGATGGTCGGTCTTGCGACAGTTGAAGCACGAGCGAGGGTTCTGAGAGCCTTGGCTCGAGCCTTGAGAGTTTGTTTTCTGTCTCTTTGGAGCTGTGCAGACGTTTGAGTAGTGCCTCGGCTTACCACAATTAAAGCAATTTCCTCTTGGCGGCTTGCCAGTCTGAGGCTTTGAAGATGCTGCTTGGCTTGACTCGCCCTGATTTATAGTAGGCTTGCGCTTGTTTCCTGCTTGACTTCTAGCGCGATCCTGATCCAAATGCCTTTGATCAAGGTCTTCATAGTTGCATGTCATCTCCACTAGCTCGTTGAAATCCAGCTTGACATGGGCCATGGCTCTATCATGATATTGACGTCTTAGTCCAAAGATAAACCTCTTATTTTTGGATTTCGCGGTAGCAACAAGTTCTGGAGCATAGGGCGACAGCATTGTAAATTTGTTCAGATAATCTTGCACGGAAAGATCCCCTTGCTGGAGATTGGCGAAGTCATCGTGCATTCTTTCTAGAGCTTGTTCTGGGACATATTTCTCCTTAAAGAGTTCTTTGAATCCATCCCATGTTCTCCCAGCTTCTCTATTCCCGGCGGTAAGAGATTCCCACCATAATTCGGCTTGTTCCTGCATAAGCCAGGCGCCCATAATAGCTTTGTCTTCGTCTCCTAGCCTTAGGCCTTCAAGAATTTTTTCGCATGTTTTGAGCCATGCAAGAGCCTCTATTACGGTGCCAGTTCCCGAGAAGGTCTTGCCTCCTAAGTTCTTATATCTCTTAGCTACACGGTCGAGCTCGAAGTATTGAGCTGCCGGAGGTTGTATCAAAGGTCCTTCCTGAGCTGGGATTTCTCCCCTTCCTCGGCCTCGGCCGGCACGGCCTCCTCTAGCAGCGGCTCCTCTGGTAGCCATTTGTCAAATTCTGTATAAGTAACGAAAAAGTCAGTTAACAGAAATAATAGTCTATTGCATAGTTAAGCAGAAATTCTACGGAAAGATAACGATGGACTGATCAATTGTTTTTGCTATTCTGCTCAGCTCATTCTAGGACTTTACTAGTCCTATCTCTAATGAGCGACTCGCCTTAGAATACTACTGATTCTATCTTGACGAAGTGTTTAATGTGTTAGACTCCAGAACTAAGGTTAACCAAAGCTCTGATACCAGCTGTGACGATCCCAAAACCCCGTGGCACGGTGTTAAGGATAATCATTGGAATATAACACATTAATCATCATTAGCATATCACAGATAATAGCATAAACAGAAAAAAGAATAATTTACACACATATGACAGTGGAATCATATAGATAACATCACATCAGAGAAGCACAGTACAGGATACAACTTAGTGCATAATGATACATAATCACTCACCATCGCCTGAGGCGGAATCATACATAAAGAGTACACAAAAGGAATATCAGTCTACATCGCCAGTGGCGGAATCATAATATAGATACAATAATGGCGGAGAGAATCCAAGTCAGCACGGTGTAGTCAAGCTTCGCCATGAGCCAAAAGATGCGTCAGAAACCTGTAACTAGGCTGTCCGTGTAAAAATGAGGGCACCCGAGTTTGCAAGGTGAAACAAACTACGAGTCAGTCATGGGACTGGTATGAGAAATCTACTTAACTTATTAACAACAATAACAAGGCAAATCAAAGGACCACGCCACTTTCGCGGAACGGGTTTACTCCAATGAGTGCTAGTGCATGAAATAAAATAACTATTAAATCAACGCAATACTTTTTATAAAATGAAGCCATTATAAGACTCAGGTCCCATCACACAATGCAACGCAAGCCGGAGGATAGAGTTTTTACCTTATAATGGCCAAAGATGCTTCATACGAATAAAACAAAAGTGCTTGATATTATTACTAGTGCATATATGTTTCAAAAGCGATTTCAATCATAAATATCAATCATAGGCGGCATAAATGACCCATACCACTATTTCGCCATACTAGTAATACAATCACGTCCGCATATTTCGTATTGGAAATTGGATTCCTTCATGAGTCGAGGCAAGGGGCAAGCTCCTCTCCGATTCGAGACACTCTAGCAAATACCTCGGGACCGCACACAGCAATCCCCTGGATCCTCCAAGGCCGGTCCTCTCTTACTTTTGAGGATTAATTATTCCTGAACACACGTTTCCCGGTCCTTACAGACCTATAATCGAGGCGCCTCGCATTCCAACAACTACACAGGTGAAAAGTAGATATAAATGTCAGGGCTGGGAGGTCACTGACACCACCATAGCTAGAAAGAAACGTCATGCACTCCTTGGGTCCTTCTCCCGTTTTTGACTCATACCGGGGTGTGAGGCTCGCGAATTCACGTTATACACAAAGCTACGTCACACAGACCGTGCTTTGATCATCAACCACAAGACTTTGCTTTGCAACAGAAGCCTTGATCATATGCCACTTAGGCGTGCCACACAGGCAATCCACTCCATGCGACTGATTTCTGTCAATACATAACCTCTAAGCTCGTATGTCTCAGAGAAGGGCGTTAAGCAAGAGAATAAATTCTCTGCCGCCAAACAGATATATATTTAACAGAGATCAATCAACACAGAACAAAATCCAATGTCGGACACACAGTCCATTTACAAGTCCGTTCTGGGTCTGAACGAAACCGGAGGCACCAATTCCTCGCATATCCGTACAATCAACACTATGTTTGGACGACTACTACTTCAATTCCTTCATGGTAGCTACTCCAATCACGAGCATCAGTAGCGCCCATCCATCCAATATGGGGATCGTCGGTCTTCAGTCGTCTTCGACTCTTCGACTTCTCAACGTCGATCGATTATTTGAAATGAGATAAACTCGGCCTTTTCAAATAACCCACGTATATTTAGATTTTCAAACCAATTAATCACAGGGTTGAACTATTCAACATTCACATTTCAGTTATTTAGTTATAATTTCCTCGTCAAATACATTCAACCATCACATATCAAGCAAACACAACAAAATTGGTTTATTTTCACTCTATATCGTCTATTGCACTTAATAACGATATATCGCCATTTTTATTTAATTTAAAACGGCCATATTTAATTAAACGACGTTTCAGGTCGTGACGATGCACTGGCGCTGCTTTCCACTAATTTTGTTTTACACATATAGGAAAATCTAACCGTTGGATCTTCACAAATTTTACATCATTAGGAAGGTCTTTTCAAAACGAATCCAACGGTTCCAGATTTGGGAAAATCCGACGGTCGGATCTTCCACACTAACCATTTGAAGTTACGATTTCAATTTACGAACTGCAGCGTCGTTATTCGATTTAATTTAATTATATTTATATATATATAAATATAATCGTTTCTGGCGCTGTTTTTCACTAATTTTGAATTAAACATTCTAGACAATCCAACCGTCGGATCTTCACAAAGTTGGTGCCGTTGGAAAGATATTTCCAAGGCGAACCCAACGGTTGAGGTTTCGGGAAAATCCAATGGTCGGATCTTCCGCACTAATCATTTGAAATCACGGTTTCAAAATATGAACTGCACGGCCACGTTTCGTTTTAATTATATTTATATTTATATAAATATAGTCCATTCAATAATTTCTATATCGTTTTCACTTCAAATATTTTTCTAACACCTTAAAATTTTGGAAAATTTCGCCATAACCTCCCCTGTACCGGGAGCATCGAGAAATCGCAAATAGCGTTCCCGGTCCTTCTAATCTCAAAAAGAAAAAGAAAAAGCCAAGCGGCTAGCCAATAGGCTCATAAAATCATCACCCAAACAAAACAGTAAATGTGTACCTATTTGTTGGGCACAAAATTTTATTCCTCTTCTCTAGCCCCTTTTGCTTTAACCTGTTCAATAGATATGCATGCACATATATACAATTTCTAACATTTATCATTTTCTATTCAACTTCATATTTGATTTGCTTTGGTTTAAAAACACCACTCATTCTAATATCGCATGCATAGGCTAAAATCATATCATTAGCTAGTTAATGTATATTTCAACTCATGCACGTTTATTCGAACCAGTGGCTATTTTTAACACTTCACATTTCAAAGATGATAATTTTGGCGAACTAAAGTAGATTTTAACACATGACTATTTTATTTAGTTCCTATGCATGTTAAAAATAATATTTCTATCACAAATATTTGTTTCAACGTCTGCATATCTTTAGCATATCACACATTTGATAAAAATGATATTTTTATCATTTAAAATATTTATTCAACCAATGTATGGTTTCAACACTTCATAGTTTCAATAAAAATGTAATTTTTATCGTTCAATCTTTTTATTCAACACATGCACCTTTCCATTACACACACTTCTCAACAAATGAGTGTTTCCACACATGGACAATTTATTTATGTTGTTCATATTAGAAAGATGGGATTTTTATGATTGAAATTATTTATATAAGGCGAATATTTTTCATACTTCATATATATATATAAATGTGATTTTTATTGTTAATACACTTCATTCATTCACAAATGAATTTTATTTTCACACAACACTTTTCAACACATGAATATTTCCACACATGGACATAGTTTCAATATATGGCTTTAATTTCTATGCATGCAAATAATTTCAACATATGAAAATAATTCTAACACACAAAGATTATTCAAAATTTCAGCAGCATAACGGCAGGGTAGTTAAAACCGGCACCGTCCCTAGTACGGCTCCTCGCTCTACCTTAAAACCTCGCGGTTTTTGACAATGGGGATCATGCATCTAATTCGCACGCAGGCGGCATGTTTATATTTATTTCATTTCCACAAACTAATCCTATGTGGTTTCAACCAAATATTTTCCAATCACAAACGGGTATTTTTCAACCACAATCAATTCAATATCAACCGCAAACAATCCCAAACAACAATTTGCCGTCAACCAATTTTCACAACAATTTCAACCAATAAATATCGTCCATGGTTTGTGGACGAGGGGGCGTATATATATATATATATATATTTATATATAGCAATTCACTTTTATTTCCACACACACACATATATATATATATATATATATAAAGAAATTGAAGAGTGAGAAATTCTCACCAATAGCTATCCAATAACACGACTCTTCCTTTATGGAAATCTTCGCCTATTTCGCCTTCTTGTCGCTTTCGTTGCCCGTATTCTCTACATAGGTAAAAAAAATCGAATTTTTACTATGTTATTCAATATATAAAGATCATATTTTAAAAACAAAGATTATATTTTTAATATTCCTATGATGTAAAAATTATATTTTTATTACTTTAAAAATACAAATATCATGTCTTGCTCCTTCTACCTAATAAAAATCCCGTCTTTTCTCTTTTTAAAAATATGATCTTTATTTTTGCAAGTTCAAATCTTTTTCTACTAAAAGATTAAACCTTTTTCTATTTCAAAGTTTAAACCTTTTTTCTATTTTAAACCTTAAAATAAAATCAATTTTTATTTCCTTTAAAAATCAGTTTTTAAAATTCTTTATAAATCAGTTTTAATTTCCTAAAAATCAGTTTTTAAAATTCCTAAAAATCAGTTTTTAAAATTCCTAAAAATCAGTTTTCAAAATTCCTAAAAATCAGTTTTTAAAATTCCTAAAAATCAGTTTTTAAAATTCCTAAAAATCAGTTTTTAAAATTCCTAAAAATCAGTTTTTAAAATTCCTAAAAATCAGTTTTCAAAATTCCTAAAAATCAGTTTTAGTAAAACAAAAAAATAAAAATAAAATAACCCCAAATTACTCACCGCAGCCTGCGAAGGGGAGGGAAGAAGAAGGAGCGTCGGCGGTAGGGTTTCAGGGGCTGCTCGATGGTGTCGGCGGCAGGGTGTGTGTGGGTTGCTCGATGGTGTCGGCGAGGTCTTCGGTAGTGAGGGCGGCGGCTTCGAGGTGTTGTTCGGTGGGAGGAGGAGGCTGAAAGGAGGGCGGCGGCTTCGAGGTGTTGGCGGCGATGTCTGGAGGGAGGAGCGGCTCGATTTGATTTTGGTTTTCCTTTTTTTTTTTTTTTTTCGTTTTCTGATTATGAATCGGGGGGGGGGGGTGGCAAGCAGAAGAAAAGGAGGGAAGAAGATTTTTTTTTTATTATTTAATTATTTAATTTTGCAAAAAGGTTGACTTTTACATACGACCTCGAAACGAGGCCCACCGCCTGTCGTCCATAGCGTAAGCTGATTTGATCGTTACAATCAGTTTCCGTTGAATTTACATTTAAATCCTTATTTTGAATTTTAAACGCACATTTCAAATTACCGGGGTCACATACTAACTAGAAAAATTCCAGAAAAATATTTTCTAGTTTCGTATTGCCGATACGGTTCTAACAAAACTAGTTTCGTCGAATTCTGAGACCGTTTGAAAAATGGCCAATTTCCTGTCGATTATATTCAACAGAAACTGGTCAAACGCGTTTTCTTTTGCCACGCTCACATATTGATTCGAAAAATTATGAAATTTGAAACCTAGCAATAGTTTGACATCCCGGACCCAACAAAAGTGGTTTCGTCGAATTCCGAGGCCATATGCAAAATATCAATTTTCCAGGCCTATATATTCTATATACCGACTCTTCTGAAAATTCATTCGGCCATAACTTTTGATTCCCGTTATGAAACTTCGATTTTTCAGATTCGTTAGAAAGGTATTGACTAACAGACTTAAATATTTTTGGTTTCACTAAAATCCGTTATATTTTCCACCCTACACAGTCGGTCAAAGTATGAATTCAAATTTTCAAACTGACTCACTATTTCTTATTCACTATTTTATTGAAATATTCTATTTCAATGGTTCCAATTGCTTTGAAATAATCAATTTAAAAATTTTAAATTGGCTCGTATTTTCCGGGTTATTACAGCAACTTAGGTTTGTCATTTTCTGAAGTAATAATTTCTTCATACAGGAGTTTGGATAGAATCAAAGAGCTTTGATGACAAATAAATGGGATCGATTCCTTCAAACTGGAAAGGATCCTATGACAACAATACGAAAGCAGGTTATTTGCAACAAGTGAATCATAGAAACTTACTGTTATTTACCTGTGTTATAATGCATTTTCTTTTTCCATTTTTAAGTTATATTGTTTGGTTAAATTTTTGGGGAGAAAGCTAAACTTTGATGATTTGCTGCACTTGCTGCTTCAGGAAATGCATAAAACATTTGGCAAGTAAGAACAATTTATTTGTGGTAATTTTTCATGTATAATTTTCATTAATTTTCCATATCTTTTTTTTGCGACTTTGCTTTATTGATATGTTGACCCCTCTAATCATCTACTTTTCATTCCTAAATAAGCCACGATATGTTATAAAACAAAGTATAATAACATTTTATTAATTATGAAAAATACAGTAGCATATCTATTGCTTATGGTGATTTAAAATCCTAAAATCTTGCTGACAAACTACCAATCAATTTCTTATATTAAATTTCATGAATAAGGACTTCGGCTTACAATGATAACGTGACTCCTACGCTAATTGTTTGTAAAGGTGAATTTTTCAATAAAATCATTGACTTTTTGAGTATTTTCATGTACGCATACTAGAAAGAGCATTATCAAGGCATACATGGTCTCTTATCCACCATTTTCCATTAATAGCTTCCATATAACCATAAGAGTATATTTTAAAAGTAGAAACTATGGTATTGTTTCCTTCCTGGAAAGGTAAATCATCTCTGGAATAATCAAACCAAAAAAAAGCAACAGCAAACCATGAATGGAATGTTATTAATTGAAAGATTTAGCCGAATAAGAGTGCTCAGTGCATAATTAGTGTCAGGTAACCAAGTTTATTATGTCATAGTAAATGAAATTATATATAAGGGAATAAAAGGGTGAACATGCTTAATTATTATGCTCTGTTGGTGGAAGTGCAAAAATAATCAACAAGCAAAATTTTTTAACTATGGCATATCACAGCCTTAAAAATTGATAAATGTACTGCTTATTATATACATGTCAGGATATATGTATGTGTGTCCAGATAATTTTCCCTTTGTTCACGTCCTTATTAAAAGTTTGTCACAATACACTTGGTTTTATATTGATTATAAATGTTGTTTTTAATTTTGCAATGCTTATCCATCCTTATAATCCAATATTCAATGTAAAATTAACATCAATGTAGTTTTCTTAATGTCTTCATTAATAATTTAGTTTCAGTTTACTACTTCATTAAAATATACAGTACGTATAACATGTTAAGTGCTCTACTGTAAACTTATGAGGTTGATAATTTATAATTCAAGAAGTAATTTAAGAGAAAATTAATATTTTGATTTACTTGAAGTGCCTGTTGTTATTATTTAACATTCAACTCTAAATATGAAAATGGTTACTTTGTTATCAAGAAAAAAAAAGTTTATTTCACAAGTATGCACTAGCTTATAACAAAGTTATTCAATCTACGATTTGGTATAAAACATTTACAAGTTTTTTTGAAACATAACAGTCCCGTTAAAACCATTGAAACTGAGCAAAGCTCAGTTTTTTTTAAACTGAGCAATGCCCAGTTTCCTTGAAACTGAGCAACGAAACTGAGTAATAAACTGAGCTCATTTCTCAGTTTTAACTGAGCTTATGCTCGGTTTCAACGAAACTCTGCTTATGCTCAGTTTCTTGAAAACTGAGCATTACTCAGTTTCAAGTAAACTGAGCGTATTTCATGGATTCAGAATAAACCTTAGGAACTTTAAGGTCGATGAAACCCAAAACCTGAAATGATCACCAGGAAATGATATAGTTTTTATCCTCAAATACCTTACATAGATGTATAAACTATATTGTTTAGTTCGTCTTTACATATCCCTTTTGAACTTCCAAGGCTGGATATATTTTATTATAATTTGTACATTGTTACTCATTTGTGTTCAGAATTTTTGCATGGGCTTGACAGAGGTTCTAGTGTAAGCGATATTTTGTCCGTTACTGATGAACCGGTATGCATTATTAAGCAACTCTTTTATCTTTCTTCTTCCTCTTTGGTCACAGTCTTTCCATGAACGGGGATATTTGACCATTAGTTTACGATGTGGTTTAAATAGTGTTATAATCTTGGATTGATCTGAAATTTTCTGAGCTTAATCTACATGATAAGTTCACCCCATTTACAAAAATTTAGCTCAGTTCAGAAGGCGTCGATCAAAGAAATTAATACTTATTTGTGATTTATGGCTTAGTTGTTGTTGTTTATACCCACAAACACACACATGCATACATTTGTAGTTGCATGCGCACACACATATGTGTGTGTGTGTATGCATGTATGTATGTGCAGTTGTACACACACACACACACAAATGTATATACATATGTGTGTTATTTTCCAATTGTATTTTCTTTTTCAAAATAGCTTTAGTGTAAGAAAATAAATCGAGTGTCATAAGAAAAGTTTATTTGAGAAGGACATTTCTAATTATCATTAGATAAAATTGTCATTTAGTTTCAAATATAATCTTTGTTTTTGTTTTTTCCCTTTTGTTGAGTCAAATAAGCTAAAATTATTATATAAAAAAACAGTGTGTTGAACATAAATTTGAAGTAATTGTAAAACCATTAATGATTTCTTGACACCAGATGTAACACCCCGTGAATTCTATAACGTTAAGCTTCACGAATTAAAGTATAATTTATTATAAATTATGAAATCAAAGGAAATGGGTTACGCCATTGTGTTCATCTCGGAAAAATACGCGAAATAGAGTCCGAGTTTTCGAAAATCGGATACCGTATGAAGAAGATATGGACGAACGAAGTTAGGCAGAAAAACCGAAAACAGTCCAGAATACACTGGCGCACTTGTGAAGTGCGCCAGTACAAAAATACACTGGCGCACCTGCCAAGTGCGCCCGTACAAATCCAGCACCGAATTCTGGAGTTTCTAGAGGTGACGTGTCTTCTTTTGAGTGGCTAGATGGTGTGTATTCGAGCTGTGCGATTCTGATGACTTCTGGACTGATCTGAAGGCTCTAAATCACCGTATTCACCTATAAAATAACACCTAGACCTAGCCTACATCACAACAAATCATTCTTACACCGTTATGCTGCTGGACTTCCTCTTGATCATGGCCGCCGTCTCCAATCTTCTTCCTAAGCTTTCAAACTAAAATCAATTCAAAGGTTAAAGCTTCAACAAAGGATCAAATAATAAATCAGAGATGCCGCAACACTTCTACAACAAATCCAATTCTTAATTCATTAGCCATGCTATGTAAGTTCTAGTTATTTTCAAGTTTAAATATTTAATTATAATGTGGCCATGAAATAAAGTGGATTTGGATTTAAGTATGTATCGATTCAGATCTATTTCTGTTTCTTCTTCAATCTTGATCTTTGGACTTTTCTATCTTTACTCTCATGCTAAGTTCATGATCTATTCAGCCTGTTGTAAATCAATTTTCTTGATTCATGTTGATATTATTATCCAGTTGTAATCTTAATATGCCTGTGATGATGTTTTTCTCTCCGATCTTATTTTGATGCAAAATTCTACCTTTCCCCTATTTATTTTCTTTTGATGAACCTAGGTCAATTTCGGACCTAGGCCTAAACTGCGATTTGCGTGCGATTGAATACGGGGGAAATATTGGGATGTTGTCTTGTTGGATATATGTGTTTGATAGAATCGAAGGCATAATATGAAAACTGGATATTTGGGTATTATCGTTATAATTAAAGTTCGCTAGCTTGGGTAAATTGGGGTAAACATGGAATACATATAGTTTGGTATGAAACTTGACCTATGGAAAATATGGCAAGAATATTGATATGTATAACTTGGCTAAAATTTGACCTATGTAAATTGGGCATAGCTTTGTAAACATGTAAACTTTGAATCTTGACATATGTAAAAAGGCATGAAACTTGGTATATATGTAAATTGTCTAGGATTAGGCATATATAAATTGGCATATGAAATTTGGCATGGATCTTGATATATGTGTAATTTGGCTAGAACTTGATATGTGTAAATTGGCATAAACTTGGCATACATGTAAACAGGCAAGAATTAGACATATGTAAACCAACTAGAATTGGGTACATATATTGATGGGAATGTAATTTGGAATGTGGGCGTATGTTAATTAACATGTAATTGTCGTGTTTAGCATAATCATGGTTAGTGACATTTAATTTGGTATGATTTACATACCAAAAATTATAAACACGGTTTAAAGGGAAGGTGGGCCATAATAGTAAATGTTGATTAATGTAAATCATGGACATAAAGATAATTGGTAATTTTTGGGAAACTTGCCATAAATTAGTCATTAATCACATAAGTGATTTATGGCATAAAATAGTACTAATTATATACCTAAATTAATGAGATTGATTGGAAACAAATTGGGCAGTAATTTGAATTTGAATAATTTACATAATTAATGTAAATTAGAAAATACGAATATGCTTAGCACGAGGTTGGATTGAGTTGTGATGTAAACCTGCCCGGACCCGCCCGGCTGTCCAGTAATCACAACAATACCTATCCAATGTGGGAGGCTAAGCATTGGGCCCAATAAAGACCCGAGGTTAGACTGAGTTGTAACGTAAGACTGCCCGGACCCGACCGGCACACCGGCAGCCACAACAATATCTGTCTAATGTGAGAGGTTGGTGCCCTATTAAGACAACTAGAGCTGAGCTATGGTTGGTAGGGTTAAGTTAACTAGAACACTTAACCAATTTCAACATGTTAACTAAATTGGTAGGTAGGGTTAGGTTAATCTGGACACTTAACCAATTTAATATGTTGACTACGGGAGTGGGTAAGGTTAAGCAAATGTTTAACCATTATAACATGATTAAACTGGACTAGGGAGTGAGGTTAAGTTAATGAGAACACTTAACCAATACAATGGGTTAATTAGACAAGTGGTTGCGGTTAAGTAGTAACACTTAACCAACATAACAGGACAAACGGGTGGGTTAAGTTAACTTGAATAAGTTGATAACACTTAACCATTATAATATGACCAGTGGGTGGGGTTAAGTTAACAAGAAAATTCTTAACCAATGTAACCAGATAGACAAACGGGGTTAAGTTAATAAACCACACTTAACCAATCAAACATAATAAGCGAGAAAGGTTAAGTTAACTAAGGTAAACACTTAACCATGGTAACGTAACGAGTAGAAGGGTTAAGTACACATCGGGTTGGTGGGTAATATTAGTAAATATAGGCCCACATACACTTAACCATTAAATATACATGCTTGAATCAGTAGCGGGGTTAAGTACACATCAGGGTTGGTGGGTAATATCAGAGAATATAGGCCCACAGACTTAACCATTAGAAAAACCTAGTAACGGGGACCCATTTCAGCAGTAACCCACATTAGGTATCAACGGAACCATGAGCTAGGCAGGGTGGGGAACGATTACTGGGCTGATTATAAGAGGTCAAATTAGCGGCGGTTGGTGCAGCAGTGCAGGTTCTAACGGAGTGCGGGCGTGCACACACTTTGGCGCAGAAAATTTAGCCACTGGGCATCAGTAGGTATAAAGCTGTGCATCTTGATTGTGTCAGGGTTGCCACCATGGGACTTGATACACCCCATGGTGGGACCAGCACAGATATCTACAAGTAGGGGGCCGCGTGACACAAACGAGAACTAGGTCAAGTAGGGAGCCGATCGATAAGGTAGTAAGGGTGCATCGAATATATACATGGCCATTGGGGTGATCGAGGTGGAATCCTCATAATCGATGTACACCTGAAGGCTACCATAATTGCGGGGATTGGGATCACGTTGTAATTATTATATAACACAGGACACTAGTTGGGACACTAGTAGGAATATGGATCATTCAATGTAAGACACTTATGCGGATGCTAGTTAGGTGGTGCAGAGCAAATAGATATCATTTTAATGGTGAAGCTTAGAAACCTTGCGATGTTATTCTTGATAGAAACCATGCGGTGGGATACTTGATAGGAATTATGGGATGTTATACTTGTTTCATCGTGCCCGAAGTTTATCTTGTTACCTTAGTTTATCTTGTTATCATAGTTTATCTTGATATCTTAGTTTATCTTGCTTACCTTGTTATCATGCTTATGTTTACTTTCAGTTTATTCATGCCATGTTATCTTTACCTATTTTTATGCTGAAAGTCATTAGGACTTACTCAGTCTTTATGACTGACCTGTTTTGTTTCGCCTCTTTTTCTTCCGTTCCCCCCCCCCCCAGGTTCACAGGGTGGGAATACAGCTTAGTTCAGATCTTACCAAGCTCCCAGGGCTCTTTCATGTGTGGCTTGGATTTCTCTTGGCTATGGCTTGCTTTGCTTTATTGGGGAATACTGCAGTTTGTTTTTATGCTTCTTTGTTTTTGAGCAAGACAGATATTTTAACTATGAAATTGGGTATTGGAAGTTGATGGGCTTTTCTTGTAAACATTTATATTTAATAAATGATTTGAAGTATTCCACTTTATTTTCCGTTGTTTTATATATGTCTGTCTTGTAATATTTATGTTCCAGTACCCATAATACTCCATTGAAGTTAAGGCATTCCCTTTGTGAGTGACCTTAACAGATGTGGAGTGTTACATTTGGTGTCAGAGCAGAAGGTTACCAGACTGGGCAAAAGTTTTCAAAAACCTTCTGAAATTATTTTCAAAACATTTACAAAGAAGCAAATTTTCAAGAAAAATTGGTTTTGATTAAAAGGCATATTCCCCAAAGCCATATGCACTATCTTTTGATTCTCTCTTGAAATCTCTTCTCTCTCTTTTCACCATAGTTTCGTAGGCATCCGACATATGTCGGAGGGCAAAGAAGTGCCTAACCTCCATCTGTAGCCGTGGTAGTCCCATCTGCGTCTAATCTTATTTCAAGTTGGGTAGAGTGCCGTGCGTTGGAGGTAGCATCAAGAGACTTGTTAACAAACTATACAAGGACAATAAGAACAAGGAACTAGTTGTTATAGCTTAATCCACAAAGGAGGAAAAAGGTGAAAGGAAAGGGGCCTAAGTGAAAGAATAGTAAAACCCATGACAAGAGAGAGTATCTTTAGTGAGAAGGGACATGCAGTTAAGTATTATAGGACAAGGGCAAGGGACAAGATCGTCGAGAGGGCAATTGAATGCTCTCACCACTAGCGTACCTAAGAGGGTGATAACATTTCTGTTAAAGGTTTAGCTTTTCTTTTCTATCATCCCACTAGAACTTTGTTTTTGTATATCGCATCCTTTTAATTCTTCTTCGAAAGTTGAGTCTCTGCACCTTAGTACTAGCATGGTAGAGGATTCCAATTTTTTTCTTCTTTTCTCAAAATCCTATTGGGGAAATCGGCTCATTTATTCATGACTTATTTGGATTTGAGAATGTCTATGCTAAGTGTTGAGTCTAGAAGTAATGTTTATGTTTTGGGCTATGGGTTGATTTTAGCGATGGAGTGGTTATCCAGTAAGGGTGACCTTCTCGGTTTTGAAAAGAGGGTAGTTAGACTCTTGACTTGCCTCGGTAATACCCTCGAAGTCGCAGGTAACCTTTAGGGTTCTATCATGATTTGTTTCCTAAAATCTCTTGACACGTTTATTGGTAATTTGTAATCCGATCGAGTAGTGTTCGCCACTAAGGCGGATGGGTCATTTCGCTTATGCATGAGTTGTAGAGAATCACCTTAGTAAGTACATCTGGCAACATGGTTGGCATTTATTTCCAAGAGATAGTTCTTCTGCGTGGAATACCTGATAGTAAGTGGACGAGATCCAAGATTCACTAGTGAATTTTGGAGAGCTTGCATGAAACCATGAGTACGCAGTTATGTTTGAGCCGAGTATACTAGGAGGAGAATAAGTGAAAGTGGAACGAGAGGCAAAAGTGAAATGGATTCCAACCCATATTTTGGAAACAAGAATTAAGAAGCTACAGAATTGTGAAGTTAAAGGCGGTCAAAGAACAATGGAGTTAAGCTTAAAGAAATGCGACTTAGAAGATTGAAGACTAGATTCGCTCATCATATCTCTTTTTAAGAGTATATCCTTGATCCCTCTTTTCCTGTAGAGCTTAATCACATGCTATCTTTTGTGTATATCCTCTCGGTCCTATTCTCAATCCTATTTCTATTGCGAACCCCATAGGGAGTATGACTCATCTGTTAGTAATATATGTTGGGGGTTTGAGGATGTCCATTGGGTGGACTAAACTTTTTGGGTTTTATAGGATACGGGTTGGTTTTAGGAAGGGATTTTCTTGTGACCTAAAAGGAGTCCATCATGCTTAGTTTCATAGAAACATATATATTGGTTGGGTTGAGTAATGCTTTGGGTGTCAGTCTGATGTTGATTTCGGTCTTCGGGGCTGGTGCTTAGGGAGTTCTTCTCCTAATCAGTACATATGTGGCGTAGATTTCCAGTTCTGACATTGCCTAATGGGCACAAAGTTTTTACTTGCTTCTGTCATTCAACTTTATCTTTAGATAGGAACAATTGGGTGTAAACATGTG
Organism: Allium sativum; assembly: GCA_030737875.1. NCBI lineage: Eukaryota > Viridiplantae > Streptophyta > Magnoliopsida > Asparagales > Amaryllidaceae > Allium > Allium sativum. The sequence goes on along the minus strand of CM060926.1, from coordinate 202,991,372 downwards.
TTTGAGACATGTTATGATTGATGGTTGCAAGTGGTTGCATGTGGTTGCTAGTGGTTGCTCGTGGATGCATTTACACATTAGGCACTAGATCGGCTCAGACACACTTTCATATAGCATATGCATGAGTGTTTACACTTGTTCATGGATGAAATTGAATGTGTTATCATGTGAATGTTGCATATGGATGGATGTTTGTGCACACATATAGTGTTTATATGACTAGGACTAATTGCATACATACTGGACTCATGACACTAAGCATATTTTGCATCTAGAAGATCAATCAGGCCTGATCATTTGCATTAGATAAGTACATGTACACACACTTCGCATATGATCATCAAGCATTAGAAGCCTTTTAAGGACAATGGATGCTCGTGTTTGATGGATGAGTAGATGGATGATTGGATGTTAAGATATACATTCTTCCTAACTTGAAGATTTCGGGGACGAAATCCTTTTAAGTGGGGGAGAATGTAACACCCCGTGAATTCTATAACGTTAAGCTTCACGAATTAAAGTATAATTAATTATAAATGATGAAATCAAGGGAAATGGGTTACGCCATTGCGTTCATCTCGGAAAAATACGCGAAATAGAGTCCGAGTTTTCGAAAATCGGATACCGTATGAAGAAGATATGGATGAACGAAGTTAGGCAGAAAAACCGAAAACAGTCCAGAATACACTGGCGCACTTGTGAAGTGCGCCAGTACAAAAATACACTGGCGCACCTGCCAAGTGCGCCCGTACAAATCCAGCACCGAATTCTGGAGTTTTCTGAGGTGACGTGTCTTCTTTTGAGTGGCTAGATGGTGTGTATTCGAGCTGTGCGATTCTGATGACTTCTGGACTGATCTGAAGGCTCTAAATCACCCTATTCACCTATAAAATAACACCTAGACCTAGCCTAACTCACAACAAATCATTCTTACACCGTTATGCTGCTGGACTTCCTCTTGATCATGGCCGCCGTCTCTAATCTTCTTCCTAAGCTTTCAAACTAAAATCAATTCAAAGGTTAAAGCTTCAACAAAGGATCAAATAATAAATCAGAGATGCCGCAACACTTCTACAACAAATCCAATTCTTAATTCATTAGCCATGCTATGTAAGTTCTAGTTATTTTCAGGTTTAAATATTTAATTATAATGTGGCCATGAAATAAAGTGGATTTGGATTTAAGTATGTATCGATTCAGATCTATTTCTGTTTCTTCTTGAATCTTGATCTTTGGACTTTTCTATCTTTACTCTCATGCTAAGTTCATGATCTATTCAGCCTGTTGTAAATCAATTTTCTTGATTCATGTTGATATTATTATCCAGTTGTAATCTTAATATGCCTGTGATGATGTTTTTCTCTCTGATCTTATTTTGATGCAAAATTCTACCTTTCCCCTATTTATTTTCTTTTGATGAACCTAGGTCAATTTCGGACCTAGGCCTAAACTGCGATTTGCGTGCGATTGAATACGGGGGAAATATTGGGATGTTGTCTTGTTGGATATATGTGTTTGATAGAATCGAAGGCATAATATGAAAACTGGATATTTGGGTATTATCGTTATAATTAAAGTTCGCTAGCTAGGGTAAATTGGGGTAAACATGGAATACATGTAGTTTGGTATGAAACTTGACCTATGGAAAATATGGCAAGAATATTGATATGTATAATTTGGCTAAAATTTGACCTATGTAAATTGGGCATAGCTTTGTAAACATGTAAACACTGAATCTTGACATATGTAAAAAGGCATGAAACTTGGTATATATGTAAATTGTCTAGGATTAGGCATATATAAATTGGCATATGAAATTTGGCATGGATCTTGATATATGTGTAATTTGGCTAGAACTTGATATGTGTAAATTGGCATAAACTTGGCATACATGTAAACAGGCAAGAATTAGACATATGTAAACCAACTAGAATTGGGTACATATATTGATGGGCATGTAATTTGGAATGTGGGCGTATGTTAATTAACATGTAATTGTTGTGTTTAGCATAATCATGGTTAGTGACATTTAATTTGGTATGATTTACATACCAAAAATTATAAACACGGTTTAAAGGGAAGGTGGGCCATAATAGTAAATGTTGATTAATGTAAATCATGGACATAAAGATAATTGGTAATTTTTGGGAAACTTGCCATAAATTAGTCATTAATCACATAAGTGATTTATGGCATAAAATAGTATTAATTATATACCTAAATTAATGAGATTGATTGGAAACAAATTGGGCAGTAATTTGAATTTGAATAATTTACATAATTAATGTAAATTAGAAAATACGAATATGCTTAGCACGAGGTTGGATTGAGTTGTGATGTAAACCTGCCCGGACCCGCCCGGCTGTCCAGTAATCACAACAATACCTATCCAATGTGGGAGGCTAAGCATTGGGCCCAATAAAGACCCGAGGTTAGACTGAGTTGTGGCGTAAGACTGCCCGGACCCGACCGGCACACCGGCAGCCACAACAATATCTGTCTAATGTGAGAGGTTGGTGCCCTAATAAGACAACTAGAGCTGAGCTAGGGTTGGTAGGGTTAAGTTAACTAGAACACTTAACCAATTTCAACATGTTAACTAAATTGGTAGGTAGGGTTAGGTTAATCTGGACACTTAACCAATTTAATATGTTGACTACGGGAGTGGGTAAGGTTAAGCAAATGTTTAACCATTATAACATGATTAAACTGGACTAGGGAGTGAGGTTAAGTTAATGAGAACACTTAACCAATACAATGGGTTAATTAGACAAGTGGTTGCGGTTAAGTAGTAACACTTAACCAACATAACAGGACAAACGGGTGGGTTAAGTTAACTTGAATAAGTTGATAACACTTAACCATTATAATATGACCAGTGGGTGGGGTTAAGTTAATAAGAAAATTCTTAACCAATGTAACCAGATAGACAAACAGGGTTAAGTTAATAAACCACACTTAACCAATCAAACATAATAAGCGAGAAAGGTTAAGTTAACTAAGGTAAACACTTAACCATGGTAACGTAACGAGTAGAAGGGTTAAGTACATATCGGGTTGGTGGGTAATATTAGTAAATATAGGCCCACATACACTTAACCATTAAATATACATGCTTGAATCAGTAGCGGGGTTAAGTACACATCAGGGTTGGTGGGTAATATCAGAGAATATAGGCCCACAGACTTAACCATTAGAAAAACCTAGTAACGGGGACCCATTTCAGCAGTAACCCACATTAGGTATCAACGGAACCCTGAGCTAGGCAGGGTGGGGCACGATTACTGGGCTGATTATAAGAGGTCAAATTAGCGGCGGTTGGTGCAGCAGTGCAGGTTCTAACGGAGTGCGGGCGTGCACACACTTCGGCGCAGAAAATTTAGCCATTGGGCATCAGTAGGTATAAAGCTGTGCATCTTGATTGTGTCAGGGTTGCCACCATGGGACTTGATACACCCTATGGGGGGACCAGCACAGGTATCTACAAGTAGGGGGCCGCGTGACACAAACGAGAACTAGGTCAAGTAGGGAGCCGATCGATAAGGTAGTAAGGGTGCATCGAATATATACATGGCCATTGGGGTGATCGAGGTGAAATCCTCATAATCGATGTACACCTGAAGGCTACCATAATTGCGGGGATTGGGATCACGTTGTAATTATTATATAACACAGGACACTAGTTGGGACACTAGTAGGAATATGGATCATTCAATGTAAGACACTTATGAGGATGCTAGTTAGGTGGTGCAGAGCAAATAGATATCATTTTAATGGTGAAGCTTAGAAACCTTGCGATGTTATTCTTGATAGAAACCATGCGGTGGGATACTTGATAGGAATTATGGGATGTTATACTTGTTTCATCGTGCCCGAAGTTTATCTTGTTACCTTAGTTTATCTTGTTATCATAGTTTATCTTGCTTACCTTGTTATCATGCTTATGTTTACTTTCAGTTTATTCATGCCATGTTATCTTTACCTATTTTTATGCTGAAAGTCATTAGGACTTACTCAGTCTTTATGACTGACCTGTTTTGTTTCGCCTCTTTTTCTTCCGTTCCCCCCCCCCCCAGGTTCACAGGGTGGGAATACAGCTTAGTTCAGATCTTACCAAGCTCCCAGGGCTCTTTCATGTGTGGCTTGGATTTCTCTTGGCTATGGCTTGCTTTGCTTTATTGGGGAATACTGCAGTTTGTTTTTATGCTTCTTTGTTTTTGAGCAAGACAGATATTTTAACTATGAAATTGGGTATTGGAAGTTGATGGGCTTTTCTTGTAAACATTTATATTTAATAAATGACTTGAAGTATTCCACTTTATTTTCCGCTGTTTTATATATGTCTGTCTTGTATTATTTCTGTTCCAGTACCCATAATACTCCATTGAAGTTAAGGCATTCCCTTTGTGAGTGACCTTAACAGATGTGGAGTGTTACACCAGCTGTGAAATTAAAAAAAAAACGAAAAATGGAATAAAATTAAGAAGTTAAAATTGTCATAACTGAGATTCCAACTTGAAACATCATGTGTGCATATGTCATAAGAGCATCTCCTGAACTTCGTGGTCGGACAAAAATTGCAACTCTATCAGTTAATAACGGAAACGATGATCCTTTGTGTATAGTTAGCCTGTATGCCCCGTAGAGTCTATAGATTATGCAGAATTTGTTCTTGGTTGACCATGATGATGTCTAAAACCATTATCAGTCTTATTATTGGAGATTTTCATCTGTTACCAATTCTGTTAGTTGGTTATGGATATGAGATTGTATACTATGCTTATGTTGTTTCTCCATCAAAATGAATTCAGTTTATTTATTTGGAGATCCATGTTTTTTGTGGGACTTACAGCGATAGTTGGCAGCTGCAACTAAATGTCAATATTCTATATTAATTTATGTAACTGGGAAATAAAGTCATGTTGGTCAATATTATGCCAGGATTACAAAATCACACCCTCCGCTGTATCCTAGAGTAACCTAACTCGTTACTGCATCCTCCCCTATATATTATTTTTGCTACAACATACAGAATAGTACACCCATGCTTCGGCAGTCTCTAGTCAGTGTTCGTAAGCTCTTAGTATGGTATGACATTATGATCCTAAGAATGAGTTTCATCCTGGAAAGGTAATTATGCATGGATAACCTATGCTTTCCAGATAACTAAATGTCTAAATTTTATATTAATTTGTAACTTGGAAATAAAGTCATGTTGGTCAAATATTATACCAGGATTACAAAAATTACGCCCTTGCTGTATCCTAGAGTAACCTAATTCGTTAGTGCATCCTCCCCCGTATATTGTTTTATGCTACAATATAGAGAATAATAATCCATGTTTCGGCAGTCACTAGCCAGTGTTCATAAGCTCTTAGTATGGTATGATGTAAATATTCTAAGTTCTAAGAATGTGTTTCATCCTGGAAAGCTAATCATGCATGGATAATTTATGTTTTCTAGATATTCAGTTTTCAACTTGGTTTCTGCTTATTTTGTGACGGCATAAATGCTTTCGTTCAGAACTATTTAATTAAGTTTTGTTCCTAGAAGTGGAATATCAGAGTAAGCTAATTTCACAGAGTAATATGAAGCCACTGTTACTTTGTTATTTTCACATTCAACTTGCTTTTTGCCTGTAGATATGGCCCCCATAAAGCATTAAGGATACAGGATCTCGTCTTTACTCATAATTGAAAGAGGCAATTATTTAGGTATGTTTATTAATCATAAGATAATATTTTTCATTTACCTTGTAATATATGAGAAACTTCAGGAATGTGTCTAACCATTGTAAACATGAGCCGTTATAGCTAAGAATTAGGATTGTGTTCTTTCATTGGATGTATTCAATTCTTCGAAAAATCATGCAGTCTACTTTGATTGATTTCTTCTTACATAACTACAAACATATTTCCTTGCTCGTTTTTCTACTAAATTTGTTATTAATTAACTGCAGAGTGGCTTGGAGAAGAATATATTTGGAAATCATTTGGTTTCTTTGCCAACTCCAAAGACGCACATACAACCTCCACCAGCTTTTGCCTCTATTCCACTTGCCCACATATCTGGTGCTGAAAATAATAGACAGAAGTATGATCCTAATTCAGTTGAGTTCATAAGAGATTCTAACTTGTCTTCTTCATTTACTACGGGACCCTTTAAGCATTCAAAATCAGAGATAGTTGAATTAGATGATCCTAAGTTTATGAAAAGCGAGATTGTTGTTGGTGTAAGTAACCACTTCTTATCTATCAATCTCTTTGAGCGACTTTACAAGGATATGTGTGCATATTTGCACATTATTATTATACTTGTAATTTATGCACATGTATCCATCTTAAGAATAAATCATTTGAATTTATGCAGCCTAGTACTACTACTAGGAAGGTCCCACATCATGTTGAAAGGCAAAGTTCAGAAGTTTCATATTAAGCCGATGATGAAGATGGAAACCACAAAAAATATACTAAAAGAGGCAAGTCCATGTCATATGTTTTTGCTTTTTGAGTACCAACGTCAGTGATTCCCAAGTTTTTATAAGAGCTAACTAAACTCGTTTATGCATTTGGACTAGGTCTATCAACGGGTACTTTCGACAGGTTTGGAGGAGGTGTTGGTGGTGAAGTAGTAGGGGATTACATGGGGGTGGCCAGTCACGTAGAGCAAAGGGATTGGTGTTAGACTGTGCTTGTGATATTAGCTGTTGATGTTCACGAATATTTTTATTATGTATCATTTTGGTTTGCTATAGTCGTATGTATTGTCAACATTTATTTTTGAATTTATCATGTATGAAATATTATGGGTATATATATATATATATATTGTGATTTGGCTTATGACTTCATTTGTGTACTTGGATTAATGTGACAAGTATGTTTTTTTTTAATTGTTATAATATATTATTAGAATTATAAACTGTAAACTTTGAATGTTATGGTAGCAAAATGTTGCAATAAAATGTTTGCTTTTTATAGCAACAAAACGATGTTGTAATAAATAATACTGAATTTTCCATAGCGTGTTTCGATGTGTCATAAAAAAATTCAATGGCTTGTTCATATGTCATAACAACAAGGAATGTCAACATATTACACCATTTAAATGACGTTTCAATGCGTCATAAAAACTTTCCATAGCATGCTTCATAAGCTATAGAAAAGCAGTTGCACCAATATGGCTTGTTTAAGATGGCAACAAAAGTACATTTTCTATTGCAAGAATTACACGTCATAATATCTACCAGACTTTTAATAACATGTTGATATATGACGTTTATAGAATTGTCATAGAAAGTTTTTATGACGGTTTTTAAACGTCATAAAAAGGTCTTTTTGTTGTAGTGATATTCTGGAATATCCATATCTCCATGTATTAGATAGTAGAATTCATCACATAACCGCTTAGTTGCTTCTGGAGGAGTAAACCTTTCTTGGAAAACTTCTTTAAATCTATCCCAGGTAATATTACCTTCTGGATCATTCTGAATAACTGTTTCCCACCTGAACAAAGCTTCGTCTTTGAGTGCCCAAGATGCCAGTTCTCTTTTCTGTTCATCTCTTAGCTGGAGACGTTCAAAGATTCTTTCAGCAGTACGCATCCAATCTTGAGTTTAACTAATGGATTCATTGCCCGAGAATAGTGATCCACCAAGATTTCGATAGTAGAGCTTCTAGATCTGGTTCTGCATTCATTCTTCTGTTTCTGGCACTCATTTTCTAGTTCTTCTGCAAATAGTAGACCAAGTGTCAGGTCAACAGAAATGATATTGTAAAGCATAGAGACATATACTTTAGATGTAAATGTGTCTATCGAGGTGTATTTCATTCTGTTATACTCATACTAGGATATTACTGATCCTATCTAAAATGAGTTATTCGTCCTAGAACGCTACTGGTTCTATTTCGGACGAGTTCGTTAATATGTTATATTCCTGAGCTAAGATTAACCAAAGCTCTGATACCACGTGTGATGACCCCAAACCCCGTTGGAATGGTGGCTAGGATAATCTTTGGAATATAACACATTAAAAAAATACAGCAGTACAGAAATATAGAATTACACCAGAATGAACATCAAATAACACTGGAAATAATAATCATTATCAGAGTTACACAGAAGAATATGATCATACTTAGCACAAAATACAGTTTCAGCTTAATTTAAAATGTCTGCAGCGGAATCAAACATAATATACATAATGGTGACTGAAACAGTAAGGTAGAAATGGTAAAGCCAGCACCAGCTCCAGCTATCCAAAATAAGTCTGCTAACCTGTATACAAGGCTACCCGTGTAGAAAAGAGGGGCACCCGAGTTTGCAAGTGAAACAAACTACGAGTCAGTCATGGGACTGGTATGAGTAATCAACTTAACTGCTTAATCTACAATAATAAGGCGAATCATAGGACCACGCCGCTTTCGCGGAACGGGTTTACCCCAGTGATCGCCAGTTCATAAATTAAAGTAAATCATTTAACAACGAAATGCTTTTTAGAAGAATGAAGCCAATATAAGACTCGAGTCCCATCACACAATGAACGCAAACCGGAGGATAGAGTTTTACCTTATATTGGCCAAAATATGCTTAATTCGTATAAAACAAATCTTTTGATATTATTACTAGTGTGTTTATATGTTTCAAAAACAATATCAATCATAATACCCATCATAGACGACATGAGCATCCCATGCCACTATGTCGCCAATATAGGTTTACAATCACAACCGCACATGTCGTATTTGGAAATTGGATTTCCATCATGAACCGAGGCTAGGGGCAAGATCCTCACCGAATTCGAGACTGTCTAGCCCGAGTCTCAGGACCAGAACGCATTGTCCCTTGGAGCCACAGGGCCAGTCCACTCGATGTGGATTAAATAACAACCTGAACACTATGTCTCTCCGCCCTTTGGGGCGTAAGTGAGAAAAACGACTCCATATCGAGGAGCCTCGCAACAGCAACAACCACACAGGTGAAAAGTATATAAATATCGGTCAGTTTAAGCACCGACACCACCTCTAGCTAGAAAGAGACACATGTTCTCCCTGGATCCGTCTCCCGTTTTTGGTTCATCCCGAGGTGTGAGGCTCGCGAATCCATGCTATACACAAAGCTATGCCACACAGGCTGTGCTTTGATCATCAACCACAAGACTTTGTTTTTCAACAGAAGCCTTGATCATCTGCCACTTAGTCATGCCACACCGGCAATTCACTCCATGCGGCTAATTTCTATCGATATATAACCTTTGAGCTCGTACGTCTCAGAGAACGGCATATAAGCAAGAGAATAAATTCTACGCCGCCAAACAGATATATATTTAATAGAGATCAATCAGCACCGAACAAACTCCAATGTCAGACACACAGTCCATTTACAAGTCCGTTCTGGGTCTGAATGAAACCCGAGGAACTTTATTCCTCGTATATCCGTACCATCAACAAGTACGTCCGGACGGCTACCACTGTAACCCCTTCAAGGTAGCTACTCCAATCATGGGCAACAATAGCAGCCCTCCATTCGACGTGAAGATCGTAGGTCTTGCACCGTCTTCATATCTTCGACTTTGAATTGTCGATCAATTATTTGAAATGAGATTAAACTCGGCATTTTCAAATAATTCACGTGTGTTAGAATTTAAATCGATTCTTTCCATGGTTAAATTATTCGACACTCACATTTCAGTTCTTTAATATAATTTTCATGATAAACACATTCAACCTTCAGAATATCAAGCAAACCAAGATAAAACGGTTTATTTCCATTCCATATCGCCTATAATATTTTATAACGATATATCACTATTTTTATTTATTTAAAAATAGCCTAATTTAATTAAACGACGTTTCAGGCCATAACGCGGCCGTGGCGCTGTTTTTCTTCAGATTTGATTTACACATATCTGAAAATCGAACCGTTGGATCTTAACAAATTTTACACCATTGGAAAGATCTTTCCAAGGCGGATCCAACGGCCCAGTTTCGGGAAAATCTGACGGTCGGATCTCTCGGTATACTCGTTTAAAGTTACGAATTCAAAACGCGAACTACAGCGTCGTTATTCATTTTATTTTAATTTATATTTATATATATAAATATAATTTCTTCGTTGATTTCTGAACCATTTTCACTTCATATAAAGGTTAAAAATAATATTTTTTACTCACAAATATTTATTTCAACACATGAATATTTCTAACAATTCATATATTTGATAAAAATGTGATTTTTATCTTTCTAGTATTTTATTCAACACATGAATATTTTCTAACTTGACTAACATGATAAAAAGGTGATTTTTATTGTTAAAACAATTTATTCAACACATGACTTTTATTCAACACATGAACTTCTCAACACATGAGTATCGTCAACACGTGACTATTTTTAATGGTTCATATACTCGATAAAAATAATATTTTTATCAATCTAAATATTTATTCAACACATGGATATTCTCTATATTTCATTCAAGTGATAAAAATGTGATTTTTATCATTTAGAGTTTTTATTCAACATATGAATATTTTATATACTTCACTTTACATGATAAAAATGTGATTTTTATCGTTCTATCTTTTTATTCAACACATGAATATTTTATATACTTTGTTCATATAATAAAGATGTGATTTTTATTGTTAAAACAATTTATTTATTCAACACATGAATTATTTTTCAACACATGAATATTCCACACATGGATATTTTATATAGTTTGTTCATATAATAAAGATATGATTTTTATTGTTAAAACAATTTATTTATTCAACACATGAATTATTTTTCAACACATGAATATAGTTCAATACATGAATGAAATTCAAACACACAAATATTTCAAAAAAATTCAGCAGCATAACGGCAGGGTAGTAAAACCGGCACCATCCCTTATGACGTCCCCTCGCTCTACCTTAATACCTTGCGGTATTTGACAGTGGGGATTCATGCATCTAGTTCGCACACAGGCGGCATGTTTTTCATTCATTTCCTCACCCTTATCCTATTTGGATTCTAACTACTCTCAATTATTCTCTCAACCACAAAGGTATTTTTAAACCATAAGGGTATTTTTCAACCACAAGTATTTTTCAACCACAAATATTTATCAACCACAAAGGTATATTTTAACCACAAATAACCATTCACACATATCAACCAAATTTCACATCACAACTCAAACAAGCCGTCCATGGTCTGTTGACGACGGGTGTCGGGAGTTTCTAAAACTCCGTCGGCAACCTAATATATTTTACTTCCATTTCAAGTGAGTTAGAAATCTCACATTGGTTCGACGCTTTGCTAAAAATTGTAGAAGGCTCAGAAAAATATCCGGTCTCTTCTAGAATATAAAGAGCGTCGACACGGTCCCGATGTCTCTTGTTTCACTGAATTTCGACCACATACGAAAAAAGATACGATTTTTATAAGTTAATCAACCATTTGCAACACTTTTAGATGTTAAAACAGTTTAAATATATAAAACCCGTACCTCACCCCTTTTAATTCGGAACTAGGTTTAAAATTAATTTCAAATCCATTGATTGTTGCTTCGATCAGCCGGCTTGACGTTGTCTAGGGTGGAGAGGGCTCCACGGCGCCACCACTGGTGGTCAACTCGTCGGCGGCATGGAGGCAGGGCAGAGGTTCGAAGTTCGGATGTTTGAGGGGCTCGATCTCGAGAACGGCGCAACGATGGAGGTCGAGGGTGGTATGGATTTGAAGAGGAGAGAAGGATCTTCCAAAAGTTGCAAAGGGGTGGTGGGTTTTGGGGCGTGATTTCGCCAGAATCGGAGGAGGAAGGTGGCGAAGCTTTTCCGCCGTTAGTCGCTGTTGTTGGGGAGAGAGAAGCGGGTTTTCTAAAAAAATTTTTATAAAAAAAATCTGATTGGTCTAGATATATATTTAAGGGTGCGTTTTTTACAGGTCCCTATTAAGTTTCAAAATATAAAAAAAAACCGGTGATAAAAAAAATAAAGAATATGTCCCTATTTTTGAATTTGCGCTCAAAAAATTCCTGTTGTACCCTTACGCAGCTATCGCTCCTATCATCTCGCTCAAATCATCTCGCTAAAAAAAAAGTACTTAGTCTATCGCTCCTATCATATCGCTGAAAACCCTAAACCTAAAAATCTGCAAAACTGTCGATCAATCCAATAGCGATTTCTCGACATGTACTCAGTCCGATCACTCCTTCTATCTCGCTCAGAACCCAAATCCACGATTTTGAAAGACTCTGGATCAATAAAAATCAAAATCATCCTGTTTTGCTTTGCTGTCGACATATTCAAGTACAAGAAATAGCGAAAAAAGTTATTAATCTAATTTTTTTTTCGTTCTGTATGACTGTTAGCAAGTACGCTTAAGAATTAAATGTTTGAATGCATTTTTATGCAATTCCGCAAAATTTCAATAAAATCTGCATATTTATATGCATATATTCTAGATATATGCATACATATATACATATATTCTATATTATGTTTTTCTGATTGCTTGATACAAAGAAACATACAGATATGCACATTTGTGTAAATTTAATTTATAAGATATCACACAGTGGTAGTTTTAACAAAAAAATGCTTGCTTGTTTATTTGAGTAATATTTGCACAATTTTGTGCAAGATTAAAGAAAAGGTGCATATATTTATGCAAGTATCAATAAGATTTCGAACGTATAGATATTTACTGTATGCATTATTTGAGTTATATTTGCACAATTTTGTGCAAGTTTAAAGAAAAAGGTACATATATTTATGCAAGTATCAATAAGATTTCGAACGTATACATATTTACTATATGCATTTTGTAAAATTTGTGTCGTGACTATGCATTATTAATTGCTTATATTTTTAAAAGTTGAATGCAAGTATTCTACTTTGTTATTTAATGTTTTTTTATCAATAGTTTTATGTTATTATGACTGACTGTTGATTTTTTTGACTATGTTCGTAAAATTTGCACGCTTGGATACATTTATTCAATATATTAACATAATTGTATGGTATTATTATAATAGAATGCTTTGTTCGCTATGTGCCTAAATTTGTTTCATAATTTTGTGCAATTATAATGATTATTTGCACGTTATTGTGACTGATTATTTGCAAAATTTTGTTAAGTTAGTATATTATGCGATTAATGTTATATTTTCATCTTACCAGTTTTGATCAGATTAATGTTATATTTATGCGACTAATGGAAATATTTTTACAAAATTGGTGATATCACACAGTTGTAAGTATGTTGTCTCAGAATTTTTTTTTTACGGAAAACTAAACAATTAGATACAAATATTACATAAAATTGCATACATTTATGCAACTAAGTGAAATAATTGCATACATATATAGAAACGTATGGCATAACTTTTACATACACTACATCAAAAAATAAGTACAGAACATTTACATGTACTACATCAATAAATATGTACAAAACACTTAAGCTATGAATATACCAAAAATATAAAAGTACAGACCACTGCAGATTTCAATCTTTTGGTAAAAGATGGACGACAAAGCTTCAACAACACCACTACACCAATATCCGCCGGAACACTGTTATACGAAAAAGAAAATCAACATTAATAAGCTTAATGTGCAGTAATCAAATTACAAAAACAGCTTCAGATTAATATACATACCTACGTACAAATCAGCAAAATAACAATAATTTCTGCATATTTATATGCAAGTATTCTAGATATATGCATAGAAATATGAATATATTTTTATATCTGTTTTTGGTATTGTTTGATAAAAATTTGCATACAAATATGCATATATGAAGAATAAATGCATACTTGTAGGAAACTTTTTAACAGAAGTGCTGAAAAATCCAGGAATTCTAACAATAGTTTCATAAATTTACGTTTTTTACAGGTGCTTATCATATTAAAAATCGTATTTTAATGCTAATAAAAACCTTATCCTTATCCTATAAATAAAATCAGAAAGAAAAAGAAAAAACTCACAAAATTCGGTGCGGTTTGGATCGCCGGAGCCGGAAGGGGTGGGAAGTTTGCTGCCGTCGATTAAAAGGGGGGCTGGTCGATGTTGATTGTCGCTGGTTGCTGGAGGTATGAAGCGAGAAAAATCCCTAGAATTATCACGCCGTCGTCGCCATGGATTACAAAATTTGTTTCTGTAAAAAAAAAAGTCTAATACGTAACCACATACGACCTAGGTAATTATGGCGTGAATTAAGGAAAAGGGAAGTTTTGTAAAAATATTAGCCGCTGTTTAAAATTAGGGATGTAATTTATATGTTTTGAAACAGGAGGATCTGAGCTTAATTAGGATTAATTCTAGGGATGTGAGCCTAATTTTCACTATATTTAATTTTAAAAATAGGGTTTTCTTAAACGAACTCCTTTTCAAACCCAACGACTGTCGCCCCTAGCTAAATACCCCCATCCCGGACACAATGGGATATGTTTCGTAAGCCAATTCGACTGTTACACTCAGTTTTTCTACAAATTAAAATATAAAACATTCAATTTTTGATTTGAACGTACATTTTAATTTGTCGAGCCCACATACTGACTCGAAAAATTCCAGAAAAATTATTTCTAGCTTCGTGTCGACGATACGGTCCTAACAAAACTGATTTCGTCGAATTCTGAGACCGTTTGAAAAATGGCCATTTTCGGGTCGATCAGATTTAACTGAAACCGACAAAACACGTTTTCCTTTGCCACGCTCACATATTGATTCAGAAAATTATGAATTTTGGAACGTAGCAATAATTCGACGTCCCGGATCCAGCAAAAGAGGTTTCGTCGAATTCTAAAGTTGTTTGCAAAATGGCTATTTTTAAGGCCTTTATATATATTAAAAATATATATAAATTCCACAACGACTTTTCTAAAATTTAAAATGGACATATCTCTCACTCTATAAAGTGAAATCTTAGTTTCTTAACTTCGTTAGAAAGATATCTTCACACAGATTCCAATATTTCTTGTTTCGTTCAATTCTGACTTATATTGAATTCTGTATATTTATTTGAAATTCGAAATCGAATGTTCGAACTGTCGCGCCAATTCAGGCTCTTTATATAATTAAAATAAATTTATTTGCTTTAACTTCGATTTAAATAAATTTTTCGTCATTATTATTTAAAATATTCATTTTAAATAATCAAAATCCCCTAAAATAGCCAAAATAAAAATTTTAAATTGGCTCAGATTTTCCGGGTTGTTACATACGATATCAGATTGACGAACCGTAAGTTGCGTTGAGACATTATGGACGGACACTACATGATGGAACTGACTGGAAGTCAATCGGAGCTCGTTACAATTTATGGAGAAATAAATTGTCCATCTAAATCGAGCGATGGTTATCATTATTAACGATGATTGCCCAATGTGAGTAACACTCACCAACTCTGAACAGTTATATTTTTATAATGTATATTTAGAACTGATAAATGATGAGAGATTGCTGTGTGTTAACTGTTTGGTTGAATTGTTTGTGTATTGATTGAAATTATAGATAACGATATATATATAAACCGTTAATCGAATATTGATTATGTTATTCAGAATATTTTATACTCGTGTTGTTTAACATCTGTGATGCAGGGAAACAGGTTGGAGGGGTCCAACTGGACTCCTCAATATTTATGATATTGCTCTATGCATATATTGTAATATGTGATGTGATATATAATGTGATATATAATCTGTTTGATTATGTGTGTTTAAATGATATCGATCATCGTGGTTTTCTATTTTAAATATCATAAGAGACCCTAGGACGTAAAAAGAAATATTTCAATGTATATTGAAATAAAGGAGTTTTATAAAATCAATCGTTTTTATAAAAGGAAATATTTTGAAAACAGAGTATTTATAAAATCATCGGGTTTTATAAAGGAGAACATTTATTTAGAAAATAAATAAAAGTATAAGAGGATTATTTATTTAGAAAATAAATACACAAATATAAGAAGAGAAATATTTGTAAAACATTTACAAATAAAGGTTATAAAAGGAATTATTTATTTACGAAATAAATAGAGTTATAAAAGGGAATTTTAAATAAGACTTAAGTGTTAGAAACGTAATGGATTATATAAAGGAATTAATCGAGTTAGATTTAGTCGATTAGAGTAATTGAATATAAAGTTATTCGAAATAGAGTTTATCGAATATTAGTTATTCGAAATAGAGTAAATCAAATAAAGTTAAGCAAAATTAGAAACTGATTAGAGATTAGTAAATTGAATGGTTTTCTAAGTGTCTGTCTGATGTTGGTTTTTGCCGTCGGGATTAATACTTAGGGAGTTGTTCTCATGCTAGTTTACAGACAGGGACTGATAGTTGTGGAAGAATAGTGATACATAATTAAGCCATGGAAATGTTTTCCAGTGTTAATAAAGTATATTTTCTAAACGTAGAAAATGAGGAAATATATATATATATATATATATGGTTGATGATTGAATCGATATAATTCCCAGTTGGAAATAATATTGTTGTTTGCACACGTGTTTTCTTTGATAGTTAAATCACAGACTATAAATGTTTTGACCATTTTAACATTGTTAATATGGAGAGACCGGTTGGATTATTATCCAAAGAACCACTCTGTATTGGCATAAGCGTTGCGAATCATATATGCCAAAGATAATTTAAGACGGAGTAAAGTGCAAGGGCTATTGTATAAATCTTAGATAACAATTGCTTAAGATGGGTGTACTGAATAGTGCCTTTGGTTTGTCCAGTCTCAGGACAACTTGTATGGACGAAGGTCTGACAGAGTATATCTGATAGATCGCGTAAGTTGATCTCTTCAAACGTATTAACGTTTGGTAGCGGAGGAATTCATTTCTCTTAGCTGTATACCCGTGTTATTTTTGGATAAATCAATTTGTGATTTAAAGGGTATAACAATGTGACATTCTAAGTGAATGAAGATGTGGCGTTTAAAAGATAAGCGTAGCTTCTAGCCTCACATCCGGTAAATGACAAAAATCGGGCTGGCAACATGGCTATGTGGGTAGCTCCCATTAGGGTGTATTATCACCTGATCTAGAGTTTCATTTATTTCTATATTCTATTGTTGATGCTGTCCCATTCAGGAAACGGTTGCTGATCCCAACCGTTGGTGATATACATTCGATACACTCAAGCGAAATGAGTGGTCGGTCATATGTGGCCGGGTTGCAAGATGTTCTTATTGAACCCAGTGTATTCCTCTCTAGAGGTACACTAGCGAAAGGTGGTTCCATACCATGTCATAGTTTGTAATCTATTACCCAATACGTACTTGCAGTTTTGATTGTATACTATGTATGTAGAATGTGAGATGAAAGCGTTTCTGCTAGATGATTATTATATTGTGTTGATAGACATTATTATAATATCAAAAGGTTTTTGATATAAAGATATTTTGTATTCTCATAAGGGAAAAACCCGTTCCGTTATACGGTGTGGTCTTATGAGATATCGTTTACTTATTCAAACTGTTTTAACTGTTTTACTCATACCAGTCCCATGACTGACCCGGAGTTTATTTTCTCTTGGATGCCCAATTTTGTACGGGCAGTCAAGTAGTCGGGATTTACAGATACTTGAAGAGCTGGAGCAGGAGGCTTAGGGAGTTTATATAGCTATTGTTATTCCACTGTATTGTAAGTGATGTACTTGATAATGTATGTATATTCAAGTAAAATCTTTTATTTCAAAGTTATGTTATATGTTATTCGTTCCGCTGTGAGATTCATGTTACTCTGATGTTGTATTCTTCTTCTTCTTCTATTCTAAGTTTCTATCTTATCTTTCCTCACCCTCTAATTTCTTTCATTAACTATCGGGTTTTTCGATGTTTGGTTAGTCGTCATTGAGTTTATGTCGATAAGCAAAGTCGCTTAAAAACCGGGTCGTTACAGGATTTTGATGCCTAAACCTGATATTGTTGAAATGATTTCTAAAATGATTTAGAAATGTATTATGTGTTACATTGTGGTTCATCGCGTAACGATTAGTTGCTATTGATAACATATCTGTTTGGTGGCGGAGAATTTATTCTCTTGCTTAACACCCTTCATTGAGACGTACGAGCTCAAAGGTTATGTGATTAATAGTGACTGATCATATGTGTGAATTGCTGATGTGAAGTACTATAGTTTGAAAGTACTTGTGATTATTATGTTGTGAAATGATTTTCCCTACTTCGGGATATAAAATGGTCTAGTGTGTGGCTAAAAATTCTGTTAACCCGGACGACTAAAATTATGGGTGAGATGGGAGTGTATGCTTCCATGCGTGGGAGGTGCATCGTCGGTGTAGCCTGCTCCATGTGTGGGAGGTGCAGATATATATATATCGAGTTGCTTAGGTGCGTGCCCTTTGCCTTGTCTAGAGGGAGCCCGATATTTGGTTGCATACTTGTTTGTATGCATTGTTATGATTTGGAATTCATATTTCAAATGATTTGATTTGAGATCCCAAAGTGAAATCTACTTTGATATAAAAGCTAGATATGTATTTCAAATGATTTGAAATGGAAATCGGGAAATAAAGTCCAAAGAAATAATTCCTGTAAATTGAATTGGATTTGGAAAATCTAAATGTGGTGATTAATCTAAATGGGTAGATTGGGATATTGCATGTCTATTGATGCATAGTAGATCCATATCTCTAGTAATAATTGTCGTTTATACACTGGCATTCATGGGGGTAAACTCGTTCCTCATTTGCGGCGTGGTCCTGTGATTTGCCTAATCATTTATATAAGTTTATAACTGTTTATGGTTTCTCACACCAGTCCCATGACTTACCTGTAGTTTGCTTTTCCCTTGTAAACTCGGGTGCCCCTATTTTCTACACAGGCAGTCGAGTAGTTTGTTTTGCAGATACTTATTTTGAGCAGGATTCTGGATTGAAGCTTAAAGCTGTGTCCAGTGCATTTATCGTCTTCCGCTGTGTTATTTTATATTTCCGATGTGCATTGTAATACCTTTATCGTAAATGAATCTTCCGCTGTATTATTATTTTTCGATACACTCTGATATTATGTACTCTGATGTAATATTATTATGATGTTTATAAAAGCCTTCTGTTATTTGTTTTGATGTGTTGTATGCCCAGAGTTAGCGTATTTGGGTTTTGAACGGTCTTAGTCGATTTAGCGATCGATTAGGTCCGGGCGAAATCCGTATTCTTACAGCTGGTATCAAAGCTTTGGTTAACTCAAATCATTGGGGTACAACTCGTTAGAACAGAATAAAAGACTCATCGGAGGTAGGATTAGTAATATCCTATTGAAGAATCCTCATTAGAGATAGAATCAGTAGCATTCTAGAATGAGTGTCTCATTAGAGATTGGGTTAGTAATGCCCAAGAATAAGTTGAGAGTTATATGTTTATAAATAACATATTTGTGATTATATATATAATCTGGTTACAAAATAGGATTTTTGAGTATATATAAAGTTATATATTTGAAAAGTTAATCAAAAATTAGTTGATGGTTGTGTTGTATGATTATTAGCTCAATTAATAAAAATATTGGAATGACAATTAATTAAACCAACATATGATAATGGAAAGGCAAATTTAGCCAAATTGAATCAAATAATAAACTAAACTGTAAATTGTTTGAAATAGCATGCATATACATGTATATACATTGAACATGTCATTGCAAGGAGGCTAGAGCAGAGGAGTAAAATTGTAAAGCCCAACAAATAGGTACATGTTTTTGTATTTCTTGGGGTTTTGATGATTTTATGAGCCAATTGGCTATTATTTTTTCTTTTTCAGATGAGAAGGCCTGTATGGCGATTTCGGGATTTTCCTGGTGCTCCCGTACAAAAGAGGTTATGGCGAAATTTTTCGAAAATTTAGGGTGTCAGCCAAATTTTTGAAAAATTTGAAAAGTTTTTTAGAAACTGAAAAGTTGAAAACTTAAGGCATAATTAAAATAAATAAAGTTGAGTTGATTAGTTAAACATCTTCCAGCTCCATTCCTATTCGAGGAGGAAAAGATTTTAAGTGGGGGAGATTGTAACAACCCGGAAAATCTGAGCCAATTTAAAAATTTTATTTTAGCGATTTTAATGGATTATGATTATCTAAAATGAATTACTTTAAATAATAACAATGAAAAATTTATTTTCGACGAAATTAAAACGAATAAATTTATTTTAATTATATAATGAGCCTGAAATGCGCGGCAGTTCGAAAATTCGATTTCTAATTTCAATTGAATATACAGAATTCAGTATAAGTCAGAATTGGACGAAACAAGAAATATTTGAATCTGTTTGATTGTATCTTTCTAAGGAAGTTAAGAAACTGAGATTTCACTTTATAGAGTGTAAGATATGTCCAGTTTAAAATTCAGGAAAGTCGCTGTGGTATTTATATATTTTCAATATATATATATAAAGCCCTTAGAAATGGAAATTGTGCAAACGATCTTCGTTTTCGACGAAACCACTTTTGTTGGATTCAGAATGTCAAGTTATTGTTGGATACCATTTTTCATAATTTTTGAAATCAATATGCGAGCTGGCAAAAGAAAACGTGTTTTGTCAGTTTCAGTCAACGTAGATCGACCAGAAAATGGCCGTTTTTCAAACGGTCTTCAAATTTGACGAAATTTGTTTTGTTAGGACCGTATCGTCAATATAAAGCTATAAATAATTTTTCTGGAATTTTTAGAGTCAGTATGTAGCCTCGATAAATTTAAATGTACGTTCAAATCTAAAATTGAATGTTTTATATTTTAATTTGAAGAATAACTGACTGAAACAGTCGAATGGACTTACGAAGCATATTCCATTGTGTTCAGAATGAGCGTATTTAGCTAGGGGCGATAGTCGTTGGGTTCGGATTAGAATTCGTATGGAGAAACACTATTTTACGAATTAAATATTATTAAAAATATAATATAAATATATATTGGCCATTCACGCTTCAGCGGAACCCTAATTTTCATTTCTTAAAACCGGCCGCTGCTGTTTGAAACGAACGGCGATTTCGTTCTGGAATTCCCTCCCTTCAAACTCGAAATCCACCCAATATTTTGAAGAACTTCCCATTACGAAATCACTCAGATTGAAGAGGTCGAGGTTCTCTACGGTGTTGATTGGAGAATTTACAACGTGGAGGCCGGAAAACGAGGTGAAAGTGGCGCTGTTTGTTGCTCAATTCTGGCGAGGGGACACCACCGAGTTCGCCTGAACTCCAACGGTAGGGAGGCGCCACGTAGGCCTTCGTCGTGGCCAAGCCTGATCGTCGTCCGGCCCTTCCTTTAGCGTGCGAACTGAAACCCTACAAATGGAAGAAGCGTTCGAAGTCGGCTCCAGTATTGGACGACGGAGGAAGAAAAGATTAGGGGAGAATAATCCTTAATCAAATTAATTTAATAATTTGGGAAATGTGATTAATGTATAAACTCCTGTAACTCTTTCATACAATATCTGAATCAGATGATTTCAGAAGTGTTGGACTCCTCTCAACGAGAGCTACAACGTGGAGCTAACCAGAACAGAAATAGAGCATGTCAGAGTTTTAGCCAAATTCAAATCAAAACAGAGCGGAATTCAGAAATAAAACTGATCAATGTGAGAACTTCTTACTAAAATTATTTCTATACAGTTATTTATTTTATAACTGCATATATGAACTGGTCCCCGTCGTCCACAGACTATGGCCGACTTGTTTGATTGTATTGTGTTGTGAACTGTGAATGAGATGTGTATGTGTGTGTGTGTATATATATATATATATATATATATGAAATGCGAATGAAAAATATATATGAACTGTGAATAAGACGTGTGTGTGTGTGTGTATATATATGAAATGCAAATGATAAATGTATATGAACTGCGAATAATATGTATACATATATATGAAATGCGAATGAGAAATATATATATATATACGATGTGAATTGAAATATATATACGATGTGAATTGAAATATATATATATATATCTTTAATAATAGTTGAAATAGGTTTAGTGTCACACTTTTTTGGTGTACACGCAAACTACCGAAAATGCCCCTTAAAAAATTTGGAAAAAAATCATACTGACTTCGTAATATATTGCATCAGCGACATAATAGGTCAATTTAACATAATATTGCATCGGCAATAATTACTCCATCTTATTCAAGAATACCATATCCAGCATACTAGAATTTGTTTCCTTTATGCACTATTACCAGACTTTAAATCATTTACACATTTAACATAATATTAACATTACCAATATTATTCACTGCCATCTATTACCTTCTAATTAAAATTATTTTAAAAAAATATGTGTTTATAAATAAGTGTTTAACGTTTATAAATAGGCAATTAATAAATAGCCAATTAATATAAATTTTTCATTGAATGTTTCACTGCTTATTCTGTTAGCCATAAATATAAAACCTTGACGTTTTATATTAACATTACCAATATTATTCATTGCCATCTATTACCCTCTAATTAAAATTATTTTAAAAAATCTTTAATAATAGTTGAAATAGGTTTGGTGTCACACTTTTTTGGTGTACACGCAAACTACCGAAAATGCCCCTTAAAATATTTGGAAAAAAATCATACTGACTTCATAATATATTGCATCAGCGACATAATAGGTCAATTTAACATAATATTGCATCGGCAATAATTACTCCATCTTATTCAAGAATACCATATCCAGCATACTAGAATTTGTTTCCTTTATGCACTATTACCAGACTTTAAATCCTTTACACATTTAACATAATATTAACATTACCAATATTATTCACTGCCATCTATTACCTTCTAATTAAAATTATTTTAAAAAAATATGTGTTTATAAATAAGTGTTTAACGTTTATAAATAGGCAATTAATAAATAGCCAATTAATATAAATTTTTCATTGAATGTTTCACTGCTTATTCTGTTAGCCATAAATATAAACCTTGACGTTTTATATTAACATTACCAATATTATTCACTGCCATCTATTACCCTCTAATTAAAATTATTTTAAAAAAATATGCATTTATAAATAAGTGTTGTAACGTTTATGAATAGGAAATTAATAAATAGGCAATTAATATAAATTTTGCATTGAATGTTTCATTGCTTATTCTATTAGCTATAAGTATAAAACCTTGAATTTTTATATTAACATTACCAGTATTATTCACTGCCACCTATTACCCTCTAATTGAAATTATTTGAAAAAAAATATGTGTTTATAAAATAAGTGTTGTAACGTTTATAAATAGGCAATTAATATAATTAGATTACTCTTTCCATATCCAACGATAATTTGAATAGGCATTTAAATTTGAATAACGACAATTATTATTGCGTATTACGATATAAATTAGCAATTAATAAATAGTTGAACGTGCTAAAGTCAAATAAATAAAATCTTAATGATTTTTATTCAAATCTGACATCAGCTTAGGTGCATTTGAAAGGTCAGTCTACCCAGCAAATGCGCTATTCTAGAAACAGCCATTCACCTTCAAATATGGCACACCATCCAATTAATTTTCACGCTTCTTTCCTCATTTCCTCTACGCTTTGCTTGAAATTCTCTCCTCTTTCATACCTATCTTCCCAATACTCACTGCCTCATAAAATTGAATACACTGCACTACAAATTTACTTTTTATTTATTGGGTTTAAAATTTTGAAGCTTCACCTCATTCAAAAGGTGATTTTTTCCCCAGGTAAATGCATAAATAAGATTACACCACATTTAAGTTTAACTAGCGTTCTTTGCCCTCAACCTATGTACTTTGTTTCTAAGGTTTTTCTTCGTGATTTGTATGAAAAATAATGTTTTATGTTCCTTTTAAATAGTAAAGTAAATGGGAGCATTATCCCCTGTTGCTTGCGTGAGACCATGAACGTGAGAAGCGAATGTCTCAGTATATGTTCAAATAAAAGTGAATGTCTTAGTATATGTGTAAATAAAAGTGAATGTTGTCTGAATGAAGTTTGGAAGGTAAAGGAAATAAGAATATGTTTTGTCCTCAACAGATAAAGCACGTTTAATGAGAATAATAAACCAAATATTAATACAAATATTTTTTTGCATATGAAAAATACGCAGTACTTAAGGAACAATAATCCTTACGCGAAGTGTGTACCATGATCACGCGCGAAGCGCGTGCCGTGACGCTCGTATATATATATACGATGTGAATTGAAATATATATACGATGTGAAATTGAAATATATATACGATGTGAAATGAAATATATATACGATGCGAAATCGAAATATATATATGAAATATGGAATATATATATATATATGAAGTATGAAATAAAATATATATATGAAATGTGGAAAATATATATATGAAGTATGAAATAAATATATATATGAAATGTGAAAATGATATATATATATATATGAAATGTGAAAACGATATATATGAAATGTGAAAACGATATATATATATGAAATGTGAAAACGATATATATATATATATATATATATATATATGAAATGTGAAAACGATATATATATATATATATATGAAATGTAAAAACGATATATATGAAATGTGAAAACGATATATATATGAAATGAAAATAATATATATTTTAAATGAAAATTATATATATATGGAGTGCGAGTGAAATAAATATTGATTGGTTAAAAATACTATTTTTAACGTATATATGAGATGTATAAAATTGTCGTGTATATGGAATATTCAATTTTGATATAAAAGTGAAAATGAAGTGGAAATCTTTTTAAAAACGATTTATAAAATACGTCTTGAATGGAAATCAATGAAATATATATAATATATATAGATATATATTATATATATTAATGGCCTGAATAGAAAGCGTCGCGCAGCGACCATTCGCGAATTTCGACCATTGACTTCGAATTGATGTTACAGGAGATCCGACCGTCGGATTGTCCTGAAAATAGAACCTTTGGGTTCATATCAAAAAGATCTTTCCAACGGATATAAAGATTTGAAATCTAACGGTTGGATTTGGAATTATGTTCAAATCAAATTTGGAAAAGGTCGTTGTAAGTGCAGTTCATTGACCATTTATGGAAATCGACTGTACGGGCCTTGATAAAATTATTAAAAATATTAATAATTTGTGTAAAATCATAATAATTGATTTGGAAAGAATTGGGACGAAAAATTCCATATTTGAAAAGATAAAAATATATTTTTATCGGAATGAACTAGTTATTAACTAGATAAATAATCCAATATTTTTAAATAAATGAATTGGATTTGAAATGGTTTTAAAAATAACCAGAAATTTCCAATAAATAAATTGGAATGGTTTGGAATAGAAATAATCTTCGGGATTTTTCGATATTAGATTCCGTTATTATACGGATATTGCAGAGGAATTTGGAAGATATATATATCGTTATTCCAATACGATATTTGTTGGTTTCAGAATTTGATGTTGAATATAAGCCGATACTATTTTTATTCAAAGCCTTATATTTAATATCAAGTTAGATTTTGGGGTTTGTCGTGAACTGTTTTTAAATGACATTGGTTCTTTGACCCAGTTAAAGGCAGGATTAATATTCCTAAAAGTTGAATAATCATTAAGTAATTATTTTAGAGATTGAAACCAACTGGAGTTTGAATAAATCTTTAATTAGATTGTGAATGAATAAATGGTAATCGAATTTACCAAAAACACGTGAAGTGATTAAACCAAATTTACTTGGTTGTTGATATTGATTGTGGTTGATTGATTGTTTGGATTGTGCTTGACCAGTTTATGAGCATAATATGCTTTTACATTTAGCATTGGGTTGGATAGAAATATCTGTATGCCAACATCTTGTGAAACACTTCACGATTTGACTATGAGATGTTTAGCGATGTTGTTGAGTTCATTTCAAATTTGATGAATGATTTTGAAATGATATTTTTCTTAAGTGAAGAAATGTATTCCTGATTTTGGATAGGGAATGGTTTATAAAAATGTTTTATAAAACAGAAAGGATTTTGAGGCCTAAACCCGATATTATTGAAATGATTTCTAAAATGATTTAGAAATGTATTATGTGTTACATTGTGGTTCATCGCGTAACGATTAGTTGCTATTGATAACATACCTTAGTGTCGGAGAATTTATTCTCTTGCTTAACACCCTTCTTTGAGACGTACGAGCTCAAAGGTTATGTGATTAATAGTGACCGATCGTATGAATTGCTGATGTGAAGTACTATAGTTTGAAAGTACTTGTGATTATTATGTTGTGAAATGATTTTCCCTACTTCGGGATATAAAATGATTTAGTGTGTGGCTAAAGATTTTGGTAACCCGGACGACTAAAAGTATGGGTGAGATGGGCGGTGTATGCTTCCATGCATGGGAGGTGCATCGTCGGTGTAGCCTGCTCCATGCGTGGGAGGTGCACATATATATATCGAGTTGCTTAGGTGTGTGCCCTTTGCCTTATCTTGGGGGAGCCCGATATTTGGCTGCATACTTGTTTGTATGCATTGTTATGATTTGGAATTCATATTTCCAAATGATTTGATTTGAGATCCCGAAGTGAAATCTACTTTGATATAAAAGTTAGATATGTATTTCAAATGATTTGAAATGGAAATCAGGAAATAAAGTCCAAAGAAATAATTCCTGTAAATTGAATTGGATTTGCAAAATCTAAGTGTGGTGATTAATCTAAATGGGTAGATTGGGATATTGCATGTTGATTGATGCATAGTAGATACATATCTCTAGTACTGATTGTCGTTTATACACTGACATTCAAGGGGGTAAACCTGTTCCGCGTTAGCGGCGTGGTCCTGCGATTTGCCTTATCATTTATATAAGTTTATAACTGTTTAGAGTTTCTCACACCAGTCGCATGACTGACCTATAGTTTGCTTTTCCCTTGTAAACTCAGGTGCCCCTATTTTCTACACAGGCAGTCGAGTAGTTTGTTTTGCAGATACTTATTTTGAGCAGGATTCTGGATTGAAGCTTAAAGTTGTGTCCAGTGCATTTATCGTCTTCCGCTGTTTTATTTTATATTTCCGTTGTGCATTGTATTACCTTTATTGTAAATAAATCTTCCGCTGTATTATTATTTTTCGATACACTCTGATATTCTGTACTCTGATGTAACATTATTATGATGTTTATAAAATTCTTCTGTTATTTGTTCTGATGTGTTGTATGCCCAGAGTTAGCGTATCCGAGTTTTGAACGGTCTTAGTCGATTTAGCGATCGATAAGGTCCGAGCGAAATCCGTATAGTTATAGTTATGCTAACATTTCTTTTGATAACATTTTTTTTGAAGGTTTAATCCATAAATTTATTGCTAAATTATAAGTAATCATTTTTAAATGATTTGAGAAATGTTTTGAAGGTTTAAAGGTATTAAAAATATATATTTATGGGATTTAAATTGATTTATTTAATAGTAAAATGGGTTTTCGAAATTGAAATTAGTGGATATGGTTGGAGATAAATCTTTGGATGTTTGATATTGATTCGGCAGATGATGACTCTTACTATTTAGGGAATTTAAAAGGTAGTTCTCCGTTATTCTGCTTATAGTATGAGTTGGATACGGAGATTAATATTGCGGATAAGTTAATGATATTTCTATCCAGATCTAATGTCAAAGAGTTGGATAAATCTTTTAATTAAGATAAGGGTTCCTAATTTGATTGAAACAAGTTGGATAGAAACAATCTTCGGATATTTGATATGAGATTCCATGGTGTAAACGTATGTTATTTGAGGAATTTAGAATATATTATTATTATATCGTTATTTCTCTTATGGTATTTATTGATTATGAGAATTGATATCGAATATAAGTTGATAC
Source organism: Allium sativum (assembly GCA_030737875.1). Taxonomy (NCBI): domain Eukaryota; kingdom Viridiplantae; phylum Streptophyta; class Magnoliopsida; order Asparagales; family Amaryllidaceae; genus Allium; species Allium sativum. The sequence goes on along the minus strand of CM060926.1, from coordinate 202,963,548 downwards.
AATTTCTGTGTAAATTATGTTCAGATCGATTGATTTGGGTTTTGTCGTGAGTGGTATCTTAAAAAATATCATTCTTAAAACCCGAAGAGATTGAGTTGGGGTAATTCATATCGTAACTTACGATTTAATCAAATCTTTGATGTGAGGAAATTAAAAGCAAGGAATTGGAAAGGAAGTATAATCTTTTAATTTAGATTAAAGAATTGAATGTTGGAAAAAATGTTTTAATTGGGAACTATTGTTGAAATATGGATTTATTGGTTTTAAAAGAAACTGGATTTGGATAACGAGTTATCAAATGAAAATTAAATTGTGGTTTTGAGGCTAAAGTATTCTTTTAATAAAGGATATGTTAAAATATGGATTTTGTTAAAGATAATTTGAGAATTGATTTAAAGAGGTTTAAATTAACAAATCAAAAATGGAAGGAGATTGGTTGAAATCATGTGTGTTCTGTAATTGTGTCTTTTAAAATTGCGCTTATTATTCAGAAAGACCGGATCAGAATTATGTTCGAAAGCCATTCCAAATAATAATACGACGTTATGGAGCAATTGAAGACATTGGAGACGGCATTGAAGACTATGACCCTTCATATCGTAAGGGCGACTTGCTGAATGTCTCGAATGGCAGGCTCCCATTCGCAGATGGATTTTATATCAGTTAAGTGGCAAGAAGCCCGAACGTGTGTGAAGGAATTCCGGATTGTTGTTTCATTCAGACCCAGAACGGACTTGTATGAATTATGTGTCTGACATTGTAATTGACTACGTAGCACTGATCTTTATTAATATATATCTGCTTGGTGGCGGAGAATTTATTCTCTTGCTTAACACCCTTCTTTGAGACGTATGAGCTCAGAGGTTATATATTAATGGAAATCAGTGATGCGCGGTGAATGGACAATGTGGCATACTTAAGTTATGTGATGAGCTATGGATGATTAAAGCATGGCTTATTTAAGCATAGATTTGTGTATATCGTAATCTCGACAAACCTCACACCACGGATTGGTGGTAAACTGGTGGTCAGGTCTTTATGTTCGTTTCATATGTTCGGTGCACCAGGATCTGATGATGAAAGGGTACCACGAAATCCCTAGTCTGGGATGCTATTTGTTGGGTACTCTAATTCACATATGGTGAGTTAGTATAACGAAGTCCGAGTCTCGACATTATCCCCGAATACTATGATGTTGCATGCAAGGAATTAAGCGAGCCCACGAATGATCTTTCAAACCAGGAACCATCATGTTGGAAACCCAATCTCCACTATGAGCCCGTACGTTTTAGATTGTATAGCCTGCTGGTTATTGGCAGAATTGTCAGTATAATGGGATGGGGCATTATGATGGTTAGGGTTAGTACATTTATTTGCAAAATGGTTTTCCACACTATATAATAGTATTAAAAGAGGATTTTCACGTATGAATGCATTTTTGATTATCATAAGGCAAAACTCGCCCATCTGGTGTGCGCTTTCATTGTGAGATGTGGGACGAGCTTATGGTAGCTTCATTTTTCAAAAAGTCATTACGAATTTTGATGCACGGATATTCACATGGAATAACCCCTTAGTTAGCCGCGTGGCCTGTGAATTTTCCAACTTTAAAATAAATCCTAAAACTACTATTTTTGAGTTCTGACACTAGTCCTTATTTGGCATGCCTGGTAATAGGATGCAGCATGATAGGGGGTTCTCGTCATGTGTTTGGTGGCGGGCAGTGGACTCTTACCCTACATGTCCCTGGTTAGGGTTAGTTGCAACTCGAAAGGGTGGTCGTAAAATAAGGGAGTCTGGGGTACCATTGTAATGCCACGACGGAGAGTAGCCAATGTCCGATGGTTTAAAAAGAGCAGACCGTTACAGTTGGTATCAAAGCTTTGGTTTAAACAAAGCTATGGAGCACGACTCATTTGAACAAAACAACGGACTCATTAGAGTTATAATACTTCATTAGAAATAGGTTTAGTAATGCCCTAGAATGAGTTTCGGGAGTACTACGTTCAAGAGAGCGCTTTTCACATATAATAAATTAAGTTTGGGATTATAATATATTAGAATTCATGTTAAGAGATAAACTTGGGTAAAAATTGTTTAGGTGATTCACCTCTAAAGAAACTTATCAATACGGTTAGAAGCAAAAATGAATAATAAAAGTCTGAGTATTTATTTGATGTTGAAGTTGGACTATCAAGTATAAGAAGATTTTGCATATACGCCTGCTCAACGTATATGTGAAGTCTTAAGTATACTAGATAGATAAAGAATCACACTTTAGTCGCTTGAAGATGATTTTGTTGATGACTGCAACATCATTAGTATGTACTTTCAAGTTTCAAAAATGGGATGACTATATGATTCCAATTAAAACATTAATATATACTTAAACGCATTTGGAGAAGTATTTGAAAATGTTTCGTAACTTAATATGAACTTGAATTAATAAGCGTGATCTTGAAAATTTTATTGGGTTGTAATTATTGTACCAGGTAAACTTGTTAGTAAAGGATAAGCTAGTAAATTAAGTAGAGAGTAACCTATAATTTTCAACCAAATTTCCTTATAGGAACAAAGTTGGAGTTTGGTCTATCAGGCACTGAATGGTGGATGACCCTAAAACAAGCAAGAAAAGCTCATAACCGAAAAGGAAAGGAAGAAAGCCTTAGATTGAGGAAATTCAAAGGTATCTATTGTTATAGATGTAGTCAAGAAGTAAATTTTTCAGTTTTATGCCCAGAAAGAATAAAAATGAAAACCATTCAAGAAGACATAATTTGTTTCAAATGCAAGAAGAAAGGACATTTTATACGTACATGTCCTAAAACAAAGAAGAAACACATGAACCCAAGTGTTATCGATGTGGAAAAGTAGGGCATGTAGTCCAGGATTGTCATTTAAAGAAGGGAGAAAGACCAGCTAAAGCAACACTACCCTTAGTCTTAAGTGAAGAAGAACGAACGCAAGAATTATGTAATCAAAGAAGGCTCTTTGACCCCTAGGGAATTATCTCTTAAAAGTTGGATGCATGAATAAATGTACGTATATGATGTTAATTGTAATAAAAAACTTCTTTTATAAATATTTTAATTGTATTCTATCGTGGATCCGAATAGATCCTGCTCTAGTGAAAAATTTATCTAATTTAATTAAAGGTATAGATAGGAAGATTTGAATTATCGACGATCTTCGACAGTCCATAAGTTCTAAAGTATATTGTGGCAACAAAAGGAGTTGTTTACGTAAGCATGAATACCTTGTGAATTAAGTTTAAAATTTTATTGAAGGATATGTGGCAAGTGAGAATAAAGAAATTACCTAAAATGAAATGTTTAGACAAGCTGAGTTATGAGATGACCAAAATTTTCTTGTAAAGAATAATAGTAATTTTGGGAAACTAAAAAAGAATAAGTTTCATAACCTTTGTATTTGCAAGATAAGATCTAAGAGAATAATATATAACTCCAAATTTTCTTAAAAGCGGTAAATTTTTGAGTATAAGTAATTGGCCCAGTAAACGATGAATCAAATATAATGGGTAATTGGAAGTTATCATTAGAGGACATGGTAGATATGGTTGTATATAAATACGTGTGTTAGAATATTCTACCCGGTATATTCATTATGAGAACAAGGAGTTTTAATATAAAGAAATTTTAATCTTGATTTTGAAAATCTACAAGATGTCGAATGAGGGAAATTACGATTCCATATCCTTTTCGAGGACGAAAAGTTTTAAGGGTGGGTGAATGTAATGATCCGGAATTTTGAGCCAATTTAAAATTGGAATTTTAATACTTGATTTGATTTAAATTTGAATTTGACATAAATATATATGGTTAAGAATATTTAATAATTTTGATAAGTTAAATAATATATTTTATTTGAATTATAGATTTAATGAACAAGAATGATTATTAATAAGTATGGATTTATTTGTCGTTCGATCGGATTTGTCATACTGTAACATGAATAAGTAGCATTAGAATTAAGTGTTGCCTTTAGTTTTCATTGCGTTTGAAAGAAAGTGCTACAAAAAGTTCCTTTTTCTCCTTAAGAAAAGTGTTAAGACACATGTCTTTATGCATGATTGCCAGTATCCCCCTTATGTGACTTTACCTCCTTACTCCTCCATTCCTATATAAGGAGTCTTTTTCTCCATTTTTTACCATCCCGTCTCATTTCCTCCTTTTTACCTTCTTCTTAAAGCTTATGTCCATGGTTTCCATGGCATAAGTCTTCCACTTTTCCACCACCACCTTGCCAAAGTTTGTCATCCTCCTCCTCATATTATAATAGAGAGAAAGATTAGTACATATTATATTATACATATTGGTAGAGAAGATGTTGCGCCGAAATAATGTCCGGCGGTTCATTCGCTAGGCTCACCTACCGTGAAGATTTAGAAAGTTGTTCGATGAGAACTCCTTAAACTTCTACACTAGTTTATTTTACATTAATTAGTGAAGAATTAGTTATAATTTAAATAGTTAACTAGTGTAATTAGTTTGAATTGGTTATGGATGTTAATTGTTGATGTTTGTTGTGATGGATTATGTTGCATAGTTTAGAACACACACACTATTAAGCGTTAATGTTATAACGCTTGTGCATAGTTATTATTTATTTAATTATGTTGATGATGGTTGCCATGGATGTTTTATGATGTTTGTTAACGTTGTTTCGCATACACCATGACACAACAATTACGGTATAACATTTGTGATCGGCTAATCTCCTTCATAATTGCTAATGATATTATTATTGAAATCGAAGGTTAAATGTTAAGAATGACGCATATATGAATACATATATATTTATGAAGTCTCTTTAAAAATAATAATAAATAAAATACCGGAACATTCTAGGATGACAAAGAGGATAGTGTCTAGGATTAGGTTTGGAAAATATAGTTTCCTGCTATCCCTGGCTAATCCTAACTGATCCGACGGATGGTATGGTTAATGCAAGATCTAATTATTTGAATTTAGAGATAAATTGGAATTTAATTTATTAAGTGAAAAAATAAAAGTTAAATTTTAAACCCAAATTAATTTGGAAAATCAATTTAAATGATTTTGAATGGTTTATGTAAGTATATAATGGTTGTCTAAGGTATTTTGAAGTATCGCAGAATAATTTTTATTGTGATCAAAATAGCTTTTGCCGCACAACGACAATTCACATATTTTAGTCACAAACTTTAAACGCTTATAACTTTTGAAATATAAATCGGATTTCCACGAAACAAAGTACGTTTTATTCCTATTAACGAGAGTTTTCTAATGAGTGAAAGAAAATTTTAATTTCGAGTTATAATTTTCAAGTTATATTTAACACCATTTCGAAAAATGATGCTTTAAGTGCAGTTATCGACCGTAACTATAAACAGCCATTTATAATATATAAAAAATACGAAAAAAATTGTAAAATCATTATAAATTATGTAAAAGTGTTTTGAATTGGAAATTTTAAGATTTGGCTAAGATAAACGATATTTTTATCAAAGTGGTTAGTATAACTATTTTGTAACACTTTTACAGCGTTTTTGAAATGTTATGGTAACATTTCTTTTGAAAACATTCCTTTTTGGAAGTTTTAATCCGTACATTTATTCCTGAATTATAAGTAATCGTTTTTAAATTATTTGAGAAATGTTTTGAAGGTTTAAATTTAATGACCTAGAAATTTTAACCAATTTAAAATTGGAATTTTTATTACTTAATTTGAATTTGACATAAATATATATGGTTATGTTAGTAATTTTGATAAGTTATATTATAGATCTTACTTGAATTATAACTGAGAATGATTATTAATGAGTTTGGATTTATTGATACTCTTTGTCATTCGATCAGATTCATCAAACCATAACATGAATTAGTAGCATTTAAGTTTAATGTTGGCCTTAGTTTTCATAGAATTTAAGGGAAAATGCTACCAAAAGTTCACCTTCTCTTCTTAAGACAAGTGTATGAACACTTGTAATTTTGCATGTAAGCTTTTCATGCATGGTTTCCACTTGTTCTTTTATGTGTCTTTACCTCCTTACTTCTCATTTCCTATATAAGGAGTTCTTTACTTCAATTTTTATCATTCATTTTCAATTTTCCTACCTTCCTTCTTCTTATGCTTATGGCCATGGTTTCCATGGCATAAGTCTTCCTCTTTTCCACCACCACCTTGCCAAAGTTAGTCATCATCCTCCTCCTTTTATAATATATAGATAGAGAGATTAGTGTATATTATATTATATATATTTTGGTGAAGAAGACGTTGCGCCGAAATACTGTCTAACGGTTCGCTCATCTAGGCTAGCCTACCGTGAAGATTTGGAAAGCTGTTAGGTGAGAACTCTTTAACCACAATTTATATAGTGGATGGACTAATTTAAATATAGCGATGAATTATTAGTGGTTAATGATGGTTGATATTTGTTATGATGGATGCGTAGTTTAGAACACACAAACTCTATTAAGCGTTAGTGTTATAGCGCTTGTGAACAGTTATGATTTATTTAATTATTTTGATGATGGTTGCCATGGATGTTTATAATGGTTGTTGATATTGTTTCACACACACACACACACACTATATGGAACAACAATTATGGTATCACATTGGTGATCGACAAATCTCCTTCGTAATTAGAAGCAATATCATTATTGAAATTGATGGTTAATAATTGGGAAAGACCATATGTATGTATTCATATATATATTGATAAAGTTTCTTTAAATGAATAAATAAATACCGGAACATTATAGGATGACAGAGAGGATAGTGTCTAGGCTTGAGTTTGGAAATATAGTTTCCTTCTCTCCCTGGCTATCACTAACTAATCCGACGAATGGGATGGTTAATTTGAAGTTATTTCAATTTAGAAAAGAATTGGAATTTGATTTGTTAAGTAAAAAATAAAAGTTGAATTTGGAACCTAAAATAATTTGGAAAGTCAATGTAAATTACTTTAAATGGTTTACATGAGTATATATTGGTTTTCTAAGGTATTTTGAAGTACTGAAGAATTATTTTTATTGCGGTCAAAATAGAGTTTGTCGCACAATGGTAATTTGCCTATTTTAGGTACAAACTTTAAACGGTTATTACTTTTGCAATCTACCAAGAAACAAAAAAACATTTGATTTATATTGACAAGAGATTTCAAATGAGTGAAAGAAGAATTTAATTTCGAGTTATGATTTTCAAGTTATGTTTAAACCCGTTTCAGGAAAAGGTCGTTGTAAGAGAAGTTATCGACCATAACCATAAGTCGTAGTTTTTAATGTTTATAGAAATATGGAAAAAATTTGTAAAATCATTATAAATTATGAAAAGTGTTTTGATTGTAAAGTTTAAGTTTTTGCTAAGATAAATGATATTTTGATCAAAATAGTTAAGACAACTTTTTGTAACACTTTTGTAATGCTTTTGAATACATTATTGTAATGATTTCTTCGGAAATAATCTATTTTTAAGTTTTTAACCTGTAAACTGATTTCTGAACTATAAGTAATCATTTGTAAATAATTGGTGGAATGTTTTCAAAGATTTAAAAGTATTGAAAATCTTTTATATGGAAATCAACTTTATTTATTTAATATTAAAAGGGGTTTTTCAATTTTAAATAATTGGATATGGTTGGAGATAAATCTTTAGATGTTTGGATGATGACTCTTACTGCTATAAATTTAAAAGGTAGTTCAACGTTATTTCGCTTATAGTCTAAGTTGGATACAGAGATTAATATTGAGTATAAGTTGATGGAATTTCTATCCAGATCTAATGTCAAAGAGTTGGATAAATCTTTTAATTAAGATATGGGTTTCCTAATTTGATTGGGATAAGTTGGATAGAAATATTCTTCGGATTTTTGATATGAATTTTTTTTGTGCAAACGTATACTATTTGTGGAATTTGGAAGATATTATTATTATATCGTTATTCCACTTATAGTATTCGTTGTTTATGAGAATTGATATCGAATATAAGTAGATACAATTTCTGTGTAACTTATGTTCAATATCGATTGATTTGGGTTTTGTCGTGAATCATATCTTCAACAATATCATTCTTGAAACCCAATGAGATTGAGTTGTGGAAATTCATAACGTAATTTGGGATTTAATCAAATCTCTGGTTTGAAAAAAATTAAAAGTATGAAATTAGGAAGGAAGTATAATCTTTTAGTTAAATTACAGAATTGAATGTTGGGAAACCGATTTAATTGGAAACTATGGTTGAAATGTGGGGTAAGGACTTTCAAAGGAAACTGGGTTATTGACAATGAGTTATCAAAGGGAAAATTAATTAAGGCTTTGAGGCTAAATTATCTTTGATTTAAAGGATGTTTTTTAAATAGAAAGGTTAAATATGGATTTTGTTATAATTTGAGAATGAAGAAGTTAAGTTTAACAAAATTCAAGACGGAAGGAAATTGGTAAAAAGCACGTATGTTCCGTAATTGTTTTTTTAATTGCGCTTATTATTTGGAAAGATCGGGATCAGATGTATGTCCGAAAACCATTCCAAGTAATAATACGACGTTGTGGAGTAGTTGAAGATATTGAATACGACATTGAAGACTAGGACCCTTCATGTCGTAAGGGTAACTTGTTGAATGTCTCGAATGGCTGGCTCCCATTCGCAGATGGATTTTGTATATCAGTTAAGTGGAATGAAGCCCGAATGTACGTGAAGGAATTCCGGATTGTTGTCTTGTTCAGACCCAGAACGGACATGTATGGATTGTGTGTTTGACATTGTAATTGACTGTGTAGCACTGAGTTTTATTAATATATATCTGTTTGGTGGAAGAGAATTTATTCTCTCGCTTAACACCTGTCTCTAATACGTATGAGCTTAGAGGTTATATATTGATGGAAATCAGTGAGGTTATATATTGATGGAAATCAGTGATGCATAGTGAATGGACAATGTGACATACTTAAGTTATGTGATGAGCAATGGATGATCAAAGCATGGCTTATTTAAGCGTAGCTTTGTGTATATCCTTACCTCGACGAACCTTACACCGCGGATTGATGGTAAACTGGTGGTCCGATTTTTATGTTCATTTCGTATGTTTGGTGCACCGGGATGTGATGATGAATGAACGGGTACTATGAAGTCCCGAGTTTGGGACGCTATTTGTTGGGTACTCTGATTCATGTATGGTGGGTTAGTATAACGGAGTCCGAGTTTGGATGTTACCTATGAGTATTGGGATGATGCACGCAAGAAATTTTTGCGAGACCACAAATGATCTTTCGTACCAGGAACCATCATGTTGGAAACCCAATCTCCACTATGAGCCCGTACGGTTTTGGTTGTATAGCCTGCTGGTTACCGGCAGGATTGTCAGTATAATGAGATGGGGCATTATGCTGGCTAGGATTAATAAATTTATTTGCGAAAAGGTTTTTCACACTATATATAGTAGTAAAAGACGATTTTCACGTATGAAGGCATTTTTGGTTATCATAAGGCAAAACTCGCTCATCTGGTGTGCACTTGCATTGTGTGATGTAGGACGACCTTATGATAGCTTAATTTTACAGAAAGTCATTAAAGATTTCTATGCACTGGTATTCACATGGAGTAAACCCGTTCCGTATTAGCGGCGTGATCCGCTGAATTATCTAACTTTAAAATAAACCCTAAAAACAATTGTTTTGAGTTCTCATACCATTCCTTGTTTGTTGGTGAGGCGGCATGATAGAGGGTTCTCGCTCTTGGTTTAGTGGCGAGCGGGGGACTCTTACCTCTACACGTCCCAAGAGGGGTTGGTTTGGCACGAGGCCGCGATAGTCGAGAGGCTGGCTGTAAACGAGGTGCTGGGGTACCAGTGTAATTCCACGGCGGAGTATTAGCCGCTGTCAGATGGTTGTAAAAGAACAGACCGTCACATTTGGTATCAAAGCTTTGGTTTATACAAAGCAATGGGGTACGACACATTTGAACAAAAAGAAAGACTCATCATAATTATACATCTCACTAGAGATAGGGTTAGTAATGCCCTAGAATGAGATTTTGGAGTATTATATTTGGGAGAGCGTATTTGGAACATGAAGTGAATTTTGAAAAGTTATATTTTAAGAAAGTAACATATTTTGGAAATAACAGTTAATTATAACCTGGATACTTAATCAAATGATTAAGCTAAGTTTACATTTGTGATTATAATTACATAGAAAGTACTTCTTATGGCATGGTAATTATGCCCCGTCCACTAATCAGGAAAATGATCTGAGTACAAATGCCTTTTGGATTTAATTTCACTATTGGGTAACATTTCGAAATATCGATAAACTTGGGTCAAATTTGTTAAGGTAACTAATCAATATGGTTAGAAATTAAAAATTAGAATTTGAGTATTTTTTTGATGTTGAGGTTTGACTATCGAGTATAAGAAATTTTTGCATATACGTCTGATCAACATATATACGAAGTCTTAAGTATACTAGATAGATATGGAATCACAATCTAGTCGCTTGAAGATGGTTCTGTTGATGACTGCAGCATCATCAGTATGCATTCTCGAGTTTTGAAAACGGTATGAATGACAATATGATTCCTATTAAAACATCAATATATCCTTAAACCCATTTAGATAAGTGTTTGAATTTTTTTGGTAAATTGATGTGAATTTAAATCGAAAAGTAGGGCATGTTGTCTAGGATTGCCAGTTAAAGAAGGGAGAAAGACCAGCTAAAGCAACACCACCCGGCGTCATAAGTGAAGAAGAAGGAACGCAAGAATTATGTAATCAAAGCAAGCTCTTTGACCCTTAGGGAATTATCTCTGAAAAGTTAAATGCATGAATAAATGTATGTATATAATGTTAGTTATTTAAAAAAAAATCTTTTACAAAACATTTTAATGTATTTCTATCACGTATCCAAATAAATCCTATTCTAATGAACAGTTATTGAATTAAATTAAAGGTATAGATAAAAAGATCGGAATTATTGAGGATTTTGACAGTCGATAAGCTCTAAAGTATATTGTGGTAATAAAAAGGAACTATTTAAATAGCTTTTGAATTAAGTTTCACAATTTGATTAAAAGATATTTGGCAAGTAGGAATAGTAAGAAGAAATCACCTAAACTGAAATGTTTAGACAAGCTGAGTTTGGAGATGATCAAGTTTTCCGTGTAACGAATAATAGTTAATTTTGGAAACTGAAAAGGAATAAGCTTCATAGCCTTTGTATTTGCAAGATAAAATCTAAGAGAATAAATTTATAACTATGAATTTTTTGAAAGCAGTAAATGGTTGAGTATAAATAATTGGCCCAGTAAACGATGAGTCGAATACAACGGGTAACTGGAGGTTATCGTTGGAGGACATGTAGATATGGTTGTCCGTAAATATGTGTGTTATAATATTCTACCTGTATATCCATTATGAGAACAAGGAGCTTTGGTATAAAGAATTTTAATCTTGAGTCTGAAAATCTACAGATGTCAAATGAGTAGTTGCGATTCCCTTTCCTTTTCAAGTACGAAAAGTTTTACGAGGGGTTGAATGTAACGATCCAGAAATTTTAACCAATTTAAAATTGGAATTGTGATGGCCCGAAAATCCATATCAATTTGAGCTGACTAATATCCTACACATTCAACTCAAAATGCAAAAAAATTTAGATCATTAATAGAAAGAAATAAGAGAATGAGAAGGATAAGATAGAACTTATAGAGTATAAGAAGAAGAAGATCACAACTGAATAGAATCAGAGTAAACAACGAAACTCACAGCGGAACGAATAAAATGTATTATATAATGTAACTTTGAAATACAAATCTGTATTGTATATACATACCATTATCAGAGTACAATACATCATATCACGGCGGAAATAAGCTCTAAATACTAATGGTGATGTAACGTCTCGTATTTTCGATGGTCAGATATTTAATTTAATTTATTATTTTAAATATTATTTTGGAATTTATATATATTTTATCGTTAATTACATAGGCCTCAGAAATGATGTATTTTTCAAACAACCTCAGTTTTCGATGAAACAAGTTTTATGGGAAAACGTATAATTAATTATTGCTAGATTTCCATTGGAGCCGATTAGAGCTGTTTTGTCGATGCACGAAATTTAAAGGTGAACCGATAAATTAAAATAACGCCGTTATGCAAACAGGGTCGGTTTCAACGAAATTAACTTCATTGGGATCGGAATGTCAAGACGTCGCTACGTGCCCAATTCGTTACGTTTGAAGTTTGTGTGTGATTGTACGTATATTAAATGGTTAGCGGAAACAGCGGTCAACGACAATTAGAGATGAAAAAAAATCATTTAAAACTTAATTTAAAAAATTTAAATATTTCATGTTTAAGAAAGATTGTACGTCCTAGCCTACCCCATATTTTCAGCTACTCGCTCACATTTTCCATAGCTCAATTTAAGTTTTATCAATAGAAAATAAGTGAGACATTGCATCCTTTCATCTACAGTCCTCATGAGGCTTCATGCTTAAGTAAACCCGAAACCGTACCCTAGACTTTCCTTCCCATCCAGGTACCCTACTACTGTATTGAAAAGAAACACGCTCTATATGCCTACTCACTTATACAGCACATGCAAATTTCAGCTACTCTTCGCACTTGTCTACTTTCGTTAAACACAGAAGTACTCTGCTAGCTTGTTTTTGGAATGAAAGAAAACACAGCTATGATTGGATCGAAGCCAACCTAACCTATTTATCTTACTATCCTAACCATATCTCTGCCTAGTTTATTTCTTCGTTGATCAGTCTTATAAAACAATGGAAAAAGAAGAACCTATTTTGTGCTTAACCCTATTAAACAATGAACGTGACCAACCTGCAAACTCAAGAGTTAAGCGAACCGCTTTTATAGGAAAATTGGTAAAGCTGTCCTACCAAGAAAGAATGCAGACCCTAGTAAAATACAACACATGCCTAAAGAATGGAAAACACAACACATTTACGTTCTGTTCTAACTCACACCTACCCTACTTCTGAAGCCAAGCTATGCACATGCTACATCCAATACAAATTGTATTTAAACGTCACAAACCTACCTATATTTTCTTTTCTTCATCTTGAAGTCTATCATGCAGTTACACAGGCCTAAAATGAAGCTATCCTTTCCTCCCATCATATAGACTGAAACTGTACAAGCAAATTGAAACATCTCTGCTGAAGGAAGTGAAAGATCATTCTTTCACTTCATCCAGCTGCTCTACAAACCTACAGAAGGGACAGTGTTCTTATCCCTCATCTCCCCCGCTGTATATACGAGCTTACAACTTCGTTCCTAAAGCAATGCAACTGAGAGTAAGTTTCAGTGAGAAAATGGCGATCCACTTCAAATAATAAAAAATAACATTAAAAATAAATTAATAAATATTCCTTTTCTCAAATACTCAGCTGGAAGAGGATGGGGATTTTTTTGGAATGAAGGCATAAGGAGCGAAAGCAATGAAGTAAGAAAAGGGGAACAGTGAAGTAAATGGACCGTAACCAACTGTTTCCGGGTAAATTTTCAATAACAAAGTGGGTATGGTTGGTTTCTGGAAATGGCCGGAACAAAGGCTTGAATATGTGGATGGATGTGCGGCCTCGGCTGTTTGAATTGGAGCAGATGGAAAGGGGTTGAGCATAGTGCTGCCTGAAACCGTAAAGCAGGAGCTGGGTTGAGGCGTGCCGTGTAAGAGCTGATAGGAGAGGGAAGAACAGAGAAAGAAAAGTGGGTGGAAAGAAGGGCGAGGTGGCAGAGTTTATGAACAAAGAAATGGGAGCAGCTCGAAGCCTGGAACGTATGAAAGAAGAAAGCAAAAAAAAAAAGTTGGAGTATACTTTTGGTAAACATGAAAATGGGGTGATTTTCACTTTTGAAACGCATCAGGGATTAATGGATCTAATGGGTTTCGTAGAAGAAGATATGCATAGAGAATTTAATAAGGGGGATGGATTGGTTTTTTTCCAACGTGGAGGAGTTTGCTGGTTGGATTGGCTAGCTGAAGCAGTATTGAAATGGAAGAGGTATCAGGTGAGAAGTAAATGAACAGTAGGAAGTAAACTTGTTTATACGTGACTAACTGACATGATCTAATTAATGTAGTCGAGTTATACGTTGTAGGGTTAGAGAACGTGCCTATGTGCTAATGGAAAGTTAATTTGCCTGATCATATAATTAGTTAAAGGGGCAAATTTAGGGGTATAACGTAACAGAAGTATATGTTTTTCGGTACCTAAGTGTGATTTAAACAGACCAACTTTTAGTGCCTCATCGTTTTAAATTGCCTGAATATCATTACCGTGGACCAACAAATAATAAAACAACTAACGTTAATATATTTACCTAAGGTAGTTAAGTAACTTAGATAAGACCATATCTTATATCGAAGAATAACATGTCATGTTAACAGATTTGGACAAACCGAGATCGTTGTGAAAAGCGCTTCATTCTGTAACAGATTTGGACACGTGCGGATGCAGTTGGTATTTTCAGTTAAATTAAACGTGTGTTTAATTTGACTAAAACAGTCGCCATCTCAACAAATAGAAATCAAGATGAGTTTACTCACTCAGTTTTTACCCTATTTATATTTTATATAAATCGGTTTTCATTTTGTGTGCTACGCTTGCAAATTGTTTGTTGTTTGCTGTTGGTTGAGATGGGTTGGTTAAACGTTAGTTTAATCTAAATAAAATCTAACCGTTATTTTAACGGTTAATCCCGAACGAGATAATTTACCTTGTTGGTTACGTTTATAACAATACAAATGTATTAAATTAAAATATGGCTGCTTGGATTACTGTAATTTATTTATTTTATATGTTTATTGAATTGAATCATATTATTGAGATAACATATTTGGTTGCAGGGAAAAACAGGTTGGAGGGAACCAACAAGATTCCTCAAATTTAGTTTTTATTTCATATCACAACTATATGAACTATTTGATCAACCTGATTAGATGATTGATTAGTTTATATATCGTTGAATCTAAATTCAACGTTTGTTTTGTTATTAACCAATGGACAGTATTGGTTGGGTAATTGGCAGTATATGGCCTATAAATCAATAGTTTTATAAACATGGATTTACGGTCAAGTGAATCGACGGTAGTAAAGTTATAAAATTTATTCTATGACTGAATATGGACTTTTAAATCTATTATTTGATTTAAAAGATAATTTAAAGGAAATTAATGTTTAATCTTTAATATTTAAACTTTATAAGTTATTATTAAATAGTTTTTATATAGTAGATCTTTGAAAATGTTTATAAATGAGCAGAACTTAGCGAGACGGTTAAGAGTTGGATTAAATGGAATTATTTAAATTAATTATATTATTAATTAATTTAAAGAAGTGATTTAATTGGAACTGGTTAAGGAGATAACCGTGTTTTGAATTGGATAAATCGACCACTTTAACTAGGATTGAATATTAAATTAAGTTTGTTTATTATTAAATAAATCTAACGAAAGAGTTTAACGAATATTTGTAAGTGTTAAACAAGATCTTTTAAATAAGAGAAATTATTATTTATCTTTGTAATAAAGAGTTTAACTACTTATATAGTAGTTAATAATGAAATAAGTTATTATCTTAATTAATAAGGATCTAAGTGACTATTACTAAAAGAAAATAAATTTATATCAATAATCGAGTTTGGAACAAATCTAATTGAATTAGAAAAGAGTATTGATCGGATTTTATGTGTAATGACCTGCAATTTTCAGTGATATAATAATTAATCTATTTAATTACGTAAAAGGTGATTAAGAGAATTTAATGGTTGTTTAATTAAATAAGAGTGAATATTTAATTTAAATAATATATTAAATTATGAAATAATTAGAATTGGCTGAAATGGCAATATGGTGTGAATTGGGCAATTCAAAATATATAATTCAGTTTAGAATTGAATTAAGATAACGAATATATTTAATTAATGGCAGTTGAACGTATAAATTATAATATAATTATAATCGAGCTCGAAATGGCGCGGCAGTTCGCGATTTGGCGATCCGAACTTTAAACGAGTATACAGGAGCCATTTTTAATCGGATTTCTGTGAAACAAGAATTGTTAGGAGCTGGTGAAGTATATTTTTCTAGTGGAAGAGAAAAATCGAGATTTCGTCGTGTAGATTTTGATTTATGTCCAAATCAAATTTTAGAAAACTCGCTATGGAATTCTTTTATAATTTATAATGATTTATTTATAATTATAAAGGGAAATTCATTATAAATCGAGTATCGATTTATATCATGATTTGAAATATTGAGTTAGAAATTCATATAGGAATATTGTGGAGCTTTATGATATCGTATGTGAATATATACGATAATATTTATTTATAAATATTTAATTTAATTGTATTTAAATATATTTATATATTTAAAAGGGTTATTTAGAGCTTTAAAAATAGCCAGTTTTGCAAACGACCTCAGAATACGACGAAACTAATTTTGTTGGATTCGCAATATTACATTATTGCTAGGTTTCAATTTCTGTGATTTTTGAAGTCAGTATGTGCCCGTACGGATTTTTAATGTGAAAAACAGTCAGTATTCTAACGGTTAAAAATACGCTGTGTGAGCAAACGGAGTCGGAATTCGACGAAACAAGTTTCGTTGGGTTCGTAATGTCAGACTGTAGTTGCATGCCAATTTTCGTGATTTATGGGTATTATATGTGGTCGTACGAATTTTTAAGGACGAGTACAAGTAGCAATAGCTTAAAAATCGAATATAAAAATATTACAATTTACCTATAAATAATCCTTAAGTTTTTCTAAATCTAGAAAATTTATTCCTTGGTCAACTCTTTTATTTCCGCCGTAACATTTGTGTTACAAGAATTTTATTCGATCCTCCAAAATCAAAATCAAAGAAAGCAAAATTCTATAAATCAATATGAATACATATTTGAGTTGCTGGGATCTCTCTCTTCAATTTGGTGTCCCTTTTAAGTGGTGCGACACCCTTTTATCGAAGTCAAACATGTACAGCGCGGCCTAGGGTTCCATCTACGGTGAGATTTAAGAAGTTATTGAGGAATTCGAGTTTGGATATGGATTAAGGAGGTCGAATAGCTGATGTTGGCAAGATTTTGGAGATTTTCATATCAAAATAGTTTGGTGGTTTCCCAGGAAGAGCTCGACGTCACATTTTTTGGGTGGACTTCGGGTGTGATGAAAGAGGTATCAATGTGTAGAGGTGTCGATGGAGAAAAGGGTGGTGGTCTCGGTTTTTGAGTTCGTGGATGAATGTTGGAGTTGAGCTTGAGGAAATAAGCGTAAATGGCCATTGGAATTTGTGGAGCATCACCCCGAGACTCACATTAGTAAAGAGAATCAACTAGTAATTCTGTCTACTAATGCAGAGAATAGGGCTATTTGAAGGCGACCAACATAGCATACAATAGCTATGAACTAAACATGTCAAATAGTGTCTATAATTTTTTCATTTACCACAAGTGGTTGACATGTCTAAACCATAACTATTACACACTATGATGGCCACAACACATTTCAGAATAATGTGACATACGTGCGGAATATAATAACCATCACGGAACAACATACGCAGATCAACACACGCATATACCTATACCTAAGTCCCACACATCATCATATAAGTACATAATACATGTGAAGTACAAAAAGGGTACTGGAAGAATATTTACAGTCATCCCATATAAAACAAACGTACAACAAACGAACTACAAAATGATCCATAAGGGTAAGCCAAAAGATGCATGTGCCCCACAAAAAGTAATAAGCTGATCCAAACTGAAGAGGAAATCTAGAACTAAACTGCAACTCGGTCTGACCCGAGTGAAATAAGCACACGGGTCAGGCAACTTAAACTTATCAGTAGATAAGAGCTCATGACAATAAAGAAATAGGGAAACATACATTCCGTTGTTTCCAATGGAGTTAGTATGAAGTGCATCACGATAATCATGAGTGCTTGTGTGTACCATCATGGTGATCACACAAGCAGTTTAAAACATGGATGTTGTAAAATATTCCAAAAAAAACCATGAATAACATCCAACTACTCGTCAAACTTAAAAACTCAGAAAATCTCGAATAAATCATGATATGGTTTAAATCATAATAACCAAATGAGTAATGTCTCCTTAATATGTTGTAAGGCTATGAAATCACAAATCATGACCAAAATGGTAAATCAGAACTTGCACGTGCTTTTAAATCATCACTAGTACTATATTGTGGTACCATAACTCGTGATGATCGGGATCATAGAAGTCAAAATAATCTAGAAAATCTTGACATTCGTGACGACTACATAGTCTATAATACAGAGATCCCAATCAGTGACGTCAATGACCCGAGTAATATAAGTCATGAAATCGTGATAGGGGAAAATAATCATAAGTCTCGAATTCCCTGAGCACTCGTGGTCCATAGTACTAGTCCAAAATCTTGAATGTGTCTCAACATCTCGAATAGGAACCCAAAAGAAAGCTATACACGTCCCATACCATGTATTTCTTCCTAATGGTTTACTAATAGTCCGTCGATTCCACATTAGGAAAACAACTCATTAATCAAGAGAATCATATCGCCTCATTTCATCGACGAAAACACAATTCTAGACTTATCGTGTTTATTCAACGATGAGTATATAACAAACTTTGACTTGTCTCATATCATTGACAAGTAAAAACAATCCATACAAAATCTCAAAATCTTAACAAATCAAATGCTTCGCCTCATTTTGGTGAAAGTCTTTCAATCGTGATAGTCCGTCATTATATATATGTATAATTTGAATCTAAAATCTCGGACTACATTCCTGTATTAGTGGAATGAACTAACATGAAAAAAATACTCTAGATAAATCTCGATATACCATAAAATGGTATACAACAATCTAGGAGGAAAAAAATATTCTTCAAAATCAAATCGATCGAAAAAGTCAGAGATTAACCGATAAAGCGAATACACGAGTCCCATACCTCGTGGATTTGCTACACCGTTTAATTCTCTTTCTTCCACATCCGATAATTCATGAAAATAATTAAAATAAGTTAAATTTACTATAAAATATTTTTTTCTAAAGAAGTTAAGATTTTTGAAACTATTTATAGGGATTTATGAAAGCAATTGAGAAAGAAAATACCCTACTTTAAGGTTTTCATAATTAATAAAATCTCAGGAAAAATATGATTAATCATTAAAGAGCCTCTAAAATGTCTAAAAACATATATTATAACTAATCATGATTTTATAAAATTTCCAGAAGTTTACTTTGATTTTTAAATCCATGCATTAATCCATTTTCAATTAAATCGGCGTAAACCAATAATTGAAAAAAAAATTGAATTTTAAATTAATCTTAAATCAAATTTCCTTCAAAACTTGACTAAACTATTGTTGGACATCATGATCAAGATTCATACTCAATCTGCATAAAAAAATGCAATTGAAATCGTCGAACTTGGACAAAAATATATACATATATATATAGTGGCTATCAATGACGGGCCAGCAGTAAAAAAAAATTCAGTTTTTCTTCATCTAAACCTCAAAATATCAAAATGAAATCTGAAGAGAACTTGTTTCTTACTGAGTCTAGATGTCACACGAATAATTTGAGCCAAATCCGATTAGAAACGCGAAAGTTATGCCTGTTTTACTCACAAAAACATACTCAGCCCGAACTGTTAAAGACAGTATCAGACTTCTGTCTTCAGTCAGGTTTTAGGCCATTCAAATGGAAAATTTTCTAGACAGAACCTGAACGAAACTTGTTCCTTATTGAGTCTAGTTTCTACACAAAAAATTTGATGGAAAAATGACCAGAAACGAATAAGTTATGCATGTTTTACTAACATGTATTTTTCAGCCTGAACTGTTTTAGACAGAATCAGACTTCTGCATTCAACCATGTTTCAGGTCATACAAATGACGAAATTTCAAGATACAATCCGAAGTAAATTCGTTCCTTACTGAGTCTAGTTTCCCCAAAAAAAAATTGAGCCAAAACGGACTTGAAACGAGAAAGTTATGCATGTTTTACTAACATGCATTTTCAGCAAAACGGAGTTTAAACAAAACCCAAAAAGAACTACGATTTTTCATCAAATTCAATCAAAATTCAATGAATAGTTTGCTGTAAGTTATAAACATACCTCCACCAGCGAAAAAGATGATTTTAGAGGCAAAAGATGGAGCTTTTAGTTGCAAGGACGAGACATTTGATGCAAAGATACAACTTTTAGCAATGATTCAAGCCCGAAGGATCTGTAGAAGCTGAGAATGATTTTAAATTGAATTTTGCTCTAGAATTAGCGAATTATAGATTGGATTTTACATAGAATTGGCTAAGAGGCCATTATTGAGTTTGCAGAGGTTTTTGGTTTTCTCTCTGATCGATCTAGGAAGAAATACGTATTTTTTTTTTCTCAAAAGCTTCCTCCAGAAGCCTCTACTTGGGGTTTGGGTATGGATCTAACCCATTAGCCCATTATGACTTAGCCAATTTCAAAAGTTGTTGTTTTCTTTAATATTGAACATTTTAGTTCATAACTTTTGCATTTCTAACCCGTTTTGTGAAAATAAATATGCGTTGGATTTCTCTAGAAGTATAGAATTTTATAAAAACATAAAATAATATTTTTAACAAGTTATATTTTATTTTACCATTTATAACTCGTAATTAACCAATTTATGCATTTTTGCAAAATAAATTGCAAACTCGCTTTTTTTGGTTAAATAAAAATATCCAACGCTCATAAATAAATGCACAACCAGTTTTACAAAAAATTAAAAATATTTTTTTTCACTTCTAATCATGTGCATTAATATTACTTAATTTATTATCCAATAAAATGACAATATTCGAAATTAAATCCAATATTAAGCATTTTATCAATTTAAATCAATATAGTAAAAATACTACATTTAAATTCCCATTTGTTGCATCTTAACAATATCAATTCACAAATAAGCAATTCACTTATTTGTTTCATTATAGTACCCCAAAATAAACCTCAACATCATTGTTTATATATAAAAAAACCATCCTTCATATTTTAATTCTTTAATTAATTCAATCTATCCAATATTAAATCATAATTCTCATTATAATTTAATATTTGCGGTAATCTCCAAACCAGGGTTGTTACAGACTTCCCCCCTTAATAAAATTGCGTCCACGCAATTTCTAAGGGAAAATCCTTTACAAATGCAAGAATCCAATCGAGAGACAAGAAAGCAATCATTTGAGATAGATTCTCACCTTCGCCACAAGAAGAAAGAAAATCCGGAAAAGAATGCTCGATAGATTCTTTGGTTTCCCAAGTGCAATCGTTGGGATTCTCGGACCATTGAATCTTGACTAGAGGAACGTTCTTGCTTCAAAGGACTAAATCGAGCACACGAATAGGTCGCTGAATAGTAGATAAGCTCGGTGAGATCTCAAGTGGAAGCTGCTCGGAAGGATCGATAATAGAATCAGAATCGCGAAGACACTTCCAAAGCCGAGAGACGTGGAATACATCATGAATACCAGATAAATGCTGAGGAAGAGACACTCGATAAGAAACCGAACAAATGCGCTCGGTAATAGGGAATGGTCCTATAAAGCGAGAGCCAACTTCCCTGTAGAACTGAAACGCACTGCTCCTTTCATCGGAGATATACAATTGAAGACACGATCACCCACATCAAACTCAAGAGGCTTCCTACGATTATCCGCATAGGATTTCTGACGGCTCTGAGCCTCTTTCATTCTCTGTCTAATAAGCGAAATCTTTTCTGAAGAATCACGAATCGAATCCGGACCAAGAATCAACCTCTCGCCAGATTATAACCAACAAGACGGAGAACGACACGGTCTACCATAAAGTGCCTCAAGCGGTGCCATGCCAATGCTGGATTGAAAGCTGTTATTATATGAGAATTCTACTAATGGAATGTGGTCTTCCCGTGATCCACCAAAATCAAGAATACAAGCTCGAAGGAGGTCCTCAAGAATACGATTCATCCTCTCTGTCTGTCCGTCGGACTGAGGATGATAAGCAGTCGAAAGGCTATGTTTTGTACCTAAAGCTTGTTGAAAACTCGACCAAAACTGACTGGTGAATAAAGGGTCACGGCCACAAACAATCGAAGATGGAACTCCATGCAATCGCACGATTTCTTTGATATAAAGCTTTGCCAAAAGAGGAGCATTCCTATTAGACTTAATAGGAACAAAATGAGCTGACTTTGTAAGGCGATCAACAATGACCCAAATACTAGGATGTCTCGACCTGGAACGAGGAAGACCATCAACAAAATCCATATAAACTTGGTCCCACTTCCATATTGGAACCTCTAGAGGCTGAAGAAGACCAGATGGCCGCTGATGCTCGGCCTTAACAAGCTGACAGGTTGGGCACTTGCTCGCATAACTTGCAACATCACGCTTCATGCCCTCCCAATAATAAAGATGACACATATCAGCATACATCTTACTACTACCTGGATGAATGGTATACTTAGAACGACGACAATCATCAAGTATGGCGCGCTTAAGTGCTGCGTCAGAAGGCACACCAATACGGTTCTTCAAACGAAGACAACCGTGAGAATCAATCGAATAATCTCGTAACTCCTCATCTCGAGCCTTAGAAACGCCAGACTGAATGAGGCGCATCATACAATCATCATGCCTCTAAGCCTCTGAAATACGATCCAAGAGAGATGGACGAGCGTCCATACTAAACAAAAAAATAGGTGAATCAAAAGATGAAGCTCAATCACGAATATCACAAGAAGTTAGGGTCATCAGAACATCCCACTCAGCTAACATCATAGAATCCACAACAGAATGTTTGCGACTAAGTGCATCAGCAACTCGATTACCCTTACCAGGGGTATACATGATATCAAAATCATATGAGGCGAGAAACTCTAACCATCGTTGTTGCCTCATATTCAAATCCTTCTATGAAAAGAGATACTTAAGGGATTTGTGATCGGTGTAAAGAACGAACTGCTCACCCAAAAGGTAATGATGCCAAATCTTCAAAGCGAAGACAATGGCAGCAAGCTCAAGGTCGTGGGTAGCATACCGAACCTCATTCGGACGTAACTGTCATAACGCATAAGCAACTACCCGATCTTTCTGCATCAGAACTGCACCAAGGCCGCTTAGGCTGGCATTAGTGTAGACAACAAGATCCTGATTCCCTTGAGTAACAACTAGAACAGGAGCATTAGTGAGAAGCTCTTTAAATTGCTGAAAAGAAGCTTTGCACTTATCGGACCAAATAAAGCGAACTCCTTTTCTAGTTAGGCTAGTCAAAGGAAGAACAATGCTGGAAAAATCCTTGATGAAACGACGATAATAACCCGCTAAACCCAAAAAAGAGCGAATCTCATGAACATTCTCAGGCCTTTTCCAATTCTGAATAGCTTCGATCTTTGGAGGATCGACTGAGATGCCATCGGAAGATGTAACATGGCCTAGGAATTTCACTTGCTTCTCCCAGAAGTGACACATAGAAATTTTTTCTTTGAGTTGATGCTGTCGGAGAGTACTCAAAACAGTTCTAAGATGTCGAGCATGATCAACTTCATACTTCGAATAAACAAGGTTGTCATCAATGAAAACAAGCACGAATTTATCAAGGTATTCCCGGAATACTCGATTCATAAGATCGACAAAGTAAGCAGGAGCGTTCATCAAACCGAATGGCATGACGAGCCACTCATAAGAACGATAACGCGTACGAAAAGTAGTGAGAGGAATATTGCCTTCTGTAACTCGAAGCTGATGGAAACCGGTAGCGAGATCAAGTTGAGAAAAGACCTTGGCACCACTCAATTGATCGAAAATATCATCGATCCTAGGCAGGGGAAACGATTCTTGATAGTTAACTCGTTGAGCTTGCGGTAATCGACACAAAGCCTAAGAGTACCATCGGATTTCCTTACAAATACCACTGCGGCACCCCACGGTGAAGAACTAGACCGAATGTAGTGCTTGGACTCAAGACCGAGAAGCTGCTTTTTGAGTTCCTCATTCTCTCTAGTAGACATCCTTGTGGGAGGACGACTAACTGGCTGAGCACCAGGAATAATATCAATGCGGAACTCGATAAAACGCTTAGGAGGAAGTCCAGAAACAGGCTCGAATAAATCGGCGAAGTCACATACAATAGTGTTAGATCAAAATTTGGCTCTAACACCCAAATTGTTCTGATTCGTAGAGAATTATAACTGAAAAATGAGGAAAAAGCAGAAAACACACACAATTTATAGTGGTTCGGCGTTAACGAGCCTACGTCCACTTTATATGCTATCGATTATACTTTGGATGCTAGTACAACCAATGATTTCTCTCAAACTCACTCTTACAATTATGATTTCTCTCAGTAATCTCGAAATAAAACTGATAAGAAATTGTGGTATGACAGTAATGGTGGAATCAATAATCAAGACTGCCAAAAGATCCTGAAAAATGCCAAGCTTTGGGCTATTTATAGCTGATTTTGTCAAGCGGATCGCGGTCACACGTGGCACAGATCCCGAGAATATCGGATCGGATCACAGCTTGATGAAGAATTAGTCAAATTAGCCGTTGTGGACAGGTGTCGCGATCTCCTTAAACATCGGATCGTGGATGACCAAGTCCATGGCCATCATCGTGTCTTCCTGCTCGGTTCGGATCGTGATGGTAGCTTAACGAAGAATTGGTCAATATGACAGTTGGTGACACGTGTCGTGAGATCCTGCATTCTCGGATCGTGGTGGAGTTGGTCTTGGGCATCATCCATCAGCTTCGGGGATCAGATCGGATCGACGATGGATGGATCGGATTGTGGTCAAAGGGGGCGATCACGAGCCCAGGGGAGTATGGCGATCCGATTAGGTCTTCGAGGGTTAAAGGCGTGAAACTTCATATTTTCTTCTTGTGTGTTAACCTTGGTGGCTTGGTCAAAAAGCTAGCCAACATTTTGCACCCTCGAGGTATGTTTTATCAAGGATAGAACATGATTCGAAACTGCAGAGACATCTTTTCATAGGGAGATACACACCAATGGTTGCGTTTGTCTAAAATGTCGTGTCACTTCGGAAAGTCGTATTCCTTGATCGATATAAATATCGGTTAAATCTTCAATCATTTCCCTGTTTTCCGGATAATTTTTATCTCTGAAATTTTTGGAGACTCCGTTGTCGAATTGCCAGGTAAACTTCTGAATTTTTATGAATATTTTTGAAATTTCATTTTGACGAGTGTTTGCTGGATCAGATCGTCCGGGTCCTTCATGGTCCACGGTTCACGATCTGAGGCGTTCATCCTGCACCGATCCTCGTGTGGGCTCGAGGTATGATGGGCAATTTTCTATCATGGGTTGATCCAGGGATCGGCCTCCTCTTTTTCTGATGGGCTCGGATCCGCGGCCCGCTAGCCCCCCACGGGTCGAATAAGACAAAAGGCGGAATGCCAAAGGCCACGGATCTGCTTATATAAGCCCGACCCCTCTTCCCTCTTCTCTTATTCTTATTTCTTTGCCCAGCCGCTCGAAGCTTTGACCGAACCCATTCCTTTTCTGATTTCAAAAGAGAAAAAATCACGTTTTTTCACCTTTTAAGAAAGGTAATCATATCATAAACACATCCTTATGTTCCTATTCTCGTTTTACTCGAGTTCTCGCCGATTTGAGCAATGAATCAGAGAAATTTTGTGAAAATGGTGGCTTTTGGGAGGACAGTGGCAATGAGTTTAGGCACCCGCGTTCGCGAGTAAGGAGGAGGAGAAGAAAGGAAGGTGCTGGATCGCTTCGTGGATGGGGGACTTTGGTTAGGATCACAAGGAGGGCGAAGATAGGAAAGTGGGAGCAGGCGAATCGGGTCGTGATAGCAGCAGTGGATCGGGTCGAGGAGGATAAAATGGATGTTCCCACGTTTGTGTCATCGGATCAGATCGTGGCGTGCGGGGAGGATCGTGAGAGGTTAACACGATCCATTCTGATTTTCACGATCCGATGCTCCTTCACAAGTCGACACTTCTGCTGCAATCTTTGTTTCACGATTCGATGGCGCTCCGCTATCCGATCCTCAACTCACGATCCGAGGAGACGTGCGATCCAATGAGACATGCAATCCGATCAGACATGCAACCCGATTTACTTGTTAAATGAACAATACAACTTGAACTTAATACACCAATGGACAGTTAGGTTTATGGCCTTTAAGACGGACTTTCTGGACTGATCAGCATCATAACTTAACAACGGACAACTACTAATGTCTCGATGATCTTTTAACTTCTGTGCTTTTCTTTAATGCATGCAGAGGCACACACTTGCACTTGCACACACGGGGGGAAGGACACTTACATTCTTATTTCTCATGTTTACTCGCCTAAACAGTAATGTCGAATAACCATTCCCCTTCAAGATCTGATACGGAGATGGATCCTAAGACGTCTGAGCACCACAACACGGAGGTCCTTCCAATTAACCCAGGGGGTGAGGATTCTGGATCCGAATATGAGGCAACGGAATTGGATCCATCTGAGAGTACCTCGCTTGATGAGGAGTCTGAAGTAGACGACCGAGCTCCCGACAAGATTCCTGGTGCACTAGAAATAGAGAAACTCACTAACTCTTTAGCTTCCAAACTTGATGACATAAAGCTTAAGAAAATTTTCTTGAGACACGGGATCCCCTGGGATGATATGAGGACACCTGGTAGCAAAGATAGACCCCATTTGGCTCCGGAGGGGTATATGACAGTTAGCCGACTCATGTGCTGGGTAGGCGCTATTCCTCTGTTTCCTCCAATTGTCATTGAAACCTTAAAAATGATTGAGGATTGCTCCGATGCAGCTTCATCCCAATGCCTACGCAACCCTATACACTCTATACATCGCATATGCTGAAATCCTGCAAACTGAGCTTACGTTTAAAGATTTGAAATTCTATTACGTTTTCAAGCACAACTCTACGGCAACCCCAAATTTTTCTTTCTTCGAATCGGTAGCAAATAGGAGAGTCTTATCTGACGGTTACAGCAACATAGGGGATCCTAAGGCCGATTGGTTCTATATAAAGAGACAGGCCGGGTGTTCAAGGAGATGGCTTAAATCAAGTAAATTTTAAACCTTTGAATGAATAATCTATTTAAGAAATCAAAGCGTTAACGTGCTTCTTTTCCCTATGCAGATCACACCTTTCCAAAGACAGAGGGCTCGGTGTATAGTAATCGACTATCCCTTCTTCTGAAGAGCAAATCCGATTTCGTAAAGATCAAGAAATGTATTTCTGACGAGAATCTTCACAAGCACCGCCTTTTGGATATAAGGTTTGGACTTGGTGTGGGTGGCAAACCTTACAAATACGTGCCCCCGACCGAGGGAAAAGGAACGTCACAGGCGGCGAAACAACTAAACTTCATAAGAGTCCTTCGCCGATAGTTATCCAGGACGATGAAGACTTAAATGTATATAGAGGGGATGAGACCCGTGCCGACGAGCCTAAGGAAATCCCAGTCTTTCCGGGGGGCTTCCCCTCAAGGGCCTCTCTACCGGTTGAACCTGCTGCTCTCGATGATTTAACAGAGGAGCAGTTATTTAAAGAATTGGCCAAGATTCCTATACCCGAAGATGTATATACACAGGAAGACTTCGAAGGGGAGCCATTTTTCCCTATTTCTGAGGAAACAACTGTTCCGGTTGGGGAATGAGAGACTATCCAGACGAGCCTAACTTCAGGCCCTGGTCTGTTAGGGGGAATTATATGGGATGCACAAATCACATGCGCTGTCTGACCCCACACTTTTATGCTAACGGTATTCAAGGTTTTAATATGTACTCGTTTCTTTTGCAGAAAGGATGTCTCGCAAACGATCTTATTCCTATCGCTCTCTTCGTGAAGGCAGACCTAGTCTCCATCCGAATCCTGAGCGTGCTCGGAGCAACAGCCGAGGGGGAGACAGCCATTGGCTCCGAGATTCTCACAAACCTCATTCTTCACGATCCAGATCTCCGCCAAAACAAACCTCTGGAAAGCCTCCTAGTCATCCAGTACCACCTACAGGGGGAAAACAACTTCCCAAAGACTTAACTCCTCCGAAGAGCACGTCGTCTCATAGCAAGTCATCCAAAAAGCACCACGGGCCTAAGGATAAAAGCAAGGATCCAAGCAAGGATACTGAGAAAGAGAAAACTGACATCGTCTCTTCCAGCCAACTAAGTTTGAGTGTCCCCGGGGCACGGGATTATATCCATGGTCCTGAGACTCAGGCCAAGCTGGAAAGGTTACGAGAACAATTTCCCGATATCTACTTCGAAAGGATGATGTTCGTTCCAACTCTAGAGCCCGTCCCTGGGAATTGGGATACTGAAGTTATCGGACGCGTTCGCCATGTAGCCAAGCAATATGAGGCGATGAAGAAACATGCTGTCAATCTTTCAGACGTCATCCGAACGCTAGAGATGGAAGCGCACAGGTCCAAAGTGAGGATAGATAACAATGACAGGGCCA
Source organism: Allium sativum (assembly GCA_030737875.1). Classification (NCBI taxonomy): domain Eukaryota; kingdom Viridiplantae; phylum Streptophyta; class Magnoliopsida; order Asparagales; family Amaryllidaceae; genus Allium; species Allium sativum. The sequence goes on along the minus strand of CM060926.1, from coordinate 202,935,036 downwards.
GAGCAAAAATGGAAAAGGACTTGGAAGATGCACAATCTTTGCTTGCCTTGGCTCAACGAGATGCTAAAAATTACAAGACAGAACTGAAGGAGGCCAGGCAACGTTTTCATAATGAGCTCGACTCTAAAAGCAAAGAGCGTGCATCATTGAAGGAAGAGGTGGAAGATCTCAGAATGGCCAACACCGAACTGAAAACAGCACAGGATCATTTCGAAGCCGAAAAGGCTGCTTGGGAGAAAGAAAAGGCAATCTTGAAAGATAATTTGGCTCTGGCCGAAAAAGAGAGAGCGATTCTGAATGATCAGCTTGCGCGTGCGGAGAAGCGCGCGATTCTTGCTGAAAATAATGTGGAAAGTGCCATTGAAATGGCTGTTGTTTCTAATGAAAAGCTCCTTGAGAGAGAGAAAGATATCAAAGGATTCGAAGAAATGCTGTTTGACTTCCTTGGCCAGGTCATCAAGACCCGTAACATCTCCTAGATCCCAGACTACCATGTCACTTTAGCCAACATATGGGATGCAATCGTCCAGAGCGAGAAAGAGCGATTAGGAGCCAACGAGATTGATGAGAATGAGTTGATGTGGACCATTCTTAGGGATAACGAACCTGAGGATTTAAAGAAAGGCAGACGCCTAATCCAAGAAGAGATGAATAAAGAGAAAATTCAGGCCAAGGGCAAAAATAAAATTGAAGAAGGCTCGAGCTCAGCTGCAGGGCTCAAGGCCTCCGAAATTGAGGAATACAATCCCGACGATCCATTGATTCCTTTGGGTCCAACTCCTCCAGCCGTCGGAGGTTCTGCTGCTAGCTTGGATGGAGGATCGATGGAAGGTATCTCTATATTTTCTCCGCGATTTGTCAAAGCAATTGTCACTTATCGCCGTCTTGCCGAACAATCAACTGAGAAAACCGCATTCTCTCCTAAAATAACATTTGTTTCTCATGATACAGGTGGCGGGCCAGTTGATAAGGATGCTGAGAAGAAGACAGGGGCAGAGAAAGTTGACATCCCGCCAAGTGCTAATGCTGATGTCCCCCCAGATGCTGGGCCCATCGAGGATTTGAGAGATATGGACGGGCGCCACGAAGGCGATGAAGAGGAAGTCGCCATTACCAAAGAAATCAGAGGCGATGATGAGGAAACCTTGGCTGAGCAACAGGCTGAAGAGGAGAGGTAGTTGCTCCTTATGAAAGGGGGACAGGATCTAGTATATGTGCCCCCTATTTCCGAGATCGATCCCAAAACTGGGTTGGTCATAAGATTTTCCTCCCGATCAATAACTTCACAACTAGCCTCTCAATCCACTAGTTCTTTGCCAGAGCCACTTGTTGATAAGAGGAAGAGGAAAAAAGTGATCGTTCGGATGTTGATAAGGGGGAGTCGAGGAAGCAGAAGAAAAGCAAGAAGCCCACATAGCCCCCTCCCCCCCAGCAGGAGTAGGATGCAGGCATTAGTTCATATTTTGTCCTTAGGATTTTTAGGCTTTTCGCTGGCCATGAAATGTAATTGTGAGAATGGCCCTCACTTTTGTTTAGGTTCCTCTTTATCTCGTAAGCTTGCAGTTTGTGAATGAAAGTTTATTTCTTTTGCGCCATCGTGTACCTGCATTCAATAAACTTTTCACACTTAGTCACAAGTCATCTGACTATAATCAAGTTGAAATTATATTACAAATCTTTCAAGCGACAGGAAAAATTTAAATATTTCTATGCACGTTGCGCCCTATTTCTGAATACGGGAGACTTGGAATTTTTAGTATGATTGTAGTCCTTGAGGCACCAAATCTCTGGTACCCCTATACTTTCCCTATCCATCAGCGGGTTAAAGTTCAAATTCGTATCATGATCTGCTCACCGATCCTTCAGCGGGGCAGAAATTCTGGGGGTGCTGAGTCTCCAGCATTCTTCTCAGCGCTTAATCACAGACGCTTTTATACTCTCCTGGCGGTCGCCAAGGTTAGAGTTCGGACTCAGCTGTTCAGTCGCTCCCCGATCCTTCAGCGGGGTAAAAGCCCTTTCTCAGCGCTTAATCACAGACGCTTTTATACTATCCTGGCGGTTGCCAAGGTTAGAGTTCGGACTCAGCTGTTCAGTCACTCCCCGATCCTTCAGCGGGGTAAAAGCCCTTTCTCAGCGCTTAATCACAGACACTTTTATACTCTCCCGGCGGTCGCCAAGGTTAGAGTTCGGACTCAGCTATTCAATCGCTCCCCGATCCTTCAGCGGGGTAAAAGCCCTTTCTCAGCGCTTAATCACAGATGCTTTTATACTCTCCCGGCGGTCGCCAAGGTTAGAGTTCTGTCAAGGAGGTTTTCATCATGGTGCGTCGCCTTGCCATGTGGACGTTATTTTCACGTCCTTTACTTTCTCTCTCGGCTCCGGAGAGTCAGAGTGTAATCAATGGTGTGACTCACTTTATTGCACCTTTAACGTTCTGGCCGTGGATTACTCCCCATTCTGATGGAAGGCATTTAGAATTACAAGTTTCTTTGATTGCTATATGGTATTACAGCAAACTTTATAAAGATAGAAGAACAAATAAATAATGGTACAAATAAAGGTAAACAACACACAATATTTTTATAGTGGTTCGGTTGAATCGTGACCTACGTCCACTTTATAATCCTTTGCTCAAAATATTGGACTATTCTAGGCAAGTCATGCCTTTTACATGATCCTATGAAACAAAATGATAAATCTGTTGACTTTACGTCAGATAAGGCCGCAAATGTTGGGCATTCCACACTCTGGGGATTTCTTCTCCATCTACGGTTGTTAGCTTGAAGGTTCCATTATCAAGCCTTCGTAGAACGGAGTATGGTCCTTCCCACTTCGCACCCATGTGAGTTGGGGGTGGAAAGACACGCTTGAGAACCAAGTCTCCGGGTTCAAAGGTTCGGGCTCGAACTCTTCTGTTGTAGTATCTAGCGACCTGTTTCTTGTGTCTCAAGGCACGCAGGTCAGCTTCATCCCTCTTCTCCTCTACTGTATCTAGGGATTCAAGGAGCAGCTCGTTATTAGTCATCGGATCGTAATAAGTGACTCGGTGAGATGGTACTTTTAGCTCAACCGGGATGACTGCCTCTGCTCCAAAAGCAAGAGAGAAGGGAGTATGGCCTGTCGCCGATTTATACGTTGTCCTGTAGGACCGTAATGCCAAGGGCAATTCATCGACCCACATGGCTTTGGCCCGCTTCAATCTCCTTTTGATAATGGACTTAATCACTTTATTTGCTGCTTCGACCTGTCCGTTCGACTGCGGATGTGCCACAGAGGTATGCTGTTTCTTGATGTGGTACTTCTGCCGGAAGTCCCTGAACTCATTGCTATCAAACTGGGTTCCATTGTCAGTTATGACATTCTTCGGGATTCCAAACCGGCAAATAATGTTCCTAACAACAAAATTAATTACTCGCTTGCTTGTGATTGTAGTTAATGGCTCAGCCTCGACCCATTTGGTGAAGGAGTCTACAGCTACAATAACGAACTTTGCTCCGCCCTTTGCTATAGGGAGGCTTCCGATGATATCAATTCCCCACATAGCGAAAGGCCATGGACTTGTCACTGTCTTTAACTGGCCAGGGGGCGCCCTAGGAATTTTTGAAAATCTTTGACATGCATCACAGCGTCGTGCGTATTTTGCCGCATCTTTGTTTTTGGTAGGCCAGAAGTAACCTTACCGCAATATCTTTTTTGCCAGTGTCTGTCCTCCAGTATGGTCACCGCATTCACCCTCATATACTTCCTGCAGCACACGTTTGATTTCGTCATGGGCTATACACCAGAGAAGGGGCCTCGAAAATCCCTGTCTGTACAGGACTCCGCCTTGCAGAACGTATCGGGAAGCTTTACGGATTTTTTTATGCCTCTCGCTCTTCTTGGTCGGAAGCATTCCATTTATCAAGAAATTCTTTAGAGGGTTCATCCATGACTCCCTTTCTGGCTCAGTCTCTAGTATTGGGTCAATTTCCATCTGACTTATACTAGGGAACTGAAGTACTTCAACTGGGGCTAGTCCGGCTTCTTCATGATCGTCGGAACTAGTCATCTTCGCTAACTTATCCTCCTGTTGGTTCTCCGATCGCGGAATATGAGATATACTTTAGCGATCGAAGCCAATCAGCAACTCCTTCACTTTCTCCAGATATGAAATCAATCTTGGGCTCTTAGCTCGGAATTTTGCAGTGACCTGATTTACAACCAACTTGGAATCACAAAATATGTCCAGCTTCGTGATCTCTAATTCCTTGGCGATCCTTAGCCCGACTATCAGGGCTTCATATTCGGAGTCGTTGTTAGTGGCGTGAAATTCCAACCGGATAGCATAGGATATCAATCGTTTCTCAGGAGTTTCAAGCACCACTCCGGCACCGGATCGCTTATCATTCCTAGCACCATCAGTATACAATTTCCATGCACTAGGATCGAGAAGTAGTTTTGGTGGCTCAACCTCTTCGTTTACTATGTCATCTTTCGGGACAGTAAATTCTGCTATAAAATCCGCCAGCACTTGCCCCCGTATCGATCGTCGGGGCTGAAAATTCATATCAAATTGACTCAATTCAATGTTCCATTTGAGCAGTATTCCAGAAGCTTCCGGTCTCTGTAGAACTTGCTTGAGTGGATGATCAGTGTACACGGTGATAGGATGAGCTTGGAGATAATGTCGAAGCTTCCAAGATGCAATCAATAAACTGTACGCCAGCTTTTCTATCCTCGGATAATTGCGCTCAACTGCCGCCAATTTTTTACTCACGTAGTACACTGGTTTTTGAACCTTGTCTTCTTCTCTTACTAACGCTGAGCTGATCGCGTGGGACGATACCGCTAAGTACATGAATAAATCCTCATGGTCCACTGGTTTAGACAGTATCGGAGGCCTCTCCAGATGATTCAAAAGGTTTTGAAATGCTTCTATGCAATCAGGAGTCCATTCAAAATTGCGTTTTCCTCGCTTTATCAATTCAAAGAATGGAATGCTTTTGTCTGTCGCTCTAGAGATGAATCTGCTTAATGCTTCCAATTTCCCTGCAAGGCTTTGCACATCTTTGATTTGTCTAGGCACCTGAATGCCTCTGATCGCTGCAATCTGGTCTGGATTAATCTCAATCCCGCACGAGCTGATAATGAATCCCAATAATTTCCCGGAGGCAACCCCAAATGAACATTTCGTTGGGTTGAGTTTCATCCCATATTTTCAAAGGATACCAAACATCTCTGTCAAGTCTATATTGTGATTGGATGATTGTCTAGACTTAACCAACATGTCATCAACGTATACCTCCATTGTTTTCCCAATCTGGTTATAGAACATTCTGTTCACTAACCGTTGATATGTAGCGCCTGCGTTCTTCAAACCAAAAGGCATTACCATGTAGCAATATAATTCTAGATCCATAATGAAGCTAGTGTGTTCTTGATCTGGAACATGCATAGGGATCTGGTTATATCCTGAATAAGCGTCCATGAAAGAGAGAAGCTCATGACCCGTCGTTGAATCTACTAACTGATCAATTCTGGGTAATGAAAAGCTATCTTTTGGGCAGACTTTATTCAAATCAGAAAAATCAATACATGTACGCCACTTCCCATTGGCCTTCTTTACCAAAACTGGGTTTGAAATCCAATCTGGATAGGTTGAGTCTCTGATGAATCTGTTACTTCTTAACTTTTCAACTTCTTCTTTCAAGGCTGCGGACCTCTCTGGGCCCAACATTCGCCTTTTTTGTTTTATAGGGGGATGCTTTGGGTTAATGCTCAACGAGTGACTCATGATTGATGGAGATATCCCACACATGTCCGCGTGGGTCCAAGCAAATACATACAATTATCTTTCAGGAAATCAGTCAGTTCTTTTGCTCGAACCGGATCCAACTAGGATCCAATCTTCAGGACCTTCTCTGGGTCACTATCATCGATCGGTACATCCACAGTTGTTTCGTTGGGTGCCGCCATTCTGCTCCCAGTCTCTTCATCCTCTCTGGGATCTATATAATCGGGCAGTTCTCTGGGCGACTCACCCATAGTTATTCTCTTTAATTGCTATGACGTCCCCTCCCTCGTGGGGGAGAAAGCGTCTTTACTTTCTATATCTCTTCCTTTACGGAGTAGCTTTAACTCTGCAATGTAACATGCTCGTGCGGCAACCTGATCTCCTCTGACTATGCCAACACCAGCGTCTGTAGGAAACTTCAATAACAAGCACCAGGGGGCTATACAAGCTCTAAGTTTCGCTAGGGCCGGTCGGCCAAAGAAGGCATTATAAGGCGATTCAATATCCAAAAACACGAAGGAAAGAATTCTCACTCTCTGGCGTTCTCCTTCCCCAAGTGTTACCGGTAGTTCTACATATCCCATTTGAACAGTGGAAGCTCCGTTAAATCCACGGATCCATCCTTCACACGGCTTTAAATCTTTCAATTCGAGATTCATTTGATCGAACGTCTTTTTGAATAGAATGTTAACTGAACTCCCGTTATCCACTAAAACTTTATGGACAGTAGCCGGGCCAACAGGAACTGTGATTGCAAACGGATCTTCAGTCGGAGCGTGAACTCCAATACTCTCACGATCGCGGAAAACGATGTCATCTGACATCATCTTTTGCTGTTTTACCGGGACATTGTCCTCAGGGTTGCTACACTCTCCTACCTCAAGATGTTGCTTTGCTGCGTTTACGTACTGATCCATCGCCTTGAAACTATGCCCGGCTAGGTGAGGCCCTCCGATTATGGTATTGATAACAAGATCCTTTCCTTTTTGTTGGACAGTTGGTCTGGCAGTAGGTTGATTCTGGTTTTGGTTTGGGGTCTGAATAGCTTGCCCCCCTATCTCTAGGAGCCACCCTGTACTCATCCAATTTTCCTTCCCGGAGCAGCCTCTCAACTACGTCTCTCAGATGACGACATTCATTTGTAGAGTGGCCGTAAGTCTGATGGAAGAGACAAAACTTCCTCGTCTCACGTTCTTTCTCCGTCGAATCTCTTGGAGAGGGCCTTTTATGTTAGAGAACGTTGTACGAGTCTACGAAGATATTCTCCAAAGTATCATTTATTGGCGTATAATTTTCAAAAGACCTGGGACGGGTCCTTCTCCGGGAGTCGTTCCCTCGATTTCTCTTCCGATTATTGCCATTACTGTTGTTACCATCATTTCCTGATTGGTGGCCGCCGCCTGTGTTTCGGTTTCTGTAACACCCCACCTCCGCCAAGGTGACTCTTGCAAGCACACTAGCTTCGGAGGGGCGTTTAAACAAGGTAAACATGCATGCAGATATCACAAGACAGAATATATAAGTAACACAGAGTAGTAAAGCAACGGATAAAACTAGCATTTCAAAACCATAGTTAAGTTACAACAAAGTACTTGATCATTATTTTCCAACAAACAAAGTCTAGCATAAACTTAAAAACTGAAATACATAAAGTACTATCCCCAAAATGAAGTGATAAACCATAACTAGCTCAACGTCCGAGACCGTACATGAGCAAATCCAGTAAGCAAGCTGTAAAGATCCAAGCTAAGCTCCAATGTTCCCACCCTGAGGACCTGAGGGGGGGGGGAACGGAAGAAAAGAGGCGAAAGAAAACGGGTCAGTCAAAAAGACTGGAAAGCCCTACTACTATCTGTCTATGAACTAGTAAAGTTAACTGGCATGAGAAGCTGAGATGAACATAAGGATAACAACATACTGGCATGGTGATTAACTAACAAGATAGATAAAGGTGTCATCGCATAATCAAGGTTAAGTTTTGCACCACGGGTGTACTAGCATTCTAACATGTCAAGAAAAAACAAGAATTGATCCCTTGGCCCAAGCTTGGCCCAATATAATGAGGTGACCTAAATCAAGGTCCAACTACACAGTCTAGTCGATCGGCTCCCTATAAGCCTAACTCGTCAAGTGTCGGTGTCATGCGGCTTAATCATGTAATGTAGTTGACTGTGCAGGGTCCACCCTAGGGTGTATCTGGCCCTACGGTGTAACCCTCTGACACCAAACCATGATGCACAGTCTAAACCTATCGTTGCCCGTGTTCAACTCCGGACTTGATGTGCACGACCATGGTCCGCCTGAACAACCGGGGCATCATTCAGCCGTCTCTTTTGGTCTCTTACAATCAGGCCAGTAATCGTGCCCCACCCTAGCCTAGTCCTAGGGTCTTATGATACTACCAAGAAGGTTACTGCTGAAAAGGACCACGCAACTAGGGTTTCTTAACGGGTTAAATGTGGTTATCCCGATCCAAACGTGGATTAAATTGGTTAAGAGTACCCAAGGCTCCTGACTTAACCCCGATTAATCCATCAAGCCAAAATTGGTTAAGTATTAAGTGGACCATGACTTAACCCTAATCATGAGACATTAATTAACTTAATGCGCTTTAACCTCTCACATTAGACTTTGTTGTGGTTACTAGTTAAGCCGGGCGGGTCCGGGTAGCTTTACACCACAACTAGGTCTAACCTCGGGTTCGAGCACAACATGACCAACTTCTCACATTGGGTCCTATTGTTTGTAGCCACTAGTTAAGCTGGGCGGGTCCGGGTAGATTTGTGCTACAAACTCAACCCAACCTCGAGTTGGCCACACTCGTATTTTCTAAGTGTCATGTCCATTATGTTTCCAAAACATAATTACAAGTTAACATATCACGTCATGTTACAAAAAGCATGTTCATTTCATTATGTTACCCAACCCCAACGTAATCCCATCGTTTACATAATCGCAACAACGCATAAAGGATAAAATAGGGAACTTGGCATAACCATGACATAAAGGTGTTGAAGCCACAAGTTTAACATGGTGGCGTATGAAATGTACATATGTTCATATACTTGCATATTGCATTATTAGGTTTCAAAAGCATGCATAAAACCAAATTTAGCATATGAGTGATACATGGTGATAAATGACATGTAGAAGTTGCTAGAAGTTCGCATTTTGCCTCACATGCAAGTTATCATAAGGGATATGATAACTTTCATGTTGCCAAAATGCAACCTTTAATATAAAGCTTGGAGCTTTATGCTCAAAACCTCAAGTTTAACTTGCATAACATGATAACATGATCAACCCAAACTTGCATAACATAGCAACATGTGTCATACATAATGATTAAACCAACTTGTATAATGATCATCCAAACTTGCATATAATGATCAACCAAACTTGCATATAATGATCAACCAAACTTGCATATAATGACCAACCAAACTTGCATATAATGATCAACCAAACTTGCATAAAATGACCAACCAAACTTGCATATAATGACCAACCAAACTTGCATATAATGATCCACCAAACTTGCATATAATGACCAACCAAACTTGCATATAATGATCAACCAAACTTGCATATAATGATCAACCAAACTTGCATATAATGATCAACCCCAAACTTGCATCATTCATTTAACTTTAGAGTTCAAAGAAAGAAAGTAGAAAAGGGCTTACAATGTTATGAAGACACAAATAAATATTTATTATAAAGATTGAGACGAAGCCCTTATGCAAGCACCAAAAACCCAAATATGCAAGCTCCAAATGAAAACCCTTGAGCCAATTCAATAAAAACCCTTGCTTTGAAATAGAAATGTAGCAACTTGACTTGAATGCAAGCTAAGAACACTCATACAAGTTTGAAAACACTTGTATGAACTCAAAATCTCTCATAGAAATTAGCTTAGAAATTTTAGCATGAGAGTGGAGGCCATGAAAGGAACAAATTTGACATAGTTTAGTTGTAGGATTGAATAATGGTGATTTAGGCTAGGTTTGGAGTCTTTTTATAGAGGATTAGGATAGTATTAGCCATAGGATTAACCCTAGATTCAATCCAAGCCATCAAAGCATGTCTTGGGGAAGAAGTCAAGTGTAGGAACCATCTAGGGCCTTTAGATTAAAGCTGAACCATGAGAACCATTCAAATGCAAAATCTGCATTTGAGCGAATCGGCCCACGGGTTGACAGCCAAACACCCTGCATTAACCCCTAGTCGACCCAGTAGGTTCGGGTCGACCTCAAAAATCGGCCGGTTCGGTTATTCCCCTCTCCTAGTTCGCTGTTTTGAACATTTTTGCATATTTATTTATTTAATTTTCAATTGTATATATATATATATATATATATATATATATATCAATATATATATATTTCTCTGCGCAACCCATTTCACTTAATTAAGTATACTTTAATTTGTGAATTTTTCGTGAAACTTCGCGAGGCCATATCTTGGCCATACGGACTCCGATTTTCGAAAACTCGGACTCTATTTCGCGTATTTTTCCGAGACGAACGCAACGGCACAGCCCGTTTCCCTTGATTCAGATTTTACAGTTTAATTCTGCCTCCATTTATGTTATAACATGTTATTCAAAAATACGGGTTGTTACATTCTCCCCTCCTTAAAGGATTTCGTCCCCGAAATCTCCAAGTTAGGAAGAACGTATCCTACCATCCATCATCCATCTACTCAAAACATCATCCACGAGCAATCATTGTCCTTAAAAGGTTCTAAATGTTGTATGATCATATGCAAAGGTGTGTGTATATATACTTATCTAATGCGAAAATCAGGAGGTTACTGATTCAGTAAACCCCCTTAATGCAAAATATGTTAGTGAAATGAGTCCATATGTATGCAAATTCCTAACATAATTTATAATCTCTACATGAGTGCACATAACATTCATCCATATGCAACATCCATGTGATAGCATAACAAGTTTTCATCCATGAATAAGCATAAACACTCATGCATATGCGGTATGAAAGTGTGTGAGCCGATCTTAGTGCCTAACGTGTATTATGCATCCACGAGTATCCACTTGCAAACACTTGCAACCACTTGCAAACATCAAACATAACATGTTTCAAATACATGTTTCAACCAAGGGTTTCTACCTAAGGTTCTCATGACAAGATTTACGAAACAAGATAAACTAGATAAGCATGGATAACAAAGGGAAGATATACCAATCTAGGAAAAGAGATTGAAAATGTATCCTCCAAGAGAAATGGATAAAGCACGCGCCTCTTCTCCTTGGTTTCCCAAGTTGCGTCTCCCTCTGTTTCACTCCATTGCGCCTTAACAAGCTTAACTTCTTTGCTTCTTAGCTTCTTTGTCTTCATTTCCATGATACGAATCGGAGCTCGTCTCAGGATTGCTTCTTCCTCTACCTCCATGTCTTCAAGAATACTTGGTTCAACCACTTTGGCGGGTCTGTGCAAACACTTCCGGAGATGCGAGACATGAAAGACATTATGCACTCCGGCCAGCTTCTCGGCAATTCCACCTTATAAGTCATCTTCCCGACTCTTTCTATAGTAGGGAAGGGTCCTACGATCCTTGGTGTCAGCGAACCATATTTCGCAAAGGAGAAATCTTCACAAAGACCATATCTCCAATTTTAAATTCCAAGTCTGTCCTTCGCTTGTCTGCATAGGATTTCTGTCTGTCTTGGGCCGTTCTTATCCGTCTTCGAATCAATTCAACCCTCTCGGAGGTGTCCCTTATCATGTCGGGCTCAATTATAAGTTTATCCGTTGTCTTCCCACCAACATGTTGGTGGCTTGCACGGCCTCCCATACGAAGCTTGAAATGGTGCCATCCCTATGCTGGCTTGATAGTTATTATTATAAGCAAACTCTACAAGAGGAAGGTGGTCTTCCCAAGTACCACCGAAGTCGAGAACACAACACCTCAAAAGATCTTCTAGAACTCTATTCACCCTTTCGGTTTGGCCATCCGTCCGGGGGTGATAGGCTGTACTCAGATTCAATCGCGTACCCATTGCTTCTTGCAAACTGTTCCAGAACTGGCTAGTGAAAATTGGGTCACGATCGCTAACTATGCTAGAAGGAACTCCATGCAGCCGCACTATCTTTTGAAGATAAACAGATGCTAGCCGTGATACGGTCCTCTTGCTTTTCACCGAAATAAAATGGGCTCTCTTTGTAAATCTATCAATTATTACCCATATCCCATAAAGCCCAAATAGTTTGGTGGCGAACTTCTTCACCCCAACCATATATCACAAATAGGCTAGCCATACTCCTTAGGGGGTTTGTAACAGAACTAAGATTGAGGATAGGACTGAGAGGATATACTTAAAAGATAGCATGCGAGTAAGCTCTACGGAACAATAGGGATCAAGGATATACTCTTAGAAAGAGATATAATGCGCGTATCTAGTCTTCAGTCTTCTAAGCCGCATTTTCTTGTGCTTAATCCCATCGTGCCTTGACCGTCTTTTAACTTCATAATTCCGTAGTTCTTAATCCTTATTTCCAAAATATGAGATAGAACTCATTTCACCGTTGCCTCTCATTCCCCTTCCACTTATCCTTTGCCTAAAATACTTGGCTTCCACCCAACTGCATACTCATGGTTTCATGCAGGCTTTCCAAAATTCGTTAGTGAATCTTGGATCCCGTTTACATACTATACGGTATCCCACGCAGAAAACTATCTCTTGAAAACATGTGCCAATCAACGTTACCGAATGTACTCACTAGGGTGATTTCTCTAACCCATGCTTAAGTAAAATGGACTATCCGCCTTAGTAGCGAATACCACCGGAGCACCCCATTCTGAAATGCTTCGCCTAATGAAATTTTTTCCCAAGCTATTCCTTGATTTGCTTATCAAGCTCTCTCCTTTCTCGCGGGGCCATGTGCCTAACGGGCAATGTAACTGGCTCGGCATTATCAACCAGATAAATGCGGAAATCAATCTCCCGCATAGGGGGTAACCCGCTTACTTCTTCAAAGACATTAGGATAGTCTCGGACCACCCTTACAGTTTGCAGATCATCGATGGACGAGTCAAGAGATTCAAGATAACATAACATGACAGGACCTCTAGGGTTACAAGAAATTTCTAGGGTATTACCGAGGCGAATCATGAGCCTCACCACCCTATGTTCACAACCAATCCACACCCAAATCAACCCGTATCCCATAAACCCGAGAACCTAAGCATTACACATGAATTCCATGCTCAAGATAGAGATTTTCAAATCCACACAAATTACAGATAGATGGGTGGAACCCCAAATTGGATTTGAAACAATAACGGGATCTCAACTAGACTAGTACTTAGGTGCAAACTTTCAACAAAATCAGAAATAAAACTATGCGATGCGCCAGAATTAAACAAGGTATGAACAGGGAAATCAGAAATGTAAACAAGGTTTTCTACAGAAATACTACCTCGATCAAGAACTGGAGCGATGTTGAGCGTATGCACTAGCCCTCCAGAAGGTCCTGCATGCTGATTCTGCCCTTGCCCTTGCCCTTGTCCTTGCTTCTTGGGGCAATCCTTGCTAAGATGTCCAGGCTCTCCACAGTGAAAGCATTCGCTCAACTTCCTCTTCTTCTTCCTGCAGTCTTTGGCTATGTGCCCAGTAATCCCACAGAAGTTGCACTTCCTTCTTTCTCTTGACTTGTTGTCCTTGCTATTGTTGTTGTTCTTATCTCTTTTCTCGGTATCTTCCTTCTTGCCTTGGGACTCATTTGCCTTGACCTCCTTCTTGCCACTCTTATCTTCCTCTTGAAGTAGGGTCATATTCACCAAACTCTCGAAGGTCGCCCCCAGGGGTATATGAGATATGGCCAAACCGCGCAAGGGCTCATTTAATCCTAGAGCAAAGCGTAGGGCCTTCTTCCGAGCGGTGTTAACCCATTCTAGACCGAACTGAGCAAGTTGATTAAACTTATCCACGTATTCTCTAACGGTCATGTCCCCTTGCTTTAGTGATAGGAACCTCTCTAGCTGAAGGTTCTCTTCTGTCGATGATAGAAACTTTAGTCCAAACCTTCTCCTAAAGTCATCCCAAGTCTCAATGGGTCTAGTAGTGGTGGTGACTACCCACCAATAAGCAGCTTCCCCTTTCAATAGCCATACCGCCAACAGAACTTTCCTACGATCTTCCACATCAAAGATAGCAAAGAGGTCTTCAGTTTCCTTTAACCAGTTTCTTGCCTCCACGGGAGTCTCCGTTCCGACAAAATTCTTGCAACCCATCGCCTTAAAGTCTTTGCAAAGCTTTGTGAAATCCTCTTGCGGATGCTGAGGGGGAGGAGGAACCTCAGCTACGGGAGGAGGAGAAATGTTAGTGACGGGGAAAGGAGGAGGAATGTTCGCGGGGCCGGCTTCATTCGCCCTTGCCTCCATAAATCTTTGGAACCAGACGGATACTTGTACGCCTTCCGGGATGTTAAAGCGATCGGCCATACTAAAACGAAGAAAAAGATAGATTCAGAACGAAGAAACGAAGGATAGTGCTATGGCTTTTGGGGAAAAGCCTTTTTAAAATAACTAGACTTTTCTTGGAAAATACTTAATTGGTTTTGAAAATAGTTTTTCAAAAGGTAAGTTTCAAAAACACTTTTGCTCAAATCTTGTAAACCTTATGCTCTGATACCAAATGTAACACCCCACCTCCGCCAGGGTGACTCTTGCAAGCACACTAGCTTCGGAGGGGCGTTTAAACAAGGTAAACATGCATGCAGATATCACAAGACAGAATATATAAGTAACACAGAGTAGTAAAGCAGCGGATAAAACTAGCATTTCAAAACCATAGTTAAGTTACAACAAAGGACTTGATCATTATTTTCCAACAAACAAAGTCTAGCATAAACTTAGAAACTGAAATACATAAATTACTATCCCCAAAATGAAGTGATAAACCATAACCAGCTCAATGTCCGAGACCGTACATGAGCAAATCCAGTAAGTAAGCTGTAAAGATCCAAGCTAAGCTCCAATGTTCCCACCCTGAGGGCCTGAGGGGGGGGGGGAACGGAAGAAAAGAGGCGAAAGAAAACGGGTTAGTCAAAAAGACTGGTAAGCCCTACTACTATCTGTCTATGAACTAGTAAAGTTAACTGGCATGAGAAGCTGAGATGAACATAAGGATAACAACATACTGACATGGTGATTAACTAACAAGATAGATAAAGGTGTCATCGCATAATCAAGGTTAAGTTTTGCACCACGCGTGTACTAGCATTCTAACATGTCAAGTAAAAACAAGAATTGAGCCCTTGGCCCAAGCTTGGCCCAATATAATGAGGTGACCTAAATCAAGGTCCAACTACACGGTCTAGTCGATCGACTCCCTATAAGCCTAACTCGTCAAGTGTCAGTGTCATGCGACTTAATCATGTAAGGTAGTTGACTGTGCAGGGTCTACCCTAGGGTGTATCTGGCCCTACGGTGTAACCCTTTGACACCATACCATGATGCACAGTCCAAACCTACCGTTGCCCGTGTTCAACTCCGGACTTGATGTGCACGACCATGGTCCGCCTGAACAACCGGGGCATCATTCAGCCGTCTCTTTTGGTCTCTTACAATCATCCCAGTAATCGTGCCCCACCCTAGCCTAGTCCTAGGGTCTTATGATACTACCAAGAAGGTTACTGCTGAAAAGGACCACGCAACTAGGGTTTCTTAACGGGTTAAATGTAGTTAACCCGACCCAAACGTGGATTAAATTGGTTAAGAGTACCCAAGGCTCCTGACTTAACCCCGATTAATCCATCAAGCCCAAATTGGTTAAGTATTAAGTGGACCATGACTTAACCCTAATCAGGAGGCATTAATTAACTTAATGCGCTTTAACCTCTCACATTAGACTTTGTTGTGGTTACTAGTTAAGCCGGGCGGGTCCGGGTAGCTTTACACCACAACTAGGTCTAACCTCGGGTTCGAGCACAACATGACCAACTTCTCACATTGGGTCCTATTGTTTGTAGCCACTAGTTAAGCCAGGCGGGTCCGGGTAGATTTATGCTACAAACTCAACCCAACCTCGAGTTGGCCACACTCATATTTTCTAAGTGTCATGTCCATTATGTTTCCAAAACATAATTACAGGTTAACATATCACGTCATGTTACAAAAATCATGTTCATGTCATTATGTTACCCAACCCCAACGTAATCCGATCGTTTACATAATCGCAACAACGCATAAAGGATAAAATAGGGAACTTGGCATAACCATGACATAAAGGTGTTGAAGCCACAAGTTTAACATGGTGGCATATGAAATGTACATATGTTCATATACTTGCATATTGCATTATTAGGCTTCAAAAGCATGCATAAAACCAAACTTAGCATATGAGTGATACATGGTGATAAATGACATGTAGAAGTTGCTAGAAGTTCGCATTTTGCCTCGCATGCAAGTAATCATAAGGGATATGATAACTTTCATGTTGCCAAAATGCAACCTTTAATATAAAGCTTAGAGCTTTATGCTCAAAACCTCAAGTTTAACTTGCATAACATGATAACATGATCAACCCAAACTTGCATAACATAGCAACATGTGTCATACATAATGATTAAACCAACTTGCATAATGATCATCCAAACTTGCATATAATGTTCAACCAAACTTGCATATAATGATCAACCAAACTTGCATATAATGACCAACCAAACTTGCATATAATGATCAACCAAACTTGCATAAAATGATCAACCAAACTTGCATATAATGACCAACCAAACTTGCATATAATGATCAACCAAACTTGCATAAAATGATCAACCAAACTTGCATATAATGACCAACCAAACTTGCATATAATGATCAACCAAACTTGCATATAGTGACCAACCAAACTTGCATATAATGAGCAACCAAACTTGCATATAATGATCAACCAAACTTGCATATAATGATCAACCCCAAACTTGCATCATTCATTTAACTTTAGAGTTCAAAGAAAGAAAGTAGAAAATGGCTTACAATTCTATGAAGACACAAATAAATATTTATTATAAAGATTGAGACGAAGCCCTTATGCAAGCACCAAAAACCCAAATATGCAAGCTCCAAATGAAAACCCTTGAGCCAATTCAATAAAAACCCTTGCTTTGAAATAGAAATGTTGCAACGTGACTTGAATGCAAGCTAAGAACACTCATACAAGTTTGAAAACACTTGTATGAACTCAAAATCTCTCATAGAAATTAACTTAGAAATTTTAGCATGAGAGTGGAGGCCATGAGAGGAACAAATTTGACATAGTTTAGTTGTAGGATTGAATAATGGTGATTTAGGCTAGGTTTGTGGTCTTTTTATAGAGGATTAGGATAGTATTAGCCTTAGGATTAACCCTAGATTCAATCCAAGCCATCAAAGCATGTCTTGGGGAAGAAGTCAACTGTAGGAACCATCTAGGGCCTTTAGATTAAAGCTGAACCATGAGAACCATTCAAATGCAAAATCTGCATTTGAGCGAATCGGCCCACGGGTTGACAGCCAAACACCCTGGATTAACCCCTAGTCGACCCAACGGGCTCGGGTCGACCTCAAAAATCGGCCGGTTCGGTTATTCCCCTCTCCCAATTCGCTGTTTTGAACATTTTTGCATATTTATTTATTTAATTTTCAATTATATATATATATATATATATATATATCAATATATATATATTTCTCTACGCAACCCATTTCATTTAATTAAGTATACTTTATTTTGTGAATTTTTCGTGAAACTTCGCGAGGCCATATCTTGGTCATACGGACTCCGATTTTCGAAAACTCGGACTCTATTTCGCGTATTTTTCCGAGACGAACGCAGTGGCACAGCCCGTTTCCTTTGATTCATATTTTACAGTTTAATTCTGCCTCCATTTATGTTATAACATGTTATTCAAAAATACGGGTTGTTACAGTTTCCAACGTTGACTTCAACCTTCCCCGAGCTGTCTCCGGTTTGCTTGATGGCCACATTGCTTTGGATCTCCTCCTTATTTGCCATTTTCATCTTCCGGTTAGCATACACCTCCTCCTGACGTAAGCGTACATTCGCTTTCTTGTAGAACAATTCTTTAGTATGAGGTTGCTTGCCGACCAGGTATCTCCCAAATTCAGTATCTTTATCTACCCCATCGATCAGGGCTGCCACATCAGTTGGCTCATGGGGATCCTTGACTTCAGTGGCGGCAAGGTTGAAACGATCCAGATACACCCTCAAGCTCTCGCCTGGTCGTTGTTTGACAAGGAACAAATTAATCACACTCTTTGTTCTCTGTGCATAAATGCGGAATTGTTCCACGAACCTTTCACTCAGCTCCCTGAAGATGGAAATTGATCTTGCTAGTAAGCGAGTAAACCATAATAACGCTACATCCTCCAGGAATATCGGGAATGCTTTGCATTTTACAGCGTCAGAGGCTGCAACATCAGTCATTGACCAAGAATATCTCATTAGATGTTGAATTGGATCAGATCTACCCGCGTAACGGTTCATTTGCGGCATGTTGAAGCGCCTCGGGAATGTTACGTCTACAATGTCATCAGTGAAAGGGGTGTGACAGCGGTCAATCCCCTAATCTTCATTCCTTTGCCCACGGCTATCTGCCAGAATTTGATGGACCATAGCTGAACATTTGCACTGGTAATGGGAGGCTCGGGATCAGCGCTTCTTGCTCGGTGGAATTCTCCGATTTCTCTTCTAGGGACAGCCACGAAATCTGGAGCTCGGATTGGGCCTCGTTGCCCCATGTTACCATGAGTATTTGTACGGCGAAGGGGCTGAGGTGGTCTATTCTCAACAGGATCGTTCACAATTCGAGCCCTAGGAGTTGCGGCACGATTATTCAAGTTGCGGTTTGAGGGTCCTACGCCAAGTGTCTCTTCCTCTTGTGTTGGCAGGGTTCCAAATAGGAGATGCTATATGTTTTCAGCTCTTTCATACGGTCGCTGTGGAGGTCTTGGCGATTCCTCTGACGAAGAAGAGTACTCGGGGGTGAGCGGACGAACTGAGGGTGTTCTTTGCCTTGCGAGATCATCGAGCCTTCTATCCATAGCAGTCAGGTTCTGTCGCAGCACAGAGCTTTCCTGCCTTTGAGTAGCTAATTCATCAAACAACATATCCCACATTTCAGAGAAGTGAGAGAGATCTCCTTCCGTGATCAGAGCAGAGGGGTCATATTGGTCATCAACATTTTCTCTTATGCGCAGGGAACTTGAGCCAGGTCGAACAGAGGTACCGGGACGGGAAGAATGAGCCATAACCTCCTTTCCAGGTCGAGTTGTAGTCTGGTCATCACTTCGAATCGCGGTGGACCTGTGTCTGTGGTTCGTAGCGCCCCCTTGGATCAGATCGCGGTAGCATTAGGTGGAGGGTTTGCGGCGTTGTCGTGGGATCGAGTGACGACCCTTCAGTTCGGATCGTGGCGCCCCCTTCAGGTTGGTTCGTGATGCCACGTTCGGATCGGATCGCACCCATGTCTCCGCGATCCGCGAGGCCCTCTTCAACCTGCTCATGTACACTATCTTCAACTGCTTCATTCGCCTGCGAAGCTCGTACTTCCTTAGACTTCTTTCCAGCCATGATATCAGATGCTGCTGGAATCTTCAAAAATCTGAACAGTGAAGTTACGGGACTGTTTTCTTCGGACTTGATTATCCAAACAACGGAACGACAATCCAATATGCTGAGAAATCAATTCTCACTGAAAACACCAAAATGTTAGATCAAAATTTGGCTCTAACACACAAATTGTTCTGATTCGCAGAGAATTATGACTGAAAAATGAGGAAAAAGCAGAAAACACACACGATTTATAGTGGTTCGGCGTTAACGAGCCTACGTCCACTTTATATGCTATCGATTATACTTTGGATGCTAGTACAACCAATGATTTCTCTCAAACTCACTCTTACAATTATGATTTCTCTCAGTAATCTCGAAATAAAACTGATAAGAAATTGTGGTATGACAGTAATGGTGGAATCAATATTCAAGACTACCAAAAGATCCTGAAAAATGCCAAGCTCTGGGCTATTTATAGCTGATTTTGTCAGGCGGATCGCGGTCACACGTGGCACAGATCCCGAGAATATCGGATCGTAGCTTGATGAAGAATTAGTCAAATTAGCCGTTGTGGACAGGTGTCGCGATCCCCTTAAACATCGGATCGTGGATGACCAAGTCCAAGGCCATTATCTTGTCTTCCTGCTCGGTTCGGATCGTGATGGTAGCATAACGAAGAATTGGTCAATATGACAGTTGGTGACACGTGTCGTGAGATCCTGCATTCACGGATCGTGGTGGAGTTGGTCTTGGCCATCATCCATTAGCTTCGGGGATCGGATCGGATCGACGATGGATGGATCGGATCGTTGTAACACCCCGTATATTCTATAATAGTGAAATTCATAAAATTAAAATATAATTAATTCTAATGAAATAATTAAGGGAAATGGCTTACGCCATTGTGTTCATCTCAGAATTCTGGTTAAGATAGAGTCCGAGTTTGCGTGAAACAGACTCCATACGAGGAAGATATGACCTCCGGAAGTTTCAGAATAAATTTGAATTCAAAAACAGCTCAGATCACGTTTAAAATTTGAAATTCGAGTTCAAACTGGGCTGGGCGGGAAAACTCCTGCCCAGTGACAAGGTCGACACTAGTGTCGACTGGGCAGTCGACCTGGCCCCCCCAGGTCGACAACGCAGTCGACTTGGGTGTCGACCTGCAGGTCGACTTGCCTGGTCGGCTTGACCAGGTGGGTCTGACCCTGGTTCGACTTCTGGTCTGTGCTTGGCCGAATTTCTGGACTGGTCTTGTCACTAGGGCTTATGTGTCAACTCTTGATTTGTTTGTCTTTAAAACGAACGGCTTATATTCATCTTGGCTCCATCGACGGCTCTAATCAATTCACAAACTCTATAAAAAGGACCTAAGACTCCAACTAATTCACACAAATAAAAATGAGTACGGAGCCGTCATGCTGCCGAAGAAAGACTAGGAGTAGCCGTCAAATTGAGAGACGATAAGGAGTTGATTCAAAAGCTTAAAGCCACGACAATTAAATCAAAACAACGCCTACAACAAAGGATAGCATCACCAAATTCAGAAAACAGAAATCAGAAAACAAGAATTCGTCACACGTTGTAAGTATAGTGGTCTTTCAGAATCTAAATAAAATTATGATGTGATACGATGTAATTGAGAATAGAATTGTATTATTGCGCCATGATGTAAATTCTATGTATTGTAATGTTGCGATCGTGATTTTGTGTATTGATATTTGTTGCATAAATCGATCAATGCATGTTTGTTGGACAATTGTATATGAAAGTATTATCACTTGCAAGTTTGTGGCTAGGATTGGATCTATTTATAGTTATGTTGATATCATGGACTATATACTTATGTAAACATGTTATAGACCTGAAATCTTTTATGGCTACATGACTCAAAACCTATGTATACATCTTAGATTCATCACAAGTATAATTGGATTAATATTAAGTATTATTTGGGTTACACAAATTACGCTAGTATCATGTTAAAATGGACTGCTTGTTTTAAAGTTAGTTTACACCTTTGGGTTATGATAAAATGTGGACATCCTATGAACATGTAACATGCTAGTTTGGTGTTTGACATTATGCCTAGTTATATATGTTTAAACTCACATCTAGGCAAATCCAAAGTTATGCTATTTCACATGTCACCTACTTAGTCATATGCCTATTTGAATGCAAGTTCATATGATCAAATGTTTATGTTAGTTGAATCGCCAAATTGCAAGTTCATGTGCTACACACCTTTTATGTGACATAGAAATATTACATGTTCCTTGATTTCCCCTTTTTCTCACATTTATCAAGTTGGGATGAAATTGTGTCGAGCCCAACATTAGTACGTTCAAATGGGGGTAATAGCGTAGGGTATGAAACATGATAAAAATATATATATGTTGGCATGTTTGGCGCATGCCAACAACTGTGATATTATAGCGGTATAAATTGTTATACCCAAAAATGAAGAACATGATATTTACATATTAAATTGAATGGTGAAATGTAAATTTAGAAAATACGACATGTTTAACCCGAGGTTGGATTGGGTTGTGACGTAAATCTGCCCGGACCCGCCCGGCTGTCCAGTAGTCACAACAATACCTATCCAATGTCGGTGGTTGAACATTGAGCCCAATAAAGATCCGAGGTTAGACTGAACTACGGTGTAAACCTGCTCGGAACCAACCGGCACATCCAGTAACCATAGTGATATCTGTCTAATGTGAGTGGTCGGTGCTCTAAAAGGCTAAGGACAAGTGGTAGGGTTAAGTCAACTGAAAACACTTAACCAAAGATTCAACATGTTAACAAATATTGAAGGGTGGGGTTAGGTATATACAGACACTTAACCACTTAACATGTTTGACTAGAAAACCCTGGTAACGTAGGGACCCGTTTCAGCAGTAACCCAATTTAGGTATCAACGGTACCCTGAAACTAGGCAGGGCGGTGCACGATTACTGGGCTGAATGTAAGCGGTCAAATAACGGCAATTGTTGGGTGCACAGTGTAGGTCTAACGGTGTGTGGTCGTGCACGCACTCCAGAGCAGACAAGCAGGGCACTGGGGGCACCAGTAGTATAACCTATGTCTTCTAGTAATTGTGTCGGGGCCGCCACCATGGTCTTGATACACCCCATGGTGGGACCAGCATAGGTATCTACACTTCTTGGGGGAGCCGTAAGACACATGTACGAGAAGGAGCCGATCTTTAGTAAAAACAAAAAGGATCACTTCACCCTCAGTATGGGGTGCCAGTTAGAATTATTCTAGTAAATGCAAAGATATAGTGTGGGTTCAATAGTATACTCGATTTTGGGCTACACTCACTTAGTTATGATACTATCCTGTTTTCAGTATGGCAATCATATCCTTTTCTTATTCATATACTGAAAAGTCACTAGATTTACTCAGGCTTTATGTCTGACTCCATTTTTCTTTTCGTCTTCTTTTCTTTCGTCCCCCCCCCCCCCGCCCCCCCCGCAGGTCCACAGGGAGGAAACAACTCAGCTTAGACAGACTCTTTTGCAAGCTTGAAGACGATAGATGTACGGTTTGAGTCTCTTTGTTTGGATCATGGCTTTGGACATCACTATGGGGATTTTGCTGCTTTATTTATGTTTTTTTATTGCTTCTTTGAAAATCAAGACAGTTATGAAAATGTAATGTTTTTGGAAGTATTGTAAGACAATTATGGTATGGTTTGTATGACACGTATTTTGATGAAATAAAAGTTGCTGTGTTTTCCGCTGTTTAAAAATATGTGTATGTATATCTGTCTTGTGTATCTGTGACTTATACTTAAAACCTCCACCAAAATTAGGGCATTCCCTTTGTGAGTGACCCTAACGGAGGTGGGGTGTTTCACTTGGTATCAGAGCATAGGTTTACAAGATAAGATAAAAGTTTTTGAAATTGTTTTCATAAGAAAGTTTAAAGAAGCATTTCTTTTCAAGAAAAAAAAGTGTTATATTTTAAAAGGCATAATCCCCCGAAGCCATGTACATTATCTCTCTATCCTTCGTTTTGAATCTTTTCTTTCTGTTTCAGCATGTCTGGAGACCCTACTCCCCAGCTACTGACGCTTTCACTCCTCCTCCTCCTCTACGTGAACCAGCAAGCGGAAGAGTCCCGGAACAGGTAGACGGATAATAGTCAAAGAAGAAAGGATCATAACAGTAATGACAAGAAACGTGAAAAAAGGAAATGTTATTTCTACGGAAATCTTGGACATCTGGAGGGAGACTGCAGGAAGAAGAAGAGGAGGATGAGTGGTACTTGCTTTCAGTGTAGGGGGAGAGGCCACTGGGCTAGGGACTGCCCAAAGAAGAAAGGACAGGGACAGAAAGCTGGATCTACTTCAGGAGGTCAAGTTCATGCTCTAACAGCACCTCCACAGGAACGAGGTAGTAGTATTTCTGTAGAAAGTATAGTCTATCTTTATGATCATCCAGTTCGTACACTTTTTGACTCTAGTGCATCACACTCCTTTATTTCATTTGCTTTAGTATAATCACTGCATCTAGACACTAGTATGGTTGAGGATCCCTTAGTAGTTTCAAATCCAATTGGGGGCTCCGCTTACTTGTCAATGGTTTGTTTGGGTTTGAAAATCCCTATTCTCAGTGTTGAGTTTAGTTGTAATGCCTGTCCTAGGCTTCTCGGGAAATGGTTTGATCTTAGGCATGGACTGGTTATCCAGTAACGGTGCCATTCTTGATTGTGAGAAAAGAGTAGTTAGGCTCTTGACTCGACTTGGTAACACTCTAGAAATTTCGTGTAATCCCTTGTATGCTGTTATGCTCAGTTATCTAGAGTCGCTTGATGCTTCTGATGAGAATTTACAATTGGTTAGAGTAGTCCGGGATTATCCGGATGTCTTCGAGGAGGTGAAAGGCTTACCTTCGAAGCGGGAAATAGACTTCCGTATCTATCTTGTGGATAATGCAAAGGCCGTAGCTTTACCTGTCAGACATATGGCTCCAAAAGAGAGAAAGGAGCTCAGTAAGCAGGTTAAAGAACTTATCGAGAAGGGGTTCATTCGAAGGAGCATTTCAGAATGGGGTGCTCCATTGGTATTCGCAACCAAAGCAGACGGTTTGCTTCGCCTTTGCGTTGACTATATGGAGTTAAACAAATTGACCAAGAAAAATAGGCACCCTCTTCCCCGAATCGATGATTTGTTTGATCAGCTTGTAGGTGCGTCGGTTTTCTCCCAACTTGATCTGGCAACTGGGTTCCGTCAGCTAAGAGTAGCTGAGGATAGTATTGATAAAACGGCGTTCAGAACCCCAGACGGTTTCTTTGAGTGGCTTGTCATGCCTTTCGGCCTAACAAATGCACCCGCATACTTCGTGGACCTAATGAGCAGAGTGTTCAGGGAATTCCTCAACAAATTTGTGGTAGTTTTCGTAGACGATATCTTGATCTTTTCAAAGAGTGAGGAAGAGCATGCTCAACATCTGAAAGAAATCATGGATACTCTCCGAGCACATCAGCTAAAGGCAAAGTTTTCAAAATGCCATTTTTGGAGGGAAGAAGTAAGATTTCTCGGGCATGTTGTATCCAAAGAAGGGTTGGCCATAGACCCCGCAAAGGTAGTTGCGGTGCAGGACTGGAAGGCACCAAAGAATGCAACCGAAGTCCGAAGCTTTCTTGGGCTAGCCGGTTTCTATCGAAAGTTCATAAGGGATTTTGCAAAAAACTCAGCTCCACTCACAAGGCTGACAAAGAAGAATCTAGTGTTCAATTGGGACTCGGATTGCGAGTTGGCTTTCCAACGCCTGAAGAGGGCTCTTATAACAGCCCCAGTTCTAACTCTGCCCGACGGAAGCAAACTGTTCACAGTTTATACAGATGCATGTGGAACGGGACTAGGCGCCGTTCTAACACAAGAAGGGTGGGTAGTAGCTTATGGTGGAAGACAACTGAAAGTTCATGAAAAGAACTACCTGACCCATGATCTTGAGTTAGCCGCCATCGTCTTTGCACTTAAGTCTTGGCGACATTATCTCCTAGGCGAGAAGTTCGAATTATACACTGACCATAAATCATTGAAATATCTCTTCTCGCAGAAAGATCTTAACTTGAGGCAGAAAAGATGGATGGAATTTCTTGCCTCGTATGATTTTGAAATTTCCTATACTCCTGGCAAAGGCAACGTAGTGGCAGACGCGTTGAGCCGAAAGAAACTGACCCTAAGCCCGCTCTTTGTAGAAAGGTAAAGTTTGGAGTATATAGCCAGTTTTAACTTTAGGCCTTCCTCTGATTTCGTACCGGGTTTGTTAGCATCTTTTGAGGTGCGTACCTGATTGGTCTCTCCTTCAAACGAACGGCTATTATTAAACCAAGCCCCATCGGCGGTCCTAATTAACTCACAAACTCTATAAAAAGGACCTAAGACTCCACCTAATTCACACAAACAAAAATGGAGATGAAACCGTCATGCTGCTGAGGAGAGATTAGGAATAGCCGTCAGAAATTGAGAGACGATTAGGAGACAATTCGAAAGCTTAAAGCAACGTCAATTAAATCAAAACAACGCCTACAACAAAGGATAGCATCTCCAAATTCAGAATTCAGATTCCTGAATTGAAGATTCGTCATACGTTGTAAGTAGAGTGCTATTCCGATGTGAATAAATAATTGTGTTTTGATTTGTGTAAAGTGCGAAATAGAATTGTACTTGATTTGTGGTGATAATAATTCATATTTGTACGTTGCTATGATTCTAATCAATTTGGGATGTTGTGGTATAACGATTGGATATTTGCAAGTATGTGATTCATATTGGAAGTTAACAACTACATGCTTGTGGTAGTAGTTTATTTGAGATTCATGCAAGAATATGATTCACTATTATGCCAATATGATGATGATCACTTTTATTGTATAATTGGATTCAACTAAGTATTATGGTGTATATGAATTTATGTTGGAATTGGCATCATGATTCAAGTGTAAAACCATACTTTTGAATTAAAGACAAAAGTAAGCATCTTTATGAACATGACTAAACTATGTTTGGTGTTATGCCTAGTTGAAAACATGTTTTAAGCCTATGTTGTTATTAAAATCATATGATGGTATATGTGACACATAATTAAGTTAGATTTACATCCCAATTGCAAGTTGACATGAAATAGATTAAATGTCATGATTCATGTTTAGGTATGTATATGCCATGATTATATGAATAGAATGGTTCATGTTTAGATATGTTTACGACATGATTATATAAATAGAATGATTCATGTTTAAGTATGTTTATGCCATGATTATATGCTGTTACAACGCAAGTTCACATGTGCCTAAGTCATGTTAATTAGTTCGCTATCTTGCAAGTTCATGCGTACATACTCCCCTTTTTATGTAACTTAGAATATATAAACACCATGTTCTAAGCCTCCCCTTTTTCATGTGGCTTAGTTGGGTTTAGATGTTAAACCCAACATATGTTATATTGTAGTGAACGTATAAAACGGGGGTAATGACGTTTGGGTTAAAATATAAAACATATGTGTTGGCATGTTTGACGCATGCCAACGACCTCGAAAAACAATTTAGTGGTATAAAATAATTTTACCCAATAAAAGTGAATTTGAATAATGGGCCACAAATATTTACATATAAAAAGGAAAGAGACAAAAAATGTAAATTTAGAAAATACGAGGTGTTTAACCTGAGGTTGGCTTGAGTTGTGATGTAAACCTACCCGAAACCGCCCGGCTGTCCAGTAGTCACAACAATACCTATCCAATGTGGGTGGTTAAACACAGAGCCCAATAATGACCCGAGGTTAGACTGAGTTGTGGCGTAAGACTGCCCGGACCCAACCGGCAACAGGCAGCCACAACAATACCTGTCTAATGTGAGAGGTCGAGGCTTTAATAAGACAATTAAGGCTGAGTCAGGATTGATAGAATTAAGTAAATTAAATTAATACTTAATCAAAATGGAACATGCTAAACTATACAGACTGATTTGGGGTTAGGTTTACGAAACACTTAACCAACTTAGCATGTTGGCTAGAAATAGAAAACCTAGTAGCGGGGGACCCTTTTCAGCAGTAACCCTACAAGGTGTATCAGGATACCCTGAACTAGGCAGGGAGAGCCACGATTATTGGGCTGACTGTAAGAGGTCAAAAATCGACGGCGGTGGTGCATGAGTGTAGGTTCTAACGGGGTGCCGGCGTGCACACACTCCGGCGCAGAAAAATAAGGCACTGGGCACCAGTAGAATACTGTGCATTCTAGGATTGTGTCGGGCCGCCACCATGGGACTTGATACACCCCATGGTGGGACCAGCATAGGTAACTACAACAACGGGGGCCGTAAAACACAAGTAACTATACAAGTAGGAGCCGATCGCTAGAAATGGATCACTTCACCCTGATTATGGGGTGCCTATTGGGCACCAGTTTATATGGATGCAGATATTAATATGGGGAACGATAAGTACATTTGACTCTAGACAACTTAACCTAGTTTACAGTGCTTTCCCATTTCCAGTTTATACTTATCATGCCCAGTTCTTTATTCATAGACTGAATAGTCCTAGACTTACTCAGGCTTTATGTCTGACTCTACTTTTCTTTCATCTTCTTTTCTTTCGTTCCCCCCCTCAGGTTCACAGGGAGGGAATACCGCAGCTTGACCAGTTTCCACATCCAGCTTGAAGGAAAGAATGTATTGCTTGGATCTTTTTCGTTTTGGACTATGGCTTTGGACAACAACTATGGGACTTATGCAGTTTACTTATGTTTTTATGCTTCTTTAAATAATGTAATCAAGACAATTATGAAGATGTTATGTTTTTGGAAGTATTGTAAGACAAATTATGACATGGTTTGTGTAACACGTATTTTGTTGAAATAAAAATTGCTGTTGTTTTCCGTTGTTCAAAAATATGTGTATTCATATCTTTCTTGTGTATATGTGACTTGTACTTATAAACCTCCACCAAAATTAGGGCATTCCCTTTGAGAGTGACCCTAACGGAGGTGGGGTGTTTCACTTGGTATCAGAGCATAGGTTTACCAGATAAGATAAAAAGTTTAGAAAATTTATTTTCAAAAGAAAATTAAAGAAGCATTTTTTATTTAAAAAGCCATAGTCCCCCAAAGCCGTAGGTACTATCTTTTATCCTTCGTTTTGAATCTATCCTTTTTGTTTCAGCATGTCCGAAGAACTTAACTTTCCAGAGGGTGTACCAATACCTGGTTGGTTTAGACGATTCTTAGAAGCAAGGGCCACTCAGCCAGGTCCTACCGTTCCTCCTCCCCCAGCTGCAGGAAATCATCCAGCTGCAGCAGCACCTCTTCCTCCACCTCCTCCACGGGGAAATACTTTTGCTAAGATATGTAAAGATTTTAAAGCCATGGGAGGAAAGGATTTCCATGGAACTGAGTCCTTCGTGGTAGCCATAAATTGGCTGAAGGAAACCGAGGACTTATTCATCATCTTTGAGGTAGAAGATAGGCAGAAAGTACAATTGGCAGTATGGCTACTAAAAGGCGAGGCTTCCTACTGGTGGGAAGTCACCAATGCAGAAAGACCAGTGGAAACATGGGAGGACTTTAGGGCAAGGTTTGAGGCTAAATTTCTCTCAGAAGTTGAAAGGAGTCTTCAGTTGGAAAAATTCTTATTTCTTAAGCAAGGGAATATGACAGTCAAAGAGTATGTTAATCAATTCGATGAGCTGGCTAGGTTCGGACTGGACCTAGTCAACACCCCGCACAAGAAGGCTCTCCGCTTTGTCAAGAGGTTGAATGAGCCATTACACAGTTTGGCCATGACCCATATACCCATGGGAGCTACGTATGAAAGGTTGGTGCAGATGGCATTGCTGAACGAAGAGGATAAGGGAAAGAAGGAGACAAAGACAGAAAGCTCTCAAGGGAAGAAAGAGGGTTTGCAGCCTAAGAAGACAGACTTTAAGAAGGGCGGGAAAGACAACAAAGGGAAGAGGAAGTGTAATTTTTGTGGCAAAGTGGGGGCACTTAGTGAAAGATTGCCGGAAAAAGAAGGCCAAGATGAATGGTGGGTGCTTTTCTTGCGGTGAGACAGGCCACCTGGCTAAGGATTGCCCAAAGAAGCGAGGGCAGGGCAGAGAGCTGGATCCACCTCAGGGGCACAAGTTCATGCGCTAGAAGCGCCACCTCTACAGCAGCGACGTATAAATACTTCTGTAGAAAGTGTAGTTTATCTTTATGATCACCCAGTTCGCACCTTATTTGATTCTGGCGCATCACACTCCTTTATCTCATCTGCTTTAGTAGAATCTTCGCACCTAGAAACTAGAATGGTAGAGGACCCCTTAATTGTTTCAAATCCAATTGGGGGCCCAGCTTATTTATCTATGATCTGTGTAGGTTTGAAAATTTCTATTCTAATCGTAGAATTTAAATGTAGTGCCTTTGTTTTGGGCTTTTCGGGATATGGTTTGATTTTGGGCATGGATTGGCTATCCAGTAATGGTGCCATCCTTGATTGTGAGAAAAAGGTGGTTAGGCTTCTGACCCAACTCGGTAACACTCTGGAAATTACTTGTAATCCCTCGTATGCGGTTATGCTTAGTTATCTTGAATCGCTAGATGCCTCTGTTGAAAGTTTGCAATCAGTTAGAGTGGTCCGGGAATATCCGGATGTCTTCGAAGAGGTGAAGGGCTTACCTTCGAAGCGGGAGATAGACTTCCGCATATATCTTGTAGATAATGCAAAGCCCGTTGCGTTGCCCGTCAGACACATGGCTCCACGGAAAAGGAAAGTGCTCAGTAAACAGATTAAAGAGCTTCTAGAAAGGGGTTCATTAGAAGGAGCATTTCAGAATGGAGCGCTCCAGTGGTGTTCGCTACAAAGGCGGATGGTTCACTCCGTCTGTGTGTTGATTATAGGGAGCTCAACATGCTAACGAAAAAGAATAGGCAACCTCTCCCCAGAATTGACGATTTGTTTGATCAGCTAGTAGGAGCATCTGTTTTCTCCCAACTCGATTTGGCGACCGGTTTTCATTAGCTAAGGGTGGCTGAAGATAGCATCGATAAAACGGCATTCAGAACCCCATACGGCTTCTTTGAATGGCTTGTCATGCTTTTTGGCTTGACAAACGCACCCGCTTACTTCGTGGACCTGATGAGTAGGGTGTTCAGAGATTTCCTCAATAAGTTCGTTGTGGTTTTCGTAGACGATATCTTGATCTTCTCAAAGAGTGAAGAAGAGCATACTCAACACCTAAGGGCAATCATGGAAACTCTGCAAGTCCATCAGCTAAAAGCCAAATTCTCCAAATGCCACTTTTGGAGAGAAGAAGTAAGGTTCCTTGGGCACATAGTATCCAAAAATGGGTTAGTTGTGGACCCTGCTAAAGTAGTAGCGGTACTGGATTGGAAGACACCAAAGAACGCAACAGAAGTCCGAAGTTTTCTAGGGCTAGCAGGTTTCTACCGAAAATTCATAAGAGATTTTGCAAAGATATCAGCTCCTCTCACAAAGCTGACCAAGAAGAATCTAGTGTTCAATTGGGACTTGGATTGCGAATTTGCTTTCCAACGACTAAAAAGGGCTCTGACAACAGCCCAAGTTTTGACGTTGCCAGATGGAAGCAAGATGTTCACAGTTTATACAGATGCATGTAGGACAGGGCTAGGCGCTGTTTTAATGCAAGAAGGAAGGGTAGTAGCTTATGGCAGAAGCCAGTTGAAAGCGCATGAAAAGAACTACCCGACCCACGATCTTGAGTTAGCCGCCATCGTCTTTGCACTCAAGTCTTGGCGACACTATCTCCTAGGTGAGAATTTTGAACTTTACACTGACCATAAATCGTTGAAATATCTTTTCTCAAAGAAAGATCTTAACTTGAGGCAACAGAGATGGATGGAGTTTCTTGCCTCATACGATTTCGAGATCTCCTACACTCCAGGCAAAGGCAACGTAGTGGCAGACGCGTTGAGCCGAAAGAAACTAGCCCTAAGCCCACTGTTTGTTGAAAGACAAAGCCTAGAGTTTATAGCCATCTTTGACTTTAGGCCCTCCTCCGATTTTGTACCAGGCTTGCTAGCATCTCTCGAAGTACGCCCGACTTTAGTGGACGCAATAGGGACAGCACAACGCGAAGACCTCAGCTTGTGGAGACGATTGATAGGCTCATTAGGGGTGAGACTTCAAGTCACCTCAGCAGATACTCCATCGACGACAAGGGTTGGCTAAGGCGAGACGGAAGACTATGCATCCCACAGACAAGGGATTTAGAAAGGAAGGTTCTCGAAGAAGCACATCACTCCAAGATGACGATACATCCAAGCGGAGATAAAATGTACAAGGACATAAATAGAACTTTCTTTTGGAACGGCATGAAGAAGGACGTGGCAGATTTCGTTTCTAAGTGTATGGTGTGCCAACAGGTTAAGGCAGAACAGAAAAAGCCTGGCGGTCTGCTCCATCCTCTAGAGGTCCCACAGTGGAAGTGGGATAGCATCTCAATGGACTTCATTGATGGGCTGCCTAGGTCTAGAAGAGGCAACACTAGCATTTAGGTAATAGTGGATAGGCTTATTAAAAGCGCCCACTTTTTACCGGTCAAGAGTAAAAGAACTGCCTCATCCCTAGCATCTCCTTACCTCAAAGAAATTGTTCGACTCCATGGAATACCATCCAGCATTGTTAGTGACCGAGACCCTATCTTCACAAGTGAGTTTTGGCGGAGTCTGCAAGAAGAGATAGGCACACAGTTATGCTTGAGCACAACCTATCATCCCCAAACCGACGGCCAGACAGAAAGAGTGAACAGAGTTTTGGAGGATCTTTTAAGACTGTGCGTCCTTGACTTCGGAGGGACATGGGAATACCACCTTCCTTTGGTGGAATTTGCCTACAACAATAGCTATCAAGCCACCATCGGAATGGCGCCCTTCGAAGCTTTATATGGAAGACCGTGCCGATCGCCCACTTGTTGGTGGGATTCCACTGACAAGCTCATACTTGGACCAGATATGATCCGAGAAACTTCAGAAAAAGTAGACTTAATACGGAGAAGAATGAAGACAGCCCAAGACAGAAAAAAATCGTACGCCGACAAGAGAAGGACCGACCTTGAATTTGAGGTAGGGGACAGAGTTTTTCTTAAAGAATCTCCGCTAAGGAACGTTGATCGTTTTGGAACCGCAGGAAAGCTAGCACCAAGGTTCGTAGGTCCCTTCCCTATAATCAAGAAAATTGGGAAAATGGCCTATAGATTAGAGCTACTCGAAAAGCTGGCCGGAGTTCACAACGTCTTTCACGTTTCGCACCTCCGAAAATGACTACATGAATCTGCTGAAGTTGTAGAGCCAAATATCCTAGAAAAGCTGAAGTGGAACGCGAAGCAACCATAAGGAAAGTTCCAACCCGCATATTAGGAATGGAAGTGAAGAAGCTACGAAACCGCGAAGTCAAGCTCGTCAAAGTTCAGTGGAGCAACGCCGAGGGAGACGCAACTTGGGAAACTGAAGCTAGAATACGCGCAGCCTACCCTTTTCTTTTCGAGGGTACATTTTTGATCTTTCCTTTTCCTTAAGTCGCGCTTTTATCTATCTTTTTAGGTATATCTCCTCGACCTTATCTTTTAGGAAGAAACCCTTTGGATGGAAACATGTAATTGAAACATGTTATGGATGATGGTTGCAAGTGGTTGCAAGTGATTGCTAGTGGTTGCTCGTGGTTGCATATACACACACAATTTAGGTTTTAGATCGGCTCAGTCACTTCATATTGCATATGCATATTTGTATATGGTTGGAGTTTAATGTGTTGCCATATGGATGTTGCATTTGTATATGAATGATTATGCACTCATGTAGAATCATGAGTAGGAAAATTTGCATACATAATGGATTCATAGCACTTACATAATTCGCATTAAGGAGGTTAACTTAATCAGTAGACCGACTGATTTTGCATTAGATAAGTACATGTACACACACTTCGCATATGATCATGAAGCATTAGAAGTCTTTTAAGGACAATGGATGCTCGTGTTTGATGGATGAGTAGATGGATGTTTGGATGTTAGGACGTACATTCTTCCTGAACTTGAAGATTTCAGGGACGAAATCCTTTTAAGTGGGGGAGAATGTCACACACCGTGTATTCTATAACAGTGAAACTCACAAAATAAAGTATAATTAATTTCAAATCAAAGAATTACGGGAAACGGGATACGCCATTGCGTTCGTCTCGGAATTCTGCTTGAAATAGATTCCGAGTTTGCATAAAACGGACTCCGTATGAGGAAGATATAGCCTCCAGAAGTTTCAGAATTCAGTTTAAAATTCAAACAGACCAAAACAGCTCAGAAAAACAAATTCAAATTTCAAAAATCGGGCCAAATTGGCCAGGGCGGGAATTTTCCCGCCCAAGCTACCCAGGTCGACTGGGTAGTCGACCTGGGGCACCCAGGTCGACTACATAGTCGACCTGGGGGTCGACTAGGGGGTCGACCTAGCCCTTGAGCCAGGTCGAACCCAGCCCCCCTGGCTGGCCTAATCTGTGTTTGGCCGAATTTCTGAGCCTTGCCTTGTCACTAGGGCTAGGTGTCAGCTCCTGATTGGTCTCTCCTTCAAACGAACAGCTATTATTAAACCAAGCCCCATCGACGGTCCTAATTAACTCACAAACTCTATAAAAAGGACCTAAGACTCCACCTAATTCACAATAACAAAAATGGAGATGAAACCGTCATGCTGCTGAGGAGAGATTAGGAATAGCCGTCAGAAATTGAGAGACGATTAGAAGACAATTCGAAAGCATAAAGCAACGTCAATTAAATCAAAACAACGCCTACAACAAAGGATAACATGTCCAAATTCAGAATTCAGATTCCTGAATTGAAGATTCGTCATACGTTGTAAGTAGAGTGCTATTCCGATGTGAATAAATAATTGTGTTTTGATTTGTGTAAAGTGAGAAATAGAATTGTACTTGATTTGTGGCGATAATAATTCATATTTGTACGTTGCTATGATTCTAATCAATTTGGGATGTTGTGGTATAACGATTGGATATTTGCAAGTATGTGATTCATATTGGAAGTTAACAACTACGTGCTTGTGGTAGTAGTTTATTTGAGATTCATGCAAGAATATGATTCACTATTATGCCAATATGATGATGATCACTTTTAGTATATAATTGGATTCAACTAAGTATTATGGTGTATATGAATTTATGTTGGAATTGGCATCATGATTCAAGTGTAAAACCATACTTTTGAATTAGAGACAAAAGTAAGCATCTTTATGAACATGACTAAACTATGTTTGGTTTTATGCCTAGTTGAAAACATGTTTTAAGCCTATGTTGTTATTAAAATCATATGACGGTATATGTGACACATAATTAAGTTAGATTTACATCCCAATTGCAAGTTGACATGAAATAGATTAAAAGTCATGATTCATGTTTAGGTATGTATATGCCATGATTATACGAATAGAATGGTTCAAGTTTAGATATGTTTATGACATGATTATATGAATAGAATCATTCATGTTTAAGTATGTTTATGCCATGATTATATGTTGTCACAACGCAAGTTCACATGTGCCTAAGTCATGTTAATTAGTTCGTTATGTTGCAAGTTCATGCGTACATACTCCCCTTTTTATGTTACTTAGAATATGTAAACACCATGTTCTAAGCCTCCCCTTTTTCATGTGGCTAAGTTAGGTTTAGATGTTAAACCCAACATATGTTATATTGTAGTGAACGTATAAAACGGGGGTAATGACGTTTGGGTTGAAATATAAAACATATGTGTTGGCATGTTTGACGCATGCCAACGACCTTGAAAAACAATTAAGTGGTATAAAATAATTTTACCCAATAAAAGTGAATTTGAATAATGGGCCGCAAATATTTACATATAAAAAGGAAAGAGACAAAAGATGTAAATTTAGAAAATACGAGGTGTTTAACCCGAGGTTGGATTGAGTTGTGATGTAAACCTGCCCGCAACCGCCCGGCTGTCCAGTAGTCACAACAATACCTATCCAATGTGGGTGGTTAAACACGGAGCCCAATAAAGACCCGAGGTTAGACTGAGTTGTGGCGTAAGACTTCCCGGACCCAACCGACAACAGGCAGCCACAACAATACCTGTCTAATGTGAGAGGTCGAGGCTTTAATAAGAAAATTAAGGCTGAGTCAGGATTGATAGGATTAAGTAAATTAAATTAATACTTAATCAAAATGGAACATGCTAAACTACACAGACTGATTTGTGGTTAGGTTTACGAAACACTTAACCAACTTAGCATGTTGGCTAGAAATAGAAAACCTAGTAGCGGGGGACTCTTTTCAGCAGTAACCCTACGAGGTGTATCAGGATATCCTGAACTAGGCAGGGTGGGGCACGATTACTGGTCTGACTGTAAGAGATCAAAAATCGACGGCGGTGGTGCAGCAGTGTAGGTTCTAACGGGGTGCGGGCGTGCACACACTCCGGCGCAGAAAAATAAGGCACGGGGCACCAGTAGAATACCTGTTCATTCTAGGATTGTGTCGGGCCACCACCATGGGACTTGGTACACCCCATGGTGGGACCAGCATAGGTAACTACAACAACGGGGGCCGTAAGACACAAGTAACTGTACGAGTAGGAGCCGATCGTTATAAATGGATCACTTCACCCTGATTATGGGTTGCCTGTTGGGAACTAGTTTATATGGATGTAGAGATTAATATGGGGAACGATAAGTACATTCGACTCTAGACAACTTAACCTAGTTTACAGTGCTTTCCCATTTCTAGTTTATACTTATCATGCCCAGTTCTTTATTCATAGACTGAATAGTCCTAGACTTACTCAGGCTTTATGTATGACTCTACTTTTCTTTCATCTTCTTTTCTTTCGTCCCCCCCCCCCCCCCCAAGGTCCACAGGGAGGGAATACCACAGCTTGACCAGTTTCCACATCCAGCTTGAAGGAAAGAATGTATTGCTTGGATCTTTTTCGTTTTGGACTATGGCTTTGGACAACAACTATGGGACTTATGCAGTTTACTTATGTTTTTATGCTTCTTTAAATAATGTAATCAAGACAGTTATGAAGATGTTATGTTTTTGGAAGTATTGTAAGACAAATTATGACATGGTTTGTGTAACATGTATTTTGTTGAAATAAAAATTGCTGTTGTTTTCCGTTGTTCAAAAATATGTGTATTCATATCTGTCTTTTGTATCTGTGACTTATACTTATAAACCTCCACAAAAATTAGGGCACTCCCTTTGAGAGTGACCCTAACGGAGGTGGGGTGTTTCAATAGGGACAGCACAAAGCGAAGACCCTCAGCTTGTGGAGACGATTGATAGGCTAATTAGGGGTGAGACTTCAAGTCACCTCAATAGATACTCCATCGACGATGAGGGTTGGCTAAGGCGAGATGGAAGACTATGCGTCCCACGGACAAGAGATTTAGTAAAGACGGTTCTCGAGGAAACACATCACTCCAAGATGACGATACACCCAGGCGGAGATAAAATGTACAAGGACATAAAGAGAACTTTCTTTTGGAGCGG
This sequence comes from Allium sativum, assembly GCA_030737875.1. Taxonomy (NCBI): domain Eukaryota; kingdom Viridiplantae; phylum Streptophyta; class Magnoliopsida; order Asparagales; family Amaryllidaceae; genus Allium; species Allium sativum. Next base: position 202,898,125 of record CM060926.1, on the reverse strand, counting down.
CATGAAAAAGGACGTGGCAGATTTCGTTTCTAAGTGTATGATATGCCAACAGGTCAAGGCGGAACAGAAAAGGCCTGGAGGACTATTTCACCCTCTAGAGGTTCCACAGTGGAAGTGGGATAGTATTTCTATGGACTTCATTGATGGACTGCCTAGGTCCAGAAGAGGCAATACTAGCATTTGGGTAATAGTGGATAGTCTTACAAAAAGCGCCCACTTTTTACCTGTCAAGAGTAGAAGGACTTCCTCATCTCTAGCATCTCTTTATCTCAAGGAAATAGTTCGACTCCATGGGATACCTTCCAGTATTGTTAGTGACCGAGACCCTATTTTCACGAGCGAGTTTTGGCGAAGTCTGCAAGAGGATGTAGGCACACAGTTTTGTTTGAGCACGGCCTATCACCCCCAAACCGATGGCCAGACGGAAAGGGTAAATAGAATTTTAGAGGACCTTTTGAGGCTTTGCGTTCTTGACTTTGGAGGGACATGGGAATAGCATCTTCCTTTGGTAGAATTCACCTACAATAACAGCTACCAAGCCACTATCGATATGGCGCCCTTCGAAGCATTGTATGGGAGACCGTGCAAATCACCAACTTGTTGGTGGGAGTCCACGGATAAACGTATACTTGGGCCAGACATGATTCGAGAGACTTCAAAGAAAGTAGACTTGATACGGAGATGGATGAAGACAGCCCAGGACAGACAAAAATCGTACGCAGATAAGAGAACGACCGACCTTGAGTTTGAGGTTGGGGACAGGGTTTTTCTTAAGGTATCTCCTCTAAGGAACGTCGTTCGCTTTGGATCCACTGGAAAGCTAGCACCGAGGTTTGTAGGACCATTTCCAATCATCGAGAAGGTGGGGAAGATGGCCTATAGATTAGAGCTACCTGAGAGATTGGCCAGAGTTCACAACGTCTTTCATGTTGCTCACCTCCGAAAGTGTTTGCACGAGTCTGCTGAAATAGTGGAGCCTAGCATCCTAGAAGAAGCCGAAGTGGAACGTAAAGCAACTGTAAGAAGAGTTCCAACACGCATCTTAGGAACTGAAGTGAAAAAGCTACGCAACCGCGAAGTCAAGCTCGTCAATGTTCAGTGGAGTGACGCCGAGGAAGACGCGACTTGGGAAACTGGCATGAGAAGCTGAGATGAACATAAGGATAACAACATACTGGCATGATGATTAACTAACAAGATAGATAAAGGTGACATCGCATAATCAAGGTTAAGTTTTTGCACCACGGGTGTACTAGCATTCTATCATGTCAAGTAGAAACAAGAATTGATCCCTTGGCCCAAGCTTGGCCCAATATCATGAGGTGACCTAAATCAAGGTCCAACTACACGGTCTAGTTGATCGGCTCCCTATAAGCCTAACTCGACAAGTGTCAGTGTCATACGGCCCAAACATGAAATGTAGCTAACTGTGCTAGGTCCACCCCAGGGTGTATCAAGTCCTAGGGTGTAGACCTCGGACACCAATCAAGTATGCACAACCTAGATCTACTGGTACCCGTGCCTGATTCTCCAACGCCGGACTACGTGCACGATCATAGTCCGCCTGGACCTACACCGGCGTACCTACACAGCCGTCGTTTTGGTCGCTTACATGTCAGCCCAGTAATCGTGCCCCACCCTAGCCTAGTCCTAGGGTCTTATGATACTATCAAGAGGGTTACTGCTGCAAATGACCACGCAACTAGGGTTTCCTTAACGGGTTAAATGTGGTTAAACCGATCCAAACGTGGATTAAATTGGTTAAGTGTATCCAAGGTTCATGACTTAACCCCGATTAACCCATCCAGCCCAAATTGATTAAGTATTAAGTGGTCCATGACTTAACCCTAATCAGGAGGCATTAATTAACTCAATGTGCTTTAACCTCTCACATTAGACCTTGTTGTGATTACTAGTTAAGCCGGGCGGGTCCGGGTAGCTTTACACCACAACTTGGTCTAACCTCGGGTTCGAGCACAACATGACCAACTTCTCACATTGGGTCCTATTGTTTGTAACCACTAGTTAAGCCGGGCGGGTCCGGGTAGATTTATGCTACAAACTCAACCCAACCTCGACTTGGCCACACTCATATTTTCTAAGCGTCATGTCCATTATGTTTTCAAAACATAATTACAAGTTAACATATCACGCTATGTTATAAAAACCATGTTTATGTCATAATGTTACCCAACCCCAATGTAACCCCATCGTTTACATAATCGCATCAACGCATAAAGGATAAAATAGGGAACTTGGCATAATCATGACAAAAAGGTGTTGAAGCCACAAGTTTAACATGGTGGCATATGAAATGTACATATGTTCATATACTTGCATATTGCATCATTAGGCTTCAAAAGCATGCATAAAACCAAACTTAGCATATGAGTGATACATGGTGATAAATGACATGTAGAAGTTGCTAGAAGTTCGCATTTAGCCTCACATGCAAGTTATCATAAGGGATATGATAACTTTCATGTTGCCAAATGCAACCTTTAATATAAAGCTTGGAGCTTTATGCTCACAACATCAAGTTTAACTTGCATAACATGATAACATGATCAACCCAAACTTGCATAACATAGCAACATGTGTCATACATAATGATTAAACCAACTTGCATAATGATCATCCAAACTTGCATATAATGATCAACCAAACTTGCATATAATGATCAACCAAACTTGCATATAATGATCAACCCCAAACTTGCATCATTCATTTAACTTTAGAGTTCAAAGAAAGAAAGTAGAAAAGGGCTTACAATGCTATGAAGACACAAATGAATATTTATTATAAAGATTGAGACGAAGCCCTTATGCAATCACCAAAAAGACCCAAATATGAATGCTCCTATGAAAACCCTTGAGCCAAATCAATAAAAACCCTTGCTTTGAAATAGAAATGTTGCAACTTGACTTGAATGCAAACTAAGAAGACTCATACAAGCTTGAAAGCACTTGTATGAACTCACAATCTCTCATAGAAATAGGCTTAGGAATTTTAGCATGAGAGTGGAGGCCATGAGAGGAACAAATTTGACATAGTTTAGTTGTAGGATTGAATAATGGTGATTTAGGCTAGGTTTAGGGGTCTTTTTATAGAGGATTAGGATAGTATTAGCCATAGGATTAACCCTATATTCAATCCAAGCCATCAAAGCATGTCTTGGGGAAGAAGTCAAGTGTAGGAACCATCTAGGGCCTTTAGATTAAAGCTGAACCATGAGAACCATTCAAATGCAAAATCTGCATTTGAGCGAATCGGCCCACGGGTTGACAGCCAAACACCCTGGATTAACTCCTCGTGGACCCAGCGGGCTCGGGTGGACCTCAAAAATCGGCCGGTTCGGTTATTCCCCTCTCCCAATTCGCTGTTTTGAACATTTTTGCATATTTATTTATTTAATTTTCAGTTATATATATATATATATATCAATATATATATTTCTCTGCGCAACCCATTTCACTCAATTAAGTATACTTTAATTTTTGAATTTTTATGTTCAAATTACGGGGTGTTACATTCTCCCCTCCTTAAAGGATTTCGTCCCCGAAATCTCCAAGTTAGGAAGAACGTATCCTACTATCCATCATCCATCTACTCAAAACATCATCCACGTGCAGTCATTGTCCTTAAAGGATTCTAAATGTTGTATGATCATATGCAAAGGTGTGTTTATATGTACTTATCTAATGCAAAAATCAGGCGGTTACTGATACAGTAAACCTCCTTAATGCAAAATATGTTAGTGAAATGAGTCCATATGTATGCAAATTCCTAACATAATTTATAATCTCTACATGAGTGCACATAATATTCATCCATATGCAACATCCACGTGATAGCTCAACAAGTTTCATCCATGAATAAGTATAAGCACTCATGCATATGCAACATGAAAGTGTGTGAGCCGATCTTAGTGCCTAATGTGTATCATGCATCCACGAGTATCCACGTGCAAACACTTGCAACCACTTGCAACCATAAAGCATAACATGTTTCAAATACATGTTTCAACCAAGGGTTTCTACCTAAGGTTCTCATGACAAGATCTACGAAACAAGATAAACTAGATAAACGCGGATAAAAGAAAGATATGCTAATTAGGAAAAGAGATCGAGAATGTACCCTCAAAAAGAAATGGATAAAGCCCACGCATCTTCTCCTCGGTTTCCCAAGTTGCATCTTCATCGGCTTCACCCCACTGAACTTTCACCAACTTGACCTCTCGATTCCTTAACTTCTTGATCTCTGTTCCCAAGATACGAATCGGAGCTCTTCTCAAGGTTGCTTCTTTCTCTACCTCAATATCTTCAAGAATGCTTGGTTCAACCACCTCAGCGGACTCATGAAGGCACTTTCGGAGATGCGAGACATGAAAGACATTATGCACTCCGGCTAGCTTCTCGGGCAATCCCACCTTATAGGCCATCTTTCCAATTCTCTCTATGATAGGGAAGGGTCCTACGAACCTTGGTGCCAGCTTCCCCACTACTCCAAAACGTACCACATTTCGCAAAGGAGAAACCTTCACGAAAACCATGTCTCCCACTTCGAATTCCAAATCTGCCCTTCGCTTGTCAGCATAGGATTTCTGTCTATCTTGGGCCGCTTCCATCCTTCTTCTTACTAATTCAACTTTCTCGGATGTGTCTCGTATCATATCGGGCCCAAGTATAAGTCTATCTGTTGTCTCCCACCAACAAGATGGTGACCTACACGACCTCCCATATAAAGCTTCAAATGATGCCATCCCTATGCTGGCTTGATAGCTATTATTATAAGCAAATTCTACAAGAGGAAGGTGGTATTCCCAAGTACCACCGAAGTCGAGAACACAAAGCCTCAAGAGATCTTCTAGCACTCTATTCACCTTTTCGGTTTGTCCATCTATCTAGGGGTGATAGGCTGTACTCAAATTCAATCGCGTACCCATCGCTTCTTGCAAACTATTCCAAAACTAGCTAGTGAAAATCGGGTCACGATCGCTAACTATGCTAGAAGGAACTCCATGCAACCGCACTATTTCTCGGAGATAAATAGACGCCAGCCCTGATGCGGTCCTCTTGCTCTTTACTGGGATGAAGTGAGCACTCTTCGTAAGTCTGTAAACTATGACTCATATGCTTGTGTTCCCTCTCCTTGACCTAGGCAATCCATCCACAAAATCCATAGAAATACTCTCCCACTTCCATTGTGGGACCTCCAATGGATGCAATAGCCTACCTGGTTTCTTTGACTCGGCCTTCACTTGTTGGCACACCATGCACCTTGAAACATACTCTGCCACATCTTTCTTCATTCCATCCCAAAAGAAACTGCGCTTCATATCTCTATGCATCTTATCTCCTCCCGGATGTATAGTCATCTTCGAGTGATGCGCTTCTTCAAGAACTCTATGGACCAAATCTCCCACCCGAGGAACACATGATCTCCCATCACGCCTTAGCCATCCTTTATTATCAATAGTATATCTGGCAAGGTGACTAGATGTCTCACCCCGAATCAACTTGTCCATAACTTCGACTATCTGTGGATCTTCCCTCTGCGAAGCCCCAACTTGATCAATAAGTGTGGGTCTAAGCTCAAGGGATGCTAATGAACCCGTCATCAACTCAACAGCCGTCGTGAAATCAAAGGTTGCCAAGAATTCCAAGTTCTTCATCTCAATGAACAAGGGGCTTAAAGTCAATCTCCTTCTGCTTAGTGCATCCGCCATAACATTACCCTTGCCAGGGGTATAAGCTATCTCGAAGTCATAAGATGCCAAAAATTCCATCCACCTTTGCTGCCTTAGATTCAGATCTTTTTGCGAGAAGAGGTATTTGAGTGACTTGTGATCAGTATACAACTGAAACCTTTCGCCTAGAAGATAGTGGCGCCAGGATTTGAGTGCAAAGACGATCGCCGCTAACTCCAAATCATGAGTGGGATAATTCTTCTCATGAACTTTAAGTTGCCTACCCCCATAACATATCACTCTTCCCTCTTGCATCAGAACAGCTCCTAATCCCGTGCCACATGCATCTGTGTACACGATAAACATCTTACCACTATCGGGTAATGCCAAAACTGTAGCTGAGGTAAGGGCTCTTTTGAGCTTTTGAAAAGCAAGCTCACACTCCAAGTCCCATGCAAAGACTAAGTTCTTCTTCGTCAACTTAATTAGAGGGGCCGAAATCTTAGCGAAGTCTCTGTTGAACTTCCTATAGTAGCCCGCCAAACCGAGAAAGCTTCTTACTTCGGTCGCATTCCTAGGAGTCTTCCAATCTTGAACCACAACCACTTTCGCGGGATCCACCGCTATGCCTTGCTTAGAAACTATATGTCCAAGAAACCGAACTTCCCTTCTCCAGAAATGACATTTGTAGAACTTGGCTTTCAACTGATGCGCTCTAAGCGTATCCATCACTTCCTTGAGATGTCTGGCATGTTCTTCCTCGTCCTTTGAGAAGATCAGAATATCATCCACGAAGACAACAACAAACTTGTTGAGGAACTCCCTGAACACCCTACTCATCAAGTCTACGAAGTAGGCGGGTGCATTAGTCAAACCGAATGGCATGACAAGCCATTCAAAGAATCCATCCAGAGTTCTAAACGCAGTCTTATCGATGCTATCCTCAGCCACTCTAAGCTGATGGAATCCGGTGGCTAGATCGAGTTGAGAGAAAACAGAAGCACCTACAAGCTGGTCAAAGAGATCATCAATCCTCGGTAACGGGTGCCTATTCTTCTTTGTCAGCTTGTTCAACTCTCGATAATCAACACATAGACGAAGCGAAGCATCGGCCTTAGTAGCGAATACCACCGGAGCACACCATTCAGAAATGCTTCGTCTAATAAAACCCTTCTCAAGCAGCTCCTTGATTTGCTTACTGAGCTCTCTTCTTTCTCGTGGGGCCATGTGCCTAACGGGCAATGATACTGGCTTGGCATTATCGACTAGATAAATGCAGAAATCTATCTCTCGTTTAGGGGGTAACCCCTTAACTTCTTCAAAGACATCAGGATAGTCTTGGGCCACCCTTACAGATTGCAGATCATCGATGGACGAGTCGAGAGATTCAAGATAACATAACATGACGGGACCTCTAGGGTTACAAGAAATTTCTAGGGTATTACCGAGGCGAGTCATGAGCCTCACCACCCTATGCTCATAGTCAAGAACGGCTCCATAACTGGACAACCAATCCACACCCAAAATCAACCCGTATCCCATAAACCCGAGAGCCTAAACTTTACACATGAATTCTATGCTCAAGATAGAGATTTTCAAATCCACACAAATCACAGGTAGATGGGCGGAACCCCCAATTGGATTTGAAACACTAACAGGACCTCAACTAGACTAGTACTTAGGTGCAAAACTTTCAATAAGATCAGAAACAAAACTATGCGATGTGCCAGAATCAAATAAGGTATGAACAGGGAAATCAGAAATATAAACATGACTTTTTACAGAAACACTACCTCGACCAAAAGCTGGAAGAGTGAGGAGAGCCTGCAACTGCCCTCCAGAGGGTCCTACTCGCTGAGTTCGTTCTTGCCCTTGTCCTTGCTTCTTGGGGCAATCCTTGCTAAAATGTCCAGATTCTCCACAATGGAAACACTCGCCTAACTTCCTCTTCCTCTTCCTGCAATCTTTGGCTATGTGCCCAACGACCCGACAGAACTTGCACTTCCTTGTTTCCCTGGACTTGTTGTCATTGCGACTGCTGTTGCCCTTGTTCCCCTTCTTGTTGTTCTTGTCTCTTTTCTCGGTATCTTCCTCTTGAAGTAGGGCCATATTCACCAAACTCTCGAAGGTCGTCCCCAGGGGTATATGAGACATGGCCAAACCGCGCAATGGCTCATTCAATCCTAGAGCAAAGTGTAGGGCCTTCTTCCGAGCTGTGTTAACCAATTTTAGACCGAACTTAGCAAGTTGATTAAACATATCCACGTACTCCCTAACTGTCATGTCCCCTTGCTTTAGAGATAGGAACCTTTCCATCTGAAGGTTCTCTTCTGTCGATGATAGAAACTTTAGTCCAAACCTTCTCCTAAAGTCATCCCAAGTCTCAATTGGTCTAGTAGTGGTGGTGACTACCCACCAATAAGCAGCTTCCCCTTTCAATAGCCATACCGCCAATAGAACTTTCTTACGATCTTCCACATCAAAGATAGCAAAGAGGTCTTCAGTTTCCTTTAACCAGTTTCTTGCCTCCATAGAAGTCTTCGTTCCGACAAAATTCTTGCAACCCATCACCTTAAAGTCTTTGCAAAGCTTTGCAAAATCCTCTTGCGGATGCTGAGGGTGAGGAGGAACCTTAGCTACGGGACGAGGAGAGATGTTAGCGACCGAGGAAAGAGGAGGAATGTTCGCGGGGCCGGCTTCATTCGCCCTTGCCTCCATAAATCTCCGGAACCAGACTGATACTTGCACGCCTTCCGGGATGTTAAAGCGATCGGCCATACTAAAACGAAGAAAAAGATAGATTCAGAACGAAGAAATGAAGGATAGTGCTATGGCTTTTGGGGAATAGCCTTTTTAAAATAACTAGACTCTTCTTGGAAAATACTTAATTGGTTTTGAAAATAGTTTTTCAAAAGGTAAGTTTTAAAAACACTTTTGCTCAAATCTTGTAAACCTTAGGCTTTGATACCAAATGTAACACCCCACCTCCGCCAATGCCACTCTTGCAAGGACATTAACTTTGGAGGGGCGTTAAACATGGTAAACATGCATGCAGATATCACAAGACAGAACATATAAGTAAAACAGAGTAGTAAAGCAGCGGATAAAACTTAGCATTTCAAAACCATATTCATGTTACAACAAAGTACTTGGTCATTATTTTCCAACAACAAAGTCTAGATAAACGCATAAACTGAAAAACTGAAATACATAAAGTACTATCCCCCAAAATGAAGTGATAAACCATAGCTAGCTCAATGTCCAAAACCGTACATGAGAAAATCGAGTAAGCAAGCTGTAAAGATCCAAGATAAGCTCTAATGTTCCCACCTTGAGAACCTGAGGGGGGGGAACGAAAGAAAAGAGGCGAAAGAAAACAGGTCAGTCAAAAAGACTGGTAAGCCCTACTACTATCTGTCTATGAACTAGTAAAGTTAACTGGCATGAGAAGCTGAGATGAACATAAGGATAACAACATACTGGCATGATGATTAACTGACAAGATAGATAAAGGTGACATCGCATAATCAAGGTTAAGTTTTTGCACCACGGGTGTACTAGCATTCTATCATGTCAAGTAGAAACAAAAATTGATCCCTTGGCCCAAGCTTGGCCTAATATCATGAGGTGACCTAAATCAAGGTCCAACTACACGGTCTAGTTGATCGGCTCCCTATAAGCCTAACTCGTCAAGTGCCGGTGTCATACGGCCCAAACATGAAATGTAGCTAACTGTGCTAGGTCCACCCCAGGGTGTATCAAGTCCTAGGGTGTAGACCTCGGACACCAATCAAGTATGCACAGCCTAGATCTTCTGGTACCCGTGCCTGATTCCCCAACGCCGGACTACGTGCACGATCATAGTCCGCCTGGACCTACACCGGCGTACCTAAACAGCCGTCGTTTTTGTCGCTTACATGTCAGCTCAGTAATCGTGCCCTACCCTAGCCCAGTCCTAGGGTCTTATGATACTATCAAGAGGGTTACTACTGCAAAGGACCACGCAACTAGGGTTTCCTTAACGGGTTAAATGTGGTTAACCCAATCCAAACGTGGATTAAATTGGTTAAGTGTATCCAAGGTTCATGACTTAACCCCGATTAACCCATCCAGCCCGAATTGATTAAGTATTAAGTGGACCATGACTTAACCCTAATCAGGAGGCATTAATTAACATAATGTGCTTTAACCTCTCACATTAGACCTTGTTGTGGTTACTAGTTAAGCCGGGCGGGTCCGGGTAACTTTACACCACAACTTGGTCTAACCTCGGGTTCGAGCACAACATGACCAACTTCTCACATTGGGTCCTATTGTTTATAGCCACTAGTTAAGCTGGGCGGGTCCGGGTAGATTTATGCTACAAACTCAACCCAACCTCGAGTTGGCCACACTCATATTTTCTAAGTGTCATGTCCATTATGTTTCCAAAACATAATTACAAGTTAACATATCACGCTATGTTATAAAAACCATGTTTATGTCATAATGTTACCCAACCCCAACGTAACCCCATCGTTTACATAATCGCATCAACGCATAAAGGATAAAATAGGGAACTTGGCATAATCATGACAAAAAGGTGTTGAAGCCACAAGTTTAACATGGTGGCATATGAAATGTGCATATGTTCATATACTTGCATATTGCATCATTAGGCTTCAAAAGCATGCATAAAACCAAACTTAGCATATGAGTGATACATGGTGATAAATGACATGTAGAAGTTGCTAGAAGTTCGCATTTAGCCTCACATGCAAGTTATCATAAGGGATATGATAACTTTCATGTTGCCAAATGCAACCTTTAATATAAAGCTTGGAGCTTTATGCTCACAACATCAAGTTTAACTTGCATAACATGATAACATGATCAACCCAAACTTGCATAACATAGCAACATGTGTCATACATAATGATTAAACCAACTTGCATAATGATCATCCAAACTTGCATATAATGATCAACCAAACTTGCATATAATGATCAACCAAACTTGCATATAATGATCAAACCCAAACTTGCATCATTCATTTAACTTTAGAGTTCAAAGAAAGAAAGTAGAAAAGGGCTTACAATGCTATGAAGACACAAATGAATATTTATTATAAAGATTGAGACGAAGCCCTTATGCAATCACCAAAAAGACCCAAATATGAATGCTCCAATGAAAACCCTTGAGCCAAATCAATAAAAACCCTTGCTTTGAAATAGAAATGTTGCAACTTGACTTGAATGCAAACTAAGAAGACTCATACAAGCTTGAAAGCACTTGTATGAACTCACAATCTCTCATAGAAATAGGCTTAGGACTTTTAGCATGAGAGTGGAGGCCATGAGAGGAACAAATTTGACATAGTTTAGTTGTAAGATTGAATAATGGTGATTTAGGCTAGGTTTAGGGGTCTTTTTATAGAGGATTAGGATAGTATTAGCCATAGGATTAACCCTAGATTCAATCCAAGCCATCAAAGCATGTCTTGGGGAAGAATTCAAGTGTAGGAACCATCTAGGGCCTTTAGATTAAAGCTGAACCATGAGAACCATTCAAATGCAGAATCTGCATTTGAGCGAATCGGCCCACGGGTTGACAGCCAAACACCCTGGATTAACCCCTAGTCGACCCAACGGGCTTGGGTCGACCTCAAAAATCGGCCGGTTCGATTATTCCCCTCTCCCAATTCGCTGTTTTGAACATTTTTGCATATTAATTTATTTAATTTTCAATTATATATATATATATATCAATATATATATATTTCTCTGCGCAACCCATTTCACTTAATTAAGTATACTTTAATTTTTGAATTTTTATGTTCAAATTACGGGGTGTTACAGATGATGGCTGCAAGAGGTTGCTAATGATTGCTAGTGGTTGCTCGTGGAAGCATATACACACACATTCTAGGTTTTAGATCGGCTCAGTCACTTCATATTGCATATGCATATATGTATTCTCGTTCATAAGTGGTTAAAATTTTATATGTTATCATATGGTTGTCGCATTTATATGAATTGTTGTGCACTCATGTAGGATTATGAGTAGGAAAAAATTTGCATACATGATGGATTCATGACACTTACATGATTCACATTTAGGAGGTCAACTGAATCAGTGGACCGCCTGATTTCTGCATTAGATAAGAACATATACACACACAATGCATATGATCATAAAGCATTAGAAGTCTTTAAGGACAATGGACACCTGTGTTTGTTGGTTGAGTAGATGGACGATTGGATGGTAGGATATACATTCTTCCTAACTTGAAGATTTTGGGGACGAAATCCTTTTAAGTGGGGGAGAATGTAACACCTCGTATATTCTATAACAGTGAAATTCATGAAATTAAAATATAATTAATTCTAATGAAAGAATTAAGGGAAAAGGCTTACGCCATTGCGTTCGTCTCGGAATTCTGGTTAAGATAGAGTCCGAGTTTGTGTGAAACGGACTCCGTACGAGGAAGATATGGCCTCCGGAAGTTTTAGAATAAATTTGAATTCAAAAACAGCTCAGATCACATTTAAAATTTGAAATTCGAGTTCAAACTGGGCTGGGCGGGAAAACTCCCGCCCAGTGACCAGGTCGACACTAGTGTCGACTGGGCCGTCGACCTGGCCCCCCCAGGTCGACTACGCAGTCGACTTGGGTGTCGACCTGCAGGTCGACTTGCCTGGTCGGCCTGACCAGGTGGGTCTGACCCTGGTTCGACTTCTGGTCTGTGCTTGGCCGAATTTCTGGACTGGTCTTGTCACTAGGGCTTATGTGTCAACTCTTGATTGGTTTCTCTTTAAAACGAACGGCTTATATTCATCTTGGCTCCATCGACGGCTCTAATCAATTCACAAACTCTATAAAAAGGACCTAAGACTCCACCTAATTCACACAAACAAAAATGAGTATGGAGCCGTCGTGCTGTTGAAGAAAGACTAGGAGTAGCCGTCAAATTGAGAGACGATAAGGAGTTGATTCAAAAGCTTAAAGCCACGATAATTAAATCAAAACAACACCTACAACAAAGGATAGCATCACCAAATTCAGAAAACAGAAATCAGAAAACAAGAATTCGTCACACGTAGTAAGTATAGTGATCTTTCAGAATCTGAATAAAATTATGATGTGATACGATGTAATTGAGAATAGAATTATATTATTGCGCCATGATGTAAATTCTATGTATTGTAATGTTGCTATCGTGACTTTGTGTATTGATATTTGTGGCATAAATCGATCGATGCAAGTTTGTTGGACAATTGTATATGAAAGTATTATCACTTGCAAGTTTGTGGCTAGGATTGGATCCCTTTATAGTTATGTTGATATCATGGACTATATACTTTGTAAACATGTTATAGACCTGAAATCTTTTATGGCTACATGACTCAAAACCTATGTTTACATCTTAGATTCATCACAAGTATAATTGGATTAATATTAAGTATTATTTGGTTTATACAAATTACCCTAGTATCATGTTAAAATGGACTGCTTGTTTTAAAGTTAGTTTAAACCTTTGGGTTATGATAAAAAGTGGACATCCTATGAACATGTAACATGCTAGTTTGGTGTTTGACATTATGCCTAGTTATATATGTTTAAACTCACATCTAGGCAAATCCAAAGTTATGCTATTTCACATGTCACCTACTTAGTCATATGCCTATTTGAATGCAAGTTCATATGATCAAATGTTTATGTTAGTTGAATCGCCAAATTGCAAGTTCATGCTCTACACACCTTTTATGTGACAGAAATATTTCATGTTCCTTGATTTCCCCTTTTCTCACGTTTATCAAGTTGGGCTGAAATTGTGTCGAGCCCAACATTAGTACGTTCAAACGGGGGTAATAGCGTTGGGTGTGAAACATGATATATATATATATATATATATATATATATATATATATATATATATATATGTTGGCATGTTTGGCGCATGCCAACAACTGTGATATTATAGCGGTATAAATTGTTAAACCCAAAAATGAAGAACATGATATTTACATATTAAATTGATTGGTGAAATGTAAATTTAGAAAATACGACATGTTTAACCTGAGGTTGGATTGAGTTGTGACGTAAATCTGCCCGGACACGCCCGGCTGTCCAGTAGTCACAACAATACCTATCCAATGTGGGTGGTTGAACATTGAGCCCAATAAAGACCCGAGGTTAGACTGAACTACGGTGTAAACCTGCCCGGAACCAACCAGCACATCTAGTAACCGTAGTGATATTTGTCTAATGTGAGTGGTCGGTGCTTTAAAAGGCTAAGGACAGGTGGTAGGGTTAAGTCAACTTAAAACACTTAACCAGAGATTCAACATGTTAACAAATATTGAATAGTGGGGTTAGGCATATATAGACACTTAACCACTTAACATGTTTGACTAGAAAACCCTGGTAACGTAGGGACCCGTTTCAGCAGTAACCCAATTTAGGTATCAACGGTACCCTGAAACTAGGCAGGGTGGGGCACGTTTACTGGGCTGAATATAATCGGTCAAATAACGGCAATTGTTGGGTGCACAGTGTAGGTCTAACGGTGTGTGGTCGTGCACGCACTCCGGAGCAGACAAGTAGGGCACTGGGGCACAAGTAGTATAACCTATGTCTTCTAGTAATTGTGTCGGGGCCGCCACCATGGGTCTTGATACACCCCATGGTGGGACCAGCATAGGTATCTACACTTCTTGGGGGAGCCGTAAGACACACGTACGAGTAGGAGCCGATCTTTAGTAAAAACAAAAAGGATCACTTCACCCTCAGCATGGGGTGCCAGTTAGAGTTATTCTAGTAAATGCAGAGATATAGTGTGGGTTCGATAGTATTCTCGATTTTGGGCTACACTCACTTAGTTATGATACTATCCTATTTTCAGTATGGCTATCATAACCTTTTCTTATTCATATACTGAAAAGTCACTAGATTTACTCAGGCTTTATGTCTAACTCCGTTTTTCTTTTCGTCTTCTTTTCTTTCGTTCCACCCCCCCCGGTCCACAGGGAGGAAACAACTCAGCTTAGACAGACTCTTTTGCAAGCTTGAAGACGGTAGATGTACGGTTTGAGTCTCTTTGTTTGGATCATGGCTTTGGACATCACTATGGGGATTTTGCTGCTTTATTTATGTTTTTTTATGCTTCTTTGAAAATCAAGACAGTTATGGAAATGTAATGTTTTGGAAGTATTGTAAGACAATTATGGTATGGTTTGTATGACACGTATTTTGATGAAATAAAAGTTGCTGTGTTTTCCGCTGTTTAAAAATATGTGTATGTATATCTGTCTTGTGTATCTGTGACTTATACTTAAAAACCTCCACCAAAATTAGGACATTCCCTTTGTGAGTGACCCTAACGGAGGTGGGGTGTTTCAATCGTGGTCAAAGGGGAGCGATCGCAAGCCCAAGGGAGTATGGCGATCCGATCAGGTCTTCGAGGGTTAAAGGCGTGAAACTTCATATTTTCTTCTTGTGTGTGAACCTTGGTGGCTTGGTCAAAAAGATAGCCAACAAATAGGAATATGAGATACATCGCCACCTGAATCAAGAGAATCGAGAGCAAATAAGGAAGCCATCGAATCACAGTCAGAATCTCGAAGTGATGGAGAAAGCAAATCAAAAGAGTTAGGATGTCGCAAATAAAGAACTCGCTCCAAACAAAGAATCCTGGCATCGTATCGAACTAGCCAGTCCATACCCAAAATCATATCGAATCCAAGGAACGGGATAACATGCAGATTCACATGGAAATAAAATCCACAAATAACGATATCAACATTAGCGCAAAACAAGTTATAAGTCGCGGATCCTCCAATAAGATTAGAAATCCACAGTGAGGTAAGCAAGCAAGAAACATCCATCTGAAAATCATCAACGAGTTCTTTCGATATGAATGAGTGAGAAGCACCCGTATCAAAAAGCACTCTGATACAACGATCATGAAATAATATGGAACTTTCTAAAATAGAAGATAAAGTACCTCCAGGTTGAGAAGTATCTCCAGTGGCAGAAGAAACATTAAGTTGACCAGAACGAGAACCCTTGGCCTCCTTGGGGCAAGCAGCAATAAGATGTCCCTCCTTCTTGCAATAGAGGCAACGACGTGGCTTGGGACACTCTCTCACATGATGGTTAGGGGAGCCACAATTGAAGCAAGCAAACTTCTTCGAAGGCTGAGAAGACTGAAGTTGAGAAGAAGAACCACCCTGCTTCTTCTTCTTGTTCAGAAAAGACTTAGATTTGGAGAAGAACTTCTTTTTATTCGGGTTGGCCCGAACACTAGTATCAATATCACTGTCCTCCTCCTTTTCCACCGCTTCAAGCTGAAGGGCCGAATCAACTAGCTTCTCAAAAGATAACTCAAGTCGAAGCATGAGGGGTTTCTGCAGATATTTCTTAAGTCTTGAAACGAACCTAAGATTCTTCTTATAAGGCTTGGGTATGTGCTCAAGACCATACTTAGATAATCCCTCAAAAGATGCCACATAATCAGAAACAGAAAGCTTTCCTTGCTTAAGCTTAAGGAAGCGACATGTTAAAATAGCCCTCTCAGAATCTGGAATGAACTTAAGCTCGAACCGCTCACGAAACTGGTCCCACTCAAGTGTGGAATCATCAATCTTAGAAACCAGCAAATCATACCAATGGAGGGCACGATCTTGCAACATAATAGATGCTACAAGAACACGCTGATGGTTGGAAATCTCCATATGGCTGAATATACGTTCACAGGAACTGAGCCAAGCCTCAACATTCAATACAGACTCGGTGCCTTTAAAAGGCTTGCCACCAAGATGAGAAAAATCACTGCACATACGTGTGAAGGCAGATCAGTGAGGAGGAGTAGGAGTAGATGTAGTAGGAGGCTGGGTGCTTCGCACTAAAGAATCTGATCAGTGGACATGTATACGCCCTCAGGACGTGAAACACTGGACGACCCCGCTGTTGAATGACGTCCTCTACCACGCCAGACATGGCTGAAAGATAGGATGAGATAGGATTATACACATGGTAAATATATTTATTAGCAGTTCAAATGCGGAAATTTTACGGAATATTTCGGAATAAAATATACATTCCTAGACGTATTCCTTTCTATTTACCTCAAAGGAACCGAAAAGGGACACATGGGACACACAAATAAGGGATACTTATTAAGGACAAGGGAAACGATCCGGAATTATGGGATGCCACATGTAGACTTGTTATACAATAATGTGTGGTATCTCGTGTGTTGCTCTGTAAATATCACATTATTTCTGAAACGATGCTCTGATACCAAGCTGTGACCCCCCCCCCCCCCGAGACCCACATTAGTAAAGAGAATCAACTAGTAATTCTGTCTACTAATGCAGAGAATAGGGCTATTTGAAGGCGACCAACATAGCATACAATAGCTATTAACTAAACATGTCAAATAGTGTCTATATTTTTTCATTTACCGCAAGTGGTTGACATGTCTAATCCATAACTATTACACACTATGATGGCTACAACACATTCCAGAATAATGTGATATACGTGCGGAATATAATAACCATCACAGAACAATATATGCAGATCACACATGCATATACATATACCTAAGTCCCACACATCATCATATAAGTACATAATACATGTGAAGTACAAAAAGGGTATTGGAAGAGTATTTACAATCATCCCATATAAAACAAACGTACAACACACAAACTACAAAATGATCCATAAGGGTAACCCAAAAGATGCATGTGCCCCACAAAAAGTAACAAGCTGATCCAAACTGAAGAGGAAATCTAGAACTAACCTGCAACTCGGTCTGACCCGAGTGAAATAAGCACACGGGTCAGGCAACTTAAACTTACCAGTAGATAAGAGCTCATGACAATAAAGAAATAGGGAAACATACATTCCATTGTTTCCAACGGAGTTAGTATGAAGTGCATCACGATAATCATGAGTGCATATGTGTACCATCATGGTGATCACATAAGCAGTTTAAAACATGGATGTTGAAAAATATTCCAAAAAAAACCATGAATAACATCCAACTACTCGTCAAACTTAAAAACTCAGAAAATCTCGAATAAATCATGATAATTTTAAATTATAATAACCAAATGAGTAATGTCACCATAATATGTTGTAAGGCTATGAAATCACAAATCATGACCAAAGTGGTAAATCGTCAAAGAACTTGCACGTGTTTTTAAATCATCACTAGTACTATACTATGGTACCATAACTTGTGATGATTGGGATCATAGAAGTCAAAATAATTTAGAAAATCTTGACATTCGTGACGACTACATAGTCTATAATACAGAGATCCCAATCAGTGACGTCAATGACCCTGACGTCAATGACCCGAGTAATATAAGTCATGAAATCGTGATAGGGGAAAATAATCATAAGTCTCGAATTCCTCGAGTACTCGTGGTCCATAGTACTAGTCCAAAATCTTGAATGTGTCTCAACATCTCGAAAAGGAACCCAAAAGAAAGCTATACACGTCCCATACCATGTATTTCTTCCTAATGGTTTACTAATCGTTCGTCGATTCCACATTAGGAAAACAACTCATTAAACAAGAGAATCATATCGCCTCATTTCATCGGCAAATACACAATTCTAGACTTATCGTGTTTATTCAACGATGAGTATATAACAAACTTTGACTTGTCTCATATCATTGACAAGTAAAAACAATCCATACAAAATCTTAAAAAATCAAATGCTTCGCCTCATTTTGGCGGAAGTTTTTCAATCGTGATAGTCCGTCATTATATATATGTATAATTTGAATCTAAAATATCGGACTACATTCCTGTATTAGTGGAATGAACTAATATGAAAAAAATACTCTAGATAAATCTCGATATACCATAAAATGGTATACAACAATCTAGGAGGAACAAAATATTCCTCAAAACCCGATCGATCGAAAAAGTCAGAGATTAACCGATAAAGCGAATACACGAGTCCCATACCTCGTGGATTTGCTAAACCGTTTAATTCTCTTTCTTTCACGTCCGATAATTCATGAAAATAATTAAAATAAGTAAAATTTACTATAAAACATTTTTTTTCTAAAGAAACTAAGATTTTTGAAACTATTTATAGGGATTTATGAAAGCAATTGAGAAAGAAAATACCCTACTTTAAGGTTTTCATAATTAATAAAATCTTAGGAAAAATATGATTAATCATTAAAGAGCCTCTAAAATGTATAAAAACATATATTATAACAAATCATGATTTTAGAAAATTTCTAGAAGATTACTTTGATTTTTAAATCCATGAATTCATCCATTTTCAATTAAATCGGCGTAAACCAATAATTGAAAACAAATTGAATTTTAAATTAATCTTAAATCAAATTTCCATCAAAACTTGAATAAACTATTATTGGACATCATGGTCAAGCTTCATACTCAATCTGCATAAAAAAATGCAATTGAAATCGTCGAACTTGGACAAAAATATACACATATATATATAGTGGCTATCAATGACATGCCAGCAGAAAATAAAATCAGTTTTTCTTCATCTAAACATCAAAATATCAAAATGAAATCTGAAGAGAACTTGTTTCTTACTGAGTCTAGATGTCACACAAAAAATTTGAGCCAAATCGGATTAGAAACATGAAAGTTAGGCCCGTTTTACTCACAAAAACATACTCAGCCCAAACTGTTAAAGACAGAATTAGACTTCTGTCTTCAGTCAGGTTTTAGGCCATTCAAATTGAAAACTTTCTAGACACAACCTGAATGAAACTTGTTCCTTATTGAGTCTAGTTTCTACACAAAAAATTTGAGGCAAAACGGACCAGAAACAAAAAATTTATGCATGTTTTACAAACATGTATTTTTCAGCCTGAACTGTTTTAGAAAGAATCAGACTTCAGCCTTCAACCATGTTTCAGGTCATTCAAATGACGAAATTTCAAGATATAATCCGAGCTTAGTTCGTTCCTTACTGAGTCTAGTTTCCCCAAAAAAAATTTGAGCCAAAACGGACATGAAACGAGAAAGTTATGCATGTTTTACTAACATGCATTTTCAGCAAAACGGAGTTTAAACAAAACCCAAAAAGAACTACGATTTTTCATCAAATTCAACCAAATTCAATGGATAGTTTGCTGTAAGTTATAAACTTACCTCCACCAGCGAATGAAGATGATTTTAGAGGTAAAAGATGGAGCTTTTAGTTGCAAGGAGGAGACTTTTGATGCAAAGTAACAACTTTTAGCAATGATTCAAGCCTGAAGGATCTGTAGAAGCTGAGAATGATTTTAAATTGAATTTTGCTCTAGAATTAGAGAATTATAGATTGGATTTTACATAGAATTGGCTAAGAGGCCATTACTGAGTTTGCGAAGGTTTTTTTTTCTCTCTGACCGATCTAGGAAGAAATACGTATGTTTTTTTTTCTTCTCAAAAGCTTCCTTTAGAAGCCTCTACTTGGAGTTTGGGTATGGATCTAACCCATTAGCCCATTATGACTTAGCCAATTTCAAAAGTTGTTGTTTTCTTTAATATTGAACATTTTAGTTCATAACTTTTGCATTTCTAACCCGTTTTGTGAAAATAAATATGCGCTGGATTTCTCTAGAAGTATAGAATTTTATAAAAACATAAAAATAATATTTTTAACAAGTTATATTTTATTTTACCATTTATAACTCGTAATTAACCAATTTTTGCATATTTGCAAAATAAACTGCAAACTCGCTATTTTGGTTAAATAAAAACATCCAACGCTCATAAATAAATGCACAACCAGTTTTACAAAAAAAAAAAAAAACTATTTTTTTTTCACTTCTAATCATGTGCATTAATATTACTTAATTTATTATCCAATAAAATGACAATTTTCGAAATTAAATCCAATATTAAGCACTTTAACAATTTAAATCAATGTAGTAAAAATACTACATTTAAATTCCCATTTGTTGCATTTTAACAATATCAGTTCACAAATAAGCAATTCACTTATTTGTTTCATTATAGTACCCCAAAATAAACCTCAACATCATAGTTATATATAAAAAAACCATCCTTCATATTTTAATTCTTTAATTAATTCAATCAATCCAATATTAAATCATAATTCTCATTATATTTTAATATTTGCGGTAATCTCCAAACCAGGGTTGTTACAGAAGAGGAGGGACTGTTCATTTTGGGTTAGAAGGAGTTTGGGCTGGGTTTGAGTAAATGGAGGCCCAAATACTTAAATAGATTAGTTGAATTTAATTTGAATAGTGTATAGTCTTTTAACTTTAATATCTTGTACCCACGTTATCAGAATTGCGAACGGTTAGATCCGTTGGGATCATATAGATGAGAGCTTCACAATGAAGCTGACTGGATGTGGATTGGAGCTCAATTGAATTTATGGCGAAATAAACGGTTAGATTCAAATCAAACAACAGTTTATCGTTCTTTAACGATGAACTGCCAATGTGAGTAAAACTCACCAACTCTGAACAGTTCTATTTTTATAACGTATATTTAGGACTGATAAATGATGTCTGATTACTGTGTGTTGACTGTTTGGTTGAATTGTTTGTATGTTGGTTGAGATTATAGATAACGATATATATATATATATATAATCGTTAATCGAATATTGATTCTACTTAACAGAATATTTTATATTCGTGTTGTTTAACATCGGTGATGTAGGGAAATAGGTTGGAGGGACCCAAATGGGTTCCTCAATATTTATAATACTATTCTATTCGTATACTGTAATATATGATGTGATATATAATCTGTTGTCGATTATGTGTGTGTTTGGACGATATTGGCCAACGTGATTTGATATGTTAAATACCATAACATACCAGAATGTTGATAAGAGAATTTTCAAAGAGATATTTGAAAATAAATTATTTATAAAATCCAAGGATTTTATAAAAGAGAAAATATTTATAAAATCAAAGAAGATTTTATAAAAGGAATTTATTTATAAATGGAATATTTATAAATAGGAAATCTTTTTAAAAGTGGAATTATAAATAAAGGGAGATCTTTATAAATTTAATATTTATAAAAGGAAATATATATAAAATCATAAGACTTTATAAATGAGATATTTATTTGTTAAATAAATAGGATATTATAAACGGATTATTTATTTAGAAAATAAATAAAGATATACAAGAGAAATATTTGTAAAACCTTTACAAATGAAATGACAAGAGAAGTATTTGTAAAACCTTTACAAATGAAATCGAAAGATAAATATTCGTAAAACATTTACAAATAGAATTTTAAGAGGAAAATATGTGTAAAACATTTACAAATAGATTAAATGGAAATATTTATTTATAGGAAATAAATAGAATATTATAAATGAGATATTTATTTAGAAAATAAATAGAAAGATAAAAAGTAAATATTTATTGGTAAAATAAATAGAATTAAAAAGGAATATTTATTTATTAAATAATTAGGATTAAATCAAAGAAATACTCAGAAAATGAATCGGAGATGGAAATCTGCTTTTAACAGTAAAAGGGGAAAGATTTTTTTAAAGTGAAATTAACTAGAAATCTGTTTTAATGGATAAATTGGGAAGATTAATTTATAAACAATATTTTATAAATTAAGTAAAATATTTATCATTGGATAAATGGAATATATAAGTTAGGACTTATACAGAGAAGTAAGAATCGATTTCAACTTCGATGTTTGAAACTGAATATGGACGTAGAGTTAACCAAAGGAGTTAATCAATGTGTTAATCAAAATGAGTTAGTTAAGATTATCGAGTTAAGATAATCGAGTTGAGTTATCGAGTTAAGTTATCGAATACCACTTATTCGAAGTAGAGTTATCAAATATAGTTATTTGAGATAGAGTCAGTGAAACATAGTTATTCAGGATGAGTTGCCATCTCGTATGACTGCTAGAGTAATTTGCAGGGCTGTAAATAGCCTACGGCGGTCGGATGTTTCCTGAGGGAATCAGGCGTAACCATTGTGACCGATGCAGTCTAGGGTCAAGCGAATGGAGTTAAATCGAATATTAGTTATTCGATAGGAGTAAATCAAGTTAAGATAATCGAGTTAATTGAGTCAAGTAATCGAGTTGATCGAGTTGAGAATTAAGTTAAGTTAAATAAGGTGAGTTAATCGAGTTGGTCGAACCCAGTTAGTCGAGACTAGTTAATCGAATCGAATTGGTCGAACCAAGAAAGTCGAGTTAGTCGAGTCGAGTTAAGTTAGTCGAGTTAGTCAAGTTAAGTTTGTCGAGTTGAGTTAATCGATTATAATTTAATCGAAAGGAGTTATCGATTATAGTTTAATTGAAAGGAGTTAATAGAATATAGTTATTCGAAAGTGAGACTATCGAATATAGTTATTCGAAAGGAGATTATCGAATATAGCGAATTCGAAAGAAGGAGTTAATCGAATATAATTATTCGAAGTGTGATAATCAAATATAAGTTATTTGAAGTGCGATAATCAAATATAAGTTATTTGAAGTGCGATAATCGAATATAAGTTATTTGAAGTGCGATAATCGAATATGAGTTATTCGAAGGGAGATAATCGAATATAGGTTATTCGAAGAAGAGTTAATCAAATAGAGATTACTCGAAAGAGAGTTATACGTCGAATTCGATTATATCGAATTCGGGAAAATATCATTTACTTTCCAGTCTTTAAATCAAGGTTCATTTATTTATAAATAAATTAGTTGTTAGGTTAATTATTCACATTAAAGAATAAAAGTTATAATTAAAGTAGATATTTCGAAAGTAGGGATTAT
This sequence comes from Allium sativum, assembly GCA_030737875.1. Classification (NCBI taxonomy): domain Eukaryota; kingdom Viridiplantae; phylum Streptophyta; class Magnoliopsida; order Asparagales; family Amaryllidaceae; genus Allium; species Allium sativum. The sequence continues at coordinate 202,874,665 of CM060926.1, read as the reverse complement.
AACGCTATAGGTATAATCAAATGTGTTCAATAAAGAAGTGGATTCTTAAATTGAATCTGAGAGTTACGTAAAGAAGTTGTTAAAGATTTAAAAGATAAACTTTGACCATTTCGAAGTTAAAATGTTGTTCAGTTAAGGTCTGAGAGGTAATTATACCCCAACTTGATTGACTTCCTTCTTAACTAGGGAATGGTAAGGTTTGATCGTGAAGGAGTTTTGGAAATGTCTTCCAAATGAGAATCAGAAATGTTTTCTAATAAAAGTGAAAATAAGAATTTAGAATATATGGAAACAGGAGATAAGTGAATTAATGAACTAAAGAGATAAATGTTAAATGATGATTAATCAACATGATTTCCATTTGGAAATAATATCGTTGTGTGTACACGGACATTTTTCATTTGATAGTTAAATCACAGACTATCAAAGTTTTGACCATTTTAACGTTGTTAATATGGAGAGACCGGTTGGATTATTATCCAAAGAACCACTCTATATTTGCATAAGCGTTGTGAATTATATATTCCAAAGATAATTGAAGATGGAGTAAAGTGCAAGGGCTATTGTATAAGTCTTAGATAACAGTGCCTAAGATGGATGTACTGAATAGTGCCTTCGGTTTGTCTAGTCCCAGGACAACTTATATGGAAGAAAGTCTAACAGAGTATATCTAATAGATCGCGTAAGTTGATCTCTTCAAAAGTATTCACGTTTGGTGGCGGAGGAATTCGTTTCTCTTAGCTGTATACCCGTGTTATTTTTGGATAAATCAATTTGTGATTTGGCGGGTATGACGATGTGACATTCTAAGTGAATGAAGATGTGGCATGTAAAAGATAAGCGTAGCTTCTAGCCTCACATCCGGTAAATGAAAAAAATTGGGCAGGCAGCATGGCTATGTGGGTAGCTCCCATTAGGGTGTATTATCACCTGATCTAGAGTTTCATTTACTTCTATAATCTATTGTCGATGTTGTCCCATTCGGGAAATGGTTGCTGATCCCAACCGTTGGTGATATACATTCGATACACTCAAGCGAAATGAGTGGTTGGTCATGTGTGGTCAGGTTGCAAGATGTTCTTGTTGAACCCAGTGTATTCCTCTCTAGAGGTACATTAGCGAAAGGTGGTTTTCCATACCTTGTCATAGCTGGAAATCCATTACCCAATACGTGCTTGTGGTTTTTATTGTATACTATGTATGTAGAACGTGAGATGAAAGCGTTTCTGCTAGATGATTATTATTATTGTGGTCGATAGACATTATCATAATATCAAAAGGTTTTTGATATAAAGATATTTTGGATTCTCATAAGGGAAAAACCCGTTCTGTTATACGGCGTGGTCTTATGAGATACCGTTGAATGGCTCAAACTGTTTTACTCACACCAGTCCATGTTGCGTGCTTAGTGCATGTGTCGCATGATAGGGGGTTCTCGCTTTTCGTTAGGTAGAGAACGGGAGACTCTTACTCTTACATGTCCCTAGTAATGGGTTGGTTTTGAAGCCGAAAGGCTGGCCGTAAAATATGTATTGGGATACCAATGTAAGCCACAGCGGGGTATTACCTTGCTACTTTGGTGATTAGGGGAGGATGGCTGCAAAGCCTACTTAACCAAAAACTGGGTCGTTACAGTTGGTATCAGAGCTTAAGGTTAAGTAATTACCTTGGCTCTGTGGCATGACTCGGTAGAGATGGGGTTAATAATACCCTTGATTGAGTTTGTGTGTATATATACAAGAGCGCATTTGTTATTTCATATAAAAATATTTTTTATATTGTGGAGATTTATTGGTTGAGTTGTTTATAAGTTCTGATCGATCAGTTTGATCCACTATATCGATAGGGGTTACTAAACACTTGAATACGATGAACCGTCATGGTATATTTTGAAAGAGGGTAAATGATATAATTTTACCCAAAGTATATTTTGATATAAAAGATTGATATTGAAATGGATATAATATATTGGATATATTGGTTGTTATTATAATCAAGTAAGATTGTAAATTAAATGGTTATGTAAATAACCAATCAGAATTCATATCAGCAAAATATATGAAATTGAAATGAATTAAATCTGAAATTTAAAGTCAGAATTGAAATTAAAACCCTGGAATTTGAATAAGTATTGATAAATGATTTGGATTAAGTATACGAGAATTTTAAAATCCTGGGCGATTTTAAATTGTTTTACAGCATTGTAAATGGTATTTTGAAATGTATTTCAAAAATGGAAGTGTTTAGAAATGGTTTTGAGAGTGATATAGTATTGAACTCACTTTGATAACTGGGAAATAATTCTGATGATGATGGAAACATCATCAGTGTTCATTTTCAAGATCTAAGTTACGGATTACTACCAAAGGTATTCATTTTGAATTGTTTTGAGAAAAACAAGTTGTTGTGAACCCTGAAAAGGAAATTTTGATTTTTGAGAAAAGCAAAGTTGTTTAAAAACTCCCAGGAAGAAAAATTGTTTGAATTAAAAACAAATTAAAATAAGAAATTTGTGAAAGAAAATTGAAATCGAATTAAAGATTTAGTGGAATTTGAATTGGATTGGAATGATATCGAGTAGGTTGGACTGATGACTTAAGAATTTGAAATCGAGAATGAAACTCGAGTTTGGAATTATATTCGACTTTGGTATAAGAGAATGATTTGGTTTGAGGATAAATTGATTGGAGTTTGACTGGATTAATATTGGTATAAGCTGAACTGACAGCAAATGAAAGGATACAATGATATGCCCGACAAAAAGGTACCAGTTTATATTATATACGGGTTTGAGATTTTGATGAGCCGATTTGGCAAAGCCGCTTGGCTGTTTGATTTTCTTTTGGGTTGGAGATGGCCCAGAGAGGCGAGTTGCGGTTTTACCGATAGGGCTATACAAAGGAGGTTATGGCGAAATTTTTCGAAAAGTTAAGGCATTAGAAAATTTTCAGGATTTTTTTTGAAAATTTTCGATAATAAGAATTAATAAATATTTTATTGGAATTAAACTGGTTCAGTTGAAACTGAAGTTGATAAGCAAACAAATAACTTCAAACCAGTCAATAGGGTTGTTTTCTACCTTAGCAATTTCGAGGACGAAATTATTTTAAGTAGGGAAGAATGTAATGACCCACAATTTTCAGCGATATAATAATTAATTTATTTAATTATTTAAAAGGTGATTAAGAGGATTTAATGGTCGTTTAATTAAATAAGAGTGAGTATTTAATTTAACTAATAATTAAACAATATATTAAATTCTGAAGTAATAAGAATTGGCTGAAATGGTGATATGGTGTGAATTGGGCAATTCAAAATATATAATTCAGTTTAGAATTGAATTACGATAACAAATATATTTAATTAACGACAGTTGAACGTATAAAATATAATTATAATCGAGCTCGAAATGGCGCGGCAGTTCGCGATTTGGCGATTCGAACTTTAAACGAGTATACACGAGCCATTTTAAATCGGATTTCTGTGAAACAAGAAACGTTAGGAGTTGGTGAAGTAGATTTTTCTAGTGGATGAAAAAAATCGAGATTTCGTCGTGTAGATTTCGACTTATGTCCTTCTCAAATTTTAGAAAAGTCGCTATGGAATTCCTTTATAATTTATAACAGTTTAATTCTATTTATAAAGGAAATTCATTATAAAACGAGTATCTATTTATATCGTGATTTGAAATATCGAGTTAGAAATTCATATAGGAATACTGTGGAGCTTTATGATATCGTATGTGAATATATGCGAAAATATTTATTTATAAATATTTAATTTAATTGTATTTAAATATATTTATATATTTAAAATGGTTATTTAGAGCTTTAAAAATAGCCAGATTTGCAAACAACCTCATAATTCGATGAAACTAATTTTGTTGGATTCGCAATATTACATTATTGCTAGATTTAAATTTCCGTGATTTTTGAAGTCAGTATGTGGCCGTACCGATTTTTAATGTGAAAAACAGTCAGTATTCTGACAGTTAAAAATACGCTGTGTGAGCAAACGGAGTCGGAATTCGACGAAACCAGTTTCGTTGGGTTCGTAATGTCGAACTGTAGCTGAATGCCAATTTTCATGATTTTTGGGTATTATATGTGGTCGTACGAATTTTTAAGGACGAGTACAAGTAGCGATAGCTTAAAAATCGAATATAAAAATATTATAATTTACCTATAAATAATCCTTAAGTTTTTCTAAACCTAGAAAATTCATTCCTTGGTCAACTCTTTTATTTCCGCCGTAACATTTGTGTTACAGGAATTTTATTCGATCCTCTAAAATCAAAATCCAAGAAAGAAAAATTCTATAAATCAATATGAATACATATTTGAGTTGCTGGGATCTCTCTCTCCGATTTGGTGTCCATTTTAAGGGGTGCGACGCACTTTTATCGAAGTCAAACATGTACACAGCGGCATAGGGTTCCATCTACGGCGAGATTTAAGAAGTGATTGAGGAATTTGAGTTCGGATATGGATTAAGGAGGTCGAATAGCTGATGTTGGCAAGATTTTGGAGATTTTCATATCAAAATAGTTCGGTGGTTTTTCCTGGAAGAGCTCAACGTCGCATTTTTTGGGTGGACTTCGGGTGTGATGAAAGAGGTATCAATGTGTAGAGGTTTCGATGGAGAAGAGGGTGGTGCTCTAGGTTTTTTAGTTCGTTGATGAATGTTGGAGTTGAGCTTGAGGAAATAAGCATGAATGGCCATTGGAATTTGTGGAGCATGTTCGGTAAATCGAAAGGGAAGAGGAAGGACTGTTCATTTTGGGTTAGAAGGAGTTTGGGCTGGGTTTGGGTAAGTGGAGGCCCAAATACTTAAATTGATTAGTTGAATTTAATTTGAATAATGTATAGTCTTGTAACTTTAATATCTTGTACCCACATTATCAGAATTGCGAATGGGCAGATCCGTTGGGATCGTATGGACGAGAGCTTCACAAAGAAGCTGACTGGATGTGGATTGGAACTCGTTTGAATTTATGGCGAAATAAACTGTTTGATTCAAATCAAACAACAGTTTATCGTTCTTTAACGATGAACTGCCAATTTGTGTAAAACTCACCAACTCTGAACAGTTCTATTTTTATAATGTATATTTAGAACTAATAAATGATGACTGATTGTTGTGTGTTAACTGTTTGGTTGAGATTATAGATAACGATATATATATATATATATATATATATATATATATATAAAATCGTTAATCGAATATTGGTTCTACTTAACAGATTATTTTATATTCGTGTTGTTTAACATCTGTGATGCAGGGAAATAGGTTGGAGGGACCCAACTGGGTTCCTCAATATTTGTAATAATGTTCTGTTCATATATTGTAATATATGATGTGATATATAATCTGTTGTCGATTATGTGTGTGTTTGGTCGATATTGGCCAACGTGATCTGATATGTTAAATACCATAACATACCGGAATGTTGATAAGAGAATTTTCAAAGAGATATTTGAAAATAAATTATTTATAAAATCCAAGGATTTTATAAAAGAGAAAATATTTATAAAATCAAAGAAGATTTTATAAAAGGAATTTATTTATAAGTGGAATATTTATAAATAGGAAATCTTTTTAAAAGTGGAATTATAAATAAATGGAGATCTTTATAAATGGAATATTTATAAAAGGAAATATTTATAAAATCATAAGATTTTATAAATGAGATATTTATTTGTTAAATAAATAGGATATTATACACGGATTATTTATTTAGAAAATAAATAAAGATATACAAGAGAAATATTTGTAAAACCTTTGCAAATGAAATAGACAAGAGAAATATTTGTAAAACCTTAACAAATGAAATCGAAAGAGAAATATTTGTAAAACATTTACAAATAGAATTTTAAGAGGAAAATATGTGTAAAACATTTACAAATAGATTAAATGGAAACATTTATTTATAGGAAATAAATAGAATATTATAAATGAGATATTTATTTAGAAAATAAATAGAAAGATAAAAAGGAAATATTTATTGGTAAAATAAATGGAATTAAAAGGAATACTTATTTATTAAATAATTAGGATTAAATCAAAGAAATATTCAGAAAATGAATCGGAGATGAAAATCTGTTTTTAACAGTAAAAGGGGAAAGATTTATTTAAAGTGAATTAAATAGAAATCTGTTTTAACGGATAAATTTATAAACAGTATTTTATAAATTAAGTAAAATATTTATCATTGGACAAATGGAATATATAAGTCAGGACTTATATAGAGAAGCAAGAATCGATTTCAACTTCGATGTTTGAAACTGAATTTGGACGTAGAGTTAACCAAAGAAGTTAATCAATGTGTTAATAAAAATGAGTTAGTTAAGATTATCAAGTTAAGATAATCGAGTTGAGTTATCGAGTTAAGTTATTGAATACCACTTATTCGAAGTAGAGTTATCAAATGTAGCTATTTGAGATAGAGTTAGTCAAACATAGCTATTCAGGATGAGTTGCCATCTCGTACGACTGCTAGCGTAATTCGCAGGGCTGTAAATAGCCTACGGCGGTCGGATGTTTCCTGGGGGAATCAGGCGTAACCATTGTGATCGCTGCGGTCTAGGGTAAAGCAAATGGAGTTAAATGAGAATATTAGTTATTCGATAGGAGTAAATCGAGTTAAGATAATCGAGTTAATCGAGTTAAGTAATCGAGTTGAAAATTAAGTTAAGTTAAATAAGTTGAGTTAATCGAGTGGGTCGAACCCAGTTAGTCGAGCCTAGTTAATCGAATCGAATTGGTCGAACCAAGTAAGTCGAGTTAGTCGAGTTAGTCGAGTCGAGTTAAGTTAGTCAAGTTAAGTTCGTCGAGTTGAGTTAATCGATTATAGTTTAATCGAAAGGAGTTATCGATTATAGTTTAATCGAAAGGAGTTAATCGAATATAGTTATTCGAAAGTGAGACTATCGAATATAGTTATTCGAAAGGAGATTATCGAATTTAGCGAATTTGAAAGAAGGAGTTAATCGAATATAATTATTCGAAGTGCGATAATCGAATATAAGTTATTCGAAGTGCGATAATCGAATATAAGTTATTCGAAGTGCGATAATTGAGTATGAGTTATTCGAAGGGAGTTAATCGATTATAGGTTATTCGAAGAAGAGTTAATCAAATGGAGATTACTCAAAAGAGAGTTATACGTCGAATTCGATTATATCGAATTCGGAAAGTATCATTTACTTTCCAGTCTTTAAATCAAGGTTTATTTATTTATAAATAAATTAGTTGTTAGGTTAATTATTAACATTAAAGAATAAAAGTTATAATTGAAGTAGATATTTTGAAAGTAGGGATTATAACGCTATACGTGTAATCAAATATGTTCAATAAAGAAGTGGATTTGTAAATTGAATCCGAGAGTTACGTAAAGAAGTTGTTAATGATTTAAAAGATAAACTTTGACCATTTCGAAGTTAAAATGTTGTTCAGTTAAGGTCTGAGAGGTAATTTTTCCCCAACTTGATTGACATCCTTATTAACTAAGGAATGGTAAGGTTTGATCGTGAAGGAGTTTTGGAAATGTTTTCCGAATGAGAATCAGAAATGTTTTCTGATAAAAGAGAAAATAAGAATTTAGAATATATGGAAACAGGAGATAAGTGAATTAATGAACTAAAGAGATAAATGTTAAATGATGATTGATCAATATGATTTTCATCTGGAAATAATATCGTTGTGTGTACATGGACATTTTTCATTTGATAGGTAAATCTCAGACTATCAAAGTTTTGACCATTTTAACGTTGTTAATATGGAGAGACCTGTTGGATTATTGTCCAAAGAACCACTTTGTTTTGGTATAAGCTTTGCGAATCATATATGCCAAAGGTAATTGAAGACGGAGTAAAGTGCAAGGGCTATTGTATAAGCCTTAGATAACAGTGCCTAAGATGGATGTACTGAGTAGTGCCTTCAGTTTGTCCAGTCCCAGGACAACTTGTATGGAAGAAGGTATGACAGAGTATATCTAATAGATCGAATAAGTTGATCTCTTCAAACGTATTCACGTTTGGTGGCGGAGGAATTCGTTTCTCTTAGCTGTATACCCGTGTTATTTTTGGATAAATCAATTTGTGATTTGGCGGGTACGACGATGTGACATTCTAAGTGAATGAAGATGTGGCAAGTGAAAGATAAGCGTAGCTTCTAGCCTCACATCCGGTAAATGACAAAAATTGGGCAGGCAGCATGGCTATGTGGGTAGCTCCCATTAGGGTGTATTATCACCTGATCTAGAGTTTCATTTACTTCTATAATCTATTGTCGATGCTATCCCATTCGGGAAACGGTTGTTGATCCCAACCATTGGTTATATACATTCGATACACTCAAGCGAAATGAGTGGTCAATCATGTGTGGCCGGGTTGCAAGATGTTCTTGTTGAACCCAGTGTATTCCTCTCTAGAGGTACATTAGCGAAAGGTCGTTCCATACCTTGTCATAGCTGGAAATCCATTACCCAATACGTGCTTGCGGTTTTGATTGTATACTATGTATGTAGAACGTGAGATGAAAGCGTTTCTGCTAGATGATTATTATTATTGTGGTTGATGGACATTATCATAATATCAAAAGGTTTTTGATATAAAGATATTTTGGATTCTCATAAGGGAAAAACCCGTTCCGTTATACGGCGTGGTCTTATGAGATATCGTTGAATGGCTCAAACTATTTAAACTGTTTTACTCACACTAGTCCCATGACTGACCCGGAGTTTATTTTGTTTTGTTTCCTCTAAACTCTTGGGTGTTCAATTTTGTACGAGCAGTCAAGTAGTCGGGATTTACAGGTACTTGAAGAGCTTGAGCAGGAGGCTTTAGGATTATATAGCTATTATTATTCCACTATGTTGTAAGTGCTGTACTTGATAATGATATGTATATTCAAGTACGATATTTTATTTCAAAGTTATGTTATATTTTATTCATTCCGCTGTGAGGTTCGTGTTACTCTGATGTTGTTGTTGTCTTCTTCTTCTTCTATTCTAAGTTTCTATCTTTTCTATTCTCACCCTCTAATTTCTTTCATTAACTACTGGTATTTTTGGATGTTTGGTTAGTCGTCATTGAGTTTATGTCGATAACCAAAGTCGCTCAAAAAACAAGGTCGTTACATCATGGTAAAGCCGAATCTTTATAACGGAGTTATAAAAAAAATCTTGAACTGAAGTGATGACTTAAAAAAATGTTTATTTAAGGTTGAAGTAAGTAAAAAAAATCGTGACAGAAGAGGGTTTATATTAAACCGGAGTTGTATAATTAAGGGTTAAAAAGGGCGTATGGCTAAAAAGGGGATTTTAAGTTAACGATACTTAACTAATGAGATTAAGTGATAAGTAGTTAAAGCAAGAGAATTAAGAAATGGGAAGATTTCCGACTATGAAAAAGGGTTCAAGAAATTATTATTATAATAAGTCCAAAGTAATGGAAATAAGAAGGATTTGAGAATATAGGATACTATTTTTAGTGTAAAAGAAATAGAAAGAGGTTTTGTGAAATTGTACGATTTACGAAGTAAAGGAATTTTAGGAATGATTTGAATGGTTTGGTAAGAAGGGATGAGTTTTCATTATTGCTCAGTGCAATGAGAACCAAAGAGATTTCATAACGATGTTTTATGAAACTGATTAGACCCAAAGAGGAGAGTATTTATTTACTTGTGATTTTATTTTAAAGTATATAAAATAGTTTTGTGAATATTCTTATAATTAATAAGAAGTAATATTGTGTTTTAAATATGAAAAGATAAAGAATTTCTAATATGTTTTAAATTGAAAAGGCCAGGTGATGTTGAGTACTAAACCAGTATATTCATTTTATTTTTGTGCCTTAATGATTGTTTATTTGATAGTTAAATAACCGAATATCAAATTTGACCAATACGATTGTTGGTAAGTAAAGACCGGGATCGAATTATATTCGAAAACCATTCCGACCAACAAATACGAATTCAAGAAGATATCAGATGTTGATCGAGACGGAGCCGTTGAAGACCATAGATCTTCATAAAACGGGAGGATTACTCATATCTCTGGTTTACTACTGTAGTTTTCAAAGTCTACTATATTATAATTTAACTTATAAATTATAACCAGAGATATATTGTGGTTCTATCATGGTTGAAATCTACGGATTTGCAAGGACTACTCGCTACTGATCTATAGTGTGATTCCTAGGATGTGGTAGGAGGGTGCCTTCGGTTCATCCTATTCCAAGATGACTTGTATGGAAGAATGTATGACAGAGTATTTCTTAAGAATCACGTACGCTGATTTTTAGAAATGTATCTCTGTAGGTGGCAGAGAAGACACCTTCTCTTTGCATAAACACCCAGAATATTTTTGTGATCGTCAATTAGTGATTTGGCGGATCTGACGATGTGGCATTCAAAGTGATGGTGATATTCTAAAAAAGAAAATGTTAAACCTCAAGCCTCCTCAACCGGGAAATGAAAAAATCGAACAGGCAGCATGGCTATGTGGGTCGCTACCATTAGGGTGTATAATCACCTATCTAGGAAAATTTCATTTCATTCTTTACTCTATTTTCGATGCTGTCCCTTTTTTTGGAAACGGTGGGTCACACCGAATCGTTGGGGATATACATCCGATACACTCAAGCGAAATGAGTGGTCGGGTCATGTGTGGGCCGGGTTGCAAGAAGTTCTTGTTGTACCCAGTGTATTCGCCTCTAGAGATACACTATCGGAAGTTGGTCCCATACCTTGTCATAGTTAGAAATCTAATCTCCAATAAGGGCCGGTGGTTTTAATTGTATACTATATATGAGGAGCGTGAGATGCAAGCGTTCCACTAGATTGATACTTATTTGTGATTTGACATTATTATAATATCAGAGAAATATATGATTTCGAAAATGTTTTGGGTTATAGTATGGTAAAAACCGTCTGTGTTTGTGTGTGGGCTGGTCTTACTATTATCCTTTTCTTTCAAAATGATTATTTACTTTAAAATCAATATGGATGTTATATAAACTTAGCGAGTTTTCACACTCTGGTTCACCAGACTGACCCGGTGTTTGTAATGCTTGGGTTAGCCCGGGGTTTTCAGGTTCAGGTTTAGATGATACGAACTCCAAGAAGACGTGCTGGAGGAGTTCAGACGTATGATATATATTTAGTCCTCTGTGTGTTGTATATAAGGATAGATATTTATAACTGTCCAGATGTGTTTATGTACTCTGATGATTGTGTTTATTTCAAAGCTCTCAATAAAATTCTATTTCTATATTATATTTTATTCCGCTGCGACGTGAGACTCTGTATTGTGTTGGTTAGTTCTTCTTCTTCTATTCTAATATTTCTTTCTTTCTTATCTAACCCTTTAACTTCTTTCTAATAACTATTTGGTGTTTTCGATACTTGAGTTCTGACAAGTAATATGGGTTTTGACTATTATTTTCGGAACTCGGGTGTCGAAATCCTCCGAGTCATTACAGGTGAAGCCTTCTGCATTGAGATCCTCCAATGGTATCTGTACAAGCCTAAAACACTTGACTGCTCGTACAAATTTGGGCCCCCAAGAGTTTAAGGAAAACACAAACAAAATAAACTCTAGTCAGTCATGGGACAGGTTTGAGTAAATTCCAACCATACCGTTTAACTTTGAAAATCCTTTTGAAACAAAAGGATAACGGTAAGACCAGCCCACACATAAATATGGACGGTTTTTACCTTACTATAACCCAAAATATTTTGATATCAAAATCCAGTGATATTATAATAATGTCTACTCAATTAAATAACCAAGTAGCAGAACGCTTGCATCTCACGCTCCACATATATATATATATATATATATATATATATATAATATAAAATCAAAAACCGCAGAGCGCTTATTGGAGAATGGACTCCAATAAACAAGGTATGGGAGAACCTTCCGATCAGTGTACTCTATAGGCAATACACTGGGGTTCAACAAGAACGTCATGCACCCCAGCCACACATGACCGACCACTCATTTAGCTTGAGTGCATCGAATATATTGCAACCCACGGTTGTTGGCCATCCAACCGTAATCCGAAGATACAGAATAGAAAAGATGAACAAATATGAATTTTCTCTATATCAGTGACAATACACCCTGCTTGCGGATGACCCAACTAGCCATGCTGCCTAGTCGAACTTTTGTTACTTCCTGGTTATGAGGCTAGAGGCTACGTCTATCTTCAGAACATCTGATCACCATTCACTTTGAATGCCACATCGTCAAACCCGTAAATTCACTAATCGATTTCCAAAAATATCACGGGTATAAAAAGCTAAGAGGAATGAATTCCTGTGCCACCAGACGTAATACCTTTAAGAAATCAACCAAACATGATTTGTTAGGTATACTCTATCAGACACTCGTCCATACAATAGGACTGGACAAACAGAAAACACCATTCCGGAATAGGACGACCCTTGCATTTCACTTCGTCTTTAATTTTCTTCAGCATAATATAATTCGCAGCGCTTATGCCTATACGGAGTGGTTTCAGATAATATATCCAACCGGTCTCTCCGTATTGGCAACGATGGTCAAAACACTTCGATAGTCGGTTATTTAACTATTGAAGTAAAAACAAACATCTATTTTAATGTATAACTAAACATCATACAATCACGGGCGTTTTTATTTAACATTCGCTTATTATTCAAATTCCCATATCTTACTAGATATTTCTCAAATCCTATTTTAGCCCTTTCACACTTCTTGGAAAACATTTCCAGTTATTATAAACTCTTATTCTCTAATGTTCCAGAAAATATACGTTATTAATGTTCAAAACATTTCCATTCTTTTCACGTTGTTTATTTTCTACACTAGGATAATATATCCTAACTATATTGGAAAAATATTTCCAATTTCATTTTAAACATTTTAATCTGCTAAGCATTCACTTTAAAACATTATTCACTTTAAGATGTGAATATCATTTCTATTATAGAAATCTGAACACCTTAATCAAATAATTCATCATTCAAGTAATAAATATCGTTATCTTGTTTACCAAAATCTCTTTCATAATTTATATTCCCATTCCACTTTATAAATTCTATTTCTAAGTCAACTTCTCGTTGAATCAATATCTTGTTTATAACTAAATATTGATTTCATATCCTATTACAATTCGTTGGTTTAAACTAAATATTAACTATCCTATCATATTATAATTCCTAAAAATAATTCATTCGACATCGTCGAATTATTGTTCTAATTCCTAATAGTGTGACTTAGTTCGAATCATATTCCAAACATCGAAATGATGTCATCGTTTCCTGGAACGATTCTCCTATTTCTCTTTCTAAACTCATTGTTTTATTTCTTTGGACAAACGTCATTACTTATTACTTTAGACTAAGTGGATTTCAAACCAAACTATTTTCATTCCCTAGGGAGTAGTGCTATATATAAAAATCACACTTAAGTTTGGTCAAAAACCCAAATTTATCGTTATAGTTCAAAACTTGTCATACGCTGTAATATTTCCCTTTATAACTAATCTCGACATAACAGTCATGCTTAAGCCTAGTCGACAACGTTATTTTATGGTTATAGTTCAAATACTTGCAATACGCTGCTATATTCCACTTTATAACTAATCTTGACATCTCTTTTCGTTACAAACTAATACCATTCCTTGACAATAGTGAAGTCGTTCAAGTTGGGGTATTTTATTTACCTCTCGACCTTGATCGACAACGTTCTTACCTTAAAAAAGATATAAGATCGTAACTCTAACTCCTTATTATTTATACTTCGCCAAATCGTATTTCTTGCTTTATTTTAAATATGGTTTTATTACGCTATATCCTTAATTTTTGATCAGTTTCTTGCTAAGTTATTTTCATTAGATTAATTTAAGACCAATTACTCTAACAATCATTTTCCAAATAAACAGTTAATTAAATCGACTTCATTCCATCAGTTAATTCGTGAACCGATTTTTAATTACTTCTTACCATTAGATTAATATTGTTAATCTAATAATATTTCTCAACTGTTTTCTTTAATTTAATTATCCAAATTATTCACTTGTCGGATAATTACATTTTCATACTTATTTAACTAAAAATCGTTTATATTTACTTTATGAAACGAACTATAAAATACCAGTTTATAATAGAACTTTTATTATAATTTAAAACTTCGCTTAAATTATAAAAATATAATTTTTATAATTATCTTCATTTATTTGCCAAACGGCCAATCAACTTCTTTAACAAAAAAATGGGTTTATGGTCGACTTTTGCTATTTTCTTAATTGATGTCATCTATTTATTAAATCAACATAACGTTGGATATCCATTGAACATGGTTCAAATAGTGCATATATAGTACATATAAATATTAAGGAATCTGGTTGGGTTCCTCCAACCAGTTTTCGCATCCACAGATGTTAGTGAAACAATTAACACTGATTTCATACTAGGGAATATTATAATCGATGGAATTAATATCTAACCGATGATGCGTACATATGCAACGGTATATAATAATCAACCAATTTAATTGTAATCTACCTAATTGGCCATCACACAACATTCAATCAACATAAAAATATAATTATAATATTTTAAAGTAGATTAGAGTTAGTGAATTTGCTCACCTTGCACGTTAACCGTTAAATAATGATTTGCGTCGGCTGATTTGGTTGAGCGGTTTATTTTGCCTAAATTCAGACGAGCTCCAAATGGCTTTGAATCAGTTCCAGAACGTAATCCGTGTCCATACAATTCCAGTGGACTTTATTTCGTTGTATTCTGATTATCCAGTCAAACGCTAATCCCCTTTCTCCTTTGTCGTTGAAAACGCGGGTACAGTAGCCGTTCACCATTTCCGCACCGCCTCCCATCCATTCTCCCTCCATACTTCTTCGTTCGAAATACTATAAATATCGATAAGGTAGAAATTTTTGCTTGTTGAACATTTATTTCGTGAAAATTTGGGCCTTTGAATCTACATGGCTCGCTTACAAGCTTACGCCCAAAAATGGATGCGCTGTCCCTTTTACTCTTCCGAACAGTGAAAAGAATGAAAGAAATGGGTCGGATCATCTGTACCCGTTGCCTTTTCACATCCAAAGGAAATAACAGTTTTGGTGACTGCTGAACACATGGGCCAAACCTACTAACAAAGAACGGATCGGTCAGCCCTACTAGACTCATTTCTTGTATTTTCCTCTTTGTACTTTGCTCACTTATGCGTCCAATTATTCTCATCATGGTTTCCCACTCCAAGTCTCCATCATTCAAAACCCGTGTATATTGCCACCAAGCTATCTTTTTGCTTTACATGCGACTTGTTTACTCACATAAATCTTGCAACACACGGTCACCTCCAGTACGCCACATCACATCCACACCTTCCCCGACATGGCAGTATTCATACGCCCAAAACTCGCATGTCCCACCTGACGCTCACAAATCCTCTCCCGACCTTGTCCTTCAACCCCAACCGCAAATACTGCTTTCTAGCCAACTTAAACCTTTCATTGTTTCGCATCTGCTCCCTTTGGAGACTAGGACCAACTCCTCCCTACAGACTGTGATATACAAGTTGCTTCCTCCGACCTACTTCACTACTCATGCACGCTCGGAACTCTAGCAACCACTTGTTGCCAAGCCCATCGGGATGTTTACAAGAGGGGAGAAAGAAACCCTTCGCATGTTTCAAGTATTCTTTCTTTGCTAACTTTAGAACCCTGCTCCCTGTATAGACTGTTAAACCCCAAACGTTATGTAAACAACTCTCCTGTGCTCCTCCTTTCTTCACAAAACCGGAAACCCTCAACAACTTCCGTTTATTATACACGTATATATATATATATATATATATATATATATATATATATATATATTTCCGTATGCAACTGTTCACTACCATAGCACCACCTTCTTATGGAATGCCTGCACATACCTTTCTTTTCATCACTGCAGCAAATAGGATTGTCACCATCTTGTACGTAGCTCCTTCTCCCCTTTGATTTTTATGCAACTCCTTTTGTTAACGCCAAGTCTTGATTCATATGTCCACTTCAGTCCATGATCCTTCCATCAACTTCACATTCTCTTATACATCGGCACCACCACCTCCTCCATTGTCACGCAAATCAACAGCAGGGTGCGAAACTTATATACTCCATTACCCCGCAACTTCCCATGCGGGTGCATCTCACCTTGGTAGTCATCACGCAACACTCACCTTGGCCAATACTTCATTATAGCGTCGAGGAACCGAAGTCCTATGTTGCTTCAAAAAATTCGAGCTGTTAATAACAGCATCGCAACTCCTACCCTGGCTTGAAATGTAGCACAGGCTCCAATGATCTCATACATGTGAAATTAGAATTTTTAGTGTGGTAGTTTACTTATAGTGATATTTAGAGGCCATTAAAATAAAACATTGAACTCTCGGTTTTGCTGAAGCTAAAATAGACGAAGCGGGGTGCTTCATTTTATAGTTGAGGAGGCTTATGTTTTAAGCAATAGATGGTAAAATTAGGCATGTGGTGAGTATTAGGGTAGCACGATGTTCCTACATTGATTTGTCTTAACATAAGGTATAGAAGTAAGGCTGCGATTTAGAGTATAGGTGATAGGTGTTGAAAATGAAATGGATTTATATGAAACATAACAGGCAAGGAAAAGTGATGTATACTTATTTATACAAATATGGACAATGTGCCGACTATTTTAACGTATGGGCTTTACTTACCCCTTCAGTATTAGGGAAACTATAGGGTAAGGGATTGTAGAATGATATGAAATGGTAGGTATGTTGAGTAAAAAAATTATTTATTTATTTATACCTTAATTATTTAATCTCTTACTCATAATCCCTTTTATATGATGTCACATTTCATGCTTGAGCCGCTAGGGACAAAAATAAGAACACAGTCATGTCCAGCGAGGTGTCAGGGTCCCAAAAATATAATAATATCGGTAGATTGACTTATATTCTGAAACCCCGAAATACTGATACAGGGTGCAGAATACCTCAAATAAAAAGTTGCTTATTTAATTAATTAAAAATTGCATTAAAATTCTAAAAATTAAATTATCACTACATCTCAGAAGAACCTTGTCCAAATTCGAACCGATATCTAGTTATATCAAATAAACCGTTACGGTCGGTAAACGATTCTATAGCGACTATTTAGAAATTTGATTTGGACATAACTCACAATCTATAACGCGAAATCTTGATTTTTCACTTCTGTTAGACAGATATAGTTTAACGGATCCCAATGTTTCTTGTTTCGAAGAAATCCGACTAATAACAGATTTTGTACACTCAGTTGAAGTTCAGAACGTTAAATTACAAACTGCCGCGATATTACGGGCTCGATTATATTTAATATTTATTTTTATACGTTCAACTTCATTTTAATTAATATATAAATCCACTTATATTACTAATTCAATATTTAAACTGATTTAAATATTCAAATACAAAACGATAAAAATGCGTGACATTACATTCCTTCCCCCTTAAAATAATTTCGTCCCCGAAATCACTAAGGTAGGGAAAATGTTACGAATCTTATTATAACCAGGTTAAAAATCTTTTTATTTAATTTCTTAAATTCAGTATTCAACAGAAACGATTAATTTAAATTAAAAATATTAATTTCCTTTTATTACTGAATATTTTCGAAAATTCTGAAAATCTCCTAACAATTTTATATTTTCAGAGAATTTCGCCAGCATCTCCTCTCCATGGCACATTCGGTACTACAACAACTTACCACTCTGGGCCTTCTCCAGATCCAAAATAAAACAATCAAGAGACTTTCCAAAAATAGCTCATAAATCTCATACCGTAATATAATATAAACTTGTACCTTTTTGTTGGCATTTAACTCTACCTCTGCCATTTGCTATCACTTTAGCATATATCCAAACATCCTTGGTTGATCTCCCATCAATCCATTCTCAAACCAATCTTTCACTTTTACTAAGCCAGATTTCTATTGCAACTCCAATTCCATATACTAATTTATTTCTCAAATCGGTTATCTTCATCTCCAAATTCAAAATTCGATTCTTATTCTCCAAGAATCAATTCATTTTAATAACTCGAATCTCCAATATTTCTCTTTTACAATTTTCATTCTGGATCGTTCCAAATTCAGCCCAATTTTGTTTATCTTAGTTAAGTTCCACTTTTACCATTTTAACTCCATAAGTTAAATCTTTATTTCAGAATTCAAATTCCTTGGATTTTCTTCAAATCAGTTTGAAATCATATATAATTCAAAACAATTGGATTTCTAACAACTTGTTTCCTCACAATAATTCAAAACAAAATAATTGTTAGTAATCCGTCACTTAGAATCTCGAAAATGAACACTGATAGAAACACCCCACCTCCGTTAGGGTCACTCTCAAAGGGAATGCCCTAATTTTGGTGGAGGTTTATAAGTACAAGTCACAGATATACAAGACAGATATAAGAACACATATTTGTAAAACAGCGGAAGAACAACAAACTTTATTTCGTTAAGTCAAATACGTGTTACAACAACATCCTTTCCAAAAACATAACATAACACTTTCATAATCTGTCTTGAGTACATTATTTAAAGAAGCATAAATAAAACATAGATAAACTGCAAAAGCCCCTTAGTGGATTGTCCAAAGCCATAGTTCAAAACAGGAAAGTCCAAGCAATACATTTCTCTTCTTCAAGCTGAATGTTAAGGCTGATCAAGCTGCTGTGTTCCCTCCTTGTGGACCTGGGGGGGGGGGGGGAAACGGAAGAAAGAAGACAAAAGAAAAATAGAGTCAGACATAAAGCCTGAGTAAGTCTAGTACTACTTTGTCTATGAATAAAGAACTGGGTATGATAAGTATAAACAGGAAGTGGGCAAGCACAATAAACTTGGTTAAGTTGTCTAGGGTCGAATATACTATCGTACCCCATGTTAATCTCTGAACCCATATAAACTAGTTTCCAATTTGCACCCCAAAATCAGGGTGATGTGATCCATTCTATGATGATCGGCTCCTACTCGCATAGTTACATGTGTCTTACGGCCCCCGATGTTGTAGTTACCTATGCTGGTCCCACCATGGGGTGTATCAAGTCCCATAGTGGCAACCCGACACAACCTTAGAGTGCACAGGTATGCTACTGGTGTCCAGTGCCTTATTTTTCTGCGCCGGAGTGTGTGCACGCCCGCACTCCGTTAGAACCTACACTGCTACACCACCGCCGTCGCTTTGACCTCTTACAATCAGCCCAGTAATCGTGCCCCACCCTGCCTAGTTTCAGGGTATCCTGATACACCTTTTAGGGTTACTGCTGAAAAGGGTCCCCCGTTACTAGGTTTTCTATCTCTAGCCAACATGCTAAGTTGGTTAAGTGTTTCCTACCTAACCCCACCAGTCCGTTTAGTTTAGCATGTTCCATTTTGATTAAGTTTTTAGTCCACTTAATCCTAACAATCCTGACTCAGCCTTAATTGTCTTATTAAGGCCCTGACCTCTCACATTAGACAGGTATTGTTGTGGCTGCCTGTTGCCGGTTGGTTCCGGGCAGTCTTACGCCACAACTCAGTCTAACCTCGGGTCCTTGCTGGGCTCCATGTTTAACCTCCCACATTGGATAGGTATTGTTGTGACTACTGGACAGCCGGGCGGTTCCGGGCAGGTTTACATCACAACTCAATCCAACCTCGGGTTAAACACATCGTATGTTCTACATTTACATATTTTGTCATTCCTCTTTATTTCTTATATGTAAATATTTGCGGCCCATTATTAAGTTAATGGTGTAAAGGTTACACCAATCATGGGCCCAACCCATACTTGAACTTGGGCCCTTCTATTTTATATTTTCATTCATTAGTAATTTTAACCCAACGTTATTTTCCCCCGTTTTACACGTCCGTTTATATATATTGGGCTTAGCCTTTTAAAGCCCAATTTAGCCATGCGAAAAGGGGAGGCTTATGGCGTATACACAAAGAGGGGAAAGTGAGCGCATAAACTTGCAATACGACGTTGGAAATATAAAATAGAAATTGGTGTACTTGCATAGTGGTAACATAGGTGACATGAATCAAAGCATGTGAACTTGCATAGGTTTAACTACCACATGAATCTATATTTTTATTTAGGCATAATGTCAAACATAAGCATGTCATAAATATTCCTCGCATAAGCATAGCATAATGTCAAACATAAGCATGGCATAAATACTTTTGGCATAAACATGGCATAATGTCAAACATAAGCATGGCATAAGTAAAGTTAAATTTTGTTCATGGCATAAACATAAACATGTCATGTTCATAAGGTTTCTACATGTTTACAAAGGGGATACTTTGTTACCAATACAAAAGCATAATTCAACTTAATCATGGTTTAAGTCTAATCACATAACAACGGTATAAAAATACTTATGCATAAATATTCCTAATCATGGTGTTTGCTTTAAACTTGCAAAAA
This sequence comes from Allium sativum, assembly GCA_030737875.1. Lineage (NCBI taxonomy): Eukaryota > Viridiplantae > Streptophyta > Magnoliopsida > Asparagales > Amaryllidaceae > Allium > Allium sativum. The sequence continues at coordinate 202,854,172 of CM060926.1, read as the reverse complement.
GGGGATTTTTGAGTCTAGCCTAGCCATGTCTCACATATGTCATTTTAACAATATAGAACTAACATGGATTTCAATTATGCCAAATAACATTCCTAGCCTAGCCATATTCATAAGTTTGCAAAAGCATGACTTAATACATGATGCCTAATTCTCAACATAATTTCATATGAACTATAACCAAACTGGTTTTAATTACATACAAATATACATCATGATGGCATAATAATAAAGCCCCAAACTTGCATGAATTTCAATCAACTACATACATGTAGCTTCAACATAGATTATATAATTTGCGAAATATTCCAAACGTTTACTTGCATAGAACTACCGCATGTAGTTCTTTATAACATAATTCAAGAATATCCAAACGTATACAAATTGATAAGAACGCCTAAGTATGAATTACTTTTACTGCCACAATTCAAGCATACACATCAACACAATTGTTTATTCATACCAAAGTAATACTCTACTTACAATGGTTGCGGCGAATTCTCTAATTAAGAGATATGATTCCTTTGTTGAATTGATTGGCTTTAGGTTGCTTGAATTGCTTTAGGCTTTAGAACTTTCTTCCTAATTCTCTCTCTAGTTGGCGGCTACTCTTTGTCGTTCCTCAGCAACATGGCGGCTATGTTCTTAATTTGAATGAATAGATTAGGGTTTAGTCTAGGGTTGTTTATATAGAGGTTAGGAATTGATTAGGACCATTGATGTTGCTAGGTTAGATCGTAGCCATCCATTAGGAAGAGAGACCAATAAAAACCCGCCACCTAGCCCTAATGACAAAGCAGACCACAGAAATTCGACCACACACCGACCTGGCCAGCCAGGTTGACTGGGCTCGACCAGGTCGATACCCCTGTCGACAGGGCTGTCGACAGCCCTGTCGACATGGGTAGCCCAGGTCGACAGCCCAGTCGACCTGGGTGGCCCAGGAGGGTGTTCTTCCACCCTGGCCCAATGGGCCCCACTTCGGAATATTTAATTATTTAATTCTGTTTGAATTTTAAATTTAATTCAAAAACTTCCGAAGGCCATATCTTCTTCATACGGACTCCGTTTTTCGAAAACTCGGACTCTATTTCGCGTATTTTTCCGAGACGAACGCAATGGCGTATCCCGTTTCCCTTAGTTCTTTGATTTGAATTTGATTATACTTTAATTCATGAATTTCACAGTTATAGAATTTTCGGGGTGTTACACTGATAATGCGGCCGTCACCATCAGAACTTATTTTCCAGTGATCAAAGTTAGTTCGATACTATATCACCTTCAAAATTCATTTGAAAACACTTCGATTTTGAATTTTACTTCAAAATATCTTTCACAGTACTTGGAAAACAATTTCAAATCACCCAGGATTTTTAAATTCCCATATATTTAATCCAAACATTATTTCCAACTCTTTTCCAAGTTTCTAGAGTTTTATTTCATTTCTGGTTTTAAATTCAGATTCAGTTCATCTGATTTTGCATATTATACTTATATAATATTTCGATTGTTTATTTATATAACCAACTCAATTATGAATCTTATTCGATCATAATAACGATCAACACTATCAATACATATTAGATAATTCCAATATATATGTTTTCTTTATATCAAAATATTTTTTTTGTAAAATTATTTTATTTACCCTCTTTTAAAAACGTACTGCGTCGAATTACTCTGTTCAAGAGTTTAGAAATACCTATCGACACAGTTTGCATTACTGTTTCGACCAGAATTTATTAACCTCTCGACTGACCAGTCAACACAATATAAAACAATTTTTTATATTAATTTACAAATACGCGCTCATATATATACACTCATATTCAATCTAGGGTATTACTGACCCCATCTCTACTGAGTTACGCCACAGAGACAAGGTAATAACTTAACCTTCAGATCTGATACCAACTGTGATGGCCCGAAAATCCGTACCAATTTGGGCTGACTAATATCCTACACATTCAACTCAAAATACACGAAAATTAAGATCATTAATAGAAAGAAATACGAGAATGAGAAGGATAAGATAGAACTTATAGAGAGAAGAAGAAGATCACAACTGAATAGAATCAGAGTAAACAACAAAACTCAGAGTGAACGAATAAAATGTATTATATAACATAACTTTGAAATACAAATCTGTTTTGTATATACATACCATTATCAGAGTACAATACATCATATCACAGCAGAAATAAGCTCTAAATAATAACGATGAAGCCTTCTGCTTTGAGCTCCACCAGAGGTATCTGTACAAGCCTAAAACACTTGACTTCCCGTACAAATTTGGGCACCCAAGAGTTTAGGGAAAACACAAACAAAATAAACTCTGGGTCAGTCATGGGACTGGTGTGAGTAAATTCTAACCATACTGTTTAACTTTGAAAATCCTTTTGAAACAAAAGGATAATAGTAAAACCAGACCACACATAAATACGGACGGTTTTTACCTTACTATAACCCAAAATATTTTGATATCAAAATCCAGTGATATTATAATAATGTCTACTCAATTAAATAACCAAATAGCAGAACGCTTGCGTCTCACGCTCCACATATATAAAATATAAAATCAAAGACCACAGAGCGCTTATTGGAGAATGGATTCCAACAGACAAGGTATGGGAGCACCTTCCGATCAGTGTACTCTAGAGGGTATACACTGGGTTTCAACAAAAATATCTTGCAATTCGACCACACGTGACCGAGCACTCATTTAGATTGAGTGTATCGAATATATTACCATCCACGGTTGTTGGCCATCCAACCGTAATCCGAAGATACAGAATCGAAAAGAAGAACAAATATGAATTTTCTCTAGATATGTGACAATACACCTTGCTTCGGGATGACCCAACTAGCCATGCTGCCTAGCCCAACTTTTGTTACTTCTTGGTTGTAAGGCTAGAGGCTACGTCTATCTTCAGAACATCTGATCACCATTCACTTTTAGTGCCGCATCGTCAAACCTATCAATTCACTAATCGATTTCCAAAAATATCACGGGTATAAAAAGCTAAGAGGAACAAATTCCTCCGCCACCAGACGTAATACCTTTAAGAGATCAACCAAACGTGATTTGTTAGGTATACTCTGTCAGACACTCGTCCATACAAATTGTCCTCGGACTGGACAAACAGAAAACACCATTCTAGAACAGGACGACCCTTGCATTTCACTTCGTCTTTAATTTTCTTTAGCATAACATAATTCTCAGCGCTTATGCCTATACGGAGTGGATTCAGATAATAAATCCAACCGGTCTCTCTGTATTGACAATGATGGTCAAAACACTTCGATAGTCGGTTATTTAACTATCAAAGTAAAAACAAACATCTATTCTAACGTATAACTAAACATCATACAATCACGGACGTTTTTATTTAACATTCGCTTATTATTCAAATTCCCATATCTTACTAGATATTTCTCAAATCCTGTTTTAGCCCTTACACACTTCTTGGAAAACATTTCCAGTTATTATAAACTCTTATTCTCTTATGTTCTAGAAAATATACGTTATTAACATTCAAAACATTTCCATTCTTTTCACGTTCTTTATTTTCTACACTTGGATAATATATCCTAACTATATTGGAAAAATATTTCCAATTTCATTATAAATATTTTAATCTATCAAGTGTTCACTTTAAAACATTATTCACTTTAAAATGTGAATATCATTTTTGTTATAGAAATCTGAACACCTTTATCAAATAATTCATTATTCAAGTAATAAATGTCGTTATCTTGTTTACCGAAATCTCTTTCATAATTTATATTCCCATTCCACTTTAAAAACTCTATTTCTAACTCAACTTCTTGTTGAATCAATATCTAGTTTATAACTGAATATTTATTTCATATCCTATTACGATTCGTTGGTTTAAACTAAATATTCACTATCCTATCAGATTATAATTCCTAAAAATAATTCATTCGACTTCATCGAATTATGGTTCTAATTCCTAATAGTGTGACTTAGTTCTAATCATATTCCAAACATCGAAATGATGTCATCGTTTCCTGGAATGATTCTCCTATATCTCTTTCTAAACTCATTCTTGTATTTCTTTGGACAAACGTCATTACTTGTTACTTTAGACTAAGTGGATTTCAAACCAAGCTGTCTTCATTCCCTAGGGAGTAGTGCTATATATAAAAATCACGCTTAAGTTTGGTCAGCAACGCTAATTTATCGTTATAGTTCAAAACTTGTCATACGCTGTAATATTTCCCTTTATGACTAATCTCGACATAACAATCACGCTTAAGCCTAGTCAACAATGTTATATTATCGTTATAGTTCAAATACTTGCAATATGCTACTATATTCCACTTTATAACTAATCTCAACATCTCTTTTCATAACAAACTAATACCATTCCTTGACAATAGTGAAGTCGTTCAAGTTGGGGTATTTTAATTACCTCTCAGACCTTGATCGTCAACGTTCTTACCTTAGAACAGATATAAGGTCATAACTCTAACTCCTTATTATTTATACTTCGTCAAATCATATTTCTTGCTATATTTTAAATATGGTTTTATTACGCCATATCCTTAATTTTTGATCAGTTTACCGCTATTATATTTTCATTAGATTAATTTAAGACCAATTTCTCTAATAATAATTTTCCAAATAAACAGTTGATTAAATCAACTTCATTCCATCAGTTAATTCGCGAACTGATTTTTAATTAATTCTTACCATTAGATTATTATAATTAATCTAATAATATTTCTCAACTGTTTGCTTTAAAATAATTATCCAAATTATTCACTTGTCGGATAATTACTGCTTCATACTTATTTAACTAAAAAATCGTTTATATTTACTTTATAAAACGAACTATAAAATACCAGTTTGTAATAGAACTTCTTTTATAATTTAAAATTTCGCTTAAATTATAAAAATATAATTTTTATAATTAACTTCGTTGATTTGGCCAATCAACTTATTTAACAAAAAAATGGGTTTATGGTCGATTGTTGCTATTTTCTTAATGGACGTCGTCTATTTATTAAATCAACAAAAGGTTGGATTTCCATTCAACATGGTTCAAACAGTGCATATATTGTACATATAAATATTGAGGAATCCAGTTGGATTCCTCCAGTTGGATTCCTCCAATCAGTTTCCGCATCCACAGATATTAGTCAAACAATTAACATTGATTTCATAGTAGGGAATATTATAATCGATGGAATTAGTATCCAACCGATGATGTGTACATATGCAACGATATATAATATTCAACCACTTTAATTGTAATCTACCTAATTGACCATCACACGGCATTCAAACAACATAAAAATATAATTATAATAATTTAAAGTAGATCAGAGTTAGTGAATTTACTCACTTTGCGCGTTAACCATTAAATAACGATTTGCGTCGGCTGATTTGGTTGAGCGGTTTATTTTGCCTAAATTCAGACGAGCTCCAAATGGCTTTGAATCAGTTCGAGAACGTAGTCCGTGTCTACACAATTCCAGTGGACCTTATTTCGTCGCATTCTGATTATCTAGTCAAACGCTAATCCCCTTTCTCCTTAGTCGTTGAAAACGCGGGTACAGTAGCCGTTCACCATTTGCCGCACCCCCTTCCATCCATTCTCCTTCCATACTTCTTCGTTCGAAATACTATAAATATCGATAAGTTAGAAATTTTTGCTTGTTGAACATTTATTTCGTGAAAATTTGGGCCTTTGAATCTACATGGCTCGCTTACAAGCGTACGCCCAAAAATGGATGCGCCATCCCCTTTACTCTTCTGAACAGCGAAAAGAATGATTGATATGGGCTGGATCATCTGTACTCGTTGCCTTGTCACATCCAAAGGAAATAACAATGTTGGTGCCTGCTGAACACATGGGCAAAACCTACTAACAAAGAACGGCTCGGTCAGCCCTACTGGACTCATTTCTTGTATTTTCCACTTTGTACTTTGCTCACTTATACGTCCAGTTCTTCTCATCATGGTTTCCCACTCCAAGTCTCCATCATTTAAAACCCGCGTATGTTGCCACCATGCCATCTTCTTGCTTTACATGCGACTTGTTTACTCACATAAATCTTACAACACACGGTCACCTCCAGTACACAATGTCACATCCACACCTTCCCTGACATGGCAGTATTCATAAGCCCAAAACTCGCCTGCCCCACCTGACGCTCACTAATCCTCTCTCGACCTTGTCCTTCAACCCCAACCGCAAATACTGCTTCCTAGACAACTTAAACCTTTCACTGTTTTGCATCTGCTCCCTTTGTAGACTAGGACCGACTCCTCCCCACAGACTGTGATATCCAAGCTGCTTCCTCCGACCTACTTCACTACTCATGCACGCTCGGAACTCCAGAAACCACTTGTTGCCAAGCCATCGGGATGTTTACAAGCGGGGAGAAGGAAACTCTTCGCATGTTTCAAGTATTATTTCTTGGTTAACTTTAAAACCCTGCTCCCTGTATAGACTGTTAAACCCAAAATGTTATGTAAAAAACTCTCCTGTGCTCCTCCTTTCTTCACAAAACCGGAAACCCTCATCAACTTCCCTTTATTATATACGTATATACATATTTTTCCGTATGCAACCGTTCACTACCGTAGCACCACCTTCTTATGGAATGCCTGCGCATACCTTTCTTTTCATCACTGCAGCAAATAGGAATGTCACCGCCTTGTACGCGGCTCCTTTTCCCCTTTGATTTTCATGCAACTCCATTTGTTAACGCCAAGTCTTGATTCATACGTCCACTCCAATCCATGATCCTTCCATCAACTTCACATTCTCCCATACATCGGCACCACCACCTCCTCTGTAGTCACGCAAATCAACAGCAGGGTGCGACACTTATATACTCCATTACCCCGCAACTTCGCATGTGGGTGCATCTCACCTTGCTAGTCATCACGCAACACCTGCCTTAGCCAATACTTAATTATAGCGTCGAGGAACCAAAGTCCTATGCTGCTTCAAAAAACTCAAGCTGTTAATAACAACGTCGCAACTCCTACCCTGGCTTGAAATGAAGCACAGTCTCCAACGATCTCATACATGTGAAAATTAGAATTTTTAGTGTGATAGTTTACTTTTAATGATTTTTAGAGGCCATTAAAATAAAACATTGAACTCTCTGTTTTGCTGAAGCTGAAATAGACGCTGCGGGGCGCTTCATTTTATAGTTGAGGAGGCTTAAGTTTTAAGCAATAGACGGTACAAGTAGGCATGTGGTGAGTATTAGGGTAGCACGATGTTCCTACATTGATTTGTGTTAACATAAGGTATAAAAGTAAGGCTGCGATTTAGAGTATAGGTGATAGGTGTTGAAAATGAAATGGATTTATATGAAACTTAACAGGCAAGGAAAAGAGATGTATACTTATTTATACAAGTATGGACAATACACCGACTATTTTAACGTATGGGCTTTACTTACCCCTTCAGTATTAGGCAAACTATAGGGTAAGGGACTGTATAACGATATGAAATGGTAGGTATGGTGAGTAAAAAATTTATTTATTTATTTATACCTTAGTTATTTAATTTCTTACTTATAATCCCTTTTATATGATGTCACATTTCATGCTTGAGCCGCTAGGGACAGAAATAAGAACACAGTCGTGTCTAGCGAGGTGTCAGGGTCCCAAAAATATAATAATATCGGTAGATTGACTTATATTCCGAAACCCCGAAATACTGATACAGGGTGCAAAATACTTCAAATAAAAAGTTACTTATTTAATTAATTTAAAATTGCATTAAAATTCTAAAAATTAAATTATCACTACATCTCAAAAGAACCTTGTCCAAATTCGAATCCGATATCTAGTTATATCAAATAAACCATTACGGTCAATAAACGATTCTATAGCGACAATCTGGAAATTTGATTTGGACATAAGTCACAATCTATAATGTGAAATCTTTATTTTCCACTTCTGTTAGAAAGATATAGTTTAACGGATCCCGACGTTTCTTGTTTCGAAGAAATCCGACTAATAACGGATTTTGTACACTCTGTTGAAGTTCAGAACGTTAGATTACAAACTGCCACGATATTACGGGGCTCGATTATATTTAATATATATTTTTACACGTTCAACTTGGTTTTAATTAATATATAAATCCACTTATATTACTAATTCAATATTTAAACTGATTTAAGTATTCAAATACAAACCGATAAAAATGCGGGACATTACATTCCTTCCCCCTTAAAAGAACTTCGTCCCCGAAATTACTAAGGTAGGGAAAATGTTACGAATCTTATTATAACCAAGTTAAAAATCTTTTTATTCCATTTCTTAAATTCAGTATTCAATAGAACCGATTAATTTAAATTAAAAATATTAATTTCCTCTTATTACCGATTTTTTTTGAAAATTCTGACAATCTCCTAACAACTTCAAATTTTCAGAGAATTTCGCCAGCATCTCCTCTGCACGGCACATTCGGTACTACTACAACTTACCACTTTGGGCCCCCTCCAGATCCAAAATAAAACAATCAAGTGACTTTCCAAAAATAGCTCATAAATCTCATACCCTAATATAATTTAAACTTGTACCTTTTTGTTGGCATTTAACTCTACCTCTGCCATTCGCTATCACTTTAGCATATATCCAAACATCCTTGGTTGATCTCCCATCAATCCATTCTCAAACCAATCTTTCGCTTTTACTAAGCCAAATTTCTGTTTCAACTCCAATTCCATATACTGATTTATTTCTCAAATCGGTTATGCTCATCTCCAAATTCAAAATTTGATTCTTATTCTCTAAGAGTCGATTCATTTTAATAACTTCAATCTCCAATATTTCTCTTTTACAATTTTCATTCTGGATCGTTCCAAATTCAGTCCAATTTTGTTTATCTTAGTTAAGTTCCACTTTTACCATTTTAACTCCCTAAGTTAAATCTTTATTTCAGAGTTCAAATTCCTGGGATTTTCTTCAAATCATTTTGAAATCATATATAATTCAAAACATTTGAATTTCTAACACCTTGTTCCCTCATAATAATTCAAAACAAAATCATTGGCAGTAATCCGTCACTTAGAATCTTGAAAATGAACACTGATAATGCGGCCGTCACCATCAGAATTTATTTTCCAGTGATCAAAGTTAGTTCGATACTATATCACCTTCAACATTCATTTGAAACACTTTCATTTTGAATTTTGCTTCAAAATATCTTTCACAGTACTTGGAAAACAATTTCAAATCAGCTAGGATTTTAAAATTCCCATATATTTAATCCAAACATTATTTCCAACTCTTTTCCAAGTTTTTAGAGTTTTATTTCAATTCTGGTTTTAAATTCAGATTCAGTACATCTGATTTTGCATATTATGCTTATATAATATTTCGATTAGTTACTTATATAACCAACTCAACTATAAATCTTATTCGATCATAATAACGATCAATAATATCAATACATATTAGATAATTGCAATATATATGTTTTCTTTATATCAAAATATATTTTTGGGTAAAATTATTTTATTTACCCTCTTTTAAAAATGTACTATGTCGTATTACTCTGTTCAAGAGTTTAGAAATACCTATCGACACAGTTTGCATTACTGTTTCGACCAGAATTTATAAACCACTCGGCTGACCAGTCAACACAATATAAAACAGTTTTTTATATTAATTTACAAATGCGCGCTCATATATATGCACTTATACTCAATCTAGGGTATTACTAACCCCATCTCTATTGAGTTATGCCACAGAGCCAAGGTAATAACTTAACCTTCAGCTCTGATACCAATTGTGATGGCCCGAAAATCCGTACCAATTTGAGATGACTAATATCCTACACATTCAACTCAAAATACACGAAAATTAATATCATTAATAGAAAAAATAAGAGAATGAGAAGGATAAGATAGAACTTATAGAGTAGAAGAAGAAGAAGATCACAATTGAATAGAATCAGAGTAAACAACGAAACTCATAGCGGAACGAATAAAATGTATTATATAACATTACTTTGAAATACAAATCTGTATTGTACATACATACCATTATCAAAGTACAATACATCATATCATAGCTAAAATAAGCTCTAAATACTAACGGTGAAGCCTTCTGCTTTGAGCTCCTCCAGAGGTATATGTACAAGCCTGAAACACTTGACTTCCAATACAAATTTGGGCACCCAAGAGTTTAGGGAAAACACAAACAAAATAAACTCTAGGTCAGTCACGGGACTGGTGTGAGTAAATTCCAACCATACTATTTAACTTTGAAAATCCTTTTGATACAAAAGGATAAGAGTAAGACCAACCCACACATAAATACAGATGGTTTTTACCTTACTATAACCCAAAATATTTTGATATCAAAATCCAGTGATATTATAATAATGTCTACTCAATTAAATAACCAAGTACCAGAACGCTTGCATCTCACGCTCCACATATATATAATATAAAATTAAAAAACTATAGAGCGCTTATTGGAGAATGGATTCCAATAGACAAGGTATGGGAGCACCTTCCGATCAGTGTACTCTAGAGGGTATACACTGGGTTTCAACAAGAATGTCTTGCAACCTGGCCGCACGTGACCGACCACTCATTTAGCATGAGTGTATCGAATATATTGCCACCCACGGTTGTTGGCCATCCAACCGTAATCCGAAGATACAGAATCGAAAAGAAGAACAAATATGACTTTTCTCCAGATCGGTGACAATACACCCTGCTTGGAGATGACCCAACTAGTCATGCTGCCTAGCCCAACATTTGTTACTTCCTGGTTGTGAGGCTAGAGGCTACGTCTATCTTCAGAACATCTGATCATAATTCACTTTGAATTCCACATCGTCAAACCCATCAATTCACCAATCGATTTCCAAAAATATCACGGGTATAAAAAGCTAAGAGGAACGAATTTCTCCCCCACCAGATGTAATACCTTTAAGAGATCAACCAAACGTGATTTTGTTAGGTATACTCTGTCTGACACTCGTCCATACAAGTTGTCCTAGGACTGGACAAACAGAAAACACCATTACGGAATAGGGAGACCCTTGCATTTCACTTCGACTTTAATTTTCTTCAGCATAATATAATTCGCAGTGCTTATGCCTATACGGAGTGGTTTCAGATAATATATCCAACCGGTCTCTCCGTATTGACAACAATGGTCAAAACACTTCGATAGTCGGTTATTTAACTTTCAAAGTAAAACAAACATCTATTCTAATGTATAACTAAACATCATACAATCACGGGCGTTTTTATTTAACATTCGCTTATTATTCAAATTCCCATATCTTACTAGATATTTCTCAAATCCTGTTTTAGCCCTTTCACACTTCTTGGAAAACATTTCTAGTTATTATAAACTCTTATTCCCTTATGTTCCAGAAAATATACGTTATTAACGTTCAAAACATTTCCATTCTTTTCACGTTCTTTATTTTCTACACTTGGATAATATATCCTAACTATATTGGAAAAATATTTCCAATTTCATTTTAAACATTTTAATCTGCTAAGCATTCACTTTAAAACATTATTCATTTTAAGATGTGAATATCATTTCTATTATAGAAATCTGAACACCTTAATCAAATAATTCATCATTCAAGTAATAAATACATTCACATAATTCATCTATTATAGAAATCCAAATGATGTCATCGTTTCCTGGAACGATTCTCCTATTTCTCTTTCTAAACTCATTCTTATATTTCTTTGGATAAACGTCATTAATTTTTACTTTAGACTTAGTGGATTTCAAACCAAACTGTTTTCATTCCTTAAGGGGTAGTGCTATATATAAAAATCACGCTTAAGTTTGGTCAGCAAAGCTAATTTATCATTATAGTTCAAAACTTGTCATACGCTGTAATATTTCCCTTTATAACTAACCAAGACATGACAGTCACGCTTAAGCCTAGTCAACAACGTTATTTTATCGTTATAGTTTAAATACTTGCAATATGCTGCTATATTCCACTTTATAACTAATCTCGACATCTCTTTTCGTTACAAACTAATACCATTCCTTGACAATAGCGTAGTCGTTCAGGTTGGGGTATTTTATTTACCTCTCAGACCTTGATCGACAACGTTCTTACCTTAGAACATATATAAGTTCGTAACTCTAACTCCTTATTATTTATGTTTCATCAAATCGTATTTCTTGCCTTATTTTAAATATGGTTTTATTATGCCATATCCTTAATTTTTGATCAGTTTACCGCTAAGTTATTTTCATTAGATTAATTTAAACCAATTACTCTAATAATCATTTTCCAAATAAACAGTTGATTAAATCAACTTCATTCCATCAGTTAATTCGTGAACTTATTTTAAATTACTTCTTACCATTAGATTAATATAATTAATCTAATAATATTTCTCAACTGTTTGCTTTAAAATAATTATCCAAATTATTCACTTATCGAATAATTATAGCTTCATACTTATTTAACTAAAAAATCGTTTATATTTTCTTTATAAAACGAACTATAAAATACCAGTTTATAATAGAACTTCTATTATAATTTAAAATTTTGCTTAAATTATAAAAATATAATTTTTATAATTATCTTCGTTGATTTTCCTAATGGCCAATCAACTTCTTTAAGAAAAAAATGGGTTTATGGTCGACTGTTGCTATTTTCTTACTCGATGTCATCCATTTATTAAATCAACATAACGTTGGATTTCCATTCAACATGGTTCAAACAGTGCATATACAGTAAATATAAATATTCAACCACTTTAATTGTAATCTACCTAATTGACCATCACACAACATTCAAACAACATAAAAATATAATTATAATATTTAAAGTAGATCCGAGTTAGTGAATTTACTCACCTTGCGCGTTAACCGTTAAATAATGATTTGCGTCGGCTGATATGGTTGAGTGGTTTATTTTGCCTAAATTCAGACGAGCTCCAATTGGCTCTGAATTAGTTCCAGAACGTACTCCGTGTCCATATGATTCCAGTGGACCTTATTTCATTATATTCAGATTACTTAGTCAAATGATAATCCCCTTTCTCATTTGTTGTTGAAAACGCGGCTGCAGTAGCCGTTCACCATTTGCCGCATCCCTTTCCATCGATTCTCCCTCCATACTTCTCCGTTTCAAATACTATAAATATCGATAAGGTAGAAATTTTTGCTTGTTGAACATTTATTTCGTGAAAATTTGGGCCTTTGAATCTTGTTGGCTCGCTTTCAAGCGTACACCCAAAAATGGATGTGCCATCACCTTTACTCTTCCGAACAGCGAAAAGAATGAAAGATATGGGCCGGATCATCTGTACCCGTTGCATTTTCACATCCAAAGGAAATAACAATGTTGGTGCCTGCTGAACACATAGGCCAAACCTACTAACAAATAACGGCTCGGTCAGCCCTACTGGACTCATTTCTTGTATTTTCATCTTTGTACTTTGCTCACTTATACATCCAGTTCTTCTCATCATGGTTTCCCACTCCAAGTCTCCAACATTTAAAACCCACGTATATTGCCACCATGCCATCTTCTTGCTTTACATGCGACTTGTTTACTCATATAAATCTTACAATACACGGTCACCTCCAGTACACAACATCACGTCCACACCTTCCCCGACATGGCAGTATTCATACGCCCAAAACTCGCCTGCCCCACCTGACGCTCACTAATCCTCTCCCAACCTTGTCCTTCAACGCCAACCGCAAATACTGGTTCCTATCCAACTTTTACCTTTCACTGTTTCGCATCTGCTCCCTTTGGAGACTTGGACCGATTCCTCCCCACAGACTGTGATATCCAAACTGCTTCCTCTGACCTACTTCACTACTCATGCACGCTCGGAACTCCTGCAACCACTTGTTTCTAAAACCATCGGGATGTTTACAAGGGGGAGAAAGAAACCCTTCGCATGTTTCAAGTATTCTTTCTTTGTTAACTTTAAAACCATGCACCCTGTATAGACGGTCAAACCCCAAACGTTATGTAAATAACTCTCCTGTGCTCCTCCTTTCTTCACAAAACCGGAAACCCTCATCAACTTTCCTTTATTATATATATATATATATATATATATATCCGTATGCAGCCGTTCACTACCATATCGCCGCCTTCTTATGGAATGCCTATACATACCTTTCTTTTCATCACTGCAGCAAATAGGAATGTCACCACCTTGTATGTGGCTCCTTCTCCCCTTTGATTTTCATGCAACTCCTTTTGTTAACGCCAAGTCTTGATTCATACGTCCACTCCAGTCCATGATCCTTCCATCAACTTTACATTCTCATATACATCGGCACCACACCTCCTCCATTGTCACGCAAATCAACAGCAGGGTGAGACACTTATATACTCCATTACCCCGCAACTTTGCATGCGAGTGAATCTCACCTTGGTAGTCATCATGCAACACCCGCCTTGGCCAATACTTCATTATACCGTCGAGGAACCGAAGTCCTATGTTGCTTCAGAAAACTTGAGCTGTTAATAACAGCGTCGTAACTCCTACCCTGGCTTGAAATGAAGCACAGGCTCCAATGATCTCATACATGTGAACATTAGAATTTTTAGTGTGGTAGTTTACTTATAATGATTTTTAGAGGCCATTAAAATATAACATTGAACTCTCGGTTTTGCTGAAGCTGAAATAGACGAGTCCGGGTGCTTCATTTTATAGTTGAGGAGGCTTAAGTTTTAAGCAATAGACGGTACAAGTAGGCATGTGGTGAGTATTACGGTAGCACGATGTTCCTACATTGATTTGTGTTAACATAAGGTATAGAAGTAAGGCTGCGATTTAGAGTATAGGTGATAGGTGTTGAAAATGAAATGGATTTATATGAAACTTAACAGGCAAGGAAAAGAGATGTATACTTATTTATACAAGTATGGACAATACGCCGACTATTTTAACGTATGGCTTTACTTACCCCTTTAGTATTAGGCAAACTATAGGGTAAGGGACTGTAGAACGATATGAAATGGTAGGTATGGTGAGTAAAAAAAATTTATTTATTTATACCTTAGTTATTTAATCTCTTACTCATAATCCCTTTTATATGATGTCACATGTCATGTTTGAGAAAATATGGACAGAAATAAGAACACGGTCGTGTCCAACGCGGTGTCAAGGTCCCAAAAATACAATAATATCGGTAGATTGACTTATATTGTGAAACCTCGAAATACTGATACAGGGTGCAAAATACTTCAAATAAAAAGTTTCTTATTTGATTAATTAAAAATTGTAATAAAATTCTAAAAATTAAATTATCACTACGTATCAAAAGAACCTTGTCCAAATTCGAATCTGATATCTAGTTATATCAAATAAACCATTACGGTCGATAAACGATTCTATAGCGACTATTTGGAAATTTGATTTGGGTATAACTCACAATCTTAATGCGAAATCTTGATTTTTCACTTTTCTTAGAAAGGTATAGTTTAACGGATCCCGACATTTCTTGTTTCAAAGAAATCCGACTAATAACGGGTTCTGTACACTCAGTTGAAGTTCAAAACGTTAAATTACTAACTATCGCGATATTATGGGCTCGATTATATTTAATATATATTTTTATATGTTCAACTTCATTTTAATTAATATATAAATCCACTTATATTACTAATTCAATATTTAAACTGATTTAAATATTAAAATACAAACCGATAAAAATGCTGGACATTACAGGAATTTTTATTACTTAATTTGAATTTAAATTTGAATTTGACATAAATATATGGTGAAGAATATCTAGTAATTTTGATAAGTTATATGACAAAATTTTCTTGAATTGTAAATGAGAATGATTATTAATGAGTTTGGATTTATTGATACTATTTGTCGTTCGATCAGATTTGTCAAACCATGACATGAATTAGTAGCGTTTGAATTTAGTGTTTCCCTTAGTTTTTATAACAACCCGGAAAATCAGAACCAATTTAAAAATTCTATTTTGAGTAATTTTGATAGAAAATACATTAGAATTTAAAAACTAGATTTTAAAAAACATTAAAGCCCTTAAAAATAGTCATTTTGCAAGTTTTCGATGAAACCACTTTGGTTGGATCTGGAATGTCAATTTATTGCTAGGTTTAAAATTCCATAATTTTTGGATTAATATGTGAGTGTGGCAAAAGAAAACGTGTTTTGGAATTATAGCGCAAATTGGATCGACCAGAAAATGACCATTTTTCAAACGATCTCCAAATTCGACGAAATTAGTTTTGTTGGGATTTTATCATCCGAACATAGCTAGATTTATTTTTCGGGAATTTTTGGAATCAGTATGCGGCCCCGGCAAATTAAAATGTATGTTCAAATCTAAAATTGAATGTTTTATATTTTAATTTGAAGAATAAATGACTGAAACAGTCGAATGGGCTTACGAAACATATTCCATTGTGTAAGGAATGGGGGTATTTAGCTAGTGGTGACAGTCGTTGGGTTTGAATTGGAGTTCGTGGGTATTTTCCGAATTAAAGAAATTAAAAATTAAAATATATATTAACGGACCAATAGAAATTAGCCATCACTTTTCTCGTTTCGGAAAAATTCCGTAACCCCCTGGAACGAACAGCGGCTTCCTCTTTAGAACTTCTCTCCTCGATCTCTCTAAATCCACTCAATAAAATCGAATGGCCTAGTTGAGGATTTTGTAGATCCAAGTATCCTCTTCAAATCCATATGTGCCTCACCTCCCATCGTTCTCTATTTTGGTCGAACCACCTCTGGGAACTCAGCGACTTCGAAGCGCCGCCACCGTTGATTGTCGCCACCGATCTGAACCGCGCCACCACCGATTTGAGCGCCGCACCTCCCCCTGCAACGTGGTTCTAGCCGATCATCCTACAGCGCACTGGTTTGCACGAAAAACTAAAACCTAGTTTGAACCTTTTCAGAAAGGTATCAGCTTGTTTACATTTAACTGTTTATAACAGTTAAAAGTGTTGCAAATGATGGTTTTAGAATAAAAATCATATCTCTAACATATATTGTTGAAATCCACTGAAACCGGAGGCATTGGACTCGTGACGACGTCTTCTACATTCTAGAAGAGATTAGAAATTTTTTGGAGCTATCTACAATTTTTGAAGGAGGGAAAGCCAAAGTGAGATTTCAAAATTCAAATTGGAATGGAAAAGCATTGTATAAATTATATAAGTGATGTATAAATTATATAAACATTGTATATCTCATATATGAGCGTTGTTTAAGTTATATGAGCGATGTATAAATTATACATATGTTGTATGAATTATATTCATGCGTTGAATAAAATTTAAATCGAAATGAAATATATATATATATGTATACATATATACTCCATTCGTCCACAGACCATGGACGATATAAATTGTTTGGATTTTGATTGGGAATGATTGATTGTGGTTGAGAATGTGATGTATGAAAATACCATATTAAAAAATTTGGTTAAATATGGGTTGGCATGTCAACCCTATGATTTAGATAAACCCCTTGTAAACGCCGCGAGGCCTATGCTAGCAGAGGAGTCGTACTCGGTACGGTGCAGGTTTTGATTGCCCTACCGTTATAATGCCGAAATTTTCTGAAATATTCATGTGTTGAACTATATTCATGTGTTGAATAAAATATTTTAACACAAAAAATATCATTTTTAGTGTATGTATGAACTATGAAGAATATATATGCATGGAATAAAATTTTTGAACATAAAAATTATCATTTTTATGACAAATATGAACTATTAAAAAT
Organism: Allium sativum; assembly: GCA_030737875.1. Taxonomy (NCBI): domain Eukaryota; kingdom Viridiplantae; phylum Streptophyta; class Magnoliopsida; order Asparagales; family Amaryllidaceae; genus Allium; species Allium sativum. The sequence continues at coordinate 202,836,424 of CM060926.1, read as the reverse complement.
ATAAACGTATGGAATAAACTATTTGAACACAAAAATTATCATTTTTTCTGACACGTATAAACTATTAAAAATATACATGTATGGAATAAAATGTTTGAACGATAAAAATATCATTTTTATCATATATATGAACTACTAAAAATATTCATGTGTTGAATAAAATATTTTAACACTAAAAAACACATTTTTAGTGTATGTTTGAACTATCAAAAATATTCATGTGTTGAGTAAAAAATTTGAACGATAAAAATATCATTTTAATCATGTGTATGAAGTGTATAAAATAACCGTGTGTTGAAATATATTTTTGTTCGCCAAAAATACATGCATTTGAAGTATTAAAAATATTCATGAGTTGAAATAAATATTGGTTCACTAAAAATATTATTTTTAGCTTAGATTTGCATATATATACATATGCTGCACGGGAAAATAGATTTGTTGCTGAGTAAAGAACTTATTTGTGTGCCCGACAAATAGGTAAACCTTAATGAGTTGGCTGCGCAATTTTATTATTATATAAACTCCTATGCGTGCCGTTGGATGTTTTGTGCTGGTTGTCGTGTGTGAGATTATAAACGTCGCCATAGGATAGCAAAAATTAATTTTGAACTACACTAAATGGCATACTACGTGAAGATAACGTACTCTATCATATACGAAACAAGCATTTGGAGCTTATGTGATGAGGTTGAAGATTACCGTACGAGTGAGATGCTCGTATGGCGATGACTGTATTTCAGGCCGAACAGATTATGGACTATTATGGAGTAAATAAAATATAACGGAAAATGGCCAGATTTAATAAAAACCCCATACGAGTCTGGATTTTACAATAACCACGTCTCTCTAATTATTAGATACGGCACATGGACTATTTATTTTCCAACACTGGACAAGGTGACCAGAATTTATTTCTGGAGTAATGACCTACACTCTCCCTCGGGCATAGAATGGGTCACTAAAAATTGTGTATGCTTATTCTGGATTTATTGGGTGCCTAATATGGCCCAATAAATTTTTCAGACCCCTCCCGTACAAAGGAGGTTATGGCGAATTTTTTTGAAATTTAAAGGCGTTAGTGAAATTTTCGAAGCGCAAACAGTTTGGAAATCATCGAATGAATTATATATATATATATATGTATGTATATAAAAAGTTAAATGAATAGTGCACGGTAGTTCGTGTTGTTGGCTCGTAATTTTAAACGAGTGTAGCGAGAGATTCGACCATCGGATTTTCTCGAAACTGGACCCGTTGGATTCGCTTTGGAAATATCTTTCCAACGATATAAAATTTGTTAAGATCGAACGGTTAGATTTTGAGAAATGTTAAATTCAAACTGGAATGAAAACAGCGCCAGGGCCGCGTTATGACCTGAAGCGTCGTTTAATTAAAATGGGCTACTTTTAAATAAATAAAAATATCGATAAATCGTTATAAAATATTATAAATGATATGGAATGGAAATAAACCGATTTTACATGGTTGATTGGACATTCTGATGGTTAGATGTATTTGACATAAAATTATTATATTGAATTGAAACGTGAATATCAAATAGTTTAACCATGGAAAGAGTTGATTTGAATTCTATGTATACGTGAATTATTCGAAAAGGCTGAGTTAATTCTCATTTCAAATAATTGATCGACGATTAAGAGTCGAAGATATGAAGACGGTGCAAGACCGGTGATCTTCACATCGAATGGATTACTACTGATGCCCTGGATCGGTTAGCTCCCAGGAGGGGTTACATTGGTAGTAGTCCGGACGTACTTGTGGATTGTCCGGATGTGCGAGGGCCTTTCTTATGTATTGGACATATGGGATGAGGAATAAGGTGCCTCCAGTTTCGTTCAGACCTAGAACAGACTTGTAAATAGACTGTGTGTCTGACATTGGATTTTATTCTACGCTGATTGATCTCTATTAAATATATATCTGTTTGGTGGCAGAGAATTTATTCTCTTGCTTAACACCCTTCTCTGAGATGTACGAGCTCAGAGGTTATATATCGATTGACATCAGTCGCATGGCATGAATTGCCTACGTGGCATGCTTAAGTGGCAAATGATCAAGGCTTTTGCTGAAAAGCAAAGTCTTGTGGTTGATGATCAAAGCACTGCCTGTGTGGCATAGCTTTGTGTATAGCGTTAATTCGCGAGCCTCACGCCCTGGTATGAACCAGAAATGGGAGAGGTCGCCAGGGAGAACATGCGTTTCATTCTAGCTAGAAGTGGTGCTATGGTATGGAGCCTAGTCATTTTTACTTATGTGGATGATGGAATGCGAGGCGCCTCGGATATTGTGTCACTAGAGGCCTCAGGGATGGTCAACGTACTGACTAGGTTTACGCCCCATAGTGCAGGGAAACGTAATGTTCAGGGATTACTAATCCACTAAGTGTGGACCTGCCCTGGCAGATCCAAGGGCTCACCTGAGTCTGAGTCCTGAGGCACGGGCTAGAGTGTCTCGAATTCGGTAAGGACGATCCCTTGCCTTGGTTCATGATGGAAATCCAACTTACAATACGACATGTGCGGTTTTGATTGTAAACCTATATATGGCGACATGATATATGGTACTCATGTCGTCTATGATTGATATTATGATTAAAATTGTTTTTAAAACATACATACACTAATAATAATATCAAATGATTTTGTTAATACGTACCAAGAATTATTTGGCCATTATAAGGTAAAACTCTATCCTCCGGTTTGTGTTGCATTATGTGATGGGACCAGAGTCTTATAATGGCTTCATTTTTCTAAAAAGCATTGCGTTGTTTAAATTATTTACTTTATTCTATGCACTGGCAATCCAATGGAGTAAACCAATTCTGCATTAGCGGCGTGGTCCTGTGATTGACCTTATTATTAAATAAGTTAGGTAGATTTCTCATACCAGTCCCATGACTGACTCGTAGTTTGTTTCGCTTGAAAACTCGAGTGCCCCTATTTTCTACACGGGCAGCCTTGTATTCAGGTTTTAGCAGGCTCATTATGGATAGCTATTGTAAGAACCCGTAACTTCACCGGTAAGGAAAGCATGGATCGCTTTGAGGACAAGCCACATCGGAACACAAACAGAAGAACATTTCATTGCCTATTACAACAATTTACATCAGAGTACAAGAATATACAAGAGTTTGAACAAATAAATTACATTTGACAAATATTAGAGGTTTAAATACATTACTGCAGTGGGAAAATAATACAAAACACAACTGAAAGTAATACACGGATACAAAACTTCCTGAATATCATTCCAGCTGAAAACCAGAGTCCTGTGAATATAAATCTGCAAAACCAAAACTACTAGCTGCCCATGCGGAAAATAGGGGCACCCAGAGTTTAAGTTAAAACAATAAACTCCAGGTTAGTCATGTGACTGGTGTGAGAACAAAAACAGTTATTAATCTTTATTTTAAAGTTAGGTAAATCAAGGGACCACGCCGTATAACACGGAATGGGTTTCCCTCCCAAGAATACCAGTGCATATAACAAACAGCGCAATGCTAAATAAAGAAAAATGAAGCTATTATAAGACCCAGGTCCCATCACATAATGCAACGCAAGCCGGAGGATTGGGTTTTACCTTATAATAGCCAAAGCGTGCTTGATACACAAAATTTCATATTTTATTATCACTATAAGTGTATAGTGTCAAAACAACTACAAATATAAGTGTATCAATCATAGGCGGCATGGGTACCATCTGTCATGTCGCCAATACTAGGCTCTACAAATAAAACCGCAAGGTCGTATTGAAAGTTGGATTTCCATCTGTGAACCGAGGCTTGGGGAAAGATCCTCACCGAATTCGAGACGCTCTAGTCCGTGTCTCAGGACCCAGACTCAGGTGGTCCCTTGGATCATCAGGGTCGGTCCACCGATGTGGATTAAACTTAAACCCTGGGCACTGCGTTTCCCCGCCCTGTGGGGCGTAAATGAGCCAACTAATGACTCCATCGGTTCGAGAAAGACCGATATATCCGAGGCGCCTCACAACAGCAATAACCACACAGGTGAAAAGTATATAAATGTCAGCGCTGGTAGGTCCCTGACACCACCTCTAACTAGTAGAAAACGCTTGCTCCCCCTTAGTCCTTCTCCCGTTTGTGGTTCACACCGGGGTGTGAGGCTCGTGAATTAACGCTACACAAAGCTACGCTGTATTAAAGCCGTGCTTTGATCATCCCCACAAGACACTGCTTTTCAACATAAGCCTTGATCAATTGCCACTTAGGCATGCCACACCATGTGACTGATTCCTATCGATATATAACCTCTGATCCCGTACGTCTCAGAGAAGGGTGAAGTAAGAGAATAAATTCACCTTCACCAGACAGATGTATATTTAATAAAGATCAACCAACACAGAGCAAAAATCCAACGTCAGACACACAGTCCATACAAGTTCGTTCTAGGTATGAACGAAACCGGAGGCACTTTCCTCGCATATCCGTCGATCTCCAAGTACGTCTGGACGATCATCACCTTTTCCATTGTCTTGGGTGTACAGCCCAATCAAGACGGCATAAATCGTCCAAACGATGTGAAGACTTCTGGTCTTCAACCACCATCTTCATCTTTGACTTATCGTCGAATCAGTTATTCAGAATGGGTATAAACACGACCTTTCCGAATAACTCGCATATATAATAAACAAGTGTTACACAAACACAACATACGCCCCATTCCAATCCAGAATGTTATTTTATTCAAATATTCTTATTCTTAGGGAAAGGTTCCCATTAATTTTATCAAAGATAAATTCTTCTAAATTTATTCTTTAATCTTCCTTTGGATATCATTTCAAACCATATTACGGTTTTCCAAACTAGTCGGGATTAACGAACCTTACCGAAGTAATTCTTTATTTAATTTCTCAATCCCAACCTATTCATCCCATGAAGCAAAACAGGTAATACTTTATATCTAACACCATAGTGTCATCGGTAAAGTTAATTACCATTTCACGTTCAAATCTAATTAAAGATTTAACTATCGCTCGGAGCAAAACTAGTGATACTCCATTCTCGATCATTTCAATCTAATTAAATATTCATTAAAACACCACTTAGCTTTAATCTTTAACTGGGTTAAATAACCGATGTCATTTAAAACACGGTCCACGATAAACCCAAATCACATCTCATTGTTAATCGGGTTAAAGAACAGGTGTTATTCAAAACACCGCTCATGATAAACCCAAATACCAATACAAATTCAATTCCAATTAAATTCTAATTAACAGGACAATTTCACTAAATCTTAATTAAAAGATTTATTCTTTTCTAAACTGAGTTCAAGAACAGTGTTATTTAAGACACTGTTCACGACGAACCCAAAATCCAATTCGATATTCAATATAAGGCTCTGAATAGAAAATATATCGGCTTATATTCAATAACGAATTCTTAAACCAACAAATATCGTTTTGGAAATAACGATATAAAATATATCTTTCAAATTTCCATTACAATACTTGTAAAACCACGAAATCCAACATCGAAATATCCCAAGATGATTTCGATTCAAATCCATTCCAATTCAAATATGGGAAATTCTGATTATTTTAAAACCCAATCTCAATCTCATTTATTTCTTTCAAAATAAATGGATTTTAATTCTAGTTAATAACTAGTTCAATTCGACAAAAATCTGTTTTTATCTTTTCAAATATTGAGTTTTTCATCCCAATTCTTCCCAAATCATTTATTATGATTTTACACAAAATATTTATATTTTTAATAATTTTATCAAGGCCCGTACAGTCGATTTCCATCAACGGTCGTCGAACTGCACTTACAGCGACCTTTTCCAAATTTGAAAATTCGATTTGGACATAATTCCAAATCCAACTGTTAGATTTCAAATTTCTTATATTCATTGGAAAGCTCTTTTCGATACTAACCCAACGGTTCAGATTTTAGGAGAATCCGACGGTCGGATCTCCCGTAACATCAATTCGAAGTCAATGGTCGAAATTCGCGAACGGCCGCGGCGCGGCGCATTCTATTTAGGCCATTAATATATATAATATATATATATTATATATATATATATTATATATTTCGTTCAAAACGTATTTTATAAATTCGTTTTGAAACGATTCTCACCTTTACTTCAATTTTGAATCAAAATCGAATACTCAATATCATCAATATATAAATGATAATATTTTCAAAATATTTGATTTTGAAATATTTCCTTTTCGATAATCGTTATAAAAACGAATAAAATTGATATAAATATCGTTCATGTCAAAATGGCGCAAATCCAATCAACACGGCTTAATATATATATTTCAATACTTCGTTATTCTATTCAACAAAGGAATGTATGTTTTATTCCAACACATGAATATATATTTTATTTCAACACATGAATATATATTTTATTTCAACACATGAATATATTTGTTTTTCAACACATGAATATATATTCTATTCAACACATGAATTTTTATTCTGTTCAACACATGAATTTTAATTCTATTCAACACATGAATTTTTATTCTATTCAACACATGAATTTTTATTCTATGATATTCTTTATTTTCCAAATTGGAATGAGGCCCAATCAATTACCATATAATGTTAATTATATGGATTCCATACAACACACGTATATACTGACAATCATAAACAATGAATCATCATCCAGAGTGCACCACACAACTGTATAAGCATTAATTACAAATAATTAACGCTTACAACAGCCTGTCAACCAAACGATCGACATACCGCTAAACAATTGGGATTAGTGTACGTCAAATATCATCCCAACACGCGTGTGGGGTTTCAATCCACAAACACCGAATATTATTGGTGCAGTTGGGCGATGTGTAAAATTTATCATCCCAATCAATATCAGTCAAATCAGTGTACATAAACAAATCGTCTGATTTGTAAATGAATCTTTATTTTATTCACATACTTGTTAAAAATTATATTTTTAACGGTAAAATATTTTATTCAACACATGAAATTTCTATTCAGTTCATTTATTCAATAAAATGATATTTTTATTTTTCTAATTTATTTTAGAAAATTTCGGCGGCATAACGGCACGGTACTAGAAACAGGACAAGGCCTAGTCTTACCCCCGGTCTAATAATGGCCTACGCCATACACATACCAATTCACTTCCCAAACCAAATTCAACCAATTCGTTTCAAACTCAAACCAATATTCAAACAAAATACCCCAATCAACACAAACAAGCAAACAAGTCGTCCATGGTCTGTGGACGACGGGTGTCGGGTGCTACTAAGCACCGTCAGCATCCTAGTATATAATTAACTAGAAATTATATTTGAGTGAGAAGTTCTCACCTTGGGTTCCCACTCCGCCGTTTCATTTCTGAATCTCAGTATGGCTTGGATTTGCCCGAAATTCAACGCAATACTTTACACGCTGTTCATAGTAAAAATCACATTTTTATTATCACTACATGTACACAAAAAATCATATTTTTATTTCTACCTCATATATATAAAAATCGATTTTTTGTGAATCCGTTCGTACGATAAAAATCAAGTCTTTATAATGTTACCCATATCATAAAAATTGTATTTTTATTTCGCTAACTATTTTATAAAAATCACATTTTTATACTCATGAAAAATCATAAGTTATATAAATTAAAAACCATATCTCTTCCCAAGTAAAAATCATAACTTTACTCATATAAAAATCAAAGCTTTCTAACTATAAAAATCTAATCTTTTTACTGTTGAAAATCGAATCTTTATCTTGTAAAAAATCTCATCTTTATCTTGTTAAAAATCTCATCTTTATTATCTATAAAAATCAAATCTTTTTATCGCTACTCATATATAAACATCATAATTTTAATCCCTCTATTCATACAAATAAAAAATGGAAATTTTACACGATATTCATATAAAATAAAAACCGAATTTTTATACGCTATTCAACATACCAAAACCAGATTTTATCATAGCATTTTGTATAAAAGAATTCATTAAAGAAACTCACATTTGGAAGTGGAAACGGGGGAAAAGGGCGGCACCGGAGTTTGGTGGTGGCCACAGGAGGTCGTGGTCGTAGGCTGGAGGGTCAGGGTCCTTGCAGGCGGCTGCGGCGCCCTTCAGGTGGTCGGGGTGACTGGCTTTTGGCTGTTGGAGGGTTTGAAAGGGGATACAGTCTTTTAGAAGAGGAGAGAGAGAATCAAGAGGAGGGGTGGATCACCGGCGAGGGGAGAGAGTAGGGGGGTCGGACCTCCGGCGAAGTGGCGGTGGACGAGGGGTGGGGGAGGCGACGGGGTTTGAGATCGGTTTTTTATTTTATTTTTTTCTTTTTTCCTGTTGAACGAGAAATGAGAGGAGGGGGGTTATTATAAAAATATATATATTATTTTAATTTATTTTCAAAAAGGGTTGACTTTTTGTTCAGACCCTAATCGAGACCCAATGACTGTCGCCCCTAGCTAATTACCCCCATTCCGAACACAATGGGATATGTATCGTAAGCCAATTTTATCATTTCGATCAGTTTTGCTTCAAAATTAAAAAATATATATATGTCTTCAATTTCAAACGTACATTTCAATTTACTGGGGTCACAAACGGATCCCAAAAATTCCAGAAAAATTATTTCTAGCTTTGTCTTGACGATACGGTCCTAACAAAACTAGTTTCATCGAATTCTGAGACCGTTTGAAAAATGGCCATTTTCCAGTCGATTAAGTTCAATTTAAACTGGTCAAACGCGTTTAACTGCGCCATGCTCACATGTTGATTCAGAAAATTATGAATTTTGGAATCTAGTAATATTTTGATATCCCGGATCCAACAAAAGTGGTTTCGTCGAAAACCGAGGTCGTTTGCAAAATTCCCATTTTTAAGGGCCTTTATATATATTAAAATATATATAAATTCCACAGCGACTTTTCTGAATTTTCAACTGGATATATCTTTCAACTCCTAAGGTGAAATCTCAGTTTCTTAGCTACGTTAGAAAGATATGATTAAACAAATTCAAATATTTCTTGTTTTGTTCAATTTCGACTTATATTGAATTCTGTATATTCATTTGAAATTCGAAATCGAATTTTCGAACTTCCGCGCCATTTCAGGCTGGTTATATAATTAAAATAAATTTATTCGTTTTAACTTCGATATAAATAAATTTTTCGTCGTCGTTATTTAAAATATTCCTTTAAATAATCAAATTTCATTAAAATCGCCAAAATAAAAATTTTAAATTGGCTCATAATTTCCGGGTTGTTACAGCTATGGAGCTGGAGATGGACTTATATCATTTCTATTTTACTGTTTCAGACTGTATTATGTATATCATGTTTGATTCCGCTGCAGACATTTTATATTAAGTTGAAACTGTATTCTGTACTAAGTATGATCCTATTATGTTGTGTAACTCTGATGTTGATATTATTTCCAATGTAATTTGATGTACATTATTCTGGCGTAATTATATATTTTTGATTTGCTGTTATTGTTTATGTGTTATATTCCAAAGATTATCCTTGCTTCCGTCGCATGGGGTTTTGGGATGTCTCGTCTTGGTATCAGAGCTTTGGTTAACCTTAGCTCTAGAATATAACATATTAACGAACTCATCAAAGATAGAATCAGCAGTATTCTAAGACGACTAACTCATTATAGATAGGACTAGTAATGTCCTGGAATGAATATAGCAGATTGAAATACACCCTAAATAGATGCATTTACATTTAAATATATGTCTCTATGAATTACAATATCTTTTCTGTTGGCCTGATTCTTTGTCTGCTATTTGCAGACATAGTCGAAAATGAGTGGCAGAAGCAGAAGAATTAAATCTATGGTTCAGCAAACTAATGAGCCAATCATGCTCCCACAGCCAGAACCAAATCTAGAGGTTCTAGTAAAGAAGTATCGAAATCTGGATGGAGTATCATTCTCGAGCAAAGAATCTGTTATTGAAGCACAAGCATGGATGCGCTCATCTGAGAGAATTTTCAAAGGCTTAATGTTGAGAGATGATCAGAAAAGATTACTGACATCTTGGGCACTCAAAGGCGGAGTTTTAATCTGGTGGGAAACTGTTACTACAGGAAATCCAGAAGGTAATATTACCTAGGATAGATTTAAAGAAATTTTCAAAGAAAGATTTATTCCCGCAGAAGTAGTTGTGCAGCTTTATGATGAGTTCTACCATCTAAAACAAGGGGATATGACCGTTCGGGAATATCATAATAAATTTGAAGAACTTTCTCGTTTTGGCCCGAATCAAATTCAAGATCCTCTGAGGAAGAATCTGAGATTTATTAACGGAATTCAACGAAAACACGAAGGCAGAGTAACTACACATATGAAACTTCCTTTTTCTGAGATGATAGAAATGGCTTATCGCTATGAGAATCTCGATAAGAAAGGTCTTTTGGAAGAAGAAGAGGAAGGCAATTCTAGCAAAAAAAGAAAGTTTGAAACTGATAGCTTTAGGGCAAGTACGAAGCCTGAGGTCAGTAAGAAGCCTGAAGCTAGTAAGAAAGGGGTTAAATCTAGGGAAGAACCATTAACGACTGCCACATGCAATAACTGCAATAAGCAAGGACATTTGTCGATAAATTGCAAATCTTTAAAGAAACAAGGAAAGAAAGGATCTGAATCCAAGAAGAAGTTACAAGAGAGCAGAAGATGCCAAAAGTGCCACCAGGCTGGTCATATTGCGAAAAATTGCTAGCTATTAAAGAAATCTGATGTAGCTCATGTATATGAAATAGCAAAAACTCCAGCACTCTCAACCAGTCAGGAAAGGCCAGATGTTTTGGAAGGCACTTTAACTTTCAACAATATACCAGTTAAAGTATTGTTTGATACAGGCGCATCACGAAGCTTTATTTAAAGTAATGTTATTAAGAAGTTGAATATAAAGTTGAGACGCCTTGAAGAACCCATTAGTGTTCATAATCCGACTGGCGGTTCCCTCGATCTTAGTTGGTGTTGTAAAGTGCCTATCTCTTATTCGCGTTTCCGGTTTTCTTTCAACTTCATTGTTATGGGTTTTACCGAATTTGATCTTATTCTGGGATTGGATTGGTTAACGAAATATGAGGCTGAAGTTAAATGTGCAGAGAGAATCGTTAAAGCTAAAACCAAGCATGGAAATTATATAACAATACCATGTGAAGGCGTAAATTCAGGTAGGAAAGAATTTCGATCCGCTCTTGATGTTTCTCCCACTTTAATAGAAAATATTCCTGTCGTTAAGAACTATACGGATGTGTTTGAAAAAGTTGATAGCTTGCCTCCGCGTAGAGAAATTTATTTCAAGATCGATCTAATGCTGAATGCAAGGCCAGTTGTGCACGCTATTTGGAGAACGACACAGAAAGAGAAAGAAGAGTTGGGTGATCAAACTCGACAATTATTATGAAAAGGCCTGATCAGGCCTAGTTTTTCCATTTGGGGTGCAGCAGTAGTGTTTGTTCCCAAGTCAGACGGTGCCCTCACATTCTACGTTGATTGTCAAGACTTGAATAAGCAGACACTCAAGAATAAATATCCGTTACCCCGTATTGACGATTTATTGGATCAATTGAATGGAGCTAAAGTATTTTCCACAATGGACCTAGCTACAGGTTTCCATCAATTACGAATTGCAGAAGAATGTGTTGCTCTGACAGCTTTCAGAGGTCCAGACTTATTTTACGAGTGGTCAGTAATGTCGTTCGGCTTATGTAATGCTCCAGCTTATTTCGTCGATCTAATTAACTGAGTATTTTGTGAGGTCTTGAATAAATTCGTATTGGTTTTCATTGATGATATTCTGATCTACTCTAAATCAGCTAGTGAATATGAAAAACATTTAGAACAGGTATAGGAAATTCTGAGAAAGAATGTTTAAAAGCCAAATTTTCTGAGTGCATTTTCGGGCAGGAAGATGTGAAGTTCCTTGGCCACGTCGTATCAAAGGAAGGAATTTCATTAGACCCATGCAAAGTAACAGCTATTCAAGACTGGAAGCAACCTAGTACTTCCACAGAAGTCCGAAGTTTTCTGGGATTGGCTAGCTATTATCAGAAATTCATCAAAGATTTTTCGAAGCTATCTAGTCCACTAACGAAGCTTACTAAGAAACACACAAGGTTTAATTGGACTCCAAAATGTGAGGCAGCTTTCCAAGAGCTGAAATTGAGGTTGACCACTGCTCCAGTGTTAACAATTATTGATGGCAACCAGGATTTGACAGTGTATAACGATGCTTCTCTTGAAGGTCTTGGTGCGGTGCTAAGGCAATGAGGCCAAGTAATTGCTCATGCTGGCCGTCAATTGAAACCGCATGAGAAAAGATATGCTCATGATCTTGAGTTGTTAGTTGTCGTGTTTGCTTTGAAGATCTGAAGGCACTATTTATTGGGTGAAAAATTCGAATTATACACCAATCACAAGTCCTTAAAGTATTTGTTCACCTAGAAGGATTTAAATTTTAGACAACAGTGATGGATAGAATTTCTTACAGCATACGATCTGGATATTCTATATACTCTGGGAAAGCTAATGTTGTCGCTGATGCACTCAGCAGAGAGAATGCGATCATCACCAATCTAATTATTACACCTGCATTGATCGATAAAATCGCTGTTCTTCAGAAGGATGATGAGTTTATTCAGAGGATTATTAAAAGAGTTCAGGAAGGCGAACCCTCTAGTTTTCGGATTGATAGTAAAGGGATTCTGAGGTTAAAAGGCCGAATCTGCGTTCCGAATATTCCCGAGCTATGAAGGGAAGTGATGCATGAATGTCACAAGTCCAAACTAAGTATTCATCCCAGAGTGAGTAAAATGTATAATGATCTCAAGCACACATTCTGGTGGAAATCGATGAAAAGAGACATTTCTATATACGTTAGCAGGTGTTCTACTTGCCAACAGGTTAAGAGCGATCAACACAAACTAGCAGGTTTGCTGCAACCATTGGAGATTCCAGATTGGAAATGGGATCAAATTTCCATGAATTTTATTGTGGTTTGCCTCGAACCAGGAAAGGAAATGACAGTATATGGGTGATCATAGACTATTTCACGAAGACTGCCCATTTTATTCCTGTCAGATCAAATAGAAACACTTAGAGTCTTGCTCAGATTTATTTTAAAGAGATTGTTAGACTCCATGGAGTTCCCAGCAGTATCGTCAGTGATAGAGACCCGATTTTCGCTAGTAAGTTCTGAGAAGCATTCCAGGCAGAATTGGGAACCAATCTGAATATTAGTACCGCATATCATCCTCAAACAGATGGCCAAACCGAGTTGGTGAATCTCATATTGGAAGATTTATTGCGAGCATGTATTCTTGATTTTGGCAGATTGTGGGAAGATCACTTGCATTTGGCTGAGTTTTCATACAACAACAGTTATCAAGCAAGCTTAAAAATGTCACCATTTGAAGCCTTATACGGTAGACCAGGTAGATCTCCTGCATGTTGGGTTGAATCTGGAAATCGACTAGTATTGGGTCTAGATATGATACGAGAAGCTTCTGACAAAGTTGATTTCATTAAGAAGAGATTACAAGCTGCTCAAAGCCGACAAAAGAGTTACGCAGACTCTAGAAGAAGAGATTGGCATTTGCTGTTGGTGATTATGTGTATTTGAAAGTTTCTCCTATGAGAGGAGTGGTTCGATTCGGGAAGATGGGGAAATTGGCGCCTAGATTTATTGGTCCGTTTCCTATACTCAAGCGGATAGGAACTCATGCTTGCAGGGTTCAATTGCTAGACTAGTTGCCAGGTGTGCACGATGTGTTTCATGTTTCTCAGCTTCGAAAGCACGTGCATGATTCAGACTTGATGGTGGAAGAAGCATCATAACAGGACTTGGATATTACTCCGAGTTTGGCTGTGCATAGAGAGCCACTGAAAATTATTGGCAAAGAAACCAAAGTTCTCTGAAACAAAAAGGTGCTTTTAATCAAAGTGCAGTGGAGTGGAGATCCTAGAGACTGTACATAGGAGACAAAGGATAGCATTAAGAAAGATTATCCCAAGTGCAGAGTGGACATCTCTGATTAGTTTTGGTGCAAGGTACATTTACTATATTTTGCATTTCCGTTTTGTTACATACTTTACTATTGTTTCCTTTTCGGGGAAGAAAAGTTTTAAGTGAGGGAGATTGTAACAACCCAGAAAATTAGAACCAATTTAAAATTCTTATTTTGAGTAATTTTGAGAGAAAATACATCAGAATTTAAAAATTGGATTTTTAAATAATAATAAAGCCCTCAAAAATAGTCATATTGCAAACGACCTCCGTTTTCGACAAAACCTCTTTGGTTGGATCTGGAATGTCAATTTATTGCTAGACTTAAAATTTCATAATTTTTGGAATTAATATGTGAGTGTGGAAAAAGAAAACGTGTTTGGCAAATACAGTGCAAATTGGATCGACCAGAAAACGACCATTTTTCAAACGGTCTCCAAATTAGATGAAATCAGTTTTGTTGGGACCGTATCGTCCAAACATAGCTAGATTTATTTTTCAAGAATTTTTGGAATCAGTATGTGATCCCAGCAAATTAAAATGTACGTTCAAATCTAAAATTGAATGCTTTATATTTTAATTTGAAGAATAACCGACTGAAACAGTCGAATGGGCTTACGAGACATATTCAATTGTGTTCGAAATGGGGATATTTAGCTGGTGGCGACAGTTTTTGGGTATGAATTGGAGTTCGTGGGTATTTTCCGAATTAAAAAAATTAAAAGTTAAAGTCTATACTATATTATAATTAATGAGTTCGAATTTGACCGCTCACAGGCATCCTGGAAAACGTAAAACTCAAGGGTCGCGAATAGTTTCTTCTGGTACAAGCTTTTCGTACTTGCGTTGTCATCAAAATCCTTATATTCGCGTCCTCTTTTCTAAATCCAGCTTTTCATTTTCCTCTCATAAAAAACCTTAGGTATTAACGCCTCTTCCAAAATGTAGCATTTTACCAACAGTCGGCCTCAGCATCTCCCCTTCGCACCGTTGCCGGCATCTTGACTCGTGATCTCCACCATAGTGCAGCAAAATCATCCTACATTGACAGCCTTTGGGAAATGAATACTTTTCACTAGATAACTTTTAATTGTTTTCCCCATCGTCAGCTGTCATCAATTCAGGTTAGCATTTCATTTCACCTACAGTTTCCTATAATTCATGTATTTTACTATTTTTTTGATTTTTTCAAATCCCGATAGATTTATCGAATACAATTTTTGTATATTTTTTAGATCATCATAGGCCCAGGATGTAAGGAAAGCGTCGATCTGAGTGATAAACTGATGGCTGGATCTATGAGTATTGCTATTGAATTATTTAATCTGTTTTACTCAAGGAAGATTCTAAGGAATCTAAAGTAGCAGGGTGGATCTCATCTAAAGTATAGTTTTATGATACATGTTTCTTCTCAACATACTTAAACAGAGAAAACTAAATTTCTGATATTGGTTAACAGTTAAAAGTATCTCAATCACCTCTTATTTCCAACCTGAAGTTAATATGCTGTTATAAAATGCAAAAAAAAAAAAAAAAAAAAAAAAAAAAAAAAAAAAAAAGTTTACCATTAGTTAGCTTTGTTTTGTCCTGATTGTTGTTGCTCGCAAATGATGATGTTAATTTTTGTTTTATGTGGTTTCAAGTTCACAAAGGTTCAGTTGTTTCTTTAGGTTAACTTGGAGCATCTAACCAAGTTTTGAATTCATACCTATGATCTTCAGTTGTGGCCAATTAAAGCGTAGTTTGATCCGTTATTTCTTCGTTCATGCACAATAGATTTTTTTTTTTTTTTTTTTTTTTTTGGGTCAAAATTCTGTTTCGTTTAATGTTGATTCTTCAAATTTTGGATGTCCATGTGTTTGATATTGTTAACATATTGATCTTGGAGCTTTCTCAAATCATGGTTTTACACTGTTTATTGGTGGTTCTACCTTTTCGAATTGGTTTCATAGTCAACTTGCTTCCTATTTTTCTGTATTTGTAGCAAATATGATATTTGTTTGATAAAATTTTCAACTAATCTTAATAATTTGGCTTTCTGCGTTATCTTCTTTCGGACTATAATATATAGGCAAAAAATGATATAATGTTTTGCTATGGTAAAAGGCATGGGAATAACAATGTTTTTTTTTTTTGGGTATTTTAAGGACACATGTTAATCATTATGATTTGTCATAACAATGTTTTTTTGGTGTTTTGACGCTCCTCATCTTTTTCTAGATTATAAACTCAACTGTCGTGCAATTTATTTCTTTCTTTCCTTGCTCTGCCCTTCCTCGCTTATCCTCCAGCCTAGATACTATTATTCCCAAATTTGTCCTTTTCGATGTTGAGTTTTTCCAACAGCTCCGCTTTACCTTCGTGGTTTTACCATTTTCCTCACCCTATTTCCAGATGATGTTTTCTTTCACGTCGCAGCCTGATTCTTTTTGATGTCCCTAGCCTTGAATTGTGGTTTTTTTTCATCTCAATTTGTCCTTCTCGGTCAATTTTACTATTTGTAATAATTTAAATAGAATATTATCAAGAATTCTTTTTAGTTGTATAATGGACCAGGAATATATTTTGTGATCAAATTCAACTATATTACTTTGCCTGATTATCAGCCAAAAGGATGTATGTTGATCCTTGATGTTGCATGACTTTTTAGAAATATACTTATTAGTGCTGGGTGGAATAGATATTCTTCATTACATGCAAATTAAAAAAGTTGCACAATTACAACCATTTATTTCTAAAATCTCTTATTATGTCATAAGGATATGCTGTGATTTAGTAACAAAACCATTTTTAACCATGGTATTTCCAACTCACTTGAAGATGGACAATCTTTTTGGGTAAGTCTATGATTTGACAACTTCGTATATACAGGATGTGAATTTAAATTACTCTTCAAATTTGACTATTTTATGCACTAGAATAGATTTCAGTCTTTTGCTTTTAACAAAAATTATCATGGATTTTTTCTTTTGTATGTGCCATGGTTGAATATTTAATAATATATCGAAGATCTCTATGCGCACCTAACATGTTGTGCTTATGCACAAGTATTGGTTTATTCTTTAAATATATGTCAAAACATTACTCATACCACATTTTAGTTTATCATACTGTTATTTTTACTAGGTTCTTCTTCTTCTTCTTCTTCTTCTTATATATATATATATATATATATATATATATATATATATATATATATATATATATATATATATATATATATATATATATATATATATATATATATATTTTGTGGTTTGATTTTATGCATTGGACTCATATGATGAGTGATGTAGCTTTTATTCCTTTATTCAACAAGACATTGGGTTTTAATTTTCGTAACAGTTACAATATCTTGTGGATATTTTAGTAACATGCATTATGGGTTACGTTCATAGAGAATTTAATTACAATCGGCTTTATGTAACTCTCGATTTGCTTGCAGTTTTGACTTTTTTTACTCCATAATGGATTTTAATGTTTTTAAACCAAAAAAAAAAAAAAAAAAAATTGTTTATGGATAATTTAATGCAAATGATGTGATTGAATTTCAAAAATAAACTAATTGCATTTGGTTTAATTTACCTTACCTTTGACTTGCTTTCTTGATTTTTAGGTTTTGCTGGTATGTTATGCATTTTTTTTGGCAATACCATGCTCTACACTAACAGTTAAAGTTGATTTTCAGTGATAACTACAACTGGACTCCTCATGTTCCTGTTCTTCATTTCGAGTTTTTTTTAATCATCCATCAATTTATTTTGACTAACACTTTTAACATTTTTCAAAAGCTTCTAAAGGTTTGGGTCATTTTATCTTGATTTTTTGTTTTATTCATTTCAAAATAAATATGGGCCAGTATATTTTATTCCTTTTGAATATTTATGTCAAACTCAAACATCGACCTGTTCCATTCCTGATATTGGGACGAATTGGCAATTGATTCTTTCTCATCTTTACATATATTTTAATACAAACTTTGGGACACTTACTCTATTCTATTATGCTGCTGAAGTTTGATATTGTGTTTTAAGGATTTAGCAGAAAACAAATGTTTATAATAGTACAATTAGTATTTCTTTTATCGTTTCATGTCTTAAGAGTATATATATGGACATTAAAGTGCTTCTTCAAGTACAAGTGAACTGGCCCTTGACCATATTTTTAAATTGTTGTCAAATTAAAAATCTTAGTGATGATAATAGCGAGAGCTATAAAGAAGCTTTGCTAACACTACTGAATAGAAATATGAATATGATCTTACTTGAATCATATAGACATACATATATAAAGTTCTCATTTTTAGTAATAAGCACATGTAAATATTGATTTTTTTTCTCCCAGCTGAGCGATTGGTAAATATTAATATTATATTTTAGGCTATAGTTTCGTGCATCTAATTACCGGATATTTTTTGGCAAATTGCAGATGCATACAGTAATTTCAGATTCATGGATGAATGGATGGGCACATATATATACAACTTAATACCAGTTTAATGATTAAGGTAACATAGAAAAGTATTTTGGGTATGTGTTTGATGGTAATAAAACTATGTGCTAAACATGATTTAATTATCTGATGTATGTGACTAAATAACCATTTCGTAGTTTACTAGAAACTATATGATCAAGTGAAAGAAAGATATCCTAGAGCAAGTCATGAATTTTAAATTCAGATTCAATTTTCTTCTCTTTCATCCCTAGGTGTAGGAGATGGAAACATGGTGGTGGGATATTTTGGATTCACTAATGAAATTTTTTGCTATAACAAATCAAAGTTAGATACGAATTGTTTACTCTAGATTTGCAATTATGTTCATGTACTCCAACCTCGCTGAAAAATTAGAAGTTACTAAAATGGTAGCAGTCTAGTTATAGATTCAAATTAATTGAAATTTTGAATAATAACATATAATATATGAACATTTCAATTTTTAAATAGGAGATGTGAAGTTATATATATCCTGGCAAAATTATAATGGTTCCACAATTTGGATATGTAAAACGTGGAAGTTCTTTATGTTCAATCACTTTATGATTAGATAGTGAAAACAACGTTTCATACTCCATCTGCTGCTTATAGCGATATACATGCTTTATGAATGCAAATCTTTGTGAACATAATGCTAGCAACTGGTTGGTAAAGAATGTGAAACATAGATAAGTGCTTAGAAAATTATGCACAAAACATGACAATGTTATGTTTATATACAAACTGATTTATACGAATCAGGTTAATGGTTTCATGCGCCGTAAGCAGCTTTTTAAGCTTTATGTTATGTAGAGGATTCATATTGAATTAGGAACTACAAAAGTTTGCATAAATGATTTTACTTTTATGGTTATTAAAAGTTATGGTAGAATATGAAGCAATATATGTAAAATGTGGAACCATTTTACAGAATTTCTTACTGCCAATTCCCTCTACTTGATTCCTATTATAAGACGTACATTCTATTTTAATACAGATTAATCCTGGTATTTTTCGATGAGATTAGATTTTTTTTTTGACCAATTATTTAATTAGAACTATGTAGTATTGTGAACTACAAATTCAAACATTTATTTATGCTTATAAAGCTTCAGCTAAATGCTTTATTTGACACCCATCTACTAATCCAATTTTGCTTTTGGAATAGGAGAAAGCCATGTAGTGTCTACCATTAGTTTTCCAATGCCTGACATAATTTGGTTGTTCCAGATTCGGGATTTTTTTTTTTTTTTTTTTTTTTTTTTTTTTATTTAACTTCTACGAAGATGATATTTTTGTTTTTTGTAATTTTTTGATAGACGATTCCTTATTCTGAATCTAATTAATTATTTATTGACTACGGATCTGACTTTTATATGATGAAAGATTGTTGAACTTTTTTGCATAGTGAGATCCTATATTTGCTAATTTTTTTACCCTTTTCAAAAATATCATTAAAAGAAACAAGAACGTTATATGGTCACCTTTTATTCATAAATTTGATTGACCATTTTAGGGTCTGATGTACATGCCAGTTTTATTTACCAAAAGATATGTTATACGGCTAGGAAACTTTGTATAAACATAGAATGATTAGGAATATTTAAGTCTTATTTAATAGAAATGGGTTAATATGTGAAATTACATCATAAAAATGTTTGATTCTGTATCTTACGAAATCACTAGATTTGTTACTTTCCACACAGTTAATAATCTTCTGTCAGTTTCTTCCTCTATATGGCATAGCTTTCGCAGCAAGTTCTATCTTCTTTTGTTCTTTCCTTTTATTGCAAGATATAAATTTCTTTATTTTAAACATTTGTATTCACATCATTCGATTGTACCTGTAACTTAGAAATTCCTATATGCTTATTTTGTTGAACTATCTTATTCATTTAATGAAACATATTACGGATTTTTTTTTACACTAATTTGATTTGCTTGCTTCATATTTATTGAACTCAATAGCGTAATATCTGTGTAAAATTTGTATTCTTCCATTCGTACTTTGTCCTATAATATTTTTACATAAACGTTTGTTTTCTTACTAGGGTACAGTCAATGTATTAGAGAGTTACGTGGTCATCTTTAATTTTTGAGCTAAGTAAACTGTTGTTTAAGGAATAAAAGAATGAATTATTATATATACATGTCGTTGATTTTTTGTTTTAAACTTCTTTCCAGTTGTATATCCTTTGGTGGCCTTTGAAGCTCAAATTATTCACTCTTTGAAGGCAACTTTTTTTGCATCATTTGCATGAAAACGATTATCTTTTGCAAGGATATAATGATATTGTGTGGTATACCACATGTCTACATACAAGAATTATGGCACTATAATAATACATAACGTAAGGTGTCTTATCTTCTCCTTTGGTATCTTTGGTGTATATCTAGGAAATGAAGCAATTAAAATGTATATTTAATAGGTCAAACATATGGAGCGTCTTACAAGAATACATTTTCAAAGCTGAACGAATATGTTACGCTTAAAAGGCTATCTATTTTGTGCTTAAAAATGGCGATTGCCCTTGGATATGGTTTAGCATTTATATTACGCATTACGGAAATATACCATGTTGCATCGCTTTTTTATTCTACTCTCTATAAACAAGTCTTGATTTTTGTAATTAACGAATCAAACAAGAAAAGCGTTCAATGACACCCCAAAATTCCAGCACCCCTTTAGCCCCCGATATTCACCTCTCATTTATATTAGAAAAGATAGTGGAGGAAGAGAGAGAGAGTTTGTGGAAGGAGAGAGCAACTAATTGTGTGGTGGAAAACAGAAAGGCCAAAGGGGTGCTCCACTGTTTGAGGTGTCATTGAACCTGCTTCATCAAACATTGATTGTAAATAACTCTATATTATTAAAACTAAATAACACATATAGTGCAGTCTGTGGGTACACCAATTTCGGTAATAATTTTCATTTTGTTAGCAAATTTGTATGTGTATCTTATGAGAAATTAAATCATACATGCACCAGATTTGTTAAAGCTGATCAACTAATTTAATGGTAAACCTTTGGCTTTCCAAAAGAAAAATAATTTACCTTAAGCCAATAGTGGGTAGGGATTTATACGATGTTAATATATTTTTTAGTATATCTCCTACTTTTGTTTCATTGTGCATACCTTAAATAACTACATATTATATATATTTTTCCTGATATTTCCTTCAATTAACAGAAGAGTGAAATTTAGTGATTATTTGAAGAAGAAAGCTTACTGATTGGTAATTTGAACCTGCCATTTAAAGTCAATGAGCGACTCATTCTAAACAAGTTCTTTGCTTTTTATAACACCGACTAACCATACATATTAATATGACATCTTTTAATAAATCACGCTTAGCTTTATCCGATGTGAAATTTTTTACTGCTTCATTTCAGTTCAAACTTCTATGGTAACATTACTTCTCACAATCGTTTCCTTAGTTACTGTATTTGTAGGTAATGCTTGCCTCTTTCTTTATAGGCATCTTATTTTCGTTGTTCTTTCTTTGCAGACTACAAATCTATATTTATATTCTTTCCTAACCTCATGGCACTTGGGTTCACCTCGAAGAGATTAGGTGGGGCAGAGGTCAGTGTCTTAGCTGGAGTATCCTTTTCCAGGTATGCTACAATATTTTTTTTTTTTAAAATAACTTCTTTTCCTTCATCTTTGTATTTGAACTTATCTTTACGGAATATATTCTTTGGGTCATCTATTTCAACTTAACCATCTATGTGGTGTGCCTAACTGAAATAGTGTAATCGGTAAAAGCCTCAAAATTTCCCATGATTATTACCATATAAAACATTGAATCATGTAATTTCACTCTCTTTAATTTAAAACAAAACTATTGCATTCCTTTTTTGTTCATTTCATAAGTTAAAGGATTCTAAAATGGAAATGTAGTTATAATGTGGTAATACAAGTTCATCAATTAACATTGTGAAATCTTATATTCATATTTACAACTTGCCTTTGAATCAACTGAATGTATGTGCCGAATATTTAATTTGAGAGTTGAAAACATACCAAATTACACAGCCCTCACCCGGCATATGTTCTCAAAGGACTATGTTGAAAAAATAGCTAATTTACAATCTGTATATCCACATTTCAAGTAAATGTGGTAAGAAAAAACATATTGATATATATATATATATATATACTTTTAAACTAGCAAAAATTATTATACATATTTTATGACTTCGAATAACCATTTTTCAATTGTCAGTTTGTAAAAAAGTATTTCCAGCAATGTATGTAATCTCTTACTCGGTATTGTTAGTAAACTACCTCGATGATGATAAGTAGCTGCATTTGATGAGGTATTACAGCAGTAATGCATATTATTTACAAACTTCTATTTTTATTAAATTGTTTGAAGAGCATCCAATTTTGATTCAGGTGCATAATTGAGGTATGTTTTTATCAGTAATTTAGACTCATAATATCATACGTAATTAGATGTATTTGCTCATTGAAGCATTCATGTTCACTACACATATAATTGCCTCTTTTTTCACTAATACCCCAAATGTGGAAAAAAATTTGTACTATGAACAAGTACAGATAGAGTAAAGAACGAGAGATGAACTGAAAAGTGAGAAATGAATTAAAAATTTGAAATGTCCACATCATACTCAAGATTTTGCTAATAGGATATGAATTAGATATTTGAAGGAAAATTATGCTCATAAACTATGAGCAAGATATGCATATGTAATGTGTCAAAACTTTGGATTAGTTTGTTGAAGAAGCCATTAGAGATGTTATATGGTGAGATAAAGAAAAACAAGAATGAAATGCCCTTTCCTACCCATTACTATGAAATTGTGTCGTTTTTAGAGGGGAAACCATCTTTTTCTATAGATAATTTCATGACACTTAATCGACTAGGAAAAAAACCTGTATTTTACTCATTTAGTATTTTGTATATAAATTTGTGTTTGTCACAAAAAGACAACATATTTAAATAAGAACTTCAAAACTTCTGTTTGATGAATAATAATAAACACATAATAAACACCTGAATGTCATGTTTTTCAGGAGCTTTATCTACCTTTTAAGACAAGTTTTATGGACCTAACAAGCTTTTCGTTATTTTAAATTATGATCTATAATCATTTTATTCGCTTAAAATGATATTTTGTTAATTTTTAGTGGTCCTTCTGTAAGTTTCTTTTTTGAACAAACCATTTCCGAGAATATGAATATTGTTCTATATGTATAGTAGTTGCAAAGAATGTTGGCAAGTAGAGCAAGCCTGGCAATATATGCATTCATGTCCACAAAGCCTGGATAATTGGCACACTCATTTCGCTTGAACTTTACATAGGGAATTATAATAGCATTATCACTTACGTAACCTAAGTGAATTAATATTTCAATGAAGTTTTAAATATGTTGAAATGCTCTATGTTGTTGATTTGTTCTCAAGTGGATGCCTAAATGGTATTAACCTAATAAATGACAAAGAGTTATTATTTTAGTTGTGTCAGTGAGGTATTCCTCCTGTAGTTATGTTCAGGCATAAATCTACATACTTGCTGCCACTTATATATTCCTTACGTTTTTTTTTTTCTAAATACAGCAGGTAATATTTTTGAACTTGGAAATATATTTGAACAAACAAAATATAATGTGATCATCTTGAAGTCGTTGCAATTTCAGTATTCTAATTTTGGTATGATGCATTTTATTAATCATATTGTTGTAGAAAAAATGGATTGTTTAATTGTAATCTTTTTTAGCTCCAAGTTTGAATTCACACAACGAGGAGCAATATATTCTTACGGCCTATTGTATAGTGATTGCTTATACGGTATATAAAATAAATATTATTTTGTCCTTTCACGTCTTGCATACAACAGTATGGTTTGAGATGAGTTATGGATTGTCTCATATTTTTGTTGTATTACCATTTAATACATGTCTTTTCCCTTATTTTGCTTTAGAGTTTACATAAAAGATTTACGATATGATGATGCTTCCATAGTTGCCACAAGATGGACTGATTATTCTAGCTACGATAATTTTGTTAGTGCTTTATGAGCTATTTTATTTTTCTAATAGATGTTTCCACTTTGGAAAATTCCATGCGAAATGAATGGTGCGAACATGGATATTTAGAAAATGAATGTAGTTGTTACCACAACAATATTTTGTGAAAAGAATAGGATCCATAGACAGGTGCAAATGTATAATTGCAGGCTTCTAGCAGCATCATGGGTGGAGATTATGCAATCTTTTTAGCTGTATACATTATTTAATGGCTAATATTATAAGGACAAATTTTCAAAATAGGCTAGTTTTTAAAACTAATGGCACAAATAGGCTAGTTTCAAAACTATTTGCAAATATAGGCTAGTTTTGGCCAGCTCAGCAATGAGTTGACCAAAACTAGCCTATATTTGCAAATAGTTTTGAAACTAGTTTTTAAAACTAATGGCATTAATAGGCTAGTTTCAAAAACTATTTGAAAATATAGGCTAGTTTTGGCCAGCTCAGCGATGATTTGACCAAAACTAGCCTATATTTGCAAATAGTTTTGAAACTAGCCTATTTGTGATATTAGTTTCAAAAACTAGCCTATTTTGAAAAATTATCCATATTATAAAGAAACCCATAAATTGCACCCGTTAAGAGTACACTATGTGTGCAGGCAACTTTTCCTGTTATTGTAAATCATAATCTTTAAAACAGTTGATACATAAACATATACGTTTATATTCATTTACAAAAATTATTTTATCCATTAATTTATTTCAGAAACGTATTACGAATCACAAATATCCATCCAGATATTAAAGTTTAGGATAAAGAATTCTTGATGTAGTGACCTTATTGGTACAGTCGATATCTGTGTATTAGGCCTGAACTAAATCAAGAAAATTATCCACTTTTTATTGTTGAAAACTCTGATAAAATGTAACGACCACGGGATTTTCGACTCCGAAAATCGACACAAAACCCAGCGTCGACTGTTCAGACATCGAAAATACCGAATCATTAATAGAAAGAAATTAGAGGGTGAGATAGATTAGATAGAACAAATAGAATAGAAGAAGAAGAACACAACTGAGCATAATCAGAGTAAACACGAATCTCACAGCGGAACGAATAAAATATATTACATAACATAAGCTTTGAAATACAAATCTGTTTTGTACATATATACATACCAACATCAGAGTACAACATAACATTTGATACAGCGGAAATAACTCTAAAATAACTAGCGGTGAAGCCTCCTGCTTCCAGCTCCTTCAAGGGTATCTGTAAAAGCCTGAAACACTTGACTGCCCATACAAATTTGGGCACTCAAGAGTTTAGGAAAAACAAAACAAAACAAATTCTGGGTCAGTCATGGGACTGGTGTGAGTAAACTCCAACCATATGGTATAACTTCAAAGATCTTTCGAAAGAAAAGGATAATAGTAAGACCAGTCCACACATAAATACGGATGGTTTTTACCTTACTATAACCCAAACCATTTTTGATATCAAAATCCAGTGATATTATAATAATGTCTAATCAAATAAATAACCAAATAGTAGAACGCTTGCATCTCACGCTCTACATATATAGTATAAAATCAAAAACGCAGGGCGCTTATTGGAGATTGGATTCCAACTATGACAAGGTATGGGACCACCTTCCGACAGTGTATCTCTAGAGGCGAATACACCTGGGTTCAACAAGAACGTCTTGCAACCCGGCCCACACATGACCGACCACTCATTTCGCTTGAGTGTATCGAATGTATATCACCAACGGTTGGACTCAAACCACCGTTTCCCGAATGGGCAGAATCGATAGATTAAGATACAAAAGGAATTTCTCTAGATAGGTGATTATACACCCTAATGGGTGCGACCCACATAGCCATGCTGCCTGCCCGATTTTTGTCATTTCCCGGTTGTGAGGCTTGAGGCTACGTCTATCTTTTAGAACATCTGGCCACCATACACTTTGAATGCCACATCGTTAAACCCTTCAAATCACAAGTTAATCTTCTCAAAGATATCACAGGTATAAAATCTAAGAGAAACGAATTCCTCCGCCACCAGACGTAATACCTTGAAAAGATCGTCTTATGTGACCGTTAGGAATACTCTGTCAGACATTCGTCCATACGATTTGCCCTGGGACTGGACAACATCACAGCTCTTTTGAATTTCACTCCGTCTTTGATTATTTTCAGCATAATCTAATTCGCAGCGCTTATGCCTATACGGAGTGGTTCTCGGATATTAAATCCAACCGGTCTCTCCGTATTGACAACGATGGTAATAATCTTTGATAGCCGGTGTTTTAACTATCAAAGGAAAAATAAACATCCATCAAACAGCCATCAAACAATTTCACACTCACTGGCCATTTTCTAATATTTCACTATTAGATTCATTTCCTTATCGGATTCGATATATATCGTTATATTGATATCTATTATCAAAATTTCTTAAAAATATTCTAACTCCTTAAATTTCTGGAAAAATTCGCCATAACCTCCTTTGTACCGGCAAATATTTCAAATCTCAACTCGCCTCTCTAGGCCCTTTCCATTTAAAAAGAAAATCAAAAAGCCAAGTGGCTTGCCGATTCGGCGCATAAAACCTCATATGGAAATTGAAACATGTACCTTTTTGTCGGGCACTTAAATATATTCTTCATACTCTCTTCATATTCTCCATCCCAAACCTGTTTAACATACATATGCCCATTCCCAATTCGTTTCAAACAATTCGACCCTTTTTACCAAAATACGCTACCATTCGCTAATTAAATTTTCTAATTAGCTTTTTGGTTTCATATACTTTTAATTTTGAACGTATCACGTTCAAATATATTTGTATTCGCTTATAGACATATCAAACTCAACTCTTTGCTCACTTCCCAATTCTAATTCCGTTTTCATACTTTGATCCAATTTACAATTCAGTTTACTTAAAACAAAAGTTAGGTTCGATCAAAAATCACATTAACTAATTTCTTTTGAAACTCGCTAACTTTATTCGATAATTTAAATCTGATTTTTGTTTCAAAAATCAGTTCATTTACTCGATTTGAGTTCGTATTTATTTGATAACTCAAACTCGGATTTTTCCTAAAAAGAATCTGATTTTATTCACTTAAAATCCTTTAAATTTATTAAATAAACCGTTATGGTTTAAAAACGATTATGGCGCTATTTTTCTGAAAATTTGATTTTGACCTAACTCAAAATCTATAAGATAAAATCAAGATTTTTCTCTTCCATTAGAAAACTACCATTCAATCGATCCGGGCATTTCTTGTTTCATCAAATTCCGACTTATATTGAGTTCTATATACTCAATTGAAGTTCGAATCGCCAATTTACGAACTACCGCGCCGTGGCGAGTTCGTTTTAATTAAATTTAATATAAACGTTTAAAAACTTCATTTATAATTAAATTCGAACTCCATTTTTAATATTTAAAAATAAATTAAGCCTATCTTCCAAATCTACCTTCACAAATTCGAATTATCCATATTCGTCGATTATTCTATTCCATATTCATAACTCGGTTATGAATTTATTCAAACTCAAATCACATTATATTAGATTTCTATTCTTTGGAAATAAATTGGTATATAAACCCAACGTCTTTATCCAACTTCAAATTTCGAAGATTAAACAAACTTCAAGATAAACTCATTTCGATATCCTTTTACCATTACAAACTAATATCATCTCTTGACAATAGTGAAGTCGTTCAAGTTGGGGTATTTTAATTACCTCTCAGACCTTGATCGACGACGTTCTTATCTTGAGACGAATAAAAGCTTGTAATACACAAACTTGATTTAAGTCTCGCCTTCTACCCCATTTCTTACATTAGGAAATTTATTTCCAAATTACACGATGAAAATTACTTCATCACATTTATAAACCTTGTTTATAAATTCGCTGCTTTATTAGATTCAACTTCCATTTAAATAATCTATTGAAACTCAATTTTTATTTTGGAATATTTGATTTCTCTTTTGAATCTCAAGTTTATTTGAGAATACTTAATTGCCATCACTTATAGTTATATAATCTATTTTCACATTAAAACTTAAATTCACTTTTAATACAATTCGAATATCTTTTTGAAATATAATTCTAGGTGTTCGTCGTAGTCGAGTTACAATCATAAATCCGAGTGGAATTATTTAAATTCAGTTTACATTCCGAATACCTGAATAAACTTCCACATTTCCTTCTTGAAACGATTTCAAGGTATAAATCTCTTTTTAAATTCAGATTTGAACTTAAATACCCAAATCATCCCATGATGATTATCCCCTTCTATTTATAAACATCGTTTATAAATTTTTCTTCTTGTTTTAAATACTTAAAACAAGTTTGTATTTCATATTCTATTTGAAATTCAAATTTCCAATTCGAAAGATAAATTTCTTTCTTTACATCCCTTACTTGAAATTTGAGTTTAATATTATCACATGATAATATTTCTTTCCCTTGATAAACAGCGTCTATAATTCCAACAACTTGTTTTTAATTTAAAAACAAGTTAAATTTTCTCAATTTATTCGAAATACCATTTCTATTTCGAAAAGTAAAATTCCCCTTTTTGAAAACAATTTGCACTTGTAAATTGGACATAGTCGAATTCTAAAACAAACCAGATGGACTTATTTCAATTCAAATTATATTCCGAATGTCGGAATAAATTTGATCGTTTTCTTCTTGAACCTATTCAAAGTCACTTTTTAATTTCATCAAAAATTAAATAAATCCAATACTAGTAATTTTTCTTTATTTAAACATATTGTTTATAATTTCACTTCTTGTTCTAAGTATTAAACCACATTTCAATTCAAATTACATTTGAAATCTAATTTCCACTTCGGAAAACAAATCATACTTGAATTTAGAATTTATAAAGTACCAAATGATGATTTTCACATTCATTTAAAACATCGTTTATAAACTATACTTCTTGTTTTAAATATTAACACAAGTTCTATTTCAAACTCCCTTTGAAATTTCATTTCTACTTTGGGCGGATAAACTTCCTTTTAAAATCATGCTTGCATTCACGTTTCAAAATTTATCAAATGATAATCTCCTTTTTCATTTATAAACATAGTTTATAAATTCAATTACCTGTTTTTATTTTTAAACAAGTAAATATTTCCGAACCTATTTGTAATCCCATTTCTATTTCGGAATTTAAAATTTCCTCTTTAAATTCAAACTTGAATTTAAAATCTAATATTACCAAATGATAATTTCCTTACAAATCATTTATACATTCAGTACTTGTTTTATTATTTAAACAAGTTATTGTTTTCTTAGTTTATTTGAAATTCAAATTTTATTTCAATAAAATAAAATTTCCTTCTCGAATCTAAAAGTCACTTCTTATGATATTATAAATATCTAGGGCCAGTGATATTCTAATATCTAACACACAAATCATCCATTCAATTCACTCATCACATACATATATAAATATGTGAACAACATTAAATAAATTTGAGGAATCCAGTTGGATCCCTCCAACCTGTTTTCCTGCATCCACAGATGTTAGTCACATAGATAATACCCATCCTGCTTCAAAGCAGGATATCGCAGTATAAAAGGGGATCCACTTATGTACGTGGGCGTAGTGTCATCTGCTAATGATACTGCGGGCATTCGCTAATAGTGTTGCGGGAAATTCAATAACCACAAAAATTCAACAATTCATTCATGCACCCAAGCAACTAGCACATTTATTTTTGCGATAAAAATAAATTTAAATATAAAACGGTGAGTGAGATTTACTCACCTCATTTTTCCTTTACTGAATTTCCGGTAAAATGTTGCATCTTCTCGGTTTCGAATCTATTCAAATCATTTATCTTGAACCTTATTTCCCGGACAACTACGAAGCCAACATGAAATGACTCCACAACCAACGATCACTTCTATCGAAAACAACCCAAAAATTGCCTCATTCATACTCAGACAATTCATCGAACAGTTCGCATACAATCTCCATTCCCAAACTGTACTCCTTCTTCACCGTTGTCGGACTGCCAGAAAACCCTTCAGCTTCGAAATTCACTGATCGACTTCTCCTCTTCAACTGTCGCCATCCGGTTATCGCAGCTAAACCCCATCGCACTATTGTTAGAAGCTCGAAATCCGCTACCGTCGCACCCCCCTCAAACCCCAGATCATCATCGGACTTCCCAAATCCTCACCCAAAAAGGTCATCGCACCTTCACAATCCCACCTCACACAATGGATCAAAGCTCGATGCCCTTCCACTACTTCATGCACTTCGATTCACTGTCTGACATCCCACATCGGCTCAGCGGCTACCCCCGTTACACCCAACGACAACTCCACAATATCCACGCTAGAGCAAAGTCGAGCAATAGGAACTCCATCGCGCCCTAGCTCGCTATCCCAAAATTTGCGCTTTAGAATTCACGATCGAATTGAGTCAAGCGTAAAATAGAGCTGAGGTCACGAGCTTATAAAGCTTCACAATTTCAGTTTTAATTTGATTTCGACTAAGGATGGTGAAAAGTAATTGGATGGTACGGCTTCAAGATCTAGGAACAGACAGGAGTTTTTAATTGATTTTTCTGGTTAGAGGAATAAGGAAAAACGAAGGCTATCGACTGTTTATATAGAGGTGCGAAGGGAGACATCAAGTGCATCACCATTAAATTGTTGTTTCGCTGATATTGGAAATGAGAAACAAATATTTTAGCTCGAGAAGAAGTAGTCTGCGTGATTTCAGTTTTTAGGTCGGTTGAAGTATGAAATGTAGGTTTTTGATTTAAAGTTGATTTGAATTTATATATTTTTAATTTGAAAAATATCTCGCGGTTCCGAACTCCTATTTAAGCGTACCGACCGGCGTTTTCAGATTACAATGTTATTCTGAATTCAATCGGAATAGATTTTGCAATTTACATTGATCAGATATGGGAAATAATAATTTAAACTATCGATTTAAAATTAAATTCATCAAAAATGAATTATCATTGTTCTAATTCAGTATAGAGTTCAAATAAATTGCTAGAATCATTTTGATTTCATTTTAACTTCGTGTTCAGTTATATTTTGTTTTTATATCACTATAATTCAATATTTTCGAAATTAAATCTTATATTGATAAATTCAATATAAAAATCCACTTATAATTCCTAATTCAACATTTAAAACTAATTTAAATATTTACTATAAAACAGGTAAAAATCCGGTACGTTACATTCCTTCCCCCTTAAAAGAATTTCGTCCCCGAAATTACAAAGGCAGAAGAAATGTCACAGACCCGTTAACTTTTCTAAAGCCCACTTTACTATAACTCAGCTTTTCATATTTTATGCATTCAACTTCGTTCAAATTGATTCAAATCAATTTATTTACTTCGATTCATTTAACTGGCTTTCATTATTTCGATTTATTCAATTTGCTTAAGTTATATTCTAGAATTCAAGTCCCCAGGGTTTCCATTTCAAATCCTTCTGAAATCACTTAAATATGTACATATATTTATTTCCATTCAAATTCAAACATTTGAATTTTCAAATCAACTTGTTTTCCTTCAAACAATTTCCATCAAAAACTTTTCTAAGGTAGCAATCCATCACTTAGAAACTCGAAATTGAACACTGATGGTGCTGCAGTCATCATTAGAATTATTTTCCAGCCACTGAAGTGAGTTCAGTGCTTTATCACTTTCAAAATCCATTCAAATCGGTTTTCATCCAAAATCTTCCCAAAACAGGGCTATATTATCTTAATATACTTTCGAAAAATATTTTTCAAACACCCGGGATTTAAATTCCAGTTCTAGTTTCAATCCAATTTTATTTCATCTCATTTGTATTCACAAATTTTATTTGGTTATCTATAACCATTTCAATTCTTATAATCACATCTTGATGATAATAATAGCAACCAACTCATCCATATATAAATAATTCTAGAAAATTATTTATCTTTTATATCAAAATATCATTTTGGGTAAAATTATTTCATTTACCCACTTTAAAACAATATTTCTATCCAAGTGTTTAGAAACTCCTATCGACGTCGTGGCGTCCCACGATTCGACCAGAATTCATAAATCACTCAACAGACAAGCCAACACAATATAAAACAATTTTTATATCAACTTACAAATACGCTCTCTCATATATACACTCAACTCATTCTAGAGTGTTACTGACCCTATCTCTAATGAGTAAACCCCCACCAAAGCCTAGGTGTTCGCTAAACCTAAGCTCTGATACCACTGTAACGACCACGGGATTTTCGACTCCGAAAATCGACACAAAACCCAGCGTCGACTGTTCAGACATCGAAAATACCGAATCATTAATAAAAAGAAATTAGAGGGTGAGATAGAAAAGATAGAACTAATAGAATAGAAGAAGAAGAACACAACTGAGCATAATCAAAGTAAACACGAATCTCACAGCGGAACGAATAAAATATATTATATAACATAAGCTTTGAAATACAAATCTGTTTTGTACATATATACATACCAACATCAGAGTACAACATAACATTTGATACAGCGGAAATAACTCTAAAATAACTAGCGGTGAAGCCTCCTGCTTCCAGCTCCTTCAAGGGTATCTGTAAAAGCCTGAAACACTTGACTGCCCGTACAAATTTGGGCACCCAAGAGTTTAGGAAAAACAAAACAAAATAAACTCTGGGTCAGTCATGGGACTGGTGTGAGTAAACTCCAACCATATGGTTTAACTTCAAAGATCTTTCCAAAGAAAAGGATAATAGTAAGACCAGTCCACACATAAATATGGATGGTTTTTACCTTACTATAACCCAGACCATTTTTGATATCAAAATCCAGTGATATTATAATAATGTCTAATCAAATAAATAACCAAATAGTAGAACGCTTGCATCTCACGCTCTACATATATAGTATAAAATCAAAAACCGCAAGGCGCTTATTGGAGATTGGATTCCAACTATGACAAGGTATGGGAGCACCTTCCGATAGTGTATCTCTAGAGGCGAATACACCTGGGTTCAACAAGAACGTCTTGCAACCCGGCCCACACATGACCGACCACTCATTTCGCTTGAGTGTATCGAATGTATATCACAAACGGTTGGACTCAAACCACTGTTTCCCGAATGGGCAGAATCGATAGATTAAGAAACAAAAGGAATTTCTCTAGATAGGTGATTATACACCCTAATGGGTGCGACCCACATAGCCATGCTGCCTGCCCGATTTTTGTAATTTCCCGGTTGTGAGGCTTGAGGCTACGTCTATCTTTTAGAACATCTGGCCACCATACACTTTGAATGCCACATCGTTAAACCAGTCAAATCACAAGTTAATCTTCTCAAAGATATCACAGGTATAAAAGCTAAGAGAAACGAATTCCTCCGCCACCAGACATAATACCTTGAAAAGATCGTCTTATGTGACCGTTAGGAATACTCTGTCATACATTCGTCCATACAAGTTGCCCTGGGACTGGACAACATCACAGCTCTTTTGAATTTCACTCCGTCTTTGATTATTTTCAGCATAATCTAATTCGCAGCGCTTATGCCTATACGGAGTGGTTCTCGGATATTAAATCCAACCGGTCTGTCCATATTGACTACGATGGTAAAAATCTTTGATAGCCGATGTTTTAACTATCAAAGGAAAAATAAACATCCATCAAACAATTTCACACTCACTGGCCCTTTTCTAATATTTAACTATTAGATTCATTTCCTTATCGGATTCGATATATATCGTTATATCGATATCTATTATCAAAATTTCTTAAAAATATTCTAACTCCTTAAATTTCCAGAAAAATTCACCATAACCTCCTTTGTACTAGCAAATATTTCAAACCTCAACTCGCCTCTCTAGGCCCTTTCCATTTAAAAAGAAAATCAAAAAGCCAAGTCGCTTGCCGATTCGGCGCATAAAACCTCATATGAAATTGAAACATGTGCCTTTTTGTCTCGCACTTAAATATATTCTTCATACTCTCTTCATATTCTCCATCCCAAACCTGTTTAACATACATATGCCCATTCCCAATTCGTTTCAAACAATTCGACCCTTTTTACCAAAATACGCTGCCATTCGCTAATTAAATTTTCTAATTAGCCTTTTGGTTTCATATACTTTTAATTTTGAACGTATCACGTTCAAATATATTTGTATTCGCTTATAGACATATCAAACTCAACTCTTTGCTCACTTCCCAATTCTAATTCCGTTTTCATACTTTGATCCAATTTACAATTTAGTTTACTTAAAACAAAAGTTAGGTTCGATCAAAAATCACATTAACTAATTTCTTTTGAAACTCGCTAACTTTATTCGATAATTTAAATCTTTTTTTTGTTTCAAAAATCAGTTCATTTACTCGATTTGAGTTCATATTTATTTGATAACTCAAACTCGGATTTTTCCTAAAAAGAATCGGATTTTATTCACTTAAAATCGTTTAAATTTATTAAATAAACCGTTATGGTTTAAAAACGATTATGGCGCTGTTTTTCTGAAAATTTGATTTTTACCTAACTCAAAATCTATATGACAAAATCAAGATTTTTCTCTTCCATTAGAAAACTACCATTCAATCGGTCCAGGCATTTCTTGTTTCATCAAATTCCGACTTATATTGAGTTCTATATACTCAATTGAAGTTCGAGTCGCCAATTTACGAACTACCGCGCCGTGGCGAGTTCGTTTTAATTAAATTAAATATAAACGTTTAAAAACTTCGTTTATAATTAAATTCCAACTCCATTTTTAATATTTAAAAATAAATTAAGCCTATCTTCCAAATCTACCTTCACAAATTCGAATTATCCATATTCGTCGATTATTCTATTCCATATTCATAACTCGGTTATGAATTTATTCAAACTCAAATCACATTATATTAGATTTCTATTCTTTGGAAATAAATTGGTATATAAACCCAACGTCTTTATCCAACTTCAAATTTCGAAGATTAAACAAACTTCAAGATAAACTCATTTCGATATCCTTTTACCATTACAAACTAATATCATCTCTTGACAATAGTGAAGTCGTTCAAGTTGGGGTATTTTAATTACCTCTCAGACCTTGATCGACGACGTTCTTATCTTGAGACGAATAAAAGCTTGTAATACACAAACTTGATTTAAGTCTCGCCTTCTACCCCATTTCTTACATTAGGAAATTTATTTCCAAATTACACGATGAAAATTACTTCATCACATTTATAAACCTTGTTTATAAATTCGCTGCTTTATTAGATTCAACTTCCATTTAAATAATTTATTGAAACTCAATTTTTATTTTGGAATATTTGATTTCTCTTTTGAATCTCAAGTTTATTTGAGAATACTTAATTGCCATCACTTATAGTTATATAATCTATTTTCACATTAAAACTTAAATTCACTTTTAATACAATTCGAATATCTTTTTGAAATATAATTCTAGGTGTTCGTCGTAGTCGAGTTACAATCATAAATCCGAGTGGAATTATTTAAATTCAGTTTACATTCCGAATACCTGAATAAACTTCCACATTTCCTTCTTGAAACGATTTCAAGGTATAAATCTCTTTTTAAATTCAGATTTGAACTTAAATACCCAAATCATCCCATGATGATTATCCCCTTCTATTTATAAACATCGTTTATAAATTTTTCTTCTTGTTTTAAATACTTAAAACAAGTTTGTATTTCATATTCTATTTGAAATTCAAATTTCCACTTCGAAAGATAAATTTCTTTCTTTACATCCCTTACTTGAAATTTGAGTTTAATATTATCACATGATAACATTTCTTTCCCTTGATAAACAGCGTCTATAATTCCAACAACTTGTTTTTAATTTAAAAACAAGTTAAATTTTCTCAATTTATTCGAAATACCATTTCTATTTCGAAAAGTAAAATTCCCCTTTCAGAAAACAATTTGCACTTGTAAATTGGACATAGCCGAATTCTAAAACAAACCAGATGGACTTATTTCAATTCAAATTATATTCTGAATGTCGGAATAAATTTGACCGTTTTCTTCTTGAGCCCATTCAAAGTCACTTTTTAATTTCATCAAAAGTTAAATAAACCCAATACTAGTTATTTTTCTTTATTTAAACATATCGTTTAGAATTTCACTTCTTGTTCTAAGTATTAATCCACATTTCAATTCAAATTACATTTGAAATCTAATTTCCACTTCGGAAAACAAATCATACTTGAATTTAGAATTTATAAAGTACCAAATGATGACTTTCACATTCATTTAAAACATCGTTTATAAACTATACTTCTTGTTTTAAATATTAACACATGTTCTATTTCAAACTCCCTTTGAAATTTCATTTCTACTTTGTGCGGATAAACTTCCTTTTAAAATCACGCTTGCATTCACATTTCAAAATTTATCAAATGATAATCTCCTTTTTCATTTATAAACATAGTTTATAAATTCAATTACCTGTTTTTATTTTTAAACAAGTAAATATTTCTGAACCTATTTGTAATCCCATTTCTATTTCGGAATTTAAAATTTCCTCTTTAAATTCAAACTTGAATTTAAAATCTAATATTACCAAATGATAATTTCCTTACAAATCATTTATACATTCAGTACTTGTTTTATTATTTAAACAAGTTATTGTTTTCTTAGTTTATTTGAAATTCAAATTTTATTTCAATAAAATAAAATTTCCTTCTCGAATCTAAAAGTCACTTCTTATGATATTATAAATATCTAGGGCCAGTGATATTCTAATATCTAACACACAAATCATCCATTCAATTCACACATCACATACATATATAAATATGTGATCAACATTAAATAAATTTGAGGAATCCAGTTGGATCCCTCCAATCTGTTTTCCTGCATCCACAGATGTTAGTCACATAGATAATACCCATCCTGCTTCTAGGCAGGATATCGCGGTATAAAAGGTGATCCACTTATGTACGTGGGCGTAGTGTCATCCGCTAATGATACTGCGGGCATCCGCTAATAGTGTTGCGGGAAATTCAATAACCACAATAATTCAACAATTCATTCATGCACCCAAGCAACCAACACATTTATTTTTACGATAAAAATAAATTTAAATATAAAACGGTGAGTGAGATTTACTCACCTCGTTTTTCCTTTACTGAATTTCCGGTAAAATGTTGCATCTTCTCGGTTTCGAATCTATTCAAATCATTTATCTTGAACCTTATTTCCCGGACAACTATGAAGCCAACATTAAACGACTCCACATCCAACGATCACTTCTATCGAAAACAGCCCAAAAATTGCCTTATTCATACTTAGACAATTCATCGAACAGTTCACATACAATCTCCATTCCCAAACTGTACTCCTTCTTCACCGTTGTCGGACTGCCAGAAAACCCTTCAGCTTCGAAATTCACTGATCGACTTCTCCTCTTCAACTGTCGCCATCCGGTTATCGCAGCTAAACCCCATCGCACTATTGTTAGAAGCTCGAAATTCGCTACCGTCGCACCCCCCTCAAACCCCAGATCATCATCGGACTTCCCAAATCCTCACCCAAAAAGGTCATCGCACCTTCACAATCCCACCTCACACAATGGATCAAAGCTCGATGCCCTTCCACTACTTCATGCACTTCGATTCACTGTCTGACATCCCACATCGGCTCAGCGGCTACCCCGTTACACCCAACGACAACTCCACAATATCCACGCTGGTGCAAAGTCGAGCAATAGGAACTCCATCGCGCCCTAGCTCGCTATCCCAAAATTTGCGCTTTAGAATTCACGATCGAATTGAGTCAAGCGTAAAATAGAGCTGAGTTCACGAGCTTATAAAGCTTCACGATTTCGGTTTTAATTTGATTTCGACTAAGGATGGTGAAAAGTAATTGGATGGCACAGCTTCAAGATTTAGGAACAAACAGGAGTTTTTAATTGATTTTTCTGGTTAGAGGAATAAGGAAAAACGAAGGCTATCGACTGTTTATATAGAGGTGCGAAGGGAGACATCAAGTACGTCACCATTAAATTGTTGTTTCGCTGATATTGGAAATGGGAAACAAATATTTTAGCTCGAGAAGAAGTAGTCTGCGTGATTTCAGTTTTTAGGTCGGCTGAAGTATGAAATGTAGGTTTTTGATTTAAAGTTGATTTGAATTTATATATTTTTAATTTGAAAAATATCTCGTGGTTCCGAACTCCTATTTAAGCGTACCGACCGGCGTTTCCAGATTACAACATTATTCTGAATTCAATCGGAACAGATTTTGCAATTTACATTGATCAGATATGGGAAATAATAATTTAAACTATCGATTTAAAATTAAATTCATCAAAAATGAATTATCATTGTTCTAATTCAGTATAGAGTTCAAATAAATTGCTAGAATCATTTTGATTTCATTTTAACTTCGTGTTCAGTTATAATTTGATTTTATACCACTATAATTCAATATTTTCGAAATTAAATCTTATATTGATAAATTCAATATAAAAATCCACTTATAATTCCTAATTCAACATTTAAAACTAATTTAAATATTTACTATAAAACAGGTAAAAATCCGGGACGTTACATCAAATTAGCAACTAACGTAGATACTAGATATCCCAAAAAAAAATCGTGGATGCCAAAAAAAAACTTTAGGTAGTGTTTGGTTTAAAAATTATTTTGTGTTTTTGGTTTTCAATTAATATGTAAAAAATGAGAAGAGTGGAGTAATGAGGAAGAGAATTAAAGAAAGACGGAGGGGACCATGGAGTGTACGGATGAGTAATGTAAGAATGAATTATGTCTCATGCTTATCTTATTTCTCAAACCATGGAAAATGAAAAAAAATGTTTTCAATTTTGTATATTTACTTTGTTTTCTAAATCAATCATTTTCAACAATAAAAAGTGGAGAATTCGCTATTGTTTACAACCAATATAACTTCTGTATGAAAAGGTAGTAAATAAATGCTAATGTGACATCCAATTACGCCAATTTTCTTTCATTGCCATGAAACTACATGAATTAGTTTGGATCATTTGGTTAGAATACAAACAATTACCATGAAACTACATGAATTAGTATGAAATGTTTTCTTTTTCCCATAAACATCGATTGTAGCACATATAATATGTACCTACGTTTACTGAATGTCCATTGGGCACAAATCTATTGTCTGCTATCTGATACTACAATGTAGTACTTGCTAGGCATACGATTTTATTGACCATACCTTTTATGACAAGATTTACAATTGTACTTGATGTGAATGATCATGCTTACATGATACATTTGTCTATTTACCACTCTCTGTCAAGAACATTTATTTTCCACTATATCAAATCAATAATTTAAGCTTTTCTTCTATTTTTTCCTAATGCAGGTGTTTACTTCGTGCTGGTGTACGTTACAATGGAATTAAATTTACCACTACGGGGTGATATAAAAATATCACTATTAATTTTTTTGGATGATTCACCGTTTTCTTCTGCTTTTATTCAATAAATACGAAACCTACTAGATCCTCCTTATATTTTGAAATATTTCTGGTTTCTTATCGCTGAAAATAAATGTTATATCATGATAGCAATTTATTTTTCTTTGTGTACCTTAAAGTGCCATGTTAACATATAAAAGTGCTAAATATTAACTAAGTCAACTTACTATAATAAATATTATTGCAAGGTAATAAAACTTCCCTTATGCATAGCACCCGATTTGCACACAATATTTTATTTCCATTTTAGAAATAATTTTTTTCCATACCCGTATGCGAAGCACGGGTTCACACTTGTATATATTTATGGGCCAATAGAAATTAGCCATCACTTTTCTCGTTTCTGAAAAATCTCGTAACCCCCTGGAACGAATGACAGATTCCTTTTCAGAACTTCTCTCCTCGATCTCTCTAAATCCACTCAATAAAATCGAATGGCCTAATTGAGGATTTTGTAGATCCAAGACTCCTCTTCAAATCCATATAAGCCTCACCTAACATCATTCTCTATTTTGGTCCAACCACCTCCGGGAAGTCAGCGACTTTGAAGCGCCGCCACCGTTGATTATCGCCACCGACCTGAACCGCGCCACCACTGATCTGAGCGCCGCACCTCCCTCTACAACATTGTTATAGTCGATCATCCTACAGCACACCGGTTTGCGCGAAAAACTAAAACTAAGTTTTGAACCTTTTCAGAAAGGTGTCGGCATGTTTTTATTTAACTGTTTATAACAGTTAAAAGTGTTGCAAATTATGATTTTAGAATAAAAATCATAGCTTTAACATATATTGTCGAAATCCAGTGAAACTGGAGACATTGGACTCGTGACGACATCTTCTACGTTCTAGAAGAGACCGGAAATTTTTTGGAGCTATCTACATCTTTAGAAGGATTGGAACCCAAAGTGAGATTTTTAAATTCAAATTGGAATGGAAAAGCTTTGTATAAATTATATAAGAATGTACAAATTATATAAACATTGTATATCTCATATATGAGCGTTGTATAAGTTATATGAGCGATGTATAAATTATACATACGTTGTATGAATTATATTCATGCATTGAATAAAATTTAAATAGAAATGAAATATATTTATATATACACACACTCCCCTCGTCCACAGACCATGGATGATATAAATTGTTTGGATTGTGATTGTTTGGATTGTGATTGAGAATGATTGATTGTGGTTGAGAATGTGATGTATGAAAATACCATATTGAGAAATTTTGTTAAATATGGGCTTGCCAGTCAACACTATGATTTAGATAAACCCCTTGTAAACGCCGCGAGGCCTAGGCTAGCAGAGGAGCCGTACTCGGGGCGGTACCGGTTTTAATTAACCTGCCGTTATAATGCCAAAATTTTCTAAAATATTCATGTGTTGAATAAAATATTTTAACACTAAAAATATCATTTTAAGTGTATGTATGGAATAAAATGTTTGAACATAAAAATTATCATTTTTATGACAAGTATGACCTATTAAAAATATACATGTACCGAATAAAATGTTTGAACATAAAAATTATCAATTTTATGACAAGTATGAACTATTAAAAAATATACATGTATGGAATAAAATGTTTAAACGAGAAAAATATCATTTTTATCATATATATGAACTACTAAAAATATTCATGTGTTGAATAAAATATTGTAACACTAAAAATTGTATGTTTGAACTATTAAAAATATTCATGTGTTGAATAAAGTGTTTGAACGATAAAAATATCATTTTTATCATATATATGAAGTTTATAAAATAACCATGTGTTGAAATATATTTTTGTTCACCAAAAATATTATTTTTAACATGCATGTGAAGTATTAAAAATATTCATGAGTTGAAATAAATATTGGTTCGCTAAAAATATTACTTTTAGCTTAGATTTGCATATATATATATATATATACACACACACACACACACACACACACATGCTAAACAGGAAAATGGGTTTGCTGCTGAGTAAAGAATTTATTTGCGTGCCCGACAAATAGGTAAAGCTTAATGAGTTGGCTGCGCAATTTTATTATTATATGAACTCCTGTGAGTGCAACTGGATGTTGTTTTCTGCTTGTCGTGTGTGAGATTATAAACATCGCCGTAGGATAGCAACAATTAATTTTGAACTACACTACACGGCATACTACGTGAAGATAGCATACTCTATCATATACCACATAAGCATTTGGAGCTTATGTGACGAGGTTGAAGATTACCATACGAGTGAGATGCTCGTATGGCGATGATTGTATTTCAGGTTGAACAGATTATGGACTGTTATGGACTAAATAAATATAACGGTAAATTGCCAGATTTAATAAAAACCCCACACGGGTCTGGAGTTGACAATAACCACGTCTCTCTAGTTATTAGATACGACACATGGACTATTTATTTTCCAACACTGGACGAGGTGACGAGAATTTATTCTCTGGAGTAATGACCTACACTCTCCCTCGGGCATAGAATAGGTCACTAAAAATTGTGTATGCTTATTCTGAATTTATTGTGTGCCTAGTACGGCCCGATAAATTTTTCAGACCCCTCCCGTACAAAGGAGGTTATGGCGAATTTTTTTGAAATTTAAAGGCGTTAGTGAAATTTTCGAAGCGTAAACAGTTTGGAAATCATCGAATGAATTATATTTATATTTATATATATAACTATAAATTAAACGAATAGCATGCGGTAGTTCGCGTTTTCGACTCCTAATTTTAAACGAGTATAGCGAGAGATCCGACCATCGGATATCTCGAAACTGGACCCGTTGGATTCGCTTTGGAAAGATCTTTCCAACGATATAAAATTTGTTAAGATCCAATGGTTAGATTTTGAGAAATGTTAAATTCAAATTGGAATGAAAAC
Source organism: Allium sativum (assembly GCA_030737875.1). NCBI lineage: Eukaryota > Viridiplantae > Streptophyta > Magnoliopsida > Asparagales > Amaryllidaceae > Allium > Allium sativum. Next base: position 202,793,559 of record CM060926.1, on the reverse strand, counting down.
AGCGCCAGGGCGTCGTTTAATTAAAATGGGCTATTTTAAAATAAATAAAAATAACGATAAATCGTTATAAAATATAAATGATATGGAATGGAAATAAACCGATTTTACTTGGTTTATTGGATATTCTAATGGTTAGATGTATTTGACATAAAATTATTATATTGATTTGAAACATGAATGTCAAATAGTTTAACCATGGAAAGAATTGATTTGAATTCTATGTATACGCGAATTATTTGAAAAGGCCGATTTAGTTCTCATTTCAAATAATTAATCGACGATTAAGAGTCGAAGATATGAAGACCGTGCAAGACCGATGATCTTTACATCGAATGGATTACTACTGATGCCCTGGATCGGTTAGCTCCTAGGAGGGGTTACAGTGGTAGTAGTCCGGACGTACTTGTGGATTGTCCGGATGTGCGAGGGCCTCTCTCTTGTATTGGACATATGGGACAAGGAATAAGGTGCCACCGGTTTCGTTCAGACCCAGAACGGACTTGTAAATGGACTTTGTGTCTGACATTGGATTTTATTCTATGCTGATGATCTTTATTAAATATATATCTATTTGGTGGCGGAGAATTTATTCTCTTGCTTAACACCCTTCTCTGAGACGTACGAGCTCAGAGGTTATATATCGATAGACATCAGTCGCATGGCGTGAATTGCCTATATGGCATGCCTAAGTGGTAAATGATCAAGGCTTTTTTTGAAAAGCAAAATTTTGTGGTTGATGATCAAAGCACGGCCTATGTGGCATAGCTTTGCGTATAGCGTTAATTCGCTAGCCTCACGCCCCATTATGAACCAGAAACGGGAGGGGGCCCCAGTGAGAACATGCGTTTCCTTCTAGCAAGAAGTGGTGTCATGGTATGGAGCCCAGACATTTTTACTTATTGTATGATGGAATGTGAGGCGCCTAGGATATTGAGTCACTACAGGGCTCAGTGATGATCGACGTACTGACCAAGTTTACGCCCCGTAGGGCGGGGAAACGTATTTTTTAGGGATTACTAATCCACTAATGTGGACCGGCCCTAGTAGATCCAAGGGCTTACCTGAACCTGAGTACTGCGGCACGGGCTACAATGTCTTGAATTCGGTAAGGACGATCCCTTGCCTTGGTTCATGATGGAAATCCAACTTCCAATACGACAAGTGTAACGAACCAGGGTTTTCGGCCCCGAAAATCGACATAAATACCTTCATTGTATCTCATGCCGACCTTTCAAACACCAAAAACACTGGATTGTTAATGAAAGAAATTAGAGGGTGAGATAAGAAAGAAAGAAATATATGAATAGAAGAAGAAGAACACAACACAGAGTCTAACATCGCAGCGGAACAAAATATAATATAGAAATAAATCTTTATTGAGAGCTTAAATAAAGCTTACAATCATCAGAGTACATGAACACATCTGGACAGTTATAATAATCTGCCCTTATATACAACACGGTGGAATAATGTCATACGTCTGAACTCTTCCAGCCCGTCTCTTCACAACATTCGATAACCTGAACCTGTACACTCCGGGCTAACCCGAGCATTTACAAAACACCGGGTTAGTCTGGTGAACCAGAGTGAGATAAACTCGCACAGTATTAAGGGTAAATCATCCAATCATGATTTTAAAGCTCAAAATCCTTTCAAAAGAAAAGGATAATCGTAAGACCAAATCCACACATAAATACGGACGGTTTTTACCTTACGATAACCCAAAACCGTTTTGAAAACAATATCTTTTCTGATATTATAATAATGTCTAAATACAAGTAAATAACAACCTAGTGGAACGCTTGCATCTCACGCTCCACATATATAGTATACAATCAAAACCGCAGGCGCTTATTGGAGATTGGATTCCAACTCCGACAAGGTATGGGACCACCTGCCGATCATGTATCTCTAGAGACAAATACAGTGGGTTCAACAAGAACATCTTGCAACCCGGCCCACACATGACCGACCACTCATTTCGCTTGAGTGTATCGAATGTATATCACCAACGGTTGGGATCAGCTACCGTTTCCCGACAAGGAACAACATCGATAGATTTAAGAAGCAAAAAGAATTTCTCTAGATAGGTGATTATACATCCTAATGGGAGCGACCAACATAGCCATGTTGCCTGCCCGATTTTTGTCATTTCCCAGTTGATGAGGCTAGAGGCTAGAGTTTCTTTCCGAACATCTGGCCACCATTCACTTTGAATGCCACATCGTCAGATCCATCAGATATCACTAATTGATGTCCACAAAAATACTCTAGTTGAGAGCTAACCAACTATAATACGTTTGAAGAAATCAATGTACGTGGTCCTTTGGAAATACTCTGTCAGACATTCGTCCATACAAGTCATCCAGGAACAAGATGAACCAAAGGCACCCTCCTATTGCATCATAGGAATCACCCTATAGATCAGTAGTGAGAAGTCCTTGCAATTCGTAGATTCCAATCACGACAGAATCACTGTTGAAATATCTCCGGCCGCTAAACCAGAGAAATTCAAATCAGTAGTTCTTCCACTCATGAAGATAAACGGTCTTCAATTGCTCCATCTTCAATAATCTTCTTTCACGTATTCGCTGGTCGGAATGGTTTTCGAATATAAATTCGATCCCTGTCTTTCCGTACCAACGATCGTATGGGTCAGGTTTGATAGTCGGTGATTTAACTATCAAATAAATAATTGTGTGAATAACATGAGTTTACCAGTTCAGTACCAGCACTACATGGCCTCTTTAATTAAAACGATTAAAGATTGTTAATCTTATACTCTTATATATTTCACCATTCAAATATAACTTATTTGATATAAGATTTACAAATTTTCAAACAATTTCACTTTCATATCATATCAAATTCTTTATTCTCTTATCGTTTCAAAACCATTTACCATTTTATTAACATGTTTTATACAACTCCTACTTTCGAAAGTCTCTTTCTCGAATATAACTATTATTCTTTAATTCATTGATCAAGAGAAATACCACCTTTCCTTTTACCCCTTCAATGATACATTTTACCACTTGGATTTATGTTCAAAATCCTCTCACACACTTCATTTCCAAATTTACGTTTTAATCCTCTGGCTTGAAATCTTATTCAATCAATTCTACTTAATACTACCATTAATTAGTGCTTTACACCCCATCTCCTTTTTATAAACTTTGTTTTAAAATCCTGGTTTAATACAACCCCTTTACCTCAACTTCTTAATCCAAATGTCAATCCAACATTTATGTAAACAAAAGAATTTGCTTAAAAAAAACCTTTATAACTTTCGGGTTTTAATATAAAATCCTTTCATAAATTCCTTTCACCACTTAATTAGATTTCATTACAACTCTGATCACTTCCATACAAACTCCTTATTTAAATAGAAACTTCTTAGATTATTATTAATTAAATTGATAATTCACTTCACCATTTACCATCGCATAATTGATTAACTTATTTATTTGCTAAATAAATAAATTTCTTTTTAAAGCCTTATTAGAATTGAACCATTATTCATTATCCCATCTCGTTGGATTAATTCAAAACAATTGGTCTAAAAGTCAACTTAGTCAAATAATTGACTTTGCCAATCCAAGATATGATTACCTCATTAACTCATTCCAAATGATCCTTTATTTAAATTAATTAATTTAAATAAATTCCTTTTTCTTTATCTCTCAAAACGATTATTCGAATTTATAACATTAAGTTAATTTCTACTTATTCGCTCATAAATTTGATAAATATCATAAAATTTCCTTTATAAATCAATTATAAGTTCGATTCATAAATAATAAACATTTTTCGTTTTTACATACTTTAATTCAAAATAATAGATTTAAAAATCGATTTCAGTTATGAAATAAATTTTATAACTTTAACTCGCCGATTTACCTGACAGTAGATCGGTATTTATAAAACGGTTAATTCATAGGCCATGTACTGCCAATCACTCAACCAATACTATCCATTGGTTTAAACCAAACAAATGGTGAATTTCAGGTCAATATTCAATCATCAAATCAAATCAAAATAATTCAAAAATGGTCTCATAATAGTCTATAACGATAATTCAATATCAACCACAATAATCAATCTGTAACGACACGGATTTTGCCCGACCTTAATCGATCGCAAAATCGACCAAGACCGTTCAAATCTCGCATACGTTAACTTTGGGAATACAACATATCAGAACAAATAACAGCAGAATTTTATAAACATTACAATAATGTTACATCAGAGTACAGAATATCATAGTACATCGGAATAAAATAGAGCGGAAGACTTATTACAATAAATTAATACATTGCAACGGAAGACTCTAAGTGCTCTGGACACAGCTTTAAGCTTCGATCCAGGATCCTGCTAAAAGAATAGATATCTGCAAAACAGGCTACTCGACTGCCCATGTGGAAAAGAGGGCACCCGAGTTTCCCAGTGGAACAAACTACAGGTCAGTCCTGGGACTGGTATGAGAAATCTACCTTACTTAACTAATTAATATGGCTAATCACAGGACCACGTCTGTGAAGACCCGCAACTTCCCCGTAAGGAAAGCACGGATTCTCTTGAGAACAACACACATCGGAACACAGACAGAAGAACATTTCATAGTTTATTACAACAATTCCATCAGAATACAAGAATATACAGAGTTTGAATAAAAATTACACATTATACAATATCAGAGATTTAAATACATTACTGCAGCGGAAAAATAATACAAAACATAACTGGAAGAAATACACGGATACAGAGCTTTCCGAATATCACTTCAGCTATAAACAAAGATCCTGTGAATATAAATCTGCAAAACCCAACTACTAGCTGCCCGTGCGGAAAATAAGGGCACCCAGAGTTTAGGTCAAAACAATAAACTCCAAGTCAGTCATGTGACAGGTGTGAGAACTAAAACAGTTATAATTCTTTATTTTAAAGTTCGGTAAATCAAGGGACCACGCCGTATAACACGGAACGGGTTTTTACCCCAAGAATACCAGTGCTTAAACAAACAGTGCAATGCTAAAAAAAGAACAATGAAGCTGTTATAAGACCCAGGTCCCATCACACAATGCAACGCAAACAGAGGATAGGGTTTTACCTTATAACAACCAGGATATGCTTTGGTACGCAAAATTTCATCTTTTATTATTACTATAAGTGAAGAAAACAACTTCAATCATAATATATAAATCATAGGAGGCATAGCTACCATCTACTATGTCGCCATACTAGGCTCTACAAATAACACCGAATGACACGTATTGGAAATTGGATTCCATCAGGAGTCGAGGCAAGGGGCAAGCTCCTCTCCGATTCGAGACACTCTAGCAAATGTCTCAGGACCCCACTATGATCCTTGGATCTTCAGGGCCAGTCCTCCATTACTTTTGAGGATTAATTATTCCTGAGCACACGTTTCCCGGTCCTAACAGACCTAATAATCGAGGCGCCTCATCCAACAACCACACAGGTGAAAAGTATATAAATGTCAGCCAGTTTAAGCACCGACACCACCCATAGCTAGAAAGAAACGTCGTGCTCTCCCTGCAGTCCGTATCCCGTTTTTGACTCATACCGAGGTGTGAGGCTCGCGAATTCACGTTACACAAAGCGGTGCCACAAAGGCCGTGCTTTGATCATCAACCACAAGACTTTGCTTTTCAACAGAAGCCTTGATCAATTGCCACTTAGGCATGCCACACAGGCAATTCACGTTATGCGATTGATATCTATCGATATATAACCTCTAAGCTTGTACGTCTTAAAGAAGGGCGTTAAGCAAGAAAATAAATTCTCCGCCGCCAAACAGATATATATTTATTAGAAATCAATCACACAGAATAAAATCCAATGTCAGACACACAGTCCATTTACAAGTCAGTTCTGGGTCTGAAAGAAACCGGAGGCACCTTATTCCTCCCCCGTATGTCCAATACAGGGCAGAGGTCCTCACATATCCGTCGATCTCCAAGTACTTGTGGACGATCACCAACTGATTTCCTCCTCTTGGGTGTACAGCCCAATCAAGATTATCAGTAATCACCCAAATGATGTGAAGACCTCCGGTCTTCAACCACAGTCTTCACCTTCGACTTATCGTCGAATCGGTTATTCAGAATGGGTATAAACCCGGTCTTTCCAAATAACCCACGTATATAATAAACAAATGTTACACAAACACAACATACGCCTCATTCCAACTCAGAATATTCCTTTATTCAAAAATTCACATTCTTAGGGAAAGGTTCCCATTAATTTTATCAAAGATAAATTCTTTGAAATTTATTCTTAAATCTTCCTTTGAATATCATTTCAAACTAGTCGGGATTAGCGAACCACACCGAAGTAATTATTTATTTTATTTCCCAATCCCAACCTATTTATCTCATGGAGCAAAACTGGTAATACCCCATATCTAACACCACGGTGTTATCGGTAAAATTAATTACCATTTCACGTTCAAATCTAATTAAAGATTTACTATCGCTTTGGAGCAAAACTGGTGATACTCCATTCTCGATCATTTCAATCTAATTTAAAGATTCATTAAAACTCCACTTGGTTTTAATCTTTAACTGGGTTAAAGAACCGATGTCATTTAAAACACGGTTCACGATAAACCCAAAATTCCATTCCAATATATATTGGAAATTCTGATTATTTTTAAAACCACTTCAAATCCAATTTATTTATTTAAAAATATTGGATTATAATTCTAGTTCAAAACTAGTTCATTTCGATAAAAATATATTTTTATCCTTTCAAATAGGGAATTTTTCATCCCAGTTCTTTCCAATTCATATATTTTGATTTTACACAAATTATAGATATTTTTAATAATTTTATCAAGGCCCGTACAGTCGATTTCCAATAACGGTCGTCGAACTGCACTTACAACGACCTTTTCTAAATTTGATTTGGACGTACCTCCAAATCCAACCGTTAGATTTCAAATTTCAAATATTCATTGGAAAACTCTTTTCGATACGAACCCAACGGTTCCGGTTTTAGGAAAATCCGACGGTCGGATCTCCCGTAACGTCAATTCGAAGCCAATGGTCGAAATTCACGAACTACCGCAGCACGGCGCGTTCTATTCAGGCCATTTAATATATATAATATATATATATATATATTATATACATTTCATCGATTTTAATTCTAAACGTATTTTAAAATTCGTTTTAAATTCGTTTTCAAAACGATTTCAACTTCATATTCGATTTTAAACCAAAATTGAATATTCCACATCATCGATATATATATATATATATATATATATATATATATATATATATGAGAATAATTTCAAAATGTTATATTTTGAAATGAATTCTTTTTCAATATTCGAATAAAATCGATATAAATATCGTTCACGTCAAAATGGCGCAAATCTAACCAACACGGCTTTATATTTCAATAACATCGTTATTATATTCAACAAATGAATATTTTCTTCAACACATGAATATGTAATTTTTATTTCAACACATGACTAATCTCAACAAATGAGTACCGTCAACACAAGGATATATATTTTATTTTCAACACATGAATATATATTTTATTTCCAACACATGAATATATATTTTATTTTCTTTATTTTCTAAGTTGGAATGAGGCCCAATCAATTACCATATAATGTTAATTATATGGATTCCATACAACACATGTATATAACAGCAACGATAAATAATCAACATCATCCAACGTGCACAACACAACTGTCTGTCAACCTATTGATCGACAAACAACTAATTATTGGGACTAGTGTACGTCAAATATCATCTCAATACCCGTGTGGGGTTTCATATCAACAAACACTGAATATTATTTGTGCAGTTGGGCGATGTGTAAAATTTATCGTCCCAATCAATATCAGTCAAATCAGTGTACATATACAAACCGTTTGGTTTGTAAATGAATATTTTATTTTATTCACTTCCATGTTAAAAATTATATTTTTAACGATAAAATATTTCATTTCAACACATGAATTTCTATTCAGTTCATTTACACACTAAAAATGATATTTTTATTTTTCTAACATATTTTCGAAAATTTCGGCGGCATAACGGCACGATACTAGAATCGGGACAAGGCCTAGCCTTATCCCCGGTCGAGTAATGGCCCACGCCATTCACATATCAACCAAATCAATTTCATTATTCACACAAACAAAATTCCAACAAATATTCTAATCAATCACCAAACAACCAAACAAACAAGTCCAAGGTATGTGGACGAGGGTGTCGGGTGCTACTAAACACCGTCTGCATCCTAGTATATATTTCTAACTAGAAAATAAAATTTAAAGTGAGAAGTTCTCACCAAAAGCTAAGTCCAACGCCGCGACTCTTCATATGTAGAATATCTTCACCGCGCTCGCCTTTTGTCACTTTCGTTGCCCGTATTCACTATATATATAAAATTCGAATTTTTATCTTCACTTCGTTATAAAAATTATATTTTTATAGTGCTCTTCACCTAATAAAGATTATATTTTTATTACTCTACATGAATAAAGATCATATTTTTACTATCATACCTATATAAAAAATCATATTTTTAATATGCCACTAGTGTAAAAATTATATTTTTAACCTTTCTATATTGTAAAAATTATATTTTTAACCTTCAATATTATAAAAATTATATTTTTATGCTTTCTATATTATAAAAATTATATTTTTAAGCTTCACATACAATAAAAAATATATTTTTAATCTTCTAAAAATGATTTCATATCATACCCTAGTTAAAAATCGCATTTTTAACTTGCCAAATATTTCCTTCCTACAATGAAATTATATCTTTATATAATTAAAAATCCGATCTTTTCTAAATTAAAAATCCGATCTTTCTTGTATATAAAAAAATCAAAATTTTCTTGTGTATAAAAATCAAATTTTTATCACGGCGTACATAGAATAAAAAACATAATTTTCTCTCTATTTCTATATAAGTAAAAATCATATTTTATTTCTTTATCTTCATAAGAAAAATCGAATCTTTACTATAAAAATTCTTCCTTTCTATAAAAATCCTTCCTATTTTTAAAAATGATTTTTATTGAGGCCCTTATACATTTTTAAAGCTGAAAATTAACCACGTTTTTCTAAAGAAATAAATAAAATAGGTAGAAAACATACAAGGGGGGCTGCGTGCGTTCTACAGGGAGGAGGGGGTGGTATGAGTCGCCGCAGGTGGTGGGGGGAGGTGCTGGCGGGCGCGGACAGCCGTTGGTGGCGGATTGGGACTAGGGCGTCGGTTTTGGGGTGGTGTGGTTCGGGGATTCGCGAAGAAGAAGAGGAGGAGTGGTCGAGGTGGAGATGAAAAGGGGGAGAGGTTGAATGGCGTTAGCCGCCTGAGGTGGCGCGGCGACCACGAGGAGGAAGGGGCGCATCTTTTTTTTTTTATATAATTGATCGATCTGAAAAGGAACGTGGGGGGGGGGGGGCTGAGGAGATAAGGGGTTGACCCTTTTATTTTTTATTAATTATTTATTTTAAAGTTTAAATTCCCCCAAAAAGTTGCTTTAAATTTTGAACCCCAAACAAGACCCACCGACTGTCGTCCCTAACTAATTACCCCCATTCTGAACACAATGGGATATGTATCATAAGCCAGTTGGGCCGTTTCGATCAGTTTTCGTCAAAATCAAAGTATAACTCTATATATTAAATTTGAACGCGTATTTCAATTTACCTGGGCCACATACGGACACGAAAAATTCCACAAAAATTATTTCTAGCTTCGTATTAACGATACGGTCCTAACAAAACTAATTTCGTCAAATTCTGAGACCGTTTGAAAAATGGTCATTTTCTGGTCGATCAAATTCAACTAAAATGGTCAAAACACGTTTAGCTTCGCCACACTCACATATTGATTCAGAAAGTGGTTTCGTCGAATATTGAGGTCGTTTGCAAAATTTCCATTTTCAAGGGCCTTTATATATATTAAAATATATATAAATTCCACAACGACTTTTCTGAATTTTAAACTGGACATATCTCTCAAATTTTAAAACGAAATCTCAGTTTCTTACACTCGTTAGAAAGATATCGTTAAACAGATTCAAAATTTTCTTGTTTCGTTCAATTCAGAGTTAAAACGAATTATATATATTCATTTGAAATTCGAAATCGAATTTTCGAACTACAGCGCCATTTCAGGCTTGTTATATAATTAAAATAAAATTATTCATTTTAACTTCGTTGAAAATGAATTTTCCGTCGTTGTTATTTAAAATAATTCATTTTAAATAATTAAATTAAATAAAATTGCCAAAATAAAAAATTTTAAACTGGTTCGGATTTTCCGGGTTGTTACAATCTCCCCCACTTAAAATCTTTTCGTCCTCGAAAAGGAACGAAGGTGAAAGTTGTTTTATAATCAACTCAACTTTCATTATTTTAATTATGGCTCAAGTTCTTCGACTTTTCAGTTTCTAAGAACTTTCAAATTTTTCAAAAATTTGGCTAACACCCTAAATTTTCGAAAAATTTCGCCATAACCTCCCCTGCACCGGGAGCATCGGGAAAATCCCCAAACTGCCATACAGGCCCTCTCATCTCAAAAAGAAAAAGAAAAAGCCAAGCGGCTAGCCAATTGGCTCATAAAATCATCATCTCCCAAACAAAACAGTAAATGTGTACCTATTTGTCGGGCAAACAATTTTATTCCTCTTCTTTAGCCTCCTTGCTATGACCTGTTCAATGTATATACATGTATATGCATGCAATTTCAACCAATTTGCAATTCAGTTTAATATTTGATACCATTTCCCTACATGATTAAAAATTTTAAATAATCAAAACAACAATCATACAACACAATCAACAATCAATTAGTGGATTAACGTTTCAATTTCATAATTTTGATATATATGCAGAAAATCATGTTTTTGATGCCAAATCACAACAATAAATCCTACCTAGTTTTGGTTCTCACACCAGCCTAATGGAAATATATAGATATCTCACTTTCGATACTCGAACATGAATACTGACAACGCTGCAGCATTATCAGAATCATCCCCGGGCAACTAGAGTGTGATTCTATATCTATCCAGTATATTAAAACTTCGAATATACGTTTGCAAGGCGTATATGTAAAATCTTTATACATTGGATTGTCCAAATTCAAAACAAAATAAATATTCAAATACGTATAAAATGGTTTAAAATTTTCAAAACAAAGTTTGTTTTCACTTTTATTTTAAAAATATATTCTTTCGACCCGTTCTAGGATACTACTGATCCCATCTCTAACGAGCCATTCTCAATGGATATTACTAATCCAATTTCTGATGAATTCTTTCATTTGGTTCCAATGTGCCTTGTTCTCGAGCTCTGTAAACCAGATCTCTGATACCAAATGTGAAGACCCGCAACTTCCCCGTAAGGAAAGCACGGATTCTCTTGAGAACAACACACATCGGAACACAAACAAAAGAACATTTCATTGTTTATTACAAAAATTCCATCAGAATACAAGAATATATGGAGTATGAATAAAAATTACACATTATACAATATCAGAGATTTAAATACATTACTACAGCGGAAAAATAATACAAAACATAACTGGAAGAAATACACGGATACAGAGCTTTCCGAATATCACTTCAGCTATAAACCAAGATCCTGTGAATATAAATCTGCAAAACCCAACTACAAGCTGCCCGTGCGGAAAATAAGGGCACCCAGAGTTTAGGTCAAAACAATAAACTCCAAGTCAGTCATGTGACTGGTGTGAGAACTAAAACAGTTATAATTCTTTATTTTAAAGTTCGGTAAATCAAGGGAGCACGCCGTATAACACGGAACCGGTTTTTACCCCAAGAATACCAGTGCTTAAACAAACAGCGGAATGCTAAAAAAAGAACAATGAAGCTGTTATAAGACCCAGGTCCCATCACACAATGCAACGCAAACAGAGGATAGGGTTTTACCTTATAACAGCCAAGATATGCTTTGATACGCGAAATTTCATCTTTTATTATTACTATAAGTGAAGAAAACAACTTCAATCATAATATATAAATCATAGGCGGCATAGCTACCATCTACTATGTCGCCATACTAGGCTCTACAAAAAACACCGAATGACACGTATTGGAAATTGGATTCCATCATGAGTCGAGGCAAGGGGCAAGCTCCTCTCCGATTCGAGACACTCTAGCAAATGTCTCAGGACCCCACTATGATCCTTGGATCTTCAGGGCCGGTCCTCCGTTACTTTTGAGGATTAATTATTCCTGAGCACACGTTTCCCGGTCCTAGCAGACCTAATAATCGAGGCACCTCATCCAACAACCACACAGGTCAAAAGTATATAAATGTCAGCTAGTTTAAGCACTGACACCACCCATAGCTAGAAAGAAACGTCGTGCTCTCCCTGTAGTCCGTATCCCGTTTTTGACTCATACCAAGATGTGAGGCTCACGAATTCACGTTACACAAAGCGGTGCCACAAAGGCCGTGCTTTGATCATCAACCACAAGACTCTGCTTTTCAACAGAAGCCTTGATCGATTGCCACTTAGGCATGCCACACAGGCAATTCACTCTATGCGATTGATATCTATCGATATATAACCTCTAAGCTCGTACGTCTCAGAGAAGGGCGTTAAGCAAGATAATAAATTCTCCGCCGCCAAACAGATATATATTTAATAGAAATCAATCACACATAATAAAATCCAATGTCAGTCACATAGTCCATTTACAAGTCCGTTCTAGGTCTGAACGAAACCGGAGGCACCTTATTCCTCCCCCGTATGTCTAATACAGGGCAGAGGTCCTCGCATATCCGTCGATCTCCAAGTACGTGTGGACGATCACCAAACTATTCCCTCCTCTTGGGTGTACAGCCCAATCAAGATTATCAGTAATCACCCAAATGATGTGAAGACCTCCGGTCTTCAACCACCGTCTTCACCTTCGACTTATCGTCGGATCGGTTATTCAAAATGGGTATAAACCCGGTCTTTCCAAATAACCCACGTATATAATAAACAAATGTTACACAAACACAACATACGCCTCATTCCAACTCAGAATATTCCTTTATTCAAAAATTCACATTCTTAGGGAAAGGTTCCTATTTATTTTATCAAAGATAAATTCTTTGAAATTTATTCTTAAATCTTCCTTTGAATATCATTTCAAACTAGTCGGGATTAGCGAACCACACCGAAGTAATTATTTATTTTATTTCCCAATCCCAACCTATTTATCCCATGGAGCAAAACCAGTAATATCCCATATCTAACACCACGGTGTTATCGGTAAAATTAATTACCATTTCACGTTCAAATCTAATTAAAGATTTACTATCGCTTTGGAGCAAAACTGGTGATACTCCATTCTTGATCATTTCAATCTAATTTAAAGATTCATTAAAACTCCACTTGGTTTTAATCTTTAACTGGGTTAAAGAACTGTTGTCATTTAAAACACGGTTCCGGTTTCAGGAGAATCCGACGGTCGGATCTCCCGTAACGTCAATTCGAAGTCAATGGTCGAAATTCACGAACTACCGCAGCGCGGCGCGTTCTATTCAGGCCATTTAATATATATAATATATATTATATATATTTCATCGATTTCAATTCTAAACGTATTTTAAAATTCGTTTTCAAAACGATTTCAACTTCATATTCGATTTTAAATCAAAATTGAATATTCCACATCATCGATATATATATAAATGAGAATAATTTCAAAATGTTATATTTTGAAATCACTTCTTTTTCAATATTCGAATAAAATCGATATAAATATCGTTTACGTCAAAATGGCGCAAATCTAACCAACACGGCTTTATATTTCAGTAACATCGTTATTATATTCAACAAATGAATATTTTCTTCAACACATTAATATGTAAATTTTATTTCAACACATGACTAATCTCAACAAATGAGTACCGTCAACACAAGGATATATATTTTATTTTCAACACATGAATATATATTTTATTTTCAACACATGAATATATATTTTATTTTCTTTATTTTCTAAATTGGAATGAGGCCCAATCAATTACCGTATAATGTTAATTATATGGATTCCATACAACACATGTATATAACAACAACGATAAATAATCAACCATCATCCAACGTGCACTACACAACTGTCTGTCAACCTATCTATCGACAAACAACTAATTATTGGGACTAGTGTACGTCAAATATCATCCCAATACCCGTGTGGGGTTTCACATCAACAAACACTGAATATTATTTGTGCAGTTGGGCGATGTGTAAAATTTATCGTCCCAATCAATATCAGTCAAATCAGTGTACATAAACAAACCATCTGGTTTGTAAATGAATAATTTTTTTTATTCACTTCCACGTTAAAAATTATATTTTTAACGATAAAATATTTTATTTCAACGCATGAATTTATATTCAGTTCATTTACACACTAAAAATGATATATTTATTTTTCTAACATATTTTCGAAAATTTCGGCGGCACAACGACACGATACTAGAATCGGGACAAGGCCTAGCCTTATCCCCGGTCTAGTAATGGCCCACGCCATTCACATATCAACCAAATCAATTTCATTATTCACACAAACAAAATTCCAACAAATATTCTAATCAATCACCAAACAACCAAACAAACAAGTCCATGGTCTGTGGACGAGAGTGTCGGGTGTTACTAAACACCGTCTGCATCCTAGTATATATTTCTAAGGAGGAAATAAAATTTAAAGTGAGAAGTTCTCACCAAAAGCTAAGTCCAACGCCGCGACTCTTCATATGTAGAATATGTTCACCGCGCTCGCCTTTTGTCACTTTCGTTGCCCATATTCACTACATATATAAAAATCGAACTTTTAACTTCACTTCGTTATAAAAATTATATTTTTATAGTGCTCTTCACCTAATAAAGATTATATTTTTATTACTCTACATGAATAAAAATCATATTTTTACTATCATACCTATATAAAAATCATATTTTTAATATGCCACTAGTGTAAAAATTATATTTTTAACCTTTCTATATTGTAAAAATTATATTTTTAACCTTTCTATATTATAAAAATTATATTTTTATGCTTTCTATATTATAAAAATTATATTTTTATGCTTCACATACAATAAAAAATATATTTTTAATCTTCTAAAAATGATTTCATATCATACCCTAGTTAAAAATCGCATTTTTAACTTGCCAAATATTTCCTTCCTACAATGAAATTATATCTTTATATAATTAAAAATCCGATCTTTTCTAAATTAAAAATCCGATCTTTCTTGTATATAAAAAAAATCAAAATTTTCTTGTGTATAAAAATCAAATTTTTATCACGGCGTACATAGAATAAAAAGCATATTTTTCTCTCTATTTCTATATAAGTAAAAATCATATTTTTATTTCTTTATCTTCATAAGAAAAATCGAATCTTTACTATAAAAATTCTTCCTTTCTATAAAAATCCTTCCTATTTTTAAAACTGATTTTTATTGAGACCCTTATACATTTTTAAAGCTGAAAATTAACCATGTTTTTCTAAAAAAATAAATAAAATAGGTAGAAAACTTACAAGGGGGCTGCGTGCGTTCTACAGGGAGGAGGGGGTGGTATGAGTCGTCGCAGGTGGTGGAGGGAGGTGCTGGCGCGCGCGGACAGCCGTTGGTGGCGGATTGGGACTAGGGCGTCGGTTTTGGGGTGGTGGGGTTTGGGGATTCGCGAAGAAGAAGAGGGAGAGGAGAAGTGGTCGAGGTGGAGATGAAAAGGGGGGGAGAGGTTGAACGGCGTCAACCGCTTGAGGTGGCGCGGCGGCCACGAGGAGGAAGGTGTAGTGACCCGCATTTTTAGTTGTTGAACAATTAATTTATTTAATTATTAAATATCGATTTATCGATATCGAGAACGTGAATTAAATAATATTGAATATTTAATTAATAATTATAATATAATAAAATATATTATAATGTCGAAATAATCAAAAATATTGGAAATACAAATATTCTGTGAACGGGGTCGTCCCTTAGATTTAATTCCTCTTAGAGTTGGATTATATTGACGAATATATTCATTCGACGACAGTTTGAACGTATAATTTCATTATAATTAAAATCGAGTTTGAAATGGCGCTGCAGTTCGCTATTTGGCGATTTGAACTTCAACTGAGTATACAAGGTTCGTTTTAAACCGGATTTCTGTGAAACAAGAAACGTGTAGAGCTGGTGGAGTATATCTTTCTAGTGGAAGAGAAAAATCGGGATTTTGTCGTGTAGATTTTGATTCACGTACAAATCAAATTTTAGAAAAGTCGCTATGGATTTCCTTTATAATTTGCGACGCTTTATATACGTTATAAATTGATTTTTCGATACGAACTGAATATCGATCAAATCAGAATTTCTGGAAATCAAGTCATAAATTCAGACAAGATATTCTGGAGCCGTACGACATCATCTGTGGATATATACGAGAATATTAATTTAATAATATTTAAATATATTTATATATTTAAAAGGGTCAGTTCAGCGCTTGAAAAATAGCCAGTTTTTCATACAACCTCCGTTTTCGACGAAACTAATTTTGTTGGATCCGCAATGTCAAATTATTGTTAGATTCCAAGTTTCGAGATTTTTAGAGTCACTGTGTGGCCGTACGGATTTTTAGAGTGAGAAACAGTCAGTATTTTGATAGTTAAAAATACGCTGTGTGAGCATACGAAGTCGGAATTCGACGAAACCAGTTTCGTTGGGACCGTAATGTCAAACTCTAGTCGTATGTCCTGTTTCGTGATTTTTGGGTATCACGTATGATCATAGGAATTTTTAGAAGGCGAATATTGGCAGCGTAATAGTTTAAATGAATAAAATAATCAAAATATCTCCATCCCTCTTCATTATAAATAGAACTTAACTCCTCTCTTATCCTAATTTTCATTCTCCGAAGTCAACAGAATAAGCCGCCACTTCCTCTTTTCTTCATTCTCAGCAAAAACAAAGGTTCGACCTCAAATGAAAATCAAAAGAATTACAAAGAAATTCCTATAAATTACAAACTATATACGTATGGATTTAGCAAGTGAAGAACTTCGTTTCTGTGCCTCTTTCATTTCGTACGATATGGTTTCCTGTTGCTCCAAGTTCGAGCACAAAACTAGGGTTCATCGCTGCGAGCGATTTAGGGATTTTTGCATAAATTCGAGGTTATATGCGGGCTTGTGGATGGATTCCGATCTGGTGCAAGTGATTTGAGGGGATTCGGTTACCAAAGTCGTCGATCTTTTTGTCTGAGCAGTAGCAAAATCTGAAGGACGGACTCACGAGCAGTGCGTGCGAGCGTGGTCTGAAGGTGATGAGGGGGTGCGGGTGTTGATGTTGATTCCGATGGTGGAGGTTGCGATGGGAGTAGGTGGTTGGAGGAGGAGCAATCGTCGGTCAAAGGAGGTCAACGGGTAGTGATTTGGGTTGGATTTCTTTTTTCTGGAATCGGGTATTTTAATTTGGGAAGAAGGGTTTTAAAGTGAACGTGGGTGCTAAAGTAGTGGGCTGGAAGATATTGGGTGAGGCCCTATTAGAATTTAATTCATGTTTATTCTATTTTAAATTGTGTTCAATATTGTAAATAGCATAACTCATCCATACGTTAACGAAATTCAGCAAAACAAGTTGCGTTGGGACCGTATGGACGAGAGCTTCACAATGAAGCTGACTGGAAGTCCATCAGAGCTCGTTACAATTTATGGCAAAATAAATTGTCCGATTCAAATCATCGAACGCAAACCGTTATTTAACGGCTAACTCGCAACTGTGAGTAAAAACTCACTAACTCTCCTCAATTTATATTTTAATATAAATTGTATTTTATTTCTGTATTTGACTGCTAGTTATGTACTGATAATTTGGACTGTTAAGTTGTATTGTTAAATTGGACTGTAGATTGGACTGTTAAATAATTGATTGAAAACAGTAAGGATATATATATATATCTACATATATATATCGTTATTAAACGGTGATTTTGTTATCAGTGTATTTCATTAGAAATGCAAGTGATGTTATATACGTTGTTTAACATCGGTGGATGCAGGGAAACAGGTTGGAGGAATCCGACTGGATTCCTCAACATTTATTTTACTGTTATTTGTATATTGTGATATATACTGTGATATATAATCTGTTGTTGATTGTATATGTTTGGATGATATTGATCATTGACAGTTGGTTGTTTAAAAACAATAGAAAACACTGAAAATGTAGAAAAGGGGATTTTCAATATTTATATTGAAAATGAATCTATTTATAAAATCGAAGGATTTTATAAAAGGATATTTATTTAGATTAAATAAATAAAATAAAGGAATGTTTATTTAGATTAAATAAATAGAATAAAGGATATTTAATTAGGGATTAAATCATTAGAGTTATAAAGGAAAAATCTATTTAAGAAAATAAATAGATTATACAAAAGGAAATCTATTTAGGAGATAAATAGAAGTTAAAATAAATAGAAATAAAAGAAAAGTTAGTTAGTCGGATATAAATATTCGAATCAAGTTAGTTAAGTGGTCAAACCAAACTAGCCAAGCTAGTCGAACCAAACTAGTCAAGCTAGTCGAACCCAACTGAGTCAAAATGGTCGAGTCGAACCAAATCGAACCAAATGGTCGAGTCGAACCAATCGAGTCAAGATGGTCGAGTCAAACCAACCGAGTCGAGATGGTCGAGTCGAACCAATCGTGTCAAGCTGGTCAAGTTAGTCGAACCTGGTCAGTACAACCAAGCTGGTCAAGTTAGTCGAACCTGGTCAGTCGAGTCGAGTAAATCAAACTTAGTTAATCGAAAGGAGTTTATCGATTTAGTTAATCGATAGGAGTTAATTGATTTAGTCAATCGAGATGAGTTAATCGGTTTTAATGAATCGAGAGGAGTTAGTCGAATATGGTATTCGAACCAAATGGTCAAACCAAGTGGTCGAACCAGGTGGTCGAACCAAGTAGTCAAGCCCAGTGGTCAAACCAAATGGGTCAGGTTAGCCAAACATGGTCAGTCAAACCAAATGGGCCAGGTTAGCCAAACATGGTCAGTCAAACCAAATGGGTCAGGTTAGCCAAACCTGGTCAGTCAAACCAAATGGGTCAGGTTAGTCAAACCTGGTCGGTCGAACCAAGTAAGTCGAGTTAAGTTAGTCAAGTTAGTCGAGCCTAGTTAATCGAATCGAATTGGTCGAACCAAGTAAGTCGAGTTAAGTTAGTCAAGTTAGTCAAGCCTAGTTAATCGAATCGAATTGGTCGAACCAAGTAAGTCGAGTTAAGTTAGTCAAGTTAGTCGAGCCTAGTTAATCGAATCAAATTGGTCGAACCAAGTAAGTCGAGTTAAGTTAGTCGAGCCTAGTTAATCGAATCGAATTGGTCGAACCAAGTAAGTCGAGTTAGTCGAGTCAAGTTAAGTTCGTCGAGTTAATGTTATCGATGTTAGTTTCATCGAAAGAAGTTATCGATGTTAGTTTCATTGAAAGGAGTTATCGATGTTAGTTTCATCGAAAGAAGTTATCGATGTTAGTTTCATCGAAAGGAGTTATCGATGTTAGTTTCATCGAAAGGAGTTATCGATGTTAGTTTCATAGAAAGGAGTTATCGATTATAGTTTAATCGAAGTGAGATTTCCAAATATGGGATATTTGAAAGGAAGAGTTATCGAATATTAGTTATTTGAAGAGAGATTATCGAATATCGTTTATTCGAAAGAAGTTAATCGAGTATAGCTTATTCGAAGAAGAGTTAATCAGATAGAGATTTCTCGAAGAGAGTTAATCGGCGAATTCGATTATATCGAATTCGGGAAAGTACTTATACTTTCCAGTGTTTAAATAGAGATTTATTTATTTATAAATAAATAAGTGTTAGATTAATTATTCACTAATAAGGATAGAAGTTATAATTAAAGTTAGATAATTCGAAAGTAGGGATTATAACGTTATCGTTATAACCAAAGTTTTAAATATAGAAGTGGACTAGTAAAATTGAATCCGAGAAAGGCGTAAAGAAGTTGTTAAAGATTAAAAGATAAATTTTGACCATTTCGAAGTTATAACGTTGTTCAGTTAAGGTCTGAGAGGTAATTATACCCCAACTTGAGTGACTTCCTTCTTAACTAAGAAATGGTAAGGTCTGATCGTAAAGGAGTTTTGGAAATGTTTTCCAAACGAGAATCAAAAATGTTTTCTGATAAAAGAAAATAAGAATTTAAAATATAGGGAACCAGGAGATAAGTAAATAAATGAACTAAAGAGGTTAATGTTAAATGATGTTTGTTCGATATAATTTCCATCTGGGAATAATATCGTTGTTTGTATACTTGTTTTTTTCTTTGATGGTTAAATCACAGACTATCGAAGTTTTGACCATTTAAACGTTGTTAATATGGAGAGACCGGTTGGATTATTATCCAAAGAACCACTCTGTATTGGCATAAGCGTCGCGAATCATATATGCCAAAGATAATTGAAGACGGAGTAAAATGCAAGGGCTATCCTGTTTACAGAATAGTGCCTTCGGTTTGTCCAGTCCCAGGACAACTTGTGTGGACGAAGGTCTGACAGAGTATATCCAATGGATCGCGTAAGTTGATCTGTTCAAACGTATTCACGTTTGGTGGCGGAGGAATTCGTTTCTCTAAGCTGTATACCCGTGTTATTTTTGGATAAGTCAATTTGTGATTTGGCGGGTGTGACGATGTGACGTTCTGAGTGAATGAGGATGACTTGTATGAATGAATGTCTAACAGAGTATTTCCAGAAGGGTCACGTACATTGATTTCTTCAACCGTACCAAGAGTGGAAGCGGAGAAGGAAACTTCTTTTTGCTGACACGTAATGTATTGTTGTAGACGTCAATTAGCGATTTTCGATGGATCTGACAATGTGGCATTCAAAGTGAATCTATTGTGATGACAAAGCGTAGCTTCTAGCCTCACATCCGGTAAATGACAGAAATCGGGCAGGCAGCATGGCTAAGTCGGTCGCACCGAAGTATGGTGTATAATCACCTATCTAGAGAATATTCATTTGTTTCTTAAATCTATCAATGCTGTCCCATATATATATGGGAACGGTTGCTGATCCCAACCGTTGGTGATGTACATTCGATACACTCAAGCGAAATGAGTGGTCGGTCATGTGTGGCTGAGTTGCAAGATGTTCTTGTTGAACTCCAGTGTGTAGTTCCTAGAGTACACTGATCGGAAGGTGGTTCCATACCTTGTCATAGTTGGGAATCCAATCATCCAATACGAGCTTGCGGTTTTGATTGTATACTATATATGTAGTAACGTGAGATGCAAGCGTTTCTGCTAGATTGATATTTATTTGTACTTAGACATTATTATAATATCAGAATGATACTGCTTTGAAAAGTTATTTGGATTCTCATAAGGGGAAAAACCCGTTCCGTTCTACGGCGTGGTCTTATGAGATATCATATACCTGTTTAAATGATTTGAGTTTATTCACACCAGTCCCATGACTGACCCGGAGTTTATTTTGTTGTTTTCCCTAAACTCTTGGGTGCCTAAATTTGTACGGGCAGTCAAGTAGTCGGGATTTTACAGATACACTTGGAGAGCTTGGAGCAGGAGGCTTCAGGATTCTATAGCTATTATTATTTCTGCTGTTGTTGTAAGTGTTGTACTCTGATAAGTGTTATTGTATACATATACTGATGTTATCTCAAAGATATGTTATGTTATATTTTATTCGTTCCGCTGTGAGATTCGTGTTTACTCTGATGATGATGTTCTTCTTCTTCTTCTATTCTATAAGTTCTATCTTATCTATCCTCACCTTCTAATTTCTTTCATTAATTACCGGGATTTTTTCGATGTTTTGGTTATCGACGTCGAGCTTACGTCGATAACCAAAGCCGCCGAAAATCCGTGTCACTACAGTTGGTATCAGAGCATTGGTTTAGTTATTACCTTGGCTCTGTGGCGTGATTCAGTAGAGATGGGATTAGTAATATCCTAGACTGAGTTTGAGTGTATATATACGAGTGAACGTACATGTTATTTAATATAAAATGATTTTATATTGTGGAGATTTATTGGATGAGTAGTTTGTGAAATTCTGGTCGATCGGTTTGATCCACTGTATCGATAGAGGTTACTAAACACTCGAATACGATGAACCGTCATGGTATGTTTTGAAAGAGGGTAAATGGAATAATTTTACCCGAATATATTTGATATAGCGTATTGGTTGTGTTGGTTGTTATTATAATCGGGTAAGATTATAAAAAGGTAAAATGATTATAAATGACTAATCAGAATTCAAATAAGTAAAGTATATGAAATAAGATGAAATAAATCTGAATTTAAAACAGATTTGGAATTAAAATAAGGAAATTTTAAGTTCCTGGGAGATTTTGAAAACGTTTTTCAAACTGAAGGTGATATAGTATTGAACTCACTTCGATAGCTGGAAAATAGATTCTGATGATGAATCGCGACATCATCAGTGTTCATTTTCGAGTTCTAAGTGACGGACTACTACCAAAGGTTTTGTTTTTGAATTGTTTTGAGAAAACAAGTTGTTTAGAAATTCAAAGGTTTTGAATTGGCATTGTAATTTCAAATTGATTTGAAATAGACCCAGGAAATTAAGTTTTGAAATTTAATTTTAGCTTATGAAGTTAAATAGAATAAGATAGTAGAGACAAATTGAAATATTAACTTGAACTGAGTTAAATAGAATTGAATTGGATTAGAGAATAATCTGTTATGGAATTGGGTTGATGAGTTAAGAATTTGAAATTTGATATTCGGGTTCGAATGAAATTCGATTTGGTTTTGAGGATATGAACTGATTGGAATTTGATAGAAATAACACTGGTATATGCTGAGTTGATAGCATATGGAAGTGATAGAGTTGATGTGCCCGACAAAAAGGCACCAGTTTATATTATATATGAGTTTGGAATTTATGAGCCAATTTGGCAAGCCGCTTGGCTGTTTGATTTTCTTTTGGGTTGGAGAAGGCCCAGAGAGGCGAGCTGGAATTTGAGATATTGACCAGTACAAAGGAGGTGCTGGCAAAAATTTTCGAAAAGTTAAGGTGTTAGAAAATTTTCAGAATTTTTGAAAATTTAGTTAGTCGGAATAAATTAATATTTTAGTCGATATTAATTGGTTCAGTTGAAACTGGAGACAAGAGGTAAACAGATAAATTTTTACCCAGTAGATAGGGTCGTCCCCTAGCTTAGCAATTTCGAGGACGAAATTATTTTAAGTAGGGAAGAATGAAGTGACCCGCATTTTTAGCTGTTGAACAATTAATTTATTTAATTGTTAAATATCGATTTATCGATATCGAGAACATGAATTAAATAATATTGAATATTTAATTAATAATTATAATATAATAAAATATATTATAATGTCAAAATAATCAAAAATATTGGAAATACAAATATTCTGTGAACGGGGTCGTCCCTTAGATTTAATTCCACTTAGAGTTGGATTATATTGACGAATATATTCAATCGACGACAGTTTGAACGTATAATTTTATTATAATTAAAATCGAGTTTGAAATGGCGCTGCAGTTCGCTATTTGGCGATTTGAACTTCAACTGAGTATACAGGGTTCGTTTTAAACCGGATTTCTGTGAAACAAGAAACGTGTAGAGCTGGTGGAGTATATCTTTCTAGTGGAAGAGAAAAATCGGGATTTTGTCGTGTAGATTTTGATTCACGTCCAAACCAAATTTTAGAAAAGTCGCTATGGATTTCCTTTATAATTTGCGACGCTTTATATACGTTATAAATTGATTTTTCGATACGAACTGAATATCGATCAAATCAGAATTTCTGGAAATCAAGTCATA
Organism: Allium sativum; assembly: GCA_030737875.1. NCBI lineage: Eukaryota > Viridiplantae > Streptophyta > Magnoliopsida > Asparagales > Amaryllidaceae > Allium > Allium sativum. Next base: position 202,769,672 of record CM060926.1, on the reverse strand, counting down.
AATTCTGGCAGGATATTCTGGAGCCTTACGAGATCATCTGTGGATATATACGAGAATATTAATTTATTAATATTTAATTTAATAATATTTAAATATATTTATATATTTAAAAGGGTCAGTTCAGCGCTTGAAAAATAGCATGTTTTTCATACTACCTCCGTTTTCGACGAAACTAATTTTGTTGGATCCGCAATGTCGAATTATTGTTAGATTCCAAGTTTCGTGATTTTTAGAGTCACTGTGTGGCCGTACGGATTTTTAGAGTGAGAAACAGTCAGTATTTTGATAGTTAAAAATATGCTGTGTGAGCATACGAAGTCGGAATTCGACGAAACCAGTTTCGTTGGGACCGTAATGTCGAACTCTAGTCGTATATCCAGTTTCGTGATTTTTGGGTATCACGTATGATCATAGGAATTTTTAGAAGGCGAATATTGGCAGTGTAATAATTTAAATGAATAAAATAATCATAATATCTCCATCCCTCTTCATTATAAATAGAACTTAACTCCTCTCTAATCCTAATTTTCATTCTCCGAAGTCAACAGAATAAGCCGCCACTTCCTCTTTTCTTCATTCTCAGCAAAAACAAAGGTTCGGCCTCAAATGAAAATCAAAAGAATTACAAAGAAATTCCTAAAAATTACAAACTATATACGTATGGATTTAGCAAGTGAAGAACTTCGTTTCTGTGCCTCTTTCATTTCGTACGATATGGTTTCCTGTTGCTCCAAGTTCGAGCACAAAACTTGGGTTCATCGCTGCGAGCGATTTAGGGATTTTTTCATAAATTCGAGGTTATATGCGGGCTTGCGGATGGATTCTGATCTGGTGCAAGTGATTTGAGGGGATTCGGTTACCAAAGTCGTCGATCTTTTTGTCTGAGCAGTTGCAAAATCTGAAGGACGGACTCACGAGCAGTGCGTGCGAGCGTGGTCTGAAGGTGATGAGGGGGTGCGGGTGTTGATGTTGATTCCGATGGTGGAGGTTGCGATGGGAGTAGGTGGTTGGAGGAGGAGCAATCGTCGGTCAAAGGAGGTCAACGGGTTGTGATTTGGGTTGGATTTCTTTTTACTGGAATCGGGTATTTTAATTTGGGAAGAAGGGTTTTAAAGTGAACGTGGGTGCTAAAGTAGTGGGCTGGAAGATATTGGGTGGGGCCCAATTAGAATTTAATTCATGTTTATTCTATTTTAAATTGTGTTCAATATTGTAAATAGCATAACTCATCCATACGTTAACGAAATTCAGCAAAACAAGTTGCGTTGGGACCGTATGGACGAGAGCTTCACAATGAAGCTGACTGGAAGTCCATCAGAGCTCGTTACAATTTATGGCAAAATAAATTGTCTGATTCAAATCATTGAACGCAAACCGTTATTTAACGGCTAATGCGCAACTGTGAGTAAAAACTCACTAACTCTCCTCAATTTATATTTTAATATAAATTGTATTTTATTCCTGTATTTGACTGCTAGTTATGTACTGATAATTTGGACTGTTAAGTTGTATTGTTAAATTGGACTGTAGATTGGACTGTTAAATAATTGATTGAAAACAGTAAGGATATATATATATATACATCTACATATATATATCGTTATTCAACGGTGATTTTGTTATCAGTGTATTTCATTAGAAATGCAAGTGATGTTATATACGTTGTTTAACATCGGTGGATGCAGGGAAACAGGTTGGAGGAATCCGACTGGATTCCTCAACATTTATTTTACTGTTATTTGTATATTGTGATATATACTGTGATATATAATCTGTTGTTGATTGTATATGTTTGGATGATATTGATCATTGACAGTTGGTTGTTTAAAAACAATAGAAAACACTGAAAATGTAGAAAAGGGGATTTTCAATATTTATATTGAAAATGAATCTATTTATAAAATCGAAGGATTTTATAAAAGGATATTTATTTAGATTAAATAAATAAAATAAAGGAATGTTTATTTAGATTAAATAAATAGAATAAAGGATATTTAATTAGGGATTAAATAATTAGAGTTATAAAGGAAAAATCTATTTAGGAAAATAAATAGATTATACAAAAGGAAATCTATTTAGGAGATAAATAGAAGTTAAAATAAATAGAAATAAAAGAAAAGTTAGTTAGTCGGATATAAATATTCGAATCAAGTTAGTTAAGTGGTCAAACCAAACTAGCCAAGCTAGTCGAACCAAACTAGTCAAGCTAGTCGAACTCAACCGAGTCAAAATGGTCGAGTCGAACCAAATCGAACCAAATGGTCGAGTCGAACCAATCGAGTCAAGATGGTCGAGTCAAACCAACCGAGTCGAGATGGTCGAGTCGAACCAATCGTGTCAAGCTGGTAAAGTTAGTCGAACCTGGTCAGTACAACCAAGCTGGTCAAGTTAGTTGATCCTGGTCAGTCGAGTCGAGTAAATCAAACTTAGTTAATCGAAAGGAGTTTATCGATTTAGTTAATCGATATGAGTTAATTGATTTAGTCAATCGAGATGAGTTAATCGGTTTTAATGAATCGAGAGGAGTTAGTCGAATATGGTATTCGAACCAAATGGTCAAACCAAGTGGTCGAACCAAGTAGTCAAGCCCAGTGGTCAAACCAAATGGGTCAGGTTAGCCAAACATGGTCAGTCAAACCAAATGGGTCAGGTTAGCCAAACATGGTCAGTCAAACCAAATGGGTCAGGTTAGCCAAACCTGGTCAGTCAAACCAAATGGGCCAGGTTAGTCAAACCTGGTCCGTCGAACCAAGTAAGTCGAGTTAAGTTAGTCAAGTTAGTCGAGCCTAGTTAATCGAATCGAATTGGTCGAACCAAGTAAGTCGAGTTAAGTTAGTCAAGTTATTCGAGCCTAGTTAATCGAATCAAATTGGTCGAACCAAGTAAGTCGAGTTAAGTTAGTCGAGCCTAGTTAATCGAATCGAATTGGTCGAACCAAGTAAGTCGAGTTAGTCGAGTCAAGTTAAGTTCGTCGAGCAAAAGTTATCGATGTTAGTTTCATCGAAAGAAGTTATCGATGTAAGTTTCATTGAAAGGAGTTATCGATGTTTGTTTCATCGAAAGAAGTTATCGATGTTAGTTTCATCGAAAGGAGTTATCGATGTTAGTTTCATCGAAAGGAGTTATCGATGTTAGTTTCATCGAAAGGAGTTATCGATTATAGTTTAATCGAAGTGAGATTTTCAAATATGGGATATTTGAAAGGAAGAGTTATCGAATATTAGTTATTTGAAGAGAGATTATCGAATATCGTTTATTCGAAATAAGTTAATCGAATATAGCTTATTCGAAGAAGAGTTAATCAGATAGAGATTTCTCGAAGAGAGTTAATCGGCGAATTCGATTATATCGAATTCGGGAAAGTACTTATACATTCCAGTGTTTAAATAGAGATTTATTTATTTATACATAAATAAGTGTTAGGTTAATTATTCACTAATAAGGATAGAAGTTATAATTAAAGTTAGATAATTTGAAAGTAGGGATTATAACGTTATCGTTATAACCAATGTTTTAAATATAGAAGTGGACTAGTAAAATTGAATCCGAGAAAGGCGTAAAGAAGTTGTTAAAGATTAAAAGATAAACTTTGACCATTTTGAAGTTATAACATTGTTCAGTTAAGGTCTGAGAGGTAATTATACCCTAACTTGAGTGACTTCCTTCTTAACTAAGAAATGGTAAGGTTTGATCGTAAAGGAGTTTTGGAAATGTTTTCCAAACGAGAATCAGAAATGTTTTCTGATAAAAGAAAATAAGAATTTAGAATATAGGGAAACAGGAGATAAGTAAATAAATGAACTAAAGAGGTTAATGTTAAATGATGTTTGTTCGATATAATTTCCATCTGGGAATAATATCGTTGTTTGTACACTTGTTTTTTTTCTTTGATGGTTAAATCACAGACTATCGAAGTTTTGACCATTTTAACGTTGTTAATATGGAGAGACCGGTTGGATTATTATCCAAAGAACCACTCTGTATTGGCATAAGCGTCGCGAATCATATATGCCAAAGATAATTGAAGACGGAGTAAAATGCAAGGGCTATCCTGTTTACAGAATAGTGCCTTCGGTTTGTCCAGTCCCAGGACAACTTGTATGGACGTAGGTCTGACAGAGTATATCCAATGGATCACGTAAGTTGATCTGTTCAAACGTATTCACGTTTAGTGGCGGAGGAATTCGTTTCTCTAAGCTTTATACCCGTGTTATTTTTGGATAAGTCAATTTGTGATTTGGCGGGTATGACGATGTGACGTTCTGAGTGAATGAGGATGACTTGTATGAATGAATGTCTAATAGAGTATTTCCAGAAGGGTCACGTACATTGATTTCTTCAACCGTACCAAGAGTGGAAGCGGAGAAGGAAACTTCTTTTAGCTGACACGTAATGTATTGTTGTAGACGTCAATTAGTGATTTTCGATGGATCTGACAATGTGGCATTCGAAGTGAATCTATTGTGATGACAAAGCGTAGCTTCTAGCCTCACATCCGGTAAATGACAGAAATTGGGCAGGCAGCATGGCTAAGTCGGTCGCACCGAAGTAGGGTGTATAATCACCTATCTAGAGAATATTCATTTGTTTCTTCAATCTATCAATGTTGTCCCATATATATACGGGAACGGTTGCTGATCCCAACCGTTGGTGATGTACATTCGATACACTCAAGCGAAATGAGTGGTCGGTCATGTGTGGCTGAGTTGCAAGATGTTCTTGTTGAACTCCAGTGTGTCGTTCCTAGAGTACACTGATCGGAAGGTGGTTCCATACCTTGTCATAGTTGGGAATCCAATCATCCAATACGAGCTTGCGGTTTTGATTGTATACTATATATATAGTAACATGAGATGCAAGCGTTTCTGCTAGATTGATATTTATTTGTACTTAGACATTATTATAATATCAGAATGATACTGCTTTGAAAAGTTATTTGGATTCTCATAAGGGGAAAAACCCGTTCTGTTCTGCGGCGTGGTCTTATGAGATATCATATACCTGTTTAAATGATTTGAGTTTATTCACACCAGTCCCATGACTGACTCGGAGTTTATTTTGTTGTTTTCCCTAAACTCTTGGGTGCCTAAATTTGTACGGGCAGTCAAGTAGTCGGGATTTTACAGATACACTTGGAGAGCTTGGAGCAGGAGGCTTCAGGATTCTATAGCTATTATTATTTCCGCTGTTGTTGTAAGTGTTGTACTCTGATAAGTGTTATTGTATACATATACTGATGTTATCTCAAAGATATGTTATGTTATATTTTATTCGTTCCGCTGTGAGATTCGTGTTTACTCTGATGATGATGTTCTTCTTCTTCTGTTCTATAAGTTCTATCTTATCTATCCTCACCTTCTAATTTCTTTCATTAATTACCGGGATTTTTTCGATGTTTTGGTTATCGACGTCGAGCTTACGTCGATAACCAAAGCCGCCGAAAATCCGGGTCACTACAGAAGGGGCGCGTCCTTTTTTTCTTCTAATTGATCGATCTGAAAAGGAACGGGGGGGGGGGGGGGGGCTGAGGAGATAAGGGTTTGACCCTTTTATTTTTTGTTTATTTTAAATTTAAAATTCCCCCAAAAAGTTGCTTTAAATTTTGAACCCAAAACGAGACCCACCGACTGTCGTCCCTAGCTAATCACCCCCATTCTAAACAAAATGGGATATGTATCGTAAGCCAGTTCGGCTGTTTCGACCAGTTTTCGTCAAAATCAAAGTATAACTCTATATACTGAATTTGAACACGTATTTCAATTATCGGGGCCACATACTGAAACGACCCGAACTTCCCCGGTCTCCGAAGAGAAGAGAAAGAACGAATTGTTTTGAGAACACGACAAAACAGAACGCAGACGGAAGAACATTTCATTGTATATTATAACAATGCATGAGATTACAAGAATATACAGAGTATAAATGAATATTACACAGAAATATCAGAGATTACAATAAATTACATAGCAGCGGAAAATAATACAATACACAACTAGAGGAGATATACGAATACAAAGCTTTCCGGATATCGTTCCAGCTGTAAACCAGGATCCTGTGAATATAAATCTGCAAAACCAAAACTACTAGCTGCCCGTGTCAAAATAAGGGCACCCAGAGTTTAAGTCAAAACAATAAACTCCAGGTCAGTCATGGGACTGGTGTGAGAACTAAAGCAGTTATTAATCTTTGTTTTTAAACTTAGGTAAATCAAGGGACCACGCCGTATAACACGGAACGGGTTTCCTCCCAAGAACACCAGTGCATAAAACAACAGTGCAATGCTAAATAAAGAAGAATGAAGCTATTATAAGACCCAGGTCCTATCACACAATGCAACGCAAGCCGGGGGATAGGGTTTTTACCTTATAATAGCCAAGAATGCTTGATACGTTTAAAACAAATCATTTGATACTATTATAAGTGCATAGTGTATAAAACAACTTCGAATCATAAGTATCAATCATAGGCGGCATGAATGCCCCATACCACTATGTCGCCATATATAGGTTATACAATCAAAATCGCAAAATCACGTATTTGGAAATTGGATTTCCATCTATGAACCGAGGCAAAAGATAGTCCTCAACCGATTCGAGACGCTCTAGCCCGCCCCTCAGGCAAGTACTCAGTCAAGCCTTGGATCCTCAGGGCCAGTCCACCGATGTGGATTAAACTTAAACCCTGAACATGCGTTTCCACGCCCTATGGGGCGTAAATGAGCCAACGAATGACTCCACCGGACCCGGATCGTCCGATCAAACCGAGGCACCTCGCAATAGCAACAACCACATAAGTCAAACTCGTCAGGGCGTGTAAAACCACTGACGCCACTTCTAGCTAGAAAGAAACGCATGCCCTCCCTGAGGTCCGTCTCCCGTTTTTGGTTCATACCGGGTGTGAAACTCGCGAAGTAAACGTTACACAAAGCTACGCCACAAAGGCCGTGCTTCGATCATCAACCACAAGACTTTGGTTTTCAACAGAAGCCTTGATCATTCGCCACTTAGGCATGCCACACCGGCAGTTCACTCTATGCGTTTGATATCCATCAGTATATAACCTCTGAGCTCGTACGTCTCAGAGAAGGGCGTTAAGCAAGAGAATAAATTCTCCGCCGCCAAACAGATATATATTTAATAAAGATCAATCACACAGACTAAAATCCAATGTCAGACACACAGTCCATTTACAAGTCCGTTCTGGGTCTGAACGAAACCGGAGACACCCAGTACCCCGCATATCCATCGATCTCCAAGTACGTCTGGACGATCACCAACTGTTTCCATCTTCTTGGGTGTACAGGCCAATCAAGATCATCAGTAGTCACCCAAACGACGTGAAGACTTCCAATCTTCGACCATCGTCTTCATCTTCGACTTATCGTCATATCAGTTATTCAGAATGGGATAAACCCAGTCTTTCCGAATAACTCGCGTATATTTTAAATAAGTGTTACACAAACACAACATACGCCTCATTCCAATTCATTGGTCACTAACCGTAAATTAATCAAGAGAATAATTTCCCAAATATTAACCCCGAAGGCCGAAACCAACATCAGATCAATATCCCGAAAACCATTCTGCTTGGCTAACCGACAGTTAGTTTCTAAATTTCACATTCATAGGGAAAGGTTCCCATTAATTTTATCCAAGATAAATTCCTTGAATTTATTCTTTAATCTATTTTTGAATATCAATTCAAACTAGTCGGGATTAACGAACTTTACCGAAGTAATCATTTGTTTTAATTTCCCAATCCCAACCTATTCATCCCATGAAGTAAAACTGGTTATACTTCATATCTAACACCACGGTGTTATCGGTAAATTCAATTACCATTTCACGTTCAAATCTAATTAAAGATTTAACTAACGCCTGGAGAAAAACTGGTGATACTCCATTTCGATTATTTCAATCTAATTAAAGATTCATTAAAACTCCACTTAGTTTTAATCGTTAACTGGGTTAAAGAATCAGTGTCATTTAAAACACGGTTCACGAGTAACCCAAAATCACATTCCATTAATTATCGGGTTAAAGAACGAGTGTTATTTAAAACACTGTCCACGATAAACCCAAAAATCAATATCACCTCAATTCCAATAAAATATCATTTAATTGGTACACTTCATTAAATCTAAATAAAAAGATTTAATCTTTTCTCAACTGGGTTCAAGAACAGTGTTAGTGAAGACAACATTCACGACAAACCCAAATCACATTTGATATTCAATACAAGGCTCTGAATAGAAAATATATCGGCTTATATTCAATATCCAATTCTACGATTAACAAATGTCGTATTGGAAATAACGATATAAATATATATATCTTTCAAATTTCCATAACAACATCTGTATAATCATGAATTCCAACATCGAAATATTCCGAAGACAATTTCGATTCAAATCCACTGCAATGCAATCATTGGAAATTCTGGTTATTTTTAAAACCCTTTTCTAATTCAATTTGTTTATTTAAAAATAAATAGAATTATAATTCTAGTTCAAAACTACTTCATTTCGATAAAAATCTATTTTTATCTTTTCAAATATGGAGTTTTTCATCCCAATCCTTTCTAAATCATTTCTTATGATTTTACACAAATTATTACTATTTTTAATAATTTTATCATGGCCTGTACAGTCGATTTCCATCAACGGCTATCGAACTGCACTTACAGCGACCTTTTTCAAATTTGATTTGGACATAATCCCAAATCCAACCATTAGATTTCAAATTTCAAATATCCATTAGAAAGCTCTTTTCGATATGAACCCAACGGTTCCGGTTTTAGGAGAATCCGACGGTCGGATCTCCCGCAATATCCGTTCGAAGTCAATGGTCGAAATTCGCGAACTGCCGCGGCGCGGCGCGTTCTATTCAGGCCATTATATTATATATATATATATATAATATATATATATAATATACTTTGTCGATTTCAATTCAAAACGAATTATATAGATAGTTTTAAATTCGTTTCAAAAACAATTTCAACTTCCATTTCAATCCAAAGCAAAATTGAATTCTTCTTTATAAATTCGTTTTAAAATTCATTTCTATTCAATTCAAATTTCAATTCAATTTGAATTCAATTCAATTCGCTTTCAATTCAATTTGAATTCGTTTCCGTTTTCAATTCAATTCAATTTCAAAATTGTTTTCTATTCGATTCAAATTGGTTTTCTACTCGATTCAATTCAAATTGGTTTTCTATTCAATTCAATTCAAATTGGTTTTCTATTCGATTCAATTCAAATTGGTTTTCTATTCGATTCAATTCAATTTGGTTTTCCATTCAATTCAATTCATTTCGAAATCGTTTTCAATTCAATTCATTTCAAAATGAATAAAATCGATATAAATATCGTTCACGTCAAAATGGCATCAATCTAATCAGCACGGCTTCATATATTTCTATTTTCAAATATTCTATTTCAAATATTTCTTTTTCAATATAGTTGTTATTATCAAAATATTTCGTTCAACTCATGACTAATCTCAACGGGTGAGTACTGTCAACACAAGAACCTTTATTTTATATTGATAAAGATGTAAATTTTATTACTAAAATATTTCGTTCAACACATGACTAATCTCAACGGATGAGTACTGTCAACACATGAACCTTTATTTTATAATATTCTCTATTTTCTAAATTGGAATGAGGCCCAATCAATCACCATATAATATTAATTATATGGATTTTCATACATCACACGTATATAATAGCATTGAAAAATAATCAACCATCAACCAAAGTGCACTACACTGTATAAGCACCAAATATAGATATCTAACGCTTATAACAGCCTGTCAATCAATCGATTGACATATTGAATCAATCAGGATGAGTGAACTTCAAATTTCATCCCAACACCCGTGTGGGGTTTCATACAATCAAACACAGATTTTAGTTGTGCGGTTGGGCGATGTGTAAAATTTATCGACCCAATCAATCCTTCAAATAGGTGTACATAAACAAACCATCCGGTTTGTAAATGAATATTTTATTTTATTCACTTCCACGTTAAAAATTATATTTTTAACGATAAAATATTTTATTTTAACACATGAATCTTTATTCAGTTCATTTACACAATAAAAATGATATTTTTATTTTTCTAACATATTTTAGAAAATTTCGGCGGCATAACGGCACGATACTAGAAACGGGACAAGGCCTAGCCTTATCCCCGGTCCAGTGAAGGCCCACGCCATTCACACATCAATCAAATCCATTCAATTTACCAAACAATTCAAATTTCAATCAAATAATCTAACTAATTTTTGCAATCAAACAAACAAGTCCATGGTCTGTGGACGATTGTGTCGGGTGCTACCAAGCAACGTCTGCATCCTAGTATATATTTTTAACTAGAAAAGAAATTGAAGAGTGAGAAGTTCTCACCGAAAGCTATCCAATCATCTTGACTCTTCTTTTATAGAAATCTTCGCCATTCTTGCTCTTCGACACTTTCGTTGCCCGCACTCACTACATATATAAAAATAACATTTTTATATTCTCTAGTGTATAAAAATCATATTTTTAATTCGTTACAATATAAAAATCACATTTTTATATTCTCTCTACTTCACGATAAAATAAAGTTCAGATTTTTCTTTCACCTCATATATTTACAACGCTTCTTCCTATATAAAAATTATATTTTTATATTTCTACTTCTTATATAAAGATTGAATTTTTATCATCATAACTATATAAAAATCATATTTTTAATAGGCCACTAGTATAAAAATTATATTTTTAACCTTTTTATATTATAAAAGTTATATTTTTATTTCGCTACTTCTATAAAAATCGTATTTTTAATATCTGCATCATATAAAAATTTGATTTTGATATCGTTACTTAAGTAAAAATTCTATTTTGATATCGCTACTATATAAAAGATTATATTTTGAACTTCTATATTATATAAAAATTATTGCCATTTCATTGAAAAATCTATTTTCTTTTTATACTTCTAAAAATTGATTCTTTACTACTTCGCCACATCTATAAAGTTCTCATCTTTAACTTCCTATATAATAAATAAAAAAAATCATGTCTTTTTATTATATATAAAAAAAACTAATCTAAGCTTTCTACTATAGAAATTTAACCTTAACCTATTTAAAATATAACCTTTTCTTCATAAAATAAATATAACTTTTCATTATTTAAAAACATAATCTTTAGCATAAAAAAATCAATTTTTAAAACTATATTTTTCTCTAAAAGAAATGAAATAAAATAAAACAACAAAAAAAAAAAAAACTTACAGCGTCTTTAGGGGGGGGGTCTCTCTGAGTTCGCCGGAGGTGGCTGGGGGGGGGGGGAGGTCGGCGAACTTCACTGTGGGGGGGGGGGGGGGGCTCTGGCGTTCGCATCTTTGATTGGAAGGGAGGGACGGGTTCGAGCGGAGAGGACAAGGAGGGAGGAAGGAGAAGGATCAGAGGAGGAAGGGGAGGGGGGTACGGCGGTCTCTGGCGCGGCGGTGATAAGGGGGGAGGAGGAGCGTGGAATCGCCTGGGGGGGCCTCGACTTTTTTTTTCTTTTTTTTTCATCTCGATTTTGATTTGGTCAACGAGGGGGAGGCTGAGTGTATAGGAAGAGAGAGAGATATTTTATTTTTAATTTATTTAATTATTTAATTTCAAAAAGCAACTTTTATTTTCGAACTCGAAATCGAACCCACCGCCTGTCGTCTATAGCGTTTTACCCCTATTCCGAACTCAATGGGATATGTATCGTAGGCTGATTCGGCTGTTTCGATCAGTTTCCGTCAAAATCAACATATAACTCTATATATTGAATTTGAACGCGCATTTCAATTTACTGGGGTCACATACGAACTTTGAAAATTCTAGAAAAATATTTTCTAGCTTCGTATTGACGATACGGTCCTAACAAAACTAGTTTCGTCGAATTCTGAGACCGTTTGAAAAATGGCCAATTTCCAGTCGATTAAAATCAACTGAAACTGGTCAAACGCGTTTTCCTTTGCCACGCTCACATATTGAATCGAAAAATTATGAAATTTGAAACCTAGCAATAACTTGACATCACGGACCCAACAAAAGTGGTTTCGTCGAAATCCGAGGTCGTTTGAAAATTTTCCATTTTTAAGGGCCTGAATTTCATAGCGACTATTCAGAATTTTCAACTGGACATATCTTTTGATTCCCACTATGAAATTTTGATTTTCTGGATTCGCTGGAAAGATATTATCAATTAGATTCTATTATTTTTGGTTTCGCTAAAATCCGGATTGTTTTGCACCCGGTACATTCAATTGAAGTTTGAAATCGAATTATCGAACTACCGCGCCATTTTCAATTCCTTTTATAATTTTATATAATTATATATATTCTAACGACGACGTATATAATATATACGTTCGAAATATATTCAAAATAAATTTCTCGTCGATATTATTTTAAAATAATTCATTTTAAATAATCAAAATTCGCTAAAATTGCCAAAATAAAAATTTTTAACTGGCCCAGATTTTTGGGTTGTTACACATACGGACACGAAAAATTCCACAAAAATTATTTCTAGCTTCGTATTGATGATACGGTCCTAACGAAACTAATTTCGTCAAATTCTGAGACCGTTTGAAAAATGGTCATTTTCTGGTCGATCAAATTCAACTAAAATGGTCAAAACACGTATAGCTTCGCCACGCTCACATATTGATTGAGAAAATTATGCAAAAATAAACTTAGCAATAAATTGTCATCCCGGATCCAACAAAAGTGGTTTCGTCGAAAACCGAGGTCGTTTGCAAAATTTCCATTTTCAAGGGCCTTTATATATATTTTAAAATAAATATAAATTCCACAGCGACTTTTTTGAATTTTAAACTGGACATATCTCTCAACTTTTAAAACGAATTCTCAGTTTCTTACACTCGTTAGAAAGATATCGTTAAACAGATTCAAAAATATCTTGTTTCGTTCAATTCCGACTTAAAACGAATTCTGTGTATTAATTTGAAATTCGAAATCGAATTTTCGAACTTCTGCGCCATTTCAGACTCGTTATATAATTAAAATAAAATTATTCATTTTAACTTCGTCGAAAATGAATTTTCCGTCGTTATTATTTAAAATAATTCTTTTTAATAACTAAAATTAAATAAAATTGCCAAAATAAAATTTTTAAACTGGTTCGGATTTTCCGGGTTGTTATAACGCCGCTAACGCGGAACTAGTTTACTCCATTGGATTGCCAGTGCAATAATAAAGTTAATCGTTAAACACCGCAATGCTTTTTAGAAAAATGAAACCATCATAAGACCCAAGTCCCATCACACAATGCAACGCAAACCAGAGGATAGGGTTTTACCTTATAATGGTCAAAAGATGCTTGATACGATAAAACTCGATATTATTATTAGTGTGTATAAGTTTCAAAAACAATTTAAAAATAAATGTATCAATCCTAGACGACATGGGTACCATATATCATGTCGCCATAGTAGTTATACAATCAAAACCGCATGGGTCGTATTGGAAGTTGGATTTCCATCATGAACCGAGGCAAGAGATAGTCATCTACCGATTCGAGACAATCTAGCCTACCATGTCTCAGGATCAGAGCTCGAGTGACCCTTGGATCTGTAACGACCCAGATTTTTGAACAGTTTATTTTAAATATTTAGTATGGTTTTAAATATTGAATTCATAATATAAATGAATTTTATATTGAATTTATCGAATGAATAATCGATATGCGAATTAATATCAAATATATTGGGTATCGTAATACGAAACGATAATAATTTGCAGTTAAAAACTGATTCGAAATGATTCAGTCAATCAATATAATTCTAGTTGAATATAGACGAGTTATTTTCAATGACTTTAATCGTTTATTTGATATTGATAGTCTGTATAAGCAAACGAATTAAATTTCAGAATATGCTCAGTTAAGTTTAGAATAACGTAAAAATCTGGTAGCATCGATCGTTGTGTTAAATAGCGGTTCAGGGTTTTAAATTTTAAGGACCACAAGATATTTAGCTTTTTAATCAAAATAAAAATAAGCCGACCTAAAAAAAAAAAATTTAGCGCCACCCTAAGATTTTACATCAGCACAGCACAGACTTCATTCATCTCGAGCCAACAGCTTTGTCTCCAAGCTTCACTATCAGGTAGACATAATTTTAATGGCTCGTACTCTTTGTTCCCCCTCTCGCGTATATATAAACGCGACCTTCCTCTCCTCATTCTATTTGTCTTTCAGCAACATTAGTCGAAGAGGAAAATACGGTAGCTCCTCAGTTCAAAATCAGAACAGAATCTGCACTCATTTTTTTTTTTTTCCTTTGGCAACTCGAAAAATGCCGATACCCCTTCCTTAATTCATTTTGCTGAAGCCCGAAATCAAAGTGGCCAAATCCAATTTATTTCGAACGAAATCAAAATCGAAGGTCGCGATGTCCAAAATCACTTGGATGTCGTTCAATTGAAGCAGGATCTCATTGAATAAGGGGCGTGGTTCGATTGCAGTTGTCTGGGGGTTCGGCAAGTTCTTCAGACACCCTAGGGCTTCGGCTCCTCAGCGATTCGAGTTCGAGATGGTACCTGCATTTCTAGGGTTCGAACTAGGGTTCTGGACGGGTGCCGATTACCTGATGGTTGAGCACTCGAGTTCAGTTTTTGGTCAAGGGCTTTGGGGAAGTTCCGACGTAGGTAATTGGAGGATGCGAATCTGTGAAGTGGAGGTTGAAGTCGGTTATAGGTTAATTGCAGTGGCAGCTCGCTTCATGATTTTTGAGGCAGCAAGGTGCAAATAGATTTCGTGAAGATGATTAAGGTAATAATTAGTTTTTCTAAATTTAATTAATGATGGTTTAATTCATTTTTAAATGCCTAGAAAATTTGTTAACTAAGATGTATAAACTAATCGTTAAAATAAAATGTAGGTACTTGTAAATTAGTTACGGTTTTTTTTTTATAGATTTGATTAGTTGGAATTTATTTAGAAATTCATTTTTAAAATTTTAAAATTTTAAAATAATTGATCGATAATAATAAAATTTAATTATCGTAGGTACGAATTCATTCGAGAAGATTCGTAGTCAATGATCTGGAATTAAACAGGATATTCAGCAATGGAAATTCAGGTGAGTAAATCTCACTCACCTTTAAAATTATTTTTATTTCATTTAAAAATAATTGTTTGTTGCTTGTGTGAATATTTTCTGGTTGCTTTATATATATTAGTTATTTAGGCTATATATATATATATTGGGTTGATTTGTTGGTTGGATTCCCGCAGTCTCATTAGCGGATGCCCGCAGTTTCATAGCGGATGATTACCCTATACGCCCCACGCTATGATTAGTGGATGACCTTCTATACCGCGATATTCTGCCACGAAGCAGAATGGGTATTATTTATGTGCTAACATCTGTGGATGCAGGAAAACAGGTTGGAGGAATCCAACTGGATTCCTCAAAAATATATTATCTGTTTGTTTAATTGTTTGCATATATATTGTTATATATGATGTGTTAGAAAAATAAATAATTGGTTGCTTTGTGTGTTTTATCACTGGGCTTAAGTAATGATATTTAAAAATATCATAAAAAAAGGATATTGGAGATTTAAAAAGGGAAAATTCTATTTTTAAATAGAATTTGAATTTTAAATGGAATAAAAATATAAAACTTGTTTTTGAAAAATAAAACAAGTAGTTTCTTTATAAACGAAGTTATAAATAGTTCTTTTATAACGAAGTTATAAATGAAGTGAAAAGAATTATCATTTGATAATTCAGAAATAGAAATACAAGTATTTTGAAATATGATTCAAAAGGAAATTTAAATATAGAATTTGAATAATAGAAAAGGAAATGGAAACTTGAATTCAAAAGGGAAAGGGAAAAGAAAATTTGAATTTAGAATTCAAATAGAAAATCCAAGGTGGATTTGAATATAGAACTTTCAAATGGTGTTTGAATATAGAGAATTTGAAATAGAATTTCCAAATAGAATTTGAAATAGAATTTCAAAAATAGAATTTTCAAAAGAGAATTTGAAATAGACTTTGAAAAATAGAATTTCAAAGAAGAATTGAATAGAATTTGAAATATAGTATTTCAAAGAAGAATTCAAATGTGAAATTTGAATAGAGATTTGAATGGAATTTAAATATGAAATTTGAATAGAGGTTTGAAAAAGAAATTCGAGTATTGAATTTGAACATGGAATTGAATATAGAAATTCAAGTAGAAATTTGAATATGAGATTTCAAAATAGAATCTGAAATAAACTTTGAAAATAGAATTTCAAAGTAGAATGGGAAATGGAATTTCAAATAGGATTTCAAATAGGAAATCCAAAGGGTTTTGAAATGGAATTTGAATTCAAGGGAATTCAAATGAATTTGAATATTAGAAATTCAAATGGTATTGGAAATGAATTTGAATATTAGAAATTCAAATGGGGTCGGAAATGGAAAATGGAATTTGAATATAAGAGATTCAAATTGAATTCAAATCGGATTTGATCTATGGAATTTGAACATGAAATTCAAATGGGTTTTAAACTATGGAATTTTGAATATAGAATTTAAAAAGGAGTTTAAATATTTGAACTTCAATAGAATTCAAATATAGAAATGGAAATATAGAAGTTCAAATGGAATTTAAGTATAAAGTTTGAATAAAAGAATTCAAATGAATTCAAGTATTGAATTTGAATATAGGGAATTCAAATAGAAATTTAAGTATTGAATTTGAATATCAAATAGAAAGGGATTGAAATTTGAATATGGAATTCAAAGTGAGATTGGAATTTGAATCAAAGAATTCAAATTGAGTTAAATAGAGTTGAATTTATTTTAAAGAAGTTTAAAAAGGTTTATATATATAAATATAATTAAAACGAACTCGCCGCAGCACTGCAGTTCGTAAATTAGCGATTCGAACTTCAATTGAGTATACAGAACGCAGTTGAAGTCGGAATTCTTCGAAACAAGAAACGTCAGGACCGATTTGATAATAGTTTTCTAATGAAGGAGAAAAATCTGAATTTCGTCGTATAGATTTTGAGTTATGTCAAAATCAAATTTTCAGAAAAACAGCGCCAGAATCGTTTTAAAACCATAATGGTTTATTTAATATTATAAAAGGATTTTAAGCAAGAAAATCCGAAGTTCTATTTAGAAAATTTCAGAGTGAGTTGCAAAATATATGCGAATTCAAGTTGTGTAAATGAATATGATTTTTGAAACAGAAACCAGATTTTGATTTATTGAATAGAATTAACTAAAGTGAATAGAAATTTGTTAATGAGTTTTCGAACGGATATTGGGGTTTGAATAAGTAAATTCGATTTGATAATTTATATTCAACATCAAAAAGGAAACTAGAATTGAAATTGAAATTCAATTTGGTTATGAACGAGTTAAATGATTTGTTTGAACATGTTATGTTCAACAAAGAAGTGAAATATGCAAAAAGGGCTAATTAAAGAATAATTGAGCGAAACTGAATTCAAACGATTCAAAATTTGATTCAAACAAATGGATTGAGTTGAATTGAATTAGAAACAGGTGAACAGGTGTTAAACAGATATGGGATGAAGTATATGAAGATTTTTTTGTGTGCCCGACAAAAAGGTGCATGTTTAAATTCATATATGAGTTTTATGCGCCGTATCGGCAAGCCGCTTGGCTTTTTCTTTTTCTTTTCGATTTGAGAAGATACCGGGAAGCTATTTGAAATTTCCCGATGCTCCCGATACAGGGGAGGTTATGGCGAAATTTTCCGGAAATTTAAGGAGTTAGAATATTTTTAAGATATTTTGATAAATTTGAAATCATTGTAGCGACGTATTGAATTCGATAGTAAAGTGAATATAAAAATCGAATGTTGTAAACAAAAAGGGATAGAGATAAGTGATTGGAATTGTTTCCAATTGCAAATAGAGATATTTTCTAATATATAGAAAATAAAAGAAGTTGATATTTGGAAACGTTTTCCAAATGACGTAAGAAGCCAATATGATTATTGAAAATATTTGGTTAACAAATATTGATAGAGAAAATGGAGAAGAGACTTAATTAATGAATATTAATTAAAGAGCCCAGTGATTTGTTTGATATGTTTGGATGAACACTTGTTTTTATTCGATAGTTAAATCACAGACTATCGAAGTTTTGACCATCGTTGTCAATATGGAGAGACCGGTTGGATTATTATCCGAAGAACCACTCCGTATCGGCATAAGCGTTGCGAACCAAGTATGCTGAATATATTGAAGACGGAGTAAAGTGCAAGGGCTTTTCTAGTAATAGAAATAGTGCCTTCGGTTTCTTTCAGTCCTAGAACGAACGTAAATGGACGAATGTCTGACAGAGTATTTCCAATGATCAAATGTGTTGGTCTGTATGAATATATATGGTTGCAACGGATTTATCCCTTAGCATAATATCCAGAATATTTGTGCAAACTCAACTAGTGATTTACGAATCTGACAATGTGGCATTCAAAGTGATTGTGTTATCGATGAATGGTAAGTATTCGTAGCCTCAGGCCTCAACAACCGGGAAAGGACAAAAATCGGGCAGGCAGCATGGCTATGTGGGTCGCACCCATTAGGGTGTATAATCACCTATCTAGAGAAATTCCTTTTGTTTCTAAATCTATCGATTCTGCCCATTCGGGAAACGGTGGTTTGAGTCCAACCGTTGGTGATATACATTCGATACACTCAAGCGAAATGAGTGGTCGGTCATGTATGGGCCGGGTTGCAAGACGTTCTTGTTGAACCCAGGTGTATTCGCCTCTAGAGATACATCATCGGAAGGTGGTCCCATACCTTGTCATGTTAGGAATCCAATCTCCAGTAAGCGCCATGCGAGTTTTGATTTTATACTATATATGTGGAGCGTGAGATGCAAGCGTTCTGCTATTTGGTTAATTACTTGATGTAGACATTATTATAATATCACTGGATTTTCGTATCAAAGTGTTTTGGGTTATAGTAAGGTAAAAACCGTCCATGTTTATGTGTGGGCTGGTCTTACTATTATCTTTTCTTCCGAAAAGAATTTTGAAAGTTAAACAAGTGGTTGGAGTTTACTCACACCAGTCCCATGACTGACCCAGAGTTTATTTTGTTTTGTTTTCCCTAAACTCTTGGGTGCCCAAATTTGTACGGGCAGTCAAGTGTTTCAGGCTTTTACAGATACACTTGGGGGGAGCTTGAAGCAGGAGGCTTCAACGTTAGTTATTTAGAGTTACTTCCGCTGGAAAAATGTTATGTGTACTCTGATGATGGTATGTATATATGTACAAACAGATTTGTATTTCGAAGCTTATGTTATATAATATATTTTATTCGTTCCGCTGTGAGTTTGTGATCTTTGTTTTCTTCTATTCTAATATTTCTTTCTTTCTATTTCTCATCCTCTAACTTCTTTCTAATAATGAGTCGTATTTCTGTGCAATTTGAGTTGGACGTGTGGTGTTTTTAGTCAACTCAGATAGCACGGATTTCCGGGTCTCTACAGTTGGTATCAGAGCTTAGGTTGAGCGAATACCTAGGCTTGTGTGGCATGTGCTCATTAGAGATAGGGTCAGTAGTACCCTAGAATGAGTTGAGCGTATATATATACGAGAGAGCGTATTTGTTATTTGATATAAAAGCTGTTTTATATTGTGTTGACTAGTCTGTGAGTGGTTTATGAATTCTGGTCGAATCGTGGGACGCCACGAAGTCGATAGGGATTTCTAAACACTTGAACAGAAGATTGAACATGATATTGTTTTCAAGTGGGTAAATGAAATAATTTTACCCAAAATTTCTATTTTTGATATAGAAAGAATAATTTTCTAGAATTATTATTATATGGATGTGTTGATTGTTAGGATTATAATCAAACATTGGAATGGTTATTTATAACCAAAATAGAATTTGTATAGAAATTATATATACAAATGAGATAAATTAAAGTTAAATTCAAACCAGAATTAAGAATTCAAAATCCTGGGAAGTTGAAAAATATTTTTCAAAGTATATTAAGATAATATAGATTTGTTTTAAAAGATTTGAAAGAAAATCATTTTAGATGGATTTTGAAATAATAAAGCACTGAACTCACTTCAGTGGCTGGGAAATAATTCTGATGATGATTGCAACATCATCAGTGTTCATTTTCGAGTTTCTAAGTGATGAATTGCTACCATAGAAAAGTTTTGATGGGAATTTGTTTTGAAAGAAAACAAATTGGTTTGAATATTCAAATGTTTTGAATTTGAATTAGTTATAAATATATGTGATTTCAAAAAAAAAAAAATTGAAAGGAAAACCCAGGGATTTGAATTCTGGAATTTAAATTTAACTTAAGCAAGTTAAATGAGTTGAAGTAAATCAATTGACTAAAATCAATTTGAATAAGTTTAATGGAATATAGATTGGATATAAATGGATTGATCGTAGATCATTCGAATTTAATGTGTGAAGACCAAAAGTTTTGGTTGGAGCTAATTTGTTGAAATATGAGGAGTGGAGTTTCAACATAAGTGAGGTTTTGAAAAGTAATGGATTTGTACCATTTTCCTATCTTAGCAATTTCGAGGACGAAATTATTTTAAGGGGGGAAGAATGTAACGACCCAGATTTTTGAACAGTTTATTTTAAATATTTAGTATGGTTTTAAATATTGAATTCATAATATAAATGAATTTTATATTGAATTTATCGAATGAATAATCGATATGCGAATTAATATCAAATATATTGGGTATCGTAATACGAAACGATAATAATTTGCAGTTAAAAACTGATTCGAAATGATTCAGTCAATCAATATAATTCTAGTTGAATATAGACGAGTTATTTTCAATGACTTTAATCGTTTATTTGATATTGATAGTCTGTATAAGCAAACGAATTAAATTTCAGAATATGCTCAGTTAAGTTTAGAATAACGTAAAAATCTGGTAGCATCGATCGTTGTGTTAAATAGCGGTTCAGGGTTTTAAATTTTAAGGACCACAAGATATTTAGCTTTTTAATCAAAATAAAAATAAGCCGACCTAAAAAAAAAAATTTAGCGCCACCCTAAGATTTTACATCAGCACAGCACAGACTTCATTCATCTCGAGCCAACAGCTTTGTCTCCAAGCTTCACTATCAGGTAGACATAATTTTAATGGCTCGTACTCTTTGTTCCCCCTCTCGCGTATATATAAACGCGACCTTCCTCTCCTCATTCTATTTGTCTTTCAGCAACATTAGTCGAAGAGGAAAATACGGTAGCTCCTCAGTTCAAAATCAGAACAGAATCTGCACTCATTTTTTTTTTCCTTTGGCAACTCGAAAAATGCCGATACCCCTTCCTTAATTCATTTTGCTGAAGCCCGAAATCAAAGTGGCCAAATCCAATTTATTTCGAACGAAATCAAAATCGAAGGTCGCGATGTCCAAAATCACTTGGATGTCGTTCAATTGAAGCAGGATCTCATTGAATAAGGGGCGTGGTTCGATTGCAGTTGTCTGGGGGTTCGGCAAGTTCTTCAGACACCCTAGGGCTTCGGCTCCTCAGCGATTCGAGTTCGAGATGGTACCTGCATTTCTAGGGTTCGAACTAGGGTTCTGGACGGGTGCCGATTACCTGATGGTTGAGCACTCGGGTTCAGTTTTTGGTCAAGGGCTTTGGGGAGGTTCCGACGTGGGTAATTGGAGGATGCGAATCTGTGAAGTGGAGGTTGAAGTCGGTTATAGGTTAATTGCAGTGGCAGCTCGCTTCATGATTTTTGAGGCAGCAAGGTGCAAATAGATTTCGTGAAGATGATTAAGGTAATAATTAGTTTTTCTAAATTTAATTAATGATGGTTTAATTCATTTTTAAATGCCTAGAAAATTTGTTAACTAAGATGTATAAACTAATCGTTAAAATAAAATGTAGGTACTTGTAAATTAGTTACGGTTTTTTTTTTATAGATTTGATTAGTTGGAATTTATTTAGAAAGTCATTTTTAAAATTTTAAAATTTTAAAATAATTTATCGATAATAATAAAATTTAATTATCGTAGGTACGAATTCATTCGAGAAGATTCGTAGTCAATGATCTGGAATTAAACAGGATATTCAGCAATGGAAATTCAGGTGAGTAAATCTCACTCACCTTTAAAATTATTTTTATTTCATTTAAAAATAATTGTTTGTTGCTTGTGTGAATATTTTCTGGTTGCTTTATATATATTAGTTATTTAGGCTATATATATATATATATATATATTGGGTTGATTTGTTGGTTGGATTCCCGCAGTCTCATTAGCGGATGCCCGCAGTTTCATAGCGGATGATTACCCTATACGCCCCACGCTATGATTAGTGGATGACCTTCTATACCGCGATATTCTGCCATGAAGCAGAATGGGTATTATTTATGTGCTAACATCTGTGGATGCAGGAAAACAGGTTGGAGGAATCCAACTGGATTCCTCAAAAAATATATTATCTGTTTGTTTAATTGTTTGCATATATATTGTTATATATGATGTGTTAGAAAAATAAATAATTGGTTGCTTTGTGTGTTTTATCACTGGGCTTAAGTAATGATATTTAAAAATATCGTAAAAAAAGGATATTGGAGATTTAAAAAGGGAAAATTCTATTTTTAAATAGAATTTGAATTTTAAATGGAATAAAAATATAAAACTTGTTTTTGAAAAATAAAACAAGTAGTTTCTTTATAAACGAAGTTATAAATAGTTCTTTTATAACGAAGTTATAAATGAAGTGAAAAGAATTATCATTTGATAATTCAGAAATAGAAATACAAGTATTTTGAAATATGATTCAAAAGGAAATTTAAATATAGAATTTGAATAATAGAAAAGGAAATGGAAACTTGAATTCAAAAGGGAAAGGGAAAAGAAAATTTGAATTTAGAATTCAAATAGAAAATCCAAGGTGGATTTGAATATAGAACTTTCAAATGGTGTTTGAATATAGAGAATTTGAAATAGAATTTCCAAATAGAATTTGAAATAGAATTTCAAAAATAGAATTTTCAAAAGAGAATTTGAAATAGACTTTGAAAAATAGAATTTCAAAGAAGAATTGAATAGAATTTGAAATATAGTATTTCAAAGAAGAATTCAAATGTGAAATTTGAATAGAGATTTGAATGGAATTTAAATATGAAATTTGAATAGAGGTTTGAAAAAGAAATTCGAGTATTGAATTTGAACATGGAATTGAATATAGAAATTCAAGTAGAAATTTGAATATGAGATTTCAAAATAGAATCTGAAATAAACTTTGAAAATAGAATTTCAAAGTAGAATGGGAAATGGAATTTCAAATAGGATTTCAAATAGGAAATCCAAAGGGTTTTGAAATGGAATTTGAATTCAAGGGAATTCAAATGAATTTGAATATTAGAAATTCAAATGGTATTGGAAATGAATTTGAATATTAGAAATTCAAATAGGGTCGGAAATGGAAAATGGAATTTGAATATAAGAGATTCAAATTGAATTCAAATCGGATTTGATCTATGGAATTTGAACATGAAATTCAAATGGGTTTTAAACTATGGAATTTTGAATATAGAATTTAAAAAGGAGTTTAAATATTTGAACTTCAATAGAATTCAAATATAGAAATGGAAATATAGAAGTTCAAATGGAATTTAAGTATAAAGTTTGAATAAAAGAATTCAAATGAATTCAAGTATTGAATTTGAATATAGGGAATTCAAATAGAAATTTAAGTATTGAATTTGAATATCAAATAGAAAGGGATTGAAATTTGAATATGGAATTCAAAGTGAGATTGGAATTTGAATCAAAGAATTCAAATTGAGTTAAATAGAGTTGAATTTATTTTAAAGAAGTTTAAAAAGGTTTATATATATAAATATAATTAAAACGAACTCGCCGCAGCACTGCAGTTCGTAAATTAGCGATTCGAACTTCAATTGAGTATACAGAACGCAGTTGAAGTCGGAATTCTTCGAAACAAGAAACGTCAGGACCGATTTGATAATAGTTTTCTAATGAAGGAGAAAAATCTGAATTTCGTCGTATAGATTTTGAGTTATGTCAAAATCAAAATTTCAGAAAAACAGCGCCAGAATCGTTTTAAAACCATAATGGTTTATTTAATATTATAAAAGGATTTTAAGCAAGAAAATCCGAAGTTCTATTTAGAAAATTTCAGAGTGAGTTGCAAAATATATGCGAATTCAAGTTGTGTAAATGAATATGATTTTTGAAACAGAAACCAGATTTTGATTTATTGAATAGAATTAACTAAAGTGAATAGAAATTTGTTAATGAGTTTTCGAACGGATATTGGGGTTTGAATAAGTAAATTCGATTTGATAATTTATATTCAACATCAAAAAGGAAACTAGAATTGAAATTGAAATTCAATTTGGTTATGAACGAGTTAAATGATTTGTTTGAACATGTTATGTTCAACAAAGAAGTGAAATATGCAAAAAGGGCTAATTAAAGAATAATTGAGCGAAACTGAATTCAAACGATTCAAAATTTGATTCAAACAAATGGATTGAGTTGAATTGAATTAGAAACAGGTGAACAGGTGTTAAACAGATATGGGATGAAGTATATGAAGATTTTTTTGTGTGCCCGACAAAAAGGTGCATGTTTAAATTCATATATGAGTTTTATGCGCCGTATCGGCAAGCCGCTTGGCCTTTTCTTTTTCTTTTCGATTTGAGAAGATACCGGGAAGCTATTTGAAATTTCCCGATGCTCCCAATACAGGGGAGGTTATGGCGAAATTTTCCGGAAATTTAAGGAGTTAGAATATTTTTAAGATATTTTGATAAATTTGAAATCATTGTAGCGACGTATTGAATTCGATAGTAAAGTGAATATAAAAATCGAATGTTGTAAACAAAAAGGGATAGAGATAAGTGATTGGAATTGTTTCCAATTGCAAATAGAGATATTTTCTAATATATAGAAAATAAAAGAAGTTGATATTTGGAAACGTTTTCCAAATGACGTAAGAAGCCAATATGATTATTGAAAATATTTGGTTAACAAATATTGATAGAGAAAATGGAGAAGAGACTTAATTAATGAATATTAATTAAAGAGCCCAGTGATTTGTTTGATATGTTTGGATGAACACTTGTTTTTATTCGATAGTTAAATCACAGACTATCGAAGTTTTGACCATCGTTGTCAATATGGAGAGACCGGTTGGATTATTATCCGAAGAACCACTCCGTATCGGCATAAGCGTTGCGAACCAAGTATGCTGAATATATTGAAGACGGAGTAAAGTGCAAGGGCTTTTCTAGTAATAGAAATAGTGCCTTCGGTTTCGTTCAGTCCTAGAACGAACGTAAATGGACGAATGTCTGACAGAGTATTTCCAATGATCAAATGGGTTGGTCTGTATGAATATATATGGTTGCAACGGATTTATCCCTTAGCATAATATCCAGAATATTTGTGCAAACTCAACTAGTGATTTACGGATCTGACAATGTGGCATTCAAAGTGATTGTGTTATCGATGAATGGTAAGTATTCGTAGCCTCAGGCCTCAACAACCGGGAAAGGACAAAAATCGGGCAGGCAGCATGGCTATGTGGGTTGCACCCATTAGGGTGTATAATCACCTATCTAGAGAAATTCCTTTTGTTTCTAAATCTATCGATTCTGCCCATTCGGGAAACGGTGGTTTGAGTCCAACCGTTGGTGATATACATTCGATACACTCAAGCGAAATGAGTGGTCGGTCATGTGTGGGCCGGGTTGCAAGACGTTCTTGTTGAACCCAGGTGTATTCGCCTCTAGAGATACATCATCGGAAGGTGGTCCCATACCTTGTCATGTTAGGAATCCAATCTCCAGTAAGCGCCATGCGAGTTTTGATTTTATACTATATATGTGGAGCGTGAGATGCAAGCGTTCTGCTATTTGGTTAATTACTTGATGTAGACATTATTATAATATCACTGGATTTTCGTATCAAAGTGTTTTGGGTTATAGTAAGGTAAAAACCGTCCATGTTTATGTGTGGGCTGGTCTTACTATTATCTTTTCTTCCGAAAAGAGTTTTGAAAGTTAAACAAGTGGTTGGAGTTTACTCACACCAGTCCCATGACTGACCCAGAGTTTATTTTGTTTTGTTTTCCCTAAACTCTTGGGTGCCCAAATTTGTACGGGCAGTCAAGTGTTTCAGGCTTTTACAGATACACTTTGGGGGAGCTTGAAGCAGGAGGCTTCAACGTTAGTTATTTAGAGTTACTTCCGCTGGAAAAATGTTATGTGTACTCTGATGATGGTATGTATATATGTACAAACAGATTTGTATTTCGAAGCTTATGTTATATAATATATTTTATTCGTTCCGCTGTGAGTTTGTGATCTTTGTTTTCTTATATTCTAATATTTCTTTCTTTCTATTTCTCATCCTCTAACTTCTTTCTAATAATGAGTCGTATTTCTGTGCAATTTGAGTTGGACGTGTGGTGTTTTTAGTCAACTCAGATAGCACGGATTTCCGGGTCTCTACAGGATCTGCCAGGGCCGGTCCACCAATAATGGTTGGATTAATTATGCCTGAACAATACGTTTCCCCGCCCTTTGGGGCGTAAATACAGCCACTAGGGACTCAAATAACCGAGGCGCCTCACATTCCAACATCCACAAGAGTCAAACTCGTCAGCCAGTTTAAGCACTGACGCCACTCCTAGCTAGAAAGAAACGTATGTCCTCCCTGGGGTCCTTACTCCCGTTTCTGGTTCATACCGGTGTGTGAGGCTCGCGAAGTAACGCTATACAAAACTATGCGGATTAAAGTTGTGCTTTGACCTTCAACCACAAGGCTCTGCTTTTCAAAAAAAGCCTTGATCCATGCATCTTGGCATGCCACTTTGTTAATCCATACCATACAATTGATTTCTATAAATATATAACCTCTAAGCTTGTACGTCTTAGAGAAGGGTGTTAACCACCAAGTAGATATATATTAAACAGAGATCAACGAATATAATATAAAGGAATACAACGTCAGACATACAATCCATTTGTAAGTCCGTTCTGGGTCTGAACGAAACCGGAGGCACCTTATTCCTCGCACATCCGAACAATCAACAATACGTCCAGACAACTACCACTTCAACCTGTCCTAGGCATGAATCAGTCCAGTGCATCAGTATTCCTCATCCATTCGATGTGAAGATCGCCGGTCTTCAACCAGCGTCTTCATCTTCGACTCTTGATCGTTGTAGTAATTATTCAGAATGGGTTAAACCCGGTCTTTCCGAATAACTCGGGTATTTATAATCAAAAGAAAGAGCTATAAAAACACATCATACACCGCATTCCAATCCAGAATATTCTTTTAATAAGATATTCACCTTACTTTATCAAAGATAAATCCTTTATTCTTTAATCTTCTTTTTATCTAATTCCATTTCAATCTAATTAGGAATTCATTGAAAACTCAAGCTTGTTTTTAATCACATAAATCATTACATAATGATTATTCAAATTTAATAAATTAATCTTAATTTTAATTGGGTTAAAGAACTAATGTCATTTAAAAACATTGTTCACTATAAACCCCAAATCATTTCCATAAAATATGGAATCTTAACAGAAATCAAATCAATAAACGATCGATATAAATTTCTGTATCCAACCAGTAATATAAATGGAATAACGGCAAGGCCTCTTAAATTCCATATATAGTAATGGTCTTCTTCTACAGAATCTCATCTCGATTATTATTAAATCAAATTCCATTAAATTCCGACTTAATATATTAATTTGGAAATCTTTGCTTTTGGAAAATCTCCATTAAATCTTAATAGAAAGATTTATAAATTCCAAATTATCTTTTCACTGTAAACTGAGTTAAAGAACAAATGTCATTAAAAACACCGTTCACGATAAACCCAATTCACATTCCATTGTATTTCAATTATAAAATATAATTGAAAACTCTAATAATCTTAATTAAAAGAGTAATTCTTTTCATATGGGGTTTAAGAACAAATGTCGTTTAAAGCACCGTTCACGACAAACCCAAAAATCCAATTTATCTTCTTTAATTCCAATTAAATATCACTTAATGGGAAAACTTCACTAAATCTTATTTTAAAGATTTATTCTAGTTAGTTCAATTCGATAAAAAAAATATTTTTATCTTTCCAAATATTGGGCTTTTCATCTAAATTCTTTTCAAATCATTTATTATGATTTTAAATAATTTTTTCCATATTTTTAATAATATTATTAAGGCCTGTACAATCGATTTCCAATAACGGTCATCGAACTACACTTACAACGACCTTTTCTGAAATTGATTTGGACATAATTCCAAATCTATATGTTAAATTTCAAAACTCTTATATTCATTGGAAAGCTCTTTTCGATAAGAACCCAACGGTTCTAGTTTTAGAAGAATCCGACGGTCGGATCTTCCGTTACGCCAATTTGAAATTAATGGTCGAAATTCGCGAACGGTCGCTGCGCGGCGCGTTCTATTGTAACAACCCGAAAATCTGGGCCAGTTTAAAATTTTTATTTTAGCAATTTTAGCGAATTTTGACTATTTAAATTGAATTATTTTAAATAAAAACGACGAGAAAATTTCTTTTGAATAAAATTCAATGGTATATAGTTGTATAGATTGACGATAGAATATAAATAATTATATATAATTATAAAAGGAATTGAAAATGGCGTGGTAGTTCGATAATTCGATTTCAAACTTCAATTGAACGTACCGGGTGCAAAACAATCCGGATTTTAGTGAAACCAAAAACATTAGGATCTAATTGATGATATCTTTCCAACGAATCCGAAAAATTGAAATTTCATAGCGGGAATCAAAAGATATGTCCAGTTGAAAATTCTGAATAGTCGCTATGGAATTCCGGCCCTTAAAAATAGCCATTTTGCAAACGACCTCGAATTTCGACGAAACCACTTTTGTTGGATCCGTGATGTCAAATTATTTCTAGATTCCAAATTTCATAATTTTTCGAATCAATATGTGAGCGTGGCAAAGGAAAACGCGTTTGACCAGTTTCAGTTGATTTTAATCGACTGGAAAATGGCCATTTTTCAAACGGTCTCAGAATTCGATGAAACTAGTTTTGTTAGGACCGTATCGTCAATACGAAGCTAGAAATAATTTTTCTCTAATTTTCGGGATCCGTATGTGACCCCGATAAATTGAAATGTACGTTCAAATTCAATATATAGTGAATTATATTTTGTTATTGACGGAAACTGATCGAAACGACCGAACTGGCTTACAATTCATATCCCATTGTGTTCGGAACGGGGGTAATTAGCTAAGGACGACAGTCGGTGGGTTCAATTTTGAATTCGAATGGAAAGTTTACTTTAGGAAATTAAATAATTAAATATTATATAATAATTTTCATATGAGCCCCTATCCCTTTCCCATTCTCAGTCAACCCCCCCCCCCCCCCCCGTTATAAATCGAGAAACCCGGAAACCGATTCCCCCTTTTCGTCGTCGCCCTCCCTTCCTGCCACCGCGCTCCGACGATGGCGCCTCCGCCCAGGCCTCCCCCCTTCCCTCTCTTCGATCTTCTCTCTCCCCTTCTCTAGTTGAACCCCGCGCCCGACAGCCATCGCCCCTCCCAGACCCAGCGCCGCCGTCGCTGGCACACCCACGCCCCAACCTCACCCCAGTACCTCGCCCCATTCCCTCTCACCTTCGAACCCCTAAATCCTTGAAAGCCCTAGCTATTGTTCAGCGCTGCCCCGCCGCTTCTGAGGGACCGCCGCCGCCTGAAGGAGGCACTCCAACTCCGACACCTTAGCAGCAGCACCACCACAGCATCTCCTCTTTTTTCGAACGATGTGAGTCTTTAATTTTAATTTTTAGCAATGAAAATATATGACCTCAACGATGAAAAAAAATACGATTTTCGAATAGCAAAAAGCTATGATTTTTACAAGGAAAAGGAGTGATTTTAAAAGCGAAAAGTTTAAATGTGTAAAAGGGAAAAGTTTGGATTTTTTTTTTAAAAGGAGAAAAGATTATATTTTTTTTAAGTAGAAAGTTATATTTTTATATTGAGAAAAAAATAGTATTTTTATATATATAGGAAAAGAATATATTTTTATAACGAAGTGGATTTGAATTTGATTAGTAAAAGATATAATTTTTCATAGTGTAAAATTTTGATTTTTAGATACAGAGATTTGAATTAAAAATTCGATTTTTATATATTGAATAGCGAAGTAAAAATATGATTTTTATATATTGAATAGCGAAGTAAAAATATGATTTTTATATATTGAATAGCGAAGTAAAAATGTGATTTTTACATATGTAGAAAATACGGGCAAAGAAAGTGACGAAAGGCGAGAACGGCGAAGATTTCTATAAATGAAGTGTCGTGAAGTTGGGATAGCTATCGGTGAGAATTTCTCACTCTTCAATTTCTTTTCTAGTTATATATATATATATACTAGGATGCAGACGGTGTTTAGTAGCACCCGACACCCGTCATCCACAGACCATGGATGGCTTGTTTGTTAAATTGTTTGGTTGTGTAGTGAATTAGAATATTTTGTTTGAATTGAATGGTTTGGTGAAATGAATGGATTTGATTGATGTGTGAATGGCGTGGGCCTTCACTAGACCGGGGATAAGGCTAGGCCTCGTCCCGTTTCTAGTATCGTGCCGTTATGCCGCCGAAATTTTCTAAAATAAATTAGAAAAATAAAAATATCAATTTTATTTTGTAAATGAACTGAATAAAAATTCATATGTTAAAATAAAATGTTTTATCGTTAAAAATATATAATTTTTAACGTGAATATGAATATAGTGAATGTGAATAAATAAATATTCATTTACAAACCGAACGGTTTGTTTATGTACACCTATTTGAAGGACATTGATTGGGACGATAAATTTTACACATCGCCCAACTGCACAAATAAAATATGTGTTTGATTTTTTGAAACCCCACACGGGTGTTGGGATGAAATTTGAAGTTCACTCATCCTGATTGATTAAATATGTCGATCGATTGATTGACAGGCTGTTATAAGCGTTAGATATCTATATTTGATGCTTATACAGTGTAGTGCACTTTGGTTGATGGTTGATTATTTTTCAATGCTATAATATACGTGTGATGTATGAAAATCCATATAATTAATATTATATGGTGATTGATTGGGCCTCATCCCAATTTAGAAAATAAAGAATATTATAAAATAAAAGTTCATGTGTTGACAGTACTCATCCGTTGAGATTAGTCATGTGTTGAACGAAATATTTTGATAATAACAACTATTTTGAAAAAGAAATATTCAAAATAGAATATTTGAAAATAGAAATATAAGAAGCCGTGTTGATTAGATTGACGCCATTTTGACGTGATCGATATTTATATCGATTTTATTCATTTTGAAATGAATCGAATAGAAAATGATGTCGAAATGAATTGAATAGAAAACGAATTTGGTTTGAATAGAAAACGGATTTTATTTTAATTGAATATATAACGAATTGAATCGAATAGAAAACCAATTTGAATTGAATCGAATAGAAAACGACTTTGAAATTGAATTGAATTGAAAACGAATTCAAATTGAATTGAAAGCGAATTAAAATGAATTCAAATTGAATTGAAATTTGAATTGAATAGAAATGAATTTTAAAACGAATTTATAAAGAAGAATTCATTTGTGCTTTGGATTGAAATGGAAGTTGAAATTGTTTTTGAAATGAATTTAAAACTATCTATATAATTCGTTTTAAAAAGAAATCGATGAAATATATATTATATATAATATATATATAATATAATGGCCTGAATAGAACAAGCCGCGCCGCGGCAGTTCGCGAATTTCGACCATTTATTTCAAACGGACATTACGGGAGATCCGACCGTCGGATTCTCCTAAAACTGGAACCGTTGGGTTCGTATCGAAAAAAACTTTCTAACGAATATTAGAAATTAGAAATCTAACGGTTGGATTTGGAATTATGTCCAAATCAAATTTGAAAAAGGTCGTTGTAAGTGCAGTTCGATGGCCATTGATGGAAATCGACTGTACGGGCCTTGATAAAATCATTAAAAATATCAATAATTTGTGTAAAATCATATGAAATGATTTAGAAAGAATTGGGATGAAAAACTCCATATTTGAAAAGATAAAAATAGATTTTTATCGAAATGAACTAGTTTTGAACTAGAATTATAATTCTATTTATTTTTAAATAAATAAATTGAATTTAAAATGGTTTTGAAAATAACCAGAACTTCCAATAATTGCATTGGAATGGATTTGAATCAAAATTGTCTTCGGAATATTTCGATGTTTGATTTCGTGATTATACAGATGTTGCTATGGAAATTTGAAAGATATAGATATATATATATATATATATATATATATATATATATCGTTATTTCCAATACGATATCTGTTGGTCGTAGAATCTGATATTGAATATAAGCCGATATATTTTCTATTCAGAACCTTGTATTTAATACCAAATGTGATTTGGGTTTGTCGTGAATGGTGTCTTAATTAACACTGTTCTTGAACCCATTTGAGAAAAGATTAAATCTTTTTATTTAGATTTAATGAAGTGTACCAATTAAATAATATTTAATTGGAATTGAATTGATATTGATTTTTGGGTTTATCGTGGACAGTGTTTTAAATAACACTCGTTCTTTAACCCGATAATTAATGGAATGTGACTTTGGGTTTATCGTGAACCGTGTTTTAAACGACACTGATTCTTTAACCCAGTTAACGATTAAAACTAAGTGGAGTTTTAATGAATCTTTAATTAGATTGAAAAGATCGAGAATGGAGTATCACCAGTTTTACTCCAGGCGATAGTTAAATCTTTAATTAGATTTGAACGTGAAATGGTAATTGAATTTACCGATAACACCGTGGTGTTAGATATGAAGTATAACCAGTTTTACTTCATGGGATGAATAGGTTGGGATTGGGAAATAAAATAAATGATTACTTCGGTGTGGTTCGCTAATCCCGACTAGTTTGAATTGATATTCAAAGGAGATTAAAGAATAAATTTAAAGAATTTATCTTGGATAAAATTAATGGGAACTTTTCCCAAAGTATAGGAATATTTGAATAAAAGAATATTCTGAATTGGAATGAGGCGTATGTTGTGTTTGTGTAACACTTTTATAATATATACGCGAGTTATTCAGAAAGACCGGGTTTATCCCATTCTGAATAACTGATTCGACGTGGTGTCGAAGATGAAGACGGTGGTCGAAGACCAGAAGTCTTCACGTTGTTTGGGTGATTACTGATGATCTTGATTGGGCTGTACACCCAAGAAGATGGAAACAGTTGGTGATCGTCCAAACGTACTTGGAGATCGATGGATATGCGGGGTACTAGGTGCCTCCGGTTTCGTTCAGACCCAGAATGGACTTGTAAATGGACTGTGTGTCTGACATTGGATTTTAGTCCGTGCGATTGATCTCTATTAAATATATATCTGTTTGGCGGCGGAGAATTTATTCTCTTGCTTAACGCCCTTCTCTGAGACGTACGAGCTCAGGGGTTATATATTGATGGATATCAAACGCATGGAGTGAATTGCCTATGTGGCATGCCTAAGTGGCGAATGATCAAGGCTTCTGTTGAAAAGCAAAGTCTTGTGGTTGATGATCGAAGCACGGCCTTTGTGGCGTAGCTTTGTGTAACGTTTACTTCGCGAGTTTCACACCCGGTATGAACCAAAAACGGGAGACGGACCTCAGGGAGGGCATGTGTTTCTTTCTAGTTAGAAGTGGCGTCAGTGGTTTTACACGCCCTGACGAGTTTGACTTATGGGGTTATTGCTGTTGCGAGGCGCCTCGGTTTGATCGGACGATCCGGGTCCGATGGAGTCATTCGTTGGCTCATTTACGCCCCATAGGGCGGGGGAACGCATGTTCAGGGTTTAAGTTTAATCCACATCGGTTGACCGGCCCTGACGATCCAAGGGTCGATGCGCTCTAACCCTGAGGGGCGGGCTAGAGCGTCTCGAATCGGTTGAGGGCTATCTTTTGCCTCGGTTCATAGGTGGAAACCCAACTTCCAAATATGTGAATTTGCGATTTTGATTGTATAACCTATATATGGCGACATAGTGGTATGGGGCATTCATGCCGCCTATGATTGATACTTATGATTTGAAGTTGTTTTATACACTATACACTTATAATAGTATCAAATGATTTCTTTTAAACGTATCGAGCATTCTTGGCTATTATAAGGTAAAAACCCGATCCTCCGGCTTGCGTTGCATTGTGTGATGGGAACTGGGTCTTATAATAGCTTCATTTTTCTTTATTTAGCATTGCGCTGTTGTTTTATGCACTGGTATTCTTGGGAGGAAAACCGTTCCGTGTTATACGGCGTGGTCCCTTGATATATCTGATTTAAAGTAAAGTTTTAAATAACTGTTTTAGTTCTCACACCAGTCACATGACTGACCTGAGGTTTATTGTTTTAACCTAAACTCTGGGTGCCCTTATTTTGACACGGGCAGCTAGTAGTTTTGGTTTTGCAGATTTATATTCATAGGATCCTGGTTTACAGCTGGAACGATATCCGGAAAGCTTTGTATCCATATATCTCTTCTAGTTGTGTATTGTATTATTTTTCGCTGCTATGTATTTAAATGTAATTTAAATCTCTGATATTTCTGTGTAATATTCATTTATACTCTGTATATTCTTGTATTCTGGTGCATTGTTGTAATATACAATGAAATGTTCTTCCGTCTGTGTTCTGTTGTGGCTTGTTCTCGAACTATCCGCCGCTTTCCTTTACGGGGAAGTTACGGGTTTTTACATCTATTGAGACCATTATATAAATATATATAATATATCGTCGATTTCTATTTCAATCATATTTATAAAATATTTATAAATTCATTAAAAATGATTTTAACTTCATTTTCAATTTTAAAGCAAAATTGAATATTCAATATTTTTATTATATTAAAATAATAATGTTTTCAAAGTATTATATTTTAAAATCACTTCTTTTTATGTTCATTATAAAATGAATAAAACAGTCGATAAACCCGTTCGGGTTAAAATGGCGTTCACTACATAATTCGGCTTCATATTCTTATTCTTCACTGAATATCATTTTAAAATATTTATTATTTTAAAATATAATTTATTTTCAAGATTCTTTCTTTATAATAAAAAGAAATTCTGAATCGAAATGAGACTCAATCAATCACCATGTAATTTCAAATATATGGATTTCATCCATTACATGTATAGGACAGTAATGATAAATAAACATACAACAAACCATTCACATCCAGAGTGAAATTTATAATGGTGTAAGCGTTAAATTAAATAAATAAATAATGCTCAACACCGACTGTCAATCCAACGACTGACATATAACTAAACATTGGGACTAGTGTACGTCATCCCAACACCCATGTGGGGTTTTCAGCCAACAACAGTTTATATAAATAAATCATTGGTTAATAACTTTAACCAATTCTTACTATTAAATTATAAATTAATATTTATAATTTAAATTACCATATTAATATTAATATTATAATGATAATATTTTAATCTTTACCATATTTTTGTATTTCCACTAATGATCATTTTTATCATAATGGCATTTCTTATATAATGACATTTTCTAATAACATGGCACTTTATATTAACATGACAATTTCCTCTAATGTGACATTAGTATAAATGAATGACAATTTTCTCTAATATGACATTAGTGTAAATAAATGACCTTTTTCTCTAATATAACATAAGTGTAAATAAATGACCCTTTTTATTCTATCATGACATTTTTATCCAAAATGATAATTTAATTTAACATGTCCTTTTTATCACAAATGATAATTTAGTCTAACATGTTCTTTTTATCTAGAATGATAATTTAGTCTAACATGTCCTTTTTATCTAAATTACAATTTTAATCTAACATGTCCCTTTTTATCCTTTTTACACTACATAAAAATGTAATCTTCTTGTTCTTTTTACACTACATAAAAATGTAATCTTTTCATGTAAACATATTCTAGTGAACATTTCGTTACAAAATGCTATTTTTATCTAATTAACATTTCTTTACAAAATGCTATTTTTATCCTAATGAACATTTCTTAACGAAAATGCTATTTTTATCCTAATGAACATTTCTTTACAAAAATGCTATTTTTAGTCTAACTTTACATTTCTACTAAAAATGATATTTTTAGTCTAACTTTACATTTCTAAACAAAAGTGTTATTTAAATCTAAATGGACATTTTATAAACAAAAATGTTATTTTATTTCTAATTGAACATTTTATAGAGAAGACTGTTATTTTAATCTAACTTAACATTTTTAATCAAAACGATGTTTTTAATCTAATATATCCTTTTATAACAAAAATGATATCTTTTGTTCTAATGTAACATTTTATAACAAAATGCTATTTTATTTCTAATTCAACATTTCTAGCAAAAGTGATCTTTTAATTCTAATAAAACATTTCTAAGAAAATGGTCTTTTTATTCTAATTAAACATTTCTAATTAAATGGTCTTTTTATATTTTGTTAATCCTAATTCCTCAAAATGGTAAAAATAAGGTTCTTTCATTTTGTTGCAAATTCTAATACAACAAAATGGTAAAAAATAAGATTCTTTTCAAAAGTTAACATTTATAAATAAAAATGTTATTCTAACAATTTATATATTTTTTTCCAAACATGAATGACCTATTTATTATCTAACAAAAGATGATATTTTATTTTCTAACAAAATATGACAATTTATTCTCTTAACAAAAGATGACAATTTAGTTTCTAATAAAAGATGACCCTTTATTCTCTAATAAGAGATGACAATTTTTATACTAACCAAAATTGACATTTCTTATTTTTAATCTAACTTAACATTACTGTAACGACACGGATTTTGCCTTGTATCCATTTATAACAATCTGTTTAATTTACCTAACGTTTCCATTCATCTTTTATTCTTACGTATATTCATAGTTGATTATTCTTTCTAAATTTCTTTCTAATTTATGTCCTTCCCTGATCCTCGCATGCTTCATATTACAACAATTCATTTTTTTAATTTATTCTTTTTAGTTTAGTTTCTTACATCACATTTCTTTTATATTTTAGCGAACGCGTACTGCGTATAAACAACGTCGTTCGTTTTAAATTCTAATATTATGGAATAAACTATATTAATGTGAACGTAGTGGCGCACGTTTCTTATTTCACAATTTATTATAGAAGAATTTCATATCTAATTACAAATAATTGTTTATTAGAACAAATTTGAAATCATTCATTAATCATAAAATTTATATACAAAGTCATTCAATAGTTTAATTTAAAAATGTAATTTTTAAATTCTGACGCATTTTCTAACAAAATTTCATAAAACAAAAATTTAAATTGGCCCCAAAATTCCGGGTTGTTACAATCTCCCCCACTTAAAATCTTTTCGTCCTCGAAAAGGAACGAAGCTAAAAGTTGTTTAATTAATTAACTCAATTCTAATTTTTCAATAATTTTTATTAGTTGATTAACTTTTCAAATATATATAACTTTTATATATTCAAAAATTATATTTTCTAAGATCTGATTTTATATATAATCACAAATAAGTTAATTAATATTTTTTTCACTCTGAACTAATTCTAGGGCATTTCTAACCCCATCTCTAATGAGTTTTCTCATTCTAGGATACTGCTGATCCTATCTCTAATGAGTATTCTTATTGGATATTGCTAATCCAATCTCTGATGAGTCTTTTGTTCTGTTCTAACGAGTTGTACCCCAAAGATTTGAGCTAACCAGAGCTCTGATACTAACTGTAATGACACGGATTTTGCCTTGTATCCATTTATAACAATCTGTTTAATTTACCTAACGTTTCCATTCATCTTTTATTCTTACGTATATTCATAGTTGATTATTCTTTCTAAATTTCTTTCTAATTTTTGTCCTTCCCTGATCCTAGCATGCTTCATATTACACCAATTCATTTTTTTAATTTATTCTTTTTAGTTTAGTTTCTTACATCACATTTCTTTTATTTTTTAGCGAACGCGTACTGCGTATAAACAACGTCGTTCGTTTTAAAATCTAATATTATGGAATAAACTATATTAATGTGAACATAGTGGCGCACGTTTCTTATTTCACAATTTATTATAGAAGAATTTCATATCTAATTACAAATAATTGTTTATTAGAACAAATTTGAAATCATTCATTAATCATAAAATTTATATACAAAGTCATTCAATAGTTTAATTTAAAAATGTAATTTTTAAATTCTGACGCATTTTCTAAAAAAATTCATAAATAAAAAATTTTAAATTGGCCCCAAAATTCCGGGTTGTTACACAATCAAAACAATTCATTTATTAAAACACGTTTATTTTATAAACATGACCAATAAGGTAACTTACCTTAATTGGGACTAATCGTTAAAAATAACGATTTGTGTTTCACTGAAATTAAACGACGTTTAATTTCATCAGTTCAAACGATATGAATATATATCAATAACAAGTCAATTATTAGCAACCATAGCATACAAAAATAAAAACCCAACTTATAACATATAAGCGGGAAACTGAGTGAGTTTAACTCACCTTGGGTTACCATTCGCCGCTGAAACAGTTTGCTTTTAATTAAATTAAACGAGTGTTTAATTTAATTAAATTTCCAGCTGCACCCTACTCTGTCCAAACCAACTTTGTCGTGTCGTTTATGTCGATAGGGTCCCATCGCCACCTGTGTCATCGACTTCTGTTATTGTGTGACGGAGTATTATTAAAATCTTAAATAACATTTTATTATTTAGTTTTCTATTAATTTTAATTAACTTTAATTAGGCGCGTTCTAATACACCAAACGTACGGACTATGCTCTATATTCAATTCACATACACTAATACATAATAACGGTTTGTTCTAATACTCCTTTTGATACCGACGTATCATTCTTCCACTGACAGTTAAAAAGAAAACTCACGGGATTAGGCACATATAAAAATGACTTAGTCAAAATGTAATTTGGGACATTTTAAAATGGTTTGAGCACATATATACATAATTTACTTAATTCTTACTCACTTAAAGTAAACCGAGATTAGGCATGTATAACTTGCACATTATAAAATAGCAGGCACAGTCAGCTACTTGTAAAAATTAGGCAATATAACTCTTTATTTAGTCACCATATAAAACCGAACTGGCGCCAATAATTAAGGTTAATATTTGATGACAATTATATATATTGAATATGTACTTACGTTTATAATATATTGCGATTAGGCACCTTATAAGAGAAACCGTATATACTTCACTGTGTATCTTCTCTTGCTCCTCACCTACTGTTGCTTTTTATTTACTTGTTAACACTATACTTATACATTAATTTCCTTAATCATGTTTTATTCAACTAAACTACATGATTAAACTAATAGCTGCGTTATATGATATAATTAGGATTAGGTGCTTTACTTAAACTAATTAATATTAAATTAAACTATCTAGTTACGTTTTATCTTAATAACGCATCAATTAAAAAGTACAGCCCTTACTGTTTTGCGTCTTCTTCCCTTCACTGACGTCCACGCCCCATTTTGTTCTGCCCTCCTTGTTTTCCCAGCACTTACTCATCACCGTACGTTCCTGACTTCACCAAACCATCCCGCCACTTCATCATCAGCTCCTTAGCCATCCATCCGAACCTGTTTAATTAGCGCCTGCTTTCCCATCCATGCAATTACCGTCACCTAACTTCCGGTTACTCGACCCAGGTAGGAACCCCACACGAACAGCATACATCCCATACATTATACAAAGCCGCGTCTTCGATCTGATCCTCTCCTTCCAGTTTCGTCCGTACTTTCTTCTTTTTTTTCTAAAAAACCGCAACTTCACTGAAAAAACTGCCATCCCCGTTTGTTTTCCTTCTTACGTGTTTCCCCCTTATATCTGAACAGTCTACATCCTCCTTTCCTTCCCCATGTAAACCCACTTTCTTTCCAGCTTCGTTATTTGCAAACCGCCAAGTAGGCCCCCCTCACGGTTTAGCAAAGAACCGCGCCTCCCATGCACAGTTCACCGTGCTGCAACCTTTTTCTTTTTAACCACACACTGCTCCACGTTTAACCACCTGGTACCTCCTTTTACTTCCACGCTTCTTCTTCCTACCCTTTCCTTCCTCCTGCGAATACACATGCTTCAGCCTTTTTTTTTATTTGAGGAAATTTGTGGTTTCAGTTGAGAAAGGAGACACGGCAAAAAGTGAATGGGGAAAACAGGAGAGGCGAGAGAGTATAAATATATGAAGTAGTTTGGGGATCACATTTATAATCACCTTGGAGAGCACGGAAACAACAGCTTGCCAGTCACGAAAATGAGACTGCTTGGGAAGCACGGTTGAGAGACAGTGAAATGAAAATAGAGAGAAAGGTTTATAGGGTAGCTGTGTATGGTAGGACTGTACGTGAAGTAGCACTAGTTGTCTTGGGTGTATTTTCTTTTC
Organism: Allium sativum; assembly: GCA_030737875.1. NCBI lineage: Eukaryota > Viridiplantae > Streptophyta > Magnoliopsida > Asparagales > Amaryllidaceae > Allium > Allium sativum. Next base: position 202,729,091 of record CM060926.1, on the reverse strand, counting down.
GCATTTGGATTTGCTCGTACAAAGACGTCTGCACTTGTTTCGTTCCTAGTTCTATATGAGTGGTCATTTCATTGCTTTTGAAATTTTAGTGTACCACGTTACGTAAGATTTTCGTTTATGTCCGAGCCGCCACGGACGGAAATAAGGATACAGACGTGTCGAGCGACGTGCCCTGATCCCAAAAATATAATAATATCGGTAGGTTAACTCACATTGTGAAATCCCATAGTATTGATATAGGGTGCAAAATACTCCAAATAAAAAGTTGCCTATTTAATTTATTAAAAATTACAGTAAAATTCTAAAAATTAAATTATAACTACATCTCAAAAGAATCTTGTCTAAATTCGGAACCAGTTTGCAGTTATATCAAATAAACCATTACGGTCGATGAACGATTCTATAACGACTATTTTAAAATTTGAATTGAACATAACTTGAAATCTATAAGCCGAAATATCGATTTTTCTCTTTTGCTAGAAAATTATAATCAAATCGATTCAAACGTTTCTTGTTTCACAGAATTCAGACTTAAAACGGATTCTGTATATTCAATTAAAGTTCAGATCGAAAATTACAAACTGCCACGTCGTTTTCGAGGTCGTTTTAATTATATTATAAATTATATATTTTTGAACTCGATTTTATAAAATTATATTCAATATAAAATCCATTAATATTACCAAATCAATTTTTAAACCAGCTTCAAATATTCGTAATTAACATTCAAAAATCTGGGACATTACATTCTTCCCCACTTAAGATAATTTCGTCCTCGAAATTACAAGGTAAGAGGAATGTTCCGAACACGATTATTTTAAATAACTAAAAACAAATTCAAACTCTCTAAACGTCCCTAAAAAAATTCGCCAGCACGTCCACTGCATGGCTCGATCACAACAACTACAAATGCCACTCCGGGCTCAACTTCCTCAAAAGAAAACCGAAAGCCAAATGGCTACCCAACTCAGGGGTATAAATCAATAGCTCCAATCAATAATTTAAGGTTTACCTTTTTGTCGGGCAACTAAATTTCCCATTTCCAAGCAAATCAACTAACTGTACTCCGCTTGCCACCCTGTACTTCCGTCTCTGTAATTAGATCAACTCCTTATCTGGAATCTGCACTAAATCAACTCGCAATGCAAATGGCAATCCAGGGTCAAAATAACTCAATTTACTCCATAACCGGTTTTACTTCCAATCCATTTTATGGGGATTTTGTTTCAATTCGTTCATCTTGGTGAATTTTATCCAATTCAAACAACCAAATTATTGAATTATATTCAACCTTGATATTAATGATCTGTATTCATTATTATGATTAATCGATTAGTATTTGATTGGTTTTCATTATTATCCATTAGATTTCAAAATCTCAAATTTATATTATTCAATTCCATAACCAAGTTAATTTTTATTTTCATATTCAATCAACCAATGGTTTCCAACCAGTTCAATCTCATTTCATAATACAATTTAAATCAAGTCAAGCAATACAACCAAACAACCAATATTACTATACTATAGAAAATTATTTCTTTTTTTTATACAAAAATATAGTTTGGGCAAAATTATCTCATTCACCATCTTTATAAAACAATATTGCATCAAATACCAGTTCAATATGGTTCCCCAACACTTGAACCGATCAATGACACAATACAAAACATCTTAGATAAAATTCACAAATACGCTCTCTCGTATATATAGTCAAACTCAATCTAGGATATTAATAACCCCATCTCTATCAAGTTACGCCACAGAGCCAAGGTTACAACTAAACCAATAGCTCTGATACCACTGTAACGACCCAGGGTTTTTGGCCCCGAAAATCGACATAAATACCTTCACTGTATCTCATGCTGACCTTTCAAACACCGAGAAAACCGGATTGTTAATGAAAGAAAATAGAGGGTGGGATAAGAAATAAATAAATATAAGAATAGAAGAAGAAGAAGAACACAACACAGAGTCTCACATCGCAGTGGAACAAAATATAATATAGAAATAAATCTTTATTGAGAGCTTAAATAAAGCTTACAATCATCAGAGTACATGAACAAATATGGACAGTTATAATAATCTGCCCTTATATACAACACAGCAGAATAATGTCATACGTCTGAACTCTTCCAGTCCGTCTCTTCACAGCATTCGATAACTTGAACCTGTACACTCCGGGCTAACCCGAGCAATTACAAAACACCGGGTCAGTATGGTGAACCAGAGTGAGATAAACTCGCACAATATTAAGGGTAAATCATCCAGTCATGATTTTAAAGCTCAAAATCCTTTCAAAAGAAAAGGATAATCGTAAGACCAAATCCACACATAAACACGGACTGTTTTTACCTTACGATAACCCAAAACAGTTTTGAAAACAATATCTTTTCTGATATCATAATAATGTCTAAATACAAGTAAATAACAATCTAGTGGAATGCTTGCATCTCACGCTCCACATATATTGTATACAATCAAAACCACGGGCGCTTATTGGAGATTGGATTCCAACTCTGACAAGGTATAGGACCACCTGCCGATCGTGTATCTTTAGAGACGAATACACGGAGTTCAACAAGAACGTCTTGCAACCCGACCCACACATGACCGACCACTCATTTCGCTTGAGTGTATCGAATGAATATCACCAACAGTTAGGATGAATAACCGTTTCCCGATAAGGGACAACATCGATAGATTTAAGAAGCAAAAAGAATTTCTCTATATAGGTGATTATACACCCTAGTGGGAGTGACCCACATAGCCACGCTGCCTGCCTGATTTTTGTCATTTCCTAGTTGATGAGGCTTGAGGCTAGAGTTTCTTTCCGAACATCTGGTCACCATTCACTTTGAATGCCACATCGTTAGATCCATCAGATATCACAAATTAATGTCCACAAAAATACCCTAGTTGGGAGTTAACCAACTATAATACGTTTGAAGAAATCAACGTACGTGGTCCTTTGGAAAACCTCTGTCAGACATTCGTCCATACAAGTCATCCAGGAACAGGATGAACTGAATGCACCCTCGTACTGCATCATAGGAATCACCCTATAGATCAGTAGCAAGAAGTCCTTGCAATCCGTAGATTCCAATCACGACAGAATCACTGTTGAAATATCTCCGACCGCTAAACCAGAGAAATTCAAATCAGTAGTTATTCCGCTCATAAAGATCAACGGTCTTCAATTGCTCCATCTTCAATAATCTTCTTTAACGTATTCGCTGGTCGGAATGGTTTTCCAATATAAATTCGATCCCGGTCTTTCCGTACCAACGATCATATGGGTCAGGTTTGATAGTCGATGATTTAACTATCAAATAAATAATTGTGTGAATAACATGAGTTTACCAGTTCAGTACCAGCACTATATGGCCTCTTTAATTAAAACGATTAACGATTGTTAATCTTAAACTCTTAAATATTTCACCATTCAAATATAACTTATTTGATATAAGATTTACAAATTTTCAAACTATTTCACTTTCATATCATATCAAATTCTTTATTCTCTTATCGTTTCAAAACCATTTACAATTTTATTAACATGTTTTATAAAACTCCTCCCTTCGAAAGTCTCTTTCTCGAATTTAACTATTATTCTTTAATTCATTGATCAAGAGAAATACCACCTTTCCTTTTACCCCTTTAATGATACATTTTACCACTTGGATTTATGTTCAAAATCCTATCACACACTTCATTTCCAAATTTACGTTTTAATCCCCTCGCTTGAAATCTTCTTCAATCAATTCTACTTAATACTACCATTAAGTAGTGCTTTACCACCCATCTCCTTTTTATAAACTTTGTTTTAAAATCCTGGTTTAATACAACCCTTTTAGCTCAACTTTTTAATCCAAATGTCAATCCAACATTTATGTAAACAATCGTATTTGCATAAAAAAACCCTTTATAACTTTTGGGTTTTAATATAAAATCTGTTCATAAATTCCTTTCACCACTTAATTAAATTTCATTACCACTCTGATCACTTCCATACGAACTCCTTATTTAAATAGAAACTTCTTAGATTATTATTAATTAAATTGATAATTCACTTCACCATTTACCATCGCATAATTGATTAACTTATTTATTTGCTAAATAAATAAATTTCTTTTTAAAGCCTTATTAGAATTGAACCATTATTCGTTATCCCATCTCGTTGGTTTAATTCAAAAAAATTGGTCTAAAAGTCAACTTAGTCAAATAATCGACTTTCCCAATCCAATATATGATTACCTCATTAACTCGTTCCAAATGATCCTTTATTTAAATTAATTAATTTAAATAAATTCCTTTTTCTTTATCTCTCAAAACGATTATTCGAATTATAACATTAAGTTAATTTCTACTTATTCGCTCATAAATCTGATAAATATCAGAAAATTTCCTTCATAAATCAATTATAAGTTCGATTCAAAATAATAAACATTTTTCCTTTTTACAAACCTTAATTCAAAATAATAGATTTAAAAATCTATTTCAGTTATAAAATAAATTTTATAACTTTAACTCGTCGATTTACCTGACGGTAGATCGATATTTATAAAACGGTTAATTCAAAGGCCATGTACTGCCAATCACTCAACCAATACTACCCATTGGTTTAAACCAAACAAATAGTGAATTTTAGGTCAATATTCAACCATCAAATCAAAACAATTCAATAATGGTCTCATAACAGTCTATAACGATAATTCAATATCAACCACAATAATCAATCAAAACAATTCATTTATTAAAACACGTTTATTTTATAAACGTGACTAATAAGGTAACTTACCTTAATTGGGACTAATCGTTAAAAATAACGATTTGTGTTTCACTGAAATTAAACAATATGAATATATAACAATAACAAGTCAATCATTATCAACCATAGCACGCAAAAATAAAAACCCAACTTATAACATATAAGCGGGAAACTGAGTGAGTTTAACTCACCTTGGGTTACCATTCGCCGCTGAAACAGTTTGCTTTCAATTAAATTAAATGTGTGTTTAATTTAATTAAATTCCCTGCTGCACCCTACTCTATCCAAACCAACTTTGTCGTGTCGTTTATGTCCATAGGGTCCCATCGCCACCTGTGTCGTCGACTTCTGTTATTGTGTGACAGAGTGTTATTGAAATCTTAAATAACATTTTATTATTTAGTTTTCTATTAATTTTAATTAACTTTAACTAGGAGCGTTCTAATACACCAAACGTCCAGACCATGCTCTATATTCAATTCACATACTCTAATACATAATAACGGTTTGTTCTAATACTCCTTTTGATAATAACGTATCATTCTTCCACTGACGGTTAAAAAGAAAACTCACGGGATTAGGCACATATAAAAATGACTTAGTCAAAATGTAATTAGGGACGTTTTAAAATAGTTTGAGCACATATATACATAATTTACTTAATTCTTACTCACTTAATGTAAACCGAGATTAGGCATGTATAACTTGCGCATTATAAAATAGCAGGCACAGTTAGCTACTTGTAAACATTAGGCAATAAAATTCTTCATTTAGCCACCGTATAAAACCGAACTGGCACCAATAATTAAGGTTAATATTTGATGACAATTATATATATTGAATCTGTACTTTCATTTATAATATACTGCGATTAGGCACCTAATAAGAGAAACCGTATATACTTCACTATGTATCTACTCTTGCTCCTCACCTGCTGTTGCTTTTTATTTACTTGTTAACACTTTAATTATACATTAATTTCCTTAATGACGTTTTGTTCAACTAAACTACACGATTAAACTAATAACTGCGTTATATGATATAACTAGGATTAGGTGCTTTACTTAAACTAATTAATATTAAATTAAACTATCTAGTTACGTTTTATCTTAATAACGCATCATTTAAAATGTACAACACTTACTGTTTTGCATCTTCTTCCTTTCACTGACGTCCACGCCCCCATTTTGTTCTGCCACCCTTGTTTTCCCAGCACCTACTCATCACCGTACTCTCCTAACTTCACCAAACCATCCCTCCACTTCATCATCATCTCCTTAGCCATCCATCTGATCCCGTTTAATGAGCGCCTGCTTTCCCATCCATGCAACTACCGTCTCCTAACTTCCGGTTACTCGACCCAGGTAAGAACCCCACACGAACAACATACATCCCATACATTATACAAAGCCGCGTCTTCGATCTGATCCTCTCCTTACAGTTTCGTCCATACTTTCTTCTTTTTTCTTTTTTTTTCTAAAAAACCGCAACTTCACTGAAAAAACCACCATCCCCATTTGTTTTCCTTCTTACGTGTTTCCCCCTCATATCTGAACAACCTACATCCTCCTTTCCTTCCCCATGTAAACCCACTTTCTTTCCAGCTTCGTTATTTGCAAACCACCAAGTAGGCCCCCCCTCACGGTTTAGCAAAGAACCGCGCCTCCCATGCACAGTTCACCGTGCTGCACCCTTTTTCTTTTTAACCACACACTGCTCCACGTTTAACCACCTGGTACAACCTTTTACTTCCACACTTCTTCTTCTTACGCTTTCCTTCCTCCTGAGAATGCACTTGCTTCAGCGTTTTTTTTATTATTTAAGGAAATTTGTGGTTTCAGTTGAGAAAGGAGACACGACAAAAAGTGAATGGGGAAAATAGGAGAGGCGAGAGGGTATAAATATATGAAGTAGTTTGGGGATCACGTTTATAATCACTTTGGAGAGCACGGAAACAACAGCGTGCCAGTCACGAAAATGAGACTGCTTGGGAAGCACGGTTGAGAGACAGTGAAATGAAAATAGAGAGAAAGGTTTATAGGGTAGCTGCGTATGGTAGGACTGTACGTGAAGTAGCATGAGTTGTCTTGGGTGTATTTTCTTTTCGCATTTGGGTTTTCTCGTACCAAGACATCCGCACTTGTTTCGTTCCTAGTTCTATATGAGTGGTCATTTCATTGCTTTTGAAATTTTAGTGTACCATGTTACGTAAGATTTTCGTTTATGTCCGAGCCGCTACGGACGAAAATAAGGATACAGTCATGTCGAGCGACGTGCCCTGATCCCAAAAATATAATAATATCGGTAGGTTAACTAACATTGTGAAATCCCAAAACATTGATACAAGGTGCAAAATACTCCAAATAAAAAGTTGTGTATTTAATTTATTAAAAATTACAGTAAAATTCTAAAAATTAAATTATAACTATGTCTCAAAAGAATCTTGTCTAAATTCGAAACCAATATGCAGTTATATCAAATAAACCGTTACGGTCGATGAACGATTCTATAGCGACTATTTTAAAATTTGAATTGAACATAACTTGATATCTATAAGCCGAAATGTAATAACCCGGAAATCTGGGACAATTTAAAATTTTTATTTTGGCAATTTTAGCGAATTTTGAATTTTTAAAATGAATTATTTTAAATAATAACGACGAGAAATTTATTTTGAATAGAATTCGAACGTATATTTTATATACGTCGTCATTAGAATATAAATATTTATTTTAAATTATAAAAGGAATTGAAAATGGCGCGGTAGTTCGATAATTCGATTTCAAAGTTCAAATGAATGTACAGGACTCAAAACAAACCGGAATTTAGCGAAACCAAAACTAATAGAATCTACTTGAGAATATCTTTCCAACGAATCAGAAAAATTGAAATTTCATAGCGGGAATCAAAAGATATGCCCAAATGAATTTTCAGAATAGTCGCTATGGAATTTCAGCGCTTAAAAATGGAAATTTTGCAAACGACCTCGGAATTCGAAGAAACCACTTTTGTTGGATCCGTGATGTCAAGTTATTGCTAGATTCCAATTTTCGTAATTGTCTGAATCAATATGTGAGCATGGCAAAGGAAAACGTGTTTGACTAGTTTCAGTTGATTTTAATCGACTGGAAAATGACCATTTTTCAAACGGTCTCAGAATCTGACGAAACTAGTTTTGTTAGGATCGTATCATCAATACGAAGCTAGAAAATATTTTTCGGGAATTTTTCTAGTCAGTATGTGGGCCCAGTAAATTGAAATGTACGTTTAAAATTCAATATATAGATTTATATGTTGATTTTGACGAAACTGATCGAAACGATCGAATCAGCTTATGATACATGTCCCATTGTGTTCGGAATGGGGGTAATTAGCTATAGCCGACAGGCGGTGGGTCTCGTTTCGAGTTTGAATAAAAAGTCAACAATTTTATTGAAAATTAAATTAATTATATATAACCCCCCCCACTCTATTCCTCTCTCTCCCATTCAGATAAAATAAAATAGAAAAAAAACAAGAACGAAAAGAACGAAGCCCTCCCCTACCCCCCCCCCCCCGGTCGATGCTCATCGCCGCGCCGCACAGGGTGGCCGCCTCCACCAAGCCCCTCCCTAGCCTCTCCGATCCTCCTTCTCCCTCCTACCCTCTCTCCTCCTCCAACTAGAAGCTGCCGTGCCCCCTCAAATCCTAGTGCTCCCCCCTGAACCCCGCAGCACCCCCGCCTCCGCCTGTAAACCGGCGCCACCACCTACCCGACCTTGCGCAGCTTCCTCAGCCCCTCCTCAGCCACAACAGACCCCCCTCTCTCGATTCTTATGGTAAGTCCTCTTCTTTTTATTTATTATTTTAATTTGTATTGAATGGTGTAGTTTTCGTAGAAGAAAAGTATAGTTTTAACTATAAAAGATCCAATTTTTATTTAGTTAAAAAGTTCGATTTTTATTTATTTAGAAGATTCGATTTTCATGGAATGAAAAGATTTGATTTTTATTAATTACAAGATTAGATTTTCATGAATGTGATATCAAAATAAAAATATGGTTTTTAATTTATAACATAGAAGAAAATAAACATGATTTTTATATTATAGAGAAGATAAAAATTCGATTTTTATATATTGAATAGCAAGATAAAAACAGGATTTTTATATATTGAATAGCGAAGTAAAAATTCGATTTTTATATATTGAATAGCGAAGTAAAAATTCGATTTTTATATATTGAATAGCAAAGTAAAAATTCGATTTTTATATATTGAATAGCAAAGTAAAAATTCGATTTTTATATATATGAAGTAGCGGTAAAAATATGATTTTTATAATGGAAGTAGCGTTGTTAAAAATATAATTTTTAACATATACTTCGTGTAACAGACTGCGTTGGAAGAACGATGAAGATTTCCTACAAATGAAGAGTCGTGGCGTTTGGATTAGCTAGTCGGTGAGAAATTCTCACTTTTAAATTAATTTTCTAGTTAAAATATATACTAGGATGCAGACGGTGTTTAGTAGCACCCGACACCCGTCGTCCACAGACCATGGACGACTTGTATACTTTTGTGTTTGATTTTGATGTGTAGTTGATTTTGTGATGTGATGTTAAATAAAATAAAATATTTATGTAGTTAAAAATATTTTATAGTTAAAAATAGAATTTTTAACGTGTATGTGAAATGAAATAAATTAATATAAACAAATCGAATGATTTGTTTATATACACACATTTGACTGATATTGATTGGGACGATAAATTTTACACATCGCCCAACTGCACAAATAAAATCTGTGTTTGATTGTTTGAAATCCCACACGGGTATTGGGATGATATATGACATACACTAATCCCAATAATTAGCTGTATGTCGATCGATTGATTGACAGACTGTTATAACCATTAAATATTTATATTTGATGCTCATACAGTGTAGAACGCACTTTGGATGATGGTTGATGATTTATCGTTACTGTTATATACGTGTGGTAGAAAATCCATATAATTAACATTATATGGTAATTAATTGGGCCTCATTCCAGTTTTGAATTAGAATATTTGAAAAAGAAATATTTGAATAGAAATATTTAAAATAGAATATATGAAAGTAAAACTATAAGAAGCCGTGTTGATTAGATTGACGCTATTTTGACGTAAACGATATTTATATCAATTTTATTCATTTTTCAATGAATATTGAAAGTGATTTTGAAATTCTAATTAAATTGAAATGAATTGAATTTGAATTGAATTTGAATTGAAACTGAATAGAATTGAATTCGAATTGAAAGGGAATAGAAATGAATTCGAAGTGAATAAAAATGAATTCGAATTGAAAGTGAATAGAAATGAATTCGAATTGAAAATGAATAGAAATGAATTCAAATTGAAAGTGCATAGAAATAAATTCGAATTGAAATTGAATGGAATTGAAAACGAACTGAAATTGAAATAAAAATCGATTTGAATTGAAATCAATTTGAAATGAATATAAAACTAATTTATCAGGAGAAATTCAATTTTGATTTGAATTTGAAATGAAGTGGAAATCGTTTTGAAAACAAATTTAAAAATGATTTATAAAATACGTTTTAAAAGGTAATCGGCGAAGTATATATTATATATATTCTATATATAATATAATGACCTGAATAGAACGCGCCGCGCCGCGGCAGTTCCTGAATTTCGACCATTGACTTCGAATGGATATTGCGGGAGATCCGACCGTCGGATTCTTCTTAAACCGGAACCGTTGGGTTCATATCAAAAAGAGCTTTCTAACGAAGATTAGAAATTAGAAATCTAACGGTTGGATTTGGAACTATGTCCAAATCAAATTTGGGAAAGGTCGCTGTAAGTGCAGTTCGATGGCCGTTGATGGAAATCGACTGTACGGGCCTTGATAAAATTATTAAAAATAGTAATAATTTGTGTAAAATCATAAGAAATGATTTGTAAAGAATCAGGATGAAAAACTCCAAATTTGAAAATCATAAGAAATATTTAATTGGAATTGAATTGGTATTGATTTTTGGGTTTATCGTGAATAGTGTTTTAAATAACACTTGTTCTTTAACCCGATAATCAATGAAATGTGATTTTGGGTTGTCGTGAACGGTATCTTCAAAAATACTATTCTTAGACCCAAAGAAGTTAAGGAAATTAGAAACTAACTGTCGGTTAGCTAAGCAGAATGATTTCCTGGGCATTGATCTGATGTTGGTTTCGGCCTTCGGGGTTAATATTTGGGGAATTATTCTCTTGTTAATTTACGGTTAGTGACTGATGAATTGAAATGAGGCGTATGTTGTGTTTGTGTAACATTTGTTTATAATATACGCGAGTTATTCGGAAAGACCGGGTCTATCCCATTCTGAATAACTGATACGACGATAAGTCGAAGATGAAGACGGTGGTCGAAGACCGGAGGTCTTCACGTCGTTTGGGTGATTACTGATGATTTTGATTAGGACGTACACCCAAGAAGATTGAAATAGTTGGTGATCGTCCAGACGTTCTTGGAGATCGATGGATATGCGGGGTACTAGGTGCCTCCGGTTTCGTTCAGACCCAGAACGGACTAGTAAATGGACTGTGTGTCTGACATTGGATTTCATTCTGTGTGACTGATATCGGTTGCATAGAGTGGTTTGCCTATGTGGCATGCTAAGATGCGAATGATCAAGGCTTCTGTTGAAAAGCAGAGTCTTGTGGTTGATGATCAAAGCACGACCTTTGTGGCGTAGCTTTGTGTAGCGTTGATTCGCGAGCCTCACACCCCAGTTGTGAACCAAAAACGGGAGACGGACCTTAGGGAGGACATGCGTTTCTTTCTAGCTAGAAGTGGCGTCAGTGGTTTTACACGCCCTGACGAGTTTGACTTATGTGGTTGTTTCTGTTGCGAGGCGCCTCAGATATATCGGTCGTTCTCGAACCGATGGAGTCATTTAGTTAGCTCACTTACGCCCCATAGGGCGGAGAGACATAGCGTTCAGGATTTCGTCTAATCCACATCGGTGGACCGGCCCTGACGATCCAAGGGTCGATGCGTTCTGTCCCTGAGACTCGGGCTAGACAGTCTCGAATCGGTTGAGGACTATCTTTTGCCTTGGTTCATAGATGGAAATCCAATTTCCAAATACGTGACATTTGCGGTTTTGATTGTAGAGCCTAGTATGGCGACATGATATATGGTACCCATGCCGTCTATGATTGATATTTATGATTGAAATTGTTTTAAACACTATACACTTATAATAGTATCAAATGATTTGTTTTAAACGTATCAAGCATTCTTGGCTATTATAAGGTAAAACCCTTATCCTCCGGCTTGCGTTGCATTGTGTGATGGGACCTAGGTCTTATAATAGCTTCATTGTTCTTTATTTAGTATTGCACTGTTGATTTATGCACTGGTATTCTCGGGAGGAAACCCGTTCCGTGTTATACGGCGTGTTCCCTTGATTTACCCAACTTTAAAAATAAAGATTAATAACTGTTTTTAGTTCTCACACTAGTCCCATGACTGGCCTGGAGTTTATTGTTTTGACCTAAACTCTGGGTGCCCTTATTTCGACACGGGCAGCTAGTAGTTTTGGTTTTGCAGATTTATATTCACAGGATCCTGGTTTACAGCTGGAATTATATCCGGAAAGCTTTGTATCCGTATATCTCCTTCAGTTGTGTATTGTATTATTTTCCGCTGCTATGTAATGTATTGTAATCTCTGATATTTTGTAATGTGTAATATTTATTTATACTCTGTATATTCTTGTAATCTGATGGAATTGTTGTAATATACAATGAAATGTTCTTCCGTCTGCGTTCTATTTTGTGGCTTGTTCTCGACTCAATCCGGGCTTTCCTTAACGGGGAAGTTCGGGTCGTTTCAGCGTGGTATCAAAGCTTTGGTTTACAAAGCTCAGAGAACAAGACACATTAGAACCATAAGACACATTAGAACCATACGAAAGGATTCATCAGAGGATTGGATTAGTAATATCCAATAAGGATGACTCGTTAGAGATGGGATCAGTAGCATCCTAGAACGAGTGTAAAGAGTATATTTTTCAAATGAAAACAATTTTGTTTTAAAATTTAAATCGTTGTATACGTATTTGAATATTTATTTTAAATTGATTTGGACGATCCAGTATATAAAGAATTTGCATATACGCCTTGCAAATGCATATTCGAAGTTTTAATATATTGGATAGATGTAGCATCACACTCTAGTCGCCCGGAGAGGATATTGATGATAGCGATCACATCATCAACATTTGTGTTCGAGTTTCGAAGGTGGGATTTCTATATATTTCCATTAGACTGGTGTGAGAACCAAAACTAGATAGGATGCATTATTGTTGTGAATTAGCATCAAAAATGGGATTTTTGACTATATATCAAAGTTATGAATTTGTAAAGATAATCAATTAATTGATTGCTGATTGTGTTGTTTGATTATTGGTTGATTAATTAAAATTTTAACCATTTAGCCAAATTGTATCAAATAGTGGATTGTATTGAAAATTGGTCGCATTTGCACGCATATACATGTACTTACACTGAACAGGTCATAGCAAGGAGGCTAGAGAAGAAGAATAAAATTGTTTGCCCGACAAAAAGGTACATGTTTATCATAATTTACTGTTTTGTTTGGGTGATGATGATTTTATGAGCCGATTGGCTAGCTGCTTGAATTTTTCTTTTTCTTTTTATGCCACCATTGATTGATGAGGGCCATGAGAGGCTATATGAAATTTCCCGAAGTCCCCGGTGTAGGGGAGGTTATGGCGAAATTTTTCAAAAATTTAGGGTGTTAGCCAAATTTTTGAAAAATTTGAAAAGTTCTTTGAAACTGAAAAGTTGAAGAACTTAAGCCGTAGTGAAAATAATGGAAGTTGAGTTTGTTTGCAAAACAACTTTCGGCTTCGTTCCTTTTCGGGGACGAAAAGTTTTAAGTGGGGGAGATTGTAATAACCCGAAAATCTAGGCCAATTTAAATTTTTTATTTTGGCAATTTTAGCGAATTTTGAATATTTAAAATGAATTATTTTAAATAATAACGACGAGAAATTTATTTTGAATAGAATTCGAACGTATATTTTATATACGTCATCGTTAGAATATAAATATTTATTTTAAATTATAAAAGGAATTGAAAATGGCGCGGTAGTTCGATAATTCGATTTCAAAGTTCAAATGAATGTACAAGATTCAAAACAAACTGGAATTTAGCGAAACCAAAACTAATAGAATCTATTTGAGAATATCTTTCCAACGAATCAGAAAAATTGAAATTTCATAGCGGGAATCAAAAGATATGCCCAAATGAATTTTCAGAATAGTCGCTATGGAATTTCGGCCCTTAAAAATGCAAATTTTGCAAACGACCTCAGAATTCGACGAAACTACTTTTGTTGGATCCGTGATGTTAAGTTATTGCTAGATTCCAATTTTCGTAATTTTCCGAATCAATATGTGTGCGTGGCAAAGGAAAACTCGTTTGACTAGTTTCAGTTGATTTTAATCGACTGGAAAATGACCATTTTACAAACGGTCTCAGAATCTAACGAAACTAGTTTTGTTAGGACCGTATCGTCAATACGAAGCTAGAAAATATTTTTCGGGAATTTTTCTAGTCAGTATGTGGGCCCAGTAAATTGAAATGTACGTTTAAAATTCAATATATAGAGTTATATGTTGATTTTGACGAAAACTGATTGAAACTATCGAATCAGCTTACGATACATGTCCCATTGTGTTCGGAATGGGGGTAATTAGCTATGGGCGACAGGCAGTGGGTCTCGTTTCGAGTTTTAATAAAAAGTCAACATTTTTATTGAAAATTAAATTAAATTAATTATATATATAACCCCCACTCTATTCCTCTTTCTCTCGTTCAGATAAAATAAAATAAAAAATAAAAATAAAAACAAGAAAGAAAAGAACGGAGCCCCCCCCCCCCGGTCGACGCTCATCGCCGTGCCGCCATGGGTGGCTGCCTCCGCCAAGCCCCTCCCTAGCCTCTCTGATCCTCCTTCTCCCTCCTACCCTCTCTCCTCCTCCAATTAGAAGCTGTCGTGCCCCCTCAAACCCTAGCGCCCCCCCAACCCCGCAGCGCCTCCGCCTGTAAACCGGCGCCACCACCTCCCCGACCTTGCGCAGCTTCCTCAGCCCCTCCTCAGCAGCAACAGACCCCCCCTCTCTCGATTCTTATGGTAAGTCCTCTTCGTTTTATTTATTATTTTAATTTGTATTGAATGGTGAAGTTTTCGTGGAAGAAAAGTATGGTTTTAACTATAAAAGATCCAATTTTTATTTAGTTAAAAAGTTCGATTTTTATTTATTTAGAAGATTCGATTTTCATGGAATGAAAAGATTTGATTTTTATTAATTACAAGATTAGATTTTCATGAATGTGAAAGCAAAATAAAAATATGGTTTTTAATTTATAACACAGAAGAAAATAAATATGATTTTTATATTATAGAGAAGATAAAAATTCGATTTTTATATATTGAATAGCAAGATAAAAATAGGATTTTTATATATTGAATAGCGAAGTAAAAATTCGATTTTTATATATTGAATAGCGAAGTAAAAATTCGATTTTTATATATTGAATAGCGAAGTAAAAATTCGATTTTTATATATTGAATAGCAAAGTAAAAATTCAATTTTTATATATTGAATAACAAAGTAAAAATTCGATTTTTATATATATGAAGTAGCGGTTAAAATTTAATTTTATAATGGAAGTAGCATTGTTAAAATTATAATTTTTAACATATACTTCGTGAAACAGACTGCGTTGGAAGAACGATGAGGATTTCCTACAAATGAAGAGTCGTGGCGTTTGGATTAGCTAGTCGGTGAGAACTTCTCACTTTTAAATTAATTTTCTAGTTAAAATATATACTAGGATGCAGACGGTGTTTAGTAGCACCCGACACTCGTCGTCCACAGACCATGGACGGCTTGTATGCTTGTGTGTTTGATTTTGATGTGTAGTTGATTATGTGATGTGATGTGAAATAAAATAAAATATTTATGTAGTTAAAAATATTTTATAGTTAAAAATAGAATTTTTAACGTGTATATGAAATGAAATAAATTAATATAAACAAATCGAATGATTTGTTTATATACACACATTTGACTGATATTGATTGGGACGATAAATTTTACACATCGCCCAATTGCACAAATAAAATCTGTGTTTGATTGTTTGAAACCCCACACGGGTATTGGGATGATATATGACATACACTAATCCCAATAATTAGCTGTATGTCGATCGATTGATTGACAGACTTTTATAACCATTAAATATTTATATTTGATGCTCATATAGTGCAGAATACACTTTGGATGATGGTTGATGATTTATCGTTACTGTTATATACGTGTGGTAGAAAATCCATATAATTAACATTATATGGTAATTGATTGGGCCTCATTCCAGTTTTGAATTAGAATATTTGAAATAGAAATATTTGAATAGAAATATTTAAAATAGAATATTTGAAAGTAAAACTATATGAAGCCGTGTTGATTAGATTGACGCCATTCTGACGTGAACGATATTTATATCGATTTATTCATTTTTCAATGAATATTGACAGTGATTTTGAAATTCAAATTAAATTGAAATGAATTGAATTCAAATTGAAATTGAATAGAATTGAATTCGAATTGAAATTGAATAGAATTGAATTCGAATTGAAAGTGAATAGAAATGAATTCGAAGTGAATAAAAATGAATTTGAATTGAAAGTGAATTGAAATGAATTCGAATTGAAAATGAATAGAAATGAATTCGAATTGGAAGTGAATAGAAATAAATTCGAATTGAAATTGAATGGAATTGAATGGAATTGAAAACGAACTGAAATTGAAATAAAAATCGATTTGAATTGAAATCAATTTGAAATGAATTTAAAACGAATTTATCAAGAGAAATTCAATTTTGATTTGAATTTGAAATGAAGTGGAAATCGTTTTGAAAACAAATTTAAAAACGATTTATAAAATACGTTTTAAAAGGTAATCGACGAAGTATATATTATATATATTATATATATAATATAATGGCTTGAATAGAACGCGTCGCACCGCGGCAGTTCGCGAATTTCGACCATTGACTTCGAATGGATATTGCGGGAGATCCGACTGTCGGATTCTCCTAAAACTGGAACCGTTGGGTTCGTATCGAAAAGAGCTTTCTAACGAAGATTAGAAATTAGAAATCTAACGGTTGGATTTGGAACTATGTCCAAATCAAATTTGGGAAAGGTCGGTGTAAGTGCAGTTCGATGGCCGTTGATGGAAATCGACTGTACGGTCCTTTATAAAATTATTAAAAATAGTAATAATTTGTGTAAAATCATAAGAAATGATTTATGAAGAATCGGGATGAAAAAATCTAAATTTGAAAAGAAAAAAAAATAGATTTTTATCGAAATGAACTAGTTTTGAACTAGAATGGAAATTCATTTATTTTTGAAATAAATAAAGTGAATTCGAAACGGTTATGAAAAATAACCAGAATTTCCAATAATTGTATTGGAAGGGATTTGAATCGAAATTGTCTTCGGAGTATTTCGATGTTGGATTTCGTGATGATACAGATGTCGTTATGGAAATTTGAAAGATATATATATATATATCGTTATTTCCAATACGATATTTGTTGGTCGTAGAATTTGATATTGAATATAAGCCGATGTATTTTCTATTCAGAGCCTTGTATTGAATATCAGATGTGATTTGGGTTTGTCGAGAATGGTGTCTTCATTAACACCGTTCTTAAGCCCAGTTGAGAAAAAGATTAAATCTTATTATTTAGATTTAATGAAGTGTACCAATTAGATAATATTTAATTGGAATTGAATTGGTATTGATTTTTGGGTTTATTGTGAACAGTGTTTTAAATAACACTTGTTCTTTAACCCGATAATCAATGAAATGTGATTTTGGGTTGTCGTGAACGGTATCTTCAAAAATACTGTTCTTAGACCCAAAGAAGTTAAGGAAATTAGAAACTAACTGTCGGTTAGCTAAGCAGAATGGTTTCCTGGGCATTGATCTGATGTTGGTTTCGGCCTTCGGGGTTAATATTTGGGGAATTATTCTCTTGTTAATTTACGGTTAGTGACTGATGAATTGGAATGAGGCGTATGTTGTGTCTGTGTAACATTTTTTTATAATATACGCGAGTTATTCGGAAAGACCGGGTCTATCACATTCTGAATAACTGATACGACGATAAGTCGAAGATGAAGAAGGTGGTCGAAGACCGGAGGTCTTCACGTCGTTTGGGTGATTACTGATGATCTTGATTGGGATGTACACCCAAGAAGATGGAAACAATTAGTGATCATCCAGACGTACTTGGAGATCGATGGATATGCGGGGTACTAGGTGCCTCCGGTTTCGTTTAGACCCAGAACGGACTAGTAAATGGACTGTGTTTCTGACATTGGATTTCATTCTGTGTGACTGATATCGGTTGCATAGAGTGGTTTGCCTGTGTGGCATGCTAAGATGCGAATGATCAAGGCTTCTATTGAAAAGCAGAGTCTTGTGGTTGATGATCAAAGCACGGCCTTTGTGGCGTAGCTTTGTGTAGCGTTGATTCGCGAGCCTCACACCCCGGTTGTGAACCAAAAACGGGAGACGGACCTCAGGGAGGACTTGCATTTCTTTCTAGCTAGAAGTGGCATCAGTGGTTTTACACGCCCTGACGAGTTTGACTTATGTGGTTGTTGCTGTTGCGAGGCGCCTCGGATATATCGGTCGTTCTCGAACCGATGGAGTCATTTAGTTGGCTCACTTACGCCCCATAGGGCGGAGAGACGTAGTGTTCAGGATTTCGTCTAATCCACGTCGGTGGACCGGCCCTGACGATCCAAGGGTCGATGCGTTCTGTCCCTGAGACTCGGGCTAGACAGTCTCGAATCGGTTGTGGACTATCTTTTGCCTCGGTTCATAGATGGAAATCCAATTTCCAAATACGTGACATTTGCGGTTTTGATTGTAGATCCTAGTATGGCGACATGATATATGGTACACATGCCGTCTATGATTGATATTTATGATTGAAATTGTTTTAAACACTATACACTTATAATAGTATCAAATGATTTGTTTTAAACGTATCAAGCATTCTTGGCTATTATAAGGTAAAAACCCTATCCTCCGGCTTGCGTTGCATTGTGTGATGGGACCTGGGTCTTAAAATAGCTTCATTGTTCTTTATTTAGCATTGCGTTGTTGTTTTATGCACTGGTATTCTCGGGAGGAAACCCGTTACGTGTTATACGGCGTGGTCCCTTGATTTACCCAACTTTAAAAATAAAGATTAATAACTGTTTTTAGTTCTCACACCAGTCCCATGACTGACCTGGAGTTTATTGTTTTGATCTAAACTCTGGGTGCCCTTATTTCGACACGGGCAGCTAGTAGTTTTGGTTTTGCAGATTTATATTAACAGGATCCTGGTTTACATCTGGAATGATATCCGGAAAGCTTTGTATCCGTATATCTCCTTCAGTTGTGTATTGTATTATTTTTCGCTGCTATGTAATGTATTGTAATATCTAATATTTTGTAATGTGTAATATTTATTTATACTCTGTATATTCTTGTAATCTGATGGAATTGTTGTAATATACAATGAAATGTTCTTCCGTCCGCGTTCTATTTTGTGGCTTGTTCTCGACTCAATTCGGGCTTTCCTTACCGGGGAAGTTCGGGTCGTTTCACGAAATCTCGATTTTTCTCTTTTGCTAGAAAATTATAATCAAATCGATTCAAATGTTTCTTGTTTCACAAAATTCCGACTTAAAACGGATTATGTATATTCAATTAAAGTTCAGATCGAAAATTACGAACTGCCGCGTCGTTTTCGAGCTCGTTTTAATTATATTATAAATTATATATTTTTGAACTCGATTTTATAAAATTATATTCGATATAAAATCAATTAATATTACCAAATTAATATTTAAACTAGATTTAAATATTCGTAATTAACGTTCAAAAATCCGGGACATTACAACATGTGCGGTTTTGATTGTAAACCTATATATGGCGACATGATATATGGTACTCATGTCGTCTATGATTGATATTACGATTGAAATTGTTTTTAAAACATATATACACTAATAATAATATCAAATGATTTTTTTAATACGTACCAACCATTATTTGGCCATTGTAAGTTAAAACTCTATCCTCCGGTTTGTGCTGCATTGTGTGATGGGACCTGCGTCTTATAATGGATTTCATTTTTCTAAAAAGCATTGCGTTGTTTAAATTAATTATTTTATTCTATGCACTGGCAATCCAATGGAGTAATCCCATTCTGCATTAGTGGCGTGGTCCTGTGATTGACCTTATTATTAAATAAGTTAAGTAGATTTCTCATACCAGTCCCATGACTGACTCATAGTTTATTTCACTTACAAACTCGGGTGCCCTTATTTTCTACACGGGCAGCCTTGGATTTAGGTTTTAGCAGGCTTATTCTGGATAGCTATGGAGCTAGAGATGGACTTATATCATTTCTGTTTTACTGTTTCGGACTGTATTATGTTTATTATGTTTAATTCCACTGCAGACATTTTATATTAAGCTAAAACTGTATTCTGTACTATGTATGATTCTATTATGTTGTGTAACTCTGATGTTGATATTATTTCCAGTGTAATTTGATGTACATTATTCTGGTGTAATTTTGTATTTTTGTTCTGCTGTTATCGTTTATGTGTTATATTCTAAAGATTACCCTTACTTCCTCACACGGGGGTTTGGGTTGTCTCATTTTTCATAGCATTTAAGGGAAAATGCTTCCAAAAGTTTACCTTCTTTTCTTAAGACAAGTGTATGGACACTTGTAATTTTGCATGTAAGCTTTTCGTGCATGGTTTCCACTTGTCCCTTTATGTTCCTTTACCTTCTTACTCCTCCTTTCCTATATAAGGAGTTCTTTACTTCATTTTTTATCATCCATTTTCAATTTTCCTACCTTCATTCTTCTTCATAAGCTTATGGCCATGGTTTCCATGGCATAAGTCTTCCTCTTTTCCACCACCACCTTGCCAAAGTTCGTCGTCATCCTCCTACTCTTATAATATAAAGAGAGAGAGATTAGTGTATATTATATTATATATATTTTGGTGAAGAAGACGTTGCGCCGAAATACTGTCCGACGGTTAGCTCAACTTGGCTGGCCCACCGTGAAGATTTGGAAAGCTGTTTGGTGAGAACTTTTTAACCCCAATTTATATAGTAGTTAGACTAATTTAAATATAGCGATGAATTATTAGTGGTTAATGATGGTTGATATTCGTTATGATGGATGGTGGAAGATGGATGCATAGTTTAGAACACACACACACACTATTAATCGTTAGTGTTATAACACTTGTGCACAGTTATGATTTATTTAATTATGTTGATGATGGTTGCCATAGATGTCTATAATGGTTGTTGATGTTGTTTCACACACACACATTATGAAACAACAATTACGGTATCATATTGGTTATCGAAAAATCTCCTTCGTAATTAGAAGCAATATAATTATTGAAATTGAAGGTTAATAATTGGGAAAATCCACACGTATGTATTCATATATATTGATAAAGTTTCTATAAATGAATAAATAAAAACCAGAACATTCTAGGATGGCAGAGAGGATAGTGTCTAGGCTTGGGTTTGGAAATATAGTTTCCTGCTCTCCATGGCTATCCTTAACAGATCCGACGAATAGGATGGTTAATTTGAAGTTATTTGAATTTAGAAATGAATTGGAATTTGATTTATTAAGTAAAAAATAAAAGTTGAATTTTGAACACAAAATAATTTGGAAAGTCAATGTAAATTATTTTCAACGGTTTTAAATGGTTTACATGAGTATATAATGGTTTTCTAAGGTATTTTGAAGTACTGAAGAATAATTTTTATTGCGGTCAAAATAG
The DNA here is from genome assembly GCA_030737875.1 of Allium sativum. Taxonomy (NCBI): domain Eukaryota; kingdom Viridiplantae; phylum Streptophyta; class Magnoliopsida; order Asparagales; family Amaryllidaceae; genus Allium; species Allium sativum. Next base: position 202,707,339 of record CM060926.1, on the reverse strand, counting down.
AGTTTGTCGCACAAGGGTAATTTATGTATTTTAGTTACAAACTTTAAACGCTTATAACTTTTGCAATCTATATCAGATTTCCAAGAAACGAAAAACATTTGATTTACATTAACAAGAGCTTTCAAATGAGTGAAAGAAGATTTTAATTTCGAGTTATGATTTTCAAGTTATGTTTAAACCTGTTTCAGGAGAAGGTCGTTGTAAGAGAAGTTATCGACCATAACCATAAATAGCCATTATTAATATTTATAAAAATATGGAATTTTTTTGTAAAATCATTATAAATTATGTAAAAGTGTTTTGATTGTAAAGTTTAAGTTTTTGATAAGATAAATGATATTTTGATCAAAATAGTTAAGACAACTGTTTATAACACTTTTTAATGCTTTTGAAAACACTATTGTAACGTTTTCTTCGAAAACAATCTATTTTGAAAATTTTAACCTACAAACCGATTTCCAAACTATAAGTAATCATTTGTAAATGATTGGTGGACTGTTTTCAAAGATTTAAAAGTATTGAAAATGTTTTATATGGAAAATAAATTGATTTATTTAATATTAAAATGGTTTTTTCAACTTTAAATAATTGGATATGGTTGGAGATAAATCTTCATATGTTTGATATAAATTCGATCGATGATGACTCTTACTTCTTGAGGAATTTAAAAGGTAGTTCACTGTTATTACGCTTGTAGTATGAGTTGGTTACATAGATTAATATTGAGTATAAGTTGATGGAATTTCTATCCAGATCTAATGTCAAAGAGTTGGATAAATCTTTTAATTAAGATATGGGTTTCCCAATTTGATTAGGATAAGTTGGATAGAAATATTCTTTGGATATTTGATATGAAATTCTGTGGTGTAAACGTATACTATTTGAGGAATTTGGAAGATATTATTATTACTATATCGTTATTCCACTTATAATATTCGTTGATTATGAGAATTGATATCGAATATAAGTAGATACAATTTATGTGTAACTTATGTTCAATATCGATTGATTTGGGTTTTGTCGTGAATCATATCTACAATAATTTCATTCTTGAAACCGAATGAGATTGAGTTGTGGAAATTCATAACGTAATTTGGGATTTAATCAAATCTTTGGTTTGAGAAAATTAAAAGCATGAAATTAGGAAGGAAGTATAACCTTTTAGTTAAGATTACAGAATTGAATGTTGGGAAACCGATTTAATTGGAAACTATGGTTGAAATGTGGGGTAAGGACTTTCAGAGGAAACTGGGTATTTGATCATGAGTTTCAAATGGAAAATTAATTAAGGCTTTGAGGCTAAATTATCTTTGATTTAAAGCATGTATTTTTAAAGAGAAAGGTTAAATATGGATTTTGTTATAATTTGAGAATGAAGAAGTTTAGTTTAACAAAATTCAAGATGGAAGGAGATTGGTAGAAAGCCTGTGTGTTCCGTAATTGTGTATTTAATTGCGCTTATTATTTGGAAAGACCGGGATCGGATGTATGTCTGAAAACCATTCCAAGTAATAATCAGTTGAAGATATTGAAGACCACATTGAAGACCGGGACCCTTCATGTCGTAAGGGTGACTTGCTGTGAAGACACGCAACTTCCCCGGTAAGGAAAGGAAGGATTCTCTGAGAACAACACACATCAGAACGCAAATAGAAGAACATTTCATTGTTTATTACAACAATTCCATCAGAATACAAGAATATACCGAGTATAAATAAATATTATACAACAGAGAATATCAGAGATTTAAATACAATACTGCAGCGGAAAAATAATACAAAACATAACTGAAAGAAATACACGGATACAGAGCTTTCCGAATATCACTTCAGCTATAAACCAGGTCCTGTGAATATAAATCTGCAAAACCCAACTACTAGCTGCCCGTGAAGAAAATAAAGGCACCCAGAGTTTAGGTTAAAACAATAAACTCCAGGTCAGTCATGTGAATGGTGTGAGAACTAAAATAGTTATAATTCTGATTTTTAAAGTTCGGTAAATCAAGGGACCACGCCGTATAACACGGAACGGGTTTTTACCCCAAGGATACCAGTGCAAAACAAACAGCGCAATGCTAAATAAAGAAAAATGAAGCCGTTATAAGACCCCATGTCCCATCACATAATGCAACGCAAGCCGGAGGATAGAGTTTTCCCTTATAACATCCAAAGAATGCTTTGATACGCGAAATTTCATCTTTTAATATTATTATAAGTGAAGAAATCAACTTCAATCAAAATATATAAATCATAGACGGCATAGTATCCCATGCTACTATGTCACCATACTAGGCTCTACAAATAAAACCGAATGACACGTATTGGAAATTGGATTCCATCATGAGTCGAGGCAAGGGGCAAGCTCCTCTCCGTTTCGAGACACTCTAGCAAAGGTCTCAGGACCCCACTATGATCCTTGGAATCGGTTGGGTCGGTCCTCTCTTGCTTTTGAGGATTGGCAATTCCTGAACACACGTTTCCCGGTCCTAACAGACCTAATATCGAGGCGCCTCATTCCAACAACCACACAGGTGAAAAATATATAAATGTCGGCCAGTTTGAGCACCGACACCAACCATAGCTAGAAAGAAATGTCGTGTTCTCCGAACGGTCTGTATCCCGTTTTTGACTCATACCGAGGTGTGAGGCTTGCGAATCCACGCTATACACAAAGCTAGGCCACGTAGGCCATCCTTTGATCATCAACCACAAGACTTTGCTTTTCAACAGAAGCCTCGATCAACTGCCACTTAGGCGTGCCACACAGGCAATTCACGCTATGCGATTGATATCTATTTGTAACACCCCACCTCCGCCAATGCCACTCGTGCAAGGGCACTGGCTTTGGGGGGGCGTTAAACGAGGTAAACATGCATGCAGATATCACAAGACAGAACATATAAGTAAAAACATAGTAAATAAAGCAGCGGATAAAACTACTATTTCAAAACCATAGTCAAGTTACATCAAAGTACTTGGTCATTATTTTTCCACAAAACAAAGTCTAGAAACATCAACTGAAAACTGGAAAGAAAATCATAAAGTAACTATCCCCAAGGTAGAAGAAAGCCATAGCGAGCTCAAGTCCAAACCGTACATGAGCTATCCAGAAAAGCAGCCAAAGATCCAAGCTAGGTACCAGTGTTCCCACCCTGTAAACCTGGGGGGGGGGGGGGGACGGAAGAAAAGAGGCGAAAGAAAACGGGTCAGTCAAAAAGACTGGTAAGTCCTATCTACTATTAATATAAAAACTAATAAAGTTAACTGGACATGTAAAACAGAGATGAGATGTAGGGTGATAACTGGCATGGTGAAAAGTTAACAAGATAGATCAAGTGTGGCATCGCATATACAAGGTTAAGTTTTTTCACCAAGTGTACTAGTATTCCAACCCATGTCAAGTATAAACAAGAAATGATCCCTTGGCCCAAAGCTGGCCCACATCATGAGATGACCTAAATCGAGGTCCAACTACTCGGTCTAGTCGATCGGCTCCCTATAAGCCTAACTCGTCGTGTATCGGTCTCATATGGCTTAATCGTGGAATGTAGTTAACTGTGCAAGGCCCACCCCAAGGTGTATCCAGCCCTAAGGTGTAAACCACAGACACAATTCAAGCACACATAGTCTAAACCTACTGGTGCCTATGTTCAACTCCGGACTTAATGTGCACGACCATGGTCCGCCTGAACAACCAGTGCACCCATCAGCTGTCTCTTTTGGTCTCTTACAATCAGTCCAGTAATTGTGCCCCACCCTAGCCTAGTCCAGGGTACCCATGATACTTCCAAGTAGGTTACTGCTGAAAAGGACCACGTAACTAGGATTTCAAGCAGGTTAAGTGTGGTTAACACTATCCTAACCATGTATTGAGTTGGTCAAGTGTATTCAAGCAGTTCATGACTTAACCCTATCAATACATCGGGTTTAATTGGTTAAGTATTCAAGTAGTCCATGACTTAACCCTACCAATCCATCGTGTTTAATGGTTAAGTATATTCAAATAGTCCATGACTTAACCCTACCAATCCATCGTGTTTAATTGGTTAAGTATTCAAATAGTCCATGATTTAACCCTACAAATCCATCGTGTTTAATTGGTTAAGTATTCCAGTAGTCCATGACTTAACCCTACTATGTGGCATTTAATTAACTTAATGCACCCCAACCTCTCACATTAGACTTTGTTGTCGTTACTAGTTAAGCCGGGCGGGTCCGGGTAGCTTTACACCACAACCTAGTCTAACCTCGGGTTTTAAGTGCGATATGACCAACTACTCACATTGGGTCCTATTGTTTGTAGCCACTCGTTAAGCCGGTCGGTTCCGGGTAGATTTATGCTACAAACTCAACCCAACCTCGAGTTGGCCACTTTCATGTTTTCTACATGTAATGTCCACGTTCGTGTTTTCAAGCATAAACACATGTCAAACATTCATGTCATATTTTCAAGTCATGTTTTCATGTTATTTATGTTTTCCCAACTACCCATAACGTATTCCTATCGCACGTAAGTTCGCATTAACGCAAGTCGATCAAAGAGGGAACATAACCATATGACAAGGTGGGCATAAGATGGCAAAGTCTATCACTAATTAAACATGGTGATATTTGAGGCCAAAAGGGGTTCAACATACTAGCATATGGCCTCAAGATGTATGATAGCATAAAAGGTGACTTGGCCTCAAACATGCCAAATAGCATAAGGGTGATTTGGCCACAAGCATGCATAATAGCATAAGGGTGATTTGGCCACAAGCATATTAAGGAACATGAGGGGTTAAGGTTTTTCCACAAGTTAAACATGGTGGCATATGAGGCAAATGTGTTCATAAACTTGCATATTACATAATAAGCCTCAAAACATGCATGATATCAACTTTAGCAAAATAGGTGAAACATGGCCATAAATAACATGGGATGATAGCAAGTGATTCGCATATAACATCATATGCAAGTGAACATAAGGTTTATGAGAGTTTCTATGTTGCTTTATGCAACATTTCAAATCAAAGTTCATAGCTTTCTATGCACAAAGTCAAGGTGATAGCTTTACAAACATGCATAGAATAAATCTATGCATAACATGATAGGAACAAAGCTCATAGTTTTCTATGCACAAAGTCAAGGTGATAGCTTTACAAACATGCATAGAATAAATCTATGCATAACATGATAGAATCAAAGCACAAATCATACTTAGGCCCAAACTCAAATTTGCAACATGTCATATTTAACTTCATAGTTAGAATCTAAGAGTAGAATAGGGCTTACAATGCTATGAAGACTTATAAAATAAAATAAGATTGACACGAAGCCACGCTAGCAACACTAAAAGCCCCAAATGAATATAAGCTCCAAGTTGTCTTGAGAAACAAGAAGCTCCCTTTGATTTGTATGAAGAAAGATCCTTGTTTTGATGAAGAAAGGTAGCTCTTTTACTAGCTTAGGACACTCAACTTTTCATGAAGAGGATGGAGGCCATGTTATGAAGATGGAGGCCATGATCAAGAAACATTTTGGCATAGTTTAGTTGTAGGATTGATTTATGATGATTTAGGCTAGGTATTAGGGTCTTTTTATAGAGATTAGGATTAGTTTTAGCCATAGGATTAACCCTAAATCAAATCTGAGCCATCAAATCATGTCACTAGCCAACAAAACAGGTCCAAACAGCCCAAATAAGTGCACCAGGCCGACCTGGCCGACAAGGGAGGTCGACCCCCAGGTCAACTCTAGTGTCGACCTGGTTGGGGGGGAGGTCGACCCTAGTGTCGACCCCCCTGTCGACCTGTCTGGGTGGGAATTTTCCCGCCCAGTCTGTTTTGGCTGAATTTGAATTCTATATTCAAATTTGAACTGTTTTTGAACTTGAAATTTTCTGAAAACTTTGACGGGCCATAACTTGGTCATACGGACTCCGATTTTCGAAAACTCGGACTCTATTTCGCGTATTTTTCCGAGACGAACGCAATGGCACAGCCCGTTTCCCTTGATTCAGATTTTTAACATTTAATTCTGCCTTGATATATGTTATAACATGTTATTCAAAAATACGGGTTGTTACATCCTCCCCACCTTAAAGGATTTCGTCCCCGAAATCTTCAAGTTAGGAAGAACGTATCCTACCATCCATCATCCATCTACTCAAAACATCATCCACAAGTAATCATTGTCCTTAAAAGATTTCTAATGCTGTATGAACATATGCAAAAGTGTGTGTATATGCACCTATCTAATGCGAAGATCGGGTGGTTACTGATTCAGTAAACCTCCTTAATGCAAAATATGTTTGTGCAATGCGTCCATATGTATGCAAATTCCTAACATATCTTATAGTCTCTACATGACTGCACCTAACATCCGTCCATATGCAACATCCATGTGATAGCATACAAGTTTCATCCATGAATAAGCATAAACACTCATGCATATGCGGTATGAAAGTGTGTGAGCCGATCTTAGTGCCTAACGTGTATCATGCATCCACGAGTATCCACTTGCAAACACTTGCAACCACTAGCAAACATCAAGCATAACATGTTTCAAATACATGTTTCAACCAAGGGTTTCTACCTAAGGTTCTAATGACAAGATTTACGAAACTAGATAAACATGGATAGCAAAAGAAAGATATACCAACTAGGAAAAGAGATTGAAATGTACCCTCAAAAAGAAATGGATAAAGCCCACGCATATTCTCCTCGGTTTCCCAAGTTGCGTCTTCCTCTGCTTCACTCCATTGCACCTTAACAAGCTTAACTTCTTTGCTTCTTAGCTTCTTTGTCTCCGTTTCCATGATACGAATCAGAGCTCGTCTCAGGGTTGCCTCTTTCTCCACCTCCATGTCTTTAAGAATGCTAGGTTCAACCACCTCAGCGGACTCATGTAGGCACTTTCGGAGATGAGAGACATGAAAGACATTATGTACTCCGGCCAGCTTCTCGGGCAATTCCACCTTATAAGCCATCTTCCCAATTCTTTCTATGATAGGGAAGGGTCCTACGAACCTTGGTGCCAGCTTCCCCACTGCTCCAAAACGATCCACCATACGCAAAGGAGAAACCTTCACGAAAACCATATCTCCAACTTCGAATTCCAAATCTGTCCTTCGCTTTTCAGCATAGGATTTTTGTCTGTCTTGGGCCGCTTTCATCCGTCTTCTCACCAATTCAACTTTCTCGGATGTGTCCCGTATCATATCGGGCCTAATTATAAGCTTATCCGTTGTCTTCCACCAACATGTTGGTGGCTTGCACGGCCTCCCATACAAAGCTTCGAATGGTGTCATTCCTATGCTTGCTTGGTAGCTGTTATTATAAGCAAACTCTATAAGAGGAAGGTGGTCTTCCCAAGTACCACCAAGTTAAGAACACAAAGTCTCAAAAGATCTTCTAGCACTCTATTCACCCTCTCGGTTTGGCCATCCATCTAGGGGTAATAGGTTGTACTTAGATTCAATCGCGTACCCATTGCTTCTTGCAAACTATTCCAGAACTGGATGGTGAAGATTGGGTCACGACTGCTAACTATGCTGGAAGGAACTCCATGTAATCGCACTATCTCTCGAAGATAAACAGATGCTAAACCTGATACAGTCCTCCTGTTCTTTACTGGAATGAAATGGGTGCTCTTCGTAAGTCTACCAATTATGACCCATATCCCATAAAGCCCAAATAGTTTGGTCATCTTAATGGACATCTTCACCCCAACTATAAATCACAACCAGGCGAGTCATACTCCTTATGGGGTTTGCAACAGAACTAAGATTGAGAATAGGATCGAGAGGATATACTTAAAAGATAGCATGCGAGTAAGCTCTACAGAATAATAGGGATCAAGGATATACTCTTAGAAAGAGATATAATGCGCGTATCTAGTCTTCAATCTTCTAAGCTGCATTTTCTTGTGCTTAATCACATCGTGCCTTGACCGTCTTTTAACTTCACAATTTTGTAGCTCTTAATTCTTATTTCCAAAATATGAGTTAGAACTCATTTCACCGTTGCCTCTCATTCCACATCCACTTATTCTTTTCCTAAAATACTTGGCTTAAACATAACTACGTGCTCATGGTTTCATGCAAGCTTTCCAAAATTCGTTAGTGAATCCTGGATCTCGTTTACATACCATACGGTATTCCACGCAGAAGAACTATCTCTTGAAAACAAATGCCACTACACGTTGCCAAATGTTCTTACTAGGGTGATTTCTATAACCCATGCTTAAGCGGAATGGATTATCCGCCTTAGTGGCGAACACTACTCGATTGGATTACAAATTTCCAATAAAAGTGCCAAGCGATTCTAGATAACTAATCATGACGGAACCCTAAAGGTCACACGAGATTTTCGAGGGTATTACCGAGGCGAGTCATGAGCCTCGCAACCCTATGTTCGATGTCAAGAATGGCTCCATAACTGGACAACCAACCCATGCCCAAAATCAACCCGTATCCCATAAACCCGAGAACATAAGCATTACACATGAATTCTACGCTCAAGCTAGAGATTTTCAAATCCATACAAATCACAGGTAGATGGGTAGAACCCCTAATTGGATTTGAAATACTAACGGGATTCTCAACTAGACTAGTACTTAGGTGCAAACTTTCAACAAGATCAGAAATAAAACTATGCGATGTGCCAGAGTCAAATAAGGTATGAACAGGGAAATCAGAAATGTAAACATGACCTTCTATAGAAACACTACCTCGATCAAAAGCTGGAAGAGCGAGGAGAGCCTGCAACTGCCCTCCAGAGGGTCCTGCTTGCTGAATTTGCCTTTTCCCTTGTCCTCGCTTTTTCGGACAATCCTTACTATAGTGTCCAGACTCTCCACAATGAAAGCATTTGTCCAACTTCCTCTTCTTCTTCCTACAGTCTTTGACTATGTGCCCAGTGATCCTACAGAAGTTGCACTTTCTTGTGTGCTTTGCCTTGTTGTTGTTGGCCTTGTTTCCCTTCTTGTTGTTCTTGTCTCCTTTCTCGGAATCTTCCTTCTTGCCTTGAGACTCATTTGCCTTGACCTCCTTCTTGCCCCTCTTATCTTCCTCTTGAAGCAGGGACATATTCACCAAGCTCTTGAAAGTCGTCCCCTTGGGTATATGAGACATGGCCAAACCACGCAATGGCTCATTCAATCCTAGAGCAAAGCGTAGGGCCTTTTTCTGAGCTGTGTTAACCAAGTCTAGACCGAACCGAGCAAGTTGATTAAACGTATCCACGTATTCCCTAACTGTCATGTCCCCTTGCTTTAGAGATAGGAACCTCTCCATCCGAAGGTTCTCTTCTGTCGATGATAGAAACCTCAATCTGAACCTTCTCCTAAAGTCATCCCAAGTCTGAATTGGTCTAGTAGTGGTGGTGACTACCCACCAATATGCAGCTTCCCCTTTCAACAGCCATACCGCTAACAGAACTTTCCTACGGTCTTCTATATCAAAGATAGTAAAGAGGTCTTCAGTTTCCTTTAACCAGTTTCTTGCATCAACATAAGTCTCTGTCGCAATAAAATTCTTGCCACCCATCGCCTTAAAGTCCTTGCAAATCTTCGCGAAATCCTCTTGTGGATACTGAGGAGGAGGAGGAGGAACCTTAGCTACGGGAGGGGGAGGAAGGTTAGCCACGGGGGAAGGAGGAGGAATGTCCGCGGGGCCGGCTTCATTCGCCCTTGCCTCCATGTACCTTTTAAACCAAATAGGTACTGGTACGCCCTCCAGAATGTCTAAATTATCGGCCATACTGAAACGAAGAAAAAGATAGATTGAGAACGAGGAAACAAAGGATAGTGCTAATGGCTTTTGGGGGATAGCCTTTTTTTTAAAATAAACTTGACTTTTCTTGGAAAATACTTAATTGGTTTTGAAATTAGTTTTTCAAAAGGTAAGTTTTAGAAACCTTTTGCTCAAATCTTGTAAACCTTATGCTCTGATACCAAATGTAACACCCCACCTCCGCCAATGCCACTCTTGCAAGGGCACTGGCTTTGGGGGGGCGTTAAACGAGGTAAACATGCATGCAGATATCACAAGACAGAACATATATGTAAAAACAGAGTAAATAAAGCAACGGATAAAACTACTATTTCAAAACCATAATCAAGTTACATCAAAGTACCTGGTCATTATTTTCCCACAAAACAAAGTCTATAAACATCAACTGAAAACTGGAAAGAAAATCATAAAGTAACTATCCCTCGGGTAGAAGAAAGCCATAGCGAGCTCAAGTCCAAACCGTACATGAGCTATCCAGAAAAGCAGCCAAAGATCCAAGCTAGGTACCAGTGTTCCCACCCTGTAAACCTGGGGGGGGGAACGGAAGAAAAGAGGCGAAAGAAAACGGGTCAGTCAAAAAGACTGGTAAGTCCTATCTACTATTAGTATAAAAAATAATAAAGTTAACTGGACATGTAAAACAGAGATGAGATGTAGGGTGATAACTGGCATGGTGAAAAGTTAACAAGATAGATCAAGTGTGGCATCGCATATACAAGGTTAAGTTTTTGCACCAAGTGTACTAGTATTCCAACCCATGTCAAGTATAAACAAGAAATGATCCCTTGGCCCAAAGCTGGCCCACATCATGAGATGACCTAAATCGAGGTCCAACTACTCAGTCTAGTCGATCGGCTCCCTATAAGCCTAACTCGTCGTGTATCGGTGTCATACGGCTTAATCGTGGAATGTAGTTAACTATGCAAGGTCCACCCCAGGGTGTATCCAGCCCTAAGGTGTAAACCACAGACACAATTCAAGCATGCACAGTCTAAACCTACTGGTGCCCATGTTCAACTCCGGACTTAATGTGCACGACCATGGTCCGCCTAAACAACCGGTGCACCCTTCAGCCGTCTCTTTTGGTCTCTTACAATCAGTCCAGTAATCGTGCCCCACCCTAGCCTAGTCCAGGGTACCCATGATACTTCCAAGTAGTTTACTGCTGAAAAGAAACACATAACTAGGATTTCAAGTGGGTTAAGTGTGGTTAACCCTATCCTAACCATGTATTGAGTTGGTCAAGTGTATTTAAGCAGTTCATGACTTAACCCTATCAATACATCAGGTTTAATTGGTTAAGTATTCAAGTAGTCCATGACTTAACCCTACCAATCCATCATGTTTAATTGGTTAAGTATATTCAAGTAGTCCATGACTTAACACTACCAATCCATCGTGTTTAATTGGTTAAGTATTCAAGTAGTCCATGACTTAACCCTACCAATCCATCGTGATTAATTGGTTAAGTATTCCAGTAGTCCATGACTTAACCCTACCATGTGGCATTTAATTAACTTAATGCACCCCAACCTCTCACATTAGACTTTGTTGTGGTTACTAGTTAAGCCGGGCGGGTCCGGGTAGCTTTACACCACAACCTAGTCTAACCTCGGGTTTTAAGTGCGATATGACCAACTACTCACATTGGGTCCTATTGTTTGTAGCCACTAGTTAAGCCGGTCGGTTCCGGGTAGATTTATGCTACAAACTCAACCCAACCTCGAGTTGGCCACTTTCATGTTTTCTACATGTCATGTCCACGTTCGTATTTTCAAGCATAAACACATGTCAAACTTTCATGTCATATTTTCAAGTCATGTTTTCATGTTATTTAAGTTTGCCCAACTACCCATAACGTATTCCCATCGCACGTAAATTCGCATTAACGCAAGTAGATCAAAGAGGGAACATGACCATATGACAAGGTGGGCATAAGATGGCAAAGTCTATCACAAATTAAACATGGTGATATTTGAGGCCAAAAGGGGTTCAACATACGAGCATATGGCCTCAACATGTATGATAGCATAAAAGGTGACTTGGCCTCAAACATGCCAAATAGCATAAGGGTGATTTGGCCACAAGCATGCATAATAGCATAAGGGTGATTTGGCCACAAGCATATTAAGGAACATGAGGGGTTAAGGTTTTGCCACAAGTTAAACATGGTGGCATATGAGGCAAATGTGTTCATAAACTTGCATATTACATTATAAGCCTCAAAACATGCATGATATCAACTTTAGCAAAATAGGTGAAACATGGCCATAAATAACATGGGATGATAGCAAGTGATTCACATATAACATCATATGCAAGTTAACATAAGGTTTATGAGAGTTTCTATGTTGCTTTATGCAACATTTCAAATCAAAGTTCATAGCTTTCTATGCACAAAGTCAAGGTGATAGCTTTACAAACATGCATAGAATAAATCTATGCATAACATGATAGGATCAAAGCTCATAGTTTTCTATGCACAAAGTCAAGGTGATAGCTTTACAAACATGCATAGAATAAATCTATGCATAACATGATAGAATCAAAGCACAAATCATACTTAGGCCCAAACTCAAATTTGCAACATGTCATATTTAACTTCATAGTTAGAATCTAAGAGTAGAATAGGGCTTACAATGCTATGAAGACTTATAAAATAAAATAAGATTGAGACGAAGCCACGCTAGCAACACTAAAAGTCCCAAATGAATATAAGCTCCAAGTTGTCTTGAGAAACAAGAAGCTCCCTTTGATTTGTATGAAGAAAGATCCTTGTTTTGATGAAGAAAGGTAGCTCTTTTACTAGCTTAGGACACTCAACTTTTCATGAAGAGGATGGAGGCCATGTTATGAAGATGGAGGCCATGATCAAGAAACATTTTGGCACAGTTTAGTTGTAGGATTGATTTATGATGATTTAGGCTAGGTATTAGGGTCTTTTTATAGAGTTTACGATTAGTTTTAGCCATAGGATTAACCCTAAATCAAATCTGAGCCATCAAATCACGTCACTAGCCAACAAAACAGGTCCATACAGCCCAATTAAGTGCACCAGGCCGACCAGGGAGGTCGACCCCCAGGTCGACTCTAGTGTCGACCTGGTTGGGGGGGAGGTCGACCCTAGTGTCGACCCCCCTGTCGACCTGTCTGGGCGGGAATTTTCCCGCCCAGTCTGTTTTGGCTGAATTTGAATTCTAAATTCAAATTTGAACTGTTTTTGAAATTGAAATTTTCTGAAAACTTTGACGGGCCATAACTTGGTCATACGGACTCCGATTTTCGAAAACTCGGACTCTATTTCGCTTATTTTTCCGAGACGAACGCAATGGCACAGCCCGTTTCCCTTGATTCAGATTTTTAACATTTAATTCTGCCTTGATTTATGTTATAACATGTTATTCAAAAATACGGGTTGTTACACTATCGATATATAACCTCTAAGCTCGTACGTCTCAGAGAAGGGCGTTAAGCAAGAGAATAAATTCTCCGCCGCCAAATAGATATATATTTAACAGAAATCAATCACACAGAATAAAGTCCAATGTCAGACACACAGTCTATTTACAAGTTCGTTCTGGGTCTGAACGAAACCGGAGGCACTTTCCTCGCATATCCGTCGATCTCCAAGTACGTCTGGACGATCACCAACTGATTCCCTCCTCTTGGGTGTACAGCCCAATCAAGATCATCAGTAATCACCCAAATGATGTGAAGACTCTCGGTCTTCAACCACCGTCTTCATCTTCGACTTATCGTCGAATCAGTTATTCAGAATGGGTATAAACCCGGCCTTTCCAAATAACCCACGTATATAATAAACAAATGTTACACAAACACAACGTACGCCTCATTCCAATTCAGAATATTCCTTTATTCAAAAATTCACATTCTTAGGGAAAGGTTCCCATTAATTTTACCAAAGACAAATTCTTTTAAATTTATTCTTTAATCTTCATTTGGATATCATTTCAAACTAGTCGGGATTAGCGAACCACACCGAAGTAATTATTTATTTTATTTCCCAATCCCAACCTATTTATCCCATGGAGCAAAACTGGTAATACCCCATATCTATCACCATGGTGTTATCGGTAAATATTAATTACCATTTCACGTTCAAATCTAATTAAAGATTTAACTATCGCTTGGAGCAAAACTGGTGGTACTCCATTACCGATCATTTCAATTATTTTTAAAACCACTCCAAATCCATTTTATTTATTAAAAAAAATATCCGATTTTAATTCTAGTTATAAACTACTTCATTTCGATAAAAATATATTTTTATCCTCTCAAATAGGGGATTTTTCATCCTAGTTCTTTCCAGTTCATATATTTCGATTTTACACAAATTATGGATTTTTTTAATAATTTTGTCAAGGCCCGTACAGTCGTTTTCCAATAACGGTCGTCGAACTGCACTAACAGCGACCTTTTCAAAATTTAATTTGGACGTATCTCCAAATCCAACCGTTAGATTTCAAATTTCTAATATTCATTAGAAAGCTCTTTCCGATACGAACCCAATGGTTCTGGTTTCAGGAGAATCCGACGGTCGGATCTCCAGTGACGTCAATTCGAACTCAATGGTCGAAATTCACGAACTGCCGCAGCGCGGCGCGTTCTATTCAAGCCATTTAATATATAATATATATATTATATATATTTCATCGATTTCAATTCTAAACGTATTTCAAAATTCGTTTTCAAAATGATTCCAACTTCATATTCAATTTCAAATCAAAATTGAAGATTCCATATCATCAATGATAATATTTTCAAAACGTTTTATTTTGAAATCACTTCTTTTTCGATATTCGAATAAAATCGATTTAAATATCGTTCACGTCAAAATGGCGCAAATCTAACCAACACAGCTTTATATTTCAATAACATCGTTATTATATTCAACAAATGAATATTTTCTTCAACACAAGAATATGTAAATTTTATTTCAACACATGACTAATCTCAACAAATGAGTACCGTCAACACATGAGTATTTTTGTTATTTAATATATTTGATAAAATTATGATTTTTATTGTTTAATTCTTAATCAGACTCTAACCGTAAACTAGTAAGACAACGATTCCCTAAATATTAACCCCGAAGGCCGAAACCAACATCAGATCAATATCCAAGAAACCACTCATCTTAACTCGTTTCCAGTAAGTTTCTAATTTCATATATGATAAAGATGTAAATTTTATCGTTTAAAATATTCCACTCAACACATGAATTTTCTTTTATTCAACACATGAATATATATTTCTTTCAACACATGAATACATATTATATAATATTCTTTATTTTCTAAATTGGAATGAGGCTCAATCAATTACCATATAATATTAATTATATGGATTCCATACAGCACATGTATATAACAGCAACGATAAATAATCAACCATCATCCAACGTGCACAACACAACTGTCTGTCAACCTATCGATCGACGAACAACTAATTATTGGGACTAGTGTACGTCAAATATCATCCCAATACCCGTGTGGGGTTTCACATCAACAAACACTGAATATTATTTGTGCAGTTGGGCGATGTTTAAAATTTATCATCCCACTCAATATCAGTCAAATCAGTGTACATAAACAAATCGTCTGATTTGTAAATGAATATTTTATTTTATTCACACACACGTTAAAAATTATATCTTTAACGATAAAATATTTTATTTCAACACATGAATTTCTATACAGTTCATTTATTCACTAAAATGATATTTTTATATTTCTAACATATTTTAGAAAATTTCGGCGGCATAACGGCACGATACTAGAAATGGGACAAGGCCTAGCCTTATCCCCTGTCTAATAATGGCCCACGCCATAACCAAATCAAATTATAATCAATTCAATCTTACCAAACCACCAAATTCAAATCAAATAATTTAACCAACTACACAACCAAACAAACAAGTCCATGGTCTATGGACGATAGTGTCGGGTGCTACTAAGCACCATCTGCATACTAGTATATATTTTATAACTAGAAAAGAAATTTAAAGTGAGAAGTTCTCACAGAGGTCTCCACTCCATCGTGCTTTGCTTTTGAACTGCTGAATCGTCTGGATCTGTTTGAAATTCCAATGCAGTCCTTTTCCCGCTGTTTATAATAAAAATTATATTTTTATCACTTCATTCTAATAAATAAAAATCATATTTTTATTTCTTCTTCATATATATTTTCGATGCTTCATCCTATATAAAAATTATATTTTTATATTTCTACTTCATATATAAAGATCGAATTTTTACTTCGCTACATATATAAAAATCGAATTTTTATATTTTCTAACTTATAAAAATTATATTTTTATAATTTCCACTATATAAAAATCATATTTTTATTATCTATACTATATAAAAATCATATTTTTATAATCTATATTATATAAAAATTATATTTTTAATTCTTCACATCATATAAAAAATATATTTTAAATCTTCTATAAATTAAAAATCGAATTTTTATTCTTTCTAAAATATAAAAATCATATTTTTATAAATAAAAATATAATCTTTTCATATTTATAAATCTCTGCTTTTCTCTAGTAAAAATCTTATCTTTTCTCTATCAAAAATCTTCTCTTTTCTCCAATAAAAATCTTTTCCTTCCATTAATGAAAACCATATCTTTTCATAGATAAAAATCTTTTCTTTGCGAAAGTAAAAATCCAAACTTTTCTATTTTATCAATATATAAAATTGATTTTAAAAACTAATGTATATATAAATAAATCTAATCTTTTTAAACATAAGCTTCATTTCTTTTTATTTACCTTAAAAATCTAGGCTTTCCATTTTCAAAAATCTAAGCTTTACATTGTTATTCATATATAAATTTCTTATCTAATCTACTCTAATTTCATAGTAGAAACTATAGAAAAGTAATTAGATAAAAAGCTCACCTTTCTCGCAGTCGAACCGAGGAAGACGGTGGGTTTGCTGAAGGGTCGGAGTTGGGCGGCGTTGGGTGGCTGAGAGTATAAAGGAAGAGAGAGAGGGTTTTTAATTTTTTATTATTATTTAATTTCTAAAAGCAACTTTTAATTTCGACCTCGAAATCGAACCCACCGACTGTCGTCCATAGCTAACTACCCCCATTTCGAACACAATGGAATATGTATCGCAGGCCAGTTCGACTGTTTCGATAGGTTTTCATTCAAATTAAAGTATAAATCTGTATATATTCAATTTGAACGTACATTTTAAATTACCGAGGCCACATACAGCCTCGAAAAATTATTTCTAGCCTCGTATTGCCGATACGGTCCTAATAAAACTAATTTCGTCAAATTCTTAGACGTTTGAAAAATGGCCATTTTCTGGTCGACCCAATTTGACTAAACTGTTGAAAACACGTTTTACTCCGCCGCGCTCACATATTGATTCAGAAAATTACGAATTTTGAAACCTAGCAATAATTTGACATCCCGGATCCAACAAAAGTGGTTTCGTCGAAAACCGAGGTCGTTTGCAAAATTTCCATTTATAGGGGCCTTTATACATATTAAAATATATATAAATTCCACAGCGACTTTTTTGAATTTTAAACTGGACATATCTTTCAACTTCTAAAGTGAAATCTCAGTTTCTTACAACCGTTAGAAAGATATGATTAAACAGATTCAAATATTTCTTGTTTCGTTCAATTCCGACTTATATTGAATCCTGTATATTCATTTGAAATTCGAAATTGAATTTTCGAACTACAGGGCCATTTTAGGCTCGCTATATAATTAAAAAAAAATTATTCGTTTTAACTTCGTCGAAAATAAATTTTTCGTTGTTTTTATTTAAAATAATCCATTTTAAATATTCAAAATTCATTAAAATAACCAAAATAAAAATTTTAAACTGCCTCAGATTTTCCGGGTTGTTACACTTGTTGAATGTCTCGAATGGCTGGCTCCCATTCGCAGATGGATTTTATATATCATTTAAGTGGAAAGAAGCCCGAACATATGAGAAGTAATTCTGGATTGTTGTTTCGTTTCGACCCAGAACAGACATGTGGATTGTGTGTCTGACATTGTAATTGACCGTGTAGCACTGATATTTATTAATACATATCTGTTTGGTGGAGGAAAATTTATTCTCTTTCTTAACACCCTTCTCTAAGATGTATGAGCTTAGAGGTTATATACTGATGGAAATCAGTGATGCATAGGGAACGGACAATGTGGAATACTTAAGTTATGTGATGAGCTATGGATGATCAAAGCATGGCTTATTTAAGGGTAGCTTTGTGTATATCGTAACCTCGACGAACCTCAGACCCCGGATTAATGGTAAACTGGTAGTCAGATTTTTATGTTCGTTTCGTATGTTCGGTGCACTGGGATGTGACGATGAATGAGCAGGTACTACGAAGTCCCTAGTTTGGGACGCTATTTGTTGGGTACTTGGATTCATGTATGGTGGGTTATTATAACGGAGTCTGAGTCTGGACGTTATTCGCGAGTACTGGGATGATGCGCACAAGAAAGTTTTGTGAGCCCACTTATGATCTTTCGTACAAGTAACCATCATGTTAGAAACCCAATCTCCACTATAAGCACGTATGGTTTTGTTCGTATAGCCTGCTGGTTAACGGCAGGATTGTCAGTATAATGGGATGGGACATTATGTTGGCTAGGATTAATACATTTATTTACGAAAATGTTTTTCACACTATATATAGTAGTAAAAGAGGATTTTCACGTATGAAGGCATTTTTGGTTATCATAAGGCAAAACTCGCCCATCTGGTGTGTGCTTGCATTGTGTGATGTGGGACGAGCTTATGATAGCTTCATTTTTCAAAAAGTCGTTGCATATTTATATGCACTGGTATTCACATGGAGTAAACCAGTTCCGCATTAGCGGCGTGGTCCGGTGAATTACCTAACTTTAAATTAAACCCTGAAAACAATTGTTTTGAGTTCTCACACCAGTCCCATGACTGGCCTGGAGTTTATTGTTCCCACACCTAAACTCTGGGTGCCCGTAATTTTTACTTGAGTAGCCTAGTAGTTTGGTTCGCAGATTTAGTCTTGGAGTTGGTTGGAGCAGGATTCTGGTTTTAGCTGGGGCTATTATGTCTTGGAGCATTCGCATTCTTCCACTGAGTTTAGTGTCTTTTCCGGTGTGTAATCAATGTACTCTGATGTACCTCTTGTAACTCTGATGTAGTATTATTTTAATGACAATGGAAAAGTTCTTTTTATTTTTTACAAATGTGTAAGTACCCCAAACAATCCGTCTTTATGAACGGTTTAAGTTGGTTTAATTACCAGTGAAAACCGGACAAAAAGTCAGGTCGTTTCATGTTTGAAGGTAGTAAAAAAATATTTTATGGGATTTAAATTGATTTATTTAATAGTAAAATGGGTTTTCAAAATTTAAATAAATGGATATGTTGGAGATAAATCATTGGATGTTTTATATTAATTCGAAAGATGATGACTCTTACTATTTTGGGAATCTAAAAGGTAGTTTCCCGTTATTCCGCTTACAGTATGAGTTGGATACAGAGATTAATATTGAGGATAAGTTGATGACATTTCTATCCAGATCTAATGTCAAAGAGTTGGATAAATATTTTAATTAAGATAAGGGTTCCTAATTTGATTGAGATAAGTTGGATAGAAATAATATTCGGATATTTGATATGAAATTCCATGGTGTAAACGTATGCTATTTGAGGAATTTGGAAGATATTATTATTATATCGTTATTCCTCTTATGGTATTCGTTGATTATGAGAATTGATAAGTAGATACAATTTATGTGTAACTTATGTTCAAATCAATTGATTTGGGTTTTGTCATGAGTGATATCTTAAATTATGTCATTCTTGAAACTCGATGAGATTGAGTTGGGGTAATTCATATCGTAATTTATGATTTAATCAAATCTTCGATTTGAGGGAATTAAAAGTAAGGAATTGTAAAGGAAGTATAATCTTTTAATAATATTAAAGAGTTGAATGTTAGAAAAAAGTTTTAATTGGGAACTATGGTTGAAATATGGATTAAGGGGTTTCAAAAGAAACTGGATTTGGATAACGAGTTATCAAATGAAAAGTTAATTGAGGTTTTGAGGCTAAAGTATCTTTGATAAAGGATAAGTTAAAATATGGATTTTATTAAAGATAATTTGAGAATGGATTTAAAGAGGTTTAGATTAACAAATCCAAGATGGAAGGAGATTGTTGAAAGCCTATGTGCTTCGTAATTGTGCCTTTTAAAATTGCGCTTATTTTATCGAAAGATCGAGATCAGAATTATGTTCGAAAACCATTTCAAATAATAATACAATGTTATGTAGTAATTGAAGACATTGGAGACGACATTGAAGACCGGGACCCTTCATATCGTAAGGGCGACTTGTTGATTGTCTAGATTGGCTGGCTTATTTTCGCAGATGGATTTTATATCAGATAAGTGGCAAGAAGCCCGATCGTGTGTGAAGGAATTCCGGATTATTGTTTCATTCAGACTTAGAACGGACTTGTATGGATTGTGTGCCTGACATTGTAATTGACTGCGTAGCACTGATCTTTATTAATATATATCTAGTTGGCGGCCGAGAATTTATTCTCTTGCTTAACACCCTTCTCTGAGACGTATGAGCTTAGAGGTTATATATTGATGGAAATTAGTGATGCGTGGTGAATGGAAAATGTGGCATACTTAAGTTATGTGATGAGCTATGGATGATCAAAGCATGGCTTATTTAAGCATAGCTTTGTGTATATTGTGACCTCGACAATCCTCACACCCCGGATCGTATGTTCGGTGCACCAGGATGTGATGATGAAAGGATACCGTGATGTCCCCTGTCTGGGACGCTATTTGTTGGGTACTCTGATTCATGTTTGTTGGGTTACTATAATGGAGTCCGAGTCTGGACGGTATCCGCGAATACTATGATGATGCGCGCAAGTAATTAAGTCCTTGCAATCCGTAGATTCCAATCACGATCGAATCATTGTTGAAATATCAACGGTCGCTAAACCAGAGAAATTCAAATCAGTAGTTCCTCCGCTCATGAAGATCAACGGTCTTCAATTGTTGCATCTTCAATAATCTTCTTTCACGTATTCGCTGGTCGGAATGGTTTTCGAATATAAATTCGATCCCTGTCTTTCCGTACCAACAATCATATGGGCCAGGTTTGATAGTCGGTGATTTAACTATCAAATAAATAATTGTGTGAATAACATGAGTTTCCCCGTTCAGTACCCGCACTACATGGCCTCTTTAATTAAAACGATTAACGATTGTTAATCTTAAACTCTTAAATATTTCACCATTCAAATATAACTTATTTGATATAAGATTTACAAATTTTCAAACTATTTCACTTTCATATCATATCAAATTCTTTATTCTCTTATCGTTTCAAAACCATTTACCATTTTATTAACATGTTTTGTAAAACTCCTACTTTCGAAAGTCTCTTTCTCGAATATAACTATTATTCTTTAATTCATTGATCAAGAGAAATACCACCTTTCCTTTTACCCCTTTAATGATACATTTTAGCACTTGGATTTATGTTCAAAATCCTATCACACACTTCATTTCCAAATTTACGTTTTAATCCTCTCGCTTGAAATCTTATTCAATCAATTCTACTTAATACTACCATTAAGTAGTGCTTTACACCCCATCTCCTTTTTATAAACTTTGTTTTAAAATCCTGGTTTATTACAACCCCTTTACCTCAACTTCTTAATCCAAATGTCAATCCAACATTTATGTAAACAATCGTATTTGCTTAAAAAAAACCTTTATAACTTTCGGGTTTTAATATAAAATCCATTCGTAAATTCCTTTCACCGCTTAATTAAATTTCATTACCACTCTGATCACTTCCATACAAACTCCTTATTTAAATAGAAACTTCTTAGGTTATTATTAATTAAATTGATAATTCACTTCACCATTTACCATCGCATAATTGATTAACTTATTTATTTGCTAAATAAATAAATTTCTTTTTAAAGCCTTATTAGAATTGAACCATTATTCGTTATCCCATCTCGTTGGATTAATTCAAAACAATTGGTCTAAAAGTCAACTTAGTCAAATAATTGACTTTGCCAATCCAAGATATGATTACCTTATTAACTCGTTCCAAATGATCCTTTATTTAAATTAATTAATTTAAATAAATTCCTTTTTCTTTATCTCCCGAAACGATTATTCGAATTTATAACATTTGGTTAATTTCTACTTATTCGCTCATAAATCTGATAAATATCAGAAAATTTCCTTTATAAATCAATTATAAGTTCGATTCATAAATAATAAACATTTTTCCTTTTTACAAACCTTAATTCAAAATAATAGATTTAAAAATCGATTTTAGTTATGAAATAAATTTATCACTTTAACTCGTCGATTAAAGTTTTCAAAACAATTCAATAATTGTCTCATAACAGTTTACAACAATAATTCAATATCAACCACAATAATCAATCAAAACAATTCATTTATTAAAACACGTTTATTTTATAAACGTGACCAATAAGGTAACTTACCTTAATTGGGACTAATCGTTAAAAATTACGATTTGTGTTTCACTGAAATTAAACGACGTTTAATTTCATCAGTTCAAACGATATGAATATATATCAATAACAAGTCAATCATTAGCAACCATAGCATATAAAAATAAAAATCAAACTTGTAACATATAAGCGGGAAACTGAGTGAGTTTAACTCACCTTGGGTTACCATTCGCCGCTGAAACAGTTTGCTTTTAATTAAATTAAACGAGTGTTTAATTTAATTAAATTCCCAGCTGTACCCTACTCTATCCACACCAACTTTGTCGTGTCGTTTATGTCGATAGGGTCCCATCGCCACCTGTGTCGTCGACTTCTGTTATTGTGTGACGGAGTATTATTAAAATCTTAAATAACATTTTATTATATAGTTTTCTATTAATTTTAATTAACTTTAATTAGGCACGTTCTAATACACCAAACGTTCGGACCATGCCCTATATTCAATTCACATACTCATACATAATAACGGTTTGTTCTAATACTCCTTTTGATACCGACGTATCATTCTCCATTGACGGTTACATAGAAAACTCACGGGATTAGACACATATAAAATTGACTTAGTAAAAATGTAATTAGGGATGTTTTAAAATGGTTTGAGCACATATATACATAATTTACTTAATTCTTACTCACTTAACGTAAACCGAGATTAGGCATGTATAACTTGCGCATTATAAAATAGCAGGCACAGTTAGCTACTTATAAAAATTAGGCAATAAAATTCTTCATTTAGTCACCGTATAAAACATAACTGGCACCAATAATTAAGGTTAACATTTGATGACAATTATATATATTGAATCTGTACTTACGTTTATAATATACTGCGATTAGGCACCTTATAAGAGAAACCGTATATACTTCACTGTGTATCTTCTCTTGCTCCTCACCTGCTGTTGCTTTTTATTTACTTGTTAACACTTTGCTTATACATTAATTTCCTTAATGACTTTTTATTCGACTAAACTACACGATTAAACTAATAGCTGCGTTATATGATATAACTAGGATTAGGTGCTTTACTTAAACTAATTAATATTAAATTAAACTATCTAGTTACGTTTTATCTTAATAACGCATCATTTAAAATGTACAGCACATACTGTTTTGCGTCTTCTTTCCTTCACGGTGTTGGAGGGGATGACGTACTTGGAGGGGATGACATTCTTGGAGGGGATGACGTGCTTGGAGTTAGTGATGACGATATTCCGTATTATGACCCTCCTGATGATAGTGGAGACGACATGTCTTTGGATGGTGATGATGATGATGCCGCAGATTTATCATGATTTATATTTCTGTATGTCGGGATGTATATATGTATGGCTCGATGTATGTATGTGTATGTCTCGATATTTTGGACTGTATGTTATTTTTCTATGTGTTCTGTGATATGTGCCATTTCATATGTTCTGTGTACTGTTTGCGCGTGTCCTATGTTCTGTGTAATGTTTGCTCGTTTCATATGTTCTGTGCCAAACCTGGTGTAAATAACACGAGTCCTTTGGCAGACCTGGTACCTTTCCAAGTGCCAAACCTGGTACTTTGGCAAGTGGCAAGTGGACAACCCTCCTTTTAAACTCCTTTTTAACTCCTTCGTGTGTTAACATGTTTAAATAATGAGGGTAAGTGGACGACCCTCCTTTTAAACTCCTTTTTAACTCATTTTTGTATACGTGTAAATAACACGGGTTAGTGGACGACCCTCCTTTTAAATCCTTTTTAACTCCTTCATGTGCTTAAATGTTTAAATTATGAGGATAAGTGGACGACCCTCCTTTTAAACTACTTTTAATATACGTGTAAATAACACGGGTTAGTGGACGACCCTAGTTTTAAACTCCTTTTAAACTCCTTCGTGTGCTTAAATGTTTAAATTATGAGGATAAGTGGACGACCCTCCTTTTTAACTCCTTTTTATATACGTGTAAATAACACGGGTTAGTGGACGACCCTGGACCCACACTATTGTTTTCCCTATATATAGCGGTTTCTCTGAAACACTAACTCACAATTTATTTTCTTCCAACAGCCACCTCCATCCTCTTTCCCAAATAAAAAAATATAGTTCCTATTCGGGAGTATGGCGGAACAGGGAAAAGAAAGTGTAGCCTCCAACATGGACAAATGGGAAAATGACGATGAGGGGGTAGCAAATCAAAAGAAATGGTTCTCGAAGGACGAGTAGGTGGTTCCAACCCTGTGTGCCGTTGCAGAGAAGAATCGGTCGTCGTTGTTTCGAAGACTGAAAAAAATGCTGGGCGCCGATTTTTTGGTTGTGCCGCCTATCAGGATCACACCGTTTTTCCAGACGAAATTGACTGTTGTTACTTTAAGCAGTGGATTGACCCTCTGATGTGCGAACATGGAGTTCAATATGCTTTGGAAACGCAAGCAGAAATGCGATGTTTGAACAAGAATGTGTCTGACGCAGCTAAGGCTGGATTTTCCCCCCGTCCGTGGTAGGTGTGGGCGGAAACTATCGTACCGTTTATTACTGTAGTTTAAATTTGATGTTTCTTTGTTCTGGTGTCGTACTTCCTTCCATTGTACTTTGGCATTTATTCTTAATGTAATTGTCGTTGTGGTAAGCTTCTAACTTCTGTACTGCAAAATATTTTTGTCGTCCAAAATCCAACGCTATAAACGTATGCGATGCAAAGACCAATAAAACCCCTTGTGTCTGCCCTATAAAGGTGGACTCTGTCCAATAAAGACGCACTCTTACCAAAAAAGGAGCACTCTGTCCAATAAAGAAAATAACACTCTATCCAATATAAAGTAGCACTTGGTCCAATAAAGGACACTCTATCCAATAAAGAGGCACTTTTACCAGTACAGGAGAACTCTGTCCAATAAAGAAAGGAACACTCTACCCAATAAAGGAGCATTTTGTCCAATAAAGGACACTCTGTACAATAAAGAGACACTCAAACCAATAAAGGATTCCAATAAAGAGACACTCAAACCAATAAAGAGACACTCAGACCAATAAAGGATTCCAATAAAGAGACACTCAAATCAAACCTTATATATAACAACAACATTGCAATACATATCTCAAATCAAAACTTACTCACAAATATAAATGGATTCCAGTTTTACAAAATGCTTGCTGGCTTTTGCTAGCGATTCAGAGGAAGATGAAATCCTTCAAGAGGAAGCAGAAGAAATACAAGAAATACGGGACCTATACCGTGATGCGTACGGTTCATCGTCCACAACTAGAGGGGGATCGGTTCCTGGAAGGAGGTTTATACACCGAAATCATGCTAAATACCACAAGTCTTTGATGCAAGATTACTTCGATGACGATTGCACCTATGGCCTGAAATGTTTCGCAGAATATTCAGGATGCGGAGAAACCTATTTCTTCGGATATTGGCTGGTATTCAAGGTAACAATGATTACTTTAAGTACAAACAAAATGCATCGAAGACACAGGGGTTGTCCGGTGAACAAAAAATGACGGCAGCTATGAGAATGTTAGCTTATGCCACTCCAGCCGATGCTTTGGATGATGCATACCGCATAGCAGAGAGCACGGCACTAGAAACACTTGAAACTTTCTGTCAACCAGTTGTGGACGTCTACGGAGAAGAATACTTACGGTCTCCGAACGAAGCAGATGTAGTGCGAATCAGAGAGATGCACGAAAGCAGGGGTTGGCCGGGAATGTTAGGAAGTCTGGACTGTATGCACTGGGAATGGAAGAAATGTCCTAAGGGATTACAAGGTGCATACAACGGCAAGGAAAGACGACCAACCATCATTTTGGAAGCTGTGGCATCGTACGGTCTTTGGATATGGCAGGCTTTCTTCGGAATGCCCGGGTCTAATAACGACTTAAATGTTGTAGAAAGATCCCATCTGTTCAATGATCTTGCTCAAGGCCAGGTACCTCCTTTAACATTTACCCTAGGCCAAAATACTTACAACCATGGCTATTACCTAGGTGACGGCATTTACCCGAAATGGAGCACCATTGTTAAAACATGTCCAAATCCATTAACTCCTAAACAAGTCATGTTCGCGGCGATGCAAGAGGGACAAAGGAAAGACGTGGAACGTGCTTTCAGTGTTTTACAATCGAGATTTGCAATGATAAGAAATCCATGTAAGCTGTGGTCTAGGAGTAAGATGTCTACAATCATGTTTGCTTGCATCGTTCTTCACAACATGATTATAGAAGATGAAAGAGATATGGATGAAGAGCAACGTCACTGCGATTACGAGGGTGCTTCACAACCACCTCCAGTATTCCGACAAAACCAACCACTAACAGATGAGGACTTCAACATTCATTTGAGCCGTCAAGTTATCTACAGAGATGCAGAACTCCATAAACGGCTGCAGAAGGATCTTATGAATCATTTATGGAACCATTACGGCGATACCTAGTTATGAAGAACCATTACCTGAATGTGTTATATTTTATGTTTGTCCGAACTTATCGATAATGTATCAAGTAAAGATGTTATCATTTTCTATTGTACCAACTCGTTTTCTTATATTCGTACGAGTTAATAATTATCTATTATTATGTTTCTAAGTTTATTTTACAAAATAAATATCAGTTATGTTTTTGTATATGACAAACTAGGACAAACTAGGGTAAAACGTTAAAAAAAATTAATGGTTTTGCTCTTAGTAATCATCTATTATTATTACGTTTCAAAGTTTATTTTATAAAAAAATTAATGGTTCTGTTTTTGTATATGACAAAATATGGTATAATAGTTGGAAAAAAAAGTTATCGGCCACGAGCCGATTTTATCGGCTCGTGAAGTCGCGAGCCGATAAAATCGGCTCGCGACTTCACGAGCTTATAAAATCGGCTCGCGCGCCCCATTCAGGACTCTGAATTGAGGCCGTAACATTTGCCATAATCTTACACCCCATAACAACTGTTGGGTGCAAAAACAAGCAATATTACGGTCCTTAACATGAATTGCCTCCTTTGTTGGAGATGCTCTTACTGTTTTGCGTCTTCTTCCCTTCACTAACGTCCACGCCCCATTTTGTTCTGCCCTCCTTGTTTTCCCAGCACCTACTCATCACCGTACTCTCCTAACTTCACCAAACCATCCCGCCACTTCATCATGATCTCCTTAGTCATCCATCTGAACCCGTTTAATTAGAGCCTGCTTTCCCATTCATGCAACTACAGTCTCCTAACTTCCGGTTACTCGACCCGGGTAAGAACCCCACACGAACAGCATACATCCCATACATTATACAAAGCCGCGTCTTCGATCTGATCCTCTCCTTCCAGTTTCGTCCGCACTTTCTTCTTTTCTTTTTTTTCTAAAAAATCGCAACTTCACTGAAAAAACTGCCATCCCAATTTGTTTTCCTTCTTACGTGTTTCCCCCTCATATCTGAACAGCCTACATCCTCCTTTCCTTCCCCACGTAAACCCACTTTCTTTCCAGCTTCGTTATTTGCAAACCACCAAGTAGGCCCCTCCTCACGATTTAGCAAAGAACCGCGCCTCCCATGCACGGTTCACTGTGCTGCACCCTTTTTCTTTTTAACCACACACTGCTCGACGTTTAACAACCTGGTACCACCTTTTACTTCCACACTTCTACTTCTTACCCTTTCCTTCTTCCTGCGAATACACATGCTTCAGCGTTTTTTTAATTATTATTTAAGGAAATTTGTGGTTTCAGTTGAGAAAGGAGACACGGCAAAAAGTGAATGGGGAAAACAGGAGAGGTGAGAGGGTATAAATATATGAAGTAGTTTGGGGATCACGTTTATAATCACCTTGGAGAGCACGGAAACAACAGCGTGCTAGTCACGAAAATGAGACTTCTTGGGAAGCACGGTTGAGAGACAGCAAAATGAAAATAGAGAGAAAGGTTTATAAGGTAGCTGCGTACGGTAGGACTGTACGTGAAGTAGCATGAGTTGTCTTGGGTGTATTTTCTTTTCGCATTTGGGTTTGCTCGTACCAAGACGTCTGCACTTGTTTCGTTCCTAGTTCCGTATGAGTGGTCATTTCATTGCTTTTGAAATTTTAGTGTACCACGTTACGTAAGATTTTCATTTATGTCCGAGCCGTTACGGACGGAAATAAGGATACAGTCGTATCGAGCAATGTGCCCTGATCCCAAAAATATAATAATATCGGTAGGTTAACTCACATTGTGAAATCCAAAAATATTGATATAAGGTGCAAAATACTCCAAATAAAAAGTTTCGTATTTATTTATTAAAAATTATAGTAAAATTTTAAAAATTAAATTATAACTACGTCTCAAAAGAATCTTGTCTAAATTCAAAACCAGTATGCAGTTATATCAAATAAACCGTTACGGTCGATGAACAATTCTATAGTGACTATTTTAAAATTTGAATTGAACATAACTTGAAATCTATAAGCCGAAATCTCGATTTTTCTCTTTTGCTAGAAAATTATAATCAAATCGATTCAAACGTTTCTTGTTTCACAAAATTCCGACTTAAAACGGATTCTGTATATTCAATTAAAGTTCAGATTGAAAATTACGAACTACGGCGTCGTTTTCGAGCTCGTTTTAATTATGTTATAAATTGTATATTTTTGAACTCGATTTTATAAAATTATATTCAATATAAAATCCATTAATATTACCAAATCAATATTTAAACCAGATTTAAATATTAGTAATTAACGTTCAAAAATCCGGGACATTACAACATGTGCGGTTTTGATTGTAAACCTATATATGGCGACATGATATATGGTACTCATGTCGTCTATGATTGATATTACGATTGAAATTGTTTTTAAAACATATATACACTAATAATAATATCAGATGAGTTCGTTAATATGTACCAATCATTAATTGGCCATTATAAGGTAGAACTCTATCCTCCGGTTTGTGCTGCATTGTGTGATGGGACCGGCGTCTTATAATGGCTTTCATTTTTCTAAAAAGCGTTGCGTTGTTTAAATTAATTACTTTATTCTATGCACTGGCAATCCAATGGAGTAAACCAATTCTGCGTTAATGGCATGGTCCAGTGATTGACCTTATTATTAAATAAGTTAAGTAGATTTCTCATACCAGTCCCATGACTGACTCATAGTTTGTTTCACTTGCAAACTTGGGTGCCCCTATTTTCTACACGGGCAGCCTTGGATTTAGGTTTTAGCAGGCTCATTCTGGATAGCTATGGAGCTGGAGATGGACGTATATCATTTCTGTTTTACTGTTTTGGACTGTATTATGCTTATTATGTTTGATTCCACTACAGACATTTTATATTAAGCTGAAACTGTGTTCTGTACTATATATGATTCTATTATGCTGTGTAACTCTGATCTTGATATTATTTCCAGTGTAATTTGATGTACATTATTCTGGTGTAATTCTGCATTTTTGTTCTGTTTTTATTGTTTATGTGTTATATTCTAAAGATTATTTTTACTTCCGTCGCACGGGGGTTTGGGTTGTCTCAGTTTTCATAGCATTTAAGGGAAAATGCTACCAAAAGTTCATCTTCTTTTCTTAAGACAAGTGTATGGACACTTGTAATTTTGCATGTAAGCATTTCATGCATGGTTTCCACTTGTCCCTTTATGTGCCTTTACCTCCTTACTCCTCCTTTCCTATATAAGGAGTTCTTTACTTCATTTTTTATCATCCATTTTCAATTTTCCTACCTTCCTTCTTCTTCATAAGTTTATGGCCATGGTTTCCATGGCATAAGTCTTCCTCTTTTCCACCACCACCTTGCCAAAGTTCGTCCTCATCCTCCTACTCTTATAATATAAAGAGAGAGATTAGTATATATTATATTATATATATTTTGGTGAAGAAGACATTGCGCCGAAATACTGTCTGACGGTTCGCTCAGCTAGGCTAGCCTACCGTGAAGATTTGGAAAGCTATTAGATGAGAACTTTTTAACCACAATTTATATAGTAGTTAGACTGATTTAAATATAGCGATGAATTATTAGTGGTTAATGATGGTTGATATTCGTTATGATGGATGGTGGAAGATGGATGCATAGTTCAGAACACACACACACACTATTAATCGTTAGTGTTATAACGCTTGTGCACAGTTATGATTTATTTAATTATGTTGATGTTGGTTGCCATGGATGTCTATAATGGTTGTTGATGTTGTTTCACACACACACACACTATGAAACAACAATTGTGGTATCATATTGGTGATCGAAAAATCTTCTTCGTAATTAGAAGCAATATCATTATTGAAATTGAAGGTTTATAATTGGGAAAATCCATACGTATGTATTCATATATATTGATAAAGTTTCTATAAATGAATAAATAAATACCGGAACATTCTAGGATGGCATAGAGGATAGTGTCTAGGCTTGGGTTTGGAAATATAGTTTCCTTCTCTCCCTGGCTACCCTAACTGATCCAACGAATGGGTGGTCAATTCGAAGTTATTTGAATTTAGAAATGAACTGGAATTTGATTTATTAAGTAAAAAATAAAAGTTGCATTTTGAACACAAAATAATTTGGAAATTCAACGTAAATTATTTTCAACGGTTTTAAATGGTTTACATGAGTATATAATGGTTTTCTAAGGTATTTTGAAGTACTGAAGAATAATTTTTATTGCGGTCAAAATAGAGTTTGTCGCATAAGGGGTAATTTACGTATTTTAGTTACAAACTTTAAACGCTTATAACTTTTGCAATCTAAATCAGATTTCCAAGAAACGAAAAACATTTGATTTACATTAACAAGAGCTTTCAAATGAGTGAAAGAAGATTTTAATTTCGAGTTATGATTTTCAAGTTATGTTTAAACCCGTTTCAGGAAAAGGTCGTTGTAAGAGAAGTTATCGACCATAACCATAAACAACCGTTATTAATATTTATAAAAATCTGGAATTTTTTTTTGTAAAATCATTATAAATTATGTAAAAGTGTTTTGATTGTAAAGTTTAAGTTTTTGCTAAGATAAATGATATTTTGATCAAAATAGTTAAGACAACTGTTTGTAACACTTTTTTAATGCTTTTGAAAAAACTATTGTAACGCTTTCTTCGAAAACAATCTATTTTGAAATTTTTAACCTGCAAACTGATTTCCGAACTATAAGTAATCATTTGTAAATGATTGGTGGACTGTTTTCAAAGATTTAAAAGTATTGAAAATGTTTTATATGGAAATTAAATTGATTTATTTAATATTAAAATGGTTTTTTCAACTTAAATAATTGGATATGGTTGGAGATAAATCTTCATATGTTTGATATAAATTCGATCGATGATGACTCTTACTGTTTGAGGAATTTAAAAGGTAGTTCACTGTTATTCCGCTTATAGTATGAGTTGGTTACATAGATTAATATTGAGTATAAGTTGATGGAATTTTTATCCAGATCTAATGTCAAAGAGTTGGATAAATCTTTTAATTAAGACATGGGTTTCCCAATTTGATTAGGATAAGTTGGATAGAAATATTCTTTGGATATTTGATATGAAATTCTGTGGTGTAAAGGTGTACTATTTGAGGAATTTGGAAGATATTATTGTTACTATATCGTTATTCCACTTATAATATTCGTTGATTATGAGGATTGATATCGAATATAAGTAGATACAATTTCTGTGTAACTTATGTTCAATATCGATTGATTTGGGTTTTGTCGTGAATCATATCTACAATAATTTCATTCTTGAAACCGAATGAGATTGAGTTGTGGAAATTCATAACGTAATTTGGGATTTAATCAAATCTTTGGTTTGAGAAAATTAAAAGCATGAAATTAGGAAGGAAGTATAACCTTTTAGTTAAGATTACAGAATTGAATGTTGGGAAACCGATTTAATTGGAAACTATGGTTGAAATGTAGGGTAAGGACTTTCAGAGGAAACTGGGTATTTGATAATGAGTTTCAAATGGAAAATTAATTAAGGCTTTGAGGCTAAATTATCTTTGATTTAAAGCATGTATTTTTAAAGAGAAAGGGTAAATATGGATTTTGTTAGAGTGAAGAAGTTTAGTTTAACAAAATTCAAAACGGAAGGAGATTGGTAGAAAGCCTGTGTGTTCCGTAATTGTGTATTTAATTGCGCTTATTATTTCGAAAGACCGGGAACGGATGTATGTCCGAAAACTATTCCAAGTAATAATCAGTTGAAGATCTTGAAGACCACATTGAAGACCAAGACCCTTCATGTCGTAAGGGTGACTTGCTGAATGTCTCAAATGGCTGGCTCCCATTCGCAGATGGATTTTATATATCATTTAAGTGGAAAGAAGCCCGAACGTATGTGAAGGAATTCCGGATTGTTGTTTCGTTTAGACCCAGAACAGACATGTATGGATTGTGTGTCTGACATTGTAATTGACCATGTAGTAATGATCTTTATTAATGTATATCTGTTTGGTAGAGGAAAATTTATTCTCTTGCTTAACACCCTTCTCTAAGACGTATGAGCTTAGTGGTTATATACTGATGGAAATAAGTGATGCATAGTGAATGGACAATGTGGAATACTTAAGTTATGTGATGAGCTATGGATGATCAAAGCATGGCTTATTTAAGCGTAGCTTTGTGTATATCGTAACCTCGACGAACCTCAGACCCCGGATTGATGGCAAACTGGTGGTCAGATTTTTACATTCGTTTCGTATGTTCGGTGCACCGAAATGTGACGATGAATGAACAGGTACTACGAAGTCCCCAGTCTGGGACGCTATTTGTTGGGTACTTGGATTCATGTATGGTGGGTTATTATAACGGAGTCCGAGTCTGCACGTTATCCGCGAGTACTGGGATGATACACGCAAGAAAGTTTTGTGAGCCCACCAATGATCTTTCTTACCAGTAACCATCATGTTGGAAACCCAATCTCCACTATGAGCACGTACGGTTTTGATAGTATAGCCTGCTGGTTACCGGTAGGATTGTCAGTATAATGGGATGGGGCATTATGTTGGCTCGGATTAATACATTTATTTGCGAAAATGTTTTTCACACTATATATAGTAGTAAAAGAGGATTTTCACGTATGAAGGCATTTTTGGTTATCATAAGGCAAAACTCGCCCATCTCGTATGCGCTTGCATTGTGTGATGTGGGACGAGCTTATAATAGCTTCATTTTTCAAAAAGTCGTTGCATATTTCTATGCACTGGTATTCACATGGAGTAAACCCATTCGGCATTAGCGGTGTGGTCCGGTGAATTACCTAACTTTAAATTAAACCCTAAAAACAATTGTTTTGAGTTCTCACACCAGTCCCATGTCTGACCTGGAGTTTATTGTTCCCACACCTAAACTCTGGGTGCCCATAATTTTTACACGAGCAGCCTAGTAGTTTGGTTCGCATATTTAGTCTTAGAGTTGGTTGGAGCAGGATTCTGGTTTTAGTTGGGGCTATTATGTCTTGGAGCATTCGCATTCTTCCGCTGAGTTTAGTATCTTTTCCGGTGTGTAATCGATGTACTCTGATGTACCTCTTGTAACTCTGATGTAGTATTATTTTAATGATAATGGAAAAGTTTTATTTATTTTGTGCAAATGTGTAAGTACCCCAAACAATCCTTCTTCATGAACGGTTTAAGTTGGTTTAATTACCAGTGAAAACCTGACAAAAAATCGGGTCGTTACATGTTTGAAGGTATTAAAAAATATATTTTATGGGATTTAAATTTATTTATTTAATAGTAAAATGGGTTTTCAAAATTTAAATAAATGGATATGTTGGAGATAAATCTTTGGATGTTTTATATTAATTCGATAGATGATGACTCTTACTATTTTGGGAATCTAAAAGGTATTTTCCCGTTATTCCGCTTATAGTATGAGTTGGATACAGAGATTAATATTGAGGATAAGTTGATGACATTTCTATCCAGATCTCATGTCAAAGAGTTGGATAAATCTTTTAATTAAGATAAGGGTTCCTAATTTGATTGAGATAAGTTGGATAGAAATAATATTCGGATATTTGATAAGAAATTCCATGGTGTAAACATATGCTATTTGAGGAATTTGGAAGATATTATTATTATATCGTTATTCCTCTTATGGTATTCGTTGATTATGAGAATTGATATTGAATATAAGTAGATACAATTTCTGTGTAACTTATGTTCAAATTGATTGATTTGGGTTTTGTCATGAGTAATATCTTAAATTATGTCATTCTTGAAACTCGATGAGATTGAGTTGGGGTAATTCATATCGTAATTTATGATTTAATCAAATCTTCGATTTGAGGGAATTAAAAGTAAGGAATTGTAAAGGAAGTATAATCATTTAATTAGGATTAAAGAATTGAATGTTAGAAAAAGGCTTTAATTGGGAACTATGGTTGAAATACGGATTAAGGGGTTTCAAAAGAAACTGGATTTGGATAACGAGTTATCAAATGAAAAGTTAATTGAGGTTTTGAGGCTAAAGTATCTTTGATAAAGGATAAGTTAAAATATGGATTTTGTTAAAGATAATTTGAGAATGGATTTAAAGAGGTTTAGATTAACAAATCCAAGATGGAAGGAGATTATTGAAAGCCTGTGTGTTTCATAATTGTGTCTTTTGAAATTGCGCTTATTATTTGGAAAGACCGGGATCAGAATTATGTTCGAAAACCATTCCAAATAATAATACGACGTTATGTAGTAATTGAAGACATTGGAGACGGCATTGAAGATCGGGACCCTTCATATCGTAAGGGCGACTTGTTGATTGTCTAGAATGGCTGGGTTCTATTCACAGATGGATTTTATATCAGTTAAGTGGCAAGAAGCCCGATCGTGTGTGAAGGAATTCCGGATTGTTGTTTCGTTCAGACCTAGAACGGACTTGTATGGATTGTGTGCCTGACATTGTAATTGACTGCGTAGCACTGATCTTTATTAATATATATCTGGTTGGTGGCCGAGAATTTATTCTCTTGCTTAACACCCTTCTCTGAGACGTATGAGCTTAGAGGTTATATATTGATGGAAATCAGTGATGCGCGGTGAATGGAAAATGTGGCATACTTAAGTTATGTGATGAGCTATGGATGATCAAAGCATGGCTTATTTAAGCATGGCTTATTTAAGCATAGCTTTGTGTATATCGTGACCTCCACAATCCTCACACCCCGGATTGATGTTAAACTGGTGGTCAGGTCTTTATGTTCGTTTCGTATGTTCGGTGCACCAGGATGGGATGATTATAGGTTACTGCGATGTCCCCAGTCTGGGACGATATTTGTTGGGTACTCTGATTCATGTTTGTTGGGTTGGTATAACGGAGTCCGAGTCTAGATGGTATCCGCGAATACTGTGATGATGCGTGCAAGGAATTAAGTGAGCCCACGAATGATCTTTCGAACCAAGAACCATCATGTTGGAAACCCAATCTCCACTATGAACCCGTGCGATTTAGTTTGTATAGCTTGCTGGTTACCGGCAGAATCGTCAGTATAATGGGATGGGGCATTATGCTGGCTAGGAGAAATACATTTATTTTCAAAATGGTTTTCCATACAATATAATAGTATTAAAAGAGGATTTTCATGTATGAAGGCATTTTTGGCTATCATAAGGCAAAACTCGCCCATCTGGTCTGCGCTTGCATTGTGTGATGTGGGACGAGCTTGTGATAGCTTCATTTTTCTAAAAGTCATTACGAATTTTGATGCACAGGTATTCACGTGGAGTAAAACCGTTCCGCGTTTGCGGCGTGGTCCGGTGAAGTTCCCAACTTTAAAATAAACCCTAAAAACAACCGCACTAGTCCCATGACTGACCTGGAGTTTATTGTTCCCTCACCTAAAATCTAGGTGCCCATAATTTTGCATGGGCAGCTAAGAGTTTGGTTCACAGATTTAGCCTTGGAGTCAGTTGGAGTAAGAGTCTGGTTTAGCTGGAGCTATTATGTGTTGGAGCATTCACATTCTTCCGCTGAGTTAGTATCTTTTCTGCTGTGTAATCGATGTACTCTGGTGTATCTCCTGTAACTCCGATGTAATTTTATTGTAATGATAATGGAAAAGTTATTTTTATTTTGTGTAAATGTGTAAGTACCCCTAACAATCTGTCTTTATGAAAGGTTTAAGCTGGTTTAATTACCGGCGAAAACCGGCAAAAAATCGGGTCGTTACACGGTCTTTTCTAGAAAGATTCAACATGGCCATAGCACAAGTCGATCGACCCGAGCCATCGATGGTGCTTATGCCACCATTATAGGTGTTCAGAGCCGATCAGAGCCCAGGATCGCTTTAACCAGAGACCCTCCCAAGGACATTGAAGATTCTTATGCTGAGGCCCAAAGGTTCCTTCGGCAAGAAGACACTATCATTGAAATGGAGAGCCTCAAGGTGTTTTCTAACGAAGAAGGAGGTCCATCCAACACCAGTAGCCAGAATAAATGTAACAACTTGGATTTCGACAGATCGATTTTTTTTTAAAGCCCAATCTATCGAAACACGAGTTGGGTGCTCTGGTATCCTACAGAAAAAGACAGAGATAAAGAAACATGTGAGAATTCGTAAGCATCTGACAGTGGAAGGAATTTAAAGTATGATATATTCAAATCTAGTTTTTCCTTATTAACAATACTGCTAAACTAGTATCCAAAGCTTATACCATCTCTGTCATGAACCTAACCTGGAAGTATGTACTGAGGAGGAGGTCAGAACATAAGTCCTGTGTGACTGGACTTAGAATAAACTTTTGTATAATCCTACATGTACCGTTCATTTACATTTTCTTGGTTATTAGGTTGTTAACAATATTAGCAGCTATACTAATCCATCCACTAGTAGATTAACCTAATACAATGTATATGTAGTTACGCCTTACTTGTGTCCTCCTTTCATGTGTACGCAGTTCCTTATCCAATGTCGTACGTCGTACGGGATTTCATGTGTGTGTGTGTGTGTGTGTGTATATATATTCTCACTACGTCTGCGTAAAACCACCATTCATGTGTTGCGTAAGCGTTTGGACTGCCAACCTAGGTCTTACTAGGTGCTGTTAGTGAATACTACCTAGATCCAACTAGGGTTTACCATCGAGTGTTACCTAGGTCTAACTAGGGTTTACTTTTGGACTGCCAACCTAGGACTTACTAGGTGTTGTTAGTGAATACTACCTAGATCCAACTAGGGTTTACTATCGAGTGTTACCTAGGTCCAACTATGGTTTACTTTATCGAACGCTTCCTAGGCTCAACCAGGGTTTACGCTACGTAGGTCCCACTAGGATTTATGCTACCTATAGAACAATGCCCTCTAGTCTAGGACACGCTACCCAGAGCGACATGCGTTCCTAGACTTTACGTCATAATCGTATCGTTAAATGTGCTAGATATCTAATTGCACATGTCCTCTATATGTGTGACCCGAGTCCCGTGGCAGGGCTAATCAAGAAACATGGAAGTCGGCCGGGAGCTTTAAGTTATCTGCCGATGCAGATGCTAAGGTCTGTTTTTATAATGGCTATGGTCTCACTTGAACCCTCCCTCAACTAATAAAAGGCACCCAAGAATATTAAGAATGAGAAATGTATGCAGGCCCTCTATGCCCCCACAAACCTATTGGCCAATCTCACCCATAACTAGATAGCAAGTATATGGTCTTTTGGAGTTCTCCACCTTTCCGCTTTACGTATCTCGACTGAGTCAAGATGGTAGGTAGCTGACGACGTGCTATCACAGTGCCAACTGGTTATCGCCGACTCACGCTGGTCCATCCTGGTCTTTAGGTTACCTTATTATTGCAACCAAGGCATACTCTTGATTCTTCTCACGCAGACCATAACCTCTGTGAGCCAAGGCGGATCATCTGCATTCTCACAGAGGGATACCAAAAGTATCCTTACGTCCTCTCGAAGCCGCGTGCTTCGTAACCCAGTCCGTTGGAGCCTTCTATATGATCAGATGGACGTACGGTCCCCCTCGCGCTCTACGGCACCGTGATGATCTACCGAGTTTGTTATTCATCCCCTATCGTATGTACTGGCACAAGCGCCTTCTTATGTCTAAACTTCTGATTACGCGCTTGCTTTGTCTTATTAACTTGGTTATCCTTGTTTATGTTGTCCTTCAACTTTACATACCAAGTTTCTCTTTAACTAAGGTTTATTACTTAGTCCTCTTCAACTAAGGTTTACTTACTTAGTTATCTTTACCGTTTCTTACTTAGTTCTCAAACTAAGGTTCGTTACCCAGTTATTATTTTACTCAGTTCTCTAACTAAGGTTCATTACTCGGTTGCCTTTTTACTTAGTTCTCTAACTAAGGTTCATCACTTGGTTACCTTCATCTTTATTTACTTAGTTCTCTAACTAAGGTTTATTACTTAGTTTCTGTTAACTAAGTTTTACCAATGAATTCAAACATGACTTAAGTTTTCTTTATCAAAATATAATGTACGGGTGCTTTCCCACATTTTCAGCTTAGATTAACTTATTTCGTAGTATTAGTCGTCCCACCCTTCAAGTCTTGTATTACATCTTAAGTCATAGTCTTCCCTTGTCCCTAGGACAAGTTTACCTATTATTTAACTTTACATTACCGTAACTCAGGTTAATAATACGTAGTCATCATTCCCTAGTACTTTGTTGGTTAAGTTTGTCCATATGTTAAGTTTTACTTAACCCTACCTTCCCGCTCATGCATTATCGTATGTTCCGCAAATTCGGTTTAGTGTTGTCTATCGGTTCATATTGACTTAACCCACCCACGCATCATGTCCAATTGGTTAAGTGTTGTTAACCTAACCTTACCATACTAACATGTATCATTAGCATTAATTGATTATTAATGCACTAACCTCTCACATTAGACCTATTGTTGTGGTTGTTGGATGTGCCGGGCAGTCTTACCCCACAACTCAATCTAACCTCGGGTTTTAGCCTGTTATGACTAACTT
Organism: Allium sativum; assembly: GCA_030737875.1. Lineage (NCBI taxonomy): Eukaryota > Viridiplantae > Streptophyta > Magnoliopsida > Asparagales > Amaryllidaceae > Allium > Allium sativum. Next base: position 202,668,111 of record CM060926.1, on the reverse strand, counting down.
CTCACATTAGAACATATTGTTTGCGGTTACAGGATGTGCCGGGCGGTTCCAGGAAGATTTACACTGCAAACTCATTCTAACCTCGAGTTAGTCATGCTTCATCTTTAGCTAATTAACAATTCATGTCCATTCTAGGTGTCATATGCCAATTACCAAGTTACCCAAGTTTTCAATGATATTCATGTTTCTAATCCCAAGTTATGTGTAGAGTTCCATAATTACATAAAATGTGGTTTGACCAACATATTCAATTTCTTTTAATTATGGTTCTACACTTCCCATTAGAGTCTTAACTGCACATCAAATTTCCAAATCCCCCAATTTATGTTCATGCCTTTAATTTTGTTAATAGGTTATGCCTATTATTCCAATTCAATTTAAAAATTAAACCCTCAATCCCATAGTATTTAGATTTGAAATAAATCACCTTTTTCCCAATCCTATCCCACATTCAATAATTCCTATTAAATTTAAATAATTTCATGTTAACATCATAAATCAGAATTCATGATTATGCGCTATTCAAGTTCCCAAATCATATCCAAAGATTCATTATGGATTATGCGCCAAGATTACCAATTACAAGCAATATCACGATGATTTCCTAATATTTTCAATAATAATTGTTATGCCACAATTCCCAATATTTGCAATAATTATTGTTATGCCATAATCCCCAAATTACAGATTATATTCCTCGATTGCATAAAATAGATTCTGCCCAATATTCCCATATTCCAATCGTACGTATGTATAGTAAGATTTCGTCTAGGTTCGAGATAACCTAGATCCAAACATAAAAAGGGAAGAAGAATAAGAGAACAATTATCATGAATCTTGAATTGAATTTATAACTGGGGAATGATGAATGATACTTATACCATCATGTAACAAGTTTATTATAATTTCACTCACCTTGATTTTCATCTTCAATTCATGAATTTGATTTAACTTTGATTGATTTCATGCCCCAATTTACCGATCTGATCTTTATTTGATTTCTTCTTGTGGCATAGGCTGCGGATCTAAATCCCATTTCTTTTCTTGCGCAGTATTTTAGATCTGAATCTCTCCTTTGTTTTATTTGCGGTAGTTGAAATTCTAAATCTAATCCTTTTTAATTTAAGAATAGATTTGGGATGAGAGAAGATGGATCTAAGATTTGGTGGAGAAGAAGAATTGTTTAGATCCACTAAAGAAGAAGAAGGAGAGAATTCTCTTAAGATTGAGGCAGCATATAGTTATAATGACTTGTTGTGGAGAGAAAGCAAAGCCTAGGGGTGTTTAAATAGGTGTTTGATCAACGTATGAAGTCAGAAATTGACGGCCAGGTGCAAAAAAGAATTCTACCCAGTTTTGACCCCCAGGTCGACCTGCCTGGGTAGGTCGACCTGCATGTGGTTATTTTCCTATATAAATTCTGAATTTTTGTTGCATCCTACGAAGGCATAACTCTTTCATACGGAGTCCGAAATTCGAAAACTTGGACTTTATTCCAGGCAGAATTCCGAGACAAACGCAATGGTGTTGTCCGTTTTACTTAATTCCTGATATTTAAACTAGGTATCCTTATTTTATTATCTTTTCCATTACACACACCGTCATTGAATTAATCTTTTCTTTTCTTCCATATATTAATTAATTTTCATTATACATCACCATTATTTACCTATCTATGCATATATACATATTTGTACATTTTTAATTATATTAAAAATGCGGGGTGTTACATTCCCCCACCCTTAAAGAATTTCGTCCCCGAAATTCGATAAGAGTAAAATAGATAATCCCTCGCAATATCCATCCATCAAGTGTGCATCCAATTGTTGCAAGCATTGTGCACATGTGCCAAGTGAGATACATCATAGTAAAGTATGTATGCCTAATTTGGATCCACCTATATGTATGCAAATTTTAAAAATTCTTTCAAAACATGATGCTCACATCCAAAATATACTTGCAGTTCATATGAATGCAATATTCTTGAAAAATCAAAATATTTTTCATCCAAGTTTTCCCATACTCTTATAGAATAAGAGTGTAGTTCACCCAATTGTCTCATCCAAAACCCTACCATCCATCATTAAATTCGAAATTTAGAAAAATCTAATTTTCCAAATTCGATTTCTTATGTTACGAAAAGGTATAAAACAGAAAAATTCACATCCGCCGTTTTTCTTTTCTGATCGTACTTGGATTTTTATATGACTATTCTATGAAGATTTCCTATTTTCCTATCCAAACACAACCACATAAGATTTTTTTTCTCTTTTTCAACTTATCTTGGAAAAATTTCATATTTATTCATCTTTTTCTTAAGATTTTCATTTTCTTTTCCTGTCACATTTGTTGTTTCTTGTTATTTAGGCTATTCTCCTCCTTAGCTTATTTGACTTAATCCGATTATTTAAGTTTATTATTCAAATAAGCTTTTTCTCTATTTTCAACTCAAACAGCATCCTACATAGCTACTACTACGGGCCAAGAATCTTAGGACTTTGTCATCTTAGACAATTGCGAGTCCACACAACAGGATCTACCCACTTACTTGCCCTTTACTACTTATTAGTCACTACTAGTCCTTGCTATGTATTACTAGCCTTTCCTTTTTCTTTTTCTTAAGCAACAAACCTAGGTTTCTCAATGCTTATGCATTCTACGGAAAATTTTCCATTAGTTTCATATTAGCTAATCCCTGATTGTAAATTGGCAAGAGAGTAACTCCCTAAATATCAAACCCGAAGACCGAAATCAACATCAGATTAATACTCAGAGAATCACTCAACTCAACCAATCTCTAGTTCGTTCCAATTGTTTAATCCATAGCTTTAACTTTCTCTTGTTCTTTCTAGGCACTAATCCCTACCTACTCAGTTCTTTATAAAACATGGTTTGGCCTCCTTTCTTTTCATTATATTTTCCTTTCAGAAATTTGTAGTGTTGAAACTTCATTTTCTTCCCCAAAACTTGTTTTTGCCAAAACATAAAAACATATCAAAATAAGGTAAGGACAACTATTGGGCTTACATTGTTTCTAATTACAATGTTAATTTAGCTACTCGCTATAAGGTGCAGACATCTACTCTATTCCTACAACATATTTTGTCTACCCAACAAAATTTCTTCGTAAAAGTTCTTAAAGTTAATCATTGAGCTAGACTCAAAGTCGGTATTTCAACTCAACTAGGCTTTCCTAGGCACTTTCCAAACCAATTCTCTCAACTATATATATATTCCTAATCCATTTTACACATTTTAACCTTTTTCTAATTTATAAGGTTTCACTTCCAAACCCACTACTCTGAAATAATAACATTTCAGTTTTAATTCTATGGGATACTTTCTTTATCAAATACCAAATCATATTGTACACTTTCCAACCAAACCACCGAAGGGTCTCAAAAATTTCTATGTTTATTACTTTAGTGTACAAACTAAATATCCCAACTCTTTCCATACTTAGTGGGCTACTTTATGGATTTAGGTTTATATATATAATATATTTATATTTTGGAAAATACAAATACGTTCACTCATTATCTCCCTAAGGACACTAAACCGAGGCTCTGGTACCAGATGTAACAACCCGGGTTCTCACAGATCGATTTTTTTTTCCAAAAACCCAATCTATCGAAACCCGAGTTGGGTGCTCGGGTATCCTGCAGAAAAAGACAGAGATAAAGAAACATGTCAGAATTCGTAAGCATCTTACAGCGGATGGAATTTAAACTATGATATATTCAAATATATCTTTACCTTATTAACAATACTGCTAAACCAGTATCTAAGCTTCTACCATCTCTGTCATGAACCTAACCTGGAAGTATGTAATGAGGAGGGGGTCAGAATATAAGCTCTGTGTGACTGGACTTAGAATAAACTTTTGTATAATCCTACATATACCGTTCAGTTAAATTTTCTTGGTTACTAGGTTGTTAATAATGTTATCTCTTTAAGCTATACTTATCCATCCACTAGTAGATTAACCTAATCTAATGTATATGTAGTTACCCCCTACTCATGTCCTCTTTTCATGTGTACGCAGTTCCTTATCCAATGTCGTATGTCGTACGGGCTTTAATGTATATATATATCTGTGTGTGTGTATATATATATATTCTCACTACGTCTGCGTAAAACCACCATTCATGTGTTCCGTAAGCGTTTGGACTGCCATACTACGTCTTACTAGGTGCTGTTACCAAATACTACCTAGATCCAACTAGGATTTACCATCGAGTGTTACCTAGGTCCAACAAGGGTTTACTTTATCAAATGCTTCCTAGGTTCAACCAGGGTTTACACTACCTAGGTCCCGCTAGGGTTTATGCTACCTATCGAACAATGCCCTCTAGCCTAGGACATGCTACGCAAGCGACATACGTTCCTAGACTTTACGTCACAATTGTATCGTTAAACGTGCTAGATATCTAGTTGCACATGTCCTCTATATGTGCGACTCGAGTCCCGTGGCAGGGCTAATCAAGGAACACGGAACTCAGTCGGGAACTTTAAATTATCTGCCAATGCAGATGCTAAGGTCTGTTTTGGCAATGGCTATGGTCCCACTTGACCCCTCCCCCAACTAATGAAAGGCACCCAAGAATATCAAGAATGAGAACCGTACGCAGGCCCTCTATTCCCCCACAAACCTATTGGCCAACCTCACCCTTAACTAGATAGCAAGTATATGGTCTTTTGGAGTTCTCCGCCTTTTCGCTTTACGTATCTCGATTGACTCAAGATGTAGGTAGCCGACGACGTGCTATCACAGGGCCAACTGGTTATAGCCGACTCACACTGGTCCATCCTGTTCTTTAGGTTGCCTTATTATTGCAACTAAGGCATACTCTTGGTTCTTCTAACGCAGATCTTAACCTCTGCGATCCCAGGCGGATCATCTGCATTCTCACAGAGGGATACCAAGAGTATCCTCGTGTCCCCTCGAAGTCGCGTGCTTCGTAAACCAGTCCGTTGGAGCCTTCTATATGATCAGATGGACGTACGCTCTCCCTCGCGCCTTAAGTCACCGTGATGATCTACCGAGTTTGGTAATTCATCCCCTATCGTATGGATTGGCACAAGCGCTTTATCCTTTCGTACTATTAGACCTTATGTCTAAACTTCTGATTATGCGCTTGCTTTGTCTTATTAACTTGGTTATCCTCGTTTATGTTGTCCTTCAACTTTACTTACCAAGTTTCTCTTTAACTAATGTTTATTACTTAGTCCTCTTCAACAAAGGTTTACTTACTTAGTTATCTTTACCGTTGCTTACTTAGTTCTCTAACTAAGGTTCGTTACCCAGTTGCTATTTTATTTAGTACTCTAACTAAGGTTCATTACTCGGTTGACTTTTTACTTAGTTCTCTAACTAAGGTTCATCACTTGGTTACCTTCATCTTTCTTTACTTAGTTCTCTAACTAAGGTTTATTACTTAGTTTCTGTTAACTAAGGTTTACCAATGAATTTAAACATGACTTAAGTTTTCTTTATCAAACGATAACGTACGGGTGCTTTTCCACATTTTCAGCTTAGATTAACTTATTTCATAGTATAAGTCATCCCACCCTTCAAGTATTGTATTACATCTTAAGTCATAATCTTCTCTTGTCCCTAGGACAAGTTTACCTATTATTTAACTTTACATTACCGCAACTCAGGTTTATAATAGGTAGTTATCATTCCCCAGTACTGTGTTGGTTAAGTTTGTCCATATGTTAAGTTTTACTTGACCCTACCTTCCCGCTCGTGCATTACTCGTATGTTCCACAAATTTGGTTAAGTGATGTCTATCAGTTCATATTGACTTAACCCACCCACGCATCATGTCTAATTGGTTAAGTGTTGTTAGCCAAATCTTACCATACTAACATGTATCATTCGCATTAATTGATTATTAATGCACCAACCTCTCATATTAGACCTATTGTTGCGGTTGCTGGATGTATCAGGCGGTTCCGGGAAGTCTTACCCTACAACTCAATCTAACCTCGGTTTTAGCGCGTGATGATTAACTTCTCACATTAGAGCCTATTTTTTGCGGTTACTGGATGTGTCGAGCGGTGCCGGGCAGATTTACACTGGAAACTCATTCTAACCTCGAGTTAGTCATGTTTCATCTTTAGCTAATTAACAATTCATGTCCATACTAGGTGTCATATGCCAATTACCAAGTTACCCAAGTTTTCAATGATATTCATGTTTCTAATCCCAAGTTATGTGTAGAGTTCCATAATTACATAAAATGTGGTTTGACCAACATATTCAATTTCTTTTAATTATGGTTCTACACTTCCCATCAGAGTCTTAACTGCACATCAAGTTTCCAAACCCCCAAATTTATGTTCATCCCTTTAATTTCGTTAATAGTTTATGTCTGTTATTCCAATTCAATTTATAATTTAAACCCTCAATCCCATAGTATTTCGATTTGAAATAAATCGCCTTTTTCCCAATCCTATCCCACATTCAATAATTCCAATTAAATTTACATAATTTCATGTTAACATCATAAATCAGAATTCATGATTATGCGCTATTCACGTTCCCAAATCATATCCAAAGACTCGTTATGGATTAAGCTCCCAAATTACCAATTACAAGCTATATCACAATGATTTCCCAATATTTGCAATAATAATTGTTATGCCACAATCCCCAATATTTGCAATAATTATTGTTATGCCATAATCCCCAAATTACAGATTATATTCCTCGATTGCATAAAATAGATTATGCCCAATATTCCCATATTCCAATCGTACGTATGTATAATAAGATTTCGTCTAGGTTTGAGATAACCTAGATCCAAGCATAAAAAGGGGAAGAAGAATAAGAGAACAATTATCATGAATCTTGAATTGAATTTATAACTGGGGAATGATGAACGATACTTATACCGTCATGCAACAAGTTTATTATAATTCCACTCACCTTGCTTTTCATCTTCAATTCATGAATTTAATTTAACTTTGATTGATTTTATGCTCCAATTTACCGATCTGATCTTTCATTGATTTCTTCTCGCGACATAGGTTGCGGATCTGAATCCCGTTTCTTTTCTTGTGCAGTATTTTAGATCTGAATCTCTCCTTTGTTTTATTCGCGGTAGTTGAAATTCTAAATCTAATCCTTTTTAATCTAAGAATAGATTTTTGAGGAGAGAAGATGGATCTAAGATTTGGTGGAGAAGTAGAATTGTTTAGATCCACTGAAGAAGAAGAAGGAGAGAATTCTCTTAATATTGAGGCAACATATAGTTACAATGACTTGGTGTGGAGAGAAAGCTGGTCCTAGGGGTGTTTGATCAACTTATGAAGTCAGAAATCGTTTCCAGGTGCAGAAAATGAATTCTGCCTAGTATTTTTTGTGTGTGGGGGGGGGGGGGGGGGGGTAGGTCGACCCCTAGGTCGGCCTACTTGGGTTTATTTTCCTATATAAATTCTGAATTTTTGTTGAATCTTCCGAAGACATAACTCTTTCATACGGAGTCCGATTTTCGAAAACTTGGACTCTATTCCAAGCAAAATTCCGAGACAAACGCAATGGTGTTCTCCATTTTACTTAATTCCTAATATTTAAATTAAGTATCCTTATTTTATTATCTTTTCCGTTACATACACTGTCATTGAATTAATCTTTTCTTCTCTTCCATGTATTAATTAATTTTCATTATACATCACCATTATTTACCTATCTATGCATATATACATATTTGTACATTTTTAATTATATTAAAAATGCGAGGTGTTACAATAAAGGAAAAGGAAATATCTCGAAAAAGAATGATTGCAGTGTGTGACCCTGGAAAGAGAACAAATACGATCAGTACACTGAGCTCTATTCCTCTCTGCTCGACATCTACCTTGACGTACAAGAATCTTTGCCCTTTCGAAAATCTCCTTGAAGGGAACCTACCCAAAAATAACTCGAATCAGGGAAGCGCTGCATGTACCACAACATGGTTGGTCATGCAACAAGTGAATGCATGTAGTTACACAATCTCATCGAGGAAAGTGTTAGGTGCGGAGAACTGCCCGAGTACGTCAAGAAACCCACGCAAGCCTTGCCGCCACAATCTTCAACCCAAGCTCCTCAGACCAGTCCCCGAGCTCCTAGAAATGGAAAGGACCCTGAGCCCAGCAATCGCGACATCATAATTAATTAGATAAAAATGTATTTTTGTTGTTTCTTTATTTAATAATGAGTGATGCTGAAGTTTACATGAACGGGGATTGCCCCTAGGCGTACTTTAGATTCAATTGTCACTCTTTTAGAATTTGTTTTACTTTCCTGTATTCGCTCTTGAGCAGCAATAAATTTTCCCTTTAAACATATAGTATGTTTGAACAAACCTAAGCCACTGTTATCAAATTACAGTCGATACTTGCCACCATGTCGAGAAAACTCCACGAGCCGAGTTTGGTTAATCCACCATAAGCCGAGTATGAATGGTATTCGCCCCTTTCTATAAGCCGAGTGCACTTTCCATTTGCCGAAATTCACAATACTAGATTATCACCTATGAAAATTGGTCAGTGCTTGCCACCGTCCCTAAGAACACGGTCGATGCCTGCCACCTTATATAACCGACTCCATAAGACGAGTCTAAATAAACTTATACAAACTGAGTTAGTTAACACTTGCCATAAGCCGAGTATAGATGACACTCCCCACTTTCGTAAGCCGAGTATTGATGATACTCGTCATCTCTCTATGCCATGTTTGATTGCCGCTTGTCAACTCTTTAGGCCGATTACAGATAAAGTCCGTTCAATTAAGCTCAAAGCCATCTCTAAACCGAGAATGGCCTACATTATCCTTGCAGGTATTGAATATTTCAATAAAACTACCTTCATAGCTCGCTCGGTCTTAATATGCTCTTTAGTGGTGGTCGGTTTTCTGGCCTTAATACGATCTACACCGATCGTCTGTTTTTTGGCAATAATACAACCATCAAGATCGTCAGATTTATGGCCTTAATATGGTTCAGCCTGACCATAGCTACTCGAACATTGAGCTCCAATATAACTTTTAGAACACACCTTCCTCTACCAAGAAAGATGTATTCTGAGGGGCAAAGTGTTGACCAACTTTTTGGTAAAAGCTGTCATGGCTCAACGAATCAAAGCGTAATGCCAAAAGGCCCACCAATTCAGTGCCAACCGGCTCCAACAGACGGCTTCTTTTATTCCAGAAATCCTGAACAAGAATTGGCCCGATCTGGCCCCACTCAAAGCAGCGAAACAGTACTCTCCGACATAATCGCTCTCCAGAATCGATCGAGTCGAGCACCTCCTTAAAAATTGGATCAATCTGATATTCCTGGATCTACCTGGAAATATCTAGATGAGTCATTCATTACTTAGCACGATTCTCATGGCAATAAAGATGGTCAAACACTTCCGGTCAAAGCGCTACTTTTGATACACCAATTCTCAAGGCATTAAAGGCAGTCAATGTAACAACCCGGAAAATTAGAACCAATTTAAAGTTATTATTTTGGCAATTTTAATGAATTTTGAATAATTAAAATGATCTATTTTAAATAATAATGACCAAAAGTTATTTTCGACGAAGCTAAAACGAATAAATTTTATTTTAATTATATATCGAGCCTAAAATGGCGTGGCAGTTTGAAATTTCGATTTTCAATTGTATATACAAAATTCAATATAAGTCAGAATTGAACGAAATAAGAAATATTTGAATCTGTTTGATGATATCTTTCTAACAAAGTTAAGAAACTGAGATTTCACTTTAGAAATGAAAAGTTATGTCCAGTTTAAAATCCAGAAAAGTCGCTGTGAAATTTATATATATTTTTTATATATAAAGCCCTTAAAAATGGAAATTTTGCAAACGATCTTCGTTTTCGACGAAACCACTTTTGTTGGATTCGGGATATCAAATTATTGCTAGATTCCAATTTCCATATTTTTTGAAATCAATATGTGAGCATGGCAAAAGAAAACGTGTTTTAACAGTTTCAACCAATTTGGATCGACCAGAAAATGGCCATTTTTCAAACGAACTTCAAATCTAACGAAATTAGTTTCGTTAGGACCGTATCGTCAATACCAAGCTAGAAATATTTTTTCTAGAATTTTTAGAGTCCATATGTGGCCCCAGTATATTGAAGTGTGCGTTCAAAATTGAATATATAGATTTAAATTTTGATTTAAACGGAAACTGATCAAAACAGCCGAACTGGCTTACGATACATGTCCCATTGTGTTCGAAATGGGGGTAATTAGCTAAGAGCGACAGTCGTTGGTTTCGATTTGGGGTTCGAATGAACGGTCAATTTTATAAAAAGGAAAATAAATTAAAATAATAATAAATATATATATAATATACCCTCACCCCTCTCTCTCTCATCCCACTATCGTTTAAAAAGAAGAAGAAAAAAAGAAAACCCGAAGTCCCCGACGACCTCACCCAGATCCACCGCCGCCGGCTCCAAGGGCCGCCGCCCCACCCCAGTCGTCGCTCATTGATGGAGCGCCTCCTCCCCCGTACTCTCCCCCCCCCCCTCCGCAGATCCGATCCCAAGCCCCCTTCACGTGAAAACGAGCCGCCACTTCAGCCCTAGCCCAGAAGCCTACCTTCGACCAGCGCCTCCACCCTCGACACCCCCTTTGACACCTCGACCCCCTCAGCCTCCGACGAAAACGCAGACCCTCCCCTCTTCGATTTACAGTAAGTTTGTTTTGTTTTTCTGTTTATTAATTTAGTTTTTTGTCTGAATTAGCATTGTTTTTAATTCAGTTTTTTTTTTGTGATACGAAGCATTGTTTTAAAATTTTGATTTTTTAAACTGAAAAAAATTGATTTTTAATAAAAATTGAAAATATATGATTTGGATTTATAGATAGATTGGATTTTTACCAACATAAAGCTATAGTTTTTAAGGGAATAAAAATTAGATTTTTATATAAATCTAAAGCGAATAAAAAGATTGGATTTTTGTTTGTAAGAAAAGTATATGATTTTTTTCTAAAATAAAAATATGATTTTTATATATTTATGATAATAAAAATATGATTTTAATATTATAGGGATAATAAAAATATGAATTTTATATATGTAGAGATATAAAAATATAATTTTTATATGTGTAGCGAAGTAAAAATATGATCTTTATAATATAGACATCAGCATAAAAATATGATTTTTATGTATGAAGTAAAAGTATAAAAATGTGATTTTTAATAATAAACTGCGTGATACAGATTGACATGGTACTATCGGAAAACAAATCTGAATTCAAACCATTCAGAGATAAGGACTGGAGGAGTAGATCCCAAAGGTGAGAACTCCTCACTAAATTGATTTATACAGTTATTTATTTATAACTGCATATATGAACTGTTCCCCGTCGTCCACAGACCATGGACGACATGTGTGATTGTTTAGTTTGGTTGATTGGATTGTTTGGTTGAATTTGGTTTGTGAAATGAAATGGAATTGATTAGATTGGTATGTGTATGGCGCAGGCCATTATTAGACTGGGGATAAGGCTAGGCCTTATCCCGTTTCTAGTATCGTGCCGTTATGCCGCCAAAATTTTCTAAAATAAGTTGGAAAAATAAAAATATCATTTTTATTAGGTAAATGAAGTGAATAGAATATTCATATGTTGAATTAAATATTTTATCATTAAAAATAGAATTTTTAACGTGTATATGAATAAAATAAGTCCTCATTTACAAATCGAACGATTTGTTTATGTACACCCATTTGACTGCTATTGATTGGGACAATATATTTTACACATCGCCCAACTGCACAAATAATATTCAGTATTTGTTGGTTGAAACCCCACATGGGTGTTGAGATGATATTTGACGTACACTAATCCCAATTGTTTAGTGGTATGTCGATCAATGGGTTGACAGGTTGTTGTAAGCGGTAAATATTTATATTTAATGCTTATGCTGTGTAGAATACACTCTGGATGATGGTTGATTGTTTATCATGGATGTACTATACATGTGTTGTACGAAATCCATATAATCAACATTATATGGTAATTAACTGTGTCTGATTCCAGTCCAGAAAGAATGAATATTTTAAAATAACGATTATTTTAAAATAATGAATATTTTAAAATAATATTCAGTAAAAGATCAAAATCTGATTTTGATGTCCGATTTGGGATGGACACGAATATATTTAAATATATATAGCTGTATTGGTTAGATTAACGCCATTTTGACGTGAACGATATTTATATCGATTTTATTCAATTTTATAATGAATATTGAAAATGAAGTGATTTTAGAATCTGATGTTTGAAAATATTATCATTTATATGTTAATGATATGGAATATTCAATTTTGACTTAAAATTGTATATGAAGTTGAAACCGTTTTTAAAACGAATTTAAAACGATTTATAAATACGTTTTGAATTGAAATCGATGAAATATATATAATATATATATTACATATATTAATTTCCTGAATAGAACGCATCGCGCCGCGGCAATTCGCGAATTTCGACCATTGACTTCGAATTGACGTCACAGGAGATCCGACCGTTGGATTCTCCTGAAACTGGGACCGTTGGATTCGTATCGAAAAGAGGTTTCCAACGAATATGAGATATTTGAAATCTAATGGTTGGATTTGGAATTATGTCCAAATCAAATTTGGAAAAGGTTGGTGTAAGTGCAGTTCGATGACCATATATGGAAATCGACTGTATGGGCCATGATAAAATTATTACGAATACTAATAAATTGTGTAAAATCATAATAAATGATTCAGAAAGAATCAAGGTGAAAAATTCCATATTTGAAAAGATAAAAATATATTTTTTGTCAAAATGAACTAGTTATGAACTAGAATTATAATCCAATATTTTTAAATAAATAAATTGGATTTGAAATGGTTTTAAAAATAACCAGAATTTCCAATATAGGAATTGGAATGGATTTGAATCAAAATTATCTTCGGAATGTTTCGATGTTGGATTTCGTGATTATACATATTGGTTATGGAAATTTGAAAGATATATATATCGTTATTTCCAATACTATATTTGCTGATTTTAGAATTTGATATTGAATATAAGCCGATATATTTTCTATTCAAAGCCTTGTATTTAATATCAAATGGGATTTTGGGTTTGCCTGAACGGTGTCTTCACTAACACTGTTCTTAAACCCAGTTGAGAAAAGATTAAATCTTTTTATTTTGATTTAATGAAGTAAACCAATTAATATTTAATTGGAATTGAATTGATATTGATTTTTGGGTTTATCGTGAACTGCATTTTAAATAACACTTGTTCTTTAACCCAATTAACAATGAAATTTGAATGGGGTTTATTGTGAACTACGTTTTAAATAACACTTGTTCTTTAACCCGATTTACGGTAAAATGTGATTTGGAATAAATAAATCTTTTATAAAGATTTAATGGGATTTTCCAAAGTAAAGTTTTCCAGTTTAATTTGGTTAAATTGGAATGGGATGGAATTCGATTTGGCAATAATCGAAGTGAGCTTCTATGGAGGAAGATCGTTACTATATATGGAATTTAACAGGCTTAGCCGTTATTCCATTTATATTATCAGTTGGATACAGGAGTTTACATCGTTTATATATATCGATCTGTTTTCCATGAAAATTCCATAATTAATGGGTTGGGGTTTTGGGTTTATCATGAGCGGTGTTTTAAATGACATTCGTTCTTTAACCCAGTTAAAGACAGAGGTTGTTTTCCTAGAAATTGATTAATCATTAATAATGATTGTTGAGATTAAAACTGAATTAGAGTTTTAATGAATCTTTAATAAGATTGGAATGGTCGAGAATGGAGTATCACTAGTTTTGCTCCAAGCGGTAGTTAAATCTTTAATTAGATTTGAACATGAAATGGTAATTAATTTTACCGATAACACTGTGGTGTTAGATATGGAGTATTACCAGTTTTGCTCCATGGGATGAATAGGTTGGGATTGGGAAATAAAATGATTACTTCGGTGTGGTTCGCTAATCCCGACTAGTTTGGAAAACCTTAACATGGTTTGAAATAACATCCAAAGGAAGATTAAAGAATAAATTTAAAAAAAATTATCGTTGATAAATTTTATGGGAACCTTTCCGTAATGATGTGAATGTTTGAATAAAATAATATTCTGAATTGGAATGAGGCGTATGTGGTATTTTATAGCACTTGTTTATTATATAAGCGGGTTATTCGAAAAGGCCGGCTTTATACCCATTCTGAATTAGACGGTGGTTGAAGACCGGAGGTCTTCACATCGTTTAGATGATTACTGATGTCTTGATTGGGTTGTACACCCTTGATGAGGTAATAAGTGGTGGTCGTCTATACATACTTGGAGATCGATGGATATGCAAGGGCCTCTCCCCTGTATTGGACATATGGGGGAGGAATAAGGTGCCTCCAGTTTCGTTCAGACCCAGAACGAACTTATAAATGGATTGTGTGTGTGACATTGGATTTTATTCCGTGTTGATTGATTTCTATTAAATATTTATCTGTTTGGCGGCGGAGAATTTATTCTCTTGCTTAATGCCCTTCTGTGAGACGTACGAGCTTAGAGGTTATATATCGATAGATATCAGTCACATGGCATGAATTGCCTATGTGGCATGCTGAGTTGCATAGATTAAGGCTTTTGTTGAAAAGAAAAGTCTTGTGATTGATGATCGAAGAAAAGCTTTAATATAGCGCCGCTTTGTGTATAACGTTGATTTGTGAGCCTCACACCTCGGTATGAGTTAAAAACGGGATCGTGACTACAGGGAGCGCACGACGTTTCTTTCTAGCTATGAGTGGTGTCAGTGGTTTTACAAGCCCCGATAAGTTTGACTCTTGTGGATGCTGGATTGCGAGGCGCCTCAGATATATCGGCTACTGCGGGAGTCGATAGATATATGGTCGATTACTGGCAACTGCGGGAGCCAACGTACAGACCATTTTATAGTTCCGATAGGACTGGGAAACGTGTGTTCAGGAATAACCAATCCTCAAACGTAAGAGAGGATCAGCCTTGAAGATCTAAGGATTCACTATGGGGTATCCTGAAGCATTTTCTAGAGTGTCTCGAACGGTGAGGAGCCATCCCTTGCCTCGACTCATGACGGAAATCCAATTTCCAATACGACATATGCGGTTTTGATTGTAGAACTAGTAATGGGGACATGATATATGGTAACCATGTCGTCTATGATTGATACATTTATATTTGAAGTTGATTTCTTCACTTATAGTAATAATAAAATATGAAATTTCACGTATCAAGCGTTCTTTGGCTATTATAAGGGAAAATCCTATACTCTGGATTGTGTTGCATTGTGTGATGGGACCTGGGTCTTATAATAGCTTCATTTTCTTTATTTAGCATTGCGCTGTTGTTATATGCACTGGTATTCTTAGGGTAAAAACCCATTCCGTGTTATACCGCATGGTCCCTTGATTTACCGAACTTTAAAAATAAAGATTAATAACTATTTTAGTTCTCACACCAGTCACGTGACTGACTTGGAGTTTATTGTTTTAACCTAAACTCAGGGTACCCCTATTTTCCACACGGGCAGCCATTAGTTGGGTTTTGCAGATTTATATTCATAGGATCCTAGTTTATAGCTGAAGTGATATTCGGAAAGCTCTGTATCCGTGTATTCCTTTCAGTTATGTTTTGTATTGTTTTTCCACTGTAGTAATGTATTTAAATCTCTGATAATTATCAAATGTGTAATATTTATTCATACTCTGTATATTCTTGTATTCTGGTGGAATTGTTGTAATAAGCAATGAAATGTTCTTCTGTTTACGTTCTGATTTGTGTGGTCCTTAAAGTAATCCGAGCTTTCCTTTACGGGGAAGTTCGGGTCGCTTTATTTGGTCGAAGCTTTGGTTTACAGAGCTGGAGAATAAGGGACATTAGAACTGAACGAAAGAATTCATCAGAGATTGGATTAGTAATATCCAATGAGAATAACTCGTTAGAGATGGGATCAGTAGTATCCTAGAATGAGTGTGAAGAGTATATTTTTCAAATAAAAATGAAAACAAGTTTTGTTTTGAAAATTAAAATTAATTGTACATTTTTGAATATTTATTTTGTATTGAATTAGGACAATCTAGTATATGAAGATATTGCGTATACGCGTCATGAACGTATATTCGAAGTCCCAAATATACTGGGTAGATATAGGATCACACTCTAGTCGCCCGGAGACGATCCTGATGATTACTATAGTATCATCAGTATGTGTGTTCAAGTTTCAAAGATGTGATATCTATATATTTCCGTTAGATTGGTGTGAGAACCAAAATTATTTAGGATTATTTGTTGTGATTTGGCATCAAAAACATGATTTTGATTATATATGTAAAAGATACATGTTTGAAAAACTAATCAACTAATTGATTGCTGATTGTGTTGTTCGATTATTGGTTTGATTAATTAAATTTTTGAACAATTAGCCAATTAGAACCCAATGTTGAACTAAATTGAAAATTGTTAGGAATTGCTTGCGTATACATGCATATACATTGAACAAGTCATAGCAAGGAGGCTAGAGAAGAGGAACAAAATTGTATGCCCGACAAATAGGTACATTTTTACTAATTTCTTGGGTGATGATGATTTTATGAGCCGATTGGCTTTTTCTTTTTGAGATGAGAGGGCATGTGTGCCGGTTTGGGGATTTTCCCGATGCTCCCGGCACAAAGGAGGTTATGGCGAAATTTTTCGAAAATTTAGGGTATTAGCCAAATTTTTGAAAAAGTAGAAATTCTCAGAAACTGAAAAGTTGGAGAATGAAAGCCAGAATGAAAGTTGAGTTGATTATTCAAACAACTTTCAGCCCCATTCATTTTCGAGAACGAAAAGATTTTAAGTGGGGGAGATTGTAACAACCTGGAAAATCAGAACCAATTTAAAAAATTTATTTTAGCAATTTTAATGAATTTTGAATATTTAAAATGATTTATTTTAAATAATAATGACGAAAAATTATTTTCGACGAAGTTAAAATGAATAAATTTTATTTTAATTATATAAAGAGCCTGAAACGGCGCGACAGGTTGAAAATTCTATTTCGAATTTCAATTGAATATACAGAATTCAACATAAGTCAGAATTGAACGAAAC
Organism: Allium sativum; assembly: GCA_030737875.1. Taxonomy (NCBI): domain Eukaryota; kingdom Viridiplantae; phylum Streptophyta; class Magnoliopsida; order Asparagales; family Amaryllidaceae; genus Allium; species Allium sativum. The sequence continues at coordinate 202,650,967 of CM060926.1, read as the reverse complement.
TGGAAATATTTGAATCTGCTTGATGATATCTTTCTAACAAAGTTAAGAAACTGAGATTTCACTTTAGAAATGAAAAGTTACGTCCAGTTTAAAATTCAGAAAAGTCGCTGTGAAATTTATATATTACATATATATAAAGCCCTTAAAAATGGAAATTTTGCAAACGACCTTCGTTTTCGACGAAACCACTTTTTTTGGAACCGAGACGTCAAATTATTGCTAGATTCCAATTTCCATAATTTTTGAAATCAATATGTGAGCGTGGCAAAAGAAAACGTGTTTTAACATTTTCAACCAATTTGGATCGACCTGAAAATGGCCATTTTTCAAACGGTCTTCAAATTTGACGATATTAGTTTCGTTAGGACTGTATCATCAATAAGAAGCTGAAAATAATTTTTTTGAAATTTATAGAGTCCGTATGTGGCCTCAGTAAATAGAAATGTGCGTTCAAAATTGAATATATAGATTTAAATTTTGATTTAAATGGAAACTGATCGAAATAGCCGAACTGGCTTACGATACATGTCCCATTGTGTTCGGAATGGGGTTAAATAGCTAAGGGCGACAGTCACTAGGTTCGATTTGGGGTTCGGATGAAAGGTCAATTTTATAAAAAGGAAAATAAATTAAAATAATAATAAATAAATATATAATATACCCCCACCCCTCTCTCTCATCCCACTATCGTTCAAAAAGAAAAAAAAAAAGAAAACCCGAAGTCCCCAACGCCCTCACCCAGATCCACCGTCGCAGGCACCAAGGGCCGCCGTCCTACCCCATTCGCCGCCCATTGATGGGGCGCCCCCTCCCCCGTACTCTCTCTCCTCCCTCCGCAGATCCGAACCCAAGCACCCCCTTCACGTGAAAATGAGCCGCCACTTCAGCCCTAGCCGAGAAGCCTACCTCCGACCAACGCCTCCACCCTCGGCACCGCCACCGACACCTCGACCCCCTTAGCCTTCGGCGAAAACGCAGACCCTCCCCTCTTCGATTTACAGTAAGTATGTTTTATTTTTTTGTTTGTTAATTTAGTTTTTTAATCTCAATTAGCATTGTTTTTAATTTAGGTTTTTTGTGATATGAAGCATTGTTTTAAAATTTTGATTTTTAAAACTAAAAAAAATTGATTTAAAAAAAAAACTGAAAATATATGATTTTGATTTATGGATAGATCGGATTTTTAATGACATTAAGCTTTAGTTTTTCAAGGAATAAAAATTAGATTTTTATATAAATCTAAAGCGAATAAAAAGATAGGTTTTTTGTTTGTTAGAAAAGGATATTATTTTTTTGAAAATAAAAATATGATTTTTATATATGTATGATAATAAAAATATGATTTTTAAATATGATTTTTATATTAGTAGAGTATTAAAAATATAATTTTTATATATGTAGAGATATAAAAATATAATTTTTATATGTGTAGCGAAGTAAAAATATGATCTTTATAATATAAACATCAACATAAAAATATGATTTTTATGTATGAAGTAACAGTATAAAAATGTGATTTTTAATAATAAACTGCGTGATACAGATTGCGATGGTACTGTCGGAAAAAAAACCTGAATTCAAACTGTTCAGAGATAAGGACTGGAGGAGTGGATCCCAAAGGTGAGAACTCCTCACTGAATTTATTTATACAGTTATTTATTTATAGCTGCATATATGAACTATTCCCCGTCGTCCATAGACCATGGACGACTTGTGTGATTGTTTAATTTGGTTGATTGGATTATTTGGTTGAATTAGGTTTGGGAAATGAAATGGAATTGATTAGATTGGTATGTGCATGGCGCAGGCCATTATTAGACTGGGGATAAGGCTAGGCCTTATCTCATTTCTAGTATCGCGCCGTTATGCTGCCAAAATTTTCAAAAATAAGTTAGAAAAATAAAAATATCATTTTTATTAGGTAAATGAAGTGAATAGAATATTCATATGTTGAATAAAATATTTTATCGTTAAATACAGAATTTTTAACGTGTATATGAATAAAATAAATATTCATTTACAAATCGAGCGATTTGTTTATGTACACCCATTTAATTGATATTGATTGGAATGATATATTTTACACATCGCCCAACTGCACAAATAATATTCGGTATTTGTTGGTTGAAACCCCACACGGGTGTTAGGATGATATTTGACGTACACTAATCCCAATTGTTTAGTGGTATGTCGATCGACGGGTTGATAGGCTATTGTAAGCGTTAAATATTTTTATTTAATGCTTACGTAGTGTAGAATACACTCTGGATGATGGTTGATTGTTTATCATGGTTGTACTGTACATGTGTTGTATGAAATCCATATAATCAACATTATATGGTAATTGACTGTGTCTGATTCCAGTTCAGAAAGAATGAATATTTTAAAATAACGATTATTTTAAAATAATGAATATTTTAAAATAATATTCAGCAAAAGATCAAAATCTGATTTTGATGTCCGATTTGGGATGGACACGAATATATTTAAATATATAAAGCCATGTTGGTTAGATTAACGCCATTTTGACGTCAACGATATTCATATCGATTATATTCAATTTTATAATGAATATTGAAAATGAATTGATTTCAAAATCTGATGTTTAAAAATATTATCATGTATATGTTAATGATATGGAATACTCAATTTTGATTTAAAATTGAGTATGAAGTTGAAACCGCTTTTAAAAGAATTTAAAACGATTTATAAAATACGTTTTGAATGGAAATCGATGAAATATATATAATATTTATATTATATATATTAATGGCCTGAATAGAATGTGTCGCGCCGCGACAGTTCGCGAATTTCGACCATTGACTTCGAATTGACGTCACGGGAGATCCGACCGTCGGATTCTCCTAAAACCGAGACCGTTGGGTTCAAATCGAAAAGAGCTTTCCAACGAATATAAGAGATATGAAATCTAATGGTTGGATTTGGAATTATGTCCAAATCAAATTTGGAAAAGGTCATTGTAAGTGGAATTCGATGACCGTATATGGAAATCGACTGTAAGGGCCTTGATAAAATTATTAAAAATATCAATAAATTGTGTAAAATCATAATAAATGATTCAGATAGAATTAAGGTGAAAAATTCCATATTTTAAAAGATAAAAATATATTTTTGTCAAAATGAACTAGTTATGAACTAGAATTATAATCTAATATTTTTAAATAAATAAATTGGATTTGAAATGGTTTTAAAAATAACCAGAATTTCCAATATACGAATTGGAATGGATTTGAATCGAAATTATCTTCGGAATATTTATATGTTGGATTTCGTGATTATACAGATATGGTTATGGAAATTTTAAAGATATATATCGTTATTTCCAATATGATATTTGTTGATTTCAGAATTTGATATTGAATATAAGCCGATATATTTCTATTCAGAGCCTTGTATTTAATATCAAATGGGATTTTGGGTTTGTCGTGAACGGTGTCTTCACTAACACTGTTCTTAAACCCAGTTGAGAAAAGATTAAATCTTTTTATTTAGATTTAATGAAGTATACCAATTAATATTTAACTGGAATTGAATTGAGATTGATTTTTGGGTTTATCGTGAACTGCGTTTTAAATAACCCTTGTTCTTTAACTTGATTAACAATGAAATGTGAATGGGGTTTATCGTGAACTGCGTTTTAAATAACACTTGTTCTTTAACCCGATTTATGGTAAAATGTGATGTGGAATATATAAATCTTTAATTAGATTTGAACGTGAAATGGTAATTAATTTTACGGATAACACCGTGGTGTTAGATATGGAGTATTACCAGTTTTCTCCATGGGATGAATAGGCTGGGATTGGGAAATAAAATAAAATGATTACTTCGGTGTGGTTCGCTAATCCCGACTAGTTTGGAAAGCCTTAACATGGTTTGAAATGATATCCAAAGGAAGATCAAAAAATAAATTTAAAAAATATTATCTTTGATAAAATTTATGGGAACCTTTTCGTAATGATGTGAATATTTGAATAAAAGGATATTCAAAATAGGAATGAGGCGTATGTGGTGTTTTATAGCACTTGTTTATTATATATGCGGGTTATTTGGAATGGACGGGTTTTTACCCATTCTGAATAACCGATGTAACGACCCAGAAAATCTAAACCAATTTAAAAATTTTAAATTGGCTGAAATAATGGATTTTAAATATCTAAAATAAATATTTTAAATAATGGCAATGAAAAGTGAATTTGAATCGACAATTGAAAACGAATATAATTAATTATAATTATAAACAAGGCCTAAAAAGGCGCTGTAGTTTCAAAAATTGAATTCAAACTTTGTCGGACTATACCGGGCGCAAAACAAAACGGATTTTAGTGAAACCAAAAATATTTAAATCTGTTAGTGAATACCTTTCTAACGAATCTGAAAAATCGAATTTTCATAGCGGAAAGCAAAAGTTATGGCCGAATGAATTTTCAGAAAGGTCGCTATGGAATTTATATAGCCCGTGAAATTGTCCATTTTGCATACAACCTCGGAATTCGACGAAACCACTTTTGTTGGATCCGATATGTAAAGTTATTGCTAGGTTTCAAATTTCATAATTTTTGAAGCTAGTATGTGAGCGTGGCAAAAGAAAACGTGTTTGGGTCAATTAAAGTTAAATTGGATCGACTAGAAATGGGCCTTTTTGCAAACGATCTCAGAATTCGACGAAACTAGTTTTGTTAGGACCGTATCGTCAAAACATAGCTAGATTTATTTTTCTGGAATTTTTCGAATCAATTTGTGGCCCTGGCAAATTGAAATGTACGTTCAAATTAAATATTGAATGTTTTATATTTTAATTTGAATGGAAATTGACTGAAACAGTCGAATGGGCCTACGAAACATATCCCATTGTGTTCGTAATGGGGGTAAAACGCTAGGGACGACAGTCGTTGGGTTTAGATTGGTGGTCGCGTCAGAAAACCCCTTTAAAGACCCACCGACCAATTAGAATTTAAATAAAAAAAATAAAAAATCCTCAAACCCCCCCCCCTAACAGCTGCGATCGACGGCGACAAAGGCTCCCCGCTTCTCTCCTCCTTATCTCCTTCCACGTTCAATAAAATTCAACCCTTCTTTAGAGGATTTCGTAGGGATTTCTCCAAGCTTTAAATCCATCTAAGTTTCAGGGATTATCGTCGATTATATTGGGAGATCCAGGGCGCTGAAGTCACGCCGTTCGCACCCGAATCCTGGCCGAGATCCGCCACCGAGTTCAACGGCGTTCGGCGCGATGGTGAGCCCCTCCAAGCTCGTCGATGTGGCGTAGGCTGATCTTCATATCGTGCATCGGATCGAGAGAGAATTCGAAACCTAGTTTCGAACAGTTTTCTGAGGTAAGCGGCTGTTTAATTTAAAACTGATTTTAACAGTTTAAAACCGTTGCAAACTTCGAAAAATCATATCTTTTTCGTTCGTTAGCGAAATTCGATGAAACAGGAAACATCGTGACCGTGTGGACGTATTCAACATTTTAGAAAAGACCGCATATTTTTCTGAGCCTTCTGCTATTTTTGGTGGAGTGGAACCCAACGTGGGATTTCTAATTTATAAACAATATGGAAAATGACGATGTATAAATTATATAGTCGATGTATGAGTTATATAAGCGTTGTATAAGTTGTACGTTCGATGTATAAGTTATGTATGCATTGTAAAAATTATATATGTGTTGAAATAGAAGTGAATCGCTATATATATATATATATATATATATATATATATATATATATATATATATATATACGCCCCTCGTCCATAAACCATGGACGATATTTATTGGTTGTGATTGGTTTGAAAATTGATTGATAGCGAATGGTTGTTTGGGATTGTTTGTGGTTGATATTGATTGATGGTGGTTGAAAAATACCCATTTGTGGTTGAAAAATATTTGGTTGAAACCACATAGGATTAGTTTGTGGAAATGAAACAAATATATACATGCCGCCTGCGTGCGAACTAGATGCATGATCCCCATTGTCAAAAACCGCGAGGTTTTAAGGTAGAGCGAGGAGCCGTACTAGGGACGGTCCCGGTTTTAACTACCCTGCCGTTATGCTGCCGAAATTTTGAATAATATTCATGTGTTTGAATTATTTTCATTTGCTGAAACTATATTTGTTCGTTGAATAGAAAACCTTCATGTGTTGAATCGATATTCATTCGTTGAATTGAAATTCATGTGTTGAATGGTATTCGTGTTTTAAATATAAAAATCACATTTTTATCTATATATATAGACTATAGAAAACCTTCATGTGTTGAATCGATATTCATTCGTTGAATTGAAATTCATGTGTTGAATGGTATTCGTGTTTTAAATATAAAAATCACAATTTTATCTATATATATAGACTATAGAAAACCTTCATGTGTTGAATCGATATTCATTCGTTGAATTGAAATTCATGTGTTGAATGGTATTCGTGTTTTAAATATAAAAATCACATTTTTATCTATATATATAGACTATAGAAAACCTTCATGTGTTGAATCGATATTCATTTGTTGAATTGAAATTCATGTGTTGAATGGTATTCATATATTGAAAGAAATTGTTTTATAATAAAAATCCCAATTTTAACATCAATATGAAATGTATAAAATAATCCTGTTTTGAAACAATTTGTTTTGCAATAAAAAAATCATATTTTTATCACCTATATAAGCTATATAAAATAATAGTGTTTTGAAATGAATTGTTCTACAATAAAAATCACATTTTTATTATATACATGAATTGTTGAAATGTGAAGTGTTAAAAATAGCAACTCGGTCAAATAAATATGCATGAGTTGAAATATTCACTAATTAGCTAATGATATGATTTTTGCCTATGCATGCAACATTAGAATGAATGGTGTTTTAAAACCAAATGGAATCAAATATGAAGTTGAATGGAAAATGATAAGTGATAAGAACTGTATATATGTACATGCATATTTATTGAACAGGTAATAGCAAAGGGGCTAGAGAAGTGGAATAAAATTTTGTGCCCGACAAATAGGTACACATTTACTGTTTTGTTTGGGTGATGATTTTATGAGCCTGTTGGCTAGCCGCTTGGCTTTTCCTTTTTCTTTTTGACATGAGACGCCCGTGTGGCTATTTGGGAATTTTCCCAGCCCCTCCCGTACAAAGGAGGTTGTGGCGAATTTTTCCAAAATTTAAAGGCGTTAGTGAAATATTTGAAGTGAAAAAGATATTGAAATTGTTGAATGAACTATATTTATATAAATATATAAATATAAATAAAATTAAAACGAAACGTGGCCGTGCAGTTCGTGTTTTGAAATCGTGATTTCAAACAACTAGTGCGGGAAATCCGACAATTGGATTTTCCCGAAACCGCAACCGTTGGGTTCGCCTTGGAATAATCTTTCCAACGGCACCAACTTTGTAAAAATCCAACGGTTGGATTGTCTGGAATGTTTAATTCAAATCTGAAGAAAAACAGCGCCAGAATCGATTATATATATATATATATATAATTATATTTAATCGAATAACGACGCTGCAGTTCGTATTTTGAAATCGAAACTTCAAACGATTGTACCGGGAGATCCGACCGTCGGATTTTCCCGAAACTGGGACCGTTGGATTCGTTTTGAAAAGACCTTTCTAATGATGTAAATTTTGTGTAGATCCAACGGTTAGATTTTCAGATATGTTGTAACACCCCACACCCGCTAAGGTCACTCACTAAGGGAATGCCTTAACTTCGGTGGAGCATTTTAAGTGAATATAGAACATAAAAATTACACAAGACAGATATAAATACTTGAAATTCTAAAACATCATTTCATTGCAGTAGAAGGTAAACATGTTTAGTTACAATACCATAAAGAGTCAAGTACTAAATATCCATCCTGATAAAAACATAAGTACATAATCCCACTACATAAACAATAGCCATAAAGGAAAAGATAAGCTGGGCTTTACATCACGGTCCAAGCTCCAGAAGATAGACAAAGAAATCTAATCAAAGCCCACTAGTGCTAGGCCCAACCTGAGGACCTGAGGGGGAAAAAGATAAAAACAACGGGGTCATACATAAGTCTGAGTGAGCCCTATAACTTTAACAACACAATCATTAAAGTAATTAGGGTATGATATAAACTTGGTATGGGATGACTGGGGATAAATGACTACACTAAGTAGCCAACTAAACATAAGGGAACTAGGACAACGGTAAAGACGCATCTACCCACCCAAGGATAATTACTAACTGCACCACACCAGTCATTCCTACTTAAAGGTTGATCCCACCCAAGGACTTAGAGAATTTACCCAGTAGTTTCGTGTACCCCTAGCTGACTACATAGGTGTCGTCTGCCCCTATCTCCACTAGGTGTACCCACTACTCCCAAGCGATTGGCTCCCTACCGTAGATACCCGTGCTGGCCCCACAATGGGGTGTATCACTCCCCAAAGTGGCAACCCGATACAACAAATGGTGCACGACTTATACCTACACGATGCAACAACGTCTTACCTACCAGCCCGGGTCCACACATGCATATGAAACCCGTTGGACTCGCGTTGCCACCGTTAACCCGTTTTGGCCTCTTATAATCAACCCAGTACGCGTGTCCCGTCCTCGACATGGGTCGAGCCCAATAAGATACATATGGGTTACTGGTTGAAATGGGCCCCCACAAGCTACCACCTAAGCTTGTCAATTTATCTAGTGCATCCCACTTAACCCTTTAATCATGTTTAATTACATGTTTCCACTTGGTTAAGTATTCTAATCGTATTTTCTATTGCTACCCAAGGCAACCCACTAGATTTCCCCATGCCACCCAAGGCACTAACTTGATTTCCACATGCCACCCAAGGCACCCACTTAACCCCTCATGCCCACTACATGCTTATCTGGTTAAGTGTTTCTTAATTGATTAAGAACGTAACCGTTGTAAAGACCTCTCACATTAGACTATCTTTTATGGCAGCTGGATTTGCCGATTGGGTCCGGGCAGCCTTACGCCATAACCGAGTCTAACCTCGTGTCTTTACACTTGTCACATATATAGTTTGTGCCTAAGACCTCTCACATTGGGCCGGTCATTTGTAGCCGCTGGATTTGTCGGTCGGTTCCGGGCAGTCTTATGCTACAAAAGGGTCCAACCTCGTGTCTTAGTCGATTAATTACACCTAATTAATCACCCCCGAATTAATTTTCCCTAATTAATTCCAATTTTAACGATGTACATAATTGACTCAATTATGTCCATCACTTTATGGTATGCATAATCATACCAACTTCACACCATTTCATTAACATGTATATTAACCCCATCGTTCCCCACGTAATTCGCTAACATGACATAAAAGGGAAGATTCATCATAAATATAATGGGTTCAACTTGCATAGCATTAGCATCAACATGGGTTTAAAGGTGTCAACATGCATATAGCATCAACCCAACTAGCATAAATAGTCAACCCAAACTTGCATGAATCACATATGTCATAAGGAGGTTAACTTGCATAAGTTATTTATGTCATACAAAGGGGTAAACTTGCATATGTATGTATGACATACAAAGGGGTTAACTTGCATATGTATGCATATCATTCTAAGGTGTAAAATTGCACATGTTACTTGCATATCATCAAACACCAAACTTGCATAACATGTCATATGTGAACTTGCATATAATCATACACCAAACTTGCATAACATATCATATATGAACTTGCATATAATCATACACCAAACTTGCATATCATGGTGTCATAATGGATCAATGTTTCTCATATGACTTGCATAACTTGCATAGCATCACAAACACATAGCATATGACTTGCATAACTTGCATAACATCATGAACATGTAGCATATGACTTGCATAACTTGCATAACATCATGAACATGTAGCATATGACTTGCATAACTTGCATAACATCATGAACATGTAGCATATGACTTGCATAACTTGCATAACATCATGAACATGTAGCATATGACTTGCATAACTTGCATAGCATCATTAACACATAGCATATAACTTGCATAACATGCATAACATCGTTAACACATAGTATATAACTTGCATAACATGCATAACATCATTAATACATAGCATATAACTTGCATAACATGCATTGATCCACATTCATAGCTATAACCTCATTATATCCTATTATAATCATTTCAATAATTGGTCATTAAGGCTATAGAAAACTCACAACTTGTTGATTAGCACTCCTAAGAAGAAGCTTAAGTTGCTAGAGTTGATTAGAGATTGATTTGTGATGCTATCTTCTTCTACAAATTGATGGAGGCTCCTTCAGGTTGCATTTTGACGGCATGACAGCATTGTATCTATTTTTAGTATGAATTAGGGTAGTCTTAGGGTGTATTTATAGAGTAGTTAGATGTTTTAGGCCATTAGATTAACCCTAAATTAGATTGGAGCCGTCAGATCACGTCCTAGCCACTAAAACACTGCCCAAAAGACAAGCTGGTGCACCCAGGTTACCTGGGCTCGACCAGGGAGGTCGACCCTAGGGTCGACTCCCCAGTCGACCTGGGGGGGAGGTCGACTCCCCAGTCGACCCCCAGGTCGACCCCCTGGGGCTGGCGGGATTTTTCCCGCCACTTCTGAAAATTGAAATTTTTGTTTTTTAAATCTGAATTTAAATTTCTGAAAACTTCTTTGGGCCCTATCTGGGTCATACGGACTCCGATTTTCGAAAACTCGGACTCTATTTCGCGTATTTTTCTGAGACGAACGCAATGGCATAGCCCATTTCCCCTGATTCAGATTTTTAAATTTAATTCTGCCCTGTTTTATATTATAGCAAGTTATTCAACATACGGGGTGTTACATTCTCCCCTACTTTAAGGATTTCGTCCCCGAAATCTCTAAGTCAAGAAGAACGTATCCTACCAACCAAACAACCATCTACTAAACCATCAAACACTGGCATCCATTGTCCTTAGAGTTTCTAATGCTATATGAACATATGCAAAGAGTGTGTGTATATGTTCCCTGTCTAATGCAAAATCAGGCGGTCTACTGATTCAGTTGACCTCCTTAATGCAAACCATGATTGTGCCATGCATCCAATATGTATGCGAAAGAACCTTATCGACACATACCATTTCTACATGAGTGCACAATCATTCACCAAAATGCATCATCCATATGATAGCACAACCATTATACATCCATTAATATAGCTACCTACACACAATTTTATGCAATATGCAATATGAAGTGATTGAGCCGATCTAGTGCCTAGAGTGTGTGTATATGCATCCACGAGCAACCACTAGCAAACACTTGCATCCACACGCATCCATCAAACATAACATGTCTCAAACACATGTTTCAACCATAGGTTTTACCCTATCTAAAGGTCAAAGGTACTAATGAGAGGACATACTAAAGATAAGATAAGTACTAGACAAACGATAAAGGAGAAGTTAAAAGACATACCCTCAAAAAGGAATGGGTATAGTGAACGCATCTTCGCTTCTGTCTCCCAAGTAGCATTGCTCTCATCCTCTCCCCATTGCACTTTGACTAGTCGCACCTCTCTGTTCCTCAACTTCCTAATCTCTGACCTAAGGATGCGGGTAGGAGCTCGTCGAATAGTCGCATCACGCTCTACCTCCACTTCTTTAAGTAAGCTCGGCTCTATCACCTCTGCGGTCTCATGTAGGCACTTCCTCAAATGTGACACATGGAATACGTCATGTACCCCACTAAGTCTCTCGGGTAAATCCACTCTATATGCCACCCGTCCAATCCTTTCCTTAATAGGAAACGGTCCAACAAATCTTGGAGCTAACTTCCCAATGGACCCAAAGCGAACTACATTCCGTAATGGAGATACTTTGACCAAGACCATGTCCCAAACCTCAAACTCCAGATCCGTCCTCCTCTTGTCCACATAAGATTTTTGTCTATCTTGCGCTGCTTTCATCCTTCTTCGAATCAAATCAATCTTTTCCGAAGTCTCTCTAACCATATCTGGCCTAAGCAAGATCTTATCCGTAGATTCCCACCAACATGTAGGTGATCGACAAGGCCTTCCATAAAGAGCTTCGAAAGGAGCCATACCAATACTGGACTGAAAGCTGTTATTATACGCGAACTCCACCAATGGAAGATGCTCTTCCCATGTACCTCCAAAATCTAAGATACAAAGCCTCAAAAAGTCTTCCAGAACACGATTCACCCTCTCGGTCTGGCCGTCCGTCTGAGGATGATATGTGGTGCTCAGACACAATTGAGTCCCCACTACTTCTTGCAAACTTTTCCAGAACTCGCTAGTGAAATAGGATCTCGATCACTCACTATGCTAGAGGGTACCCCATGCAATCGAACTATCTCTCGAAGATATACTGAAGCTTGCCATGGAGCAGTCCTCTTGCTCTTCACAGGTATGAAATGGGCGCTTTTAGTAAGTCTGTCTACCACAACCCAAATTCCCGTATTACCCTTTCTCGATCTGGGTAACCCGTCAAAAAAATCCATCGAGACGCTATCCCACTTCCATTGCGGAACTTCCAATGGGTGAAGCAACCCACCTAGTTTCTTTTGCTCCGCTTTAACCTGTTGGCACACCATGCATCTAACGACATACTCGGCCACATCCTTCTTCATTCCGGCCCAAAAGAAAACTCGCCTCATGTCTTGGTACATCTTGTCCCCACCGGGATGAATGGTCATCCTAGAGCGGTGTGCATCATCAAGAATAGCCTTCCTCAAACCCTTGTCTTGCGGTACACAAAGTCTACCGTCTCTACGCAAGCACCCCCTATCGTCTAGGGTGTACCTACTCAAATGGCTGAAAGACTCCCCCCTTATGAGCCTCTCTACCAACTCAACCAACTGTGGGTCGTCCCTCTGTGCTTCTCCAATCCGCCCCAAAAGTGTAGGTCTGACCTCCAAGGATGCTAGCAAGCCGGGTACATAATCAACGGAAGGTCTGAAATCAAACATCGAGATAAATTCCAAGCTTCGTCGTTCCACGAACAATGGACTCAAGGACAACATTTTTCTACTCAAGGCGTCCGCCACCACGTTACCCTTGCCAGGGGTATACGCTATCTCGAAATCATAGGATGCTAAGAACTCCATCCACCTTTGCTGTCTCAAATTCAAATCCTTCTGAGAAAACAAGTACTTCAATGATTTGTGGTCAGTGAACAATTCGAATCTCTCTCCCAGAAGATAATGGCGCCAAATCTTGAGTGCAAAAACAATAGCGGCCAACTCTAAATCATGGGTAGGGTAATTTTTCTCATGCTTTCTCAACTGCCTTCCACCATAGGCTATTACCCTTCCCTCTTGCATTAAGACTGCGCCCAGTCCAGTCCCACAAGCATCGGTATAGACAACAAATGGCTTACTCCCATCTGGCAACACTAAGACTGGAGCTGTGGTTAAAGCTCTCTTTAACCGTCGGAACGCATCATCACAATCTACGTCCCATGCGAAGACTAGATTCTTCTTCGTCAAGCGAGTTAATGGGGCTGATATCTTCACGAAGTCCTTGATAAACTTCCTATAGTAGCCAGCCAACCCCAAGAAACTCCTCACCTCGGTAGCATTCTTCGGAACCTTCCAATCTTGGATGGATAATACCTTCGCGGGATCCACAGCTATCCCTTCCTTTGAGACCACGTGCCCCAAGAACCGCACTTCCTTCCTCCAGAAGTGACATTTAGATAATTTAGCCTTAAGGCTATGCGCTCGAAGAGTCTCCAACACTTCCCTAAGATGTAGAGCATGCTCTTCTTCACTCTTAGAAAATACTAAGATGTCATCCACAAAGACCACCACGAACTTATTAAGGAACTCCCTGAACACCCTACTCATCAAATCAACAAAGTATGCAGGGGCGTTCGTCAACCCAAATGGCATCACCAGCCACTCATAGAAACCATCCGGAGTCCTAAAGGCACTCTTGTCTATGCTATCCTCAGCCACCCTCAACTGATGAAACCCCGTGGCTAAGTCCAACTGAGAAAATACTGAAGCGCCAACCAACTGATCAAAGAGATCATCAATCCTCGGCAATGGGTGTCTATTCTTCTTTGTGAGCTTGTTGAGTTCTCTATAGTCTACACAAAGTCTGAGGGACCCATCCGCCTTCGTAGCAAAAACTACTGGAGCACCCCACTCCGATATACTTCGTCTTATGAACCCCTTCTCAAGCAACTCCCCTACTTGCTTATGGGGTTCCCTCCTCTCACGAGGAGCCATGTGGCGCACTGGTAAAGATACAGGGTTAGCATTATCCACCAGATATATTCGGAAGTCTATCTCCCGCTTCGGAGGTAAGCCCTTCACCTCCTCAAACACATCCGAGTATTCCCGGACCACTCTAACAGATCGCAAACTCTCGACCGAAGCGTCAAGCGATTCAAGATAACTTAGCATAACAGATTCCATGGGATTACAAGAGATCTCGAGAGTGTTCCCCAAACGGGTCATAAGCCTAACAACTCTCCTTTCGCAATCAAGAACGGCACCATTACTGGATAACCAGTCCATGCCCAAAATCAACCCATAGCCCGTGAAGCCCAAAACAAAAGCATCATATCTAAACTCAATGCTAAGTATAGAAATCTTCAAACCCAAACATATCATGGACAAATAAGTGGAGCCCCCAATTGGGTTTGAAACAACCAAGGGATCATCTACTAGACTGGTGTCTAAGTGCAGTGACTCAACTAATGATGATGAGATAAACGAATGCGATGCGCCAGAATCAAACAATGTACGGACAGGATGATCAAATAGAAAAACCAGACTTTCAAAGGAAATAGTTCTACCTCTTTCCTGAATCGGTGGAACCGCGAGAGCCTGAACTTGCCCCCTTGCCTGACCCAGTGCCACAAGAGCTTGCACCTGTCCTCCTGAGGTAGATCCCGTCCTTTGCCCCTTCTTAGGGCAGTCCTTCACTAGATGCCCTGCTTCGCCACAGTGATAGCATCCAGTCTTCTTCTTCTTCCGACAGTCTTTACTTATTTGGCCTGGTATCCCGCAATTGAAGCACTTCTTCTTCCCCTTGCCACTGTTGCCTTTCCCACCTTTGTTTTGTTGCTGTTGAGGTCTCTTTTGATCTCCCTTCTTCTCGGGTGCCTTATTAGCATTGGGACCCTTCTCTTCCTCATGCATGAGTGTCATGTCAACTAGCTTCTCAAAGGTGGCCCCCATAGGGATGTGAGTCATAGCCAATCCATGCATCGGTTCATTCAAGCCTTTAACGAACCTCAAAGCCTTCTTCTCCGGTGTATTCAACATGTCTATGCCAAACCTTGCCAATTGATTAAACTTGTTGACATATTCCTTCACCGAGAGGTTTCCTTGCTTTAGAGTCAAGAACCTTTCCATATACAAGTTTTCTTCCGCCCTTGAGAGAAACTTTGCCACAAATCTTTGCCGAAAATCCGCTCAAGAGTCAACGGGGCGTTCTCCATTAGTGACCTCCCACCAGAATGAGGCCTCTCCCTTCATTAACCAAGCAGCAAAATTGACTTTCTTTCCTTCTTCCATCTCAAAGATGTCTATCAACTCTTCCACCTCCTTAAGCCAATCTCTAGCCTCCACAAAAGTTTCTGATCCCTGAAAAGGTTTCCCTCCCATAGCTTTAAATTCCTTGCAAGTCTTAGCAAAAGTATCCGTGTGAGGAGGAGGAGGGGGAGGAGGAAGATCGGGGGCTACTGTTGGTGGAGGAACATTTGCTGGACCCGCAGTGGCGGCCCTAGCCTCCATCAACCTCCTATACCATACTGGTATCGTCACACCCTCCGGAAAGTTAAGATCTTCAGCCATGCTGAAACGAAAAAGGAAAGATTCAAAACGGAGAATTCGAAAGATAAAGATATGGCTATTGGGGATTATGCTTTTCTTTCAAAAACTTTTCTCTTTAAAGACATGTTTTTGAAAATACTTCTTCCAAAAATGTTTTTAGAAAAATAGTTTTCTAAAAATTTTATCTGTTCCGGTAACCTTCGCTCTGATACCACGTGTAACACCCCACACCCGCTAAGGTCACTCACTAAGGGAATGCCTTAACTTCGGTGGAGCATTTTAAGTGAATATAGAACAGAAAAATTACACAAGACAGATATAAATACTTGAAATTCTAAAACATCATTTCATTGCAGCAGAAGGTAAACATGTTTAGTTACAACACCATAAAGAGTCAAGTACTAAATATCCATCCTAATAAAAACATAAGTACATAATCCCACTACATAAACAATAGCCATAAAGGAAAAGATAAGCTGGGATTTACATCACGGTCCAAGCTCCAGAAGATAGACAAAGAAATCTGATCAAAGCCCACTAGTGCTAGGCCTAACCTGAGGACCTGAGGGGGAAAAAGATAAAAACAACGGGGTCAGACATAAGTCTGAGTGAGCCCTATAACTTTAACAACACAATCATTAAAGTAATTAGGGTATGATATAAACTTGGTACGGGATGACTGAGGATAAATGACTACACTAAGTAGCCAACTAGACATAAGGGAACTAGGATAACGGTAAAGACGCATCTACCCACCCAAGGATAATTACTAACTGCACCACACCAGTCATTCCTACTTAAAGGTTGATCCCACCCAAGGACTTAGAGAATTTACCCAGTAGTTTCGTGTACCCCTAGCTGACTACATAGGTGTCGTCTGCCCCTATCTCCACTAGGTGTACCCACTACTCCCAAGCGATCGGCTCCCTACCGTAGATACCCGTGTTGGCCCCACAATGGGGTGTATCACTCTCAAAGTGGCAACCCGATACAACAAATGGTGCACGGCTTATACCTACACGATGCAACAACGTATTACCTACCAGCCCGGGTCCACACACGCATATGAAACCCATTGGACTCGCGTTGCCACCGTTAACCCGTTTTGGCCTCTTATAATCAAGCCCAGTACGCGTGTCCCGTCCTCGACATGGGTCGAGCCCAATAAGATACATATGGGTTACTGGTTGAAATGGGCCCCCACAAGCTACCACCTAAGCTTGTCAATTTATCTAGTGCATCCCACTTAACCCTTTAATCATGTTTAATTACATGTTTCCACTTGGTTAAGTATTCTAATCGTATTTTCTATTGCCACCCAAGGCAACCCACTAGATTTCCTCATGCCACCCAAGGCACTAACTTGATTTCCACATGCCACCCAAGGCACCCACTTAACCCCTCATGCCCACTACTTGCTTATCTGGTTAAGTGTTTCTTAATTGATTAAGAACGTAACCGTTGTAAAGACCTCTCACATTAGACTATCTTTTATGGCAGCTGGATTTGCCGGTTGGGTCCGGGCAGCCTTACGCCATAACCGAGTCTAACCTCGTGTCTTTACACTTATCACGTATATAGTTTGTGCCTAAGACCTCTCACATTGGGCCGGTCATTTGTAGCCGCTGGATTTGCCGGTCGGTTCCGGGCAGTCTTATGCTACAAAAGGGTCCAACCTCGTGTCTTAGTCGATTAATTACACCTAATTAATCACCCCCGAATTAATTTTCCCTAATTAATCCCAATTTTAACAATGTACATAATTGACTCAATTATTTCCATCACTTTATGGTATGCATAATCATACCAACTTCACACCATTTCATTAACATGTATATTAACCCCATCGTTCCCCACGTAATTCGCTAACATGACATAAAAGGGAAGATTCATCATAAATATAATGGGTTCAACTTGCATAGCATTACCATCAACATGAGTTTAAAGGTGTCAACATGCATATAGCATCAACCCAACTAGCATAAATAATCAACCTAAACTTGCATGAATCACATATGTCATAAGGAGGTTAACTTGCATAAGTTATTTATGTCATACAAAGGGGTAAACTTGCATATGTATGTATGACATACAAAGGGGTTAACTTGCATATGTATGCATATCATTCTAAGGTGTAAACTTGCACATGTTACTTGCATATCATCAAACACCAAACTTTGCATAACATGTCATATGTGAACTTGCATATAATCATACACCAAACTTGCATAACATATCATATATGAACTTGCATATAATCATACACCAAACTTGCATATCATGGTGTCATAATGGATCAATGTTTCTCATATGACTTGCATAACTTGCATAACATCACAAACACATAGCATATGACTTGCATAACTTGCATAACATCATGAACATGTAGCATATGACTTGCATAACTTGCATAACATCATGAACATGTAGCATATGACTTGCATAACTTTCATAACATCATGAACATGTAGCATATGACTTGTATAACTTGCATAACATCATGAACATGTAGCATATGACTTGCATAACATGCATAGCATCATTAACACATAGCATATAACTTGCATAACATGCATAACATCATTAACACATAGCATATAACTTGCATAACATGCATAACATCATTAATACATAGCATATAACTTGCATAACATGCATTGATCCACATTCATAGCCATAACCTCATTATATCCTATCATAATCATTTCAATAATTGGTCATTAAGGCTATAGAAAACTCACAGCTTGTTGATTAGCACTCCTAAGAAGAAGATTAAGTTGCTAGAGTTGATTAGAGATTGATTTGAGATGTTATCTTCTTCTACAAATTGATGGAGGCTCCTTCAAGTTGCATTTTGACGGCATGACGGCATTGTATCTATTTTTAGTATGAATTAGGGTAGTCTTAGAGTGTATTTATAGAGTAGTAAGGTGTTTTAGGCCATTAGATTAACCCTAAATTAGATTAGAGCCGTCAGATCACGTCCTAGCCACTAAAACACAGCCCAAAAGACAAGCTGGTGCACCCAGGTTACCTGGGCTCGACCAGGGAGGTCAACCCCCAGGTCGACCCTAGGGTCGACTCCCCAGTCGACCTTGGGGGGGAGGTCGAATCCCCAGTCGACCCCCAGGTCGACCCCCTGGGTCTGGCGGGATTTTTCCCGCCACTTCTGAAAATTGAAATTTTTGTTTTTTAAATCTGAATTTAAATTTCTGAAAACTTCTTTGGGCCCTATCTGGGTCATACGGACTCCGATTTTCGAAAACTCGGACTCTATTTCGCGTATTTTTCCGAGACGAACGCAATGGCAAAGCCCGTTTCCCCTGATTCCGATTTTTAAATTTAATTCTGCCCTATTTTATATTATAGCAAGTTATTCAACATACGGGGTGTTACATATGTGTAAATCAAATCTGAAGAAAAACAGCGCCACGGCCGCATTATGGCCCGAAGTGTCGTTTTGAATAAATTGGCTATTTTAAAATAAATAAAAATAGCGATAAATCGTTATAAAATATCATAAACGATATGGAATGGAAATAAACTGAATTTGCTCGATTTATGTGGTATTTGATGGTTGAACGTGTTTGGTGTGAAAATTACATTAAAGAACAAAATTGGTGTTGTCGAACGATTTAACCACTTTAATAAATTGATTTGAAATTCTAAATATACGTGAATTATTTGAATAGGCCGAGTTAATTCTCATTTCAAATAATTGACCGACGATTGAAATTCGAAGATGAAGACGGTGGTCGAAGACCGGAGATCTTCACCTCGTTTGGATGGTAACCGAGGCCCTGATTAGGAGGCATACCGAAATATGGATAATGAGTGGTGATCGTCCAGACATACATGGTGATCGATGGGTTTGCGAGGTATTTAGTGCCTCCGGTTTCGTTCAGACCCAGAATGGACTTGTAAATGGACTATGTGTCTGACATTGGATTTTATTCTGTGTTGATTGATATCTGTTAAATATACATCTGTTTGGCGGCGGAGAATTTATTCTTTTGCTTAACGCCCTTCTCTGAGACGCACGAGCTCAGAGGTTGTATATCGATGGACATCAGTCGCATGGCATGAATTGCTAGTGTGGCATGCCTAAGTGGCAAATGATCAGGGCTTCTGTTGAAAAGCAAAGTCTTGTGGTGATGATCAAAGCACCGCCTGTGTGGTGTAGCTTTGTGTATAAAGTGGACTCGCGAGCCTCACACCCCGGTGCGAACCAGAAACGGGAGGAAGGACCTCAGGGAGGGCATGCGTTTCTTTCTAGCTAGGGTAGTGTCAGTGACCTACCAGTCCTAACATTTATATACTTTTCACCTGTGTGGTTGTTGTTGTTGCGAGGCGCCTTGGTTGGATCGGACGATCCGGGTCTGATGGAGTCATTCGTTGGCTCGTTTACGCCCCAAAGGGCGGGGAAACGTATTGTTCAGGAATTTTAATCCACATCGGTGGATCGGCCCTGTCAATCCTAGGGTCACTCGAGCTCTGATCCTGTGGCTCGGGCTAGAGAGTAGCGAATTCGGTAAGGACTATCTTTTGCCTCGGTTCATGACGGAAATCCAATTTCCAAATACGACATCGTGCGGTTTTGATTGTATATATATATGGCGACATGATATATGGTACCCATGCCATCTATGATTGATAGTTATGATTTGAAATTGTTTTCAAAACATATAAACACTAGCAATAACATCAATTGCCTTTGTTTTATTCGTATCAAGCATATTTTGGCCGTTATAAGGTAAAACTCTATCCTTCGGTTTGCGTTGCATTGTGTGATGGGAACTGAGTCTTATAATGGCTTCATTTTTATAAAATGCATTGCGTTGTTTAAAAGAAAGATTTGTTTTAAAGCACTGGAAATCCAATGGAGTAAACCCGTTCCACGAAAGTGGCGTGGTCCTGTGATTAGCCAATTATATATGTGTTGATTGAATTTCTCATACCAGTCCCATGACTGACTCGTAGTTTGTTTCACTTTCAAACTCGGGTGCCCCTTTTTCTACACGGGCAGCCTTGTATTCAGGTTTAGCTGGTTCTTTTTGGATAGCTGGAGCTGAAGATGGATTCTATCATTTATCTCTTTTTATGCTGTTCAGCTCCTATTGTACATATTTTGTTTATTTCCGCTGTAGACATTTATGTATAGCTGAACTGTATTTGTACTAAGTAAGATCCCATATACTGTGTAACTCTGATGACTACTTTTATCCAGTATATTCTATTGTTCATTATCTGGTGTATTTATTTAATTCTGTTCTGCTGTTATCTGTTTCTGTGTTATATTCCACAGATAACCCTTGTCGCCGTCAGTACGGGGTTTGGGGTCGTCTCATTTGGTATCAGAGCTTTGGTTAAGCTTTGTTCTGGAATATAACATATTAACGAACTCGTCAGAGATAGAACCAGTAGTGTTCTAGGACGGGTAACTCTATACAGATAGGATCAGCAATATCCTAGTATGAGTAATGCAGAATGAAATTACACCTCGTTAGACACATTTACATTTGAAGTAATTGTCCCTATATTTTTAAATACCTTTTCTGTGACCTGACACTTGATCTGCTGTTTGCAGAAGTACTGGAAAATGAGTGTCAGAAACAGAAGGAATGCAGAACCGGATATTGAGGCCCTATTAATCAAATATCGAAATATGGGTGGAATACCGTTCTCTGGTGAAGAATCCATTATGAAGACACAGGCTTGGATTCGTTTGGCCGAAAAGATCTTTGATGGTTTAAAGCTGAGGGATGACCAGAAAAGATTACTGGCCTCCTGGGCACTCAAAGACGAAGCTTTGTTCTGGTGGGATTCGGTTATAGAGAATAATCCAGAGGGTGATATCACCTGGGATAAATTCAAGGTGATTTTCCTAGAAAGATTTACTCCTCCAGAAGCGACCGAGTGATTATGCGACGAATTTTCTTATCTGATACAAGGTGATATGACCATCCCAGAATATCATAAGAAATTCAACGAACTTTCTCACTTTGTTCCACATCTGATCAAGGACCCAAAGAGGAAGAATCTTAGATTTATTCACGGACTTCAAAGAAAATATCAGAACAGTGTGATGAGGAATGTGAAGCTTCCTTTCTCAGAAATGATATACTTGGCTTATCAGTACGAAGATCAAGACAAGAAAGGTACGCTACAGTACGAAGAAGAAGTCAGCTCTAGTAATAAATTGAGTCTGAAACTGATTGTCCTGAGGCCAGTACAATGTCTGAAGTCAGTAAGGGGCCTGAAGTAAATCGAAAAAGGGCCAGATCCGAAAAAGAAACAGTAACGACAGCTGTATGCAGTAACTGCAATAGGCAAGGGCACCTTTCGGTAAGTTGCAGATCTTTCAAGAAACGAGTAAGGGACGGGTCTAAACCCGGTAAGAAGTTTCAAGAGATTAGGAAGTGCAGCCAATGGCATCAACCCGGTCATCTTTCAAAGGCATGCCCGCTATTCAGAAAACCTAAAGCAGTACATGTAAATGAAGTGGTAGAAGTACCTGCATCCTCGTCTGCTCAGGAAAGGTCTGATGTTTTAGAAGGCACGCTCAATGTCAAAAACATTCCAGTTAAAGTACTATTTGACATAGGCGTGTCACGAAGCTTTATTGCAAAGAGTGCAGTCAAGAAGTTGGATTTGAATTTGAAGAAGCTCAAAGTGCCAATGACTGTCCAAAATCCAGTTGGGGGTTCCATCAATCTTAGTTGGAATTGTGCAGTACCTGTCTCTTTTTCTTGCTATAAATTCCCTATTATCTCTATCGTCATGATTTTAATGAATTCGATATTATTCTGGGATTGGATTGGCTAACCAAATATGAAGCAGAGGTTAGATGCGCCGAGAGAGTTGTTAAGGCAAAGGCACAATCGGGGAATTATATAACCATACCATGTGAAGGCCCAACTTCAAATAGAAAGGACTTCTGGGCAGCTTTGGATGTTTCTCTTGCCCAAATAGAAAAGGTCCCTGAAGTCACAGAGAATATTCCCGACCTAGTGAAAGATATTCCTGTCGTTAAAAACTATGCGGATGTGTTCGAAGAAGTTGTTCGTTTACCTCCGCAGAGAGAAATAGATTTCAAAATTGCTTTAATTCCGAATGCCAGGCCGGTAGTTCATGCTATTCGAAGAATGTCCTTGAAAGAGAAAGAGGAATTAGACAATCAAACACGACAGCTAGTATGGAAGGGTCTGATCAGGCCTAGTTTCTCTGATTGGGGTGCAGCAGTGGTGTTTGTTCCAAAATCTGACGTTACTCTACGTCTATGTGTGGATTATCGTGATCTGAACAAACAGACAATAAAGAACAAATATCCATTGCCGCGAATAGATGATTTGTTGGATCGATTAAATGGAGCAAAAGTATTTTCACGAATGGACCTAGCTACAGGCTTCCATCAACTTCGAATTGCCGAAGAGTGTGTTCCAATGACAGCATTCAGAGGTCCCGACTTATTCTACGAGTGGTTAGTTATGTCATTCGGCTTATGTAACGCTCCAGCTTACTTCGTCGATCTGATGAATAGAGTGTTCAGAGGAGTTTTGAATAAATTTGTTCTGGTTTTTATTGACGATATTCTAATCTTCTCTAAATCAAAGGCCGAACATGAAAAGCATCTGGAACAGGTTCTAGAAATTCTGAGACGGAATGTATTAAAAGCCAAATTTTCCAAATGTATCTTCTGGCAAGATGAAGTAAAATTTCTAGGCCACATCGTATCGAAAGAAGGAGTCGCTGTGGATCCAAGTAAAATCACAGCTATTCAGAATTGGAAACATCCCAGTACCCCCACTGAAGTCCGCAGTTTTCTCGGATTGGCTAGCTGTTATCGGAAGTTCGTTAAAAACTTTTCGAAGATATCTGGTCATTTAACGAAGCTCACGAAGAAGCACTCTAAATTCAAATGGACTACAGAAAGTGAGGAGGCTTTCGAAGAGCTAAAGTTAAGACTAACGACTGCTCCAGTGTTAACCATCATCGACGGCAATCAGGATTTGAAAGTCTGGACTGATGCTTCTAGAGAAGGCCTTGGCTCAGTGTTAATGCAGAGGGGCCAAGTGATTGCTTATGCTAGCCGTCAGTTGAAGCCGCACGAAAAGAACTACGTAACTCATGATCTTGAGTTATTGGCTATAGTATTCGCTTTGAAAATCTGGAGGCATTATCTTCTGGGTGAGAGATTCGAACTATTTACAGATCATCAGTCGCTGAAGTATCTGTTCACCCAGAAGGACTTGAATCTGAGGCAGCAACGTTGGCTGGAGTTTCTAGCAGCATATGACTTTGAAATTATATACACTCCAGGGAAAGCCAATGTCGTGGCCGATGCGTTAAGCCGAAAGAATGAGATGATCGCCAGCTTTATTATCACGACTTCATTGATAGATAAAATATCTGCTCTTCAGAAGGATGATCACTTCATTCAGAAGATCAGGGAGATAATTCAGAAAGGCGAACCCTCGAGTTGTCAAGTTGATAACGATGGAATTCTAAGGCTCAAAGGTCGAATCTGTGTCCCTAACATTCCTGAGCTTCGAAAGGAAGTACTGGATGAATGCCACAAGTCAAAACTTAGTATCCATCCGGGGGTAAGCAAAATGTACAATGACATTAAACGCACTTTCTGGTGGAAGTCGATGAAGAGGGACATTTCTTTATATGTTAGCCGATGCCCTACTTGCCAACTAGTCAAAAGCGACCAACAGAAACTAGCTGGATTATTACAACCGCTAGACGTTCCAGGTTGGAAGTGGGAACATATTTCTATGGATTTCATTGATGGTCTTCCCAGAACCAGAAAAGGGAATGACAGTATTTGGGTGATCGTAGATCGCTTCACGAAGACCGCCCATTTCATACCTATCAGATCAAATAGGACTGCTCAGAGTCTGGCGCAGATATACTTCAAGGAAACAGTTAGACTACATGGAGTGCCGCTCAGTATAGTCAGTGATAGAGATACAATATTCACTAGCAAATTCTTGGAATCGTTTCAAGTCGAGCTGGGAACGAAGTTGAACTTGAGCACCGCTTATCATCCTCAGACAGACGGTCAGACTGAGAGGGTGAATCGTATTTTAGAGGATCTATTGCGGGCTTGTGTTATAGATTTCGGTGGATCATGGGAAGTCCATCTACATTTGGCTGAATTCTCATAAAACAACAGCTACCAGGCGAGCCTGACAATGTCTCCATTCGAAGCATTGTATGGTAGACCGTGCCGATCTCCTACATGTTGGGTCGAAACTGGAAATAGACTTGTGTTAGGGCCTGATATGATCCGAGAAGCTGCCGACAAAGTTGATTTTATTAAGAAGCGATTATTGGCCGCTCAAAGCCGACAAAAGAGCTATTCCGATAGAAGAAGAAGAGATATATCCTTTGCTGTTGGCGACTACGTATATTTGAAAGTATCGCCGATGAGAGGAGTTATCCGGTTCGGTAAAACTGGAAAATTGGCGCCCAAATTCATTGGTCCGTTTCCTATTCTGGAACGGATCGGAACTCTCGCTTATAGGGTTAAATTGCCTGATTGGTTACCTGGAGTTCATGATGTATTTCACATATCTCAACTCCGAAAGCACGTTCATGATCCAGACTTGATCGTGGAAGAAGCAGCTCAGCAGGATATAGAAATTACTCTAGAATTAGCTGTGAGAAGGGAGCCGCTAAAGATTATCGGCAAAGAAACCAAAGAGCTGAGGAACAAGAAGTTTCACTTAGTCAAAGTGCAATGGAGTGGAGATCCGCAAGATTGTACTTGGGAAACTGTGGAGAGCATTCAGAAAGCTTATCCTAGATGCCGAGTGGATATCTCTGATTGACTCTGGTGCAAGGTACATTTACCCTACTTTGCATTACCATTTAATTCTCTACTATGTTGTTATTTTCTTTCCATGGATGTGCACTTTTAAATTCTATAGTCTGAATGATTTTAAAAAGAGTATAGAAATTGATTAGTATATTTTTGAAAGGTTGAAAACAATTGGATTGGTTGTTGTGTTGTGTGATTGTAGATTTATCAAACCACTTTCGACTTTGTTCCTTTTCGGGGACGAAAAGTTTTAAGTGGGGGAGATTGTAACGACCCAGAAAATCTGAACCAATTTAAAATTTTTAAATTGGCTGAAATAATGGATTTTAAATATTTAAAATAAATATTTTAAATAATGGCAATGAAAAGTGAGTTTGAATTTACAATTGAAAACGAATATATTTAATTATAATTATAAACAAGGCCTGAAAAGGCGCTGCAGTTTCAAAAATTGAATTCAAACTTTGTCAGACTGTACCGGGCGCAAAACAAAACGGATTTTAGTGAAAACAAAAATATTTAAATCTGTTAGTGAATACCTTTCTAACGAATCTGAAAAATCGAATTTTCATAGCGGAAAGCAAAAGTTATGGCCGAATGAATTTTCAGAAAGGTCGCTATGGAATTTATATAGCCCGTGAAATTGGCCATTTTGCATACGACCTCGGAATTCGACGAAACCACTTTTGTTGGATCCGGGATGTGAAGTTATTGCTAGGTTTCAAATTTCATAATTTTTTATCCTAGTATGTGAGCGTGGCAAAAGAAAACGTGTTTTGGTCAATTATAGTTAAATTGGATCGACCAGAAATGGGCCTTTTTGCAAACGATCTCAGAATTCGACGAAACTAGTTTTGGTAGGACCGTATCGTCAAAACATAGCTAGATTTATTTTTCTGGAATTTTTCGAATCAATTTGTGGCCCTGGCAAATTGAAATGTACGTTCAAATTAAATATTGAATGTTTTATATTTTAATTTGAATGGAAACTGACTGAAACAGTCGAATGGGCCTAAACAACATATCCCATTGTGTTCGGAATAGGGGTAAAACGCTAGGAACGACAGTCGTTGGGTTTAGATTGGTGGTCGCATCAGAAAACCGCTTTAAAGACCCACCGACCAATCAGAATTTAAATAAAAAAAATTCCTAGAACCCCCCTCCCCCCCCCCCCCCCCCCCGTAACAGCTGCGATCGACGGCGACAAAGGCTCCCCGCTTCTCTCCTCCTTATCTCCTTCCACGTTCAATAAAATTCAACCCTTCTTTAGAGGATTTCGTAGGGATTTCTCTAAGCTTTAAATCCATCTAAGTTTCAGGGATTATCGTCGATTATATTGGGAGATCCAGGGCGCTGAAGTCATGCCGTTCGCACCCGAATCCTGGCCGAGATCCGCCACCGAGTTCAATGACGTTCGGCGCGATGGTGAGCCCCTCCAAGCTCGTCGATGTGGCGTTGGCTGATCTGCATATCGTGCTTCGGATCGAGAGAGAAATCGAAACCTAGTTTCGAACAGTTTTCTGAGGTAAGCGGCTGTTTAATTTAAAACTGATTTTAACAGTTTAAAACCGTTGCAAACTTCGAATAATCATATCTTTTTCGTTCGTTAACGAAATTCGATGAAACAGGAAACATCGTGACCGTGTGGACGTCTTCTACATTTTAGAAGAGACCGCATATTTTTCTGAGCCTTCTGCTATTTTTGGTGGAGTGGAACCCAACGTGAGATTTCTAATTTATAAACAATATGGAAAATGACGATGTATAAATTATATAGTCGATGTATGAGTTATATAAGCGTTGTAAACCTCTTGTATAAGCATTGTATAAGTTGTACATTCGATGTATAAGTTATGTATGCGTTGTAAAAATTATATATGTGTGACGGCCCGCCCCGTACCAACCGACATTTGCTCCAAAAGTGCGTTGTACACATGTTCAGTTAGCACGGAACGGGTCGTCAGAAGGAAAAAGGAAGAAGGAAACGAACTAACAAGGAACCTGTAGAATGTCTCCCAGCGCATAGAACAAAATATAATAATAACATACTTGACATAAAACAGGAGAGACAGTGCATAAGCTGAAAACCAAAACTAATCATCATAGCAGCGGAAATCCAAAATACAGCTTATTACAACTTTCAAACTGTCTCCAAGCAAAAGCAAGATAAAGGAGGTACACTACTAATGCCCAAGTAGCGACCACCAACGACCCAAAGTAATAAGAGGAGACATAAAACTCTGGGTCAGACATAAAGCCTGGTATGAGCGATAAGCATCTAAAGTGAACAATAACAGGTAGACTAGAAACATACCTGAACCTGGACCTGCAACCAAAGAGTTAGCACTACATACTGTACAACACTTTAAGGTACCATATCAAACGGTGTAAAGATACGGAGGTGGGGGAGGTGTGCATGTCATAATGATGGCAAACAATCAAGCATAGCATCCATCCTCACATCTCTCACTCAGTGCGTAAAGCATACGATATTCACCACTTCGATCACCCAACATACCTTGCTACGATCACTTTGCCCCATGAAGTCATAAATGGCTTCACTACACTGATAACGTAGCCACAAATCCTTCGCTATGTCCACTTTGCCCCACGGAGTCACAAGAACCCCACTGCACTGGCTCATAGCCTTACTAATCCTTACTATGTCCACTCTGCCCCATGGAGTCACAGTGACCCCACTGCACTGGCTCATAGTCTTACTATGCATCACTTTGCCCCTCGGGTCATAATGACCCTACTGCACTGATAACGTAGTCTGGCTACCATTACCTTGCCCCTCAGGTCGTAATGACCCTACTGCACTGATAAGTAGCCATCATTCATTTTTATTGGTGAATCGAAGTTATGAACGTCGACAACTCCTTAGCACACGTCCCGCAGCAAAGCCCAACCATGAAGTGAACTCATTGGTTCCCAACTGGATCCTGAGCTCTAACTTCCCATATTGGACTACCTTTGCATCTCGGGTTATTGGTCAATACTGGGTCGGGTCGGGTTCTTCCTCAAGCCATCGGTTCGGGTCGGGTGTCCTCCATCAGTTCGGGTCGGGTCTTCTTCTGGTACGGTTCGGGTCGGGTGTCCTCTTTTGGTGCGGTTCGGGTCATGTGCCATTCCCCTCCGGTTCGTGCCTCCGCTCCGATCCGTCTCCATGCTTCCTTCACATGCTCCTATCTGATCCATCTTCATACTTCCGCTCCGATCCGTCTTCCTTAATCCGATCCGATCCCAGTTTAGTTAGCGTGGCCTTCCTTTTTGCCAATTTTCCCAAGAGACAGGTTCCGATCCGATCGGATACCTTGCCCAGTTCAACATATCCGATCCGAGCCCCCTATCCGATCCGATCCGAACCCTGCATTGTTTTCTGAAACTGTTCCAGCAAGTGTTTACGCCATTCGATGACGTTTTCGACCATTCGAACTATTGAAATCAATCACAAAGCATATCATACAGTCATAGCAACATGCATAATCAACCACAAACATCAAAACATCAACATGATAGGTTAAAATGGATCAAACATACCCAAAACCCCATATTTCCCCTTAAGCATGTTTAGGTGAAACTAACGATAGGATTAGCAAAACTTAACCAAACTAACCCAAAATCATATCAGAGGTCTAAAACATCATTTAAGAATTTATGAACATTTTTCCCGAATTTTACCGTGCTTAAATTCGCTAATTAGCACTAATTACCCTTAATTAGCCGTAATTAGTGTAAAACTATGCAAATCACTCACCTTAGCCACTAATAAACTAAGATCTGAAATAAATCTCTGATTTGATGTGAATCTCAATGCTAAACAGCAGCTCCAATGTTGCTTTGGGGTAGATCTTCCTAGATTAGAGGTTGCCAAGCCAAATCCTTGACCAAAAGGTGATTTGGGGGTGATTTAGAGGTTAGAGGCCATTTTTAGGTTTTCTTGGTGATAAGTGGAGGCTAGGAAACTGAAATGGAATGATTCTCTATCTCATTCCAGCCTTCCCATAACCCTAATCCCGAAATGGGTTATGGGTCTACTCACTAATCACCCGATTTGGCCCGGTTAAGCAGGTTTTCACCCTCCAAACATTATTTCAGCCATATCTCCCAAACGGCAAGTCCGTTTGGCTATTATGACCACTCTACGGAAAGGTAAACCATCAAACGAATATAATGGAAGTGGTTTCAGGTCAAAATTCCTTTCCAATCAAAAGTTATGGCCAAAACAGTACCAACTAGGGGCAAAATGGTCATTTAAAAATCGACAAAAATCATGAACATGGGAAATGACTCTAATGGATGTTTCCCAAAGTTACATGATCATACGACTTCATATGGGAATGGAATAAATATTCTACGATCCTCCGATGCATAGAATGCGGGTCATTACACTCCCCCCCCCCCCCCCTTAAGAAATTTCGCCCCCGAAATTCCCTAATCAAAACACACACAAAGGTCCCGCATGCCTATCAATCATAAAACAACAATCAAACATGCAAAACAAGCTAAACAAGTCTACCCTAGCATGCGGAAAAACTAAATTACGAAGTAAGTTTTACCAGGCAAAGAGTTCTGGATATGCCTTCCTAATGCTCTCCTCTGTCTCCCAAGTACAATCATTCTCGTCCTTGTCCCACTGAACCTTGACTAGCTTCACCGCCTTCCTTCGAAGTTGCTTCGTATCATGCCCCATAATACGAATCGGCTTGCGGTTCCCAACCGCCTCGGGTTCTACTTTGAAGTCCTCTAACTGATCAGGTGAAATAGTCATATCTGAGTCGTGAACGAACTTCCTTAGTTGGGAAACATGAAATACATTGTGAACTCCAGCCATTTTCTCTGGTAAGCCAACCCTATATGCCAAATTCCCGACTAGTTCAAGAACAGGGAATGGGCCAAAAAATCTTGGTGCCAACTTGCCTCTCCTACCAAATCGTATCACGCTTTTCAACGGAGAGATCTTGACAAACACCAAGTCACCAACGGAGAATTTCAAGTCTCTTCTCCTCTTATCAGCATAACTCTTCTGCCTATCTTGAGCAGCTTTCATTCGTTGTTGAATGATCTTAATCTTATCGGAAGTTTCCATCAACACATCTGGTCCAAGCACAAATTTCTCGCCAGTCTCTATCCAACATGATGGTGAGTTGCATGGTCTTCCGTACAAAGCTTCATATGGAGCCATACCGATACTGGATTGGTAGCTATTATTATATGCAAACTCTACTAGATTCAATTGGTCATCCCATGATCCACCAAAATCCAATATACAAGCTCTCAAGAGATCTTCCAATATACGATTCACCCTCTCCGTCTGACCGTCGGTCTGAGGATGATATGCGGTACTGAGATGTAATCCTGACCCTAGAGCCTCTTGTAAGCTCTTCCAAAACCCACTAGTGAACAACGGGTCTCAGTCACTCACAATGCTTTTGGGTACTCCATGAAATCTCACTACCCACTTCATATACAATTCTGCCAACTTGGTTGCCGTTCTGGTCGATTTGACTGGTATAAATCTTGCGCTCTTAGTCAATCGATCCACAATTACCCAAATGCTATCATATCCCGATCTAGTCCTTGGTAAACCATCGATGAAATCCATCGAGACTTGCTCCCATTTCCATTCGGGAATTTCTAATGGTTGCAACAAACAACTAGGCTTCTTTTGCTCGGCTTTAACTAGCTGGCAATTCATGCATTTGGATATAAACTTCCCAACGTCTCTTTTCATCCCTTCCCAGTAGTAAGTCCGCTTCATGTCTCGATACATCTTATTACCAACGGGATGTATAGTCAGTTTTGAGTGATGACATTCTCTAAGTACTTCATCTCTCAAACCATTCACGTTGGGCATAACTAGTCTTCCATTCTTTCGAAGCCATCCGTCTCGATCAAGCCCATACACACTCATCTCCTCACCATCGATGTCCATCTCTAACTTGGAGATGATTTCCAATAGATTAGGATCGTCCCTTTGAGTAGAACCAATCGCTCTATCAAAGTTGGTCTGATCGCCAAACTAGTTAGTATAACTAGATCCAATTCGCACCTTGGTCTGAAATCAAACCCCGCTATATACTCCAGTTGCTTCCATTCAAGAAACATTGCCCCTAAGCTGGCATGTCTCCTGCTCAAGGCATAGGCTACCGCATTACCTTTCCCAGGTGTATGCGATATCAAAATCATACGAAGCCAAGAACTCTAACCATCTCTGCTGACGGAGATTCAGATCTTTCTGAAAGAAGAGGTACTTTAACGGTTTATGATCGATAAACAATTCAAATCTTTCTCCCAAGAGATAGTGTCTCCACATCTTCAGCGCAAATACAATCACTGCCAATTCCAAATCATGGGTAGGATACTTCTTCTCATGCGGCTTTAGCTGTCGGCTAGCATAAGCTACAACCCTACCTCTTTGCATCAATACTGCACCCAGTCCGGTACCACAAGTATCCGTGTATACCGTCATCTCTTCATTCCCTTTAGGAATGACTAACACTAGCGTACGCGTCAACTTCTCCTTTAGACTCTTGAGGGCATCCTCAAACACTCGGTCCCAGACGAAGGACTGGTTCTTCTTAGTCAACTGAGTCAACGGTGCTTCTATCTTGGAGAAGTCCTGGATAAACTTATGATAATATCCAGCTAATCCCAAGAAACTTCTTACATCTGTTGCATTCTTGGGCGTAGGCCAATCCTGTACCATAGCCACCTTCGCAGGGTCCACGGCAATAACACTCTCTGAAACAACATGACCCAAGAATCTCACTTCCCTTCTCCAAAAATGACACTTAGAGAATTTCGCTTTCAATTGGTGTTTCCTCAACACCTCCATCACTAACCTCAAGTGTCCCTTGTGTTCTTCCTCTGTCCTTGAATAAACAAGGATATCATCCGCGAACACAAGAACAAACTTATTCAACTGATCTCTGAATACTCGATTCATAAGATCCACAAAATAGGCTGGTGCATTGGTCAACCCAAATGGCATGACCAACCACTCATAAAATCTAGACGGCGTCCTGAATGCCGTTTTCGGAATACTCTCTTCTGCTACTCGAAGCTGATGAAATCCTGTCGCGAGGTCCAACTGGGAGAACACTCTTGCTCCTTCCAGTTGATCAAACAAATCATCTATCCGCGGTAGAGGATACTTATTCTTCCTCGTTACCTTATTCAACTCGCGATAGTCCACACACAAACGAAGGGAACCATCTTCCTTAGTGGAAAACACAACTAGTGCTCCCCACTTGGAGACACTCCTTCTAATAAATCCCTTCTTCAAAAGATTGCTGACTTGCACCCCGAGCTCTCGCTACTCCCTTGGTGCCATACAACGAAGTGGCATCACTATAGGTCTGGCATCTTTCACTAAATCAATACGGAACTCAATCTCTCGGTGTGGTGGAAGCCCGGTCACCTCCTCGAAGACGTCCGGATACTGGCCAACCACGGGCACATCTGACAACTCATCCTGCGGGATGTCGAGGGAATTTACAAAACTAGCCATAACCCCATCATTAGGTAGGCTACCAAACACTACCCTCCGCCCATCATCCGCCCTCACTGTCACCAAAAAGCCCTCACAGTCTACCACCACCCCGTATCTTTGGAGCCAATCGACTCCCAATATAATGCCATACCCAGTAAAGCCCAAAACAAAGCAATCACAAACAAACATACATCCATGACTCGATAAAACCAAATTCCTGCAAATCATACTAAGGCTAGTCGAACCACCAATCAGGTTCGTCACAACTAATGGTCTATCGACTATCTCGGGTTCCAGTCCCAACCTATCTACCAGGTCACTAGATATGAAGGAACGGGAAGCCCTAGTATCAAACAAAACTCGAACTGGTATATCATAAATAGAAAGCATACCTTGAATAACAACATTCTTTCCTTTCTCCGTCGCAGTTGGGGCATTCGACGAAGAAGGAACAGCATCAATAGCATATGCTTTCACAATCTGCTTCTCCTTAAGAGGTTGCGGACACTTATCCTTATGATGTCCCACTTGACCACATTTGTAGCACTTCCTTTCTGCCGGCTTGGCCCGACATTCTTTAGCATAATGGCCCTTCTTTCCACAGCTGAAGCTCTCAATATCCTTCTTGCTCTTTTTCTGGCCACCGTTTGATTGGTCCTGCTTCCTCTTATTCTGAGAGTTATTCTTGCCTCCACCGTCTGCTTGCGGCTTTGGCCTTTCTGCAGATGCAGCCTCAGTCTTTGACTTAGGGTAAAGACTCTCTGATCTCAAAGCTTTCCCCACGATCGATTCAAAAGTCTCATCGATGTGGTTGATAAGCCTCTCCCCCAAGTATCCATCCAAACTAGTAATGAACTTCTCATTCTTCTTCTCAGGAGTGTCGATAAGAGACAGTCCATACTTCGACAAAGTATCGAACTCAGCAATATAATCGGAAACTGCCCTTCCGTTCTGCTTGAGTTCCAAGAACCTCTTAAACAACACCGACTTCTGGGCAGCTGGAATAAACTTCTCGCTAAAGCGAGCCTTGAACTGATCCCAGGTAACCTGATCTTCTGGAGTAGCTGTTCTAATGGCATTCCACCAATTCATCGCTCGCCCTTGCAGCTGATGAGACGCTAGCCTTCTCTTCATCGCATCGTCAAGACCCAAGTCATCGAAGATACGGTCACAGCTATCCATCCAATCTTGAACATTTGTGGCCGACTCCGTTCCGTGGAACGGCTTTCCACCAAGATTAGTGTAGTCTTTGCACAACTTGGCGAAATCGACCCTAGGCGCCTGCACTACTGGGCCAACACCATCTCCGGGATTGGGAACTGCCCCTTGCACTTCTCTAAGCATATCTCTCATGAGGTTAGTAAACATCGCCCTCATGTCTGCGGCATTCCGCTGGTTGGTCCCTCTACCAGCACCCCTCGTGTCTCGGCTCATCGTCAATCTGAAAAAGGGAAACGATTAACGACCCCGTGGTGGTGCTAGTGCAGTGCGACTTCATTCTTATACTACCAATAGTATATATATATAGCTTTTGAAAACCAAAGTAATCACAAATACGCGCTCTCATATACGTACTATCTCTCCCTGGTGTCTTTCCCTAGGTTAACTACGCAACCTAGAGCTCTGATACTAAGTGTGACGGCCCGCCCCGTACCAACCGACATTTTCTCCAAAAGTGCGCTGTACACATGTCCAGTTAGCATGGAACGGGTCGTCAGAAGGAAAAAGGAAGAAGGAAATGAACTAACAAGGAACCTGTAGAATGTCTCCCAGCGCATAGAACAAAATATAATAATAACATACTTGACATAAAACAGGAGAGACAGTGCATAAGCTGAAAACCAAAACTAATCATCATAGCAGCGGAAATCCAAAATACAGCTTATTACAACTTTCAAACTGTCTCAAAGCAAAAGCAAGATAAAGGAGGTACACTACAAATGCCCAAGTAGAGACCACCAACGACACAGGGAGAATATATATATATATATATATATATATATATATATATATATCATACGTGGAAGCCTCCTGCCCGCCTCCGAATCAGCTACTCGCGCATCACCAGCTAACCTGTCTCTAGTCTGCTCGTGTGAGCACCCAGAGTAATAAGAGGAGACATAAAACTCTGGGTCAGACATAAAGCCTGGTATGAGCGATAAGCATCTAAAGTGAACAATAACAGGTAGACTAGAAACATACCTGAACCTGGACCTGCAACCAAAGAGTTAGCACTACATACTGTACAACACTCTAAGGTACCATATCAAACGGTGTAAAGATACGGAGGTGGGGGAGGTGTGCATGTCATAATGATGGCAAACAATCAAGCATAGCATCCATCCTCACATCTCTCACTCAGTGCGTAAAGCATACGATATTCACCACTTCGATCACCCAACATACCTTGCTACGATCACTTTGCCCCATGAAGTCATAAATGGCTTCACTGCACTGATAACGTAGCCACAAATCCTTCGCTATGTCCACTTAGCCCCATGGAGTCATAAGAACCCCACTGCACTGGCTCATAGCCTTACTAATCCTTACTATGTCCACTCTGCCCCATGGAGTCACAGTGACCCCACTGCACTGGCTCATAGTCTTACTACGCATCACTTTGCCCCTAGGGTCAAAATGACCCTACTGCACTGATAACGTAGTCTTGCTACCATCACCTTGCCCCTCAGGTCGTAATGACCCTACTGCACTGATAAGTAGCCATCATTCATTTTTATTGGTGAATCGAAATTATGAACGTCGACAACTCCATAGCACACGTCACGCAGCAAAGCCCAACCATGAAGTGAACTCATTGGTTCCCAACTGGATCCTGAGCTCTAACTTCCCATATTGGACTACCTTTGCATCTCGGGTTATTGGTCAATACTGGGTCGGGTCGGGTTCTTCCTCAAGCCATCGGTTCGGGTTGGGTGTCCTCCATCTGTTCGGGTCGGGTCTTCTTCTGGTACGGTTCGGGTCGGGTGTCCTCTTTTGGTGCGGTTCGGGTCGGGTGCCATTCCCCTCCAGTTCGTGCCTCCACTCCGATCCGTCTCCATGCTTCTTTCACATGCTCCTATCCGATCCATCTTCATACTTCCGCTCCGATCCGTCTTCCTTAATCCCATCCGATCCCAGTTTAGTTAGCGTGGCCTTCCTTTTTTCCAATTTTCCTAAGTGCCAGGTTCCGATCCGATCGGATCCCTTGCCCAGTTCAACATATCCGATCCGAGCCCCCTATCCGATCCGATCCGAACCCTGCGCTGTTTTCTGAAACTGTTCCAGCAAGTGTTTACACCATTCGACGATGTTTTCGACCATTCTAACTATTGAAATCAATCACAAAGCATATCATACAGTCATAGCAACATGCATAATCAACCACAAACATCAAAACATCAACATGATAGCTTAAAATGGATCAAACATACCCAAAACCCCATATTTCCCCTTAAGCATGTTTAGGTGAAACTGACGATAGGATTAGCAAAACTTAACCAAATTAACCCAAATTCATATCAGAGGTCTAAAACATCATTTAAGAATTTATGAACATTTTTCCCGAATTTTACCATGCTTAAATTCGCTAATTAGCACTAATTACCCTTAACTAGCCATAATTAGTGTAAAACTATGCAAATCACTCACCTTAGCCATAAATAAACTATGATCTGAAATAAATCTCTGATTTGATGTGAATCTCAATGCTAAACAGCAGCTCCAATGTTGCTTTGGAGTAGATCTTCCTTAATTAGAGGTTGCCAAGCCAAATCCTTGACCAAAAGGTGATTTGGTGGTGATTTAGAGGTTAGAGGCCATTTTTACGGTTCCTTGGTGATAAGTGGAGGCTAGGAAACTGAAATGGAATGATTCTCTATCTCATTTCAGCCTTCCCATAACCCTAATCCCGAAATGGGTTATGGGCCTACTCACTAATCACCCGATTTGGCCCGGTTAAGCAGTTTTTCACCCTCCAAACCTTATTTCAGCCATATCTCCCAAACGGTAAGTCCGTTTGGCTATTATGACCACCTTACGGAAAGGTAAACCAACAAACGAGTTTAATGGAAGTGGTTTCAAGTCAAAATTCCTTTACAATCAAAAGTTATGGCCAAAACAGTACCAACTAGGGGCAAAATGATCATTTAAAAATCGACAAAAATCATGAACATGGGAAATGACTCTAATGGATGTTTCCCAAAGTTACATGACCATACGACTACATATGGGAAAGGAATAAATATTCTACGATCCTTTGATGCATAGAATGCGGGTCATTACAATATGTGTTGAAATAGAAGTGAATCGCTATATAAAAATATATATATATACGCCCCTCGTCCACAAACCATGGACGATATTTATTGGTTGTGATTGGTGTGAAAATTGATTGATAGCGAATGGTTGTTTGGGATTGTTTGTGGTTGATATTGATTGATGGTGGTTGAAAAATACCCATTTGTGGTTGAAAAATATTTGGTTGAAACCACATAGGATTAGTTTGTGGAAATGAAATAAATATATACATGCCGCCTGCGTGCGAACAAGATGCATGATCCCCATTGTCAAAAACCGCAAGGTTTTAAGGTAGAGCGAGGAGCCGTACTAGGGACGGTCCCGGTTTTAACTACCCTGTCGTTATGCTGCTGAAATTTTGAATATTATTCGTGTGTTTGAATTATTTTCATTTGCTGAAACTATATTTATTCGTTGAATAGAAAACCTTCATGTGTTGAATCGATATTCATTCGTTGAATTGAAATTCATGTGTTGAATGGTATTCGTGTTTTAAATATAAAAATCACATTTTTATCTATATATATAGACTATAGAAAACCTTCATGTGTTGAATCGATATTCATTCGTTGAATTGAAATTCATGTATTGAATGGTATTCGTGTTTTAAATATAAAAATCACATTTTTATCTATATGTATAGACTATAGAAAACCTTCATGTGTTGAATCAATATTCATTCGTTGAATTGAGAATGGTATTCGTGTTTTAAATATAAAAATCACATTTTTATCTATATATATAGACTATAGAAAACCTTCATGTGTTGAATCGATATTCATTCGTTGAATTGAAATTCATGTGTTGAATGGTATTCATATATTGAAAGAAATTGTTTTATAATAAAAATCCCAATTTTAACATCAATATGAAATGTATAAAATAATCCTGTTTTGAAACAAATTGTTTTGCAATAAAAATCCTATTTTTATCACCTATATAAGCTATATAAAATAATAGTGTTTTGAAATGAATTGTTCTACAATAAAAATCACATTTTTATTATATACATGAATTGTTGAAATGTGAAGTGTTAAAAATAGCAACTCGTTCAAATAAATATGCATGAGTTGAAATATTCACTAATTAGCTAATGATATGATTTTTGCCTATGCATGCAACATTAGAATGAATGGTGTTTTTAAACCAAATGGAATCAAATATGAAGTTGAATGGAAAATGATAAGTGATAAGAACTGTATATATGTACATGCATATTTATTGAACAGGTTATAGCAAAGGGGCTAGAGAAGAGGAATAAAATTTTGTGCCCGACAAATAGGTACACATTTACTGTTTTGTTTGGGTGATGATTTTATGAGCATGTTGGCTAGCCGCTTGGCTTTTCCTTTTTCTTTTTGACATGAGACGCCCGTGTGGCTATTTGGGAATTTTCCCAGCCCCTCCCGTACAAAGGAGGATATGGCGAATTTTTCCGAAATTTAAAGGCGTTAGTGAAATATTTGAAGTGAAAACGATATTGAAATTGTTGAATGAACTATATTTATATAAATATAAATAAAATTAAAATGAAACGTGGCCGTGCAGTTCGTGTTTTGAAACCGTGATTTCAAACAACTAGTGCGGGAAATCCGACCATTGGATTTTCCCAAAACCGCAACCATTGGGTTCGCCTTGGAATAATCTTTCCAACGGCACCAACATTGTAAAAATCCAACGGTTGGATTGTCTGGAATGTTTAATTCAAATCTGAAGAAAAACAGCGCCAGAATCGATTATATTTATATATATATATATATATATATATATATATATATAATTATATTTAATCGAATAACGACGCTGCAGTTCGTATTTTGAAATCGAAACTTTAAACGATTGTATCGGGAGATCCGACCGTCGGATTTTCCCGAAACTGGGACCGTTGGACTCGTTTTGAAAAGACCTTTCTAATGATGTAAATTTTGTGAAGATCCAGCGGTTATATTTTCAGATATGTGTAAATCAAATCTGAAGAAAAACAGCGCCACGGCCGCGTTATGGCCCGAAGCGTCGTTTTGAATAAATTGGCTATTTTAAAATAAATAAAAATAGCGATAAATCGTTATAAAATATCATAAACGATATGGAATGGAAATAAACTGAATTTGCTCGTTTTATGTGGTATTTGATGGTTGAATGTGTTTGGTGTGAAAATTACATTAAAGAACAAAATTGGTGTTGTCGAACGATTTAACCACTGAAATAAATTGATTTGAAATTCTAAATATACGTGAATTATTTGAAAAGGCCGAGTTAATTCTCATTTCAAATAATTGACCGACGATTGAAATTCGAAGATGAAGACGGTGGTCGAAGACCGGAGATCTTCACCTCGTTTGGATGGTAACCGAGGTCCTGATTGGGAGTCATCCCGAAATATGGATAATGAGTGGTGATCGTCCAGATGTACGTGGTTATCGATGGCTTTGCGAGGTATTTAGTGCCTCCGGTTTTGTTCAAACCCAGAACGGACTTGTAAATGGACTATGTGTCTAACATTGGATTTTATTCTGTGTTGATTGATCTCTGTTAAATATACATCTGTTTGGCGGCGGAGAATTTATTCTTTTGCTTAACGCCCTTCTCTGAGACGCACGAGCTCGGAGGTTGTATATCGATGGACATCAGTCGCATGGCATGAATTGCTAGTGTGGCATGCCTAAGTGGCAAATGATCAGGGCTTCTGTTGAAAAGCAAAGTCTTGTGGTGACGATCAAAGCACCGCCTGTGCGGCGTAGCTTTGTGTATAACGTGGATTCGCGAGCCTCACACCCCGGTGCGAACCAAAAACGGGAGGAAAGACCTCAGGGAGGGCATGCATTTCTTTCTAGCTAGGGTGGTGTCAGTGACCTACCAGCCCTGACATTTATATACTTTTCACCTGTATGGTTGTTGATGTTGCGAGGCGCCTCGGTTTGATCGGACGATCCAGGACTGATGGAGTCATTCGTTGGCTCGTTTACGCCCCAAAGGGCGGGGAAACGTATTGTTCAGGAATTTTAATCCAATCGGTGGACCGGCCCTGTCGCTCCTAGGGTCACTCGAGCTCCGATCCTGTGGCTCGGGCTAGAGAGTCGCGAATTCGGTAAGGACTATCTTTTGCCTTGGTTCATGACGGAAATCCAATTTCCAAATACGACATCGTGCGGTTTTGATTGTATATATATATGGCGACATGATATATGGTACCAATGCCGTCTATGATTGATAGTTATGATTTGAAATTGTTTTCAAAACATATAAACACTAGCAATAACATCAATTGCCTTTGTTTTATTCGTATCAAGCATATTTTGGTCGTTATAAGGTAAAACTCTATCATCCGGTTTGCGTTGCATTGTGTGATGGGAACTGAGTCTTATAATGGCTTCATTTTTATAAAATGCATTGCATTGTTTAAAAGAAAGATTTGTTTTAAAGCACTGGCAATCCAATGGAGTAAACCCATTCCACGAAAGTAGCGTGGTCCTGTGATTAGCCGATTATGTATGTGTTGAGTGGATTTCTCATACCAGTCCCATGACTGACTCGTAGTTTGTTTCACTTTCAAACTCGGGTGCCCCTTTTTCTACACGGGCAGCCTTGTATTCAGGTTTAGCTAGTTCTTTCTGGATAGCTGGAGCTGAAGATGGATTCTATCATTTATCTCTTTTTATGTTGTTCAGCTCCTATTGTAATATTTTGTTTATTTCCGCTGTAGACATTTATGTATAGCTGAACTGTATTTGTACTAAGTAAGATCCCATATACTGTGTAACTCTGATGATTACTTTTATCCAGTATATTCTATTGTTCATTATCTGGTGTATTTATTTAATTCTGTTCTGCTGTTATCTGTTTCTGTGTTATATTCCATAGATAACCATTGCCGTCGTCAGTACGGGGTTTGGGGTCGTCTCAACCGATTCGACGATGAAGACGGTGGTTGAAGACCGGGGGTCTTCACATCGTTTGGATGATTACTGATGTCCCTATTGGGCTGTACACCCATGACGAGGTAATAAGTGGTGGTCGTCCAGACGTACTTGGAGATCGACGGATATGCGACGGCCTCTCCCCTATATTGGACATATGGGGGAGGAATAAGGTGCCTCCGGTTTCGTTCAGACTCAAAACGAACTTATAAATGGATTGTGTGTCTGACATTGGATTTTATTCTGTGTTGATTGATTTCTATTAAATATATATATGTATGGCGGTGGAGAATTTATTCTCTTGCTTAACTCCCTTCTCTGAGACGTACAAGCTCAGAGGTTATATATCGATAGATATCAGTGGCATAGCATGAATTGCCTGTGTGGCATGCTGAGTTGCATGGATCAAGGATTTTGTTGAAAAGCAAAGTCTTGAGGTTGATGATCAAAGCATAGCTTTAACATACAGCCGCTTTGTGTATAGCGTTGATTCGCGAGCGTCACACCTCGGTATGAGTTAAAAACGGGATCGTGACTGCAGGGAGTGCACGACATTTCTTTCTAGCTATGAGTAGTGTCAGTGGTTTTACAAGCCCTGACAAGTTTGACTCTTGTGGATGTTGGATTGCGAGGCACCTCGGATATATCGGCTACTGAGGGAGCCGATAGATATATGGTCGATTACTGACTACTGCGGGAGCCGACGTACGGACCATTTTATAGGTTGGATAGGACCGGGAAACGTGTGTTCAGGAATAACCAATCCTCAAACGTAAGAGAGGACCGGCCCTGAAGATCCAAGGATTCACTGTGGGGGATCCTGAAGCATTTGCTAGAGTGTCTCGAAAGGTGAGGAGCCATCCCTTGACTCGACTCATGACGGAAATCCAATTTCTAATACGACATATGCGGTTTTGATTGTAGAACTAGTATTGGCGACATGATATATGGTACCCATGCTGTCTATGATTGATACATTTATATTTGAAGTTGATTTCTTCACATATAGTAATAATAAAAATATGAAATTTCACGTATCAAGCATTCTTTGGCTATTATAAGGGAAAAATTCTATCCTCCGGCTTGGGTTGCATTGCGTGATGGGACCTGGGTCTTATAATAGCTTCATTTTCTTTATTTAGCATTGCGTTGTTGTTATATGCACTGGTATTCTTAGGGTAAAAACCCGTTCCATGTTATACGGCGTGGTCCCTTGATTTACCGACCTTTAAAAGTAAAGATTAATAACTGTTTTAGTTCTCACACCAGTCACATGACTGACCTAGAGTTTATTGTTTTAACCTAAACTCTGGGTGCCCCTATTTTCCACACGGGCAACTAATAGTTGGGTTTTGCAGATTTATATTCATAGGATCTTGGTTTATAGTTGAAGTGATATTCGAAAAGCTCGGTATCCATGTATTCCTTTCAGTTATGTTTTGTATTGTTTTTCCGCAGTAGTAATGTATTTAAATCTCTGTTAATTATCAAATGTGTAATACTTATTCATACTCTGTATATTCTTGTATTTTGATGGAATTGTTGGAATAAGCATTGAAATGTTCCTCTGTTTACGTTCTTATTTGTGTTGTCCTTAATGTAATCCGGGCTTTCCTTTAGGGGACGTTTGGGTCGCTTCAGTCAAACACTTCCAATCAAAGCGCTACTTTTGATACACCAAA
Source organism: Allium sativum (assembly GCA_030737875.1). Lineage (NCBI taxonomy): Eukaryota > Viridiplantae > Streptophyta > Magnoliopsida > Asparagales > Amaryllidaceae > Allium > Allium sativum. The sequence continues at coordinate 202,607,942 of CM060926.1, read as the reverse complement.
TCTCGAGTGCCACATAAGCCACGATTCTCAAGAATACTATTACTCAGCAGTGGAGTGGGTCAACCAGCCGCAAGTATACCCAAGGACTGAGCTCCACGGGTCCAAACTTCACAAAAAGAGGTAGGCCACGTTGCATCTTGTTCAGCCCACTTCTTTGCCTATAAATACATCCATACTCAGAATGGAAAAGGGACTTCTTTTTTCAGAAAAACGTGCTCTCTCAAGTTAAAACTCCATGGCTAACTCCAAAAATAGCCAACTCTTCTTAGCAACACATTAACTTTGTGTTCCTCTCCCACTTTTTTCAAAAAGAAAGGATATTGTACTTGTAATCAAAAGCAAATCAATATATATAAAGTGGACGTAGGCACCATCGTTGTCGAACCACTATAAAAATTCTTTGTGCTCCCTGTTTTATTTACTTTTGTGCACTTTGTGATTACTGTTCATGTGACCTAGGCATGATTGGGGGTTGAGTGTTACTAGTGACCAACTTTTGGCGTCAACACCTATTTCGTGTATCTTTCCTTTTAAACTTCCACCTACCACTACTTTCTCATGTATGTTTCATCCATTCGCTAATGTATTTGCATTGAAGGTAAAAGGAAAATTAAAAAATATATTTAAACATGTTAGCATCCATGCATTTCATTAATGCATGACACTTTACTTCTTTCTTTGAAGCTTGCTTCCACTGATCCACGCATGCACATAAAAAATATATTAAATGTTGCATGAGTTTCGTTTATTCATGCATTTCTTTAATTCTTTTCCTTTCCATACTTCTTCCTTTCCTATTCCTATGTGTTTCCATATTTCGCTCCCTATTCCCCTCATTTTTTAAGTCTCCACCATTTTCATATATAAGGAAGAAGGAACATTTTCTAAAATAAAATAAATACAATTTGATAAATATAATATTTATACATACGTACAAACTTTGACATTTGAAACAAAAATGAATATGGAATGAATGGGGACTGATTATAATAATTTTTGTATTAAATTGTATACTTATGGAAACAACAATAAGTTCAAATTAATAATACTATTCATGCATTAATAGTAGAAAGAGTAAAGGTATGATCATAATTTATTGCTTTATCTTTGCACACGTGCAATATATATATAATTTATTGCATTGAGTTGGGAAGCGGTGAATTAGGCATCTCAATAGAAAATAAAAGGAAACTAACTTGGGTAATAATGCAATGTTCGATTTCAAAATATCAGTCACGTGTGTTATTCTTACTTTATATATTAACATACTCATATTCTTTTCAAGGCTATTTCTCTCCTTTCCTATTTCTTTTCTTCTCTCTTTTTTTTGCTCCAGATCTAGCCTTTATAAAAAAGTGGCAAAAATAAAAAACGCCTTTCCTTCCACCGCAAATTAAAAATCGATCTTAGTTCCCCTTCCAAAACCCAAATCAACCACAGCAGCAGCGTCCGCTTGCTCTAGATCGTCGTACCTACCCCTTGTCATCCCATGAATCTTCGTCTACCACGTTATCATTGCTGATTTAAGGTTAGTTCTAGCTCACGATTTAACTTATTCCAAGTGTTATAACTTCAATACGAAATCTAGAATAACAGTATTTGTTGGTTGTTGTTTTACTTTTAAGATTGTTTGGTTGTGAATTTGATGCTTTATTGAAATTTTGGCGCCTTGGTTTTGCATTTCATTGTTGTCCTCGAATGTAGTTACATTTAAATGCCTAGTTGTATTTTAAATCTCTCTTCCCCCCAAAAAAAAAGAGAGAGAAGATAGATTATATAAACGTATATGTATGTTGGTGACGGAAATAAGGCACATCATGTTTAGTCATAGGTTTCTAATTTTGACAACTTCTCTAGAGAATGAAACAATGGGTTTGGATTTATATTTTAAAAGGGAAAAAGTAGTTGTGTTGCTGTATAAACCATGCGTGGATTTAATTTGCTTGTAACTTCCCGTATTTTTAGTGGTCGGAATTTTAATATATATTATTATATTAAATGTTGAATTGGAATTACAAACGGGCTTATAACGTAGAATTCGTTTATAAAAACGACGATTGAATGTATAGTTTATATATATAAATATAAACGAGCTCGAAACGGCATGGCAGTTTATAATATTGAGTTTTGAACTTCATTTAAATATACTAAATCCATTTTAAGTCGCATTTCTGTGAAACAAGAAACATTTGAATCCATTAGATTATAATTTTCCAATGAAAGAGAGAAATCGATATTTAAGCTTATAAATTGTAAGTTATGGCTAAGTCAAATTTTCAAATAGTCTCTATGGAAATTGTTATTAAATGATACGTTAATTTAGTATAATTTAAAAGGAATTCTTATATAGTCTGAATATCGATTATCAACGAAGTTATATAATGTTGAGTTATAATTCAATATTGAATTTGAAGTTATACGTTATTCCACTCGGATATATTGGACGATAATAATTTATTATTATTTAATGTATTTGTTTTGTAATTTATAATATTAAATCGATATTATATAGACGTTAAAAATAATCGTTTTTCAAACAACCTTTGTTTTCGATGAAACAAATTTTATTGAAATGCGTACAATTAGTTATTGCTAGACCTCCAGTTTGGATCCAATTGAAAGTGTTTTGTCGATGTGCAATATTTTAAAAAATAGAACCAATGGATATAATTAGAATTGAAATAATGATGTTGTGCAAACAAAGTGATAATTCAACGAAATTAATTTCATTGGATTCGTAACGTCAAGATATAGTAGTTTATCTGGCTTCGTTATTTTTGGAGTTTATACGTGGCCATACAAAATTAAATCGATGCGGTGATAAATGGATATAACCATTTATATATTAAATCATATAAAAGCTTCCCAGTCCTTCTTGTCGCTGTGCACCCAAACATTCCCATTTCTTGCGTGCCGAACATTTTATTTCTTACGGTCTAAATCACTTTCTTCCTTGCATTCCAATCTTTTAGCTTACTTGCATCCCAGATATTAGTTTCCTTGCGCTCCAAACAAACGACGTTCTTGTCTGCCAATCAATTCCTACCGTGCAAGTCACGTTTTTGAAATACACGCACGAAACAACTAACCTATTTTTCTTCTACAAACCTATCTCCTAGATACCTTGGCCACCGCGCAGCTTCTCCCATATGTAAACACTGCTTCTCATCCTTTTGCCTTCATTTCAGTAAATGGAGAAACTCATTTTCCCTCCACTAAAGTAAAAAATAAAACCAAACTGCATAAAACCAAACCGCAACTTATTTTTCCACCTTTTCCCTTTGAACTTTTGAAATATACCAATAGCTCACGGCTTTATTTACAACTTAACCTTCTTCACCGAAAAAATAATAAAACGCGAGCACCATCATGAATGTATTGGGTTGCAAGCTGTGCTAGAATACAGCGGAGAGGTTTACCAGCGGGTCTGAGATGGGCCAAGGGTTGGCCGCGATAGAGAACTGGGGGAGACAGTTTGAGTGTGATGGGTTCGAAGTTTTTGTGCGTGGAAGTGGTGAGCTGATCACTGCGTGTTTAATCATGTGGAAGTCAAGAAGTTCTAGATTTCCATTTTTGAATAGTAGTGGGTGGAGAAGCTCATATGTGAAGGGAGATGATGGAGATTATGAAGGTGGGGGAGCTGCGTGTAAGTTGTGATAATGGAGAATAGGGGAACGGTTATGGGTCTTAGTGATGGGGATGACGAGCTTGAGAAGCGCAGGAGGCGCAGCAGGAAAGAGGGTGATTGGTGGCGGTAGTGGCTAGATCTCTAGCAGTCGAAGAGAGGGTGTGCGGCGATGGGAGTTGGCGATTATCGGTTTACTGTAGTGAGTGAGGCATTGGGGAGAAGCATGGGGAGGAGCAGCACTATGCGTGCATGTCTAGGGTTCAAAGAAGTATGGGAGGTTGAAGGAGTATGGAAAAGAAAAGGAGACAAGGTATGGGAATGTTTTAGTAGTAGGTGGGTGAGATGGGGAAGAAGAGGCGTACGAAGGGGGGAACGTTGGGCTGAAGTGTTCTGATAGGCTGGGCTTCCATTTACTTCAAATGATATGTAAAAGAAGAAAGGGTATCAAATGGAAATGAAGAGTGCAAGAACATTATAGTGGGTGAGGAAGATTGTAAACATGCCTAGGAAGAAAGGCCTACATGGCTGGTAAGTGATCGAGTTATCCATATTTAACTAGGATATAAAAATATAATTAGTTAAATAAATCTTAAAATTTAGTAATGAATTAGTTTTAATAAAATCATCTACATATGACGCGCATATCTTTGTTTTGTGTTATCATAATTCGACGAAATAAAATATGATGGGATCGTATCAGAGAGCACTTCATGTTGGAGCCAGTACAGATGGAAATAGAAGCAGTTGAGATTTTTATTAAAATTAAACATCAGTTTAATTTTATTAAAAACGGATCGATTTAACGTCCAACCAAAGCAAGGTGAGTTAAACTCACTCAGTTTCCCACTTATATTATTATAAGTTGGGTTTAATGTTTGTATGCTATGTTTGTTAATTGTTGGTTGATTTGATGATTGTTTAAATGTAACAACCCGAATTTTGATAACATATTAAAGTCATAAATCAAGGCAGAATTAAATTTTAATATAAGAATCAAGGGAAATGGGTTGCCCCATTGCGTTCGACTCAAAATTCTGCTTGGAAACGAGTCCGAGTTTTCGAAAAACGGATTCCGTATGAGGGAGATATGACCCTCCGAAGTTTCAGGAATTTTCACAATCAAAAACAGCTCGAAATTCGAATTCAAACCCCAGGGCAACCTGGGCGGGAAATTTCCCCCCCAGGACCAGGTCGGCCTGGCGGTCGACACTATGGTCGACCTCCCAGGGACCAGGTCGACCATATGGTCGCCCTTGTGGTCGACCTGGTGCCAAAACCTGGTTTTCATCCTGGGTTCATGCTGATGTTTTTGGTCATGTTTTCAGTCTAAATTCATGAACCTAAAACTATATAAACCCCCTAATGCCTAAACCCTAATTCACTACAACACATCTAGCCACCGTTATGCTGGAAAAATAAAACCTAAGAATATAGCCTCCAACTAAAATCAATTGGGATTAGTCTACAAATCAAAGCAAGAGAAAAGGGGTCCTAACAAATCAAAAAAAAAAAAAGATTGTGCAAACGGACGAATTGACAGCAACGACGCCTAGATCATATTGAATCAAATCAGAAGATTAATCAAATTAGACGTTTCAACGCAACAACGAATTGATTGTCTTCACTTAGCCAATCAAGGTGAGTTCAGTTGCTTTTTAGAATTAAATACTTGAAAAGTATCATATGACATGACTATATTTTAGGTAATTGGATCTTTTATCTCTATCTAATTGGAATTATCTTATGGACCTTGGATTTATATATATCATTTTGGATCTAAACTATGTGGACATCGAAAGTGATTAGATTTGGTTCATCACCTTGTACCCATTATGTTGAACCTGACTAGTTGAACCTCTAGATTGTTAATTCGGATCATAATGACGTTATAAGTTGTTGATAAGTATTGTGACATTACAAGTTATTTTGGATCTTGTCATGTTATTGTGACATCACAAGTGGGCTAGGATTGTCAACCTAGATCTTGTTTAATTATTGTGACATTATAGGTTGTCAATTTTGATCATTGTGACATCATAGAATATGTAGGATATTGTGTCATCCCAATTATAATAGTTTTGATTAGAATTGCTAGAATTGTCAACCTAGACTTTGTTTAGACACCTAGTTATGCTAGAATTGTCAATTGCCACAAGGTTATCAAGTATGTCGAATCACTGTATAAGTTTATGTTTATGCTAAGTATGTTTATGTTTATGCTAAGTATTGTCAATTGCTAGAATTCCCTTTTTGCCATTGCATAAGTTTATGCTTATGCTAAGTATGTCGAATCACTGTAGTCATCTTTTTCACCGTTATAGTTAGGCTATTTAATAGCCTAAAAACCGTAGAACCATATACGAATGCGTTAGTTAGACAACGGGGCAAAAAGGGTTAATTGGCATAATTGATGTGATGTTTATATGAATTAGACATATAAATCTAATGAAAGGAAAAAGGGAAATAGTTACCTATAATGACATAGGTAAAAGGTTGAATAAGAACGACATATGGAATCATTATAATTAGAAATTATAATTAGAATGTAAGATGGATAATTATAATCAGAAATTATAATTGTAAGAATGAAACGCGGGATAATTATAATTAGATATTATAATTGAACGAATGTAATGTGAGATAATTATAATTAGAAATTATAATTGTGCTTATGACACGAGGTTAGGTTACACTAGTGATAGAAGACTGCCCGGAACCGACCGGCATATCCAGCAGTCACTAGTGTTGAACCTAATGTGATAGGTCTAAGTACACAAATACGAAGCGGGCTATGACACAAGGTTAAGTCCAACTTGTGGTAGAAGACTGCCCGGAACCAACCGGCATATCCAGCATCCACAAGTTGCAGGCTTAATGTGGGAGGTCTAGCCCAATACAACCATAATTGGACATGGTAATGAGAAAAAACTACTTAACCTAGTTTGATACATGAGGACTGTATGATTATGAACGTAAGTTAAAGGTTAAGTAAAATGGACTGGATAGTGAGTGGGTTAAGTATAACGGAAGGGTAGGTGGGTAATATTATTAAATATAGGCCCATAAGCTTAACCATTAAATAAATATGCTTGAACGGTGGGTGGGTTAAGTAAAACTAAGGGGATGGGTAATATTCTCATATAGGCCCAAAACATAACCTAATAAGGGTTATGTAATTAAAGACACCTAGTGGTATACATAACCAAAGAAGATAAGAAAGTTATGTATTAAAGACACCTACAGGTACGCATAACCGTGGGAAGCTAGAAGCTATGTAATTAAAGACACCTCAAGGGTATATATAGGGGTTATGTATTAAAGACACCTGTAGGTAAGCATAACTGTAAGAGAGATAAAAACTATGTAATTAAAGAAACCGCAGGGTATACATGGTTAAAAGAAAAATGTAGTGGGGATACAAGACAAGGGGGTGAGCTTGTATCATTTTGTGTGGGGTCCATTTCATCCAGTAACCCGGGCTAGGTATCAAAGTATGAACTCCGTACTAGGCGGAGAAGGGACACGCTTCCTGGATTGATTATAAGCGATCCAAACGAAACGGGTGGTGTGGGCGGCGCAAACCGACCGGGGACATGTGCGTGCATGGGCCGGGCAGAGGGGGCTAAGAAGACCGTGACACCAGTAGATATGATTTTGCACACCATGAACTGCCACCTTAGGAAGTGATACATCCTACTGTGGGGTCAAAACAGGGTATCTACGGAGTAGAGAGCCGATCGATATAGGGTAGTGGATAGGATACATCAGGACGTATGCCTAAGTCTACCTCTTAGTGGAAGGTATCTTCCTCTTTCTGGTCATACTATTAGACAGTGCAGAGTATAGGTACGACATAATACGTAACATACAATTGGTTAGGTTGGGTAATTATCTGAGTATTAATCTGATGTTGATTTCGGTCTTCGGGGCTAGTATTTAGGGAGTTACTCTCTTAATCGATGTGTATGTGGATTTGATTAGGTTTTATATCTTGTTCATCTTGATTACCCTATCACACTTGTCCTTTTTGTAGTCATATCTCTTATCCACTTTATATGCCTGTCATAGTACTTTTGTTTATTTACTTGTTGACAGCCACTGGAACTCGCCAGAATTTATGTCTGACCCCTTTTGTTTCCACCTCTGTCTTTCGTTTCCCCACCCAACCCCCACCCCCCAAGGTTCACAGGATAGGGATACCACTGCTTAGTACGGATTCTTTCCAAGCTTAAAGACCGCTTATGTATTGCCTTGGACTCTTTCTCATCTTTGTGGCTCTGAATATGCTCAGTGGGGATTATTGCAATTATGATATTTATGTATTTGCTTCTTTAAGTATTATGGAGTTTTTGGAAAAGACTATTGATCCTGTAGTAATGGTTTTCGGTATTTTGGAGACTGATGATGTAAACTTGTTTTCAAATTATGATGTTATAAAATGACTTTTATCTTCCACTGTGTTGTTTTATTTATCTATTCATGTAATTTATCTGTTCTATACAACAATAACGCTTCATGGACATTAGTGCATTCCCTTTGTGAGTGACATTAATGGACATGGGGTGTTACATTAAATGTTTGTTAAATATTTTATATCTATTATTTAAATTAAACGGTTGTTTAATTTAAATGAAATAACATCGTTATTTTTAACGATTGTTTCTAATAGAGGCATTTTATCTTGTTGGTTACGTTTATAATAATATAAACATTCAATATTTAATTGGATGCTTAAATTGTTATTACTAGTCGACCAGTTGAAATTATTATTCACGTTATCATCAAATTTATTACTTATGTTCATATTATCACCATATGGATTGTTCGATGAATATGATTGGAGTGTTGACCTGATTACTGGTTGTTGAATCTAAATTCAACATTGTTTTTTATTAACCAATGGGTAATGTTGGTTAAGGAATTAATAGTAGATGGCCCAAATGTACCCTGTTTTATAAATTGATTTACCGTCAGGTATAGCTATAAAAATGAAGTTATAAATTTTATTTATAACTAAGAATGGATTTTAAAATATATTATTTTTAAAGGAAGTTTATGATAAGGGAAACAAATGTTACTATTTATTACTTAAGTTTAAGGTAAATTATTGAATGGGTTTATAATGAAAATTCTTGTATTATATAGTCATAGAAAAAAATGGAATATACTGAAAGTCATTATTATTTTAATAATAATCAAATCGAATGGGATTTTATTTAAATTAATTATGTTTTTGATTAATTTAAATGGAAAAGCAAATTGGATTTGATTAACAAATTAATCATGTTGACCGAGTCAACCGAGTTAACTGAAATTGAATATTTAATTAGTTTATCAATATTAATGGAAATAGTTAATAGTGAAGTATATCATTTTTATTTTAGTAAATGTTGATATTTGGTTATATATTATTTTGTAATAATCAAAGTCGAAAATTTTGGAATTTAAAATGTACTAATGGAGGCTATAAGGTATATTTATAACTAAATGATATTTTTAAGCAAATTATATTAATAGTAATACAAGTTAAGTTTAGATTCAAGTTTTAATTGAATTCTTATTGAAATTCTATTTGATCAAATCCAAGTTAAACAAAGCTGTTATAAAACTCTAGTTTTATTGAAATATTATTGGAATGGTTAATTAGAAATGGTTTATAAATGAAATAAAAACCAAAGATACGAAAGTTAAAGAACTGGAACTTGACTGGAGATCAGTTGAGTTAAATGGTTTTCTGAATGTTGATCTGATGTTGGTTTCAACCTTCGGGGTTGGTATTTAGGGAATTATTTTCTTACTGGTTTACGGTTAGGGTTCGAGGAAGGTATGAAATGGAAATCGAAACGAAAACCCAAGTTTGAATTAAAGTGATGAGGCAAGTTAAATTGTTAAGATGTAATCTAAATTCGCGAAGGAGTGAAGTTTTATCGAGATATAACCAAGTGGGTTTGAATATAACTTATCAGAAGTTTATAAAGGTTTCTATAGAATTGAGATTTATGTATAATGTGTAAAAGATTGTAAAATGAATAGATAAATTTCTAATAATAGTTTACTTAAATTACATAAACGTGCTAATATTTGAAATAAGATTTCCAAGTAAGGGGTGATATTAAATCCATGTTTTAAATTGGATAGTCAATGGAATTTGTGGAATAATTAGTGAAATGGGATTTCGTTGATAAACTTCTATTTATTCTGAAGTTAAAAATGTTGTTGACTCAAGGTCTGAGAGGTAAATAAAATGATCCCACTTGAACAACTTCATGATTATCTAAGAATGATATTAGTTTAGGAACAGGAGGGGTTGAGAGAAACAAAGATTAGAATTTCTATGAATATTATTATAAAGATTGAAATGTTTTAAGTTAAATAAGAGGGGTTCGAGTAATAATAATTTGGAATAAGAAATAAAAAGGATTTTGGTTAACGAACGGAAATTTAAAAGGGCCAAGGGAAGATAGGTACTGAGTCAATAATCTCGTTTTATTTTCATGGTTGAATGGTTATTTATTTTGATAGTTAAATAACCGACTATCAAAATCTGACCCGTAACATTATTGGAAAAGAAAGACCAGGATCGAATTTATATTTGAAAACCATTCTGACCAACAAATACGTGAATGTTGAAGATATCAGATGATGATTGAGTTGGAGCATTGAAGACCGTTGATTTTCATAAAGTGGAAGAATTACTTAAAATCTTTGACTTGCAATCAGAGATACACTATGATTCAGACATGGTTGGAACCAGCGGATTGCAAGGACTTCTCGCTACGAATCTGTAGGGTGATTCCTAGGATGTAGTAGGAGGGTGCCTTCGGTTTGTCCAGTCTCATGACAACTTGTATGGACGAATGTCTGATAGAGTATTTCCAAAGGGATTACGTACGCTGATTTCTCCAAAACCCATTTTTCGATTATCCCAATATTTCTTGATCATCCCAGCGTTAAAAATTATGAAACTACCACTAAAAATCATCACTTAGTGTCACGCTTCCATTTATATATTCAAATCATGATTCTGTGTCATTTGAATTTCCATGTTAAAAGTTATTTTACAGAGAACACTATGATTTTCTGTTTCTCTGTACAAATATTTTTTTATTGTTTCCCTTTGTTTATATTTACTAATGTATGGATCATAAACATTTATATCCTGATATTCACATAAACCTAGTGTGAGAATTTGGGTAGGATTCTCCTTTTAAAATAAGTATTCAAGATATTTTGTGTTTACATAACACAGTACCAGGTTTTCTATCTAAGTTTAACTAATTAACAGAATCATAGCAATCATATTGACATGTTTGACACATGAAATAACAGTCTAACCTAGATGTTAATCAAGGTTTCCTAGCATCAATTAGGGGATGTTTGAAAGCAAAAAGAGGGTGTTCACAACAGATCTTTATAAGTAATATACACAAATAAACTGATGCACTAAATCAGCTAAAACATTTCATAGCAATATTTCCAAAGATCAAATTAAATAGAGGGAAGTTTTACTCACCGAAATGCTTTCCTCTCCTACTAGATCAAACTCAGCATAAACTTGGTGTATTTTTGTTGTGTGAAAGATCTATGGTTCTCCAATGCTATATATAGCTAAGTTCCTAGAATAAACAATCTATTTTCTTTAATTATGTTATAGTGAATAGCTTATTTTAGGCTTACTCCTTCTATAGCTTCTATGATTTGCTTATGCATGAAGGAAAGATTTATTTATTTAGATATTTCCTATTTCACTTGTCCTTATTCTATCCTTCTAGAAACACAACACTATCCGAAGGCCATCACCCATTAATGCTTGCCGAAGGGTCATACATCCTTAGATTTTATTTGCCATATAAAATGGTTTGCGCACCCTATAAGTATTAGATATTTTGCTAATAGTATGTTATATATTTGCAAGTTGTACATCCTTCTTTTATAGGAATGGTTTAGGCCTATATTTAACTATACTATTTGATGTTAAATCTCATTAATGATATTGATTTTACCTCCTTTGTTTTGACGTGCATCCCTTGATATTTTCTCTTGGTCAATTTTTCAAACATCTCATGTGCATGTCCTTTTACATGTTTTACTTTGAATTCATGTTTAAACCATAACCAAATATACACATTATCAGTGTATACATACACTTATACCTTTACACATATATTTATAATTGTTTTAGTTTGTTCAATAAACATATTTTATGATTTAATTACCTTATTAAATCAATGTCAAAAGTCAGATAAAACCGGGACATTACATACATATTGTATGTTAATATTTAGTTTTGTTGCGCCTTGTTGTTTCAAACATATAGTCCTATGTAACTTCGAAACAATGAAAAGTCCTTCTCTTCTTGCGTGTTGCTAGGAAAAATGGGAATTGTTTCAATTTATTTGTACTTCATGTGTGTGCTACTTCACAACCCATGCCTTCCTTTGTTTATTTTAGAACCTGAAATCACTTGTTATGGGTGATTATGTCCCCTATATGTTTGCCTAACTTATCTAAAGTAACGTGATTGCCCAGTTGTTATATTTTGTCTTATACCATGGTTTTGTAAATCTGAGTTATGTTAGTATGCCCCCTGCTTGTTCTAAACCTTAAAAGCATGCTGCACTTTACATTTTGACCATGAATAGTGGCTTATGTCTTAAATTTGGAAACTGCATATAAGTTAGGATCAACTATAATATTTTAGTATTTTATTGAAGTTGTCTTACTTGAATAAAGTTAATCCTGACTCGAGTGTTTTGTGTTTTGCATGAAATGCTCGAGTCCGACACGAGTGTTGCAGATCTAAAGATTTCAGCTAGCGAAGTTTGAGATACGTGAATACGCACACGTATAGATTTGAAAAATTTGCTGTAAATTTTATTTTATGTAAAAGCTATGTATTTTCTGCTGTGTAAAAATATTGTAAAAATCCAATATTTTTGTAAAAATTATTCCGCTGCATGTTATTATGTTTTGTGGTTTTGTGTATTGATTCTATTAATCCTCATAAGCAATAACAATCTGTCATTTCGTGTGGTTTAAGTTGGTTTAATTTCCGACTTGAAGCGGTCGAAAAGACGGATCGTTACATGTTTATTTCAAAAATAATCGAGTACAAAATAGTTTAAGTAAAATAATAGGCTTGAAATAAAATTGAAATAAACAAGTTTTTGAAAAAATAAGTTTGTATAAAATAAGATAGGTTTAAAATAAAACATGTTTTGATACAAAATAGTTTGCAGAAAACTAGTTGTCAAAAAACTATTTGGATAAACACCAAATGATCATTGACAATTGATATGGAAACTACACCTTTGCGGAAGCGATCATTATTTTTCTTCTCAAATTAAAACCAACCTAAATTTTCAGCGCAACGAGATACACCCCACAACCTCGGTTTAGGGCAACGAGATACACCCAACAACCTCGTTGCCCTAAAATCATAGTTGGGTGGAATATCTTGTGTTTGTACGTGTAATTTCATATCTATGTTGTTTTCCTTAGAAATTATCTAAGTAATTGGGTGAATAAAATGATGGTCGCTTCCGCAAAGGTGAGGTTTCCATAACACATATAACATGTTTGTTGTGTCCAAACTTGATCAATGATACAATTAATAAACCTATACAAATGAATCTTGCCAAACTAAGTTAACATTTGTATTCTTAAATGGTAGAATTTGACCATATTATGCTTGTAGATTGCACATATAATATTGTAGTGAATTATTCATTTGCATGTTAATTGGGCAAGGGATTTAAAGTTCATTTGTGTCTACGATGACCTACAAAACTATTTAAATGAACACTATAGAACAGATTCAAACACATAATTTTCAGATAAGCTACAATGTTAAACATGATGAATGATAAAATACAGCTGAAGCAAGGAAATGTAAGATGGTAGATTATGATGATGTGGAAAGAATAAGGATTATAAGCTAACTGTTATCAAGCAAAGAATCATTCAAAAGAATCGAAGGATTAAATTTGTGATGATTGGTTGGATAATGAAGAATAGAGGACCCAATCGGTCGGTTAGTAAAAAGGGTACCGTCTGGTACTAGACGACACCACCAAGCAGGCATAACGTGGAATAACTCAACACAGGAAAAGACACCGGTCGGTCAAAATACAAGCACACTGACCGGTCAGTCATAAACTCCAGGGCATAGCAGCCTACCGGTCGGTCAGGATTCCAGCATACCGACCGGTTAAGTACCAAACATACCGACCAGTCCGTTATAATATGAACTCCGGAGCAGAACAGTCTCACATGAAGGAATAGGAGACGTGCCAACCGGTCGGTTAGGATCCAGGCATGCTGACAGGTCAGAAACACAACATATTGTAAAGTCAGAGCCAAAGATACCGGTCAGTATGAGGAAATACGCTGGTCGGCAAGGGAAGATGAATGTTGACAGCTAGAGACAACTGGTCGGTGGCAAACATGTAAATAATTACCATACCGACCGGCGGCCCTAGAGGCTATATCTCTCCATTCTTCACTCCTATAAATAGGGGGCGAATCCCACTTCAATGGGGGAGGATTTCGAAGACCCTGAAAGGCTGCCAAAACCTATTCTCAACACATTCAAGCTACTTCCTACATTTAATCATAATCATTCGAAGAGGATTACTCATGAAACCAACGGAGAATATCATCATGGTCTCTCGAATCGTGAAGAACTCGAAGATCTACCATTGAATCTCCGTTTCCTTAAAACTTAATCTCTACTTTTTCTATTAATCCTTAGAGATTCTTTATGTTTGGAAGTATGAATGTAATCAAAGCATATGTAATTAAAGTGAGAGTAATGAAAAGGATTCCTAGAGTGGACGTAGATCGCATTTGATCGAACCACTATAAAGATTGGTGTCTTTTATTCGTTTTTCCTAATGTTTTGTGGCTCCATTTTTTCTACTGTGTTCGTTTTGAGAAGTTCACAAATTCCTTTTGGTGTTGTAATTGAATTTAGATTACAACATTTGGCGCCCATCGTGGGGCCGCATCCGCTAATTCATCTCTCACATTCTCTCATAAGGTAGAAAGCCTTGCATTGAAGTTTTAACTTTACTCCTAAAGTTCAAGTTCTTATCTAAGACCATGGGAAAACGTGGAAGACCATCGAAGAATACTTCTAGTAAAAGTGTTGAGGATGCTGATAATGTCACTAACACTGAAAACACTCCTCCTACTACCCAATCTGAAGTGGGTGAAGGCTCTAGGGTCGGAGCCACCATAATGAGAAGGGAGTTAGATGAAGTTGCCACAAGTTTGACAAGCCAAATTGATATAGCGAGAAACGCTATGATGAAGAAGATTGAATCCATGTTCACCTTGCATGCCACTACGGCGAAGTTCACCTTGAATATTGTCCAATCTAAGTCCGCCAAAACCACTCGAACAGAAGATATAGGATCCTCCTCTTCAAGCCCAAATCGAGGAGATTCTGTGCGAGAAGTTGATGGTCCGTGTGATCCTAAAGATGTAAAACCTCCAACGCGTAGCCATTTCGAGAAAGTCACCCCTCGACAAGTGCTCGGATCCGCACAAGGGGCATCTCCCTAAGAGGGGGGTGTAAGACCCGGAATCCAAACCGTGATTGTGTGCCTAGGCATACATCCGGTAGGAAGGATGGCATCCGCCCAATGGACCAGTGCAACGAGGAAGAACGAACATCGGAGATGGTGTGCAAGATCATGGAGAAAAGCTCAAAGGATCAAATTGATGAAAAAGAGTGAGGATTTGCTCCCACGAAAACTCCATTAACTAAAAGAATTAAAATGGATCCATATCCGAATAAGTTCAAGCCACCAGTGATGCAAGCCTATGATGGGACTGATGACCCTAATGTTTTCCTATTCAAATATGACCAGCACATAGATGGGGCATGTGCCACGGATGAGCTAAAGTGTCTATACTTCCCGAATTACCTAGACGGGGTGGCTTCCCTCTGGTTCACGAAGATGCCACCAAGGTCCTTGGATGACTTCGCCACCTTAGCCAAGCTGTTTAGATAGCAATTTAGGCTCCAAGCAACGAAGGTGGGAGATGTGATGGAGTTCTACGAGTTGGAACAAAGGCCGGGAGAGTCCATTAAAGCCTTCCTTACTCGATTTAACACTGCTGCAGTTGAAGTCGGAAATTATGAGCCTCGCTTAGCTCTAATGGCTCTGAAGGGGGGTGTAAACAAAAAGAATAAGCTTAGGAGATGGATCAAGAAGAAAAATCCTACCACTCTTGAGGAGCTCTTTGATAAGGCTGAGGAATACATATGTGTGGATGAGGATCCAACCTATGCATTGGACGTTCCAGAAAGTAATGAACATCCTGAGAAAAAGTATGCCAGTGTGCAGGGCGGACAGAAGAATTCTAATAGCCAAAAGAGGGGCAACTATGGAAAGGACAATCGAAATAATAAGAAATTTCGTTTGTATAAGAATTCCAAGCTAACTCCTCTTAATGACACTGTTGAAAACATGTACATGGCGACGAAAGATACCTAAGAGTACCCAGATCCGGGTAAAATCAGAGTGAGTGATACTGCTATCAAGTCAGGCAAGTACTGTCGATTCCATAATCAACTAGGCCACAACACAAATGAGTGCCGACACTTAAAGAGCCTGAATGAAGAATTAATTAAGAAGAACGGAATTCAATAGTACACGAGGAATTCACATAATGTTCAGCCTCCTCAAAGACAAGGAACCTCCATGGAATAGTCAGGGAAGAGGGAGGCGACACAGTCATAGTTGTTCCAAGATCAATCATTAAAACCATATCAGGTGGTCCCCACCCAGCCAGAAGAAGATGGGAGGACATGATGAAATACTCTGAGGAGATGAAGAGCCTTCCTAATGAAGAAGGGCTCTTGGATGTGAATCACGCTTCTTCCACGAAGATGCCAAGGACAGCCTGGGACGATATAGTGTTCCGAGACAGGGATTCAGACGTATTGCTTACACCAACTGTTGACCCTATGGTTGTTACTGTTGGTCTGGGCCCAGCAATAGTCAGAAGAGTCTTGGTAGATAGTGGGGCGTCTGTTAATATTCTTTTCATAAACGCGTTTCACAATATGGATCTCTCAATGGATGACGTGAAATCTTTCCAGAACAAAATTCATGGGTTCATAGGACAGCCCACTCAACCGATTGCTCCATTGATCTACTCGTTGAGCTTGGAGAAGGGAAACAGCGAGTAGCCAAGATGTAAACATTTGTCATCATTGATGAGATCTCAGCATATAACACTTTACTATGGCTCCGTGGTGCGTGACTGTGAAGTTTCCAACCGAACACGGAGTCGGGGTTGTAAAAGGTGATCAGAAGGTGGCGAGAGAGTGTTATCTGGTAGAGTTAGTGGATGCAAGGAAAAATGAAGTGAAGAAGAATGTGGAGGCCCCGCTCCACATTCATGACTCCCCTTTGTAGCAACTAAAAGGGGGCCCCCATACTGGCGAGCACAGTGTTTCTCAGAAGGAGATATACCTGAGAAAAGCTAGTATAGGGGAAAGCAGGGCAGCATCGGCTGAAGCCACCATTTCTATTTCAGTACATGATAAAGATCCAAATCGAGTTTTAAAGATTGGTTCTCAGCTGGGCTTAAAAATGCAAAGGGATTTAATTTTGTTTCTAAAAGCAAATTTAGATGTGTTTTCCTGGACGCACTCGGATATGTGCGGGATTTCACCCAATGTGATCATTCATAAATTGAATATTAATTCAAAGTTGACTCCTGTAAAACAGAAAAGGCGAATTCAGGGACTTGAAAGATCTGTGGCTTTGAAAGAAGAAGTAGACAGATTGTTTAAGAATAATTTTATACGTGAATCTACGTATCCAGATTGTGTTTCCGACCCTGTCCTTGTTAAAAAGTCCAATGGTAAGTGGAGAGTGTGCATAGATTACTCGGACCTCAACAAAGCGTGCCTAAATGACAGTTTCCCACTACCCAGGATCGTTCAACTTGTCGATGCAACCGCGGGCCACGGGATGTTATCTTTTATGGACGCGTATTCCAGATATAATCAGATCATGATGCATAAGCCGAATGAGGAGAACACGAGTTACACCACAGATAGAGGTCTATATTGTTATAAAGTCATGTCGTTCGGACTAAAGAATGCAGGAGAAACATAACAGCAACTTGTAAACTCCATATTCAAGTCCCAGATTGGGAATACAATGGAAATGTATGTAGATGATATGCTGGTCAAGTCAAAGAAAGTTGAAGATCATCTTGAAGATTTAGCAGAAATGTTTCACATTCCCAGGAGATACGGGATGAAGTTAAAACCACTTAAGTGCTCTTTTGGTGTCTCATCAGGGAAGTTTCTAGGATTCATAGTCAACGCTAGGGGCATCGAAGCTAACCATTCTCAAGTCACAGCCTTGCGAGAAATGCACGCCCCTAGGACAAATAAAGAATTTCAAAGCTTAAATGGGAAAGTGGTCGCACTTAACTGTTTAATCTCTAAAGCGATAGATCAATGCATTCCGCTCTTTGACGCCTTGAAAAAGGGAAAGAAAGATTTCCAATGGAATCCCGAATGCCAGACGGCTTTCGAGGAGCTAATTAAACATATGGAATCTCCGCCGATGCTGTGCAAACCTAAAGACGGAGAGGATCTATTCTTATACCTAGCTGTCTCCTCACATGCATTAAGTGTCGCGCTCGTTTGAGAGCACGCTAAAATTCAGTGGACGGTTTATTACATTAGAAAGAGGCTTATTGGGGAAGAACTAAACTATCCTAAGTTAGAAAAGCTCACGTATTGTATGCTCATAGCCTCAAAAAAGTTAAGGCCATGCTTCCAATCCCATCCTATAAAGGTCCTCACTGACCAACCGCTAGGGAAAGTTCTTTTCCGCCTAGAAACTTCAGGGAGGTTATTGAAGTGGAATATAGAGTTTAGCCAGAATGACATCACTTCTCACCCCCGGAAAGCTATTAACAGGAAAGCCTTAGCAGATTTTATCGCCGAATTTATGGATGAAGGAGGAAGTAGAGGAACCGGCAGAGACGACAGCCAGTTGGAAGCTATACATTGATGGGTCCAGAAATGACTATTGTTCTAGAGTAGGATAGTTCTAGAAACTCCTGAAATCAATTCTTTGTGCTACGCTTTAAGGTTGGAATTCCCATCGACTAACAACGAAGCTGAATAAGAAGCATTGATAACAGGATTGAAATTGGCAAAAGAGTTGAATCTGAAATCCTTGCAAATTTTCAGCGACTCCCAACTTGTGGTAGGTCAAGTTCGCAAAGAGTTCCAGCCCAAAACTGGAAATCTACCCGCTTATCTCACTAAAGCTGTGGAACTTCTCGATGACCTTGACTACTACAACATATCCAACATTCCCAGGGAGCAAAATGTGAAAGCGGACTCTCTCGCCAAATATGCAAGTTCTTCGGATGCTCAGCTATTGGGTTTGATACTTGTTGAGGTACTTTCCGCTCCGACTATTGAAGGGCCAGATATAGATTAGATCTTGGAAACCGTTGAAGAGCCTACATCATGGATGAATCCGATCAAGGAATATATCTTAAATGGAATGCTACCTAAAGAGCCTAAGAAGCGGAGGAAAATATTACGAAAAGCGATGTTATATCTCATTCAGGACGGATGGTTATATTGGCGAGGTTTCTCAATGCCCTTGCTTCGGTGTGTGACCAAAGAGGAGTCCAAAGCGATCTTGGAAGAGTTGCATGAGGGAGAATGTGGAGGACACACAGGCGACCAAACACTATCCAAGAAAATTCTGCGATACAGCTACTTCTGGCCCGACTGAACCTAAACGCTATGACTTATGTTAAGAAGTGCGACAGATGCCCACGATTCGCAAAGATCCCGAGGGTGCTACCCATAAAGTTGACTCGGATGGTTAGTCCATGGCCATTTGCCATTTGGGGTATAGATTTGATTGGAATATTACCTACGGCGAAATCAGGCATGAAGTGTGCAATAGTAGCAGTCGACTATTTCACTAAATGGGCTGAAGCTGAACCGCTAGATACTATAACTTCTAAGAAAGTAATCAACTTTGTTTTGAAGATCATTATTCGCAAATTTGGAGTGCCACAGAAAATTATTGCTGATAACGGAACTAAAATCGAAAGCAGCGAATTCTTAAATTTCTATGCCAAATATAAAATCAAGAAGAGTTTTGTAGTTGTTGCTCATCCGTAGGCCAACGGGCAGGTCGAAGCCATCAACAAAATTCTGAAATCAACCATCAAAAAGCATCTTGAGAAAGCCAAGGGAAATTGGGTCGATGAGCTTCCCCTCGCACTACAGGCATATCGAACAACGCATAGAACTACTACGGGGCATACACCATTCTCACTTGCATTCGGATCAGAGGCTATGATTCCGTGGAGCTGGAAGTTCCCACTCACCGCAGAATCTATCTCAATCATAAAGAGAATGAAAAACTGAAACTCGAAGCACTTGACTTACTGGAAGAAAAGTGAAAGGAGGCAGAGCTAAGAAGCGCTGCTCATCAAAGAAGGGTTGCCAGACATTTTAACTCTAAAGTTCGAAAGAGGACCTTCGAAATTGGGGATTTACTCTTGAAGAAACTCATGACGGGACATGGTGTGTTCGGCCCCAATTGGGAGGGACCACATGTGATAAGCCTGAAATTCTCAGATGGCTCCTTCAAATTAAAAACAATGGATGGAATATCACTTCTGAGAGCTTGGAACAGCATCCATCTTTGACGTTATTTTGTTTGATATTTTCTTTTATGTGCTTCGCAAAGTTGTAAATAACCTATATTGTAAATATGATGCAGACATTACTACAAACTTTGTACATATTAATCAAAGAAAGTTGCTTTGCTTGCCTAAGTCATACATTTACAGGTTCTTATTTATAAGTTGCTTTAATTCACTTTGACTGCATGCCCCCCTGAAAAGGACATAAACACATTCGCAACAAAACAGAACCTGGTGATTGCTATAGCACATCCCAATTGGGAAAGCTCAAGCACCCATTGCACAATACTCAGAACACCATTCGCAACAAACACGAAGGGTTGGAGTACTAAATTGCAAACAAGGGGCACCAGAAACTGGAAAAGAAAATGATGTGACATCCTAATCACAAATAAAATTGCAAGTCTCATCGTAAGGACACCCTCTTAGCTGAAAGGTTCAGGACATTAGTTCTAACGAATCGAGACAAAATTCGATAACTGAACCAATGTATGCCCTATGGGACAAAGCAACTTTGAACCAGAGTCCTCTCCAGTTTATCGTTGACACCATTAATACATGGTCGTACAACGATGTTGGGCTCTTAAACCAAAGACCTCCCCGAGAGGCACCTGGTTCATCGTCGACGCCATCGATACATGGCTGGATAGCAATATAAACACTGGGCTTTTAAACCAAAGACCTCCCCGAGGGGCACCCAGTTTATCGTTGACACTATTAATACATGGTCGTACAATGATATTGGGATCTTAAACCAAAGTCCTCCCCGAGGGGCACCTGGTTCATCATCGATGCCATTGATACATGGCTGGATAGCGATATAAACACTGGGCTTTTAAACCAAAGACCTCCCAGAGGGGCACCCAATTTATCGTTGACACCATTAATACATGGTCGTACAACGATATTGGGCTTTTAAACCAAAGACCACCCAGAGGGGCACCCAGTTTATCGTTGACACCATTAATACATATTCGTTCAATGATATTGGGCTCTTAAACCAAAGACCTCCCAGAGGGGCACCCAATTTATTGTTGACACCATTGATATATGGCCGTACAACGATATTGGGCTTTCAAACCCAAGACCTCTCTGGGGGCACGTGTTAGAATATGATCTCCGAATGGCCTGGACTGGCAGGTTAGTAAGAAAACGATTAAACACGATGAAGTGCGAAACCTCTCAAGCAGAGGCACGAAGACCAAAATTCTTCTTCATCGGGAAAGGTATGAGCCTGACCGTTAAGCCAAACCTCTATAGTCTGTGATGAATCGTGGCATAGGGGCGCTACCATCGCATTAATAAGGCCCAACAATGCTCACTCAAATATGCCATGAATTCTCCATAACTTTACGTTAAAAGCTTGGCACTTATAAGGGTTTCTCTGACCAACAAGATTGAATCCCTCGGAATGACTAAAGCAAGCTCGAGAACTTCAATAAAGTAGTTATTCAGTAAAAAAGAAGTCTTGAACGTCACCCTAGTCAGGCCCAGGGAATTCAGTGAAGCTGGCCGAATAAATCCAATTTATAATGATCTATGAGCACGACAAAAAGTGAATATTAATAAAAAGTGTACCATGAGACCATTATAAAATTAGACAGTGTAGGGAATGTGTGTTAAGCATGAAAAGGAAACAAGTGTGGAATGCAAAATGAGAAAGTACAGCAAAGCTAGTATGACAGCTTAAGTACAAAAAGTAGAAAACAGTTGCATTTCAGCAACATAAACCCAGAACATGAAGTCACAAGTCAAGTACAAAGATTTCAAGTACTAAGTAACATAGAGTAATAAGCGAGGGTCGGCACTCGCATATACAACCGGTCTGAATACAGTAAGTAAAAGGGGTTCAGTTGCTACTTCTTATTCTTCCCGCCTTTGGAGCCACTTGATCATAAAGACAACTTGGTTAAGGAAGGTGGAGGAGTAAGGGCAGAAGGGCTTCCATCTTTGGTTATAGGCCCGCTCGGACTTTCCTAGGAGGATAAAGTAATGATTTTCTTCTAACCGAGCATTTTCCTCCTTTACACTTTGAGGATGAAGTAGACTTGGCTTGTCGCCCTTCTGGATCTTCAGCATCCTTCCCCGAGGTTTCGTCAGTAAAGTCAGAATGATCGTCACTTGGAATATAATCACTATCATTATCCAAGTCGGTAATTGCACCAATTTCGGCATCCTGTGACCTTGGGACACACGGAATTGACACCAAGGTCGAATCAACGACTGTAGCTTCAGTTGTCATATTTGTGAGATAGCCAGGAGGTGGTGTCGGTGAAATCAGACTTAAGGCGAATGAACAGTAAGTGTCAAATGCAGTCATCCTAGGTAAAGGGCACAGGCATTCTAGGAATAACATAGTTTGAACAATATCAGTTTTACCTGAATCTGCAAGCCTTGTTTGAATGTCCCTATTCTCTTCAACCTCAAACCTCTCCGCATCATTACCGTCATCGTCCTCATCATCTTATTCATCATTTTTCTTAGTGATGTCATTGTTGGTATTATGCTCTTCGACAATTGCATTTTTTCTTGAAATTCAGAGGGAGAATCAGTTGAAATTTGTGGGCCAGAAGCTTCAGGGTTGCTAGTGTGACACCCCACCTCCATTAAGGTCACTCATAAAGGGAATGCCTTAACTTTGATGGAGCGTTGTTAGTGTATAGAACATAAAAGTAAACAAGACAGATAACATAATGGTACTTGGAAAAAAAACAACTTTCATTGCAGCGGGGAAAAAATAGTTTGGTTACATCATGTCAAAAACCAACTACAATACCAAATACACTTATTATCCATCTTGACAAATAAGTCTAATTACATAAAATAAAAGTCATAACCCCAACATAAAATAGCCATAAATAAAGAGAGCTGAACTTTACTTCAGCAAATCCAAGTGCTTACTAAGAGAGAGAAAGCAGTCAAATCAAGCTCCACTAGTACTAGGCCCACCCTGAGTACCTGGGGGGGAAGGAAGAAAAGAGGTGGAAAAAGGGTCAGACATAAAGTCTGGCGAGTCTGATAACTTCAACAATATAATCATTAAAGTAATCAGGATAAGGTATAAACTGGCAAATAAGGAAATGACTGTGAATAAATGGCAAGACCAAGCAAACAAAGGAAATAGGATGAACATAGATAACGTTAAAGGCGCTCCTAACCACTAAAAGGTAATTACTACACTGCACCACACCAGTCTCTCTAAAGGTTGATCCCACCCACTAAACTTAGTAATAAAAATGGTAGTTTAGTGTACCCCTAGCTAGCTACATAGGTGCCGCCTGCCCCTATCTCCACTAGGTGTACCCACTACCCTTATATCGATCGGCTCCCTAACTCGTAGATACCTATGCTGGTCCCACAGTGGGGTGTATCACTCTCCAAAGTGGCAACCCGATATAACGGAGATGCACGGCATATACCTACACGATGCAGCAACGTCTTACCTACCAGCCCGGGCTCACGCACGCACATGACCCCGTTGGACTTGCGTTGCCACTGCTAACCCGTTTTGACCTCTTACAATCAGACCCAGTACGTGTGTCCCGTCCTTAACTTGGGTCGAGCCCACACAGATACTAAATGGGTTACTGGTCTGAAAGGGCCCCCATTCTTGACACAAGCTTTCCACTTATGCTTGGTCCCCTCTAGTACAACCCACTTAACCCCTCTATTCATGTCCACTTACATGTTCAATTTGGTTAAGTATTTCTATTCGTATTTTCCACATGTTACCCACATGTCACCCACTTAACCCCCATGTCCCACTACATGTTAACTTTGGTTAAGTGTTACTTAGTTTATTACTACCGTAACCCTGTAGGGCCTCTCACATTAGGCCACCCTATGTGGTTGCTGGATTTGCCGGGCGGGTCCGGGTAGTCTTACACTACAAACAGGCCTAAGCTCTTGTCCATACAGTTGTCACGCATTTAATTTGGGCCTATGACATCTCACATTGGGCTACCATTTGTGGTTGCTGGATTTGCCGGGCGGGTCCGGGCAGTCTTCACCACAAATGAGTCCAACCTCATGTCATAGACATTTATTACTATGTATAATCTTTTCACCCCAAATTTGGATTAATTATCCCTAATCAAATTTGTTAATAAATTCCAATTATCTTTATGTCCATAAATTACACCAATCTTACTAATTAATGTTTCCAATTACACATATGCCTTTATAAGCCAATTCACAATTATGTGTATATTCAATATTTCCCGATATATCCCCCACGTCGTTTGTTCGCATAAAATATACAATATACTAAGAAATAGTCTAACACATAAAAAAGGAAAAAACACCACAAATTTACATAACACACAAAATAGGCCTAACTTGCACATGAGAATTTACAACATAACTTGCATAGATTTTTTAATGTCATGGATCTATACATAAACCTAAAAGGTGTAAACTTGCATGTTATGATTAAAGTTTTCATCCCAAAACTTGCATAAACAATAGTCACAAACTTGCATAAACGATGTATGACATAGATATAAGCCTAAAGGTATAAACTTGCATATATGAATTTCTACCTAAACTTGCATATAACTTTTATCCATATTCACATATAAAATAATGCCATAGGATGAATCATGTTGAACATAGGTGATTTGGGCATAGTTTAACAAAACTAGCATGTAACTTACATCATGAACAACTAACACATATTCACAAATTATCACATTTTCCAATGATTCACAAACATAACCATAAAACCCAAATTACATATTAAATTAATTAACTTTTTAATTATCTTGTTAAAGAAATCAAACTCACAACTTAGAGAAGGCCTTGAGTTCTGGGATCTGTATTCTGTAGTTGAATTAGCTCGCCTTTAATGAAGACAAATACGTTGTTGTTGTTGTTGTTGAATTGAATTGAATTAGGTTGAGTTGATTAGCTTTAATCCTCTTCTAGTTGGCGGCGGCTACTCTAGGTTGTGGAGAGACAGCATGACGGCCATTGATTTAATTTTGATTAGGTTTAGGGTTTGTCTCTTCATGTGTTTATATAGAGATTAAGATTAATTTAGGCCTTCCGATTAAGCTAGAAGCAACTTGAACCGTCAAACCAGCCAACTCAGCCATAATTACCCATCAGCAGGTCAGAATTGGGCTTAACCTAATTCTTCCCAGGGGGGGAGGTCGACCCCTAGGTCGACCTATAGGGGAGGTCGACACTAGGGTCGACCTCTTGGTCGACCTGGCCTGGGGCGGGAAAATTCCCACCCTGCCCGGTTCTGAGTCGGTTTTCATTTTTAAGTTTAAATTTGAATTTTAAATTTCCTGGAAACTTCTGACAGCCATAACTTCTTCATACGAAGTCCAATTCATGCACTCGGACTTTATCTCAACCAGAATTCCGAGACGAACACAATGGCGTAATCCATTTCCCTTTATTCTCACATTTAAAATTATTTATTCTTTAATTCGTTAGATAAATGTTAACGGAAAACACGGGGTGTTACATTCTCCCCTTCTTAAAGGATTTCGACCCCTAAATCTCAAGTCAAGAAGAATGCATATACTGCCATCCAATCATCCATGTATTCAACCATCAAACATAGGCATCCATTGTCCTTAAAAGACTTCTAATGCTTTTATGTTCATATGCACAGTGTGTGTACATGTCCGTATCTAATGCAAAATCAGGCGGTCTACTGATTCAGTTGACCTCCTTAATGTGAATCATGATAGTGCCATGCGTCCATTATGTATGCAAAAGATCCCTATGATACATAAAATTCTATATGCGTGCACAACCATTCATCCGAATGCAACATCCATATGATAACACAACCATTATACATCCAATAATCTAAATAAGCACACATATTCATATGAAATATGAAAGTGATTGAGCCGATCTAGTGCCTAAGGTGTGTGTATATGCAGCCACAAGCAATCACTAGAAAACACTTGCATCCACTAGCATCCATCAATCATAACATGTTTCAAACACATGTTTACATCCATTGGTTTCTACCTAAAGATAAAGAGTTTGACCGAGGAGTTACACTAAAAAGATAGATAAAAGCAAGCAAAATCTCAAGGAGAAAAGAGATCAAAGATGTACCCTCAAAAAGAAAAGGGTAAGCCACACGTATTTTGGCCTCAGTCTCCCAAGTCGCGTCTTCCTCGGCATCGCTCCACTAAAATTTAACAAGCTTGACTTCACGGTTGCGTAACTTTTTGACTTCCGTCCCCAAGATATGAGTTGGAACTCTTCTTGTAGTCGCTTCTCGTTCCACTTCGACTTCCTCTAGTATACCTGGCTCCTCAACTTCTGCCGACTCATGCAAACACTTCCGTAGCTGAGAGACATGAAAAACATTATGAACTCCAGCAATGTCTTTTGGGTAGCTCTACTCTGTAAGCCATCGTCCCAATCCTCTCAATGATAGGAAATGGTCCTACGAATCGTGGTGCCAACTTTCCTACGGAGCCAAAGCGAATGACATTCCTCAAAGGAGATACCTTAAGGAACACCTTATCCCCAACCTCAAACTCAAGGTCAGTACTTCTCTTGTTTGCGTAGGATTTCTGTCTATCTTGGGCAGTCTTCATTCTCTTTCGTATCAAGTCTACTTTCTCTGAAGTCTCCCTAATCATATCTGGTCTAAGTACGAGCATATCTGTGGACTCCCACCAACAAGTCGGAGATCGACATAGCCTTCCATATAAAGCTTCGAAGGGTGACATGCTTATGGTGGCTTGGTAACTATTGTTATAAGCAAACTCCACCAAAGGGAGATGATCCTCCCAAGTTCCTCCAAAGTCAAGAATGCACAATCTGAGAAGATCTTCCAATACTCTATTCACCCTTTTCGTCTGGCCATCGGTTTGAGGGTGATAGGCCATGCTCAAACATAGCTGTGTGCCTACAACATCTTGCAAACTTCTCCAAAACTTGCTCGTAAAGGTAGGGTCTCGATAACTCACTATGCTAGAGGGTATCCCATGGAGTTGAACTATCTCCTTAAGATAAATGGAGGCTAAAGATGAGGCAGTCCTCCTACTCTTGACAGGTATAAAATGAGCGCTTTTCGTAAGCCTGTCCACTATAACCCAAATACCGTTATTGCCCCTTCTTGACCTAGGCAACCCATTAACAAAATCCATTGAGATGTTATCCTATTTCCATTGCGGAACCTCTAGAGGATGAAGTAGACCACCAGGCTTCTTCTGTTCCGCCTTAACTTGCTGGCAAATCATGCATTTGGAAACAAATTCAGCTACATCCCTCTTCATGCCATTCCAAAAGAAAACTCTTTTGATGCCTTTATACATCTTGTCTCCACCGAGGTGTATGGTCATCTTGGAATGGTATGCCTCTTCACCAAATCCCTTGCTTGTGGGACGCATAGCCTTCCATCCCATCTCAACCAACCCTTATCATCAATGGAGTATCTATCGAGGTGACTAGAAGTCTCACCCCTAATCAGCTTATCTATCACATCAACTAGCTGAGGGTCTTCACGTTGCGCGGTCCCTATTGAGTCCAACAAAGTAGGCCGCACCTCTAGCATTGCCATCAAGCCAGTCACATAATCAACCGAGGGTCTAAAATCAAAATTCGCTATGAACTCCAAACTTTTCCTTTCTACAAAGAGAGGACTTAAGGTCAGCTTCTTTCTACTCTAGGCATCCGCCACTACATTGTCCTTGCCCAGGGTATAGGAGATCTCAAAATCATATGAGGCGAGAAACTCCATCCATCTTTGCTGCCTTAGATTAAGATCTTTCTGCGAGAAAAGATACTTCAATGATTTATGGTCAGTATATAATTCAAATTTCTTACCTAAGAGATAATGGCGCCAAGACTTAAGCACGAAAACGATAGATGCCAATTCTAGATCGTGGGTTGGGTAGTTTTTCTCATGCACTTTCAACTGCCTTCCTCCATAAGCTACTACCTTCCCCTCTTGCATCAAAACAGCGCCTAGTCCCGTACCATATGCATTTGTGTATACCGTTAACATTTTGCTCCCATCCGGCAATGTCAAAACTGGGGCTGTTGTCATAGCCCTCTTCAAAAGTTGGAAAGCAATATCGTAATCCAAATCCCAAGTGAAAGTCAGGTTCTTCTTCGTCAACCTTGTAAGCGGAGCTGAGATTTTCGCAAAATCCTTAATGAACTTGCGATAAAAGCCTGCTAGCCCAAGAAAACTTCGAACTTCGGTTGCATTCCGCAGAACCTTCCAATCTTGTACTGCGACTACTTTAGCGGGGTCCACAGCTAGCCCCTCTTTAGACACCACATGTCCAAGAAATCTCACTTCTTCTCTCTAAAAGTGGCACTTGGAGAATTTAGCTTTCAACTGATGTGCACGGAGAGTATCCATGACTTCCCTTAAATGCAAAGTATGCTCCTCCTCATTCTTCGAGAAAATCAAAATGTCATCTACGAATACCACCACAAATTTGTTGAGGAATTCCCGGAATACCCTACTCATCAAATCAACGAAATAGGCAGGTGCGTTTGTCAGGCCAAAAGGCATGACAACCCATTCGAAGAAACCATCCGGGGTTCTAAACGCGGTCTTATCAATGCTATCTTCAGCCACTCTTAGCTGATGAAACACGGTAGCCAGATCTAATTAGGAGAAAATTGTCGCACCTACAAGTTGATCGAACAAATCGTTTATTCTTGGTAGTGGGTGCCTATTCTTCTTGGTCAGCTTGTTGAGCTCCCTATAATCAACACATAGGCGAAGTGAACCATCTGCTTTGGTTGCGAATACTACTGGGGCACCCCACTTAGAAATACTCCGCCTTATAAACCCTTTCTCTAACAGCTCCTTAACTTGCTTACTGAGCTCCTTCCTCTCCCTTGGAGCCATGTCTCTAATGGGTAAGGCCACAGGTTTTGCGTTATCAATGAGGTATATACGGAAGTCTATCTCCCGCTTCGGAGGCAAGCCCTCTACTTCCTCAAACACATCCGAATATTCACGGACCACTCTAACGGACTGCAGATTCTCAGCCGCCGCATAAAGCGATTCTAGATAACTTAGCATAACAGAATTCATGGGGTTACAAGAAATTTCGAGAGTGTTACCAAAGAGATTCATGAGTCTAACCACTCTCATTTTACAATCTAGGAAGGCACCATTTTTGGATAACCAATCCATGCCTAGAATTAGCCCATAGCCCGTGAAGCCCAAAACGTAAGCATCACATCTAAACCCAACGTTAAGTATAGAAATTTTCAAATCCAAACAAATCATAGACAAATAGGCTGAGCCCTCAATTGGATTTGAACAACAAAGGGATCCTCTACTATATTGGTGTCTAGGTGCAGTGATTCAACTAAAGCAGTAGATATAAAGGAATTTGATGCGCCAGAATCAAAGAGTGTGCAAACAGGATGGATCAAAAACATAAACTAAACTTTCAACGGAAATATTTCTACCTCTTTCATGTAGCGGTGGGGCCATGAGAGCCTGAATCTGCCCTCTTGCCTGCCCTGGTGCTATGAGAGCCTGAACCTGCCCTCTAGAAGTAGACCCTGCCCTCTGTCCTTTCTTCGGGCAGTCCTTAATCAGATGACCTGCTTCGCCACAATGAAAATAGCCAGTCTTCTTTTTCTTCCTACAGTCTTTGCTCAGATGTCCTAGTGTCCCCCAGTTAAATCACCTCTTCTTTCCCTTGCCATTATTGTTATTACCACCCTTCTTGTTCTGCTGTTGCTGTTGTGGTTTCTTTTGATCCCCTTTCTTATCGGGTGCCTTATTAGCATTAGCGCCCTTCTCCTCTTCATTCATAAGTGCCATGTCAACTAGTCTCTCAAAGGTGGCCGCCGTAGGAATGTGGGTCATAGCCAACCCATGTAGCGGTTCGTTCAAACCCTTAACAAATCTCAGGGCCTTCTTCTCAGGAGTGTTCACCAAGTCCAAGCCAAACCTCGCCAACTGATTGAACTTGTTGACGTACTCTTTCACCGTCAGATTCCCTTGCTTCAATGATAAGAACCTTTCCATATATAGATTCTCTCCAGCCCTTGAGAGAAACTTAGCTTCGAACCTAAGCCTGAAGTCAGCCCATGTCTCAACTGGACGCTCTCCATTAGTAACCTCCCACCAAAACGAGGCTTCGTCCTTCATTAACCAAGCGGCCAATTGGATTTTCCTTCCATCTTCTACTTCAAAAATTCCAAATAATTCTTCTACCTCCTTAAGCCAATTTCGGGCCTTTACAAACGGCTCTGACCCTTTAAAAGATTTTCCACCCATTGCCCTAAAGTTCTTACATATCTTAGGGAAAGTATCAACATGAGAAGGGGGAGGAGGAGGAGGAACGGGTGCAGTTGGGGGAGGAGGAACGTCTGCTGGGCCTGGAGTGTTGGCCCTAGCCTCAAGGTACCGTCTAAACCAGCCAGGTACTGGCATGCCCTCAGGAAGATTAAGATCCCCAAACATACTGAAACGAAAAAAGAAAGATTCAGGACAAGGAATCGAAGGAAAGATATATGGCTCTTGGGGTTTAT
Organism: Allium sativum; assembly: GCA_030737875.1. Lineage (NCBI taxonomy): Eukaryota > Viridiplantae > Streptophyta > Magnoliopsida > Asparagales > Amaryllidaceae > Allium > Allium sativum. Next base: position 202,577,095 of record CM060926.1, on the reverse strand, counting down.
GATTTTAAAAACAAACTTTCTCTTTAAAAATATTCTCCTTAAAATATATTTCTTTATGAAAATGCTTCTTTTGAAAAATAGTTTTTCAAAGTATCTTATCTGTTCTGGTAACCTTCAGCTCTGATACCACGTGTGACATCCTACCTCCATTAAGGTCACTCACAAAGGGAATGCCTTAACTTTGATGGAGCGTTGTTAGTGTATAGAACAAAAAAGTAAACAAGACAGATAACATAATGGTACTTGGAAAATAAAACAAAAACAACTTTCATTGCAGCGGAGAAAAAATAGTTTGGTTATATCATGTCAAAAACCAACTACAATACCAAATACACTTATTATCCATCTTGAGAAATAAGTCTGAGTACATAAAATAAAAGTCATAACCCCAACATAAAAATAGCCATAAATAAAGAGAGCTGAACTTTACTTCAGCAAATCCAAGTGCTTACTAAGAGAGAGAGAAAGCAGTCCAATCAAGCTCCACTAGTACTAGGCCCACCCAGAGCACCTGGTGGGAAACGAAGAAAAGAGGTGGAAAAAAAGGGTCAGACATAAAGTCTGGCGAGTCCGATAACTTCAACAATATAATCATTAAAGTAATCAGGAAAAGGTATAAATTGGTAAATAAGGAAATGACTGTGAATAAATGGAAAGACCAAGAAAACAAAGGAAATAGGATGAACATAGATAAAGTTAAAGGCGCTCCTAACCACTACAAGGTAATTACTACACTGCACCACACCAGTCTCTCTAAAGGTTGATCTCACCCACTGAACTTAGTAATAAAAATGGTTGTTTAGTGTACCCCTAGCTACCTACATAGGTGCCGCCTGCCCCTATCTCCACTAGTTGTACCCACTACCCCTATATCGATCGACTACCTAACTCGTAGATACCCGTGTTGTTCCCACAGTGGGGTGTATCACTCCCCAAAGTGGCAACCCGATACAACGGAGATGCACGACTTATACCTACACGATGCGACAAGTTCTTACCTACCAGCCCGGGCCCACGCACGCACATGACCCAGTTGGACTTGCGTTGCCATCGTTAACTCGTTTTGACCTCTTACAATTAGACCCGGTACGCGTGTCCCATCCTCGACTTGGGTCGAGCCCACAAAGATACTAAATGGGTTACTGGTTTGAAAGGGTCCCCATTCTTGACACAAGCTTTCCACCTATGCTTGGTTCACTCTAGTACAAGCCACTTAACCCCTCTTATTCATGTCCACTTACATGTTCAATTTGGTTAAGTATTTCTATTTGTATTTTCCATATGTCACCCATATGTCACCCACTTAACCCCCATGCCCCACCACATGTTTACTTTGGCTAAGAGTTACTTAGTTTATTACTACCGTAACCCTGTAGGACCTCTCACATTAGGCCACTCTCTGTGGTTGCTGGATTTGCTAGGCGGGTCCGAGCAGTCTTACACCACAAATAGGCCTAACTGCTTGTCCATACAGTTGTCATGCATTTAATTTGGGCCTACGACATCTCACATTGGGCTACCATTTGTGGTTGCTGGATTTGCCGGGCGGGTCCGGGCAGTTTTATACCACAAATGAGTCCAACCTCGTGTCATAGACATTTATTATTACGTATAATCTTTTCACCCCAAATTTAGATTAATTATCCCTAATCAAATTTGTTAATAAATTCCAATTATCTTTATATCCATAAATTACACCAATCTTACTAATTAATGTTTCCAATTACACATATGCCTTTTTAAGCCAATTCACAATTATGTGTATATTCAATATTTCCCTATAAATCCCCCGCGTCGTTTGTTCGCATAAAATACACAATATACTAAGAAGTAGTCTAACACATAAAAAAGGAAAAAACACCACAAATTTACATAACATAAAAAATAGGCCTAACTTGCACATGAGAATTTACAACATAACTTGCATAGATTTTTTAATGTCATGGATCTATACATAGACCTAAAAGGTGTAAACTTGCATGTTATGATTAAGGTTTTCATCCCAAAACTAGCATAAACAATAGTCACAAACTTGCATAAACGATGTATGACATAGATCTAAGCCTAAAGGTATAAACTTGCATTTGTGAATTTCTACCTAAACTTGCATATAACTTTTATCTATATTCACATATAAAATAATGTCATAGGATGAATCATGTTGAACATAGGTGATTTGGGCATAGGTTAACAAAACTAGCATATAACTTACATCATGAACAACTAACCATATTCACAAATTATCACATTTTCCAATGATTCACAAACATAATCATAAAACCCAAATTACATCTTAAACTAATTAACTTTTTAATTATCTTGTTAAAGAAATCAAACTCACAACTTAGAGAAGGCCTTGAGTTCTAGGATCTGTATTCTGTAATTGAATTAGCTCGCTTTTATGAAGACAAATACGTTGTTGTTGTTGAATTGAATTGAATTAGGTTGAGTTGATTAGCTTTAATCCTCTTCTAGTTGGCGGCGGCTACTCTAGGTTGCAGAGAGACAGCATGATGGCCATTGATTTAATTTTTATTATGTTTAGGGGTTGTCTCTTCATGTGTTTATATAAAGATTAGGATTAATTTAGGCCATTCGATTAAGCTAGAAGCAACCTGAACCATCAAACCAGCCAACTCAGCCCTAATTACCCATCAGTAGGTCATAATTGGGCTTAACCCAATTCTGCCCGAGGGGGGGAGGTCGACCCCCAGGTCGACCCACAGGTCGACCTATAGGGGAGGTCGACACTAGGGTTGACCCCCTGGTCGACCTGGCTTAGGGCTGGAAAATACCCGCCCTGCCCGGTTCTGAGTTTGTTTTCGTTTTTAAGTTTAAATTTGAATTTTAAATTTCCTGGAAACTTCCGACAGCCATAACTTCTTCATACGAAGTACAATTCATGCACTTGGACTCTATCTCAACCAGAATTCCGAGACGAACACAATGGCATAACCCGTTTCCCTTTATTCTCACATTTAAAATTAATTATTCTTTAATTCGTTAGATAAATGTTAACGGAAAACATGGGGTGTTACAGGTAGAGAGTGTGGAAGCACCAGTTTGTGGGGCATTCTGAGCTTCATCACTTTGAATGTTTCGCACTCTCGCCAACTGAGCCTTTCCTTTAGCTAAAGCCACGCAAGACTCCTCATCTAAAAGTTCTTCAATAAGCTCATCTTCGTTACGTTCTCCTTCGTTAATCCCAAGTATCCATTCCCAAACCATAGCCAAAGTGATTGCGAACTTTTCTTCTAGATAGCATAAACTTCCTTGATTCATGACACTAACAACATAGAAATTGAACAAAGTAGCGTCTCCCTCCAACCTTGCTTTCTCAAGATCAGCTGCAGCCTTAAGTTTCTCCTCCTCGAGAGCTTTCTGTGCTGTGGAAAGTTCTATGTTTAGGGAGGTATTTTCTCCTGAAGAGCGACATTTTTTAGTTGACGAGCAGCCGAAGCATTCTTTTCTATGATTAGCTGGGACTCGGTAGATTCTCGAGCAGTTTGAGCCGCTTGTGCCTCAGCTTTTGCAGCATCGAGTTCCTCTTTAAGTTTTTCGTTTTCACTCTTTAAGCTTAGCAACTCGGCATCTTTCTGGGTGTTAGATGTAATCATTCTTTCCTGTGACTTGACGACTCTGATTAGCTCGGCATTGTCATTCTCTAAGGTTGCAATCCGATCAAAAGTGATACCGTTGACGCTTTGAAGTTCATAAGCGAAGGCATACCATTCACCCAATTGCTTTTCAGCTTGGCCTTTAATCTTGCCCAGCTTTACGTCGAACTGACTCTTAGCCACTTCCAAAGGGTGTTGGGCAGTGTCGAATTGTGAAGACATACTACCATTCAAGTCATCAAATGCTTTAAGAATATTTCTCTTGTCAGAAGGGTACATATCCAAATTCTTGCATGTCTCTCTTAAATTCCAGCCCGGGAAACGGTCGGAAAGGCTAAAGTCAGTTGGTCTGGGTATATAGCAAGGTCTATTAATGATAATTTGAAGGTCAGCGGAAGTTTGTGTAACAGACGGTGAAGCCAGTGATACAGGTTCTTGAGAAGCTTGAACATCAGTCACTGGAAGCTTATCTGGCTTAGAATGTTTATAAGTATCATCCCTGCCTTGGTGAGATTTGTGTTTCTTTCTCTTCCGACTTTCTTCTACCTTCTTCTCCTTCACGACCTTAGCAGCCAACAGAGCAAATTGCTCCTCCCTCCAATGTCTTTGTTCGTCGGTTTTAGGAAGTTCCGGAGTTAGACGAGTTTGGTGGGGGTTGTATATGTTGTGAGCGATCGGATTTTTGATGATGACGTAAGGGCCGGGGTTTGTTCAGAAAACGTTTTCGATTTAGCTGGCTCATTTTTTCATTGAAATCTTTCATAATTGAGGACTTCGGCATCGTTGTCGAACCTAAAGGAAGAAACAAAGCAAAGTTTCAGTATCAACAAATGCGATAACAAGCCTGGAAAATGAAACGAGCGCAAAATTTGCAAAATCATGGAATAAGAGAATGTTTGTCGACATATATTTATTAACGAACCAATTTTCTTAGTCGTTTCTAAGGAAATCCCTAGACTTGCTGGTTCAAAAATAGGAGTTTCAGGTATACCAGTTCTTGTAATTTTTGTTGGAGGATCAGCCGATTGGACAACAACGTCACCTTGAATGATGTCCTTGGCAGAACTAAGATCACTCAAACCCTTCAAAGTGTCTGAAGTGTAATCCTTGTGAGTTGCCTGAGTAACGGGATTCTCAGTAACCGTAATGATGTTTATATTATCCTCGGAGCTAACTTCAATATTTCGCACTGGTTTTGTCCCTTTCAACGGATCCGAAAGGGTCTTTGATGATGATCTATCCTTTTCAGTTTGTTCAGATTCCCCATCTCCGATAGAAGTTAATTTAATTTTGGGAGATGTTTTACTGCTACCCGCATTGCCCGAGCATTTGTTTAAAAGGGGTTTTGAAGTGGGGGATTTAGCGGCAGCCTTTCTCGTAAACAACGAATCTAAACTAAGATTGTGAGAAAGATCAAGTAGATGGTATTGACGAAGAAACTCTTATGTGATTAAAAACCTCCTACTTCTCTCTTTTTCATTTACACTCTTTAAAGCCTCCAAAAGGCCCTCCTCCATGACAAAGTCTGAGTCGGTAGAGGGAATTTATGTACAAAAAAAGTGGAAGGTTCAGTGTTTGAATACAAAGGAAAAACAGAAAAAGTTTTAAATAACCAGATCATACCCCCTTCCATCCATCTGCTATAGAAGTTGCCGGGGCATCGAACGAAGCAATTAAATCCTTAGACACTGTCTGATAGATCAGTAATAATCTTAGAATGCTTCGCTTCCGTAAATAGAATCGGTCCTGGGCTCTTTTTAAAGAAATAAAGGAAGCAAATTTCTTGGAAAGTGAGCAAACATTGCTTAACCCTCATAAAAAATATACACAAACCAATTAAGATGGCATATCCATTCGGATGTAACTGCATGCGGGCAATAGCTAAGCGTTTAAGAACCATTTCAAGGAAAGGGTTAAAAGGAGGGACGACTCCCAATGATAGCATTTGTCGGTTAACTGCAATAAATCCTAGGGGCGGGGAGTCAGCAAATTCGTCATCCTCCGTGAATTTAGCATCATCATCCAGGATCTTAAATTTAGCACACAACGTGTCATAAGCCCGTTTAGTAAGTTTTGTTGATTTCTTTCATTAAGATGTATGGTAATGAGTTTTGGTTCAGGAAATTCAAGAACAATCTCAGTGCCAGGAGCATTGGCCATTGTGGATTGGGTGGAAGTTCCAACTTGAGCATGATCAGATGTTCCTTCAGTTTGATCGCGCAACTGTTTTCAAGTCATCATCTTATAACAGATAAGTGTACTTTTTCCTAAAATAAGAGGCGTTATGCGTAGCAAAATAAAATGGGATTTAAAATCTGCAGCAGATCGATCAATCCCTACTATAATACAAACCTATGGTTGAGTGTCCAAACTTGTGCGAAAAGTGCGAGTGATGAAATTAAAATAATCTCTGGGTCACTTCAACACAAAAGTATCATTAAGTATAGGTTGAAAGGTGCTATGTATAAACTTTGTAGAAATACCTAACTGACTTGCTATTGACATGGGCAGTCAGTAGCGGAGTATAGCGGCCCAAAGTGTTTGAATGTATTACAGGAATTTTTGGCTTAAGGTTCGTAATCAAAGTGAATTATTGAATCAACCAATACCAAGCTGGTCTAACCGGTCGATATCGAATGTACCTAACCGGTCGGTATCAGAAGAAACCAACCGACTGGTGCAAATTGGTTCAGCGTATGACTGGCCGACCAGTATCAAATGTGTCCAACCGACTGGTGCAAATTAGTTCAGCGTATGACTGACCAGTCGGTATCAAATGTAACCAACCGACCAGTACAAATTGGGTCAGCGTATGATTGGCCGGTCGGTATCAAATGTGTCCAACCGACATGTGCAAATTAGTTCAGTGTACGACTGACCGTTCGTTATCAAATGTGACCAACAGACTTGTGTATGTTGGTTCAACATATACCCTACCGGCCGGTGCAAGTTAATTCAACCGTCCGATATCAAGTTTCATCTAACTGACCAGTACAAACCTAGCTTATACCGGCCGGTACGAACTACACCTAACCAACCAGAATCGAGTCAAGCATATCATCGAACATCACACGAACAACAAACAAAATCAAGACATTTGAAGCCAAATTCCACAGCAAAACCCTCATTTACAATTATGAGGTTACAACAATTATACCTAACCTTATTTTAGCATAATTCACTACCAAAACAGTCGTGCCATAAACCTAATCTCATCGAACAATCGCCCTAACCCCAAATTAATCACGTTCGAACCCAAGCATGAATCGATACCTATACTCAATTAAATCGGAGTGATTGCAGCTGATTTGGACTTGAAGGCGTCGGCTAGGGTTCGAGATTAGAAGATGCAACCCCAGAAGCGATGAATTGATGTTTTATATGTTAGGCAATTGAGATTGGATAGAATAAAGACTGAGTTGTCTTCAGGAAAATCTCACGCTGCTAATAAGGGCTCTGAATCGGTTTGTGGAGGGGAAGAAAAATTGGATTTCTGGTCGGCTAAGGAAGTGAAGCGAATGGAAAAGAAGAGTCACAAGAGATGAAGGGGGTATATAAAGAGGAGACCTTAACAGGCCGACCAGCCCAATTTGCTAAGGCCACGCGGTCCATCCCGATACCACCAACCGGCCCAACTCGATATGACCGCCCGGTCCTGCATCTTCCCAGCAAACTCGACCATCTAGCTCAATCTATTGATATGATTCTTTTACTCGTTTCGGCATCTACATTTTCCATGAATAAAAAATTGTAAACCCCGAGGGGCAAATGTTAACCACCAAAGAATCATTCAGAAGAATCGAAGGATTAAAGTTGTGATGATTGGTTGGATAATGAAGAGCAGAGGACCCGGTCGATCGGTTAGTAAAAAGGGTACCAACCGGTGCCAGATGGCGCCACCAAGTAGGCACAACGTGGCATAACTCAACACAGGAAAAGACACCAGTCGATCAAAATACAAGCACATCGGCCGGTCAGTCATAAACTCCAGGGCATAGCAGCCTACCGGTCGGTCAGGATTCCAGCATAACGACCGGTCAAGAACCAAACAAACCGACCGATCAGTTATAATTTGAACTCCAGAGCAGAACAGTCTCACATGAAGGAATTAGAGACGCGTTTAACGGTCGGTCAGGGTCCAGGCCCGCCGACCGGTCAGAAACACAGCATACTGGACAGTCAGAGCCAAAGATACCGGTCGGTAGGAGGAAATATACCAGTCGGCAAGGGAAGATGAATGTTGACAACTGGAGACAGCTGGTTGGTAGCAAATCTATAAATAATTACCATACCGATCGGTGTCCATGGAGGCTATATCTCTCCATTCTTCACTCCTATAAATAGGGGGCCAATCCCACTTTAATGGGGGAGGATTTCGAAGACCCTGAAAGGCCGCCAAAACCTGTTCTCAACACATCCAAGCTACTTCATACATTTAATCATAATCATTCAAAGAGGATTACTCATCCAATCAACGGAGAATATCATCATGGTCTCTTGAATAGTGAAGAACTCGAAGATCTACCATTGAACCTCCGTTTCCCTAAAACTTAATCTCTACTTTTTCTATTAATCCTTAGAGTACTTTATATTTTGAAGTATGAATGTAATCAAAGCATATGTAATTGAAGTGAGAGTAATGAAAAGGATTCCTAGAGTGGACGTAGATCGCATTTGATCGAACCACTATAAAGATTTGTGTCTTTTATTTGTTTTTCCTAGTGTTTTATGGCTCTATTTGTTCTACTGTGTTCATTTAGAGAAGTTCACTAATTCCTTTTGGTGTTGTAATCGAAATTAGATTACAACACTAACTGTTTCTTTGTATCAATGAATATCATGTTTCCAATAATTAATTTTTTATTTGAACTTGCAAGATTCAATGAATACCTACTGGGAATGACATCAAATTTTTTATTTTGTGGCACACTACTAGGGACACGTTGTTGACTTTAGAAACATATTCTACAAGGTCATTTGGAAAAAGATCTAAATGTCACTTTAGTTCGGTCTAGTTTCCTATCATAAAGTAAGTGCACTATCTACAACTATATACCATACTAGCGTGAGTTGGTTCAAATCATTTCATAACCCTGCAGTGATTATTGTACTAATAAGTTGTATGTCATATAATTATAGAAGAGCAATCCAACAGTCTGTTACTTTATCTAGTTCATTTAGGTGTTTTTTAATTTCTCTACTTTATTTTTCACATTCTACAGTAAGCATAAAAGTAAATGTTTCAGTTTCATACCTAGTATATCGCTGGCAGCAGTGATTACAACAAATTATAATAAGGTCATTAGAACAAGCAAGTTTCCAATAGTATAAGATGTATCAATTCATGACATAACATCTACAACAAATTTAATTTGGTTAAATATCAAAATTAATCTCTATTTATTATTATTTATTTCATACGTCTTACAGAGCTATGATAGGTTAGAAGAACGAAAAAGCTGCATGCTTGATCCTCTTATTCTGCTACGTTTTTGTTTTTCAACGATAGCATGAAATTTTTAGTTTCATATGAACTTATAGGATGTGTACTGTTGTTTTTCACTTGAAAAAAAATACTGAAATATAGTAGTTTCTATGTTTGAAGTATCTGAAAAATGTGGAGTGTACAAGTTCAGATGTTTTGTTATAAATTTTTAATATATCAAAATCAAAGCTTAGATTTCGCACTACAAGAAAATTGATTTTTTGTAGTGCTCAAAAACGCTACCAATCATTTTTGGTGGCATTTCGATAATCGTTACGAGAAAACATGCCACTGAAAATAAAAAATATTTGTTGCACTTTTAAAAAACGCCACTGTAAATACTTTTATTGTAATGTTTTCCAAACGCCACCATAAATATTTCTCTAGCACTTTAAAAACGCCATAAAAAGGCTTTTTGATGCTAATAATAAAATTTCCAACTTAACCCCTGATTTACGGTTGCGTTTACTCAACGCCACTACATGTATTTTAGTAGCGTTTTTAAAACGCTACTAAAAATTACTGATTAATTTGCTATATTTTTTCATGCAATTATTTCCTGTTAATTGTTTATTTTGTTTCTACAATATCAATCAACAATCAATCACATAATCATCATGTTCAAATAACCAGAAAAACAATTAACCATATAATCAAGTAAAATATGCATAACTATTTTAATACAATAGTTTTTTGAATAAGTGACCAAACTCACATACAATAACCACTGATGTACAAGTTTACATATCTAGTACGAAGAACTCTTGAGTATATTAAACACTGAAATCAACATCTAAAATAACCAAGGTACCGATGTTAATGATAGCGAAGACTAGGTCCTCATTTCGTACTCCCAAGGACTCACATACATGCTCACGAAGAACTATCCTAGCAACACTATCTTTAGCAACTTCCATAAGTTCTAAGATATTTCCAAGATGAACAACATAAGTATGTGGCACATGTATCCTGAATACAAAACAGAAAAGAAGGTTGAAATGAGATGATAAACAAGCTAAATTCTCCATAATATCATAGAAGTTTAAACTTTCATCTAAGCTAACGTGCTAATAAACAAAAAAATGTGATCGAAAAATGCAGAAACTAGCAAGTGGAAATCAGAAAATGATAGCATCAGGAAAGGCAGAATGCCTCCCCCCTCCCTCCCTCCCTCTCTCTCTCTAATTATGATCCAGAAAGTTAAAAATGTCAGACATAATTGCATAACAAGCAGGTCATAGTCCTTCAGCATAATGAAAGCTAGATAGGATGTCACCTCTCATTGTTCAAGCTTAGAATACCGAATATTATTATACGTATATTAGTAAACACCTGAAAGGTACTGAAATATGGTATATACAAAAGGAACAAAATGTTTTTATAGTTCAAAATATCTTTTCCGTATAAATTTGGTAAAGACATACCCTCAGCGATCACGTGTCCTATTTTTCCAGTACTCAGCTGTTATATGAGAATCAATCATGGCACCTGCAACAAAAGGAAGGTACTTAACACACTCCAGTTTGAAATAATGACCTTTGCCGAAATGACCTGTGCTCACTAACCTTAGTAAAGAGTTCACTATATAAAGATACAGATTTAAGTTAATTAAGTATAATAAAAGAATCTGCTGTAAGAGATTCTGTGAATCTGCTGTAAGTGCCGGATTATGATGCCAGATTTATGGAAGATACAGGTTAAACACAACCAAATCTACTGTATTTAACACAACCAAATCTGCTGTAAGAGCCAGATTTAGTCTTGCCAATGAGTAAACCTAGGGTAAATATTCTGTGAATCTAAAGATACAGATATAACTTCCAATCTACACCACCTATGACTAATTAAAAGACATAATAATTACCTGAGGAAGAGGCAGCAAAATAAAAGAATCAAGTGCAAAATAACCAGAAAAATAATGCCAAGCAATTTTCTTTGGCTCAGCAACCAAATTCCCAGCGCCAACCACGCTAGACTCTTGAGCAACATATGCCAATCTAAGCTGCAACAAGTTAATTAAGTACATATACCAGGTAAGTTCAAATAAATCAAATGTTAACTTGAAAAACAATGACATATTGTACACCATATAAGCTCTAGCAACTAAACATGTACACTATATGAGTATATATACTGTAAAAAAAAGTACCTAACCTCTATTAGTTACAAAATATCCTACAATCATGCATATATGCTGAATTAAGAGTGAGTCAACTAATTCTAAACTTTGTTGAAATCCAGAAACTACGTCAAAAGTGATAAAAGAAATTTAAAAGATAATATAATGGAATATAACATGTTAGTATTCACGAAGTCATGAGCAAATTTGGAGATTCAAAATTGTATATTGGTAACAAAACGTTTCTCAACCATTTTCCTTCTAGAAAATACTGTAAGAATATGATGGTTATCAATATGATGGGTAGCCGGTAGTATTACGATGCATATCAATATGATGGTTCACAATTGCTGACATTATAAACTTTATTCAAACCTCAATAAGATATATCATGCACTAAAACAACAAAGTGAACTTGATCAAAATAATTCACTGGAGCATGCAAAAGGCGTTAACGATACGATCATAATAAAACTAGTTTCTCTTATTGCTTATACGAATATTTGCACTCATTGCAAACTTCCATTTTAGTTGCTCTGAAAAGAATCGTTCTACACCAAAGATCAAATATATCTCTGTAAGGCTAAAAAATAATATGTGCATGTTCCGAATAGTACTAGTTTGTAATTGTTATGCCTTATCTTGTCTAGTTAAGCTACTCTGCTTCAAGATTGTGAAATGATTTCTTGGTTAAGTTTTTTTTCTTCTTTAACATTCAACTTATCAACACCATATGGATTATGTTATCTCTCTCTCTCTCACTGGGTGTGTGTATTGGGTTCTTACTGCCATCCGTCTATTCATTTTCATGTGGATGTTCTTCGTATTGACAACTGTACGAGTACATTTTATTTGCTAATTTGAAAATTTTCTTCCTGAAATTCCTTGGCTTCAACAGGTTTCCGATCTGTTACTGCACTTAGAATATTTATATTTTATGTGAATGATGGAATAATATAAATATACACACACTAACTCACTCATATGAAATGCTCCATTGGTTTAATTAAGATAGTTAAATCTATTTTAAAACAAAATATTTTTAATGTAAAATGATGGAATCTACTTCAGAAGAAATTCTTATTTAAAATGATGGATAATAAGATTTAGTAAACTCATTCCTAAAAGGCTGCATATGTTAAATTACGATGAATAATTTTATTCTCCAATTTGATTTGGTATGCTATTTTAAGCGAAGTGTCGATATCTGTTGGTAATTAAATTGAGTTATAAATGTGATGGTTATTCTCCAATTCTTTCAGTTCGTAACTTGCATGCAAGCCTTTGGAACAAAAATAACATGGTCTCAAAAGGGATTTGACATTTTAATGAACTTTCTTATTACAGCCGGTTTATATCGTTAAACTACAACTACTTCGTTCCTTGCTTTTGTGTTCTGTCCTGTTATACGTCCTTACTTTAAGATTTCATTTACCATAAAATCTTGGGACTCATGTATGTTTTAATCAAAAAATGATCAAACACCAAATACAATGCTCTAAATAGTGCGTCGCCCGTTCAGTGGCAAGGTGCTAAGAAAGCACGTTTCCAAATTAGGGGAGAGACACTTTAAAAAGCATGTATGAAGAAATGTGAGACCGCAATTCGCAAAAACAAAGCAATAAGAGAGAGGAACACACAATTTTTAGAGTGGTTCGGTCAAACGTGACCTACGTCCACTATGCAAACATTTTCCATTATCACTTTCATAATTCCAAGTACAATGCCATACAAATCTCCCTCAATTTACAATGAATCTCTCATTTCTCCCTCTTTGATGTGAATCGCACTTGAATTAGCTAGTGGATCGGTTAGATCTCCCCAAGTATTGATTGAAATGGATGAAAAGCCTTCAATGCTTCACTTTAGAGGTAGATCTCTTCGATTCCATAGCATTTTGATAGTAGATCCAAGTTTCTAGAGAGAATTCAATGGAGACTTGTGTTGCTTAAGTGGAGCTTGAATGGATTTCCATGGATGAAGCTTGAGAATGCCTTGGAGAAATGATTTTAGCAGCCCTTCGGGGTAGTGGACTCCTCCCCCTTTAAGTGTGGAGAAAGGGGGTATTTATAGTTGGTGATAAGGGGTAGTGGCACACTTGTAAATTGAAGTGTATAGTTGGCGCAAGGTTGGCGACGAGTTGGCATACGAAACCGATCGGCCAAACATGCATATACCGACCAGCTCCTTAATGCTCCAATACCGACCCGTGTATTAATGTATGAACGACCAAGGAAGCATGAACGTGCTGGTTTGTCTTTATCCAAAGCTATTGTCCATTCTCATGAAAAAACGATTGCTCAAGTATAGCTTTCACTAATTTTTGCTTAGGACCAACCACTATAGCGAACTGTTGAAGCCTCCATGCATCTTTCAAGACCGACCAGAATTATATTAGCTCATTCCTTTGCCAATACCGATCGCCTTCATAAGCCAGGTCTTTGGAGAGCAGACCGACCAGGTCGCTGGAGAGCAGACCGACCAAATGGTGATGCTGGTGACCGATCAGTAGATGAAGACCGACCAGGTGGAGCTGGCCTCGTGACCGACCAGATGGAGCTTGTTTCCTGACCGACCAGGTGGTGATGTTGAGCTGACGACCAGAGCTTGCCGATTTACTGCCCGTGTATGAGGTTACTGACCTTCAAAGTGATCGAGCAACGCTGAGGTCGACCAGGTGGTGCTCCTTTCGACCGACCAGGTTGGTGTTCATCTTGTGACCGACCAGTCCAGGTGGTGGTGCTTTTCCCGACTAGTCCAGGCTGGTGAGCTTGTATTGTTCGACAAAATGCTCAAGTGAGTTTTTTGGTAGTTAACATTTGCCCCTCGAAGCTTTTATTTTTTGCTTACGAGAAATGCGGGCTTCGAAACGAACATGTTTTGAATTGAGATTCAGTCGTAGCATTTTGTTTGCTATGGCAAATCTTGCTTTGACTTGCTGATTCCAAACGATCCAAGTTTGAACTTGTTGACTGGACTTATATGTTCCGTAGCACCTATTCTGTAGTGAAAACAAGCACTTGCACGGTTTTGGACTTATACGTTGTTATTGATCGTCCACATCAATAACAGGTTAGTTGATCATTAATGAATGATGTATAATAAATTGAATGTCATATCTACGCAGAACTGCTTTACTTAACAGTTATGATTTGTTAAACGCTGTTTGCATAGACATGGTATTCGCGTTTGAATTCACAATGGCGCTTGAGTTCTGAATTGCAGATTTCAAGTTACGCCTTTGTGATGAATTACGTGATCTCATATGACGGTTTACGTTTTATGAAACGTGTACCTGATCGGATCAATACTTTGCTTTGTGCTTCTGATGCCAAGGCGGTTGCGGCCGTTGGATGGATCAGAAGTTTGAATTTAATTGATTAATTTGGGACTTCTACTTGGAGAAGTCATTGCATCTTTCTGCCTTCGCTTGAGAAGGTCTTATGTGAGGTGCCCCCGCTAGGGGAGGACTTTGGGTTTTATGCCCCCGCTCGGGGAGGACTTTATGTTGGATGCCCCCGCTAGGGGAGGACTTTAGATTTGACGCCCCCGCTCGGGGATAACTTTTGTCGTTGCTCTCACGAAGAGAGGCTAGACTTTTTCGTGCCCCGCATGGGGGGTCTTAGGGTTTAGTGCGCAATAACCTGTCGTGTCTGAAATGATTAGATGTCACGTGAATGGATTTTATTCTTCACATCCGGGGGAATCCAGATGCTACGCAAATGGATTGACACTCTTCGCATCCGATCATATCGGATGCTACGCAAATGGTTTTCATTCTTCACATCCGATCATATCGGATGCTACGCAAATGGTTTTCATTCTTCACATCCATTCATATCAGATGCTATGCAAATGGTTTTCATTCTTCACATCCGTTCATATCGAATGCTACACAAATGGTTTTCATTCTTCACATCCGTTCATCTCGGATGCTACGCAAATGGTTTTCATTCTTCACATCCGTTCATATCGGATGCTACGCAAATGGTTTTCATTCTTCACATCCGTTCATATCGGATGCTACGCAAATGGTTTTCATTCTTCACATCCGTTCATATCGAATGCTACGCAAATGGATTGACACTCTTCGCATCCGATCATATCGGATGCTACGCAAATGGTTTTCATTCTTCACATCCGATCATATCGGATGCTACGCAAATGGTTTTCATTCTTCACATCCGTTCATATCGGATGCTACGCAAATGGTTTTCATTCTTCACATCCGTTCATATCGGATGCTACGCAAATGGTTTTCATTCTTCACATCCGTTCATATCGGATGCTACGCAAATGGTTTTCATTCTTCACATCCGTTCATATCAGATGCTACGCAAATGGTTTTCATTCTTCACATCCGTTCATATCGGATGCTACGCAAATGGTTTTCATTCTTCACATCCGTTCATATCGGATGCTACGCAAATGGTTTTCATTCTTCACATCCGTTCATATCGGATGCTACGCAAACGGTTTTGAGCGGCTGTTATGTCGTTTTATGGGACAGCTACCAGTTTCTTTGTCAGATTTTCGACTTGGCAGGATATTTCTGTTTAGAAACTGGTGTTGTGAACTTCTCACTTACGGAAGTGCCCCTTCGATAAAAGCTACTGCTCTAATGTTTGTTTGTCGTGGCGCTTGTTCGTTGTTTGGATCTTTGCGACTGTCCCGTTCACTTTTCAAGGCGGTGCTTTTCTATTTTTGCATTTGTGCATATCGATATTTACAGCATTCGGCACTTGAACTAGCATTGTTGGGGTCGTGATGTTACAAGAACAAGCGCTCGACTGATGGCCTGCATTACGAAATCGTCTTTTAAGAAAGTTTTGATTTGACATATAATTTTGCAAGCAAGAAATTCATTCAGACTAATATGATCTTAGTCATAGAGCTAATGTTCAGTGCATCATTTGCAGATTATTACAGACTGTTTACAAGGAGTCCTGAATATAACAGAAAGTAAAATGCAAAGTAAAGCATGAATTAAAGCAGAAAATAGAGCATGAAGTAAGGCGGTAGCGATGTTGATCGCTTATTCTCAGCCATTGAAATTGGTGCTCCATTAGCGATTATCAGTTGATAATCGGCCTTGGCATGATTTGAGCAGTTGCTGCATTACTTGGACCAGACTGATCATTTGATGCCCCTTGCTCCTGGGGAGCTATAGAAGGATTCATGGCTTGCGGATTCTTTACATACTGTTGTAGCCTGTTTTTCCTGATCAACTCCTCAATGAGGTTCTTTAGGTGGAGGCACTCGTTAGTGTTATGACCAGGCTGGTTGTGAAATCTGCAAAACTTTCCCGATTTTGCCGCTTTGTCGCTTATCCTTATCGGGTT
Source organism: Allium sativum (assembly GCA_030737875.1). Lineage (NCBI taxonomy): Eukaryota > Viridiplantae > Streptophyta > Magnoliopsida > Asparagales > Amaryllidaceae > Allium > Allium sativum. The sequence goes on along the minus strand of CM060926.1, from coordinate 202,560,532 downwards.
TGGCTCTGCATACTCTTCGCAATTCTTCGTTGCAAGAAAGATATTTTCAGGAGTGTCATTTAAAGGCGTCATCTCTGATGAGTTGAAAAGATGAGACTTTTTATTAGCCTTGTTGCCGTTCCCATCATTGGCGCGCTTCTGCCCCTGAGCGTTATTCTGATTATAATGAGCTGTGGCATTTTTGGGAGCTTCAAGAAGCGGGTTAGCGTTGATAATCTGAAGAGGTACTGGACCAGTTTCGACTCTCATGTACTCTTCGGCTTTTTTATAGAATTTCTCGAGCGTACTTGGCTCTTTCATTTTGATCCATTTACCAAATTCGCTATTTTTGTCTATATCACCGATTAGAGATGCTAAGATCATGCGGGGGTCAGGATTCCCTACTTCAGTTAAAGCGGTATTGAACCTCTTGAGGAAAGATGTAACTGACTCTCCAGGATTCTGCTTCATTGATGTGAGGGAGATGACATCCTTAGCTTTTGTGGCCTGCAACCTGAAATGCTCTTTGAACTTATGAGTCAAATCATCAAAGCGATCGATGGATTTGGGCGGGAGCCTTGTAAACCATAGCGATGCGACGCTTTCTAGATAGAGCGGGAAGCACAAGCACTTAATCTCATCCGTCGCTTTAGCCACATTCATGTGCCACTCATATCTGTATAGGAAATGATTTGGATCAGCAGTCCCATCGTATGGAGGCAAGGTGGGATGTGCGAACTTCTTCGGAAGCTCAGCTTTGCGAATTCTCCTGGTGAATGGGTTTCTGCTCGGAGAAAAATCCCATTCCCTTTCGCTATCTTTGCGGGTTAGGCCGTCTTTCATCATTCGCTTCACCACATCCTCGATGTCCCCTTTTGAGTAGTGTCGCTTGGGAGAGCGGACCTCGATTTCCTTTCCGGATGCTCGATCGCGATTAGAGTGTATGGGTCCTTTTCCTTCAGCAAGGGAAGGTGCTCCCCTTTCCGGACTTGCGACTCGCCGGGCATCTCGATTGGAAACGCTTTTGGCTTTCAGCTTGGAAGCATGAATGTCGGCTCCGTTGAACCCTTCAATGTTATCATTGCAATAATGATCGGAAGTTGATGAACTTGTGTTTCCCTCAAGGTTGACATGAGCTTTTTGAGGAGGAGCGGGATTGGCTTGAGCATTTAGGAGAGCGCTCACTTTATCCATCAAAGTTTGATTAGCATCCACAAGAGTTTTGTTAGCATCCAACAAGGCTTTACCGGAAGCTTCTGTAACACCCCACCTCCACTAGGATCACTCCTTAGAATGTACTAGCTTTGGAGGGGCGTTATTGTGAAGGTAAACATGCACAGAGATATAGCAAGACAGAGTATATAAAAATAAATATAAGTAAAGCAGCGGTAGCAGATAAAAACCCATCATCATCACAGAAAACCCACATAGTCAAGTACATAATATCAAAATGTCATGATCCAAAATACAACTCCAGTCTAGATACGTGATAACCAAATACATAGTAAACATCAGTACTAATCCCCAGAAATAAAAGATAAGCCACAGCTAGCTCAGATCCATACATGAGCTATCCAACAAGCAAGTCGAAGATCCACTAAGCGGATGTAGTCCCTCCCTGAGAACCTGTGGCGGGGGGGGGGGGGGGGGAAACGGAAGAAAAGAAGCGAAAGAAAACAGGTCAGTCAAAAAGACTGGTAAGCCCTACTACGATCAATCTATAAACTAATAAAGTTAACAGTATGATGGAAACTGAGAGGAACATTCTGGCAACAGATAAAGGTGACATCACATAGACGAGATTAATCTTTGCACCACAGTGTACTAGCAAACCCACAAAACAAATCTTGATCCCTTAGCCCAAACTTTGGCCCAATAACATGAAGTGACCTTAGTATAAGGCCCAGCCCAACGGTCTAGTCGATCGGCTCCCTATAAACCTAACACGTCGAGTGTTGGTGTCCATACGGCCCATATGGATGTAGTCAGACTGCGCTGGGTCCACCCTTGGGTGTATCAAGCCCTCGGGTGTCAACCCCAGACACCTAAGCAATAGTGCACAGTCTAAGCCTACTGGTACCCGTGCCTCGAGTTTGTCCAACATCGGACTACGTGCACGTCCGTAGCCCGCCGGACCCGCACCGCTGTACCACTCAGCCGTCGCTTTGGTCGCTTACATCAGTCCAGTAATCGTGCCCCGCCCTAACCTAGCTATAGGGTTGTAGTGATACCAAACTGGGATTACTGCTGGAACAGACCACGTTGCTAGGGTTTCTAAGAGGGTTAAGTGTGGTTTTAATCCCTCACTAAACCTGGATTAGATTAGCTAAGTGTAACCACTTACCCCCATCTAATCCTCGCATCCCCATTATTGGTTAAGTATTAGTGGGCCATGACCTAACCCTAATCATGAGGCATTAATTACTTAACGCACCCAACCTCTCACATTAGACATCCGTGGTTACCTGGGAAGATTTACACCACGTCTAGGTCTAACCTCGGGTCTTATGGTGCAACATGACCAACTACCCACATTAGACCCCACGTTGTGGTTACCTGGGAAGATTTACGCCACAACTAGGTCTAACCTCGAGTTGGCCATATCATGTTATCTAATGTCATGTCCACTTCAAAACATATTTACAAGTTAACATATACTTGGGTAGACCTAACTTAATAGGTAAATTCCCAAGGGGTAGACCTAACTTAATAGGTAAATTCCCAATCTTTTAGTTTCATGTATTTTTTTAAGTTTACCCAAACCCTCCCAACGTCATTATATCGCTTACATATTCGTCATAACGTATAAGGGTATAAAGGTAACTTGGCATAACATACATGGTGAACTTCACATGTCATAATAAACATGCATACATGTTAAACTTGTAAATCATGTCATGGTGGATTCGCATAAACATGCATAGCTTATTAAATATGCATAACATGGTAAGGTGAACATGCATAATCCATTAAACTTGCATAACATGGTAAGATGAACATGCATAATCCATTAAACTTGCATAATATGGTAAGATGATCTTGCATAAACATGCATAACCCATGAAACATGTAGAACATGACATAATAAGCTCGCATAAGCATGCATAACTTGTGAAACATGTAAAACATGGCATAGAAATCTCGCATATGCATGCATAACTTATGAATCACATAAAACATGACATAGTGAGTTCGCATAAGCATGCATAACTTATGAATCATATAAAACTTGACATAGTGAGTTCGCATAAGCATGCATAACTTATGAATCATATAAAACTTGACATAGTGAGTTCGCATAAGCATGCATAATCAACTAAACTCACATAAATCTCAACTTTCACCAAACATTAACTTTAAAGTTTGTAAAGTGAAGGTAAGAGGGCTTACTAATATAAACAAGCCACAAATCCGCCAAATAAGATGAAGAAGCCCTTTTTAAAAACCAAAACAAAGCCTCAAATAAGAAAACCCTTTTGCAAAATCCCAAAAACACAAACTTTAGCAAATCAAACTTGCTACTTAATGAAGTATGCAAGTTATTAAGCATTCATACAACATAGAAAAGGTTGTATGATCATCATATCATCATAGGATTAAACTTTGAGGGAGGTGGAGGCTAGGGATTTTAGATGGAGGCCATTTGAGGTTTCAATTTGGCATAATTTAGTTGCAAGATTGATTAATGAGGCTTTAGGGTAGGATTAGGGGTATATTTATAGAGAATTAGAGTGTTTTAGGCCCTAGGATTAACCCTAGATTAGGTTTGGCCCGTCAGATCTTAGAATTCTCCAGAACCAAGCCACTTGACCCAACCCAAATCAGAAATGGTGCACCAGGCTGGGCTGCCTGGGCACCCCCTGTCGACAGGGCTGTCGACAGGGCAGTCGACACCCTGGGTGCCCTGTCGACATGCCTGTCGACATGGGCCCCCTGGCGGGAATTTTCCCGCCTACCCCTGATTAGCCCAAATCCCTGATTTTAATTTGAAATTTAAATCTGTCTTTAGCATGGAAATTTCTGAAAACTTCAATGGGCCTTAACTGGGTCATATGTACTCCGATTTTCGAAAACTCGGACTCTATTTCGCGTATTTTTCCGAGACGATCGCAATGGCATAGCCCGTTTCCCCTGATTCTGATTTTTGAATTTAATTCTGCCTCGATTTATGTTATAACAGTTTATTGAAAATATGGGTTGTTATATTCTCCCCTTCTTAAAGGATTTCGTCCCCGAAATCTTCGAGTTAGGAAGAACATATCCTACCATCCAACATCCATCTACTCAAAACATCATCCACGAGCAACCATTGTCCTTAAAGGATTCTAAATGCTGTATGAACATATGCAAAAGTGTGTGTATATGTACTTATCTAATGCAACGATCAATGCAAAATATGTTAGTGAAATGTATCCATATGTATGCAAATCCCTAACATAATGTATAATAACTACATGCGTGCTCAATCATACATCCATATGCAACATCCATGTGATTGCATACAAATTTCATCCAAGAATATGCATAAACACCCATGCACATGCAATATGAGGAGTGTGTGAGCCGATCTAGTGCCTAATGTGTATCATGCATCCACGAGTAACCACCTGCAAACACTTGCAACCACTTGCAATCGTCAACCATAACATGCTTCAAACACATGTTTCATCCAAAGGGTTTCTACCTAAGGTTCTCATGACAAGCTTAGCACGATAACTAGATAGATATGGATTGCAAAGAGAAAGATATACTAACAAAGGGAAGAGATTGAGAGTGTACCCTCAAAAAGGAATGGATAAAGCCCACGCATCCTCTCCTCGGTTTCCCAAGTTGCGTCCTCTTCGGCTTCACCCCATTGCACCTTCACCAATCTGACCTCACGATTCCTTAGCTTCTTGGTCTCTGTCCCCAAGATACGAATCGGAGCTTTCATTAAAGTTGCTTCTTTCTCTACCTCCACGTCTTCAAGCATGCTAGGCTCAACCACCTCAGCGGACTCATGCAGGCACTTTCGGAGATGCGAGACATGAAAGACATTATGCACTCCGGACAACTTCTCGGGCAATTGCACTCTGTATGCCATCTTCCCAATTCTCTCAATGATGGGGAAGGGTCCAACAAATCTCGGTGCTAGCTTCCCAACAGCTCCAAATCGGACCACATTCCGCAAAGGAGAAACCTTCACGAAAACCTTGTCCCCAACCTCAAACTCCAATTCGGACCTTCGCCTGTCAGCATAGGATTTCTGCCGGTCTTGGGCCGCTTTCATCCGTCTTCTAATCAACTCAACCTTCTCGGATGTATCCCTAATCATGTCGGGTCCAAGTATAAGCTTATCCGTGGATTCCCACCAACATGTAGGTGACTTGCACGGCCTCCCATATAAAGCCTCAAAGGGTGCCATCCCTATGCTCGCCTGATAACTGTTGTTGTATGCAAACTCGACAAGAGGGAGATGGTCTTCCCAAGCACCACCAAAATCTAGAATGCAAAGCCTCAACAAGTCCTCAAGTACCCTATTCACCCTTTCTGTCTGGCCGTCTGTTTGTGGGTGATAGGCCGTACTCAGGTTCAACCTCGTGCCCATAGCCTCCTGTAAGCCGTTCCAGAATTGACTAGTAAAGATGGGGTCTCGGTCACTGACTATGCTGGAAGGGACTCCATGTAGTCGTACTACCTCACGAAGGTATACTGATGCTAGTCCAGATGCGGTCCTTTTGCTCTTTACTGGAATAAAGTGAGCACTCTTCGTGAGCCTATCCACAATAACCCATATGCTCGTGTTCCCCTTCCTGGACCTTGGAAGCCCATCAATAAAGTCCATAGAAATGCTCTCCCACTTCCATAGCGGGACTTCTAGCGGATGTAATAGCCCACCGGGCTTCTTCGACTCAGCTTTTACTCTTTGACAAATAACACATCTCGAGACAAACCCCGCCACATCCTTTTTCATTCCGGGCCAGAAGAAAACGCGCTTCATGTCCTTATACATCTTATCACCCCCTGGATGTATGGTCATCTTGGAGCGATGTGCTTCCTCGAGAACTTTCCTCACCAAGTCTTCCACCATCGGGACACAGAGCCTTCCATCTCTCCTCAGCCAACCCCTATCGTCTATAGAATATCGAGCAAGGTGACTAGATGTCTCCCCTCGAACCAGCTTATCCAAGATCTCAATTATCTGAGGGTCTTCCTTTTGCGAAGCCCCAACTTGATCTAGGAGGGTAGGCCTGAGCTCTAAAGATGCCAAGGAACCGGTCACCGACTCCATTGCCAAAGAGAAATCAAAGGTCGCTAAGAACTCTAAATTCTTCATCTCAACAAACAGAGGACTTAGTGTCAACCTTTTCCTACTCAACGCATCCGCTACAACATTCCCCTTGCCAGGGGTATAGGATATCTCAAAATCATAGGAAGCCAAAAATTCCATCCATCTCTGCTGTCTTAAGTTCAGATCTTTCTGCGAAAAGAGATACTTCAAAGACTTATGATCGGTGTATAGCTCGAATCTCTCTCCCAGAAGATAATGACGCCATGCTTTGAGCGCATATACAATCGCTGCTAGCTCTAGATCATGAGTGGGATAGTTCCTCTCATGCACCTTCAGTTGCCTTCCACCAAAGCATATCACTCTGCCCTCTTGCATCAGAACGGCACCCAATCCCGTGCCACAAGCATCAGTGTACACGGTAAATATCTTACCCCCATCGGGTAAGGCCAGAACTGGTGCGGAGGTAAGGGCTCTTTTGAGTCTCTGAAAAGCGAGCTCACAATCCATATCCCAAGCAAAGACTAAGTTCTTCTTCGTCAACTTAGTAAGAGGAGCGGATATCTTTGCGAAGTCTTTAATGAACTTCCGATAGAAACCCGCAAGACCCAGAAAGCTTCTCACCTCGGTTGCATTCCTTGGCGTCTTCCAATCCTGAACTGCAACCACCTTAGCGGGATCTACCGCTAAGCCTTGCTTGGATACGATATGCCCAAGAAATCTGACTTCCCTTCTCCAAAAGTGGCACTTGGAGAACTTAGCTTTTAACTGGTGTGCTCTGAGTGTATCCATCACCTCTACTAGGTGCCTCGCATGCTCTTCCTCATCCTTGGAGAAGACCAGAATGTCATCAACAAAGACCACGACAAACTTATTCAAAAACTCCCGAAACACCCTACTCATCAAATCCACAAAATATGCGGGTGCATTTGTCAAACCGAATGGCATAACAAGCCATTCAAAGAATCCGTCTGGAGTTCTGAATGCAGTCTTGTCTATACTGTCTTCAGCCACTCTGAGCTGATGGAAACCCGTAGCAAGGTCAAGCTGAGAGAAAACAGAAGCACCAACAAGTTGATCAAAGAGATCATCGATTCTTGGTAACGGGTGTCGGTTCTTCTTAGTTAGCTTATTCAACTCTCTATAATCCACACAGAGTCGGAGAGAGCCATCTGCCTTAGTTGCAAACACCACAGGCGCTCCCCATTCGGATATACTCCTTCTGATGAAGCCCTTCTCAAGCAATTCTTTCACTTGTTTGCTCAACTCCCGTCTCTCACGCGGAGCCATATGCCGAACGGGCAAAGAAACAGGCTTAGCATTATCTACCAGGTAGATGCGAAAGTCAATCTCTCGTTTAGGGGGCAACCCCTTAACTTCTTCAAACACATCTGGATAATCTCGGACCACCCTTACAGACTGAAGGGCCTCCTCTGATGAGTCGAGAGATTCTAGATAGCATAACATGACGGGATTCTTCGGATTGCATGAAATCTCTAAGGTGTTGCCCAGGCGAGTCACAAGCCTTACAACCCTATGCTCACAATCCAGAATGGCTCCATATCTAGACAGCCAATCCATGCCCAAGATCAATCCATATCCCCTGAAACCTAAAATATACGCACTACACAAGAACTCAACGCTGAGTATAGAGATCCTTAGATCCTCACATACCATGGATAGATGAGCAGAACCCCCAATGGGATTCGAAACACAAACGGGATCATCCACTAAGCTAGTACTGAGGTGCAAACTATCAACAAGATCAGATGAAATAAAGCTATGTGATGCACCGGAATCAAACAAGGTACGTACCGGAAGATCAGAGATATAAACAAGGTTCTCAACAGAAACACTACCTCTCTCGGGAACTGAAGCGGCATTGAGAGCATGAACTTGCCCTCCTGAAGATCCAGCCTGTCCTTTCTTCTTTGGGCAGTCTTTGCTGAAGTGCCCAGCCTCTCCACAAGAAAAACATCCACCATTAAGCTTCCTTTTCTTCTTCCTGCAATCTTTAGCAAAATGCCCAGCTATGCCACAGTAATTGCACTTCCCCTTGCCTTTGTTGTTGCCCTTCTTATTCTTATTCTGATTTCCTTGACTGCTTTGACCTTGGTTGCCTTTGCCTTGAGAATCAGCCTTCTTTGCCTGAGTATCGCCTGACTTGACTTCCTTCTTTCCCTCTCCCTGAAGCAGAGCCATATTGACCAAACTCTCGAAAGTGGCTCCATGCGGAATATGTGACATTGCCAAGCCCTGTAGCGGCTCATTCAATCCTCTGGCAAATCGAAGAGCCTTCTTCTCCGGGGTGTTTACTAGATCCAAACCAAAGCGGGCCAGCTGATTGAACTTGTTCACATACTCCTTGACAGACATATCCCCTTGTTTTAGTGCAATGAACTTCTCCATTTGTAAATTTGCTTCAGCTGAAGATAGAAACTTGGTCACAAATCTAGCCCTCAAATCGGCCCAAGTCTCAACGGGCCTCGTCCCATTGGTGACCTCCCACCAATAGGCCGCCTCATCCTTCAGAAGCCATACAGTCAATAAGATCTTCCTCTCGTCATCTATTCCAAAAATGGCAAACAAGTCCTCCGTGTCCTTCAGCCAATTCCTAGCTTCAACGAAAGATTCTGTGCCTAGAAAATTCTTGCCCCCCATTGCTTTGAAGTCTTTACACACCTTTGTAAACTCAATCTGAGGGTGCTGAGGGGGAGGGGGAGGAAGAGGAGCCTCAGCAACGGGAGGAGGAGGAACATTAGCAACGGGAGGGGGAATATTAGCTGCTGGAGGAGGGGGAGCAGGGACCACCGGAGGAGGGATATTAGGGGTAGGATTCTCAACCACAGGAGGGGGAGTGGGAGTAGGGTTGGCGGGACCAGCAGCCGCCCTAGCTTCTAGGAGTCTCCTATACCAGAGTGGTACGTTCACTCCATCTGGGATGTCAAGATTCTCAGCCATACTGAAACAAGAGATAAGATAAGATTAGGTCAAGGGAACGAAGGATAACGCTGATGGCTTTTTGGGGATTAGCCTTAAAATACTCTAGACTTTATTTTGGAAAATACTTAGTAGGTTTTTGAAAATAGTTTTTCGAAAAGGGTTTTTTTTTTTTTTCAAAAGTTTTTGTTCAATCTTGTTAACCTTGTGCTCTGATACCAAATGTAACACCCCACCTCCACTAGGATCACTCCTTAGAATGTACTAGCTTTGGAGGGGCGTTATTGTGAAGGTAAACATGCACAGAGATATAGCAAGACAGAGTATATAAAAATAAATATAAGTAAAGCAGCGGTAGCAGATAAAAACCCATCATCATCACAGAAAACCCACATAGTCAAGTACATAATATCAAAATGTCATGATCCAAAATACAACTCCAGTCTAGATACGTGATAACCAAATACATAGTAAACATCAGTACTAATCCCCAGAAATAAAAGATAAGCCACAGCTAGCTCAGATCCATACATGAGCTATCCAACAAGCAAGTCGAAGATCCACTAAGCGGATGTAGTCCCTCCCTGAGAACCTGTGGGGGGGGGGGGAAACGGAAGAAAAGAAGCGAAAGAAAACAGGTCAGTCAAAAAGACTGGTAAGCCCTACTACGATCAATCTATAAACTAATAAAGTTAACAGTATGATGGAAACTGAGAGGAACATTCTGGCAACAGATAAAGGTGACATCACATAGACGAGATTAATCTTTGCACCACAGTGTACTAGCAAACCCACAAAACAAATCTTGATCCCTTAGCCCAAACTTTGGCCCAATAACATGAAGTGACCTTAGTATAAGGCCCAGCCCAACGGTCTAGTCGATCGGCTCCCTATAAACCTAACACGTCGAGTGTTGGTGTCCATACGGCCCATATGGATGTAGTCAGACTGCGCTGGGTCCACCCTTGGGTGTATCAAGCCCTCGGGTGTCAACCCCAGACACCTAAGCAATAGTGCACAGTCTAAGCCTACTGGTACCCGTGCCTCGAGTTTGTCCAACATCGGACTACGTGCACGTCCGTAGCCCGCCGGACCCGCACCGCTGTACCACTCAGCCGTCGCTTTGGTCGCTTACATCAGTCCAGTAATCGTGCCCCGCCCTAACCTAGCTATAGGGTTGTAGTGATACCAAACTGGGATTACTGCTGGAACAGACCACGTTGCTAGGGTTTCTAAGAGGGTTAAGTGTGGTTTTAATCCCTCACTAAACCTGGATTAGATTAGCTAAGTGTAACCACTTACCCCCATCTAATCCTCGCATCCCCATTATTGGTTAAGTATTAGTGGGCCATGACCTAACCCTAATCATGAGGCATTAATTACTTAACGCACCCAACCTCTCACATTAGACATCCGTGGTTACCTGGGAAGATTTACACCACGTCTAGGTCTAACCTCGGGTCTTATGGTGCAACATGACCAACTACCCACATTAGACCCCACGTTGTGGTTACCTGGGAAGATTTACGCCACAACTAGGTCTAACCTCGAGTTGGCCATATCATGTTATCTAATGTCATGTCCACTTCAAAACATATTTACAAGTTAACATATACTTGGGTAGACCTAACTTAATAGGTAAATTCCCAAGGGGTAGACCTAACTTAATAGGTAAATTCCCAATCTTTTAGTTTCATGTATTTTTTTAAGTTTACCCAAACCCTCCCAACGTCATTATATCGCTTACATATTCGTCATAACGTATAAGGGTATAAAGGTAACTTGGCATAACATACATGGTGAACTTCACATGTCATAATAAACATGCATACATGTTAAACTTGTAAATCATGTCATGGTGGATTCGCATAAACATGCATAGCTTATTAAATATGCATAACATGGTAAGGTGAACATGCATAATCCATTAAACTTGCATAACATGGTAAGATGAACATGCATAATCCATTAAACTTGCATAATATGGTAAGATGATCTTGCATAAACATGCATAACCCATGAAACATGTAGAACATGACATAATAAGCTCGCATAAGCATGCATAACTTGTGAAACATGTAAAACATGGCATAGAAATCTCGCATATGCATGCATAACTTATGAATCACATAAAACATGACATAGTGAGTTCGCATAAGCATGCATAACTTATGAATCATATAAAACTTGACATAGTGAGTTCGCATAAGCATGCATAACTTATGAATCATATAAAACTTGACATAGTGAGTTCGCATAAGCATGCATAATCAACTAAACTCACATAAATCTCAACTTTCACCAAACATTAACTTTAAAGTTTGTAAAGTGAAGGTAAGAGGGCTTACTAATATAAACAAGCCACAAATCCGCCAAATAAGATGAAGAAGCCCTTTTTAAAAACCAAAACAAAGCCTCAAATAAGAAAACCCTTTTGCAAAATCCCAAAAACACAAACTTTAGCAAATCAAACTTGCTACTTAATGAAGTATGCAAGTTATTAAGCATTCATACAACATAGAAAAGGTTGTATGATCATCATATCATCATAGGATTAAACTTTGAGGGAGGTGGAGGCTAGGGATTTTAGATGGAGGCCATTTGAGGTTTCAATTTGGCATAATTTAGTTGCAAGATTGATTAATGAGGCTTTAGGGTAGGATTAGGGGTATATTTATAGAGAATTAGAGTGTTTTAGGCCCTAGGATTAACCCTAGATTAGGTTTGGCCCGTCAGATCTTAGAATTCTCCAGAACCAAGCCACTTGACCCAACCCAAATCAGAAATGGTGCACCAGGCTGGGCTGCCTGGGCACCCCCTGTCGACAGGGCTGTCGACAGGGCAGTCGACACCCTGGGTGCCCTGTCGACATGCCTGTCGACATGGGCCCCCTGGCGGGAATTTTCCCGCCTACCCCTGATTAGCCCAAATCCCTGATTTTAATTTGAAATTTAAATCTGTCTTTAGCATGGAAATTTCTGAAAACTTCAATGGGCCTTAACTGGGTCATATGGACTCCGATTTTCGAAAACTCGGACTCTATTTCGCGTATTTTTCCGAGACGATCGCAATGGCATAGCCCGTTTCCCCTGATTCTGATTTTTGAATTTAATTCTGCCTCGATTTATGTTATAACAGTTTATTGAAAATATGGGTTGTTATAGCTTCCATCCGTTGGTGTAGATTAGCGACAACGACATCTAGCTCGGCCCTTGTTACTCCAGCTCCGGTTATGGAATTTTGACCAACCTCGAAGCGGTTAGTAAGAGGTGTAGCTTCGTTGTTAGCAACATTGTTGACGTCGTCATTGTTGTCGTTTTCTCCAACGGTTTTATTTGCGGTTTTCTTGGACTTAGCCATTATCTCGGACATGGATTTGACTTTGGAAGATAGCTCGTCGATTGGCCCAGATCTGAGATTTGCGAGATCTATGGTTGAAGCAAGCCTAGATCTTACGTGCAAAGTTCTTAACCTTGTCGAGTTTGGGAGAAGTGCGAATGCGGCCCCACGGTGGGCGCCAAATGTTTTAATCAAAAAATGATCAAACACCAAATACGATGCTCTAAAGAGTGCGTCGCCCGTTCAGTGGCAAGGTGCTAAGAAAGCACGTTTCCAAATTAGGGGAGAGACACTTTAAAAAGCATGTATGAAGAAATGTGAGACCGCAATTCGCAAAAACAAAGCAATAAGAGAGAGGAACACACAATTTTTAGAGTGGTTCGGTCAAACGTGACCTACGTCCACTATGCAAACATTTTCCATTATCACTTTCATAATTCCAAGTACAATGTCATACAAATCTCCCTCAATTTACAATGAATCTCTCATTTCTCCCTCTTTGATGTGAATCGCACTTGAATTAGCTAGTGGATCGGTTAGATCTCCCCAAGTATTGATTGAAATGGATGAAAAGCCTTCAATGCTTCACTTTAGAGGTAGATCTCTTCGATTCCATAGCATTTTGATAGTAGATTCAAGTTTCTAGAGAGAATTCAATGGAGACTTGTGTTGCTTAAGTGGAGCTTGAATGGATTTCCATGGATGAAGCTTGAGAATGCCTTGGAGAAATGATTTTAGCAGCCCTTAGGGGTAGTGGACTCCTCCCCCTTTAAGTGTGGAGAAAGGGGTATTTATAGTTGGAGATAAGGGGTAGTGACACACTTGTAAATTGAAGTGTATAGTTGGCGCAAGGTTGGCGACGAGTTGGCATACGAAACCGATCGGCCAAACATGCATATACCGACCAGCTCCTTAATGCTCCAATACCGACCCGTGTATTAATGTATGAACGACCAAGGAAGCATGAACATGCTGGTTTGTCCTTATCCAAAGCTATTGTCCATTCTCATGAAAAAACGATTGCTCAAGTATAGCTTTCACTAATTTTAGTTTAGGACCAACCACTATAGCGAACTGTTGAAGCCTCCATGCATCTTTCAAGACCGACCAGAATTGTATTAGCTCATTCCTTTGCCAATACCGATCGCCTTCATAAGCCAGGTCTTTGGAGAGCAGGCCGACCAGGTCGCTGGAGAGCAGACCGACCAAATGGTGATGCTGGTGACCGATCAGTAGATGAAGACCGACCAGGTGGAGCTGGCCTCGTGACCGACCAGATGGAGCTTGTTTCCTGACTGACCAGGTGGTGATGTTGAGCTGACGACCAGAGCTTGTCGATGTACTGCCCGTGTATGAGGTTCCTGACCTTCAAAGTGATCGAGCAACGCTGAGGTCGACCAGGTGGTGCTCCTTTCGACCGACCAGGTTGGTGTTCGTCTTGTGACCGACCAGTCCAGGTGGTGGTGCTTTTCCCGACTAGTCCAGGTTGGTGAGCTTGTATTGTTCGACAAAATGCTCAAGTGAGTTTTTTGGTAGTTAACAATATATATATGCATGAGTTGACTGTCAATCCTTATGCAAAATAATGCTTTTATATTCTAACTTAAATATTGACCAACTGACATCGATTGATACATTATTGACCATGGAAAATCGGTTGGCGCATTTGTTTTATACTTTTATATTAATATGTGCATTTTTACGGATTGAATAATATTTTAATTATACTATTTTATCCTTAACTTGAAAATCAAAGAACTTTAATTTAGCAATTTTGCTTTTTTGATGCATATAGAAAAGTGACAAATTGTGGAGTTTCTGGTCTTTGTGAGAGTGAGCCTTTTCATTTACTTAGCCACATGCAATAAAATGGGTCCAAACGTTATCCAAAACATTTCATAGTTTATTCATTCTCTAAGGTTAGTTTCTTGCACCTTTCTCTGTAGCATTAATGATAACGATTCCTTTAGTCATACCTTTTCTAATAGTTCTTGATTTTCGACAAATTAAACACTAAACTTTGTGATATACTTTGGCGTTTATGACAGGGAGTGGTATTCCATTTTGTAAATTTACTACAGGCGATTTTTTCCTTTAACATTTGAAAATGCTGGATTTTTCTGAAATATTATAATAGCTTTTATTTTATTTTATTTCTGAAACATTTGATCCTCTTTATCATCAAATTAAAATTTAGCAATTTCCCTTTTATAATTGAAAGAAAACATAAAATTTTGTATTTGGCCTGAGAAAATTCGTTTGAATTTTATCAAAAAGGCTTTCTTGGAAATTATGATCTTTCTCAACTTCACTATTTTTCCATATTTTATTTGCAAGTTGAAGAAACTAGGAACTTTGATTTATTCTTCATAAGGCTTTTAAAAGTTTTCCAACTTCTTTGATAAAAAGTTTAATATATTGAAAAACCAAAGGTACATTAAAGTTGAATTTTTTATTTTATTTTAATGTGTTATTAAGGCATTATTTATTTTCTTCAGGTTGTTCTAAACTTTAGCCTAAAAATTGAATCATCCAGATTGTTTATTATTCAGGTGGTTGTTTTAGTTCTTAAAATTTCTGTTGTAATTAGCCAATTTTTCAAAACAAAACAAAAAAAATTCTGACTCCATTTTCAATGTGATTGTCATCCAAATTTTTACAGTAACCATTCATTTGACTATCCATTTTCAAATTCAGTGTACATCTTACATAAGTAGATCAAAAAAATAACCGATGGTGGCAAATAGGGAAAAGTCATTCAGTCTACCAATTTTGCGTTGCTGTTGGTACTAATATTTTTATGTACCATATTATATAGGCTCCAGTGTACTTTTTGTAAATATTATACAATGTAGTAGGTTGGTTATAAAAAATTAAAAGGAAAGAATTGGACCGTAGGTACATAGCAACAACATATTTTGTAATTATTTTACTCTACACTAATCTATCTCCTTTATATGTGAGGATTAGCTTTATAGTTTTTATTATGATTCGTGACAATGAATGAATAATTCTAATCCACCATTCCAATTATTTTTCATGGATTCTTTTAAAACGTTAATTGACTGATGGACATTGAACAATTGTTGATTTTTCTTATATATTTTTTGTTGCTTGGGATAATATTTAGTTACATAGGTTAAAGAGCATATCGTAATATAGATTATGTATATATTTTACAGTATAATAGGTTCATTATAAAATTTCCTCAAAAACTGAAAAAGAAAAAGGTCAAGTTAAATAATTCAGTAACCAAATTAAGAAAGCATGCATATGAATAAAACATTACTTATATGCCCATGTTTCTTGCTTGTATTCTACCATGACATTTTCTAAAATTTGTTTCTCATCATAAAATTTTCGTTTCAAATAATCTATCCATATTAATTTCATACAAATTCACCATTTTGAGATCAGTATTCTATTTATTTTTATTAGAATAAAAAATTCCTGCCTATTACCTATTACGGATTGTAAACTAATGTGTAGAATTAATCATATACTGACTATTTTTTTTCCAAAGTCAAAAGAGCGTCTGGGTTGCAAAAATAATATTTTAAAATTCCTCTGAGATTTTTGATGATGATAGTGGAGATATCTGATGCACAACATTACTTGAATTGAAGATATTTAAGATGCTATAGGTTACTTTAACAAAATATCTTTGAATGAACGAAGAACATTTTTGAGGTAAATTACTTAATATCGACTTTTCTATGTAATACAAAGATCACATGGAGTAATAATGTTTTTAAAACAACTTTTTGGAATTTTCCTACGTACGAAAGTTAATATTAGAAAAATATTTCAAATTGAGCCAAGGGAGGCTAAAATACTGTTGAGATATTACGTCCCTTGCTTTTTACCATTAGGTTCCCTGAGTCACTGACATCAAAAATAAAGGAACACAGATATTTATGCATAATAGCCTTCCAATGTTTACATTTTGTTGTTATTAACTAAAAGAACAACTTTTTTAAGATCATTAACATCAAAAATATAAGAATACTGATATTTCGTCCCTTGCTTTTCTATAATTATAATGAAGTCCAATGTGATCAATATGCTTGCTGTGAGACCTAATATTTATGCAGGGATGTAAGGTCCTATTTCCTGCTGATTTGGAGGTCTGAAATGTATAAAGATCAGTTTTCAAAAGAATTATGATGTAAGTGCAATATCTAAAGCATAATCCCCTAAGTAAACATGAATTTGCATCGTTGACCTTAGCATTCTTTTGCTTACTGTTGATGTTATAAGAGCCACAAGTGCGAAAAATTAATGGTCCATGTAGTTTGATGCAATAGGTTACTGTGTGTACTAATTGTACTATTTGATTAATTCGTTTTGATATTCTTTAGTCACACTAATATATTTTTAAAGAGTTATTATTTAGGCTTACCATATGCTTGGTAGATCACCCATACTACAAGATTATGTCGATTTAGGTTTCCCATTATATAGAAATATGGTTAATATGCAAAAGGTTGATAAAATGAAGTCTACTACCAAAAGAGTCTACAATTATAAGTCATTCTTTTCCATGTACACTTACCCATTTACAATTTTTGAAGAGTCAATTAGACAACAATTACTACAGAACATTAGGAGTATATTTCAGTAAAATTATATTAGACTGAAATCGTTGCATATGACTGTTTCCTTGGAATAATCTAGCACATTTCTATATCTTAAAAGCAGCCTTATCAAAGATCGTCCATGGAGTTCTAACGCTAGAGACTTTATAGTGAAATCACTTAACAAATGGGTAACCCTGTTTCATTGTTAACTAACGATCGAAACGCTTCTCTTCTCAATTTTTTCTCTTCATATTGGCATCTTTATCTATGCATTTTTTGACCTATTGCACTTACCAGATTTCTAGAATACAGGTACACTTCTTTACTTTTTTACCTGCTTCTTTAATGTTTAGCTATATATCAATATATATATATATATATATATATATATATATATATATATATATACACACACACACACACACACACACACACACACACACACACACATAGTGTAGAAAAAAATAAAACAGATGCAGGTGAGATGACATAGTAGGAAGTGCATATTATATGGCTATGGAAGTATTGCATAGATCATATAGTAGTGAAGCGGACTTATGGAGCACCGATGTGATTGCGTATGTTCTTTTCTGTGGTAGCTGACCTTTCGGGACAAGAACAGAATCTCGCAGATTTCTGTATTGAAAACAATCCAAAAGTCGAGGTTCTCTTTTAGTTTCAAGGTTTTTTTTTTTTTTTTCTTCTGCATTATCTTTAAATTT
This sequence comes from Allium sativum, assembly GCA_030737875.1. Classification (NCBI taxonomy): domain Eukaryota; kingdom Viridiplantae; phylum Streptophyta; class Magnoliopsida; order Asparagales; family Amaryllidaceae; genus Allium; species Allium sativum. The sequence continues at coordinate 202,542,704 of CM060926.1, read as the reverse complement.
GGCTATCCGTACACGCACACACATATTGTATAAAAGTAGAATGGTTATAGGTGAAATGACCAATGTTTTAAAATGCAAAAGGCGTGCGAGAGGCGTTTTTGGGTCCGTGAGTTGAGGCGTAAGCCTCGAAGCGTTGAGGCGTAAGCCTTTCAGATAGAGAAAAAGCGCAATACATATACTTAATTTTTAACCACTTTCATGCAACATTGCGATTGTTCATTTTAGATTAACCCAGCCAACAATAGAAATTAGGAACCAACTAAACAAGGGTTTTTCGGGTAAGTCTACATTAATTCAAAATGTTTGTTTACACATATTATACAATCTTTTTTATTTTCATTAAATAATTAAAGTTTAATGACATTTATCTGTGTCAATATCTGCAACTAAAGGTAAACATGTTTTTAAGCCATATGCCTCAACTGCTTGAGGCATGCGAATCGTAAGCTTTATGCGCTTTGTATGTCTCAAATTTTCAAGGCATAAGATTTAGAGGTAAAAAGCCTTTTTGGAATAAGCCTCAAGGCGTTTTATCTCTTATTTCTTCGAGGCGAGCCTTGAGGCGAGTATAGAGGCGAGTTTTTTAAAACATTGGAAATGACATAGTAGGAAGTGCATATTATATAGATCCAAAAGTACTGCGTGGATCATATAATAGAAATAGAATGGTTACAGGTGAAATGACATTGAAGTTTTGTTTTAAAAACCATGTTAATTTTTATTTTTATTTTTTTTTAGATGGTAACAGAATTTATGGAGTTCTTGCTACAAGAGTGACAACTGTATTTTGTTAATTTTAGAAAAAAATACAATAAACAAAATACTTGAGAATTGTCTAATTCTATTATTCTCATCCTTTAATAATATGTCCTTAGTGTTGTTTTGTCTGTTGCAGCATATAATCTGCACCATAATTTAGTAATGGAGGTTGTTGCAATACTCAAATTTTATTGGTAAAAATAGGCGAATCTGTTTTTTTTTTTTTTTTTTTTTTTTTTTTTTTTTTTTTTGATTGAATTCTTAGGTACCTTACATTTTAGTTTATAGAAGTCAGACTCATTCACTTCATATCATTTCCATTTGCTAATATTCTGTATATTAACTCATTTGCTTCATGGATAACAAGAAGATATATTGCACCTTACAATAAACAAGTTTCCGTTTGTGTTTCAAATTTGATGCGACAAAGGAGCAACTGTTGACAATATCGAAAGTAGCTGGATATAACAAGTAGGTATATGCTGATATTCATAAGCATACTACAAATCAAACTTTTCCCAGTTCAGCTTGGTTTTTTATATGGCTTCAACCAAGTGTTGAGTCTATTACTAAAATGCTTGCACTAACAAATACATAACAATTTATGACCTTATCCATTTTAATGTCAATTATTCTTTATGCTTGACACCAATTATATGTTATTGATTCTGGTCATCTTTATACTTAATTTTAAATTTAGGATGGTTTATGATACGGATATATCATTCATCAGCACAAGATGATGCATAGGAGATTGATACAATTACCTAAAAAGAGTTTCTGGACTAAGAAGCAAATGGTGCTGCAAGTTGGTTAGAGATTTGTAGTGTGCTTTTACATTTTGTTTTTCTATTATTTGTTATAGGCAATGATGCCTAGCTGACCACGTGTCAAAAGTTGTTAGAAAAATTACTTTATATATGTACCAGCAAACCGAATGAAAGGAGATAGAAAGAAATTATTTGCTGAAATTCTCTCTCTCAGCTCTCCACTGTCTTCTCTTTATCTTCTTCATCTCCTTATTTTTCTTCTCGTTCACCCCTTTATCTCCTACCCGAACCATAGTCGTATCATTTTGGTGCTTTCACTGACGTTCTCTCCTCCTTCATCGTCCAGATCTGCTACTTCACCTCTATTTCCTTAATCGTCCAGATCTCCTCCTCATCTAAATTCTCTTCATCGTCCAGATCTATTTCTGCAAGGGAAAAAGAAAGAAAGAGTCGTATATTTCAGATCAGATTTAAATCAGGTATGCCTACTACTGATTTTGGAGTTTCTAGTCACAGACTTAATTTTGATGCTGCTGGATCTATTACCAATGAATCGAGTCAATTTCTATTGGTTACCGTCTATAATGTTATCTATCCAATCACTGAGTACGTACTCCATCGTGTGTTTGATCCATATGGATATGTGGAGATAATTGATATGTTACAAGCAAGTGAATCGGTGCAAGCTATTATTCAATTTGATTCATGTCAAAATGCTAGTTGGGCAAAGAGTCAGTTGCAAGGAAGAGATATATATTATAGTTGTTGTCAACTTGATATTCACTTTTATAAAAAAATTGATAATGCGAATCTGTTCTGTAACGTTGCCACACTTGTTCCGACTCCTCTATCTTCGCCGCCAGCCACTATCGCGGATTTTACAACATCGGCTCCTTCTCTGACCTTAGCCACTGTAGTTACATCCTCTCCGCCTGTCTCTACCGCTGTTATTTCACCGACCAGCGTAATACCCCATCATCTGCAGTTTCCACCACCCAAAGATGAACTGGAAACCAACTCGCAACCATCAAATCTTGGTTCAGCAGAGATGTTTGATTTAGAGGCCGCTACAGTATTTGTAGATTCAGAATCTGCACAAGTATTTGATGAAGTATGTGAAAAAAAGTGTGGGCAAACTATCGGGCCAATTGCCATGGATATTATGCAGGAAATATTACTTCCTTATTCTCAGAAGACTTTTGCTAAAATGGGTTTTGAAACTCCCCAAAGCCCATTAGAAATTTCTATTAATCAACTGAGAAAGATTAGCAATGGTGCAACGCTAGTTTCTAATTTAGGTGATGGAATCAAGATGCAATTTGGCTCTCAAACTCCTTTTGCAAGGATTGAAAATTACAGCCAAACACTATTCGATGTCACTGCAAACAGTGTTAAAAGTGGATTAGAAAGCTTAGAAAAAGGCGGGATTCCTCCGAAATTTGTTATCATCGATGACGGATGGCAAGCTGTGAGTATGGACCTAGCTGGAGTTGCTAATGATGATGATAACTCTGCAAACTTTGCAAATCGGCTAACAAATATAAAAAAAAACCACAAGTTTCAGAAAGATGGACAAGAAGGAAAGCGTGAAGGAGATCCATCCAAGGGCATTTCTCACATAGTTAAAGATATCGAGGAGAAGCATAACGTCAGATATGAACTCGTATGGCATGCAATAACTGGCTACTGGAGAGGGGTAAGACCAGGAATTTCTGCAACAGCTCACTACGAGTCAAAAATATCATATCCAGTTTCGTCTCTTGGTGTCCAATCTAATGAGCATTGTGAATGTCTTAGTAGCATAACAACAAATGGACTTGGATTAGTCAACCCAGAAAAAGTATTTTACTTTTACGATGAATTGCACTCCTACCTTGCATCTACAGCAATCGATGGAGTGAAGGTGGACGTTCAGAATATTCTAGAAACCTTAGGAGCTGGCCATGGAGGAATAGTGCAGTTAGCTCGCAAGTATCATCAAGCATTGGAGACTTCTATTGTTAGAAATTTTCCTGATAATGGGATTATTGCTTGCATGAGTCATAATACAGATGGACTTTACAGTGCAAAAAGGACATTAGTTATTAGAGCTTCTGATGACTTTTGGACCAGGGATCCTGCTTCACATACTATTCACATTGCTTCAGTTGCATATAATACCATGTTTCTTGGCGAGTTTATGCAGCCTGATTGGGATATTTTTCATAGTTGTCATCCTATGGCTGAATATCATGGTGCTGCTCGTACAGTTGGAGGCTGTGCAGTTTATGTTAGTGACAAACCTGGGTGCCATGACTTTAATTTGCTGAGAAAGCTTGTTCTTCATGATGGATTTGTAATAAGGGCCAATTTGCATGGTCGACCAACAAGAAATTGCCTGTTCTCAGATTTCGCTCGAGATAGTACAAGCCTTCTAAAGATATGGAATTTGAACAATCATACTGGAGTGATTGGAGTGTTTAATTGCCAAGGAGCTGATTGGTGCAGAGTTGGCAAGACTAATTTGATTTATGATCATCAATCGGGAGCTATAACGAGCTTTGTTAGAGCAAACGATGTGGAGTATATCTCAAGACTCTCTAGAGATGATTGGGATGGAGTGAAGATGCAATCTAGCTGCCAAAATCCTTTTGCTTGGACTGAACAGTATGGGGATAAACTGTTTGATGTTATGCTTAAAAGTGATGCCGAAGGGATTTTTGAAAGAACAATATTCATATTTGATCCGGGTGGGAAATTTGATTTCGAATGTTTCTTTGTGGCGCATTTACATGATACTCGACTCAATAATAATCCAAACTCGACTACTCCGACGAAGCTGACACCAACTTCCGACCGTGAGGACAAGGTCGATTTCGAGGGGATGGTAATGATACGGATATATCATTCATCAGCACAAGATGATGCATAGGAGATTGATACAATTACCTAAAAAGAGTTTCTGGACTAAGAAGCAAATGGTGCTGCAAGTTGGTTAGAGATTTGTAGTGTGCTTTTACATTTTGTTTTTCTATTATTTGTTATAGGCAATGATGCCTAGCTGACCACGTGTCAAAAGTTGTTAGAAAAATTACTTTATATATGTACCAGCAAACCGAATGAAAGGAGATAGAAAGAAATTATTTGCTGAAATTCTCTCTCTCAGCTCTCCACTGTCTTCTCTTTATCTTCTTCATCTCCTTATTTTTCTTCTCGTTCACCCCTTTATCTCCTACCCGAACCATAGTCGTATCAGTTTACTTGCTCCTATTTCACTTTTTATGCTTCCCATCCTCTCAATGATTTCGACTCATTTTTCATCGTTAAAAATTGATTATATTCTGCCTTGATTATTTTAGATAAGGGCATCTGAGTGTTCTGTTCTATTAAAGATTGAAGCTCCAACTCAATATTCTTTGAATTGACACATAATATTTTGGACTTTTATACTTTTCATCTATTTAAACTTTTCACATTTTTCAATAAATCATTGTTCAAAATGGATTTACATGTTCATCTGGCTTATATCTATTTGTTAATACAATGGCAGCCCTAAATGCTATTGTAAAGAGCCATTTAAGAACAAGTGAGATTTTCTTATTCCAACCAACAATGCTAACAAACATCAAACCAATGCTAGAAGCATTCAGCAGGTTCAGCGCTTGGTCAGAATGTTAGCCTAAAAGAGCCACAAAAAGCATAAAATGAAAGTTTTAACTTTCAAGCTGTGTGCTACTGGTTCCACAAGGAACCTCAGCATTGATCATTACAAATGAACAACAGTACTTGCAAAAATTGAGGCTATTTTTATATTTGTTTTGTGTTACCCTTTTAGCTGCAGTGTTTTCTCCTTTCTGAAGACTATTTATCATATCAAACAACATAAATAATGCAATAGGACGAGGTTAATTTGTCTAATCAAGCCCATATATATTGTGTATATTAAAGTAAATATACAACCAAATGGGAGCTTAGTGAAAGACTGAGTTTTATAGATTTCTCATTACTTCATATAGTTCCATTATAATCTGTCAAAACCTTATGGGGTAACCAAAGGTGTGGTCATAATGCATAAACACTAAGCTTAACTTTTAGTTTGAGATTTTTTTTTTGCTGAAACTACATTGATAGGAACGGCTTTATTGTTGAGAGACAAATTGAAGTACTGTCAGCATTTATGAACTACGGAAGCTTTTTAAGAATATGGCAGGCAAGAGTTACCATGAAGCACAAATAGGAAACAAATGAATTGGCAGCAAAATATCATATGTTACTTCTTCACTTGAATTTGAGATCTTTTTCTTCATCCTTAGGATATATCTCACCAATGAATGGAAAGACATGATTAAGGAGAAATATCTTTAGAAACTTAAGTTGACATTTTTAGTCAAATAAAAATTAAAAAATTAAACATCACACGGACTGTGTAACATAGAACTGAACTAAATATTATCAGGCTGTTCTATTGCAAGTATTGCATTGCATCTCTCAAAATCAGATATAGAGGAAATAAATAATTGAATATTTATTTACCACCTCAAACTGAAATTTTGTTGATTTCAGCTTGACACGTTTAATGTTTACTCAAAGGCCTCGAGATATTTTCCAATCGTCGCACGCAAGTTTGTCTTCTTCTGCATGTTTTATCTCACCCTCCTTACCTTTTCATCCCCTGAATATTCTTCTGCCTCTTCCCATACATCGATCTCCACCTCTCCTCCGATGCCTATCGCAAACCCTAGCTCTTCAAATTTCTTCACCCTTTCAGGCATCGCAGTTTCTCTTTTGATTCTTACCTGCAAAACCCCCTTGCCTTTTTCGTAATCGCTGTTTCATCTGTCCGATCCTCAGTTACAGCATTGATCTCCATATGGCGAATCAATTGACAAGTTAATCTAGATTGAAAGGCGATGGTGATGATCCTTACTATGGTGATGATCCTCAGTTACAGCATTGATCTCCATTTCGTCGGCATTTACTTTGATTGTTGGTTTCCAGAATAATAGCTGAATTCATGCTTATATTTTTCGTAGCCTACGGTGACTGGTAAGATCCATACTATAGTGATTTAATTGCCTGCTCTTTTGATTAACTGTACCGATTATTTTACTCATAGCCGTCCAACATTGCACTATTCTGATATTAAATAAACAGTACTGATTTCATTTCACTTTTCATTACATAGCTAATCAGGTATGCTAGGAATCAGCTGTTCATGATATAATCTTAAATATAATGATGCGTACGTTAGGTTTGCCATCTTCGATAAGTAAAATGATTTTTTTCCTTTTTACTAGGTAGATGATAGAGTTGAAATTTTAAATCAATTTGAATTTATTATCCAGTGATATAAATTCCATAATGGCAGTACTAAAATGCTTTTGTAGATGAAGTGGAGCACCAACAGTTTGGTTTTAGAAGATGGTAGAAATTCATTTCAGTTGATCACTGTTCCACATGTTTTAGTGTCTTTAAATGCTTTGTGGAATCTTTGGATAATATAGGTTCTTATGAATAAAATTGTTGTTGTGCTGACCATTCTTATTTAGTTTATAATCCTTGAAAAGAAAAAACGAAGGGAAAAAAATAAGAAGAAGAATCTTTCGTTGTTTTATTTGATTTAATGTTGCGAAAATATCAATATTTTGAAGTTTTACCCATGTAAATGAAGGAACTGAATAGATGGAGGTTTCCCCATTACCATTTGAAATCTGCCAAGGATATAAATGTAGAAAATTTGTTTGAATTATTCCACCTTCTAGCATTTATGATTGCATTTTTGGGGACTGTCCTATGCGTACTAACGTTTTGAACCGATCTTAGTTTTAACATTTTACAAAAAAATGGACCAAATTAAATGTCCAATTTAATTAGAGCCATAATGATAATTTAAGGTACATTGATAATAAAAAACTACGAAATATTCATTGTTATCCATGTGAACTTATAGGATGGATAAAGAATTAACATCTAGATAATTAAAATGATCAGTGTATTTGTTAGTTAATTAGTTTATAAAATATCAAACAGTATTAAGTGTAATCCTATATGTTGAACTTCCATGTCATGCCTAGATTAGTTTATTTAATATTAAAGAATACAAGAGCGACTTTTTTGTGGCAGATACCTGTCATGCCTAGATTATAAAGACTATTACCAAATGTGGATTTCATTTCAGTGTCATGCCAACAAGGATAATACTAAATTTAATCAGTGTAAAGAAATATAATATATTAAGCATACTTAATCAAACAGAACTTGGATTTCATATTTTGCAAGAAGAGAAATTGAACTTCCCTTCTGTTATCAAATGTGTTGAATAAATTAACTGTTGTTAAATCGATGTTAATCGATAATGGTTTTGAGGGAAATTTTGTTAGAAACTTGCATAGTAGTATATTGTTATGAGGTTAGAAAAATAATCATATTGCATATATATTCATTACGAAGATATGATGGATTCAGATTTTGGCACTTCCTGCGGTGCATGTATCATCGATTTGCAATCGAAGTGAAACACAATCAAAGTGAAGTCAAAATTCATCCAAGATCAAAGTTCAGTCGGATCCTATTGAAAATCTGAAAGAGTCTCATCAAGTCAAATTTTGAATTTCGATGAATGTTAGAATTACGCTGAATATCTTTCAGTTTACGGATATTTTCAAGCAAATTACTTTATTGATCCCTCAAAAGAAATTCAACGTCTAACAGTAGATAGTCTATTGAACCGCATTTTAATGTTTTTCGTGTCAAGAGTTATGTCGTATTTCGTCTTACCGTCGCCATGTTGTTTATGTCGTGTTTTACGTTATGTTTTGCTTTGTTTTACCATTTTCATAGCAGCTTAAAGCAGATCCAAATATAAATATTCATGTATAGGGCAACCCACAATGGAGGGCAACAATCAGAGGAATTTTTTTTTTTGATGGTGATTATATTTTAAATATGTGTAGATGTACGTCATTTGATAAAGAGTCATTAGTCTATTTGGCTGTGTGTTTTTTTCATTTCCCCGATCAGAACTTCAGTCCTTTGGGTAGCAATTTTTTTTTTCCTTCCAGTCAGTTTTCTATTTTATTTTTTTTATTTTTTCATTTTTTGTCTAGAACAGGCCAATGTTAAATGTAAAAAGATAGGTGCACCATTACTTATATATAAAGTGGTAAAGATAAAACAATACAGCCTCATTTACATTCCTCAATAGAGAGCAACAATCAGAGGAATATTTTTTTTGATGGTGATTATATTTTAAATATGTGTTGATGTACTTCATTTGATAAAGAGTCATTAGTCTATTTGGCTGTGTGTTTTTTTAATATCCCCGATCAGAACTTCAGTCCTTTGGGTAGCAATTTTTTTTTTTTTTCCTTCCAGTCAGTTTTCTATTTTTTATTTTATTTTTTCATTTTTTGTCTAGAATAGGCCAATGTTAAATGTAAAAAGATATGTGCACCATTACTTATACAAAGCGATAAAGATAAAACAATACAGCCTCATTTACATTCCTCTGACTTGACAACAATCTCATTACAGAGGAAATCAATGACATCCTGCAGTTTAAAAATAAACTCATAAATAGTAGAATAACTAAAAGTTAAAAAGAAATCAATTTTTATTTATAAATTTCACAAACAAAGGGTCCAATATATCTTATGACTTTATCTTACTATGTCTTTTTTTGCAGGAACTATGTTATCAGATTGAAGATAACAAAAACTTACTATAGTTTGAAGATCATTGAATTGCGCTGGGCACTCTAAATCGCTGAACCGGCTCTGCAATTCAACTGGTCATATGCTTTTGGAGTCTGCACATCCTATGTGCAATATGTTGGCTGAAAATCCGAAGATCATTTCAGGAAATCACATTTTACAACTTGGATGCGGGAATTCTGCTGTATGTTCAATAATGGTGCTTCCATCTGCTAATTTTATAGCATTCACTGATGGCGATGAAGAATCTTCCACTCGCTTACATGAAAACGCTCAAACAAATTTTGAATCAAGATGGAGTCATAAAAGCATCATTATGAAATTGTACCGGGAGATAGAGAGGACATCAGGAGATAATTAGGCAACTTTGAAATTACAATTGGTACAGATGTAACTTATAACCCAGAAGCCTTAATCCTCTGTTTGAGACTGCAAGCGAGCCTACTGGGAGAAATGCTAACAATGCATTATTTTTTCGTCATTTTCAAAGGAATTTAAAGGAATACTCGCTGAAATGTAAACTCACATTTATATCATGGTACCCTCTACTGTTATGATCGACGTGAGCAAATATAATTGCTTTTGAACGTATTCATGCTAAGGTATTCTTTATTTTACTGTGTCGTTACTGCTGAGTGTTGTAGAATGGATAAGAAGATAATTAAGTATTGTTTTTACTTTTAAGTGCATGTGTAGCCGGAAAATTATGTCAGCGAAACAATAATGCAGCCTTTTGTATCCTTGAAGAATACTGAAAACCTTGAATTGTGGAACAGTATTGTATTTCATTACGAAGATATGATGCATAACAATGCTTTTATCGATTTGCAGTGAATCTTAAAAAGGAAAGTTTGATTTTTGAGAAAAGCAAAGCTGTTTAAAACTCCCAAAAAAAGATTGTTTGAAATAAAAACAAATTAAATAGAAATTTGTGAAAGCAAATTCGAAATTGAAATAAAGTCAGTTAAGTGGTAACTGAAATTGAATTAGAATGATATCGAGACAAATTGGATGTGTGAGATTCGAATTTGAAGTGTAATTTGATAATCAAGTTAAGAGTTTGGAATCGAGAATGAAACTCGAGTTTGAAATAATATTTGGCTTGAATATAAGCGAATGGTTGTGTTGAAGATAAAAGTGATTGGAGTTTGATTGGGATGATATTGGTATATACTGAATTGACAGTAGATGGAAAAGATATAATGATATACCCGACAAAAAGGCACAAGTTTATATTTCATATCGGTTTGGTGATTTATGAGCCTAACTGGCAAACCGCTTGGCTGTTTGATTTTCTTTTGGGTTGGAAAAGGCCTAGAGAGGCGAGTTGTGGGGGTACCGATTGAGCCGTACAAAGGAGGTGCTGGCGAAATTTTTCGAAAAGTTAAGGCGTTAGAAAAATTTTAGGATTTTTGAAAATTTTCATTGATAAAAATAAATTAATATTTTAATTGAAATTCAAATTGGTTCAGTTGAAATTGAAGTTAAGAAGTGAACAAATAAGTTCTAACTAGTCGATAGGTTTTTTTTTTCTAACTTAGCAATTTCGAGGACGAAATTATTTTAAGTGGGGAAGAATGTAATGACCCGTATTTTCATGGTGTAATAATTGATTTATTTAAGTATTTACAAAGTGATTAAGTGATTTAAATAGTCGTTGAAATAAATAATAGTGAATATTTAATTAAAATAATAAATAAATAATATATTTAATTCTGAAAACAATCAGAATTGGCTGAAATGGGGATATGGTGTGAATTGGGAAATTCAAAATATATAATTCAGTTTGGAGCTGAATTATATTAACGAATATATTTAATTAACGATGGTTGAACGTATAAATTATATTATAATTATAATCGAGCTCGAAATGGCGCGACAGTTCGCGATTTGCCGATTCGAACTTTAAACAATATACAGAAGTCGTTTTAAATTGGATTTCTGTGAAACAAGAAACGTTAGGAGCTGGTGAAGCATATTTTTCTAGTGGAAGAGCAAAATCGAGATTTCGTCGTGTAGATTTTGATTTATGTCCAAATCAAATTTTAGAAAAGTCGTTGTGGAATTCCTTTATATTATAACGATTTAATTTTATAATAAATGGAATTTCATTATAAATCGAATATGGGTTTATATCGGGATTTGAAATATCGAGTTAGAAATTCATATAGGAATATTCTAGAGCTGTATTATATTCTTTGTGGATATATACGATAATGTTTATTTATAAATATTTAATTTAATTGATTTTAAATATATTTAATATTTAAAAGGGTTATTTAGAGCTTTAAAAATAGTCAGTTTTGCAAACGACCTCAGAATTCGACGAAACTAATTTTGTCGGATCCACAATGTTAAATTATTGTTAGATTTCAAGTTTCGTGATTTTTGAAGCCAGTATGTGGCCGTACCGATTTTTAATGTGAAATACAGTCGATATTTTGACAGTTAAAAATACGCTGTGTGAGCAAACGAAGTCGGAATTCGACGAAACCAGTTTCGTTGGGACCGTAATGTCGAATTGTAGCTGCATGTCTAGTTTCATCATTTTTGGGGATGTTATGTGACAATTCAGATTTTTAAACAGTAAATATTAACAATGATGAAAAAATAATCGTGAATATAATATCCTAACTAATTTTTTGATCAAAACCAAACCACCTCTTCTTCGTTTCAGCCACACAAAATATCTCGTCCCCCTTATAAAAGAATTCTCCCAAGCCGCCACCATAGGAAATCAAAAACGTGAAATTTCCAAAGTTCAAAAGTTCAAAAAAATCCGTAGACAAATCCTAAAATCAATAAGCTTGATTTTCTGAGTTCGATGGAGCTTGTGTTTCCATCTGTGTGAATTTAGTGGGGCTCGACGCATGTTTTCCGATGATCGAAAACTTACAGTAAACCTAGGGTTTACGAATTCGAAGGATTAAAGCGTTGGTTCATGTATTGGTTGTAATGGTTGTGATCGTGCACTGATTTGTGGAGTTTGTGAGTTTTTGGTTGAATTTGGGGCCGAAATTGTTCGGTGAATTTACTGTAGGGTGGGTCGACACTATCTGTTTGGGGATGGCGAGTGGTACAGGGAGGCGATAAGGCTGACGAGCTCGAGAAGAGTAAATTGGTGGTTTCAGTTTTGCAAACGATGATGGAACGATGGAGAAATGATGGTGAAAAGGGAGTTCGAAGTGGACGTTGGCGTGGTGTTTTCCTGGAGTATCATCGGTGAAGAAGAAAGCACGTAGTGGGTTTGGGCTTTAAGGTAACGGGCCAGGAAAAATAGGTTAAGCCCGAAAAAAAGTAAATGTTCAAGTTTAAAATTTAATTTAAATTGTGTATGAACTTTATTTTATCGTATCTTATACATATGTTAACGGAATTCAGCAAAACTGCATCCGTTGGGATCGTATGGACGGACACTACCCAATGGAACTGACTGGGAGTGGATTGGAGCTCGTTTGAATTTATGGTGAAATAAAATGTTTGATTCAAATCAAACAAACAGTTTATCGTTCTTTAACGATGAACTGCTAAAGTGAGTAAAACTCACAAATCTGAACAATTCTATTTTTATAACGTATATTTAGAACTGATAAATGATGACTGATTGCTGTGTGTTAACTGTTTGGTTGAATTGCTCATGTATCGGTTGAAAATATAGATAACGATATATATATAAATCGTTAATCGAATATTGATTCTGTTTATCAGAATATTTTATATTCGTGTTATTTATGTTGATTAACATCTGTGATGCAGGGAAACGGGTTGGAGGGACCCAACTGGGTTACTCAATATATAAAATACTATTTTGTATCATATATTGTGTTATATGATGTGATATGAAATCTGTTAATGATTTTATATGTTTGAATGATACCGATCATTGTTATATGGTACGTTAAATAGCATAAGGGATATTGGGATGTTAAAAGGGGATTTTCAAAGTGTATTTTGAAAATAAATTATTTATGTAAAATCGATACATTTTTTATATAAAAGGAAAAAGGATTTTATAAAGGAAATAAATTATAAAACAAATGTAAAGGAAAATATTTGTCAAACAAATAGAAAGAGAAATATTTGTAAAACAATTACAAATAGAAATAAAAAGGAAAACATTTGTAAAACATTTACAAATGGAATTGGAAAGAAAATATTTGTAAAACATTTACAAATAGAATTGGAAAAGAATTTATTTAATAAATAGAAGATAAAAGGGGAATTATTTAGAAAATAAATAAAGATAAAAAGGGAATTATTAAATAAATAAAGGAGTATTAAGAAATATTTATTTAGAAAATAAATAGAATAAAGGAATATTTATTTGGAAAATAAATAGAGTTAATGAAAAGGAGTTAATCGAATTTAGTATTCGAAAGAGTTAATCGAATTTAGTTATTCGAAATGGAGTTAAACAAAAAATTAGAAACTGACTAGAGATTAATAAGTTGGATGGTTTCCTAAATATCGATCTGATGTTGGTTTCGGCCTTCGGGGTTTATACTTAGGAAGTTGTTCTCTTGTTAGTTTATAGTTAGAGTCTGATAGATGTAGAAGAATAGTGGATACGTAAATAAAACCCGAGAGTTACGTAAGGAAGTTTGTTGAAGATTTAAAAGATAAACTTTGACTATTTCGAAGTTAAAACGTTGTTCAGTTAAGGTCTGAGAGGTAATTATACCCCAACTTGATTGACTTCCTTCTTAACTAAGGAATGGTAAGGTTTGTTGGTGAAGGAGTTTTGGAAATGTTTTCCAAATAAGAATCAGAAATGTTTTCTGATAATAGAAAATAAGAATTTAGAATATATAGAAACAGGGGATAAGTAAATTAATGAACTAAAGAGATAAAACGTTAAATGATGATTGATCGATATAATTTCCATTTGGAAATAATATCGTTGTTTGCACACGTGTTTTTCTTTGATAGTTAAATCACAGACTATCAAAGTTTTGACCATTTTAACGTTGTTAACACGGAGAGACCGGTTGGATTATTATCCAAAGAACCACTCCGTATTGGCATAAGCATTGCGAATCAAGTATGCTGAATATATTGAAGACGGAGTAAATTGCAAGGGCTGTTGTATAAATCTTAGATAACAATTGCCTAAGATGGATGTACGGAATAATGCCTTCGGTTTGTCTAGTCCCAGGACAACTTGTACGGAAGACGGTCTGACAGAGAATATTTAATAGATCGCGTAAGTCGATCTCTTCAAACTTATTTACGTTTGGTGGTAGAGGAATTCGTTTCCCTTAGCTGTATACCTGTGTTATTTTTGGATAAATCAATTTGTGATTTTAAAGGGTATGAGAAGTGACTTTCTAAGTGAATAAAGATGTGGCATGTAAAAGATAAGCGTAGCTTCTAGCCTCACATCCGGTAAATGATAAAAATCGGGCAGGCAGCATGGCTATGTGGGTAGCTCCCATTAGGGTGTATAATCACCTATCTAGAAATATTCATTTCATTCTTTAATCTGTTCGATGCTATCCAATTCATGAAACGGTTGTTGATCCCAACCGTTGGTGATATACATTCGATACACTCAAGAGAAATGAGTGGTCGGTCATGTGTGGCCGGGTTGCAAGATGTTCTTGTTGAACCTAGTGTATTCCTCTCTAGAGGTACACTAGCGAAAGGTGGTTCCATACCTTGTTATAGTTGGTAATCCATTATCCAATAAGTGCCTGCGGTTTTCGATTGTATACTATGTATGTAGAACGTGAGATGAAAGCGTTTCTGCTAGATGATTATTATATTGTGGTTGATAGACATTATTATAGTATCAATGAGTTTGATATAAAGATTATTTGGACGCTCATAAGGAAAAAACCCGTTCCATTATACGGCGTGGTCTTATGAGATATCGTTAATGGCTTAAACTGTTTTAAACGGCTTTACTCATAACAGTCCCATGACTGACCCGGAGTTTATTTTGTTTTGTTTTCACTAAACTATCGGGTGCCCCATTTTCTACGGGCAGTCAAGTAGTCGGGATTTACAGATACTTGAAGAGATGGAGTAGGAGGCTTCAGGATTTTATATAGCTTTTGTTATTCCGCTGTGTTGTAAGTGCTGTACTTGATAATGGTTTGTATATGCAAGTAAATTTTTTTATTTCAAGTTATGTTATATTTTATTTGTTCCGCTGTGAGATTCGTGTTTACTCTGATGTTGTATGTTCTTCTTCTTCTTCTTCTATTTTAAGTTTCTATCTTATCTTTCCTCACTCTCTAATTTCTTTCATTAACTACTGGTATTTTTCGATGTTTGGTTAGCCGTCATTGAGTTTATGTCGATAACCAAAGTCGACAAAAACTGGGTCGTTACAGAAAAAGCCATGAACTAAACATATGCATGTCTTACTGTGTAACACCCCACTCCCGCTATGATCACTCACTAAGGGAATGCCATAGCATTGGTGGAGTATTTTAGTGAATATAGAACAGAAAAATTACAACAAGACAGATATAAATAGTACTTGAAATTTTAAAACATCATCTCATAACAGCGGAAGTAAAACATGTCTGGTTACATCATAAAACCACAATAAAGGTCAAGTACAATATCCATCAAAATAAAGAAGTACATAATCCCACTCTCATACAATAGCCAAACAAAAGAAAAGATAACTGGATAACTGGAGCTTTACATCTATCCAAGCTCCTAAAGACTGGAACAGCAATCCGATCAAGCTCCACTACTGCTAGGATCCACCGTAGGACCTGAGGGTTGGGAAAAAGATAAAAACAACAGGGTCAGACATAAGTCTGAGCGAGTCCTATAACTTTAACAATACAATCGTTAAAGTAACCAGAGAAGACATAAACTGATATACGGTAACATATAGGGATGAATGGCTACCCTAAGCAGTCAACTAAACGAAGATAAAGGATAAAGACGCATCTACCCTCCCTAAGGTAAATTACTAAACTGCACCACACCAGTCGTTCCTAACTTAAAGGTTGATCCCACCCAAGGACTTATAAAATTTACTAATTAGTACCTGCGTACCCCTAGGTGACCAAGTAGGCGCCACGGGGCCCTACAATCCACTAGGTGTACACACTACTTCCCATTCGATCGGCTCCCTAACGTAGATACCCGTGCTGGCCCCACCGTGGGATGTATCATTCCCCAATGTGGCAACCTGATGGAACTAAAGGTGCACGGCTTATATCTACTCGATGCAACAACGGCTTACCTACCAGCCCGGGCCCACTCACGCATATGAAGCCCGTTGGACTTGCGTTGCCACCGCTAACCCGTTTGCCTCTTACAGTCAAGCCCAGTATGCGTGTCCCGTCCTCGACATGGGTCGAGCCCACAAAGATACGTATGGGTTACTGGTTGAAATGGGCCTCCACAAGCTACCCACCTAAGCTTGTCCCTTTTTCTAGTATATCCCACTTAACCCTTTAATCATGTTTTAATTACATGTTCCATTTTGGTTAAGTATTCTAATCGTATTTTCTATTGCCACCCAAGGCAACCACTAGATTTTCTCATGCCACCCGAGGCACCCACTTAACCCCTCATGTCCCTCTACATGCTAATATGGTTAAGTGTTTCTTAATTAATTAATTAAGAACGTAACCTTTGTAAAGACCTCTCACATTAGACTGTCTTTTATGACCGCTGGTTAAGCCGGTTGGGTCCGGGCAGCCTTATGTCATAACAGAGTCTAACCTCGTGTCTTTACATTAATTACGTATTTAGTTTGTGCCTAAGACCTCTCACATTGGGCTAACATTTGTAGCAACTGGTTAAGCCGGTTGGGTCCGGGCAGTTTTACGCTACAACTGAGTCCAACCTCGTGTCTTAGTCAATTAATTACACCTAATTAATCACCCTCATAATTTTATATTAATTATCCCTAATTAATCAAGTTTTCTTAACATGGGTAGACCTAACTTAATAGGTAAATTCCCATGGGGTAGACCTAACTCAATAGGTAAATTCCCAACACATAGTATGGGTACACCTAACCCAATAGGCAAATTCCCATACTATGTTTATTTATTTTGTGTTATGCATAATTATATTAATTTCACACAATCTTATTAACTTATGCATTTAATTACCCCATCGTTCCCACGTAATTTCGTTCATGATATAACACATATAAAAGGTGTCAACTTGCATATGAATGAACATGTTTCAAAGGTGTCATCTTGCATATTAACAAACACATAACTTGCATATGAACTTGCATAACATGTCACATAACTTGCATATAATATGTCACATAACTTACATATTCATTTTGCATAACAAACTTGCATATTAGCTTATAGACTTGCATAATGTGTCATCATGAACTTGCATATTAATAAACATGTAACTTGCATATTTACATACATGTAACTCGCATATTAACAAACATGTAACTTGCATATAAAGAAACATGTAACTTGCATATTTACATACATGTAACTTGCATATTAACAAACATGTAACTTGCATATTAACAAACATGTAACTTGCATATTTACATACATGTAACTTGCATATTAACAAACATGTAACTTGCATATTTACATACATGTAACTTGCATAGCATATTACCATGAACTTGCATAACATGCATATGATTACATAGCCCACAACTTGCATATTTAGCATCATGCAAACATAACATACATCATATTAAACTTGCATAAGCTTACATACTCAACATGCATAAACATAAGATTAATGCTAACATCATATCATATGATTCAAAGCTCATTAACCCACATACAAAACCATAAATCTCATCACATCTCATCTAATTAGTTTACCAAAAGATCATCAAAGTGATAGAAACTCACAACTAGCAACTTTGAACACCAAATGAAGAAGATTAAGATGCTAAGAAGGGATTAGAAGTTGATTAGAGAGTGATTAGTATGCAACCCTCTTCATAAAATTAGTGGAGGCCATGAGAGCTAGCATTTTGCCATAGTTTAGTCACTAGGTTTAATTATGAATGAATTAGGGTAGGTTAGGGTCTTATTTATAGATTAGGCAAGTGTTTTAGGCCATAGGATTAACCCTAGATTCAATCCAAGCCATCAAAGCATGTCTTGGGGAAGAAGTCAAGTGTAGGAACCATCTAGGGCCTTTAGATTAAAGATGGACCATGAGAACCATTCAAATGCAAAATCTGCACTTGAGCGAATCGGCCCACGGGTTGACAGCCAAACACCCTGGATTAACCCCTAGTCGACCCAGCGGGCTCGGGTCGACTTCAAAAATCGGCCGGTTCGGTTATTCCCCTCTCCCAATTCGCTGTTTTGAGCATTTTTGCATATTTATTTATTAAATTTTCAATTATATATATATATATATATATATATATATATCAATATATATATATATATATATATATATATATATCTACACAACCCTTTTCACTTAATTAAGTATACTTTAATTTGGGAATTTTCGTGAAACTTCGCGAGGCCATATCTTGGTCATACGGACTCCGATTTTCGAAAACTCGGACTCTATTTCGCGTATTTTTCCGAGACGAACGCAATGGCATAGCCCGTTTCCCTTGATTCCCATTTTAGAATTAAATTCTGCCTCGATTTATGTTATTACAGGTTATTGAAAATACGGGTTGTTACATTCTCCCCTCCTTAAAGGATTTCGTCCCCGAAATCTTCAAGTTAGGAAGAACGTATCCTACCATCCAATCATCCATCTACTCAAAGCATCATCCACGAGCAATCATTGTCCTTACAAGATTCTAAATGCTGGATGGATATATGCAAAAGTGTGTGTATATGTACTTACCTAATGCAAAAATCAGGCGGTTACTGATACAGTAAACCTCCTTAATGCAAACCATGATAGTGCCATGCATCCAATATGTATGCGAAACCCTATTGACACATACAAATTTCTACATGCGTGCACAACCATACACAAAAATGCATCATCCATATGATAACACAGCCATGATACATCCATCAATCTAACTACCACATCCATTTATGCAATATGCAACATGAAGTGACTGAGCCGATCTAGTGCCTAATGTGTGTGTATATGCATCCACGAGCAACCACTAGCAAACAATTGCATCCATATGCATCCATCAACCATAACATGTTTCAAACACATGTTTCAACCATAGGTTTTACCCTATCTAAAGGTCATAGGTATTAGCGAGAGGATATACTAAAGATAAGATAAGTACTAGACAAGCAATAAAGGAGAAGTTAAAAGACATACTCTCAAAAAGAAATGGATACAAAGAACGCATCTTTGCTTCCGTCTCCCAAGTAGCATTGCTTTCGTCATCTCCCCATTGCACTTTAACTAGCTGAACTTCTCTGTTCCTCAACTTCCTAGTTTCTGACCCAAGGATGCGAGTAGGAGCTCGTCGAATCGTCGCATCACGCTCTACCTCTACATCTCTAAGCAAGCTCGGCTCTACCACCTCCGCGGTCTCATGTAAGCACTTCCTCAAATGTGATACATGGAATACATCATGAACACCACTAAGTCTGTCGGGCAACTCCACCCTATATGCCATCCGTCCAATCCTTTCCTTAATAGGAAACGGCCCAACAAATCTCGGTGCTAACTTCCCTACGGACCCAAAGCGAACAACATTTCTCAATGGAGATACTTTGACAAAAACCATGTCCCCAACCTCAAACTCAAGATCCGTCCTTCTCCGATCCGCATAAGATTTCTGTCTATCTTGCGCTGCTTTCATCCTTTTTCGAATTAAATCAATCTTCTCTGAAGTCTCTCTAACCATATCCGGCCCAAGCAAGATCTTATCCGTAGATTCCCACCAACATGTAGGAGATCGACAAGGCCTTCCATAAAGAGCTTCGAAAGGAGCCATACCAATACTGGACTGAAAGCTGTTATTATATGCGAACTCCACCAAAAGAAGATGTTCTTCCCATGTACCTCCAAAATCCAAGATACAAAGCCTCAAAAGATCTTCTAAGATACGGTTCACCCTCTCAGTCTGACCGTCCGTATGAGGATGATATGCGGTGCTCAAACACAACTGAGTCCCTACCGCCTCTTGCAAACTTCTCCAAAACTCACTAGTGAAAATAGGATCTCGATCACTCACAATGCTGGATGGTACGCCATGCAATCTAACAATCTCTCTAACATAGACTGAAGCAAGCCATGGAGCGGTCCTCTTACTCTTTACGGGTATAAAATGGGCACTCTTGGTAAGTCTGTCTACCACAACCCAAATTCCCGTATTGCCCTTCCTCGATCTCGGTAACCCGTCGATGAAATCCATCGAGACACTATCCCACTTCCACTGTGGAACTTCCAATGGGTGTAGCAACCCACCGGGTTTCCTTTGCTCCACTTTAACTTGTTGGCACACTAAGCATCTAGCCACATACTCGGCCACATCTTTCTTCATACCGGCCCAGAAGAAAAACTCTCTTCATGTCTTGGTACATTTTGTCTCCACCGGGATGAATAGTCATTCTTGAACGATGTGCATCATCCAAAATAGCCTTCTTCAAACCCTCATCTTGCGGTACACAAAGTCTACCGTCTCTATGCAACCATCCCTTATCATCTATGGTGTATCTACCCAAATGGCTGGACGACTCCCCTCTTATAAGCTTCTCTACCAACACAACCAACTGTGGGTCGTCTCGCTGAGCCTCGCCAATCCGTCTCAAAAGAGTAGGTCTAACCTCCAAGGATGCCAACAAACCAGGTACAAAATCAACAGAAGGTCTGAAGTCAAACAAAGAAAGAAACTCCAAGCTTCGTCGTTCCACGAACAATGGACTCAAAGATAGCCTTTTTCTACTCAAGGCGTCTGCCACCACGTTACCCTTACCAGGGGTATACGCTATCTCGAAATCATAGGATGCTAAGAACTCCATCCACCTTTGCTGTCTTAAGTTTAAATCCTTCTGAGAGAATAAGTACTTCAATGATTTATGGTCGGTGAACAACTCGAATCTCTCACCAAGAAGATAATGGCGCCAAGACTTAAGTGCGAAAACAATCGCGGCCAACTCTAGATCATGGGTAGGGTAATTCTTCTCATGCACTCTCAATTGTCTCCCTCCATAGGCTATTACCCTTCCCTCCTGCATCAAGACTGCGCCTAATCCTGTTCCACAAGCATCGGTATAAACAACAAACGGCTTACTCCCATCCGGGAGCACTAAAACTGGAGCGGTGGTCAAAGCTCTCTTTAACCGTCGGAAAGCATCATCACAATCTACATCCCACGAGAAAACCAGATTCTTTTTCGTCAAGCGGGTTAATGGGGCTGATATCTTCGCGAAGTCTTTGATGAACTTCCTATAATATCCTGCCAACCCCAAGAAACTTCTTACCTCGGTAGCATTTCTAGGAACTTTCCAATCCTGGATAGATACTATCTTTGTGGGATCCACAGCTATCCCTTCCTTAGAGACCACATGCCCTAAGAATCGCACTTCTCTTCTCCAAAAATGGCATTTAGAGAATTTAGCTTTAAGACTATGCGCTCGAAGAGTCTCCAACACTTCCTTGAGATGTAAGGCATGCTCTTCTTCATTCTTGGAAAAGACCAAGATGTCATCCACAAAAACTACTACAAACTTATTCAGATACTCTCTGAACACTCTACTCATGAGATCAACAAAGTATGCGGGGGCGTTTGTCAACCCAAATGGCATCACTAGCCACTCATAAAAACCATCCGGAGTCCGGAAAGCAGTCTTCTCTATACTGTCCTCCGCCACTCTTAACTGATGAAACCCTGTAGCTAAGTCCATCTGCGAAAATACTGACGCGCCAACCAACTGATCAAAGAGATCATCTATCCTCGGTAATGGGTGTCTATTCTTCTTCGTGAGCTTATTAAGTTCTCTATAATCCACACAAAGTCTGAGGGACCCATCCGCCTTCGTGGCAAACACTACTGGAGCTCCCCACTCCGATATACTTCGCCTTATGAACCCCTTCTCAAGCAACTCCCCTACTTGCTTATGAAGTTCTCTTCTCTCACGAGGAGCCATGTGGCGTACTGGCAAAGACACTGGTTTGGCATTATCCACCAAATAAATTCGGAAATCTATCTCCCGCTTCGGAGGCAAACCCTTTACTTCTTCAAACACATCCGGATATTCCCGGACTACTCTGACAGAACACAAACTCTCGACCGAAGCATCGAGCGATTCAAGATAACTTAGCAAAACAGATTCCATGGGATTGCAAGAGATCTCGAGAGTGTTACCCAAGCGGGTCATGAGCCTGACAACTCTCCTTTCGCAATCAAGAACGACACCATTACTGGATAACCAGTCCATGCCCAAGATCAACCCATAGCCCGTGAAGCCCAATACAAAAGCATCACATCTAAACTCAACGCTAAGTATAGAAATCTTCAAACCCAAACATATCATAGACAGATATATGGAGCCCCCAATTGGGTTTGAGACAACCAAGGGATCATCAACTAGACTGGTGTCTAAGTGCAGTGACTCAACTAACGATGATGAGATAAAAGAATGCGATGCGCCAGAGTCAAACAAAGTACGAACTGGATGATCAAACAGAAAAACCAGACTTTCAACGGAAATAGTTCTACCTCTCTGCTGAATCGGTGGAACTGAGAGAACCTGAACTTGCCCCCCTGACTGAGGTGGTGCTATAAGAGCTTGCACCTGGCCTCCTGAGGTAGACCCCGTCTTCTGCCCCTTCTTTGGGCAGTTTTTCACAAGATGCCCTGCTTCACCACAATGAAAGCAACCGGTTTTCTTCTTTTTGCGACAATCCTTACTAAGGTGTCCTGGTGTTCCACAATTGAAGCACTTCTTCTTCGTCTTCTTTTTGTCACCATTGCCTTTTCCGCCCTTGCCTTGTTGTTGCTGTTGCGGTTTCTTCTGATCCCCCTTTTTCTCTGGTGCCTTAGAATTCTTATCATCCTCATGCATAAGTGCCATGTAGACAAGCTTCTCAAAAGTGGCCCCCATAGGAATGTGAGTCATAGCTATTCCTTGCAATGGTTCGTTCAAGCCTCTAACGAACCTCAAAGCCTTCTTCTCCGGTGTATTCACCAACTCTATGCCAAACCTTGCTAATTGATTGAATTTGTTGACATATTCTTTCACCGTGAGATTCCCTTGCTTCAAATTCAAGAACTTCTCCATAAACAGATTCTCTTCCGCCCTTGAGAGAAACTTAGCCCCAAACCTTTGCTTAAAATCTGCCCAAGAGTCAACAGGGCGTTCTCCATTAGTGACCTCCCACCAGAATGAGGCCTCTCCCTTCATTAACCAAGCCGCCAACTTGACTTTCTTTCCCTCTTCCACTTCAAAGATATCTAGCAACTCTTCCACTTCCTTAAGCCAATCTCTAGCCTCTACGAAAGTCTCTGAACCAAGAAAAGGTTTTCCTCCTATAGCCTTGAACTCCTTGCAAACCTTAGCAAAATTATCCACTCTAGGCTGAGGAGGAGGAGCGGTTGTCTCTGGTGTAGTAGCATTGGCCGGACCCGCAGCCGCGGCCCTAGCCTCTTGCAACCTCCTATACCATAGTGGTATAACTAAACCCTCCGGGATGTTAAGATCTTCAGCCATGCTGAAACGAAAGAGGAAAGATTCAAAAAGGAGATTCCGAAAGATAAAGATATGGCTATTGGGGATTATGCTTTTCTTTTTCAAAAACTTTTTCTCTTAGAAGACATGCTTTTAAAAATCCTTTCTTCGAAAATACTCTTAGAAAGTAGTTTTTCTCAAAAATTTTATCTGTTCTGGTAACCTTAAGCTCTGATACCACGTGTAACACCCCACTCCCGCTATGATCACTCACTAAGGGAATGCCATAGCATTGGTGGAGTATTTTAGTGAATATAGAACAGAAAAATTACAACAAGACAGATATAAATAGTACTTGAAATTTTAAAACATCATCTCATAACAGCGGAAGTAAAACATGTCTGGTTACATCATAAAACCACAATAAAGGTCAAGTACAATATCCATCAAAATAAAGAAGTACATAATCCCACTCTCATACAATAGCCAAACAAAAGAAAAGATAACTGGATAACTGGAGCTTTACATCTATCCAAGCTCCTAAAGACTGGAACAGCAATCCGATCAAGCTCCACTACTGCTAGGATCCACCGTAGGACCTGAGGGTTGGGAAAAAGATAAAAACAACAGGGTCAGACATAAGTCTGAGCGAGTCCTATAACTTTAACAATACAATCGTTAAAGTAACCAGAGAAGACATAAACTGATATACGGTAACATATAGGGATGAATGGCTACCCTAAGCAGTCAACTAAACGAAGATAAAGGATAAAGACGCATCTACCCTCCCTAAGGTAAATTACTAAACTGCACCACACCAGTCGTTCCTAACTTAAAGGTTGATCCCACCCAAGGACTTATAAAATTTACTAATTAGTACCTGCGTACCCCTAGGTGACCAAGTAGGCGCCACGGGGCCCTACAATCCACTAGGTGTACACACTACTTCCCATTCGATCGGCTCCCTAACGTAGATACCCGTGCTGGCCCCACCGTGGGATGTATCATTCCCCAATGTGGCAACCTGATGGAACTAAAGGTGCACGGCTTATATCTACTCGATGCAACAACGGCTTACCTACCAGCCCGGGCCCACTCACGCATATGAAGCCCGTTGGACTTGCGTTGCCACCGCTAACCCGTTTGCCTCTTACAGTCAAGCCCAGTATGCGTGTCCCGTCCTCGACATGGGTCGAGCCCACAAAGATACGTATGGGTTACTGGTTGAAATGGGCCTCCACAAGCTACCCACCTAAGCTTGTCCCTTTTTCTAGTATATCCCACTTAACCCTTTAATCATGTTTTAATTACATGTTCCATTTTGGTTAAGTATTCTAATCGTATTTTCTATTGCCACCCAAGGCAACCACTAGATTTTCTCATGCCACCCGAGGCACCCACTTAACCCCTCATGTCCCTCTACATGCTAATATGGTTAAGTGTTTCTTAATTAATTAATTAAGAACGTAACCTTTGTAAAGACCTCTCACATTAGACTGTCTTTTATGACCGCTGGTTAAGCCGGTTGGGTCCGGGCAGCCTTATGTCATAACAGAGTCTAACCTCGTGTCTTTACATTAATTACGTATTTAGTTTGTGCCTAAGACCTCTCACATTGGGCTAACATTTGTAGCAACTGGTTAAGCCGGTTGGGTCCGGGCAGTTTTACGCTACAACTGAGTCCAACCTCGTGTCTTAGTCAATTAATTACACCTAATTAATCACCCTCATAATTTTATATTAATTATCCCTAATTAATCAAGTTTTCTTAACATGGGTAGACCTAACTTAATAGGTAAATTCCCATGGGGTAGACCTAACTCAATAGGTAAATTCCCAACACATAGTATGGGTACACCTAACCCAATAGGCAAATTCCCATACTATGTTTATTTATTTTGTGTTATGCATAATTATATTAATTTCACACAATCTTATTAACTTATGCATTTAATTACCCCATCGTTCCCACGTAATTTCGTTCATGATATAACACATATAAAAGGTGTCAACTTGCATATGAATGAACATGTTTCAAAGGTGCCATCTTGCATATTAACAAACACATAACTTGCATATGAACTTGCATAACATGTCACATAACTTGCATATAATATGTCACATAACTTACATATTCATTTTGCATAACAAACTTGCATATTAGCTTATAGACTTGCATAATGTGTCATCATGAACTTGCATATTAATAAACATGTAACTTGCATATTTACATACATGTAACTCGCATATTAACAAACATGTAACTTGCATATAAAGAAACATGTAACTTGCATATTTACATACATGTAACTTGCATATTAACAAACATGTAACTTGCATATTAACAAACATGTAACTTGCATATTTACATACATGTAACTTGCATATTAACAAACATGTAACTTGCATATTTACATACATGTAACTTGCATAGCATATTACCATGAACTTGCATAACATGCATATGATTACATAGCCCACAACTTGCATATTTAGCATCATGCAAACATAACATACATCATATTAAACTTGCATAAGCTTACATACTCAACATGCATAAACATAAGATTAATGCTAACATCATATCATATGATTCAAAGCTCATTAACCCACATACAAAACCATAAATCTCATCACATCTCATCTAATTAGTTTACCAAAAGATCATCAAAGTGATAGAAACTCACAACTAGCAACTTTGAACACCAAATGAAGAAGATTAAGATGCTAAGAAGGGATTAGAAGTTGATTAGAGAGTGATTAGTATGCAACCCTCTTCATAAAATTAGTGGAGGCCATGAGAGCTAGCATTTTGCCATAGTTTAGTCACTAGGTTTAATTATGAATGAATTAGGGTAGGTTAGGGTCTTATTTATAGATTAGGCAAGTGTTTTAGGCCATAGGATTAACCCTAGATTCAATCCAAGCCATCAAAGCATGTCTTGGGGAAGAAGTCAAGTGTAGGAACCATCTAGGGCCTTTAGATTAAAGATGGACCATGAGAACCATTCAAATGCAAAATCTGCACTTGAGCGAATCGGCCCACGGGTTGACAGCCAAACACCCTGGATTAACCCCTAGTCGACCCAGCGGGCTCGGGTCGACTTCAAAAATCGGCCGGTTCGGTTATTCCCCTCTCCCAATTCGCTGTTTTGAGCATTTTTGCATATTTATTTATTAAATTTTCAATTATATATATATATATATATATATCAATATATATATATATATATCTACACAACCCTTTTCACTTAATTAAGTATACTTTAATTTGGGAATTTTCGTGAAACTTCGCGAGGCCATATCTTGGTCATACGGACTCCGATTTTCGAAAACTCGGACTCTATTTCGCGTATTTTTCCGAGACGAACGCAATGGCATAGCCCGTTTCCCTTGATTCCCATTTTAGAATTAAATTCTGCCTCGATTTATGTTATTACAGGTTATTGAAAATACGGGTTGTTACATACTGTATATATAACCCTATGGTCCAACAATGAAATCAATTCCCAGTCATGTAAATGAACATGGAGTTCCCTTGAGAGAAAGAGTAAAAAAAAAAAAAGATTTCACTATTATGTTGTTCTGGACTATTCAATTTGCAGATTATATTTAAGCAAGATAGGTGGAGATGGCCTGATATTTAATTCAGCGGTTCATAACATGTAAAATAACATATGTTATAATAGCTAACCTTTGCTTACAATAGAGATTTTGAAATGGATGTTTATGTACACACACTCTTTTTTTGAACCTTTTTGGTTTTTTGTACTTTAAGACTTAAAAACGCATAATGTATTCTTATTCTTTCTTTCTTTTTTACTTTTATTGAGGATAGCTTAAAAGTGAATTTAGCATTTAATTCTCAAACTTTTTTTTAGAAATAAATTTATATGATAAAAATGGTTGTTGTATACCATGAGAATGACCATGCACTGGCCGCATACTTATCCTCTTATCTGATAAGGAACAGTTAATTTTTTGTTATTTTTCTCTACTAACGTTTCATAGTAAGATTATTTTATTATTGTATCTATATTTCAAATTATTCTAGGCTTAAGTGATTATAAGAAAAGATGCAGAGCACACATTATTTAATTACTGTGTCATTATGAAGGTGGTATTGTTCACATAAAATGATCGAGCAATGGAATGATGTTTTGAAACTTTTTCCAGTTTTCAAATAGTGGTTGCTAAACTAATTGTAAATGATGAGGCCGTACTACTTTTTGACCAAATGGGTCCATAGCTTCGAAAGTAATGGCCTTTTGCTTCTGGAGCCGGGCTTAAGCCATGTGACCTTTTTGGTTGACTAATATTTAGCTGATGTGTTCGAACGTTAATGAGATTAACATATCAAGGTATATAGTTGTTAATATGTGTTTATCATCTTTAAAACCTATAGATGAAGGCTTGCAAATTCACAATTTCTATTATCATGTACGTATATGTTACGATCGAAAAGCATATGCTTCACCATCATGCAATCAGAAAAAAATTGTAAATCATAAATTCAAATATTTTGTGATCCGTGTGCGTAGCACGGGTTCACACTAGTAACTATTAATAGTCGAATGCCAATTTATGACTGAAAATGTAATGTATTGTGCATAAACATTAATTAAAACCGTTGTACTTTAATGAAAAAGCAAAGTGTAGCATAAAAATGTTGATGATACTGGATCATGTACTCCATTTGAATAGCTGGTTGGATACATAGGAAATGCCTTAGCATTGTTATAAAAACTAAAATCAGCAAAATAGTTAAGAAATAAATCAACAACAGGAAATGTTTCTATTTCTCATAAAATTTCATTAACGTAAATTTGATAATTAAGAAAGTACTATAAACAATATTATAAATAGGATGTTTCCTACAGAATTTCACAGCTATAATCCTTCCTTCTGTATCTTATCGACAAAATCATTCATGTACTTTTATAAGGTTGTTTATCAAATTTAAAATATCATAATCATTCTACTAAGTGCTAAAAATAATAATTAAGGATGCAAACAGCAAGACAAATACGTATTTCAATTCAAGATTTTAAATTCGCAATCAAATCAATGATCTACTTCAATTCATGATTTTCAATTCTCAAAATTTTAATTACAAAGTAATTAAACTGCAAAATCAAATCCAAATAGAATAGGAATATAAAATTCATACCTATTTAGGGTTTTCGTAAAATAGAAAATCCTGTAACAAACCTACCCACATCCAATATAAACCTACATAATATAAACTACATCAAAAAATAGCCTCGGTTAAGGGAAGCAAAAGTTGGAAATTCGTAATAAATAGAAAACAAAAACATATCTTGTTGCTGTTTACAGCAACCAGAGCAACCAATGAAATTTTCTTAGAGATGCTACCAATCGATTCAACTTGAGACGAAAAGGGGCATCGAAGAAAAAGTCTGAGTTAATAATTTTTGTCCAATCGGTGCGATGAATTTTTCCTGTATTTACGATGAAATAGAAAACTACGGAGTTGACAATAATCGATGCCATGAAATTTTGGGGGAAAAGGGAAGTAGGGTTAAAAAATTCTAAGTATGAAGGGGGAGATGAATGCAAAATACGTGGTCACGTTTATTTTGGAAGAGGAGGACTATCTTCCTTTTGGCGGGAAAGTTAAATATTTTTTACTACATTAATATTGTGAGTCAAAATCCCTTTGTTGCATCTGCGAACAAACACCACTGATTTTTGCAAAAAAAAAAAAAAAAAAAAAATTAATTTTCTTGTAGTGTCGGATGTAGATTTTTGGATATTTGAAAATATCTGCATGTTATTTTCCGGATGCGAATATTTTCGGATATTCGAAAAAGACCCACACATGCGGATTTAGATGTTTTCTTTTGAATATCCACAGATATCGAATGCAGATGTAGATGTAGATTTAAATTTTCGGATCCGGATGTGGATGCAGATGTGGCCATATCCGCATTCGTTTGCAACCGCAGACAGTCCTAGACAAGAGCATGCCACGATACAAAACAATGATGAAAAATGTAATTTATAGTGATCACTAATATTTTAACATTCATGACATAATAGCATAATTAGAAACAAAAAAATAATAAAAAAAATAATAGCATTCATGTGTTGGATATGCAGTTAGTGCGAGTCAAACTCTATCCCAATGTCATTGGGAGCACATGCTAGGAAAGCAATGTGATAAACTCTGAAATTTACTACGTGGAACAAAAATCTAAATGATATTGATAAGCTACTTCATATTTACAACATTACAAATAATTACTATTCTTTTAGGATTCAGCCAAATCTAGCTGCTATTATGTTAATAGATGTAGGAATTGAACAAAGTGAATAAAATAAAGTTTAGTTTACATATTCTTTTGTATTTAGTGGTAAGAATATGAATTATGCTGAATTCAATATATTGTTCTCTATCTGATAATACATGGAACAAATACCTGAGAAACAATAACTAGTATGGTTTAAGTGTTGCTTGTCAAAAAGTCCATTATTTCATGGATGTTCATGCCCTTACTGGAGCTTTAGTTAACATAGTACACCTTTTCATAAAGCCTGAGTTCAATTTCAGTCTTGGTTAAAGTGTTGCCTATCAAAATCATGAGTTCATTTTCACCTTTGCATTCAATATTTTGGTGCTACTCTTGGTTGTGAGTTTTCAACTATCACAACTTATAGAAAAGAAAAGAAAATTCCTCATATTTTCCATGTTCTTAGTGCACCCAAATTTAGTATATATCTTTAAGTGCTAAAATAGCAGAAATCTCTTTAAACTGAGTTTCGGCTTAGTTTTTGAACCGAATTTGAACTTGGCTTAATCTCATTTTAAAGCCTGAGTTCAATACATCAGTTAATAAACCGAGTTTAATACTTTAGTTGATAAACTGAGTTTAATAACCTAGATTACCAACCCATCTGCAAGTAGAGTTTAACTCAATCTGAAAACTGACTTTATATACCGATTGCAAATATTGTTATATCAATTTGATAAAGAGTTTAAATAGAGTTATATCAATTCTACTAACATAAAACAGTACATGGATATAATTTGAATATTAATTATAATTTATTTTAGAATTACCATTTCCTCTCCTGTCTCCTCCATAAATATTGAACCACCAATATGTAGGCGTGGGCTACTATTCCAACTAATCGATGCTTTTTGGGACTTCAATATAGTTTCAGGATGTTTCCGGTGCTCCATCCAGCATTTCCATTGTGGTTCCAGTATGTTGGTGGTTGTTCCTTTTTATGTTTCTCCCTTTCCTTCATCCTATGCACGATACTTGTGTATTGTTGCATGGCTTTTCGAGACAAAACTTCCCTTATCATACGAAGGGTGACATCCTTAGGATCCGAACAATAGACCCTCACCTCAAAAAATAAAACCCATTATAAATCAAAATCATTATCTATTTTTCTTTCTAGAAAAAACATAACTATATGTTTGTAGGACAATTCATGTGTAGATATGAATTTGTCAAGATGAATGTTGTTATCACTTATGGTTCCTTACACAACAAAAATCATACATTTTTTACATCGAAATAGTATGCAACCATGCTAGTATTATATATATATATATATATATATATATAATGTTGAAATTTCCCATGTAGTCGGCGAATAAGGATTTTTGTATGTAAACATTTACATACGACCATGTTACTGCCCAAAAATGACTCATATGTTGCTTTATTGACTCTGAATTTTTTGTGCATGCACAGACGATGGGTGACGCATGAGATGTCTGTAAATAAAATGCAGAAGCTAAACTATACACTATGAACGTCTATCTTGTGTAGTAGATTGCTCCAAGTCAACCTATAGACTTTTATTCCAAAGGCATAAATGATTAATAATCACCAACAAAAATAATGAATAAATGTTAAAAAAAAAACTAGTCTTCCGTTAGTGAAGCTACAATCAATAAGAAGTTATGATGACTTTCAACCTAACAAAAATAAAATTATCGACTCAGTATCAAGTTAAAACAACCATAAACAACCTATACCACATCTAAAAATTGTTACTATTACGGGAGTTTTTTTGACTCATATACATTGATGAGTACCTGTTTTGATTAGACTTTATAGCCACAGTGAGAATTTCTGATTCGGAATTTCATCATGATGATTTTGGAGGTTGTAGCGTTGAAAATTTGGGAATGACAAGCTTGAATATTAGGTTTTAGAAGAAGAAGTTTCAAAGAGATGAGGGCAGGCAAATATTATCTATTTTTAATCCCACCTTTTTTTTCGCCAGTGTTATATTGTCCAAATGGTGTATGCAGAATTATCTCCTGTTACGTTGTAAGAGCATCTCCAACAAACCATCAAATATCAGCATTTATGAAATGTAAACCCAAATTCATGTTCAACAGGGTTCAGATTATACCTAAAGCGTGGATTTCGGGGGGAAAAGGTTCGGAATGTGCAAAATTTTGAAGAGCTTGTGGAGAAAATATTGGTCGTAGGATCTAGTTATGGTTATTATGGCAACGACTGCGATTACTTTGAATGAATTGACAACTATTTATGTCCAAGGGGTATTTCTTATGCCAACGAGTTAGAACAAGAGATAACGCATCTTAGAACAGCGTTGGAATCACTATAGATTGAACGTGACATGTAGTGTTTTAGTCCTTTTTTCCTAGTTAGCATCCGTTGTATCCTAAGTTTTAGTACTTATTTCCTAGTTAACATCTGTTGTATCCTAAGTTTTAGTACTTATTTCCTAGTTAACATCGGTTGTATCCTAAGTTTTAGTACTTATTTATTACTTAACGCCTGTTGTATCCTAAGTTGTAGTATCTAATTCATAGTTAAGATCTGTTGTGATTAATTTCTAGTTATTATCTGTTGGAACTGTAAGGCTATCGGATCATGAAACAACCTAATTACGTGTTAACTTTGAATTAATTGGTAACTTTAGTTTTAATTAGTTAAGGAGTTAGGCGGTTGTTGAACAAAAGCCGAACATTTTAGAGTGATGAGCACGTAAAAATGCACATTTATATTCACATGTTTATTCTTGGTTAGTGCAAATAAATGTCATATATGGGTATTTTATCATGTTTAAAAAATAATTGAATTGATTTCAAGACACCATGCATTTATCATCATATAGGGGAAAATGGTCATTTTTGTGCTTACATTATTATGAGAATGTTTACTTGAACATTTTTCATATTTTTACAGAAATTGGATGCCTGTAGAAGAGGACTTCATAAAGGCATATATGCATACAAAGGAAAAAAGGGAAATCAATCAATGGAAAGGGAATCAATTCAAATAGAGAATTAATGGAGGACCCCACCCACTCTCCCTCCTTCTTTAGTGGAGACAATAAAAGGGCTTCATGAATCATTATCGCTCAGGTCAAGATGAAGTTAATTGAGGGGGCATTCTGGGTGGCACGCTAAAAGTTAATTTAGGGTTTCACTCAAGTAGAATAGATTTTTATCATGTAAATGTAAAAGGAATTGAGGATTTTTAGTTTAGAGGGAGGCTGAAAACAAAACCTCTATTTTTCTTCCATGGCTTCTTAGCCATTTCTTTTTTGTAATTTGTCGCTTTAATGCAATATTAATTTGTTATTTTTCATTTTCATGATATTTTCTCTTCTGCAAGTAGAATAGATTTTTATCTTTATTTTATCTTTATTTGCTCTTTATATTGTTCTCTTTTATAATGAAATATCTTTATGTTATCATTGAATCCGTTATGAGTTGCTAAACCCCTTCAATTTAGGGGTAGTGAAGCTTTCATGATTCATGAATAATTAACATAAGAATTTCATGTTTCTAACTCTCTTATGTGAGCTTAATCTAAAATTGGATATAGATAAAGTAAAGATTTTATGTGGTGAAAATTGATAGCACATGTTGGTTGATTATTCCCAGATGTGTTATACTTATATCATTAATAGAATCATACTTTATCACAATGTAATTCATTTTAGAAAAAGTAGTGACATTAAAAGTGAAAGCATCCTTGATGTTCTATGTAGTTAGTGAATATTAACATATAGAACATACTCATAATATTTCATTTTTATTAGAACTATTATTTTCTATGTGATAATTAGGGCTTTAAGTTTGTAATGAAAATTGATGATTTATGTAGCTTGAATTTTCTAGCATATAAATCATGCTTGTATGAATACAACATTTAATGTTCTAGTTATTAAAGAAAGTTAGAGTCAATTTTTATGTTAATCAGATTGATGTTGATAGTGAATCTACTCCTAAATTGTTTCTTATTCTCATATTTATATTCATTTTAACATTGTTAGATTTCTTTTAGTTTATAGTAAACAATTTCACTCGCCTTCGGTTTAATTTGATTGAGTAATTTTAGAATTAATTCTTTTCCTATGGATCGACCCGTACTCGCCACGTACTACGATTGTACGCTGTGCGTTTGCGGTTTATTTGAATATTCGCGACGATTTACTAATTCATAGAATATTCGTCGTCGAACAAGATTTTGGCGCCGTTGTCGGGGATAGAAATTAGTTTTAATTTTATTCTTCGGATTAATTTTCTTATTTGTGTTCTAATTGAAAAAAAAAAAAAGATTTTTTTTGTATGTTTGCTTTGTTCATTTTTGATTTTGTGTGTATTTCTGTTTATGGTTGTTTTTATCGTGTTTAGTTCTTGTTTTAAAAAAAAAAATCATTAACACTTGCCTTGTGTTTACTGATTGTTTCATGTTTTCTTTCATTAATTTCTTTCCACCTTTCTCTCATTTGCTATTCTTACTAATAAATAAATAAATAAAATCTCTTTCCATTTTTCTATTTTATTTTAATTTCCTTTATTTATTTCCTTCTCTTTCTCTCATTTACTTCTTTCCTCTTTACAATTCTTGCCAAATAACAGAAAAACAATAATAACAATTTATTTCTTTCCTTTTCTTGTCCTCCCTCTATAATTTTCTTTTCTTGTGCGACTTATATTTACTTCTGTTCACAATCCCCTATAAATCAATCCTCTCCTTCCACTGCAAAAACCTCCTTCCGCCATTCGCCGCTATCATCTCTACATACCCTCCCATTGAATCCACTTCAATAAATCAACTTTCTGATCACCTCCATATCACAACTATACAGTCTGCGCCTATACAAACTTCACCTAGTTTAGCCCTCACCATCTTCATCAATTTTAGTTCAACACCGACCATACCTGCTCACTGTTTCACCTCCCTATTGCAAATCCAGTCACAAACATCAACCCGCATACACTTAGCACCATACTCCAGCAACCAATACTCCATCACGCACAACATCAAAGCCATACTTTCACCACCTCAATTTTCAAACCGCAAACAAATCTCAATTTTCTTATTTTTCTATAATTAAAAAAACCCTCCTCCATTCACCTTTCAAACTCCACCCCCAACCTAAACTTCAACCCACTTCCCATCATTAGCTCCTTCACTGCAACTTTTCACCTCCATCACAAGACAAAGTTCACGTGACCAGCTCTTCTACAACACTTCCCTCTCTTCCATCAATTCTCACAATAAAGACCACTAGCCACCCTTCTCAAAAAAAAAAAAAAAATCAAATCGCCAATACTCCCCAAATCAACATCTCCCTTGCTAAATCCCATTCAGCAACTCACGTCCCCAAAACAAACCCGGATCGAAAACCTCTACTTCCAGTTTGAAACTGATTTGATTTTCCAAGAAAAAAAAACAATTGCTTTATTTGTTTGACCATATTTGAGAAACAAAACAAAAAAGAAAAGGGGCGAGATATTTGTGAGTGTATAATTGGAAGGTGGTACTACTGAGGACGTGATTTTGTTTTGGGTGAATATAAGTGTGCCAGTTCTTCCACTCAATCAGGGGCGTGCTTTGTTTCAAAAACATGTGTGTGGCACGTATGGCACTTCTTAACTTATTTCTTGACTTTAATTTGCTTGGTCTTCTATTTTTTTTAGTTAAACTTTCTAGTTTCCTTTTGTTTTCCATTCTTAATTTTTGTTTGTTCGGTTTTGTCGAGTTTAGTTATTTTCAAGTTTTTTTTCTAGTTGGTTTTAGTCGGGTCTTAGTTAGTTAGAGGTTGTCTTCTAGTTTAGTTTTTTATTTTTACTTGTTTGCTATTCTTTTTTTTTTAAATCTTTGACAGGTTCTAAATTTTATTTTTATCCCATTTCTTTTTGTTTTTATTTTTTGATTTTCACTCATCTTGTTTTCGCTTTTTATATTATACTTTTGGCTTCATTTTGTTTTTTTTAGTTTCATTTTTTTCAAAAAAAAGAAAAGAAAAAAAAAATTCAAAGATTCGAAGGCCAGAACATGAATTCAAAAGTCAAATAATTTGCAACAAGCAGATTCAGATGGGTTGGAGCGGTTGCACATCAAGTGGGGTGTGAATGCGCTAGCGTTACACAGTTGCACTGGACGGGCTACCGATCTAGGTGAGAATTTTCTAAACTCTATAGGGTCTTCTACTGCTGCTTGAAGAAAAAAAAAATTCCTTGTAAATATTTTGTGCAGGTGCCGCGACTTGCTTGCAAAAATTTATTTCTATAATTTCTTGTTATGTGACTATTCTGTGACTCTTCTTAGATTGTTCGTTCTGTGATTGTTAAAAAAAAAAAGAATTTGCATTCATCTTAGTTTTGTTTTTATTTTCTAAGGACTTCATTATATTTTGGCAAATTGGTTTATTTCTAACGGGTTATTTCTCGGTGTCTAGACTACGAAAGAGTAATAACCGTTTATAAATATTACGGTGATTCGTAAATATTATATTGGTTGTTCCTCTGAAGGTACTTAAACCTTCGGTTGCATTGCTAGGGTGATTCTTGGTGCGCCGATAACTCATGTCCGTTAACTGGATGAGAAATCTTTTATTGAAATTAATCTAACCGTCATTATATAATTCTAGAAAAATTGTAAATTGCATTAGGTTAATCCGTCTTTAAAAAAAAGGGCGACTAATAGTATTTTCTTTTTTATAAATTTAACTTTTCTCCCTTTAAAAAAAAATCCTCTTCTTAAGTTTGTTCTTTCTCCTTTTCTCTTATTCTTTGCGCTAGTGCATGCGTAGTTGGACCCGTGATCCTTCTACTAATCGTTAAGTACAAACAAACATTCCTTTAACCATGGCCGAACAAAATCCACCTCGAACTCTTATTGATAGATACTTCCCCGATCGAGTATCTATTCCATCTTGCATCATACTGCCTGCCCCAACGGGTAACCATTTTGAAATTCATTGAAATCACATAAATACTCTTCCAAAATTCGGCAATCTTGAACGTGATGATCCTTATACCTTTTTAACCAAATTTGATCAAGTTTGTGCAACCATGAAATTTCAGCAACTAAGTGAAGATGGAATCAAACTTAGGTTAATTCCATTTGCACTTACCGATAATGCCAAAAAATGGTTGTATAGCTTGCCTTCAAATACGATTGGAACTTGGAATGAATTTGTGAATGTCTTCTTAAAGAAATTTTACCCCTTAGAAAAACATCCAAAATTCGAACTGAAATCGTTATTGGGGGTGAATCATTTGCAAAATATTTCGAAAGATTCAAAGAACTTCTAGTCAAATGTCCACACCACAATTTCGAAAAATGGACTCTTTGTCAAAATTTATACGATGGACTTGAAAATATTCTCGAACCATGCTTGAATCGATGTGCCAAGGAAACTTTCTAGCCCAACATCATGATGTTGCTTGGCAATTTCTCGAAAATTTGGCCGAAAAATCAACTTAATGGGAAAGATCTAACGAGAAATCAATTTATTCCCGATCAAGCGCTCATTGGTAGGATCCTCAACGGCTTTAGAAGCAAAATATATGTGATGTTAACCAAATTTGATAATGTCCTTTCATCAACTCAAGTAAACCAAGCTCAAGCGTCTCAGCCTTCTTGTTACAAATGTAACGATCCTAACCACATTGCCGATCAATGCTCACATTCGTTAGAACAACTCAACGCATTTAATAAAGTTAGGAACGACCCATTCTCCCCAACGTACAATCCAGGTTGGAGAAACCATCCTAACTTCTCTTGGGCCCAAAACAATGCAACTTCGAATTTGGTTCGACCTCCTTTTCAACCATTATCGAATAATCCTTCAAATCCCCCCTTTCAACAGAATCAATTCCATAATCTTGCGCCACCTTATCAAAATCAAGCTCAACCATGTTTTATGCCCCAAGACAATAAGCGATTGACGTCGCTTGAAAAAACATCCGAAGAATTGAGTAAAGCAACGACTCAAAATATCTAATCAAATACCAATCTTCAAAATTTATTGACTTCGCACATGCAAAACACGTGTCAATCTATCACTAAACTTGAAGTGCAAATGAGCCAGTTGGCCACTTCTATAAGTGAACGGGGAGGAAGAACTTTCCCGAGTCAACCCATTCCAAATCCTAGGAGTCAAAATTCTAATCCAAACCAAGCTCATGTCATCCAGGATGGCAATCAAACTCAGCTGAATGCTATCATAATTTTACGGTCCGGTAAGAAAATCGATAATCAAGTTGAAAATCCAAATAACTTTCCGAGTGTTCCTCTCGACTCCTCTAAAACCACGAATGATCAAGATCCAAATTCTGAGTCTAGTTTTGCTCCAAATCAAGTAGACCGACCTACTCAGTATCGCTTGCCATTTCCTCATCGACTTTGACCAAAGAAACATTCCAACCAAATGGAAAAGATGTTGGAAATTTTTAAACAAGTGAAAGTTAACATCCCTCTTCTTGACATCATTTAACAAGTCCCCACTTACGCTAAATTTCTCAAAGACTTGTGTACCCAAAAACGACACACTCATGTACCCAAGAAAGTCTTCTTAGCTGCCGGACTTAGCAAAGTCTTGACCCAATCGATCCCGATCAAGTACAAAGACCCTGGATGCCCTACGATCCCATGCACGATAGGGGATAAAACAATTAACAAATGCCTAGTTGATTTTGTTGCAAGTGTCAATTTGATTCCATATTCTATTTACCAACAACTTGGTTTGGGTGAACTTAAGCCAATGAAAATTACTCTTCAATTTGCTGATCGATCAATTAAGAAACCCGTTGGAGAAATCGAGGACGCACTCATCAAAGTTTGTCAATTCATCTTCCCTGTTGATTTCATTGTTTTGGAAACTCAACCTGTCAATAATCCAATGAGTCAAATTCCTTTGATTTTAGGTCGACCCTTTTTGGCTACTTCAAATGCTATAATAAATTGTTGCAATGGTTCAATGAAAATCACTTTTGGAAACATGACTTTAGATCTTAATATTTTCAATCTTGAAAGTCGTTTGAATGAATCATGTGCCCAAACCTTGGAAGTCAATGCCATTCACGAGAACTCCGAAAAGGAGTCGATTGACCTTAATGACGAGCGTGAGGACGAGTACGAAAAATTGTTCCAAAACGCTCCTAACGAAGTCAAACACATGCTTCCATTTGAATCGCTTTCAGTTGAGTCCAAATCTCAACCAGGTTCTTTGATCGAGAAACCACCAAAGTTGGATTTTAAACCTCTTCTCGATCACCTTAAGTATGTGTACTTAGGTGATAATGAAACTTGTCCAGCCATAATATCTTCAAGTTTAAATCATGATCAAGAAATTTATATTCTTTCGACATAGATGCAATCGGTTGGTCCATTTATGACATCAAGGGAATTAGCCCCATAATTGTTCAACATCGTATTCACTTAATCGACGAAGCCAAACCCACTCGTGAAGCGCAACGTAGGCTTAACCCTAAGATGAAAGAGGTAGTTCGCGAAGAAATTCTTAAACTTCTTGACAATAGTATCATTTACCCCATTTCCGATAGCTTATGGGTCAACCCCATTCACGTTGTTCCTAAAAAGTCTAGACTCACCATTGTCGCAAATGACCAAAACGAACTTCTTCCAAATCGTACTCAAAAGGGTTTGCGTGTTTGCATCGATTATCGAAAATTGAATGCTGCAATGCGTAAAGACCACTTTCCTCTTCCCTTCATCGATCAAATGCTCGAACGTTTAGCCGATCATGAATTCTACTGCTTTCTTGATGGTTATTCCGGTTATAACCACATTACAATCTCTCCCGAAGATCAAGAGAAAATGACTTTCACATGTCCATTTGGTACCTTTGCTTACCAACGTATGCCTTTCGGTCTTTGCAACACTCCTGCAACTTTCCAATGATGTATGGTTTGAATTTTTTCTGATATAATCGAACGCTTTCTTGAAATCTTCATGGATGTTTTTTCGATCTTTGGCGATTCTTTTTCCTCTTACTTACATCATCTTGAACTTGTTTTAAATCAATGTAAAGAAAAACACTCAACGTTGAATTGGGAAAAATGCCACTTTATGGTCAAACAAGGTATTGTCCTTGGACATGTAATTTCAAATAATGGCATATTGAGGTAGACAAAGCGAAAGTTGACATGATTTCAAAACTACCCATTCCAAAATGCGTTAAGGACATTCGTTCATTTCTTGAGCATGCTGGCTTTTACCGACGCTTTGTGAAAGACTTTAGCAAAATTGCTCGTCCTTTGACTACTCTTCTAGGAAGAGACATCCCGTTCGAATTTAACTCTAAATGTGTCGCTTCTTTTGAACGTCTTAAAAATGAACTCATTTCAACCCCGATAATCTGTTCGCCCAATTGGGAACTTCCTTTTGAAATCATGTGTGACGCTTCTAACTTCGCGATTGGTGCTGTCTTAGGACAACGCGTCAACAAAATTCTTCACGTCATTTATTACGCGAGTATGACCTTCAACGACACTCAACTCAATTATACGACCACCGAAAAAGAACTTTTAGCTGTCGTTTTTGCGCTTGAGAAGTTTTGATCTTACTTAATTGGTTCCCACATCACGATCTACACTGACCATTCTGCTCTTCGGCACCTTTTTGCCAAAAAGGATGCTAAGTCACGCTTAATTCGATGGATCCTGTTACTTCAAGAATTTGATCTTACAATCAAAGACAAAAAAGGATCTGACAACGTCATAGCCGATCACTTATCTCGTCTTCCTAACGCGCCATCTTCTATGTCAATAAATGAAAACTTTCCAGACGAATAACTCCTTTCTGTTTCTATCGATCCTTGGTTCGCCGACATAGTGAACTATTTAGTCACTAAGAAACCCCTTGTTTTGGTCCAAACAAGATAAGTACAAATTTCTTTCCCAAATGAAATATTTCTATTGGGAGACCCATACTTGTTTAAGTATTGTCCAGACCAAATCATTCGTCGATGCGTTCCTGATAGCGAAATTAGGAGTGTTATCTCATTCTGCCATGATCATGCGTGTGTTGGACATTTTGGTCCTAGGAAAACCGCTGAAAAGGTGCTTCAATATGGTTTTTATTGGCCTACTCTCTTTAAAGACTCGTTCAAATTCTGTAAAACTTGCAATTGTTTCCAAATGTTAGGAAAGATTTCTCGATGGAATATGATGCCTTTGAACCCTATCCTTACGATTGAAATCTTTGATGTATTGGGTATTGACTTTATGGGACCTTTTCCATACTCCTTTAGAAACCCGTATATTCTTCTCGCTGTCGACTACGTTTCGAAATGGGTCGAAGCCGTTCCATGTAAAACAAATGATCATAAAATTGTTGTGAAATTTCTAAAAGAGAACATCTTTTCGAGGTTCGGCATACCTCGCACAATAATAAGCGACAATGGAACGCATTTTTGTAATCGATCTTTTGAATCTTTAATGAAGAAATACTCAATAACCTACAAGTTATCCACTCCCTATCATCCACAAACTTGTTGTCAAGTCGAAGTATCGAATCGTCAAATAAAACAGATTTTGGAGAAAACTGTAAATAAAAAGCGAAAAGATTGGACATAGAAATTGACCGACGCGCTTTGGGCTTACCATACTACTTTAAAAACTAATATTGGAATATTCCCTTTCCGATTGGTTTACGGTAAAGCCTGTCATTTACCCGTTGAACTTGAACATAAATCACTTTGGGCAATAAAGAACATTAACTTTGATCTTGAACAAGCTGGCGAAAACCGAAAATTGCAACTCAACGAATTAGAAGAAATTAGGAATGACGCAAACGAAAATGCGGAAATTTACAAGGAAAAAACCAAAGTTTTTCATGAAAAGTCAATCCTAAGAAAAACGTTTTCGCCAGAACAATTTTTTTTACTGTATGACTCACGACTTCATTTATTCCCTGGGAAGCTAAAATCGAGATGGACTGGACCATATGTAGTTCAGACCGTTTTTCCACATGGTTCTATTGAAATAGAAAACCTGAGGGATGGATTCATATTCAAAGTCAATGGTCGACATCTAAAACCGTTCTTGGAATTTCCCACTGATCAAGAGGACGAGCTCATGATTCTTCATGAGCCATGCTACGTGAAGTAAGAAAGTTAAGTTTAACCCTCTTTTGTAAATATGTAAATATTTCTCTTCCGTTCACTCATTGTGTCATGCACTGACTGTGGGGACACAGTCAAAATCCAGTGGCGGGGGGCGGGGGGGGGGGGGGGGGTTCATATTTATTTTGGTTTTTCATAGAATTTTCCTTTCCTTCATTCAAAAAAAAAAAGAATTTCGCATTTTTGTTTACTTTTAAATAAGACATGATGGAGTTAGCATACAATTTTGGTCGTTCGATTAAATGTTTGGAGATTTACTTCTCTAAACGGATAACGGAAGGAAAGTTTAAATTGTGAGCAACTTTGGTGTAACTAGTATATAGGGAAATTCGTAGGTGATGAATATGAAATGTTTTCTGAATTGTAATCCGATTAAATGAATGGTTGATTTAGAATACTTGCAATAACATTTTAGGTCTTTTAAGTGAAGTTGTGCTAAGATATTCTTGTTTAACTCTCTCTCTTATATGAAAAAAAAAGAAAAAGAAAAAAAAATGTATATATAATAATAATCCAAAGGGTATCCAACATTGCTAGTACATCTAGCGTTGGTGTGCAAACTCGCCAAGCTCTATCCCAACTCCCACATAAGTCATAATGCGGTGCATTGGTTATACCTTGGTCTCATTTTATGAGTTGGACACCTTAGGATTACCGACCGTCACGTAAGTCGTAATGCAGTGTAGGGGTGGTATACCTAGGTATTTGTAAATAATAATAATAATGTGAATAATTTGTAATTAAAAGAGAGTAAGAACTTGAAATCCAAGCACACTCTTCACTTATTTGACCTAACTTGTTAACAAACAGGAAGTTGAGATGCCATTTTACAACTATTGATATTGATTATAGAATTCATTTCATATTTGCCCTATGTTTCAACTAAAACAACTGGCCAAGCTAGAGGAGTTCGGGATGGTAACATGACTTTTGTTTGAAGTTTTGATTAGTAATGGACTTAAATTTCATAGTGACGACCCAAATTTGTTTTAACTCATTCGTGTAATATTTTAAAGTAAATTATCCATTTGTAAATATTTTCGAGTCTTGCATTTTGTAAATATTTTTTGCATTTAACTTTTGGATTTTGTGGGTAGTATCCGCTGAAAACCCTCAGGAGACAACACTCGTCCAACTGGGGTCACCCAGAGGTTTAACAGCTTGTTGCATATGCTCAATGCAATCGTGCTCCCTACGAAAAACGGGTTTAGCTTTGTCTTTACTTTATTCGAGGACGAATAAAAAGATAAGTGTGGGGGTATTTGATGTGCATGTAAAAATGCACATTTATATTCACATATTTATTCCTGTTTAGTGCAAATAAATGTCATATATGGGTATTTTATCATGTTTAAACAATAATTGAATTGATTTCAAGACACTATGCATTTATGGTCATATAGGGGGAAAATGGTCATTTTTGTGCTTATACCATTTTGAGAATATTTACTTGGACATTTTTCATATTTTTGCAGAAATTGGATTCATATAGAAGAGGACTTCATAAAGACATATATGCATACAAAGGAAAAAAGGGAAATCAATCAATGGAAAGGGAATCAATTCAAATAGAGAATTAATGGAGGACCCCACCCACTCTCCCTCCTTCTTTAGTGGAGACAATAAAAGGGCTTCATGAATCATTATTGCTCAGGACAAAATGAAGTTAATAGAGGGGGCATTCTGGGTAGCACACTAAAAGTTAATTTAGGGTTTCACTCAAGTATAAATAACCCATGTATGTAAATGTAAAAGGAATTGAGGATTTTTAGTTAGAGGGAGGCTGAAAACAAAACCTCTATTTTTCTGCCATGGCTTCTTAGCCATTTCTTTTTTGTAATCTGTCTCTTTAATGCAATATTAATTTGTTGTTTTCATTTTCATGTTATTTTCTCTTCTGCAAGTAGAATAGATTTTTATCTTTATTTGCTCTTTATTTTGTTCTCTTTCATAATGAAATATCTTTATGTTATCGTTGAATCCATTATGAGTAGCTAAAGCCCTTCAATTTAGGGGTAGTGAAGCTCCCATGATTCATGAATAATTAACATAAGAATTTCATGTTTCTAACTCTCTTATGCGAGCTTAATCTAAAATTGGATATTGATAAAGTAAAGATTTTATATGGTGAAAATTGATAGCACATGTTGGTTGATTATTCCCAAATGTGTTATACTCATATCATCAATGGAATCATACTTTATCACAATCTAATTCATTTTAGAAAAAGTAGTGAC
The DNA here is from genome assembly GCA_030737875.1 of Allium sativum. Classification (NCBI taxonomy): domain Eukaryota; kingdom Viridiplantae; phylum Streptophyta; class Magnoliopsida; order Asparagales; family Amaryllidaceae; genus Allium; species Allium sativum. Next base: position 202,498,308 of record CM060926.1, on the reverse strand, counting down.
ATTAAAAGTGAAAGTATCCTTGATGTTCTATGTAGTTGGTGAATATTAACATATTAAACATACTCATAATATTTCATTTTTATTAGAACTATTATTTTCTAAGTGATAATTAGGGCTTTAAGTTTGTAATGAAAATTGATGATTTATGTAGCTTGAATTTTCTAGCATATAAATCATGCTAGTATGAATACAACACTTAATGTGCTAGTTATTAAAGAGAGTTAGAGTCAATTTTTATGTTAATCAGATTGGTGTTGATAGTGAATCTACTCCTAAATTGTTTCTTAGTCTCATATTCATATTGATTTTAACATTGTTAGTTTTCTTTTAGTTTATAGTAAAAAAAATCACTCGCCTTCAGTTTAATTTGATTGAGTAATTTTAGAATTAATTCTTTCCCTGTGGATCTACCCGTACTCGCCACGTACTACGATTGTACGTCGTGCGCTTGCGGTTTATTTCAATATTCGCGACAATTTTATAATTCATAGAATATTCGTTATCGAACATAGAGCTCGGGTGCTTGTTGAACAAACGCCTGCTTATCAGTGTTTGTTCAACAAATGTCTGATAATTAAGTGTTTGTTCAACAAGCGCCTTTTTTCAAAAACTATTGGAAAATAATGTATTCAATAATTCAAGGTGCGAAAAATCGAAAATCTGCACCCCGAACTGTTGGAGATACTCTAACACCAGGGCCAGTGTGTATAATGATTGATATATTACTTTTTTTTAGGAGTATAACCGCCAACGGTGGAAACCGACCGTTAAGTTGTATATTTTTGAAGTAAATAAATATTTGATAAGGATTTTCTTAAACATAATTTTGATGAAAAATCTAATGTATTGATTTGAAAAAAAGGAAATGGTTGGAAACATGTAATTTCAATTGCATTAAGATTCTTACACACGCAAACCAATTTGATCTGGTATCTATGTGTTCACTTGAGTCACTCACGGACACTACATATATATGTATTATACTAAGAATGATAAATATACTCCACATAATGAGCTCCAATGTAGCTTTAAGTGATTACTAGATTTAAAAACCAAAAGGGCATATCAAATAAATATTTGCTCAAAACACATCATTATATTTGTAAATATTTAATTACAGAAGATGAAAAATGCAAAAATAAGTGTAATTAATAAAACACATATTATATAACTACATTATTAAGTAAAGAATTTTTTTCACATTTAAGTCATTTTTCTGAAAATTAGAACAGGTGTAGACCACTTATGAAATTTTTACACATATAAGTCTGTTTTAGCCACATGTAAACTATATAGGAATTTGCAACCGGAAACTTTTTAAAAGTTCCTAAGTGATGATTTTTGAAAAACAACATGTGGAAAATAAAATTAGTTATCCATTTTTGAAAAATCACCAACTAAAAATATAAACTAGATGGCGATTTTTGAAAAATCGCTATCTACTTTTTAATTTTTTGGGGTTGGCGATTATTTAAAAATCGTCAACTGGCTGGTATATAAGTCACCAACACAACGCTGACATGATCAAAGCAGGTCTATATATGCAACTTAAATGTGAAAATTTTCCTTACGAAGATCACGTAGAGACATTGTTATTCAGAAAAATTAAGCTAGTGTTTGACACGTGTTTAGATTTACTAATTGTATATTTTTAGTCATTTTCAGTCTTTCATTTTGATGGTTTTCATTGTTTTACAAAATATGTTTGGATGTGCCTATTTTGAAAATATATTTCTAAACTAAAACTTGAATATTATGTTTTGTTTGAAATACGCTTTTTATATTTTGAAATTCTAAAATTTTGATTTTTTTTAATTCCGAAAACTTTTACATTTAAACAATGTTACATAATATGTGCTATTCATTATACATACTCATATGAACACAATTAACATATTGAGATTTTTTTTTAAAGCAAAAGGTAGTGAATTGACAGATTCATGCCTAAATATATATCAACATAAAGTCTGGTACATCATCCATCGTGCATATACAACACACACACACACACACACACACACACACACATATATATATATATATATATATATATATAGCCAGTACAAAATAGCATCATAACCATATAAAAGTGAAGCCCAAAATATAGACAACATAACATACATCATAATATAGAACATAACAAAATGAACAGCAACAAGCTACCATCCTGCCATCCATAAGACATGCAAGCTATCCTCCAATTCTTCTGCAGCTACGATCATGAACCCTGGCTGCAATGGTGTCCACAAACTTTTCGCTATCTTTGCCTGCCCACAATGAAACGTATTTAAGGATGACATAAATAGTTTTATTAGACGCCCTCATCTTGAATTTGAATTTCCTGGAATTGTGCTCATGCCATAAAATCCATGTATAAGCAAATGTAATCAAAACAAATAAATGACAATTAGGTGTGTTATCTAGGGATGGGAAGATGTGTTGCCAAAAACTGAGCCGATCCTTAATAAATACACTCCAATTCAGGTCTAAATTCAGGAAAAACAAGCATTTTTTCCACACGTAGAAAGCAAAGTCACAACTCCAAAACAGGTGCATATAATCCTCCTCGACCTCCTCACAAAAAACATAACAATCAGTAACTACCAATCCTTTGCGTCGCAAGCTGCACACCATATTCAATCTGCCTTGCATAAGTATCCACATATGTAACTTGACTTTTATAGGGACTTTCTTAACACTCCACATGTAATCGAAACCCAACCATCTACTACCGGCAAAGTTCATCATTTTGTACACACTTCTCACCTGAAAAACATTCTTTTCTCCTTCTAACTTCCATACAAACTCATCATTTTCCACATTTAAATGAACATTTTCTAGCAGCTTAAATAGTAGACATAACTATTGGAGGGCATTGCCAGTAACAAATCTGCAAAACGACAATCTCCATTTAAAATTCACAGCATCCGAGTTATACATGTCACTAAGCGAAGAGAACTTATTACAGGCAATATCAAAAGGTGCACCAAACTCCTCCTTCAAAGAAATGGGTAAAAGCCAGCGATCATACCAGAACGAGACTTTGAAACCATTTCTCACTACCACCATTGCGCCAATCCTAATCCATTGAGAATTACTCATAACCCCTTCCCAAAAAACAAAACAATGCGATGAATCTCTTTTCCAGTCAAATCTACCATTATAGAATGTGTTAATAATCCATTCCTTCCAATAAACATGTTTATCACTCATCATCACCCACAGCCATTTGCATAGAAGAGCAGAATTCATGTCCTTCAAGTTAAGCACACCAAGATCCCCTTGTTCTTTTGATTTACAGACCTAATCCCAAGAAACAAGGCAACTTAGTTTCTTCGTCTCCTTCTCACCAGTCCAAAAGAAATTCCTCTTTATTGCATCAATTTTGTCAAAAAACCATCCTGAACATTTGAAGAAAGATAACTAATAGAGAGGCATAAAAGAGAGAACTGAGTTCACTGGCACCAATCTTCTTGCACTTGAAAGTGATTGTCCATTCCATCTAGCAAGCCTCACATCAACCTTCTCGATAAGATGCTACCAGTCCTTCTTCATCAACTTCTTTAGTCTGATGCACAAGCCCAAATAGTTCAGTGGAAACTTTTCCTCTTTGCAATTGAGAATCTCAGCATATTTTGTTGACAAATCTGCACTACACCCTAAAGTGCATACACTGCTTTTGTGGAAGTTAATTTTCCAGCCTGATAAACTCTCAAAAGCATAAAAAAAAAAAATTTAAGAGCATCAATATATTTACAATCAGGTCTACTAAAAATTATAGTATCATCATCATAGGGTGTTCGCTACCAAAACATTTTATGATACCGTTTTCACAGCTAACTTTCAGGATTTGAGAGAACACATCTGCCACCAAGTCAAAGAGGAGAGGGGACAAAGGATCAACCTTCTCAATCCCCTCTTCGAATATATAGTACTACCAGCAACTCCATTCACACAAATGTTAGATCTGCTTGATGAAAGAATCATGTAAATCCAATTGATCCATCTGCTAGGGAAACCTCTCGTCGTAAGAACATCAATCATAAACCTCCAATCCACTTTATCAAAGGCCTTAGCGAAATCCAATTTGATAATGGCACATGGTACATCAAAACGATTGCAATGTGAAATAACCTCTTGAATCAAAACAACCCTAGCCAAAATAAACCGGCCTTTGATGAAAGCAGTTTGAGAATTGTCAATTAAGTCATCCATCTTCCTTTTCAATCTATTAGCCAAAACCTTTGTAATCAACTTAAAAGTACTATTAAGATGACTAATAGGTCGAAAATCTGTTGCTGAAACTTTTCTTTCTTTCTTAGGAATCAGAACTACATTGGCATAACTCAACATCTCAAGTCTTAGAGAGCCATCATAAAATTCATCAAATAACTGCAAAACATCCTTCTTCACCACATTCCAGTATTTCTTAATGAAGAAATTGGGAAAACCATTCGGGCCAGGTACTTTATCTCCAGGCATCTCATTTAGTGCAATCATAATTTCCTCCTCAGTAAAAACATTCTCCATCTCATCAAGGTTTAATGCTGAAGGGTAAAGCCTTTTCCAATCAATAGTGCTTCGGTGCTATTAACATATTGAGAATAAAAAAAACAACTAAATGAAAAAAATCAAATATATCAAAGTATTTTCTTTCTTTCTTTTTGAAAAAGAAACATAGATGAATTATTTCCACGCATCTTCTTTCGAAACATACATATATCCTCATCCCAAGTGGAATTACATATAGAAATAACCTCATACATATAAAGTTTTTTATTCCCACTATACTAAACAGCTAGTATATATAATACGAAGGCTCAGTTTTTGATTCATTTGATCTAACAATTGTACATTTGCAATTGTTGGCAGAAAAAAACCAATATCATAAACGCAAAGAATATATTCCGAAATTATATTTTTCAATGGATGATCAAATGATTGTTATAACATGCACATCCATCGGCCTGCTCTACTCGTGGAACTGGATCTGAAATGTTATGACAGTATATGTAGTAACCCGCATTTTAGCTGTTGAACAATTTATTTAATTATTAAATATCGATTTATCGATATCAAGAACGTGAATTAAATAATATTGAATATTTAATTAATAATTATAATATAATAAAATATATTATAATGTCGAAATAATCAAAAGTATTGGAAATACAAATATTCTGTGAATGGGGTCATCCCAAAGATATAATTCAACTTAGAGTTGGATTATGTTGACGAATATATTCAATCGACGACAGTTTGAACGTATAATTATAATATAATTAAAATAGAGTGCGTAACGACGCGGCAGTTCGCTATTTGGCGATTTGAACTTCAACTGAATGTACACGATTCGTTTTAAGCCGGATTTCTGTGAAACAAGAAACGTGTGGAGCTGGTGGAGTATATCTTTCTAGTGGAAGAGAAAAATCGAGATTTCGTCGTGTAGATTTTGATTCACGTCCAAATCAAATTTTAGAAAAGTCGCTGTGGAATTCCTTTATAATTTATAAAGGGATTATTTATATTTTATAAAAGGAATTTCAATTTAAATTGAATATCGAAAAATCGGAAATCTGAAATATCAAGCTGTAAATTCTGATATGATATTCTGGAGTTGTACGATATCATATGTGAAGATACACGATAATATAAATTTATTTATATTTAATTTAATTATATTTAAATATATTTATATATTTAAATGGGTCATTCAGAGCTTTAAAAATAGCCGGTTTTGCAAACGAAGTCAGAATTCGACGAAACTAATTTTGTTGGATCCGCAATGTCAAATAGTTGTTAGATTTCTAGTTTCGTGATTTTTAGAGTCACTGTGTGGCCGTACGGATTTTTAGAGTGAAAAACAATCAGTATTTTGATGGTTAAAAATACGCTGTGTGAGCCTACGGAGTCGGAATTTGACGAAACCAGTTTCGTTGGGACCGTAATGTCGAACTGTAGCTGCATATCCAGTTTCGTGATTTTTGGGTATCGTGTGTGATCACATGAATTTTTAGAAGGCGAAAACGAATATAAAATAATAAAAGAAAAATATCTAAAAATATCCTAACAAAATATCTAGATATTTTATCTCCTTATAAATACACCTTAACATCCTGACCTAACCTAATCTTTTCCTCTTCACGGTCAAAATATCCAAGCCGCCACCAGAGAAAATCAAAATGTGAGAAAACCATCTTCAGAAAATCCAAACAAATAGGAATAAAATCCAATAAATCTCATGGCATACATATATGGATGTGTGAAGAGGTCGTGGACATTCCTATACCATTCTTGGTGAGTGCGACGATAGTTCCTGGAGCTCGATGTTGGACCAGGCAAGCTAGGGTTGAGGCATAGGGGAGATACAGGGGGCCGGTGTTTGATTCGAAGGGGCAGATGGAATCGGGGGTCAAGGCACACCAAGTTATGACGGTCTGGACAAATTCCGGTCACTGGGATGCATCGCGACAGTCTGGGCAGTGATCGAGGTCGTGATGGAAATCATGGGGTGATGTCGAGTTAAAATTCGAGGGTACTGTCAGGTGGAGGTTGGGACGCTGAGGCGAATGGTGATGGCGGCGATGGCCATCGATGGACGGAGGAGGTGGAATAGCGGGTCAACGGTGGAGGTATTGGGTTCCTGGAGATCGACATTTCGTGAATTGGAGAAGAGAAATGGGTTCGGGTCTGGTTAAATGAAGAGGGTGGGTCTGGTATCTCTTAAGTGGTAATGGGCCGGGAAGTTAAGTCAAAGCCCATCTCTTTCTTTTAAATCAAGTTTTAATTCAATTTAAATAACGTATGACTTGAAAAGGGCGTAACTCTCTCGTATGAAATCAGAATCACAAACCGTAAGTTGCGTTGGGACCGTATGGACGGACACTACGCATTGGAACTAACTGGGAGTGGATTGGAGCTCGTTCGAATTTACGGCGAAATAAATTGTCTGATTCAAATCAAACAAACAGTTTATCGTTCTTTAACGATGAACTGCAAATGTGAGTAAAACTCACCAACTCTGAACAGTTATATTTTTATAATGTATTTTTAGAACTGTTAATCATCTGTTGATTTGCTGTGTATTGGTTGATTGATTGAACTGCTAGTCAGTTAGTAGAAATATTATATATATGTATATATATATATAAACTGTTAAATATCTATATGTCGATTCTGTTTATCAGAATATTTAGCAGTGAAGTGAAATCGATGTTATTCTATTGTCTAACATCTGTGATGCAGGGAAACAGGTTGGAGGAATCCGACTGGATTCCTCAACAGTTATTTTATTGTTTTTCATATATTTTGATATATGATGTGAATTATAACCTGTTGTTGATTGTGTGTGTATGGACGATATTGAACATCGTGATTTGATATGATTGAATACCATAACATACCGAATGTTGACTAGGGGATTTTCAAAGTGATATTGAAAACATAATATTTATAAATTGGAATATTTATAAATAAGAGATATTTATAAATTTAAATATTTATAAATAAGGAATATTTATAAATTGGGATATTTTATTTATAAATAAGGAATATTTATAAATTGGGATATTTATAAATAGAAGATATTTTAAAAAAGGAAAATAAATTCAAAACATTTCTTTTTGAATGGAAAGGCCTGTGTGGCGGGTTTGGGGATTTCCCGATGCTCCCGTTACAAAGGAGGTTATGGTGAATTTTTCAAAGGAGTTAGGATATTTCAAGAATAAATTTGAAAAGGAAATATTTGTAAACCATTTACAAATAGAATTGGAAAGGGAACATTATAAAAAAAGAAATCATTTTTTAAGTGTAGAACCGTTATTTAAAAGTAAATCTTTTCAAATGAATAAAACATTGTTAAAAAGAAATCTTTATAAAGTGAATAAAGTTAATCGAATATGGTATTCGAAGTTAGTTAATCGAATATGGTGTTCGAAGTTAGTTAATCGAATATGGTATTCGAAGTTAGTTAATCGAATATGGTATTCGAAGTTAGTTAATCGAATATGGTATTCGAAAGTTAGTTAATCGGATATGTCATTCGAAAGGGGTTAGTCAAGTCGAGTTAGCCAAATAGAGTTAACTAGTTAGAGTTAATCAGTTAGAGTTAACCAGTTGGAGTTAATTAGTTAGAGTTAATCGATTAGAGTTAAAACGAACTAGAGTTAATCAAATATAGTTATTTGAGACAGAGTTAGTCAAACATAGTATTCAGGATAAGTTGCCATCTCGTACGACTGCTAGCGAAATTCGCAGGGCTGTAAATAGCCTACGGCGGTCGGATGTTTCCTGAGGGAGTCAGGCGTAACCATTGTGATCGCTGCGATCTAGAGTCAAGCGAATGGAGTTTAATCGAATATTAGTTATTCGATAGGAGTTAATCGAGTTGATCGAGTTGAGAAATAAGTTAAGTTAAATAAGTTGAGTTGATCGGGTGGTTCGACCAAGTTAGTCGAGCCTAGTTAATCGAATCGAATTGGTCGAACCAAGTAAGTTGAGTTAAGTTGGTCAAGTTAGTCGAGCCTAGTTAATCGAATCGAATTGGTCGAACCAAGTAAGTCGAGTTAGTCGAGTCAAGTTAAGTTAGTCGAGTTAAGTTCGTCGAGTTAAAGTTATCGATGTTAGTTTCATCGAAAGGAGTTATCGATGTTAGTTTCATCGAAAGGAGTTATCGATGTTAGTTTCATCGAAAGGAGTTATCGATGTTAGTTTTCATCGAAGGGAGTTATCGATTATAGTTTAATCGAAGTGAGATTTTCAAATATGAGATATTTGAAAAGGAAGAGTTATCGAATATTAGTTATTCGAAGAGAGATTATCGAATATCGTTTATTCGAGAAGGAGTTAATCGAATATAGGTTATTCGAAGAAGAGTTAATCAAATAGAGATTTCTCGAAGAGAGCTAATCGGCAAATTCGATTATTTCGAATTCGGGAAAGTACTTATACTTTCTAGTGTTTAAATAGAGATTTATTTATTTATAAATAAATAAGTGTTAGGTTAATTATTCACTAATAAGAATAGAAGTTATAATTAAAGTTAGATAATTCGAAAGGAAAGATTATAACGTTATCGTTATAACCAATGTTTTAAATATAGAAGTGGATTAGTAAAATTGGATCCGAGAAAGGCGTAAAGAAGTTGTTAAAGATTAAAAGATAAACTTTGACCATTTCGAAGTTATAACGTTGTTCAGTTAAGGTCTGAGAGGTAATTATACCCCAACTTGAGTGACTTCCTTCTTAACTGAGAAATGGTAAGGTTTGATCGTAAAGGAGTTTTGGAAATGTTTTCCAAACGAGAATCAGAAATGTTTTCTGATAAAAGAAAATAAGAATTTAGAATATAGGGAAACAGGAGATAAGTAAATAAATGAACTAAAGAGATTTATGTTAAATGATGTTTGTTCGATAAAATTTCCATTTGGAAATAATATCGTTGTTTGCACACTTGTTTTTCTTTGATAGTTAACTCACCGACGATCGAAGTTTTGACCATTTTAATGTTGTTAATATGGAGAGTCCGGTCGGATTATTTTCCATAGAACCACTCTGTATTGACATAAGCGTTGCGAATCATATATGCCAAAGATAATTGAAGACGGAGTAAAATGCAAGGGCTATCCTATTTACAGAATAGTGCCTTCGGTTTGTCTAGTCCCAGGACAACTTGTATGGACGAAGGTCTGACAGAGTATATCTGATAGATCGCGTAAGTTGATCGTTTCAAACGTATTTACGTTGGTGGCGGAGGAATTCGTTTCTCTTAGCTTATACCTGTGGTATTTTTGAGGAAATCAATTTGTGATTTAAAAGGTATGACGATGTGACATTCTAAGTGAATGAAGATATGATATGTGAAAAGATAAGCGTAGCTTCTAACCTCACATCCGGTAAATGACAGAAATCAGGCAGGCAGCATGGCTAAGTCGGTCGCACCGAAGTAGGGTGTATAATCACCTATCTAGAGAATATTCATTTGCTTCTTTAATCTATCAATGCTGTCCCATATATATATATATATATATATATATATATACGGGAACGGTTGCTGATCCCAACCGTTGGTGATGTACATTCGATACACTCAAGCGAAATGAGTGGTCGGTCATGTGTGGCTGAGTTGCAAGATGTTTTTGTTGAACTCCAGTGTATCGTTCCTAGAGTACACTGATCGGAAGGTGGTTCCATACCTTGTCATAGTTGGAAATCCAATCATCCAATACGTGCTTGCGATTTTGATTGTATACTATATATGTAGTAACGTGAGATGCAAGCGTTTCTGCTAGATTGATATTTATTTGTACTTAGACATTATTATAATATCAGAATGATATTGCTTTGAAAAGTTATTTGGATTCTCATAAGGGAAAAACCCGTTCCGTATTCACGGCGTGGTCTTATGAGATATCATATACCTGTTCAAATGATTTGAGTTTATTCACACCAATCACATGACTGACCCGGAGTTTATTTTGTTTTCCCTAAACTCTTGGGTGCCTAAATTTGTACGGGCAGTCAAGTAGTCAGGATTTACAGGTATACTTGAAGAGCTGGAGCAGGAGGCTTCTGGATCATATAGCTATAGTTATTTCCGCTGTGTTGTAAGTGCTGTACTCTGATAAGTGCTATTGTATACATAACTGTTATATTTCGAAGTTATGTTATCTATTATAAGTTATTCGTTCCGCTGTGAGGTTCGTGTTACTCTGATGTTGTGTTCTTCTTCTTCTTCTATTCTAAGTTTCTATCTTATCTATTCTCACCTTCTAATTTCTTTCATTAATTACCGGGATTTTTCGATGTTTTGGTTATCGACGTCGAGCTTACGTCGATAACCAAAGTCGCTCAAAATCCGGGTCACTACAGTTGGTATCAGAGCATTGGTTTAGTTATTACCTTGGCTCTGTGTCGTGATTCAGTAGAGATGGGATTAGTAATATCCTAGACTGAGTTTGAGTGTATATATACGAGTGAACGTATTTGTTTGTTAATATAAAATGATTTTATATTGTGGAGTTTTATTGGTTGAGTTGTTTGTGAATTCTGGTCGATCGGTTTGATCCACTGTATCGATAGGGGTTACTAAACACTCGAATACGATGAACCGTCATGGTATGTTTTGAAAGAGGGTAAATGGAATAATTTTACCCGAATATATTTGATATAGTATATTGGTTGTGTTGGTTGTTATTATAATCGAGTAAGATTATAAAAAGGTAAAATGATTATAAATGACTAATCAGAATTCATATAAGTAAAGTATATGAAATAAAATGAAGAAAAATCTGAATTTCAATCAGATTGGAATTAAAAGAAGGAAATTTTAAGTTCCTGGGAGATTTTGAAAACTTTTTTCAAACTGAAGGTGATATAGTATTGAACTCACTTCGATAGCTGGAAAATAGATTCTGATGATGAATCGGGACATCATCAGTGTTCATTTTCGAGTTCTAAGTGACGGACTACTACCAAAGGTTTTGTTTTTGAATTGTTTTGAGAAAACAAGTTGTTTAGAAATTCAAAGGTTTTGAATTGGCATTGTAATTTCAAATTGATTTGAAATAGACCCAGGAAATTAAGTTTCGGAATTTAATTTTAACTTATGAAGTTAAATAGAATAAGATAGTAGAAATAAATTGAAATATTAACTTGAACTGAGTTAAATAGAATTGAATTGGATTAGAGAATAATCTGTTATGGAATTGGGTTGATGAGTTAAAAATTTGAAATTTGATATTCGGGTTCGAATGAAATTCGATTTGGTTTTGAGGATATGAACTGATTGGAATTTGATGGAAATACCACTGTATATGCTAAGTTGATAGCATATGGAAGTGATAGATTTGATATTCCCGACAAAAAGGTACCAGTTTATATTATATATGGATATGAGATTTATGAGCCGAATTGGCGAGCCGCTTGGCTGTTTGATTTTCTTTTGGGCTAAAGAAGGCCCAGAGAGGCGAGTTGGAGTTTGAGATATTGACCAGTACAAAGGAGGTGCTGGCAAAAAATTTCGAAAAGTTAAGGTGTTAGAAAATTTTCAGAATTTTTGAAAATTTAGTTAGTCGGAATAAATTAATATTTTAGTCGATATTAATTGGTTCAGTTGAAACCGGAGACAAGAGGTAAACAGATAAATTTTTACCCAGAAGATAGGGTCATCCCCTAGCTTAGCAATTTCGAGGACGAAATTTTATTAAGGGGGGAAGATTGTAGTAACCCGCATTTTAGCTGTTGAACAATTTATTTATTTAATTATTAAATATCGAGTTATCGATATCGAGAACGTGAATTAAATAATATTGAATATTTAATTAATAATTATAATATAATAAAATATATTATAATGTCGAAATAATCAAAAATATTGGAAATACAAATATTCTGTGAATGGGGTCATCCCAAAGATATAATTCAACTTAGAGTTGGATTATATTGACGAATATATTCATTCGATGACAGCTTGAACGTATAATTATAATATAATTAAAATAGAGTGCGTAACGACGCGGCAGTTCGCTATTTGGCGATTTGAACTTCAACTGAATGTACATGATTCGTTTTAAGCCGGATTTCTGTGAAACAAGAAACGTGTGGAGCTGGTGGAGTATATCTTTCTAGTGGAAGAGAAAAATCGAGATTTCATCGTGTAGATTTTGATTCACGTCCAAATCAAATTTTAGAAAAGTCGCTGTGGAATTCCTTTATAATTTATAAAGGGATTATTTATATTTTATAAAAGGAATTTCAATATAAATTGAATATCGAAAAATCAGAAATCTGAAATATCAAGCTGTAAATTCTGATATGATATTCTGGAGCTGTACGATATCATATGTGAAGATACACGATAATATAAATTTATTTATATTTAATTTAATTATATTTAAATATATTTATATATTTAAATGGGTCATTCAGAGCTTTAAAAATAGCCGGTTTTGCAAACGAAGTCAGAATTCGACGAAACTAATTTTGTTGGATCCGCATTGTCAAATAGTTGTTAGATTTCTAGTTTCGTGATTTTTAGAGTCACTGTGTGGCCGTACGGATTTTTAGAGTGAAAAACAATCAGTATTTTGATGGTTAAAAATACGCTGTGTGAGCCTACGGAGTCGGAATTTGACGAAACCAGTTTCGTTGGGACCGTAATGTCGAACTGTAGCTGCATATCCAGTTTCGTGATTTTTGGGTATCGTGTGTGATCACACGAATTTTTAGAAGGCAAAAACGAATATAAAATAATAAAAGAAAAATATCTAAAAATATCCTAACAAAATATCTAGATATTTTATCTCCCTATAAATGCACCTTAACATCCTGACCTAACCTAATCTTTTCCTCTTTACGGTCAAAATATCCAAGCCGCCACCAGAGAAAATCAAAATGTGAGAAAACCATCTTCAGAAAATCCAAACAAATAGGAATAAAATCCAATAAATCTCATGGCATACATATATGGATGTGTGAAGAGGTCGTGGACATTCCTATACCATTTTTGGTGAGTGCGACGATAGTTCCTAGAGCTCAATGTTGGACCATGCGAGCTAGGGTTGAGGCATAGGGGAGATACAGGGGGGCGGTGTTTGATTCGAAGGGGCAGATGGAATCGGGGGTCAAGGCACACCAAGTTATGACGGTCTGGACAAATTCCGTTCACTGGTATGCATCGCGATAGTCTGGGCAGTGATCGAGGTCGTGACGGAAATCATGGGGTGATGTCGAGTTAAAATTCGAGGGTACTGTCAGGTGGAGGTTGGGACGCTGAGGCGAATGGTGATGGCAGCGATGGCCATCGATGGACGGAGGAGGTGGAATAGCGGGTCAACGGTGGAGGTATTGGGTTCCTGGAGATCGACATTTCGTGAATTGGAGAAGAGAAATGGGTTTAGGTCTGGTTAAATGAAGAGGGCGGGTCTAGTATCTCTTAAGTGGTAATGGGCCGGGAAGTTAAGTCAAAGCCCATCTCTTTCTTTTAAATCAAGTTTTAATTCAATTTAAATAACATATGACTTGAAAAGGGCGTAACTCTCTCGTATGAAATCAGAATCACAAACCGTAAGTTGCGTTGGGACCGTATGGACGGACACTACGCATTGGAACTGACTGGGAGTGGATTGGAGCTCGTTCGAATTTACGGCGAAATAAATTGTTTGATTCAAATCAAACAAACAGTTTATCGTTCTTTAACGATGAACTGCAAATGTGAGTAAAACTCACCAACTCTGAACAGTTATATTTTTATAATGTATTTTTAGAACTGTTAATCATCTGTTGATTTGCTGTGTATTGGTTGACTGATTGAACTGCTAGTCAGTTAGTAGAAATATTATATATATATGTATATATATATATATATAAACTGTTAAATATCTATATGTCGATTCTGTTTATCAGAATATTTAGCAGTGAAGTGAAATCGATGTTATTCAATTGTCTAACATCTGTGATGCAGGGAAACAGGTTGGAGGAATCCGACTGGATTCCTCAACAGTTATTTTATTGTTTTTCATATATTTTGATATATGATGTGAATTATAACCTGTTGTTGATTGTGTGTGTATGGACGATATTGAACATCGTGAATTGATATGATTGAATACCATAACATACAGAATGTTGATAAGGGGATTTTCAAAGTGATATTGAAAACATAATATTTATAAATTGGAATATTTATAAATAAGAGATATTTATAAGTTTAAATATTTATAAATAAGGAATATTTATAAATTGGGATATTTATAAATAGGAGATATTTTAAAAAAGGAAAATAAATTCAAAACATTTCTTTTTGAATGGAAAGGCCTGTGTGGCGGGTTTGGGGATTTTCCCGATGCTCCCGTTACAAAGGAGGTTATGGCGAATTTTTCAAAGGATTTAAGGAGTTAGGATATTTCAAGAATAAATTTGAAAAGGAAATATTTGTAAACCATTTACAAATAGAATTGGAAAGGGAACATTATAAAAAAAGAAATCATTTTTTAAGTGTAGAACCGTTATTTAAAAGTAAATCTTTTCAAATGAATAAAACGTTGTTAAAAAGGAAATCTTTATAAAGTGAATAAAGTTAATCGAATATGGTATTCGAAGTTAGTTAATCGAATATGGTATTCGAAGTTAGTTAATCGAATATGGTATTTGAAGTTAGTTAATCGAATATGGTATTCGAAGTTAGTTAATCGAATATGGTATTCGAAGTTAGTTAATCGAATATGGTATTCGAAAGTTAGTTAATCGAATATGTTATTCGAAAGGGGTTAGTCAAGTCGAGTTAGCCAAATAGAGTTAACCAGTTAGAGTTAATCAGTTAGAGTTATCCAGTTGGAGTTAATTAGTTAGAGTTAATCGATTAGAGTTAAAACGAACTAGAGTTAATCAAATATAGTTATTTGAGACAGAGTTCGTCAAACATAGTATTCAGGATAAGTTGCCATCTCGTACGACTGCTAGCGAAATTCGCAGGGCTATAAATAGCCTACGGCGGTCGGATGTTTCCTGAGGGAGTCAGGCGTAACCATTGTGATCGCTGCGATCTAGAGTCAAGCGAATGGAGTTTAATCGAATATTAGTTATTCGACAGGAGTTAATCGAGTTGATCGAGTTGAGAAATAAGTTAAGTTAAATAAGTTGAGTTGATCGGGTGGTTCGACCAAGTTAGTCGAGCCTAGTTAATCGAATCGAATTGGTCGAACCAAGTAAGTCGAGTTAAGTTGGTCAAGTTAGTCGAGCCTAGTTAATTGAATCGAATTGGTCGAACCAAGTAAGTCGAGTTAGTCGAGTCAAGTTAAGTTAGTTGAGTTAAGTTCGTCGAGTTAAAGTTATCGATGTTAGTTTCATCGAAAGGAGTTATCGATGTTAGTTTCATCGAAAGGAGTTATCGATGTTAGTTTTCATCGAAGGGAGTTATCAATTATAGTTTAATCGAAGTGAGATTTTCAAATATGAGATATTTGAAAAGGAAGAGTTATCGAATATTAGTTATTCGAAGAGAGATTATCGAATATCGTTTATTCGAGAAGGAGTTAATCGAATATAGGTTATTCGAAGAAGAGTTAATCAAATAGAGATTTCTCGAAGAGAGCTAATCGGCGAATTCGATTATATCGAATTCGGGAAAGTACTTATACTTTCCAGTGTTTAAACAGAGATTTATTTATTTATAAATAAATAAGTGTTAGGTTAATTATTCACTAATAAGAATAGAAGTTATAATTAAAGTTAGATAATTCGAAAGGAGGGATTATAACGTTATCGTTATAACCAATGATTTAAATATAGAAGTGGATTAGTAAAATTGGATCCGAGAAAGGCGTAAAGAAGTTGTTAAAGATTAAAAGATAAACTTTGACCATTTCGAAGTTATAACGTTGTTCAGTTAAGGTCTGAGAGGTAATTATACCCCAACTTGAGTGACTCCCTTCTTAACTAAGAAATGGTAAGGTTTGATCGTAAAGGAGTTTTGGAAATGTTTTCCAAACGAGAATCAGAAATGTTTTCTGATAAAAGAAAATAAGAATTTAGAATATAAGGAAACAGGAGATAAGTAAATAAATGAACTAAAGAGATTTATGTTAAATGATGTTTGTTCGATAAAATTTCCATTTGGAAATAATATCGTTGTTTGCACACTTGTTTTTCTTTGATAGTTAACTCACCGACTATCGAAGTTTTGACCATTTTAACGTTGTTAATATGGAGAGTCCGGTCGGATTATTTTCCATAGAACCACTCTGTATTGGCATAAGCGTTGCGAATCATATATGCCAAAGATAATTGAAGACGGAGTAAAATGCAAGGGCTATCCTGTTTACAGAATAGTGCCTTCGGTTTGTCCAGTCCCAGGACAACTTGTATGGACGAAGGTCTGACAGAGTATATCTGATAGATCGCGTAAGTTGATCGTTTCAAACGTATTTACGTTGGTGGCGGAGGAATTCGTTTCTCTTAGCTTATACCCGTGGTATTTTTGAGGAAATCAATTTGTGATTTAAAAGGTATGACGATGTGACATTCTAAGTGAATGAAGATATGATATGTGAAAAGATAAGCGTAGCTTCTAGCCTCACATCCGGTAAATGACAGAAATCGGGCAGGCAGCATGGCTAAATCGGTCGCACCGAAGTAGGGTGTATAATCACCTATCTAGAGAATATTCATTTACTTCTTTAATCTATCAATGCTGTCCCATATATATATACGGGAACGGTTGCTGATCCCAACCGTTGGTGATGTACATTCGATACACTCAAGCGAAATGAGTGGTCGGTCATGTGTGGCTGAGTTGCAAGATGTTCTTGTTGAACTCCAGTGTATCGTTCCTAGAGTACACTGATCGGAAGGTGGTTCCATACCTTGTCATAGTTGGAAATCCAATCATCCAATACGTGCTTGCGATTTTGATTGTATACTATATATGTAGTAACGTGAGATGCAAGCGTTTCTGCTAGATTGATATTTATTTGTACTTAGACATTATTATAATATCAGAATGATATTGCTTTGAAAAGTTATTTGGATTCTCATAAGGGAAAAACCCGTTCCGTATTCACGGCGTGGTCTTATGAGATATCATATACCTGTTTAAATGATTTGAGTTTATTCAAACCAATCACATGACCGACCCGGAGTTTATTTTGTTTTCCCTAAACTCTTGGGTGCCTAAATTTGTACGGGCAGTCAAGTAGTCAGGATTTACAGGTATATTTGAAGAGCTGGAGCAGGAGGCTTCTGGATCATATAGCTATAGTTATTTCCGCTGTGTTGTAAGAGTTGTACTCTGATAAGTGCTATTGTATACATAACTGTTATATTTCAAAGTTATGTTATCTATTATATGTTATTCGTTCCGCTGTGAGGTTCGTGTTACTCTGATGTTGTGTTCTTCTTCTTCTTCTATTCTAGGTTTCTATCTTATCTATTCTCACCTTCTAATTTCTTTCATTAATTACCGGGATTTTTCGATGTTTTGGTTATCGACGTCGAGCTTACGTCGATAACCAAAGTCGCTCAAAATCCGGGTCACTACAGTATAGGTCTTGACCTTGGTCGTTTTACCATTAACAGCGACATCCTTTTATGATTAATGACGTCAACAAGTCTCTTCAGAGAAAATGATTCTAAGTACTCAACCAAGAGATTGGTGGCTTCGGCCTGCCAACCTTAATTAATATAGAGCCTGAACAGTGTAGCAACATCTGCTTCTTTCCTTGCATTCTGCATGGTGTAGCCCCACGTCCACCCGTAAACATGTGAACGAGCCAGAGAGGTTGATCAATTTGAGAATTGGCATGTAAAACTGAAAACTGAGCATTGGAAGAGAGCCTTCTTTTACTTGAATATGTATCTATAATAAGAAATAGGTTCTCAGCAGCTTCGTATTGACTATGCCCGAGGAGAAGAAGAGAAGGTAACTCAATTATTGGTTCGCTAGTTCTTCCCCGAATGATCGAGCTACAAAAATTATGCACTTCTAATCGATATCGCAAGGCTTAGGAAGAGATGGTGAACATATTAAATCTTCATCTTTGATGGTCCCAAGAAAATCAAGCAAGCAAGCTAATGTGAAATAAGACAAAACAAGGTTCTCATCTACATATCCTTTTAACCATTGTAACCTATGTGCAGTGGCGAAAACAAGGACTAAAATGCTCAATATGGGTGGAGTTGTCAGAGTGCTCGCCAAAAAAATGGAGAACCAACCAATGAGTAAGAGTCTCTTCGATATTTGTAACAAATTCAATTTATTGTTCGAATTACATCGGCTTAGGGCATACCTATCTTTCCACTAATGTCAACCAAGTGGCAATGAACCAAAAGTAAATCAAACAGAGACACAGACATTAATTTAGCAACTTGTGAATTATCCGCACATGATAATAGATATTACAAATTCAACACATGATAATATATATTATAAACATACCTTCCACCACATGTATCCATGATCGATTATCCCAGAAGCTGTTGCTGGTACAATCAGTGCTATTACATTACCTGAAACATTGCTCAATATGTTTAAGTATTTCACTTAATCGAAATTATAACGTATACAAATGCATGAAACATGCCATTTAGATATGTATCAAAAATCATTTTAATCATCTGACATGTGAATTATCATATAAAGGAGAAATTCGTACCAATAATGATTTTATATCAACGAAATTGTCCATGCAAGGAACACATAAGGTGGCATCTTTAAACAAACTATCGAGTCATTCTCTTAAGCTACAAAACTTGAGGAGCTCTAGTATGATCTTAAGGACTTGGATGCGTAATTGAGTCATATATATACATATTTATATATAGTGTGTGTGTATACATGCACCCCCTCCAAATTGAATGAAAAATGAAAACTAGTAACACATGCTGGAACCAAATGACATTTAGTCTGTCCATAGTTAAAGCTGCAATAATCTTAAAACTATATAGCCGAAGAATTCAGTTGGCGTCGTAAATTAAAAATAATAACTAAAGAATAAAGCTCTTGTTTAAACCAATTGAAATGCAAATTGTATATGCTATATTTAGTCTAACATGACTTCCCCATGAAATAAAAAATGATACATGAGATGCATATATAACAGATATCACTTATTGTCGATTAAAGTAATGTGCAAAGGAAAAAAAACTACAGTATTGCTTAAAAGCAGTTTCGGTTCAACTGCGCAATCAAAAGGAAATTACCTACTCTAAAAAAAATATCCAGAACGAATAGGAAATATGAGGAAAAACTAAAGAAATAAAATCTAATTCCAATCACCCAAATAGAAGACAGTGTCAAGCTTTGAGCAACAAAAAAAATCATTTTGATTCGTAGTTTTGGTTGGAAGGGGGAAGACGAGAGGAAATTCGATAAAACACGGATGCCTACTTTTTAGGCTTTAGAAAAATTGATTTTGGCCAAGTGACAGTAAACAAACCTCCCTAATGGTCGGTTTGACTAAAAGGATATCCATTTATTCTAACTAATTACTTTACTAAAAAGATAGGTCAAATTAGTCATGTATTTTTAATAAGTATGACTACCAAAAAAACTATATATTTCTTATTTCAATCAAAATAGTCATTTAAAACTTACCTTTAAAAACATTGTTTTGACATTGTACGTTAATGCAATAATTAATTCTTTAACATAGTTGTTTGCAACATTGAGTTAATTGATTGAAAATCAAAAAGGATATATTTGTTAACGTTTTTAAGACTTATAACCACCACGAAAGTAATGACCTGCCTTTTAGACCGCTTCAAATTGGTAATTAAACCAACTTAAACTGCTCGAAATGACAGAATGTTATTTAGCTTATAGGTTAAGAAGAATCAGACACAGAAATCACAAAATAAATAAACTCCAATATCCAATAAGGAAGCATTTTACACAAAATATCAGAGTTATACAAAAAAATTTACATAGTGGCATTACATAGATTTTTAAATAAAATAAAATGTGAAGAAATTGTCGAACCAGCATGCACGTCTTTACCACTCACTAACTTCAATAGTGGAAGTCTTTAAATCTACAACACTCGAGTCTGAGCCGAGCGTTCCACGCAAAAACATAAAACACTCGAGTCAGGATTAATCTTTGTTCAAATAAACTACTTCGATAAAAACTGAAATATAATAAGTTAACTCATCCATTAAATTCAAATGTAACATGAAAATGCTGCCGAACATTAGAACATACAGGATTGGCGACAAACGACATATATGTGAATCCAATACTTCAAATTACAGAACATAATGTTAAAACAAATCCATAGGCATGTGTATACCAAATTTAACAAAATTACCTAGGAGCAAATTTAAAATTAAAGGGCTAGTATGGATGTGTTTATTTCACTTCAATGTACTAGTTATGGACTGGAATTATTTCATGGTACTAATAAAATTTATAGTCAGCCAAACTATGCAATATAAGGAAATATTGTGCATGCAATTATGTCCAATGCAACAAGGATAGCCAAAACAAATTTTAGTTGTATGGGATCATAAGGACTGGGAGAAACCTAAACTTTCAAAGGGGACTGCTTCTGTTTTATGAACAGAGGGTTCACAGAGGTGAAACAAGGTTACAACAAACATTTTTGGACTAAGTACACATTCCAAAACTAAAACATAATAATACAGCACAAGTCGAGGCTCCATAATACGTACTGTCAAGAGTTCAAGCTTTTTTTTAACTACTTATATTTCAGTCAATACTCATGGTCATGTTTTTTAAGTTTACATGGCATGGCCACGTGTGGCACAATGAAGGTGAAGGCCACAGTTTTGGGAGCTCTGGCTTGCGTTCGACAGTAGAACGGAGGGGAAATCTTTGCGTTGGTGGCGGCGGTCCTCGAAAGTATAGAAGAAGAAGGCAGCAGCGAACAGATTTAGGGGAACAAAAATGAAAATAGAAAAGGGGAAAGCTTAGGTGGGAGGAGATGTAAAAATTTTAAGCCTTAGATTATATTAATATATATCGAAAACGTAAGTGGGGATAGGAAAAGTGGACAGTTGTGTCTATCTTTTCTTCTTTTTTACGTAACATATGAATAGCTATACACTACTTTTATATATATATATATACTTATCAACAGACGGCTACCGGGTGACAATTAAAATGAACGGACATAAAACATTCCTTCTTTTAACGTTTCATTTTGATAAATGAAAGCCTTTCGGTTCCTTTATTTTTATGGCTACATGTTATATTCAAAGATGGGAACTAAGAGAGAATAGAGGACCGTGCAAGAGGAATCCAAAGAGCATGCATGTTTCATTGTAAATGAAAGCGTAGCTTGCATGTAAAGATAATTTAAAAGCTTTAAATACATTTTATTCCTATATAAAAGAAGAAAGCTGCTAGGGGGCCGAAATTCAGCATGTACGGGAAGTCAGAATTCACATCCAACGGTTGAATTCAGGGGAGGTATACTATCCAATGGTTCTGCGGTATTCAGGCTTATTCCCTAACATAATATTCCGGCCTTGTAGAATTGCTGATAAAAGAACCATAATGTGAAAGGTTTACAAGAAGAGGAGGGTGCATGGCTAATATAACATACAGGCAAGTTTAAAACATACACATGCATGCATTTTGTTTTTTTTTCCAAAGAGATTTCTTAGTTTTTTAATAGGAAATAAGGAGAGATGACACACTGAAATTCAAAAGACAACTAACACATGCATGATTGGGAGTGTAAATGAGGTGAGGGGAAATTAAAGAATGGTTCTGGAAAATATGTGTCTATTCGCATTTTTGTCTTTCGAGCGCCATGCAAATGTTTCAGACTGAGTTTGCAAACCAAAAATAGCTAAAAATATATGTCAAATCCAAATAGGGATACGTTGGACTTAAATGACTTTGTTTCAAAAATGAACTGTGCAAGCCGTTTCACAATTTCGCCCCGAACCGAGTGCCGAAACTAATAAATGAATATATTGTGGAAATCGGCTCGACGAGATGGACACAACGATACATAATTCATAGTGTCATGATGCCCTATTCAAAAACGCGTTACGGATCCCTTTAAATGGAAAATGTAGATGGGAATGCGGAGCTCAAAACGTCCGACTTTCGCGAAACGAATTTCACCGTTGCATTCGTGACAACAAATAGAACATTTTTCATGTTTGTCGGAACTAGTTTCAAAGAGATTTTAAAATCGCTAAAATTTGAACTGTTATACGCAGCTTTGCACTGAAAATTGCGTAACAGACAAACATTAATTTTTTTTGAATTTTCACAGCTGCTACATCTCACTGTACGTATTTCAAATTCCAAATTCCCGTTATGAGAATTTATACAATATTTTTAAAATAAAAATACGATTTGAATCAGAATTTTAATCGTTAAAAATAGCGGGTTGTTACAAAAACTGATTCAAATGAAGTGACTAAAATTTGACGCTTTCAATATAAAATTATTTAAATTACTTCTAAATGAAAATAACAAATTTCAAACAACAATATTTCATTATAAATTGATTTCATGATCTAAACCAATACATTCTAGGTTACATTTATCTTTTAATGCATATTTTAAAACCATTTTAAAATCATTAATTAAATTTAAGCTCAATAACTTAAATGGTCAAAATTAACGGGATGTTACAATCTCCCCCACTCAGAACTTTTCGTCCTCGAAAAGAGAAGTTTGTTAAAAAAAACTTATGTATATAACAAAATATTCTTACTTATACAAATTTTACTAAGTTTGGAACAAAATAAAATATAGGATTTGAAATTCGAAAATCCGTCCTTACATTATTAATTAATTATATATCTGTTATAAATCTATTTATTAAATTTCAAAATCCTTATTTCAAACACTTTTTATTAAAGTCCAAGTTTTCTTATAGTCACAAAGTAAATTATTTATAACAAACTTAAATTTTGAAAATATGATTCTCATGTTTGAAAATAACTTTTGAAATCAGAAATAAGTATTTTATAAATTCAAAGCCGTTGTATTTTTCAAGGAATTTAAAACTTTTATTTCTTAGTTTATTATGTTAGAGTTGTAACACCCCGTATTTTTTGAGAATATTAAAATAACAAATTAAAGAATAATGTTTAGCATTGTTCTAAGGTTTGTAAGCGAAAGACATAGTAGCTCATTTGGTTGGAACACGTGACTTGCATACAAGGGGTATAGAGTTCGATCCCTGCCAGCGCCATATTTTTGTTTTAGGGGTATGGCTTAAAAATGGCTTAGTGTGAACGCAGTTCAAAAAGTGGTTTAGTGTGAAAATGGTTAATTAGGAAGATAGAAATATATATATATATATATATATATAATAAAATTCAACCTAAAATTTAAGAAAAAAATTTAAAACAGCGAAAGTGGGAAGGCAAAACACCAAACCGACCTATTTTATGAGTCGACCCGAGACTCGCTGGGTCGACCCCAGTATCGACTCAGGAGGTTTGGAATTGGTCTCGTCGGCCCTGAATGGTCTATGACGAAATTTTATGTTTTGGAGTTTAGGTGGCGATTTCTGGTTGGTTTGTTGACATCATTTCTTGGTTTCTAAGGCCTAGATGGATCCTAGGATGATCTGATGGTTGTAAATAAATCTAACTTCTATATAAACACTACCAAACTTCATTCTAAAACCTAAATAAAATTGGAATCATGGCCGTCATGCTGTCGCCTAGCAACTCAGAATAGTCGCCATCAATTAGAGAGGAAGAAAGCAAATCAAATTCAATTCTATTCAACTCTAACAACAAATCTTCTTCAAAGGAAATTTAATACAACTTCAGAACTCAGAATTCAGAACTTAAGACCTCCTTTGAGTTGTGATGTAAGAACCCGTAACTTCCCCGAGAAGGAAAGAGTGGATACTTTGAGAACAACACACAAGTGAACGCAGACGGAAGAACATTTCATTGTTATTGCAACAATTCCATCAGATACAAGAATATACAGAGTATAAATGAATACTATACATTCGATAAATATCAGAGATTACAATAAATTACATAGCAGCGGAAAAGATTACAATAAATTACATAGCAGCGGAAAAACAATATAAAACACAACTGAAAGTAATACACAGATACAGAGCTTTCCGAGCATCGTTCCAGCTGTAAATCAGGATCCTGTGAATATAAATCTGCAAAACCAAAACTACAAGCTGCCCGTGTCAAAAATAAGGGCACCCAGAGTTTAGGTTAAAACAATAAACTCCAGGTCAGTCATGTGACTGGTGTGAGAACTAAAACAGTTATTTAAAGCTTTACTTTAAAAGAGAGTAATTCAAGGGACCGCGCCGTATAACACGAAATGGGTTTCCTTCCAAGAATACCAGTGCATAGAATAAACAGCGCAATGCTTTTTCGAAAAATGAAGCTATTATAAGACCTAGGTCCCATCACACAATGCAACGCAAGCCGGAGGATAGGGTTTTCCCTTATAATAGCCAAACATGCTTGGTACGTTTAAAACAAATCATTTGATACTATAATAAGTGTATAGTGTCAAAACAATTTCAATCATAAATATCAATCATAGACGGCATAGCATCCCATGCTACTATGTCGCCATACTAGGCTCTACAAATAAAGCCGAAACATCTCGTATTGGAAATTGGATTTCCGTCATGAGTCGAGGCAAGGGGCAAGCTCCTCTCCGCTTTCGAGACACTCTAGCAAATGTCTCAGGGCTACGCACTCTGGGCAACCCTTGGATCTTCAGGGCCGGTCCTCTCTTACGTTTGAGGATTGGCAATTCCTGAACACACGTTTCCCGGTCCTTACAGACCTAAAATCGAGGCGCCTCATCCAACAACCACATAGGTGAAAATTATATAAATGTCAGGGCTGGTAAGTCACTGACACCATCAAAGCTAGAAAGAAACGTCGTGCTCTCCCTGCAGTCCTTATCCCGTTTTTGACTCATACCGAGGTGTGAAGCTCGCGAATTCACGTTATACACAAAGCTGCCACGTAGGCCGTGCTTTGATCATCAACCACAAAACTTTGCTTTTCAACAGAAGCCTTGATCCATGCAACTCAGCATGCCACACAGGCAATTCATGCCATGCGATTGATATCTATCGATATATAATGGAATAACCCGAAAATCTGGGTCAGTTTAAAAATTTTATTTTGGTAATTTTAGCGAATTTTGAACATTTAAAATGGAATATTTTAAATAATATCGACGAGAAAAATGTTTTGAATTGAATTCGACGTATATATTATATACGTCGTCGTTAGAATATAAATAATTATATAAAATTATAAATAGAATTGAAAATGGCGCGGTAGTTCGATAATTCGATTTCAAACTTCAATTGAATGTACCGGGTGCACAACAAACCGGATTTTAGTGAAACCAAAAACATTAGGATCTAATTGATAATATCTTTTCAACGAATCCGAAAAATTGAAATTTCATAGCGGGAATCAAAAGATATGTCCAGTTGAAAATTCTGAATAGTCGCTATGGAATTCAGGCCCTTAAAAATAAACATTTTGCAAACGACCTCGGATTTCGACGAAACCACTTTTGTTGGGTCCGGGATGTCAAATTATTGTTAGATCCCAAATTTCATAATTTTTCGAATCAATATGTGAGCGTGGCAAAGAAAAACGCGTTTGACCAGTTTTAGTTGATTTTAATCGACTGGAAAATGGCCATTTTTCTAACGATCTCAGAATTCGACGAAACTAGTTTTGTTAAGACCGTATCGTCAATACGAAGCTAGAAAATATTTTTCTAGGATTTATAGAGTTCGTATGTGACTTCCGTTAATTGAAATGCGCGTTCAAATCCAATATATAGAGATATATGTTGATTTTGACGAAAACTGATCGAAACACTCGAATCAGCTTATGGTACATATCCCATTGTGTTCAGAATGGGGGTGAAACGCTATGGAGGATAGGCGGTGGGCCTCGTTTAGAGGTCGTATGTAAAAGTCAACTTTCTGAAATTAAAAATAAAATAAAATTAAAACCTCTCTCCCCTTAAATCCCTCTGGCCCCCCCTTCAGTTCGATTCAGAACAAAAGAAAAAAAAAGGGCGACGGAGAAGGAAGGGGGAGGAGCCGCTGCACCTCCCATCGTCGTCGCCGCCAGGAGGCGCGCCCCCCTGTTTCCACCTCCTCTTCCTCCTCTTCCCCTTCCTCCCTCCACAAATCCAAAACTGCACCCCCCTCCTCTCGAATCCCGCCTGCGCTCCACCACAAGCCCACCGCACCACCCACCGTCGCCTGAAGAACCACCTCCCCCGCCTGAGCGCCGACGAGCAGCCCCCTCCCCTCCAGTCGACGCAAACAGTAGTCCGCCCCACCTTTTTTTGAAGCACAGTAAGTTTTTTTTATATATCTTTTTGTTTATATAGATTCCGATTTTATTTAGATAAAGTTTACATTTTTATTTAGGTAATGGTTTATTTTAAGTGTTATAACTTCGTTAGTTTTATTTTAATTATTTCCAATTGTTTTCTTTTGAAATTTTCTATAAATTACATAAATAAAAATCTGGTTTTAATGATATGAAGTTATGATTTTTGTCAATATAAAAATTCGATTTTTATATATGTGTTAAAATAGAAAAGATTAGATTTTTAAAATAGAAAAGATTAGATTTATGAATTTTGAAAAGGCGAAATCTTTATTATATGAACACCGTTGAGTAAAAATAGAGTTTTTATCTATATAGTAGCGATGTAAAAATAGAATTTTTATCCATATAGCATGATTATAAAAAGGAGATTTTTTTCTATATTGAATAGCAAAGTAAAAATTCAATTTTTATATATTGAATAGCAAAGTAAAAATTCGATTTTTATATATTGAATAGCGAAGTAAAAATTCGATTTTTATATATGTAGTGGCTACGAGCAACGAAAGTGTTAGACGACGAAGATTTCTTACATTAGAAGTGTGTGGAGTTGGAATAGCTATTGGTGAGAACTTCTCACTCTAAATTTCTTTTTCTAGTTATATATATATATATACTAGGATGCAGACGGTGCTTAGCAGCACCCGATACCCGTCATCCACAGACCATGGATGGCTTGTTTGTTTGATTGATGTGTTGTGAAGTTTGTTTGTGTTGTTGATGTGAAATCGATAATAAATTGTTGATGGTTGAAGTAAAATATTTTATCGTTAAAAATATAAATTTTAACGTGAATGTGAATAAATGAATATTTATAAACAAATCGGCCGATTTGTTTATATACACTAATCTGACTGATATTGATTGGGTCGATAAATTTTACACATCACCCAACTGCACAAACAAAAATCTGTGTTTGTTGATTTGAAACCCTACACGGGTGTTGGGATGATATTTGGCGTACACTAATCCCAATTAATTAATTGTATGTCGATCGATTAGTCGATAGACTGTGTAAGTGTCGATAATTTATATTTGATGCTTATGCAGTTGTGTAGTGCACCTTGGATGATGGTTGATTGTTTATCATTGCTATTATATACATGTGTTGTATGGAATCCGTATAATTAACATTATATGGTGATTGATTGGGCCTCATTCCAATCGGGAAAATAATGAATATTATAAAAGAAAATTCATGTGTTGAATATAAAAATAGTCATGTGTTGATGATGTTCATGTGTTGAAAATATTCATGTGTTGAGTGAAATATTTTATATAATAAAATTTACATCTTTATCATATTTAAAATTAGAACTACTTCACGGTGGAGTCTAATTAAAAAAATCAAACGATAGATACCATAGTTTTATAAAATATTTTTCATAACAAAAATAGTCGTGTGTTGACAGTACTCATGTGTTGAGATTAGTCGTGTGTTGAAAGAAATATAGATTCATGTGTTGAATGGAATATATATATTCATTTGTTGAATAGAATAACGAATTTATTGAAATATATAAAGTCGTGTTGATTAGAGTTGCGCTATTTTGACGTGAACGATACTTATATCGATTTTATTCGTTTTATAATGAATATTGAAAAGTGATTTCAAAATTTAATATTTTGAAATGCAATTCAAATTAAATTAGATTAAAATTCAAGTTGAAATTTTATTGAATCAATTTGAAATGAATTCGAATCGAATAGAAAATGAATTCGATTCGAATTGAATAGAAAATGAATTTGAATTCGAATTGAATGGAAAGTGAATTTGAATTCGAATTGAATAGAAATGAATTCGAATTGAATTAAATTGAAATTGAATTAAAAACGAATTGAATTCGTTTTGAATGAAATTTAAAACGAACTGGAATTGAATTGAAATCAAATCGATTTGAAATTGAATGTAGCGTTGAAATGGTTTTGAAAACGAATTTAAAACGATTTATAAAATTCGTTTTAAAAGGAAATCGACAAAATATATATAATATATATATTACATATATAATGGCCTGAATAGAACGTGCCGCGCTGTGGGAGTTCGTGAATTTCGACCATTAACTTCGAATTGACGTTGTGGGAGATCCGACCGTCGGATTCTCCTAAAACCGAAACCGTTGGGTTCGTATCGAAAGGAGCTTTCCAATGAATATCAGAAATTTGAAATCTAACAGTTGGATTTGGAATTATGTCCAAAACAAATTTGAAAAAGGTCGCTGTAAGTGCAGTTCGATGGCCGTTGTTGGAAATCGACTGTACGGGCCTTGTTAAAATTATTAAAAATATCTATAATTTGTGTAAAATCATAAGAAGTGATTTGGGAAAATTGGGCTGAAAATTCCATATTTAAAACGATAAAAATAGATTTTTATCGAAATGAACTAGTTTTGAATCAGAATAAAAATCAATTAATTTTTGAAATAAATAAATTGAATTTGAAAGTGATTTTAAAAATAATCAATATTCCCAATATGTGGATTGGACTGGAGTTGAATCGAAATTATCTTCGGAATATTTCGATATTGGATTTCGTGACTATACAGATATTGTTATGGGAATTTTAAAGATATATTTTATATCGTTATTTCCAATACGGTATTTGTTGGTTTCAGAATTTGATATTGAATATAAGTCGGTATATTTTCTATTCAAAACCTTGTATTTAATGTCAAATGTGATTTGGGTTTATCGTGGATCGTGTTTTAGATGACATTGGTTATTTAACCCAGTTAAAGGCAGGATGTTTTTTTTTTTGAAAAGATTAAAACTAAATGGAGTTTTAATGAATCTTTAATTAGATTGAAATGCGAATTGATAATTTAAATTATCAAATTTGGAAAATGATCGAGAATGGAGTATCACCAGTTTTGCTCCAAAGCGATAGTTAAATCTTTAATTAGATTTGAACGTGAAATGGTAATTAATTTTACCGATAACACCGTGGTGTTAGATGTGGAGTATTACCAGTTTTCTCCATGGGATATATAGGTTGGGATTAGAAAATAAAATATATAATTACTTCGGTGTGGTTCGTTAATCCCGACTAGTTTGAAATGATATCCAAAGGAGGATTAAAGAATAAATTTAGAAGAATTTATCTTGGATAAAATTAATGGGAACCTTTCCCTAAGAATGTGATTTTGTGAGTAAAAGAATATTCTGAATTGGAATGAGGCGTTCGTTGTGTTTGTGTATCATTTGTTTATTATATACGTGGGTTATTCAGAAAGGCCGGGTTATACCCATTCTGAATAACTGATTAGACGAGATGTCGAAGATGAAGACGGTGGTTGAAGACCGGAAGTCTTCACATCGTTTGGGTGATTACTGATGATCTCGATTGGGCTGTACACCCAAGATGAGGGAAACCGTTGGTGATCGTCCAGACGTACTTGGAGATGGATGGATATGCGAGGAAAGTGCCTCCGGTTTCGTTCAAACCCAGAACGAACTTTTAAATGGATTGTGTGTCTGACATTGGATTTTATTCTGTGTTGATTGATCTCTATTAAATATACATCTGTTTGGCGGAAGAGAATTTATTCCCTTGCTTAACGCCCTTCTCTGAGACGTACGAGCTCAGAGGTTGTATATCGATGGACATCAGTCGCATGGAGTGAATTGCCAGTGTGGCACGCGTAAGTGGCAATTAATCAAGGCTTCTGTTGAAAAGCAAAGTCTTGTGGTTGATGATCAAAGCACGGCCTGTGTGGTGTAGCTTTGTGTATAACGTGAATTCGCGAGCCTCACCCCTCGGTATGAGACAAAAACGGGATACAGACCCAAGGAGTGCACGACGTTTCTTTCTAGCTAGGGTCGTGTCAGTGACCTACCAGCCCTGACATTTATATACTTTTCACCTGTGTGGTTGTTGGATACGAGGCGCCTCGGATATAGGTCTGTAAGGACCGGGAAACGTGTGTTCAGGAATTGCCAATCCTCAAAAGTAAGAGAGGACTGACCTTGGAGGATCCAGGGATTGCTGTGTGCAGTCCCGAGGCATTTGCTAGAGTGTCTCGAACGCGGAGAGGAGCTTGCCCCTTGCCTCGACTCATGACAGAAATCCAATTTCCAATACGTGTGTTTCGGTTTTATTTGTAGAGCCTAGTATGGCGACAGAGTAGATGGTAGTTATGCCGCCTATGATTGATACTTATGATTGAAATTGCTTTGACACTATACACCTATAATAGTATCAAATAATGTGTTTTAAACGTATCAAGCATGCTTTGGCTGTTATAAGGTAAAAAACCCTATCCTTCGGCTTGCGTTGCATTGTGTGATGGGACCTGGGTCTTATAACAGCTTCATTTTTCTTTTTTAGCATTGCGTCGTTTGTTCTATACACTGGTATTCTTAGGAGGAAACCCGTTCCGTGTTATACGGCGTGATCCCTTGATTTACCTAATTTTAAAACCAATATTAATAACTGTTTTAGTTCTCACACCAGTCACATGACTGACCTGGAGTTTATTGTTTTAACCTAAAATCTGGGTGCCCCTATTTTCCGCACGGGCAGCTAGTAGTTTTGGTTTTGCAGATTTATATTCACAGGGTCCTGATTTACAGCTGGAACGATGCTCGGAAAGCTCTGTATCCGTGTATCACTTTCAGTTGTGTTTTGTATATTTTTCCGCTGCTATGTAATTTATTGTAATCTCTTATATTTATCCAATGTGTAATATTCATTTATACTCTGTATATTCTTTTATCTGATGGAATTGTCGTAATAACAATGAAATGTTCTTCCGTTTGCGTTCTATTTTATCTTGTTCTCAATTCTATCCATGCTTTCCTTTACGGGGAAGTTCGGGTCGTCATAGTTTGGTATCAGAGCTTTGGTTTACAGAGCTCGAGAACAAGACACATTAGAACCATACGAAAGAATTCATCAGATATTGGGTTAGTAATACCCAATTAGAATAACTCGTTAGAGATAGGGTCAGTAGTATCCTAGAACGAGTGTGAAGAGTATATTTTTCAAACGAATACAAATTTTGTTTTGAAAATTTAAACCATTTTATATGTATTTGATTATTTATTTATTTTGAATTTGGACAATCGAGTATATAAAGATTTCGCGTATACGCGTCATGAACGTATATTCGAAGTTTTAATATATTGGATAGATATAGAATCACACTTT
Organism: Allium sativum; assembly: GCA_030737875.1. Taxonomy (NCBI): domain Eukaryota; kingdom Viridiplantae; phylum Streptophyta; class Magnoliopsida; order Asparagales; family Amaryllidaceae; genus Allium; species Allium sativum. Next base: position 202,466,306 of record CM060926.1, on the reverse strand, counting down.
AGTTGCCCGGGGATGATTCTGATGATGGCGCGCCATCACCAGTATTTATTTTCGAGTTTCGAAGGTGTGATTTCTATATATTTCCATCGACTGGTGTGAGAACCAAAACTAATATAGATAGATTTAATGTTGTGAATTGGCATCAAAAACATGATTTCTGCATATGTATCCAAATTATGAATTTGAAACTCTAATTCACTAATTGATTGATGTTTGTGTTGTTTGTTTATTTGTTTAATAATTTTGAACCATTACGCCTAATTGAATCAAATATTGAATTGTATTGAAAATTGGTCGCATTTGCTTGCATATACATATACTTATATTGAACAGGTCATAGCAAGGAGGCTAGAGCCGAAGAATAAAATTTGTTTGCCCGACAAATAGGTACATGTTTACTATATAATTTAATATTTTATTTGGGTGATGATGATTTAATGAGCCGATTGGCTAGCCGCTTGGCCTTTTCTTTTTCTTTTTGAGATCAGAAGGCCTATATGGCAATTTCGGGATTTTCCCGTGGCTCCCGGTGCAGAGGAGGTTATGGCGAAATTTTTCGAAAATTCCGGGTGTTAGCCAAATTTTTGAAAATTCTCAGAAACTGAAAAGTTGGAGAATGGAAGCCAGATCGAACGTAGAATTGATTGATCAAACCACTTTCGACTTTGTTCCTTGTCGGGGAAGAAAAGTTTTAAGTGGGGGAGAATGTAATAAACCGAAAATCTGGGCCAGTTTAAATTTTTTATTTTGGCAATTTTAGCGCATTTTGAACATTTAAAATGGAATATTTTAAATAATATCGACGAGAAAAATGTTTTGAATTGAATTCGACGTATATATTATATACGCCGTCGTTAGAATATAAATAATTATATAAAATTATAAATAGAATTGAAAATGGCGCGGTAGTTCGATAATTCGATTTCAAACTTCAAATGAATGTACCAGAATTCAGGCCCTTAAAAATAGACATTTTGCAAACGACCTCGGATTTCGACGAAACCACTTTTGTTGGGTCTGGGATTTCAAATTATTGTTAGATTCCAAATTTCATAATTTTTCGAATCAATATGTGAGCGTGGCAAAGGAAAACGTGTTTGACCAGTTTTAGTTGATTTTAATCAACTGGAAAATGGCCATTTTTCTAACGATCTCAGAATTCGACGAAACTAGTTTTATTAAGACCGTATCGTCAATACAAAGTTAGAAAATATTTTTATGGGATTTATAGAGTTCGTATGTGACCCCGGTTAATTGAAATGCGTGTTCAAATTCAATATATAGAGATATATGTTGATTTTGATGAAAACTGATCGAAACAGTCGAATCAGCTTATGGTACATATCCCATTGTGTTCGGAATGGGGGTGAAACGCTATGGACGACAGGCGGTGGGCCTCGTTTAGAGGTCGTATGTAAAAGTCAACTTTCTGAAATTAAAATAATAATAATAAAAAATTTAAAACCTCTCTCCCCTTAAATCCCTCTGCCCTCCTCCTTCAGTTCGATTCAGAACAAAAGAAAAAAAGGGCGATGGAGAAGGAAGGGGGAGGAGTCGCCGCTCCTCCCATCGTCGCCACCGCCAGGAGGCGCGCCCACCTGTTTCTCCCTTCTCTTCCTCCCTCCGCAAATCCAAAACCGCACCCCCATCCTCTCGAATCCCGCCTGCGCTCCACCACAAGCCCACCGCACCACCCACCGCCGCCTGAAGAACCACCTCTCCCGCCTGAGCGCCGACGAGCAGCCCCCTCCCCTCCAGTCGACGCAAACAGTAGTCCGCCCCGCCTTTTTTTTTGAAGCAATATAGTAAGTTTTTTTTATATATCTTTTTATTTATATAGAGTCCGATTTTATTTAGATAAAGTTTACATTTTTATTTAGGTAATGGTTTATTTTAAGTGTTATAACTTCGTTAGTTTTATTTTAATTATTTCCGATTGTTTTCTTTTGAAATTTTCTATAAATTACATAAATAAAAATCTGGTTTTAATGATATGAAGTTATGATTTTTGTCAATATAAAAATTCGATTTTTATATATGTGTTAAAATAGAAAAGATTAGATTTTTAAAATAGAAAAGATTAGATTTTTGAAATTTGAAAAGGCGAAATCTTTATTATATGAACACCGTTGAGTAAAAATAGAATTTTTATCTATATAGTAGCGATGTAAAAATAGAATTTTTATCCATATAGCGTGATTATAAAAAGGTGATTTTTTTTCTATATTGAATAGCAAAGTAAAAATTCGATTTTTATATATTGAATAGCAAAGTAAAAGTTCGATTTTTATATATTGAATAGGGAAGTAAAAATTCGATTTTTATATATGTAGTGGCTACGAGCAACGAAAGTGTTAGACGACGAAGATTTCTTACATTAGAAGTGTCGTGGAGTTGGAATAGCTATTGGTGAGAACTTCTCACTCTAAATTTCTTTTTCTAGTTATATATATATACTAGGATGCAGATGGTGCTTAGCAGCACCCGACACCCGTCATCCACAGACCATGGATGGCTTGTTTGTTTGATTGATGTGTTGTGAAATTTGTTTGTGTTGTTGATGTGAAATCGATAATAAATTGTTGATGGTTGAAGTAAAATATTTTATCGTTAAAAATATAAATTTTTACGTGAATGTGAATAAATGAATATTTATAAACAAATCAGCCGATTTGTTTATATACACAAATTTGACTGATATTGGTTGGGTCGATAAATTTTACACATCGCCCAACTGCACAAACAAAAATCTATGTTTGTTGATTTGAAACCCCACACGGGTGTTGGGATGATATTTGACGTACACTAATCCCAATTAATTAATTGTATGTCGATCGATTGGTCAACAGACTGTGTAAGCGTCGATTATTTATATTTGATGCTTATGCAGTTGTGTGGTGCACCTTGGATGATGGTTGATTGTTTATCATTGCTATTATATACATGTGTTGTATGGAATCCATATAATTAACATTATATGGTGATTGATTGGGCCTCATTCCAATCGGGAAAATAACGAATATTATAAAAGAAAATTCATGTGTTGAATATAAAAATAGTCATGTGTTGACGATGTTCATGTGTTGAAAATATTCATGTGTTGAGTGAAATATTTTATATAATAAAATTTACATCTTTATCATATTTAAAATTAGAACTACTTCACGGTGGAGTCTAATTAAAAAAATCAAACGATAGATACCATAGTTTTATAAAATATTTTTCATAACAAAAATAGTCGTGTGTTGACAGTACTCATGTGTTGAGATTAGTCGTGTGTTGAAAGAAATATAGATTCATGTGTTGAATGGAATATATATATATATATATATATATATATTCATTTGTTGAATAGAATAACGAATTTATTGAAATATATAAAGCCGTGTTGATTAGAGTTGCGCTATTTTGACGTGAACGATACTTATATCGATTTTATTCGTTTTATAATGAATATTGAAATGTGATTTCAAAATTTAATATTTTGAAATGAAATTCAAATTAAATTAGATTAAAATTCAAATTTTATTGAATCAATTTGAAATGAATTCGAATCGAATAGAAAATGAATTCGATTCGAATTTAATAGAAAATGAATTTGAATTCGAATTGAATGGAAAGTGAATTTGAATTCGAATTGAATAGAAATGAATTCGAATTGAAATAAATTGAAATTGAATTAAAAACGAATTGAAATCGTTTTGAATGAAATTTAAAACGAACTGGAATTGAATTGAAATCAAATCGATTTGAAATTGAAGGTAGCGTTGAAATGGTTTTGAAAACGAATTTAAAACGATTTATAAAATTCGTTTTAAAAGGAAATCGATGAAATATATAATATATATATATATTATATATATATAATGGCCTGAATAGAACGCGCCGCGGTAGTTCGTGAATTTCGACCATTAACTTCGAATTGACGTTGCGGGAGAACCGACCGTCGGATTCTCCTAAAACCGGAACCGTTGGGTTCGTATCGAAAGGAGATTTCCAATGAATATTAGAAATTTGAAATCTAATGGTTGGATTTGGAATTATGTCCAAATCAAATTTGAAAAAGGTCGTTGTAAGTGCAGTTCGATGGCCGTTGTTGGAAATCGACTGTACGGGCCTTGTTAAAATTATTAAAAATATCTATAATTTGTGTAAAATCATAAGAAGTGATTTGGCAAAATTGGGCTGAAAAATTCCATATTTGAAACGATAAAAATAGATTTTTATCGAAATGAACTAGTTTTGAACTAGAATAAAAATCAATTTATTTTTGAAATAAATAAATTGAATTTGAAAGTGATTTTAAAAATAATCAATATTCCCAATACGTGGATTGGACTGGAGTTGAATCAAAATTATCTTCGGAATATTTCGATATTGGATTTCGTGACTATACAGATATTGTTATGGGAATTTGAAAGATATATTTTATATCGTTATTTCCAATACGGTATTTGTTGGTTTCAGAATTTGATATTGAATATAAGCCGGTATATTTTCTATTCAGAGCCTTGTATTTAATATCAAATGTGATTTGGGTTTATCGTGGATCGTGTTTTAGATGACATTGGTTCTTTAACCCAGTTAAAGGCAGAATGTTTTTTTTTTTGAAAAGATTAAAACTAAATAGAGTTTTAATGAATCTTTAATTAGATTGAAATGCGAATTGATAATTTAAATTATCAAATTTGGAAAATGATCGAGAATGGAGTATCACCAATTTTGCTCCAAAGCGATAGTTAAATCTTTAATTAGATTTGAACGTGAAATGGTAATTAATTTTACCGATAACACCGTATTGTTAGATGTGGAGTATTACCATTTTTCTCCAAGGGATATATAGGTTAGGATTGGGAAATAAAATAAATAATTACTTCGGTGTGGTTCGTTAATCCCGACTAGTTTGAATTGATATCCAAAGGAGGACTAAAGGATAAATTTAGAAGAATTTATCTTTGATAAAATTAATGGGAACCTTTCCCTAAGAATGTGATTTTGTGAATAAAAGAATATTCTGAATTGGAATGAGGCGTTCGTTGGGTTTGTGTAACATTTGTTTATTATATACGTGGGTTATTCAGAAAGGCCGGGTTATACCCATTCTGAATAACCGATTCGACGAGATGTCGAAGATGAAGACAGTGGTTGAAGACCGGAAGTCTTCACATCGTTTGGGTGATTACTGATGATCTTGATTGGGCTGTACACCCAAGATGAGGGAAACCGTTGGTGATCGTCCAGACGTACTTGGAGATGGATGGATATGCGAGGAAAGTGCCTCCGCTTTCGTTTAGACCCAGAACGAACTTGTAAATGGATTGTGTGTCTGACATTGGATTTTATTCTGTGTTGATTGATCTCTATTAAATATACATCTGTTTGGCGGCAGAGAATTTATTCTCTTGCTTAATTAACGCCCTTCTCTGAGACGTTCGAGCTCAGAGGTTGTATATCGATGGACATCAGTCACATGGAGTGAATTGCCAGTGTGGCACGCGTAAGTGGCAATTGATCAAGGCTTCTGTTGAAAAGAAAAGTCTTGTGGTTGATGATCAAAGCACGGCCTATGTGGCGTAGCTTTGTGTATAACGTGAATTCGCGAGCCTCACCCCTCGGTATGAGTCAAAAACGGGATACGAACCCAAGGAGTGCACGACGTTTCTTTCTAGATAGGGTGGTGTCAGTAACCTACCAGCCCTGACATTTATATACTTTTCGCCTGTGTGGTTGTTGGATACGAGGCGCCTCGGATATAGGTCTGTAAGGACCGGGAAACGTGTGTTCAGGAATTGCCAATCCTCAAAAGTAAGGGAGGACCGGCCTTGGAGGATCCAGGGATTGCTGTGTGCGGTCCCGAGGCATTTGCTAGAGTGTCTCGAACGCGGAGAGGAGCTTGCCCCTTGCCTCGACTCATGACGGAAATCCAATTTCCAATACGTGTGTTCCGGTTTTATTTGTAGAGCCTAGTATGGCGACATAGTAGATGGTAGCTATGCCGCCTATGATTGATACTTATGATTGAAATTGTTTTGACACTATACACCTATAATAGTATCAAATAATGTGTTTTAAGCGTATCAAGCATGCTTTGGCTGTTATAAGGTATAAAAACCTATCCTCCGGCTTGCGTTGCATTGTGTGATGGGACCTGGGTCTTATAACAGCTTCATTTTTCTTTATTTAGCATTGCGCCGTTTGTTCTATGCACTGGTATTCTTGGGAGGAAACCCATTCCGTGTTATACGGCGTGGTCCCTTGATTTACCTAACTTTAAAACCAATATTAATAACTGTTTTAGTTCTCACACCAGTCACATGACTGACCTGGAGTTTATTGTTTTAACCTAAACTCTGGGTGCCCCTATTTTCCGCACGGGCAGCTAGTAGTTTTGGTTTTGCAGATTTATATTCATAGGGTCCTGATTTACAGCTGGAACGATGCTCGGAAAGCTCTGTATCCGTGTATCACTTTCAGTTGTGTTTTGTATATTTTTCCGCTGCTATGTAATTTATTGTAATCTCTGATTTTTTATCGAATGTGTAATATTCATTTATACTCTGTATATTCTTGTATCTGATGGAATATTTGTAATAACAATGAAATGTTCTTCCGTTTGCGTTCTATTTTATCTTGTTCTCAATTCTATCTGTGCTTTCCTTTACGGGGAAGTTCGGGTCGTCTCATATAACCTCTAAGCTTGTACGTCTCAGAGAAGGGCGTTAAGCAAAAGAATAAATTCTCCGCCGCAAAACAGATATATATTTAACAGAAATCAATCAACACAGAATAAAATCCAATGTTGGACACACAATCCATTTACAATTTCGTTCTGGGTCTGAACGAAACCGGAGGCACTTTCCTCGCATATACATCGATCTCCAAGTACGTCTGGACGACCACCAACTGATTCCCTCATCTTGGGTGTACAGCCCAATCAAGATCATCAGTAATCACCCAAACGATGTGAAGACTTCCGGTCTTCGACCACAGTCTTCATCTTCGACATATCGTCGAATCGGTTATTCAGAATGGGTATAAACCCGGCCTTTTCGAACAACCCGCGTATATTAAAAACAAATGTTACACAAACACAACATACGCCTCATTCCAATTCATCAGTCACTAGCCGTAAATTAGCAAGAGAACAATTCCCCAAATATTAACCCCGAAGGCCGAAACCAACATCAGATCAATAGCCAGGAAACCATTCTTCTTAGCTAACCTACAGCTAGTTTCTAAATTCCATATTCTTCGGGAAAGGTTCCCATTAATTTTATCAAAGATAAATTCTTTAAATTTATTCTTTAATCTTCCTTTGCATGTCATTTCAAACCAAATTATGGTTTTCCAAACTAGTCGAGATTAGCGAACCACACCGAAGTAATTATTTATTTTATTTCCCAATCCCAACCTATTCATCCCAAGAAGCAAAACTGGTGATACTCCACATCTAACACCACAGTGTTATTGGTAAAATTAATTACCATTTCACGTTCAAATCTAATTAAAGATTTGACTATCGTTTGGAGCAAAACTGGTGATACTCCATTCTCGCTCCTTTTCCAAATTTGATAATTTAAATTTTCAATTCACATTTCAATCTAATTGCAGATTCATTAAAACTCCTTTTACTGGGTTAAAGAACTAATGTCATTTAAAACACGGTTCACGATAAACCCAAATCACATTCTATTTATTATCGGGTTAAAGAACTAGTGTTATTTAAAACACCGTTCACAATAAACCTACAAATCAATTCCATTTAAAACCCGTTTCAAATCCAATTTATTTATTAAAAATAAACGGGTTTAATTTTAGTTCAAAACTAGTTCATTTCGATAAAAATCTATTTTTATCTTTACAAATATGGAATTTCTCATCCCAATTTTTCCCAAATCATTTCTTATGATTTTACACAAATTATTACTATTTTTAATAATTTTATCAAGGCCCGTACAGTCGATTTCCATCAACGGCCATCGAACTGCACTTACACCGACCTTTTCCAAATTTGATTTGGACGTATCTCCAAATCCAACTATTAGATTTCAAATTTCTAACATTCGTTAGAAGGCTCTTTTCGATACGAACCCAATGGTTCCGGTTTTAGGAGAATCCGACGGTCAGATCTCCCGTAATGTCCGTTCGAAGTCAATGGTCAAAATTCGCGAACTACCGCGGCGCGGCGCGTTCTATTCAGGCCATTATATTATATATATAATATATATAGTATATATTTCGACGATTACTATTTAAAACGAATTTTATAAATAGTTTTGAATTCGTTTCAAAAACAATTTCAACCTTTATTTCAAATTCAAATCAAAATTGAATTTTCTATTATAAATCCTTTTTACTTTCATTTCTATTTGATTTCAATTCAAGTCGATTTTAATTCGATTCGAATTCATTTTCTTTTCAATTTAATTCAATTCAAATTCGTTTTCTTTTCAATTCAATTCGAATTCGTTTTCTATTTAATTCAAATCAAATTCGTTTTCTATTCAAATCAAATTCAATTCATTTTCTATTCTATTCAAATTCAATTCGAATTCGTTATATATTCAATTCAAATCAAATTCGTTTTCTATTCAATTCAAATCAAATTCGTTTTCTATTCAAATTCAATTCGTTTTCTATTCTATTCAAATTCAATTCGAATTCGTTATATATTCAATTCAAATCAAATTCGTTATATATTCAATTCAAATCAAAGTCGTTTTCTATTCAATTCAATTCGAATTCGTTTTCTATTATATTCGATTCGAATTCGTTATTTATTCAATTCAATTCGAATTCGTTTTCTATTAAATTCAATTCAAATTCGTTATATATTCAATTCAAATCAAATTCGTTATATATTCAATTCAATTCGAATTCGTTATCTATTCAATTCAATTCAAATTCGTTATCTATTCAATTCAATTCGAATTTGTTTTCTGTTATATTCGATTTTTATCTCTTTTCAGTATTCATTATAAAAACGAATATAATCGATATAAATATCGTTCGCGTCAAAATAGCGCATCTCTAATCAACACGGCTTTATATATTTCAATAATTCCGTTATTCTATTCAACAAATGAATATTTATTCTATTCAATACGTGAATCTATATTTTTGTCAACACATGACTAATCTCAATGAATGAGTACTGTCCACGTGTTACTATATATTATTTAATATTTTTTATAAAAATTATGGTATCTTTCGTTAAATTTCAAATTAGACTCCAACCGCAACTTAGTAAGAGAACGATGCCCTGAATATTAACCCCGAAGGCCGAAACATCAGATCAATATCCAGGAGACCACTCATCTTATCTATTTTCCAATTAGTTTCTAATTTTATATATGATAAAGATGTAAATTTTATTGTTAAAATATTTCGTTCAACACATGACTAATCTCAACGGATGAGTACAGTCAACACATGAACCTTTATTTTATAATGTTCTTTATTTTCTAAATTGGAATGAGGCCCAATCAATTACCATACAAAGTTAATTATATGGATTCCATACAACACATGTATATAATAGCAATGATAAATAATCAACCATCATCCAAAGTGCACTACACTGTATAAGCATCAAATATAGATATCTGACGCTTAAAACAGCCTGTCAATCAATCGATCGACATACAACTAATTATTGGGATTAGTGTATGTCATATTTCGTCCCAATACCCGTGTGGGGTTTCAAACAATCAAACACAGATTTTATTTGTGCGGTTGGGCGATGTGTAAAATTTATCATCCCAATCCATATCAGTCAAATCAGTGTATATAAACAAATCGACCGAATTGTTTATAAATATTTATTTACTCACATTCACGTTAAAAATTATATTTTTAACGATAAAATATTTTTAACTATATAAATATTTTATTTCCTTTCAACACATGAATATATTTCATTATTTATTTCCCATCAATTTCACAAACAAATTTTCACAACATATCAATCAAACAAACAAGCCATCCATGGTCTGTGGATGACGGGTGTCGGGTGCTGCTAAGCACCGTCTGCATCCTAGTATATATATAACTAGAAAAGGAAATTTGAGTGAGAAGTTCTCACTGATAGCTATCCTAACTCCACGGCACTTCATTTATAGAAATCTTCGTCGTTCTCGCCTTTTGTCACTTTCTTTGCCCGTATTCACTACATATATAAAAATCACATTTTTATATTGCTATTCAATATATAAAAATCGAATTTTTACTTTGCTATTCAATATATAAAAATCGAATTTTTACAATTACGCTATATGGATAAAAATTCTATTTTTACCACACTATTTTATATAAAAAGATTTCGCCTTTTCAAATTTCAAAAATCTAATCTTTTCTATTTTAAAAACCAAATCTTTTCTATTTTAAAAATCTAATCTTTTCTATTTTAAAAATCTAATCTTTTCTATTTTAAAAATATAATCTTTAACTAATAAAAATTAAATCTTTTCTATTTATATTTTCTATAAACAAAACTAATCTTTACATTTCTAAAAAAAACTGATTTTGTTTTACCCTAATTATGTGCAAACTAAATAAATTAATTAAATAAAAATAAGAAAACTTACTGTGAATCGTCGGGAAGAAAATAAAAGGGGAGGGCGGAGTGTCGCTGGCACAAGGCAGGAAGAGGGGGGGTGGTCGGTGATGCGCGCGGCGGCGCAGGAGGTGGTGTCGAGGGTTTGGATGGGCGGCGGGGGTTGGGTTTGGGGCGTCGGTCGATTTGGGGTGCGGCTCGATCCAGAGGAGGAGGAGGAAGCAGAGGTCAGAGGGGGGGGGATCGCCAGGGCGCGGCTGCGGCTGCGCCTTCTTCTTCTTTTCCCTTTTTTTTATATTTCTAAATGAACGGGTTTGAAACAAAAAAGGGGGGCCAGAAGTTAAAAGGAAGAGGGGTTTTAATTTTTTTTATTATTTTAATTTCAAAAAGTTGACTTTTATTTTCTACCTCTAAACGAGGCCCACCGCCTATCGTCCATAGCGTATTACCCCCATTCCGAACACAATGGGATATGTATCGTAGGCTGATTCGATCATTACGATCAGTTTCCGTCAAAACCAACATATAACCCAATACATTGAATTTGAACATGCATTTCAATTTACCGGGGTCACATATTAACTCTAAAAATTCCAAAAAAAATATTTTCTAGCTTCGTATTGACGATACAGTCCTAACAAAACTAGTTTCGTCGAATTCTGAGACTGTTAGAAAAATGGCCATTTTCCAGTCGATTAAAATCTACTGAAACTGGTCAAACGCGTCTTCCTTTTCCATGCTCACATATTGAATCGAAAAATTATGAAATTTGAAACCTAGAAATAATTTGACATCACGGACCCAACAAAAGTGGTTTCGTCGAAATCCGAGGTCGTTTGCAAAATTCCCATTTTTAAGGGCCTGAATTCCATAGCGACTATTCAGAATTTTCAACTGGACATATCTTTTGATTCCCGCTATGAAATTTCGATTTTTTGGATTCGTTGGAAAGATATTCTCAATTAGATCCTAATGTTTTTGGTTTCACTAAAATCCGGTTTATTTTGCACCCGGTACATTCAATTGAAGTTTGAAATCGAATTATCGAACTACCGCGCCATTTTCAATTCTATTTATAATTATATATAATTATTTATATTCTAACGACGACGTATATAATATATACGTTATTCAAAATAAATTTATCTTCGATATTATTTAAAATAATCTATTTTAAATATTCAAAATTCGCTAAAATTGCCAAAATAAAAATTTTAAACTGACCCAGAATTTACGGGTTGTTACAATCTCCCCCACTTAAAACTTTTCGTCCCCGAAAAGGAACAAAGTCGAAAGTGGTTTGATTAATCAACTCTACTTTCGATCTGCTTCCATTCTCCAACTTTTCAGTTTCTGAGAATTTTCAAATTCTTCAAAAATTTGGCTAACACCCTAAATTTTCGAAAAATTTCGCCATAACCTCCCCTGCACCGGGAGCCACTGGAAAATACCGAAATTGCCATATAGGCCTTCTGATCTCAAAAAGGAAAAGAAAAAGCCAAGCGGCTAGCCAATAGGCTCATAAAATCATCATCACCCAAACAAAACAGTAAATTATAGTAAACATGTACCTATTTGTCGGGCAAACAAATTTTATTCTCTGCTCTAGCCTCCTTGCTATGACCTGTTCAATGTAAGTACATGTATATGCAAGCAAATGCGACCAATTTTCAATACAGTCCAATATTTGATGCAATTAGGCATAATGGTTCAAAATTATCAAACAAATAAACAAACAACACAAACATCAATCAATTAGTGAATTAACGTTTCAAATTCATAATTTTGATATATATACAAAGAAAATCATGTTTTTGATGCCAAATCACACAATAAATTTATCTATATATGTTTTGGTTCTCACGCCAGCCTAATGGAAATATATAGATATCACACCTTCGAAACACGAAAATAAATGCTGATGATGTTTCGAACCACCATCAGAACATCTCCGGGCTACTAGAGTGCGGTTCTATATCTATCCGGTATATTAAAACTTCGAATATACGTTCATGACGCGTATATGCAATATCTTTATATATCGGATTGTCCAAATTCAATATAAATAAATATTCAAATACGTATAAAATGGTTTAAATTTTCAAAACAAAATTGTTTTCATTTGAAAAATATACTCTTCACACTCGTTCTAGGATACTACTGATCCTATCTCTAACGAGTCATTCTAATTGGATATTACCAATCCAATTTCTGATGAATTTTTTCGTATGGTTCTAATGTGTCTTGTTCTCGAGCTCTATAAACCAAAGCTCTGATACCAACTGTAAGAACCCGTAACTTCCCCGTGAAGGAAAGAGCGGATACTTTGAGAACAACACACAAATGAACGCATACGGAAGAACATTTCATTGTTATTACAACAATTCCATCAGATACAAGAATATACAGAGTACAAATGAATACTATACATTCGATAAATATCAGAGATTACAATAAATTACATAGCAGCGGAAAAGATTACAATAAATTACATAGCAGCAGAAAAACAATATAAAACACAACTGAAAGTAATACACGGATACAGAGCTTTCCGAGCATCATTTCAGCTGTAAATCAGGATCCTGTGAATATAAATCTGCAAAACCAAAACTACAAGTTGCCTGTGTCGAAAATAAGGGCACCTAGAGTTAAGGTTAAAACAATAAACTCCAGGTCAGTCATGTGACTGGTGTGAGAACTAAAACAATTATTTAAAGCTTTACTTTAAAAGAGAGTAATTCAAGGGACCACGCCGTATAACACGGAACGGGTTTCCTCCCAAGAATACCAGTGCATAGAATAAACAGCGCAATGCTTTTTCGAAAAATGAAGCTATTATAAGACCCAGGTCCCATCACACAATGCAACTCAAGCCGGAGGATAGGGTTTTCCCTTATAATAGCCAAACATGCTTGGTACGTTTAAAACAAATCATTTGATACTATAATAAGTGTATAGTGTCAAAACAATTTCAATCATAAATATCAATCATAGACGGCATAGCATCCCATGCTACTATGTCGCCATACTAGGCTATACAAATAAAGCCGAAACATCTCGTATTGGAAATTGGATTTCCGTCATGAGTCGAGGCAAGGGGCAAGCTCCTCTCCGCTTTCGAGACACTCTAGCAAATGTCTCAGGGCTACGCACTCTGGGCAACCCTTGGATCTTCAGGGCCGGTCCTCTCTTACGTTTGAGGATTGGCAATTCCTGAACACACGTTTCCTAGTCCTTACAGACCTATAATCGAGGCGCCTCATCCAACAACCACATAGGTGAAAAGTATATAAATGTCAGGGCTGGTAAGTCATTGACACCACCAAAGCTAGAAAGAAACGCCGTGCTCTCCCTGCAGTCCTTATCTCGTTTTTGACTCATACCGAGGTGTGAGGCTCGCGAATTCACGTTATACACAAAGCTGCCACGTAGGCCGTGCTTTGATCATCAACCACAAGACTTTGCTTTTCAACAGAAGCCTTGATCCATGCAACTCAGCATGCCACACAGGCAATTCATGCCATGCAATTGATATCTATCGATATATAACCTCTAAGCTCGTACGTCTCAGAGAAGGACTTTAAGCAAAAGAATAAATTCTCCACCGCCAAACAGATATATATTTAATAGAAATCAATCAACACAGAATAAAATCCAATGTCGGACACACAATCCATTTACAAGTTCGTTCTGGGTCTGAACGAAACTGGAGGCACTTTCCTCGCATATCCATCGATCTCCAAGTACGTCTGGACGACCACCAACTGATTCCCTCATCTTGGGTGTACAGCCCAATCAAGATCATCAGTAATCACCCAAACGATGTGAAGACTTCCGGTCTTCGACCACCGTCTTCATCTTCGGCATATCGTCGAATCGGTTATTCAGAATGGGTATAAACCCGGCCTTTTCGAACAACCCGCGTATATTAAAAAAAAACGTTACACAAACATAACATACGCCTCATTCCAATTCATCAGTCACTAACCGTAAATTAGCAAGAGAACAATTACCCAAATATTAACCCCGAAGGCCGAAACCAACATCAGATCAATACCCAGGAAACCATTCTTCTTAGCTAACCTACAGCTAGTTTCTAAATTCCATATTCTTAGGGAAAGGTTCCCATTAATTTTATCAAAGATAAATTCTTTAAATTTATTCTTTAATATTCCTTTGGATGTCATTTCAAACCAAATTATGGTTTTCCAAACTAGTCGAGATTAGCGAACCACACCGAAGTAATTATTTATTTTATTTCCCAATCCCAACCTATTCATCCCATGAAGCAAAAATGGTGATACTCCACATCTAACACCACAGTTTTATTGGTAAAATTAATTACCATTTCACGTTCAAATCTAATTAAAGATTTGACTATTGTTTGGAGCAAAACTGGTGATACTCCATTCTTGCTCCTTTTCCAAATTTGATAATTTAAATTATCAATTCACATTTCAATCTAATTGCAGATTCATTAAAACTCCTTTTACTGGGTTAAAGAACTAATGTCATTTAAAACACAGTTCACGATAAACCCAAATCACATTCTATTTATTATCGGGTTAAAGAACTAGTGTTATTTAAAACACCGTTCACAATAAACCCACAAATCAATTCCATTTAAAACCCGTTTCAAATCCAATTTATTTATTTAAAAATAAACGGGTTTAATTTTAGTTCAAAACTAGTTCATTTCGATAAAAATCTATTTTTATCTTTACAAATATGGAATTTCTAATCCCAATTTTTCCCAAATCATTTCTTATGATTTCACACAAATTATTACTATTTTTAATAATTTTATCAAGGCCCGTACAGTCGATTTCCATCAACGGCCATCGAACTGCACTTACAGCGACCTTTTCCAAATTTGATTTGGATGTATCTCCAAATCCAACCGTTAGATTTCAAATTTCTAATATTCGTTAGAAAGCTCTTTTCGATACGAACCCAACGGTTCCGGTTTTAGGAGAATCCGACAGTCGGATCTCCCATAATGTCCGTTCGAAGTCAATGGTCGAAATTCGCGAACTGCCGCGGCGCGGCGCGTTCTATCCAGGCCATTATATTATATATATAATATATATTTCATCGATTACTATTTAAAACGAATTTTATAAATAGTTTTGAATTCGTTTCAAAAACAATTTCAACCTTTATTTCAAATTCAAATCAAAATTGAATTTTCTATTATAAATCCTTTTTACTTTCATTTCTATTTGATTTCAATTCAAATCGATTTTAATTCGATTCGAATTCATTTTCTTTTCAATTAAATTCAATTCAATTCAAATTCGTTTTCTTTTCAATTCAATTCAAATTCGTTTTCTATTTAATTCAAATCAAATTCGTTTACTATTCAAATCAAATTTAATTCGTTTTCTATTCTATTCAAATTCAATTCGAATTCGTTATATATTCAATTCAAATCAAATTCGTTTTCTATTCAATTCAAATCAAATTCGTTTTCAATTCAAATCAAATTCAATTCATTTTCTATTCTATTCAAATTCAATTCGAATTCATTATATACTCAATTCAAATCAAATTCGTTATATATTCAATTCAAATCAAAGTCGTTTTCTATTCAATTCGAATTCGTTTTCTATTATATTCGATTCGAATTCGTTATCTATTCAATTCAATTGGAATTCGTTTTCTATTAAATTCAATTCAAATTCGTTATATATTCAATTCAAATCAAATTCGTTATATATTCAATTCAATTCGAATTCGTTATCTATTCAATTCAATTCGAATTCGTTATCTATTCAATTCAATTCGAATTCGTTTTCTATTATATTCCATTTTTATCTCTTTTCAATATTCATTATAAAAACGAATATAATCGATATAAATATCGTTCGCGTCAAATAGCGCATCTCTAATCAACACGGCTTTATATATTTCAATAATTCCGTTATTTTATTCAATAAATGAATATTTATTCTATTCAATACGTGAATCTATATTTTTGTCAACACGTGACTAATCTCAACGAATGAGTATTGTCCACGTGTTACTATTTAATTATTTAATATATTTTATAAAAATTATGGTATCTATCGTTAAATTTCAAATTAGACTCCAACCGCAACTTAGTAAGAGAACGATTCCCTGAATATTAACCCCGAAGGCCGAAACCAACATCAGATCAATATCCAGGAGACCACTCATCTTATCTATTTTCCAATTAGTTTCTAATTTTATATATGATAAAGATGTAAATTTTATTGTTAAAATATTTCGTTCAACACATGACTAATCTCAATGGATGAGTACAGTCAACACATGAACCTTTATTTTATAATGTTCTTTATTTTCTAAATTGGAATGAGGCCCAATCAATTACCATACAAAGTTAATTATATGGATTCCATACAACACATGTATATATTAGCAATGATAAATAATCAACAATCATCTAAAGTGCACTACACTGTATAAGCATCAAATATAGATATCTGACGCTTACAACAGCCTGTCAATCAATCAATCGACATACAACTAATTATTGGGATTAGTGTATGTCATATTTCGTCCCAATACCCGTGTGGGGTTTCAAACAATCAAACAAAGATTTTATTTGTGCGGTTGGGCGATGTTGTAAAATTTATCGTCCCAATCCATATCAGTCAAATCAGTGTATATAAACAAATCGGCCGATTTGTTTATAAATATTTATTTACTCACATTCACGTTAAAAATTATATTTTTAACGATAAAATATTTTTAACTATATAAATATTTTATTTCCTTTCAACACATGAATATATTTCATTATTTATTTCCCATCAATTTCACAAACAAATTTTCACAACATATCAATCAAACAAACAAGCCATCCATGGTCTGTGGATGACGAGTGCCGGGTGCTGCTAAGCACCGTCTGCATCCTAGTATATATATATATAACTAGAAAAGGAAATTTGAGTGAGAAGTTCTCACCGATAGCTATCCTAACTCCACGGCACTTCATTTATAGAAATCTTCGTTGTTCTCGCCTTTTGTCACTTTCATTGCCCGTATTCACTACATATATAAAAATCACATTTTTATATTGCTATTCAATATATAAAAATCGAATTTTTACTTTGCTATTCAATATATAAAAATCAAATTTTTACAATCACGCTATATGGATAAAAATTCTATTTTTACCACACTATTCTATATAAAAAGATTTTGCCTTTTCAAATTTCAAAAATCTAATCTTTTCTATTTTAAAAATCTAATCTTTTCTATTTTAAAAATCTAATCTTTTCTATTTTAAAAATCTAATCTTTTCTATTTTAAAAATCTAATCTTTAACTAATAAAAATTAAATCTTTTCTATTTATATTTTCTATAAACAAAACTAATCTTTACATTTCTAAAAAAAACTGATTTTGTTTTACCCTAATTATGTGCAAACTAAATAAATTAATTAAATAAAACTAAGAAAACTTACTGTGAATCGTCGGGAAGAAAATAAAAGGGGAGGGCGGAGTGTCGCTGGCACAAGGCAGGAAGAGGGGGGGGTCGGTGATGCGCGCGGCGGCGCAGAAGGTGGTGTCGAGGGTTTGGATGGGCGGCGGGGGTTGGGTTTGGGGCGTCGGTCGATTTGGGGTGCGGCTCGATCCAGAGGAGGAGGAGGAAGCAGAGGTCAGAACGGGGGAGGGGGGGATCGCCAGGGCACGGCTGTGGCTGTGCCTTCTTCTTCTTTTCCTTTTTTTTATATTTCTGAATGAACGGGTTCGAAACAAAAAAGGGGGGGACAGAAGTTAAAAGGTAGAGGGGTTTTAATTATATTTTTACTTTAATTTCAAAAAGTTGACTTTTATTTTCGACCTCTAAACGAGGCCCACCGCCTGTCGTTCATTGCGTATTACCCCCATTCCGAACACAATGGGATATGTATCGTAGGCTGATTCGATCATTACGATCAGTTTCCGTCAAAACCAACATATAACTCCATATATTGAATTTGAACGCGCATTTCAATTTACCGGGGTCACATATTAATTCTAAAAATTCCAAAAAAATATTTTCTAGCTTCGTATTGATGATACAGTCCTTACAAAACTAGTTTCGTCGAATTCTGAGACCATTAGAAAAATGGCCATTTTCCAGTCGATTAAAGTCAACTGAAACTGGTCAAACGTGTTTTCCTTTCCCACGCTCACATATTGAATCGAAAAATTATGAAATTTGAAACCTAGCAATAATTTGACATCACGGACCCAACAAAAGTGGTTTCGTCGAAATCCGAGGTCGTTTGCAAAATTCCCAGTTTTAAGGGCCTGAATTCCATAGCGACTATTCAGAATTTTCAACTGGACATATCTTTTGATTCCCGCTATGAAATTTTGATTTTTTGGATTCGTTGGAAATATATTCTCAATTAGATCCTAATGTTTTTGGTTTCGCTAAAATCCGGTTTATTTTGCACCTGGTACATTCAATTGATGTTTGAAATCGAATTATCGAACTACCGCGCCATTTTCAATTCTATTTATAATTATATATAATTATTTGTATTCTAACAACGACGTATATAATATATACGTTCGAATTCTATTCAAAATAAATTTATCGTCGATATTATTTAAAATAATCTATTTTAAATATTCAAAATTCGCTAAAATTGCCAAAATAAAATTTTAAACTGGCCCAAAATTTACGGGTTGTTACATGTGAGTTCGGTAATTTTAATAAGATAATTAGAAATTTAATTGGATTAAGTTATGATGTGGATTATTTGGATATGATGTGAATTATTGACCGCATGTTATAATTATGTTGTAAAATTGTGATGTTATCATACATGTTGTAAATTCTATGAATTTATGTTGTAAAGTTATGATGCTATCATCTATGTTGTAATTCTATGATTGGGTTATGTATAATCAAATCATCATGTTTCTCTTACGCTAGTTTGGTTATGTTTTGTAGATCTAATTCATATGACGAAAATGCTAGTATGGTTATGTTTTGTAGATCTAATTCATATGATAAAAATGCTAGTTTGGTCATGTTTTGTAGATCTAATTCATATGACAAAAATGATAGTTTTGTTAAGATCTAATTCATATGACAAAAAAGCTAGTTTGGTCATGTTTTGTTGATCTAATTCATATGATAAAAATGCTAGTTTGGTTATGTTTTGTAGATCTAATTCATATGATAAAAATGCTAGTTTGGTCATGTTTTGTAGATCTAATTCATGTGACAAAAATGCTAGTTTGGTTATGTTTTGTAGATCTAATTCATATGATAAAAATGCTAGTTTGGTCATGTTTTGTAGATCTAATTCATATGACAAAAATGCTAGTTTGGTTATGTTTTGTAGATCTAATTCATATGACAAAAATGCTAGTTTGGTCATGTTTTGTAGATCTAATTCATGTGTTAAAAATGCTAGTTTGGTTATGTCTTGTAGATCCAATTCATATGTTAAATCATATGTAAGTTCAACTTGATTCATAGTTCTGTATACTAGTTTGAATGTTAACTTATGTTTTATCATATGCAAGATAATGAGGATCATATATATAACCTTACATGTCTCATGGCATCTATTTATATGTAAGTTTGGATCTAAAATTTAGGATGGAACATGTGTAATTTATATGTAAGTATGAATGCGGACTATACACAATTTAATGTGCTAGTTTACATGTAGATCTTAATTTAATTGTTTAGATGTAAGTTTACACCATTGTTACGTTGCATAAATCACATATGCAAGTTTATTTAAATATATGAGTTTGGAATATGAATCATGTCATGCAAGTTTGTGGTTATTGCCTATGCAAGTTTACCCCCTTTAGATGTAGATCTATGACATACATGATTTATGCAAGTTGTGATCATCACCTAAACAAGTTTACATTTTTAGATTTGGATCCATGACATATGTAGTTTTATGCAAGTTGTAACTTTGGCCTATGCAAGTTTTAGACGTAGAATATCATTCACACATGCAAGTTCACCCCTTGTGTTTAGATCTATTTTTAGTTGTATGTATGTTATGATATTTCTCTTTATTCTATGAGTTAGACTATTCGAGTCTAACGTATACTTTACGTTAAGCGAACTAACGTACAACGCGGGTTAAGGGGATAATATTAAAAGGTTTAATGTTGAGAATTTGGCATAAATGCCTTTAATGGCATATAATAAATTTATGATGAAATTGGTATGATTTTGCATAAATAGATGGACATAATTGAGTCAATTATGGACATTGTTAAATTTGGAATGATTGATAATTTGAATAGGGAAATTAATTCAAATTGGGGGATGATTAATTAGGTGGTGTAATTAATCGTCTAAGACACGAGGTTAGGCTCTTTTGTGGTGTAAGGATGCAAGGACCCGCCCGGCAAATCCAGCTGCCACAAATACTAGTCTAATGTGGGAGGTCTTAGGCATAAACTAAATACGTAACAGTTGTAAAGATACGAGGTTAGGGTCTTTTGTGGTGTAAGGCAGCCCAGACCCGCCAGGCAAATCCAGCTGCCACAAATGCCAGTATAATGTGAGAGGTCTTTGTAAGGTTACGGTCTTAATGAATTAAGAAACACTTAACCATATAAACATGTAGTGGGACATGAGGGGGTTAAGTGGGTGCCTTAGGTGGCATGTGGAATCTAGTGGGTGCCTTGGGTGGCATTTGAAATACGATTAGAAACATTTAACCAAAATGGAAACATGTAAGTGAACATGACTAAAAAGAGGGTTAAGTAGGATAGACCAGCAGGGGGCCAAGCTTAGGTGGATAGCTTGTGTCAAGTAATGGGGGCCCATTTCAACCAGTAACCCATACGTATATTTGTGGGATCGACCCAAGTCGAGGACGGGACACGCATACTGGGCTTGACTGTAAGAGGCCAAGACGGGTTAGCGGTGGCAACGCAAGTCCAACGGGTTCATATGCCTGTGTGGGCCCCGGATGGTAGGTAAGAAGTTGCATCGTATAGGTATAAGTCGTGCATCGTGGTGGTATCGGGTTGCCACTTTGGGGAGTGATACACCCCACTAGGGGGCCAGCACGGGTATCTATGAGTTAGGGAGCCAATCGCATGAGGGTAGTGGGTATACCTAGTGGAGATAGGGCCAGGTGGCACCTATGTAGTCAGCTAGGAGTACATGAAACTACTAATATGATTTCTAAGTTTAGTAAGTGGGATCAACCTTTAGGGTGACTGGTGTGGTGCAGTGTAGTAATTAGGTGCGCCTTTAAGGTTATCTTTGTTCATCTTATTTCCTTTGTTTGCTCTGCCATACCCAATTGCTCACAGTCATTTCCTTATTTTCCAGCTTATGCCTTAGCCTAGTTATTTTGATAATTGTATTGTTAAAGTTATCGCACTCGCAAGACTTTATGTCTGACCCCCTTTGTTTCCACCTCTTTTCTTCCTCCCCCCCCCCCCAGGTGCTCAGGGTGGAACTAGCACTAGTGGAACTTGGCTTGGATCTTTTCTGAAGTACTTAGGTTGCTGAAGTAAAGTCAGCTTATCTTTTATCATGGCAATTGAAGTTGGGATTATGCTTTTTATTTTTATATACTCTGATTTTGTCAAGATGGATATTTTGTACTTGACTCTAGTCTTTGGGTTTCTGATGATGTAACCAAACATATTTATCTTCCGCTGCAATAAATGAAGTTTTAAATTTTCAAGTACTGCTTTATATCTATCTTGTTGTGATTTTCTGTTCTATATTCACTTAAAAATGCTCCATGGAAGTTAATGCATTCCCTTTGTGAGTGACATTAATGGACGTGGGGTGTTACATGTGGTATCAGAACTGAAGGTTACTAGAACAGACAAAGATTTTGAAAAAATGTTTTTCAAATGCATTTTCATAAAGAAATACTTTCAAAAATATGTTTTAAGGAGAGTATTTTCCAGAGAAAGGTTTATTTTAAAAACATAATCCCCAAGAGCCATATATCTTTCCTTCGATTCTTAGTTTTGAATCTCTTCATCTTTCCCTTTTGAACCTCTTCCTCCAAGAATAGATGCTTTTTTCTAAGGAATATGAGGACTTCCGTACGATGGGGGGAAAACTGCTTCATGGGACTTAGACGTTTGTCGGGGTAGAAGTTGGTTCGAGAAAGTGGAGGACTTGTCGGTATCTTTGAGACAAACGAGGGGAGGAAGGTTCGGCTAGCTGCTTGGTCGATGAAGGACGGAGTTTCTGGTAAGTCGGAGGCCACGAATGGAGAACGTATACTGGAGGCATGGATAGGGCATAGGGTAAGAAAGTAGAACCTAAGAAGGGTGCAAAGAATGATAAACCCCGTGACAAGAGGAAGTGTCTTTATTGTGGAACACCAGGCCATCTGAGCAAGGATTGTGGAAAGAAGAAGAAGACTAGCCTTTTCAACTATGGTAAGGTAGGAAACCTAATTTAAGGACTGCCCAAGGAAGGGGCAGAGGGCAGGTTCAGGCTCTCATGGCACCAGGGAAGGCAAGAGGACAGGTTCAGGCTCTCAAGGCCCCGCCGCTGCAAGAACGAGGTAGAACAATTTCCGTTGAATGTTTAGTTTATCTTTTTGATCATCCTGTTCGCACACTCTTTGATTCTGGCGCATCGCACTCTTTTATATCTACTGCTTTAGTTGAGTCACTACACCTAGACACCAGTATAGTAGAGGATCCCTCAGTTGTTTCAAATCCAATTGGGGGCTCAGCCTATTTGTTGATGATTTTTTTGGATTTGAATTTTTTTTTATACTTAACATTGGGTTTAGATGTGATGCTTATGTTTTGGGCTTCACAGGCTATGGGTTGATTCTAGGCATGGACTGGTTATCTAGTAATGGTGCCGTCCTAGATCGTGGAAGGAGAGTGGTTAGGGTCATGATTCGCCTTGGTAACACCCTCGAAATTCCTTGTAATCCCATGAATTTTTGTTATGCTAAATTATCTTGAATCTCTTGATGTGTCTGTTGAGAGTTAGCAGTCTGCTAAAGTGGTCCGTGAATACACGGATGTGTTTGAGGAGGTGAAGGACTTTCTTCCAAAGCGAGGAATAGACTTCCGCATATACCTAGTTGATAACGAAAAGCCCGTTGCTTTACCCGTTAGACACATGGCTCCGAGAGAGAGGGGAGAACTCAGTAAGAAAGTGAAATAGTTGCTTGAGAAGGGGCTCATAAGAAGAAGCATTTCGGAATGGGGGTGCCCCAGTTGTTTTGCTAGTATCATCTCACGTAGATCGTCTAAATTCGGAGGAGGTATTCCTTGGGTGCTTGTTTGATATTGGTTTAGGCCTTTGGGGCTTGTACTTGGGGGATGTTGAGTTCGACTAGGATGGTTTGTGTGAGAGATAAATAGCTGTGGTGATTTTTCATTGTATGATATCTTGGTTTACTCGAAGAGTTATGGGCAGCCGTGACATTATAAGACTATTCGATGGTATGGACTACCCTGAGTTAGACTCAATAGGTTTATGGGATGACTTGAGTGGACCCAAGAAAGGTGTGAAGTAATGGATTGTTTAGGACCCTATGTTGATGCCGATTCTTTTGAGGAAGGCCATTCTTGATGATGCACATCGTTCGAAGATGACAGTTCATCCCGGTGGGGACAAGATGTACAAAGACATGAAGCGAGTTTTCTTTTGGGCCGGTATGAAGAGGGTTGTGGCCGAGTATGTCGCTAGATGCTTGGTTTGCCAACAAGTAAAAGCGGAGCAAAAGAAACCCGGTGGGTTGCTTCACCCATTAGAGGTTCCACAATGGAAGTGGGAAAGTGTCTCGATGAACTTTGTTGATGGGTTACCGAGATCGAGGAAGGGTAATACGGGGATTTGAGTCGTGGTAGACAGACTTACTAAGAGCGCCCATTTTATTCCCGTGAAGAGTAAGAGGACTTCTCCATGGTTAGCTTCCGTATACATTCGAGAGGTAGTTTGTTTGCACGGTGTTCCTTCTAGCATAGTGAGCGACCGCGATCCTATCTTCACTAGCGAGTTTTGGAAGAGCTTGCAAGAGGCGGTAGGGACTCAGTTATGTTTGAGCACCGCATATCATCCTCAGACGGATGGCCAGACTGAGAGGGTGAATCGTATTCTAGAGGACCTTTTGAGGTTATGTGTCCTAGACTTTGGAAGTACATGGGAAGAGAATCTTCCTTTGGTAGAGTTCGCATATAATAATAGCTTTCAGTCCAGCATTGGAATGGCACCTATCGAAGCTCTTTATGGAAGGCCATGTCGTTCGCCTACATGTTGGTGGGAATCTACGGATAAGATCTTGCTTGGGCCCGATATGATTAGAGAGACTTCTGAAAAGATTGATTTGATTCGAAGGAGGATGAAGGTAGCGCAAGATAGGCAGAAATCTTATGCGGATAAGAGGAGGACAGATCTTGAGTTTGATGTTGGGGACATGGTCTTTATCAAGGTGTCTCCATTACAGAATGCTGTTTGCTTTGGATCCGTTGGGAATTTAGCACCAAGGTTCGTAAGACCATTTCCTATTAAGTAGAGGATTGGATAGATGGCATATAGAGTGGAGTTGCCTGAGAGACTTAGTGGTGTACACGACGTATTCCGTGTATCACATTTGAGGAAGTGCTTGCATGAGATCGGGAAGTGGTAGAGCCGAGCCTGCTTAGAGAGGTGGAGATAGAGAGTGATGCGACGATTCGAAGAGCTCCCACGTGCATTCTTGGGTCGGAGATTAAAAAGTTGAGGAATCGAGAGGTCAGGTTAGTCAAAGTGCAATGGGGAGATGATGAGAAAGACGCTACTTGGGAGACGGAAGAGAAGATGCGTTCATTGTACCCATTTCTTTTCGAGGGTATGTCTTTTAATTTCTCCTTTATCGCTTAGCTTGTACTTATTCTATCTTTAGTATGTCCTCTCGATAGTATCTTTGACCTTTAGATAGGGTAGTCCTATGGTTGAAACATGTGTTTGAGACATGTTATGTATGATGGATGCACGTGGATGCAAGTGTTTGCTAGTGGTTGCTCGTGGATGCATATACACACACTTTTGGCACTAGATTAGCTCAGTCACTCTCATATTGCATATTGCATATAAATATGTGTGCATATTTAAATTAATAAATGAATAATGGTTGTATTATCATATGGATGCTGCATTAAGATGAATGGTTGTGCACACATATAGAATTAATATGTATCATTAGGACTCTTTCGCATACATAATGGACGCATGGCACTATCGTGATTTGCATTAAGGAGGTCAACTGAATCAGTAGACCGCCTGATTTTGCATTAGATAAGAAACATATACAAACACTCTGCATATGTTCATATGGCATTAGAAATCTTTTAAGGATAATGGATGCCTGTGATTGATGGTTGAGTAGATGGATGGTTGGATGGTAGGATATACATTCTCCTTAATTTGGAGATTTTGGGGACGAAATCCTTTAAGGAGGGGAGAATGTAACACCTTGTATTTTCTGAGAGTATTAAAATAACAAATTAAAGAATAATGTTTAGCGTAGTTCTAAGGTTTTTAAGCAAAAGACTTAGTATCTCATTTGGTTGGAACACGTGACTTGCATACAAGGGGTTCAGAGTTCGATCCCTGCCAACGCCATATTTTTGTTTTAGGGGTATGGCTTAAAAATGGCTTAGTGTGAACGCAGTTCAAAAAGTGGTTTAGTGTGAAAATGGTTAATTAGGAAGATAGAAATATATATAGATATATATATAAAAATAAAATAAAATTCAACCTAAAATTTAAGAAAAAATTCAAAACAGCGGAAGCGGGAAGGCAAAACACCAAACCACCTATTTTATGAGTCGACCTGAGACCCGCTGGGTCGACCCCAGTATCGACTGAGGAGGTTTGGAATTGGTCCCGTCGGCCCTGAATGGTCTATGACGAAATTTTATGTTTTTGGCTTAGGTGGCGATTTCTGGTTGGTCTGTTGACATCATTTCTTGGTTTCTAAGGCCTAGATGGATCCTAGGATGATCTGATGGCTGTAAATAAATCTAACTTCTATATAAACACTACCAAACTTCATTCTAAAACCTAAATAAAATTGGAATCATGGCCGTCATGCTGTCGCCTAGCAACTCAGAATAGCCACCACCAATTAGAGAGGAAGAAAACAAATCAAATTCAATTCTATTCAACTCTAACAACGAATCTTCTTCAAAGGAAAGCTAATACAACTTCGGAACTCAGAATTCAGAACTCAAGACCTCCTTTGAGTTGTGAGTTCGATAATTTTAATAAGATAATTAGAAATTTAATTGGATTAAGTTATGATGTGTATTATATGGATATGATGTGAATTATTGAACGCATGTTATAATTATGTTGTAAAATTGTGATGTTATCATACATGTTGTAAATTCTATGATGTTATGTTGTAGATGCTATCGTCTATGTTGTAATTCTATGATTGGCTTATGTATAATCAAATCATCATATTTCTCTTACGCTAGTTTGGTTATGTTTTGTAGATCTAATTCATATGAAAAAAGTGCTAGTTTGGTTATGTTTTGTAGATCTAATTCATACGATAAAAATGCTAGTTTGGTCATGTTTTGTAGATCTAATTCATATGACAAAAATGCTAGTTTGGTTATGTTTTGTAGATCTAATTCATATGACAACAATGCTAGTTTGGTCATGTTTTGTAGATCTAATTCATATGATAAAAATGCTAGTTTGGTTATGTTTTGTAGATCTAATTCATATGATAAAAATGCTAGTTTGGTCATGTTTTGTAGATCTAATTCATATGACAAAAATTCTAGTTTGGTTATGTTTTGTAGATCTAATTCATATGATAAAAATGCTAGTTTGGTCATGTTTTGTAGATCTAATTCATATGACAAAAATGCTAGTTTGGTTATGTTTTTTAGATCTAATTCATATGACAAAAATGCTAGTTTGGTCATGTTTTGTAGATCTAATTCATATGTTAAAAATGTTAGTTTGGTTATGTCTTGTAGATCCAATTCATATGTTAAATCATATGTAAGTTCAGCTTGATCCATAGTTCTATATGCTAGTTTGAAAGTTAACTTACGTATGAATCGTATGCAAGATAATGAGGATCATATATATAACCTTACATGTCTCATGACATCTATTTATATGTAAGTTTGGATATAAAATTAGGATAGGACATGTGTAATTTATATGTAAGTATGAATGCGGACTATACACAATTTAATGTGCTAGTTTACATGTAGATCTTAATTTACAGGTTTAGATGTAAGTTTACACCATTGTTACGTTGCATAAATCACATATGCAAGTTTATATAAAAATATGCGTTTGGAATATGAATCATGTCATGCAAGTTTGTGGTTATTGCCTATGCAAGTTTACCCCCTTTAGATGTAGATCTATGACATACGTGATTTATGTAAGTTGTGACCATTACCTAAACAAGTTTACACCTTTAGATTTGGATCTATGACATATGTAGTTTTATGCAAGTTGTAACTTTGGCCTATGCAAGTTTTAGACGTAGAACATCATTCACACATGCAAGTTCACCCCTTGTGTTTAGATCTATTTTTAGTTGTATGTATGTTATGATGTTTTCTCTTTATTCTATGAGTTAGACTATTCGAGTCGAACGTATACTTTACGTTAAGCGAACGAACGTACAACGTGGGTTAAGAGGATAATATTAAAAGATTTAATATTGAGAATTTGGCATAAATGCCTTTAATGACATATAATAAATTTGTGATGAAATAGATATGATTTTGCATACCATAAATAGATGGACATAATTGAGTCAATTATGAACATCGTTAAATTTGGAATTGATTGATAATTTGAATAGGGAAATTAATTCAAATTGGGGGATGATTAATTAGGTGTAATTAATCGTCTAAGACACGAGGTAGGCTCTTTTGTGGTGTAAGGCTGCCCGGACCCGCCCGACAAATCCAGCTGCCACAAATGCTAGTCTAATGCTTGAGGTCTTAGGCATAAATAAATACGTAACAGTTGTAAAGACACGTGGTTAGGCTTTTTGTGGTGTAAGGTTGCCCGGACACGCCCGACAAATCCAGCTGCCATAAATGCCAGTCTAATGTGAGAGGTCTTTGTAAGGTTACGGTCTTAATGAATTAAGAAACACTTAACCAGATAAACATGTAGTGGGACATGAGGGGGTTAAGTGGGTGCCTTGGGTGGCATGTGGAATCTAGTGGGTGCCTTGGGTGGCATTTGAAATATGATTAGAAACACTTAACCAAAATGGAAACATGTAAGTGAACATGACTAAGAAGAGGGTTAAGTGAGATGGACTAGAACGGGGCCAAGCTTAGGTGGATAGCTTGTGTCAAGTAATGGGGCCCCATTTCAACCAGTAACCCATACGTATCTTTGTGGGCTCGACCCAAGTCGAGGACGTGACACACATACTGGGCTTGACTGTAAGAGGCCAAAACGGATTAGCGGTGGCAACGCAAGTCCAACGGGTTCATATGCGTGTGTGGGCCCGGGATGGTAGGTAAGACGTTGCATCGTGTAGGTATAAGCCGTGCATCGTGGTGGTATCGGGTTGCCACTTTGGGGAGTGATACACCCCACTGGGGGGCCATCACGGGTATCTACGAGTTAGGGAGCCGATTGCATGGGGGTAGTGGGTATACCTAGTGGAGATAGGGCCAGGCAGCACCTATGTAGTCAGCTAGAAGTACACGAAACTACTATTATGATTTCTAAGTTTAGTAAGTGGGATCAACCTTTAGGGTGACTGGTGTAGTGCAGTGTAGTAATTATTCTTTAGTAATTAGGTGTGCCTTTAACATTATCTTTGTTCATCTTATTTCCTTTGTTTGCTCTGCCATACCTAATTGCTCACAGTCATTTCCTTATATTCCAGTTTATGCCTTAGCCTAGTTATTTTGATAATTGTATTGTTAAAGTTATCGCACTCGCCAGACTTTATGTCTGACCCCCTTTGTTTCCACCTCTTTTCTTCCTTTCCCCCCCAGGTGCTCAGGGTGGAACTAGAACTAGTGGAATTGGGCTTGGATCTTTTCTGAAGTACTTAGGTTGCCGAAGTAAAGTCAGCTTATCTTTTATCATGGCTATTGAAGTTGGGATTATGCTTTTTATTTTTATATACTCTGATTTTGTCAAGATGGATATTTTGTACTTGACCCTAGTCTTTGGGTTTCTGATGATGTAACCAAACATATTTATCTTCCGCTGCAATAAATGAAGTTTTAAATTTACAAGCATTGCTTTATATCTATCTTGTTGTGATTTTCTGTTCTATATTCACTTAAAAATGCTCCATGGAAGTTAATGCATTCCCTTTGTGAGTGACATTAATGGACGTGGGGTGTTACACGAGTTATATAAATTTAGTTGCAGATTATAGATTTGTTATTTAACATTTGAAAATACTTGATAACTTGAAGTTAACAAGATTACTGTCGTTCTTACAGACGTTAGGCATACGCGGGCTAGACACATGACTAAAATCTATAAGTACTAAATATACTTGTTTCAACTTCCAGTGAAAATACTTAAAATATTTAAAATAGATATGGAAAATACTTCCCTCGTAGATTGTGGTTACTCGGCGGTTACGCTACTATCCCAGTAGAATCGTTTGTAACCATAGCTATCACACACCTTGAATTTTGCCATGGTTTGTTCCATAGATAGCAGTTAACCGACGGTTACGCCACTATCCCGGTGGAATCGCTTGTAACTGTAGGCATCATGCCCTATCGAGTTTCCCTAGGGCATCTAGATTGCAGTTATGTGGCAGTTGCACCACTGTCATAGTGGAATCACTTGTAACTGTAGGCATCACGCCCCTCGAATTACGCTAGAACAAATAAGTAATAATAATCAACGTGATCCCACCGAGTGAGATTCCAAAATCAGTGGATACTCCAATTGACGGAGCACCAGCGTAGCTACGATTTTCAATTTTCAATTTTCAATGGAAACTCTCGACGAGCGTCAACGCAATCCCTCTCATTAGGAATTACGATTTTCAATGGAAGGTACTTCCCAT
This sequence comes from Allium sativum, assembly GCA_030737875.1. NCBI lineage: Eukaryota > Viridiplantae > Streptophyta > Magnoliopsida > Asparagales > Amaryllidaceae > Allium > Allium sativum. The sequence goes on along the minus strand of CM060926.1, from coordinate 202,435,755 downwards.
ATCTTCGTTTCGAAAACATACATACTATATATATAGTACTTCATTTCACGTTTCATATACATCGCACTCACATAAATATCAACATACATAAGATTTCCTTTTCAACATCATGTTTTCAAATATATCATTCTTATATAAATTCCATTATACAAGGTTTCATTTCAAATCAATTACCTCTCGAATCAATAGTTTCCGAATTAATCATAATTCTTATATAAATCTTCCATATATATATATATATATATATATATATATATAAGGTTCGAAAACTTTATATCTAATAATTCATGTCAAAGATTCTTGAAATTTCCGTTTCAATATAAAATCCATTTTGATTTCACGATCAATTTGAATATTCAATATTATTCCAAATTTGGTTCATATTCACAATCAATTCATTATTAAATTTCACACTCGATTTGGATTACATATCAAATTTTTCATTATTCAATTGAATCTTTAAATTCAATCATTTTGGATTTAAATTGCTCGGATTGGAAATATATATTTATGTTTCAAAATAGTTAATTACACAATAGTCGTATTAAAATAATAAGCTTAAAATAAAATGTGTTTAAATAAAATAAATAGGTTTTGGAATAAAATAGTTTAAATAAATTAGATATGTTTCATAAAATAGGTTTGAATAAAATAAATATGTTTTGATATAAAATAGTTTGCAAAATTTCTCAGAATCAAATAGGTCTGGTATGGAATAATTAAATAATATAGATAAATCTAATTCGAATAAAACAATGGTAAAAGATATAATAAAATATAAATAATTCTAATTTCAAGAATTATTCCAATCCGATTCAACTTTCCAAACATTTCAAAATTTTAGCTAACATCAATTTGATATCGAAGTCAAACTTAAATTTAACTTAAGATTCAATTAAAAACTTTTCAGTTTGAACCAAGTGTTCAATTTAAATCACAACTCAAATTTCTCATTAAATTTCACAATTTATATTTTCATTTTAAGTTTGAATTCTTCATTCATTCCATATTATTTGTTTTTAACCAATTTCTGAATTTCTAAATATCAAGTTCATTATTTAAATCAATTCTTCACAAGTAAATTTTTATCTTTTAATCAATTAAACCATTAAACTTAACAGAATACCTAAGTTAGACAATTTTAATTTTAAATTTAAACACCATTTAAACTTTGCATTTGTCTTTAATTATCAACATACCAACTAAATTTCAATAAATCATAGTCATTCACCGAATTAGTCAGTTAAATTCATACCTTCAATTTAAATCTTTTATCACATTAATCTAAGTTTGCAATTTAATAACCAAACCCTTTGATTTTAAAAGTCATGCTAAAATAAATTTTCACAATTATTACTTTTGTTGAAATATTCCATAAAAAAAATTATTCAAGATATTTCAAATTTCAAACTTATAAAATATCCCTTTTTCCATTTCCAATATTTAGTTAGCTATTTAGATTATACTCAACTTAAAATTTAAATCTTGTTCACAAACGGTTGGGCCATTCAAATAGTCGAAAAATATATTTCCCAATTCAATAATTGGAAATCATGAGTTCAATCATTTCTTATCAAAACGTCTCAAGATGTACAATTACACAATCCTAATAAGTAGGATTATCATTCGACCCAACTCGAGAATCAATTCCGGATTTTCTTTTCATTCTAAATATACATATATGTGTATATCAAATCATGTTTCACAAATCAAACTTCGTTGGATAAACTAGTAGCAAAGCTGCCAAAGTGGTTTCACCCACTTTGAAACTTGAGAATAATTTCCAATGAAGTGAAATTATCATTGAAATTATATTCTATCGACAAAATTGGTTCTCCATTCATATGTTTTCCTTTTCGAAAACATTTCATAAAATCACTTCAAACTTTTATTCAAAAACACTTGTATATACTACTACTACTACTTTTCCCAAAAACTTGGAAATCAATTTCAAAGTATTCCGAAACAAAATTCTCAAGGCTTAATATCTCCTTAGTTATAACTAAATCATTTTATCCCACAACTTATTTTTATTTGCAATATATACTTTTTATTTTATCTCAATGGTTTAACATTCTTCAATTTATTCATCTATTCAAGATACATACTTTAGTATTAACACTTCCAAAATTTCAATAACCATCTACGAGTATTTCCCAAATATTTGATTGAAATTCAATTAACGAATAACTAATTTTATTAATTCACTTATATTACACTCATATTTCTCGGCAAACCGCGACAACCCGAAGATGGATTTAAAATGGGATCAAGATTCAAATCTAAGAAGGCCTTAACAAAGAAAACTATTGAAGAGAACGGATTCGTAAAGTGTGGATTTGAAATGATTAAATTTCAAAATACATTATGTTTCAAAATAATTTATATTTTCAAAATACGCTCTCTCACAAGAATGATTCTACGTCAAATTCTACTCATTCTAAGGTATCACTACGCTATCTCTAATGAGTTTTTACCTCATAAGCTAAAGTTTTGATAAACCAAAGCTTTGATATCAACTGTAAAGTTTTTGTAATTAAACCAACTTAAACTGCTCGAAATGACAGATTGTTATTTGGCTTATGGGTTAAACAGAATCAGACACAGAAATCACAAAATAGATAAACTACAATATCTCACAAGGAAGCATTTTACACAAAATATCAGAGTTATACAAAAAAGTCTACATAGTGGAATTACGTAAATGTTTAAATAAAATAAAATTTGCAGAAATTGTCGAACCAGCGCGCACATCATAACCACTCACTAACTTCAATAGTGGAAGACTTCAAATCTGCAACGCTCGAATCTAACCTGAGCGTTCCATGCAAAAACGTAAAACACTCGAGTCAGGATTAATCTTTGTTCAAGTAAACTACTTCAATAAAAAACTGAAATATAGTAAGTTAACTCATCCATTAAAATCAAATGTAACATGAAAATACTGTCGAACATCAGAAAATACAGGACTAGCGACAAACGGCATATATGTGAATCGAATACTTCAAGTTATAGAACCAATTGTTAAAACCAATCCATAGGCATGTGTATACAAAATTACCTAGTAGCAAATTTCAAAAAAAAAAGGGCTAGTATGCATGTGTTTATTTCACTTCAATGTACTATTATGGACTGGAATTATTTCATGGTACTAATAAAATTTATAATCGTCCAAACTATGCAATATAAGGAAATATTGTGCATGCAATTATGTCCAATGCAACAAGGATAGCCAGATCCAATTTTAGTTGTATGGGATCATAAGGACTGCAAGACACCTAAACTCTCAAAGGGGACTGCTTCAGTTTTATGAACAGAGGGTTCACAGAGGTGAAACAAGGTTACAGTAAACATTTTTGGACTGAGTACACATTCCTAAACTAACACATAATAATACAGCACAAGCACAAGTCCAGGCTCATAATATGTACTGTCAAGAGTTCAAGCTTTTTTTTAACTACTTATATTTCAGTCAATACTCATGGCCATGTATTTTAAGTTTACACGTTATGGCCTGGTAGCAAACATATAGCAATGGACCACCATCATATTCATTACGCATGTATGCATGGAATATGCAAATAAAAGGAGAACTCAGGCCAAGCAATGAAGATTCAACAGGAAAATACCAGGCAGAAAAGTATTCTCCAACATATTCAAGTTCAAACGAAACAACAGTGCTGTGTACTCAAACAAACAATACAAATAAAATAGGTCTGAACAGTTCAGGTGATAAACAGTTGAACTCAACTGTCAATAGCCGAGTGAAAATGAGTGCTCAGCAGCATATGGATCAACATGCAGTTCCAATTTTAAGGGGGTTAAAGCACGGATACGATGCACACTAGCACTAATACCAACCTTAGTTACATACATAAAAGCCGAAATATAATGCAGATAACATGCAACAAGAAGTAGGGGCCATCATTTTTATCATACTGACAAATAGTTCTCTACCAAAGATATCAACCATTATATTTTTAGTTTAATCAAAATTAAATTATTTGAATCAAAATTAATCATGAGGGGAAGCTCACCTAAAACGACGGCGAATAAGGACGGGTGATGGCGTTTCTGAATGGCGCGGTTGAAGCTAGGCACGAAGCAGCGGCGACAACTTTGGCCATGTGTGGCACATCGAAGGTGAAGGCCACGGTTTTTTGGGAGCTCCGGCTTGCGCTCGACACAAGAATGGAGTGGGGATCTTTGCGTTGGCTGCGGCAATCCTCGAAAGTATAGAAGAAGAAGGCAGCGGCAAACATATTTTGAGGAAGAAAAATGAAAATAGAAAAGGGGAAAGCTAACACACAAAAATATCGACGACACACACATATCGTGAAAAAACGATTGTTTTACAAAACAAAGTTAACACATAAAACCAAAAACAAATTTTTATTATTATTCATATTTTAAGACACAATGGAAAAACGCTAACAAATTCTTGTATCCACCATCCTGTGGTCCCCTCCGTTTTTTATCTGTCACCTCCGGTATACTTCAAATCTTCTCGATTTTGATAATTCACGCCGAAAACTAAAAATTCAGAACACAAAATAAACCAAACACTACCTGACTTGGGAGGAGATGTAAAACTTTTGAGCCTTAGTTTATATTAATATAGATCAAAAACATAAGTGGGGATAGGAAAAGTGGACAGTCGTATCCATCTTTTTTTCATTTTTATGTAACGTACGAATAGTTATATGCTATTTTTTTCTATATATACTTATCAACAGACGGGTACTGGGTGACAATTAAAATGAACTGACATAAAACGTTCCTTCTTTTAATGTTTCATTTTGATAAACGAATTAAAGCCTTTCGTTTCCTTTCTTTTTATGGATACAAGTTATATTCAAAGGTGGCAACGAAGAGAGAATAGAGGACCATGCAAGAGGAATCCAAAGAGCATGCATGTTTCACTGAAAATGAAAGCGTAACTTGCATGTAAAGATAATTTAAAATATTTAAATATATTTTATTTCTATATAAAAGAACCATAATGTGAAATATAACATACTGGCAAGTTTAAAACATACACATGCATGCGTTTTGGATTTAGTTTTACTTTTTTTCAAAGAGATTTTTTAGTTTTTTAATAGTAAATAAGGAGAGATGACGCTTTGAAATTCAAAAGACAACTAACGCATGCATGATTGGGAGTGTAAATGAGGTGAGCGGAAATTAAAGAATGGTTTTGGAAAATATGTGTCTATTCTCATTTTAGTCTTTCGAATGCCACGCAAATGTTTCAGACTGGGTTTGCAGACCCAAAATGACTAAAAAAATTTATCAAATCCAAATTAGGACACGTTGAACTCAAATGACTTTGTTTCAAAAGTGAACATTGCAAGCCTTTTCGCAATTTCGTCACGAACCAAGTGCCGAAACTGACAAATGAATATTTTTATGGAAATCAGCTCAACGAGACGGACACAACTGTATAAAATTTGCAGTGTCATGACTCTCCGTTCAAAAACGAGTTACGCACCCCTTTAAAATGGAAATGCAGAAGAGAATAAAGAGGTCAAAACGTCCGACTTTCGCGAAACGAATTTCGCCATTGAATTTGTGACAACAAATAGAATATTTTTCATGTTAGTCCGAACTGGTTTCGAAGAGATTTTAAAATCGCTAATAATTGAACTGTTATGCGCTGCTTTGCACTGAAAATTGCGCGACCGACAAACATTAAAATTTTCCTACGAAATTTTCACAGCTACTACATCTCACTGTACGTATTTCAAATTCTAATTTTCCGTTACAAGAAATTATAGAATATTTTCAAAATAAAAATTCGATTTAAATCGGAATTTAAATCGTTAAAAATAGCGGGTTGTTACAAAAACTAATTCAAACGAAGTGACTAAAATTTGATGTTTTCAATATAAAATTATTTAAATTACTTCTAAATGAAAATAACAAATTTCAAACACCAACATTTCATTATAAATTGGTTTCATTACCTAAACCAATACATTCTAAGTTACGTTTATCATTTAATGCATATTTAACTTATGTGGTCAAAATTAACAGAATGTTACAACGAACAATCATGTGTAAACAAATTATGGACTTACTTGAATTGTTATATGTAAAATAAATAAAATATCACTATAAATAACCCTGGCAAATCCATTATAGATTCCAATAATATTTTGACATATATGCCATGTAATTTTTTTATATAGGACTTTCTTTTTCTATTTTATCTTGTGTATACATCCATAACAAAATCGTGACACATGGATTTATGACAGATGTAAATAATTTTTGAAACATAATCATACATTGTTCAGAAAAGTCATGATTTTGGTCTGAAATCTTGTAACGAAAAATCAGTGTCTCTGAACATGTAGTGAATGGAGCAGCTGATAGTCAGGTTTTTGGTTGTTTAGGTGTTACGCAGAACGTGCCTCGCCTTCCTCCTGGGTCTCTATGTTTGACTCTCTTCCGCGTATAGCAGGTGAATTCTCTCCGGTGCAATTTCATATTGCAAAGACTCCTATGGAACTTCCAGAAATTGTTCTGAAAGCCAGTTTTGATTTTTGGTACGATAGTTTGGTCGGTTTTTTCCTTAGTCCTACCATTGTTGAAATTAATGTCCATAAGCATGTTAGTCGTGTTTGGAAAATCAGAGGTGGTTTGCGTTTGAGCTATGTTGATGAAATGTTCTACCTCAAGTTCAATAAACCAGAATTGAGAAGAAGAGTATTAGAATCTAAGCCATCTATACTAGCTGGTATGCCATTCATTATCACTTCATGGTGTCCTTCGGTTGACACTGCTCGTGAGCACGTATTCTCTATTCCTATTTGGGCTCAGTTAACCCATGTACCTTCTGTTCTCCAATCTCTTCTTGGGTTGAATTAGTTGGCATGTCACACTGGAAAATTAAAGTGTTTTGATGCAAATACTGTAGCTAGAAAGAAACTCGCTTATGCTAGGGCTTTGATAGAGATAACCCCTGGGAAACAACTTCCTTCTATAATTGAAGTGATTATAGAGGGACGTAAAGTTGTGATTGACGTCAGCTATAGTTGGAAACCTGATATATGTACTAGTTGTAACTCCTTCGGGCATACTAACAAATCATGTAAGCTTTCCGCTACTAGTAACCCTCTTCCCTTGCCGATAAAGACTATGTTGATTATGATCCCTATTTGGTGTCCCATTTCTCAGTCGTAAGGCATATTACTAATCCAGCTTCTTCTGGATCACACAGACATTGCTCTCATGATGGTAGAGTATGACTGTAGGGTAGATAGTGGACGGTCCACTTTGAAAACCTTCTTATGGTGGACGGTACACCTTAAAAACCGAATTAGCTGATTGTTAACTACAATCACCTGTACTTTTCTATATTTTTGTTATTAGTGATAATAAAAGGTGTTTGCAGTCACCATAAAAACTGGTCGGCTTTGCCAAAAAAAAAGTCCATCATATCAAATTTGACGCAGATTTGTATTGACTTTTATATTCGTAATTACCAATACAACCCTTGTATTTTCTTTAGAAAAAACTAAATTACAAATCTATGATAAACTTGCGATGGATTTCTTTTGATTTATCCATTTTTATAAGAAAAAATAATAATTAGATATTACAAATCATTAATCCAGAATAAATCGACATAGAAATTACTGAGGGTTTGTTACTTCTTATGGCAACAACATTTTACTTAATTCTAAAATAAAATTTAGTGACTTTTCTACCACCAATGATTACTCGATAGTTGATTTGCGATGGATTTTCCATGATTTGTGACAAACAACATCTAACATCACTTTTCCATTTTTTAAAGGCAAAATTTAGCTATGTTTTGCATATTCGTGACAATTCCATGACTAATTTACCACAAATTTGTCAGGGATTCATGTTACACCAGAAAAAAATGTTGATCAACAGGAAATATATTTGAAAAAAAAACTTAAAAAATAACAATTCATATCCCTCTCGGATCCGACACAATTTTGCTAGGAATTTTTCTGTCTTATAATAGTTTTGTCACTATAACAACATTTTCTAGTAGTGGCAATGAGCGAAAAGCGCTCATGTTAATTTATTATGCAAGAATAAAACAAGGCTAACCAACATATCAGGTAGGTGTACACAAAGCACTTAACAAGAATAATTAGAGCAATTCCAAAAGAGGACCATCAATGAGATGATGAGCAATGACAACTTTCCTCTTATATGCAAAGCAATTCAATTAATTGAATAATAAAATAACTTGAGCCACAAGTAGGCCAAAGTTGATAGCACTATCAAATATGGCATGGAACATGTGAGAATTGGAAAACTATATTTGGTTGAAACATATGAGTCAACTACATAAGAAGAGACTATGTTATGCAGAGGAAGTATCATGTCATTTCATAGAAGCGTGTGGCATGAATGTAAAACACAAACATCCACACATATCATCGGCATAGACAACAAGATGCACATGAATTAACGACTGAAATTGCGGGCATTGCAGTGTGGAGAAGCGACTGTTATAGAAACAACTGAAATGCAATGCATATAGAGAAGTTAGGCAGAAAATAGAGTAGAGACTAAAATTCAATGCAAGCAGACAGACTTTTATAAGATGAGCGTTGATTCAACATGCAAGCAGCTTGACAGGATCTAGTGTTGCATGCAAGTGGTTTGACAGTCGACTTTATCGTATTTCTAACTGTTAACCCCATTAGAATGCGGTCTCCAAAAAGATGATGGATCGGTCGCATTGCTTCTCAATGAACCAGTTGGCATAAATTGAGTCAGTCGGTTGTTGCCAAAGCATACGGTCAGTTACGTTAAGAATTACCAATCGGTCTCAACTCCATGGTTGGTCGGTCACTGCGAAGTTGGTCGGGCGGTTCAAAGCGCGCGGTCGGTCAGCATCAAGTGGGTCGACATCCAGTAAAGGAGAAGCTATAAAGCAAGGGTCGTTCACGTCTTAGGTCGAGCACCGCTCGTCCATTCTGGTCGGTCATTCCATAATGCTGCTCGTGAGTATTCCTGGTCGCACACACAGATGAGCAAGCTGGAGCCAGCCTAGCGCTAGCTGTACTTGGTCCCCTCGCACCATATTTACGACTCCTCCACTCCAAACAAGATCCACCTATAAATACTCCCTTTCACCACTCTTCAAGGGACCGATCGAAGCCAGCGCGAAGGACTGACATTTCGGGTTTTCACCATTCCAAAGCTTCTCGAAGCTCTATTAATAACCGCCAAAGCTCGCTCCTTCTTCCTCCAACATCAAGTGAATCTCATCTTTTCCAAACACCATGAATCTTCACTCCAGTTCAATCCAAGTGATCTCCAACCATTATTAAGACGCGGATCTAACACAAAACTAATATAGAATCAAGGAGGAGCATCTAAATGCTTAAGTGATTAAAGATCTACGAGATTACTATCACAATTCGCGAGATCCAATCCATTTCTCCATGAGTTAAAGTGAGATCTCAAGCTAAAAGAGAGAATCATTATGGAATATAGAATGAGTGGCACAATTGCAATGTATGAGAGGATGAATTTTGTAAATCTCTCCATAATAATGAGAATGGTTGAATAGTGGACATAGATTACACTAGATCGAACCACTATAAAAATCCCCGATTTTTTACTTGCTGTTTTCTAGCTTTATTTTGTGTTCGTAGCTTCACAATTCCATACCATTTATTTGGTGACGTGCGTTCCTAGAATCATTCTATGTTTGATCATTTTTTGTTAAAACAATTGGCGCCCACCGTAGGGTTAAGAACTCACTTCTCCCAAGCTCGACAAGGTTAAGAACTCCGCACTGAAGATCCGTGCTTGCTTCCATTATAAATTCTTTAAATCTAAAATCAAGACCGAGGGATAAATCTTCTTCTAAGTTCAAGTCCATGTCTGAGATAATGGCTAGACCTAAGAAAACTGTAGGTAAAACCGTTGGAGAAGCTGACATCAACAACGTCGCTGACAACGAAGTTACACCGCTCACCAACCGCTTTGAGATTGGCCAAAACTCCACTACTGGGGCTGGAGTGACAGGGGATGAACTAAACGTCGTTGTCGCTAACCTAAACCAATGGATGGAAGCTTCTAATAAAGCCTTATCAGATGCTAATCAAGCCCTTGTCGACAAGATGAATGCTCTCATAAACGCTCAAGACAATCTCGTTCCTCCTCAGAAGGCTCATGTAGACCATGAAGGAAATGTGAATTCATCAGCTTCCGATCATCATCGTAATGATAACATGGAAGAGCTTGACGAAGCTGACATCCAGGATTCCAAGCTGAAAGCCAAGAGCCATTCCGGTCGAAATGCCCGACGAGTTGCAAGTCCTGAAAGGGGGCCACCTTCCTATTGTGAAGCTAAAAATACCTAGTTCCTCTAAACATGATCGTTCTCCAAGACGAGCATCCAGACAAGAGATCGAAATCAGCTCTTCGAAATGCCACAACTCGAAGGAGTACATCGAAGACATGGTAAGGAAGACCATGAAAGACAGCTTGGCCCGCAATGATAGCGAAAGGGAATGGGACTTTTCTCCTAGTAGAAATCCGTTCACTAAAAGGATTCGCAAAGCGGAGCTCCCTAAAAAGTTCATTCATCCTCCCTTGCCTCTATATGATGGGACTTCTGATCCAAATCACTTCCTATACAGATATGAGTGGCACATGAATGTGGACAAGGAGACTGACGGGATCAAGTGTCTTTGCTTCCCTCTCTATCTAGAAGGCGTGGCATCACTATGGCTCGCAAAGATCCCGCCCAAGTCTATCGACCGTTTTGACGATTTGACTCATAAGTTCAAAGAGCATTTCAGGTTGCAGGCCACTAAAGCTAAGGACGTCATTTCTCTTACATCAATGAAGGAGAACCCTGGAGAGTCCTTTAAAGCATTCCTCAAAAGGTCCAATGCTGCTCTAACTGAAGTAGGGAATCCAGACCGCTGCATGATTTTAGCATCTCTAATCGGCGCTATAGACGGGAATACCGAATTCGGTAGATGGATCAAAATGGAAGAGCCGAATACGTTGGAAAAGTTCTATAAGAAAGTCGAGGAGTATATGAGAGTAGACAATAATCCTGTGCCTCTTCAGATTATTGATCTGCCCAAAAATGTTGACACTCAATCTAATCAGCATAATGCTCAGGGGCAGAAACGAGCCAATGATGAAAAAAGAACAAGGCAAATAAGAAGTTTCGCTTTTTCAACCCATCAGAACTCACTCTACCATAGAGAACATTTTCCTTGCCACCAAGAATACTGAACACTATCTGGAACCACCAAAGATAAGGGTTTCGCAGAAAGCTGTGGATCTTGGAAAGTTTTGTCGACTCCACAAGCAACCGAGGCATGATACCAATGTATGCAGAATCCTCCAAAGCATAATTGTGGAAATGATTCAGAATGGCAAACTGCAATAGTACATCAAGAATCTACAATCCTCCAACACTGTTAAAGCTCCCCTGGGGCAAAGCTCTCCCTTGGTTCAACCAGGACCGGACAAACGAGTCAAAACCTATGACAGGCCAATCATCGGCTAAGGGCTGACAGGATTCTTATTTCAATGGCTTGGAATAAGCAATCATCATCGCCATTTCATTACTTACTAGTTTATTACTTGCTTTACTTTACATTTTTCTTTCTGCTATATTCAGAACTTTTTGTAAGAAACTTGAAGTATTGCATAAGAACAATATCCCTATAAATAAAGTCCTTCTTACCTGTATGAATCTCTTACAAGATTTTCGATAATTCAAAACTTGCTAAAAGACGATTCTTCATTGCAGGCTATCAGACGAGCGCTTTCTTCCTCGAAACCTAGCGCATTATGGCAAACTCCATAACACCTGTTCAAGCACGGAATACACAAGAAATCAACATGCCTTAGTGAAATTATAAAAACACCATCTTGGAGGTTGAGTGAAAGGACTAGCCAAAAGTCAAACGATAGTGAGATCAACAAGCGTAATACAAGTCCATGTCGTAGGTTGTAACTTCCAAGGTGTAACACCCCGTATTTTCTGTTAACACTATAGTAGCGAATCAGAGTATAATTAATTTTTAAAATGAGATTCATGGGAAATGGGTTGCGCCATTGTGTTCGTCTCGGAATTCTGGTTGAGATCCGAGTTTGCGTAAATTGGACTTCGTATGAAGAAGTTATGACATCTAGAAGTTTCACGAATTTTCAGAATAAAAAACAGCTCAGAAATTCAAATTCAAATTCGAATTCAAAACCCAGAAGCAGGCTGGGCTTGAAAATTCCCACCCACAGCCCAGGTCGACCAGCGGGTCGACCTGGGAGTCGACCTAGCCAGACCAGGTCGACCATAGGGTTGACCCCCCTGGTCGGGCCTGGGTGCGACTGTTTGGCTGGGTGGGTCTGTTATGGGCCTGTGGCGCTTTTTGATGGTTCAGATCAGTTCTAGTGTTAATCCTAAGGCCTAAATAACTTCCTACACCTATAAATATGTGATTAACCTAACCCTAATTCATCAAATATTATCTATGACGCCGTTATGCCGCCAAGCTCTCTCTTAAAAACCTAGCCGCCGCCTCTAAAACAAATCTCAAGTGTTCTTATGCAACTCAAATTAAAGTTTAGAGCTTCTACAACAATCAAAGAAGATAAATCAACATCACCACAACATTTCTACGTCTCTTTCAATTCATAATTCTTTTCTTTAACCACGAAAGGTGACTACAGTTATTTTCACAAGATAATATGGTTTTAAAGTAATATGAAAAGATTATGAAAAGGATTCATGTTTATGTTTGTAAATAAAATCTCATCAAGTCTTCACCTTTTTGATTCATGTCATCATATGCCTATGTTCTATGTAAAGTTCATGCCTTTTGTCAATTTATTCATGTTGAACCTTTTATTATGCACCCATGCCAGTTTATGTGTCTCTTTATTTCATGATGCTATTTATTCTAATTTTCAGTGACTTGATTCTCTCTTCCTATCCCTATTCCTTTTTATTTTTGGATCTAGGCTACCTTCGAGCCTAGGCTAAACATACGTACGAATGAGAATACGTGGGAACGATGGGGAATATTGGAAATATACGAAATAGGGAAAATTGAATATTAGTGAATATTTTGGATTATTGGGGTATATGTGAAATAGGCATATTTGGGTATCAATCACATGAAATTTATGAATTGGCCTATAATTGGATAATGTGTGAAGCTGACTTATTAATATGTAATTAGTGTAATTAATGACAAGTTGGAATAGGCAGATGGTGGTAAACATGATTATATGTGGGATTTGAAACTCATGACGTGGAAAAATTGGGGTTTGGGTGGAATACTATGTAATGAGCCTTTGACACGAGGTTAGATGCAATTGTGGCGTAAGACTGCCCGGAACCGCCCGACAAATCCAGCTGCCACAATTGGACATCTAATGTGAGAGGTCAAAGACGTGAATTATAGACGTAACGGTGGTGACACGAGGTTAGACCCGTTTTGTGGTGTAAGATTGCCCGTGGCCACCCGGCAAATCCAACAGCCACAAAGTGTTAGGTCTAATGTGGGAGGTCATACACCGTTCGTCATAATGAATGAATTAAGACATACTAACCATAATAAGATGTGGGTATGGTTAGAGGGTTAAAGTTAACTTGAATTGATTAATGACACTTAATCAACATGACACGATAAACTGTGGGGTTAAGTAACGCAAGGAAAACAACACTTAACCAAAGTATAACCTGAAGTGTGGTAGGGTTAAGTCAACACAAGATAGAACACTTAACCAGGATTAGTCAGGTATTGGGGCATTGATAAATTGGGGTACTTAACCTAATTAAGCCCGTAACGGTGTTATAAACCAATTTAATTGGGTAAGGGGTTAAGTGAATTTATTAAAGAAGGGTAAGATTAAGTAAATCTTAATTAATGCCAAGGTGGGAACTATAACTTATGAAGTAAAGTAAGTTATGAGAAACATTATATAAAACGAGATAACTTATGTAATAAAGAAAGATATGCTTCATTGTAAATTAGGTAATATGTAAAGACATGGAAGAATTTACAATTGAAGGTGACATAAGTTATATTATAAAGAAGGAACATGACATAGGTTGGGTTGGATAATCTTCTGAGTATCAATCTGATGTTGATCTCGGTCTTCGGGGTTGATATTTAGGAAATTATTCTCTCTCTCCAATGTGTCTGCGGGTTAAGGGGTACTTGGTTGTAAAATTTAATAGAACATGTTATTATACTATAACGGGGGATTAATGTATGAATCATAGGAATAACATGTTGTGGGCTTATTAATGGACTTAATATAGTTCAAGTCAAAACTGAATTAATAAGCAAGAATGAAGGTTGGTATAAATGGAAAAAACCAAGTTAAATGATAAGACCGACGTGACAGTACAAGCGCATGACTAATGGATAGATTTAGGGTCTAATGGCAGATAAAGCCAAGACGCTTGGGTGAAACCCAAACGTTAAGGGTAATATGAATGACATGTAAAGTATAACCTATAAGCACTTAACCAAGATAAAGCATGTATTAAGACGTGAAGATGATATGAGGGTTAAGTGGGTGACATGGGTAACATGTAAGACATAACTGATATAACTTAACCAAGTTAAAGCATGTAGTTTGACATGGGGGTTAAAGAGGGGTTAAGTGGGAATTTCTAGTGGGGACCAAGCTTAGGAGGGAAGCTTGAGTCAGGTGTAGGGACTCTTTTCAACCAGTAACCCATTTTGTATCTTAGTGAGCTCGAACTAAGTCGAGGACAGGACACGCTTACTGGGGTTGATTTTAAGAGGTCAAAAACGGGTTAGCGGTGGCAACGCAAGTCCAACGGGGTCATGTGCGTGCGTGGGCCCGGGCTGGTAGGTAAGACGTTATTGCATCGTGTAGGTATAAGACGTGCATCTCCGTTATATCGGGTTGCCACTTTGGGGAGTGATACACCCCACTGTGGGGCCAACACGGGTATCTACAAGTTAGGGAGTCGATCGAATGGAGAGGGTAGTGGTTACCACTAGTGGAGATAGGAGCAGGCGGCACCTATGACGGCAGCTACAGGTACACGAAACTACCATCAATTTTATTAGTATGTTTAGTAATGGGGTACATCTAGTGGTGATAGGTACACGTTGGTTGCCTATGATAGCAACTAGAGATGCGTAATCAAACGGGGAGGATAGTGGGTATATCTAGAAGGGATAGGTACACGTTGGTTACCTATGAGGGCAACTAGAAGTACACGAGGCTATCATCATTCCATTTATTCATAAGGGATCATCTTTTAGTGTGAAACTAGTAGAGGTGCAGTGTAAATAAGTAATGTGGTGTAACTTAGAAACGGTGCAGTGAAAACTATGTTTAAGTACGGTGTAACGCAATACATTTTGGTTGAGTCGGATAATTCTTTAGGTGCTAGTCTGATGTTGACTTCGGTCTTCGGGGTAAGTGCTTGGAGAGTTGTTCTCTTAACCAAGGTGTAGGATTGTCTTAGCACTTAGGGACGAAATTATCTTGTCCATTCTTTTATCTTACCTTATCTATGTTACAGCCATACCTTGATGCCTGTTTATGTCTTGTTCTATTACTTTACCTATTGGTTGTTAAAATCACTGGACTCGCCAGACTTTATGTCTGACCCGTTTTGTTTCCACCTCTTTTCTTTCCTTCCCCCTAGGTTTCATAGGAAAGGAATGTTACAGCTTAGTGCCGATTTCTTTTGTTGCTTGAGGAGAGTTGAAGTACTGCTTTGGGCTCCCCCTACTTTTATGGCTTTGCTCATGCTCAGCAGGGATTTATGCATTTATATTATTTATGTACTAGCTTCTTTATTTTCTATGGAGTTTTTGGAAAAGACATATGATCCCGATGTAAAGGTTTTTGAGTTATAATGCTATGAAATAACTTTTATCTTCCGTTGTGTTATTTTTATTTATCTATTCATGTGATTTATCTATTCATGTAATTTATCTGTTCTATACTCTTATAACGCTTCATGGACATTAGTGCATTCCCTTGTGAGTGACATTAATGGACATGGGGTGTTACACAAGGGCAGCTCGCGCTCAGCTGCGAACACTTTCCATAAACAAGTGCTTCTAGTAGAAGGCCGATGTTTGCTCCACGGAATAATGCAGACCTCACAAATCCCGAAAGAGTACAACATTTAAGTCCAACTGCGATCGCTTACCATAATTAAGCACATCCGTCACGACCACTGATGTTTACCTCAAGGATCTCAAGTTTCACAAAAAGGGTGGATCCCTGAACAGGTAACCATGTCCCTATCTCCTTAATGAGGTTCGCTCATAGGAGTTGATCATCCGATAAATTGGGATGGCTCACCAGGTCGAACAACTCATAATGGAACGGACGACTGATTAAGTCGCGGATTCCTTAGCGAGGTTCGTTAGCAAGAGTTGACCACTCGATAAATTGACATGACTCACCAAGTTGAACAAACGATAAAGGAACAGGCGGTTTATCAAGTCCTTAATGAGGTTCGCTCACTGGAGTTGATCATCCGATAAATTGGGATGGCTCACCAGATCGAACAACCCATAATGGAACGAACAACTGATTAAGTCGCGGATTCCTTAGCGAGGTTCGTTCGCAAGAGTTGACCACTCGATAAATTGAGATGACTCACCAAGTTGAACAACTGATAAAGGAACATGCAATTTATCAAGTCCTTAATGAGGTTCGCTCACAGGAGATGATCATCCAACAAATTGGGATGGCTCACCAAGTCGAACAACCCATAATGGAACGGACGACTGATTAAGTCGTGGATTCTTTAGTGAGGTTTGTTCGCAAATGTTGACCACTCGATAAATAGAGATGACTCACTAAGTTGAACAACCGATAAAGGAACCGGCGATTTAATAAGTCCTTAATGAGGTTCGCTCACAGGAGTTAATCATCCGATAAATTGGGATGGCTCACCAGGTCGAACAACCCATAGCGGAATAGATGACTGATTAAGTCCCAGATTCCTTAGTGAGGTTCGTTCGCAAGAGTTGACCACTCGATAAATTGAGATGACTCACCAAGTTGAACAACCGATAAAGGAACAAGCGACTAACTGAGACATTGATTCCTTAATAAGGGTCACTTGCGGAGTCGAGCATCCGATAAGGGGACTGACGTCTGGTCAAGGCCCAGATTCCTAAATTGAGATCGCTTGCCAAGTTGAGCACCCGATAAAGGAACAGACGTCTATCTCATAATTCAAGGGCAACACTATGGCTTGAGATTGAGTGATGCTCCGAAAGTGTTGCGACTCCATCACGACAACATGACAAGTCAAATCCAATGTATAAGGCTTAATCTAGCCCTTAAAATGGATCATTTAAAGAATTCAGCAAAATCGATACGCTCGATATGTTGATCAAATTCTTTGCATCAACGAAAATCACCTCGGGTAATCATATCGAGATCTCGCACCTCAAAAGCTTCCTTGTCTATAAAGCTCCAACAAGAAGATTGAGCAATAATTATGCAACGGAGATTCAACATTATCTATATCAAGGATGACCCGTGGTGTCGAAGCAAATTCAAATTCAAAATCATGATTCCATCCAACGGCCACAATCGCCTTGGCATCGGAAACCCAAATCAAAGCACTGATCTGATCAGGTACACGTTTCCTAAAATGTAAGCCGTTATACAAGGTCATGTAATTCATCACAAAGGCGTAACTTGAAATCTGCAATTCATATACATATTAATTAGCAGAACTCAAACGTCCTTGCAAATTTAGAATTCGAATACCGTATTTATGCAAACAATGTTTAACGAATCCAAACCGTTAAAAAAAATAATTCTGCAAAGGTACGACATTCAATTCATTATACATCATTCTTTAATGATTAGCTAACCTGTTATTGATGTGGACGATCAATAACAACGTACAAGTCCAAAATCGTGCGAGTGCTTGTTTTCATTACAGAACAGGTGCTATGAAACACAAAAGTCCAGTCGACAAGTTCAAACTTGGATCGTATGGAATCAGCAAGTAGAAGCAAGATTTTCCATGGCAAATAAAAAGCTACGACTGAATTCCAACACAGACCAAGACAGCAATGTTAATTTCGAAGCCCGCATTTCTCAAAAGAAAAAAATACAAGCTTCGAGGGGTAAATGTTAACCCAATTAAAATGTGGTCTCCAAAAAGATGATGGATCGGTCGCACTACTTCTCAATGAAACAGTCGGCGTCAATTGGGTCGATCGGTTGTTGCCAAAGCATATGGTCAGTCACATTATGAATTACCGGTCGGTCTCAACTCCACGGTCGGTCGGTCACTGCGAAGCCGGTTAGACAGTTCAAAGCGCCCGGTCAATCAGCATCAAGTGGGTCGACATCCAGTAAAGGCACGACTATAAAGTAAGGGTCGTTCACGTCTTGGGTCGAGCACTACTCGTCCATTCTGGTCGGTCGTTCCATAATGCTACTCGTGAGTATTCTTGGTTGCACACACATACGTGCAAGCTGGAGCCAGCCTAGCTCCAGCTGTACTTGGTCCCCTCGCACCATATTTACGACTCCGCCACTCCACACAAGATCTACCTATAAATAATCCTTTCACCACCCTTTAAGGTACTGGTCTAAGCCACCCCGAAGGGCTGACATTTCGGTTTTTCACCATTCTAAAGCTTTTCTAAGCTCTATTAATGGCCGCCAAAGCTCGCTCCTTCTTCCTCCAACATCAAGTGAATCTCATCTTTTCCAAACACCATTAATCTTCACTCCAATTCAACCCAAGTGATCTCCAACCATTATTAAAGCGCGGATCTAACACAAAACTCATATGGAATCAAGGAGGAGCATCTAAACGCTTAAGTGATTAAAGATCTACGAGATTACTATCATAATTCATGAGATCCAATACATTTCTCCATGAGTTAAAGTGAGATCTCGAGCTAAAAGGGAGAATCATTATGAAAAATAGAATGAGTGGCATAATTGCAATGTATGAGAGGATGAACTTTGTAAATCTCTCCATGATAATGAGATATGCTTGAAAAGTGGACGTAGATCACACTAGATCCCCTATAAAAATCCCCGACTTTTACTTACTGTTTTCTAGCTTTATTTTGTATTCGTGGCTTCACAATTCCATACCATTTATTTGGTGATGTGCTTTCCTAGCATCATTTTGTGTTAGACCATTTTTGGTTAAAACACTAACTGTTCAAAAAACTATAATATAACACCCACCATTACTCTTAAATTATTGGCTTAAAGATTTGTGTCCTAACAATATGTCTATCGAATTATAAAACTGATAAATTCAGCTTATAGTGTCGGCCCTGAGGTTACTATGGCCCTAGGCAATGATGCAATAATGTGGCAAGGAATGGGGATGAGAAAAAAAGCCATGCAAATGCCAGGGATTGAACTTAAAACCACCACAAAGAAAGTTGTATGACTTAACCACTTCACGAACCACTAATTTAATTGTTCATCGCTAACATTTATATACATGCATGTATATACAACTTTGAAGCCCCTCAACTAATCTGAGGCCCTGGGCAAAAGCCGCTTGAAATCGTGGAACCTAGGCGGCCGCCTAGGCTACCTATGCCCACGGCTGGACCTGAATTTAGCCTTTGTAATAGAACCCTCTTAGTATATATTACCATAGGAAATATTTTTTAGTAAGTATGTTGTTAGACCTAAGTTTGGTCTTAACACCCAAATTTTTCCAAATTATAAGAGTAAATATCAGAAAAATGGCAGAAAAATAGAAAAGACACCATATTTATAGTGGTTCGGCGTTAACAAGCCTACGTCCACTTTATATCTGTGATTATACTTGAAATCAGAGTACAATTGTTGACATTTCTCTCAATATCACTTATACAATATTGATTCACTCAAGAATTTCGAGGTAATTCTAATTAGAAGTAATAAAAATACAGTAATGGTGGACTCAGAGCTCCCTTAATGCCACAAAGATCCTGAAAAATGCTAAGTTCTGGGCTATTTATAGCTGATTTCTACCGTCGGATCGCGGTCATATGTGGCACCAATCCCGAGGATCTCGGGCCTGGTTCGTAGCTTGATAAAGAAATAGTCAAATTAGCCGTTGTGGACAGGTGTCGCGATCTCCTTAAATCTCGGCTCGTAGGTGACTTGGTCCATCCCTTTACGTGGTGGCTTCTGAGGTTGGATCGGATCGTGGTCGTTGGTGTAGTTCGAGTAGGTGGGCGATCGCGATCCGCGTGGTCAGTGTGGCTAGGACTTGATGACTTCTGTGTTTGAGACTCAATGGAGCATGTGTATCAATCTTGATGGCTTGATTCAAAAAGCTAGCCAACATTTTGCCCCCTCGAAGTATGTTTTATCGAGGATGGAACATGCTTCGAAGATTCTGAGTTGTCTTTTCCTGAAGCGATGCAAAGCAAAAATCGTGTCTGTCTGAAACGTTGCACTGTTCCAGGAAACGGTGTCTCTTGATCACTATAAATATCTGGTTAACCCTTCAATAATTTCTTTGTTCATTGGATAACTCTCATCTTTGGAGTTTTTAGAGACTTCGCCGCCCAATTGCCAGGTAAACTGCTGAATTTTTTCTCAAATATTT
Organism: Allium sativum; assembly: GCA_030737875.1. Taxonomy (NCBI): domain Eukaryota; kingdom Viridiplantae; phylum Streptophyta; class Magnoliopsida; order Asparagales; family Amaryllidaceae; genus Allium; species Allium sativum. The sequence goes on along the minus strand of CM060926.1, from coordinate 202,415,171 downwards.
TCTAAAATTCCAATTTTTTTGACAATCGTGCATCCGGTCGGATCGTCAAAGTGTTTCACGGTCCATGAGGAGAGGCGCTTGTTATAATGCAATTTTCAGGTGGGATTTAAGCTTAATGGGCCCGTTCTTCTCACGAGCTAGTTGAGGGACCGCCTTCTTTTCCCGATGGGCTCAGATTCGGGGCCCACCAGGCCCCCACGGTTGGAGTAAGACAAAAAATGGGCGGCCAAAGGCCATAGATTTACCTATATAAGTCCAACCCCTCCTCCTTCTTCTTTTCTTCTTCTTTCCTTGCACAACCGCCTGAAGCTTCGATCGAAAGCCAACCTTGTTCGATCTCAAAAGAGAAAAACCCATATTTCTTCATTTTAAAAAATGCTAATCACATCAGAAACACATTCTCGCGTTTCTACCCCCGTTTTACTTGAGTTTCCGTCGATATGAGAGAAGAATTGGAGGAGTTTTGTGAAAATTGCGGCTTTTGGAAGAACGGTGGTGCTGGGTTTGGCCATTTGGGTTCGTGAGTAGAGAGGAGAGACGAGGGAGAAGAAGGGAGAAAGGACACGGGCAACAGATCGGATCGAGAAGGATAAACAGATGCTCCAAAATCTTAACGTCGGATCGGATCGGTGTAGTCGGGGCGGATCGCGAAGGGTTATTGCGATCCATATTGGTTTCCACGATCCGGCGCTCTTTCATGAGTTGGTGTTTCTGTTACAAGCCTGTAGCTGCTTCACAATCCGTTGATATACGCGATCCAAAAGAGGGGCGATCCACTCGTCTCGATTCGACATGTTTTCTGCGATCCGACCATGCACTTCTTGTAAACCGAACTTAGCCATCGAACCATACACATTTTAAACTTAATCAATACATTGCTATCACAAGATTCTGAACAGTTAGGTTAGAGCCTTCAAGACAGACCTTCTGGACTAAACAACAATGAGACTTAACATCATATTCTATCTGCTTTGTGACTTTATTTTCCAGTATTACACACACTTGCACACACGAGCACTTGCATATACACGGGAAACGGGTAACTGTGTTCTAATCTTGCATGTTTACTCGCTAAAACAGCGATGTCAGGCAGACGATCTTCTAAGGAATCTGAAACAGAGATGGACCCAGAGATATTGGAACAGCCTAACCCTGAGCTTCCTTCAGCTAATCCAAAGAGTCAGGAATCTGGATCCGAATACGAAGCAGAAACGGAACCCGATTCATCGGAAAGTACTTCAATCGAAGAATCCGACATAGATGAGCGAGCTCCTGATGAGATCCCGGGTGCTAAGGGAATTGATAAATTTACCGACTCTAAAGCATCCAAGCTAGATGACACAAAACTCCTGAGAATATGCTTAAAACACGGAATACCCGGGGATGACGTCAAATCTCCGGACAAAGATGATCTTCCTCACCTTGCCCCTCCTGGATATATGGCCATTAGCAAGTTGATGTGTAGCGTTGGCGCTGTTCCTCCATTCTCATCAATCGTCATAGAAACTTTGAAACGATTGCGTATTGCCTCAATGCAACTTCATCCTAATGCCTATGCAGCTCTGTACACTCTCTATATCGCATATGCAGAAATCTTGCACACAGAGCTCACTTTTAAGGACTTGAAGTTTTAATATCTGTTCAAGCATCGTTCCACGGCAACTCCTAATTTCTCCTTTTTCGAATCAGTGGCCAATAGAAAGTTTTAATCTGATACTTACAGCAATATAGGGGATCCCAAGGCCGATTGGTTCTATATAAAACTGCAGGCTGGGTGTGCGAGGAGCTGGCTTAAGTCAAGTAGGTTCCGAGCCTTCAAACACACGGCTTGATTACATAAGAAAAACACTAATGCGTTTTCTTTTTTCTTTTCGTGTATACCACAAATTCCTGAAAACAAAAGGTTCGATACACAAGAAGTGACTGTCCCGCCTTCTTAAAAGTAACTCTGACTTCTTGAGGATCAAGAAATGTATCATAGATGAGAACCTTTATAGGCACCGTTTGGTAGATATTAGATTTGGTCTCGACGCAGGTGGTAAGCCTTATAAGTACGTGCCCCCGGCTGGAGGAGAAGGGACTTCGGGGGCTACCAATGCAATTGAATTTCCCAAGAGTCCTTTGCCACACATCGACCAAGATGAGGAGGACTTGAATGCACCTAAAGGAGGTGAGGCCCAAGCTGATGAGCCTCAAAAAATTCCAGCTTCTGGGGAGCAATCTTCCTCGATAGTTTTACCACCAACTGAGCCTACTACTCACAATGAATTAATGGAGGAGCAAATTTTTGGGGAGTTGAACAAAATCTCTTTACCAGATGAGATCTATTGGCACGAAGACTTTGGAGATGAATTGATGTTTCCTGATCCTGAGGAAGTCATTCCCTCGGTTGGAAACAAAGAAAACATTCAGACGAGCCCAGCTTTGGAATCTAGTCCGTTAGGGGGATTACACGGGATACACAAATCACACACACACCTTATTGCAACACTCTTATACCAGTATTCGAGGTTTTAATGTGTACTTATTTCTTCTGCAGGTAAGATGACTCGCAAACGGTCGTATTCTTACTATTCTCTTCGTGAGGGCACGCCAAGTCTTCTTCCAAATCCCGAGCATGTTCGCAGTGATAGTCGAGGGAGAGATAGTTATCAGCCTCGCGATTCTCATCAGTCTTATCCTAAACGATCTCGGTCCCCGCCTAAGCTAGTCCTTGGAACACCTCACAGTCGTCAACTGCCCCCGGTGGGGGGTAAACAGCTTCCTAAGGACATAACTCCTCCAAAGAGTGCGCCCTCTCATAGTAAATCTTCAAAGAAGCACCACGAGCCAAAAGATAAAAACAAAGATGAGGGCCAGATCGTGGAAAAGGGGAAAACGACTCTTGTTTCTTGGCAGCCCAGTTTGGATACTTCTACGAGACAGGACATCGTCCCTATTTCTGAGAACAAGGCCAAACTGGAGCGTCTGCGGAAGGAGTTCCCTGATATCGTCTTTGAAAGACTGATGTTTGTTCCCGATCTTCAACTAGTTCCTGAGGAATGGGATGAAGAGGACATAGGGCAAGTGAAGCAAGTGGCCAAATAGTATAGGGTGATGAAAAACATGCCGCCACTCTTTCTGCTACCATCTGAAATCTTGAAACAGATGCGGCTAGAGCTAAGGTAAAGATTGAGAATGAAACCAGGGCCAGAATAAAAATGGAGAAAGCAATGGAGGATGCACAAGCTCAACTTGCCCTGGCTCAACGGGATGCAGAGAACTACAAATTCGAGCTTGCCAGTGCTAGGGAGCGTTTTCATACTGAACTCGACTCAAAAAGTAAAGAGAAAATCGCGTTGAGGAAAGAGGCAGAAGAACCCAGAACAACCAATGTTGAGTTAAGGAACTCAGGAGCATTTCGCCGCGGAGAAAGCCGCCTGGGAAAAGGAGAGAGCAAGCTTAAAAGATCGCCTCATTCTTGCTAAAAGGGAGAAAGGAGCTTTAACTGATCAACTTGTCCAGGTTGAAGAACGTTCTGCCCTGGCTGAAAGCAATGCTAACACTGTCCTCTAGTCGGCCTCTGCCACAGCTGACAAACTAACCGCAGCCAAAAAGGAGATAGAGGGATTCAGAGAGCTCATATTTGACTTTTTGGGCCAAGTTATCAAGACCCGAGACATCTCTTGAATTCCAAATTATCAGGTTACTCTTGCCAACATATGGGATGCTATCGTTGAGGGTGAGAAACAACGGTTAAAGGCCGACGAGTTTGACGAAGGCAAATTAATGTAGACTTTACTCAGGGATAAGGAGCCTGAGGCTTTGGAGGAGGGTAGACGCTTAATCCGAGAAGAAATCGAGAAGGAGAAAACCAAGATTAATGGCAAAAATAAGATCGATGAAGGCTCAAGTTCAGTTGTGGAACCTAAAACCTCTACAGCTGAGGAATACAGCCCTGATGGCCCATTAATTCCCCTGGTTCTAACTCCTCCAGCTGCTGGAGCCACGACTACGATTCCAGGTGAGGGGTCGGCTGAAGGTATTTCTATATTCTCCCCGCAGTTTGCCAGAGTGACACCCTCTCCTGATACACTAACATTTGTTACTCATAATATAGGTGTTAAACATGTTGAGAGAGATAGGGAAAAGAAAACGGAGGCGAGAAAAGCTGATGCCCCCTCCGGCACTGAGGTTGGAGTTTCTGAGACTCCGAAGCAAACCGAGGGCATAGCAAGTAAAGTAGTCGCTATGGCACCCGTGGCACCCAGTACCGATGCTCCTGCTGATGCTGAGATTATCGATGCCTTGAAAGATACCGATGGTGGTCACGGGGACGAAGAAGATGAAGTTGTCATCATAGATGAAACCAAGGGCGATGACAACGAAAGCCTGGCCGCCCTGCAATCTAAGAAAGAGAAGCAGTTGGCTATTAAAAAGGAAGCTCTGAAGCCTCTGTGTGTGCCTCCCATCTCGGAGGTCGATCCCAAGACCGGCATGGTTGTAAAGTTCTCTTCCAAATCAATTACTTCACAGCTTGCCTCCCAACCTTCTCATCATTCAGCTGATACTCCTTCTGACAAGAAGAAGAGGAAGAAAGATGACGAAGGCGATGACACTAAGGAGGAGAAAACGGGGACGAAGAAGAAGGAAAAGAAACTGAAGCCATCCCCCAAGAAGCAGAAATCATCTCCCAAGCATAAGTAGGATGTAATTGTTGATTCATATTTTGCTTTTAGGTTTTCCACTGGCCATTTGATGTAGTTGCGAGTGTGGCCCTCGCCTTTTGGTTAGCTTCATTTTGTATTTCCGCAGTTTAGTGAATGAAAATTTGTTAATTTCGCATCCCCATGTACCTGCAAGTTTATCATATTCATGAAATTCGTCATTCGGAATCACATAATTCACAAGTTTAATTATAAACAATTATAACGGAGCACTAAGACTATGGATGATAAACTTCAAAGAATCAAGCATATCATTAGCATAAAGCATTTATCAGATTAATGCAAAGTGTAATGCAAAAAGTGTCGTATGTGTATGCCCCCAATCAATCGTCATTATGATGCCTGGCCAGGGCTTATTGAGGATTGATTAGAGTCATAATCGTGTTGCCCCCCCATTCTCGGAAATGGGGGGGTCGGGCTCTGCTTTCAATCTGGTTCCCGATTCTATAGCAGGATAGGAGCCCTTATGTGGCATTTAATTCGAATGCCTTTATACTCTCCTGTCGTATGCCCAGGATAGAGTTCGAACTCATCTTTCATTCTGTTCCCCGATCCTTCAGTAGGGTAGGAGTTCTTTAGCGGCATGAGTCTCCAATGCCTTTATACTCTCCCGTCGAATTCCAAGGGTAGAGTGTTGGTCGAGACGGTCTTTAAAATCATGGTGCACCTTCACGTCTCGTGGACAATTAAATTCCTTGTCCTTTGCGCTTCTCTATTCTTGAGAAGTAGAGTTTTAATTGATGTGTCATTTACTTGATCACCTTTCCGGCAATCCGCTTGTCATTAAAGGATGATGAGTGAATCTGATGAACTCTTGGAAGGGTGACCCGCGGAAGCGAGTCTCATTCCAACAGTCAGGAGTCAAAAAACCATAAGTCTTCATCAACCAATCGAATGTTGTCTTGACGAGATTTCCAAGGGTTCTTACACTCCCTCTGGAACTTGTGAAAACATCATCGATGCCAACGAACCATCGTAATTCCTGTTGATAAGTAATAGCATAATAAAAGAAAAGAAAATGCAATAAAAGTAAATGACACACGATATTTTTATAGTGGTTTGGTCGAATCATGAACTACGTCCACTTTATAATCTCTTGTTTATATGATTGGACTATTCTAGGCAAGTCAAGCCTTATTACATAATCCTACAAACAAAAGAATAAAAATGCCGGTCTTCACGTCAGATAATGCCGCAGATGTTGGGCATTCCACACTCTGGGGATTTCAACTCCGTCCACGGTAGTTAGCTTGAAAGCTCCATTATCAATCCTCCGTTGGATGGCATAGGGTCCTTCCCATTTCGGCCCCAAGTGGGTTGGGGGCGGGAAGACCCGCTTCAGAACCAAGTCTCTGGGTTCGAAGGTACGTGCTTGGACTCTTTTGTTTTAGTACCGAGCAATTTGCTGCTTGTGCCTCAAGGCACGTAAATCTTCTTCATCTCTCTTTTCTTCTACCATATCGAGGGATTCGAGGAGCAAGGAGCAACTCATTATTAGTCATCGGGTCATAGTAGGTGACCCTGTGGGATGGTACCTTCAATTCTACCGGGATAACGGCCTCCGACCCAAAAGCGAGGGAAAAAGGAGTATGCCCGGTAGCAGATTTGTAAGTCGTCCTATAGGCCCACAGTGCCAGGGGTAGCTCATCGACCCACATGGCTTTGGCCTGTTTTAAACGCTTCTTCAAGATGGACTTGATTACTTTATTCGCTGCTTCTACGTGTCGATTTGATTGCGGATGCGCCACAGATGTGTATCTCTTCTCATTATGGTATTTCTCGCAGAATTATCGAAATTCAGTACTAACGAATTGGGTCCCATTGTCAGTTAAGACAACTTTTGGGATCCCAAATCGACAGATAATGTTTCTTACGACGAAATTGATCACTTTCTTGGTTGAAATTGTCATCAAGGCTTCTGCTTCAACCCACTTCGTAAAGTAATCAATGGCCACTATAGCAAACTTCGCTCCGCCCTTTGCTACGGGAAGTTTTCCGATAATATCTATTCCCCACATAGCAAAGGGCCACCAGCTCGTCATCGTCTTCAACTGGCTAGGAGGTGCCCTGGGTATCCTGGAAAATTTCTGACATGCGTCACGGCCTGTAACAACCCGGATTTCGACAGACTGATTTTTTTTCAAATTCGATCCATCGAGACCTGAGTTGGGTGCTCTGGTATCCTGCAGAAAAAAAGACAGAGTAAAGAGATATGTTAGAACTCGTAAAGCATCTCACAGCGGAAGGAATTAAAATATAATATATTCAAAAATAACTTTACCTTATATATCGTACTATCTAACCAGTACCCCTAGTCATACCATCTCTGCCTTGAACCTAACCTGGGAGTATGTAATGAGGAGGGGGTCAGAACATAAATTCTGTGTGAGTGGACTTAGAATAAAGTTACGTATAATACTACATATATCGTTCAGTAATCTTTTCTTGCTTATTAGGTTATTAGCGATATTAGCTCTCTAGGCTATACACATGTCTCACTAGTAGGCTAACCTAATACAACGTATATGTAGATACCCCCAACTCGTCTAACCCTTTTTCCATGTATTTATACAGTCCTTTGCCGTATGTCGTACGGGCTTCATCATGTAAATATATACTACTTTAGTGTAGTGCCACCATTCTTGAAATCATTTGGACTGCCGCTCTCGTTCTTGCTAGATTCCGTGTATCATCTAGACCTAATCTAAGGTATACTATCGAGCTCTTCATAGATTCAACCAGGGTTTATGCTACCCAGGGCCACTGGGGTTTATGCTATCTATTGAACGCTTCTCGGATTTAGGGTTTACGCTACCTAGGTCCAACTAGGGATTATGCTACCTATCGAACGATGCCCCTTAGTCTAGGACAAACTACCCAGAGTGATAAGTGTTCCTAGACTTGACGTCCCAGTCGTATCGTAAACGTGCTAGATATCTAGTTGCACATGTCCTCTATATGTGCGGCCCGAGTCCCATGGCAGGGCTAATCAAGAAACACGGAACTCGGTCGGGAGCTTTAAGTTATCTGCCGATGCAGATGCTAAGGTCTGTTTTTCTAGTGGCTATGGTCCCACTCGACCCCTCCCTCAACTAATGAAAGGCACACCTTGAAAATTGAGAATTATACGCAGGCCCCTCTATGCCCCCCTAACCTATGGCCATCCGCAACCATAACTAGATAGCAAGTATATGGTCTCTAGGAGTTCTCCACCTTTCCGCTTCACGCATCTCGATTGACTCAAGATGGTAGGTAGACGACGAGTTGCTATCACAGGGCTACTGGTCTCGCCGAATCACGCTGGTCCATCCTAGTCTTTAGGTTGCCCTTATATTGCAACCAAGGCATACCCTTGGTTCTTCTAGCGCAGAACTTAACCTCTGTGAGCCCAGGCGGATCATCTGCAGCCTCACAGAGGGATACCAAGAGTACCCTCACGTCCCCTCGAAGCCTCGAGCTTCGTAACCCAATTTGTTGGAGCCTTCTTTAAGATCAGATGCTCCTCCTCGTGTTATACTAAGGATTACTACTTAGTTTTCCTAACTAAGGTTTACCACTTAGTTTTCTGAATCGTTGTTTTATTAACTAAGGTTTACTACTTAGCCCCTTTTTGACTAAGGTTTACTACTTAGTTCTCTTTCTCGTCAAGTTGGATTGGTTAAGTGTCATTAGTCAATTCAAGTTAACTTAACCCATTCATTTGTCATGTTTAAACTGGCTAAGTGTTATCAATAATTCACGTTGGCTTAACCCTACCACAAACCAAGTTATATTGGTTAAGTATTTCTTATTACTTAACCCTACCCATTCATCTTGTACTGGTTAAGTGTTTCTTTTAACCTAACCTTGCCCATATGTTTAGCTAACATGTTTTAGTGGTTAAGCGTTCCCCTTAGTTAACTTAACCCCAAAATCTGTTTAATTAACATGTTATAATGGTTAAGTATTATCCCTTCATGTTTTTAACTTAACCTTGTTTATTTATCATGCTATGACGGCTAAGTGTTCCAAGTTTACTTAACCTTAACCACTAGTCTAGTTAACATGTTAAATTGGTTAAGTGTATTAAATTTACTTAACCCCACCTTCTAGTCCAGTTAACATGTTATAACGGTTAATCCTTTACTTAACCTTACCCCACTTGTCTAGTCAACATGTTATAGTGGCTAAGTGTCTGTATTAACCTTACCACACCCATTAGTTTAGTTATCATGTTGAATTTGGTTAAGTATTTTAGTTAACTTAACCCTACCATTCTTGTTCTAGCTTTAATTAATTAATTAAAGCCGCAACCACTCACATTAGACAGGTATTGTTGCGGTTACTGGATGTGCCGGTCGGTTCCGAGCAGGTTTACACCGCAACTCAGTCTAACCTCGGGTTAGGCATATTCGTATTTTCTAAATTCAAGGGGGTTTTAATTAACTTCCCAAATCAAATTTTGAAAATAACCATCCCGTCCGTTGGATCGGTTAGGGATAGCCAGGGAGAGCAGGAAACTTGTATTTTCCAAACCCAAGCCTTAGACACTATCCTCTCTGTCACCCTAGAACGTTCTGGTGTATGTGTCATTAAAAGAAATGTCATTAATATATATTCATTTTGTCTATATGTAAATTGTTAACAATTTATCTTCAAAGACCACTTTCCCTTTTTAAATAAATTTGGCCTATACCATATTCATTTGTCATACCCATTAACATACTTATATTTTATTTATTCTAAGCATCAAAGGCTAATTTTTAAATTTAAAAACATGTTCGTATTCATCATAGATTTTCAGATGTCAACTATCAATTCACAAGCATGTTGATGTTCAAGTTATACTACCATCGTTTGATTTCTATGTCATGTATTAATCCACATCATTACAGCATAGTTGCATAAAGCATGTTATGTATAAATTTACATAATTACATTAAACGTGTCATGTATAAATATACATAATTACATAAAGCATGTCATGTATTTCAAATTTAATTATTATTCTAGGATCTTAATGACATATCATTCTTTCACGTTTACCCATTCAAGCTTTTCCCAAAAACCTAAATTTTTTGTTAACACTAGAAGTCTTGTTAATGGGCTATACCCATTATTGTTTTTCCTAATGGGTTACTAATCCTTCCTCAGACGTGGGTCTAATTAATATATCAAGTACTGCTAAACTCATTCTTTCTTTGCCTACACAACCAGTCATGTGATAATTTGTGTACCCAATTTGTCTAATTCATTGATTAGATCTCAATTTCTTCCCAAACAACTATAACTTATTCGTTGTCGACCTTGGCTCGAAAGTAGCCAAAGTTCAAAAGTAAAAAGGAGAAATAAGGAAGCGGCATAAACTAAACATGCTAAAATTAACAATATTTATTTTAACTGAGGAAGGTTAAACGATAATAATATTATTATGCATAATTTTACTATAATTCCACTCACATTGATCTTTATGCTCTAATCCATAGATCTTAGTTTGATTTTTCCTCTTTTTTGCGTTGCTTAGCTTCTAATTTCAGATCTGCATTCCTTTCATGCTTTTGCGTTGAATCTCCCCTTTATTTTTATTTTTGTAATCATAGAAATCCTCAACCAATTTTTTTTTTATTTTTTTTATTTTTATGAATAGTTTTGAGAGAGAAGAATTTTGTTGGAGTTTTAGTGGAGAGGAAGGAGAATCTGTGTTGGAGCAGAGCTATGGCGTTGCCATGACTTTCAGTGAAGATTATAGAGGGTCCAGGGGTGTTTATATAGCTGCTCAAGACCTTATCGTACACGCAGCGCTAAGTCAGCATTGAACCTAGTTAAGAAAATAGGCCAGGTTCGCAGATGAATCTAGCCAAATCTTATCATATACGCAGTGCTGAGTCAGCATTGGGTCCCACAAGCTGTTTTGGCGCAGAAATTTGAATTTCGAATGTTTGAATTGTTTTGGCGTAGAAATTCGATTTTCGAATTTTTGAATTTCTGGAATTTATTTAACTGTTATATTCGCATGAAATATTCTTATATGTATACAATTTCTCTAACGACCATTTTACGCGTATATATATACGCACAACTTTCATTTTATTGTCAAAATTCAAACGATGTTGCACCGTTATTTGATTCTTGCCTTATTTCATTGACTGTAGCCTTATCTTGAATTTTATCTTTCGTATACATATATTTCTACATATATATATATATTCTCATATATATATATATATATATATTCTCATATATATACATATATTTTCTTTATTTCCTTATATGTACGTTCTTATCCTTTCAAATTTTGAATTTGTATACGTACATATATTTGCATGTTCAGTTGGCCCTCTCTAAAACAAAGATAAAAATTATGCCGTCGCCGGGGTTCGAACCCCGGACCTCTATGTTACAAATCCAATGCCTTAACCAACTTAGCTACAAAGTCTTTTGTTAATAAGTCTTAGAACAATGATAATTATTGTTCTCTCCTTACTTCTCTTTTTCATGTTAGTTACAATACTTAAATTAAACCATTGCATGAATCATTTTTCTTTTATTTTTCTTTTAATGTTAATGCATTATGTTTGCAAATCAGTGTATGCAACATATTTACATCGCATGCAACCAATCCTTTCTTTCTTTCATATATTAATTAATTTTCATTATACATCACCATTATTTACCTATCCATGTATATATATATACACACACATTTTTGTACTTTTTTAATTATATTAAAAATGCGGGGTGTTAAATTCTCCCACCCTTAAAGAATTTCGTCCCCGGAATTAGATAAGAGTAAAATAGATAATCCCTCGCAATATCCATCCATCAAGTATGCATCCAATTGTTGCAAACATTGTGCACATGTGCAAAGTGAGATACATCATAGTAAAGTATGTATGCCTAATTTGGATCCACCTATGTGCATGCAAAATTTAAAAACTCTTTTTAAAACATGATGCTCACATCCTAAATATACTTGCAGTTCTATATGAATGCAACATTTTTGAAAAATCAAAACATTTTTCACCCAAATTTTCCCATACTCTTACAAAATAAGAGCATAGTTCATCCAATTGTCGCATCCAAAACCCTACCAACCATCATTAAATTCGAAATTTAGAAAAATCTAATTTTCCAAACTCGATTTCTTATGTTACGAAAACGGAAAAACTCACATCCTCCGTTTTTCTTTTCTAATTGTACTTGGGTTTTTACATAACTATTCTATAAAGATTTCCTATTTTCCTGTCCAAGCACAACTACATAAGAAAGCCTTTTTTTCTATTTCATCTTATCTTGGAGTAATTTCATACTTATTTATCTTTTTCTTAACATTTTCATTTTCTTTTCCCGTCACGTTTTGTTGCTTGATTGATTCAGTTGTTTTCTTGTTAGTTAGGCTAGTCTTCTTCTTAAGTTTATTTTTCAACCAAGCTCTTCTGTTTTCAACTCAAATTGTATCCTACACAGCTACAATTATGGGTCATGAATCTTAGGACTATGTCACGAGTCCACTCAACAGGATTTATAAACTTGCTTGCCCTTTACTACCTAGTAGTCACTACTAGTCCATGCTGTGTATTACTAGCCTATACTTTATCTCTTTTTCTCAAGCAACAAACCTAGGTTTCTTAATGTTTATGAAATCTACGGGAATTTTCTATTAGTTTAATATTATCTAATCCCTAAATATAAATTGGCAAGAAAATAACTCCCTAAGTATCAACCCCGAAGACCGAAATCAACATCAGATTGACACTCAGAGAATTACTCAACTCAACCAATCCCCAGTTGGTTCTAATTGCTCTAACTTTATCTCGTTCTTTCTAGGCCTTAATCCTTAACTACTCCATTTTTAAAACATGGTTTGACCTTTTTTTTTTCATTACATTATTCTTTCAAAAACTAAAAGTGGTAAAACTTTTATTCTTTTCTCAAAAACTTGCTTTTGCAAAATTGTTACAAAATAAAATGCAAAACACATTTTTTTTTTCAAATCCCAAAACAGGAGTAGACAAGGACAACTATCGGGCTTACATTGTTTCTAAATACAATGTTAGTTTAACTACTCGCTATAAGGTGTAGACATCTATTCTATTCCAACAACTTATTTTGTCCACCCAGCAAAATTTATTTTCAAATCAAAATTTATTGTTAACAGAATAGAATTTATTTTTAAAACAAGAAATCATTGTTTTACATAATATACCCCACTTTTACTTTTAAAACCCAACATGCGCTAAATAATTTCTCAAACATCAAAATACTTTTAAGATTAAAACTTGAAAAACACCACAAACTCTTTTAAAATTTCAAGTTCTTAAAAGCTTATCATTGGGCTAGACTCAAAGCGGGTCTTTCTACCCAACTAGGCTTTCCTAGGCACATTCCAAACCAATTCTCTCAACTATATATATATATTCCTAATCCATTTTCCACATTTTAACCTTTTTCTAATTTCTAAGGTTTCATTTCTAAACCCACTAATCTGAAATACTAATATTTCAGTTTCCACCCTATGGGATACTTTTCTTTCTTTAGCTCTAAGTCATATTGTACACTTTCCCAACCACCTAATGGTCTCAAAAATTTCCATGTTTATTACTTTTGTGTACAAACTAAATATCCCAACTCTTTTCATACCTAGTGGGCTACTTTAAGGATTTAGGTTTATATATAATATATTTATATTTTAGAAAATAAAAATACGTTCACTCATTATCTCCCTAAGATCACTAAACCGAAGCTCTGATACTAGATGTAACAACCCGGATTCCGACAGACCGATTTTTTTTCAAATTCGATCCATCGAGACCTGAGTTGGGTGCTCTGGTATCCTGCAGAAAAAAAGACAGAGTAAAGAGATATGTTAGAACTCATAAAGCATATCACAACGGAAGGAATTAAAATATAATATGTTCAAAAATAGCTTTACCATATATATCGTACTGTCTAACCAGTACTCCTAGTTATACCATCTCTGCCTTGAACCTAATCTGGGAGTATGTAATGAGGAGGGGGTCAGAACATAAATTATGTGTGAGTGGACTAAGAATAAACTTATGTATAATACTACATATACCGTTCAGTTATCTTTTCTTGCTTATTAGGTTATTAGCGATATTAGCTCTCTAGGCTATACACATGTCTCACTAGTAGGCTAACCTAATACAACGTATATGTAGATACCCCTAACTCGTCTAACCCTTTTTCCATGTATTTATACAGTCCTTTGCCGTATGTCGTACGGGCTTCATCATGTAAATATATACTACTTTAGTGTAGTGCCACCATTCTTGAAATCATTTTGACTGCGGCTCTCGATCTTGCTAGATTCCGTGTATCATCTAGACCTAATCTAAGGTATACTATCAATCTCTTCATAGATTCAACCAGGGTTTATGCTACCCAGGGCCACTGGGGTTTATGCTATCTATTGAACGCTTCTCGGATTTAGGGTTTACGCTACCTAGGTCCAACTAGGGATTATGCTACCTATCGAACGATGCCCCTTAGTCCAGGACACACTACCCAGAGTGATAAGTGTTCCTAGACTTGACGTCCCAATCGTATCGTAAACGTGCTAGATATCTAGTTGTACATATCCTCTATATGTGCGGCCCGAGTTCCATGGCAGGGCTAATCAAGAAACACGGAACTCGGTCGGGAGCTTTAAGTTATCTGCCGATGCAGATGCTAAGGTCTGTTTTTCTAGTGGCTATGGTCCCACTCGACCCCTCCCTCAACTAATGAAAGACACACCTTAAAAAATGAGAACTATATGCAGGTCCCTCTATGCCCCCACTAACCTATGGCCATCCGCAACCATAACTAGATAGCAAGTATATGGTCTCTAGGAGTTCTCCGCCTTTCCGCTTCACGCATCTCGATTGACTCAAGATGGTAGGTAGACGACGAGTTGCTATCACAGGGCTACTGGTCTCGCCGAATCACGCTAGTCCATCCTAGTCTTTAGGTTGCCCTTATATTGCAACCAAGGCATACCCTTGGTTCTTCTAGCGCAGACCTTAACCTCTGTGAGCCCAGACGGATCATCTGCAGCCTCACAGAGGGATACCAAGAGTACCCTCACGTCCCCTCGAAGCCTCGAGCTTCGTAACCCAATTCGTTGGAGCCTTCTTTAAGATCAGATGCTCCTCCTCGTGTTATACTAAGGATTACTACTTAGTTTTCCTAACTAAGGTTTACCACTTAGTTTCCTGAATCGTTGTTTTCTTAACTAAGGTTTACTACTTAGCCCCTTTTTGACTAAGGTTTACTACTTAGTTCTCTTTCTCGTCAAGTTGGATTGGTTAAGTGTCATTAGTCAATTCAAGTTAACTTAACCCATTCATTTGTCATGTTTAAACTGGTTAAGTGTTATCAATAATTCACGTTGGCTTAACCCTACCACAAACCAAGTTATATTGGTTAAGTATTTCTTATTACTTAACCCTACCCATTCATCTTGTACTGGTTAAGTGTTTCTTTTAACCTAACCTTGCCCATCTGTTTAGCTAACATGTTTTAGTGGTTAAGTGTTCCCCTTAGTTAACTTAACCCCAAAATCTGTTTAATTAACATGTTATAATGGTTAAGTATTATCCCTTCATGTTTTTAACTTAACCTTGTTTATTTATCATGCTATGACGGCTAAGTGTTCCAAGTTTACTTAACCTTAACCACTAGTCTAGTTAACATGTTAAATTGGTTAAGTGTATTAAATTTACTTAACCCCACCTTCTAGTCCAGTTAACATGTTATAACGGTTAATCCTTTACTTAACCTTACCCCACTTGTCTAGTCAACATGTTATAATGGCTAAGTGTCTATATTAACCTAACCCCACCCATTAGTTTAGTTATCATGTTGAATTTGGTTAAGTATTTTAGTTAACTTAACCCTACCATTCTTGTTCTAGCTTTAATTAATTAATTAAAGCCGCAACCACTCACATTAGACAAGTATTGTTGCGGTTACTGAATGTGCCGGTCGGTTCCGGGCAGGTTTACACCGCAACTCAGTCTAACCTCGGGTTAGGCATATTCGTATTTTCTAAATTCAAGGGGGTTTTAATTAACTTCCCAAATCAAATTTTGAAAATAATCATCCCGTCCGTTGGATCAGTTAGGGATAGCCAGGGAGAGCAGGAAACTTGTATTTTCCAAACCCAAGCCTTAGACACTATCCTCTCTGTCACCCTAGAACGTTCTGGTGTATGTGTCATTAAAAGAAATGTCATTAATATATAATCATTTTGTCTATATGTAAATTGTTAACAATTTATCTTCAAAGCCCACTTTCCCTTTTTAAATAAATTTGGCCTATACCATATTCATTTGTCATACCCATTAACATACTTATATTTTATTTATTCTAAGCATCAAAGGCTAATTTTTAAATTTACAAACATGTTCGTATTCATCCTAGATTTTCAGATGTCAACTATCAATTCACAAGCATGTTGATGTTCAAGTTATACTACCATCGTCTGATTTCTATGTCATGTATTAATCCACATCATTACATCATAGTTGCATAAAGCATGTTATGTATAAATTTACATAATTACATTAAGCGTGTCATGTATAAATATACATAATTACATAAAGCATGTCATGTATAAATATACATAATTACATAAAGCATGTCATGTATTTCAAATTTAATTATTATTCTAGGATCTTAATGACATATCATTCTTTCACGTTTACACATTCAAGCTTTTCCCAAAAACCTAATTTTTTTATTAACACTAGAAGTCTTGTTAATGGGCTATACCCATTATTGTTTTTCCTAATGGGTTACTAATCCTTCCTCAGACGTGGGTCTAATTAATATATCAAGTACTGCTAAACCCATTCTTTATTTGCCTACACAACCAGTCATGTGATAATTTGTGTACCCAATTTGTCTAATTCATTGATTAGATCTCAATTTCTTCCCAAACAACTATAACTTATTCGTTGTCGACCTTGGCTCGAAAGTAGCCAAAGTTCAAAAGTAAAAAGGAGAAATAAGGAAGCGGCATAAACTAAACATGCTAAAATTAACAATATTTATTTTAACTGAGGAAGGGTAAACGATAATAATATTCTAATGCATAATTTTACTATAATTCCACTCACATTGATCTTTATGCTCCAATCCATAGATCTTAGTTTGATTTTTCCTCCTTTTTGCGTTGCTTAGCTTCTAATTTCAGATCTGCATTCCTTTCATGCTTTTGCGTTGAATCTCCCCTTTATTTTTATTTTTTATTTTTTTTAAGAATAGTTTTGAGAGAGAAGAATTTTATTGGAGTTTTAGTGGAGAGGAAGGAGAATCTGTGTTGGAGCAGAGCGTTGCCATGACTTTCAGTGAAGATTATAGAGGGTCCAGGGGTGTTTATATAGCTGCTCAAGACCTTATCGTACACGCAGCGCTAAGTCAGCATTGAACCTAGTTAAGAAAATAGGTCAAGTTCGCAGATGAATCTAGCCAAATCTTATCGTATACGCAGTGCTGAGTCAGCATTGGGTCCCACAAGCTGTTTTGGCGCAGAAATTTGAATTTCGAATGTTTGAATTGTTTTGGCGTAGAAATTCGATTTTCGAATTTTTGAATTTCTGAAATTTATTTAACTGTTATATTCACATGAAATATTCTTATATGTATACAATTCCTCTAACGACCATTTTACGCGTATATATATACGCACAACTTTCATTTTATTTTCGAAATTCAAACGATGTTGCACCGTTATTTGATTCTTGCCATATTTCATTGACTGTAGCCTTATCCTGAATTTTATCTTTTGTATACATATATTTCTACATATATATATATTCTCATATATATACATATATTTTCTTTATTTCCTTATATGTACGTTCTTATCCTTTCAAATTTTGAATTTGTATACGTACATATATTTGCATGTTCAGTTGGCCCTCTCTAAAACAAAGATAAAAAATTATGCCGCCGCCGGGTTTCGAACCCCGGACCTCTATGTTACAAATCCAATGCCTTAACCAACTGAGCTACAAAGTCTTTTGTTAATAAGTCTTAGAACAATGATAATTATTGTTCTCTCCTTACTTCTCTTTTTCATGTTAGTTACAATACTTAAATTAAACCATTGCATGAATCTTTTTCTTTTATTTTTCTTTTAATGTTAATGCATTATGTTTGCAAATCAGTGTATGCAACATATTTACATCGCATGCAACTAATCCTTTCTTTCTTTCATATATTAATTAATTTTCATTATACATCACCATTATTTACCTATCCATGTATATATATATATACACACACACATTTTTGTACTTTTTTAATTATAATAAAAATGCGGGGTGTTACACAGCCTCGTGCATACTTGGCTGCATCCATGTTTATGGTGGGCCATAAGTAGCCGTAGCGTAGTAGTTTCTTTGCCTGCGTTTGCCCCCCGGTGTGGTCAACACATTCACCTTCGTGGACTTCTTCCAGTACACACTTGATGTCGTCATGGGCGATGCACCGGAGGAGGGGCATCGAGAAACCTTGCCTGTAGAGGACTTCGCCTTGCAAAACATATCGGGAAGCCTTTCGGATAACTGCGTGCCTCTCACTCTTCTTAGTCGGAAGCGTTTCATCCATTAGAAAATTCTTCAAAGGGGTCATCCATTACTCCCTCTCGGGTTCAACCTCTAGTACGAGATTAATTTCCATCTGATCTATACTAGGGAACCATAATACTTCAACCGGGACTAGTTCCGTATCCTCAGGATTGTCAGAACTTGCCATTTTCGCCAACCTATCTGCCTTTTGATTCTCCGCTCTGGGAATGTGGGATATGCTGTAGTGATCAAACCAATTTAATAACTCTTTTACCTTCTTCAGGTATGATACCAGCCTTGAACTTTTGGCCTGGAAGTCTCCAGTGACCTGGTTCACGACTATTTTTGAATCGCAAAAGATATCCAACTTCGTGATTTCCAACTCCTTGGCGAGTTTCAGCCCAGCAATCAAAGCTTCATACTCAGAATCGTTGTTAGTGGCGTGAAACTCCAATCTAAGGGCATAATAGATTTGTCGCTTTTCCGGAGTTTCGAGCACTGCCCTGGCTCCAGATTGTCGGTCGTTCTTAGCTCCATCGGTATACAACTTCCAGGCACTGGGTCAAGGAGTAATTTTGGCGGATCGACTCCTTCACTTACAACATCATCCTCCGGAGTGGTGAACTCTGCTATGAAATCTGCTAAGGCTTGCCCTCTTAAGGATCGTCGGGGCTGAAAGTTCAAATCGAATTGGCTCAACTCGATATTCCACTTGAGCAATCTCCCCGATGCTTCGGGCCTTTGTAGAACTTGTTTGAGTGGGTGATTAGTGTAAACGGTGACGAGATGAGTCTGAAAATAATGGTGGAGTTTTCGAGAGGCGATCAATAGACTATATGCAAGCTTCTCTATTTTTGGATAATTTCGCTCTGATGCCGCAAATTTTTTGCTCACGTAGTACACTGGTCTCTGCACTTTATCTTCCTCTCTCACTAGAGCCGAACTGATCGCGTGGGATGAAACTGCTAGATACACATACAAATCCTCATGATCCACGGGTTTAGACAAAATAGGGGGACTTCCCAGGTGGCTCAGCAGATTTTGGAATGCTTCTACGCAATCAGGGGTCCACTTGAAGTGACGTTTTCCTCACTTGATCAATTCAAAGAATGGAATGCATTTATCTGTAGCTTTGGAAATGAATTTACTTAACGCTGCTACTTTTCCAGCGAGCTTTGCACATCCTTAATCTGCCTTGGTTCTTGAATATTCTGAATTGCTGCAATTTGATCCAGATTGATTTCAGTTCCACGTGAACTGACTATGAAACCTAGGAATTTTCCCGAGGCAACCCCGAATGAACATTTCAAGGGGTTGAGCTTCATTCCATATCTCCGGAGAATTTCAAACATCTCTGCTAGATTGGTAGTGTGACCGGATGATTTTCTGGACTTTACCAACATGTCGTCAACATATACCTCCATTGTCTTTCCAATTTGATTGTAAAACATTCTATTGACCAACCACTGATATGTAGCGCCAGCATTCTTTAGACCGAAAGACATTACAACGTAGTAGTATAACCCCAGATCTGTGATGAAGCTGGTGTGTTCTTGGTCTGGAACATGCATAGGAATTTGGTTGTATCCTGAGTAGGCGTCCATGAAGGAAAGAAGCTCGTGTCCTGCCGTCGAGTCTACTAACTTATCAATTCTAGGTAACGGGAAACTATCTTTCGGGCAGGCTTTGTTTAGATCCGAGAAATCAATGCACGTACGCCAATTTCCATTGGACTTTTTTACCAAAACCGGGTTCGAAATCCAGTCAGGGTAAGTCGAATCTCTGATAAACCCATTATTCCTTAGCTTTTCAACTTCTTCCTTCAATGCGGCTGACCTCTCTGGGCCAAGCATTTGTCTTTTCTGTTTGACGGGAGGATGCTTTGGGTTGATACTCACCGAATGACTCATTATTGAGGGGGATATTCCACACATATCCGCATGAGTCCAGGCAAATACATCCAAGTTAGCTTTCAAGAAATCTTTTAATTGTTGGGCCCAAACAGGGTCTAACTGTGACCCAATCTTTAGGACCTTCTTTGGGTCACTTTCATGGATTGGTACATCCACAGTTGTTTCATTGGGAGTCGCCATTCTGCCCCCAGGCTCTTCGTCCCCTCTGGGATCTATGTCCTCGGGTAGTTCTGTGGGCGACTCTTCCAGAGTTACTTTCATTAGTTGCTACGACGCTTCTTCCCTCAGGGGGGAAGAAGGTCCCTTCGTCTCTACATCTCCTCCATTGCGGAGCAACATTAATTCTACTACATAGCATGCTCGCGCAGCGACTTGGTCTCCTCTGATTATACCTATACCAGCATCAGTTGGGAATTTCAACAGCAACACCAAAGGTGCAAGGTAGGCCCTAAACTTAGCTAGGGCTGGTCATCCCAAAAAGGCATTATACGATGTCGGTACATCCAGAACCACAAAGGACATGATTCTTACTCTCTAGCGATCTCCCTCTCCAACGGTTACAGATAGATCCACATATCCCATTGGATCGGTTGTGGATCCGTTGAATCCACGTACCCATCCATCGCATGGTTTCAAATCCTTCGGCTCAAGCTTCATTTGGTCAAACGTCTTCTTAAATAAGATGTTAACTGAACTCCCGTTATCTACTAGGACCTTATGGACGGTAGCTGGACCAATAACCGCGGTGATCACGAATGGATCCTCAGTCGGGGAATGGATTCCAATATTCTCTCGATCGCGAAATATGATATCATCAGCCATTGTCTTCTACTGCTTGACCGGGGAACTGTCCCCGGGGTTACTACATTCTCCAACTTCAAGGTGTTGTTTAGCTGCATTCACATACTGGTCCATTCCCCTGAAGCTATGCCTAGCTAGATGAAGTCCTCCAACTATGGAATTGATAACGAGGTTCTTTCCCTTTTGCTGAGCTGTAGGCCTAGCAGCAGGTTGGTTCTGGTTCCGGTTTTGATTCGGGTTCCTGTTTGGGGCCTGTACGGCCTGCCCCCTGTCCCTAGGGGTCACTCTATACTCAGCAAGCTTTCCTTCCCAGAGCAGTTTTTCGACCACATCCTTAAATGGAGACACTCATTCGTGGAATGGCCATATATCTACTGGAAAATACAGAATTTCCCAGACTCTCATTCCTTTTCTGTTGAATCTCTCGGAGGAGGTCTCTTATATTGGAGGACGTTATGGGTATCCATAAAGATGTTTTCTAAGGTATCACTTAAGGGTGTGAAATTCTCGAACGGCCTGAATCGCGACCTTCTCTGCGAGTTATTTCCTTGATTCCTCCTTTTATTTCCATTTCCAGATTGTCGGCCATTTCCTTGGTTTTTGTTTCCTACATTCACTTCCACCTTACCGGAACTATCCCCTGTTTGCTTAATAGCCACATTACTTTGTATGTCTTCCTTGTCGGTGGCCTTCCGTTTCCGATTGGCATAAACCTCCTCTTGACGCAAGCGGACATTGGCCTTTTCATAAAATATCTCTCCGGTTAGCGGTGGTTTACCGGCTAGATACCTACCGAATTCTGTATCCTTATCCACTCCATCGATTAAGGCCATCAAGACAGACTGTTTGTGAGAATCTTTAACCTCTGTGACTGCTAGGTTGAAACGATCCAGGTAGGATCTCAAAGATTCATCTGGTCGCTGTTTGATAAGGGATAATTCAATAACATTCTTGGACCTTTGAGCATGCAGTCGGAACTGATTCACGAACTGTTCACTCAATTCCCTGAAACTGGAGATCGATCGCGCTGGCAAACTAGTGAACCACATTAGCGCTGCGTCCTCCAGGAATATTGGGAATGCTTTACATTTTATAGCGTCAGAAGCAGTGGCTGCGTTCATATACCACGAATAGCTCATTAGATGTTGGATCGGGTCGGCCTTCCATGCGTAACGGTTCATAGATGGCATATTGAATCTCCTCGGAAATTGAACTTCCAAAATGTCATCGGTGAAAGGGGTGTGGCTGCGGCCTATGCCCCAATCTTCGGTTCGCTGTCCACGGCTTTCTACCATCATTCGCCTAACCATGGCCTCAACATCTGCGTGAGTCAGGGTATATTCCGGATCAGCGCTTCTTGCTCTATGGGCCCCTCCAACATTCCTTTGACGTGCTGCTGCAACATCTGCTGCTTGGACAGGACTTCCTTGCCCCCTGTTTCCATGGTCATTCACACGACGAAGAGGAAAAAAGGTTGATTCTGAGCAAGGTTGACGATGCCTTCATTCCTGGGTGGCAAAGCAGATTCATTTAGGTTACGGTTGTTAACTCCCCGATTGAGTGCTTCTTCTTGTCTAAAAGGCATTGACCCAAATCTGAGTTGCTCTATATTCTCAGCCCTTTCTAATGGAGGCCATCGCCGGTTTCTTCGTGGCTCCTCTGAGGAGGATGTGTACTCTGGGGAAGGAGAGTGAGGCGGGGGAGAGTTCCTTTGCCTTACAAGATCATCAAGTCGCCTATCTATAGCAGTCAGATTCTGTCGCAGTGTTGAACTCTCTCGCCTCTGAGAAGCTAGTTCTTCAAAGAGTCCATTGTACATTTCAAGCATACGGGATAGATCTCCCTCGGTAGCAGGGGCAGATGGGTCAAACTGATCATCAACTTCTTCTCTTATGTGTAAAGACCCGTACCAGATCGTGCGGAGGTACCAGCGTGAACAGAACGAGACATAGGTTCCTTGCCAGGTCGAGTAGTGGTCTGATTGTCGGAATGGATCGTGGTCCCCTGCTGTCTATGGCTCGGAGCGCCCCCCGGGATCGGGTCATAGAAGTGTTGGGGGGACGGCTCGCAACAAGGTCGTGGGAGCGAGTGGTCACTCCTTCGGTGGCCTGGTTCATGGCTCCTTCGTCGATCGCGATCGCCCCCTGCTCCACGCGATCCGAGGGCCCTTCCTCGACCTGCTCGCGCACACTTTCTTCAATCGCCTCGTTTACAGCCTCTTCGGCCTGCGATGCTAGTACATCTTTAGACTTCTTTCCAGCCATGATAGTTCAAGTTTACTAAGTTCTTCAAAAACTGAAACAGTGAGGCTTTGGACTGTTTTCTTCGGACTCGAATATCCAAAAAGTAGAATAACAATCCAACGTGCTGAGAATTCAATTCTCAATGAAAGCACCAAAATGTTAGACCTAAATTTGGTCTTAACACCCAAATTGTTCTAAATTATAAGAGTAAATATCAGAAAAATGGCAGAATCTGGGCTATTTATAGCTGATTTCTGCCGTCGGATCGCGGTCATATGTGGCACCAATCCCGAGGATCTCAGGCTGTTTCGTAGCTTGATGAAGAAATAGTCAAATTAGCCGTTGTGGACATGTGTCGCGATCTCCTTAAATCTCGGCTCGTGGGTGACTTGGTCCATCCCTTCACGTGGTGGCTTCTGAGGTTGGATCGGATCGTGGTCGTTGGTGCGGTTCGAGTAGGGGGGGGGGGGCGATCGCGATCCGCGTGGTCAGTGTGGCTAGGACTTGATGACTTCTGTGTTTGAGACTCAATGGAGAATGTGTATCAATCTTGATGGCTTGATTCAAAATTTTGCCAACATATGTTCTTGCCTATTGTCGTCCATAAAAATATTAGAGAACATTAAAAATCTCATCTTAGTAAGTGTATAGTCTGAAAACCTCAACGGCTATGATTGTTTTTCATCATCTGTGTTCTTTTATTGAAACAACGCACAATTTTTCACCAAGATTGAAAATCATTTTTATTATAATATATATACACAGACAGGGTCAACATCTTTATTACAATAAAACACATCCAGGATCACTTAACACAAATATAAAATATCAGTATTTTTCAAAATTATAACTTGTATATATGAAGATATACAAGTCTCCTTTACTTATATCATAGTTAAATTCATTAGTAGAGGACCTTAGATTAATTAAAAGTATAATTAATCACACACAGCTTAAACAAGATTAAATAACTTGTTTTCTCCCTATTAAGTCATTTTCCTTCAAAATAAATAACTTATTAATATTCTAATAAACAAGCAATATTAATACTTAACATTTGCAATATTTGGAAACATCCCAATTCTTAATGGTATCCCCTCAAATACATGTACATATAAACTCGTGGGATATTTCATATTTTACTCAAATAAATGAAGAATATCTATCAGATTCAATCTCCTTACAAGAATGACGCATTTACATTAAGGAAACCTGTATGCATTCACAGATATACATATCATGATCATAAATTTCCAAATTCCATAACATGTTAAAATTTGTGTTTATACTATAATATTTATAAAGTTGTACGGCATGCAGACCAATTATTATTTTCATGCGGTGCTTACTTTCACAATTATAAACATGTGTGTTTGCGAAAGCACTAATATATGCTTTCAGTATGGTCCAATATAGTCCAGTCTTATACAAACATAATTTACCAGTACCCTACACTTATGCCATACATATTGCTTTATGAAAACACGTTGAAAATGGTTATAACTATATGATTCGATCATCATGTGGATCTAAAATACAAATATTATCTCACTGTTGACACCTTCATTTACACAGAAATGCTTAGGACACTTAAACCACAAGTAGCACAGTTTAACTTTAAGAAACCATGACTATATACTGTTTATATAGCATGATCTACCCATCAGTGCCAACAAGGGATTCCATATACAAAATATACTGTTACAGTAACATGAAAATTACTTAGATATTAACCAATTTCTCAATACAGAATTGTTTACTCTTTATTTTGAATACAAATAATTCCTTCACTCAGTTTACAAAATAAACCATACAATATACAATCTAATAATATACAATAATATAAGTGCATCTAAACTTTATACTCAGTTTAGGACATGACTGAATTACGTACATTGTTACACTTCAATCTGTATACGTATCATATTTTATTAATACACACCCTTCACATAGCAGATCAAGTACTTGAAATAGCTAATTTCTTTCAAACTTAAATCCGGGACCTTCTTATGTCATTCCCTTGAAATATCATTTTCTATTCCCTGTAAACATTATCTGGCCTCCCCCATCATATATGACACACCCCAGATAATTGTGGACAACTAAAAGGGGTCAGACTTGGGTCTGGTATGAGTGTATTCACAAATCATGCGGCATATAAAACAGTTTCAGATCTATAATATGTAGTACTCAGTGTACAATTCTCTATTGCATTATACAACTTGCAAATCACTACACATCCCCTTAGGATGGTATGAACAACTATACAAAACTGGTTATGTGTCGCTAAGCAATACATATATCATAAAATTATCTAAATAAATATGTAACAGGTCAGTTGTCCATCAAAAGAAACACAATTAAATTAAAATATCTAGATAGTATCATAGTAGGTTAGGCGTTTGCTATACAAACATGTGTGTGTGTGTGTGTGTGTGTATATATATATATCAAACTGTCTAAATATGTAGAGCAGGTTATGCGATTATCAATCATACAAAAATGTATTACTGTTTAAACAAATATATGTAGCAGTCCATTTGTTTATCAATTAACGTGCATTCATACTCAACCATCTAAACCAAAGTATATCGATAAATGGGTATGTGACACCAACTAATGCACTTCCTATTAGATCATTTTAATTTGTTTCCAGATCAACAAACTCTTCTACAGGATTTTGACCAATGCATGCTACTGGTTATAAACTACAATTTAGGGTATAAATTGTTTCAGTCAACCCCAGAGAGTAGTATGCACTCTCCATAACACTATTAACTTATATACTTAAACAAGCAAATATATTCTGATAAATACATTTATATCCCATATACAATTGCCATTGTAGAGGTCTGTGTTTATCACATAGTGTTCATGCTTAATCCATATCAATTTACATGTACTGTACACGTATATGCATATGTACTCTTATAATCTGCTACCATTTATACAGCCACCACATAAATGTATCCAAGCATTCATATTAACTTGTAATAATCTGTCTACATATTGCTTAACTGGCGTCATAACTTTGATATATATATATATATATACACACACACACACACATTTTCATGCATATATACACATATCACAGCCATGTATACATAATAATAAACATTCACTTCAATGTTACTCATCAAATTTATATATGTATTGGGTATATACGGATTGATATCATTATAGGGTGTGTCAGGTCTGTTAATATTTACTTATATCAGCCTCTTCTTTTAAATTCAGATTTTCGTACACAACCAATGACAACCAATCGTTCATCTATTCACACAAATTATCCACGTTAGCCTACGAATCACTCATTCAACATGTATAATTTATCATACAAAGCTTGCAGTCAAGCACATACACAAAACAAGCTACCCAGAAAGGGTCTTAAAGCTGAGGAAAAGGAATAAATACACTCACTTAGTTTTCGTGCTTCCAAATCTCGGTTTTTATTCCTTCAGATCTACGATTTGGGTTCGAAATTCTCCTAGCCTCGCTGCTCCCACTCTCGAGTTCATCTCCATCACAAATCCATCTTTGTTTTGACGTGAGATAATCGAGCCCCGATTGAATTTGCTAGGGCTTTCGGCCATTATGGGTTTCATTTATTTTGAACGAGATAAAAATGAAAATGGTCGGTGGCTTTACATTTTATCCACCCAACTAGGGTTTTGATGGCTAATTCCCAATTTGCCCTTAGGGTTTTCTAATCCTTTACGACACTTAAGTCCATGTTATAACACTTAACCAACCCTCGCCAGCTCACCATCTCGGCTCACGAACCATGACCACTATCCGCGACCAAGACTTGCTACCAAACATGTAGATTTTGACCTATTCTCAAGGCTATGATCGCTCCTACTTTCCCGGATCGGGTGCCACATGTCCTACCACGACCTGATCACCATCTGGTCCCTCCTACAACTATAAATACACCTCTAGAGGGCATTTTCAGAGGACTTTTGGCATCTCCTTGTCCATGCCTGCCATGGCTAACACTTCTCCATGAATAACTATCATCTTCCTCAATAAAAATCAATGAATTCGGAGAGAATATTCATTGTAATTGTAATCTATGAACGAAATGAGAAAATATAAAGTGGGCGTAGGCTCGTTAACGCCGAACCACTATAAAAATCCTGTTGTCTTGCTTTTTCTCTTATTTTTTAGTTATTTCCTCACATCCTATGCTCTGAATCAGAACAATTTGGGTGTTAGAGCCAAATTTCGATCTAACATTTTGGTGCTTTCACTGAGAAATGAAGATTTTCAACGTATAAGGATTTTCCAGTCTACTATTGGATCGCTAGTCCAAAGAGGAAATCCCGCAAACTCCCTATTTTTCAATGATTTTGTAGGAGTGGCTGAAGTTCGCAGATTAGATGTCCTGCTTCTGCATGGATCGAACTCGAATTGGGTACGTATCCACCTGGTGTCAATGGCGGAATAAGTCATTTGTTTGTCCCTTACTAATTAATTCTGTCTAATCGTATTTTTCCTGTCACGTTGTCATATACCCTCCATCGTATATCATATACTACCACCGTACTCTTTAATATTTGGATTTGTCGACACCAAAGCTAGGATTAATGTGTAAACGAATTGATGTGGACTGGAATAAGTCCGCTCAAGAAACCAATCTGCTCGTGACCCTTTGAATTTCGTCCCTGAATGGCTCGTGACCGAAACTAAATCACAAACATGGCTCGTGATAACAGAATTGAGTAAAAATTTGGACCATTTCTCGTAACCAGCATGCATATTATAATCCACTCGTGATTAACTGGCTCGTGCTTCTCACTCGTGATCAAGAGATCATTTACGAACTGACCCCAGCTCACATGCAAAGAACGAATCTTCCAGTTCATCAAGATCATGAGCACGACCTGAGTTGCCAATTCTTCCTCACATCTACTCAACCGAAGAGGGAGGAACTGCTATTCTCTCATCCCCCAGACTTGGCGCAGCTACATATAACAAAAGAAGCGTTAGCGATGGGCCAAACAAAAAAGAGTATGGTTCCGATATCACTGGACGAGTAGCTGGCATTGTTTTCTAGCAAAGTGGAAGACAAGCATACATCAGCAGGAATCACGAACTGAAGAAATGCAGGTCCTCATCAATGCTTAGAACGCCGGCTTGCACAGGGGATTCGATTTGATAAAGTCATCACGAACCGATCAGGGACTGGCTCGTGAAGACACATAATGCCTGCTAGCGAAGACATTTACAATCGTTTCGTTATGACATGTACTACTGGATCGCGAAGACATACACTACTTTGTGGTTCGTACAACATAAAAGATGATGAATTGGCGTGTTCTACTATAGGGAAAAGAAGTTGACGTGGATTCATGATGGGCCACCAGCATAAGGTCGTGAAGCAAAGTCAGTAGGTTGTCAATACGAACTAATGCCACCGAGTCATTCATATGAAGTAACTCAGATCTACCTTCAACAACCAAAAGTGCTAGGTCATTCACACATTCACGAGTAAAACAGTAACAGGGAGGGATCACGAAGCATTCACGAACCAAAAGAATTGACATACTCGTTACAAAACGGGACAACTTGCATAAAGTACCTGCTGAAGTTATTCCCAATCTGGTTCGTGAAGGTGTTCCCAACCAGGTTCGTAAAGACATGTTCGTAAAAATACATTCCATGCAACACTTGAGTATTGCTGAAGTTGTCCAGGAATACACTGTTTACATTGTGAACGTCAGCATGGATCGTGGGGCATGAAGACATGATAGTCTTTTGCAAAGAAGTACACGAACCGCTTAGCAATCCCGACCCGAAGAGGTGTCGGCAATCCGAGGACTTGCTGAATCGCGAACGGCGATCCGCGGAGGTGTCCGAACCGCGATCCGCAGTGGTGTACTCGGCCTGCTACAAAGAAATGCGACGACGAACAATGGTCACGACCCGATCCGAAAAAGTGATAGTTTTTTGGAAAAATGCAATTTTCAGATCATTTCAGAAAAGGCTCCATCTTCCAAAATCGAAAAAATCGTGCGGTGCCCACATTTTCGACCTAACCGGTTAGGTCGATCGCCGTCGGGACTGTGGGGCCCCGGACCCCCACCGGCGCTGCGCCCGGACCCGCTGACGGCCTCGCCTTCGGCTCGGAGTACATTTTGGCCATCAATTCTTATCAACCAAGAATCGGTAGATGGTTTAAGAATATCGACAGTAAATTGGTAGTGACTGAGACTCTTCACAGAGCCGTAGCACCTATTCGCTGATGATGTGAGAAGCTATGGAAAAGATTCAGTGTGATGGCTATACGAGTCAACTGTTGTCTCACGGTAGCTTCCTCGTCCAAAATCCCAATGGTGTATAAATTTCACCAATGCGACTGACGCTGCTCCTAAGCAAGTAGTGATCATCTGATTTATGTGGCTTAAACCTGTCCAATAGGCAGAGTCCCGAATATCGATTATATGGAATAATCCGAACATTATTCCATACCAAAGAGTAAGTACGGATCCTAGCACTACAAAGTTACCCTTCGCTTGAATGGCGTGGTGAAAAAACATATGTCCTATGGTTCACTCCTTGAAAAACTTAGCTAACCTTTGCAATGCCTATTTGCCGTCAACCGCATCGAGACAGATTGATTTCCATGTGTAGAAGGGGTAGATCAATGTACTTCGGTGCCCAAAGTTAGGTACCAATTGAACCACCGCAGACCATGAGTGGGCATATGGACCATTGTTCGGACGATAGCAATATTGACTTCTCACCAGCCACGATATGACATTGGTCAAGAGACGAGAGCTTAAGATCAACACAAATATGAATCAACCATTGGCTCTCCACTTCATACAACAGTTGTGATAGAATATACGAACATTACTTGAAGCCTCACAAGCTATGCTATCATGTTCATGATCAAGGTCCGGACAGACCAGCTCCAACAGAATTCAGAGCATGCATTGCACCCTATTGCCTATTGCTTAATATCCCAACCAAAGATGGAGTGGGAATGGTCTGTGGTGACCAAGTTATTAGAGAAGCCGACTAATTTGGAAGGATGAAATAGGCTACGCAACAGAGATTGCGTGAAGCCCAAAGACGCTTCCCCTCCAGATGAAATGGAGTGTGAAGGAGGTGTCAATATTGCGAATGATAGGAGCATCGCCAAAGGAATTGCCTAATGATCTGTCCGCAGGTCTAGATCCCAGAGAGGATGGTCATTCGTGATGCAGAAGGGTGACATCTAATGAACCAACCACACATGTTCCGATTGGTGACGCTGGCCTGACTAAGGTCTTGAAATCGGATCTCATTTAGACCTCTTTCAAACAAGGGAACTGACATGCTTTCTGCAGGCGAGCCTGGATGTGCTCGCTTGGACCTGTGCTAATATTCGTAGGATTTTACCATAAATTATGAGTCATTTGTTGAGTATAAACCTGAAGTGTGCTGTTGTCAAGCAAACAAGATGTATGCTCGGTCCTGGGAGAGCATCTGCCTTGAAAGAAGAAGTCGGAACGCAGAGAGGCAATAGTTTTATATGAGAAGCCACACTTCCCGCTTGGACATCAAATCCCGTCCTCGTCAAGAATGCTAATGGAAAATGGCCCACATGCATTGATTTTCCAGATTTTGAACAAAGTTCGCCCAAAAGGAAGCTCCCATACTATTTCCAAGTTCATATGATTGTGATACATACTGATTAACCACTACGACAGGACTTGCAGCGATCTGAGGCATCTGAAAGATTGCTCGAACGGAACTTAGAGAAGAACCAGTTTGTTCTCAATTCCCTCCTAAAGAAGTCCATACGAGGGCAAGCATTATCCAACTTCATCGCTAAATGTACCACTCCCGAAAAGGATGTGTTAGAAATAGAATATGCACCCGAAACTGTATACAGATGGTGTAAAGAATGATCGACTATCCGACGCCGGTTCGAAAGGAGTTCCAGACGATAGAACCGCAACACCGAGCTTACCTAGGACCAATAGAAGAGTTGTTAGATGGATTGGAATGTTAAAGATACCTCATATTCCGCGCATAGAAGATCAGGAGGCGGATAATCTGACCAAGTTAGAAGGGTCCAACAATCTAGAAAAGATAGAGATGATCCCCATCAAGACACTATAAAATACAATCATTGATCAGATGGAAGTTGATCCAGCATTGGAGACCGAACCCGAAAAAGAGTCATGGATAACCCTATGATGAACTTCCTGCAGCACGTAATGCATCTAGCAAGGTGAAGTGAAAGGCGTGCCATCGTTCTTTATGCCTCGAGATATGACACCAAAACAGACACCAACGAGTGCCATTGCTGAATTCACCATCTTGAATGATTCGACAAAATTGCTAATTAGCTTCCCGCATGAAGGGAGATATACGCGAATGAAACATCTAATGAGCGATGCTTTAGAATTGGAAAGTGAAGATTTACACTTCCACTCCCTTCATCAGTTATATTCCAAGCAAATTCATGCCCCAGACGCTGGGGAAACTGCAGAGTTGAGCATGAATCGCTCGAGATTACATCATCTAATTCAAAGCTGACACGTCAATAGTTTGCCTAGCCGATTGCCTTAGTCTTGCCGGAAAGTTAGCAAGTTGAAGGTTTAGAACGCTTACGCATGAATGCTGATTGATTGTCGGCGCACCAACCCTTGTCCCCGATATGGGATCGAGGGTATATCAGCAAATTTATGAGATATAACTGTCCCACCAGCAGCAATGTCCTTACCCTCAGCATGGGGGCAAAAAGACGATTCAAAGGAGATGCGACCTCATCACTCTCTTATAATACTTACCTAACCGCCTTTGCCATCTCAAGACCTCGATCAAGGTCTATTCATTCTTGGGACTGCCGCCCCTCAATAATTTGAAAAGATATTCGTCATCAACTTAAGATTCTGGCATCCATCCCCTGGCAAAGACAGGATAAGGAAGAATTAACCGGCAAAGAGCATGCAATTCCATTTCCGCTCAGAATGATATTCATTCCTTTAACAGGACTATTCTTTAACCATGATTCTCATAATTGCATTCTTTATGAGTTATCGATGTAATTAACTCAGAAAAATTTATATATGGCTGGTATAGGTACCACGGATCTGTTACCGATCATATTTTCAACACTAGCGTACAGAGTTATGGAGCACTGCCATAACAGGCCCGACTGAACTGCTCGTTTGCAAAGTCGCATCCCCCGTCTAAGGAAAGTGGATAGCTCAAAGTGGATCGGAGATGACCATCAATCCCTGGCTCACAAGTGACAGGCCACAAGACAATTGTACATAAACCCTTGACTTACAAAATCGGTGTCCGACTCCAGATGGACGCGGTGTGACCGTCTACATGGATCGATCCTATCCTCGATGCTGCCGGATTACATGAATCCCGATAAAGGAGGTAGCACTGCCGCTTGATATGCTTACTTTTTAACCATGCAATTTGTTTTTACATGCCTCTTGGGTTATTGACATGACTAACTCATGCCTCTTGGGTTATTGATAACCACTCCTCCCATAGATTACTAAGAGGAATACAAAGCCTTGGCAAACGTTTTCCAACTGTTTGACTGACTGATGCTATCCTTAGAGCTTGGATAGAAATATAAACCTAGGATGAGTGTGACCCAACCACTTGTCCGAAAAGCTCTGTTCTCCAGAGTGAAGCGCGGAGTTTGGACCATAACCGACTTCGAGAATGACATCCGAAACGGCAGAATCCCACTCTTTGAACTAGAGTGTAGAAGGAACGCCGGGACGAATGATATGACAATTCTCTTAAACCACTCTAACTCTCATGATTCGAGAGAGAGTATAAAGGACCAGAGAGAATGTCCATGAGGCGTGAAGGTGCACCATGATAAAAACCGCCTTGATAACACTCCACCCCGCTGAAGGATCGGGAGAGTATAAAGGCACTAGAGACTTAGTGCCCCCAGAACTTCTTACCCCGCTGAAGGATGGGGGAGCGACTGAACAGCTGAGCTCGAACTCTAACCTTGGCGACCGCCAGGAGAGTATAAAAGCGTCTACGATTAAGCGCTGATAAAGAGCTCTTACCCCGCTGAAGGATCGGGGAGCGACTGAACAGCTGAGCTCAAACTCTAACCTTGGCGACCGCCAGGAGAGTATAAAAGCGTCTATGATTAAGCTCTGAGAAGGATGCTAGAGACTCAGCGCCCTAAGAACTCCTACCCTGCTGAAGGATCGGGGAGCAGACTGAAAGATGAGTTCGAACTCCGGAGAGAGTATAAAGGCATAAATTAAAATGCCAATCAAGGGCTCTTACCCCGCCAGAGTGTCGGGAGCCAGACTGAAAGCTGAGCCCGGATCCTCCATGTCCGGACATGGGGGCAACACAGTTATGGTCCTAATCAATCCTCAATAAGCCCTGGCCAGGCGCCATATCAATGATTGATTGGGGGCACACCTACACATACATACTACTTTAGTGCACTTTTGTAGCCAGGCACCATATCAATGATTGATTGGGGGCACACCTACACATACATACTACTTTAGTGCACTTTCGTACTTGCATTGATAACTTATGATGCAATTTCATTCATATTTTATTCACGACTTGAATGATAAAATGTATGACTAACTATGAAATGTCTACAGGTACACAGCAATGCAAAAGAAAAGAAATTCCATTTACTGAATGCAGATTTACAAAGGGTAACTGGTCATGGACGCGAGGACTGAACTCGCTATAACGACGACTGGCCAGTGGAAAAGAAGCAAAGGTGCACTTCCAAAAGCCTGGCGTTGACAAAAGGATTTCTTGAACTATACGAAAAATGTTTTCCCTCATACTTGGAAAATAGTATCACTTAAGTTCTGAAAGCAATGACTCCTTTTCATGCACACATGTCTGAATTTGAAAGGGAAGTAATCTGACC
Organism: Allium sativum; assembly: GCA_030737875.1. Lineage (NCBI taxonomy): Eukaryota > Viridiplantae > Streptophyta > Magnoliopsida > Asparagales > Amaryllidaceae > Allium > Allium sativum. Next base: position 202,381,052 of record CM060926.1, on the reverse strand, counting down.
ATCTATCTTATGCCGTTACCCTTGGAATGAGGGCATAACTATTGAAAATATATACAAACGGCATAGCTTATGTGCCTGTGTTTAACTTATGTTGTGATCTTGACAGGCCCCTTGAGGAACAGGAAACAAATGCAAAGAGAATGGCCATTTGGTGGTCCCGACCTACTTCCAAACTGGAAAGTTCATATGAAGCTAGACGTATTCCATGCAACAATTAGGTGTGACACAACCACCCTATCTTCGACCTTTCCCTTGATGCTGGGGGCAAGCGGGAACACTCGGGATGATCAGTCTGACCCATCGTCGTCTGATGCTGATCCTTCACCTATTTCAAGACTTCACGCTGGGAGCACAGGCGCTGAATCGGAAGGACGAGCAACAATCATCAATTCGTTGGAAATGATAAAATCGAAGTTCAAGCAGTGACAAACTTAGCTCAGTCAGATAGCAACCATCAGCTTGGATTGAATACGAACTAATCAGCTGGCATGCCGCATGCGGCTTCGATTCAGAATGTCATGGATGGAAACATGGGCAATGGAACAGCTACCTGCAACATCCTAGATGAGAATGCAAGAATTGTAACAAACTCAGGTTATGCACGACCAACTTTAGCTCCAACTCGAGTGGATACTCGAGCAACATTTCACACTCAGCTATAAGCAGGAACGCAATAATTCGAAGAACAGGAACCCGGTCGGGTCGAATGACTCGAACCACGACCCGGGGGCAATATCGACGCGGAAACAAGAAATCAGCAAAGACCCCCTTTGTAATCTCAGATTCAATGCTGGGGGCACCCGCCATGATATTGACAATATGCAGCGATTCTTTGATGGCAAATTCGTTGCCTCTCGAGAGGCGACATTTCTCAAAATGATATGGATAATGACAATCACAGCCCTTACACGGGGGACATCAGGATCCCCTGTTATTCCCCCCAGACTTTAAATTTTCTCTGTAATGAAATTTGCTCAGAAGCTTTGATGAATTCAACCCTGGGGTGGACATACTCCTATAACAAGAAGGTGTTAATGTCGAAGTGAATGATTTTGATACTTTTTTGGCAAAGAATAGAGCACTTCCAATTCCTGAAACGAGAAGGACAAAGGAAAATCCCTGGAAAAGAATGATAAGAATGTGCACTTCCAAAGAGAATCCATACCACTTATCAAGCCCACGATCTTGTTTGTCAAGCTCAATTGAACGAAGCATGAGAAAGAGACTCAAATTCGAAAGATGGATGATCTTGATGACCGTTTTGGATTATGATGAAGCATGAGTGGGAAGGGCTCAACTTGCTTCATAATGACATTCATTTGCTTGCATTTTGACGAACCTACTCAACTCCGTGACGGATCTGATAGAATAGCTTGGATCCACTAAGACACCTTTGGCCAGAATAAACGACGGAAAATATAAAGGATTGGATGTCCCACTGTCTTAGCTCAACCCCCACCGACGCTGGGGGCATAAGCACTAACTTCGCTTGTCCTCCAATGGCCTTCATAGCATGAATGCCGATTCGCAAGCTGACATTGAATATGACCCTGGCATGGCACATGACCCAAAATGTATACACTATATCTTCAAAATGTGACAGAATGCATCTTGCCCGTTCAAACGAGTCAGTTTACGGGTCAAGTGTGACTTCAAAGGTTTATATCGCTGCTACACCGGATGGAAGGTGTGAAAAATTCCTCCACTGCATTATGATAGTGACGATCGCACGAGCACTGGTTCACATGGTATCAACTACGTCTCTTACTGACTTGCATATGATTATTGAATTACGAAGCAATCCAGAGCGATCGCGGATTCCTTTGACCATGATCCAGAGTGATCATAGCCTTCGGATTCCCTACTGTTACGATTCAATGCGATTTTAGGATTCTGGATCAATATCGAGATATCAAGATAGTCCAAAATTGAGTGCAAATGACAAAGTCATATGATAATTCTGATGTGCTTTGTCCCAACCATCCAGATACCAACTCAAAGCTCGAGAATTCTTGAACTACTCAATGATTTGGATGGCTACTTCATGTATTGATTCATATGTAAAAGGAAGTCTGACCCGACAATGCGCTTGGCTTGCATAGAATGATGACGTTGATTGGTAACGACCCGGACGTGTAGAATCATGCTCGGGAGCCAACGGTTTAGCATGACTTTTAATGAATGAAATAGATCTCTTGATCCGACAAGGTTTAAACGATCACTTGATCAGATTGACCACTACTTCCATAAGATGGCCTGACTAGCACAGATGGAAGCAACGTAATAATTTGATAAAGCCTTCTCAAGAACGAATAACGCTCCGAAAAGATTCAGCCTGACATATTCAAAGCACATCTCATCTGCGATAAAATGTACTTTGGGGGGCAAAACGTTAGCCTGCTTTGTGACCAGGCTACCCAAAGCAAAGGATTTGAGTATGAGCATGCATTGATCGTCAATCGTTTAGATGAAGTGGCATAATATTGAAAAAATATGGATTTTGGCATTTTTGAAGATCAGTTCGTGACCACCCCCAGGGTCGGATCGCGGTTATAGGATGCTGACCATTTCGGATCGGGGTCATAGGGTGCTGACCATTTCGGATCGCGGTCATAGGGTGCTGACCATTTCGGATCGCGGTCATAGGGTGCTGACCATTTCCATCACGATCCTCGCCAGCTCACCATCTCGGCTCACGAACCATGACCACGATCCGCGACCAAGACTTGCTACCAAACATGTAGATTTTGACCTATTCTCAAGGCTATGATCGCTCCTACTTTCCCGGATCGAGTGCCACATGTCCTACCACGACCTGATCACCATCTGGTCCCTCCTACAGCTATAAATACACCTCTAAAGGGCATTTTCAGATGACTTTTGGCATCTCCTTGTCCATGGCTGCCATGGCTAACACTTCTCCATGAATAACTATCATCTTCCTCAATAAAAATCAATGAATTCGGAGAGAATATTCATTGTAATTGTAATCTATGAACGAAATGAGAAAATATAAAGTGGACGTAGGCTCGTTAACGCCGAACCACTATAAAAATCCTGTTGTCTTGCTTTTTCTCTTATTTTTTAGTTATTTCTTCATATCCTATGCTCTGAATCAGAACAATTTGGGTGTTAGAGCCAAATTTCGATCTAACAATATATAAAGAGTTGTTTATTTCTTCATACATATAAATAAACTTATTGATCAAATAATAATATTTTTAAAGCTATAGAAATTTGGGTTATTTCATTCACCCCTCCTTTTCGAAATTGTGTCCCACAATTTGTTCGTGCTTACATTAAGTCTTTTGCTATAACCAATCAACATTAAAATTGGATCAAATAATGAGTGAAGTATCCATACAACATTAAAACAAACTAACTTACTACTGCATCATTCAAAAATAGTTTAAACATAGAATGCTTGCAGTTTTTTTTTTAACCAGAGTTTTATTTATTAATGTATTCCCACGTCAGTTTCCCTTATTTCAGAGAATAAATCCCCAAAGTGTTCAATATTTCATAAGATGTATGGTTTGCTTATTACCATACTGAACTCCTTGTTGGATTCTAACATGATCATGAGATCAGCACATGGAAAACATTACACCTATGTCATTTTTCAAGTGAGTGATATAAGAAGGAAGCCTCAATTCCCACTGCCAAACACTCTATTATAATCTCTGACTTTAATTTATACACTAATAAATATAACACAGTCATGAAATCTTACACACATATATTCTATATCCTTTTATGTATATAAACAAAAAAAAAACAAGCATGTCACTTCTAAAACAATCGTAAGTCAGGGTGAATATCATCCTATTTATCATAAACATTACTTTTAGTGTTCTTTACAAAACAAGGATAAAAGTGTTTCTACTTATTTTTAGGTATAGACATAAGCTGGAAACCTACTTTCCTACTGCCTGACACCTTAATTCTTCTTTATCCTTTATTTTGCAATAACAAACACACATAAATTCTTAAAACATCATAACAGAAGTATGATCAGTGTTATTTACAATTTGTAAGCGGTCTTTATGGGATGTAATTCAACATAAATCAAATATGATTATACCCATATATCAGTTCAATGCTAATATTCCAGTGTTCTTTCCATTAACGGCAATCAACTTGAAAAGTTTTTTTTTTAACATCCCAATATTTATTTTTAATTCTACTCATAGCTAATTCCAATTCAGCTTGCCTATTATATCATGCACAAAACTTAGCATTCATTATCTGAAAAAGCATTAGAGGCTGCCTCAATTAAAAATTGAGTCGCCCCATTTGCCATAGCAATACAGGGTCAGACTACAAGTCTAGTATAAACAATATCAATCATAAAATGGTTAATAAAAACCGAGTTAAAACTTAAGGAAACACTATGTACAAAAGCATAGTCAAAGTGTGCATGTTTGTGTGTCATTGTACATGTGCACAATCTTAATTTCCAGTATATTTTCAAGAGTAAAACATATATATACTTATGCATACAATTACTTGCAGTTCCTTTCTGCATTCAAACAAGACAGAATCACTTATGTACATCCATACATTCATGTACTTATAATATCATGATTCAGCCAGGGTTCAGGGAACACTCAAGTTCCTTTTTCCACTTTTAAACATTTTATTGCTTAATTCTTTTCCTTGGCCTCACCTGCACAAAAGAATCAAGGGGACACATTGTAATGAATTAATTCACTTCATTACACAAAGATCTCAGGACCAATTTATGCCATGTGTCAAACTTGTCACTCTAGTACAAGTCATTATGCAGTTGTCTTGACCCATATTTCTTAGTTTATCTTTCACTAAGCATTTTCCTTTCTGGCATTTAATTAGCCTAGATAATTTTTTTTCCATCTATTTACATATGTGTATGTATATATAGATCACCATGTGACATCATATGAGGAGGGTTAGCAGTTTTCCTCATATACATATTATTTTATTACTCATCAAACAAGCATCCAAACATGTAGACAACATAAAATAAACTAATAAAGGAACTTAAAATTCTAAGATTTTTTTCATAATGAATCTCATACACATTTGATATTAACATATGGCTTTCTGGGTATTTTTATTATATTTTTGGCACTATGAGATAACTAATTTCAAGGGTTTAAATTCAGCTAAATCATAAATCTATACTATGATCAAAGCTCTGCACCTAGAAATATTCTATTGCACTCATGATCATAAATTCATAGAGCCTCAGCAGTTATACAGTTTGTATATTGCAGGTCTTACTTTTATTGGTAGAGATTTTTGCCATATCCTAATATCATTTGCATATACTTTCAAGGGTTTTCAAAGAAACATTCATTATACAATAAAACTGAGTGGTTTGTGAATGCATAAATAGTGAACTCAAACACATCAAACCATGCATAAATAGTGAACTCAAGCACATCAAACCATGCATAAAGAAATAATGTAAGGAAAAATAACTAAAGATATTAAATAATAGTTTTACATCTATTAAACATTCGGTTATATAAAAATATCTTGGTTGCCTCTTTAATTAGGACTTATTGCCATCCAATTATGAGTGAGATTGCTCACCAAAGTTTCCTCTTCAAAGTTGAAAATCAGAGAATGCTTCTGCCTTACTCCCCAAGCCCTTACTTCTTTGTTAAGAAAATTGCTTTCTAATATTTTTTTTCCTAAGTGGCAAAAACCCCGCCTGTATGCCCTTATTTATAAGGCCTTAATTCCTAGGGTTTGGTATACATAATATCAGTTTTGCCCTTCACAAGGTCATGATAATTGTGTGAGTGCAATACCCCTTATTCATACCCCATTTCATAAATCAATGAATATTTCAAAGCAAAGGTGAACATGAATTATAATAACAATTCATTAATCATGTGAAACCAATATAATTAAGCCATGTGAATAATACACTTGCTATCCCGGTTTCTCACAAAATCCAGGAAAACTCAAGTTCCTGCATATTTCTTATTATTTTTCATTCTTGGTTTCAGAATTTAGTTCCTGGTCTCACCTGCATTAGGGATCACTGGGGCACATTGTAGTAATCTACTTCATACTACTACACAGAGATCTCAGGACCAAAATTAGGCCATGTACCAAACTTGCAACTCAACTACAAGCCATCCCGCAGTGTCTTAACCAAATTAAGTTAGGTTATTAAGTGTTTAATTCCATTTCTTGTTACTCAAGCAAATGAATAAAACCTACACTTAAACAACCATTAATCACACAGTAGTCCATGGGACTTGCAAACATTCACTCAAAGAAGAGTCAATCCTTTATTCAGCCAATAAATCATCAAATTGCATCTGTGATATAGTTTTTCAATCATAGATCATCACATAATACTTCATATGGTTGGCAATCAGTATTCATAGAAAAACAAAACACCCATTTTAATGCTATTTTTAAAGATGGTTATTCTACTACATTCATAACCACTTTCATATAAATCATTAAAATGTTCAATAATAAGCATCACAGATAATTGGTTTGTTGCAAAACAAATAATCCATGCATTAAAACCAAATGCAATCATATAGGCAAATAAACATACAACAGGTATAAAACTGTTTTTATCTATAACTTGGAACTGTTATCCCAGTTATATCACTAATTTCACATTTAATCTTATATATTTTATTATCAATCATAACACCCAAATGATTGAAAATCATTTTTATTATAATTTATATATACAGATAGGGTCGACTTCTTTATTACAATAAAACACATCCAGGATCACTTAACACCAATATAAAATATCAGTATATTTCAAAATTATAACTTGTATATATGGAGATATACAAGTCTCCTTTACTTATATCAGAGTTAAGTTCATTAGTAAAGGACCTTAGATTAATTAAAGTATAATTAATCACACACAACTTAAACAAGATTAAATAACTTGTTTTCTCCCTATTAAGTCATTTTCCTTCAAAATAAATAACTTATTAATATTCTAATAAACAAGCAATATTAATACTTAACATTTGCAATATTTGAAAACATCTCAATTCTTAATGGTATCCCCTCAAAAAAATGTACATATAAACTCGTGGGATATTGCATATTTTACTCAAATAAATGAAGAATATCTATCAGATTCAATCTCCTTACAAGAATGACGCATTTACATTAAGGAAACCTGTATGCATTCACAGATATACATATCATGATCATAAATTTCCAAATTCCATAACATGTTAAAATTTATGTTTATACTATAATATTTATAAAGTTGTACAGCATGCAGACCAATCATTATTTTCATGCAGTGCTTACTTTCACAATTATAAACATGTGTGTTTGCGTAAGCACTAATACATGCTTTCAGTATGGTCCAATATAGTCCAGTCTTATACAAACATAATTTACCAGTACCCTACACTTATGCCATACATATTACTTTATAAAAACACGTTGAAAATGGTTATAACTATATGATTCGATAACCATGTGAATCTAAAATACAAATATTATCTCACTATTGACACCTTCATTTACACAGAAATGCTTAGGACACTTAAACCACAAGTAGCGCAGCTTAACTTTGAGAAATCATGACTATATACTGTTTATATAGCATGATCTACCCATCAGTGCCAACAAGGGATTACATATACAAAATATACTGTTATAGTAACAAGAAAATTACTTAGATATTAACCAAGTTCTCAATACAAAATAGTTTACTCTTTATTTTGAATACAAATAATTCCTTCACTCAGTTTACAAAATAAACCATACAATATACAATCTAGTAATATACAATAATATAAGTGCATCTAAACTTTATACTTAGTTTAGGACACAACTGAATTACGTACATTGTTACACTTCAATCTGTATAAGTATCATTTTTATTAATACACAGTCTTGACATGGCAGATCAAGTACTTGAAATAGCTAATTTCTTTCAAACTTAAATCCGGGACCTTCTTATGTCATTCCCTTGCAATATCATTTGCTATTCCCTGTAAACGTTATCTGGCCTGCCCATCATATATGAGACACCCCAGATAATTGTGGATAATTAAAAGGAGTCAGACTTGGGTCTAGTATGAGTGTATTCACAAATCATGCGGCATACAAAACAGTTTCGGGTCTATAGTATGTAGTACTCAGTGTACAATTCTCTAGTGCATTATACAGCTTGCAAATCACTACACATCCCCTCAAGATGGTATGAACAACAATACAAAATTGGTTATGTGTCTCTAAGCAACACATATATCATTAAATTATCTAAATAAATATGTAACAGGTCAATTGTCCATCAAAAGAAACACAATTAAATTAAAATATCTAGATAGTATCATAGTAGGTCAGGCGTTTGCTATACAAACGAACACACACACACACACACACACACACATATATATATATATATATATATATATATATATATATATATATATATATATATATATATATATATATCGAACTGTCTAAATATGTAGAGCAGGTTATGCGATTATAAATCATACACAAATGTATTACTGTGTAAACAAATATATGTAGCAGTCCATGTGTTTATCAATTAACATGCATTTATACTCAACCATCTAAACCAAAGTATATCGATAACTGTGTATGTGACACCAACTAATGCACTTCCTATTAGATCATTTTAATTTGTTTCCAGATCAACAAACACTTCTACAGGATTTTGACCAATGCATGCTACTGGTTATAAACTACAATTTAGGGTATAAATCGTTTTAGTCAACCCCAGAGACTAGTATGCACTCTCCATAGCACTATAACTTATATACTTAAACAAGCAAATATATTCTGATAAATGCACTTATATCCCATATACCATTGCAATTGTAGAGGTCTGTGTTTATCACATAGTGTTCATGCTTAATCCATATTAATTTACATGTACTGTACACGTATATGCATATGTACTCTTATAATCAGCTACCATTTATACAGCTACCACATAAATGTATCCAAGCATTCATATTAACTTGTAATAATCTGTCCACATATTGCTTAACTGGCATCATAACTTTGATATACATATATATACACATATTTTCATGCATATATACACATATCACAGCCATGTATGCATAATAATAAACATTCACTTCAATGTTACTCATCAAAGCTCTAATCATACTTTGTAAGCATGTGCAGTATATTAGACGAGGCAGACGAATGACTAGCGCAGCTTGCACTTTACTGTAACTAAAATGCGTTTTCAAGCAGAATGCATGAAGAACCTTAATTTTCCAACTAACAAATAAGATAATTGTTCATGCATTATAATTATAGTACTAAAAGCCTATGTGCGAAGCACAGACCTCAAACTCGTTAATATAACAAGTATAGTGCTAAAATCGCCTAGAATTTTGCTAACGGCTATCATGGACCGCCGACCAAATAGTGTTTGGTCGGTGATTTACGGTAGAATGCCTTTATAAAAAAATCGGCCAGTGGTAGCCACCAACATGTTTCCTAGATCCGCAATCTAGTTTATTTAAAGCCGGTTGCTAAAAGCACCCGGAAAAATGCTTTCTAATACTATAACAAATTTCAAATTTAATTGATATACTTCTTAATACTAAATTTATCTCTCAACTCATTCACTAATGATAGAATGTATTATTTGCTTCCGCCACCTATTCAAGAATAAAATCTAATTTCCTCGTTCGTTTTTGTAATCGATCATTTTTTTTGTCGCAAACTCTAGTACAAGTGCTGGGTTCTTCATTCCTCTAAACCATAATATCCAAATTATTTGTATTTTGAAAAAAAAACATATTAGGGTAACTGAAATTTTTGGATTTTCAACCAATGAAGGGTGAGAACATATACTGAAGAAGATCTAGTGAATATTAGCGAATCTTCTAACGAACGAGAAAATGTCATTTTGATTCAAATTAATTTTTTATGGTTTCGATGTTATTGCCTATTATTATTTGTTTTTTGTGATTTGTACAAATTACAATTATTGTTTTATTATTGATTTTGTCTCTTGAGACCGACAACGACGTCGAGAGGCGAATAGAGGTGGAGTTGAGGAGTCAAATGGAGAAACATGAATAAATTAGGACTGAATGTCTTCTTTTTTAATTCTATGGTAGCACGTAACATTTTTAATAATAATTGGAATACCTTTGGCGTCACACTTTTTCGATATAAACGCGAACTACCCAAAATACCCTTATATATTATAAACTTATTATTACTAAAATATAGTATTTTTGAAACAAATTCCACTTACTAATTTAAAAAAATATTATTAGATAATAATATGGCTAAAAAATTGGATCTTACACATGAAATTTATTTACAAATTCAAAATATTCATCTATAAATATTCCAAGTCTTAATATCGCTTGAAATTTGGATCTAACAAATAATCTTTATGTATGAGTTCATTTTTCCATTGACGAATAATATAATTGAAGATTTACACTTAAAAAAATAAGATATTGCATAAAAAAATTAAAATATGCATTATTTTAAAACAAAAATATTTATGTAAATCATTTTATTTTGAATGAGTTAAACATATAAGATTTATAAAAAATAACTCATGCGTGAAGCGCGTGCCGTAACATTTGTATAAAAAATAGGATTAATTGATAGGAATAATCCCAAATTTAACGTGTCTTCCCATAATAATCTTAGGTTTGGATTATTTCTAAATAATCTATGCTTAGGGGGTCCTTTCCCATATTGATGCCGATGACTTATTAACTTGTTGTAGCCGATTATCAAATTTAAATTGTCTTCTCCAACTCGCTCGAACAATTTGTCTTAATAAAATCAAAGAAAAATTCAAGATAAAAATCATGTCGGCTTTCTTCCCTCTTATTTTATTCCAAATCCTGAAACCCCTCCCCATTTGGAACTCTAAACAATATCAAAATCAAGATGATGATTGATTCCTCCATCCTTCCTAAATTCTATCGTTTAATTCTTTCTCCATATACGAAATAATGGTCGTCATTCATCCTCCTGCCTCCTCGAGATTTAGGTTCAAAACATCAGCTTTGGGGAAGGCGCAGTTTGGGTTCAAAACATTAGTTGTCCTGCCATGGCAGACAAGGCTAGTCGAGACTCAGATCATCGTGTTGTAGGGTCGCCTCCTGCAAGCGATCTGAAAGGGTTCACTACAGTAACCAAAAGAAAGGACAAAGGAGGTTCTAAGGTCAGTTTGGTGACAGTAGTGGGAGAACTGTCACGAGTTTCAGCAAATTCTGCCACAAAGACTATCCACATTATATGGATGTTAACCTAGGATTTAAGATAAAAGTAATCGGCATTAAATGGCTACAAATTCTAGCTACGCATCTTGTTCAAGCTTCTAGAATATAGGTGGGAACAACAAAATTATCAGCTTCTGGGGGATTCAATGTTTTCTAGGAAGGAAAATAGAAGAAACGAGGGATGCGAGATTTACTGTTTGGATTGTAGGCGTTTTGGATTGTAGGTGTTGCATGGATGTTTGAATTGTAGGCATTTTGTGGTGGATTTACTGTTTGAAGTCGGTAGACTTAACATTTGGATTGTGGTTTACTATTTGGATTGTAGGTCGTCGTTCAGTTTTTAGTGTGTTTTATATACTACGATTGCGAGAGCCAAAGCAACGTGGAGAAGAAGAGGTGAAGAAAGAACAAGAAGAAATGAATTCATGTGATTTGATAAAGTTAAGAGACAGAAACCGACTATAACAGATCAGCAAGTGAATGAGATCAATATGGGAAAGGACCCCACAATTGGAATTATTTAGAAATAATCCAAATTTGAGATTATTATGGGAAGACGCATTAAACTTGGGATTTTTTCTGCCGATTAACCCTAAAAAATAGTATGGACGTTTTTTACAATGATGTTTGGATGCACTTTTGGGGTGCCTTTAGCAGCCCATGGATTGAAAGCCCAGTTTATCCTAGCGATTTCCCCTTCATCAAGAAATTTGCTAATTTAAGACCGGTTCGTCCCCAGCAGTTTCTCGTTCATTAATAAATTCGCTACTTTTATTACTTTAATCTCCCGCAAATTAGTATGGTGTGTAAAAGAGGCGGATCCCTTTTGTTACAGTCAATATCCTCTTCATTAATAAGAAATCGAAATCATAACACCAGATCTCTTTCGATTTGCAATGGGAAGAGAACTCTTCCTATCACTGCTTCCATAAGAAATCGCCTTTATTTTAATAACATTCTCGGTTGTGTTGATGCTTGATTGGAAATCAAATAATCAGTGAATGATTTGTGTTCAATATATAGATTAGCAAGCTGGATGCGCAAGGTATTCATACTAAGAAAGCTAAGGCGATTAGCACTAAAGGGGGTCTAAATGAAAATGGCAACGTATGGTTTTCTTTTACTTGCTAGTTTCTTTTTCTGCTTTTTCATAGATAGATTAAGTCTGTGTTTGTTTTAATTAGAAGTTATGAATGCAAGTTCTGATTTTTAAAGCAAACTTTCTAAGGTATCGTTTGTGAATAAGTGTTCAGATCTAAAATGCTTATTCAGCGAATCCCTTTTGTTACAGTCATTATCCTCTTCTCTAACAAGAAATCGAAATTATAACACCAGAGAAGTCCCTCTTTCGATTTGCAACGGGAAGAGAACTTCTCTTCCTAACACTGCTTCCGTTAGGAATCGTCTTTTTTTCTTTCTTAAATAACATTCTCGGTTGTGCTGATGCATGATTGGAAATCAAATAATCAGTGTATGATTTGTGTTCAATGTAGATAAGCAAGTTGGAGGCTCAACGTATTCCTACTGAGCAAGGTAAGGCAATTAGCACTAAAGTGGTTCTAAATGAAAACGCCCAGGTCTGGATTTTTTTCTTACTCTCTAATTTCCTTTTCTGTTTTTTCAGAGATAGATTAACTCTTGCTTATTTTAATTAAAAGTTCTGAATGCAAGTTCTGGTTTATAAATCAAACTTTCTAAGATACCGTTTGTGAATAAGTGTTCAGATCTGAAATACTTATTCAGTGATTAAGTTTTAAGCACTTTCATACTGGGTTTTTTTATTCTGAAAAAAACATCTATTCAGGTAAAATAATTCAGAACAATTTTAGGCTTTGTTTGTTTAAAACGCTGAAAGCTGGACACTGATAGCTGCATGTAGAATACTGATTGCTGAACGCTGAATGCTGTGTTTTTTTGCACATCTACCATGATTGTTTGGGGTTCGATTTGAGTGGTCTTGAATCGAAATCCTTCACAACAAGTCAAACTTCGATGAAGTTCGTAGAAAAACTATAACCAAATTCTAATATACACATGTAGTGTGGTAGAAATTTCTTGTTTGTTTGTCATTGTGGATTTTTTGAACGTGATTGAAGCAAGTCCCATTTGATTTATTTTGTGTTTGGGTGATTGAGGGGTTGTAACTAACCATGCATTATTGACCACGTTTTTATATGAATACAGATTCTACGCATTGAGAGCATTAAGAACAAGCTTGGCGAATTGCTCGGTGAAATTCGTGCAGCAAACGGCATAAGATGTCATGAAATCAAGTATCCGAACATTTTGACGATGTTACTCCTTGTTAAATATGCAAATGAGAGATCCTTTTTTTCTTATTATAATGTATAATATTCCGAATTATATCTTAATAGGTATGACTTTGAAAAAGAGGTTGGAAAACTTGAACATGAGTTTGGGTGACTCCTTTTCCTTTTCTTTTTGAATTTCGTTCTCTTAGTTTTTTCACTACTTCATGTAATTCTGATATAAACATGTATAAATGCTCCCCATAGTTGACATTCTTATATCACTGGGTAGTTTATTTGTTGAAGGATGTTAGGACGCTTAGAAAAGGAGTACAAAATGTTATGCTTGCAAAGTTGAAAGTTGAATAATGGTAGACTTAATCCACAAAGCCTTAATTTTCTCTCTATTCATATTATGCAATTAATTAAGTAACCTGGAATTATGTCAAATGTTTTGTGGTTGAGTTGCTAATTTTTATGTTTGTGATTAGTTGGCATGAATATTTGTGCCTTTACTTAGTATATTTGAACTTCGAAATGTTTGATGTTCACCAATTTACTTAGTTCTGTGTCTTGGTGTAAAAACATGTATTGAAATGCTTATATTAATTTTTGTTTTAGTGTAACGGGTCATTGTTTTAGCAAACTAGATAGTGCAAAGACTATTGGATTAGTTGGAAAAATTAGTAGGTTTAAGGTCTATTTACTCATTTTTGCTTTGTATTCTTGTGCTTTTGTGGGAGGTTCTTTAAAATTAAGTCGAAGCATCTAAAATTTTAGTTTGATCTATTATCATTTTAAATCAAACTGGCTAAGAGCCGAAAGCGGTTTATCATAACTTTTATTTTATGAATTTGTCTAATTTGGTCAATCAATCATGTGAATTATCTAAATGTATATTGAAATTTATCAGATTATCTTACAAAAAATATTGGTATCAATTTGGGGATAAAGAAATGAATGGTTGTGTTCAGCGATATTAGTTGGTTACTTATGCAAGTTTCCTGTAAATGAGCCCTTTTATATGCCAAGATATTGTAACAAAATTTATTTTTGTTATATATATACAAAATTGTAGACAGACTGGTGAAGCTTTCATCAGCTATCTTAAAAATGTGAGCAATGAGAATCTATGGTGAAACCATATAAAATTTTCTAATTATGTTTATTTTCTGCTAATAAAGAACCCTATATGTTTTGTACAGGAAACTGCTAAATTTTGGGCAAGATCGACTTTCGCATGTTGCTTTGCTTTTTCAGGATTCATTGGGTGCTACACAAACTTTGGCATTAAAAATTAGGTTTAATTTGACAGCCATAACCAAGCCTCACAAAAATGCTTTCTGTGTGTTGTGTGATTTTCATTTTATGCTTTTCTTTAGTTTGAACAAATAGACAGTCTTTTGATGGCTCAGGAAATGTTATGTTTGTTTGCTTGCTTTCTTGGTTAATGTTATGTTTTCTTTGTTCCTTAAAGAATATAATTTGGTATGGGAAAAAACGTCATCTGTATAGTTATGTTAAATTTTGGTGGAAACAAATATGCAAAACGGAAAGTAATTATTTTTACTACAGAAATGCATAAATTATTGATTTCATTTGCATGAGACAGAGAAATAAATACAGTCATTAATTTCTTTTATCTATTGCTAAGAAAAAGGATTGATTTACTTGCTATGTTTGCACATTTTGTTGTCTTTGTAATTTGCTTCTATTGTCGTCTTACCATATCTTGGTAAGATAAGTGATGACTTACATATGTTTCACTGGCTATATATTAGATGTAAACTTTATTGTAAACTCATCCTTGAATGCTACTACTGATCCCTAAATGAAGTGTCTTTTTTTAAAGCTTAATTTGACATTTGGATATGTAACCTATTATTTTGTAATCTTTTGTAATTCTCTCATGAGGCGTAAAATCTCTCTCTTTGAACTGGACGTACACTATATCGACGGAAGTGGAATCAGTATAAATATTGTGATGTATTTTTGTTTTTTTGTTATAGTTATTTACTGTTTGTTTGAAGTAATAAAATAATTGCTATCAAATTAGATTGATGTTCAATTAGCAAACCTGGATTCTATTTATTATTCTTCCGCATTTGTGCAAATTTTGCACAACAAGTTATATATGCATGCGCACATACGTATGTATGTGCGTGTAGAGTTGTTTATTTCTGTTTTCATCTATCAAAAATTATAGATGTTCTTTTTACTACCTCATTGAACAGAATGAGAAATCTACTCGATGGTGCCTTATTTATATATTAGTGTCATGTTCATATAAGGTGATAAGGTGATTATTGTAGTTTCATATCTTTTTAATATTTAGCTCTAAATCAAGTAGCTATGAGATTAAAATTTAGTTTAATATGGGAATGCTGGGCCAAAATTATATTTTACTCACATATTTTATTGGGACCAATCTCCTAATCAGACTCTTTTTTTATGGTGATAACACTATATGTTATTTATCACCCATCTACCGCATTGAAGTTAATTTGACATTAGGTTATTCCATATAAGCAGACAATAACGCTACTAGAAAAGTTTTAAATCGGGCCGATTCTCGCGACGGATAGCATCGACTTAAGTAACTAGCCAAAGCTAGTCGATGTCAAACTTGTCATAAACCGCGAGCTAAACTGAAAAACAGTTCCCTTCCCGCAACCCAAATTCATGTGCGAAATCCCAAAACCCAAAATCCTCACGCGTCGCCTCCGTTTTGCCGAGCCCACCACCGCCAACTAGGGGTGAGCAAAAAAACGAAAAAAACCGAAATCGAATCGAAACCGATAAAAACTGAACCCAAAAAATCCAAAAACGAAACCGAAACCGAAAATCAAAAACCAAACCGTACTAATATTTCATTTTCGGTTTAGGTCCAAATCGAAATGGAAAAACCGAACCGAACCGAATTATAAAATGTTGCACATTGTCTCTTGGGGCATGTT
Source organism: Allium sativum (assembly GCA_030737875.1). Lineage (NCBI taxonomy): Eukaryota > Viridiplantae > Streptophyta > Magnoliopsida > Asparagales > Amaryllidaceae > Allium > Allium sativum. The sequence continues at coordinate 202,364,603 of CM060926.1, read as the reverse complement.
GTTTCATATTATATAGTAAATACACACTGGCCACTTCTTCGCTCACTTGATTTAGCAGAATACAGGTTTAGGGGTAGACTAAAATAAAATGTCCATTTCTTGCTTTTGTAGATTCTTGGATGTTTTGAATTGAAGATGAAAGTTGAGGTGCCAGTAGACTATTTTCTAGAATTTCATGTTGCTGCTGGTCTATTGTAATGTGGTTCACTGGAGTACTCCTACTCATTTCCTTTTTTGTTTCTTGTCTTCGGCTTAGAGCTAGCTAGCTTAGCTTTGTACTACTTCGGATGACTTATAGTCTATTAGTAAAACGACATGGACTTCCCCGTGAAGGAAAGCCCGGATTGAATTGAGAACAACAAAGATCGGAACCCAAACAGAAGAACATTACATTGCTTATTACAACAATTTACATCAGAGTACAAGAATATACAGAGTACGAACCAATATAATACATTTGACAAATATCAGAGATTAAATACATTACTACAGCGGAAAATAATACAAAACACAACTGTAAGTAATACACGGATACAAAAATTTCCGTATATAGCTCCAGCTATAAACCAGGGTCCTGTGAATATAAATCTGCAAAACAAAAACTAATAGCTGCCCGTGCGGAAAATAGGGGCACCTAGAGTTAGGTTAAAACAATAAACTCCAGGTCAGTCATGTGACCGGTGTGAGAACTAAAACGGTTATTAATCTTTATTTTGAAGTTAGGTAAATCAAGGGACCACGCCGTATAGCACGTAACGGGTTTCCTCCTAAGAATACTAGTGCATATAACCAACAGCGCAATGCTAAATAAAGAAAAATGAAGCTATTATAAGAGCCAGGTCCTATCAAACAATGCAACGCAAGCCGGGGGATAGGGTTTTACCTTATAATAACCAAAGCATGCTTGATACGCGAAATTTTATCTTTTGTTATTACTATAAGTGAAGAAAACAACTTCAAATATAAATGTAACAATCATAGGAGGCATGGGTACCGTCTATCATGTCGCCAATACTAGGCTCTACAATTAAATCCGCAATATGATGTATTGGAAGTTGGATTTTCGTCTGTGAACCGAGGCTAGGGATCGTCCTCACCGCTTCGAGACAATCTAGCCCATGTCTCAGGCAAGTACTCAGTCAAGCCTTTAGATCGTCAGGGCCGGTCCACTCGATGTGAATTAAAATTCCTGAACACTGCATTTCCCCGCCCTATGGGGCATAAATGAGCCAAATGACTCCATCGGACCCGGATCATCCGATCTAACCGAGGCGCCTCAAAATCCATCATCCACATAAGCAATGCCAAGCAGTTTAAGCACTGACACCACTTCTAACTAGAAGAAAACGCATGTCCTCCCTGATGTCCATCTCCCGTTTTTGGTTCACACCGGGGTGTGAGGCTCGCGAATCAACGGTACACAAAGCTATGCTATATTAAAGCCATGCTTTGATCATCACCACAAGACTCTGCTTTTCAACAGAAGCCTTGATCATTTGCATCTTACCATGCCACACAGGCAAACCAGTCAATGCAACCGATATCAATCAATCACACAGAATGATATCCAATGTCAGACACACAGTCCATTTACAAGTTCGTTATGGGTCTGAACAAAACCGGAGGCACCTTATTCCGCCTCCCATATGCCCAATGGGGAGTTATCTTCTCGCATATCCATTGATCTCCAAGTACGTCTGTAACACCCCACCTCCGTTAAGGTCACTCACAAAGGGAATGCCTTAACTTTGGTGGAGCATTTTAGTAAACAGAACAGAAACTACAAGACAGATAAAACAGTACTTGAAAATTTTTAACTTTATTACAGCGGAAACAGAAATTAATATGGTTACATCCTTTCAATTTCAGAATTCAAGTACAAAATATCAGTCTTGTACAAAAGCCTTCAAAATGCATGGTTTAAAATCATAATCCCCATGGAACGGAAGCTATACAGAGCCAAGCCATACTTTAAGCACTTCAAGCAAAGAGAAATCCGGATCAAGCTAAAGTATTTCCCTCCTTGGATAACCTGGGGGGGAAACAGAAGAAAGGAGGCGAAACAACAAGGGTCAGACAAAAAGTCTGGCAAGTCCAGTGACTTTCAGCATATGAACAGATAATAATAATATGATATGAACATAAAACTGGATGTGAGATAACTGTAACAGGTGTAGCAGATATAACAGAAAAACAGAATGATATAAACTATTGTTTTACACTTCTCTGCACTAATACTAGTATAGCAGAATTAGGTGTCACCTAATGTCTAAATTGAAGCAGGAACGGGTACAGAATACTTTAACAGAAACAGAATGCTAATAACGGGCCTTTACTACCCGATCAGAAACAGACAGAAGCAGAAACAGATTTATCCCTACGGAAACAGAATGTAGAATTAGGTGTACACTAGTAATGGGCCTTTACCACCCGAACAGACGGTACCACACAGAAACAGACAGGTGTTACCACCCAACAGAAACAGACGGTACCAACAGAAACAGACAGAACTAAGTGTACCCTAAAACCCTACCCCAAGCGATCGGCTCCCTAATACATAAATATCCTGTGTCGGCCCCACAGTAGGGTGTATCACTCCCTAAAGTGACAACCAGTTGGCACATACCTATTTACAGATGTCACGGCGTCTTACATCCTCAGAGGCAGACCGGGATCCATGCACGCACATGACCCGGTTGGAACGCACCATCAACACCCCTCGCCATTATCAGAATGAACCACTTATAATTAGTTCAGTAAGCGTGCCCGGACCCTACCTACTGTTGGGTCAAATTTTTGATACCAGAAAGGGTTACTGACTAATATGGGTCCCAAACAACAGATGACACAAGTAATTCCCCTCCTAACCTTGTGTCCCCAGACTAACAGATCTCAGATTTACTTGTTTACAAGTTCAGACATACAAAATTCAGATTTACTAGTTCACAGATTAAGTTAACAAGTTTTCAGACTAACGGATCAGATGTACAGATTTTTCAGATTTATCTAACTTTGTATTGGGCCTACAGATTCATGGACGGGTTTACTACACCTATTAATCCAGTTGGTTTAACCCTATTTTCCCCCAATACGTTTTAGACGTCATTCTTATCTTAGATTTGCATTAATTAATTATTAATGCCCAGACCTCCCACATTAGGTCGCTAGCTTGTGGCCGCTGGATGGGCCGGGCGGTTCCGGGCAGACTTCTGCCACAAGCCAGACCTAACCTCGTGTCTTAAGCAGGTTATGACTAACTTCTCACATTAGAACCTATTGTTTGCGGCCACTGGATGTGCCGGGCGGTTCCGGGCAGAATTACGCCGCAAACTCATTCTAACCTCGAGTTAGCCATGTTTATCTTTGCGGCCAATTAATTAATAATTTACCGTTTATGCGCACGCCCAATATATATATATGGCAATTCAGATTATATCAATAACAGGATGATTATATCAACACAGCAGATAACAGATTTTAGCAGATAGCAGATTTTCCAGATTATATGACTTAACGGATTTAATAGATTTAGCAACTTAGCAGATTTTGGCATATAACAGGTTAGGCATCTCAACAGACAAATTTAACAGATTTGGCGTTTCAATCTAATTAGCAGTCTAGGCAATATAACAGAACTAGCAGTTTTAGGCAACTTAGCAAATTAGCAAAATAGGCATTTTCAACGGATTCAGTAAATGACAGATTTAGCAGGTTTAATATTTCTAAAGGTTCTATTTACATGCCTTGCCTAAACATAAATTAGGCCTAAATTCATATGCCTAAATAATTGTCATGATTCACAATATGAACATATATTCCATGTTTGCATAAATTTACGTAGCGCAGAATATGGACACAATTTACCATATAACATATGTTCCAATTTTTGTTAAACTAGCATTTTACATGTAAATTATACCAAATATAATCACTAATTACAATGCATGCCATATATCCAAAAATTCCTATTTAGGTGTAATCACAATAATAGATATCCTAGTAAATCTTTACACCTAAGTTTCCATATCTTCTTCTTTTTAAGTCATGAATCATTATGCAAACTATACCCAACAATCTAAATCTTTAAATCATATCTTCTAAAAATCAGATCTTGACTTTTATATGCATTTTGTCCAAAGTCTCAAATCATATGTAATCTTACAACGGTCCCTCTTTTCTTCTATCACAGAATATGTATAGATCCAAATCTAGTTTACAACATATGCTCATCTTTTTCTAATTAATTACAGATCTAAATTACAACATACATTATGCATACAACATATATAAATTATACGTTCATAGTCAAATTTATGCATCCAATCCCAAGTCACATGTCCATTATATTTTATGCCTCAGACCTAAAGTCATACATTCAATTCAGTCTTGTCAAATTTCACATCATTCATTATTTATCCCAAAATTTGCGTTCATACGTTCATCTCTTATGAGATTAGGCACAGGCTCGTGGTAGCCTGGCTATAGAAACAGAAAAGAAGAAAAGGGGATACAGAACGGTCACAGAAAACAGATCTGACAGAAGAGAATATATATACAATCTCAGATTCAGAATTAAAAACATATCAAAATTATAATTAACGTTTATAGCGGAAAATAACTGTACTTGCCTTGATTGGATTAAAGAAAGAACTTTAGTTGTTACAGAATTGTTGCAGAAGCTTTTATCTCAAATTTGAATTTAGGATGATGTTGATTGACTTCTAGCTTTGATTCTAGCAGATAGCGACGCCATTTTTATTTTTAATTAGAAGAAGAGAGCAATGGAGGCTAGAGAATTGTGTTAGAGACTTAGGTTAGGTAGAGTCTAGGGTCATTTTTATAGAGTTTATGAACTGATTAGGACCATCGATGTTGCTTGGATTGATCGTAGCCATTCATTTGAAAGAGAGACCAATTAGAGCCTGCCACCTAGCCCTAATGACAAAGCAAGCTTCTGAAAATCGACCAAACCCAGACCTGGCCAGCCAGGGCTAGACCAGACCTGGCCAGCAGGTCATTTTTGACCTGGGCGCACTTGGCAGGTGCACCAGGTCAAAAATGTACTGGCGCACTTCCCAAGTGCGCCAGTGCATTTTTGTTCTGGCGCACTTCCCAAGTGCGCCAGTGCATTCTGACCCGTTTTCCGGTTTTTCGCCCAACTTCGTTCGTTCATAACTTCTTCATACGATATCCGTTTTACGCAAACTCAGACTCTATCTCAAGCAGAATTCCGAGACGAACGCAATGGCGTATCCCGTTTCCCTTAATTCTTTGATTTGAAATTAATTATACTTTAATTTATGACTTTCACGGTTATAGAATACACGGGGTGTTACATTCTCCCCCACTTAAAAGGATTTCGTCCCCGAAATCTTCAAGTTAAGAAGAATGTGTCCTACCATCCAATCACCCATCTACTCAACCATCATCCACAAGCATCCATTGTCCTTAGAAAACTTCTAATGTTGTATGAACATATGCAAAAGTGTGTGTATATGTTCCTTATCTAATGCAAAGATCAGGCGGTCTACTGATTCAGTTGACCACCTTAATGCGAATTATGTCAGTGCCATGAGTCCAACATGTATGCAATAGAATTCTGATGATATATATTATTTCTATATGAGTGCACAATCATTCACTCAAATGCAACATCCATGTGCTGAATCAACCATTTTGCATCCACAAGAATTGAAAAATGCTCACCCATCCATATGCAGTATGAGAGTGTTTTCGAGCCGATCTAGTGCCTAGTGTGTGTATATGCATCCACGAGCAACCACTTGCATCCACTTGCAACCATCAAACATAACATGTCTCAAACACATGTTTACACCCATTAGTTTCTACCTAAAGTTCAAATATTTGATCGATAGGATATAGTCGAATGATGGAAGCGAGTACAGATAGAACGAAAATTTGGTTCCCATTAGACATGGGTCCTAAGTATCGGGCCCAAAGACCGAAACCAACATCAAATTGACGCCCAGAGGATTACCTTCTTTAGACAATGTCAAAACTGGAAATCCTATAAAAAATATTTAGATATTTACAGACTACTGGTACAGATCAGGTTCCCTAATGGTTCTTAGGAAGCTAAGCATGATAAAATCATACCCCACGAAAACTCAGAATGTATGCGTCATACTTGACGCCTAACACAGATATCCCTCAAACCCCAATCTCAAACAGATGATCCATAACCCTTATGGGTCTGAGTCTACAGCGGAATCAGAAACAATACTAGTATTAAAGTGCAGAATATCGATTACAGAATCAAAATGCCAGAATCAGAATGAGTTTTATTTCAAAAATCAGATAAAGAAATTAAACCTCCTACAGAAAGTTATCCTAATCCTATCCTATCCACTAGCCTCGAAAGTGTTCGCCTTCCATCCAGCAGTTGGTCCTGCCCTCTTCCCTTGTCCTTGTTTCTTCGGGCAGTCCCTAGTGAAGTGTCCTATCTCACCACAGTTGAAGCAAGTGCCCTTCTTTGGATCCACTTTCTTATCGTGTGTCCTATCCATGTCTCCCATGTACTTTCTCCATTCGTGACCTTCCACCAAAATGAAGCTTCATCCTTCATTAACCAAGCAGCTGGTTGAACCTTCCTCCCATCATCTATCTCAAAGGTACCAACAAGTCCTCCACTTCGTTCAGCCAACTTCTAGCCTCGACAACGTCTCAGTCCCATAAAGCGGTTTTCCTCCCATCGCACGGAAGTCCTTACATATCTTAGAAAAAGCATCTATACGCGGAGGAAGAGATTCAAAAAGGGAAAGAGGAAGGAACTCGAAACAAAGAATCGAAAGAAAGATATATGGCTTTTAGGGATTATTTATTTTATTTTTCAAAAATAAGCTTTACCTTTGAAAATACTTCCTTTTTAAATACTTTTTGAAAATAGTTTTCAAAACTTTTTATCAAATCTGGTAACCTTCAGCTCTGATACCAAGTGTAACACCCCACCTCCGTTAAGGTCACTCACAAAGGGAATGCCTTAACTTTGGTGGAGCATTTTAGTAAACAGAACAGAAACTACAAGACAGATAAAACAGTACTTGAAAATTTTTAACTTTATTACAGCGGAAACAGAAATTAATATGGTTACATCCTTTCAATTTCAGAATTCAAGTACAAAATATCAGTCTTGTACAAAAGCCTTCAAAATGCATGGTTTAAAATCATAATCCCCATGGAACGGAAGCTATACAGAGCCAAGCCATACTTTAAGCACTTCAAGCAAAGAGAAATCCGGATCAAGCTAAAGTATTTCCCTCCTTGGATAACCTGGGGGGGAAACGGAAGAAAGGAGGCGAAACAACAAGGGTCAGACAAAAAGTCTGGCAAGTCCAGTGACTTTCAGCATATGAACAGATAATAATAATATGATATGAACATAAAACTGGATGTGAGATAACTGTAACAGGTGTAGCAGATATAACAGAAAAACAGAATGATATAAACTATTGTTTTACACTTCTCTGCACTAATACTAGTATAGCAGAATTAGGTGTCACCTAATGTCTAAATTGAAGCAGGAACGGGTACAGAATACTTTAACAGAAACAGAATGCTAATAACGGGCCTTTACTACCCGATCAGAAACAGACAGAAGCAGAAACAGATTTATCCCTACGGAAACAGAATGTAGAATTAGGTGTACACTAGTAATGGGCCTTTACCACCCGAACAGACGGTACCACACAGAAACAGACAGGTGTTACCACCCAACAGAAACAGACGGTACCAACAGAAACAGACAGAACTAAGTGTACCCTAAAACCCTACCCCAAGCGATCGGCTCCCTAATACATAAATATCCTGTGTCGGCCCCACAGTAGGGTGTATCACTCCCTAAAGTGACAACCAGTTGGCACAGACCTATTTACAGATGTCACGGCGTCTTACATCCTCAGAGGCAGACCGGGATCCATGCACGCACATGACCCTGTTGGAACGCACCATCAACACCCCTCGCCATTATCAGAATGAACCACTTATAATTAGTTCAGTAAGCGTGCCCGGACCCTACCTACTGTTGGGTCAAATTTTTGATACCAGAAAGGGTTACTGACTAATATGGGTCCCAAACAACAGATGACACAAGTAATTCCCCTCCTAACCTTGTGTCCCCAGACTAACAGATCTCAGATTTACTTGTTTACAAGTTCAGACATACGGAATTCAGATTTACTAGTTCACAGATTAAGTTAACAAGTTTTCAGACTAACGGATCAGATGTACAGATTTTTCAGATTTGTCTAACTTTGTATTGGACCTACAGATTCATGGACGGGTTTACTACACCTATTAATCCAGTTGGTTTAACCCTATTTTCCCCCAATACGTTTTAGACGTCATTCTTATCTTAGATTTGCATTAATTAATTATTAATGCCCAGACCTCCCACATTAGGTCGCTAGCTTGTGGCCGCTGGATGGGCCGGGCGGTTCCGGGCAGACTTCTGCCACAAGCCAGACCTAACCTCGTGTCTTAAGCAGGTTATGACTAACTTCTCACATTAGAACCTATTGTTTGCGGCCACTGGATGTGCCGGGCGGTTCCGGGCAGAATTACGCCGCAAACTCATTCTAACCTCGAGTTAGCCATGTTTATCTTTGCGGCCAATTAATTAATAATTTACCGTTTATGCGCACGCCCAATATATATATATATATGGCAATTCAGATTATATCAATAACAGGATGATTATATCAACACAGCAGATAACAGATTTTAGCAGATAGCAGATTTTCCAGATTATATGACTTAACGGATTTAATAGATTTAGCAACTTAGCAGATTTTGGCATATAACAGGTTAGGCATCTCAACAGACAAATTTAACAGATTTGGTGTTTCAATCTAATTAGCAGTCTAGGCAATATAACAGAACTAGCAGTTTTAGGCAACTTAGCAAATTAGCAAAATAGGCATTTTCAACGGATTCAGTAAATGACAGATTTAGCAGGTTTAATATTTCTAAAGGTTCTATTTACATGCCTTGCCTAAACATAAATTAGGCCTAAATTCATATGCCTAAATAATTGTCATGATTCACAATATGAACATATATTCCATGTTTGCATAAATTTACATAGCGCAGAATATGGACACAATTTACCATATAACATATGTTCCAATTTTTGTTAAACTAGCATTTTACATGTAAATTATACCAAATATAATCACTAATTACAATGCATGCCATATATCCAAAAATTCCTATTTAGGTGTAATCACAATAATAGATATCCTAGTAAATCTTTACACCTAAGTTTCCATATCTTCTTCTTTTTAAGTCATGAATCATTATGCAAACTATACCCAACAATCTAAATCTTTAAATCATATCTTCTAAAAATCAGATCTTGACTTTTATATGCATTTTGTCCAAAGTCTCAAATCATATGTAATCTTACAACGGTCCCTCTTTTCTTCTATCACAGGATATGTATAGATCCAAATCTAGTTTACAACATATGCTCATCTTTTTCTAATTAATTACAGATCTAAATTACAACATACATTATGCATACAACATATATAAATTATACGTTCATAGTCAAATTTATGCATCCAATCCCAAGTCACATGTCCATTATATTTTATGCCTCAGACCTAAAGTCATACATTCAATTCAGTCTTGTCAAATTTCACATCATTCATTATTTATCCCAAAATTTGCGTTCATACGTTCATCTCTTATGAGATTAGGCACAGGCTCGTGGTAGCCTGGCTATAGAAACAGAAAAGAAGAAAAGGGGATACAGAACGGTCACAGAAAACAGATCTGACAGAAGAGAATATATATACAATCTCAGATTCAGAATTAAAAACATATCAAAATTATAATTAACGTTTATAGCGGAAAATAACTGTACTTGCCTTGATTGGATTAAAGAAAGAACTTTAGTTGTTACAGAATTGTTGCAGAAGCTTTTATCTCAAATTTGAATTTAGGATGATGTTGATTGACTTCTAGCTTTGATTCTAGTATATAGCGACGCCATTTTTATTTTTAATTAGAAGAAGAGAGCAATGGAGGCTAGAGAATTGTGTTAGAGACTTAGGTTAGGTAGAGTCTAGGGTCATTTTTATAGAGTTTATGAACTGATTAGGACCATCGATGTTGCTTGGATTGATCGTAGCCATTCATTTGAAAGAGAGACCAATTAGAGCCTGCCACCTAGCCCTAATGACAAAGCAAGCTTCTGAAAATCGACCAAACCCAGACCTGGCCAGCCAGGGCTAGACCAGACCTGGCCAGCAGGTCATTTTTGACCTGGGCGCACTTGGCAGGTGCACCAGGTCAAAAATGTACTGGCGCACTTCCCAAGTGCGACAGTGCATTTTTGTTCTGGCGCACTTCCCAAGTGCGCCAGTGCATTCTGACCCGTTTTCCAGTTTTTCGCCCAACTTCGTTCGTTCATAACTTCTTCATACGGTATCCGTTTTACGCAAACTCAGACTCTATCTCAAGCAGAATTCCGAGACGAACGCAATGGCGTATCCCGTTTCCCTTAATTCTTTGATTTGAAATTAATTATACTTTAATTTATGACTTTCACGGTTATAGAATACACGGGGTGTTACATTCTCCCCCACTTAAAAGGATTTCGTCCCCGAAATCTTCAAGTTAAGAAGAATGTGTCCTACCATCCAATCACCCATCTACTCAACCATCATCCACAAGCATCCATTGTCCTTAGAAAACTTCTAATGTTGTATGAACATATGCAAAAGTGTGTGTATATGTTCCTTATCTAATGCAAAGATCAGGCGGTCTACTGATTCAGTTGACCACCTTAATGCGAATTATGTCAGTGCCATGAGTCCAACATGTATGCAATAGAATTCTGATGATATATATTATTTCTATATGAGTGCACAATCATTCACTCAAATGCAACATCCATGTGCTGAATCAACCATTTTGCATCCACAAGAATTGAAAAATGCTCACCCATCCATATGCAGTATGAGAGTGTTTTCGAGCCGATCTAGTGCCTAGTGTGTGTATATGCATCCACGAGCAACCACTTGCATCCACTTGCAACCATCAAACATAACATGTCTCAAACACATGTTTACACCCATTAGTTTCTACCTAAAGTTCAAATATTTGATCGATAGGATATAGTCGAATGATGGAAGCGAGTACAGATAGAACGAAAATTTGGTTCCCATTAGACATGGGTCCTAAGTATCGGGCCCAAAGACCGAAACCAACATCAAATTGACGCCCAGAGGATTACCTTCTTTAGACAATGTCAAAACTGGAAATCCTATAAAAAGTATTTAGATATTTACAGACTACTGGTACAGATCAGGTTCCCTAATGGTTCTTAGGAAGCTAAGCATGATAAAATCATACCCCACGAAAACTCAGAATGTATGCGTCATACTTGACGCCTAACACAGATATCCCTCAAACCCCAATCTCAAACAGATGATCCATAACCCTTATGGGTCTGAGTCTACAGCGGAATCAGAAACAATACTAGTATTAAAGTGCAGAGTATCGATTACAGAATCAAAATGCCAGAATCAGAATGAGTTTTATTTCAAAAATCAGATAAAGAAATTAAACCTCCTACAGAAAGTTATCCTAATCCTATCCTATCCACTAGCCTCGAAAGTGTTCGCCTTCCCTCCAGCAGTTGGTCCTGCCCTCTTCCCTTGTCCTCGTTTCTTCGGGCAGTCCCTAGTGAAGTGTCCTATCTCACCACAGTTGAAGCAAGTGCCCTTCTTTGGATCCACTTTCTTATCGTGTGTCCTATCCATGTCTCCCATGTACTTTCTCCATTCGTGACCTTCCACCAAAATGAAGCTTCATCCTTCATTAACCAAGCAGCTGGTTGAACCTTCCTCCCATCATCTATCTCAAAGGTACCAACAAGTCCTCCACTTCGTTCAGCCAACTTCTAGCCTCGACAACGTCTCAGTCCCATAAAGCGGTTTTCCTCCCATCGCACGGAAGTCCTTACATATCTTAGAAAAAGCATCTATACGCGGAGGAAGAGATTCAAAAAGGGAAAGAGGAAGGAACTCGAAACAAAGAATCGAAAGAAAGATATATGGCTTTTAGGGATTATTTATTTTATTTTTCAAAAATAAGCTTTACCTTTGAAAATACTTCCTTTTTAAATACTTTTTGAAAATAGTTTTCAAAACTTTTTATCAAATCTGGTAACCTTCAGCTCTGATACCAAGTGTAACACCCCACCTCCGTTAAGGTCACTCACAAAGGGAATGCCTTAACTTTGGTGGAGCATTTTAGTAAACAGAACAGAAACTACAAGACAGATAAAACAGTACTTGAAAAATTTTAACTTTATTACAGCGGAAACAGAAATTAATATGGTTACATCCTTTCAATTTCAGAATTCAAGTACAAAATATCAGTCTTGTAAAAAAGCCTTCAAAATGCATGGTTTAAAATCATAATCCCCATGGAACGGAAGCTATACAGAGCCAAGCCATACTTTAAGCACTTCAAGCAAAGAGAAATCCGGATCAAGCTAAAGTATTTCCCTCCTTGGATAACCTGGGGGGGGGGAAACGGAAGAAAGGAGGCGAAACAACAAGGGTCAGACAAAAAGTCTGGCAAGTCCAGTGACTTTCAGCATATGAACAGATAATAATAATATGATATGAACATAAAACTGGATGTGAGATAACTGTAACAGGTGTAGCAGATATAACAGAAAAACAGAATGATATAAACTATTGTTTTACACTTCTCTGCACTAATACTAGTATAGCAGAATTAGGTGTCACCTAATGTCTAAATTGAAGCAGGAACGGGTACAGAATACTTTAACAGAAACAGAATGCTAATAACGGGCCTTTACTACCCGATCAGAAACAGACAGAAGCAGAAACAGATTTATCCCTACGGAAACAGAATGTAGAATTAGGTGTACACTAGTAATGGGCCTTTACCACCCGAACAGACGGTACCACACAGAAACAGACAGGTGTTACCACCCAACAGAAACAGACGGTACCAACAGAAACAGACAGAACTAAGTGTACCCTAAAACCCTACCCCAAGCGATCGGCTCCCTAATACATAAATATCCTGTGTCGGCCCCACAGTAGGGTGTATCACTCCCTAAAGTGACAACCAGTTGGCACAGACCTATTTACAGATGTCACGGCGTCTTACATCCTCAGAGGCAGACCGGGATCCATGCACGCACATGACCCGGTTGGAACGCACCATCAACACCCCTCGCCATTATCAGAATGAACCACTTATAATTAGTTCAGTAAGCGTGCCCGGACCCTACCTACTGTTGGGTCAAATTTTTGATACCAGAAAGGGTTACTGACTGATATGGGTCCCAAACAACAGATGACACAAGTAATTCCCCTCCTAACCTTGTGTCCCCAGACTAACAGATCTCAGATTTACTTGTTTACAAGTTCAGACATACAGAATTCAGATTTACTAGTTCACAGATTAAGTTAACAAGTTTTCAGACTAACGGATCAGATGTACAGATTTTTCAGATTTGTCTAACTTTGTATTGGGCCTACAGATTCATGGACGGGTTTACTACACCTATTAATCCAGTTGGTTTAACCCTATTTTCCCCCAATACGTTTTAGACGTCATTCTTATCTTAGATTTGCATTAATTAATTATTAATGCCCAGACCTCCCACATTAGGTCGCTAGCTTGTGGCCGCTGGATGGGCCGGGCGGTTCCGGGAAGACTTCTGCCACAAGCCAGACCTAACCTCGTGTCTTAAGCAGGTTATGACTAACTTCTCACATTAGAACCTATTGTTTGCGGCCACTGGATGTGCCGGGCGGTTCCGGGCAGAATTACGCCGCAAACTCATTCTAACCTCGAGTTAGCCATGTTTATCTTTGCAGCCAATTAATTAATAATTTACCGTTTATGCGCACGCCCAATATATATATATGCCAATTCAGATTATATCAATAACAGGATGATTATATCAACACAGCAGATAACAGATTTTAGCAGATAGCAGATTTTCCAGATTATATAACTTAACGGATTTAATAGATTTAGCAACTTAGCAGATTTTGGCATATAATAGGTTAGGCATCTCAACAGACAAATTTAACAGATTTGGCGTTTCAATCTAATTAGCAGTCTAGGCAATATAACAGAACTAGCAGTTTTAGGCAACTTAGCAAATTAGCAAAATAGGCATTTTCAACGGATTTAGTAAATGACAGATTTAGCAGGTTTAATATTTCTAAAGGTTCTATTTACATGCCTTGCCTAAACATAAATTAGGCCTAAATTCATATGCCTAAATAATTGTCATGATTCACAATATGAACATATATTCCATGTTTGCATAAATTTACATAGCGCAGAATATGGACACAATTTACCATATAACATATGTTCCAATTTTTGTTAAACTAGCATTTTACATGTAAATTATACCAAATATAATCATTAATTACAATGCATGCCATATATCCAAAAATTCCTATTTAGGTGTAATCACAATAATAGATATCCTAATTAATGTAAATCTTTACTCCTAAGTTTCCATATCTTCTTCTTTTTAAGTCATGAATCATTATGCAAACTATACCCAACAATCTAAATCTTTAAATCATATCTTCTAAAAATCAGATCTTGACTTTTATATGCATTTTGTCCAAAGTCTCAAATCATATGTAATCTTACAATGGTCCCTCTTTTCTTCTATCACAGAATATGTATAGATCCAAATCTAGTTTACAACATATGCTCATCTTTTTCTAATTAATTACAGATCTAAATTACAACATACATTATGCATACAACATATATAAATTATATGTTCATAGTCAAATTTATGCATCCAATCCCAAGTCACATGTCCATTATATTTTATGCCTCAGACCTAAAGTCATACATTCAATTCAGTCTTGTCAAATTTCACATCATTCATTATTTATCTCAAAATTTGCGTTCATACGTTCATCTCTTATGAGATTAGGCACAGGCTCGTGGTAGCCCGGCTATAGAAACAGAAAAGATGAAAAGGGGATACAGAACGGTCACAGAAAACAGATCTGACAGAAGAGAATATATATACAATCTCAGATTCAGAATTAAAAACATATCAAAATTATAATTAACGTTTATAGCGGAAAATAACTGTACTTGCCTTGATTGGATTAAAGAAAGAACTTTAGTTGTTACAGAATTGTTGCAGAAGCTTTTATCTCAAATTTGAATTTAGGATGATGTTGATTGACTTCTAGCTTTCATTCTAGCAGAGTAGCGACGCCATTTATATTTTTAATTAGAAGAAGAGAGCAATGGAGGCTAGAGAATTGTGTTAGAGACTTAGGTTAGGTAGAGTCTAGGGTCATTTTTATAGAGTTTATGAACTGATTAGGACCATCGATGTTGCTTGGATTGATCGTAGCCATTCATTTGAAAGAGAGACCAATTAGAGCCTGCCACCTAGCCCTAATGACAAAGCAAGCTTCTGAAAATCGACCAAACCCAGACCTGGCCAGCCAGGGCTAGACCAGACCTGGCCAGCAGGTCATTTTTGACCTGGGCGCACTTGGCAGGTGCGCCAGGTCAAAAATGTACTGGCGCACTTCCCAAGTGCGCCAGTGCATTTTTGTTCTGGCGCACTTCCCAAGTGCGCCAGTGCATTCTGACCCGTTTTCCGGTTTTTCGCCCAACTTCGTTCGTTCATAACTTCTTCATACGATATCTGTTTTACGCAAACTCAGACTCTATCTCAAGCAGAATTCCGAGACGAACGCAATGGCGTATCCCGTTTCCCTTAATTCTTTGATTTGAAATTAATTATACTTTAATTTATGACTTTCACGGTTATAGAATACACGGGGTGTTACAACGTCTGGACGATCACCACCTTTTCCATTGTCTTGGGTGTATAGCCCATTCAAGACGGCAGAAATCATCCAAACGATGTGAAGACCTCCGGTCTTCAACCACCGTCTTCATCTTCGACTTATCGTCGAATCAGTTATTCAGAATGGGTATAAACCCGGCCTTTCCAAATAACTCGCGTATATAATAAACAAGTGTTACACAAACGCAACGTACGCCTCATTCCAATCCACAATTTTATTTTATTCAAATATTCTTATTCTTTGGGAAGGTTGCCATTAATTTTATCAAAGATAAATTCTTTAAAATTTGTTCTTTAATCTTCCTTTGGATATCATTTCAAACCATTTTAAGGTTTCCCAAACTAGTCGGGATTAACGAACCTTACCAAAGTAATCCTTTATTTAATTTCCCAATCCCAACCTATTTATCCCATGGAGCAAAAATGGCAATACTCCACCTCTAACACCACAGTGTTATCAGTAAATTTAATTACCATTTCACATTCAAATCTAATCAAAGATTTAACTATCGCTTGGAGAAAAACTTGTGATACCCCATTCTCGATCATTTCATGAATTTGATAATTTAATTATCTCATTCACATCCCAATCTAATTAAAGATTCATTAAAACTCTAATTCAGTTTTAATCTCAAAAATCGTTACTTAATGATTTTTCAAAGTTAAGAAATAAATCTTCTCTTAACTGAGTTAAAGAACTAATGTCATTTAAAACGGAGTTCACAATAAACCCAAAATCTCATTCCATCAATATCTAACCGTAAATTAGTAAGAGAACAATTCCCTAAGTATTAACCCCGAAGGCCGAAACCAACATCAGATCAATACCCAAGAAACCATTCGACTTAACTAATCTCCAATTAGTTTCTAATTTTCTTAACTCCCTTGGGTTTAAGAATAGAGTTAGTGATGACACCGTTCACGAAAAACCCAAAATCCAATTCAATATTAAGTATAAGGCTCTGAATAGAAAATATATCGGCTTATATTCAATATCGAATTCTGAAACCGACAAATATCGTATTGGAAATAACGATATAAAATATATCTTTCAAATTTCCATATCAATACTTGTATAATCACAAAATGAAACATCGAAATATCTCGAAGTTAATTTCGACTCAAATCCATTCCAATTCGTATATTGGAAATTCTGGTTATTTTAAAACACATTCTAAATCCCATTTATTTCTTTAAAAATAATTGGATTCTAATTCTAGATAATGACTAGTTCAATTCGATAAAAATCTCTTTTTATCTTTTCAAATATTGAGTTTTTCATCCCAATTCTTCCCAAATCATTATGATTTTACACAAATTATTAATATTTTTAGTAATTTTATCAAGGCCCGTACAGTTAATTTCCATCAACGGTCGTCGAACTGCACTTACAGCGACCTTTTCCAAATTCTATTTGGACATAATTCCAAATCCAACCGTTAGATTTCAAATTTCTTATATTCGTTGGAAAGCTCTTTTCGATACAAACCAAATGGTTCCGGTTTTAGGAAAATCCAACGGTCGGATCTCCCGTAACATCAATTCGAAGTCAATGGTCGAAATTTGCGAACGGCCACGGCGCGGCGCGTTCTATTCAGGCCACTAATATATATATATATATATATATATATATATAATATAGGGTGCGTTTTTTACAGGTCCCTATTAACGTTTTAAATTAGGCTCACATCCGGTGATAAACTTATTGTAAATTTAGTCCCTATTTTTTGAAAATGCAGTAAAAAATTAAAAAAAAAATATAAAAAAATCACATAAATTCGTATTAAAATAAAACAATTAAACGGAAAAAAATTCATGTGAAAAAACATCAACAACCACATCAAAATCAAGAATTACACAGAAAACAAAGAAATGCAGCAAAATGCATCAACAAATGCATATATTTCATATAGTTGCATACATATATGCATTTATTCCATTTTCACGACAATACTGCAACATAAATGCATACATGTATGCACATACTGTGAATACATGCACCTTCTAATGCATTTACTTAAGAACTTCATACATACGTGAATATTTTTCACGTTTGCATTGATTTTTACATATTTGCATACGTGTATGCAGGAATATTGGAAAACAGCATATATGGACGCAGTTTTTCAAGAGAGGTGCAAAAATATGTGCATGTGTATACAGATAGTTGCATACATGTGTGCAACTATTGGTAAAAATTACACAGATATATGCAACTTTTTTTTTTGTTCCGTAGGCTTCTATGGAGGTTTCCAGAATTTAGAATTTTTTTTATTTTTTTTAAACAGAGCCGGATAATTTTTTTCTCCAGAAAATGAAAAACATGGAAGTAGCTAACAGTAGAAGGCGGAAGCTTCACAAAGTTCCAAGCACATAGGAAAAAGAGGGGGTGGGTTTACAATTGAAATATAGGAGGGATGTGAGGTGTATTAAGTTTCAAAATAGGGATGTGAGCCTAGTATTAACTATAATATATATATTATATATATTTTGTTCAAAACGTATTTTCTAAATTTTGTTTTAAAACAATTCCCACTTTTACTTCAATTTTAAATCAAAATTGAATAATCTCTACCATTAAAATATTTTATTGATAATATTTTCTAAATATCAGATTTTGAAATCTTTTCCTTTTCGATATTCGTTGTAAAACGAATAAAATCGATATAAATATCGTTCGCGTCAAAATGACGCAACTCTAATCAATACAGCTTCACATATTTCAATATTTTAATCCTTTACTGAATATTATTTCAAAATATTCCCTATTTAAAATATTTGTTATTTTTAAAATATTATTTCTTTCTGAACCGGAATCAGACACAGTCAATCACAATATAATGTGATTATATGGATTTCATACAACATATGTATACAACAACTATGATAAAGAATCAACCATCAACCAGAGTGCGTTCTACACTGCATAAGCATTAAATATAAATATTTAACGCTTACAACAATCTGTCAACCTAACGATTGACATACCACTAAACAGTTGGGATTAGTGTATGTCAAATATCATTCCAACACCCGTGTTGGGTTTCAACCAACAAATACTGAATATTATTTGTGCAGTTGGGCAATGTGTAAAATTTATCGTCCCAATCAATATCAGTCAAATTAGTGTACATAAACAAATCGTCTGATTTGTAAATGAATATTTATTTTATTCACATACACGTTAAAAATTATATTTTTAATGATAAAATATTTATTCGGTTCATTAACACTGTAAAAATGATATTTTTATTTTTCTAATATATTTTAGAAAATTTCGGCGGCATAACGGCGCGATACTAGGTCTGGTATAAGGTCTAGCCTTATCCCCAATCCACCAATGGCCCGCGCCATACACATACCAATTCTAACCAATTCATTTCAATCCCCTAACCAAATTTAACCAAATTATCCAATCAACCAAACCAAATTCAATCACACAATCAAACAAAGAATTCGTCTATGGTCTGTGGACGACGGGTGTCGGGTGCTACTAAGCATCGTCAGCTTCCTAGTATATTTTAACAAGAAAATAAAATTTAAAGTGAGAAGTTCTCACCAAGAGCTAAACCAAACGCTGCGACTCTTCTTATGTAGAAAATCTCCGCCGCGGTTTCAACGAGATCTGTTTCACGGAATTTATATTAAAAATCATATTTTTATAACGCTACTTTCCATATAAAGATTATATTTTTATTTCAAATCTCTATACATAAAAATCGTATCTTTTTTTTCGCTATTCATATCATAAAAATCACATTTTTATAATACCACTTCATGATAAAAATAAAGCTCATATTTTTATTTCACTTCTCATATAATAAAAATCTCATTCTTTGCTTCTATAAAAATCGATTCTTTTTTTTTTAAATTTCGACCTTCCTTCTTTGTAAAAATTCAATCTTTTACTTTTTAAAAAAAAATTCAATCTTTGTCCTGATTCCGTTCATAACATTAATACGATAAAAATCATAATTTTTTACCGTTATTCATATATGAAAAATCATATCATATCTTTCTAAGGATAAAAATCAAAACTTTTTAATCAAAAGAAAATAAAAATAAAACTGAATTTTAAAACTATGTTTTATATAAAACAAATATATTTTAATAAGCTAAAAATAAAATCAGAAAGAAGCTTACATTGATCGAAGAAGGGAGGGGTTTTGTGTGACGACCCCCAATACCCCTTACCAGGATGTTAAGGATAATCGTTGGAAGATAACACATTAATCATCATTATCAGATCACAGATAATAGCATAAACATAAAATAGAATAATCTACACACATATGACAGCGGAATCATATAGATATCACCACATCAGATAGCACAGTGCAGGATACTACTTAGTGCATAATAATACATAATCAGTCACCATCGCCAGAGGCGGAATCATACATAAAGAGTACACAAAATAAATATCAGTCTGCATCGCCTGTGGCGGAATCATAATAATATACAATAAATGGCGGAAAGAGTCAAAGTCATCTCGATGTAGTCAAGCCTCGCCATAGCCAAAAGAGCACCAGATACCTGTAACTAGGCTGCCTGTGTGAAAATGAGGGCACCCGAGTTTGCAAGGTGAAACAAACTACGAGTCAGTAATGGGACTGGTATGAGAAATCTATTTAACTTATTAAAAACAACAATAAAGCAAATCAAAGTACCACGCCACTTTCGCGGAACGGGTTTACTCCAATGAGTGCTAGTGCATGAAATAAAGTAAATGATTAAGTCATCATAATGCTTTTTATCAAAACGAATCCATCATAAGACTCAGGTCCCATCACACAATGCAACGCAAGCCGGAGGATAGAGTTTTACCTTATAATGGCCAAAAATGCTTCATACGAATAAAACAAAGTGTTTGGTATTATTACTAGTGCATATATGTTTCAAAAGCAAATTCACTCATAAATATCAAACCTAGGTGGCATAGCTGCCATCTACTATGTCACCATACTAGTAATACAATCACATTCGCACAATTCGTATTGGAAATTGGATTCCATCATGAGTCGAGGCAAGGGGCAAGCTCCTCTCCGATTCGAGACACTCTAGCAAATGTCCCAGGACCGCACACAGCAATCCCATGGATCCTCCAAGGACGGTCCTCTCTTACTTTTGAGGATTGGAAGTTCCTGAACACACGTTTCCCGGTCCTTACAGACCTATAATCGAGGCGCCTCGCATTCCAACAACCACACAGGTGAAAAGTATATAATGTCAGTGCTGGTAGGTCACTGACACCACCATAGCTAGAAAGAAACGTCATGCACTCCTTGGGTCCTTATCCCGTTTTTGACTCATACCGAGGTGTGAGGCTCGCGAATCCACGACATACACAAAGCTGCGTCACACAAACCATGCTTTGATCATCAACCACAAGACTTTGCTTTGCAACAGAAGCCTTGATCAAATGCCACTTAGGCGTGCCACACAGGCAATTCCCTCCATGCGACTGATTTCCATCTATATATAACCTCTGAGCTCGTACGTTTCAGAGAAGGGCGTTAAGCAAGAGAATAAATTCTCCGCCGCCAAACAGATATATATTCAATAGAGATCAATCAGCATAGAGAAAAATCCAATGTCAGACACACAGTCCATTTACAAGTTCGTCCTGGGTTTGAACGAAGCCGGAGGCACCAATTCCTCGCTTATCCGCACAATCAACAGTATGTCTGGACGGCTACTACTTCAGCTCCTTCACGGTAGCTACTCCAATCACGAGCATCAGTAGCGCCCATCCATCCAAAGTGAAGATCGTCGGTCTTCAACCGTCTTCAACTTTTCGACTTCACATCGTCGATCGATTATTTGAAATGAGTTTAAACTCGGCCTTTTCAAATAACCCACGTATATTTAGATTTTCAAATCAATTCATCACATGGTTAAATCATTCAACATTCACACATCAAGCAAACCAAGCAAAATCGGTTTATTTCCATTCTATATCATCAATAATATTTTTCAACGATATATTGCCATTTTTATTTATTTAAAAATGGCCATATTCAATTAAACGACATTACAGGTCGTGCGGAAGCACTAGCACTGTTTTTCACTAAATTTGTTTTACACATATCTAAAAATCTAACCGTTGGATCATCACAAATTTTATACCATTAGAAAGATCATTTCAAAACGAATCCAACAGGCCCAATTTTGGGAAAATCCGACGGTCGGATCTCCCACACTAGTCGTTTGAAATCACGGTTTCAAATTACGAACTGCAGCGTCGTTATTCAATTTAATTTAATTATATATATATATATATATATAATCGATTCTGGCGCTGTTTTTCTTCAGATTTGAATTAAACATTCCAGACAATCCAACCGTCGGATCTTCACAAAGTTGGTGCCGTTGGAAATATATTTCCAAGGCGAACCCAACGGTTGCGGTTTCGGGAAAATTCAACGGTCGGATTTCCCGCACTAGTCGTTTGAAATCACGGTTTCAAAACACGAACTGCACGACCTCGTTTCGTTTTAATTTCATTATATTTATATATTTATATAAATATAGTTCATTCGACGAATTCAATATCGTTTTCACTTCAAATATTTCACTAACGCCTTTAAATTTTGGAAAATTTTGCCATAACCTCCTTTGTACGGGAGGGGTCGGGAAAATTCCCAAATAGCCACACGGGCGTCTCATATCGAGAAGAAAAAGAAAAAGCCAAGCGGCTAGCCAATAGGCTCATAAAATCATCACCCAAACAAAACAGTAAACATGTACCTATTTGTCGGGCACAAAATTTTATTCCTCTTCTCTAGCCTCTTTGCTATAACCTGTTCAATAAATATGCATGTACATATATGCGATTTTCATCACTTATCATTTTCTATTCAATTTCATTTTCAGTTCACTTTGGTTTAAAGTCACCATTCATTCTAATGTTGCATACATAAGCAAAAATCACATCATTAGCTAATTAATGAATATTTCAACTCATGCATATTTATTTGAACAAGTGGTTATTTTTAACACTTCACATTTCAATAAAAATGGTACTTTTAGCGAACTAAAATATATTTCAACAAATGACTATTTTATTTCGTTCCTTCACATGTTAAAAATAATATTCACTTCACCAATATTTATTTCAACACTAGTATATCTTTAGCGAAGCACATATATGATAAAAATAGTATTTTCACCATCTAAAATATTTATTCAACAAATGAATATTTTTAACGTTTCATAGCTTCAATAAAAATGTAATTTTTATTGTTCTATCTTTTTATTCAACACATGAATTTTTCCAACACACACACTTCTCAACACATGAGCATTTCCACACATGGATAGTTTATATAGTTTGTTTATATAAGAAAGATGAAATTTTTATTGTTGAAACTATTTGTATATAAGGCGAATATTTTACATACTTCATATATATTATAAAAATGTGATTTTTATGGTTTAAACACTTCATTCATTCACACATGAATTTAATTTTTACACAACACTTCTCAACACATGAGCATTTCCACACATGGATATAGTTTCAACACATGACTTTAATTTCAACGCATGAAGACAATTTCAACATATGAAAATAATTCTAACACATGAATATTATTCAAAATTTCGGCAGCATAACGGCAGGGTAGTTAAAACCGGGACCGTCCCTAGTACGGCTCCTCGCTCTACCTTAAAACCTCGTGGTTTTTGACAATGGGGATTCATGCATCTAATTCGCACGCAGGTGGCATGTTTTATTTTTATTTCCACAATTATTTCCAATTCATTTCAATCACCAATGGGTATTTTTCAACCACAACCAAACAATATCAACCACAAACAATTATTCAACCAATTGAATTTCCCACTCAATTATTCACACCACTTCACAACAATAAATATCGTCCATGGTTTGTGGACGAGTGGAGTATATATATGTATATATATTCTATATTTCACTTGCATTTCAACACATATATCGATTAAACAATGCATGTATAATTCATACTCTGCTCATACAACCTATACTATCCATGTATATGTGGTATACAACACGCATATAAATTATATAGCGTTTATATAATTTATACATGACATTTTCTATTTAATTTCATTTGATTTAGATATCTCACCTTGGTTTTCGGAGTGCTAAAAATCGTAGATGGCTCGGAAAAATCCGTGGTCTTTTCTATGTGGTAGAGAGCCTCCTTGTGGTCGTGATGTTTCCTTTCACGATGGTTCAAAACTAGGGTTGCGGTTTTCGCGAGAACCGAGGCACGAGGGGATGATCGGAGGGTTGGACGTGGAAGAGGGAGGAGAGGGGAGTCGATCGGTGGTGGTCTTGGCTGGAGCAAACGCCTGTAGCGGCGGCGGCAGGGCTGGGAAGGCGGCGGTTTTGGGTCGACGATTCTCGTCGATGCGGCGATGGGGAGCGTCGAGGTGGGGTCGGATTTGAAGGGGGGAGGGAGGCGCGTCGACTGGTAGTGGTGGCGGAGGCTGGAGATGGCCGTGGCGGCGGCGATTGGCCAGGGAAGGATCGACAACGTGGATCGTCGGTGGGAGAGAGAAACGAGGGTTTTTTTTTAAATTAATGAAAGAAAAATCTGATTGGCCAAAGGTTTTATTAACTTTTTAAATAGTGTTTTCTCAGACGAACTCCTTTTCAAACCCAACGACTGTCACCCCTAGCTAAATACCCCCATCCCGGACAATTTGGGATATGTTTCGTTGGCCAATTCGACTGTTACAGTCTGTTATTCTTCAAATTAAAGTATAAAACATTTAATTTTAACTTTGAACGTACATTACAATTTGCCAGGGCCACAAACTGATTCGAAAAATTCTCGAAAAATAATTCTAGCTATGTTTTGACTCTAAGGTCCCAACAAAACTGATTTCATCGAATTCTGAGATCGTTTGAAAAATGGCCATTTTCTGGTCGATCCAATTTAACAGAAATTGACCAAACACATTTTCTTTTGCCCCGCTCACATACTAGCTTCAAAAATTATGAAATTTGAAACCTAGCAATAGTTTGACATCCCGGACCCAACAAAAGTGGTTTCGTCGAATTCCGAGGTCGTTTGCAAAATATCAATTTTCCAGGGCTATATTCCATATAACGACCTTTCTGAAAATTCATTTGGCCATAACTTTTGATTCCCGTTATGAAACTTCGATTTTTCAGATTCGTTAGAAAGGTATTCACTAAGAGATTTAAATATTTTTGGTTTCGCTAAAATCCGGTATTTTTTCCACCCGGGACAGTCAGACAAAGTTTGAATTCAAATTTTGAAACTACCTCACTATTTCTGATTCATGATTTTATTGAAATATTCTATTTCAGTTGTTCAAATTGCATTGAAATAACCAATTTAAAATTTTTTAAATTGGCTCGTATTTTCCGGGTTGTTACATTTTGCTCGTTGTTGAACGGAGAGGGTGGGAGTTTTCCACGCTGGCGTTGGCGTTGCTTGGAGGGGGCTCGCAGCAGGTGGTGGTGGCACGGTGTAGGCGGTTCAGCACATCGGAGGGAGGGGCTTCGATTGGGGAAAAGGGGGTGGCGGCTAGGTCAAATCGAAGGGGGCTGACACGAGGAAGAGAGAGGAGAGAAGGCGGAGAAGGGGAGGGCAGAATGATCGGAGGCCCTCCGACGTGGAGCAGCGCGGCGGCGTGAAGGGGGAGGGTGGCGGCTGGAGCGTGGCGCCGACGGGTTTAGGTTAGGGTTATTTTTTTGTTTTGAAATTTGATTGTGAGCTGACGGGGAGAGAAAGTATAAGGGGGGGGGGGGTTATATTATGATTAATTAATTATTTAATTTAATTCTCCTATAGTTGACTTTTCCTCCGAACTCTAAACGACACCCAACGACTGTCGTCCCTAGCCAATTAACCCCATTCCGAAAACAATGGGATGTGTTTCGTAAGCCAACTCGCTTGTTACGATCAGTTTCCGTTCATATTAAAATATAAATCTTTATATATTCCGTTTAAACGCACATACAATTTAACGGGGCCACATACAGCCTCTAAAAATTCCTGATTTTTTTTTCTAGCTTCGTATTGACGATACAGTCCTAACTAAACTAATTTCATCGAATTCTGTGACCGTTTGAAAAATGGCCAATTTCCAGTCAATCGAAATTGACTGAAACAGTTAAAACACGTTTAACTTCTCCACGCTCTCATATTGATTCAGAAAATTATGAATTTTGAAACCTAGCAATAATTTGACATCCCGGATCCAACAAAAGTGGTTTCGTCAAAAACAGAGGTCGTTTGCAAAATTTCCATTGTCAAAGGCCTTTAAATATATATATATATACTAGAATATATATATATTCCACAACAACTTTTCTGAATTTTAAACTGGACATATCTTTCAACTTCTAAAGTGAAACCTTAGTTTCTTAACTTCGTTAGAAAGATATCATTATACAGATTCAAATATTTCTTGTTTCGTTCAATTCTGACTTATATTGAATTCCGTATATTCATTTGAAATTGGAAATTGGAAATCGAATTGTCGAACTACCACGCCATTTCAGGCTCGTTATTTTATTAAAATAAAATTATTCGTTTTAACTTCGTCGAAAATAATTTTTTTTGTCGTTATGATTTAGAATATTCATTTTAAATAATAAAAATCCGTTAAAATCGTCAAAATAAAAAATTTAAATTGGCTCAGATTTCCCGGTTGTTACAATCTCCCCCACTTAAAATCTTTTCGTCCCCGAAAAGGAACGAAGATGAAAGTTGTTTTATAGTCAACTCAACTTTCATTATTTTCATTACGGCTTAAGTTCTTCAACCTTTCAGTTTCTAAAAACTTTTCAAAAATTATCAAAAATTTGGCTAACACCCTAAATTTTCGAAAAATTTCGCCATAACCTCCCCTGCACCGGGAGCATCGGGATATTTCAAATAGCCTCCCATGGCCCTCACAAATCCAAAAGAAAAAGAAAAACCCAAGCGGCTAGCCAATCGGCTCATATAATCATCAAAAACCCCAAGAAATACAAAAAACATGTACCTATTTGTCGGGCAAATAATTTTATTACTCTTCTCTAGCCTCTTTGCAATGACATGTTCAATGTATACACATGTACATATATGCAAATGCAATAATTTTCAATTCAGTTCAATATTTGATCAATTTGGCTAAATTTACCATTCATGTACAAATTGGTTAAATTAGTTAACAAATAATCAAACAACACAACCATCAATCAATTAGTTGATTAACGTTTCAAATTCGTAATTTTTATATAATCAAAAATCCAATTTTTGATGGCAAGTCACATAATAAGCCCTATCTAGTTTTTGTTCTCACACCAGTCTATTGAAAATATATAAATATCCCACTTTCGAGACTCGAACATAGACGCTGATGATGAGGCCTCATCATCAGAATCATCTCTGGGTGACTAGAGTGTGATTCTATATCTATCCAGTATATTAAAACTTCGAATATACGTGGATCAGACGTATACGCAAAATCTTAATATACTTGATTGTCCAAATCAATATAAAATAAATATTCAAATACGAATAATAAGGTTTAAATTTTCAAAAACAAAATTTGTTTTCATTTTAAAAATATACTCTTCACACTCGTTCTAGGATACTACTGATCTCATCTCTAACAGTCATTCTTATTGGATATTACTAATCCGATCTCTGATGAATTCTTTCGTTTGGTCCTAATATGTCTTGTTCTCGAGCTTTGTGAACCAAAGCTCTGATACCAAACTAAAACGGCCCGAACATCCCCGTGAAGGAAAGCCCGGATTGAATTGAGAACAACACAGATCGGAACCCAAAAAGAGGAACATTTCATTGCTTATTACAATAATTTACATCAGAGTACAAGAATATACAGAGTATGAACCAATATAATACATTTGACAAATATCAGAGATTTAAATACATTACTACAGCGGAAAATAATACAAAACACAACTGTAAGTAATACATGGATACAAAGCTTTCCGTATAAATCTCCAACTATAAAACGGGGTCCTATGAATATAAATCTGCAAAACCAAAACTACTTGCTCCCCGTGCGGAAAATAGGGGCACCCAGAGTTTAGGTTAAAACAATAAACTCCAGGTCAGTCATGAGACTGGTGTGAGAACTAAAACAATTATTAATCTTTATTTTAAAGTTAGGTAAATCAAGGGATCATGCTGTATAACACGGAACGGGTTTCCTCCCAAGAATACCAGTGCATATAACCAACAATGCAATGCTAAATAAAGAAAAATGAAGCTATTATAAGACCCAGGTCCTATCACACAATGCAACGCAAGCCGGGGGATAGGGTTTTACCTTATAATAGCCAAAGCATGTTTGATATGCGAAATTTTATCTTTTGTTATTACTACAAGTGAAGAAAACAACTTCAAATATAAATGTATCAATCATAGGTGGCATGGGTACCATCTATCATGTCGCCAATACTAGGCGCTACAATTAAAATCGCAATATGACGTATTGGAAGTTGGATTTCTGCCTGTGAATCGAGGCTAGGGATCGTCCTCACCGCTTCGAGACAATCTAGCCCATGTCTCAGGCAAGTACTTAGTTAAGCCTTTAGATCGTCAGGGCCGATCCACTCGATGTGAATTAAAATTCCTGAACACTGCGTTTCCCTGCTCTATGGGGCGTAAATGAGCCAAATGACTCCATCGGACCCGGATCGTCCGATCTAACCGAGGCGCCTCAAAATCCATCATCCACATAAGCAATGCTAGCCAGTTTAAGCACTGACACCACTTCTAACTAGAAGAAAACGCATGTCCTCACTGATGTCCGTCTCCCTTTTTGGTTCACACCAGGGTGTGAGGCTCGCGAATCAACGCTACACAAAGCTACGCTATATTAAAGTCGTGTTTTGATCATCACCACAAGACTCTGCTTTTCAACAGAAGCCTTGATCATTTGCATCTTAGCATGCCACACAGGCGAACCACTCCATGCAACCAATATCAATCAATTGCATAGAATGATATCCAATGTCAGACACATAGTCCATTTACAAGTTCGTTCTAGGTCTAAACGAAACCCGAGGTACCTTATTCCGCCTCCCATATGCCCAATACAGGAGTGAGGTCCTCGCATATCCGTTGATCTCCAAGTACGTCTGGACGATCACCCCCTTTTCCATCGTCTTGGGTGTATAGCCCAATCAAAACGGCAGAAATCATCCAAACGATGTGAAGACCTCCGATCTTCAACCACCGTCTTCATCTTCGACTTATCGTCGAATCAGTTACTCGGAATGGATATTAACCCTGCCGTTCCGAATAACTCGCGTATATAATGAACAAGTGTTGCACAAATGCAACATACCCCTCATTCCAATCCACAATATTATTTTATTAAAATATTCTTATTCTTTGGGAAGGTTGCCATTAATTTTGTCAAAGATAAATTTTTTAAAATTTATTCTTTAATCTTCCTTTGGATATCATTTCAAACCATTTTAAAGTTTTCCAAACTAGTCGGGATTAACGAACCTTACCAAAGTAATCCTTTATTTAATTTCCCAATCCCAACCTATTTATCCTATGGAGCAAAACTGGCAATACTCCATCTCTTACACCACAGTGTTATCGGTAAATTTAATTACCATTTCACGTTCAAATCTAATCAAAGATTTAACTATCGCTTGGAGCAAAACTGGTGATACCCCATTCTCGATCATTTCATGAATTTGATAATTTAATTATCTCATTCAAGTCCCAATATAATTAAAGATTCATTAAAACTCTAATTCAGTTTTAATCTCATAAATCATTACTTAATGATTTTTCAAAGCTAAGAAATAAATCTTAACTTAACTGGGTTAAAGAACTAATCTCATTTAAAACACAGTTCACGATAAACCCAAAATCTCATTCCATCAATCTCTAACCGTAAATTAGTAAGAGAACAATTCCCTAAGTATTAACCTCGAAGGCCGAAACCAACATCAGATCAATACCCAAGAAACCATTCGACTTAACTAATCTCCAATTAGTTTCTAATTTTCTTAACTCCCTTGGGTTTAAGAACAGTGTTAGAGAAGACACCGTTCACGAAAAACTCAAAATCCAATTCGATATTAAGTATAAGGCTCTGAATAGAAAATATATCGGCTTATATTCAATATCGAATTCTGAAACCAACAAATATCGTATTGGAAATAGAGATATAAAATATATCTTTCAAATTTCCATAAAAATACTTGTATAATCACGAAATCCAACATCGAAATATCCCGAAGATGATTTCGATTCAAATCCATTCCAATTCGTATATTGGAAATTCTGCTTATTTTAAAACCCATTCTCAATCCCATTTATTTCTTTAAAAATAATTGGATTCTAATTCTAGTTAATAACTAGTTCAATTCGATAAAAATCTCTTTTTATCTTTTCAAATATTGAGTTTTTCATCCTAATTCTTCCCAAATCATTTATTATGATTTTACACAAATTATTAATATTTTTAATAATTTTATCAAGGCCCGTACAGTCGATTTCCATCAACTGTCGTCAAACTGCACTTACAGCGACCTTTTCCAAAATTGATTTTGACATAATTCCAAATCCAACCGTTAGATTTCAAATTTCTTATATTCAAAGCGAAGAACCTTACCAGGGCTTGACATGCAGCGAATCCTCTTGAAAGAGAGAGGTGCCTTCGGGAACGTTGGAAAGTTCTTTTCGATACGAACCCAACGGTTCTGGCTTTAGGAGAATCCGACGGTCGGATCTCCCGTAACATCAGTTCGAAGTCAATGTTCGAAATTCGCGAACAGCCGTGGCGCAGCGCGTTCTATTCAGGCCATTAATATATACATAATATATAAATATATTATATATATTTCGTTCAAAACGTATTTTCTAAATTCATTTTAAAACGATTCCCAATTTTACTTCAATTTTAAATCAAAATTGAATAATCTCTACCATTAAAATATTTTAATGATAATATTTTCTAAATATCAGATTTTGAAATCTTTTCCTTTTCGATATTCGTTATAAAATGAATAAAATCGATATAAATATCGGTCGCGTCAAAATGGCGCAACTCTAATCAATACGGCTTCACGTATTTCAATATTTTAATCCTTTACTGAATATTATTTCAAAATATTCCCTATTTAAAATATTTGTTATTTTTAAAATATTGTTTCATTCTGAACTGGAATTAGACGCAATCAATCACCATATAATGTGATTATATGGATTTCATACAACATATGTATACAACAGCTATGATAAACAATCAACCATCAACCAGAGTGCGTTCTACACTGTATAAGCATTAAATATAAATATTTAACGCTTATAACAGTCTGTCAACCTAACGATTGACATACCATTAAACAGTTGGGATTAGTGTACGTCAAATATCACCCCAACACCCGTGTGGGGTTTCAACCAACAAATACCGAATATTATTTGTGCAGTTGGGCGATGTGTAAAATTTATCGTCCCAATCAATATCCGTCAAATCAGTGTACATAAAAAAATCGTCTGATTTGTAAATGAATATTTATTTTATTCACATACACGTTAAAAATTATATTTTTAACAATAAAATATTTATTCGGTTCATTTACATTGTAAAAATGATATTTTTAATTTTCTAATATATTTTAGAAAATTTCGGCGGCATAACGGCGCGATACTAGGTCCGGTATAAGGTCCAGCCTTATCCCCAATCTACCAATGGCCCGCGCCATACACATAACAATTCTAACCAATTCATTTCAATCCCCTAACCAAATTATCCAATCAACCAAACCAAATTCAACCACACAATCAAACAAACAAGCCGTCCATGGTCTGTGGATGACGGGTGTTGGGTGCTACTAAGCACCGTCGGCATCCAAGTATATTTTAACTAGAAAATAAAATTTAAAGTGAGAAGTTCTCACCAAGAGCTAAACCAAACACCACGACTCTTCTTATGTAGAAAATCTCCGTCGCGGTTTCAACGAGATCTGTTTCACTAAATTTATATTAATAATCATATTTTTATAACGCTACTTTCCATATAAAGATTATACTTTTATTTCAAATCTCTATACATGAAAATCGTATCTTTATTTCGCTATTCATATCATAAAAATCACATTTTTATAATACCACTTCATGATAAATATATAGTTCATATTTTTATTTCACTTCGCATATAATAAAAATCTCATTCTTTGCTTCTATAAAAATCGATTCTTTCTTTTTCTTTTTAAAATTCGACCTTCCTTCTTTGTAAAAATTCAATATTTTACTTTTTTTTTTAAATTCAATCTTTGTCCTGATTCCATTCATAACATTAATACGATAAAAATCATAACTTTTTACCGTTATTCATATATGAAAAATCATATCTTTCTAAGGACAAAAATCAAAACGTTTTAATCATAAGCAAATAAAAATAAAACTGAATTTTAAAATTATGTTTTATATAAAACAAATATATTTTAATAAGCTAAAAACAAAATCAGAAAGAAGCTTAGATTGATCGAAGAAGGGAGGGGTTTTGCTCGTTGTGGAACGGAGAGGGGGGAGTTTTCCATGCTGGTGTTGGCGTTGCTTGGAGGGGGCTCGCAGCAGGTGGTGGTGGCACGGTGGTGGCGGTTCAGCACGTCGGAGGGAGGGGTTTCGATTGGGGAAAAGGGGGTGGCGGCTAGGTCAAATCGAAGGGGGCTGATGCGAGGAAGAGAGACGAGGGAAGGCGCAGAAGGGGAGGGTGGACTGATCGGAGGCGCTCCGACGTGGGGCAGTGCGGCGGCGCGAAGGGGGAGGGTGGTGGCTGGAGCGTGGCGTCGACGGGTTTAGGTTAGGGTTATATTTTTATTTTGAAATTCAATTGTGAGCTGACGGGGAGGGAAAGTATAAGTGGGGGTTATATTATACAGGAAAATAATCACAAGGACAAAATTAAGGGCTTTTTAATTCATAAGGACAGCCCACTAAAATTATACTCAGAAGGACAATACACTAATACATTTTAATTTCCTAAATCACGTGCTCCGTTTCTTCCTCGTCGCTTCTATCTCGCGTGCTTTTTTTCCTCATTCAATTTTTCTCCAGCGTGAATTTGAAATTATGAGTTGATTTTCAAACATCTCTCTTGTTCGATCATTTTCAGAATCGTTTGAGCTCCTCAATTTGTTCGATTTGCCCTAATTTTATCGTGTGAAAAGCTTCGTCGATTCATAAGGACACGCGGATTTTGATTCGATAGGCTGTAAAGATGATCTCCTGATTTTGATTTTGTGAATTCGTCGTAGAAAATCGACCGAGAGATAGGAGCAACGGAGATGAACGACGGAAGTTACTTTTTTGGATGGTGAATTTAGTAGCAGTTCGTAGGTATCATTTTTCTATTTTTTAAGGTATCATTTTTCTTGTAATAACAGTGTTATGCTTCTGTTTTAATTTGTTTTCTTAATATATTAGTTTTGTACTTGTACTGTTGCATTAACTTTGCAACTCAATCGAAATTATGTCATTTTAATCAATCAAAGAGGGATGTAAACATTTTTATTCATTAGTTTTAATTTAAAATATTAAAGCAGTTTTTAGGTATCATTTTTATATTTTTTTAGGTATCATTTTTATTTTTTCTAGTTGAATTTACATCATACCAGTTTTTACTTATCATTTATATATTTTTTAGGTATCTTTTTTATTTTTTCTAGTTGAATTTACATCATAGCAGTTTTTAGGTATCATTTTTATATTTTTTTTAGGTATCAGTTTTATATTTTCAACATGAATGCACATCATAGCAGTTTTTAGTTATCATTTTTATATTTTTTTAGGTATGGTTTTTATTTTTTTTCTACTTGAATTTAAATCATAGCAGTTTTTAGGTATCATTTTTATATTTTTTTTTAGGTATCATTTTTATTTTTTTTTGGATGAATTTACATCATAGCAGTTTTTAGGTATCATTTTTATATTTTTTTAGGTATCAGTTTTATATTTTCAACGTGATTGTACATCATAGCAGTTTTTAGGTATCATTTTTATATTTCTTCTAGGTATCAGTTTTGTATTTTCTAGTTGGATTTCCAGTATTATGTTGGTATAAGTTTTGATTGTGTATGAAATACTTGCAGATATTGCATGTTGCTGGAGATTACTTGGATTCAGGACTGGATTGCGTACAAGTAAAAGTAAATTCATGAATGCATGCTTGGAATGGAGAGCAGTGTTCTATGTACTTAGATTATGTAGGAAAAAAAATGTATTCCATTAAATCAATTATGTATCATTGTAGGTATCATATGATACAAGTGGGTATTATTGTGTATTACTGACAGTAATCTCATTTTTGTGACAAATGAATTGAATTGATTGCTATTATTTTTTTAATCGGTAGGTATTATTGCGAATAAATATTATTTTTGTAATATTTTAATTGAGTAGGTGGGTGTTACTTTTTTTATCAGTGGTTATCAGTTAAAATTAATGTTGTGTATAAAAAAAGTCAATTACCAAAGCAAACAACACAAATCTACCTAAAAGCTGTTATGATGTATATTCAACTAGAAAATATAAAACTGATAACTAAAAAAAATATAAAAATGATACATAAAACTGCTACAATGTAAATTCAACTAAAAAATATAAAACTGATACCTTAAAAAATATAAAAATGATAAATAAAAATTGCTTTAATATTTTAACAAAAAAAGTAATACAGAAAATGTTTGAATCACAATTTGGTTGTTTAAAATGAAATAAATTCGTTTGAGTAGCAAAACTGATGCAGCAGTACAAGAACAAAATTAATACAACAACAAGAAGTAACTACAAAAAACATAGCACAGTGAATACAGTAAAAAAGATACCCAAAAAAATATAAAAATGATACCTAAAAACTGATGTATTGTTTTTAAAAAAAAAAGTAAAACAAAAATTACTTACATCACAGCTTGGTTGATTATAACGAAATAATTTCGACTGTAATACATAGATAGTGCAACAATACAACTACAAAATAAATACAACTTTAAAAACATAACAAACGAATATAAAATAGTGTTAAATAAACAAAAATGATACCTAAAAAAAAATATAAATGATACCCACGCGCTGAAAAGTGGAACATTAAAATTGCAAAACAAAAAAAATCCCGAATCATCTTGCGAAATAACCCTAAAACTAATCGGCAGAAATTATCATTAAATTATAATGATTATAGCAACAAATAAAAATCCAATCGAGGTTGATTTTGAGATCGATTTCGTGCCCTAAATTTTGCTGTTTCGATTGATGATTGAGGTTCGACTGTAAGATATAGGCGGATTTGATTTGATTTGATTTCCGGTTGAGATGATTTCGTTAATTTTGATTTGCTGATTTCGTGGAAGAAGAAATCGGAGAAGAGAAAAAGGAACGGAAGAAGAAATCAGAGAGGAGAGAAAGGGCGACGGAGATTTTTAAGGTTATGTCCTTTTGGATAAAATTTTAAACGCGTGTCCTTATGGATAAAATATTAATACCGTTTGTCCTTCTAGATTAATTACCCTATATTATAATTAATTATTTAATTCAATTCTCCTATAGTTGACTTTTCCTCCAAACTCTAAACGACACCCAACGACTATCATCCCTAGCCAATTACCCCCATTTCGAACACAATGGAATATGTTTCGTAAGCCAACTCGCTTGTTATGATCAGTTTCCGTTCTAATTAAAATATAAATCTTTATATATTCCATTTAAACGCACATTTCAATTTACCGATGCCACATATAGTCTCTAAAAATTCCCAAAAAATTATTTCTAGCTTCGTATTGACGATACGGTCCTAACAAAACCGATTTCATCGAATTAGGTGACCGTTTGAAAAATGGCCAATTTCCACTCGATCGAAATTGACTGAAACTGTTAAAACACGATTTAACTTCGTCACGCTCTCATATTGATTCAGAAAATTATGAATTTTGAAACCTAGTAATAATTTGACATCCCGGATCCAACAAAAGTGGTTTCATTGAAAACAGAGGTCATTTGCAAAATTTCCATTTTTAAAGGCCTTTATATATATATATATATATATATATTAGAATATATATATATATATATTCCACAGCGACTTTTCTGAATTTTAAACTGGTCATATCTTTCAACTTCTAAAGTGAAACCTCGGTTTCTTAACTTCGTTAGAAAGATATCATTAAACAGATTCAAATATTTCTTGTTTCGTTCAATTCTAACTTATATTGAATTCTGTATATTCATTTGAAATTCGAAATCGAATTTTCGAATTACCGCGCCATTTCAGGCTCGTTATATAATTAAAATAAAAATATTCGTTTTAACTTCGTCAAAAATAAAATTTTTCGTCGTTATTATTTAAAATATTCATTTTAAATAATCAAAATCTGTTAAAATCGCCAAAATAATTTTTTTAAATTGACTCAGATTTTCCGGGTTGTTACAATTAGTCCATACTCTGTACCATGTTTCTTAATACACTTGGTTGAAACAATTTGTTTTAATTTCTTTTATGGTTGTTTAAATTTATAATATATATTTTTAAATCGGTTTTAAAATCGAAACAGAGCCGATAAAAGCCGAAATCGAGGTTTTTGAAACTGAAACCAATGCTTCGGTTATGGTTTCGGTTATCGATTTTTGAAACCGAGGCCTTTTGGTTCTAGTTTCGGTTTTACCCCAAAACCGAACCGGGGTCTGCTCACCCCTACCGCTAGCGCCGTCACCTTTCAACCGACATCGGCCTCCAGCTTCCCCCAAGCTTTCTTCTCTTTCAATTATGTGTTTTAGGTATAATTTAATTCCTATTTTGTTAAAGTTTGATTCTTATGTATTTTAATATATTGATTTACTCCTTAGATGACAATACTACAATATTAGTTGATTTTGGAATATGATAAAAATCTTATGTTATGAAATTAGCTGAATATCAATTAGAAATCAATGAATATTGTGTATTAGTTAATGTTTGTGTGTGTATGTGTTATTGAACCGTTATTAGATGATAATAATAGACTTTTACTTGTTTTTAGAACATGGTTAAACCCAATTTTGAATGTTTTAAATTTAGTCGAGTGTCGACTAGAAATCAACTAATATATATTGTGAATTAATATTTTATTGTGTGTCAATCGATTTGAGGATGATAATTAGTACTTTAATTTTTTTGTTTTAATATGTAGTAAAAATATTTGGTTGATCTAATTCCAAATATTAGAGTACGATTATTGATTAATATGCGTATTGATAAATTTATGTGAATATTAAACTGAATAAAGTTTGTTGTAATGTACGTGAAAAGGTAAACAATTATTCAAATTTTAAAGTACGTTTTGAAGTTTGCAGTTTTGTAAAAATAATAATTAAGAAATACTATACTTATTGATTTTATTAAAAATTTAGAATTGAATTCAGCAACGACCAATACTGCCCTGAAAACGGTTTTCCATAATGTTTATAAATGATTCAATAAGAGCAGATATCCAACTAAATTTATTTCTCTTAAAAAAATGAAATGATTATAACAATAGAATATGTTGTACTAAAACTAATTTTGTAGACAATTAAGAAATAAAAATAATAACAATAAATATATTCTAATAAAATCGATTTTCTAAGAAATTAAAATCGATATTCTAAATCGACCTTCTGAAAAATTAAGCATTGATTATCCTAACAACAAATATTCTACAAAAAACGATTTTCAAAGTTTATAAATGAATATCTCTAAGAATAAATATTCTAGTCAAATAGTGTAAAAAAAAAATCAAGAAATGAATATAAGTGAACAATATTCTTCTAAAATCAATTAGGCAGAAGGTGGTGTGTAGAAGTGAAGTGAAGTATCATCGAGATATGACAGTATGTGTTGTGTAAAGCCTTTAGTCCAAAATAACTTTACTTTTAGAATACAACAACAAAAATATACTTCTTAGATGCAACTAAAGCATACATATAGCAAAGCATTGTTGAAATCTTAAAGAAGTGTGACATGTGAAGCGTTCAGTCCCAAAAGGGTTTACTAACGTATATATGTGTTATAGAAATCACAAACATATATTTTTAAATCATGAACAATGTTCGATTATTATGTCGATCGTACTTGGATGCATTAAGTTAGAACTGGAATGAACGGTTCGATAAAAGCATGTTTCTATAATATGTAAACGAATTTGTTAGATTCACAGTATTTAATAATCAAAAATCTGAGAAGCTTCATTGTTTGTGTAGTAAGTGCAAACTGATGAGGTTTTAAAAACAAGACATAGTTAAAGTACATTTTTATAAATTTGATTTTATGCCAAATTATTATTTATGAGAACGTCATGGAGAAATTATTGCACCTACTATGAATCCTATAGTGTCATAGGTCGACTTAATCATGATGAATCCAATAGAAGATAAGGTAAAAGATGCAACATGGTCAATGTTCCTTACTGGTCATTTAACGACCTGCATATCCATACCACTTGAGTCGGCTGAACAAAACTCACATCTAACAAAAATTCCACGAAAATATGAATCATTAATAGAAAGAAGTTAGAGGGTGAGAAATAGAAAGAAAAAAGTTAGAATAGAAGAAAATAGAACTGAACAACAACATAGAATCTGACAATCGTAGCAGAATAATATATACATATATATATATATATTCACGTTTTAGATACAAACTGTATTTATACTTACATACATCATCAGAGTACATCACATAGACAATACAATGGAATAAACTCTAAATATTGAACATTGAAGTCTTTTAATCCAAGCTCCTCTAGTATCTGTAAAATCCCTGACTACTTGACTGCCCATACAAATTTGGATACCAAAGAGTTTGGGGAAAACATAGAAAAATGAACTCTAGGTCAATCATGGGATAGGTGTGAGTAAATGATTTTTAAAATAGCTTGAGAAATAAAGGGTATCTCATAAGACCACG
This sequence comes from Allium sativum, assembly GCA_030737875.1. Taxonomy (NCBI): domain Eukaryota; kingdom Viridiplantae; phylum Streptophyta; class Magnoliopsida; order Asparagales; family Amaryllidaceae; genus Allium; species Allium sativum. Next base: position 202,325,791 of record CM060926.1, on the reverse strand, counting down.
CCTTATAAAATACACAACGTGTTTTCCCTTTTAAGAACCCAAAATACTTGGTTTACCTTTCAAAATCCTTTTGAAAGAAAATATGATCGTAAGACTGATCCACACAAAAACATGGATTGTTTTTACCTTACGATAACCAAGAACACCTTTGTATCAAAACTCTTGTGATATTATAATAGTATATAAATCAAATAAATAGCACACTAACAGAACGCTTGCATCTCACGCCCCACATACATAGTATATAATCAAAACCATGAGCGCTTATTGGATAATGGATTTCCAACTATGAAAGGGTATGAAACCACCTTCCGATAGTGTATCTCTAGAAAGGAATACACTGGGTTCAACAAGAATGTCTTCCAATCTGGCCAACGTGATCGACCACTCATTTCACTTGAGTGTATCAAATGTATTATTACTAACTGCACCGTTTCCCGAAAGGATGAACATCGATATAATAAAGAAGCAAGTGAATTTTCTCTATATAGGTGGCAATACATCCCAATGGGGTGACTCATATAGCCATGCCACCTGCCTGTTTTTTGTCATTTCTCGGTTGTGAAACATGAGGCTACGCTAACCTTTAGACATAACACGTCTTCATTCACTTTGAATGCCACATTGTCAAATACGCCAAATCACAAATTGGTTTTCTCAAAAATACCACGGGTATAAAGCTAAGAGAAACGAATTCCTCCGCCACCAACATAAATACGTTTGAGGAGATCAACTTATGCAATTTATTAGGCATACAATGTTAGACATTCGTCCATACAAGTTGTCATGTGACTGGACAAACCAAAGGAACTATCCTGTAAATCCATCTTAGGCAATTTCTAACCTAGGATCGACAGAACAACCATCCATAAACTCCGTCCAATGGTCTTCAATTATCTCTGACACCCAATGTATAGATCAGATCAAAGTGGAAATTTAGATTCCAGACTCTTCGAAACGATAGTCGATAAGGTAAATGGCCCAGATTTGATAGTCAGCTATTTAACTATCAAATATAAAATAAAGGGATTTATTTCCATTGGATCTTCTTAGCCTTATTTAAATATTCTTTAAATTATTTGAAATTTAAAACCTATTTTTTATATTTTATTAGAAAGCATAAGTTTTAATTAACTTAGAAATTTCTAATTATTCATCTTATGTGATAATCTCACTTATGAATATATGTTTCATAGATGAAAGTGATATTCTATTCTAATACTCATTTCAAACACAAACTAATACTATTTATCAGATAATAGCGAAATCGTTCAAGTTGGGGTATTTTAATTACCTCTCAGACCTTGAGTTGAAATCATTTTTATCGTTAAGATTCATAGAAGTTCGATATCCAAAATATTCGACAAACCAGAATTTGTAAATCCATTTGATTTTCAAATCTTAAACCATTTTCAAAACAACATTGTTGTTTGAACCATTCATCAGGCTAACTTGATTAACTTAAATATTAAATCAGGAATTTAAACCAAAAAATCGATTTGATTTCCTTGTCCATTTATAATTAAATTATCTTTGAAACTAACTAATTAAGAGAAGAATTAAGTTAAAAACATTATATTGGATAATGTATCCAATTTTGACTGCACCATTAACATATCAAAATTGTTAATTAAACATCAATTGCTTTTATAAAATACTATTAAATTTTAAATAGTCATTTGTCAGAATCATTTTTATTAAATTAATTTAATAATAGAATTCCCTTTAAAACAGTTGCTTTACATCAAACAAACTGATTAAATGAATATAATTATTCTTTCCATCGTAAATTAGTTAATAATATATGTTAATTAAAAAAATCCATTTAATTGTTTCTCAAAAACAATTTATATCCAATTATTAAAACTTAAATTTATTTCTGAATTACTTTACATAAATTATAACTTTGCAGTTCCAATGGAATAAAGCAGTTGTAACACCCCGTAATTCTGTTAATATTAATATTCACAAATTAAAGAATAACTAATCTCAGACGTGAGAATTGTGGGAAACGGGTCGCGCCATTGTGTTCGTCTCGGAATTCTGGTTGAAATAGAGTCTGAGTTTGCGTAAATTGGACTTCGTATGAAGAAGTTATGGCCATCGGAAGTTTCAGAAAATTCAAAATAGATTTCAGAAAATTTAAAATTCAAATTCGGAGTCAAACAGGCTAGGCGGGAAATTTCCCGTCCAGCACCCCAGGTCGACTGGGCAGTCGACTGGGTAGTCGACCTGGGTGTCGACCTGGTCCAGTCGGCTAGGGTTTGGCTGAGCCCAATCTTGAGCTGCTGATGTGTCTTTAGGGCTTAGTTGGCAAATTAAACGGTTCAGGTTAGTTCTAAGTTGATCTGACGGCCTAAATAAATCCTAAACTCTGTAAATACCTAGGTAGTCTCTCACTCTAATTCACATGAAAAATAGAATAGCCGCCGTCATACCGTCGCCATGGAACTCCGTGTAGCCGCCGCCAACTAAGAAGGAAGAAGCTAATCAAAACCTAATTCTACTCAACTCTAAAGCAAATCAAGACTCTCTTTTCTTCTCTAATTGTGAGTATGATAATTTTAATAAGATTATTAGCAAACTAATTAGATTAAGATATGATATGGATCATAAGAAAGTAATGTGAATTGTCATATATGTTGTTGTAAACCTTATGCTATCATGTATGTTGTAAATCCTATGTTATGTGATGATGATATCCTATATGTTGTAAAACATGCTATGATGATATTATATATGTTGCAAGTTTCTATGCTAAGTTGTGATAAATCATACATGTTATAAAGTCATGATGTTATTGTCTATGCTAATTAGTTCATGTTAACCAAATCATAATGTTGATATTGTTTGGGCTATGTTGATTTATATGACAAATCATGTATGCAAGTTTAGATTGATTAGTAAAGATTATGAACATATGCCATGACATCTATTTAGATCTAGAATTATGCTATGGCATGTGTGAGTTCTATGTGTTAGATGCTAGTTCACACCATCCTTATGTTGCATGAACCACATATGCCAGTTTGTACATGAATTTGGGTTATGATCATATTATGTAAATTGTGACATTTAACCAAACAAGTTGACACCTTTAGATCAATGACATGTGTAGTTTTATGCAAGTTGTAGTTTTGCCTATGCAAGTCTAGGTGTTGGACATCTATCACACATGCAAGTTTCACCCTTTATATGATTAGATCTATTTTAGTCATATATATATATATATATATATATATGTTTTTGTTGTGATAATTTCTTTTTATGCTATGAGTTAGACTACTCGAGTCTAATGTATATTTTGCATTGATTAAGCGATCGTAAAACGTGGGGTAGGGGAAATATTAAGGATTTAATATTGAGAAAATTGGGTGCAATTGATATGATTTTGCATACCATAAGTGGATGGCTATAATTGAGTCAATTATGGACATCATTAAAATTGGAGTTAATTAATAATTTGAATAGGGAATTATTAAAACTGGGGTAAAAGATTATAAGTGATAATCAATGCTTAGGACACGAGGTTGGACTCGTTTGTGACGTAAATCTGCCCGGACCCGCCCGGCAAATCCAGTAGTCACAAATGTCAGCCCAGTGTGGGAGGTCCTAGGCTCAAACTAAAGCATAACAGTTGTAAAGACACGAGATTAGACTCTTTTATGGTGTAAGACTGCCCGGACCCGCCCGGCAAATCCAGCTGCCATAAGTGCCAGTCTAATGTGAGAGGTCTTTTTGTGGTTATGGCCTGAATGAATTAAGAAATACTTAACCAGATAACATGTAAGGTGGGACATGGGGGTTAATTAGGTGCCTTGGGTGGCATGAGGAATCTAGTGGTTGCCTTTAGAGGCATTTGAAATACGATTAGTAAGACTTAACCAAACAAACATGTAAGTGAACATGACTAAGAGGGTTAAGTAGGATATACTAATGGGGACAAGCTTAGGTGGATAGCTTGTGGTAAATAGTGGGGGCCCATTTCAACCAGTATCCCAAACGTATCTTTGTGGGCTCGACCCAAGTCGAGGACGGGACACGCATACTGGGCTTGACTATAAGAGGCCAAAACGGGATAGCGGTGGCAACGCAATTCCAATGGGTTTCATATGCGTGTGTGGACTCGGGCTTGTAGGTAAGACGTTGTTGCATCGTGTAGGTATAAGCCGTGCATTATTTTTGGTATCGGGTTGCCACTTTGGGGACTGATACACCCTACTGTGGGGCCATCACGGGTATCTACGAGTAGGGAGCCGATCGAAAGTGGGTAGTGGGGTACACCTAGTGGAGGTAGGGGCAGACGGCACCTATGTAGTCAGCTAGTGTAGTAATTATTTGTTAGTAGTTAGGTGTGCCTTTAACATTACCTTTATCTACTCTTCCATACCCAATAGTTCATACACATTTCCTTGTTTAATTATTTTGATAATAGTATTGTTAGAATTATCATACTCGCCAGACTTTATGTCTGACCCCCTCCATTTCTATCCTTTTTCACCCTCCAGGTCCTCAGGGTGGGCCCCGCTCTAGTGGAGCTTGATTGGATTGCTTTATCTCTCCTTTGGAAAGCTTGGAACATTGAAGTAAATTCCAGCTTGTTATCTTCTTTAATGGCTATTTATGTATTGGGATTATGTATTTTGTTTATCAAGATGGATATTGTACTTGACTCTGATTTATGGTTTTATGATGTAATAAACATGTTTAATTTCCGCTGCAATGAAATAAGTTTTTAGATTTCCAAGTACTACTTATTATCTGTCTTTTTGTAATTTTTCTGTTCTATATTCACTTAAAACCTCCATGGAAGTTAATGCATTCCCTTTGTGAGTGACATTAATGGACGTGGGGTGTTACACGTGGTAATATAGCTTAAAGTTACCTGAACAGATATTTTTTTTAGAAAAACTATTTTTCTAAAGTATTTTTGGAAGAAGTGTTTTCAAAAACATGTCTTAATGAGTGATTTTAAAGAGTAAAGTTTTTAAGAAAAACATAATCCCCAATAGCCATATATCTTTATCTTTCGAATTCTCCATTTTGAATCTTTCCTTTTTCGTTTCAGCATGGCTGAAGATCTTAACCTTCCGGATGGTGTAACGATACCAGGATGGTATAGGAGGTTATTAGAGGCTAGGGCCGCCGCGGGTCCAGACAATGTTCCTCCACCACCAGTTGCACCCGTTCCTCCTCCTCCTCCTCCTCCTCCTCACGCTGATACTTTTGCAAAGACGAGCAAGGAATTTAAGGCTATGGGTGGTAAACCTTTTCAAGGGTCAGAAACGTTTGTGGAAGCTAGAGATTGGCTTAAAGAGGTGGAAGAATTGCTAGAAATCTTTGAAGTAGAAGAAGGGAGGAAAGTCAAATTAGCAGCTTGGTTAATGAAGGGAGAGGCCAAGTTTTGGTGGGAGGTCACTAATGGGGAGCGTCCTGTTGATTCTTGGGCGGATTTCAAACGTAGGTTTGAGGCGAAGTTTCTCTCAAGGGCGGAAGAAAATCTATATTTGGAAAGGTTCTTGACCTTAAAGCAAGGAAGCTCATCAGTGAAAGAATATGTCAACAAATTTAATCAGTTAGCAAAGTTTGGCTTGGACTTAGTGAACACGCCGGAGAAGAAGGCTCTGAGGTTAGTTAATGGGTTGAATGAGCCGTTGCAAGGGTTGTCTATGACCCACATCCCTATGGGGGTCACTTTTGAGAAGCTAGTAGATATAGCATTCATGCACGAGGAGAAAGGCGCTAATGCTAATAAGGCACCCGAGAAGAAAGGGGATCAGAAGAAACCACAACAGCAAAACAAGAAGGGTGGTAAAGACAATAATGGCAAGGGAAAGAAGAAATGCTTTAACTGTGGGACACCAGGCCATCTCAGCAAGGGTTGCAGAAAGAAAAAGAAGACTGGCTGTTTTCACTGTGGTGAAGCGGGACATCTAGTAAAGGACTGCCCAAAGAAGGGGCAGAGGGCAGGGGCTACCTCAGGAGGACAGGTGCAGGCTCTTATGGCACCAGGGTAGGCAAGGGAACAAGTTCAGGCTCTCGCGGTCCCACCACTGCAAGAAGGAGGTAGAACCATTTCTGTTGAAAGCTTAGTTTTTCTGTTTGATCATCATGTCCGTACTTTATTCGATTCGGGCGCATCGCATTCGTTTATCTCTACATCATTAGTTGAATCACTGCACTTAAACACCAGTTTAGTAGAGGATCCCTTAGTTGTTTCGAATCCAATTGGGGGCTCAGCTTATTTGTCCATGGTGTGTTTGGATTTGAAAATTTCCATACTTAGCGTTGAGTTTAGATGTGATGCTTATGTGTTGGGCTTCATGGGCTATGGGCTAATTTTAGGAATGGATTGGTTATCCAGAAATGGGGCCATTCTTGATTGTGAAAGGAGAGTAGTTAGGCTCGTGACTCGCCTTGGTAACGCTCTCGAAATCTTTTGTAATCCCATAAATTCTGTTATGCTAAGTTATCTACAGTCGCTTGACGCGTCGGTGGAGAATCTACGATCTGTTAGAGTGGTCCGAGAATATTCGGATGTGTTTGAGGAGGTGAAGGGCTTGCCTCCGAAGCGAGAGATAGATTTTCGAATATATCTTGTGGATAATGCGAATCCAGTATCTTTACCAGTACGCCACATGGCTCCTCGTGAAAGGAGGGAACTCAATAAGCAAGTGAAGGAGCTGCTTGAGAAGGGGTTCATAAGACGAAGTATATCGAAGTGGGGTGCTCCAGTAGTATTTGCCACGAAGGCGGATGGGTCCCTTAGACTTTGTGTGGACTATAGAGAACTTAATAAGCTTACTAAGAAAAACAGACACCCACTGCCGAGGATTGACGATCTCTTCGATCAGTTAGTTGGCGCCTTAGTGTTTTCGCAGTTGGACTTAGCCACTGGTTTCCATCAGTTGAGAGTGGCTGAGGATAACATAGACAAGACTGCATTTAGGACTCCGGACGGTTTCTATGAATGGCTAGTGATGCCCTTCGGTTTGACTAACGCCCCCGCATACTTTGTTGATTTGACGGGTGGGGTGTTTAGGGAGTACCTTAATAAATTCGTGGTGGTCTTTGTACACGACATCTTGATCTTTTCTAAGGACGAAGGAGAGCATGCCCTACATCTTAGGGAATTGTTGGAGACCCTACGAGCGCATAATCTTAAAGCTAAATTTTCTAAGTGTCACTTCTGGAGAGAGGAAGTGCGATTCTTAGGGCACGTGGTTTCCAAAGAAGGGATAGCTGTTGATCCCGCGAAGGTAGTGTCCATCCAAGATTGGAAGGTCCCTAAAAATGCTACCGAAGTAAGAAGTTTCTTGGGGTTGGCTGGCTACTATAGGAAGTTTATCAAAGACTTCGCAAATATATCAGCTCCATTAACACGCTTGACGAAGAAGAACCTATTCTTCGCGTGGGACGTAGATTGTGATGATGCGTTCCAACGTTTGAAGAGAGCTTTGACTTCAGCCCTAGTCTTAGTGCTGCCAGACGGGAGTAAGCCATTTACTGTTTATACCGATTCCTGTGGGACAGGACTAGGCGCAGTCTTAATGCAAGAGGGGAGGGTAATAGACTATTATGGAAGGTAGTCAAGGGTGCATGAGAGAAATTACCCCACGCATTACCTAGAGTTGGCCGCAATTATTTTCACGCTTAAGTCTTGGCGTCATTATCTTCTTGGCGAGAAATTCGAATTATTCACTGACCACAAGTCTTTAAAATACTTATTCTCTCAGAAGGACTTGAACTTAAGGCAGCAAAGGTGGATGGAATTTTTAGCGTCCTATGACTTCGAAATAGCATATACCCCTGGCAAGGGTAACGTGGTGGCAGATGCCTTAAGTAGAAAACGGTTGTCCTTGAGTCCGTTGTTTGTTGAGCGGCGAAGCTTAGAATTCCTTTCGATGTTTGACTTTAGACCTTCCGTTGACTTTGTACCCGGTTTGCTAGCATCCTTGGAGGTCAGACCTACGCTTTTGGGACGGATTGGGGAGGCACAGCGAGACGACCCACAGTTGGTTGAGTTAGTGGAGAAGCTCAAAAGAGGGGAGTCATCAAGTCATCTCCGTAGGTATACCCTAGATGATAAGGGTTGGTTACGTAGGGATAGTAGACTATGTGTACCACGAGATGAGGACTTGAGGAAGACTATTCTTGATGATGCACATCGTTCGAAGATGACCATTCATCCCGGCGGGGACAAGATGTACAAAGACATGAAGTGAGTTTTCTTTTGGGCCGGTATGAAGAGGGATGTGGCCGAGTATGTCACTAGATGCTTGGTGTGCGAACAAGTAAAAGCGGAGTAAAAGAAACCCGGTGGGTTACTTCACCCATTGGAGGTTCCACTATGGAAATGGGAGAGTGTCTCGATGGATTTTGTGGATGGATTGCCAAGATCAAGGAAGGGTAATACGGGGATTTGGGTTATAGTAGATAGACTTACTAAAAGTGCCCATTTTATTCCCGTGAAGAGTAAGAGGACTGCTCCATGGTTAGCTTCTGTATACGTCCGAGAGATAGTTCGTTTACATGGTGTTCCTTCTAGCAGAGTGAGCGACCGCGATCCTATCTTCACTAGCGAATTTTGGAGGAGCTTGCAAGAGGCGGTAGGGACTCAGTTATGTTTGAGCACCGCATATCATCCTCAGATGGACGGCCAGACCGAGAGGGTGAATCGTATTCTAGAGGACCTTTTGAGGCTATGTATCCTAGACTTTGGGGGTATGTGGGAAGAGCATCTTCCACTGGTGGAATTCGCATATAATAATAGCTTTCAGTCCAGCATTGGCATGGCACCTTTCGAAGCTCTTTATGGACGACCTTGTCGTTCAGCTACATGTTGGTGGGAATCTACGGATAAGATCTTACTTGGGCCCGATATGATTAGAGAGACTTCGGAGAAGATCGATTTGATTCGAAGGAGGATGAAGACGGCGCAGGATAGACAGAAATCTTATGCGGACAAGAGAAGGTCAGATCTTGAGTTTGATGTTGGGGACATGGTCTTTATCAAAGTGTCTCCATTACGGAACGTTGTTCGCTTTGGGTCTGTTGGGAAATTAGCACCAAGGTTCGTAGGGTCGTTTCCTATTAAGGAAAGGATTGGGCAGATGGCGTATAGAGTGGAGTTGCCCGAGAGACTTAGTGGTGTACACGACGTATTCCATGTATCACATTTAAGGAAGTGCTTGCACGAGACCGCGGAAGTGGTAGAGCCGAACTTGCTTAGGGAGGTGGAGATCGAGCGTGATGCGACGATTCGACGAGCTCCTACGCGCATTCTTGGGTCAGAGATTAAGAAGCTGAGAAATCGTGAGGTCAGACTAGTCAAAGTACAATTGGGAGATGATGAGAGCAACGCTACTTGGGAGATGGAAGAGAAGATGCGTTCATTGTACCCTTTTCTTTTTGAGGGTATGTCCTTTAATTTCTACTTTATCGCTTATCTTGTACTTATCTTACCTTTAGAGTATCCTCTCGCTAGTATCCGTGACCTTTAGTTAGGATGATCCTATGGTTGAAACATGTGTTTGAGGCATGTTATGTATGATGGATGCAAAGTGGATGCAAGTGTTTGCTAGTGGTTGCTCGTGGACGCATATACACACACTATTAGGCACTAGATTGGCTCATTCACTTCATATTGCATATTGCATATTGCATATATATGGACGTATTTAGTAAAATGGATGTATGATGATTGTATTATCATATGGATGCCGTGTAACAACCCGAAAATCTGGGCCAGTTTAAAATTTTTATTTTGGCAATTTAAGCGAATTTTGATTATTTAAAATGAATTATTTTAAATAATGTCGACGAGAAATTTATTTTTGAATATAATTCGACGTATATATTATATATGTCGTCGTTAGAATATAAATATTTATTTATATTTATAAAAGGAATTGAAAATGGCGCGGTAGTTCGATAATTTGATTTCAAACTTCAATTGAATGTACCGGGTGCAAAACAATCCGGATTTTAGTGAAACCAAAAATAATAGGATCTAATTGATAATATCTTTCCAACGAACCCGAAAAATCAAAATTTCATAGCGGGGATAAAAAGATATGTCCAGTTGAAAATTCTGAATAGTCGCTATGGAATTCAGGCCCTTAAAAATAGCCATTTTGCAAACGACCTCGGATTTCGACGAAACCACTTTTGTTGGATCCGTGATGTCAAGCTATTGCTAGATTCCAATTTTCATAATTTTTTGAATCAATATGTGAGTGTGGCAAATGAAAACGTGTTTGACCAGTTTCAGTTGATTTTAATCGACTGGAAAATGGCCCTTTTTCCAGCGCTCTCAGAATTCGACGAAACTAGTTTTGTTAAGACCGTATCGTCAATACGAAGCTAGAAAATATTTTTCGAGAATTTTTAGAATCCGTATGTGGCCCTGGTAATTTGAAATGTACGTTTAAAATAGAATATAAAGATTTATATTTTAAATTTAGCGGAAACCTATCGTAACAGCCGAATCGGGTTACGAAACATATCCCGTTGTGTTCGGAATGGGGGTAATTAGTTAGGGGCGATAGTCGTTTGGTTGGATTTGGAGATCGGATTATTAAACAAAGGTTTTCAGAATTAGATTAAAATATATATATATATATATATATATATCAGTCAAAGTCATGGTCAAACCCCATTTTCTTTAATCCGCTGTCAACCCCAAAAGAAGCCGCCTCCTTCCCCAAAACAAACGATCCTCACACCCCCAAATTCTTCAACAATTTTCTTCAAATCCGCATGCTAATTCAAGGGGTACCAAACGAAAATCGAAGAGCAAGAGCAGGTCTTTAAAATCAAATGGGTTTGATCAATCCTTGTTTGCCGTGGCTCGATTTCTCCGCTCTCAAAGGTCCCGCGTTCAGCTCGGTTTTCGAGACGCTATAGGGCTTCGAGCTGGGGCCTGTTCAGGCTGGAGGTAGAGCGGAGCGTGGCGCTCCTCGTGGCGATGACGGATTTGGTTTCGGTGGTCTGAGCGTCGAGCAACGACGAGCCCTAGAGGGCAATTGTGGGTTCCACGTGTTCCTGTTAATAACGAAGAAGGATATGCGAGGAAAGGTTTTGAGGTATTATTAATTTAATTAATAATTAGTTAATGTTAATTACACGTTTAGCTGTTTAATGTATTTAATACTATATAGTGAATAAAAATGTGGTTTTTAAGATCTATATAAGATAGAATGGTTTTTTTTTAAATAAATACATAAGTATAAAAATATAACCTTTGCTTAGTTAAATATATGATTTTAAATAATAAAGTTTGAATCTTGATATTGGTAAAGTTTGAACCTTTGTAATAGTAAAGAACAAATTTTTATTTGAAAGAAAGAACAATTTTTATAGAAAGGGAGAATTGATTTTATTTTTATCTTTATATAAAAGGGAAGAGTTTTTAAAAATTAAAAAGGAGATTTTTAAAAAATATAAAAAGTTGATATTTTTTTTATAAATAAAAACATTAGAATTTTAAAAATAGAAAAGGCGAGATTTTTATATATTGAATAGCGAAGTGAAAATTAGATTTTTAAATGTATGAAGCGATTATAAAAATATGATTTTCAAATTGAAAGTGAACAAATTTTTTTGAAAACAAAATGTGTGATCTTCTGAAAAGAAGAGAGCACACATATTTATATATATATATATATATATATATATATATATATATATAGGTAAAAATCGGTTACAGACAACGACTACCATCCTAGAAAACAATAAAAGATAACAACAAGAGTCAAGACTAGACACTCCGTACCCAAAAACAACAACACAAGGGAACAGAACACAAAAAACTCCAAAGCAGAATTCCTCTTCAAACCAAAACCACATGCAAAACAATTCCTCTGAAAAAACTCCACAAACCTCAGCCTGTGATCTTCTTCAAACAGATCCAAACAAACATTCTAACATTGATTGCTAACCATGAAAAGAATCATCTCAAGATCTAATCCGCGTGCTGCGACGTAGCATGGCCAAACTAGGTGCATCTCTCCTACGCCTACCTCTCTTAGCCCGAGTAAAAGCCATATCACAACCAAAAGAATTCTCACCATAATCCTCATGAGAACCATCCAAGGCCTGATTATTACTCAAATCTGAATCGCAAATCATAATATCACCACGAGCGTAGTAGCCCATACTATTTCTCAATCCTAAAATCACCGATAACACACAATTCCCTTTATTCATAGCAAACCATAGATCAAACTTCCCAACAGAAGCAAATCTACTCCTCTTACTCTTGTGACCATCAAAAAACTGATTTGAGAACAATAAAATCTTTTTAGCTACCAAATTCAACGAACGAGACATCACATATTCCAGCAAAACAGTAGCTTGGCCCCAACTGAACACACAGTAACTTGGCCACAAAGACAAGGAGAAATACCTGATATCCTTCACGTCTAAAATCGACGCGCAACCCAAACCGGCAAAGCTAAACATGCAACCATACTTGACATCACAAGCATAACTCCTATCACAAGACAAGGACTCAACTGCTGATACACTTCCCATATCACAATCACTCCTCTTAGCCTTAGAGAATGATGAATGAGGAACATCCCCTGTCCCTTTCTTCTTCTTCCATGACAAAGAATTAGGAGCTGAAACCTTCTGCAACTCCTTAGTATCCGCAAGGACATCAACTACAATCTCCTTACTAACATCAACAGCATCCTCATAAGTCCCCAACAACTCAAAGCAATTTGAGAGAGATACATCTTCAGCCACATCCCACACTAACTCCTCCACATCACAATGTCTGGAACGAGAGTTTTCCTCTTTACTATCGCCAAACATAACATCGCCTGTCATCAAGCCTTCAGTCCTCTCATCCTCAGAGACCATAACATCATATAACCGAGTACCTTCTCCACAAACCATACAGCTCAACACTCCAGGATCAATAAACAAAGGATCAAAAAGTTGAATACCCCAACTGGACCCAGCAGATCCCACCATAATTCTATCAACAAAACTCGCTTCATCACCAGTCACTACCATATTCCCCTCGAGATTCTTATCTGACTTAATCTGTTCCTCTACATGTAATGGAGAATCACGAAGAGAAGGAGACTGACAAGCCACAACACTTTTGTCACAATTAATAGCAGTATTAATAACATCAAAGTGCTTCAAAATCCTTTCCAATATCATGAAAATTTTCCTCTTATAACTTGATGTCGAGTAAGACAATAACCTGCGGAGCTTAAAAAGATTAAGACAGAAGGAACAAGCATGTTCCTTTCTCTCCAGCGAACACGGCAATGGAGGGAATACCACTTCGCTGACTACTCTCTTACTCCACAAGATACCGTCGACAAGACCCTCTAAGTGCCATCCCAACAACAATAACCAATAAGCCCCATCATTCTCCTTCAAAGAAACATCCAAAGCAAAAAAATCCGAGAGAGAAATTATATCATGACATATCCTTGAACAGTTGACGAGCAATATGTCATAGACGGATTTTCCTTTAATCGGCATCGGACAGTTAAACTTCCGATGACCCGCTCCTCCGCAGTTAAAACATCGAATACCATTACGGCACTCCCTCGCTATGTGGAAAGAATCTCCACATCTGAAACAGAAATGATCATTAATCTTTCTCTTAAGAAAAGAATTTTTAGTCAAGCCAGAATTCCCATCGGAGAAAACAGGAGATTGTCTTGCCACATCCACATATGATCGCTGCGAGTATCCTTTTGAATCGATCAAGGTCAAGGAAGGAAACTTTGACCGATCTTGCTCAAAAGATCCTGACACAACAGAACTTTTTCTCTTACGAAGATCCAAAAGCCCATCATTAATTTGTTTCTTACAATTCCTCGCTAGGTGATTGCATTCTCCACATCTAAAACATCGCTTCTGAAAACAGATGGATACCAAATCAGATCGAGAGATAAATCTCGCCCTTTTCCCCTTCTTACTCGGCAGAGATAGAAAAGATTTTGGACGAGATCCATTCAAGAAAAAAGAAGATAAAGTTTCCGTAGTTTCCGCCATGGAATAAAATTCTTAACCGCTTATTTTATTTACGTTTTTGTAAATGTGATTTTTATTTTAAAGACATCAAAATATAAAAATGTGTGATTTTTATATATGTAGTGAATACGGGCAACGAAGGTGACGAAGATGCGATAACGATGAAGATTTCTATCAAAGAAGAGTCAAGATGATTGGATAGCTATCTGTGAGAACTTCTCACCTTTCAATTTCTTTTTCTAGTTATATATATATACTAGGATGCAGACGGTGTTTAGTAGCACCCGACACAATCGTCCACAGACCATGGACTTGTTTGTTTGGTTGTGTAGTTGGTTAGATTATTTGGTTTGAATTGAATTGTTTGGTGAAATGAATGGATTTGATTGATGTGTGAATGGCGTGGGCCTTCACTAGACCGGGGATAAGGCTAGGCCTTGTCCCGTTTCTAGTATCGCGCCGTTATGCCGCCGAAATTTTCTAAAATATGTTAGAGAAATAAAAATATCATTTTATTGAATAAATGAACCGAATAGAATATTCATAGTTTGAGTAAAATATTTTGGTCGTTAAAAATATAATTTTTAACGTGAAAATGAATAAATAAATATCTACAAACAAATCGGTCGATTTGTTTATATACACTGATTTGACTGATATTGATTGGGTCGATAAATTTTACACGTCGCCCAACTGCACAAATAAAATTTGTGTTTGATTGTTTGAAAACCCCACACGGGTATTGGGATAAAATACGGCATACACTAATCCCAATAATTAGTTGCATGTCGATCGATTGATTAACAGGCTGTTATAAGCGTTAGATATCTATATTTGATGTTTATACAGTGTAGTGCACTTTGAATGATGGTTGATTATTCATCGTTACTATTATATGCATGTGTGGTATGGAATCCATATAGTTAATGCTATATGGTAATTGATTGGGCCTCATTCCAATTTGAAAAATAAAGAATATTATAAAATAAAGGTTCATGTGTTGACGGTACTCATCCGTTGAGATTAGTCATGTGTTGAACGAAATATTTTAATAATAAAATTTACATCTTTATCAATATAAAATAAAGGTTCATGTGTTGACAGTACTCATCCGTTGAGATTAGTCATGTGTTGAACGAAATATTTTAATAATAAAATTTACATCTTTATCAATATAAAATAAAGGTTCATGTGTTGACTGTACTCATCCGTTGAGATTAGTCATGTGTTGAACGAAATATTTGAAATAGAAATATTTGAAATAGAAATATTTGAAAAGGAAATATTAGAAAAAGAAATATTTGAAATAGAATATTAGAAAATAGAAATATATGAAGCCGTGTTGATTAGATTGACGCCATTTTGACGTGAACGATATTTATATCGATTTTATTCATTTTAAAATGAATATTGAAAAGTGATTTCGAAATCGAATATTTTGAAATGAAATTTAATTTGAATTGAAAAGAAAACGAATTCAAATTGTATTGAAAAGAAAACGAATTCGAATTGAATTGAAAAGAAAACGAATTTGATTTGATTAGAAAATGAATTGAATTTGATTTGATTAGAAAATGAATTGAATTTGAATAGAAAATGAATTGAATTTGATTTGATTTGATTAGAAAATGAATTGAATTTGATTTGATTAGAAAATGAATTGAATTTGATTTGATTAGAAAATGAATTGAATTTGAATTGAATTGAGAATGAATTGAATTTGAATTGAATAGGAAAACGAATTCGAATTGAATTGAAAAGAAAACGAATTCGAATTGAATTGAATTGAAAAGAAAATGAATTCGAATCGAATTAAAATCGATTTGAATTAAAATCAAATAGAAATGAAAGTAAAAAGGATTTATAATAGAAAATTCGATTTGAATTTGAATTTGAAATAAAGTTGAAATTGTTTTTGAAACGAATTCAAAACTATTTATAAAATTCGTTTTAAATAGTAATCGATGAAAAATATATTATATATATTATATATATATAATATAATGGCCTGAATAGAACGCGCCGCGGTAGTTCGCGAATTTCGACCATTAACTTCGAACGGACATTACGGGAGGTCCGACCGTCAGATTCTCCTGAAACCGGAACCATTGGGTTCGTATCGAAACGGTTGGATTTGGAGATACGTCCAAATCAAATTTGGAAAAGGTCGCTGTAAGTGCAGTTCGATGGCCGTTGATGGAAATCGACTGTACGGGCCTTGATAAAATTATTAAAAATATCAATAATTAGTGTAAAATCATAAGAAATGATATGGGAAAAATTGGGATGAAAACTCCATATTTGAAAAGATGAAAATAGATTTTTATCGAAATGAACTAGTTTTGAACTGAAATTAAAACCCATTTATTTTTAAATAAATAAATTGGATTTGAAATGGGTTTAAATAGAATTGATTCATGGGTTTATCGTGAACTGTGTTTTAAATAACACTAGTTCTTTAACCCGATGATAAATAGAATGTGATTTGGGTTTATCGTGAACTGTGTTTTAAATGACACTAGTTCTTTAACCCAGTAAAAAGAGTTTTAATGGATCTTCAATTTAATTGAAATGTGGATTGATAATTTAAATTATCAACTTTAGAAAATGAGCGAGAATGGAGTATCACCAGTTTTGCTCCAAAGCGATAGTTAAATCTTTAATTAGATTTGAACGTGAAATGGTAATTAATTTTACCGATAACAACATGGTATTAGATATGGAGTATTACCAGTTTTGCTTCAGGGGATGAATAGGTTGGGATTGGGAAATAAATTAAATAATTACTTCGGTATGGTTCGCTAATCTCGACTAGTTTGGAAAACCATAATTTGGTTTGAAATGACATCCAAAGGAAGATTAAAGGATAAATTTTAAAGAATTTATCTTGGATAAAATTAATGGGAACTTTTCCCTAAGAATTGAAATTTAGAAACTAGCTGAAGGTTAGTTAAGAAGAATGGTTTTCTGGATATTGATCTGATGTTGGTTTCGGCCTTCGGGGTTAATATTTAGGGAATTGCTCTCTTACTGATTTACGGTTAGTAACTAATGAATTGGAATGAGGCGTATGTTGTGTTTGTGTAACATTTATTTTTAATATACGCGGGTTGTTCGGAAAGGCCGGGTTTATACCCATTCTGAATAACCGATTCGACGATATGTCGAAGATGAAGACGGTGGTTGAAGACCGGAAATCTTCACATCGTTTGGATAATTACTGACGATCCTGATTGGGCTGTACACCTAAGAGGATGGAAATAGTTGGTGGTCGTCCAGACGTACTTGGAGATGGATGGATATGCGAGGAAAGTGCCTCCGGTTTCGTTCAGACCCCGAACGGACTTGTAAATGGATAGTGTGTCTGACGTTGTATTCCTTTATACTGTATTGGTGATCTCTGCTAAATATATATCTATTTGGTGGCAGAGAATTTATTCTCTTGCTATACACCCTTCTCTGAGACGTACGAGCCTAGAGGTTATATATTGGCAGAAATCAGTGGTACAGTATGGACTGACAATGTGGCATGCTGAGTTGCATGGATCAAGGCTTTTGTTGAAAAGCAAAGTTTTGTGGTTGATGATCATAGCACGGCCTTGTGTGGCATAGCTTTGTGTAACGTTGATTCGCGAGTATCACACCCAGTATGAACTAAAAACGGGAGACGGACATCAGGGAGGACATGCGTTTCTTTCTAGTTAGGAGTGGCGTCAGTGCTTGAACTGGCTGACGAGTTTGACTCATGTGGATGTTGCTTATTATTACTTGCTGAAAAGCGAGGCGCCTCGTGATATCGGTTTCGGCCGATGCTTCTGGTCGGCTGACGGGCCAGGCTTACGCCCCAAAGGGCGGGGAAACGCAGTGTTCAGGCATAATAATCCACATCGGTGGACCAGCCCTGACGATCCAAGGGGCAGTTGCGGCTGTTCCTGAGGCTCGGGCTAGACAGTCTCGAATCGGTGAGGATCTTGCCCCTAGCCTCGGTTCATACCATAAATGATAACCCAACTTCCAATACGACATTTGCGGTTTTAATTGTAGAACTAGTATGGCGACATGATATATGGTACCCATGCCGCCTATGATTGATACTTATGATTTGAAGTTGTTTTATACACTATGCACTTATAATAGTATCAAACGATTTGTTTTAAACGTATCAAGCATTCTTTGGCTGTTATAAGGGAAAACCCTATCCCCCGGCTTGCGTTGCATTGTGTGATAGGACCTGGGTCTTATAACAGCTTCATTTTTCTTTATTTAGCATTGTGCTGTTTGTTATATGCACTGGTATTCTTAGGAGGAAACCCGTTCCGTGTTATACGGCGTGGTCCCTTGATTTACCTAACTTTAAAATAAAGATTAAATGTTTTAGTTCTCACACCAGTCACATGACTGACCTGGAGTTTATTGTTTTTAACCTAAACTCTGGGTGCCCTTATTTTGACACGGGCAGCTAGTAGTTTTGGTTTTGCAGATTTATATTCACAGGATCCTGGTTTACAGCTGGAATGATATCCGGAAAGCTTTGTATCCGTATATCTACTTCTAGTTGTGTATTGTATTATTTTCCGCTGCGATGTATGTAAATGTAATTTAAATCTCTGATATTTCGGTGTAATATTTATTTGTTTATACTCTGTATATTCTAGTAATCTGATGCATTGTTGTAATATACAATGAAATGTCCTTCCGTCTGCGTTCTATTTTGTGGCTTGTTCTTGAACTATCCGCTCTTTCCTTTACGGGGAAGTTACGGGTTTTTACATTTGGTATCAGAGCGAGGTTTACAAAGCAGAGAACAAGGCACATTAGGACCATACAAAAGAATTCATCAGATATTGGATTAGTAATATCCAATGAGAATGACTCGTTAGAGATAGGATCAGTAATATCCTAGAACGAGTGTGAAGAGTATATTTTTAAAATGAAAACAAATTTTGTTTTGAAAATTTTAAATCGTTGTATACGTATTTGAATATTTATTTTATATTGATTAGGACAGTCCAGTATATAAAAGATTTTGGATATACACCTTGCAAACGTGTATTTGAAGTTTTTATATACTAGATAGATATAGAATTACGCTCTAGTCGCCCAGGGGTGATTCTGATGATTGATATATCATCATCAGAATTTGTATTCGAGTGACGAACGTGAAATATCTATATATTTCCTATTGACTGGTGTGAGAACCAAAAATTAGATAGGGCCTATTGTTGTGATTTGGCATCAAAAACATGATTTTTGTATATGTATCAAAATTATGAATTTGAAACTCTAATTCACTAATTGATTGATGTTTGTGTTGTTTGTTTATTTGTTTGCTAATTTTTAGCCATTTAACCTAATTAAAGCACATAGTGAATATTATTGAAATTTGGTCGCATTTGCTTGCATATACATATACTTACATTGAACAGGTCGTAGCAAGGAGGCTAAAGCAGAGAATAAAATTTGTTTGCCCGACAAATAGGTACATGTTTACTGCATAATTTACTGTTTTGTTTGGGTGATGATGATTTTATGAGCCTATTGACTAGCCGCTTGGCTTTTTCTTTTTCTTTTTGAGATCAGAAGGCCTATATGGCAATTTCGGGATTTTCCCGTGGCTCCCGGTGCAGGGGAGGTTATGGCGAATTTTTTCGAAAATTTAGGGTGTTAGCCAAATTTTTGAAGAATTTGAAAATTCTCAGAAACTGAAAAGTTGGAGAATGGAAGCCAGATCGAACGTAGAGTTGATTGATCAAACCACTTTCGACTTTGTTCCTTTTCGGGGACAAAAAGTTTTAAGTGGGGGAGATTGTAACAACCCGAAAACTTGGGCCAGTTTAAAATTTTTATTTTGGCAATTTAAGCGAATTTTGATTATTTAAAATGAATTATATTAAATAATATCGACGAGAAATTTAGTTTTGAATATAATTCGACGTATATATTATATACGTCGTCGTTAGAATATAAATATTTATTTATATTTATAAAAGGAATTGAAAATGGCGCGGTAGTTCGATAATTTGATTTCAAACTTCAATTGAATGTACCGGGTGCAAAGCAATCCGGATTTTAGTGAAACCAAAAATAATAGGATCTAATTGATAATATCTTTCCAACGAACTCGAAAAATCAAAATTTCATAGCGGGGATAAAAAGATATGTCCAGTTGAAAATTCTGAATAGTCGCTATGGAATTCAGGTCCTTAAAAATAGCCATTTTGCAAACGACCTCGGATTTCGACGAAACCACTTTTGTTGGATCCGTGATGTCAAGTTATTGCTAGATTCCAATTTTCATAATTTTTCGAATCAATATGTGAGTGTGGCAAATGAAAACGCGTTTGACCAGTTTCAGTTGATTTTAATCGACTGTAAAATTGCCCTTTTTCCAACGGTCTCAGAATTCGACGAAACTAGTTTTGTTAGGACCGTATCGTCAATACGAAGCTAGAAAATATTTTTCGAGAATTTTTAGAATCCGTATGTGGCCCTGGTAATTTGAAATGTACGTTTAAAATAGAATATAAAGATTTATATTTTAAATTTAGCGGAAACCTATCGTAACAGCCGAATCGGGTTACGAAACATATCCCGTTGTGTTCGGAATGGGGGTAATTAGCTAGGGGCGACAGTCGTTTGGTTGGATTTGGAGATCGGATTATTAAACAAAGGTTTTTAGAATTAAATTAATATATATATATATATATATCAGTCAAAGTCATGGTCAAACCCCGTTTTCTTTAATCCGCAGTCAACCCCAAAAGAAGCCGCCTCCTTCCCCAAAACAAACGATCCTCACACCCCCAAATTCTTCAACAATTTTCTTCAAATCCGCATGCTAATTCAAGGGGTACCAAACGAAAATTGAAGAGCAAGAGCAGGTCTTTAAAATCAAATGGGTTTGATCAATCCTTGTTTGCCGTGGCTCGATTTCTCCGCTCTCAAAGGTCCCGCGTTCAGCTCGGTTTTCGAGACGCTATAGGACTTCGAGCTGGGGCCCGTTCAGGCTGGAGGTAGAGCGGAGCGTGGCGCTCCTCGTGGCGATGACGGATTTGGTTTCGGCGGTCTGAGCGTCGAGCAACGACGAGCCCTAGAGGGCAATTGTGGGTTCCACGTGTTCCTGTTAATAACGAAGAAGGATATGAGAGGAAAGGTTTTGAGGTATTATTAATTTAATTAATAATTAGTTAATGTTAATTACACGTTTAGCTGTTTAATGTATTTAATACTATATAGTGAATAAAAATGTGGTTTTTAAAATCTATATAAGATAGAATGGTTTTTTTTTAAATAAATACATAAGTATAAAAATATAACCTTTGCTTAGTTAAATATATGATTTTAAATAATAAAGTTTGAATCTTGATATTGGTAAAGTTTGAACCTTTGTAATAGTAAAAAACAAATTTTTATTTGAAAGAAAGAACAATTTTTATAGAAAGGGAGAATTGATTTTATTTTTATCTTTATATAAAAGGGAAGAGTTTTTAAAAATTAAAAAGGAGATTTTAAAAAATATAAAAAGTTGATATTTTTTTTATAAATAAAAAGATTAGAATTTTAAAAATAGAAAAGGCGAGATTTTTATATATTGAATAGCGAAGTGAAAATTCGATTTTTAAATGTATGAAGCGATTATAAAAATATGATTTTCAATTTGAAAGTGAACAAATAAAAATGTGATTTTTATTTTAAAGACATCAAAATATAAAAATGTGTGATTTTTATATATGTAGTGAATACGGGCAACGAAGGTGACGAAGATGCGATAACGATGAAGATTTCTATCAAAGAAGAGTCAAGATGATTGGATAGCTATCTGTGAGAACTTCTCACCTTTCAATTTCTTTTTCTAGTTATATATATATACTAGGATGCAGACGGTGTTTAGTAGCACCCGACACAATCGTCCACAGACCATGGACTTGTTTGTTTGGTTGTGTAGTTGGTTAGATTATTTGGTTTGAATTGAATTGTTTGGTGAAATGAATGGATTTGATTGATGTGTGAATGGCGTGGGCCTTCACTAGACCGGGGATAAGGCTAGGCCTTGTCCCGTTTCTAGTATCGTGCCGTTATGCCGCCGAAATTTTCTAAAATACGTTAGAGAAATAAAAATATCATTTTATTGAATAAATGAACCGAATAGAATATTCATAGTTTGAGTAAAATATTTTGGTCGTTAAAAATATAATTTTTAACGTGAAAATGAATAAATAAATATATATAAACAAATCGGCCGATTTGTTTATATACACTGATTTGACTGATATTGATTGGGTCGATAAATTTTACACGTCGCCCAACTGCACAAATAAAATCTGTGTTTGATTGTTTGAAAACCCCACACGGGTATTGGGATAAAATACGGCATACACTAATCCCAATAATTAGTTGCATGTCGATCGATTGATTAACAGGCTGTTATAGGCGTTAGATATCTATATTTGATGCTTATACAGTGTAGTGCACTTTGAATGATGGTTGATTATTTATCGTTGCTATTATATGCATGTGTGGTATGGAATCCATATAGTTAACGCTATATGGTAATTGATTGGGCCTCATTCCAGTTTTAAAAATAAAGAATATTATAAAATAAAGGTTCATATGTTGACAGTACTCATCCATTGAGATTAGTCATGTGTTGAACGAAATATTTTAATAATAAAATTTACATCTTTATCAATATAAAATAAAGGTTCATGTGTTGACAGTACTCATCCGTTGAGATTAGTCATGTGTTGAACGAAATATTTTAATAATAAAATTTACATCTTTATCAATATAAAATAAAGGTTCATGTGTTGACAGTACTCATCCGTTGAGATTAGTCATGTGTTGAACGAAATATTTTAATAATAAATTTTACATCTTTATCAATATAAAATAAAGGTTCATGTGTTGACCGTACTCATCCGTTGAGATTAGTCATGTGTTGAACGAAATATTTGAAATAGAAATATTTGAAATAAATATTTGAAAAGGAAATATTTGAAAAAGAAATATTTGAAATAGAATACTAAAAAATAGAAATATATGAAGCAGTGTTGATTAGATTGACGCCATTTTGACGTGAACGATATTTATATTGATTTTATTCATTTTAAAATGAATATTGAAAAGTGATTTTGAAATCGAATATTTTGAAATGAAATTTAATTTGAATTGAAAAGAAAACGAATTCGAATTGAATTGAAAAGAAAACGAATTGAATTTGATTTGGTTAGAAAATGAATTGAATTTGATTTGAATAGAAAATGAATTGAATTTGATTTGATTAGAAAATGAATTGAATTTGATTAGAAAATGAATTGAATTTGATTTGATTAGAAAATGAATTGAATTTGATTTGATTAGAAAATGAATTGAATTTGAATTGAATAGATAATAAATTGAATTTGAATTGAATAGGAAAACGAATTCGAATTGAATTGAAAAGAAAACGAATTCGAATCGAATTGAAATCGATTTGAATTAAAATCAAATAGAAATGAAAGTAAAAAGGATTTATAATAGAAAATTCAATTTCGATTTGAATTTGAAATAAAGGTTGAAATTGTTTTTGAAACGAATTCAAAACTATTTATAAAATTCGTTTTAAATAGTAATCGATGAAAAATATATTATATATATTATATATATAATATAATGGCCTGAATAGAATGCGCCGCGCCGCGGCAGTTCGCGAATTTCAACCATTAACTTCGAATGGACATTACGGGAGGTCCGACTGTCAGATTCTCCTGAAACCGGAACCGTTGGGTTCGTATCGAAAAGAGCTTTCTAACGAATATTAGAAATTTGAAATCTAACGGTTGGATTTGGATATACGTCCAAATCAAATTTGGAAAAGGTCGCTGTAAGTGCAGTTCGATGGCCGTTGATGGAAATCGACTGTACGGGCCTTGATAAAATTATTAAAAATATCAATAATTAGTGTAAAATCATAAGAAATGATTTGGGAAAAATTGGGATGAAAACTCCATATTTGAAAATATGAAAATAGATTTTTATCGAAATGAACTAGTTTTGAACTGAAATTAAAACCCATTTATTTTTAAATAAATAAATTGGATTTGAAATGGGTTTAAATAGAATTGATTCATGGGTTTATCGTGAACTGTGTTTTAAATAACACTAGTTCTTTAACCCGATGATAAATAGAATGTGATTTGGGTTTATCGTGAACTGTGTTTTAAATGACACTAGTTCTTTAACCCAGTAAAAAGAGTTTTAATGGATCTTCAATTAAATTGAAATGTGGATTGATAATTTAAATTATCAACTTTAGAAAATGAGCGAGAATGGAGTATCACCAGTTTTGCTCCAAAGCGATAGTTAAATCTTTAATTAGATTTGAACGTGAAATGGTAATTAATTTTACCGATAACACCATGGTATTAGATATGGAGTATTACCAGTTTTGCTTCAGGGGATGAATAGGTTGGGATTGGGAAATAAATTAAATAATTACTTCGGTATGGTTCGCTAATCTCGACTAGTTTGGAAAACCATAATTTGGTTTGAAATGACATCCAAAGGAAGATTAAAGGATAAATTTTAAAGAATTTATCTTGGATAAATTTAATGGGAACTTTTCCCTAAGAATTGAAATTTAGAAACTAGCTGAAGGTTAGTTAAGAAGAATGGTTTTCTGGATATTGATCTGATGTTGGTTTCGGCCTTCGGGGTTAATATTTAGGGAATTGCTCTCTTACTGATTTACGGTTAGTAACTAATGAATTGGAATGAGGCGTATGTTGTGTTTGTGTAACATTTATTTTTAATATACGCGGGTTGTTCGGAAAGGCCGGGTTTATACCCATTCTGAATAACCGATTCGACGATATGTCGAAGATGAAGACGGTGGTTGAAGACCGGAAGTCTTCACATCATTTGGATAATTACTGACGATCCTGATTGGGCTGTACACCAAGAGGATGGAAATAGTTGGTGGTCGTCCAGACGTACTTGGAGATGGATGGATATGCGAGGAAAGTGCCTCCGGTTTCGTTCAGACCCCGAACGGACTTGTAAATGGATAGTGTGTCTGACGTTGTATTCCTTTATACTGTATTGGTGATCTCTGCTAAATATATATCTGTTTGGTGGCAGAGAATTTATTCTCTTGCTATACACCCTTCTCTGAGACGTACGAGCCTAGAGGTTATATATTGGCAGAAATCAGTGGTACAGTATGGACTGACAATGTGGCATGCTGAGTTGCATGGATCAAGGCTTTTGTTGAAAAGCAAAGTCTTGTAGTTGATGATCAAAGCACGGCCTTGTGTGGCGTAGCTTTGTGTAATGTTGATTCGCGAGTATCACACCCGGTATGAACTAAAAACGGGAGACGAACATCAGGGAGGACATGCGTTTCTTTCTAGTTAGGAGTGGCATCAGTGCTTGAACTGGCTGACGAGTTTGACTCATGTGGATGTTGCTTATTATTACTTGCTGAAAAGCAAGGCGCCTCGTGATATCGGTTTCGGCCGATGCTTCTGGTCGGCTGACGGGCCAGGCTTACGCCCCAAAGGGCGGGGAAACGCAGTGTTCAGGCATAATAATCCACATCGGTGGACCAGCCCTGACGATCCAAGGGGCAGTTGCGGCTGTTCCTGAGGCTCGGGCTAGACAGTCTCGAATCAGTGAGGATCCTGCCCCTAGCCTCGGTTCATACCATAAATGATAACCCAACTTCCAATACGACATTTGCGGTTTTAATTATAGAACTAGTATGGCGACATGATATATGGTACCCATGCCGCCTATGATTGATACTTATGATTTGAAGTTGTTTTATACACTATGCACTTATAATAGTATCAAACGATTTGTTTTAAACGTATCAAGCATTCTTTGGCTGTTATAAGGGAAAACCCTATCCCCCGGCTTGCGTTGCATTGTGTGATAGGACCTGGGTCTTATAACAGCTTCATTTTTCTTTATTTAGCATTGCGTTGTTTGTTATATGCACTGATATTCTTGGGAGGAAACCCGTTCCGTGTTATACGGCGTTGTCCCTTGATTTACCTAACTTTAAAATAAAGATTAACTGCTTTAGTTCTCACACCAGTCACATGACTGACTTGGAGTTTATTGTTTTTAACCTAAACTCTAGGTGCCCTTATTTTGACACGGGCAGCTAGTAGTTTTGGTTTTGCAGATTTATATTCACAGGATCCTGGTTTACAGCTGGAATGATATCCGGAAAGCTTTGTATCCGTATATCTACTTCTAGTTGTGTATTGTATTATTTTCCGCTGCGATGTATTTAAATGTAATTTAAATCTCTAATATTTCGGTGTAATATTTATTTGTTTATACTCTGTATATTCTTGTAATCTGATGCATTGTTGTAATATACAATGAAATGTTCTTCCGTCTGCGTTCTATTTTGTGGCTTGTTCTCGAACTATCCGCTCTTTCCTTTACGGGGAAGTTACGGGTTTTTACATGCCGCATTCAGATGATGATTGTGCACGCATGTAGAAATAATATGTAGCATTAAGGAACTTTTGCATACGTAACGGACGCATGGCACTATCATGATACGCATTAAGGAGGTCAACTGAATCAGTGGACAGCCTGATTTTGCATTAGATATGGACATATACACACACTGTGCATTTAAACATGAAAGCATTAGAAGTCTATAAGGACAATGGATGCCTGTGTTTGATGGTTGAGTAGATGTACGATTGGATGTTAGGATATACATTCTTCTTGACTTGAAGATTTCGGGGTCGAAATCCTTTAAGGAGGGGAGAATGTAACACCCCGTAATTCTATTAATATTAATATTCACAAATTAAAGAATAAATAATCTCAGACGTGAGAATTGTGGGAAACGGGTTGCGCCATTGTGTTCGTCTCGGAATTCTGGTTGAAATAGAGTCCGAGTTTGCGTAAATTGGACTTCGTATGAAGAAGTTATGGCCATCGGAAGTTTCAAAGAATTCAAAACAGATTTCAGAAAATTTAAAATTCAAATTCGGAGTCAAACAAGCTAGGCGGGAAATTTTCCGCCCAGCACCCCAGGTCGACTGGGCAGTCGACACCCTCCCCAGGTCGACTGGGCAGTCGACTGGGCAGTCGACCTGGGTGTCGACCTGGTCCAGTCTGCAAGGGTTTGGCTGAGCCCAATCTTGAGCTGCTGATGTGTCTTTAGGGCTTAGTTGGCAAATTAAACGGTTCAGGTTAGTTCTGAGTTGATCTGACGGCCTAAATAAATCCTAAACTCTATAAATACCTACGTAGTTTCTCACTCTAATTCACATGAAAAATAGAATAGCCGCCGTCATACCGTCGCCATGGAACTCCGTGTAGCCGCCGCCAACTAAGAAGGAAGAAGCTAATCAAAACCTAATTCTACTCAACTCTAAAGCAAGTCAAGACTCTCTTTTTTTCTCTAATTGCGAGTATGATAATTTTAATAAGATTATTAGCAAACTAGTTAGATTAAGATATGATATGGATCATAAGAAAGTAATGTGAATTGTCATATATGTTGTTGTAAACCTTATGCTATCATGTATGTTGTAAATCCTATGTTATATGATGATGATATCCTATATGTTGTAAATCATGCTATGATGATATTATATATGTTGCAAGTTTCTATGCTAAGTTGTGATAAATCATACATGTTATAAAGTCATGATGTTATTGTCTATGCTAATTTGTTCATGTTAACCAAATCATAAT
The DNA here is from genome assembly GCA_030737875.1 of Allium sativum. Lineage (NCBI taxonomy): Eukaryota > Viridiplantae > Streptophyta > Magnoliopsida > Asparagales > Amaryllidaceae > Allium > Allium sativum. Next base: position 202,298,074 of record CM060926.1, on the reverse strand, counting down.
GTTGATATTGTTTAGGCTATGTTGATTTATATGACAAATCATGTATGCAAGTTTAGATTGATTAGTAAAGATTATGAACATATGCTATGACATCTATTCATATCTAGAATTATGCTATGGCATGTGTGAGTTCTATGTGTTAGATGCTAGTTCACACCATCCTTATGTTGCATGAACCACATATGCCAGTTTATATATGAATTTGGGTTATGATCATATTATGTAAATTGTGACATTTAACCAAACAAGTTGACACCTTTAGATCCATGACATGTGTAGTTTATTGCAAGTTGTAGTTTTTCCTATGCAGGTCTAGGTGTTGGACATCTATCACACATGCAAGTTTCACCCTTTATATGATTAGATCTATTTTAGTCATATATATATGTTGTTGTTGTGATAATTTCTTTTTATGCTATGAGTTAGACTACTCGAGTCTAATGTATATTTTGCATTGAATAAGCGAACGTATAACGTGGGGTAGGGGAAATATTAAGGATTTAATATTGAGAAAATTGGGTGCAATTGATATGATTTTGCATACCAATTGTGGATGGCTATAATTGAGTCAATTATGGACATCATTAAAATTGGAGTTAATTAATAATTTGAATAGGGAATTATTAAAACTGGGGTAAAAGATTATAAGTGATAATCAATGCTTAGGACACGAGGTTGGACTCGTTTGTGACGTAAATCTTCCCGGACCCGCCCGGCAAATCCAGTAGTCACAAATGTCAGCCCAATGTGGGAGGTCCTAGGCTCAAACTAAAGCATAACAGTTGTAAAGACACGAGGTTAGACTCTTTTATCATGTAAGACTGCCCGGACCCGCTCGGCAAATCGAGCTGCCATAAATGCCAGTCTAATCTGAATGGTCTTTATGAGGTTATGGCCTGAATGAATTAAGAAATACTTAACCAGATAACATGTAAGGTGGGACATGGGGGTTAAGTAGGTGCCTAGGGTGGCATGAGGAATCTAGTGGTTGCCTTTAGAGGCATTTGAAATACGATTAGTAAGACTTAACCAAACACACATGTAAGTGAACATGACTAAGTGGGTTAAGTGGGATATACTAATGGGGACAAGCTTAGGTGGATAGCTTGTGGTAAATAGTGGGGGCCATTTCAACCAGTATCCCAAACGTATCTTTGTGGGCTCGACCCAAGTCGAGGACGGGACACGCATACTGGGCTTGACTATAAGAGGCCAAAATGGGTTAGCGGTGGCAACGGAAGTCCAACGGGTTTCATATGCGTGTGTGGACCCAGGCTGGTAGGTAAGACGTTGTTGCATCGTGTAGGTATAAGCCGTGCATTATTTGTGGTATCGGGTTGCCACTTTGGGGAGTGATACACCCCACTGTGGGGCCTGCACGGGTATCTACGAGTAGGGAGCCGATCGAAAGTGGGTAGTGGGGTACACCTAGTGGAGGTAGGGGCAGACGGCACCTATGTAGTCAGCTAGGGGTACGCGAGGCTATTTATATAATTTCTAAGTTCGGTGAGTGGGATCAACCTTTAGGGAGACTGGTGGTGCAGTGTAGTAATTATTCGTTAGTAGTTAGGTGTGCCTTTAACATTACCTTTATCTGCTCTTCCACACCCAACAGTTCATACACATTTCCTTGTTTTCCAGCTTGTGCCTTAGTCTAATTAATTTGCTGATTGATCTCTATTAAATATACATCTGTCTGGTGAAGGGGAATTTATTCCCTTACTTCACCCTTCTATGAGACGTACGGGATCAGAGGTTGTATATCGATGGACATCAGTCGCATGGCATAAATTGCCTATGTGGCATGCCTAAATGGAAAAGGATCAAGGCTTCTGTTGAAAAGTAGAGTCTTGTGGTTGATGATCAAAGCACAGCTTTAATATAGCATGGCATTGTGTTGCGTTAATTCGCGAGCCACACACACCGGTATGGTGGCAAACTGATGGTTAGATCAGTATGCTTTTTAGAGGATGGGCACCTTAGTGGTGTCGTGGATTCGGTCGACCGAGGTGAGGGATAGGGCACACCCCTCGATTTCCCTAAGGATAGAGTTAGCGGTGTTTTCGCATGCCTGCGACATAAGCCGCGGTAACTTGTTTCCTGGATAGTGCGGATGTGCATTACGGTGTTTTCGCATGCCTGCGACGTAAGCCGTTGGGAATTGTACTACGCGATCGATCTTTCGAATCAGGAGCCACCAGTATGGAAATCCAAACTTCCAATACAACATTTTGCGGTTTTGATTGTAGAGCCTAGTATTGGCGACATGATATATGGTACCCGTGCCGTCTATGATTGATACATTTATATTTGAAGTTGTTTTCTTCACTTATAGTAATAATAAGAGATAAAATTTCACGTGTCAAGCATTATTTGGCTATTATAAGGTAAAACCCTATCCTCCGGCTTGCATTGCATTGTGTGATGGGACTTCGGCCTTATAATAGCTTCATTATTATTTATTTAGCATTGCGATGTTTGTTATATGCATTGCTATTCTTGGGGTTGAACCCGTTCCCTGTTATACGGCGTGGTCCCTTGATTTACCTAACTTTAAAATCAATTTAATAACTATTTTAGTTCTCACACCAGTCACATGACTGACCTGAAGTTTATTGTTTTAACCTAAACTATGGGTGCCCTTAATTTCCACACGGGCAGCTAGTAGTTGGGTTTTGCAGATATTATATTCACAGGATCCTGGTTTACAACTGAAGTGATATTCGGAAAGCTCTGTATCCCCATATTTATTTCAGTTGTGTTTTGTGTTATTTTTCTCTGCTATGTATTTAAATGTAATTTAAATCTCTGATATTTTTATGATGTATAATATTTATTCATACTCTGTTATGTTCTTGTATTCTGATGGAATTGTTGTAATAAGCAAGGAAATGTTCTTCTGTGTATGTTCTAATTTGTCGTGTTCTCAAAGCAATCTGTTCTTACTCTTCTCTTCGGAGACCGGGGAAGTTCGGGTCGTCACTGGAAAAAACGTTTTAATTGGGAACTACGGTTGAAATATGGATTAAGTGGTTTCAAAAGAAATTGGACTTGGATAACGAGTTATCAAATGAAAAGTTAATTGAGGTTTTGAGGCTAAAGTATCTTTCATAAAGGATAAGTTAAAATATGGATTTTGTTAAAGATAATTTGAGAATGGATTTAAAGAGGTTTAAATTAACAAATCCAAGATGAAAGGAGATTGGTTGAAAGCCTGTGTGTTTCGTAATTGTGTCTTTTAAAATTGCGCTTATCATTTGGAAAGACCGGGATCAGAATTATGTTCGAAAACCATTCCTAATAATAATACGACGTTATGGAGCAATTGAAGACATTGGAGACGGCATTACAGGCCAGGACCCTTCATATCATAAGCGCGACTTGCTGAATGTCTCGAATGGTTGGCTCCCATTTGCAAATGGATTTTATATCAGTTAAGTGGCAAGAAGCCGGATCATGTGTGAAGGAATTCCGGATTGTTGTTTCGTTCAGACCCATTACAGACTTGTACGGATTGTGTTTCTATCATTGTAATTGACTGTGTAGCACTGATCTTTATTAATATATATATCTGCTTGGTGGCGGAGAATTTATTCTCTTGCTTAACACTCTTCTTTGAGACGTATGAGCATAGAGGTTATATAATGACGGAAATCAGTGATGCGCGGTGAATGGACAATGTGGCATACTTAAGTTATGTGATGAGCTATGGATGATCAAAGCATAGCTTATTTAAGCGTAGATTTGTGTATATCGTGACCTCGACAAACCTCACACCCCGAATTGATGATAAACTGGTGGTCAGGTCTTTATGTTCATTTCATATGTTCGGTGCACCAGGATGTGATGATGAAAGGGTACCGCGAAATTCCCAGTCTGGGATGCTATTTGTTGGGTACTCTGATTCATGTACGATGGGTTAGTATAACAGATTCCGGGTATGGACGTTATCCGTGAATACTGTGATGATGCGCGTAAGGAATTAAGTGAGCCCACGAATGATCTTTCGAACTAGGAATCATCATGTTGGAAACTCAATCTCCACAACGAGCCCATACGGTTTAGATTGTATAGCCTGCTGGTTACCGGCAGGTTTGTCAGTATAATGGGATGGGGCATTATGCTGGCTAGGATTAATACTTTTATTTGCAAAATGGTTTTTCACACTATATAATAGTATTAAAAGAGCATTTTCACGTATGAAGGCATTTTTGGTTATCATAAGGGAAAACTCGCCCATTTGGTGAGCGTTTGCATTGTGTGATGTGGTATGACCTTATGATAGCTTCATTTTTCAAAAAGTCCTTGCGAATTTTGATGCACGGGTATTCCCATGGAGCAAACGGTCGCGACACGTTGTATTCAAGCCATATATATAATATATATCGTCGATTTCCTTTATAAAACGTATTTTATAAACGTTATAAATTCGTTTGAAAACGAATTCATTTTCTATTCTGGCTCAAGTTCTTCAACTTTTCAGTTTCTAAGAAATTTCTAATTTTTTAGAAATTTGGCTAACACCCTAAATTTCTGAATTTTTTTGCCATAACCACCTTCGTACGGGGTCGTCGGACAAACCGCAACTTGCCATGCAGGGCCCTCTTCAATCAAAAAGAAAAAGAAAAAGCCAAGCGACTAGCCAATCGGCTCATAAAATCACCAAAACCCAAACAAAATAGTAAATATTTACTTATATGTCAGGCATACAATTTTATTCCTCTTCTCTAGCCTCCTTGCTATGACCTGTTCAATTTGTATGCATGTACATGTATGCAAATTCATTCGATTTTCAACTTAATTCAACATTTGATTCGATTTGGTTTGCTTTACCTTTCATTATTTTCATAACATACTTTAGTTAAAAATAACATTTTTAACTAACTAATAATAATTCCATCCAACACATATATATATAATTCCATACAACGTTATATATATAATTCCATACAACGTATATGTATATTTTCATGCAACGTGTGTATATATATATTTTCATATAACGTGTGTATATATATATTTTCATACAACGTTTATATATATTCATACAACGTTTATATAATTTTATACAGTGCTTATACAATTTTATACAACGCATACATAGGCTAAAAATCATATTTTTAACTATCACATATTTTTCCATAGCATGACTATTTTATACAACTCATGTATATGTTAAAAAATGATATTTTTAACTAAAAAAACTATATTTCAACACATGATTTTTTTACTGGTTCATACATACAAAAAAATGATATTTTTATTGTTCAAACATTTTACTCAACACATGAATATTTTAATGGTTCATACATACAATAAAAATGGTATTTTTATAGTTCAAACATTTTACTTAACACATGAATATTTTTAATGGTTCATACATACAATAAAAATGGTATTTTTATTGTTCAAACATTTTATTCAACACATGTATATTTTTAATGGTTCATACATACAATAAAAATGATATTTTTATTGTTCAAACATTTTATTCAACACAAGAATATTTTTAATGGTTCATACATACAATAAAAATGATATTTTTATTGTTCAAACATTTTATTCAACATATGAATATTTTTATTGGTTCATACATACAATAAAAATGATATTTTTATTGTTCAAACATTTTATTCAACACATGAATATTTTCAATAATTTTATAAACCATTTTTTATGTGAGTTTAAAATTGCCCGCCTTGAGTTTCACTCCTCCTAAATTCCTAGCTAGCTCCATTTTTGTCCAAGTCTGTTCCATATTGTAGAGCTCGTTGGGACAGATCCAACAGATTCTGTTTTGCTGAATTTCAATAACGTATGAAGATGATATTGATTTTAAATTGCTTGAATACATTTATGAATTAGTTAATTTTATAATTAAATTAAATATTACCTTACCCTTTTCTTAATCCTCTTCCTCTATGATTAACATCTCAAGTAATTAGCGAACCACGCTCGTGCCCTGAGGTTGGTCATCGCTGTAACACCCAACCTCTACACCCATATTACCTAAGAGTATTACGAAGTAATACTGTCAGGTAATACGGAGAATGAGGCTATAGGGGTACACACGTGTAAACTCCCTTGGACTAACACTGGTACGTATATTTTTTTTCAAATATCGCTTACCCTTACGTACTCAGTGTCGGTACAAAAAAATTACACGTATGCCTACAGGATAGAACAATACAGAATATACACGAATATAGAGATCACAGAGTCAATCACAGCGATAAAATATTATATAACATATTTAATATTTTACACGCATTTAACTTTTTACATAGCAATATTCATACATCAATTCATACACTACAAAGTTATAAATAATATACTGATCAAATATACTCCTCTAAGCCTAGTGAAACTCAGGCTAGCCTCAATGTCCCTGTACTTGAAATGTCTCGATCTGACCCGAGTATTATATAAATAGTAAACGGATCAATATATGTTTAAATCCATCATAGTTGATATTAAATGTTTGGGTTCACAAAATAATAATAATAGAATTTAATCTTACCACAATCAATACATATCATCATCTATATAATTCATCAAAATATATTCCATAGAATCTATACAAGAGCCGATCATGAAATCCAAATCCCGATCAAATTCAAGAAAATTTCTTAATGTATTACTGACCAACAAGTCAACAAATCCAAATATCGCCCAAATCATTGCAAATATAATATCCTCGCGTGCATGAACAAATGTCACCAACTAAAATTGGAGAAATGCCAAGTGAATTTGAAACATCAAAACATCTTAGAAAACTACACGTGCTTAACTTCTTGACCAGTACTACATTTTTGGTACCACCCATCGTGATGACTAGGGCCATGAACATCATAAACATCTTAATGACTATAGCCGAAACATCTTGATGCCCTTAGTCACAAAAATCCGAGTAATACATCGTGGTGATTGGAGTCACAAACATCGTGATGGCTATAGTCAAACTCGTCGTGATGACTCCAATCAAATACTCGGTCATAGTACTAGTAATCATCTTGAATGTGTTTCAACTTCTCGGTTAGGAACCCATAAGGCGTCAACGTATGTCCCATACCATACGTTTGCACCTAACGGTTTGCTAGCCTTTAGTTGATACCACACTAGAAAACATCATAAAACATTATCAATTATACACCGTCTCATGTTTCTCTCTTTCCGACGAGTAATAAGTGACAGTCTAACTTGTCTCATCTCATTGACAAGTAAAAATCCATGATAAACATCAAAACATCATAGATTCATAAACAACATCGATACATCATGAATTCATCATAGAATAATGTGTCTCATGTCATTGCCAAATTAACATAGCATCTTGATTGGTTCATCATCGAGCATACTCCAATTGAGTAGTTCTAGAACCAGTAGCGTTTACCAAAATATGGCAACATAACATCAAAAGGGTTTCAATCGTACAAATCCGTTATTAAACAGTGAAGTATAAACACATGTCATTCAATAAAAATGGAATGGTAGTTCCCAAAGAATAATTCAAATTATAAAAAGATATAAACCTTCATTTTAATTTGTATGGAATCATGGACACATATTATATAACAAACCAATAAATATTATACTAACTGCCATTTGAAAAAGTTGATTTCATGCTATAATAATAATGTAAACTTCTTTAAATGACCAATTAAAAATAGTTGTAGACAACTTTTAAAATTACTTAATATTCAAACTAAAATTATTACTAAATATTATTTTCAATCACAACAAATAAATTTAAGAACTATATAATCAACTTAATTATTCTCATTCGCATGTTTATCAAAGCTAGATTAACCATTGATGATATTCGGTACATTTATTAACCTATTTATGACTTGAACTACAATCTAATAACTAAAATTGCATTATACAATTTAATCTATAGTTCATAATTTAAAACTAAAATGTTACGGTTTATACATGCATATTAGCTTTCTCATAATATATGAATTATAAAACTTATTTATCGTCTAAGTGGACAAATTATGCAACTACAAATCTACAAAATAACAATCAACAACATTCTCCCTAATATTTTAAACATCTGACCAATACAAAATTCATCGATCAATTCAAATTCATAAATAATTGAACCACAACTCATGCAACAAGCAACCAATTCAACCATCGTGACAATTTAAATTCAACCAATCAATCATCCAAACAATTCAATCTAAATCGAACCATGGTATAAAAATTGATGTATAACTACTATAGAAGAAGATAAAGATGTGAGTGAAGGGAGAATTCACTGAATCATTGTTTAAATTCCCAAATTAGGTATTCTGTTCAGACAGCCTATATCTCCAAATATTACAACATGTAACACCCCACCTCCGCTAGGGTCACTCACAAAGGGAATGCACTAGCTTTGGTGGAGCATTATCTAGGTAAACATACACAGAGATATTACAAGACAGAACATATAAAACAGCGAAAGAAAAACGGAATTTCATTTCTTTAAAATCTAGTAAGGTCTAAAGCCTTTTACATCAAAATGTCATTAAATCCATTACATCGAAATCTGTCTTGCAATAGTAAAGAAGCATAAAACCATAGTCATAAATTATTCCCCAAGTAAAGCAGTAAAGCAGCCATATCTAACGAGGGTTCAAGCCATATATGATGATCTTGAACAGAAAGAAGTCCAAACTAAGCAGTGTTTCCTCCCTGAGAACCTGGGGGGGAAACGGAAGAAAAAGAGGCCAAACAAAACAGGTCAGTCATAAAGACTGGTAAGTCCTAGTGACTTTCAGCATAGAAACAAGTAAATATAACATGACATGTATAAACTGAAAGTAGACATAAGGATGATGACAAGATGGGCAAGTTAAACTATGATAACAAGACAAACTACGCTAACAAGATAAACTAAGCTAACAAGATACACTACGTATAGCATCGCATGTTCAACATTCTCTGCACCAACTGTACTAGTATCCCAACTCGTATCATCCTTTCCATGTATATGTACAGTCCCTTGCCGTATATCGTACGGGTTTCATCACGTAATTCTATACTACTTCAACGTAGTGCCACCATTCTTGAAATCGTTTGGACTGCCACCCTTGTTCTGGCTAGGTTTCCTTATCATGAACTATCGCGTGTTCAACTAGGATTTATGCCACCTAGGACCACTAGGGATTATTCTACCTATTGAACGTTTTCTAGATTCGATTAGGGTTTATGCCACCTAGGACCACTAGGGATTATTCTACCTAACAAACAACACCCTTTTTCCACGTACCGATCTATTAATCGATCGGCTCCCGACAAGTCCTAGCTCGTTCATGTAACTGTGTCATACGGCCCTATCACGAATGTAGTCACATGTGCTAGGTCCACCATAGGGTGTATCAAGCCCTAGGGTGTCAACCACCGACACGAATCAAGCACGCACAGTGTAAACCTACCGGTGCCCAATGCCTGCTTTTTCAACTCTGGAATACGTGCACGACCATATTCCGCCTGAACCTACAATGACGCACCAACTCAGCCGTCGTTCTGGTCGCTTACAATCGGCCCAGTAATCGTGCCCCACCCTGCCTATTTCCAGGGTACCGTGATACATCTAGTGGGTTACTGCTGAGAAGGACCGCGTAACTAAGGTTTCTGTCCAGAAGGTTAAGTGTTGTCATTTAAATTCGAGACTTAACCCCGTCAGTCTAGCATGTCAAGTTGGTTAAGTGTAGTCATTCAAGTTCGTGACTTAACCCATCTACGTGTCATGTCAAATTGGCTATGTGTTATCGTTCAAGTTCATGACTTAGCCCTACGAATCATGTGTCAAGTTGGTTAAGTATATTCAAGCGGTTCATGACTTAACCCTATCAAATCATCGTGTCAAATTGGTTAAGTATATTCAAGTGGTTCATGACTTAACCCTATCAAATCATCATGCCAAATTGGTTAAGTATATTCAAATGGTTCATGACTTAACCCTATCAAATCATCGTGTCAAATTGGTTAAGTATATTCAAGTGGTTCATGACTTAACTCTATCAAATCATCATGCCAAATTGGTTAAGTATATTCAAGTGGTTCATGACTTAACCTTATCAAATCATCGTGTCAAATTGGTTAAGTATATTCAAGCGGTTCATGACTTATCCCTATCCTGTGGCATTAATTAAATTAATGCACCCCAACCTCTCACATTAGACTTTGTTGTGGTTAATGGATGTGCCGGGCGGTTCCGGGCAGCTTTACACCACAACCTAGTCTAACCTCGGGTTTTAAACACGATATGAGCAACTACTCACATTGGATCCTATTGTTTGCAGTCACTGGATTTGCCGGTTGGTTCCGGGTAGAATTACACTGCAAACTCAACCCAACCTCGAGTTGGCCATTTTCAAGTTCATACTAAGCGTAATGTTCATGTTCAAGTTTCATGTCTAGCTACAACAATGTTCAAATCATATAGACATCACATCAATTATGCCAATTAACCCTTTTTCCCCCGTTGTCTAAGTAACGCATTCATATATAGTTCTACAGTCTTTAGGCTATCAATTAGCCTAATTATAGCGGTGAAAAAAAAAGACGACTACGGTGATTTACTTTAGCATAAACATAAACTTGTATATAAAAGGGTACACGTGAACTTGATGAACTTGGCAACCTTGTGGCAGTTTACATTCCTAGCAATTCTAATCAAATTATCATGATTGGGACGACACAATATCCTACAAGTTCTATGATGTCATAATGACCAAAATAGGCAGCTCGTAATGTCACAATAATTAAACAAGATCTAGGTTGACAATCCTAGCCCAACTGTGATGTCACAATAGCATGATAAGATCCAAAATATCCTGTAACGTCACAATACTTATCGACAACTTATAATGTTGTAATGATCTGAATTAACTATCTAGAGGTTCAACTATTCAGGTTCAACATAATGGGTACAGGGTGATGAACCAAATCTAACCACTTTCGATGTCCATATAATTTAGATCCAAAATGATATATATAAGTCCAAGGTCCAAATGACAATTCTAAACTTTGTGAATTACTATAATAACTGATTCAATATCGCAGTCATGACCATATTATGGACATGAGGGATCTAGATCTACATCATGAATAGGCTCTAAGTCAATTTCATATCCATATTCCCAAAATCATAGATTCAAGAAGAGACAAGAACAGATCCAAATAGATAATCAAGCTTAGGTCCAATTTCATTTTATTCCATGTCCATATTAAATTTAATAAGTTTAGATCTCAAAGTAACTAGAACTTACAGTGCATAGATCGAAAATTAAGAACAGAAATTGTCGTAGAATCGTTGTAGTGACGTTGATCTATTCTCTTGAATTGTTGTAGTAACGTTGATCTTTGATTTGAATCTAGTTTAAAGCTTAAGCTCTAATTTGGAGACGACGGCCATTGTTCAAGAGGAGACTCAGCAGTATAACGGTGTTAGAATGAAATGGTGCGGAGAGAATGCGGCTAGGGGTGAGTTTATATAGGATTAGAGTCACGATCAGGTCAGAAAATCGGGCCAAAAACATCAGAATGATCCCAGGTTCAAAACCGGGTTCTGGCACCAGGTCGACCTCCAGGTCGACACTATTGTCGACCTAGTCCCTGGGAGGTCGACACAATGGTCGACCCCCAGGTCGACCTGGTCCATGGGCGGGAATTTTCCCGCCCAGCCTGTTCTGGGGTTTGAATTCGAATTTCAAATTCGAATTTCGAGCTGTTTTTTAATTCTGAAAATTCCTGAAACTTTGGAGGGTTATATCTCCCTCATACGGACTCCGATTCTCGCAAACTCGGACTCATTTCCAAGCAGCATTTCGAGACGAACGCAATGGTGCAACCCATTTCCCTTGATTCTGATTTTAAAATTTAATTCTGCTTTGATTTATGGTTTTAACATGTTATAAAATTCGGTTGTTACATTCTCCCCTCCTTAAGGGATTTCGTCCCCGAAATATTCAAGTTAAGAAGAATATGTCCTACCATCCAATCATCCATCTACTCAATCATCAATCACAGGCATCCATTGTCCTTAAGAAATTTCTAATGTTGTATGAACATATGCAAGAAGTGTGTGTATATGTTCCTTGTCTAATGCGAATGATCAGGCCTGATTAATCTTCTTAATGCAAAATATGTTTAGTGCCATGAGTCCAACATGTATGCAAATAGTCCTAGTCATATAAATACTATATGTGTGCACAAACATCCATCCATATGCAACCTTTACAGGATAACACATTCAATTTCATCCATAAACAAGTATAAACACTCATGCATATGCAATATGAAAGGTGACTGAGCCGATCTAGTGCCTAATGTGTGTTATGCAACCACGAGCAACCACTTGCAACCACTTGCAAACATCAACCATAACATGTTTCAATCACATGTTTACATCCATAGGGTTCTACCTAAGGTATAATCGAATGAAAGAAGCAAGTAAAAACTTTGTGCCCATTAGGCAATGTCAAAACTGGAAATCTTCCTCACATGTATATTGATTAGGAGAATAACTCCCCTAAACACCAGCCCAAAAACCAATATATATGGTTCTAGGAAACTAAGCATGATAAACTCCTTTAGGTCACAAGAAATCCCTCCCTAAAACCAACCCATATCCTATAAAGCCCAAAAAGTTTAGTCAACCCAACGGACACGCCCGAACCCCGACATATATTACTAACAGATGAGTCATACTCCCTATGGGGTTTGCAACAGAAATAGGATTGAGAATAGGACCGAGAATATACATAAAAGATAGCATGCATGTAAGCTCTACAGGAAAAGAGGGATCAAGTATATACTCTTAAAAAGAGATATGATGCGCGTATCTAGTCTTAAATCTTCTAAGTCGCATTTCCTTGAGTTTAACTCCATTGTACTTTGATCGTCTTTAACTTCACAATTTCATAGCTTCTTAATTCTTGTTTCCAAAATATGAGTTGGAACTCATTTCACTGTTGCATCTCGTTCCACTTTCACTTATGCCTATTATCGAGTTAATGATTCATATTCATTACCAACTCATGTTTCAAGTTCATAAGCATGTTTACGTGCCTTCTAGATGTCGAATATCAACTATCAAGTCACAGTCAATCTTGTGTTCAAGTTATTCCCATCGCATCAATTTCGTGCTATTTGTCGCGTTCCATAGTTACATAAAAACATGGTTTGACCCCCGGATTCTATTTAATTATGCTCTTAGGATCTTAACAACATATCCGATCTCCAAGTTCGCATTCCACGTTTATGAAAATTATCAAGTTTACAATCACTTTCGTGTTCAAGTTATGCCAATTCATGTCCAAGCTAATTACCAATCTATGTTCATATCAATTTCCAATCCATGTCTAAGTGAATCTTCATGTTTTGTCCAATATCCCCAAATCGTATTCTCACCGTGCGCGTACCGAGATCAATTCAAAGAGGGATAAACAAGGAAATCATGACAAAGAGGGGCATGTGAATAGGCATGAGATTATAATCTAAATTCAAGATTCAAGAGGGAATAGGGTGAAACTGAATTAAAAAGTCTTATCATCAAGTCAAGGTCCAAGAATTCATATTACAATCTCACCCCCACCTCCACTTATTCTCCTTCCAGTATACTCGGCTCAAACATAACTGCTTACTCATGGTTTCATGCAAGCTTTCCAAAAATTCACTAGCGAATATTCGATCTCTATAAGGTATTCCACGCAGAAGAATTATCTCTTGAAAATAAATAGATGCCAGCCATGTTGCCAAATTTACTTACTAAGGTGATTTCCTATAACTCATGCATAAGCGAAATGAACCATCCGCCTTAGCGGCGAACACTACTCGAGCGGGTCTACAAATGTATCAAGAGATTCTAGGTAACCAAGCATGACAGAACCCTAAAGGTTACACTAGACTTCGAGGGTATTACCGAGGCAAGTCAAGAGTCTAACTACCCTCCTTTCAAAACCGAGAATGGCACCCTTACAGGATAACCACCCCATCCCTAGAATCAACCCATATTCCGAAAACATAAGCATTACTTCTAAACTCGACACTTAGCATAGACATTCTCAAATCCAAACAACTCATGAATAAATGAGCTGATTCCTCAATAGAATTTGAGACAAAAAATGGAATCCTCTACTACGCTAGTACTAAGGTGCAGAGACTCAACTATCGAAGCAGAATTAAAAGGATGCGATGAACAGAAACAAAGTTCTAACGGGATGCTAGAAAAGAAAAACTAAACCTCTAACAGAAACGTCACCACCTCTCTTAGATATGCTAGCCATGAGAGAAAACAATTGCCCTCTCGACGATCTTGTCCTTTAACACTTTACTACATGTCTCCCTTTACCATACTAAAGATACTCTCTCTTGTCATGGGTTTTATTATTCTTTCACTTTGGCTTCTTCCCTTTTCACCTTTTCCTCCTTCGTGGATTAAGCCATATCAACAAGTTTCTTATCCTTGTTCTTACTATCCTTGTATAGCTTGTTGACAAGTTTCTCGAAAGCTACCTCCATCGCACAGCAATCCTACAAAGCTTGAAATAATATTAGTCGCAGATGGAACTACTGCGGCTCTTGATGGAGGTTGGGCACTCCTTTGCCCCCCGACATGTATCGTATGCGTACAAACTATGGTGAAAAGGAAAGAGAGAAGAGACTCAAGGAGAGAATCAAAAGATAGTACATATGGCTTTGGGGAATAGCCTTTTCTTAAAAATAAAACTTTTCTTGAAATATGCTTCTTTATAAATGGTTTTGAAAATAGTTTCAGAAGGTTTTTAAAAGCTTTTGCCCAGTCTGGTAACCTTCTGTTCTGATACCAAATGTAACACCCCACCTCCGTTAGGGTCACTCACAAAGGGAATGCACTAGCTTTGGTAGAGCATTATCTAGGTAAACATACACAGAAATATTACAAGACAGAACATATAAAATAGCGGAAGAAAAACGGAATTTCATTTCTTTAAAATCTAGTAAGGTCTAAAGCCTTTTACATCAAAATGTCATTAAATCCATTACATCGAAATCTGTCTTGCAATAGTAAAGAAGCATAAAACCATAGTCATAAATTATTCCCCAAGTAAAGCAGTAAAGCGGCCATAGCTAACGAGGGTCCAAGCCATATATGATGATCTTGAAGCATAAATAAGTCCAAACTAAGCAGTGTTTCCTCACTAAGAACCTGGGGGGAAACGGAAGAAAAAGAGGCGAAACAAAACAGGTCAGTCATAAAGCCTGATAAGTCCTAGTGACTTTCAGCATAGAAACAAGTAAATATAACATGACATGTATAAACTGAAAAGTAAACATAAGGATGATGACAAGATGGGCAAGTTAAACTAAGATAACAAGACAAACTACTATAACAAGATAAACTAAGGTAACAAGATACACTACGTATAGCATCGCATGTTCAACATTCTCTGCACCAACTGTACTAGTATCCCAACACGCATCATCCTTTCCATGTATATGTACAGTCCCTTGCCCTATATCGTACGGGTTTCATCACGTAATTCTATACTACTTGAAAGTAGTGCCACCATTCTTGAAATCGTTTGGACAACCACCCTTTTTCTGGCTAGGTTTCCTTATCATGAACTATCGCGTGTTCAACTAGGATTTATGCCACCTAGGAGCACTAGGGATTATGCTACCTATTGAATGTTTTCTAGATTCAATTAGGGTTTATGCCACCTAGGACCACTAGGGATTATCCTACCTAACAAACAACACCCTTTTTCCACGTAACGATCTATTAATCAATCGTCTCCCTACAAGTCATAGCTCTTTCATGTGTCTGTGTCATACGGCCCTATCACCAATGTAGTCACATGTGCTAGGTCCACCATAGGGTGTATCAAGCCCTAGGGTGTCAACCACCGACACGAATCAAGCACGCACAGTGTAAACCTACCGGTGCCCAATGCCTGCTTTTTCAACTCTGGACTATGTGCACGACCATAGTCCGCCTGAACCTACAATGGCGCACCAACTCAGCCGTCGTTCTGGTCGCTTACAATCAGCCCAGTAATCGTGCCCCACCCTGCCTAGTTCCAAGGTACCGTGATACATCTAGTGGGTTACTGCTGAGAAGGACCGCCTAACTAGGGTTTCCGTCCAGAAGGTTAAGTGTTGTCATTTAAATTCGAGACTTAACCCCGCCAGTCTAGCATGTCAAGTTGGTTAAGTGTAGTCATTCAAGTTCGTGACTTAACCCATCTACGTGTCATGTCAAATTGGCTAAGTGTTGTCGTTAAAGTTCACGACTTAGCCCTACGAATCATGTGTCAAGTTGGTTAGGTATATTCAAGCGGTTCATGACTTAACCCTATCAAATCATCGTGTCAAATTGGTTAAGTATATTCAAGTGGTTCATGACTTAACCCTATCAAATCATCGTGCCAAATTGGTTAAGTATATTCAAGTGGTTCATGACTTAACCCTATCAAATCATCGTGTCAAATTGGTTAAGTATATTCAAGTGGTTCATGACTTAACCCTATCAAATCATCGTGCCAAATTGGTTAAGTATATTCAAGTGGTTCATGACTTAACCCTATCAAATCATCGTGTCAAATTGGTTAAGTATATTCAAGCGGTTCACGACTTAACCCTATCCTGTGGCATTAATTAAATTAATGCACCCCAACCTCTCACATTAGACATTGTTGTGGTTACTGGATGTGCCGAGCGGTTCCGGGCAGCTTTACACCACAACCTAGTCTAACCTCGGGTTTTAAGCGCGATATGACCAACTACTCACATTGGATCCTATTGTTTGCAGTCACTGGATTTGCCGGTTGGTTCCGGGCAGAATTACACTACAAACTCAACCCAACCTCGAGTTGGCCATTTTCAAGTTCATACTAAGCATCATGTTCATGTTCAAGTTTCATGTCTAGATACAACAATGTTCAAATCATATAGACATCGCATCAATTATGCCAATTAACCCTTTTTCCCCCGTTGTCTAACTAACGCATTCATATATAGTTCTACGGTCTTTAGGCTATCAATTAGCCTAAATATAGCGGTGAATAAAAAAGACGACTGCGGTGATTTACTTTAGCATAAACATAAACTTGTATACAAGCGGGTACACGTGAACTTGAAGAACTTGGCAACCTTGTGGCAGTTTACATTCCTAGCAATTCTAATCAAATTATCATGATTGGGATGACACAATATCCTACAAGTTATATGATGTCGTAATGACCAAAATAGGCAGCTCTAATGTCACAATAATTAAACAAGATCTAGGTTGACAATCCTAGCCCAACTGTGATGTCACAATAGCATGACAAGATCCAAAATAACCTGTAACATCACAATACTTATCGACATCTTATAATGTTGTAATGATCTGAATTAACAATCTAGAGGTTCAACTAGTCAGGTTCAACATAATGGGTACAGGGTGATGAACCAAATCTAACCACTTTCGATGTCCATATAGTTTAGATCCAAAATGATATATATAAGTCCAAGGTCCAAATGACAATTATAGAATTTGTGAATTACTATAATAACTGATTCAATATCGCAGTCATGACCATATTATGGACATGAGGGGTCTAGATCTACAACATGAATAGGCCCCAAGTCAATTTCATATCCATATTCCCAAAATCATAGATTCAAGAAGAGACAAGAACAGATCCAAATAGATAATCAAGCTTAGGTCCAATTTCATTTTATTCCATGTCCATATTAAATTTAATAAGTTTAGATCTCAAAGTAACTAGAACTTACAGTGCGTGGATCGAGAATTAAGAACGGAAATTGTCGTAGAATCGTTGTAGTGACGTTGATCTATTCTCTTGAATTGTTGTAGTAACGTTGATCTTTGATTTGAATCTAGTTTGAAAGCTTAAGCTCTAATTTGGAGACGGTGGCCATGGTTCAAGAGGAGACTTAGCAACATAATGGTGTTAGAATGAAATGGTGTAGAGAGAATGAGGCTAGGGGTGAGTTTATATAGGATTAGAGTCATGAATCAGGTAAGAAAATCGGGCCAAAAACATCAGAATGATCCCAGGTTCAAAACCGGGTTCTGGCACCAGGTCGACCCCCAGGTCGACACTATGGTCGACCTGGTCCCTGGGAGGTCGACACTATGGTCGACCCCCAGGTCGACCTGGTCCATGGGCGGGAATTTTCCCGCCCAGCCTATTCTGGGGTTTGAATTCGAATTTCGAATTCGAATTTCGAGCTGTTTTTTAATTCTGAAAATTCCTGAAACTTCGGAGGGTCATATCTCCCTCATACGGACTCCGATTCTCGCAGACTCGGACTCGTTTCCAAGCAGAATTTCGAGACAAACACAATGGCGCAACCCATTTCCCTTGATTCTGATTTTAAAATTTTATTCTGCCTTGATTTATGGTTTTAACATGTTATAAAAATTTGGGTTGTTACACAACTGTTGTTGCTCCTTCATCGCTCAGTACCATTAGGATAATCTGACGTTACTCACCCTTTATTTTCTTTATTTGCAGTAGCCCTCATTCTGTCTCCATCTTCCCCCCCCCCCTTTCTAATTTTTTTTTTGCTCTTCCATTGACCAAGCCAGTAAAACCCCCGCTCCATGTCATCAAGCCCTAAGTCACAGCCTCCTTCGCTGCGTTGATCGCTGGCGGTGAGCTCGCCACTTACGAGTTCTATTTTTTTTTTCTATCGAGCAGGTTAGGGATAAAGAACGGTGATTAAATTTTGCGGGTTCCTCTCCTAAACTCAGGATAAGGGGAGAAAGGGGTTTTGACTACTAAAGGAGGTTCTAGAAATAGCTTAATTTCCCTATGGGCTTTGGGCCTTATTCTACATATCTTTAAGTTGCTTACAACTAATTTCCTATGTATTCTGATTTAAATCCGTATTAATTAAATTAATTTAATTCAGATTACAAACGATTCACAAATCCTGCAAGTGATAATAAAACAATAACAATTTGGTTGTATTCAGCGTCGTCTGATTTACTTCAATCATATATAAAATAAGATTATTTAATGTTGCAAACAATTTTTATCTAATTCAATTCATTAGTTCAATTAACAAATTTCTACAAACCAAATTTAAATTCATTTATTTTGTTCTATTTTATTTAAATTCACGTATAATTTCTACGTAGAAAGTCGGTTTGTTACAGATTACCCCTTAACAAAATTGCATCCTCGCAATTTCTAATATGAAAATTATAAACAACTCGTTTCCAGTCTCTCGGCATATACAACAGTTAAATTTTCTCAAGTCCATACCACTTAATTGTATATGCAATAAATTTATCTAGTTAGATTCACATCTTTTACTTTTTACCTACTATATAATTTTTATGAAAAAATTTCTAACTCTCGAAATTTCAAAAAATTTCGGCAAAGTCTACTTTATACGGAGGACGTTTCAGAAAATTCGAATACAATATAAACACAAAATATACATCTCCGTAGAGACATCCCAACATGGTGCATCCCGAAACACGAGGAAACAAGCCAAATACTCAAGATTTCAATATTTTGCGATATTTAATCCAAAAGCGTACCTTTTAGCATGTTAGCATATTGTTGATCATGCATGAGCTAGTCATCGGGTTCAAATAGCTTCTTCATATGCACCTAAACTTATATGTTAGTTTAAATGAAGAAATAAGACAAATGCATATACACTGATGTGTACACACTCTCAGACTCAAAATACTATCTCTTAATTAGCACATGTAATTGAAGAAATACGAAGTTGTGTCTTGTTCTATTTATATCCTTTTACACTTCATCTTACAGGATTATGTTTTCTTTGATTTGCCTGTAGGCTTCCATCCTCTCTATAGGACCAACAACACCACTTGTATTAGATGACAATTCAGGAAAGCCTTCCCTCCCTTCATTAGCTTTCCTAGCTAGCTTCATCAAAACACAACATGTTGTACAATAACACAAAATTGTTAATTTGACAAAAATTGCTTGTAGACACTATCATGATCAGTTATTACTAAATATGAATGAGATAAACTTTATGCTAAATTTAATTATCTGAATAACACATTGTAGAGTCATTAGGTGTTTTCAAGTGAGATAAAAAGATAGCACCTTTATATCACTACAACAAAACAGTCCTTTTACAATGGGCAAAAACCGTTGTTATATGTTTTTCACAACAGGCAAAAGTCCGTCCTAATATGCGTCGTCGTAATAGGTCCTTTGTAATTTACAACGGTCAGTGACTGTTGTAAAAGACCATTGTAATAACGTGCTTTGTCACGTGCACGGACCCTACGACAATGGCTATAAACCCGTTGTAATATCTTATTAATTGCAAGCGGCTTCTGCCCGTTGTAATACATTATATTACAACAGGTTTTGCCCGTTGCGAAATAAATGAAGATATATGTATAATTGTTGCCATATAGATTCATAATAATAATATATATTTTAACATGCAATAAATATTGTGATGCAACAATCAAAATCACATAATAACACATAATAAAATACTAAAGCAAAAGTCTTAAAATTCCAACACATTTCAAAAAGTTAGATAAGTTTACATCCAAAAGATTTAGATAAGTTGCATCGACATAGTTCTAACATAAATTACATAACTAGTTTCATAAGTACCGACACTAGACCAAGGAAACGTAATCTTTGTGCCACGCGACGGTAGATCCAACGGCATGTCTGATAGTGGACATCTCCGAATTTGGCTTAAACTAAAAAGCTTCCAGAGTAACCTGATCCCGTCGATCTTGAGCCTGCATACTGTTACTAGCACGGTATGACTGCAAAAAAAAAAAAAAAAAAAAAAAAAAAAAAAAAAATGTTAACCAAATGCAGAAAGAATATATTATTATACATCATTCAGAACTTATTATACATCATTTAAGTCTTTCATTGCTGTAACCATACAGCATTGCACTAAATTCGGAATGTGTACGAAAAGTTAATCTTACAGCAGAGGATACAAGTGCAAACTACAGTAAGTGCACGAGGATTTTTGATCTGTACAAGATTAGTTATTTTAATTTTATGCAATCTAGGATCGTTGTTTATATTCGTTTGATTAAGTAATATATTATGGATACCCAGAATCTTATCTAAGCATCGAATGGCGTGCAAAATATAATTAAGTTACCATGCAAATAAGAATTTCATACATTATACAATATGTTATAATGAGGAAAAAATGTAGCCAAGAAGCATGTCTGAGCTATATTTGGAACCATAAGAACAAATTTATGACACTCAGTGATGATAATCAGTTGTTGGTTCCAGAAATATTCCAGATGCATGTGTTACACGGCTTGTGTAATGCTTTAGCACATTGCATAAATTTTCAATATGAGATTTTAAATCACAGCTATTTGATCACTATATAGTTTCAATAGCTTTGTATAAAAGAAGTTTAAACATTACAAGAAATAGTTGAGCACAGAATGTTGGATCTAAAGTAAGAATAGCAATTAGAACTAAATTGCCCTATAAAGTGTGTTAGTTAACCATGCAAGCTATTAATATCACTCGGAAAGAATATCTGGATAGTAGGAGTTGCAAAATTACGAACTTTGAAAATGAGTGGAGTAACTTTAGTTATACGATATTTAAGTTTCGGCACTTTTGATAATAGGATCCTCACATGGTGGTCGACGGAAGTTTTAAATGTTGTACATATTTCTTTTGCAGCCAGAATACATTTCTGAATTATGTAATATGAATTACAAGTGACATGAGAATCAAAATGACTAGAGCTTTGTTGAATAAACAAAATAGAACAGGTAACAAACAAATTCATTTCTACAAAATTTGTTCTAGTAAAACATGAAGAATATAAAATAGAAGTGAAATGTGTACCAAGCAGCACAGCTCACACATCAATGCACATTATCACTGTTATCAAGCCGAATGGGTTCTTCTTGATACGATTTTCATCAAGTGCTGATACGAATCAAATTGAGATGGGGGCCTTGCACCTAAAATTCTCTCATTATTATTCTAAAATAGTGGTCGAATTAATATGAGACATGTGTACCAAGAAGCACAGCTCACAAATCAATGCACATTATGCTACTGATTATTATCATTTACTTTTCTAGTGACATGGTAGAAGTAGTTTGAAATGAACAGAATTACACAAGACAAAAGTGTTGTAAAACATAAATTACCGCAACATGACTTCGGCGATTGGCCTTACTTTTAGTGGAGCTCTTTGTGGTTGATCACGGCAATTGTGGGAAGAGACAATTTCCACCTGAACTCCAAAAAAAAATACATACTCAAAATTAGGTGAACCTAGAAAAATATGAAACAGCAAGTTAACATGCATATATAAAATGACACAATAAAGTAAAGCATGCATGTTACTAATTAGAAAAATGTTACTAATTAGATGAAGTATATGAAGTACATTTCCTTGTTTCTTTCTATCCCAGTGTACCCATTACTAATGGCTGGCTCAACATGGGAACTTGGCAGGTGTGAATTTTCTCAACTCTAACTTCAGAAATCAAATGATGAAAGCGGCCGGGAATATTATGGTTCAAAATTATACACCACGTTGCTGGAAGGAGGAAAAAAAAAAATCATAAGTGGAGAGACTTATTCCGGAATCTGAAGTTGATATGGCTATGGATCAGTTACGAAACTATAGGGATGCTACAGGTACATTTGGAATAAAAAGCGCCATAAGTTGTAGAGATAAAATGCAACCTTGTAAGTTATGAACTTTAAATTTAATGTCAAGTAATTTGGAACATTTGCACATAATTAATTTCAATATAATGTAGACGAATGGTGGATGCAATATGGAAGTGACACGCCAAACCTTACGAAGTTCGCAATCAGAGTTTTATCACAAACATGTAGCGCTTCGCCCTGTGAGCGCAACTGGAGTGTTTTTTTATCATGTAAGTCATTTATGTAGCTTCAGTATTTTTTTCCATGCATATGCTTGCATTTACTTTTTTTTATGGAGTGGAGTTTGCGACATATGTGCATATGCATTTGCTTGCAATCACTGTTTTCTTTAATGGGGTGTAGTTTTCGATAGACTGCTTGCATTTAATGTTTTTTTTAATGGGGTGAAGTTTACATTTACTGTTTATTTAATGGGATAGAGTTTGCATTTACTGTTTTTTTATAATGGGGGGTGGAGTTTGCATTTGCATATGCCTGCTGGCATATGCATATGCCTGATGTAGCATATGCATATGCCTGATATTGCATATGCATTTGCATATGCCAACAGGCATATGCAAATACATATGCTACATCAGGCATAAGCATTTGCATATGCATGTGCATGGCATATGCAAATGCATATGCCTTTGCATGGCATATGCATTTACATATGCCTAAGCATATGCATATGCATATGCCAGGAGGCATATGCAAATGAATATGCGTGTGCCAACAGGCATATGCATTTGCAAATGCCTCCTGGCTTATGCATTTGCAATGCCATGCACAGGCATATGCAAATGCATATGCCAACAACCATATGCCTTTTTTGCATATGCATTTGCATATGCCATGCACAGGCATATGCAAATGCATATGCCAACATGCATATGCTATGTACAGGCATATGCATTCACATATGCATGTGCTGTTGTGCATAGCATATGCATTAATTTGCATAAGCGTATGCAAATGCATATGCCATGCCTGGCATATGCATATGCCTCTCTCTAGCATATGCATTTGCATATGCCTCTCTCTGGCATAATCGTTTTAGATACATATATCATTGGAATAATTAAACTCACTCACGAGGTAATATTGAGGATTCCAGTTGATGTATTATAACTCGAGTTCAATACTGAAATATAGAAATAAACTGGACCTAATCATAGTTTTAAATCAATAATTAAGACTGCTAGGATAAAAAGAAATTGAGAGAAAAGAGGCGTACTCAATGGCAATATGTCGAGATTTTTCTAGTCCAGGAGGCGTACCATAATTTGGATCGTACAGCCTCTTTTTTAAGTAGGATGACTTATACTTGCTGGAGACTATCAATTGCCTGATATAAACTCTATTAATAATGGGCACAAATTACATACCATACTCATCATGGTGCAAGATTGATAAAGATGAATCAATGATTTTTGGAAAGATCAGCAAAAACTTCTAGTACGAATGTTAAGCATCATCTACATTGAATAATTGTGGTCCACCGAAGCATAATCAAAATGGAATATTTGTGCTAACAATTCAAGAGTGCGGGTGTTGGGGAAGCCCCCAAAAAAATCATGGTAGGACTGGAAAGGAAAAGACAACAAAGTAACATGTCCATACAAATAAATAAGAAAGGTATTAATATTTAAAACTATAATTTTTTAGTGGCCAATGTTGTGGACAGTGAATAACTCTATAACATTTTCAAATAAAAGAAGTAGGAACTTATTCATAAAATAATTAGTTTATAACATTTTCAAATAAAAGAAGCTGTAACTTCATAATGTTTTCTTAACTGCATTAGCAAATTCCAAAAACTAGAGTTGAAAAACACATCTAATTTTTTCAGAACATACTTTGATCAAATGATCAAATAGACCACCAATAACAAGGCACACAAATAAAACAAATTGTAAAGCTTGCTAACCATATTAGAAGAGAAATAGATATTCACGATTCAAGTTAAATTGATAACAGAAATCTCTATGAACAACATTAGCCATAAAACACAGTACAGGTTGTTCTTTTTTTGCGCAAATAGTCAAAATAAAAAGCAAGAAACTGAATCGAAAGGCCAGCCACAACAGCTAAATATATAATTGATGGCTCGTAGGTTACTAAATTACAAGGAAACAAAAAATACATTAAACCATGTTACAGCTGCCTAATTACAAGAAATCAATGAAACCAAGTTATATGTACAGGTTCCATCAGCATCACCTGCCAATCCTACTCGAAATTTTTACAGAGCAAGCAATCCAATTTATAGAAAAACTTAGCAAAACATATCATTTTTCAAATTGAGTAACTCAATTCGAATCAGGTTATAATGCATAGATTAGTTGGCTACAAATCGAATCAAATTGAGTAACGTATGAATTGAAATCAATATATGTCAAAATAAGATAATTAAGAAGTTATGGTTACCTATTTGAGAAATTGAAGGCAGAATCTGATTGCGTGCTCAATTGTCCCTTTCTTCCTCTTTGTAATTCACTTCAGAATCTGATTGCGTGCTCAGTTGTCCCTTTCTTCCTCTTCGTAATTCATTTCTTCTCTTTGTGCTCACGCACCCTTTTCCTCCTCACGCAATTCCTCTTGCCACGAATTTCTTCCGTTCATTTTTTTTTCTTTTCTGTACGCGCTTCTACCCAAGGTTTATGCCCTTTGCGAGATTGTCGGCTCTGCACGGTACCAACATTAATACACTTAATGCGTAGGATATCTGGAGCAGCAAGGCACCGTGTGATGGAGAAGCTCATCAAGAAGTGGGAGATTTGGGGGTGCCGACCTAAATTGGGATGGCGATTTTGAACTAGGGTTTAGTATTTGGGAAAAGAAATAAGAACTGCACGTTTAACGGGCTGTGAAGCTGATGGCAAATGCAAATGGCCAAACCGTATAAATTCAATGGGTCGAAATTATAGTCGTGTGGATTGCTGTTTTCGCTGTTTAACTTTTCTTGTCTGTCATAAAATAAAGCATAACAAAAGGTTTCACTCAAAATTTCAAAGTGTTTTATTTTTAACAATTTGAATCCAATTATTTTTCTGGCATTTAATTTTAGAGAATTTTGAATTTTAAGTTGTTCTTATTTTCTATAAAAATGTGATTATTCAAAAAAAATCTTTTGAATTATTGAATTGTAGCAAGTCAGGATAATCTAAAGTTTTCAAATTCATATGACGTTTTGAGTATTTTTGATCATTTCTAATTTTTCAGCACTTTGGAATTTCTTTATTTATATTAAAGCAAAAAAATTTGCTATAAATTTTATAATACTAAACTAATATTACTTTCATTTTTATTATTCTTTCGTAAAATTTACGATTTACATCATATGGTAAAAATTGTCGAATATAATGATTTTACAATGTTTGAAAAATATTGCTGATAAGTATATCAACAACATGTAATAATTGATATAAATTAAATCATTTATAACAATGTAATAAAAATATTGTTAAAATCGGTTGTTTCCAATGGTTCTAACAAACATTGTATAAGCAAACTAAATGGCATTTTCCAAATTAGTGTTGCCACATAATATATTTTTACAGTGTTTTATAACAAATGTTATATATTTTTCACATTTTCCACAATAGTTTAATCAAATGTTGCAAATTTCATGTTATAAAAGGGGTTTTAAATGATTAACATAATAT
The DNA here is from genome assembly GCA_030737875.1 of Allium sativum. Classification (NCBI taxonomy): domain Eukaryota; kingdom Viridiplantae; phylum Streptophyta; class Magnoliopsida; order Asparagales; family Amaryllidaceae; genus Allium; species Allium sativum. The sequence continues at coordinate 202,271,739 of CM060926.1, read as the reverse complement.
TACTAATGAATAGTTATTAAATAATAATAAGTTAGTATAATATTATAAATGATTAGTAAACAGTAATATAATATTATAGTTACTAATTAGTAACATATGATAAATATAAAATTATTATTGATTATTTATTATATAATAAAAAATAATAAATATTAATTTTAAGAAAGTATTGTAAGTATTAATTATTGATTGTCATAAAACAGACATTTACCACAATAGACATTTTATGATGACGGTTGGCATCAGTTAAAATGAGCATTTTATGACCGCTGTAAAATTGGCACCTGTTACAACAGGCATTACCCGTTGTAAAATTGGCACCTCTTACAACGGACATTTTATGACCGTTGTAAAATAGACATCTGTTACAATGGGCATTTTGTGAACGTTGTAAAATTGACATCTATTACAACGGGCCTAAAGTGACGGTTGCAATAGTATTCTATTACAATGGGCAGTCTTTGCCGATTGTAAAAAGGGCGTTGTACATGACATCTATTACAACGGTCCATCAATTACCGTTGTAATATCAATCTATTACAACGGGCAGCCAATGCCCATTGTAAAAATGAAGTTGTAATAGGGTATTTTTGTTGTTGTATGTCTTCATGAGATTCCAGTTTCACGACCACAGAAAAGGTAGGGGAAATATCCACTTAATTTTGCATTGTTGATTACTTTTTTTTTTTAAGGTATTATCCAACTCCAGTAAAAATGCACTAAACAAATAGCATCCATGAAAAAAATGCACCATAATAAAGTACATAAAACTAAATTTAGATAGGCATTGTTAGACCACTTTGATATTAAATTCAACCAACTAGACAATAACATTGGGTAAATGTGGAGGATAGAGAAAAATATATCTAATTAAGCTCCAATAAAATAGAAAACGCTAAAAGATTGACATTTTGTATACTGTACATATTTAGCAGGCTTGTAATGATAAACATGCAATTGTCCAAAACTGAGTCCATGCATAACATTAAGAATGGAAAAATGTTAATAGGATTTAATCACCATCTTTCTCTCTCAAAACTACATTAGTTCTATTAATATAATTCATTCTCCATTCTTACATTCAAAACCTTAGATTGCGATAAGTAAAATTTCACAATTTCAAAATAGGTTTAGGCTGCCCTTTCTTTAAAGCAAGGATAAATGTATAAACTACTCCTTCGAAATACTAACAAGGATACATCTCCTAATGCATCAATATCAATAATGAACATGCTCACGTTCTCATGTTTGACAATATGTTTTCATGTAAAAATAATTGAATATCTGGATTATGTAATTAAGAATTCCATCCCCAGACTAATAACTAATGGTTCGGTTATTTGTTATAAATTTATGCTACAAGGAAGCTTCTATTAGTGTTACTATTATTTATCCATGAGAATTATTAGTGTGATATTATCAAAGGTAAAATGTGGAAACAACTGAGGTAAATATAAAAACCAAATCATAGGGGAACTCCTCCAAAATGGCTTAATTTATAATTTCCAAGTTCTTTCTAAACAAGTAAAAACAATTTTTTTCCATGAAGTTAATCCTCCAGAGGAACTAAAAGTACAACAAACACAGCACACGCACTTTTTTTTTCAATATTGTTATTGCTGTTAAGAGCAACACAGCCCTAACTAATAGTAGTCACGCTGCTCCACTCTTTTAACAAGTCAGGTTTAACTAAACAACCCAATTCAAGGTACCTGTTTAACCCCTATTATCATGCAAATTTATTGAAAAAAAACAGGTTCCTTTCATCACTTGACTTATGCAATTGTCTGATGCCTTATCCTTGTGAATTACAATGATAATTATTTTATTTATTTATTTTTTCAATTTTTTTTTTCTAGAATAACATCTTAATGCGAAATTTTATCCTGCTAAAGCATATTGAATTGCATACATATATACTGTAACGGCCCGTATTTTTGGTAGCCAAATATTTTATTTTATTTATTATTTTAAGTATTATATTTGGAATATTAATGAATTTTAATATTGAATTCGTTTATCTAAAATGACCCTTAAATGTTATAATTTATATAATTATAAAACGAGCTCGAAATGGCGCGGCAGTTCGTAATATTGAGTTCTGAACTTTAATCGAATATACAGGATCCGATACAAGTCGGATTTCTGTGAAATGAGAAATGTTGGGACCGTGTTGATTATAATTTTCATATGAAAGAGAAAAATTCAAATTTCGTGTTATAGTTTGTTAGTTATGGTCAAATCAAATTTTTAAATAATCGCTGTGGAAATCGTTATTAAAATATAGGCCTTTAAAATGGTCATTTTGCAAACAGTCTTCGTTTTCGACGAGATCAGCTTCATTGAGACCGTATCGTTAAATAATTGTACGGTAGTGAATTGCGTGGCAAACCGATGTCGTATGTGGCCACGGTAGCCATAAACGCCCAGTCAATTTCTATAGCGCGTAATTAAATTAATTTAATTTTATAAAGGGGTTTTTGAGCATAACTTGAGCAGGCGGTCGAATTAAGCCACGAAACCAATTCCGCTGAATTCGTATCGTCGATTAGGGCCAGGATAAGTATATAGTTTGTTATTTTTGAAAACCGTGTAATTTGGTGTCCAAAATGGCATTTCGGTGCGCGTAAAAGTAGCCTACCGTTGAAATAGTCTCAGAATGCGACGAAACTGGTGCCGTTGGGTTCGTATTGAAGAACTATTTTAAGATTTCAAAGTTTAAAGTTGATTTTATTTATCTGCTGATCGTGAAAAAATTAAACGCGTGTTTATTTCTGGTTTTAAAAAGGAAATTTTTTCATACGACCTCGGATTTCGACGAAACTTGTCCCATTCGGTCCGGAATACGTTTTTACAGTAAGATTAGCCTTTTTATCAAAAAACAGAAATCGTTTGTGGTGGTTTTAACGCGATACTTAGCGGTGAAGTTTCGTTGATAATAAAATATTAATCTGTCCTCAACTATAAATGTACCAACTAAACCATCGTCAACACATTCTTACGGTCAACTAAAACTGAGCCGCCTCCTCCTTGTTAAAAATGGAACAGATCCCTTTTCAGAAAGAAAAAAAATACAATAGTGTAAGTCAAAGAAGAGAACCGGAGCAAAGGCGAAGCAGACTGGGAGGAATACAAAGGGTTATAAGTGGTATTCTTAAACGTATATTAATTAAATCCTATTTGTTACTGTACAGGAAATATCGTGCCAACCTGGGGTTGATTTTGGACAACCCAATACGAACGAGGAAAACTGAAAACGAGGGGGCCTGACCATATCTAGTTGCGGTGAAATTATTAAATGGTATACTTATTTAATTAACTAAGTGATTAATTTAACTAACCTTTAATTTGTAATATAAACCAAATCAGTTAGTGCGTTTCAGAAGACAATGAGAAGCAGTTAACATCGGCCAAAAATATTTCCATGAAATTAGCATTTAATGTTAATTAATTAAGTAAATTAGAAATTAACAGTACAATTAAATCGTATTTTGTAATTTGTAGGATCGGTGCGTGGGTGGTGTTCTGAAGTGGAAGAACAAACACAAGCAATAAAAAGAAGATCAAAGACAGAGAGGAAGGAAACCAACATAGCCAGCTCATTTTGTTTACAACGTAATGAAGTTCTAACTAGTAATTAAGGAATTTAATTATAATTTAATAATTTTATTAACTTTGAATTTCAATAACTCCGTCATATATGATCAGAACTGGGCAGAATGAGAGTTATTGAAACCGTATTCATGAGCCGCACCTTTTGAAACTGTTTTGGGAGGAGACAGAAATAGCTGGAATTACAGTTAAATTAAACGCTGTTTAATTTAATTGTAACCGAACCGTTCAATAGCAAATCAACTTCAGCTGAGTTAAACTCACTCAGTTTTCCCATTTATATTTTTATAAATTGAGTTTTTATTTTGTGTGCTTTGCTTGCCATTGGTTGACTGTTTATTTGCTGATTTAACTGATGAAATTAAACCGTCGTTTAATTTCAGTACAATACCAAATCGTTATTCTAACGATTGGTCCCAATAAAGGTAACTTACCTTATTGGTCACGTTTATCAATAAACGTGTTTAATGGTTGGAATTGTTTGGTCTGATTGATTTGTTTGATTTGTTCGAATTGTTTGAACTGTTTGGAGATAACCATTTATATACAGGGAAGAGCAGGTTGGAGGGATCCAATCGGATTCCTGAAATATATTATTTATTTTCATATTATCATATGAACTGTTATGTTTGGGTGATTGATTTGAGTATCGATCATTGATTGGAAATCCAACATGTGTTGTGTTTTAACCAATGAGCAGTATTGGTTGAGTAATCGCCAGTAAATGGCCTAAAAATAAATTGTTTTAATTGTACCGATTTACCGTCAGGTAAATCGATAGAACTGAAGTTGTAAAAGTTTATTTTGTAACTAAAAATAGATTTTGAAATATATTTTTTGAATAATAGTTTATCAAAAAAAACAAATATTTATTATTTATTATTTAAGTTATAATTAATGATTAATTGGGTTTAATAAAGTAAATTCTGATGTCAATCAGATGTATAAGTATGAGAATAGGAACTTAACCTAACAGGTAAAGTGAAAGGTTGTTTTGTTAATAAATTAAGTAAAAAGGGAATTATTTAAATTAATTATATTTTTAATTAATTTAAAGTGAGAACGAATTGGAATCGGTTAACGAGATAACTTTGAGTTGGATAAATCGACTATGTTAATTGGGGTTGATTAATAAATTAGCGTGTTTTGAATAAAATAGTTTTAATGAATATGGTTTAGATTTTAGAATGAAATATGGGTTTTAGGATTACGACTCGTATCTATCTGAAGATATGAACGTTGTTGATTAAGGTCTGAGAGGTAATTAAAATACCCCAACTTGGTCGACAGCGGGAGTATCTGAAGGTGATATTAGTCGTAATGGTAAAAGAGGATAGTAAGGATTTATTATTTCATTAGAGAATTAATAAAGCAACATTTTTGATGAATATTTGGATTAGATGCATAAATTGAGATCCCAAAGTAAATGTGGAAATATATAAGGAGTTGCGTGAATTATAACGATATTGTTGCGACTTAAAAAGGAAATGTAAAAGAGGAGTTTTATTCTATAAGAATAATCATGGATTATGGTTTTTAAGTTGTAAGTAAAGGATATTTCGTAACATTGGTTTACGAGTAATAAGTTGATATGATTTCCCAATACTGGATAATAGTGTAACTAATGTTCTAAAAGTGAAAATAAACAGACTGAATATGATATAAGATCTTCCTAAGTATTAAAACCGAATTTGTTTATAGAATAATCTTATGATAAAAAAAGAAGCGAGAAAACTATGTTTATAATATCGAAGTATCTAAGAGTTCTAAATTTACATTTGTTTTAATTAAAAGGCCAAGTGGTGCTGAATACAGAACCAGTGAACTCATTGGATTGTCATGATTGAAACACTGTTTATTTCGATAGTTAAATCACCGACTATCAAATTTGACCCATACGATTGTTGGTACGGAAAGACCCGAATCAAATTAATATTCGAAAACCATTCCGACCAACAAATACGTGAAGATATCAGGAGACGGTTGAGATGGAGCATTGAAGACCGTGGATCATCATAAGCGGAAGGATTACATATAATCTCTGGCTTAGCGGCCCGAGATACACTGTGATTCTGTCGTGGTTGGAATCTACGGGTTGCAAGGACTTCTCGCTACTGATCCATGGGGTGATTCCTATATGAGATGCAGTAGGAGAGTACCTTCGGTTCATCCTGTTCCTGAATGACTTGTATGGACGAATGCCTGACAGACTATTTCATGAAAGCACGTACGTTGATTTCCACAAATATACCGAGTAGTGGCAAAGAGGGGCACTTCTTATATACCCATAGTATATTTGTGGACGTCAATTAGTGACTTGACGGATCTGACGATGTAGCATTCAAAATGAATGGTGATCAGATGTTTCTAAAAGGGAATTCTAGCCTCAAGCCTTACAACCGGGAAATGACAAAAATCAAGCAGGCAGCATGGCTATGTGGGTCGCTCCCATTAGGGTGTATAATCACCTATCTAGAGTATAACGACCCGGGTTTTTCTGCTACTTGGATCTGAATATTTAAATTTATTTTTAAATGTTATATTTGAAATATTAATGGAATTTAATATTGAATTCGTTATTTAACGATGGTCGAACGTTTATATTTATATTTAATATAAAACGAACTCGAAGCGACGTGGCAGTTCGTAATTTACGATTTGAACTTCAGTTGATTATACAGAATTCGTTTTAAGTCGGAATTCTGTGAAACAAGAAACATTAGGATCGATTTGATTATAATTTTCTAGTGAAGCCGAAAAATTGAAATTTCATCGTATAGATGGTGAGGTATGTCCAAATCAAAATTTAAAATAGTCGCTGTGAAATTGTTTATAACCATAACGATAATTTAATTATAATTAAATATTGGATTCGAATTTGGACAAAACCGTTGAGGCGTAGGTATAATTTAATTTTTAGAATTTTTCTATAATTTTTATTTTGAAAAATAAGCAACTTTTTGTTTGGAGTATTTTGCACCCTGTGTCAGCATTTTGGGGTTTCACAATATAAGTTAATCTACAGATATTAATATATTTTTAGGATCGTGACACATCGCTGGACACAATCATATTTTTATTTCTATCCGTGGGCGTCTGTGCGTTAACGAAATTCTATATCACATGATACCAAATACGTATAAAATCTACCTTAAGTCCGAAGCTAAAAGAAAATAATAAATTTTTTTAAAAAGAACTTCGTGCTTAAGAAAAAGATTTGAACACGCACATGCCACGTCCTCGTCGAACAGAAGCCGAAGGAAATAGCTTAACCTAAAAACCTATTGGTATATAATTCCAAAAATCTAAATATACGCAAATGCAAGCTCTTTATTTCACCTCAACTTCCTTGCAGACAATGGAAGAAGGCGCAGTACATACTTTATTGTTAACAAAGGGTTTAATACATATGTACAGTAGACCAAATCATACAGGTTACTTCAAATGCAAGGAAAATATATACAAAAGCTACCTAAACTTTCGCATACAGCTACCCTATTGTATACAGTTGTGCCAAGCTCCATCGAATTAAAGATGGCACATGCAAATTTAAATCGTACAGCGCTGTGAAAATTGTTCAGCTCCATATTTTCCTGTCTACTCTTGTCTTTCCTATCTTTCACTTGATGTTATAACTGCCTGCACGAGAAGGAAAAGTCATACAGGCCTACACTTCATTGTACGATCCTAAATCTGTAACGCATGTGCGAACGTTGTACATAGACTGAACATTGTTCTTATCCCCTATCCCTTCTTCTATATATACACCGTGTTTTCGTCACTTCGTTCAGCCACCAATACATGCGAGCTTCCTTATAAAAAAAAATGAGCAACAAAATAAAATTTATATATCATAAACGCGGGTTTTAGGAGGATGTAGGGAAGGATTTTTTTAACATGGTGCGAGAAGAGGTTTGCGCGGGGTTGCTAAGGGGTTGCTAAGTGGTTGGGGAACGTGGGCTTAAAGGCTTGGGAATGGGACGTTTGTTTCATTAAAAGAAAAAGGGGTGGCGTTATGGCCTGAAAACATGGGGAGGGAGGCATCACGTATCAGAGAAGGGGAGGAGCAGTGACAGGTGTACACGGGTTTGGGAAATTCGGCTGGAAAAGGGTATGAGCTTCGGTCCTTAAAAAAAAGAAAAAAAAATCAAATAAAGAAATGAGCAAAGAATTAGGGACGAGAAGGACAGGGAAGAAGATACGTGGGTGCGGCAGAAATGTTGCTGCATGGATATACGTTGGACAAAGGAAGACAAGGACGGAACGAACGAAGCTTTCCGCAACTCATTGGAGAAGACAAAGTTTGTAGTAATGGGCCGAAAGGGGACACTGGGCTTTGTCCCTGAAAAGGGAAAATAAATATGAAGATTAGAAGAAAATAAAATATAAAAGTTTGGATCTGCTTTGCAAATTCAGAACTCATCTGGTAAATTGTTGGAGCGGGATGACTTTTCTTTTTCGGACGAACCAGTATGTATTCATGAAGGGTAAGTGCCAAATCGTGTTAATAATAATTAACGCAATACTCTTTAAGTGCTTATTTTTTTTCGTGGTCGTTAATTTAAGAAACTCAAGTGCCTAGTCACAATTTTAGGTGGCCACTAGTTTATATACTTGGATGGTTTAACATGGGCACTGAATGGTTAACGTGAGCAGGTCCCAAATGTATATGTACCTAGTAAACTAACTTGCCCAATCCGGTGTAAATCTGCCCAGTCATCCTTAAAAATACCAGTCGAAGATTTACCTTAACATGTATTAGGGTATGTATACATAGAAGGCCGATTTATTTAAACATGAAATAACAGTTAAATTTATATGTATTGGAGCCGAATTTTTAACTTCAGCCTAACAAAACGATTTACCTTAATTTTATATTTGATTACTGTTAATAAACGTGATTTAGATGAAAACCATAATTAAGGGCTTTAAGTATTTAAACTCATAACTTGTATATACATTAACAAAATGGCGTTGGACTGGCGTTTACAGGGGCAACATTGTGAAGCTGGTTTGATCAGCATTTGAAACGAACCGTTCTAACGACAGAATAAAACCAAGGTGAGTTAAACTCACTCAGTTCCCCACTTATATTTATTATAAGTCGGGTTTAATATTTATTTGCTATGTTTGCTTGATATTGGTTGATTTGATGATTGTTTGGATGGTTGTTAAATTTTGTTATACCGATTATTTAAATTAAGCGTTGTTTAATTTAAGTGAAACGACATCGTTATTTTTTTACGATGATTTCCAAACAAGGTAACTTACCTTGTTGTTTATGTTTATAATATAAACGTATTTGATTGAATTGTATGCTTGAACTGATGTTAGTAGTTGACCGTTATCAGTTAAATTTATTATCATCATCACGTGAACTATTAAACCCATATGATTAGATTATTGAATTGGTTGTTGACTGTTGAACCCAAATTCAACATTTGTTTGGTTGTTAACCAATGTGTGATATTGGATGAGGAATGTATAGCAGATGGCCAAATATACAAACTGTTTTATAAAGACAAATTTACCGTTAGGTAAATCAATAGAAATGAAGTTATGAAATATATTATAACTGAATATAGATTTTAAATATATTATTTTAATTGGGTTTACAAAAAAGGGAAATTAAACCAACCACATATGGTTGTTTTAATCATTATTTTTACATCAAAATCTGCCGTGTGCGAAGCACGTGTTTCATCTTGATTATGATTTAGGAAACCAGTTCTCATGTTTTGATAAGCAAGTGAACAAGTTAACGTAGCGATTAATTATTTTAATAAAAAATTAAAATGAGATTTGGTTGAATTGATTTTTATTTAACTAATAATCAAGTGGAATTATCTAAAATAAGTGGAAAGATGGATTAAGACTTGATTAACAAAGTTAATCAGGTTAGAGTTGACTAAGCCAACTGTTTTAACTAAAATTGAATTATTAAATTTATTTATTTAGTGGAAATGATAAATGGTTAAGTAAAACATTTTTAAATGTTGAAATTTAATTATCATTTTATTTAATCGTGAAAGTAGAGAATTAATTTCCTTACTTATTTATGGTTATGAACTAATCAAGTTTTGGAAAGGAAAGCAAACTAAAACCCAAGTTTGAATTATAGTGGCCATGCGAGTTAAATTAATTATATGCGATATAGATTCACCGTAATGAGAGATGATATTTCATCGAGTTATAACTAAAATGAGATTTGGTTTGGTATTGGGAACAAATATCGGTCCCTGGTATCACGACTGATATACATCTTAAGATAAGAATGTTGTTGATCAAGGTCTGAGAGGTAATTAAATACCCCAACTTGAACGACTTCGGGATTATCAGAGGTTGATATTAGTTGTGATGGTAAAGATGTAAGTATAATTTGTTTTGAGAAATAATAGTGTAACGTTATTTGTAGAACTTGAAATATATATATGAGATTTTGAAATAAAGGAAATAAAAAAAGGCTTGAGAATATGAAATGATATTTTCATAGTAAAGGGAAGAAATAAAAGGGATTTTGAAAATATAACAATATTTTCAAAGAAAGGAAATGAGATTTGAAATGGGTTTATCCTGAAAAGGAAAGTGGCGATTATAGTTTCAAATAAAGAAACATAAGAGATATCGTAACGATCGTTCAAAATGATAAGTTAAATGGTTTACCAAGTATATTGGAAAATAAGTAACATTGTAGAAATGTTTTGAAATGATAGAAAGGGAAACTGGATATGATTTAAGATATTTTTCCTAGTATATAAATGAAATGATTTGAAAGTATTAATATATTATAACTGATATATTATTTTTAAAGGCCAAGTGACGTTGTATAATCAACCAATGGATTTATTTTATGATTGTTTATTTTGATAGTTAAATAACCGACTATCAAAATCTGGCCAAATACGCTGTTGGTACGGAAAGACCGGGATCGAATTTATATTCGAAAACCATTCCGACCGACAAATACGTAAACGAAGAAGATATCTGATGTTGATCGAGATGGAGCTATTGAAGACCGTAAATCTTCATGAATGGAAGGACTATGGTTGAATTTCTCTAGCTGATCCCTAGAGATATTTCGACAATGATTCTGTCATGATTGGAATCTACGGATTGCAAGGACTACTCGCTACTGATCTATAGGGTGATTCCTATGATGCGGTAGGAGGGTGCCTTCAGTTCATCCTGTTCCTGAATGACGTGTATGGACGATGTGAACGGTGGCCAGATGTTCCAAAAGTCGATTATAACCTCAAGCCTCATCAACCGGGGAATGACAAAAATCGGGCAGGCAGCATGGCTATGTGGGTCGCTCCCATTATGGTGTATGATCACCTATCTAGAGAAAATCCATTTCATTCTTTAATCTATCGATGCTGTCCCTTTTCGGGAAACAGTGTCTAGCTACCACCGTTGGTGATATACATTCGATACACTCAAGCGAAATGAGTGGTCGGTCATGTGCGGGCCGGGTTGCAAGACGTTCTTGTTGAACCCAGTGTATTCGTCTCTAGAGATACACTATCGGCAGATGGTCCCATACCTTGTCATAGTCGGAATCCAATCTCCAATAAGCGCCCACGGTTTTGATTGTATACTATATATGTGGAGCGTGAGATGCAAGCGTTCCACTAGATTGATATTTACTTGTATTTAGACGTTATTATAATATCAGAAAAGATATTAATTTCAAAAATGTTTTGGGTTATCGTAAGGTAAAAACGTCCGTGTTTATGCGTGGATTTGGTCTTATGATTATCCTTTTCTTTGAAAGATTTTAACTTTAAAATCAGGTTGTGTGATACCCTTAATACTGTGCGAGTTTCTCTCTCTCTGGTTCACCAGAATGACCCGGTATTTGTAATGCTCGGGTTAGACCGGGGTGTACAGGTTCAGGTTATCGGATGTTGTGGAGTCCAATGACGAGCTGAAGGTGTTCAGACGTATGATATTATCTAGTATTATTCCGCTGTGTGATGTATATGAGGACAGATTATTATAGCTATCCAAGTGTATTGATGTACTATGATGATTGTAAGTTTTATTTCAAAGCTCTCTATAAAGTTTATTTATATATTATATTTTATTCCACTGCGATGTGAGACTCTGTGATGTGTTAGTTCTTCTTCTTATTCTTCTATTCTAACTTTCTATCTTTCTTTTCTCATCCTCTAATTTCTTTCTTCTAGCCTTCTGGGATCTTCGGTACTTGGGTTTGGACATGAATTGTATAAATGTCTGGATTCGAGTGTAGGAAATTCCCGGGTCGCTACAGTTGGTATCAGAGCAATGGTTTAGGAATAACCTTGGCTCTGTGGTGTAGCTTGATAGAGATTAGGTTAGTAATACCCTAGATCGAGATTAAGTGTATGTATATATATATATATGAGAGCGTATTTGTAAATTTTTTGTATTGTGTTGTTTGATCGGTTCAAGTTGAACTGGCAAATTGATACAATATTCTTTTGCAAAGGGGTTAATGAAATAATTTTGCTCAAAATATATTTTTATATAAAAGGAAATAATTTTATCAAATTATCGATATATTGGTATGTTTGATTGATTTGAATGAATTCAAATTTGACTATAAATTGGAATGGTAATAAAACCAGAAGGGAATTTAAACTATGGGATTTATGGATAAAATTTTAAATATATGAAATTAAATGAATTAGAAATTAACTAAGAGCTAACTTAATAAAATTAGAAATTTTGGATGATTTGGTTGTTTGTGTATTGGATGAGAGATGGGTTAAGTAAAAATTCATCAGCAATTGAATGGAAAAATTTCAGTATAAGTGATCTGAATAAAATTAAATATGGAAAAAACAGAATTGATTAATCCTGTATCTGTTATCAACATTATATGTCGAGATTAAGTGCAGGATTAGAGAAGGAATAGCTGATAACTGCTATTGCTGTGCTTTGTGATTAGAATATTGATTGCTCGACAAATAGGTAAACCTTAATATTATTGATTTAGGTTTTGATTTCTATACCCCTGAGTTGGGTAGACACTTGGCTTTGTTTTCTTTTGATCGACGGGAAGCACGAAAGGCGAGTTGTAGTTGTTTGGATCGAACAGTACAAAGAAGGTGCTAGCGAATTTTTTTTCGTAAAATTTTAAAACATTGATATTTTTGATATTATTTGAATATATTTATTCTGAAAATAATCGGGTTTGAAGCATTCTTCTTACTTAGCAATTTCGGGGATGAAATTCTTTTAAAGGGGGAAGAATGTAACGACCCGAGTTTTTCTGCTACTTGGATCTGAATATTTAAATTTATTTTAAATATTATATTTGAAATATTAATGGAATTTAATATTGAATTCGTTATTTAACGATGGTCGAACATTTATATTTATATTTAATATAAAACGAACTCGAAACGACGCGGTAGTTCGTAATTTACGATTTGAACTTCAGTTGATTATACAGAATTCGTTTTAAGTCGGAATTCGGTGAAACAAGAAACGTTAGGATCGATTTGACTATAATTTTCTAGTGAAGCCAAAAAATTGAGATTTCATCGTATAGATGGCGAGGTATGTCCAAATCAAAATTTAAAATAGTCTCTGTGAAATCGTTTATAAGCCATAACGATAATTTAATTATAATTAAATATTGGATTCGAATTTGGACAAAACCTTTGAGGCGTAGGTATAATTTAATTTTTAGAATTTTTCTGTAATTTTTATTTTGGAAAATAAGCAACTTTTTATTTGGAGTATTTTGCACTTTGTGTCAGCATTTTGGGGTTTCACAATATAAGTTAATCTACCGATATTATTATATTTTTTGGATCGTGACACATCGCTGGACACAATCATATTTTTATTTCTGTCTGTGGTCGTCTGTACGTTAACGAAATTCTATATAACAGGATACCAAATACGTATAAAATCTACCTTAAGTCCTAAGCAAAAAGAAAATAATAAATTTATTTAAAAAAACTTCATGCTTAAGAAAAAGATTTGAACACGCACATGCCACGTCCTCGTCGAACAGAAGCCGAAGGAAATAGCTTAACCTAAAAACCTACTGGTATATAATACCAAAAATCTAAATATACGCGCATGCAAGCTCTTTATTTCACCTCTACTTCCTTGCAGACAATGGAAGAAGGCATAGTACATACCTTATTGTTAACAAAGGGTTTAATACATATGTACAGTAGACCAAATCGTACAGGTTACTTCAAACGCAAGGAAAATATGTACAAAAGCTACCTAAACTTTCGCATACAGCTACCCTATTATATACAGTTGTGCCAAGCTCCATCGAATTAAAGATGGCACATGAAAATTTAAATCGTACAGCGCTGCGAAAATTGTTCAGCTCCATATTTTCTTGTCTACTCTTGTCTTTCCTGTCTTTCACTTGATGTTATAAATGCCTACACGAAAAGGAAATGTCATACAGGCCTACCCTTCATTCTGCAAGCCTAAATCTGTAACGCATGTGCGAATGTTGTACATAGACTGAACATTGTTCATATCCCCTATCTCTTCTTTTATATATACACAGTGTTTTCATCATTTCATTCAGCCACTGAAACATGCGAGCTTCCTTATAAAAAAAAGAGAAACAAAATAAAATTTATATATCATAAACGCGGGTTTTAGGAGGATGGGGGGAAGGATTGTTTTAATATGGTGCGAGAAGAGGTTCGCGCTGGGCTGCTAAGTGGTTGGAGAGCGGACCGGAGAGGATCAGGAAGTTTAAGTACGAACAGAAGGGGAGGCCGGCGAGGTTTTCTGGCGTGGTTGCATTAGAAAATAGAGTGGGGATTAAATGATTAATGCGTGGGGGAGTTGCCGGGGGGAACATGGTCTGAAGACGGTTCCTGGCTTTTGGCCTGAACGCTTTATAAAAAATAAAAAAAACAATGTCATCGCATGATCCTGTGCAACGCAGGCTTGAGGCAAAGGATGGGGAACGTGGGCTTAAAGGCTTGGGCATGGGACGTTTGTTTCATTAAAAGAAAAAGCGCTGGCGTTATGGCCTGAAAACATGGGGAGGGAGGCATCACGTATCAGAGAAGGGGAGGAGCAGTGACAGGTGCACACGGGTTTGGGAAATTGGGCTGGAAAAGGGTATGAGCTTCGGTCCTTAAAAAAAAGAAAAAAAAAATCAAACAAAGAAATGAGCAAAGAATTAGGGACGAGAAGGACTGGGAAGAAAATACGTGGGGGCGGCAGAAATGTTGCTGCGTGGATATATGTTGGACAAAGGAAGACAAGGAGGGAACGAACGAAGCTTTCAGCAACTCATTGGAGAAGACAAAGTCTGTAGTAATGGGCCGAAAGGGGACGCTGGGCTTTGGCCTTGAAAAGGGAAAATAAATATGAAGAGTAGAAGAAAATAAAATATAAAAGTTTGGATCTTCTTTGCAAATTCAGAAGCCATCTGGTAAATTGTTGGAGCGGGATGACTTTTCTTTTTGGGACGAACCAGTATGTATTCATGAAGGGTAAGTGCCCAATCGTGTTTATAATAATTAACGCAACACTATTTAAGTGCTTATTTTTTTTCTATGGCCGTTAATTTAAGAAATTCAAGTGCCTAGTCACAATTTTAGGTGGCCACTAGTTTATATACTTGGATGGTTTAACATGGCCACTGAATGGTTAACGTGAGCAGCTCCCAAATATATATGTACCCAGTAAACTAACGTGCCCTATCTGGTGTAAATCTGCCCAGTCATCCTTAAAAATACCAGTCGAAGATTTACCTTAACATGTATTAGGGTATGTATACATAAAAGGCCGATTTATTTAAACATGAAATAACAGTTAAATTTATACGTATTGGAGCCGAGTTTTTATCTTCAGTCTAACAAAACGATTTACCTTAATTTTATATTTGATTAAAGTTAATAAACGTGATTTAGATGAAAACCATAATTAAGGGCTTTAAGTATTTAAACTCATAACTTGTATATACATTAACAAAATGCCGTTGGACTGGCATTCACAAGGGCAACATTGTGAAGCTGGTTTGATCAACATTTGTAACGAACCGTTCTAACGACAGAATAAAACCAAGGTGAGTTAAACTAACTCAGTTCCCCACTTATATTTATTATAAGTCGGGTTTAATATTTATTTGCTATGTTTGCTGGATATTGGTTGATTTGATGATTGTTTGGATGGTTGTTAAATTTTGTTATACCGATTATTTAAATTAAACGTTGTTTAATTTAAGTGAAACGGCATCGTTATTTTTTTACGATGATTTCCAAACTAGGTAACTTACCTTGTTGGTTACGTTTATAATATAAACGTATTTGATTGAATTGTGTGCTTGAACTGATGTTAGTAGTTGACCGTTATCAGTTAAATTTATTATCTTCATCACGTGAACTGTTGAACCCATATGATTAGATTATTGAATTGGTTGTTGACTGTTAAACCCAAATTCAACATTTGTTTGGTTGTTAACCAATGTGTGATATTTGTTGAGGAATGTATAGCAGATGGCCAAATATACAAACTGTTTTATAAAGACAGATTTACCGTTAGGTAAATCGATAGAAATGAAGTTATGAAATATATTTTATAACTGAATATAGATTTTAAATATATTATTTTAATTGGGTTTACAAAAAAGGGAAATTAAACCAATCACATATGGTTGTTTTAATCATTATTTTTACATCAAAATCTGTCGTGTGCGAAGTACATGTTTCATCTTGATTATGATTTAGGAAACCAGTTCTCATGTTTTGATAAGCAAGTGAACAAAAGTTAACGTAACGATTAGTTATTTTAATAAAAAATTAAAATGAGATTTGGTTGAATTGATTTTTATTTAACTAATAATCAAGTGGAATTATTTAAAATAAGTGGAAAGATGGATTAAGACTTGATTAACAAAATTAATCAGGTTAGAGTTGACTAAGCCAACTGTTTTAACTAAAATCAATTATTAAATTTATTTATTTAGTGGAAATGACAAATGGTTAAGTAAAACATTTTTAAATGTTGATATTTTATTATCATTTTATTTAATCATGAAAGTAGAGAATTAATTTCCTTACTGATTTATGGTTAATAACTAATCAAGTTTTGGAAAGGAAATCAAACTAAAACCCAAGTTTGAATTATAGTGGCCATGCGAGTTAAATTAATTATATGTGATATAGATTCGCCGTAATGAGAGATGAGATTTCATCGAGTTATAACTAAAATGAGATTTGATTTGGTATTGGGAACAAATATCGGTCCCTGGTATCACGACTGATATCCATCTTAAGATAAGAGCGTTGTTGATCAAGGTCTGAGAGGTAATTAAATACCCCAACTTGAACGACTTCGGGATTATCAGAGGATGATATTAGTTGTGATGGTAAAGATGTTAGTGTAATTTGTTTTGAGAAATAATAGTGTAACGTTATTTGTAGAACTTGAAATATATATATATATATATATATGAGATTTTGAAATAAAAGGAAATAAAAAAAGGCTTGAGAATATGAAATGATATTTTCATAGTAAAGGGAAGAAATAAAAGGGATTTTGAAAATATAACAATATTTTTAAAGAAAGGAAATGAGATTTGAAATGGGTTTATCCTGAAAAGGAAAGTGGCGATTATAGTTTCAAATAACGAAACATAAGAGATATTGTAACGATCGTTCAAAAAGATAAGTTAAATGGTTTACCAAGTATATTTGAAAATAAGTAACATTGTAGAAATGTTTTGAAATGGTAGAAAGGGAAACTGGATATGATTTAAGATATTTTTCCTAGTATATAAATGAAATGATTTGAAAGTATTAATATATTATAACTGATATATTATTTTTAAAGGCCAAGTGACGCTGTATAATCAACCAATGGATTTATTTTATGATTGTTTATTTTGATAGTTAAATAACCGACTATCAAAATCTGGCCAAATACGCTGTTGGTACGGAAAGACCGGGATCGAATTTATATTCGAAAACCATTCCGACCGACAAATATGTAAACGAAGAAGATATCTGATGTTGATCGAGATAAAGCTATTGAAGGCCGTAAATCTTCATGAATGGAAGGACTATTGTTGAATTTCTCTAGCTGATCCCTAGAGATATTTCGACAATGATTCTGTCAGGATTGGAATCTACGGATTGTAAGGGCTACTCGCTACTGATCTATATGGTGATTCCTATGATGCGGTAGGAGGGTGCCTTCAGTTCATCCTGTTCCTGAATGACGTGTATGGACGATGTGAACGGTGGCCAGATGTTCCAAAAGTCGATTATAACCTCAAGCCTCATCAACCGGGGAATGACAAAAATCGGGCAGACAGCATGGCTATGTGGGTCGCTCCCATTAGGGTGTATGATCACCTACCTAGAGAAAATCCATTTCATTCTTTAATCTATCGATGCTGTCCCTTTTCGGGAAACGGTGGCTAGCTACCACCGTTGGTGATATACATTCGATACACTCTAGCGAAATGAGCGGACGGTCATGTGTGGGCCGGGTTGCAAGACGTTCTTGTTGAACCCAGTGTATTCATCTCTAGAGATACACTATCGGTAGGTGGTCCCATACCTTGTCATAGTCAGAATCCAATCTCCAATAAGCGCCTGTGGTTTTGATTGTATACTATATATGTGGAGCGTGAGATGCAAACGTTCCACTAGATTGATATTTACTTGTATTTAGACATTATTATAATATCAGAAAAGATATTAATTTCAAAAATGTTTTGGGTTATCATAAGGTAAAAACCGTTCGTGTTTATGTGTGGATTTGGTCTTATGATTATCCTTTTCTTTGAAAGATTTTAACTTTAAAATCAGGTTGTGTGATACCCTTAATACTGTGCGAGTTTTTCTCACTCTGGTTCACCAGACTGACCCCGTATTTGTAATGCTCGGGTTAGCCCGGGGTGTATAGGTTCAGGTTATCGGATGCTGTGGAGTCCAATGACGAGCTGAAGGTGTTTAGACGTATGATATCATCTAGTATTATTCCGCTGCGTCATGTATATGAGGACAGATTATTATAACTGTCCAGGTGTATTGGTGTACTATGATGATTGTAAGTTTTATTTCAAAGCTCTCTATAAAGTTTATTTATATATTAGATTTTGTTCCACTCGATGTGAGACTCTGTGATGTGTTAGTTCTTTTTCTTATTCTTCTATTCTAACTTTCTTTCTTTTCTTATCCTCTAACTTCTTTCTTCTAGCCTTCTGGGGTCATCGGTACTTGGGTTTGGACATGAGTTGTATAAATGTCTGGATTCGAGTGTAGGAAATTCCCGGGTCGCTACATAGAGAAAATCCATTTGCTTCTTTAATCTATATTCGATGCTGTCCCTTTTCGGGAAACGGTGGTTTGAGCCCAACCGTTGGTGATATACATTCGATACACTCAAGCGAAATGAGTGGTCGGTCATGTAAGGGCCGGGTTGCAAGACGTTCTTGTTGAACCCATTGTATTCGTCTCTAGAGATACACGATCGACTCCCATACCTTGTCAAGGTTGGAATCTAATCTCCAATAAGCGCCAACGGTTTTGATTGTATACTATATATGTGGAGCGTGAGATGCAAGCATTCCACTAGATTGTTATTTACTCGTATTTGGGCATTATTATAATATCAGAAAAGATATTGATTTCGAAAATCTTTTGGGTTATCGTAAGGTAAAAACCGTCTGTGTTTATGTGTGGATTTGGTCTTACGATTATCCTTTTCTTTGAAAAGATTTTGACTTTAAAATCAAATTGTGTGATACCCTTAATACTGTGTGAGTTTTCTCACTCTGGTACACCAGACTGACCCAGTGTTTTGTAAATGCTCGAGTTAGCCCAGGGTGTAATCGAATGCTGCGAAGAGACGAGCTGAAGATGTTCAGACGTATGATATTATATAGCTACTATTCCGTTGTATGTTGTATATGGGAACAAGTTATTATAACTGTCCCATTGTGTGATGTACTCTGATATTGTAAGTATTTTGAAAGCTCTCAATAAAGTTTCATTCCTGTATTATATTTTGTTTCGCTGCGATGTGAGACTCTGTGTTGTGTTGTTTCTTCCTCTTCTTCTATTCTTATATTTCTTTCTTTCTTATGTCACCCTCTAAATTCTTTCTTATAACGTCCAGTGTTTTCGGTGTTTTGAAGGTCGGCTTGAGTTACGGTAAGGGTATTTATGTCGATTTCCGGGGCCGAATCCGCTGGGTCGTTACAGTGGTATCAGAGCTATTGGTTTAGCAACAACCTTGACTCTGTGGTATAACTCGATAGAGATGGGTTAGTAATACCGTAGATCGAGATTGAGTGTATATATATATGAGAGCGTATGTGTAAATTTTATATACAAATGTTTTGTATTGTGTTGGTTGATCGGTTCAATTGTTGAGAAGCGTTGAACTGGGAAATCAGTGCAGCATTGTTTTGAAAAGGGGTAAATGAAATAATTTTACACAAAATCATATTTTGGTATAGAAAAGCAATAATTTTATCAAATTATTGAGATAGTAGTGTGTTTGATCGATTTGAATGGAATTCAAATCGAATTGGAAATTTGAATTGTGACTTGACTTTGTTAAGTGAAGTTAAATTAAGAATGATATCAAAATCAAATAAAATAGATTTTGAGATTGAAATTTGATGAATAAATAATAATCATATAGAAATCAATTGAATATTAATCGATTGGTGTTCAAATATGTGAAACCAAAATAAAATATTAATATTGAATGTAAATTCAATTGATTTAAATGATTTAGTTGTGTATTGGTTGTTGGTTGTGAATTGTTTGTTGTTGGATGATAGTTTGTTTGAATAGAAATAATCAACAGTTGATTGGAACTGAATGATTTATAAACTAAAGAATAAATTCCTGTATAATTAAACTGGAATGAAACTGCATATGTATTGATGTTGTGTGTTTGACTTTGCAATTGGTGTAGTTATACTAGTTGATTAGTGTAATATTATCTCACAATTTCGTATACTTATTACTCATATGTGAATTGAGTTAAGTACAGATGTCAGATGGCTGAGCAAATTGATATTGGTTGAGTAAATCGCATATACGTTAAGAAAATATGCTCAATAGCGCTTGAAAAGGTACGCTTACGCGAAAATATAAAATTTTGGATTTTGATTTTTGTTTTCTGACCGTGTGGGTCGAGTTATACATATTATTTGTTCCTGCGATATCGCAGATGTCCTCCGTGTAGGGGAGACTCTGCCGAATTTTTCCGGAAATTTTAGGTGTTAGAAAATTTTTGATATTTTTGAAAATTTATATTGATTATAATAAAATGGTTTTGATTTATAATAAATGGGATTTGAAGATATATGGGTTTGTAACGTTCTTTCTTACCTTAGCAATTTCGAGGACGAAATTATTTTAAGGGCGGAAGAATGTAACGTCCTGTATTTTTGGTAGCCAAATATTTTATTTAATTTATTATTTTAAGTATTATATTTGGAATATTAATGAATTTTAATATTGAATTCATTTATTTAAAACAACGTTTGAACGTTATAATTTATATAATTATAAAACGAGTTCGAAATGGCGCGGCAGTTCGTAATATTGAGTTCTGAACTTTAATCGAATATACAGGATCCGATACAAGTCGGATTTCTATGAAAAGAGAAATGTTGGAACCGTGTTGATTTTAATTCTCATACGAAAGAGAAAAATTCAGATTTCGTGTTATAGTTTGTTAGTTATGGTCAAATCGAATTTTGAAATAATCGCTGTGGAAATCGTTATTAAAATATAGGCCTTTAAAATGGCCATTTTGCAAACAGTCTTCGTTTTCGACGAAATCAGTTTCATTGAGACTGTATCGTTAATTTATTATACAATAGTGAATTGCGTGGCAAACCAATGTCGTATGTGGCCATGGTAGCCATAAACGCCCAATCAATTTCTATAGTGCGTAATTAAATTAATTTAATTTTATAAAGGGGTTTTTTAGCGTAACTTGAGAAGGCCGTCGAATTAAGCCACGAAACCAATTCCGCGGAATTCGTATCGTCGATTAAGGCCAGGATAAGTATATAGTTTGTTATTTTTGAAGACCGTGTAATTTGGTGTCCAAAATGGCATTTTTGTGCGCGTAAAAGTAGCCTACCGGGGAAATAGTCTCAGAATGTGACGAAACTGGTGCCGTTGGGTTCGTATTGAAGAATTATTTTAAGATTTCAAAGTTTAAAGTTGATTTTATTTACCTGCTGATCGTGAAAAAAATTAAACGCGTGTTTATTTCTGGTTTTAAAAAGGAAATTTTTTCATACGACCTCGGATTTCGACGATACTTGTCCCATTGGGTCCGGAATACGTTTTTACATTAAGATTAGCCTTTTTATCAAAAAACAGAAATCGTTTGTGGTGGTTTTAACGCGATACTTAGCGGTGAAGTTTCGTTGATAATAAAATATTAATTTGTCCTCAACTATGAATGTACCAACTAAACCCTCGTCAACACATTCTTACGGTCAACTAAAACTGAGCCGCCTCCTCCTTGTTAAAAATGGAACCGATCCCTTTTCAAAAAAAAAAAAAATACAATAGTGTAAGTCAAAGAAGAGAACCGGAGCAAAGGCGAAGCAGACTGGGAGGAATACAAAGGGAAACGGACCCAAATTTTTTGAAACAGAAAAGCCTTGGAAGCAAAATCCTGAAGAACAACCCAGAACGAAGAACAAAGGGGATTGGCCGAAATTGTTTTGGGACGGTAGTAAGTAAGAATCAGTCCTGGGAGTAGTTGAAGCTGGAAGCGGACGGGTTTCAGGAAACCAGTAAACACGCTGGATTTAAGTGGAAGAACAAACACAAGCAATAAAAAGAGGATCAAAGACAGAGAGGAAGGAAACCAACATAGCCAGCTCATTTTGTTTACAACGTATTGAAGTTCTAACTAGTAATTAAGGAATTTAATTATAATTTAATAATTTTATTAACTTTGAATTTCAATAACTCCGTCATATATGATCACAACTGGGCAGAATGAGAGTTATTGAAACCGTATTCATGGACCGCACATTTTGGAACTGTTTTGGGAGGAGACATAAATAGCTGGAATTACAGTTAAATTAAACGATGTTTAATTTAATTGTAACCGAACCATTCAATAACAAATCAATTTCAGGTGAGTTAAACTCACTCAGTTTTCCCATTTATATTTTTATAAATTGAGTTTTTATTTTGTGTGCTTTGCTTGCCATTGGTTGACTGTTTATTTGCTGATTTAACTGATGAAATTAAACCGTCGTTTAATTTCAGTGCAATACCAAATCGTTATTCTAACGATTGGTCCCAATAAAGGTAACTTACCTTATTGGTCACGTTTATCAATAAACGTGTTTAATGGTTGGAATTGTTTGGTCTGATTGATTTGTTTGATTTGTTCGAATTGTTTGAACTGTTTGGAGATAACCATTTATATACAGGGAAGAGCAGGTTGGAGAGATCCAACCAGATTCCTCAAATATATTATTTATTTTCATATTATCATATGAACTGTCATGTTTGGGTGATTGATTTGAGTATTGATCATTGATTGGAAATCCAACCTGTGTTGTGTTTTAACCAATGAGCAGTATTGGTTGAGTAATCGCCAGTAAATGGCCTAAAAATAAATTGTTTTAATTGTACCGATTTACCGTCAGGTAAATCGATAGAACTGAAGTTGTAAAAGTTTATTTTGTAACTAAAAATAGATTTTGAAATATTTTTTTTTGAATAATAGTTTATCAAAAAAAAACAAATATTTATTATTTATTATTTAAGTTATAATTAATGATTAATTGGGTTTAATAAGGTAAATTCTTATGTCAATCAGACGTATAAGTATGAGAATAGGAACTTAACCTAACGGGTAAAGTGAAAGGTTGTTTTGTTAATAAATTAAGTAAAAAGGGAATTATTTAAATTAATTATATTTTTAATTAATTTAAAGTGAGAACGAATTGGAATCGGTTAACGAGATAACCGTGTTTGAGTTGGATAAATCGACCGTGTTAATTGGGGTTGATTAATAAATTAGCGTGTTTTGAATAAAATAGTTTTAATGAATATGGTTTAGATTTTAGAATGAAATATGGGTTTTAGGATTACGACTCGTATCTATCTGAAGATATGAACGTTGTTGATTAAGGTCTGAGAGGTAATTAAAATACCCCAACTTGATCGACAGCGGGAGTGTCTGAAGGTGATATTAGTCGTAATGGTAAAAGAGGATAGTAAGGATTTATTATTTCATTAGAGAAGTAATAAAGCAACATTTTTGATGAAGATTTGGGTTAGATGCATAAATTGAGATCCCAAAGTAAATGTGGAAATATAAAAGGAGTTGCGTGAATTATAACGATATTGTTGCGACTTAAAAAGGAAATGTAAAAGAGGAGTTTTATTCTATAAGAATAATCATGGATTATGGTTTTTAAGTTGTAAGTAAAGGATATTTCGTAACATTGGTTTACGAGTAATAAGTTGATATGATTTCCCAATACTGGATAATAGTGTAACTAATGTTCTAAAAGTGAAAATAAACAGATTGAATATGATATAAGATCTTCCTAAGTATTAAAACCGAATTTGTTTATAGAATAATCTTATGATAAATAAAGAAGCGAGAAAACTATAGTTATAATATCGAAGTATCTAAGAGTTCTAAATTTACATTTGTTTTAATTAAAAGGCCAAGTGGTGCTGAATACAGAACCAGTGAACTCATTGGATTGTCATGATTGAAACACTGTTTATTTCGATAGTTAAATCACCGACTATCGAAAACCATTCCGACCAACAAATACGTGAAGATATCAGAAGACGGTAGAGATGGAGCATTGAAGACCGTGGATCATGATAAGCGGAAGGATTACATATAATCTCTGGCTTAGCGGCCCGAGATACACTGTGATTCTGTCGTGGTTGGAATCTACAGGTTGTAAGGACTTCTCGCTACTGATCCATGGGGTGATTCCTATATGAGATGCAGTAGGAGAGTACCTTCGGTTCATCCTGTTCCTGAATGACTTGTATGGACGAATGTCTGACAGACTATTTCCTAAAAGCACGTACGTTGATTTCCATAAATATACCGAGTAGTGGCAAAGAGGGGCACTTCTTTTATACTCATAGTATATTTGTGGACGTCAATTAGTGACTTGACGGATCTGACGATGTAGCATTCAAAGTGAATGGTGACCAGATGTTTCTAAAAGGGAATTCTAGCCTCAAACCTTACAACCGGAAAATGACAAAAATCAAGCATGCAGCATGGCTATGTGAGTCGCTCCCATTAGGGTGTATAATCACCTATCTAGAGTATAACGACCCGGGTTTTTCTGCTACTTGGATCTGAATATTTAAATTTATTTTTAAATGTTATATTTGAAATATTAATGGAATTTAATATTGAATTCGTTATTTAACGATGGTCGAACGTTTATATTTATATTTAATATAAAACGAACTCGAAACGACGTGGCAGTTCGTAATTTACGATTTGAACTTCAGTTGATTATACAGAATTCGTTTTAAGTCGGAATTCTGTAAAACAAGAAACGTTAGGATCGATTTGATTATAATTTTCTAGTGAAGCCGAAAAATTGAAATTTCATCGTATAGATGGTGAGGTATGTCCAAATCAAAATTTAAAATAGTCGCTGTGAAATTGTTTATAAGCCATAACGATAATTTAATTATAATTAAATATTGGATTCGAATTTGGACAAAACCGTTGAGGCGTAGGTATAATTTAATTTTTAGAATTTTTCTATAATTTTTATTTTGAAAAATAAGCAACTTTTTATTTGGAGTATTTTGCACACTGTGTCAGCATTTTGGGGTTTCACAATATAAGTTAATCTAACGATATTATTATATTTTTGGGATCGTGACACATCGCTGGACACAATCATATTTTTATTTCTGTCCGTGGCCGTCTGTACGTTAACGAAATTCTATATCACATGATACCAAATACGTATAAAATCTACCTTAAGTCCGAAGCTAAAAGAAAATAATAAATTTATTTAAAAAAAACTTCGTGCTTAAGAAAAAGATTTGAACACGCACATGCCACGTCCTCGTCGAACAGAAGCCGAAGGAAATAGCTTAACCTAAAAACCTATTGGTATATAATTCCAAAAATCTAAATATACGCAAATGCGAGCTCTTTATTTCACCTCAACTTCCTTGTAGACAATGGAAGAAGGCGCAGTACATACTTTATTATTAACAAAGGGTTTAATACATATGTATAGTAGACCAAATCATACAGGTTACTTCAAATGCAAGGAAAATATATACAAAAGCTGCCTAAACTTTCGCATACAGCTACCGTATTGTATACAGTTGTGCCAAGCTCCATCGAATTAAAGATGGCACATGCAAATTTAAATCGTACAGCGCTGTGAAAATTGTTCAGCTCCATATTTTCCTGTCTACTCTTGTCTTTCCTATCTTTCACTTGATGTTATAACTGCCTGCACGAAAAGGAAAAGTCATACAGGCCTACACTTCATTCTACGATCCTAAATCTGTAACGCATGTGCGAACGCTGTACATAGACTGAACTGTTCTTATCCCCTATCCCTTCTTCTATATATACACAGTGTTTTCGTCACTTCGTTCAGCCACCAATACATGCGAGCTTCCTTATAAAAAAAAATGAGCAACAAAATAAAATTTATATATCATAAACGCGGGTTTTAGGAGGATGTGGGGAAGGATTGTTTTAACATGGTTCGAGAAGAGGTTCGCGCGGGGTTGCTAAGTGGTTGGAGAGCGGACCGGAGAGGATCAGGAAGTTTAAGTACGAACAGAAGGGGAGGCCGGCGAGGTTTTCTGGCGTGGTTGCATTAGAAAATGGAGTGGGGATTAAATGATTAATGCGTGGGGGAGTTGCCAGGGGGATTGTGGTCTGAAGATGGTTCCAGGCTTTTGGCCTGAACACTTTATAAAAAAAAAATTGTCATCGCATGATCCTGTGCAACGCAGGCTTGAGGCAAAGGATGGGGAACGTGGGCTTAAAGGCTTGGGAATGGGACGTTTGTTTCATTAAAAGAAAAATGGGTGGCGTTATGGCCTGAAAACATGGGGAGGGAGGCATCATGTATCAGAGAAGGGGAGGAGCAGTGACAGGTGTACACGGGTTTGGGAAATTCGCCTGGAAAAGGGTATGAGCTTCGGTCCTAAAAAAAAAGAAAAAAAATCAAATAAAGAAATGAGCAAAGAATTAGGGACGAGAAGGACTGGGAAGAAGATACGTGGGGGCGGCAGAAATGTTGCTGCGTGGATATATGTTGGACAAAGGAAGACAAGGAGGGAACGAACGAAGCTTTCAGCAACTCATTGGAGAAGACAAAGTTTGTAGTAATGGGCCGAAAGGGGACACTGGGCTTTGTCCCTGAAAAGGGAAAATAAATATGAAGAGTAGAAGAAAATGAAATATAAAAGTTTGGATCTGCTTTGCAAATTCCGAAGTCATCTGGTAAATTGTTGGAGCGGGATGACTTTTCTTTTTCGGACGAACCAGTATGTATTCATGAAGGGTAAGTGCCAAATCGTGTTAATAATAATTAAAGCAACACTATTTAAGTGCTTATTTTTTTTCGTGGTCGTTAATTTAAGAAACTCAAGTGCCTAGTCACAATTTTAGGTGGCCACTAGTTTATATACTTGGATGGTTTAACATGGCCACTGAATGGTTAACGTGAGCAGGTCCCAAATGTATATGTACCCAGTAAACTAACTTGCCCAATCCGGTGTAAATCTGCCCAGACATCCTTAAAAATACCAGTCGAAGATTTACCTTAACATGTATTAGGGTATGTATACATAGAAGGCCGATTTATTTAAACATGAAATAACAGTTAAATTTATATGTATTGGAGCCGAATTTTTATCTTCCGTCTAACGAAACGATTTACCTTAATTATATATTTGATTAAAGTTAATAAACGTGATTTAGATGAAAACCATAATTAAGGGCTTTAAGTATTTAAACTCATAACTTGTATATACATTAACAAAATGGCGTTGGACTGGCATTTACAGGGCCAACATTGTGAAGCTGGTTTGATCAGCATTTGAAACGAACCGTTCTAATGACAGAATAAAACCACGGTGAGTTAAACTCACTCAGTTCCCCACTTATATTTGTTATAAGTCGGGTTTAATATTTATTTGCTATGTTTGCTTAATATTGGTTGATTTGATGATTGTTTGGATGGTTGTTAAATTTTGTTATACCGATTATTTAAATTAAACGTTGTTTAATTTAAGTGAAACGGCATCGTTATTTTTTTACGATGATTTCCAAACAAGGTAACTTACCTTGTTGTTTATGTTTATAATATAAACGTATTTGATTGAATTGTATGCTTGAACTGATGTTAGTAGTTGACCGTTATCAGTTAAATTTATTATCATTATCACGTGAACTATTAAACCGATATGATTAGATTATTGAATTGGTTGTTGACTGTTAAACCCAAATTCAACATTTGTTTGGTTGTTAACCAATGTGTGATATTGGTTGAGGAATGTATAGCGGATGGCCAAATATACAAACTGTTTTATAAAGACAAATTTACCGTTAGGTAAATCAATAGAAATGAAGTTATGAAATATATTTTATAACTGAATATAGATTTTAAATATATTATTTTAATTGGGTTTACAAAAAAGGGAAATTAAACCAACCTCATATGGTTGTTTTAATCATTATTTTTACATCAAAATCTGCCGTGTGCGAAGCACGTGTTTCATCTTGATTATGATTTAGGAAACCAGTTCTCATGTTTTGATAAGCAAGTGAACAAGTTAACGTAACGATTAATTATTTTAATAAAAAATTAAAATGATATTTTGTTGAATTGATTTTTATTTAACTAATAATCAAGTGGAATTATTTAAAATAAGTGGAAAGATGGATTAAGATTTGATTAACAAAGTTAATCAGGTTAGAGTTGACTAAGCCAACTGTTTTAACTAAAATGGAATTATTAAATTTATTTATTTAGTGGAAATGATAAATGGTTAAGTAAAACATTTTTAAATGTTGATATTTAATTATCATTTTATTTAATCATGAAAGTAGAGAATTAATTTCCTTACTGATTTATGGTTATGAACTAATCAAGTTTTGGAAAGGATATCAAACTAAAACCCAAGTTTGAATTATAGTGGCCATGCGAGTTAAATTAATTATATGCGATATAGATTCGCCGTAATGAGAGATGAGATTTCATCGAGTTATAACTAAAATGAGATTTGGTTTGGTATTGGGAACAAATATCGGTCCCTGGTATCACGACTGATATCCATCTTAAGATAAGAACGTTGTTGACCAAGGTCTGAGAGGTAATTAAATATCCCAACTTGAACGACTTCGGGATTATCAGAGGATGATATTAGTTGTGATGGTAAAGATGTAAGTATAATTTGTTTTGATAAATAATAGTGTAACGTTATTTGTAGAACTTGAAATATATATATATGAGATTTTGAAATAAAAGGAAATAAAAAAAGGCTTGAGAATATGAAATGTTATTTTCATAGTAAAGGGAAGAAATAAAAGGGATTTTGAAATTATAACAATATTTTCAAAGAAAG
Source organism: Allium sativum (assembly GCA_030737875.1). Taxonomy (NCBI): domain Eukaryota; kingdom Viridiplantae; phylum Streptophyta; class Magnoliopsida; order Asparagales; family Amaryllidaceae; genus Allium; species Allium sativum. The sequence continues at coordinate 202,242,529 of CM060926.1, read as the reverse complement.
GAAATGAGATTTGAAATGGGTTTATCCTGAAAAGGAAAGTGGCGATTATAGTTTCAAATAAAGAAACATAAGAGATATCGTAAAGATCGTTCAAAATGATAAGTTAAATGGTTTACCAAGTATATTGGAAAATAAGTAACATTGTAGAAATGTTTTGAAATGATAGAAAGGGAAACTGGATATGATTTAAGATATTTTTCCTAGTACATAAATGAAATGATTTGAAAGTATTAATATATTATAACTGATATATTATTTTTAAAGGCAAGTGACGTTGTATAATCAACCAATGGATTTATTTTATGATTGTTTATTTTGATAGTTAAATAACCGACTATCAAAATCTAGCCAAATACGCTGTTGGTACGGAAAGACCGGGATCGAATTTATATTCGAAAACCATTCCGGCCGACAAATACGTAAACGAAGAAGATATCTGATGTTGATCGAGATGGAGCTATTGAAGACCGTAAATCTTCATGAATGGAAGGACTATTGTTGAATTTCTCTAGCTGATCCCTAGAGATATTTCGACAGTTATTTTGTCAGGATTGGAATCTACGGATTGCAAGGACTACTCGCAACTGATCTATAGGGTGATTCCTATGATGCGGTAGGAGGGTGCCTTCAGTTCATCCTGTTCCTGAATGACGTGTATGGACGATGTGAACGGTGGCCAGATGTTCCAAAAGTCGATTATAACCTCAAGCCTCATCAACCGGGGAATGACAAAAATCGGGCAGGCAGCATGGCTGTGTGGGTCGCTCCCATTAGGGTGTATGATCACCTATCTAGAGAAAATCCATTTCATTCTTTAATCTATCGATGCTGTCCCTTTTCGGGAAACGGTGGCTAGCTACCACCGTTGGTGATATACATTCGATACACTCAAGCGAAATGAGTGGTCGGTCATGTGTGGACCGGGTTGCAAGACGTTCTTGTTGAACCCAGTGTATTCGTCTCTAGAGATACACTATCGGCAGATGGTCCTATACCTTGTCATAGTCGGAATCCAATCTCCAATAAGCGCCCGCGGTTTTGATTGTATACTATATATGTGGAGCGTGAGATGCAAGCGTTCCACTAGATTGATATTTACTTGTATTTAGACATTATTATAATATCAGAAAAGATATTAATTTCAAAAATGTTTTGGGTTATCGTAAGGTAAAAAACGTCCGTGTTTATGCGTGGATTTGGTCTTACGATTATCCTTTTCTTTGAAAGATTTTAACTTTAAAATCATGTTGTGTGATACCCTTAATACTGTGCGAGTTTTTCTCACTCTGGTTCACCAGACTGACCCGGTATTTGTAATGCTCGGGTTAGACCGGGGTGTACAGGTTCAGGTTATCGGATGTTGTGGAGTCCAATGACGAGCTGAAGGTGTTCAGACGTATGATATTATCTAGTATTATTCCGCTGTGTGATGTATATGAGGACAGATTATTATAACTTTCCAAGTGTATTGATGTACTATGATGATTGTAAGTTTTATTTCAAAGCTCTCTATAAAGTTTATTTATATATTATATTTTGTTCCACTGCGATGTGAGACTCTGTGATGTGTTAGTTCTTCTTCTTATTCTTCTGTTCTAACTTTCTATCTTTCTTTTCTCATCCTCTAATTTCTTTCTTCTAGCCTTCTGGGATCTTCGGTCCTTGGGTTTGGACATGAGTTGTATAAATGTCTGGATTCGAGTGTAGGAAATTCCCAGGTCGCTACAGTGGGTATCAGAGCAATGGTTTAGGAATAACCTTGGCTCTGTGGTGTAGCTCGATAGAAATTGGGTTAGTAATACCCTAGATCGAGATTGAGTGTATGTATATATATGAGAGCGTATTTGTAAATTTTTTGTATTGTGTTGTTTGATCAGTTCAAGTTGAACTGGCAAATTGATACAATATTGTTTTGCAAAGGGGTAAATGAAATAATTTTACTCAAAATATATTTTGATATAAAAGGAAATAATTTTATCAAATTATTGATATATTGGTATGTTTGATTGATTTGAATGAATTCAAATTTGACTATAAATTGGAATGGTAATAAAACCAGAAGGGAATTTAAACTATGGGATTTATGGATAAAATTTTAAATATATGAAATTAAATGAATTAGAAATTAACTAAGAGCTAACTTAATAAAATTAGAAATTTTGGATGATTTGGTTGTTTGTGTATTGGATGAGAGATGGGTTAAGTAAAAATTCATCAACAATTGAATGAAAAAATTTCAGTATAAGTGATCTGAATAAAATTAAATATGAAAAAAACAGAATTGATTAATCCTGTATTTGTTATCAACATTATATGTCGAGATTAAGTGCAGGATTAGAGAAGGAATAACTGATAACTGCTATTGCTGTGCTTTGTGATTAGAATATTGATTGCTCGAAAATAGGTAAACCTTAATATTATTGATTTAGGTTTTGATTTCTATACCCCTGAGTTGGGTAGACACTTGGCTTTGTTTTCTTTCGATCGACGGGAAGCATGAAAGGCGAGTTGTAGTTGTTTGGATTGAACAGTACAAAGAAGGTGCTAGCGAATTTTTTTTCGTAAAATTTTAAAACATAGATATTTTTGATATTATTTGAATATATTTATTCTGAAAATAATCGGGTTTGAAGCATTCTTCTTACTTAGCAATTTCGGGGACGAAATTCTTTTAAAGGGGGAAGAATGTAACGACCCGGGTTTTTTGCTACTTGGATCTGAATATTTAAATTTATTTTAAATATTATATTTGAAATATTAATGGAATTTAATATTGAATTCGTTATTTAACGATGGTCGAACATTTATATTTATATTTAATATAAAAAGAACTCAAAACGACGCGGTAGTTCGTAATTTACGATTTAAACTTCAGTTGATTATACATAATTCGTTTTAAGTCGGAATTCTGTGAAACAAGAAACGTTAGGATCGATTTGACTATAATTTTCTAGTGAAGCCAAAAAATTGAGATTTCATCGTATAGATGGTGAGGTATGTCCAAATCAAAATTTAAAATAGTCTCTGTGAAATCGTTTATAAGCCATAACGATAATTTAATTATAATTAAATATTGGATTCGAATTTGGACAAAACCTTTGAGGCGTAGGTATAATTTAATTTTTAGAATTTTTCTGTAATTTTTATTTTGGAAAATAAGCAACTTTTTATTTGGAGTATTTTGCACCTTGTGTCAGCATTTTCGGGTTTCACAATATAAGTTAATCTACCGATATTATTATATTTTTGGGATCGTGACACATCGCTGGACACAATCATATTTTTATTTCTGTCTGTGGTCGTCTGTACGTTAACGAAATTCTATATAACAGGATACCAAATACGTATAAAATCTACCTTAAGTCCTAAGCAAAAAGAAAATAATAAATTTATTTAAAAAAACTTCATGCTTAAGAAATAGATTTGAACACGCACATGCCACGTCCTCGTCGAACAGAAGCCGAAGGAAATAGCTTAACCTAAAAACCTATTGGTATATAATACCAAAAATCTAAATATGCGCGCATGCAAGCTCTTTATTTCACCTCTACTTCCTTGCAGACAATGGAAGAAGGCATAGTACATACCTTATTATTAACAAAGGGTTTAATACATATGTACAGTAGACCAAATCGTACAGGTTACTTCAAATGCAAGGAAAATATATACAAAAGCTACCTAAACTTTCGCATACAGCTACCCTATTGTATACAGTTGTGCCAAGCTCCATCGAATTAAAGATGGCACATGAAAATTTAAATCGTACAGCGCTGCGAAAATTGTTTAGCTCCATATTTTCCAGTCTACTCTTGTCTTTCTTGTCTTTCACTTGATGTTATAACTGCCTACATGAAAAGGAAAAGTCATACAGGCCTACACTTCATTCTGCGAGCCTAAATCTGTAACGCATGTGCGAATGTTGTACATAGACTGAACATTGTTCATATCCCCTATCCCTTCTTTTATATATACACAGTGTTTTCGTCACTTCGTTCAGCCACTGAAACATGCGAGCTTCCTTATAAAAAAAAGAGCAACAAAATAAAATTTATATATCATAAACGCGGGTTTTAGGAGGATGGGGGGAAGGATTGTTTTAATATGGTGTGAGAAGAGGTTCGCGCGGGGCTGCTAAGTGGTTGGAGAGCGGACCGGAGAGGATCAGGAAGTTTAAGTACGAACAGAAGGGGAGGCCGGCGAGGTTTTCTGGGAAGGTTGCATTAGAAAATAGAGTGGGGATTAAATGATTAATGCGTGGGGGAGTTGCCGGGGGGGAACATGGTCTGAAGATGGTTCCAGGCTTTTGGCCTGAACGCTTTATAAAAAATAAAAAAACAATGTCATCGCATGATCCTGTGCAACGCAGGCTTGAGGCAAAGGATGGGGAACGTGGGCTTAAAGGCTTGGGCATGGGACGTTTGTTTCATTAAAAGAAAAAGCGCTGGTGTTATGGCCTGAAAACATGGGGAGGGAGGCATCACGTATCAGAGAAGGGGAGGAGCAGTGACAGGTGTACACGGGTTTGGGAAATTGGGCTGGAAAAGGGTATGAGCTTCGGTCCTTAAAAAAAAGAAAAAAAAATCAAACAAAGAAATGAGCAAAGAATTAGGGACGAGAAGGACTGGGAAGAAGATACGTGGGGGCGGCAGAAATGTTGCTGCGTGGATATATGTTGGACAAAGGAAGACAAGGAGGGAACGAACGAAGCTTTCAGCAACACATTGGAGAAGACAAAGTCTGTAGTAATGGGCCGAAAGGGGACGCTGGGCTTTGGCCCTGAAAAGGGAAAATAAATATGAAGAGTAGAAGAAAATAAAATATAAAAGTTTGGATCTGCTTTGCAAATTCAGAAGCCATCTGGTAAATTGTTGGAGCGGGATGACTTTTCTTTTTGGGACGAACCAGTATGTATTCATGAAGGGTAAGTGCCAAATCGTGTTTATAATAATTAACGCAACACTATTTAAGTGCTTATTTTTTTCCGTGGCCGTTAGTTTAAGAAATTATGTGCCTAGTCACAATTTTAGGTGGCCACTAGTTTATATACTTGGATGGTTTAACATGGCCACTGAATGGTTAACGTGAGCAGCTCCCAAATATATATGTACCCAGTAAACTAACGTGCCCAATCCGGTGTAAATCTGCCCAGTCATCCTTAAAAATACCAGTCGAAGATTTACCTTAACATGTATTAGGGTATGTATACATAGAAGGCCGATTTATTTAAACATGAAATAACAGTTAAATTTATATGTATTGGAGCCGAGTTTTTATCTTCATTCTAACGAAACGATTTACCTTAATTTTATATTTGATTAAAGTTAATAAACGTGATTTAGATGAAAACCATAATTAAGGGCTTTAAGTATTTAAACTCATAACTTGTATATACATTAACAAAATGGTGTTGGACTGGCGTTTACAGGGGCAACATTGTGAAGCTGGTTTGATCAACATTTGTAACGAACCGTTCTAACGACAGAATAAAACCATGGTGAGTTAAACTAACTCAGTTCCCTACTTATATTTATTATAAGTCGGGTTTAATATTTATTTGCTATGTTTGCTGGATATTGGTTGATTTGATGATTGTTTGGATGGTTGTTAAATTTTGTTATACCGATTATTTAAATTAAACGTTGTTTAATTTAAGTGAAACGGCATCGTTATTTTTTTATGATGATTTCCAAACAAGGTAACTTACCTTGTTGGTTACGTTTATAATATAAACGTATTTGATTGAATTGTATGCTTGAACTGACGTTAGTAGTTGACCGTTATCAGTTAAATTTATTGTCATCATCACGTGAACTGTTGAACCCATATGATTAGATTATTGAATTGGTTGTTGACTGTTAAACCCAAATTCAACATTTGTTTGGTTGTTAACCAATGTGTGATATTTGTTGAGGAATGTATAGCAGATGGCCAAATATACAAACTGTTTTATAAAGACTGATTTACCGTTAGGTAAATCGATAGAAAAGAAGTTATGAAATATATTTTATAACTGAATATATATTTTAAATATATTATTTTAATTGGGTTTACAAAAAAGGGAAATTAAACCAACCACATATGGTTGTTTTAATCATTATTTTTACATCAAAATCTGCCGTGTGCGAAGCACATGTTTCATCTTGATTATGATTTAGGAAACCAATTCTCATGTTTTGATAAGCAAGTGAACAAAAGTTAACGTAACGATTAATTATTTTAATAAAAAATTAAAATGAGATTTGGTTGAATTGATTTTTATTTAACTAATAATCAAGTGGAATTATTTAAAATAAGTGGAAAGATGGATTAAGACTTGATTAACAAAATTAATCAGGTTAGAGTTGACTAAGACAACTGTTTTAACTAAAATGGAATTATTAAATTTATTTATTTAGTGGAAATGATAAATGGTTAAGTAAAACATTTTTAAATGTTGATATTTAATTATCATTTTATTTAATCATGAAAGTAGAGAATTAATTTCCTTACTGATTTATGGTTATGAACTAATCAAGTTTTGGAAAGGAAATCAAACTAAAACCCAAGTTTGAATTATAGTGGCCATGCGAGTTAAATTAATTATATGCGATATAGATTCGTCGTAATGAGAGATGAGATTTCATCGAGTTATAACTAAAATGAGATTTGGTTTGGTATTGGGAACAAATATCGGTCCCTGGTATCACGACTGATATCCATCTTAAGATAAGAACGTTGTTGATCAAGGTCTGAGAGGTAATTAAGTACCCCAATTTGAACGACTTCAGGATTATAAGAGGATGATATTAGTTGTGATGGTAAAGATGTTAGTGTAATTTGTTTTGAGAAATAATAGTGTAACGTTATTTGTAGAACTTGAAATATATATATGAGATTTTGAAATAAAAGGAAATAAAAAAGGCTTCAGAATATGAAATGTTATTTTCATAGTAAAGGGAAGAAATAAAAGGGATTTTGAAAATATAACAATGTTTTCAAAGAAAGGAAATGAGATTTGAAATGGGTTTATCCTGAAAAGGAAAGTGGCGATTATAGTTTCAAATAACGAAACATAAGTGATATTGTAACGATCATTCAAAATGATAAGTTAAATGGTTTACCAAGTATATTGGAAAATAAGTAACATTGTAGAAATGTTTTGAAATGGTAGAAAGGGAAACTGGATATGATTTAAGATATTTTTCCTAGTATATAAATGAAATGATTTGAAAGTATTAATATATTATGACTGATATATTATTTTTAAAGGCCAAGTGACGCTGTATAATCAACCAATGGATTTATTTTATGATTGTTTATTTTGATAGTTAAATAACCGACTATCAAAATCTGGCCAAATACGCTGTTGGTACGGAAAGACCGGGATCGAATTTATATTCGAAAACCGTTCCGACCGACAAATATGTAAACGAAGAAGATATCTGATGTTGATCGAGATGGAGCTATTGAAGACCGTAAATCTTCATGAATGGAAGGACTATTGTTGAATTTCTCTAGCTGATCCCTAGAGATATTTCTACATTGATTCTGTCAGGATTGGAATCTACGGTTTGTAAGGGCTACTCGCTACTGATCTATATGGTGATTCCTATGATGCGGTAGGAGGGTGCCTTCAGTTCATCCTATTCCTGAATGACGTGTATGGACAATGTGAACGGTGGCCAGATGTTCCAAAAGTCGATTATAACCTCAACCCTCATCAACCGGGGAATGACAAAAATCGGACAGACAGCATGGCTATGTGGGTCGCTCCCATTAGGGTGTATGATCACCTATCTAGAGAAAATCCATTTCATTCTTTAATCTATCGATGCTGTCCCTTTTCGGGAAACGGTGGCTAGCTACCACCGTTGGTGATATACATTCGACACACTCTAGCGAAATGAGCGGACGGTCATGTGTGGGCCGGGTTGCAAGATGTTCTTGTTGAACCCAGTGTATTCGTCTCTAGAGATACACTATCGGTAGGTGGTCTCATACCTTGTCATAGTCGGAATCCAATCTCCAATAAGCGCCCGCGGTTTTGATTGTATACTATATATGTGGAGCGTGAGATGCAAGCGTTCCACTAGATTGATATTTACTTGTATTTAGACATTATTATAATATCAGAAAAGATATTAATTTCAAAAATGTTTTGGGTTATCGTAAGGTAAAAACCGTCCATGTTTATGTGTGGATTTGGTCTTACGATTATCCTTTTCATTGAAAGATTTTAACTTTAAAATCAGGTTGTGTGATACCCTTAATACTGTGCGAGTTTTTCTCACTCTGGTTCACCAGACTGACCCGGTATTTGTAATGCTCGGGTTAGACCGGGGTGTATAGGTTCAGGTTATCGGATGCTGTGGAGTCCAATGACGAGCTGAAGGTGTTCAGACGTATGATATCATCTAGTATTATTCCGCCGCGTCATGTATATGAGGACAGATTATTATAACTGTCCAGGTGTATTGGTGTACTATGATGATTGTAAGTTTTATTTCAAAGCTCTCTATAAAGTTTATTTATATATTATATTTTGTTCCACTGCGATGTGAGACTCTGTGATGTGTTAGTTCTTCTTCTTATTGTTCTATTCTAACTTTCTTTCTTTTCTTATCCTCTAACTTCTTTCTTCTAGCCTTCTGGGTTAATCGGTACTTGGGTTTGGACATGAGTTGTATAAATGTCTGGATTCGAGTGTAGGAAATTCCCGGGTCGCTACATAGAGAAAATCCATTTGCTTCTTTAATCTATATTCGATGCTGTCCCTTTTCGGGAAACGGTGGTTTAAGCCCAACCGTTGGTGATATACATTCGATACACTCAAGCGAAATGAGTGGTCGGTCATGTGAGGGCCGGGGTGCAAGACGTTCTTGTTGAACCCGGTGTATTCGTCTCTAGAGATACACGATCGGCTAGTGGTCCCATACCTTGTCAAGGTCGGAATCTAATCTCCAATAAGCGCCAACGGTTTTGATTGTATACTATATATGTGGAGCGTGAGATGCAAGCATTCCACTAGATTGTTATTTACTCGTATTTAGACATTATTATAATATCAGAAAAGATATTGATTTCGAAAATCTTTTGGGTTATCGTAAGGTAAAAACCGTCCGTGTTTATGTGTGGATTTGGTCTTACGATTATCCGTTTCTTTGAAAAGATTTTGACTTTAAAATCAAATTGTGTGATACCCTTAATGCTGTGTGAGTTTTCTCACTCTAGTACACCAGACTTACCCAGTGTTTTGTAAATGCTCGGGTTAGCCCAGGGTGTAATCGAATGCTGCGAAGAGATGAGCTGGAGATGTTCAGACATATGACATTATATAGCTACTATTCCGCTGTGTGTTGTATATGGGAACAGGTTATTATAACTGTCCCATTGTGTGATGTACTCTGATATTGTAAGTATTTTGAAAGCTCTCAATAAAGTTTCATTCCTGTATTATATTTTGTTTCGCTACGATGTGAGGCTCTGTGTTGTGTTGTTTCTTCCTCTTCTTCTATTCTTATATTTCTTTCTTTCTTATGTCACCATCTAAATTCTTTCTAATAACGTCTAGTGTTTTCGGTGTTTTGAAGGTCGGCTTGAGTTACGGTAAGGGCATTTATGTCGATTTCCGGGGCCGAATCCGCTGGGTCGTTACAGTGGTATCAGAGCTATTGGTTTAGCAACAACCTTGACTCTGTGGTATAACTCGATAGAGATGGGTTAGTAATACCGTAGATCGAGATTGAGTGTATATATATGAAAGCGTATTTGTAAATTTTATATATAAATGTTTTGTATTGTGTTGGTTGATCGGTTCAAGTGTTGAGAAGCGTTGAACTGGCAAATCAGTGCAGCATTGTTTTGAAAAGGGGTAAATGAAATAATTTTACACAAAATCATATTTTGGTATAGAAAAGCAATAATTTTATCAAATTATTGAGACAGTAGTGTGTTTGATCGATTTGAATGGAATTCAAATCGAATTGGAAATTTGAATTATGACTTGACTTTGTTAAGTGAAGTTAAATTAAGAATGATATCAAAATCAAATAAAATAGATTTTGAGATTGAAATTTGATGAATAAATAATAATCATATAGAAATCAATCGAATATTAATCGATTGGTGTTCAAATATGTGAAACCAAAATAAAATATTAATATTGAATGTAAATTCAATTGATTTAAATGATTTAGTTGGGTATTGGTTGTTGGTTGTGAATTGTTTGTTGTTGGATGATAGTTTGTTTGAATAGAAATAATCAACAGTTGATTGGAACTGAATGATTTATAAACTAAAGAATAAATTCCAGTATAATTAAACTGGAATGAAACTGCATATGAATTGATGTTGTGTGTTTGACTTTGCAATTGGTGTAGTTATACCAGTTGATTAGTGTAATATTATCTCATAATTTCATATACTTATTACTCATATGTGAATTGAGTTAAGTACAGACGCCAGATGGCTGAGCAAATTGATATTGGTTGAGTAAATCGCATATACGTTAAGAAAATATGCTCAATAGCGCTCGAAAAGGTACGCTTACGCGAAAATATAAAATTTTGGATTTTGATTTTTGTTTTCTGACCGTGTGGGTCGAGGTATACATAGTATTTGTTCCTGCGATATCGTAGATGTCCTCCATGTAGGGGAGACTCTGCCGAATTTTTTCGGAAATTTTAGGTGTTAGAAAATTTTCGATATTTTTGAAAATTTATATTGATTATAATAAAATGGTTTTGATTTATAATAAATGGGATTTGAAGATATATGGGTTTGTAACGTTCTTTCTTACCTTAGCAATTTCGAGGACGAAATTATTTTAAGGGGGGAAGAATGTAACGTCCTGTATTTTTGGTAGCCAAATATTTTATTTAATTTATTATTTTAAGTATTATATTTGGAATATTAATGAATTTTAATATTGAATTCATTTATTTAAAACGACGTTTAAACGTTATAATTTATATAATTATAAAACGAGTTCGAAATGGCGCGGCAGTTCGTAATATTGAGTTCTAAACTTTAATCGAATATACAAGATCCGATACAAGTCGGATTTCTATGAAACGAGAAATGTTGGAACCGTGTTGATTTTAATTTTCATACGAAAGAGAAAAATTCAGATTTCGTGTTATAGTTTGTTAGTTATTGTCAAATCGAATTTTGAAATAATCGCTGTGGAAATCGTTATTAAAAATAGGCCTTTAAAATGGCCATTTTGCAAACAGTCTTCGTTTTCGACGAAATCAGTTTCATTGAGACTGTATCGTTAATTTATTATACAGTAGTGAATTGCGTGGCAAACCGATGTCGTATGTGGCCACGGTAGCCATAAACGCCCAATCAATTTCTATAGTGCGTAATTAAATTAATTTAATTTTATAAAGGGGTTTTTAGCGTAACTTGAGAAGGCGGTCGAATTAAGCCGCGAAACCAATTCCGCTGAATTCGTGTCGTCGATTAAGGCCAGGATAAGTATATAGTTTGTTATTTTTGAAGACCGTGTAATTTGGTGTCCAAAATGGCATTTTTGTGCGCGTAAAAGTAGCCTACCGGGGAAATAGTCTCAGAATGCGACGAAACTGGTGCCGTTGGGTTCGTATTGAAGAACTATTTTAAGATTTCAAAGTTTAAAGTTGATTTGATTTATCTGGTGATCGTGAAAAAATTAAACGCGTGTTTATTTCTGGTTTTATAAAGGAAATTTTTTCATACGACCTCGGATTTCGACGAAACTTGTCCCATTGGGTCCGGAATACGTTTTTACACTAAGATTAGCCTTTTTTTTTATCAAAAAAAAAGAAATCGTTTGTGGTGGTTTTAACGCGATACTTAGCGCTGAAGTTTCGTTGATAATAAAATATTAATTTGTCCTCAACTATAAATATACCAACCAAACCCTCGTCAACACATTCTTACGGTCAACTAAAACTGAGCCGCCTCCTTCTTCTTAAAAATGGAACCGATCCCTTTTCAAAAAATAAAAATACAACAGTGCAAGTCGAAGAAGAGAACTGGAGCAAAGGCGAAGCAGACTGGAAGGAATACAAAGGGAAACAGACCCAAAATTCTTGAAACAGTAAAGCCTTGGAAGCAAAATCCTGAAGAACAGCCCAGAACGAAGAACAAAGGGGTTTGGCAGAAATTGTTTTGGGACGGTAGTAATTAGGAATCGGTCCTGGGAGTAGTTGAAGCTGGAAGCGGACGGGTTTCAGGAAACCAGTAAACACGCTGGATTTAAGTATGCATTTAGTTAACGTTAAAAACCCTAATTAAGTAAGTTATTCGGTTATAAGTGGTATACTTAAACGTATATTAATTAAATCCTATTTGTTACTGCACAGGAAATATCGTGCCAACCTAGGGTTGATTTAGGACAACCCAATACGAATGAGGAAAACTGAAAACGAGGGGGCCTGACCATATCTAGTTGTGGTGAAATTATTAAATGGTATACTTATTTAATTAACTAAGTAATTAATTTAACTAACCTTTAATTTATAATATAACCAAATCAGTTAGTGCGTTTCAGAAGACAATGAGAAGCAGTTAACATCGGCCAAAAATATTTCCATGAAATTAGCATTCTAATGTTAATTAATTAAATTAGAAATTAGTAGTACAATTAAATCGTATTTTGTAATTTGTAGGATCGGTGCGTGGGTGGTGTTCTGAAGTGGAAGAACAAACACAAGCAATAAAAAGAGGATCAAAGACAGAGAGGAAGGAAACCAACATAGCCAGCTCATTTTGTTTACAACGTAATGAAGTTCTAACTAGTAATTAAGGAATTTAATTATAATTTAATAATTTTATTAACTTTGAATTTCAATAACTCCGTCATATATGATCAGAACTGGGCAGAATGAGAGCTATTGAAACCGTATTCATGAGCCGCACCTTTTGGAACTGTTTTGGGAGGAGACAGAAATAGCTGGAATTACAGTTAAATTAAACACTGTTTAATTTAATTGTAACCGAACTGTTCAATAGCAAATCAACTTCAGGTGAGTTAAACTCACTCAGTTTTCCCATTTATATTTTTATAATTTGGGTTTTATTTTGTGTGCTTTGCTTGCAATTGGTTGACTGTTTATTTGCTGATTTAACTAATGAAATTAAACCGTCGTTTAATTTCAGTGCAATACCAAATCGTTATTCTAACGATTGGTCCCAATAAAGGTAACTTACCTTATTGGCCACGTTTATCTATAAACGTGTTTAATGGTTGGAATTGTTTGGTCTGATTGATTTGTTTTATTTGTTCGAATTGTTTGAACTGTTTGGAGATAACCGTTTATATACAGGGAAGAACAGGTTGGAGGGATCCAACCGGATTCCTCAAATATATTATTTATTTTCATATTATCATATGAACTGTCATGTTTGGGTGATTGATTTGAGTATTGATCATTGATTGGAAATCCAACCTGTGTCGTGTTTTAACCAATAGGCAGTATTGGTTGAGTAATCGGCAGTAAATGGCCTAAAAATAAATTGTTTTAATTATACCGATTTACCGTCAGGTAAATCGATAGAACTGAAGTTATAAATGTTTATTTTGTAACTAAAAATAGATTTTGAAATATATTATTTTGAATAAAAGTTTATCAAAAGAAAATAAATATTTATTATTTAAGTCATAATTAATGATTAATTGGGTTTAATAAAGTAAATTCTGATGTCAATCAGATTTATAAGTATGAGAATAGGAACTTAACCTAACGGGTAAAGTGAAATGTTGTTTTGTTAAGAAATTAAGTAAAAAGGGAATTATTTAAATTCATTATATTTTTAATTAATTTAAAGTGAGAACGAATTGGAATCGGTTAACGAGATAACCGTGTTTGAGTTGGATAAATCGACCGTGTTAATTGGGGTTGATTAATAAATTAGCGTGTTTTGAATAAAATAGTTTTAATGAATATGGTTTAGATTTTAGAATGAAATATGGGTTTTAGGATTACGACACGTATCTATCTGAAGATTTGAACGTTGTTGATTAAGGTCTGAGAGGTAATTAAAATACCCCAACTTGATCGACAGCGGGAGTATCTGAAGGTGATATTGGTCGTAATGGTAAAAGAGGATAGTAAGGATTTATTATTTCAATAGAGAAGTAACAAAGCAACATTTTTTATGAAGATTTGGATTAGATGCATAAATTGAGATTCCAAAGTAAAAGTGGAAATATAAAAGGAGTTGCGTGAATTATAACGATATTGTTGCGACTTAAAAAGGAAATGTAAAAGAGGAGTTTTATTCTATAAGAATAATCAGGGATTATGGTTTTTAAGTAGTAAATAAAGGATATTTCGTAACACTGGTTTACTAGTAATAAGTTGATATGATTTCCCAATATTGGATAATAGTGTAACTAATGTTCTAAAAGTGAAATAAACAGACTGAATATGATATAAGATCTTCCTAAGTATTAAAACCGTATTTGTTTATAGAATAATCTTATGATAAATAAAGAAGCGAGAAAACTATATTTATAATATCGAAGTATCTAAGAGTTCTAAATTTACATTTGTTTTAATTAAAAGGCCAGGTGGTGCTGAATGCAGAACCAGTGAACTCATTGGATTGTCATGATTGAAACACTGTTTATTGATAGTTAATTCACCAACTATCATATTTGACCCATACGATTGTTGGTACGGAAAGACCCACATCGAATTTATATTTGAGAACCATTTTGTTTACACCAAAAATGGCAAAAACATCCTAAGGTACTAGGAATGTGCTTCACCGATTCGGTAGGAAAAATGTGAGGCCGTATTCAACAAGTAAACACAACAAAACTGAAAATACGAGTAAAGTAAGTAGAGACAAGGTTTAGGGTGGTTCAGCCGTTAACGAGGCCTACGTCCATTATGATGGCGATTTTCGTTCAGATAATCAGAGTTACAAAGTACATTAGAGCTCTCTTTCATTCACCTCACTATTCGCTCAATATACCCCCAATTATATATTTCAATCTAGGAATTATACATGAGAATGGTATAGTTTTAAGAGGAAGAAGATAGAGGGATGATTGATTGAGAGGCGGTGTGTCTTCTTTATTCTGGAGATAAGGGCGACGCCATGGCCAGATTTAATAGAGGATGGAGTTTAGCAGCGCTTCATTATTTCGAAGGATTGGATCCCCTTTCTGTTGATGATCCTTGTCTATTTATAGGTGAGATTCTCTGAGGAGGATATCAGATCTACTTTTGACCACTACGTCCGTTCATTCCATTAATTACTAGGTGTGCCATTGGCCAGCTGTCACTGGCTGTCATGAGTTGTAGCTAGCTACCTGTAGGCGAGCGACTCGATGGAGCGAGCGCATCTGATTGGCTTGTAAATGGCTTCATCAGTTGGTGTCTTTTAGTTAAGGTTGCTCATATTGGTTGAACGATCGGGAACGATATTGACTTGGCGATGACTCTGATGGAGCGATCGATCATTGTGTTGCAGTAATGCAGTGTTCGTCCCGAACGGGTTGATGGAAGTCTTCATAGCCTTCTGGACGTTCGTTTGATGTCCTGCAGCTATGACATGTTATGGTGCTTCCCTTGGGAGGTGCGAGTGTATTCGTCCTATAGATTTGAGTGCTGAACGACTGACGTTGCGGTTGGCGGGCGGTCTTTATGTGTGCGTACTGTCCTGTCTTCGAGGCCTTGATGTGCATATGTGATCGGGCTTTAATCCTTGGGTCGTGCGCCCTTGGTCCGCTACGTGCGGGCTCCTGTAATATATGGCCTGTATCTTTACTCGTTCGTACGCTCCAAGGTTAGCTGTATGTTTGTAGTCGGTCTTCGTGGATGGTTGCCCCATCTTGATCTTGATGCTCGATCTTACTCCGTGCGTCTATCTAGGTGTTTGTTCAGGGATCTCTGATCAATGTGCGGGTGGATTTTTTAGGGATTAACACTTGCCCCTCGAAGTTTGTGATTTCGTTAAAAGTGATGAATCATAGGCTTCGATGTATTTGATAGTCGCACATTGTCTAGGGATTTGTCGCGATCGTTTCATGGTAGCTGGATGAGTGCTATTCCTTTGGCTGGGGTGCCTGGACCTTTTGTGTGTGGACGGGTGACTGGTTGGAATTTGATGGGACGCTTGTTTCAGTACATGAGTGCTGAGCAGACGTGATGGGAGGCACTCTACAGAGTACGTATTTTCTATAGGTTGTTTTATTTCTCGAGTTCTGAATCTTCCCAACATTTTCATTTGCGGATACTTGGCGGGATATTCTCTAGATATGACTAGATGGACCGTCGGATCTCTCAATTGGATTTTTCGTTATTGGAAAGCAGGGGGGCAAACTTTTCCTTTGTATTACCTTTTCATTTTCCTGTTTTCACAACTTTTAGCGGAAATTCCTTAACGGTGGCTTCTTTGTAAAGGAAAGCTCTGCCGCCTTCAAAGATTCATTCTCCTTTCGCTTGATTGGCTGCTTTCGGTTGCAATCATTTCTTCCTCTCGTCGAACCCCCTGTCGTAAGTGAACTTCCCTTCTTCTTTGAGGTTTTTAGTTTTTTTTTTTTTTTTTTTTTTTTTTTGCGAATGCGAATTCCTAGAGGGGTTCGTCGACTTGCTCGGGTTAGACTGACTATGTCGTCCAGGAGACGCTGATTTGACCTAATGTATGCTTGATCCTCCCATGGGGCCTTTCAGCGATCTTGACTCGTATCAGACTTTAAGCCCTTCTTTTCCTTCAGCCAATTGCTTGCTGAAATGTCTTTGAAATGACTTTCCTAGATCCCTCGTGGTCTCGTCGGATGGTACATGGGATTCATTGGGTCTAAATGATACCTTTGTTCTGATTATTGTCGTCTAGACTCGCCAAATATGCAATATACATCTTGTGCAAGTTATTTGCATTACCTTGCGACTAATTGCTAGTGCATCTTAATTTCCAGCTTTATTATGTCCGAAGAGCGAGAAAATTTGGGCCGAGAAACCAGGACTGCACCAGCTACTAGTTTTGAGTTGGTTATCAAAGATGACTATCCCCAGCCCATCTTCTTTGAGGGGTTCGCGCCTGGCAGCCGTAAATCAAATCTTTCTTTCGATGAGTACCGGCGAATGTGCGCCCGTTTCGGGTTCTTGGGAGATGAAACCAGATTTCCAGCGAAGGAGAACGAGCTGATTGCCCGCCTGCTGGGTATGTGGAGGTTAATTGACAAACATTGGCTAGCGGGGCGATTCCTCCTTTTAATTCCTTCTTGTCATCCGTTTTGCGACACCTAGCCATTGCTCTATTCCAACTGCATCCTAGCGGGTACAAAATTCTGCTTGGGCTGTACGTGCTCTTCATGAAAGTCCAAGGACGGGAACCCTTGTTCATAAAGATTTGTTCCTTATATAAGTTTAAGAGGAGGGAGGAGTTTGGTCCTTCCTTCTTTTTTATGGACAATATCCATGGTAGGGTTATCACGGGTTTGACGGACGGGGCCACCGACTTTCGGGATCAGTATTTCTTTGTTCGATGCCCCCGATTCTATGGCAAATGGGCAGTGGGAGGTAATTGTGATTTTAGTTTCTCGGAGCCTGTCCCTTATTTTGTTTGACTTTGCAGACCCTTCTCTTTCTTTTTACGGTGATCCCTCCTGTTATGGGTCTTTCTTCAGACCGATCTCTCCTCATCTCTTTGCTTTCCGTTGATAAAAGAGAAAGGAGCGGGGATGCGTTGCTTACCAAGGAGACCCTCCGCAAGCACTGGTTGATTCATTCCACACGACTTTTTAGGGGACGCCTGGTTCGCCCTCACCGTTCCGTCGCTGAGGGATCTTCTGGAGGGAATCCAGTACTGAATATTGAAGGTCAACCATCGTCTTCGACGGCCGAGGGGGATGGTGAAGGAGTTGATAAGACCAAATTGACGGTTGGCGCAGCTTCAGAGACGGCCTTGAAGAACGTTGGTAACCAGGTGGAAGGATCCTTGTGGACTTTTGAAGACTTGAGGGATTTGGATTCTGCTCGATACTTGAACCAAAGGGACGATGCGCTGTCGTGTCCCATTGCGCCTGTCATGGGAGGAAGCCAGGAGCTCTCTCTATATTCCAAGGAAGCCTCCGCCTCCACGTCTATCCCTAAGAAAGGTATCGACGCTTGGGTTTCCTAAGACGTATTTCTTCCCAGTAGTCCTTGAATATTCTTTGAATCTTTGCTTCATTTTCTCGGTCTGCAGGCAACCTATTCGTTATTAAATAGCTTTTCTCAGCAGGCCTACTTGACCGACCTGCGGGACCTTTTCCAGTCATATCTTCCTTTCCCTACGAAGCACCTTAAGCCTTCTTCAAGTTCTCAGGAACGCCGTGCTTCTGACCTCCAAACGGATGATGCTCTGAGTTGTGGGGCGCTTGCTTGGGCCAAGGTGCTTGCATCGATCGATTCTTCTGCAAGATCGATTATTCCGACTCCTTCTCAAGTCCAGGTAATTCGTGATCGCCCACCTTACGAGGTTTCCCCCGGGAATTTGCCGCTCAGACATCACTTTGTTGGTTGGGATTTAAGGGGGTGCAAGCTGACTTGGATTTGGACCCTTCTGATAAAGAGAAAGTTGTGAGAAGTTTGGATGCTGTAAAGGGTGACACGACCGGTCAGCTTGGTATAGTGAGAAACCAACTTGAAACACAATTGAACTTGGTCATGGGGATGTCGATAGGCGGCTAGAACATTGGGCCAAGTTTGGGGACGAGTTTCAAAAGTTGAACACCCGACATCTTGATCATATTGAAGTTTTGGAGAGTGACAAGGCTAGTCTAATTCGCTTAATTAAGTCTCAGGACTCTGAGATTGCTGCTTTAAAGAACAGGAGCGCCCGAGTACATAGCCTAGAGATCAGGAATGATGAGCTTAAGAATGAACTGGAGGATGCGCGAACGCGGCTTTCGGAGGCCCAGTCTGCCCGTGAACTGGCTGAGCGCGAGTTTACCTTAGGTAAGAAGGTTTTGACTTCCTTGAGACAAGAAAACGCGGTCCTCGAAGTTAGGGTTGCTTATCAGAACAAAACTCTCGAGACCCTTGAAGGGGAGAAGACCCGATTGTAGAGGGATCTAGAGGAATCCAGGGCTAAAATCGAAGGTACCTTGTTCCATTCCTACGTTTGCAGTGTTATGAGTCGTGGGAGTCTAAGTTATCTGAACAAGGATTTCCCGCGAACCTTGGCGCTTGTTTTGGAGCAGATACTCCGGTACTCCAATGGCGGTGATGACCGGTATATCCAGGAACAACTTTTGGGAGAGAAGGACCGTAAAGCTTTAGCTGAAGGTAGGAGAGTGCTGGAAAATGAACGAGCTCAAATGATGAGGAAGGATTGTTTGGGGCCTTCTCATCCTCGTGCCTATTCTTATTTAGATGTTGCGCGGAATCGTCACACCGACGAGCATCCGGACCAAGAAGATGTTTTCGACCGATATTTGTGCTTGGGTAGTGTTCCTTTTGATGTAGTCAATCCCAGCTTTGGTCGTGCAGAAGCCCTAGGTGCATCCAGTATTAATGGTTCTACGTCGGACTTGGATCTCCTCGTCCCTTTATCTCTTTCATCTGCTCGTTGCGCTGCCACCCAGCCTTGCGCCTCCAATTCCATCTTGGTAACTACCAGCACTAATTCCCGCTTGATTTCTTCATCGGACAATTCGATCTTTGTGGATGTATCTGATCCAGAGGAGGGAGATGAGTCCTGGAGCATGAAAGGCGCACCCACCCTGGTGCGCAAGAGAAATTTAGATGGTTGAGGTTTCCCGCCTATAAGCTTCTCCTTTTCATGGCTTTTGTGTCGACCATCTTAGTTAGCATAATTAACTTGTATTTGCCTACAAGAGAAGGAATACTTGTGACCTTTAACGCCTAATGCCGGCTCGTTTGTTTTGCTATGCTCTCAGACCGGTTGTTTATGCGGGTGCCGACCCTCGCTTAGTATTTTATATTTGTGTACTTTACGTCTGTATCGCTTATATGCTTATTATGGCTTGCTTCGTTTCATTTTGGTGAGTTGGCATTTTTAATTTGTTGTTTGCACGAGTCTTATCGTTCGCATAGTCTTTGTGATGAGGTTGTAGTAGGCTTATAGTATGTTTTGTGTGGGCATTGGTTGTTTTTAACCAACGGTGGCATCCCCATACCAAAGCTCTTTAGTTTTACAGGTTCTGTCGAACTGAATCAAAATTACATTTAATTTATTCAAGGTTTCCTTCAAGAGACAGCGCGTGATTATTAGGTGTTTTGTTTGGGTGCCCCCTAGGGAGGTCTTGGGTTCCAATTTCGACCCAGGTTCGTTTTTGTCAGCCCTCATTTCCCAGGACTGACAAACCTTGTTGGGTACCCCACATTGGCTGGGATTTCTGACACCCCCTTTCGGCTAGGACTTCTGATTTGTGCTGGTCTTCCAGCTTATTTTGTCGATCCTTCCGACCCCAAGACTGATATTTCCAGTCCTGGCATTAATCCGTGGGACAATTGTTTTCCCTTTTACCTTGGTTTGGTTTTTTTTTTGAAAGCCTAACATCTGTTTTTCCAGCCAATATTTGCTTGGGGAAGTAACGCTGCCCTGCTTGTTTCTTGCATTGGAACCGCATGCCCTATTGAGGCGATGTGCTTGTACATCTGGTTGGGTTCGCGTGCCTTTGAACAGTGTTGTCTAACTGTTTTTTCTTTACAAAATGTGCTCCAAGGATTCTTCCTGGATCAATAGGGCGGGTATGGCCAATTGGTTCCATCGTGCTTACATTTCGAAAATTTGGTTTTAGTAAAAACTGGTTGATGCGACGTTCGCACAAGCATACAATAATCCCCATCATGTTTAGGTTATTAGTATGCGACTTATTTAAAGGACGATAACATGGATATAGTAGGTAGCAAGTCAAAGCTTAAAGATACTGCCTCGTAGCCTTGAAGATACTGCCTATGGTGTCATTAAGTGGGGTGAGTTCGGAATCCTTGAAGAATCGTAGTCTCTTTTTGGGTCGTTTGGCTTTTACTTCGTCACTTTCCTCTGGGACTTCCTTTTTTGTGCCTGGGACTCCCCTTTGTCTTTTATTCTGATCTGTAGAGCGGGCGTCTTTTCCCTTATTGTATCTTCGACAAGACCCATAATCACGGCATGTAGTTTTTAAGGTGGAGGCTGGAGCACCGAACGTTGATTCAATTTTCTTGATCACTGCGTCATGCACGATGGCTATCCGGCTTGCCAAACCTTCGACTGCTTCTTTCAGCTCTTTTTTAGTTACGGCTGCTTCAGCATATGGTAGTCCTCCAACCCTAAGGACATCGACAGCTTCTCGTGGTGCACCGATGATTTCGGACATAGCGTTCCTCAGAAACCTGGTCGAACTCAGATGAAAGTAGCAAGTTAACACGGCCCCACGGTGGGCGCCAAAATGTTTACACCAAAAATGGCACAAACATCCAAAGGTACTAAGAATGTACTTCACCGATTCGGTAGGAAAATTTTGAGGCCGTATTCAACAAGTAAACGCAACAAAACAGAAAATACGAGTAAAGTAAATAGAGACAAGGTTTAAAGTGGTTCGGCCGTTAACGAGGCCTACGTCCACTATGATGGCGATTTCCATTCAGATAATCAGAGTTACAAAGTACATCAGAGCTCTCTTTCATTCACCTCACTATTCGCTCAATATACCCCCAATTATATATTTCAATCTAGGAATTATACATGAGAATGGTATAGTTTTAAGAGGAAGAAGATAGAGGGATGATTGATTGAGAGGCGGAGTGTCTTCTTTATTCTAGAGATAAGCTCGACGCCATGGCCAGATTTAATAGATGGAGTTTAGCAGCACTTCGTTATTTCGAAGGATTGGACCCCCTTTCTGTTGATGATCCTTGTCTATTTATAGGTGAGATTCTCTGAGGAGGATATCAGATCTACTTTTGGCCACTACGTCCGTTCATTCCATTAATTACCAGGTGTGCCATTGGCCAATTGTCATTGGCTGTCATGAGTTGTAGCCAGCTACCTGTATGCGAGGGACTCGTTGGAGCGAGCGCTTCTGATTGGCTTGTAAATGGCTTCTTCGGTTGGTGTTCTTTTAGTTAAGGTTTCTCATTTTGGTTGAACGATCGGGAACGATATTGACTTGGCGATGACTCTGATGGAGCAATCGATCATTGTGTTGCAGTAGTGCAGTGTTCGTCCTGAACGGGTTGATGGAAGTCTTCATAGCCTTCTGGACATTCGGTTGATGTCCTGCAGCTATGACATGTTATGGTGCTTCCCTTGGGAGGTGCGAGTGTATTCGTCCTATAGATTTGAGTGCCGAACGACTGGCGTTGATGTTGGCGGGCGGTCTTTATGCATGCGTACAGTCCTGTCTTCGAGGCCTTGATGTGCATATGTGATCGGGCTTTGATCCTTGGGTCGTGCGCCCTTGGTCCACTACGTGCGGGCTCCTGGAATATATGGCCTATATCTTTACTCGTTCGTACGCTCCAAGGTTAGCTGTATGTTTGTAGTTGGTCTTCGTGGATGGTTGCCCCATCTTGATATTGATGCTCGATCTTACTCCGTGCGTCCATCTAGGTGTTCGTGTAGGGCTCTCTGATCAATGTGCGGGTGGATTTTTTAGGGATTAACACATTCCGGCCAACAAGTATGTGAAGATATCAGAAGACGGTCGAGATGGAGCATTGAAGACGGTGGGTCTTCATAAGCGGAAGGATTACTCATAATCTCTGGCTTAGCGGCCCGAGATGCACTGTGATTCTGTCGTGGTTGGAGTCTACGGGTTGCAAGGACTTCTCGCTACTGATCCACGGGGTGATTCCGATATGAGATGAAGTATGAGAGTACCTTCGGTTCATCCTGTTCCTGGATGACTTGTATGGACGAATGTCTGACAGAGTATTTCCTGAAACCACGTACGTTGATTTCTACAAATATACCGAGTGGTGGCAAAGAGGGGCACTTCTTTTATACCCAGAGTATATTTTTGGACGTCAATTAGTGACTTGACGGATCTGACGATGTGGCAATCAAAGTGAATGGTGACCAGATGTTTCTAAAAGGGAATTCTAGCCTCAGGCCTCACAACCGGGAAATGACAAAAATCGGGCAGGCAGCATGGCTATGTTGGTTGCTCCCATTAGGGTGTATAATCACCTATTTAGAGAAATTCCATTTTCTTCTTTAATATATATTTGATGCTGTCCCTTTTCGGGAAATAGTGGTTAGAGCCCAACCGTTGGTGATATACATTCGATACACTCAAGCGAAATGAGTGGTCGGTCATGTGAGGGCCGGGTTGCAAGACGTTCTTGTTGAACCCAGTGTATTCGTCTCTAGAGATACACGATCGGCAGGTGGTCCCATACCTTGTCAAGGTCGGAATCTAATCTCCAATAAGCGCCCACGGTTTTGATTGTATACTATATATGTGGAGCGTGAGTTGCAAGCGTTCCAACTAGATTATTATTTAATTGTATTTAGACATTATTATAATATCAGAAAAGATACTGATTTCGAAAATGTTTTGGGTTATCATAAGGTAAAAACCGTCCGTGTTTATGTGTGGATTTGGTATTACGATTATCCTTTTCTTTGAAAAGATTTTGACTTTAAAATCAAGTTGTGTGATACCCTTAATACTGTGCGAGTTGGTTCACCAGACTGACCTGGTGTTTTGTAAATTCTCGGGTTAGCCCGGGGTCTATAGGTTCAGGTTATCGAATGCTGTGAAGAGACGAGCTGGAGATGTTCAGACGTATGATATTATATAGCTACTATTCCGCTGTGTGTTGTATGGGAACAGGTTATTATAACTGTCCCATTGTGTGATGTACTCTGATATTGTAAGTATTTTGAAAGCTCTCAATAAAGTTTTATCTCTGTATTATATTTTGTTCCGCTGCGATGTGAGACTCTGTGTTGTATTGTTTCTTCCTCTTCTTCTATTCTTATATTTCTTTCTTTCTTATCTCTCCCTTTAAATTCTTTCTAATAACGTCCAGTGTTTTCGGTGTTTTGAAGGTCGGCATGAGTTACAGTAAGGGTATTTATGTCGATTTCCTAGGCCGAATCCGCTGGGTCGTTACATATACGTTATGAGATCATTCTTGCAAACCCTTTTTTAACTTAAATTGCAAGCTGAAATGGAACTACATGGGTTTCATTTCGTTAATAAGGCTTTATCGTTTTCACTTTGAATTAGAGTTGTATAGCTTACATGATTTGCTTCGTTTATGCCCTTTAGATTATGAAATTTAGATCCAATTTAGCGCTCGATCAAGAAGGCTAATTATTCTACATTGCATTTCCAACTGATCTTCAAAATCTGTAATCACTAATTAAATCTTCTCACGTAGCTTTGCTTAAATTATTCAACTCATTATATCAACATATGTTCCTGATTAACTAAAGCATCCAAAGTTTGGATCAATTTAATCCCGCAGCGAAACAATAAGATAACTACAAACCAAACGAACTTCCAGTTATTAACACATCAGCATTTTAAGTATCATTTTCCTTGCATTGATTTTCTTTTCTTATGTTGGTTTTAGAGCATGACACTGGCAAATGGTAAACATAGCTTCACAAATAGATGATTTCAGCTTTATTGATATTCTGTGATACTAAAATAAAGAGTCGCTTGTATCTCTTGTTGTCATTTGTCTCTGCCCATGAAGCCTTTTTAAAAATATGGTAATCCACAATCGAAAACACCAACTTTCATTAAAGGATAATCTTCCATTATACTTTGCTACTCATTACACATATGCGCCCTTTTAAGGAAATCTGACACTATAAAAGTAAATTAATTTATTGTTTAAAATTCTGTGCACATACATCTTAAAAATTAGAAGCAAAACTAACACTTTTTGGTATAAAATAATTTCTGTTTTCAACCAGATAGTTCATTATTTTATATGCAAATGCACCCTAACTGACCTAACATTGGTTGATAGATTGTGTACACCACTACTGCTCTTATTACATTGATATAATTTAGGAACCTTACAGGTATTGAAGAGATTCCAGTAAACTGCGCTTATATAAAGAAACTTACATAATAATACATACGTACATTGAATTGATATAGTTTTTTTTATCAGTTGCCACTGAAAATCTTTAATTTGCAAATTGTCATAGATACTACCATCCTATAGCATATAATAGAATTTCGACTCAGGTTTGACCTCTAGTTATTTTCCATTAAATTTTAATTACGACTATTTTATTTGTCACTCCTGTTATTTGGTTTAAACATGGTGTCGAAATGTCTCGCTGTAGTGTTTATGAACATTTACCACGTACGCGTGCACCTGTGTCGGTCAATTTCCTCAATACACTTCATCAGACAAAATTTACACCATTTTTTTTATAATAGTTATTTCAGCTTGCATCTATATTAAATTCAACAATCATTTACAATATATTTATTCATAATCAACAAACAAACGACATCTTAAATGGAAATTTATATATTAATCTCTAATGAGCAACTTCTTATTTCTTATTCGCACGCAATTACTTAAATTCCTTATAAAGTAAATACCAAATTCATGGTGGAAATAAATCTATATTATTATTATATAATGGAGCAATAAAAAAATTACTTCCAAAGATGATTACCCCAGTAATCATCATATATACCTATTATCATATAATTACAGCTACATCTACCGCACACCCACGAGGACAGGGAATCTAAGTCTCTTATAAGGTCTAGACTCATGTCTCTTTTAATATACAATGTATTGTTCTAAACCTTCTCTGATACCAAATGTAGCATCGCCTCTATACCCATATTACCTAAGAGTATTACGAAGTAATACTGTCAGGTAATTTGGAGAACGAGGCTATAGGGGTACACGTGTAAACTCTCTTGGACTAACACTGGTACGTATTTTTTTTCTTCAAATATCGCTTACCCTTACGTACTCAGTGCCGGTACAAAACAATTACAGGTATGCCTCCAGGATAGAACAATACATAATATACATGAATACAGAGATCACAGAGTCAATCGTAGCGATAAAATATTACATAACATATTTAATATTTTACGCACATTTAACCTTTTACATAGCAATATTCATACATCAATTCATACACTACAATTTTGTAAATAATATACTGACCAAATATACTCCTCTTAGCCTAGTGAAACTCAAGCTAGCCTCAATGTCCCTGTACCTGAAATGTCTCGATCTGACCCGAGTATTATATAAATAATAAACGGGTCAATCTATGTTTAAATCCATCATAGTTAATATGAAATGTTTGGGTTCACAAAATAATAATAGAATTTAATCTTACCACAATCAATCCATATCATCATCTATATAATTCATCAAAATATATTCCATAGAATCAATACAAGAGCCGATCATGAAATCCAAATCCTGATCAAATTCAAGAAAATTTCTTAATGTATTAATGACCAATAAGTCAACAAATCCAAATATCACCCAAATCAATGCAAATATAATATCCTCGCGTGCATTAACAAATGTCACCAACTAAAATTGGAGAAAAGCCAAGTGAATTCAAAACATCAAAACATCATAGAAAACTGCACGTGCTTAACTTTCCTGACTAGTACTACATTTTTGGTACCAACCATTGTGATGACTAGGGCCATGAACATCATAAACATCTTAATGACTATAGCCGAAACATCTTGATGCCCTTAGTCACAAAAATCCGAGTAATACATTGTGGTGATTGGAGTCACAAACATCGTGATGGCTATAGTCAAACTCATCGTGATGACTCCAATCTAATACTCGGTCATAGTACTAGTAATCATCTTGAATGTGTTTCAACTTCTCGGTTAAGAACCCATAAGGCGTCAACGTATGTCTCATACCATACGTTTGCACCTAACGGTTTACTAGCCTTTAGTTGATACCACACTAGAAAACATCATAAAACAATATCAACTATACACCGCCTCATTCATCGGTGAGTGTAAAGATAAAACTCGTCTCATCTTTCTCTCTTTCCGACGAGTAATAAGTGACAAACTAACTTGTCTCATCTCATTGACAAGTAAAAATCCATGATAAACATCAAAACATCATAGATTCATAAACAACACAACATCGATACATCATGAATTCATCATAGAATAGTGTGTCTCATGTCATTGCCAAATTAACATAGCATCTTGATTGGTTCATCATCGAGCATACTCCAATTGAGTAGTTCTAGAACCAATAGCATTTACAAAAATTTGGCAACATAGCATCAAAAGGGTTTCAATCGTATAAATCCAATATTAAACAATAAAGTATAAATACATGTCATTCAATAAAAATGGAATGGTAATTTCCAAAGAATAATTTAAATTATAAAAAGATATAAACCTTCATTTTAATTTGTATGGAATCATGGACACATATTATATAATAAACCAATAAATATTATACTAACTGCCATTTCAAAAAGTTGATTTCATGCTACAATAATAATGTAAACTTCTTTAAATGACCTATTCAAAATAGTTGTAGACAACTTTTAAAATTACCTAATATTCAAACTAAAATTATTACTAAATATTATTTTCAATCACAACAAATAAATTTAAGAACTATATAATCAACTTAGTTATTCTCATTCGCATGTTTATCAAAGCTAGATTAACCGTTGATGATATTCGATACATTTATTAACCTATTTATGACTTGAACTATAAGCTAATAACTAAAATTGCATTATACAATTTAATATATAATTCATAATTTAAAACTAAAATGTTACGGTTTATACATGCATATTATCTTTCTCATAATATATGAATTATAAAACTAATTAATCGTCTAAGTGGACATATTATGCAACTACAAATCAACAAAATAACAATCAACAACATTCTCCCTAATATTTTAAACATCTAACCAATACAAAATTCATCGATCAATTCAAATTCATAAATAATTGAACCACAACTCATGCAATCAAGCAACCAATTCAACCATCGTGACAATTTAAATTCAACCTTTTAATCATCCAAATAATTCAATCTAAATCGAACCATGGTATTAAAATTTATGTATAACTACTATGGAAGAAGACGTAGATGTGAGTGAAGGGAGAACTCGCTGAATCATAGTTTAAATTCCCAAATTTGGTATTCCGTTCAGAAAGCCTATATCTCCAAATATTACAACTATTGTTGCTCCTTCATCACTCAGTACCATCAGGATAATCTGACGTCACTCACCCTTTATTTTCTCTAATTGCAGTAGCCCTCATTCTCTCTCCATCTTCCCCCTGCCCTTTTCTATTTTCTTCCTCTTTCATCGACCGAGCCAGTAAAACCCCCGCTCCATGTCATCAAGCCCTAAGTCACAGCCTCCTTCGCTGCGTTGATCGCCGGCGGTGAGCTCGCCACTTACGAGTTCTATTTTTTTTCTTTTGTCGAGTGGGTTAGGGATAAAGAACGGGGATTAGATTTTGCGGGTTCCTCTCCTAAACTCAGGATAAGGGGAGAAAGGGGTTTTGACTACTAAAGGAGGTTCTAGAAATAGCTTAATTTCCATATGGGCTTTGGGCCTTATTCTACATATCTTTAAGTTGCTTACAACTAATTTCCTATGTATTCTGATTTAAATCCATACTAATTAAATTAATTTAATTCACATTACAAACAATTCACAAATCCTACAAGTGATAATAAAACAATAACAATTTGGTTGTATTCAGCGTCTCCTGATTTACGTCAATCATATATAAAATAAGATTATTTGATGTTGCAAACAATTTTAATCTAATTCAATTCATTAGTTCAACTAACAAATTTCAACAAACCAAATTTAAATTCTTTTATTTTGTTCTATTTTATTTAAATTCACGTATAATTTCTACGTAGAAAGTCGGTTTGTTACAATCACCCATCCCACCGTCCATCTGCACCTCGTCGGAGATCACCCCCACGGCCACCTTCGCGAGCGCCAATCATTCCCCAGTTCGACACTGTCGCACACTACCTTCTTTGATCCCATCGTGGTACCTAAAGTCGCGCTAAGCGTCAAGAGGTGGCCTTGGGGTTCGAGGTTGGCTTGGTGGCAGGGAGACGGTTGCTACAGGGATGGTCGAGGTTGAAGGTAGTTTCGATGGTACGGGCTTCGGAGGAACTACAGCGTTCTTTGGTCAGGTGGCTGCGAGTGAAACGGTGGTTGAAGGAGTCAGCGGCAGGAATATTGGCTTCGACAAGGGTGGCCATTGATTTTACAATTTGGGGGTTTTCGATTTAATGAAAATAGGTTTTGGGATTACCTGATTGGGTGGTTTATGTATTTAATTTATTTTAATTCAAAAATTAGGGCTTTTCTTTCGAACTCCAAATCAAACCCAATGACTATCACCCCTAGCTAAATACCCCCATTCCGAACGCAACGGGATATGTTTCGTAAGCCAATTCGGCTGTTTCGATCGATTTTTATCAAATTTACAATATAAAATAATACACCTTTTAAATTTGAATTCAACGTATGTTTTAATTTACCAGGGCCATATACTGACTCCAAAAATTCCAGAAAAATAATTCTAGCTATGTTTTAAAGATACGGTCCCATATAACAAGTTTCGTCAAATTCTGAGTTCGTTTGCAAAATGGTCTTTTTTCCAGTCGATTAAATTTATAACTGAAACTGAAGGTGCCCTTAATTTTGCCACGCTCACATATTAGTTCCAAAAATTATGAATTTCGAAGACTACCCATAATTTGACATTTCAGATCCAACAAAAGTGGTTTCATCGAATTCGGTGGTCGTTTGCAAAATGTCCATTTTTAAGGGTTTAGCGATGATTTTAAAATCGAGTTTTTAAATTCTGACGTATCTTCCAGTAAAATTATATTAAAAAATAATTTTTAAATTTGTTGTGAAATTCCGGGTTGTTACAGTGGATGACCATAAAACAAGCAGGAAAAGCTCATAACCGAAAAGGAAAGGAAGAAAGCCTTAGATTGGGGAAACTCAAAGGTATCTATTGTTATAGATGTAGTCGAGAAGGATATTTTGCAGTTTTATGCCCAGAAAGAATAAAAAAGAAAACCATTCAAGAAGACATAATTTGTTTCAAATGCAAGAAGAAAGGACATTTTATACGTAGGTGTCCTAAAACAAAGAAGAAACCCATGAACCCAACAAAAGAAAAGAAGTGTTATCGATGTGGAAAAGTAGGGCATGTAGTCCAAGATTGTCATTTAAAGAAGGGAGAAAGACCAGCTAAAGCAACACCACCCTTAGTCATAAGTGAAGAAGAAGGAAAGCAAGAATTATGTAATCAAAGAAGGCTCTTTGACCCCTAGGGAATTATCTCTTAAAAGTTGGATGTATGAATAAATGTATGTATATGATGTTAATTATAATAAAAAAACTTCTTTTATAAATCTGTTAATTGTATTCTATCGTGTATCCGAATAGATCCTATTCTAGTGAAAAATTTATTGAATTCAATTAAAGGTATAGATAGGAAGATTTGAATTATCGATGATTTTGGATAGTACATAAGTTCTAAAGTATATTGTGGCACAAAAAGGAGTTGTTTATGTAAGCATGAATACCTTGTGAATTAAGTTTCAAAATTTTATTGAAGGATATGTGGCAAGCGGGAATAAAGAAATTACCTAAAATGAAATGTTTAGACAAGCTAAGTTGTGAGATGACCAAATTTTTCTTGTAAAGAATATTAGTAATTTGGGAAACTTAAAAGAAATAAGTTTCATAGACTTTGTATTTGCATCCGAGTAGCTAATACTCGTTAATGGCGTCCTCTCTTCCTTCCTCCCCACCATTTCTATCGAAATATCCTTTAAAATATAAGCCTTTTCTTCTCCCTCGTTCAGGCTCCTCCTCGTCAGCTTCTCCTTCTCGTCCATCTTTTATCCCTTCCTCCATCAATCCTTCCTTTCAGCATGCTTGGTCTTCTATCTCTCGTTCTGTTCCCTTTCATGTCCACCCTTCGTCTCATCGTGCCTCATCTTTTCATTCGCGCTCTGTTCGTGCCTATCCTAATTCTAATCGTCTTCCTCGTCGTGTTGAATTTTCGCATCCCTTAGAAGTGCCTGCTTCTAATCATTCTCGTCCTTCTTTTCTTTCCTCATCATATCGTTTTTCTGTCCTCTCTGATCAACATGATGATTTACCACCGAAGTCTTATGCTCAGGTGGCGGCTTCGTCACCATCATCACCGCCTTAACCTCCACCTAAAAAGTCATTCAGACCACCTTTACCAGAATTCATCTCTGTTTTCCAAATAGTGGCTCACTTGAAAAAAGAAAGAAGATGCCTACTGTGCGCATGCATGGGTCACTTGGCAAGTGTGTGCAAGGATCCAAAAATCTGTTTCAAATGTGGTTCACTTGGTCACTCTATGTATCGTTGTCCAAAGATTTTTTTTATGTTGGTAGCTCTTCGACTTCAGCACCCAAAGCCGTCAAAAATAATAATAATTACCACGCTCACTGGGTCCCTAAGCAAATCAATTACCCTGCAAAAAATGCTTGTCAACCATCGCTTCGTAATGCCACCCGTCACGTTAATTACCAGGAAAATTCCAATAATATGCAATTTATTCAGCCTTATTCCCATCAGTCTCAAACCGGCCATTCTCCCCTCTTTCAAACCTCAAAAAACTTTAGAATGGCGGATGCTTCGAAATGCATTGTAGCAAAGACTCTAACTGGAAAGTGGAGTGTGGAAACATTACATCAAGCTTTGGAAGTAAACCTTGAATATGATTGTTGGCCAATGTCGATTATTACTAACAACTCTTTCTTGGTTCATTGCCCTACTTATGTTAAAAGAGATCATGCATTACTCCTAAAAATTCTGACCAAACCAGGAGCAGCGATAAGTTTAGAAGATTGGGATGAAGATGAGAGATAGCCAGAACCTGCATTGGAAACTGAATCATGGGCTAAGGTGGAAGGATTCCCGGAATTTCTCAAATACAACGATGAAGCAGTGAAGGAAATTTTAAAACCCATGGGCAGAGTTCTTGCTGTAGACGATTTCGACTGGTGTCACTTTGATTATAGGGATTTTCTGGTGAAATTGCAATTTTATGAAGGAATTGGTTCAAAAAATTAGTTTGCAGCCCGCTTCAACAACAAAGTGCATATTATCAAAGTACAGTGCAGTAAAAATGAACATCCTGGTACAAGACCAGAATTAATTTTTATTGGCAATGAAGAGGAGCAAGTGGTGCCTTGTATTCATAATTTTCAGGATATTAGCTCGGAGGATCAGTTTGATGCTATGATTGAAGAGGCAGTGATGTTACCACTATTACCTTCCGTCTATAGGGAAGTGAACATGAAATTTAACTTATCAGGCTTTGATACTCAAGAGATGGAGCAAGCCGAGCAAGATGAGGTGAACCAAGAAATGGATGTTGATCAGATTCAAGAAGTTCGTGTTGATCTGAATTCCCCTTTAAACCAAATTATCCCTCGTTCTAATGATTTCTCTATGGTTCCCATTCAAACCATCCCTTTTGACATTAGCTCAATCCCTCCGCCACAATCCCCTCCTCAACAGCCATGGTCAGATGATCAAGATTAGCCTCAATTTCTCACTCTTATTTTTGTTCATCGAAGTGAAAGACGCAATAATCCTGATGTTACTGGTAGTTTTTTAACTCCTGTTGTTTTTTCCTCTACTACTAAACATTTGAATAAAAAGATATCAAGCTACATGAGTGTGAATTTACGTGATGCACACTATAAAGCCATGCAGGCATTAGAATAGGAGCGTATTAATAGACATCAATGAAAGTTGTCACATGGAATGTACAGGGGTTGGGGACCATTCAAAATGTCATGCTATTAATCTAGTTTTGTCACCACTTAATCTAGATATACTCTTCCTTCAAGAAACTAAACTCTCAAATCCCTCGAATTATCATTTTAGTTTGATTGGTGGACCCTCTTTGATTGGTTGGGCTTATGTTAATGCAATTGAAACTAGAGGTGGTCTTATTACTGCATGGAATGAATCTGTGTGGTCTTTACATCAAATCTTTTCCACTCATTCTGCTTTGCATGTATCTCTTAATCACATTGCCACTAACACTCTTTGCTTCTTTTCTAACATCTATGGTCCTCAAGACTCTGAAAGAGTAAACCTTTGGGAGCATTGTAAACATTTAGCTATTACCTTTCAAGGTCCTTGGGTAATAGGGGTGATTTCAATACCATTAGAAATGTTAATGAAAGAAAATCTAGAATCATTTCTCCTGACACTGATGCTTTTAATTCATTCATTTTTGACCGTTTTCTTATTGACCCCCCTATTTGCAATCGTTCTTTTACTTGGTCAAACCACAGATTTAATCCTTCTCTTGTTATGCTTGACCGATTTCTTTTCAACTCTTCTTGGGAGGATAATCATCCTTTATCTACTATTTCCGGCCTTGCTTCTATCATTTCTGACCATTTCCCTATTATCCTTGATTCCAGTTCCCTTTCTAATTTTAATCGTCCATATAGATTTGAGCGTCTATGGTTACTTGAACCATCTTTTAAGTAGTTTATTCAAACAGTTTGGGATCATCCTATTCAATTGCAATCAGCTACATATAAAATTGTCCTTAAATTGTGATCATTGAGGAAATTGATTATACCATGGGCTAAATCTGTTTGGGGTTCAATTCTTGCTCGCATTTCCAACATTCAAGATGCAATTTTAAATCTTAACATTCTGGAAGAATCTCGTCCCTTAAATGATGAAGAACATAATTCATTGAAGAATCTCGAATCTAAATTGGAGAGACTGTTTAAGCAGGAAGAAATTGGCTAGAAACAAAGATCTAAAGCTAAATGGATAGAGGAAGGAGATAAATATACTTCTTACTTTCATAGAATTGCAAACGGAAGGAGGCGAGTTTCCTTCATTCTTGAAATCTCTCATGAAGGTCAATTTTATTCGAATCATGATGACATTCTTCTTCTTTTCTCTAATTACTATCCTTCCATCCTTGGTCGTTCCTCCTTTGCTATTCCGTTCAATGATTGGAGTTTACTTTACCCTTCTTCAGATGCTATTTCTATTGACCAACCATTTTCAGAAAAGGAAATCTGGGCCGCTTTAAATGAGATGAACGATGATAAAGCACCTGGCCCAGATGGATTTAGGCCTTCGTTCTTTAAATCCTTTTGGATTGTGGTGAAAAAAGAGATTATGGCCATGTGTAATGAATTTTGTGAAAACCCTTATCTTATCTCTCGTCTTAACAATGCTAACATTGTGCTTCTTCCCAAATTTTCCGGTGCAAACTCGCTGAAACACCCCAACTCCATTAAGGTCACTCACAAAGGGAATGCCTTAACTTTGGTGGAGGTTTATAAGTAAAAGCCACAGATGAACTCAGGACAGATATAAATACACATATTTTAAACAGCTGAAACC
This sequence comes from Allium sativum, assembly GCA_030737875.1. Lineage (NCBI taxonomy): Eukaryota > Viridiplantae > Streptophyta > Magnoliopsida > Asparagales > Amaryllidaceae > Allium > Allium sativum. The sequence continues at coordinate 202,208,171 of CM060926.1, read as the reverse complement.
AAACAAACTTTTATTTCATCAATACGTGTATCAAACAAAGATTTCCATAATTGTCTCAAAGTACTTTCAACATTACAACCTCATAACTGCCTTGATTATTAAAGAAGCATGAAAACATAAATAAAGTGACAAAAATCCCCATATGATATCCAAAGCCATTATCCGAGCAAGAAAGATCCAAATCATACATCTACATTCTTGGTGCTTGTAAAGAGCCTGACTGAGTTGAGCTGTTTCCTCCCTATTGACTGGGGAGGGGGGAGGGGGGGGGAGAACGAAAGAAAAGAAGATGAAAAGAAAATAGGGTCAGACATAAAGCCTGAGTAAATCTAGTAACTTTTCAATATATGAATAAGAAAAGGGTATGATGGATGTAAACTAAAAATAGGAAAGTGTCACAAGCTAAGGAAGTGTCGAATGTACTATCACACCCATACCATATCTCTGCACCTATTTGAATTCATTATAATTGGCACCCCATGGTGAGGGTGAGGTGATCCCCATTCTTATTAAAGATCGGCTCCTACTCGCGTTAACATGTGTCATATGACCCCTAAGAATTGTAGATACCTATGCTGGTCCCACCATGGGGTGTATCAAGACCAATGGTGGCGGCCCCGACACAAAACTAGAAGACATAGGTTATACTACTGGTGTCCCCAGTGCCCTGGTTGTCTGCTCCGGAGTGTGTGCACGCCCGCACCCCGTTAGACCTGCACTGTGCACCCACCACCGTCGTTTGACCGCTTACAATTAGCCCAGTAATCGTGCCCCAACCTGCCTAGTTTCAGGGTACCGTTGATACCTAACTTTGGGTTACTGCTGAAACGGGTCCCTCGTTACCAGGATTTTCTAGTCAAACATGTTAAGTGGTTAAATGTCTGTATTTACCTAACCCCACCTATCAATTCTTGTTAACATGTTGAATTTGGTTAGGTGTTATAGTTAACTTAACCCTACCATCTGTCCTTAGCCTCTTAGGAGCACCAGACCACTCACATTAGACAGGTATTGCTACGGTTACTGGATGTGCCGGTCGGTTCCGGGCAAGTTTACACCGTAGCTCAGTCTATCCTCAGGTCCTTATTGGGCTCAATGCTTAACCACCCACATTGGATAGGTATTGTTGTGACTACTGGACATCCGGGCGGGTCCGGGCAGGTTTACATCACAACTCAATCCAACCTCGGTTTAAGCATATCGTGTTTTCTAAATTTACATATTTTATTACTTTTCAACTATATGTCAATGTCATATCTTGTATTTTTGGGTATTTCAATTCATACCGCTTATGTGTCATAATCATTGGCATGTGCCAAACATCCCAACATACATTTTCATATTTTACACCCAACGTTATTACCCCCGTTTGTTCGCAACGTTATAACATGTGTTGGGCTTGTCAAAATTCAGCCCAACTTTATAAACATGAGGAAAAGGGGAAATCAAGAACATGTAATACATAAAGGTGTGTGGCGCATGAACTTGCAATTTGGCGATTCAACTAACATATAACATGGGTCACCTGAACTTGCATTCGAATCAAAGTATGACTAAGTAGGTGATATATGAAATGGCATAGTTTAGGAAAATACAAACTTGTGTTTAAACATGTTAACTTGGCATAATATCGACCACAAAACTAGCATGTTATATATTCATCAAAATGTACAATTTTTACATCTAATCATATAGCCTATTTCAACATGAACTTGCATAGTTTATGAAACCCAAACGATGTTTGACATAGAACCAATTATATTTTGCAAATAAACATGAACTTGCATAGTTTATGAAACAAAGATCCAATTATACTTGCAAACATATATCTAATTATACTTGCCAATAAACATAAGAATGATATCATAGGTTTTGGGTCATGTAGGCATAGAAGGTCTATAACATGTTTACATAAATTCTAATTTAGACTAAGGGAATATACATAGTCCATGCCATCGTCATATACAAAAAGGGATCAATTTCTAGTTTTTGCCACAAACTTGCAAGTGCCATTGTTTTCATATACAATTGTTCAATAGGCTTGCATCAATCAATTTATGCCACAAACATCAATACACAAGTCATGGTAGAACCATTACAGTACACAAAAATTATAACAACACGATTCTATTTTCATTTACATCGAATCGCATCACAGTTTTTATTCATATTCTGAAAGGTCACTATACTTACAACGTGTGATGAATTCTTGTTTTATGATTTCTGTTATTCTGATTTGGAGATGCTCTCCTTTGGGTAGCAAAATTGCGTTGAATGATTTGACTAAGCTTTGATCTTCTTTTAATTTGATTCGTCTCTTAGGCTTGTTGGCTTGTCTCTAGGCTTTCTAATTGACGGCCATTCCTAGTTCCTCTCCAGCAGCATGACGGCTTTTGTATTCTATTATTTGTGTGAATTTAGGGTTAGACTTGAGTTGTATTTATAGAATTTTAAATTGTTTTGAGCCGTCGATGAAGCTAGGGTGAATCCAGACCATCCATCTCAAGAGAGGCCAATAAGAAAGAGACATGTAAGCCCTAGTGACTCAGCCAAGCATCAGAATTCGACCAGACCCTGACCAGGCCAGCCAGGGCCTGACCAGCAGGTCTTTCTGACCTGGGCGCACTTGGCAGGTGTGCTAGGCCAAAATTGTACTGGCGCACTTCCCAAGTGCGCCAGTTCAACTTTGTTCTGGCGCACTTCACAAGTGCGCTAGTGCATTTTGACCCGTTTTCCGGTTTTTCTTCCCAACTTCGTTCGTCCATATCTTCTTCATACGATATCCGTTTTACGCAAACTTGAACTCTATCTCAAGCAGAATTTCGAGACGAACGCAATGGCATAACCCATTTCCCTTGATTTCATCATTTATAATTAATTATACTTTAATTCGTGAAGCTTAACGTTATAGAATTCATGGGGTGTTACATTCTCCCCCACTTAAAAGGATTTTGTCCCCGAAATCTTCAAGTTAGGAAGAATGTATATCCTACCATCCCACAGTCCATCTACTCAACCAACAAACACAGGCATCCACTATCCTTAAAAGACTTCTAATGCTTCATGATCATATGCATAGTGTGTGTACATGTCCTTATCTAATGCAGAAATCAGGCGGTTTACTGATTCAGTTGACCTCCTTAATGCGAATCATGTAAGTGTCATGAATCCATTGTGTATGAAATTTTTTCCTACTCATAATTCTACATGAGTGCACAACTATTCATACAAATGCGACGACCATATGACAGCATACCAAGTTTACAACCATATACAAATAAGAATACATATATGCATATGCAGTATGAAGAGATTGAGCCGATCTAAGACCTAGGTTGTGTGTGTATATGCATCCACGAGCAACCGCTAGCAACCACTTGCAACCACTTGCAGCCATCAACCATAACATGTTTCAAATACATGTTTACATCCAAAGGGGTTTCTACCTAAGGATAAAGGATAATATCAAGGAGATATACCTAAAAAGATAGATACAAGCATAACTTAAGAAAAAGAGAGGTCAAAGATGTACCCTCAAAAAGAAGAGGGTAGGCAGCGCGTATTCTGTCCTTAGTTTCCCAATTCGCGTCTTCCTCGGCGTCGCTCCACTGAACTTTAACGAGTTTGACTTCGCGGTTGCGTAGATTTTTCACTTCAGTTCCTATGATGCGGGTTGGAACTCTCCTCACAGTTGCTTCGCGTTCCACTTCGGCTTCTTCTAGAATGCTTGGCTCCACCACTTCCGCTGATTCATGTAGACATTTCCGGAGATGAGAAACGTGAAAGACGTTGTGAATTCCAGCCAATCTTTCAGGAAGATCTACTCTATAGGCCATTTTCCCAATCTTCTCGATGATAGGGAATGGTCCTATAAATCTTGGTGCTAGCTTTCCTGCGGATCCAGAGAGAACGACGTTCCTTAAAGGGGATACCTTAAGGAAAACCCTGTCCCCAACCTCAAACTCAAGGTCGGTCCTTCTCTTGTTGGCGTAGGATTTCTGTCTGTCTTGGGCTGTCTTCATTCTCCTACGTATCAAGTCCACTTTCTCTGAAGTTTCTGGAATCATGTCTGGTCCAAGTATAAGCTTATCTGTAGACTCCCACCAACAAGTTTGTGATTTGCACGGCTTTCCATACAAGGCTTCGAAGGGTGCCATGACGATGGTAGCTTGGTAGCTGTTGTTGTAGGCAAATTCCACTAAAGGATGGTGATCCTCCCACGTCCCTCCAAAGTTAAGAACACAAAGTCTTAAAAGATCCTCTAAAACTCTATTCACCCTTTCCGTCTGGCCATTTGTTTAGGGGTGATAGGCCGTGCTCAAACATAGCTGTGTGCCTACATCTTCTTGCAGACTCCTCCAAAACTCACTTGTGAAAATAGGGTCTCGGTCACTAACAATACTGGAGGGTATCCCATGGAGTCGAACTATTTCCTGGAGATAAAGAGATGCTAGAGATGAGGTTGTCCTTCTACTCATGATAGGTATGAAGCGGGCGCTTTTAGTAAGCCTATCCACTATTACCCAAATGCTAGTGTTGCCTCTTCTCGACCTAGGTAGTCCATCAACGAAGTCCATTGAAATTCTATCCCACTTCCACTGTGGGACCTCTAGAGTGTGAAGTAGTCCTCCATGCTTCTTTTGTTCCGCCTTGACCCGTTGGCACGTCATGCACTTAGAAACGAAATCTTCCATGTCTTGCTTCATGCTGCTCCAAAAGAAAGTCCTTTTTATATCCTTGTACATCTTATCACCGTCAGGGTGTAAAGTCATCTTGGAATGATGCGCTTCCTCGAGAACCTTCTTTGTTAACTCCCTTGCTTATGGGACGCATAATCTTCCATCTCGTCTCAGCCAACCCTTATTATCGATGGCGTATCTACTGAGGTGACTAGAAGTCTCACCCCTAATAAGTTTATCAATCACATCCGCAAGCTGAGGGTCTTCACGTTGTGCAGCCCCTATTGAGTCTAAGAGAGTAGGGCGTACTTCGAGAGATGCTAACAAACCCGGTACAAAATCCGAGGAGGGACTAAAGTTAAAACTGGCTATATACTCCAAGTTTTGCCTTTCCACAAAGAGAGGGCTTAGGGTCAGTTTCTTTCGGCTCAACGCGTCTGCTACCACGTTGCCTTTTCCGGGAGTATAAGAAATTTCAAAATCATACGAGGCAAGAAACTCTATCCATCTTTGCTGCCTAAAGTTAAGATCCTTCTGGGAGAAGAGATATTTCAACGATTTATGGTCAGTGTATAATTCAAACTTCTCGCCTAGGAGATAATAGCGCCAAGACTTAAGTGCAAAGACGATGGCGGCTAACTCAAGATCGTGGGTTGGGTAGTTCTTTTCATGAGCCTTTAATTGTATTCCTCCATAAGCTATTACCCTTCCTTCTTGCATTAGAACATCGCCTAGTCCCGTTCCACATGCATCTGTGTATACTGTGAACATTTTGCTTCTGTCAGGCAGAGTTAGAACTGGGGCTGTTGTGAGAGCCCTTTTTAATCGTTGGAAAGCAAACTCGCAGTCCAAATCCCAAGTGAACGCCAGATTCTTCTTTGTTAGCCTTGTGAGTGGGGCTGAGATTTTCGCGAAATCCTTAATAAACTTTCGATAAAAACCGACTAGCCCAAGAAAGCTTCGAACTTCGGTTGCATTTCTTGGTGTCTTCCAATCTTGTACTGCCACCACTTTCGCGGGATCCACAACCAACTCTTCTTTGGACACAATATGCCCAAGAAACCTTACTTCTTTTCTCCAGAAGTGACACTTGGAGAATTTGGCTTTTGGTTGATATGCACGGAGAGTATCCATGATTTCTTTCAGATGCTGAGCATGTTCTTCCTCACTCTTTGAGAAGATTAAGACATCATCTACAAAGACAACCACAAATTTGTTGAGGAATTCTATGAACACCCTGCTCATTAGGTCTACAAAATAAGCGGGTGCGTTTGTCAAGCCGAAAGGAATGACAAGCCACTCAAAGAAACCGTCTGGGGTTCTGAACGATGTCTTATCAATGCTGTCTTCAGCTACTCTTAGCTGATGGAACCCAGTTGCCAGATCAAGTTGGGAGAAGACCGTCGCACCTACAAGCTGATCAAACAAATCGTTGATTCGGGGAAGGGGGTGCCTATTTTTCTTGGTCAATTTGTTTATCTCCTTATAGTCGATGCAAAGGCGAAGCAAACCGTCTGCTTTAGTTGCGAACACCACTGGAGCACCCCATTCTGAAATGCTCCATCTAATGAACCCCTTTTCGAGAAGATCTTTAACCTGCTTACTGATCTCCTTTCTCTCCCTTGAAGCCATGTGCCTGACAGGTAAAGCTATAGGCTTTGCGTTATCCACAAGATATATGCGGATGTCTATTTCCCGCCTCGGAGGTAAGCCTTTCACTTCCTCAAAGACATCCGGATATTCCCGGACTACTCTAACTGATTGCAAGTTCTCATCAGAAGCATCAAGCAACTCTAGATAACTAAGCATAACTGCATTCAAAGGATTACAAGAAATTTCTAGAGTATTACCAAGCCGAGTCAAGATTCTAACTACTCTTTTCTCACAGTCAAGAATGGCACTATTACTGGATAACCAGTCCATTCCTAAGATCAAACCATATCCCGAGAAGCCCAAAGCAAAGGCATTACAACTAAACTCAATGCTAAGAATAGAGATTTTCAAACCCAAACAAACCAATGACAAGTAAGCGGAGCCCCCAATTGGATTTGAAACTACTAAGGGATCTTCTACCATACTAGTGTCCAGATGCAGAGATTCTACTAAGGCAGATTAAATAAAATAGTGTGATGCGCCAGAGTCAAAAAGTGTACGAACTGGATGATCATAAAGATAGACTACACTTTCTACAGAAATATTACTACCTCGTTCCTACTGAGCTGCCACTAGCGCATGAACCTGACCCCCTGAAGTGGATCCGGCTTTCATCACTGCCCTTTCTTCTTTGGGCAGTCCTGAGCTTGGTGTCCAGTTTCTCCACAATGGAAGCAACCACCCATCTTCGCCTTCCTTTTCCGGCAGTCTTTTGATATATGGCCCACAATGCCACAGAAATTGCACCTTCTCTTCTCACGGGGCTTATTGTTCTTCCCTCCTTTCTTGAAGTCTGTTTTCTTTTCTTGTAGTCCTTCTTTCTTCTCTTCCCCCATAGTTTCTTTCTTGCCGTGGTCTTCCTCGTGTAGCAACGCCATGTCCACCAGGTTTTCATAAGTTGCACCCTTGGATACATAGGTCATGGCAAGGTTGTGTAGAGGCTCATTCAAACCCTTGACAAAGCAAAGTGCCTTCTTGTGTTGGGTGTTTACTAAGTCTAGCCCAAATCTGGCCAGCTGATTAAACTGATTAACATATTCCCTGATCGTCATGCTACCCTGTTTCAGAGTTAGAAACTTTTCCATATGCAGGCTTCTTTCGGCTTGGGAGAGGAATTTCATCTCAAACCTTGTCCTGAAGTCTTCCCATGTTTCCACCGCCCTCTGAGCATTAGTAACTTCCTACCAATCGGAAGCTTCATCCTTAAGTAACCACACCGCAAGTTGTATCTTTTTCCTGTCATCCACTCCAAAGATGACAAACAAATCCTCAGTCTCCTTTAACCAGTTTCTTGCTCCAACAAAAGATTCTGTCCCATAAAAGTCTTTTCCACCCATAGCCTTGAAGTCTCTACATGTTTTTGCGAAGGCATTTCCAAGAGGAGGCGGAGGAGGAACCGCGGCCACTGGAGGAGGGATGTCTGCTAGGCCCGCGCCATTGGCCTTTGCTTCTAAGTACCTCCTAAACCAGCCGGGAATCGGTACTCCTTCCGGAAGGTTAAGGTTTCCAGACATGCTGAAACAGAAAGGAAAGATTCAAAACGAAGGATAGAGAAGGATATATAGGGCACATGGCTTTGGGGGATTTTGTCTTTTTGTAAATATAACACTTTTTTCTAAAAAAATGCTTCTTTAAACTTTCTTTTTGAAAACAATTTTCAAAAACTTTTATCTTGTCTGGTAAACCTATGCTCTGATACCAAGTGAAACACCCCACCTCCATTAAGGTCACTCACAAAGTGAATGCCTTAACTTTGGTGGAGGTTTATTAGTAAAATCCATAGATGAACTCAAGACAGATATAAATACACATATTTTAAACAGCGGAAACCAAACAAACTATTATTTCATCAATACGTGTATCAAACAAAGATTTCCATAATTGTCTCAAAGTACTTTCAACATTACAACCTCATAACTGCCTTGATTATTAAATAAGCATGAAAACATAAATAAAGTGACAAAAATCCCCATAGTGATATCCAAAGCCATTATCCAAGCCAGAAAGATCCAAATCATACATCTACGTTCTTGGTGATTGTAAGGAGCCTGACTGAGTTGAGCTGTTTCCTCCCTGTTGACCTGGGGGGGAAACGAAAGAAAAGAAGACGAAAAGAAAATAGGGTCAGACATAAAGCCTGAGTAGATCTAGTAACTCTTCAATATGTGAATAAGAAAAGGGTATGATGGATGTAAACTAAAAATAGGAAAGTGTCACAAGCTAAGGAAGTGTCGAATGTACTATCACACCCATATATATCTCTGCACCTATTTGAATTCATTCTAACTGGCACCCCATGGTGAGGGTGAAGTGATCCCCATTCTTATTAAAGATCGGCTCCTACTCACGTTAACATGTGTCACACGACCCCCAAGAATTGTAGATACCTATGCTGGTCCCACCATGGGGTGTATCAAGACCCATGCTGGCGGCCCCGACACAAAACTAGAAGACATAGGTTATACTACTGGTGTCCCCAGTGCCCTGGTTGTCTGCTCCGGAGTGTGTGCACGCCCGCACACCATTAGACCGGCACTGTGCACCCACCGCCGTCGTTTGACTGCTTACAATTAGCCCAGTAATCGTGCCCCACCCTGCCTAGTTTCAGGGTACCGTTGATACCTAACTTTGGGTTACTGCTGAAACGGTTCCCTCGTTACCAGGATTTTCTAGTCAAACATGTTAAGTGGTTAAGTGTCTGTATTTACCTAACCCCACCCATCAATTCTTGTTAACATGTTGAATTTGATTAAGTGTTATAGTTGACTTAACCCTACCATCCATCCTTAGCCTCTTAGGAGCACCGGACCACTCACATTAGACAGGTATTGCTACGGTTACTGGATGTGCCGGTCGGTTCCTGGCAGGTTTACACCGTAGCTCAGTCTAACCTCGGGTCCTTATTGGGCTTAATGCTTAACCACCCACATTGAATAGGCATTGTTGTGACTACTGGACAGCCGGGTGGGTCCGGGCAGGTTACATCACAACTCAATCCAACCTCGAGTTAAGAATATCGTGTTTTCTAAATTTACATATTTTATTACTTTTCAACTATATGTCAATGTCATATCTTTTATTTTTGGGTATTTCAATTCATACCGCTTATGTGTCATAATCATTGGCATGTGCCAAACATTACAAAATATATTTTCATATTTTACAGCCAACGTTATTGCCCCCGTTTGTTCGCAACGTTATAACATGTGTTGGGCTTGTCAAAATTCATCCCAACTTTATAAACGTGAGGAAAAGGGGAAATCAAGAACATGTAATACATAAAGGTGTGTGGAGCATGAACTTGAAATTTGGCGATTCAACTAACATATAACATGGGTCATGTGAACTTGCATTCAAATCAAAGTATGACTAGGTAGGTGACATATGAAATGGCATAGTTTAGGCAAATACAAACTTGTGTTTAAACATGTTAACTTGGCATAATATCGACCACAAAACTAGCATGTTATATATTCATCAAAATGTACAAATTTTACATCTAATCATATAGCCTATTTCAACATGAACTTGCATAGTTTATGAAACCCAAACGATGTTTGACATAGAACCAATTATATTTTGCAAATAAACAAGAACTTGCATAGTTTATGAAACATAGATCCAATTATACTTGCAAACATAGATCTAATTATACTTGCCAATAAACATAATAATGATATCATAGGTTTTGGGTCATGTAGGCATAGAAGGTCTATAACATGTTTACATAAATTATAATTTAGACTAAGGGAATATACATAGTCCATGCCATCGTCATATACAAAAAGGGATCAATTTCTAGTTTTTGCCACAAACTTGCAAGTGCCATTGTTTTCATATACAATTGTTCAATAGGCTTGCATCAATCAATTTATGCCACAAACATCAATACTCAAGTCATGGTAGAACCATTACAATACACAAAAATTATAACAACACGATTCTATTTTCATTTACATCGAATCACATTATACTTTTTATTCATATTCTGAAAGGTCACTATACTTACAATGTGTGATGAATTCTTGTTTATGATTTCTGTTATTCTGATTTGGAGATGCTCCCCTTTGGGTAGCAAAGTTGCGTTGAATGATTTGATTAAGCTTTGATCTTCTTTTAATTTGATTTGTCTCTTAGGCTTGTTGCCTTGTCTCTAGGCTTTCTAATTGACGGCCATTCCTAGTTCCTCTCCAGCAGCATGATGGCTTTTGTATTCTATTATTTGTGTGAATTCAGGGTTAGACTTGAGTTGTATTTATAGAATTTTAAATTGTTTTGAGCCGCCGATGAAGCTAGGGTGAATCCAGACCATCCATCTCAAGAGAGGCCAATAAGAAAGAGACATGTAAGCCCTAGTGACTCAGCCAAGCATCAGAATTCGACCAGACCCTGACCAGGCCAGCCAGGGCCTGACCAGCAGGTCTTTCTGACCTGGGCGCACTTGGCAGGTGCGCCAGGCAAAAATTGTACTGGCGCACTTCCCAAGTGCGCCAGTTCAACTTTGTTCTGGCGCACTTCACAAGTGCGCCAGTGCATTCTGACCCGTTTTCCGGTTTTTCTGCCCAACTTCGTTCGTCCATATCTTCTTCATACGATATCCGTTTTACGCAAACTTGAACTCGATCTCAAGCAGAATTTCGAGACGAACACAATGGCGTAACCCTTTTCCCTTGATTTCATCATTTATAATTAATTATACTTTAATTCGTGAATCTTAACGTTATAGAATTCACGGGGTGTTACACTCGCTCTCCGATTTCCGTGCCATTAGTCTGCTTAATACCACTTTTAAAATCATCTCTCGCTAATCATCTTCAATCTGTGATTTCTGATCTTATTGGTGTTGAGCAATCAACTTTCATTCATGGATGTTGCATTTTCGATTGTATTGCAGCTACTCAAGAGGTAATTTCTTACTGTCACAATACTAATACACCAGGTGTCCTCCTAAAATTAGACTTTTCAAAAGCGTTTGATTCAGTAAATTGGGAATTTATTTTACAAAGGTATAAGCATAGGGGTTTCTCTCAACGCTGGTGTAACCGGATTGACTGTATTCTTAGAACTAGTCATTCAACCATTTCTATTAATTGCAGTACCAGTGGTTTAATTAAATCCAATAGGGGGCTACTTCAAGGAGATCCATTATCTCCTCTCATTTTTGTGTTAATTGCAGATGTATTCAACCAAATGGTCAAGAGAGTGATCGCAAATAACTACTTTGATTGTATTCACCTTCCAAACGCTTCTCAAGAAATTTCTAATCTTCAATTTGCTGATCATACAATCATTTTTTCTTCTCCTCACCTTAATCATATTCACTGCCTTAAAGTGGTGCTTTATGTATTTGAGCTTATTTCGGATCTTTCCATTAATTTTTTCGAAAAGCTCAATTATAATGTTAGGTAAAGATGACCATTTAGACCCTTCCATCTCTTCTATCCTCGGTTGTTCGATTCATAAGTTTCAAATAGTTTATTTGGGAATTCCTCTTAGACCTACCAAACTTCATAGATCGGATTGGTTGCCTCTCATACATAAAATTGAACAGAGGTTATCTTCGTGGAAGGCTAATACTTTATCCTCAACTGGTCGTTTAGTGTTGGTTAAAGCTGTATTATCTGCTTTGCCAACTTATTGGATGTCTTTTCACAAGCTACCTAAGTGGGTAATCTCGAAAATTGATTCAATAAGGAGTGTTTTTTTATGGAATAGAAATAAGGTCAAAAGATTGGACAACTGGAAAACTGTGTGCTTACATATTGATCAAGGGGGTTTGGGAATAATTAACCTCTTGAATTTCAATTTGGCTTTATTATCAAAATGGTTATGGCATGCGGTTTCTCCAGGTTCCTTCATATGGAAAGACTGGATTCTTTCTGTTTATTATTCCAGCAACTCTCACCTTGTATTGCACGCATTCCCCTATGTTAAACCATCTCCATTTTGGTCTGGTGTAATTTCTTGTATTCCTCATATTAGAACTTGTTTCATGTCAGGCTGGGTGATGGGGATTCTTGTTTATTCTGGCATGATATTTGGCATGGTCATGCCCCTCTTTCTCAAGTTTTTCCTGCTCTTTTCTTTAGGATTTCCAATGAGTTCTCTTCAGTGGAGAGTTTGATTCATAATGGCCCCTCTTCTCTTTGCCCTTCATCATTATTTGATGTTCAAGTTCTTGATAATCTCCTGGATATTTCTAGTTTGATTTCGCAAACACATATCCTTCACTCTCCTGATTGTTATGTTTGGGCTCTATCACCAAGAAAGGGATTTTCAATTGCTTCAGTGTACAATTACATCAATTTTTATGGTAGGTCTTTCTCTTTTTCAAGGCTTTGGAAAATTCGTCTGCCTCCAAAGGTTCTCTTCTTTAATTGTTGCTTAATACATGGTAAAATTAACACGAGGGCTAAGTTGCATAGGCTCAATTTGATTGATGATCCTCACTACGCTTTTTGTGCAAGTCATGTAGAATCTATTGATCATCTTTTCTTGGAATCCGAGTTCTCTTTCCCTATTCTTGCTGCCACTTGGTATTTATCTGCTCGGATTGGTAACTAACATATCATCACTGTTTGATTATTGGCAATACTGTGCTGTCAGCAATGCTTTAGACTCCTTTTTATTAATATATTGTTGGTGCATTTGGAAAGAAAGGGATGCAGTTGTATTTAACAAACCCCTGAAGAAGTTTGAAGGTTTATGCAGACTCATTATTTACTACTTTCACTCTTGGACAGGACAATCTTCTTCAGCCAGGTTTATGCTTGCTTTGCCAGCGAATAATAGTCCAGCTGAATCAGTGGGTTCAAATCATGGAGACTTGAGTCCTACTTGCATTAACTTGGTTATGGTTGCATGGTTTAGTCAGTTCTTATGTGGGTTTGTATTTTGGCTTGAATATGCACTTTGTTTTACTGTAAGTCACTTCTGGGTTGTTTTGTTTCTACTGTAAACGTTGATATGGTGGGTACTTATGTATAATTATCTCTCTTTAGAACTATTAGCCACCAATTGGGCTTGTCAACTGGGCTATATATATTAATATTATGCTTAATCGGCTGTGCAGTTTCGTGCTACACATCCGTCCTACTCAAAAAAAAACCTTTGTATTTGCAAGATATGATCTAAGAGAATAATATATAACTCTGAATTTTCTTAAAAGCGGTAAATTGTTGTGTATAAGTAATTGGCCCAGTAAACGATGAATCAAATATTATTGGTAATTGGAAGTTATCATTGGAGGACATGGTAGATATGGTTGTCCGTAAATATGTGTGTTAGAATATTCTACCCGGTATATTCATTATGAGAACAAGGAGTTTTAATATAAAGAAATTTTAATCTTGAGTTTGAAAATATACAAGATGTCGAATAGGAGAAATTACGATTCCATTTCCTTTTCGAGGACGAAAAGTTTTAAGGGTGGGTGAATGTCGTGATTTGGAATTTTGAACCAATTTAAAATTGGAATTTTTAATACATGATTTGATTTAAATTTGAATTTGAATTTGACATAAATATATATGGTTAAGAATATTTAATTATTTTGATAAGTTAAATAATAGATTTTATTTGAATTATAAATTTAATGAATGAGAATGATTATTAATAAGTTTGGATTTATTTTTCGTTCGATCGGATTTGTCAAACTGTAACATGAATTAGTAGCATTAGAATTAATTGTTGCCTTTAGTTTTCACAGCATTTAAAAGAAAGTGCTACCAAAAGATCTTTTGTTTCCTTAAGACATGTGTTAAGACAGATGTCTTTATGCACGCTCCCTTTCATGCATGATTGCCACTTTCCCCCTTATGTGACTTTACCTCCTTACTCCTCCTTTCCTATATAAGGAGGCTCTTTCTCCATTTTTTACCATCCCATTTCATTTCCTCCTTTTTACCTTCTTCTTAAAGCTTATAGCCATGGTTTCCATGGCAAAAGTCTACCTTTTTTCCCCACCACCTTGCCAAAGTTCGTCATCCTCCTCCTCCTCCTCTTATAATAGGAAGAAAGATTAGTACATATTATATTATATATATTGGTAAAGAAGATGTTGCGCCGAAATACTGTCCGACGGTTCGCCCGCTAGGCTCGTCTACCGTGAAGATTTGGAAAGTTGTTCGGTGAGAACTCCTTAAACTTCTACACCACTTTAATTTACGTTAATTAGTGAAGAATTAGTTATAATTTAAATAGGTAACTAGTGTAATTAGTTTGAACCGATTATGTATGTTAATGGTTGATGTTTGTTGTGATGGATAATGGTTGTGTAGTTTAGAACACACACATGATTAAGCGTTAATGTTATAACGCTTGTGCATAGTTATTATTTATTCAATTATGTTGATGATGGTTGTCATGGATATTTTAAGATATTTGTTAATGTTGTTTCACACACACCATGACGCAACAATTATGGTACAAGATTTGTGATCGGCTAATCTCCTTTATAATTGGTAATGATATTATTATTGAAATCGAAGGTTAAATGTTGAGAATGACACATATACGAATACATATATATTTATGAAGTCTCTTTAAAATCAAAATAAATAAAATACCGGAACGTTCTAGGATGACAGAGAGGATAGTGTCTAGGCTTGGGTTTGGAAAATATAGTTTTCTGATCTTCCTAGCTATGCCTAACTGATCCGGCGGATGGGATGGTTAATGCAAGGTCTAATTATTTGAATTTAGAGATAAATTGGAATTTAATTTATTAAGTGAAAAAATAAAAGCTGAATTTTAAACCCAAATTAATTTGGAAAATCAATTAAATGATTTTGAATGGTTTATGTAAGTATATAATGGTTGTCTAAGGTATTTTGAAGCCAATTTCAATTCCAAGTTATAATTTTCAAGTTGTATTTGACATCATTTCGAAAAATGACGCTTTAAGTTTAATTATCGACCGTAACTATAAACTGCCATTTCTAATATATTAAAAATACGAAAAAAAATGTAAAATCATTATAAATTGTGTAAAAGTGTTTTGAATTGGAAACTTTAAGTTTTATCTAAGATAAACGATATTTTGATCAAAGTGGTTAGTATAACTATTTTGTAACACTTTTGCAGCGTTTTTGAAATGTTATGGTAACATTTCTTTTGAAAACATTCTTTTTTGGAAGTTTTAATCCGTAAATTTATTCCTGAATTATAAATAATCATTTTTAAATGATTTGAGAAATGTTTTGAAGGTTTAAAGGTATTAAAATATATATTTTATGGGATTTAAATTGATTTATTTAACAGTAAAATGGGTTTTCAAAATTTAAATAAGTGGATATGGTTGGAGATAAATCTTTGGATGTTTGATATTGATTCGATAGATGATGACTCTTACTATTTGGGTAATTTAAAAGGTAGTTCCCCATTATTCCGCTTATAGTATGAGTTGGATACGGAGATTAATATTGAGGATAAGTTGATGATATTTCTATCCAGATCTAATGTCAAAGAGTTGTATAAATCTTTTAATTAAGATAAGGGTTCCTAATTTGATTGAGATAAGTTGGATAGAAATAATATTCGGATATTTGATATGAAATTCCATGGTGTAAACAAATGCTATTTGAGGAATTTGGAAGATATTATTATTATTATTTCGTTATTCCTCTTATGCTATTCGTTGATTACGAGAATAGATATCGAATATAAGTAGATACAATTTCTGTGTAACTTATGTTCAAATCGATTGATTTAGTTTTTTTCGTGAGTGATATCTTAAATAATATTATTCTTAAGACCCGATGAATTCAGTTGGGGTAATTCATATTGTAATTTACGATTTAATCAAATCTTTGATTTGAGGAAATTAAAAGTAAGGAATTGGAAAGGAAGTATAATCTTTTAATTAAGATTAAAGAATTGAATGTTGGAAAAAAACATTTTAATTGTGAACTATGGTTGAAATAAGGATTAAGGGGTTTCAAAAGAAACTGGATTTGGATAATGAGTTATCAAATGAAAAGATAATTGAGGTTTTGAGGCTAAAGTATCTTTGATACAGGATAAGTTAAAATATGGAATTTGTTAAAGATAATTTGAGAATAGATTTAAAGAGGTTTAAATTAACAAATCCAAGATGGAGGGAGATTGGTTGAAAGCCTACGTATTTCGTAATTGTGTCTTTTAAAATTGCGTTTATTATTCGTGAAGACCCGGATCAGAATTATGTTTGAAAACCATTCCAAGAAATAATACGACGTTATGGAGCAATTAAAGACATTGGAGACGGCATTGAAGACCAGGACCCTTCATATCGTAAGGGCGACTTGCTGAATGTCTCGAATGGCTGGCTCCCATTCACAGATGGATTTTATATCAGTTAAGTGGCAAGAAGCCCGAACGTGTGGGAAGGAATTCCGGATTCTTATTTCGTTCAAACCCAGAACGGACTTGTATGGATTATGTGTCTGACATTGTAATTAACTGCGTAGCATTGATCTTTATTAATATATATCTGCTTGGTGGCAGAGAATATTATCTTGCTTAACACCCTTCTCTGAGACGTATGAACTTAGAGGTTATGTATTGACGGAAATCAGTGATGCGCGGTGAATGGACAATGTGGCGTACTTAAGTTATGTGATGAGCTATGGATGATCAAAGCATGGCTTATTTAATCGTAGCTTTGTGTATATCGTGACCTCGACAAACCTCACACCCCGGATTGATGGTAAACTAGTGGTCAGGTCTTTATGTTCGTTTCGTATGTTCGGTGTACCAGGATGTGAAGATGAAAGGGTTCCGCAAAGTCCCCAGTTTGGGACGCTATTTGTTGGGAACTCTGATTCATGTATGGTGGGTTAGTATAATGGAGTCCGAGTCTAGACGTTATCCGCGAATACTGTGATGATGCGTGCAGGGAATTAAGTGAGCCCAAGAATGATCTTTCGAACCAGGAACCATCATGCTGGAAACCCAATCTCCACTATGAGCTCGTACGGTTTTGATGTATAGCATGCTGGTTACCGACATGATTGTCAGTATAATGGGATGGGGCATTATGCTGGCTAGGATTAATACATTTATTTGCAAAATGGTTTTCCACACTATATAATAGTATTAAAAGAGGATTTTCACGTATGAAGGCATTTTTGGTTATCATAAGGCAAAACTAACCCATCCGGTGTGCGCTTGCATTATGTGATATGGGACGAGCTTATGATAGCTTCATTTTCCAAAAAGTCATTACGAATTTTGATGCACGGCTATTCACATGGAGTAAGCCCGTTCCGCGTTAGCGGCGTGGTCCGGTGAATTTCCCGATATTAAAGTAAACCCTAAAAACAACTGTTTTTGGATTCGCACACCAGTCCCATGACTGACATGGAGTTTATTGTTCCCTCACCTAAACTCTGGGTGCCCATTATTTTGCATGTGCAGCCAGCAGTTTGTTTCGCAGTTTTATCCCTGGAGTCGGTTGGTGCAAGAGTCTGGTTTAGCTGGAGCTATTATGTGTTGGAGCATTCGTATTCTTCCGCTGAGTTAGTAGCTTTTCCGCTGTCTAATCGATGTACTCTGATGTATCTCTTGTAACTCTGGTGTAATGTTATTGTAATGATAATGGAAAAGTTCTTTTTATTTTGTACAAATGTGTAAGTACCCCTAACAATCCGTCTTTATGAACGGTTTAAGTTGGTTTAATTACCGGCAAAAACTGAGAAAAATGTTGGGTCGTTACACGGTCTTTTCTAGAAAGATTCAACACGGCCATATCATCAATCGATCAACCCGAGCCATCAATGGTGCTTATGGCCATCATTATAGGTGTTCAGAACCGATCAGAGCTCAGGATCTCTTTAACCAGAGACCCTCCTAAGGACATTGAAGATTCTTATGCCGAGGCCTGAAGGTTCCTTCGGCAAGAAGACACCATCATTGAAATGGAGAGTCTCAGGGTGTTTGCTACCAAAGAAGGAGGTCCATCCAACATCAATAGCCAGAATAATGGAAAAGGAAAGGTCTCGGAAAAGAATGCTCGCAGTGTGTGAACCTAGAAAGAGAACAAATACGATCAGTACACCGAGCTCAATTTCTCTATGCTTAACGTCTACCTTGACATACGAGGATCTCTGCCCTTTCGAAAACCACCTCGAAGGGAACCTACCCAAAATGAACTCGAATCAGGGAAGCGATGCATGTACCACAACATGGCTGGTCATGCAGCCAGTGAATGCAGGTACTTACACAATCTCATCGAGGAAAGGGTTAGGTGTGGAGAACTGCCCGAATACGTCAAAAAACCCACACAAGCCTTGCCGCCACAACCTTCTACCCAAATTCCTTAGACCGGTGCCTGAGCTCCAAGAAAAGGAAAGGGCCCTGAGCCTAGCAATCGCAACATCATAATTAATTAGATAAAAATGTATTTTTGTTGTTTTTTTCGTTTAATAATGAGTGATGCTGAAGTAAACACGGACGAGGATTGCTCCTAGGCATACTTTAGACTCAACTGTCACTCTTTTAGAATTTGTTTTACTTTCCTGTACTGGCTCTTAAGCAGCAATAATTTTTCCCTTCGAACATACAATACGTTTGAACAAACCTAAGCCGAGCATAGTAGGCGCTCGCCAAAAACTCAAACATGGTCAGTGTTAGCCACCGTTATCAAATTGCGGTCGATACTTGTAACGACCCGTGTTTTTCGGCCATTTGAATATGAATATTTAAATTAGTTTTAAATATTTTATTTGGAATATTGATGGAGTTTAATATTTATTTCATTATTTAAACGAAGTTCGAACGTTATATATATATATATAACTATAAATCGAGCTTGAAAATGGCGTGCAGTTCGTAAATTCGAATTTTGAACTTCAACTGAGGATACAGGATTCGATATAAGTCGGATTTCTGTGAAACAAGCCATGTTGGGACTGTATTGACGATAATTTTCATATGAAAGAGAAAAATCCTGATTCTGTGTTATAAATTGCAAGTTATGGCTAAATCAAAATTTGAAAAAAAACGCTGTGGAAATCGTTATTAAAATATCGACCTTTAAAATGGCCGTTTTGCAAACGGACTCAGATTTCGACGAAATCAGTTTCATTGGAACCGTATCGTTAAATTATTGTCAGAAAATCAAACTACATGAAAAATCAATGTTGTATGTGACCACAGCAACCGTAAACGTCCGTTCAAATTCTATAGCGCGTAGTTAAATTAATCGAGAAATATTGGAGTGTAACTTGAACAGACGATCGAATTAGGCCACGAAACCAGTTCCTTTGAGTTTGTATTGTCGATTAGAGTCAGGATAGGCATATAGTTTGTTATTTTTAGAGACCGGATAATTTGGCGTTGAAAAGGGTAGTGCGGTACGCGGTAAAAATAGCCTGCCGGGGAAACAGTCTCAGAATGCGACGAAACCGGTGCCGTTGGGTTCGTATTGAAAAGTTATTGTAAGATTTGAAAGTTTCAAGTTGATTTGATTTATCTGGTGACAATGAAAAAATTAAACACGTGTTTATTTATGGTTTTATAAAGGAATTTTTTTCATACGACATCGGATCTCGACGAAACTTGTCCCATTGGGTCCGGAATACGTTTTTACATTAAGAATAGTTTTTTAATCAGTAGACGGAGGTCGTATGTAGCGGATTTTTGAACTACTTTAGGACGAAGTTTCGTATAATAATATTTAATAAATCCACACGTTATATAAATACCCCACCAGTGATTCCCACTGCGTCAAACCCTAAGAATTGGTCAACCCCATTCATTCAGCGCCTCCACTTTCATTTTTAACGGCCACGACCTTCCCATTCCTTTCCTTCTTCAATCTACTCATCCACACACCAAACTGTGCATCTCCGAAGTGGGAAACGCTTCAGCTCACCGAGGTCAACCATCTAACCGGCGGCGATGGCGTTCTAAGCCGTGGTCTGGTCGGAAATTGAGGCGATAGGCGTGGTAATTGAAGGAGTTTTGCGAGCGAAAGGCAGGGTTAGGGGGTGAACTATTTCTGGTGGTGATAGATGAGGCTGGGGCGCCTCTATTGCATGTGTCTGATGAACTCCCGATCGCCGGAGCAAGGCGCAACGATCGTAGGGTTTAGGTCCGCATGGGAACAATGAAACCATCTGGGTATTTCTAAACGAAGTGAAGCAAGGGTTGAGCGCGGAATTTGTCTTGGCGTCAATGCTGATTGGAAATCACGAAGGGGATGCCTGGACCGAATGCTTTGAAGCAGGTAGCTAGTAATCAAAACATATGGAGGGTAGGCCAGGACAGTATCATGTAATGAAGGTTTAGTTATTTACTATTTAGCATTTATAACTTAAACGATGGTCAATCATATTGGAAAATAAAAACCGTGAATTTGTGCAGAAACGAAAAGAAGATGAAGGGGGGTGGACTTGTGTTGGTTCATGGTATGAGTTCCTAAAGCAGGAACAAAGGGAAGGCGAATGGGTAGATCCGAGAGGAAGGAATAGAAAGGAAGTCGGGCCTGCTGGTTAAAATCTAACCTAAGTAATTTAATTTAATTTAATTAATATAATTAAGAAGATGTGTTAGTTAAATTAACTTTGTTTGGGAAAGATGCAGGTCCGTGCTTTCTGAATACAACTGGGAAAGAAGGCCTGAAACCAGAATTCGAAGAAGAAAGGACGATAACAAAAGCAGTTTAAATGAACAGTATATCTAAAACAATGAATTGAAGATGGTATTTGGCTGTTAAGTTCTTGATCCAACTTATTGGTTTAACAATATGATTAACTTTTTAAACTATAGTAAGGAATTTAATAACTTCTTATTGTTATAGGTGGTGGACTGAAATCCATTACAGCCGTGAAAGGAAACATACGGGATTCAAACTAAGAGAAAAGGGGTTGGCTAATGTAATCCTTAACCTAGAGTGATTAAACTTTCTTTTTAATAAGAGTATTAAAAGCCAATTATATTATGAATTAACCCTATCGTATTAAATCGGGACTGAATGTGCAGAAATGGACAAGAATTTGGAATAGCAGAACAAAAGAGAGGGAGTATCGACCGTAATTGTTAAGTATGTAAGTAGCGGGTTTAGCTAAGATCAATTAGTGAATTAAACAATTAATTAGTTATAATTAAAAGAGGTATTTACTTAGACTATGGATTGTTATGCAGGTTTGATGTTTTGTCATTGCTGAACAAAAAGAAACAGTGATGGAAAAAGGATCAGCCCTGTTTATTCATCATGTGATTAGTTAAATAAAAAGTTAATTATAGTATCTGGGAAATAAATTAAATTTTAAAATGCTAATAGCTCACCTATATATCAGAATTGGACAAAGCTGGTACCGTTGGAACCGCAGTGGCGAGTACTACACTTTGGAACAAAACTGGACAAGATTGGAGTCAACTGGGAATTTTAATTAAATTAAACACCTGTTTAATTTAATTAAAACCAACTGTTTCAATGATAATTCAAAACAAGGTGAGTTAAACTCACTCAGTTTTCCCATTTATATTTTATATAAATTGGGTTTTTATTTTGTGTGCTCTGCTTGCTAATGGTTGCCTGTTTGCTAGTTATACATTTGTTGGTTGATTTAACTGATGAAATTAAACTGTGTTTAATTTCAGTGAAATACCAAATTGTTATTTTAACGATTGGTTCCAATAAAGGTAACTCACCTTGGTTGGTCACGTTTACAAAATAAACGTGTTAAAATGGTTGAATTGTTCGCAGTGATTGTGGTTGATGTTAAATGATCGTTATTTATCGTTATCAGTTACATGAAATCAGAATGATCTGACTTGAGATAATCGTGTGATTCCAGGGAAGAACAGGTTGGAGGGACCCAACCGGATCCCTCAAAGATATTATTTATTTGTTTTCATCTTATCACATATGAACTATCCTGTTTGGATTGATTAATTTGATGGTTGATTATTGAATATTCAACATCTGTTTGTTAAAACCAATGGGCAGTATTGGTTGGGTATTTGGCAGTATATGGCCTATAAAATTAATTCGTTTTATAAATATTGATTCAACGTCAGGTGAGTCGATATAGATGAAGTTATAAAATTTATTTTATGACTGGAGATGGATTTTGAAATATATTATTTTGAATAAAAGTTATTTAAGAGAATTAAATAAATATTTTGTTTATTTAAGACTTTGATTTATTTTTAATCGATTTCATAAAGTAAATTCTGATGTAATCAGATTTATAAGTATAAGGTAAGAAATAAAATCGCATAGTTAAACTTGTAAAATTGTTTTGTTAAGAAAACAATAGATGGAATTATTTAAATTTATTATATAAATTTAAAGAGAGGGTTAATTGGAATCGAGTTTTTGACGTAATTAAATCGACTGGTTTGAATTGGAGCTGGTTATCAAATAAATGTGTTTTGATTAAAATAGTTAAATGAATTTTGTTTAAATTTTAAATAGTGTTTTTAAAGGGATTTACTATTTATTTTAGCTAATAAAGGAATTAACTACTTTACAATGGATAATGATTAAAGAAAAGTATTATCGTGATTAATAGTGATTTAGGAAATTAGTTTTAATTGGATAAATGTAAAAAGTGATCGATGTTGAAATGGAATCGAATTAAATAGTGAAAGGAGTTTATAAACGGTTTTTATCTTTAAAAACCGAATTTTTACAACTAAGTTATAAAGAGGGATTTAGGCGAATACGATGCTTAAATTATGTTGACTTAGTGTTCAAATTAAGTTAAAAGGAAAGCAAGATGAAAAGGGTTTAAATTAAACCAGAATGTTTTTGAAACAAGGTTGTTAATAAGCGATGAGGGTTATATTGTTAATCCCAAATTAACGTTTCCTTGAAATGGAATTTAAAAAAGGGAAATTTAAATAAGGTTTCCAAAGTGGAAATGGTCGAATAGATTTGAAAGGAGATTGGTAAAAGTGAATTTGGGTAAAGAAGTGGGTCGTAGGATTGTGTAACCAGATCCAATTCATAATGGAAATTGTTTTGAGACTGGAATGAAATATTGGGTTTGATTACAACTTATATTTATCTAAGGGTTAGAACGTTGTTGATCAAGGTCTGAGAGGTAATTAAAATACCCCACCTTGAACAACATCGGGATTATCTGAAGATGATATTAGTTGGTAATCGTAAAGGAAGTTCGTGAAAATACAACAAATGTTTTGGAGGAGATTGAAGTGGAAATTTAATTGTACGTTATTTCACTATGGTTTTGGAACATTAAGATATTAAGTAAGAATTCAAATATCGTATTTTTGAATATTAAAAGAGTTAGAAGCTTTAATTTAACCAAAGTGAATAAATTTGTTTAATTAAAAGGCCAAGTGATGCTGAATACTGAACCAGTGAACTCATTGGAGTGTCATGATTGAAACACTGTATATTTTGATAGTTAAAACACCGACTATCAAATATGTTCAATATGATTGTTGTTACGGAAAGACAGGGATCGAATTTATTCGAAAACCATTCCGACCAACAAATACGTGAAGATATCAGAAGATGATCGAGATAGAGCATTGAAGACCGTGGGTTTTCATACACGGAAGAACCACCAATATTCTCTGCCTGGCAAGTAGAGATAAGCTGTGTTTCGGTCGTGGTTGGAATCTACATGTTGCAAGGACTTCTCGCTACTGATCCATGGGGTGATTCCTATTTGGATGCGGTAGGAGAGTGCCTTCGGTTCATCCAATTCCTGGATAACTTGTATGGACGAGTGTCTGACAGAGTATTTCCAAAGGGCCACGTACGTTGATTTCTCCAAACATGCTATAGTTGTTGGCGGGGAATTGTCGTTCGCTTAGCTTCCAGCTAGGGTATTTTTGTGGACGTCAATTAGTGATATCTGACGGATATGACGATGTGGCATTCAAAGTGAATGGTGACTAGATGTTCAAAGATAAATTCTGGCCTCAAGCCTCATCAACCGGGAAATGACAAAAATCGGGCAGGCAGCATGGCTATGTGGGTCGCTCCCATTATTGTGTATAATCACCTATCTAGAGAAATTCCTATTTGTTTTTCTTAAATTTGTATTCGATGCTGTCCCTTTTCGGGAGGCGGTTGCTGATCCCAACCGTCGGTGATATACATTCGATACACTCAAGCGAAATAAGAGGTCGGTCATGTGAGGGCCGGGTTGCAAGAAGTTCTTGTTGAACCCAGTGTATTCGTCTCTAGAGATACACTATCGTCAGGTGGTCCCATACCTTGTCATAGTTGGAACCCAATCTCCAATAAGCTCCCGTGGTTTTTGTTTGTATACTATATATGTGGAGCGTGAGATGCAAGCGTTCCATTAGATTGTTATTTACTTGTATTTAGACATTATTATAATATCAGAAAGGATACTGTTTCAAAAATGTTTTGGGTTATCATAAGGTAAAAACCGTCCGTGTTTATGTGTGGATTTGGTCTTACGATTATCCTTTTCTTTTTGAAAAAATTTTGAACTTTAAAATCATGGTTGGATGATTTACCCTTACTACTGTGCGAGTTTATCTCACTCTGGTTCACCAGACTGACCCGGTGTTTTGTAAATGCTCGGGTTAGCCCGGGGTGTACAGGTTCAGGTTATTGAATGCTGTGAAGTCCAGAGACGAGCTCGAGATGTTCAAACGTATGATATTATATAGTTACTATTCCGCTGTGTGTTGTATATGGGAACAGGATATTATAACTGTCCCATTGTATGTTTTACTCTGATACTGTAAGTATTTTTTTAGTTCTCAATAATGATTTATTTCTGTATTATATTTTGTTCCACTGCATTGTGAGACTCTATGTTGTGTTGTGTCTTCTTCTTCTTCTATTCTTATATTTCTTTCTTTCTTATCTCACCCTCTAATTTCTTTCTAATAACTATCTAGTGTTTCGGTGCTTGGAGGGTCGACATGAGTTATGGTAAATGTATTTATGTCGATTTTCAGGGCCGAAATCCTTGGGTCGTTTCAGTGGTATCAGAGCCAGGTTAAGTGATTACCTTGGCTCTGTGGCGTGACTCAATAGAGATGGGGTTAGCAATACCCTAGATTGAGTTGAGTGTATATATACGAGTGAACGTACTTGTACATTTTATAAAAATTTGTTTTATATTGTGGAGATTTACTGGTTGAGTTGTTTAGGAGTTCTGATCAATCAGTTTGATCCACTGTATCGATAGGGATTTCTAAACACTCAAGTATGATAAACCGACGCAGTATGTTTTGGAAGAGGGTAAATGAAATGATTTTACCCAAATTATATTTAATATAAAAGAATGATTAATATTTGAAGTATTATAGTATATTGGATGTGTTAGTTGATTATAATTGAAACGGTTATATAAGTAACCAATTCGAATTCGTATAAAATAAAAGAAGATTTATTAAATCTGAAATTAAAATCAGAATTGGAATTAAAATTCCCAAAAGTGGGAAAGGTGACTGCAAATTATCTTGGATTGAACATATAAGAATTCTAAAATCCTGGGAGATTTTAAATTGTTTACAAGCATCGTGAATTTTATTTTGAAATAGATTTCAAAATGAAAGTGTTTAAAAATTGGAGTTTTGAAAAGATATAGTATTGAACTCACTTCGATAGCTGGGAAATAACTCTGATGATGCTGGCCACATCATCAGTGTTCATTTTCGAGTTGTAAGTGACGAATTACTACCAAAGATTTTTTCCGAATTATTTTGGAAAAAGGAAGTTGTTTTGAATCCCGAAGGGGAATAATTTATTTTAGAAAAACTAAACTGTTTAAAACTCCCAGGAGAGATAACATGAATTAAAACAAATTGAAGGAATCTGTGAAAGCAAATACGAATTGAATTGAAACCAATTAACTAGAAATTTAATCGAGATATGATATATCAAGTAGAATCAGATTTGGAATTGTGAGACAGGAATCTGAAATGGTGTTGGACTGGTAAGTTAAGAGTCGAAATTAATAATGGATGGAAATGGAGTTAAGAATGGGATTTTACTTGGACGCGTAAAGGATTTTGTTGTGAGGATAACATTGGAATTTTGTCTGAAAATGCATTTGTATATGTTGACAGGGCAGCAGATGAAAAGAATATGATGATATGCCCGACGAAAAGGTATACGTTTATTTTTATATGGGTTTGGTGATTTATGAGCCGATTTGGCAAGCCGCTTGGCTGTTTTATTTTCTTTTGGATTGGAGAAGGCCTAGAAAGGCGAGTTGGAGTTGTGCCGATTGAGCCGTACAGAGGAGGTGCTGGCGAATTTTTTCGGAAATTTAAGGTGTTAGAAAATTTTCGATATTATTGAAATTATTATATATGGTAATAAATCAGTCTTCGATTAAAGTAAATTGGATTTGGAATTAAACGGGATTTGTAACTTTCTTCTTACCTTAGCAATTTCGAGGACGAAATTATTTTAAGGGGGGGGGGGGGGAAGAATGTAACGACCAGTGTTTTTCGACCATTTGAATATGAATATTTAAATTAGTTTTAAATATTTTATTTGGAATATCGATGGAGTTTAATATTTAATTCGTTATTTAAACGAAGTTCGATTGTTATATATATATAATTATAAATCGAGCTTGAAAATGGCGTGCAGTTCGTAAATTCGAATTTTGAACTTCAACTGAGGATAAAACATTCGATATAAGTCGGATTTCTATGAAACAAGACACGTTGGGACTGTATTGACGATAATTTTCGTATAAAAGAGAAAAATCCAGATTCCGTGTTATAGATTGCAAGTTATGGCTAAATCAAAATTTGAAAAAAAACGTTGTGGAAATCGTTATTAAAATATCGACCTTTAAAATGGTCGTCTTGCAAACGAACTCAGATTTCGACGAAATTAGTTTCACTGGAACCGTATCGTTAAATTATTATCAGAAAATCAAACTGCATGAAAAATCGATGTTGTATGTGACCACAGCAACCGTAAACGTCCGTTCAAATTCTATAGCGCGTAGTTAAATTAATCGAGAAATATTGGAGTGTAACTTGAACAGACGATCGAATTAGGCCACGAAACCAGTTCCGTTGAGTTCGTATCGTCGATTAAAGTCAGGATAGGCATATAGTTTGTTATTTTTAGAGATCGGATAATTTGGCGTTGAAAAGGGTAGTGCGGTACGTGGTAAAAATAGCCTACCGGGGAAACAGTCTCAGAATGCGACGAAACCGGTGTCGTTGGGTTCGTATTGAAAAGTTATTGTAAGATTTGAAAGTTTCAAGTTGATTTGATTTATCTGGTGACTATGAAAAAATTAAACGCGTGTTTATTTTTGGTTTTATAAAGGAAATTTTTTCATACGACATCGGATCTTGACGAAACTTGTCCCATTGGGTCCGGAATACGTTTTTACATTAAAAATAGTTTTTTTATCAGTAGACGGAGGTCGTATGCAGCGGATTTTTGAACTACTTTAGGATGAAGTTTCGTATAATAATATTTAATAAATCCACACTCTATATAAATACCCCATCAGTGATTCCCACTGCATCAAACCCTAAGAATTGGTCAACCCCATTCATTCAGCGCCTCCACTTTCATTTTTAACGGCCATGACCATCCCGTTCCTTTCCTTCTTCAATCTAATCATCCACACACCAAACTGTGCATCTCCGAGGTGGGAAATGCTTCAGCTCAACGAGGTCAACCATCTGACCGGCGGCGATGAAGTTCTAAGCCGTGGTCTGGTCGGAAATTGAGGCGATAGGCATGGTAATTGAAGGAGTTTTGCGAGCGAAGGGCAGGGCTAGGGGGTGAACTGTTTCGGGTGGTGATAGATGAGGCTGGGGCGCCTCTATTGCCGGTGTCTGGTGAACTTCCAATCGCCGGAGCAAGGCGCAGCGATGGTAGGGTTTGGGTCAGCATGGGAACGATGAAACTATATGGGTATTTCTAAACGAAGTGAAGCAAGGGTTGAGCGTGGAATTTGTCTTGGCGTCAATGCTGATTGGAAATCACGAAGGGGATGCCTGGACCGAATTCTTTGAAGCAGGTAGCTAGTAATCAAAACATATGGAGGGTAGGCCAGGACAGTATCACGTAATGAAGGTTTAATTATTTAATATTTAGCATTTATAACTTAAACGATGGTCAATCATATTGGAAACTAAAAACTGTGAATTTGTGCAGAAACGAAAAGAAGATGAAGGGGGGGGTGGACTTGTGTTGGTTCATGGTATGAGTTCCTGAAGCAGGAACAAAGGGAAGGCGAATGGGTAGATCCGAGAGGAAGGAATAGAAAGGAAGTCGGGCCTGCTGGTTAAAATCTAACCTAAGTAATTTAATTTAATTAATATAATTACGAAGATGTGTTAGTTAAATTAACTTTGTTTGGGAAAGATGCAGGTTCGTGCTTTCTGAATACAACTGGGAAAGAAGGCCTGGAACCAGAATTCGAAGAAGAAAGGACGATAACAAAAGCAGTTTAAACGAACAGTATATCTAAAACAATGAATTGAAGATGGTATTTGGCTGTTAAGTTCTTGATCCAACTTATTGGTTTAATAATATGATTAACTTTTTAAACTATAGTAAGGAATTTAATAACTTCTTATTGTTATAGGTGGTGGACTGAAATCTATTACAGTAGTGAAAGGAGAACATACGGGATTCAAACTTAGAGAAAAGGGGTCGGCTAATGTAATCCTTAACCTAGAGTGATTAAACTTTCTTTTTAATAAGAGTATTAAAAGTCAATTATATTATGAATTAACCCTATCGTATTAAATCGGGACTAAATGTGCTGAAATGGACAAGAATTTGGAATAGCAGAACAAAAGAGAGGGAGTATCGACCGTAATTGTTAAGTATGTAAGTAGCGGGTTTAGCTAAGATCAATTAGTGAATTAAACAATTAATTAGTTATAATTAAAAGAGGTATTAACTTAGATATGGATTTTTATGCAGGTATGATGTTTTGTCACTGCTGAACAAAAAGAAACATTGATGGAAAAAGGACCAGCCCTGTTTATTCATCATGTAATTAGTTAAATAAAAAGTTAATTATAGTAACTGGGAAATAAATTAAATTTTAAAATGCTAATTGCTCACCCATATATCAGAATTGGACAAAGCTGGTACCGTTGGAAACGCATTGGCGAGTACTACACTTTGGAACAAAACTGGACAAGATTGGAGTCAACCGGGAATTTTAATTAAATTAAACACCTGTTTAATTTAATTAAAACCAACTATTTCAACGATAATTCAAAACAAGGTGCGTTAAACTCACTCAGTTTTCCCATTTATATTTTATATAAATTGGGTTTTTATTTTGTGTGCTTTGCTTGCTAATGGTTGCCTGTTTGCTAGTTATACATTTGTTTGTTGATTTAACTGATGAAATTAAACTGTGTTTTATTTCAGTGAAATACCAAATCGTTATTTTAACGATTGGTTCCAATAAAGGTAACTCACCTTGGTTGGTCACGTTTACAAAGTAAACGTGTTAAAATGGTTGAATTGTTCGCATTGATTGTGGTTGATGTTAAATGATCGCTATTTATCGTTATCAGTTACATGAAATCAGAATGATCTGACTTGAGATAATCGTGTGATTCCAGGGAAGAACAGGTTGGAGGGACCCAACCGGATCCCTCAAAGATATTATTTATTTGTTTTCATCTTATCACATATGAACTATCATGTTTGGATTGATTAATTTGAGGTTGATTATTGAATATTCAACATCTGTTTGTTTAAACCAATGGGCAGTATTGGTTGGGTATTTGGCAGTATATGGCCTATAAAATCAATTCGTTTTATAAATATTGATTCAACGTCAGGTGAGTCGATATAGATGAAGTTATAAAATTTATTTTATGACTGGAGATGGATTTTGAAATATATTATTTTGAATAAAAGTTATTTAAGAGAATTAAATAAATATTTTGTTTATTTAAGACTTTGATTTATTTTTAATCGATTTCATAGAGTAAATTCTGATGTAATCAGATTTATAAGTATAAGGTAAGAAATAAAATCGCATAGTTAAACTTGGAAAATTGTTTTGTTAAGAAAACAATAGATGGAATTATTTAAATTTATAATATAAATTTAAAGAGAGGGTTAGTTGGAAACGAGTTTTTGACGTAATTAAACCGACTGGTTTGAATTGGAGTTGATTATCAAATAAATGTGTTTTGATTAAAATAGTTAAATGAATTTTGTTTAAATTTTAAATAGAGTTTTTAAAGGGATTTACTATTTATTTTAGCTAATAAAGGAATTAACTACTTTACAATGGATAATGATTAAAGAAAAGTATTATCCTGATTAATAGTGATTTAGGAAATTAATTTTAATTGGATAAATGTAAAAAGTGATCGATGTTGAAATGGAATCGAATTAAATAGTGAAAGGAGTTTATAAACGGTTTTTATCTTGAAAAACCGAATTTTTACAACTAAGTTATAAAGAAGGATTTAGGAGAATACGTTGCTTAAATTATGTTGACTTAGTGTTCAAATTAAGCTAAAAGGAAAGCGAGATGAAAAGGGTTTAAATTAAACCAGATTTTTTTTGAAACAAGGTTGTTAATAAGCGATGAGGGTTATATCGTTAATCCCAAATTAACGTTTCCTTGAAATGGAATTTAAAAAAGGGAAATTTAAATAAGGTTTCCAAAGTGGAAATGGTCGAATAGATTTGAAAGGAGATTGGTAAAAGTGAATATGGGTAAAGAAGTGGGTCGTAGGATTGTGTAACCAGATCCAATTCATAATGGAAATTGTTTTGAGACTGGAATGAAATATTGGGTTTGATTACAACTTATATTTATCTAAGGGTTAGAACGTTGTTGATCAAGGTCTGAGAGGTAATTAAAATACCCCACCTTGAACAACATCGGGATTATCTGAAGATGATATTAGTTGGTAATCGTAAAGGAAGTTCGTGAAAATACAACAAATGTTTTGGAGGAGATTGAAGTGGAAATTTAATTGTACGTTATTTCACTATGGTTTTGGAACATTAAGATATTATGTAAGAATTCAAATATCCTATTTTTGTATATTAAAAGAGTTAGAAGATTTAATTTAACCAAAGTGAATAAATTTGTTTAATTAAAAGGCCAAGTGATGCTGAATACTGAACCAGTGAACTCATTGGAGTGTCATGATTGAAACACTGTATATTTTGATAGTTAAAACACCGACTATCAAATTTGTCCAATACGATTGTTGTTACGGAAAGACCGGGATTGAATTTATTCGAAAACCATTCCGACCAACAAATACTTGAAGATGTCAGAAGATGATCGAGATAGAGCATTGAAGACCATGGGTTTTCATACACGGAAGAACAACTAATATTCTCTTCCTGGCAAGTAGAGATAAGCTGTGTTTCGGTCGTGGTTGGAATCTACATGTTGCAAGGACTTCTCGCTACTAATCCATGGGGTGATTCCTATATGGATGCGGTAGGAGAGTGCCTTCGGTTCATCCTATTCCTGGAAGACTTGTATGGACGAGTGTCTGACAGAGTATTTCCAAAGGGCCACGTACGTTGATTTCTCCAAACATGCTATAGTTGTTGGCAGGGAATTGCCGTTCTCTTAGCTTCCAGCTAGGGTATTTTTGTGGACGTCAATTAGTGATATCTGACGGATATGACGATGTGACATTCAAAGTGAATGGTGACCAGATGTTCAAAGATAAATTTTGGCCTCAAGCCTCATCAACCGGGAAATGACAAAAATCGGGCAGGCAGCATGGCTATGTGGGTCGCTCCCATTAGGCTGTATAATCACCTATCTAGAGAAATTCCTATTTGTTTTTCTTAAATTTGTATTCGATGTTGTCCCTTTTCGGGAGGCGGTTGCTGATCCCAACCGTCGGTGATATACATTCGATACACTCAAGCGAAATGAGTGGTCGGTCATGTGAGGGTCAGGTTGCAAGAAGTTCTTGTTGAACCCAGTGTATTCGTCTCTAGAGATACACTATCGGCAGGTGGTCCCATACCTTGTCATAGTTGGAACCCAATCTCCAATAAGTGCCCGCGGTTTTTGTTTGTATACTATATATGTGGAGCACGAGATGCAAGCATTCCACGAGATTGTTATTTACTTGTATTTACACATTATTATAATATTAGAAAGGATATTGTTTCAAAAAAAAATTTGGGTTATCATAAGGTAAAAACCGTCCGTGTTTATGTGTGGATTTGGTCTTACGATTATCCTTTTCTTTTTGAAAATATTTTGAACTTTAAAATCATGGCTGGATGATTTACCCTTACTACTGTGCGAGTTTATCTCACTCTGGTTCACCAGAATGACCCGGTGTTTTGTAAATGCTCGGGTTAGCCCGGGGTGTACAGGTTCAGGTTATCGAATGCTATGAAGTCCAAAGAAGAGCTGGAGATGTTCAGACGTATGATATTATATAGTTACTATTCCGCTGTGTGTTGTATATGGGAACATGCTATTATAACTGTCCCATTGTATGGTTTACTCTGATACTGTAAGTATTTTTTAGTTCCCAATAAAGATTTATTTCTGTATTATATTTTGCTCCACTGCGATGTGAGACTCTATGTTGTGTTGTGTCTTCTTTTTCTTCTATTCTTGTATTTCTTTCTTTCTTATCTCACCCTCTAATTTCTTTCTAATAACTATCCAGTGTTTCGGTGCTTGGACGGTCGACATGAGTTATGGTAAAGGTATTTATGTCGATTTTCAGGGCCGAAATCCTTGGGTCGTTTCAATACTTGCCACCATGGTTAATCCTCCATAAGCCGAGTATGAATGATACTCGCCCCTTTATATAATCCGAGTGCACTTTCCACTCGCCAAAATTCACAATACTTGATTATCACCTATGAAAAGTGGTCAGTGCTTGCCACCGTCCCTAAGAACACGGTCAATGCCTTCCACCTTATATAACCGACTCCATAAGACGAGTCTAAATAAACTTATACAAACCGAGCTAGTTAAAACTTGCCATAAGCTGAGTATAGACGACACTTGCCACTTCGTAAGCCGAGTATTGATGATACTCGTCATCTCTCTAAGCTAAGTGTGATTACCGCTCGTTAACTCTTTAGGCCAAATACAGATAAAGTCCATTCCATTAAGCTCACAGCCGTCTCTAAACCGAGAATGGACCACATTATCCTTGTAGATATTGAATACTTCAACAAAGACTACCTTCATACCTCGGTCGGCCTAAATATGGGCTTCGATGGTTGTCGGTTTTCTGGCCTTAATACGATCTACACCGATCGTCGGTTTTCTGACCTTAATACAACCATCCGGATCATCGAATTTATGGACTTAATATGGTTCGGCGTGACCATAGCTACTCGAACATTGAGCTCCAGTACAACATTCAGAACACACCTTCCTCTACCAAGAAAGATGTATTCTGAGGGGCAAGGTGTTGACCAACTTTTTGGAAAAAGCTGTCACGGCTCAACGAATCGAAGCCCAATGCCAAAAGGCCTACCAATTCAGTGCCAACTAGCTCCAAAAGACAACTTTTTTTACTCCAAAAACCCCGAACAAGAATTGACCTGATCCGTCCCCACTCAAAGCAGCGACACGGTACTCTCCGACATAATTGTTGTAACGACCCGGGGGAAAAGGTCGACGCTCGAATTCTCGACAACAATACATAAACCCGTATCACTTGCCAAAAACCCAAGTATCGAACCCCCAGATTGTCATGAGAAAGAATTTAGATGATGAGAAAAGAAAGAAAGAAATATTAGAATAGAAGAAGGAAAAAGAACACATCAGAATCTCATAGCGAAACGAATAAAATATAATATATCAAATCTCTTTATACAAAAGAATTGTATATACATACCAATCATTAGAGTACAGAATATATCAGACACAGCGGAAAACAACTTTATATAACTAACGGCGAAGCCACCTGCTTTCAGCTCCTGAAACTCCAAGCGAAACCTAACCTGGAACAAACTCAGTCTGACCCGAGCACATTTAATTTAAAACAAAATACACCGGGTCAGTCTGGAATACTATAAGTGATAAATTCACAGCAACACACACTTGTTTAACTTTGGAAAATCCTTTATGAAATCAAAGGATAATAGTAAGACTAGCCCACACATAAACACGGACGATTTTTACCTTACTATAACCCAAACCATTTTAGAAATCGTAACTTCATCTGATATTACCATAATGTCTAAATACAAATAAATAACAATCTAGTGGAACGCTTGCATCTCACGCTCCACATATATAGTATACAAACCAAACCGCGACGCTTATTGGATATTGGATTCCAACCATGACAAGGTATGGGACCACCTTCTGAAGGTGTATCTCTAGAGGCGAATACTCTGGATTCAACAAGAACGTCTTGCAACCCGTCCCACACATGACTGACCACTCATTTCGCTTGATCTAGAGGAACGCTTGCATCTCACTTTCCACATATATAGTATACAAACCAAACCGCGGCGCTTATTGGATATTGGGTTCCAACCATGACAAGGTATGGGACCACCTTTCGAACGTGTATCTCTATAGGAGAATACATTGGGTTCAATAAGAACGTCTTGGAACCCGGCCCGCACATGACCGACCAATCATTTCGCTTGAGTGTATCGAATGTATATCACCGACGGTTGGGATCAGCAACCGCCTCCCGATAAAGGGACATCATCGAATATAGATTTAAGAAGCAAATGGAATTTCTCTAGATAGGTGATCATACACCCTAATGGGAGCGACCCACATAGCCATACTGCTTGCCCGATTTTGGTCATTTCCCGGTTGATGAGGCTTGAGGCTAGAATTCCTTTTCAAACATCTGGCCATCATTCACTTAGAATCCCACATCGTCAAATCCGCCAGATATCACTAATTGACGTCCACAAAATATTCTGTTCGTTAAGCTAGAGAGGTGCCCCTCTCTACCACTAACAGAAATACATTTGTAAAAATCAACGTACGTGACCCCTTTGGAAATACTCTGTCAGACACTTGTCCATACAAGTCATCCAGGAACAGGATGAACCGAAGGCACTCTCCTACCACATCCAATATAGGAATCACCCCATGGATCAGTAGCGAGTAGTTCTTGCAATCTGTGGATTCAACCACGACATAATCACAAACCAAATAACTCTGGTTGCAAGCCAGAGAGATTTGACAAGTAGTCCTTCCGCTTATGAAGATCCACGGTCTTCACTTGCTCCGTCTTCAATCGACGTCTTCACGTATTTGTTAGTCGGAATGGTTTTCGAATATAAATTAGATCCCGGTCTTTCCATACCAACAATCGCATTGGTCAGGTTTGATACTCGGTGTTTTAACTATCAAAAAGCAAATGTGTCAATGATTTCACTAATTCAGTACTTGACATGATTGGCCTCTTTAAAATAATTGGTATTTCAACCTTTAATTCTTATATACCTTGTAACCAACATTTTATATTCAAAACCCTTGTACTCATTTCAATATTTCTCGTATGGAACACTTTACTCTCACCACAACCGATTATTATTCCTCGATAATAGTTAAGCCGTTCAAGTTGGGGTATTTTATTTACCTCTCAGACCTTGATCGACAAAGTTCTTATCTCAGAATAATAGCAGTCGTCACTTAACCACTTCATAAAAACCTTGTTTAACATCTCGATTTCAAATATGGTTTTATAAACCTTTTCATACATTTGAAATCCACATTCAATATAATTTTCTTTACTTAATTCCTATATTTAAGTAAACATTCTTTAGACACAACTTTGTCTTCAAGTATTATTTCATGTATAACATTTTGATTTATAACCTAAATCTCTTGTCAACCAATTTGGTTCCATCTATTTGGCATTTCTAAAATAAAACTTTTTCCATGGATTTTCAACTCTAATCCGGTTATCTACTTATTTAAAATAAAACCTTTTAAACTTGGATTTCATTTCCAAAAATTCTTTTATTACCATTTAGCACAAACATTGGTGTATATTTCCTTTGTATTAGGATCCTTATTTAAATTTCCATCTTTCTCTCAATACACTTATTAACATTTAAGTCGTCGTTTTGGTTCTAAAAACCCCATTTTAATAACCACATTTATGTCCATTACTAATCCTATAAATCATTTACCCTGGAAGTTTTATTCTATTTGAATTCACTTTACTTAATTTAAAACATTAAGTAAAATCTTATTTCAAACTTCACATTCACATTTAGATCTTATTTACATATCTTGTTTTGGAAACTTGTATTTCTAATCCTTTATAACTCGATTAAATTATTTAATTATCAATTTCTTATATAAAATTACTTAAAAAGGCTCAATTCAGTTACAAAATAATTTATAACTTTAAAACTGCGTCGATTCACCGAACGGTCGAAGGACGTATAAAACAACACATTTTAGGCCATTCACTGGCAATTACCCAATCAACACTGTCGGTTGATTCTAAACACAACACAGGTGAATATTTTTTCAACCATCATGTCCAAACAGGTTTCACTACCATATGGGGTTTAAATCAGTTCATATATCAATGATATGAAACAAACAAACGACATATAAAATATTTGAGGAATCCGGTCGGATCCCTCCAACCTGTTCTTCCCTGCACCACAGATCGTTAGGCATTTCATAACAATATATGAAATAAATTTCATATGATCGATTAAATCTAATAACAGCAACCAATCAACGATAATCAGCCAATAGCAACCAATTTATATTTTTGAAGGTAAATTTTATTTTTATATGAATTTACCACATCACAGAATTCCAGAAGGTGTGAGAATTAACTCACCAGATCAATTCGGTTGGCGGTTGATGCGTTTGAACATTCAAAATTAGATGAATTTTCAACTGCGTCAGATCAGAGCCTAGTCAGTGCCATCGCCTATGCCTCGTCCCTGCGATCCCAACGGATCTAGTTTCGTTGAAATCCGTTAACGTATGAGAAAGTTACACTCGTTTTAATTTTGAATAAATATACGATTTATAATTAACTAATTTATATAAAAAAAAACTTTAATTACCTGCCACATCATTAAAACTGGATCGCCCCCCATTTTCCGCTTCACGCGGTTTCTCCTGTTCCAAACATCCAACCCCAATCGTTCTTTGATGTTCAACCCTTACCCTCAACAGCTCCGAACTTCAGCTCCTCCCCACGACCGCCTGCCACCACGGGAGGTGACCTCCGCCAGTCCACTGACACCACCGTCCCAAGACACGCCCCCACCCTCGACCTCAGCCCCCATCACCTCGCCGTTGGCCTGCATGAGCGCCATGAACGGAAAACACCCCATCAGCCATAACTCCGTCCATATATGACTGGAAACCACGAGACCACCATGGATCTTACCGCCGTCGACACCTTCACCATAGTCCTTTAGCCCCCTGGCCCCACGACCACCAGATTTGCCGGAAAAAGAGAAAACCCGACTGTTACTTTGAAAAACAACCTAAAAATGACCACCTCAGTTCATCTCTCGATTTCTCTCTCCACAGACCACTAGCGAACCTGAGACCACCACCAAAACGAAGCCCTATCTCCCCTCTACGAAACCCCTAAGTTCCCGTCTCCCCAAATCGGCTACAACTCCTCAATTTGAGCCAAATACGAAAATGGATTTCTCCAGTTTTAAGCCGATTCCGGCCACCACAGGTGTCCGTTCACCCCCAACTTTTTGCTGTAGGTAGGTAAGGACCCGATCTACCTGTTTGCTTCAGATCGCCTATGCATATTTTCGACGGATTGAAAGATATAATTAAATTTGTAAAGAGGGGCTTTATTGCAAAATTACGTGAGAATTTCTGATTATGGAGGCTTGGGTTTCATGAAGGGGGTTTATATAACCGTGAATATTAATATTTTAAGTCGACGTGACAAGCGATGTTGACTAACGATTTTTATTTCGTACCTATCGCTATTTCGAACATCGTTTATTCGCTGTTGTGCTCACATACGAACCCCGTTCGAGATGCGACTGGACATCATAGTATAATTTGATGATACGGTCCTAAGGAAACTTGTTTCATCGAATTCCGAGTTCGTTTGCTCGTATGGCCCTCGTTCATGTTCAATGGTCGTTTTCATTTGCGTTTTATTTTTCCATGCTCACAATTAACCCCGATTGACGCGCCACTAGAAATATAACAATAATTTACTGTTGCGGTCCCAATAAAATTTATTTCGTCGGAAATTGAGGTCGTTTGAATAAAGGCCCTTTTATAATTGGCCAATTCGAATAGAATAAACCTATTTTAAAATACCTCAATATAATATTATTAAAATATTGAAATTGGCCTTACACGACCAGAATATCGTATATTATCACAATAAAATAACCCGGGTTGAGTTTAAAGCCAAAACGATATTATAAATATTTAAAAAACCCTTTATTTAATATAAATAATGATAAAATATATAAAGGAAATTCCGCAGCGACCTTTTCAAAATTTGATTTGGACATAAAATAAAATCTACAACACGAAAACTCGAATTTTCTCTTTCATTAGAAAAATATTACCCAACAGACTCGGACGTTTCTTCTTTCGAGAAAATCCAACTCATATTGGGCCCTGTATAGTTATCTAAAGTTCAAAACGTCAAATTATGAACTGCCGCGCCGCTACAGCTCGTTTTATAATTAAATTAAACGTTACAACTATGTTTTAATAACGAAATCACCACGATATTTTAATATAAACCATATGTAACCCCTTTAAATCGCTCGTTCGCATTATATGGAAAAATCAACATTTTTCCAAATTTGCCGAAAATAAAATATTATTCCATTATTAATATAATTTAAATATTCACAACAACTGGTCGAAATCGATTATTTAACCCAAATCAATATTTTAAATAAATAAAATATCTCAAATAAAATGGCCAAAAACATGGGACGTTACATTCCTTCCCCCTTAAAATAATTTCGTCCTCGAAATTGCTAAGGTAGAAAGAACGTTACAATCCATTATCTTTATAATAATATTTAATTTAACACTCGATTTTTATTTTCAAAATAAATCCAAATGGGTTTTAAAACCAAATTATATCAAATAAAAGAATCTTCCAAAAAAATTCAAAAAATTTCTAACACCTTAAATTTTCGAAAAATTTCGGCAGAGTCTCACCTGTAAGGAGGAGATCTGCAAAATCGCAGGTTCACGAAATATATATATACATCGACTCTCATGGTCGGAAAATTCAACCCAAACTCAAAACCCTAAATAAAAACCAAAATTTCATATTTGCGTAGGCGTACCTTTTTGCGAGCGTTATTACGTGATAAGCGATATTTTATACTCGAGCTGTCTTAATTATACTGCAGCTCGATTCAAACTGGATTTTGATTAACTCCAGAATTTTCTCTCTTGGATGGATTTTAAAGCTGAACTGGTATTTCTGTACCTGTTTCTCAACTCAAACCAATTCATTAGTCCCCAAAACAATTGTCAGTTATGTTCAAAACATCCATATCATACATATCAACCAATTATTCACACAATTCAATTCACACGAGATTATAATTATTTATAATCACTTCTTTTGTTTCTTTAATTACTCATTCAAATTTATTAAATTTGGATTGATTATTCAACTTATTTACTTCATATTGGTTTCAACCAAATCGATTCATGTTCAGGTTCATATCCGTGAGATCGAGCACACCATCGAAACATGTCATTCAATCAACACTAACAAATCAAAATGATTGCCCATAATATAATAATCATTACTTTTATTATATTATAAAATAAGTTGGGAAAAATACATTTCAAATATATTTTTATATCAAATTACAAATACGCGCTCTCGTATATACACTCAAACTCAATCTAGGGTATTGCTAACCCCATCTCTATCGAGTCACACCACAGAGCCAAGGTTATCTCTAAACCAATAGCTCTGATACCACTGTAACGACCCGGATGAAAAGGTCGACGCTCGAATTCTCGACAACAATACATAAACCCATATCACTTGCCAAAAACCCAAGTATCGAACCCCCAGATTGTCATGAGAAAGAATTTAGAGGATGAGAAAAGAAACAAATATTAGAATAGAAGAAGGAAGAAGAACACATCAGAATCTCACAGCGGAACGAATAAAATATAATATATCAAATCTCTTTATACAAAAGAATTGTATATACATACCAATCATCAGAGCACAACATATATCAGACACAGCGGAAAACTACTTTATATAACTAACGGTGAAGCCACCTGCTTTCAGCTCCTGAAACTCCAAGCGAAACCTAACCTGGAACATACTAGGTCTGACCCGAGCACATTTTATTTAAAGCAAAATACACAGGGTCAGTCTGGAATATTATCAGTGATAAATTCACAGCAACACACACTTGTTTAACTTTGGAAAATCCTTTATGAAATCAAAGGATAATAGTAAGACCAACCCACACATAAACACAGACGGTTTTTACCTTATTATAACCCAAACCATTTTTGAAATCGTAACTTCATCTGATATTATCATAATGTCTAAATACAAATAAATAACAATCTAGAGGAACGCTTCCATCTCACGCTCCACATATATAGTATACAAACCAAACCGCGGCGCTTATTGGATATTGGGTTACAACCATGACAAGGTATGGGACCACCTTCCGAACGTGTATCTCTAGAGGCGAATACACTGGGTTCAACAAGAACGTCTTGCAACCCGGCCCACACATGACCGACCACACATTTCGCTTGAGTGTATCGAATTTATATCACCGACGGTTGAGATCAGCAACTGCCTCCCGATAAATGGACAACATCGAATATAGATTTAAGAAGCAAATGGAATTTCTCTAGATAGGTGATCATACACCCTAATGGGAGCGGCCCACATAGCCATGCTGCCTGCCCGATTTTTGTCATTTCCCGGTTGATGAGGCTTCAGGCTAGAATTCCTTTTCAAACATCTGGCCATCATTCACTTAGAATGCCACATCGTCAGATCCGCCAGATATCACTAATTGACGTCCACAAAAATATTTTGTTCGTTAAGCTAGAGAGGTGCCCCTCTCCGCCACTAACAGAAATACGTTTGTAAAAATCAACGTACGTGACCCCTTTGGAAATACTCTGTCAGACACTCGTCCATACAAGTCATCCAAGAACAGGATGAACTGAAGGCACTCTCCTATCGCATCCAATATAGGAATCACCCCATGGATCAGTAGCGAGTAGTCCTTGCAACCCATGGATTCAACCACGACAGAATCACAAGCCAAATAACTCTGGTTGCAAGCCAGAGAGATTTGACAAGTAGACCTTCCCCTTATGAAGATCCACGGTCTTCACTTGCTCCGTCTTCACTCGACGTCTTCACGTATTTGTTGGTCGGAAAGGTTTTCGAATATAAATTCGATCCCGGTCTTTCCATACCAACAATCGCATTGGTCAGGTTTGATAGTTGGTATTTTAACTATTAAATAGCAAATGTGTCAATGATTTCACTGATTCAGTACTTGATATGACTGGCCTCTTTAAAATAATTGGTATTTCAACCTTTAATTCTTATATACCTTGTAACCAACATTTTATATTCAAAACCCTTGTACTCATTTCAATATTTCTTGTATGGAACACTTTACTCTCACCACAACCGAATATCATTCCTCGATAATAGTGAAGCCGTTCAAGTTGGGGTATTTTATTTACCTCTCAGACCTTGATCGACAACGTTCTTATCTCAGAATAATAACAGTCGTCACTTAACCACTTCATTAAAACCTTGTTTACCATCTCGATTTCAAATATGGTTTTATAAACCTTTTCATCCATTTGAAATCCACATTCAATATAATTTTCTTTACTTAATTCCTTTATTTAAGTAAACATTCTTTAGACACAACTTTGACTTCAAGTATTATTTCATCTATAACATTTTGATTTATAAACTAAATCTCTTGTCAACCAATTTGGTTCCATCTATTTGGCATTTCTAAAATAAAACTTTTTCCATGGATTTTCAACTAAAATCCGCTTATCTACGTCTTTAAAATAAAACCTTTTAAACTTGGATTTCATTTCCAAAAATTCCTCTATCACCATTTAGCACAAACATTGGTGTATATTTCCTTTGTGTTAGGATCCTTATTTCAATTCCCATCTTTCGCTCAATACACTTATTAACATTTAAGTCGTTGTTTTGGTTCTAAAAACCCCTTTTTAATAACCACATTTCTGTCCATTACAAATCCTATAAATCATTTACCCTGGAAGTTTTATTCTATTTGAATTCACTTTACTTAATTTAAAACATTAAGTAAAATCTTATTTCAAACTTCACATTCACATGTAGATCTTATTTACAAATCTTGTTTTGGAAACTTGTATTTCTAATCCTTTATTAACTAGATTAAAATATTTAATTATCAATTTCTTATATAAAATAACTTAAAAAGGCTCAATTCAGTTATAAAATAATTTATAACTTTAAAACTGCATCGATTCACCGAATGGTCGAATGACGTATAAAACAACACATTTTAGGCCATTCACGGCCAATTACCCAATCAACACTGTCGATTGATTCTAAACACAACACAGGTGAATATTTATTCAACCGTCATGTCCAAACAGGTTTCATTACCATATGGGGTTTAAATCAGTTCATATATCAACGATATAAAACAAACAAACGACATATAAAATATTTGAGGAATCCGGTCGGATCCCTCCAACCTGTTCTTCCCTACACCACAGCTCGTTAGGCATTTCATAACAATATATGAAATAAATTTCATATGATCGATTAAATCTAATAACAACAACCAATCAACGATAATCAGCCAATAGCAACCAATAGCAACCAATTTATATTTTTAAAGGTAAATTTTATTTTTATATGAATTTACTACATCACAGAATTTCAGAAGGTGTGAGAATTAACTCACCAGATCAATTCGGTTAGCGGTTGACGCGTTTGAACGTTCAAAATTAGCTGAATTTTCAACTGTGTCGGATCAGAGCCTAGTCAGTGCCATTGCCTAGGCCTCGTCCCTGCGATCCCAATGGATCCAGTTTCGCTGAAATCCGTTAATGTATGAGAAAGTTACACTCGTTTTAAGTTTGAATAAATATACGATTTATAATTAACTAATTTATATAAAAAAAACTTTAATTACCTGCCACGTCATTAAAACCAGGTCGCCCCCCATTTTCCGTTTCACGCGGTTTCACCTGTTCCAAACATCTAACCCCGATCGTTCTTTGTTGTTCAAACCTCACCCTCAACAGCTCCGAACTTCAGCTCCTCCCCACGACCACCTGCTACCACCGGAGGCGACCTCCGCCAGCCCACTGACACCACCATCCCAAGACGCGCCACCACCCTCGACCTCAGCCCCCATCACCTTGCCGTTGGCCTGCACGAGCGCCATGAACGGAAAACACCCCATCAGCCATAACTCCGTCCATAGATGACCGGAAACCACAAGACCACCATGGATC
Organism: Allium sativum; assembly: GCA_030737875.1. Classification (NCBI taxonomy): domain Eukaryota; kingdom Viridiplantae; phylum Streptophyta; class Magnoliopsida; order Asparagales; family Amaryllidaceae; genus Allium; species Allium sativum. The sequence goes on along the minus strand of CM060926.1, from coordinate 202,164,448 downwards.
AGATCGTCGTCGACCCCTTCACCATCGTCCTTTAGCCCCCTGGCCCCACGACCACCTGATCCGCCGGAAAAAGAGAAAACCCGACCGTTACTTTGAAAAACAACCCAAAAATGACCACCTCAGTTCATCTCTCGATTTCTCTTTCCACAGACCACTAGCGAACCTGAGACCACCACCAAAACGAAGCCCTATCTCCCCTCTATGAAACCCCTAAGGTCCCGTCTCCCCAAATCGGCTACAACTCCTCAATTTGAGCCAAAAACGAAAATGGATTTCTCCGGTTTTAAGCCGATTCCGGCCACCACAGGTGTCCGTTCACCCTCAACTTTTTGTTGTAGGTAGGTAAGGACCCGATCTAACTATTTGCTTTAGATCGCCTATGCAAATTTTCGACGGATTGAAAGATATAATTAAATTTGTAAAGAGGGGCTATATTGCAAAATTACGTGAGAATTTCTGATTATGGAGGCTAGGGTTTCATGAAGGGGGTTTATATAATCATGAATATTAATATGTTAAGTCGATGTGAAAAGCGATGTCGACTAACGATTTTTATTTCGTACCTATCGCTATTTCGAACATCGTTTATTCGCTGTTGTGCTCACATACGAATACCGTTCGAGATGCGACTAGACGTCATAGTATAATTTGACGATACGGTCCTAATGAAACTTGTTTCGTCCAATTCCGAGTTCGTTTGCTCGTATGGCCCTCGTTCACGTAATGGTCGTTTTCATTTGCGTTTTATTTTGCCTTGCTCACAAATTAACCCTGATTGACGCGCCACTTGAAATATAACAATAATTTACTGTTGCGATCCCAATAAAATTTATTTCGTCGAAAACTGAGGTCGTTTGAATAAAGGCCCTTTTATAACTGGCCAATTCGAATAGAATAAACCTATTTTAAAATACCTCAATATAATATTATTAAAATATTGAAATTGGCCATACATGACCAGAATATCGTATATTATCACAATAAAATAACTCAGGTTGAGTTTGAAGCCAAAACGATATTATAAATATTTAAAAACCCCTTTATTTAATATAAATAACGATAAAATATATAAAGGAAATTCCACAACAACCTTTTCAAAATTTGATTTGGACACAAAATAAAATCTACAACACGAAAACTCGATTTTTCTCTTTCATTAGAAAAATATTACCCAACAGATTCGGACATTTCTTATTTCGAGAAAATCCGACTCATATTGGGCCCTGTACAGTTATTTAAAGTTCAAAACGCCAAATTACGAAATGCCGCGCCGCTGCAGCTCGTTTTAAAATTAAATTATAAATTAAATGTTATAACGACGTTTTAATAACGAAATCACCACGATATTTTAAAATAAACCATATTTAACCCCTTTAAATCGCTCATTCACATTATACGGCAAAATCAACATTTTCCCAAATTTGCCAAAAATAAAATATTATTCCATTACTAATATATTTTAAATATTCACAACAACTGGTCGAAATCGATTATTTAACCCAAATCAATATTTTAAATAAATAAAATATCTCAAATAAAATGGCCAAAAACACGGTACATTACAATTGCTCTCCCGAATCGACCGAGTCGAGCACCTCCTTAAAAATTGGATCGATCAGATATTCCTTGATCTACCTGGAAATATCTAGATGAGTCATTCATTACTTAGTCGGGTTCTCGTGGCATTAAAGACGGTCAAACGCTTCCAGTCAAAGCTACTTTCGATACACCAATTCTCAAGGCATTAAATGCAGTCAAACACTTCTAGTCAAAGTGCTATTTTTGATACACCAAAACTCGAGTGCCACGCAAGCCATAATTCTCAAGGATATTATTACTCAGCAGTGGAGTGGGTCAACTTGCCGCAACTATACCAAGGATTGAGCTCTACGTGTCCAAACTTCACAAAAAGAGACAGACCAGGTTGCATCTCGCTCAGCCCACTTCTTTTCCTATAAATACATCCACACTCAGAATGAAAAAGGGACTTCTTCTTTCAGAAAAACGTGCTCTCTCAAGATAAAACTCCACGGCTAACTCCAAAAATAGCCAACTCTTCTTAGCAACATAGCAAATTTTTGTTCCTCTCCAACTTTTTTCAAAAAGAAGGGATATTGTACTTGTATCAAAAGCAAATCAATATATATAAAGTGGACGTAAGCACCATCGTTGCCCAACCACTATAAATATTCTTTGTGTTCCATGTTTTATTTACTTTTCTGCACTTTGTGATTACTGCTCGTGTGACCTAAGCACGATTGGGGGTTGACTGTCACTAGTGACCAACTTTTGACGTCAACACCTATTTCATGTATTGTTCCTTTTAAAATTCCACCTACCACTACTTTCTCATGTACGTTTCATCCATTCACCATTGTATTTGCGTTGAGTGTAAAAGGAAAATTAATATATATATATATTTAAACATGTTACCATCCATGCATTTCGTTAATGCATGACACTTTATTTCTTTTTTGAAGCTTCCTTCCACTGATCCATGCATGCACATAAATAAATATTAAATGTTGCATGCATTTCATTTATTCATGCATGTTCTTTAATTCTTTTCCTTTCCATACTTCTTCCTTTCCTATTCCTATGTGTTTCCATATTTCTCTCCCTATTCCCCTCATTTTTGAGTCTCCACCTTTTGCATATATAAGGAAGAAGGCACATTTTCTAAAATAAAATAAAATAAATACAAGTTGATAAATATAATATTTAAACATACGTACAAACTTTGAAATCTGAAATGAAAATGAATATGGAATGAATGGGGACTGGTTATGATAATTTTTGTATTAAATTGTATACTTATGGAAGCAACAATAAGTTCAAATTAATAATCCTATTCATGCATTAACAGTGGAAAGAGTAAATGTATGATCATAATTTATTACTTTATCTTTGCACACGTGCAATATATATAATTTATTGCATTGAATTGGGAAGCGGTGAATCAGGTATCTCAATAGAAAATAAAAGGAAACTAACTTGGGCAATAATGCAATGTTCGATTTCAAAATATCAGTCACATGTTCTATTCTTACTTTATATATTAACATATTCGTATTCTTTTCAAGTCTATCTCACTCCTTTCCTATTTCTTTTCTGCTCCCTTTTTTTTTTGCTCCGGATCTAGCCTTTATAAAAAAATGGCAGAAATAAAAAACGCCTTTCCTTCCACCGAAAATTAAAAATCAATCTTTGTTCCTTTTCCAAAACCCAAATCAACCATAGCAGCAACGTCCGCTTACTCTAGATCGTCGTACCTACCCCTTGCCGTCCCGCGAATCTTCGTCTACCACGTTATCGTTGTTGAATATTTAAGGTGATCTCTAGCTCACGATTTAACTTATTTCAAGTGTTACAACGTCAATAGGAAATCTAGTATAATAGAATTTGTTGGTTGTTGTTTTACTTTTTAGATTGTTTGGCTGTTAATTTGATGCTTTGTTGAAATTTTGGCGCCTTAGTTTTGCATTTCATTGTTGTCCCCGAATGTTATTACATTTAAATGCCTAGTTGTGTTTTAAATCTCTCTTCCCCCCCCCCCCCCCAAAAAAATAGTGAGAGAAGATAAATTATATAGACGTATATGTATGGCGGTGATGGAATTAACGCCCAACATGTTTAGTCATAGGTTTCTTATTTTGTCAACTTCTCTAGAGAATGAAACAATGGGTTTGGATTTATATTTTTAAAGGGAAAAAGTAGTTGTGTTGTTGTACCTACCATGCGTGGTTTCAATTTTCTTGTAACGTCTTGTATTTTTAGTGGTCGGATATTTAATATATTTTATTATATTAATTGTGGAACTGGAATTACAAATGGACTTATAATATAGAATTCATTTATTAAAACAAAGATTGAACATATAGTTTATACATATAAATATAAACGAGATCGAAACGGCACGTTAGTTCATAATATTGAGTTTTGAACTTCAATTGAATATACAAAATCCATTTTAAGTCGCATTTCTATGAAACAAGAAAAGATTGAATCCGTTAGATTGTAATTTCCTAATGAAAGAGAGAAATTGATAATTAAGCTTATAGATTGTAAGTTTTGGCTAAGTCAAATTTTCAAATAGTCGCTATGGTAATCGTTAATAAACGATAACGTTTATCTAATATAATTTAAAAGGAATTCTTATATAATTTGAATACGATTATCGACAAAGTTATATAATGTTGAGTTATAATTCAATATTGAATTTGAAGTGATATGTTATTCCACTCGAATATATTGGACGATAATAATTTATTATTATTTGATGTATTTGTTTTGTAATTTATAATATTAAATCGGTATTATGTAGACGTTAAAAATAACCGTTTTCCAAACAACCTCTGTTTCGATGAAACAAATTTTATTGGAGCCAATTAAGGTGTTTTGTTGGTGTGCGATGTTTTAAAAATAGAACTGATGGATATAATTGGAATTAAAATAATGACGTTGCGCAAATAGAGTGAGAATTCAGCGAAAATATTTTCATTGGATTCGGAACGTCAAGTCATAGTAGTTTATATGGCTTCGTTATTTTTGGAGTTTATATGTGCCCATACAAAATTAAATCGATGTGGTGATAAATGGATATAACAATTTATATATTAAATCATATAAAAGCTTCCCAGTCCTTTTTGTTCGTTGTGCGCCCAAACAATCAAATTTCTTTCATGACGAACATTTTATTTCTTGCGGTCCATATCGCCGTCTTCCTTGCGTTCTAATCTTTTAGCTTACTTGCGTCCCAAATATTAGTTTCCTTACGCTCCAAACAAACAACTTTCTTTCCTGCCAATCAATTCTTACCGTGCAAGTCACGTTTTCGAAATACATGCATGAAACAACTAACCTATTTTTCTTCTGCAAACCTATCTCCTAGATACCTTGGCCGCCACGTAGCTTCTCCCATATATATACACCGATGCTTATCCTTTTTCCTTCATTTCAGTAAATGGAGAAACTCATTTTCCCCCCACTAAAGTAAAAATAAAACCAAACTGCAACTTATTCGTCCTCCTTTTCCCTTTGAACTTGCGAAATTTACCAATAGCTCACGGCTCTGTTTATAACTTAACCTTCTTCACCAGAAAAAGAAAAGAAAAAAAAATGCGAGCACCATCATAAATGTATTGGGTTGCGAGCAGTGCTGGAAGAAAGTTTGAGTGTGATGGGTTCAAAGTTTTTGTGCGTGGAAGTGGTGAGCTGATCACTGCGTGTTTAATCATGTGGAAGACAGGAAGGTCTGGAGTTCCAGTTTTGAATAGCAGTGGGTGAAGCAGCTCATATGCGAAGGGAGACGATGGAGACTATGAAGGTGGGGGAGCTGCGTGTAAGTTGCGATAATGGAGAAGACGGGTCTTGGTGATGAGGATGACGAGCCTGAGAAGCGCAGGAGGTGGAGCAGGCAAGAGGGTGACTGGTGGCGATCGTGGGTAGATCTCCGGCAGTCGAAGAGAGGGTGTGCGGTGATGGAAGTTGGTGATTTTCGGTTTACTGTAGTGCGTGAGGCATTGGGGAGAAGCATGGGGCGGAGCAGAACTGTGCGTTCATGTCTAGGGTTCAAAGAAGCATGACAGGTTGAAGGAGTATGGAAAGAAAAAGAGATAAGGCATGGGAATGTTTTAGTAGCATGTGGGTGAGATGGGGAAGAAGAGGCGTACGAAGGGGGGAACTTTGGGCTGAAGTGTTCTGATGAGCTGGGCTTTCATTTACTTCAAATGATATATAAAAGAATAAAGGGTATCAGATGGAAACGAAGAGTGCAAGAACAGTATAGTGAGTAAGGCAATTTGTCAACATGCCTAGGAAAAAAGGCCTACGCGGTTGGTAAGTGATCTAGTTATCCATATTTAACTAGGATCTAATAATATAATTAGTTAAATAAGTCTTAAAATTTAGTAACGAATTATTTTTAATAAAATCATTTACAAATGAGGCGCATATCATTGTTCTATGTTATCAGAATTCAACGAAATAAAATACGATGGGATCGTATCGGAGAGCACTTCATGATGGAGCCAGTACGGACGGAAATAGAAGCAAGTGAGATTTTTATTAAAATTAAATGTCAGTTTAATTTTATAAAAACAAATCGATTTAACGTCCAATCAAAGCAAGGTGAGTTAAACTCATTCAGTTTCCCACTTATATTTTTATAAGTTGGGTTTAATGTTTGTATGCTATGTTTGTTAATTGTTAGTTGATTTGATGATTGTTTAAATGTTTGTTAAATATTTTATACCTATTATTTAAATTAAATGGTTGTTTAATTTAAATGAAATAACATCGTTAATTTTAACGATTGTTTCCAATAGAAGCATTTTATCTTGTTGGTTACGTTTATAATAATATAAACATTCAATATTTAATTGGATGCTTGAATTGTTATTACTAGTCGACCAGTTGAAATTATTATTCATGTTATCATCAAATTTATGGTTTATTTTCATATTATCACCATATGAATTTTTTAATGAATATGATTTGAGTATTGACCTGATTACTGATTGTTGAAACTAAATTCAACATTATTTGTTATTAACCGATGGGTAATATTGGTTAAGGAATTAATAGCTGATGGCCCAAATGTACCCTGTTTTATAAATTGATTTAGCGTCAGGTAAAGCGATAAAAATGGAGTTATAAATTTTATTTATAACTGAGAATGGATTTTAAAATAAATTATTTTTAAAGGAAGTTTATGATAAGGGAAACAAATGTTACTATTTATTACTTAAGTTTAAGGTAAATTATTGAATGGGTTTATAATGAAAATTCTAATATTATATAGTCTTAGAAACAAATTGAATTATACTGAAAGTGATTATTATTTTAATAATAATCAAAGCGAATGGGATTTTATTTAAATTAATTATGTCTTAATTAATTTAAATGGAAAAGCAAACTGGATTTGATTAACAAATTAATCATGTTGACCGAGCCAACCGAGTTAACTAAAATTGAATATTAAATTAGTTTATCAATATTAATGGAAATAGTTAGTAGTGAAGTATACCATTTTTATTTTAATAAATGTTGATATTTGGTTATATATTATTTTATAATAATCAAAGTCAAAAAGCTTGGAGTTTAAAATGTATTAATGGAGGTTATAAGGTCTATTTATAATTAAATGATATTTTTAAGCGAATTATATTAATAGTAATACAAGTTAAGTTTAAATTCAAGTTTTAATTGAATTCTAATTGAAATTCTATTCGATCAAATCCAAGTTAAACAGAGCTGTTATAAAACTCAAGTTTTATTGAAATATTATTGGAACGGTTAATTAGAAATGGTTTATGAATGAAATAAAACCCAAGATATGAAAGTTAAAGAACTGGAACCTAACTAGAGATCAGTTGAGTTAAATGGTTTTCTGAATATTGATCTGATGTTGGTTTCAGCCTTCAGGGTTGGTATTTAGGGAATTATTTTCTTACTGATTAACGGTTAGGGAGCGAGGAAGGTTTGAAATGGAAATCGAAACGAAAACCCAAGTTTGAATTAAAGTGATGAGCTAAGTTAAATTGTTAAGATGCAATCTAAATTCACGGAGGAGTGAAGTTTTATCAAGATATAACCAAGTGGTTTGAATATAACTTATCAGAAGTTTATAAAGGTTTCTGTATAATTGAGATTTATGTATAATGTGTTAAAAGATTGTAAAATGAATAGAGAAATTTCTAATAATAGTTTACTTTATTTACATAAACGTGCTAAGATTTGAAATAAGATTTCCAGGTAAGGGGTGATATTAAATCCATGTTTCAAATTGGATAGTAAATGGAATTTGTGGAACAATTAGTGAAATAGGATTTTGTTGATAAACTTTTATTTATTCTGAAGATAAGAATGTTGTTGACTCAAGGTCTGAGAGGTAAATAAAATGCCCCAACTTGAACAACTTCATGATTATCCAAGAATGATATTTGTTTAGGAACAAGAGGGGTCGAAAGAAACAAAGATTTGAATTTCTATGAATAGTATTATAAAGATTAAAATGTTTTAAGTTAAATAAGATGGGTTCGAGTATAATACTAATTTGGAATAAGAGATAAAAAGGATTTTGGTTAACAAATGGAAATTTAAAAGGGCCAAGGGATGCTAGGTACTGAGCCAATAAACTCGTTTTATTTTCATGGTTGAATGGTTGTTTATTTTGATAGTTAAATAACTGACTATCAAAATCTGACCCGTACCATTATTGGAATGGAATGACCGGGATCGGATTTATATTTGAAAACCATTCCGACCAAACAAATACGTGAATGTTGAAGATATCAGATGATGATCGAGTTGAAGCATTGAAGACCGTTGATCTTCATAAAGTATGAGAATTACTTAAAATCACTGACTTGCAATCAGAGATACACTGTGATTCATTCATGGTTGGAATAAGCGGATTGCAAGGACTTCTCGCTACTAATCTATAGGGTGATTCCTAGGATGTAGTAGGAGGGTACCTTCGGTTTGTCCAGTCCCAGGACAACTTGTATGGACGGATGTATGACAGAGTATTTCCAAAGGGATTACGTACGTTGATTTCTTCAAACGTACTATAGTTGGTGGCGGAGAAGGGCACTTCTCTTAGCTTAACTACTAAAGTATTTTTGAGGATGTCAATAAGTGATTTTCTGGTGGATCTGACGATGTAGCATTCAAAGTAAATGGTGGCCAAATGTTCTAAAGGTAAATTCAAACCTCAAGCTTCATAACCGGGAACTGACAAAAATCGGGCAGGCAACATGACTATGTGGGTCGCTTCCATTAGGGTGTATTGTCACCACCTAGAGAATTTCCTTTATTGTTGTTTTTTTCGCTTTTGTATCTCCCGTGAATGGGTATGTTGCTAGCAACCATAAGATGACAATATATTCGGTAGATTCAAGAGAAATGAATCGCCAGTCATGTGTGGTCAGGTTGCAAGATGTTCTTGTTGAACCCAGTGTATTCCTCTCTACAGATACACTATCGGATGGTGGTTTCATACCTTGTTATAGACTGAAATCCAATCTCCAATAAGAGCCCCAGTTTTGATTGTATACTTTGTATGTAGAGCGTGAGATGCAAGTGTTTTGCTTGATTTTATTTATTTGTATCACATCATTATTATAATATCAGAAAAGTATTGAATTTCAAAATGTTTTGGATTATCGTAAGGTAAAAACCGTCCGTATTTATGTGTGTATTTGGTCTTACGATTATCCTTTCTTTTGAAAAGATTTTTAACTTTAAAATCAAGTTGGATGATACCCTTAAACTTAGTGAGTTTTATTCACTCTGGTTCACTGGACTGATCCATGCGTTTGTAATGTTCGGGTAAGCCCGGGGTGTACAGGTCTAGGTCATCAGACGCTATTAAGAGACGAGCTAGACATATGATTAATATTCTGTATTTCGCTGAAGGATTGTATATGAGGACAGGTTATTATAACTGTCCAGATGTGTTGATGTACTCTGTACATTGTAAGTTTCATTTCAAGCTCTCAATAAATATATGTATTTCTGTATTATATTTTGTTCCACTGCGATGTGAGACTCTATGTTGGTTCTTCTTCTTCTATTCTAATATTTCTTTCTTTCTTTCTTATCTCATCCTCTAAATTCTTTCTATTAACAATCTGGTGTTTTTGATACTTGGGTTTTGGCAACTAATACAGGTTTTATGTATTATTGTCGGAATTCAGGCGTCGAACCCTACTCGGTCATTACATTGCTAAAATACTGTGTGTATATATAGAAAAAGGACATTTAAATACCATGTGTTCATACTATATGTTAATATTTAGTTTGGTTGCACCTTGTTGTTTCAAACATATAGTCCTTTTTAACTTTGAAACAATGAAAAGTCCTTCTCTTCTTGCGTGTTGCTTGGAAAAATGGGAATTGTGTCAATTTATTTCTACTTCATGTCTGTGCTACTTCATAACCCATGCCTTTCTTTGTTTATTTTAGAACCTGAAATCACTTGTTATGGGTTATTGCATCCCCCCATATGTTTGCCTAACTTATCTAAAGTAACGTGAATGCCTAGTTGTTATATTTTGTCTTATACCATGGTTTTGTAAATCTGAGTTATGTCAGTATGCACCCTGCTTGTTCCAAACCTTAAAAGCATGTTTCACTTTACATTTTGACCATGAATAGTGGCTTACATCTTAAATTTGGAAACTACATATAAGTTAGGATCAACTATTATATTTTGGTATTTTATTGAAGTTGTCTTACTTGAATAAAGTTAATCCTGACTTGAGTGTTTTGTGTTTTGCACGAAATGCTCGGGTCAGACCCTATTGTTGCAGATCTAAAGATTTCAGCTAGCGAAGTTTGAGACACGTGAAGGCGCACGCGTATAGATTTGACAAATTTGCTGTAAAATTTATTTTATGTAGAAGCTATGTATTTTCTGCTATGTAAAAATATTGTAAAAACTCGGATATTTTTGTAAAAATTATTATGCTGCATGTTATTATGTTTTGTGATTTTGTGTATTGATTATGTTAATCCTCATAAGCAATAACAATCTGTCTTTTTGAGTGGTTTAAGTTGGTTTAATTTTCGACTTGAAGGAGTCGAAAAGGCAGGTCGTTACAGTTGATTTCAAAATAATAGAGTACAAAATAGTTTAAGTAAAATAATAGGCTTGAAATAAAATTGGTTTGAATAAAATAAACAAGTTTTTGAAAAATAAGTTTGAATAAAATAAGATAAGTTTAAAATAAAACATGTTTTGATACATAGTAGTTTGCAAAGCTCTATTTGGATTAACACCAAATGGTCCTTGCCAACTGTTATGGAAACTACGCCTTTGCGGAAGCGATCATTATTTTTCTCCTCAAATTAAAACCAACCTAGATTTCAGCGCAACGGGATACACGCCACAACCTCAATTTTAGGGCAACGAAATAAACACAACAACCTCATTGCTCTAAAATCATGGTTGGGTGGAATATCTTGGGTTTATACGCGTAATTTCATATCTATGTTGTTTTCCATAGAAATTACCTATGTAACTGGGTGAATAAAATGATGGTCGCTTCTGCAAAGGTGAAGTTTCCATAACACATATAACATGTTTGTTGTATCCAAACTTGATAAATGATACAATTAAGAAACCTGTACAAATGAATCTTGCCAAACTTAGTTAACATTTGTATCCTAAATGGTAGAATTTGACCATATTATGCTTGTAGATTGAGTTATTCATTTGCATGTTAACTGGGCAAGGCATTTAAAGTTCATTTGTGTCTACGATGACCTATAAAACTATTTAAATGAACACTATAGAACAAATTCAAACACATAATTTTCATATAAGCTACAACATTAAACATGATGAATGATAAAATATAGCTGAAGCAAGAAAATGCAAGATGGTAGATTATGATGGTGTGAAAAGAATAAGGATTATAAGCTAACTGTTTCTTTGTATTCAATTAATATCATGTTTCCGATAAGTAATTTTTTATTTGAACTTGCAAGATTCAATGAGTATCTACTGGGAATGACAACAAATTTCTTATTTTGTGGCACACTACTAAGAACACGTTGTTGACTTGAGAAACATATTCTACAAGGTCATTTGGAATAATATTTAAAGGTCATTTTAGTTCAATCCAGTTTCCTATCATAAAGTAAGTGCACTATCTACAACCATATACCATACTAGCGTGAGTTAGTTCAGATCATTCCATAACCCTGCAATGATTGTACTAATAAGTTGTATGTCATATAATTATGGCAGAGCAATCCAACGGTCTGTTACTTTAGCTTGTTTAGATGAGTTCTTTTACTGATGAAGGCATAACGAGAGTATTGATACTGGTCAATAACAAGATGGAATCAACGGTGGTAGGTTGAATAGTAGCACCACAAGCAGGCAAAGGGTAGTGGCGAAAGCACACCTGACGCAAGTGAATAACAAGCATGGAACTCAGCAAACCCAGGTGAAGAAATATGGAAATCCAAATCCGAGGCAGACTGATAGGTGTCAAATTTACCTGGAGTTGCTGGGTACCCAAGGTCAACCCTGTAATCGTTCGAAGTCAAAGAAGTAGTTCCATGACTCACACATTGTTGAACAACATTTTCCTGAATTGGGTGCTCGACGACTGGTCGAATTCTGACAACATCTAGGGCAGAGCAGTCTATAGGTGAAGTATGAGAATCTGAAATTCCAACCCCAAAAAACTGGTTGGGCCACAAGTAATGGTGGCATCTGAATATTTCCTCCAAGAGGAATGAGTTCGCTCATCCGCCAATATCTTCATGCCTTTAGCCAGAGCCATGCGGTCTTCTTCTTCTAAGAGGTGCTCTTGAATGTATTCATCATCATCAGCATTGGAATATGAAAGTACCTGTTCCCAAACTAGAGACAGAGTTCGCGGAAAGTCCTTGTTCAAGTAATTCAAACTCCAATGACTCATAACACTGCAAATGTAAAATTGAAACAAAGTATCGTCAGTCTTGGTCTTGGCTTCATCAAGATCTTTACGCAACTTAGCTTTGCTCTCTTCAAGGACTCTCAAGGTCTCATTTTAGGAAATAATCTTGCCATCGAGAGCCATTTTTTCCTGTTTAAGAGAAGTTAAAGCCCGTCTTTCCAAGGCCAAGTGGCATCAGCAGATTGTTGAGCAGATTGCGCTTCTTAGAGTTGCGCTCGCACAACCTCAAGCTCCTTCTTAAGTTCGACATTTCTGGCTTCCGATTTATTCACTCTAATCATCCCATTCTTCAGGGAGGCAATTTCGGATTCTTGGGATTTAACCAAATAAATCAGTCCATCTTTATCATTTTCCAAGGTGTCAATATGATCCAGGTGCTGAGCGTTTAATCTCTGGAACTGATAACCAAATTTGGCCCAATGCTCTAGTTTCTTATCAACACTATTCATAGCCAGATTTAGTATCATCTCAAGTTGGTTCACAACAACGTTAAACTGATTAACCGCACAACTTTTTATGGTATCTAAACTCTTAATGGCATCTCGCCCATCATTTAGATTTACATCCAAGTTAAAGTACATCCCCCTTAGGTCTCAACCACTAAAGCGGTCCTTAAGCATCGAGTTTCCAGGAGGGACCTTGTAAGGCGGGCGATCACGTATTATCTGAATTTGAGCAGGAGTCGGGATGATGGACCGTTCAGAAGACTCAATTGATGCCGAGCATTTCTGAGTCTCATCCTTGCTCTGGTCGACCCTACTACATTTCCTTTCTCCCCCTCCTATAATTAGTTCGCCCTTCTTATCTTTGGCCAGTGCCTTAGCACGATCACGCCCTCCACGCCTTAAAGAATCAATCATTGGAAGCTCGGACGTATGTTGGGCCTTGGAACTCAAAGATGACCGAGGACACTTTGAATGACGGGAAAGGAGAGTTTGTAAGAGACTTTGCGGATCAGTGAGGCCAGCCTGTTCTGAAAACTGTCCAATGGCGAATGTTTCCCATCTGCATCTAGAAAATCAAAGATGAATTCAGTAAGCATTCAAAATTATGAGACGTATGGAAAACGTGCGGCAAATAAAATAGTATCAAACAAGTCTCAAGAGAAAATACAGAGCCAAAAGCTTTCCCAAGATGCTGAATGGATTCTCGAGTCTCTCCCACATCAGATGTCACAAGATCAGGCGTCCCAACGACACTCTGACCCAGATATCTAATAGAGTCTAAATCCACCAGGCCTCCAAAGGTCCCTGAAGAACTTTCCACCTGAGGGGTAGGGAGAATAGAATTTTCAACGATCGTTTCAGAAATCATTACGACCCTCAAGCCTTCCGTGTTCTTGTCTACCCCCTATAACAACCTTCCGCGATCAAAGACGGAGATCGACTACTTTCACCATGGACTAAACGTTTCTTTTCAATAGGAGGCCTGCCAGTGGAACGATGAGAATGGACCAGAGTCTTTTTAAAATATCGTGTAGAATGAATCACCTGGCACTTGCAAAGGTTTTCCTCTGAAAGTAGTGCTTGCACACTCCTTTCGGCTTTGTCAATAGCAATTAAAGAATTAAGAAGAGCTTGGTCCAAGGTAAGACCCGCAATAGAAGGAATCACTGCAGAAATCAGAGTGAAAGTCAAAAGGAAGAAAGGGAAGTGAGAATTCTAGAGCAAAAGAATTATTACCTCCTTTCGCCCATCACCCTAAGAATCTACAGGGGCATCGAACATAGAAATATTGATCTGGAAACCCTTTGGCACCATCCGTTAAACCAGTAATAATTCTATCGTGTATGCCCTCCATAAAATGAAAGGACCGACCTCCTCCTTCCTTTTGAAGGCATATAAAGAACAAATGTTCGCGAACGTAGGCTCTCGCTGCCGGACTTTCATGAACAATACATATAGCCCAAGAAAAATCTAATATCCATTGGGGTACAGTTGATATGGGGCAATGGCCAAGTGCCTCAAAACATATTCTAAGCAAGGATTAAAAGGTGGAATTGCCCCACTAGACAGCATGTGATAATTGACTGTCACATACCCAAAGGGCGGACTATCAGCTGATTCTTCCTTCCTTGGAAATCTGGCTTCGGCCTTGGAAAACCCAAAACGAGCACACATTTGCAAGTATATATCAAAGTGAAGCATCGACTTACGGCAACCAGAGGGCACCCCTTCAAGAGATCAAGGTTGAGGAAAAGTCTAGACAACAATCTAGTCAGAACCAACAGCCGGGGCAACTTCAATTGCTTGATCTGAACACTTTTGCTCTCCAGACATAATGGTTTTGCTGGGGATTCGAGTGAATTGGTGTTAGTCTGCATTTCGACAAAGGCAAGTATGCATAAGGAATGAAATTGTAACCTTAGTTACTGGTAATTAAAGGAGAAGCGACTCTGGATAATTGTGCCTTTCAACTAAAAATCATCAGTCATACCCAACAATAAGGATTTACTAATAGTATAATCATATGAAGAAAGAATTATAAATTCAAAAATATGGACAATACAAGCTCTGATCTAGTCGGTTGCAAAAACTAATAGTCACGCATTCCAAGAGTAAAAGGGCATAAGCATTTCTATGGCATAATTGTTCCATCAAGCATATAATCAAGGCATGGTGAATTGGGAAACGACATTACAAAAGCATTTTAGTAAGCAACTTGTCGACATACTATTGAAATCAAAGGTACCTAAATTTTTTTTTGATACAAATTAGAGCTGCCAAAAGTTTCACATGAAATCCAAGTACATGCTAAGTCAAACTAGCACTTTCCAAACATCACAGTTATACACGTTCAAGCAGTTGGGTTCCTTTTTTTGCCCCCCTAGGAACCCTTCTTCTTTATGAAACTAACTGAATTAATTCAAAGTCAGAATCTAAAGGGGAAGGTTCACTTACAGTCGAATGGACAAGTTCAGTTTCAAAAGAAAGTGTTGTAGTTGGGAACAAAGCTGAAGAGACCTCAAAAAGGGCAGGTGAACCGATCATCCAAGCAAGGGAAATCGGAATCTCGAAAGGCGACGACAAGATCTACGACAGAATCGCCATTAAAGTAAGTTTATCGAGGAAGAATAAAAGCGGGAAAATGAAGAGACAATATTTAAGGAGGACTAGAAGCCCCTTTTTAAATGATATGACAGCTCAATTAAGAACCTGCGATCCGATTTTCCATGCCCGGAAAACATCCTGTCAAGTGTCTGTATGTAGACAACCGCAAGAGTGTTTAAATTTTGAAAACATAAGTTTTAGAAAAGGGCGCCTGTGAAAAGGCCATCATAGTTAAAACCTACGTAACTACTTAATCTTGGATCAGCTTATGTTTTTTCAGTTGATATAACTGGCTTTCCAGCTGCACAATCTGGAACATTTGTATTGACAGTAGTTTTTCCTAAGCAAATCGCTTCAAAAGCTAGAGAATGCACATTTACATCTATCTGAAGAACAATACAACTTAAATGTAATTTACTTCTTTTAATCAAGTTTCAATTGCTAACATGGCAATAAAATGAAACAAACCTCCTTAATTTGTTCAGGTGTTAAGCACATGGAGTATTGATTTTTAATATGGATCAATAACCTACAACAAGAAGGTGTTAGGATATTACTAAAAGTTTATTAAGCTATACTGGGATATTAACCAGATAAAAACCATGACATCCACGTAATTTAGAGCAAAGAAATACCGAAGAAGCAAGTCCTTATTCTGATCCATGTTTTTCAGGTCCCCGGAGCTAAATGCCTGCAACATTAAGATAAAAATTACCTCACCAAACAAATTACCAAATTCTCGAATGAACTAGATTAAGAAATGCATCACAATCATACAGAATAGAGAGTTTGAGTCCCTAAAAATGCTTGTTGAGCAAGCATATCAAGTACAGGTCCAGGTCCATGTCCTTCTGAAAGCATATTAACCAGAATAGAGAGTTTGAGTCCCTAAAAATGCTTGTTGAGCAAGCATATCAAGTACAAGATCAAGAAACTTCGCAATCGTGAAGTTAAATTAGTTAGGGTACGGGGGAGTAAAGCCCAAGAAGGCGCGATATGGGGAAATTGAAGATAAGACACACGCGCCCTACTCTTTTCTTAAGGATATACCCTTAATCTCTTTTCTTGGAGTGTTGGGTATACTTGTTCCTAGCTTTTAAGGTATATCCTCTAGGTCGTATCTTCGATCCTTAGGTAGAAATCCTTTTGGATGAAAACATGTATTTGAAACATGTTATGGTTGATGATTGCAAGTGGTTGCTCGTGGATGCATATACATATCATAGGCGCTAAAACGACTCAGTTACTTTCATATTGCATTTACAAATATGTATTTGTTTATGTATTGAAATTTGATATGTTGTCATATGAATGTTGCATTTATATGAATGATTGCGCACTCATGTAGAATTGTGAATAGGAAGAAAGATTGCATACATAATGAATTCATCACACTTACATAATTTGCATTAAGGAGGTCAAATGAATCCGTAGACCGCCTGATTTTGCATTAGATAAGGACATATACACACACCTTGCATATGATCATGAAGCATTAGAAGTCTTTTAAGGACAGTGGACGCTCGTGTTTGATGGTTGAGTAGATGGACATTTGGATGGTAGGATATATGTTTTCCTAGACTTGAAGATTTCGGGGACGAAATCCTTTAAGGAGCGGAGAAACTAACACCCCGTATTTCTGTTAACACTAAAGTTTCTAATTCAATAATAATAATAAACGTGTAAAGGGGAGATGTATCTAATGTGCATGCAATAATAATAATAAACATGTAAAGGGGAGATGTATCTAATGTGCATGCAATAATAATAATAAACGTGTAAAGTGGAGATGTATCTAATGTGCATGCAATAATAATAATAAACGTGTAAAGGGGAGATGTATCTAATGTGCATGCAATAATAATAATAAACATGTAAAGGGGAGATGTATCTAATATGTACGTATTTATATGGATTGACAAATAATAGTAAATGTTGATTTAGAAAGTAATTGTGAACATAATTGGCTTCTCTTTAGAACGGACGGCTCTGGTTTAACCTAGCTTCATCGACAGATCAAATTAACTTGCAACTCTCTAAAAAGACCGTAGGTCTCAAACTAAATATTCACATGAAAATAAGAACTGAAGTTGCCATGCTGTTGGGTGAGAACTAGAGAGATCTTCCACTTGAAAGAGACGAACAACAAAGCTAAAATCAAATTAAACATTAAAGCTACAACAAATTAAGATCAAAGCAACGTCTTCCCAAAGGAAAGCTTTGCAAATTCAGAACCTCAGAACTCAGAAAACAAGACCGTCTTACGTTGTAAGTTTAGCTACATTTATGGAATGCGAAATAATATGAATATCATGTTTTGCGATGAAATGATAATAGTACGATGCTCGTTATGTTATTAATAAACGTTTGTGATTTAATTCTATTATCATGTTGAATTGGGAATTGTTAAGTATGATGTTTGTTATGTTGTATAATATTAATCTATGCCAGTGATTTGATTCTATTATTAGGTTGAATTGGAAATTATTTGATAAGTTTATTTGTATAAGTATGGACTTGGATTTGTAACATCTTATGAGGATTGTATAATCTATTATGCAAGTTTATATTGTAAAGTCATGCGACCAATTGTCAAAATCTATATGTTTATGTTTATGCGAAACATATGCCATATCTCAAGTTCACACTTATCATATGTTGTGATTAATTTGCAAGTATGTTGAATCCATGTTACCAAGTAACACATGTGTATATTGATTAGCCAATGTCGCTAACTCACATATACGTATGTTGATTTGTCTACGTTGCAAATTAACATATGTATATGGATTAGTCCATATTGCTAATTCTCATGTATGTTGTTAATATAGCCTATGTTAAAAATACACATATATGTTGAATTGGCTTATAATTGCAAGTTCACACCTATGACATTTTAATGTTCATATTAGTCATTTTGCAAGTTCACCCCTATAATGTTCATGATGGCTATTTTGTAAGTTCACCCCATTATGTTCATATTTATTATGTCATCAATGCCAAAATTATACCATGTCATGTTTATGCTAATTTATGCCAATTTGTGTACATAAATTAGGCTAAGCTTTTAGCCTAATATGTATAACAAAAACCATGCGAACGTAAATTAGGCTAAGTTGGTTAGCCTATTATTAGACGGGGTAACGTTGGTTTAAAATGGTAATTTTAGGAAGACTGACATAAATTAGTCATTAATCACATAAGTGATTGAAGACATAAATGGCGTTAATTATGTACCTAAATTTATGAGATTTATTGAGAATAAATGTGGCAGTAATTTGAATTTGAATAATTTACATAAATAAAATGTAAATTAGAAAAACACGATTATGCTTAACCCGAGGTTGGAATAAGTTGTGACGTAAACCTGCCCGGACCTGCCCGGCTGTCCAGTTGTCACAACAATACCTATCCAATGTGAGAGGTTAAGGAAATTGAGCCCAATAAAGACCCAAGGTTAGACTGAGTTGTGGCGTAAGACTGTCCGGAACCAACCGGCATACAGGCAGCCACAACAATACCTGTCTAATGTGAGTGGTTGGTGCTTTAATTAATAAATTAAGGCTAAGTCAAGATTGAGAGGGTTAAGTCAATTAAACTAATACTTAACCAAATTCAACATGTTAACTAAAATGATGGGTGGGGTTAAGTTTAATCTGGACACTTAACCAATTTAATATGCTGACTAGGTGAGTGGCTAAGGTTAAGCAAATGTTTAACCATTATAACATGATTAACAGGACTAGTGACTGAGGTTAAGTTAATTAGAACACCTAACCATAAAAACATGTTAGTTAGACAAGTGATTGAGGTTAAGCAAAATTTGAACTCTTAACCATGATAATAAGTTGATTTGACAAGTGGGTTAGGTTAAGTAAGTTAGATACACTTAACCGCTGTAACAGGTTAGTTAAACAAATGGCGAGGTTAAGTTAACACCAGGAGGCAACACTTAACCAGAGTAACATGATAAGTAGGAGGGTTAAGTTAAATGGAATTTATTAATAACTCTTAACCAACTTAACATAGTTAAGCCCGAATGGGAGGGTTAAGTCCATAGGAACACTTAACCAACTTAACATGGTAATAAGACGACTTGTAGGGGTCAAGTAACTGAGAATACACTTAGCCAGTTTAACATGTTAACTAGACCAGAAGGTGAGGTTAAGTAAACTAGAACACTTAACCATCATAGCATGATAGATGAACATGGTTAAGTTAAAGCATGAAGGGGTAATACTTAACCATTAGAACATGTACAGAGGTTAGGGTTAAGTTAACTAAGGGAAACACTTAACCATTAAAACATGTTAGCTAAACGGATGGACAAGGTTAAGTTAAAAGGAACACTTAACAAATACAAGATGAATGTGCAGGGTTAAGTAATAAGAAATATTTAACCAACATAGCCTTGTTTGTGGTAGGGTTAAGTCAACATGAATTACTGATAACACTTAACCAGTTTAACATGACAATGGATGGGTTAAGTTAACTTGAACTGACTAATGACACTTAACCAATCCAACTTGACGGGGAAAGAACTAAGTAGTAACCCTTAGTTGGAAAGGAGCTAAGTAGTGAACCTTAGTAAAGATAACAACGATTCAGGAAACTAAATGGTAAACCTTAGTTTGGAAAACTAAGTAGTAATTCTTAGTATAACACGAGAAGGAGCGAACGTCCATCTGATTTTAAAGAAGGCTCCAACGAATTGGGTTACAAAGCCCGAGGCTTCGAGGGGACGTGAGGGTACTCTTGGTATCCCTCTGTGAGGCTGCAGATGATCCTCCTGGGCTCACAGAGGTTAAGGTCTGCGTTAGAAGAACCGAGAGTATGCCTTGGTTGCAATACAAGGCAACCTAAAGACTAGGATGGACCAGCGTGATTCGGCGAGACCAGTAGCCCTGTGATAGCGACTCGTCGTCTACCTACCATCTTTAGTCAATCATAGTAAGTATGCAGAAAGGCAGAGAACTCCCAATAGACCATATCCTTGCTATCTAGTTATGGGTGAGGCTGGCCAATAGGAAAGTGGGGCATAGATTGCAGAAGTACAGTTCTCTTGCTTGATTTTCTTGGATTGCCTTTCATTAGTTGAGGGAGGGGACACGTAGGACCATAACCACTGGTAGAAAAGCAGACCTTAGCATCTGCATCGGCAGATATCTGAAAGCTCCTGACCGAGTTCCGTGTTTCTAGAGTAGCCCTGCCACGGAACTCGGGCCGCACATTACAGGACATGTGCATCTAGACAAGCGATAATGATTCACGATACATACGTGGGGAAAGTCTAGGAACATATACCACTCTAGGTTGTGTGTCCTAGACTAGAGTGCATCGCTCGACAGGTAGCAAAAAGAGATCACTTCACCCCAATCACGGGGTGCTAGTTGATATAAGAATTAGTAGGTTCAGAGATAGAGATTTAAAATGGGGTACGAAAGGATATTCAGTTTAAGATACCTTATCTAGTTCTAAGTTAGACTATTATTCTAACATTCGTCATGTTCTCACTTTATGCAAGTCATGATCTTTTTATTATTTCCATACTAGAAATAGAGCTAGACTTACCAGACTTATGTCTGACCCATTTTCCTTTCGTCTTCTGTTCTTCCGTTTCGCCCCCCCCCCCCAGGTAGTTAGGGAGGGAATAGCTCAGGTTAGATTGGACGTCACACTCCCCAAGCTCGAAGATTCTTTAACAAAGTGCTTTGGATTCTCTTTATCTGCTGTTATGGCTGGATTATGCTACATTGGGGAATATAAATGCATTTTTATGCTTCTTTACTTTGTAAGACAGATGATACTCTGATATTGGAAACAATTGTTGTACAAACTATTTATCAATAAATTAAAGTTTTCTTTTCCCACTGTTTTAAATTTGCCTGTCTTGTAATTTATCTGCATCTTTTACCTTAAATGATCCACAGAACTTAGTGTATTCCCTTTGTGAATGACACTAACGGATGTGGGGTGTTACAGATACATAGTCTTCCATCGCGTCTCAGCCAACCCTTGTCATCTATGGAGTATCTATTGAGGTGACTAGAAGTATCACCTCTAATTAACTTCTCCATCACAACAACTATCTGAGGGTCTTCACGTTGTGCGGTTCCTATTGAGTCCAAAAGCGTAGGCAACACCTCTAACGTTGCTAAGAAGCCAGGCATGAACTCAAAAGAGGGTCTAAAGTCAAAAGTTGCAATGTACTCCAAGTTTTACCTTTCCACAAAGAGAGGACTTAAGGTCATCTTTTTCCTGTTTAAGGCGTCTGCTACCACATTGCCCTTGCCAGGGGTATAAGCAATCTCAAAATCGTATTAAGCAAGAAATTCTATCCACCTCTACTGTCTTAAGTTAAGATCTTTTTGTGAGAAAAGGTATTTTAATGATTTATGGTCAGTAAACAATTCAAACCTTTCTCCCAGCAGGTAATGACGCCATGACTTAAGAGCGAAAACAATGGCAGCTAGTTCTAAATCATGAGTTGGGTAGTTCTTCTCATGTACCTTCAACTACCTTCCCCAGTAACAAACTACCTTGTCTTCTTGCAGCAAGACAGCGCCAAATCCAGTACCGCATGCGTCTGTGTACACTGTGAACATCTTACTCCCATCAGGCAATGTCATTACTGGAGCTGTTGTTAGAGCCCTTTTCAATCATTGGAAAGAAACATCACAATCCAAATCCCAAGCGAAAGTTAGGTTTTTCCTCGTCAATCTTGTAAGTGGGCCTGAGATCTTCGCAAAGTCCTTAATGAACTTTCTGTAATAGCCCAATAGCCTGAGAAAGCTTCGTACTTCGGTTGCATTCCGTGGAGTTTTCCAATCTTGCACCACAACTACTTTTGCGGGATCCACAGCTATCCCCTCCTTGGATACCACATATCCAAGGATCCTTACTTCTTCTCTCCAAAAATGGCATTTGGAGAATTTTGCTTTCAACCGGTGCACTCGAAGAGTATCCATAACTTCCCTTAAATGCAAAGGATGTTCTTCCTCACTTTTTGAGAAAATCAAAATGTCGTCCACGAAGACCACTACAAACTTATTCAGGAACTACCTAAACACCCTGCTCATCAAGTCTACGAAATAAGAGGGTGCGTTTGTCAAGCCGAAAGGCATGACAAGCCATTCGAAGAAACCGTCCGGGGTGTTGAACGCGGTCTTATCTATACTGTCTTCAGCCACCCTTAGCTGATGAAATCCGGTAGCCAGATCTAGTTGGGAGAAAACTGATGCACCCACGAGCTGGTCGAACAAGTCGTATATTCTTGGGAGTGGGTGCCTATTCTTCTTGGTCAGTTTGTTTAGCTCCCTATATTCCACGCATAGGCGAAGTGAACCATCCGCTTTGGTTGCGAACACCACTGGAGCACCCCATTCAGAAATACTCCGCCTTATGAACCCCTTTTCGAGAAGCTCTTTAACTTGCTTGCTGAGCTCCTTCCTTTCCCTTGGAGCCATGTGTCTAACGGGTAAAGCAACTGGTTTTGCATTATCAACCAGGTATATGCGGAAATTTATTTCCCGCTTTGGAGGTAAACCCTTTACTTCTTCAAAGATATCCGCGTATTAATGGACTATTCTAACAGATTGCAAATTTTCAACAGACGCATCAAGAGATTCTAGGTAGCTAAGCATAACAAAATTCATAGGATTGTAAGAGATTTCGAGAGTGTTACCGAGGCAAGTCATAAGTCTAACCACTCTCTTTTCACAGTCGAGGATGGCACCATTACTGGATAACCAATCCATGCCTAGATCATCCCATAGCCCGTGAAGCCCAAAACATAAGCGTTACATCTAAACCCAATGCTTAGTATAGAAATTTCCAAATCCAAACAAATCATGGATAAATAAGCCGAACCCCCAATTGGATTTGAAACAACCAAGGGATCCTCTACTATACTGGTGTCTAGGTGCAGAGATTCAACTAAAGCAGTAGATATAAAAGAGTGTGATGCGCCAGAATCAAATAGAGTACGAACATGATGATCATAAAGATAAACTAAACTCTCAAAAGAAATATTTCTACCTCTTTCTTGCGTAGGAGCTGTGAGAACGTGAATCTACCTCCCAGAAGTAGATCCAGTCTTCTATCCTTGCCCTTGCTTTCTGGACAGTCCTTATCCACATGTCCTGTCTCGCCGCATTGAAATCAGCCACCCATTTTCCTTTTCTTCTTCCTGTAGTCCTTAATCAGATGTCCAGGTATGCCACAAAAATTACACTTCCTCTTGTCACCGGGTTTGTTATTCCTCCCTCCCTTCTTGAAATTTGTCTTCTTATTCTACGATCCCTCCACTTTCTTGTCTAGAGGTTCTTCCATCTTCGTCTCTTTCTTCTTCCCATCCTTGTCTTCCTCCTGTAACAATGCCATGTCCACCAATCTCTCATAGGTCGCGCCCATAGTTAAATGGGACATAGTTAGGCTGTGCAGCGGCTCATTAGCCCTTTAGCGAAACGGAGAGCCTTTTTATGTGGAGTGTTTACCAACTCCAGTCCGAATCTAGCCAGCTGGTTGAACTTGTTGACGTATTCCTTAACCGATAGGCTTCCATGTTTGAGTGCTAAGAACTTCTCCACCTGTAGGCTTTGTTCAGCTTGGGAGAGGAACTTCATTTCAAACCTCATTCTGAAGTCCTCCCAAGCCTCAACTGGTCTCTCAACATTAGTAACCTCCCACCAGAAAGAGGCTTCGTCCTTAAGTAACCATACCGACAAATGTATCTTCCGCCTATCATCCACTTTGAAGATAACAAACAAATTTTCTGTTTCCTTGAGCTAGTTTCTTGCTTCGACGAGTGGTTCAGTCCCATTAAAGTTATTTCCGCCCATAGCTCGAAAGTCTCTATATTTCTTCGAGAAAGCATTCACACGCAGAGGAGGAGGAACGAAGGGTGCAGCTGGAGGAATGTTTCCTTGGCCTTTGGCGGGTGTCGTGGCCACCAAATACCTATGGAACTATCTGGGTATTGTGACTCCCTCTGGGATATTAGGGATGTTTTGTTCCCCAAACATGCTGAAACGAAAAGATTCAAAACACAGGATAGAAAGATAGTGCATATGGCTTTGGGGATTATGCCTTTAAAATAAAACAACACTTTTCTTGAAAATGCTTCTTTGAAACTTCTTTTTCAAAAATAGTTTTCAAAAATTTTACTGATCTGGTAACCATCAACTATGATTCCATGTGAAACACCCCACTTCCGTTAAGGTCACTCACAAAGGGAATGCATTAACTTCGGTGAAGCATTATAGGTAAAAAATACAGATAATTTACAAGACAGACATATAAACAGCAGCAAAACTTAATTTATTTCATAAGCAGCATGGTTCAGTCAAAACATTACAACCATTGTCTCAAAAACCAACTTCCAAATTATTACAACAAAACCTCTGTCTTGATTAAAACATAAAGAAGCATAAAACGATAGTAAAGCTGCATAAATCCCCAACAAAAGAGTAACCACAACCATAGCCCAAGAAAAGAGAATCCAAGCTATACATCTACTCTCTTCAAGCTAGAAAAGGTATGAACTAAGCTGAAGTATTCCCTCCCTGCGGACCTGGGGGGGGGAACGGAAGAAAAGAAGACGAAAGAAAATGGGTCAGATATAAAGCCTGGTAAGCTCAGTGATTACTAGCATGTAAACAAGAAAAAGGATCATGACATGAATAAACTGAATATAGGACAATACCGTAGTAGCAAGATAACCTAAGACAAGCTAAGGCAAGGTAAATTGAATATGCTATCGCACCCATTCCTATTTCTCTACACCTACTAACAAATGTTTCAAATAGCACCTTGTGTTCATGATAAAATGATCCCTTTATCGATCGGCTTCTACTCGCATTCATTTATTACTTCTGTCATTCGGCCCCATTTGATTGTAGATACCTGTGTTGGTCCCACCATGGGGTGTATCAATCCCTATGGTGGCAACCCGACACGATTCAAGATGCACAGTGTATAACTACTTATTCCCAGTGCTTGATTTTTCCACTCCAGAGAACGTGCACGCCCGTACTCCATCGGAACCTACACTGACGCACCACCCGCCGCTATTTTGACTGCTTATAGTCAGCCCAGTAATCGTGCCCCACCCTACCAAGTTCAAAGTACCGTGATACATCTATGTGCGTTACTGCTGAAATGGGTCCTGCTACAAGGGTTTCCTTACCAACATATTATAACGGTTAAGTATTCTCAATTTAACCTAACCCCACCCGTTTGTTTGGTTAACATGTTGTATTGGTTAAGTGTCACCTATTCATATGTTACCTAACCCTATCATTCTTAGCATGTCTATTCATTGACATTAATTAATTTATTAATGCACCAACCTCTCACATTAGAACTGTTGTTTGCGGTTGTTGAGTGTGCCAGGCGCTTCCGGGCAGACTTCTACCGCAAAATCATTTTAACCTCGGCTTTTTCTTAGGCCTGATGCGCTAACCTCTCACATTAGACCTGTTGTTGCGGTTGCTGGATTGTGCAGGGCGGTTCCGGGCAGTCTTACACCGCAACTCAATCTAACCTCGGGTTAGGCATATTCGTCTTTTATTTAATTTACATATTTGCCATTCATTGTCCAAGTTTATATGTAAATTATCCACAAATGTTGTCAATTCAACTCATGTCACATTTACTCTCTAAATTATGTCCACAATTCTAAGTATACAAATTATACCATTTCATGCTACTAATCATTTACATGATTATGAGCCAATAGCATGTAGTTTAATATTTTTCCCAACGTTTCCCCCATCATTCGCTCGCATAATTCACATAGAACTTTAGGCTCGCAAATTAGCCTAAGTCATTAACAAAAAGGAAAAGAAAGGGACATGTAACATTCCAACATGCATAATAAAATATAGATCTAACTATAAATTTAATTAATCATATAAATGTGAAATTGCATTTAAGTTAGATCCAATTAACATGTGAACTGGCATAGTAAACATATAAATAGGAACTTACATAGATCTTAAACATATGTACTGGTTTGGATCTAATCATATAAACATGTAGGTCTAGACATATAAACATATATGAACATGACTTAGCATATAACTTGCATATCATAAAAGAATCACCAAATCAATATACAACATGATAGGTTTCATTGTATCAACCCCAATAGTCTCAAAGGCATAGGTAATTTCAGTTTTGACAAAAGGATAAACATGAATCGGAATTGATTATCTCATGATTAGGCATAGTGGTGTACAACACGATAAATTCCATTGTTTCAATCACAACAGTCTCATAAGCATAGGTGATTCAGATTTGACCAAAAAGGATAAGAATGAATCCAATTGATTATCTCACAATTAGGCATAATTCTAGATCCAATTTATCGCAGTCATGATTTCAGTTAAGAATGTGTATACATCTAAATAATAACTGAACTTACAGTGATTAGAAAAGAAGAGAAGTATATGACGTAGTTGCGATTCTAATCTTTCTTTGTTGATTGAAACCTCTACTTTGATTTGAAGCTTCCAATTTAACTTCTAGTTTGAAGAAGAAGAAGGTGGGTAGGCAAGACTAGAGATGGACAGCATGGTGGCAACATAGAATGAAGTTAGGGCTAAACCTATAGGTGTTTATATAGGTGTATGAGACCATTTAGAGCCCTTAGATCAACCTAGAATCCATCTTAGCCACTCAGTCCAAGAAAATTCGTCATCAGTCCAATCAGAAGTCGCCACATAGCCCTCCAATTCAGAAATTCGTCATCTGTACACGTTTTCCAGATCTGGCCGAGGGGGGTCGACACCCCAGTTTACACCCCTCTTGGGCGGTTGACACCTATTTTGTGACCCCCCCTTGTGGAGTCGACCCCTATGGGCGGGAGTTTTCTTAAATATGATAATTTTAATATTAAAAATTTCGAGGTGTTACATAAACGTTGTCTCGAACTTGACTTGGAACTGTTCCCAAGTTATCTCTTCTTCCGGTGTCTCAAGTGTAACAGAATTCCACCACTCCATGGCTCTGCCCTGTAGCTGCCTTGATGCAAGCTTTCTCTTAGTTGCATCTTCTATACCCAAGTCAACAAAAATGTGAATACAAGCATCTAACCATCTTTGAACGTCTTCGGTCGGCTCTGTCCCTTTGAATGGGTTTCCCCTTAGAGATGTCAAGTTTTTACACAGCTTCGCAAATTCCACAACCCTAGGTACCTGCACACCTACATCTACCGTGGCTGCCACTGTAGTGGGTACCCTTCTCATTAATGTCGCTATCATGGCTTCAAACATGGCTAGGTAATCTGGTATACCGCCATTTCCCCCTCCAGACACAGCCTCCTCCCTAGCGGCGTGTCTCGATGGTTGACCTCTCATTCTAAATCTGTAATATAGACTGATTAGCCACTTACAAGAAAAACTACTAATGGAGTTCAAACACTACTAAACTATATATTGCTATATAATACACATCCATTAGAAATTTACAAATACGTCTCCCATACGTAATTACGGCTTCAAACTTTGGCTAAAATCGATAACCAGAGCTCTGATACCAAATGTGACGACCGTCCATAACCTATGCTCTAAACAAGGAGAAGAATGTGCTGAAAGGTGTATCAGGCAGCTATGGATGACCATCAGAGTAGGTAGACACAACACGGAACCTGTCGTATAACTCGCATGCGAGAATAAAATATAATAGAACATATACAACGGGAAGAAATAGTGGAGCACAATATAACAAATTTTAAACTTTCATAACATCCTGAAAGATCATCCATACATCAACTGGATATAACATCAAAGTCTGTACATGAAGCATCACTACAACACTCATCAAACAGCGGAAACAAAGGTACTATATAATAGCAAAGTAATACGCCAGCCTCCAGCTCAGGATGAACAACCAAAGGTAATAAGAGGAAACATAAAACTTTGAGTTAGACAACAGTCTTAGTGAGCGATAAAACGGTTATCTGGCATCATCAATAAAGTATATGAGAATAGGTAAATTAGCCAACCAATCTACCCAACACCAAAAAGAACCCACATATGCCTTCCCCCATCTGACAGTGATAGCCTTTACAAACAAGAAATTGTGAAACAACAATTCAACCATGGCAACTTGGAGTAACCAAAAAATAGCGAAACAACCATCGTTCAATAGCAATCATATCAACTAGTTATATCTCAAGTAAACCATCTAATCGAGCTCAACATTCCTCAAGCACAATCCCCAGAGGCCTAAACCAATATTAGACAAGCACCCAAGAAACGTGTCCTTTGACTTCAGACAATCTACATGAGATGGTACAGGCAAAACAACCAAACATCTAAGACCTAGCCACCACTGCCTTTCCTGCTTTGAAACCATTGTTAATCGTATGACGGTCACCTGCCATATGTCAAGGGCTAATGGTAAGCCCCAGTTCTAGCAAAAACTCCATACGCCTTCACGGATCGTATGTTTGTCTTTCCAATCTTGACAACTAGAACCTTCATGACTCAACAAGGTACTCGACCATACACCTAGTCTTTTATTGTACCCATGCTTTGAGTCCGCTAGAACTTCCGACAACGATAATATCTTAGCCTTCATATTTTAGTCGTCATCACCACGACTATCCACAAACTCAAGTCCCCCTCAAGCGGCCATTATACACGAACTCCAAACACACTCGAGTCGTCTTCCCATTTGTTGCATTACGACGATCAATGAACACATCACATTACTTCGAACATTCCCACCTGGTTATACATCGAAGTTACCACATCACTGAACCATACAACATCAATATAAGGTTCATCATACTAAGGTCCTCACCGCCTTAGGTCGTACCCGACCTATGCTTCCACGACTTGATTTTTCCACTTTCGTCATGCAAGCCAGCCCACTCCAATGACCTCACTAGGTCCTTCCTACGACCTAACGACCTAACTAGGTCGCCATACTCAACTCCTTTGAATCCGAGCCCCTCAACGACCTGAGTCTCTTCGACTTGAGACCAGGACCTAACACCAGCCGACCCAACTTCTTAAGCTCCAATGCACTGAAGCTGATCCTTCCAATCCTTTACCGCCACAGTACCCACGACCTGGGTACTCCACCATGCGAACGACCTAGAGCCCCATCCCGACCTGAGCTTCCCATGGCGATCCAACTCCATTTCTTAGGGAGCAAGAAACATGACCCAACTCCCTAAAATGACCTGATCTTGTGAAAAACGACCAAACTCCCAAATCTGACCAAAACAGCTCCAAATTTGACCAAATCTACATCGAACTACAATATCGACGAAACCAACTCATCCAATTCAACCATAATGAATCCATCAACAACCCCAAAATGTCAATTATCATCAATAATCACATAAAATTAACCAAAATCATGACAAACGAAAAATAACTGATCTAACTTGCATAAAAATATGAATTAACATAAAAACTACCTGTTTTAAGTTGCTAGAATAGATCCTATGGCGATCCAAATGAAAATATACTTACAATGATGTAGATCTAGGTGAAAACGACTTGAAAATGATGAAATTAAGATCAACCAACTCTTATACTTGATTGAATCCGTGTGAGAGATGCATATCACTCACCAATTTTTTAAAATAACACAAAATCACTGATTACTCAATCCGAACAATGAAGAAGACTCTTAAAATATTCCAATTTGATGATATCTCTCTTCACTTTGGGAAGATCTAGCTTCAAATGATGTAGATCTTCGATCCTCTAATGTAGATCTAGAATTTTAATGGTGGAAAGTTGTATTTGATTGAGAAAGGAGGATCACGAGCTCAACCAAATGAGAGAATGAAGAAAGTAAACTATTCTCCATGCCTCTACCCCTATTTATAACCTCCCACCGGCCAATTAATGGGCCTTCTCAAATCAGCCCACTAGTGGCTTAAAAACCTGAACAGCAAACTGTGAAACACTAAAACAGCGATTCCTACCAAACCGCTAAAACAAATCTTTAATGTGACCACTCTACAGAATTGGCAACACCATTTACTTTCCAATTAGACAGACCCAGGAACATGATTTGATACCAGTCAAAAGTTATACCATGTACAAGACTGATAGGGGTAAAATGGTCACAAATATAATTGGTAAAAATTTTGGACATGTCTCACATCTCCATAACTAACATATTAAATATAGAATGTTCCAACCCTCAGGGAATTAAATAAAAATATTTTACGATCCTTCGATACGTAAAATTTTGGTTGTTGCATTCTCCTCCCCCCCCCCCCCCCCTAAGAATTTTGTCCTCGAAATTCTAAGCAAACTCAAGCAACCAAAATAATTCAGGATGCCTATCATCCATGAGCAGCCAATTCTATCATCTAAACTAGCAGCCATCAAACCAAGCATACATAGCCTTATCCTAGCATGCATAATTCTAACAACAATAGTATAAATTACAATGATGTAAGGTGATATGACGTCAATGGGTCATACCAACAAAGAGTTCTGGATTGGTCATCTTCATCTTCTGTTCCGTCTCCTACATACAATATGGTTACAACTCTAAATAAAAGCATATAAGCATGCAACAATTCTGAATAAAAGCATACAAGCATGAAACAATTCTGAATAAAAGCATACAAGCGTGAAGCTATTCTGAATAAAAGCATGCATGCGTGCAACAATTCTGAATGAAATCATACAAGCATGCAACAATTCTGAATGAAAGCACATAATCATGCAACAATTCTGAATAAAAGCACACAAGCATTCAACAATTCTAAATAAAAGCACACAATCATACAACAATTCTGAATTAAAGCACACAAGCACGCAATAATTCTGAATAAAAGCATGCAAGCATGCAACAATTCTTAACAAAAGCACACAAGCATGCACCAATTCTTAATTAAAGCATACAAGCATGCAACATTCTTAATAAAAGCACTCAATCATGCTACAATTCCTAATAAAAGCACACAAGCATGCAACAATTTCTTATAAAAGCATACAAGCATGCAATAATTCTGAATAAAAGCACACGAGCATGCAACAATTCTGAATAAAAGAATACAAGCATGGAACTACTCTGAATAAAAGCATTCAATCGTGGAACTATTCTGAATAAAAGCATATAAGTGTGTAAAAATTATGAATAAAATCATACAAGCGTGCAACTATTCTGAGTAAAAGCATACAAGCATGCAACTATTCTGAATAAATGCATAGAAGCATGCAAAAATTAAAGTATAAAGTTATACATTTGTTGTGGTTTTTTTTATTGTAATTCCTGAAATCAGCAACTATTGAAGTTTTTTAGAAATTTTGTGAAATATTTGATACAAACCATATCATTTACTCTTATTACCAGCTATAATATGCATAGATTATCAATGGCTGAAGATGAAATAAAGAAATCAAAATTATACCTTCGTTCTCGCCATTTCGTGTAAATTGTTGAAGAAAACAATGACTATATTGCAGTTTTCTTAAGATCGAGACTAAAATGATGATAATCATCTGGTTATTTTTGATTTCTTTCGTTGATCGAGTGATTTAGAAAAGTGATTTGATGTAAGAAGTGACCAAATTTCGAGCGGTTAGGGTTTTGAGGAGTCGTAAGGGTAAAAACAGGAATTTGTATACCCGCATTTCAAATATAGGGACGTAATTTCTAATGTTACAGTGGCCGATCTTTTTATTAATTTTGAAATTTAATAAGGATGTTAGCCTAACGCTGTCTATTAAATTTACAACTAAAATTGAACAGGTGTTTAAATTTACCATGCTTTCTTATGAAATCCAATTGACTTGAAATCTTAAACCTGACAAAAATTTGACGTTCTGAATCCAACAAAATTAGTTTCATCGAAAACGGTGGTCGTTTGCAAAATTGCTATTTTTAAGGATTTATTTAATATTAAAATATTAATAAATTACATAACGACTATTTTAAATTTTAATTTGGTCATATCATATACTTTAGAATATGAAATCTAAATTTTCCACATTCATTAGAAAGATATAATTAAACTGATTTTAATATTTTTGTTTTTACCGAAATTCGACCTATTTTGAATTCTGTATATTCAGTTGAAATTTAAAACTAAATTTTCAAACTACCGCGATGTTATGACCTTGATTTATAATTAATATAAATAAATACGTTCAAACATCATTTAAAATAATTTTTTAAGTCGTAAATTCTTAAAATAAATTATTTAAAATATTTAAAATCCAATAAATCAATTAAAAATAAATTTTAAATTGGTTCCACAAAATAGGGTTGTTACAATCTCCCCCACTTAAAAAATTTTCATCCTCGAAAAGGAATTCAATTTGAAGGTTGTTTACTTAGCCAACTCAACCTTCGCTTGACTTAAGTTCTTCAAGTTTTCAGTTCCTAAGAAATTTGGCTAAGGCCTTAAATTTTTGAAAATTTTCGCCATAACCACCTTTGTATGGGTTGATTGATACAACTACAGCTTGCCTCTCTGGGCCCTCATCAATCAAAAATAAAATGAAAAGGCCAAGCGGCTTGCCAATCGGCTCATAAAATCATCGAACCCAATTAATACCTGAAATATGTACCTTTTGTCGGGCATGCAATTTTATTCCTCTTCTTAGCCTTCATATAACAACTTGTTCAACGTGTGTGTGTGTGTATATATATATATATATATATATATATATATATATATATACACACACACATACACACAATCAGAACTAGTTTTTAATTCAGTTCAACTTTATATTTGATTTGTCTTAATTTACCTTTCATTTTCATATTGGTTTTATTATGCCAATATTTTTTATTAGTTAAATTAAGCATCGCACATCACAACCAACAATCAATTAGTTGATTAGATTTTCAAATATATAACTTTTGTATACCCAAAAATATATTTTTAATGCCCAATCACAAACAACAAACTCTAACTAAGTTTTTGGTTCTCACACCAGTCAATTGGAATCATATAAACATCCGACTTTTGGAGCTCGGACATAGATAATGATGGTGTTGAACAATCATCAGAATCATCCTCGGGCGACTAGAGTGTGATTTTATATCTACCCGGTATATTTAACACTTCGAATACACGTGGATTAGACATATATTCAAAATCTTCTTATAAACGATAGTCCAAAATCACTATCAAATAAAATACTCAAATTATTATAAGATATAATAATTTCAAAACTAAATTCGTTTTATAAATAACACTCTTCAAACTAATTCTAGGGCATTACTAAACCTATTTCTAACAAGTCATTCTTATACAATATTACTAATCCTATCTCTGACGAATTCTTTCATTTGGTCTTAATGTGTCTTGTTCTCGAGCTTTGTAAACCTAAGCTCTGATACCAACTGAGACGACCCGAACTTCCCGGTCAACCTAAACCGAATAAGAAAGCGGATTGTTTGACAACAAGACTCATCATAACACAGAACCAGAGAATTTTTCATTGCTATTACAACAATTTACATTAGAGTACAAGGTATCAGAGTATAAATAAATAATATGCAGCATAAAAATAATATTAGAGATTAAATTACAAAACAGCGGAAATATAATAAATGAATATAATGTGCAGTGGAAAAACATCAACTAGCACAACTGAAAGAAATACAGAGAAAGAAAGCTTTCTGAATATAGCTCCAGCCGTAAACCAAGATCCTATTAAAAGAAAATCTGAAAAAACTAAACTATTTGCTGCCCGTATGGAAAATATGGGCACCTAATGTTTAGGTGAAAACAATAAACTCTAGGTCAGTCACGGGACTGGTGTGAGAACTAAAAACAGTTATAAACTTTACTTTAATATTGGGTAAATCAAGGGACCACGCGGTATGACACGGAATGCGTTTTCTCCTAAGAATACCATTAAACAAACAGCACAACGGTAAAAATGAAAAATGAAGCCATTATAAGACACAGGTAGGGGTGAGCGTTCAATATGTTCGGTTGGTTTGGACGTAAAAAACCCAAACCGAATTGAAACCGATGATTTTCCAAACCGAACAGAACTGAATTAATTTTGGTTAATTCTGTCGAAAACTGATTTAACCAAATTTGAAGGATGTATTATTATTCAAATGATGGATTCAATTAAAGTAAAACATAAATTCATGTTTCGAGAAATTTTGTATAGTAAATATTATGTTTATGATAAGATTTGATCTATTTGCAACAAATGTCATTGTATTATATAACTTAACTAATTATTTAAAGTATTACAATACCATAAAATAAGATAATAAATTAAAAGTTTGGTTAATTCAGTTAAACCGATAACCAAATTTTGTTATTTTACAAACCGAATTCAAATCGATTTAGTTCTAAAACTGAATCGGACCAACTGAAATGAATTTGTTTAGTCTGTTAATTCGGTTTGAACTGAATATTGCTAATGTAACACCCCAGTCCATTAATGTCACTCACTAAGGGAATGCATTAACTTTCATGGAGTATTATAAGTGTATAGAACATAATATCACAAGACAGATATATAAAATATTACTTCAAAATTCAAAATTCATTTATTGTAGCGGAAAAGCAAAACATGTCTGTTACAATATCAAAACCACATATTAAAGCTAAGTACACAAATATCCATCTTGGACAAATTATTTTCAGAGTACATAAAAACAAAAGCATTATCGTACTCAAACTAGCCATAAAGAAAAAGAGATAAAGCTGAGCATTACTTCTAATGCTTCCAAGCACTTCAAGAAGAAAGAAATCTAGATCAAGCTGCAACGTTCCCGCCCTGAGAACCTGGGGGGAAAAGAAATAAAAGAGGCGAAACAAAAAAGGGTCAGACATAAAGTCTGGTGAGTCCAGTGACTTTAACATATAATCAGTAAAGTAACAGGATAAGAACATAAACTGGATATAAGAAATGACTGTAACATACACCGGTATGACAAGGTAAGAAAGATGAACAAGATATAACGTTAACTGCGCTTCTAATCACTATAAGATAATTCCTACACCGCACCAATACTAGTTACACTACAAGTTGATCCTTCTTACTAATCATAGTAATAATAATAATAATGGTAGTTTCGTGTACTCCTAGCTGCTATCATAGGTGCCTCCTACTCCTATCTCCACTAGTTGTACCCACTACCCTCCATACTCGATCGGCACTCTAACTCGTAGATACCCGTATTAGTCCCACAACAGGGTGTATCACTCCCTAAAGTGGCAACCATGTACTACTAAAGATGCATGGCTTATACCTACATGATGCAACAACGTCTTACCTACCAGCCCGGACCCACGCACGCACATGACTTCGTTGGACTTGCGTTGGCACCGCTAACTCGTTTGACCTCTTACAATCAATCCCAATAAGTGTGTCCCATCCTCGACCTAGTTCGATCTCACATAGATACTAAAATGAGTTACTAGTTGAAAAGGGTCCCTACACTTGACACAAGCTTCCCACCTACGCTTGGTCCCTACTAGGATTTCCCACTTAACCTCTTCTTATTCCATGTCTTCTTACATGTTTTACCTTGGTTAAGTGCTTTTATCACATGTCACCCATGTCACCCACTTAACCCCTATGTCTTACTACATGTCTTATCTTGGTTAAGTGTTCTTTAATTCATTGTAACCGCAATCTTGCAAGACCTCCCATGTTAGATTACCGTTTTGCGGTTGCAGGATTTGCCGGGTGGTTCCGGGCAGTCTTATACCGCAATCTGAATCTAACCTCGTGTCTTTGCATTATTACGCATCTAGTTTCTGCCTTTGACCTCTCACATTAGACTACGGTTTGCGGTGGCTGGATATGTCGGGCGGTTCCGGGCAGTCTTATACGGCAATCCGAGTCTAATGTCGTTTCTTAAGCGTTCATTATCACTTTCTTAATTTATGTCCCCAATTTGAAATCTTGGATTATACTATACACCCATAATTTCTAATCTAAATTATATTCACCATTTTAATCCAAATTTTATGCCTATAATCCTATGTGCACAAATTGTACCAATTCATGTCCCAAATCAATTATATGATTACAAATCATTTTATGCTCAATTGCATATAATTCAATGTTTTCCCAAACTTTTCCTACAACGTTCCCATGTCATTCGTACGTGTAATAATATGTTAGGCTCGCAGTTAGCCTAATTTCATAAAAAAAAGGAAAAGAAGAGAAGAAGAGAATTAAAGCACCAAAACTAGCATAAACACATAAAATAGATCCAATAATCATATGAATAGGCATGGATCTAATAAGCATATGAAATGGCATAATAAAATAGATCTAATTAAGCATATGAACTGGCATAATAAAATAGATCTAATTAAGCATATGAACCGGCATAATAATATAGATCTGATTAAACATACGAACTGGCATCATAAAATAGATCTAATTAAACATATGAACTGGCTTCATAAAATAGATCTAATTAAACATACGAACTGACATCATAAAATAGATCTAATTAAACATATGAACTAGCATCATAAAATAGATCTAAATAAACATATGAACTAGCATCATAAAATAGATCTAATTAAACATATGATTCATCCTACAGGCATGTTCATAAAATCCAACCCACAAACTTATCTCTTTTAGTTAATTATTTGTGAAAGAAACGTGGACTCATAGTGGTAGAAGAGAATAGAACTGAATTTGTTTAGCTAAATCGTTGTTGTAGAATTTGATTCTTATCTTCCAGTTCCTATTCTGATTTGCTCTAGTGTAGAAGAAAGATTAATTTAGGTTGAGGCAGCATGGAGGCACAAAAATTAGTGTAATGAAATTAGGTTTAGGTTTAGATGTGTTCATATAGGTGTAGCAGGTGTATAAAGGCTTTAGATCCGACTAGGATTCATCTAAACCATTGAGAATAAAAAGACACATCACTCATCCAACCAGAAGAAGGCACCTCATCCCTAAAACATCAAAAATCGTCACCAGAACACGTCGGCCTGATCAGGGCCGACAGGGGTCGACTCCCCATAGAGGGGGTCGACACCTATGTCGACACCTCTATAGGGGGGTCGACTCCCTTAGGGGGGTCGACACCTATGAGCGGGAATTTTCCCGCTCAGCCCGCTTTCACTGAAATTTGATTTTTGAATTCCTTTTCGATTTATTATTTAACTAATTTAATATTGCTCAAACTTGAAATCTTCTGAGCTCTATAACTTCTTCACACGGAGCCCGTTTTACGCAAACTCGTACTCTATCCCAAGCGAAATTCCGAGATGAACACAATGGCGCAACCCATTTTACTTAATTCTTCTTCTAAAACTTAATTATTCTTTAATTATCCCTTATGTCATGTTTTAAAATTATGGGGTGTTACATTCTCTCCTCCTTAAAGGATTTCGTCCCCGAAATCTTCAAGTTAAGAAGAATGTATCCTACCATCCAATTGTTAATACCTAAAAATCCACCCGCACATTGATCAGGAGAATCCCGAACGAATGCCCATCAGATCGTTCAAACGCAGTATCACCCCAAGTATTCAGGCTATCGCACGAAGCGAGACATCTAAGCATCGAGCCCAGGAAGGGGCAATCATCCTACGAGACCGACCATAACCATATAGGAAAGTGCGACCGGACAAGAATGGGGACCGCATGTCTTGGAAACACACATAAAGTGGCCGAAGAGCGCACGATCCAGGGACCAAAGCCCAGTCATATATCTATCAAAACCACGAAGACAGGATTGCACGCACACATAAAGATCGCCCGCCAACTACAATGGCCGGTCGACCAGCCTTCAAGCCTATAAAGACAGATACGTGCTAACCTCCTAAGGAAAGCATCGTAACATATCACGACCATAGGACATCGGCCGACAGTCTCGAAGACTATAAGGACTTTTCATTCGACCGTTCAGGATAGACGCAACACTACCACAATGCAATGAACGATCGCTCCACCACAACCATTGTTAAGTCAATATCATTCCCGCTCGATCAACCAACATGAACGACCTTAACTAAAGAACTTCAAACTAAGAAGTTGTTTTCAAGCCAATCAGACGCGCTCGTTCCATCGAGTCGCTCGCCTACAGCAGCTGACTACAACTCAAGACATCCGGTGACAGCTAACCAATGGCACACCTAGTAATTAATAGAATGAACGGACATAGTGGACAAAAACAGATCTGATATCCTCCTCAGAGAATCTCGCTTATAAATAGACAAGGATCATCAACAGAAAAGGGATCCAATCTTTCGAAATAATGAAGTGTTGCTAAACTCCATCCTCTCCTAAATATGGCCATGGCGTCAAGCTTAGCTCTAGAATAATGAAGACACTCTTCTTCTCAATCATCCCTCTACCTTCTTCCTCTTAAAACTATACCATTCTCATGTATAATTCCTAGATTGAAATATATAATTGACGGTATATTGAGCGAATAGTGAGGTGAATGAAAGAGAGATCTGATGTATTCTGTAATTCTGGTTATTTGAACGTAAATCGCCATCAAAGTGGACGTTGGCCTCATTAACGGCCGAACCACTCTAAATCTTGTCTCTACTTACTTTACTTGCATTTTCTGTTTTGTTATATTTACTTTTTGAATATGGCCTCATATTTTTCCTACCGAATCAGTGAAGTACATTCTTAGTACCTTTGGATGTTTTTTTGGTGTAAACATTTTGGCGCCCACCGTGGGGCCGTGTTCATAATTTACTTTCGCAATTTATCAACCTAGAAACTTTTTTTGCTAAAAAAACGTTTTCTTTCTCGAAACCCCTAGGCCGTCGATAACGCGGGATGAAATGAATGAAGTTGTAACTGGGTTAAATGAAAGAATGGACAATACAGCGAAGATGATATTCGAACGATTTGATGTCCTGACTAACACTCAAGCCAGTCTGTTGCCGCCCAACACTGTGGCTGATACCATTGACAAAGGGGCCTCGTCAGTTTCAGACCCTGTACGATCCCACGATCCGGTGGGAGACAGGGAAGAAACCGGCAATGAGGATCCTAAGGATAGGTCCCCGCAGCATAAAGAAAAACGTTCAACTAGGATTGTTACAAGTCCAGCTAAGGCCGTGTCCCACAGTAAAGAACCGCAGCGTCGAGTCTCACATCGCAGCCACACCAATAAACCCATCGATGCTGATCCTCACGAGCGAGCAAGTGATGAGCCGCGCATTGCAAACATGATCCGACAAGTGATGAAGGAGAATGCGACCCGAGAAGAGGAGGAGAAGGAATGGGAGTTCTCGCCCAGCAAAAACCCATTCACGAAGGAAATCCGACAGGCGAAGTTCCCAAAGAAGTTCATACCCCCGGCGATCACGCCTTATAGCGGAGTTGGTGATCCAACTATTTTTCTGTTCAAGTACGATCAACATATGAATGGGGCCAGAGCCACGGACGAGACCATGTGCCTGTATTTTCCAATATGTCTAGAAGGTGTGGCGTCATTTTGGTTCACCCGACTTCCACCCAAATTCATCGACCAATTCACCGACCTGGCAAAAAGGTTTCAGGACCAATTCCGGCTACAGACCACGAAGGCAAGCGATGTGATGTCGCTCAGCGAAATGGAGCAAAAGCCCGGAGAAACCATAAAAGCTTTCTCACACGCTTCCAAGCTACAGCATCAGAAGTTATAGAGCCGAAGCCGTGGTACTTGCTGGCAGCCTTGAAAGGGGCTATCGATAAGAAATCGGAATTCAGGAAATGGCTCAAGATGAAGAAGCCAAAGACCTTAAAGAAGTTCTACAAGAAAGCCGATGAATACATGAGCATCGAAACCGACGCCTTGGGTCTTCAAAAGGATGCGAAGAACGATTCCATAAAGGGAGAGAAGACTCATGAATCTTCTCAGATAATTCAAAGGAATGACTCGGGGTATAAGAGAGGATTCTATGGAAGAGACAGAAAAACTCATAAGAAGTTAAAATTCATTAAGCCAACAGAGTTAACTCCCTTGAACGAGACTCCCGACAAAATCTACTCCTCCACGAAGGACTCGGGCATATTCCCCCAGGTAAAACCCTAGAGGATCACAGAATAGCAAGCAAATTCCGGAAAGTTCTGCCGATTTCACAATCAACCTGGGCATAACACAAACGAGTGCCGACACTTAAGGAACGTGAACGAGGATCTTATCCGCAAGAATCAGTTGCAACAGTATGTCAAAAATTCTCAAAACACATCAGAAGGTCAAAGGCAGGGTAAGCTGGTCGACCAATCTAGGTCGCATGAGACGGCCCAAGCACCTGAGGACTTACGACCAATTATCGATTGTCAACCACTGGGTGCGATCCAGCGTCCAGAACCAGAAGCGCGCCTACCCTGTTATCCCTATCTTGATCTTTCTCTAATTTGCTTTTTCTTTCTTAGTTGTACTTCTATGAAAATGATCCATGATCCCCCTTTATTATGTTAAGTAAAAACTCTGCATGTTAAAGGATGTTTACTCACGGATTACGATTCCATGAAAGACAAAATAGCCCACAAACTAATGTTGAAAATTGATCTCTGATATAGGTCACCTCGGGCGACACACACTAGGGGCACTGGTCAAACCAGGCAAGGTTGTCAGGCTTGTCATCTTGCAAAGCTCAAAAGGGGAAAGTCATTCCCAAAAGCAATACACAGAGAGCATATCAAAATCAGGATGCTGCATTCTCTGGTGTCTCATTTCTTTTTCAAAAAAAATTGCTAGTTCAAAGGAGCACCTTCTTAGGTGCAGGACATGAATTTTATCTTCTTTGGGTTAACACTCGACAAGATAAACTAAGTGTCCACTCCTCGGGACAAAGTATACAAATGGGGAAGGATTAAAACTTGTTGGAAAAACCAGCACAAAAAATAGAAATCCTAGCCGAAAGGGGTCGTCCGATCTGGATCTCTATTCAATCATAATAGCCGGATCGAATAAGGCCCAGGTCGGGCCGGAAACCCATAACCCAAGACCTACCAAGGGGGCGCGTGCTCAAAACCACTCTCCGAAGGACTCGGGTCACTGAGTTAGTGAGACATGGGGTGAGTACACAAACAAGAAATAAAAGACATTCAACCTACGAGTAATGTATTTGATCCAGTCTACGAAGGACTCGGGCCACTTGGTTAGTGAGACATGGGTCGAATACATATAAAAAAAATCGCTCCTTAAAATATAATAACGTGTCAAACTTAGTTTCCGAAGGACTCGGGTCACTGAGTTAGTGAGACCTAAGTTGGATACACAGATTATAAAAAAATGGGATATAAAAACGTGCTTGATACACTCTCCGAAGGACTCGGGTCACTGAGTTAGTGAGATATGGGTCAGGCGCACAAACTAAAGAAATGCATTCAATCAAGCTTTCGAAGGGTTTAATGCGCCGAACCATTGTGGAACAGGATTGAATGTACAATAAAACCAACATGTCATACAAATGTATAACTAAAATGCAAAATTTAAAGGCTCAAATCTTCAAACCAA
Organism: Allium sativum; assembly: GCA_030737875.1. Classification (NCBI taxonomy): domain Eukaryota; kingdom Viridiplantae; phylum Streptophyta; class Magnoliopsida; order Asparagales; family Amaryllidaceae; genus Allium; species Allium sativum. Next base: position 202,122,529 of record CM060926.1, on the reverse strand, counting down.
TCGAAATGCAAAAGCGTGCGAAGTAAAGTTGAACTCCTTAAATAAAGAATGTAAGGAAAATGATCCATCCTAGGGAGTCAATTCAAAACAACGACGATTAATAAACGAGTGACGTAAAAGCGTAACCATCGTGCGACTTATAAGAACGTACGGTAATACGAAGGATTGAGAGTCATAAAAAATTACGCCATACAAAAACTTGCTACAAAATACAAATTCATTACAAATATGATACTACAAAACGCAAAACAGATAGCATTTCATTTGGTAATATCTCCAGGAAAAACATGGTCACCAACCAAACCAGCCTTAGGAGTACCATCATCGATAGCAGAAGATCCCGGCGGAAGAGCCTGAGACCCTGAAGCTCCCCCTCCTGCGGGAATGGGGGCATAAGAGGGAATAGCATTCTCGATCTCTTTCTCAAGAGATTGGGATCGTTCTTCAACCAGCAACCTCCTCCCCTTTTCCAAGGCCTCGCGATCGCTTGCTTCGAGGAGGGCCTCCTGCAAAGCAATGTCTTCCGCACCCTCGGAATGGCTAAGCACTCGTTAGTGTACGGGGGAAATCCTTATCCATATATCTCAAACTCCCACGAGTCATAACACTGAACGTAAAAAACTGGAACAAAGTCTCATCGGTCTTGGCTCTGACCCTCTCAAGCTCCCCGGTCAACTTCACTTTCTCCCCCTTCAGAGTTTCAAGTACCTTATTCTGAGAGGCGAGTCTACCTTCAAGCATGACTTTTTCACGACGACAAGAAATCACCTCCTGTTGAGCAGAAGCCAATTGAGATTTGGCAAGGTCATGGTCCGCATGAGTCTCACTGAGTTGCTTTTTAGCAGCTTCAATTTCTTTCTAAAGCTCTTTATTACTCGCCTCCAAACCAATCACCCTACTGCTCCCATCCTTGAGAAGCGCAATTTCAATTGTCCGGCTCTCGATCATACGAATCAATTCAGCCTTGTCATTCTCCAAGAGTTCGATACGTTCAAGATGTTGAGTGTTCAACTTCTAGAATTCAAAGCAGAATCTGCCCCAAGACTCAAGGCGCTTACCGGAAGTATTCCTGGCCTCATCAAGTTGAGTCTCAAGCTAGGTTATAATGGAAGTTAGTTGAGCGGTCATATGGTTCTTTATGGCACCCAGCTTCCCAACGATGCTCTGAACGTCATAAGGAGACAGATCCAAGTCAAGGTCTGTTACCCTCAGATCCCAATCTCCGAACCTGTCATTCAATTCGGTGTTCCCTGAGGCAACTTTGTAAGAAGGCTAGTCAAGAATCGCTTGGATTTGATTGAAAGCAGACGATGTAGGTATGAAGGATTCATGAGGCGGCTCCATCGGAACCAAAGAACTGGGGCATGAAAGTTCGGTTGACCCAGGGGGCTCGCAAAGCTCACCCTTATCCTGACCATGGATCCCTTCTGACCTCTCGACGTCCTGATCCTCTCCACCCGCTACTTGAAGGTGATCATGTTTCCTCCTTTTTAAGCGCGACAGCGGCGCGTCAAGGGCATCTTGGGTTAAAGAACCGGATGGACAAGAACGTTTGAGACAACAAGAAAGACTGGACTGTAAGAAGTCCCGAGGGTCCGCGGAAGCAAGTCGCTGAGAAAAATGTCCGATAAAGAAGAGCCCATTCCTGGATCTGGAATAAACAAAGAAAGGGAGAAAGAGAATCAGAAAGGAGGTGACAACAAGAATGAAACAACCCAAGTCTCTGTGAGGCATCATTTTAAACCCAAACATAACAGTAAAGGGTTCTTTGGTAAAATTCTCATAGTTGGGGCACTAAAGTAACGAGCCTACCCTGGGCAAAGTCATCAGCTGGCCCAAGAGGATCAAGAAAAGTCCCCCGAGTCATCTTCCTTCTGACTGACCATACAAAGGCCCTCTTCGCCTTTAGGATTCTCCACAGAAGCCGCAGCGGATTCGTCAAATAGCTCCATTCCCTGCGTATGACCGGAAGTAACGTCCAGAGGACCCACATTCACATCCCCTTCAACACTACCCTCTAAGGATGGTTCTTCCTCGCGTGAGACAGCTGAATTTTTGGAACCTTTATGCCTTGGACGATTAGACACTACTTGCTTGACCTGAACCGCTTTACCCTTGGGGGACACCTCGGTCCCCCTAATTGTATCAGAACACCCCTTTTTTAAGGACTTCTTGGCGGGAGATCCGCTGATAACATCCTTCTTACCAGATGTGTCCACCACGAAAGTGCGCAAAGGGGAAAGCAAACTGTACTGCTTCAAAAACCCTTCGGTAATTAGAAATTTCCTGTTCCTCTTCCCCTCGTCAACAGACAACAACGAGTTGCACAAATCTCGATCAAAAGTAATATTTTGATTGGGAACCGCTAAAATATGTTCAGTAGATTATGAGCAAGAAGAAAGGGAAAAGAGGAAAAGAAAAAGCAAGCTAAGAATCAAAGAAAGGATCACATAACAGCCTTCATCAAAGGACCACAAAAAACATCGGGGCAGCGGACGAAAAAGTACTGATTAGGGAATCCTCGCACGCTATCCACTAAACCAGTGATTATTTTCGAACCTCGACTCTCCAGAAAAACGAACGAAGGACGTGAACGCCTCATTCTAAAGGCATACAGTGAGCGAATGTCCTGAAACGAGGGGGTGCGACCTTTCTCCCTCATGAAAAGAACATGATGGCTCGTCAAGATCGCATAACCATTAGGATGTAGCTGACATGGGGCAATAGCCAGGTTGCGGAGAACCATTTCTATGAACGGGTTCAAAGGAGGGACCGCTCCACTTTTCAACATACCACGGTAAACAGCAGCATATCCCTTAGGAGTGGCGTCTGCAAACTCCATTGCCCCAGGTTATTTAGCTTCCTCCCCCTCAGAGAAACCAAATTGCTTGCACAGCTGAGAAAACAAGCCGGGAGAAAGCTCTGACGCGCATCTCTTGATAGGCACTCTGGAGAGCGCACGAGCTTGCGGAAAGATCTGGACGGCACCAACCGGAGCGGCAACATCAGGCATGGAAGCGGCCCGAGCAGAACTTTCAGCCTGATCGGATCTCTCGGCTTAGACAGACATCGGTCACTTCCAGAAGCTACGAAATCACAAAGGAAGAAACCCATCAAGGTCCCATAATCAAAATCCAAATTTCAAAATAGATCTAAGGAAAGAGATAGAACTTACTTATGGACGAACGAGCAACCGCAAATCTAAAAGCGGACAGTCCAGCGGAACCAACCCAGAGATTGCAGAAACCAGTACGACGCTCGGCCGCAAAACAAAATCAAAAGGGAAAAAAGAAGAAGAAGATAGATTGACCTAGAATTGCAGGAAAAATTCGAGAGGATTATCCGGAGCAACACCGCTGACAAAACCCTCTTTTGGGAAGACGGAAACAATAAAGCAATGTATAGAGGAAGTAGACGGAAGGGCCATCAAGCCAGGATAACAATCTCGCCCAAACCGCCTAAACAAGCCCAGTATTCAGGATAACGGGCCTTGCATTCAATTAAATAGGGAGTCATTCATTCAAAACTAATCTCGTCAAACACCCCAACCAAAAGGACGACGTCTACCAAACTACAACAAGGCAATTTTAACCTCACGCACGGTCAACCCCTCGATGGGTACTCCAAACAATGTGCGATTACCAAATATATTGAAGCTTGCGATTCCCTATTTTAAAAGAAAATCCCAAACTTCGAGGGGCAAGTGCTAATCCCTAAAAGCCCACCCGCACATTGATCAGGAGAATCCCAAACGAACGCCCATCAGATCACTCAAACGCAGTATCACCCCAAGTATTCAGGCTATCACTCGAAGCGAGACATCTAAGCATCGAGCCCAGGATGGGGCAATCATCCTTCGAGACCGACCACAACCATATAGGAAAGTGCGAGCGGACAAGAATTGGAACTGCATGTCTTGGAAACACACACAAAGCAGCCGAAGAGCGCACGATCCAGGGACCAAAGCCCAGTCATATATCTATCAAAACCACGAAGACAGGATTGCACGCACGCATAAAGATCGCCCGCCAACTACAATGGTCGGTCGACCAACCTTCAAGCCTATAAAGACAGTTACGTGCCAACCTCCAAAGGAAAGCATCGTAACATATCACAACCATAGGACTTCGGCCGATAGTCTCGAAGACTATAAGGACTTTTCACTCGACCGTTCAGGACAGACGTGACACTACCACAACGCAATGAACGATCGCTCCAGCACAACCATTGTTAAGTCAATATCATTCTCTCTCGATCAACCAACATGAACGACCTTAACTAAAGAACTTCAACCGAAGAAGTCGTTTTCAAGCCAATCAGAAGCGCTCGTTCCATCGAGTCGCTCGCCTAAGTAGCTGACTACAACTCAAGACAGCCGGCGACAGCTGGCCAATGGCACACCTGGTAATTAATAGAATGAACGGACATAGTGGACAAAAGAATATCTGATATCCTCCTCAGAGAATCTCCCCCATAAATAGACAAGGATCATCAACATAAAAGGGATCTAATCCTTCGAAATAACGAAGTGCTGCCAAACTCCTTCCTCTCCTAAATCTGGCCATGGCGTCAAGCTTAGCTCCAGAATAATGAAGACACTCTTCTACTCAATCATCCCTCTACCTTCTTCCTCTTAAAACTATACCATTCTCATGTATAATTCCTAAATTGAAATATATAATTGAGGGTATATTGAGCGAATAGTGAGGTGAATGAAAGAGAAATCTGATGTATTCTGTAATTCTGGTTATCTGAACGGAAATCGCCATCATAGTGGATGTAGGCCTCGTTAACGACCGAACCACTCTAAATCTTGTCTCTACTTACTTTACTTGCATTTCCTGTTTTGTTATATTTAATTGTTGAATACGGCCTCCTATTTTTCCTATCGAACCGGTGAAGTACATTCTTAGTACCTTTGGATGTTTGTTCCATTTTTGGTGTGAACACCAATCATCCATCTACTCATCCACAAGCATCCCTCATCCTTAAAAGATTGCTAATGCTATATGAACATATGCAAAAGTGTGTGTATATGTTCCTTATATAATGCAAAGATTAGGCGGTCTACTGATTCAGAGGACCTCCTTAATGCGAATTATGATAGTGCCATGCGTCCATTATGTATGCAAAAGAATCCTAATGATACATATTATTTCTACATGCGTGCACAATTATTCATCTAAATGCAACATCTATATGATAACACATTCCATATACATCCATTAATTTAAGTATGCACACTTATTAATATGTAAAATGAAAGTTATTGAGCCGATCTAGTGCCTAATGTGTGTGTAAATGTATCCACGAGCAACCACTTGCAAACACTTGCATCCACTTGCATCCACCAAACATAACATGTCTCAAAAACATGTTTACAACCATAGGATTTTCCTATCTAAAGGTCAAATATATAATCGAGAGGATATACTAAACGATAGAACAAGTATAAACAAAGCGGTAGAAAAGGAGAAGTTAAGAACATACCCTCAAAAAGGAAATGGTACGCCGCATGCATCTTGTCTTCTGTCTCCCAAGTCGCGTCTCTTAGATCATCTCCCCGTTGGACTTTAACCAACTTGACCTCTCGATTGCGTAACTTCTTGACCTCCAATCCAAGGATGCATGTAGGAGCTCGTCTAATCATGGCATCTTGCTCCACTTCCACTTCTCTAAGCATGCTCGGCTCCACTACTTTCACGGTATCATGCAAACACTTCCACAAATGTGACACATGAAATACGTCATGAACACCACTAAGCTTCTCGGGCAACTTCACTCTGTAAGCCATCTGTCCAATTCGCTCTGTAATGGGGAATGGCCCTACGAACCTTGGTGCCAATTTCCCTACTGACCCAAAGCGAACTATGTTCCTCAACGGTGATACTTTAATAAAAACCATGTCTCCAACACTGAACTCAAGATCAGTTCTTCTCTTATCAGCGTATGACTTTTGCCGGTCCTGAGTCATATTCATTCGCCTTTGAATCAAGTCTACCTTCTCAGAAGTTTCCCTAACCATATTGTGCCCAAGCAAAATCTTATCCGTAGATTCCCACCAAGTAGGTGATCGGCAAAGTCGTTCATATAGAGCCTCAAAAGGTGACGTGCCAATACTAGTCTGATAGCTGTTGTTGTACGCGAACTTTACTAGTGGAAGATGTTCCTCCCATGTCCCTCCAAAGTCCAAGATACATAACCTCAAAAGATCTTCTAGAATCTGATTCACTCTCTCGGTTTGGCCGTCCGTCTGCGGATGATAAGCGGTGCTCAAACACAATTGTGTTCCTACCGCCTCTTGCAAGCTCTTCCAAAATTCACTAGTGAAAATGGGATCTCAATCGCTTACAATACTAGAAGGCTTGTCGTGTAAACAAACTATCTCTCGGAGATAAACAGATGCTAACCACATCGCTGTTCTTTTACTTTTAACAGGAATGAATAGGCGCTCTTGGTAAGTCTATCTACTACAACCTAAATACCCGTATTACCCTTCCTTGATCTCGGCAACCCATCGACAAAATCCATGGAAACACTTTCCCATTTCCATAATTGAACTTCTAAAGGGTGTAGAAAACCGCCAGGCTTCTTTTGCTCAACCTTGACTTGTTGGCATACTAAACATCTAGAAACGAACTCAGCCATGTCCTTCTTCATTCTTGCCCAAAAGAAAACTCACTTCATGTTCCTATACATCTTATCACCACCGGGATGTACGGTCATCTTAGAACGATATGCGTATTCAAGGATCGTCTTCCTCAAATTCTCATCTCGTGATACACAAAGTCTCCCATCCCTACGCAACAAAAATTTGTCATCTATAGTATACCTACTAGGATGGCTCGAAGACTCCACTCTTATGAGCTTGTCTACTATCTCAACCAATTGTGGGTCATCACGCTGTGCCTCTCCAACCCGACCTAAAAGCATAGGTCGCACCTCTAGTGATGCCAACAAACCGAGTACATAATCGATAGAGGGTATAAAGTCAAAGGTAGATATGTACTCCAAACTTTGTCGCTCGACGAACAAAGGACTCAAAGTCAACATTTTTCTACTCAAGGCGTCAACTACAACGTTACCCTTGCCAGGGGTATATGCGATTTCAAAATCGTAGGATGCTAAGAACTCCATCCACCTTTGCTGCCTTAAGTTTAAATTTTTCTGAATGAACAAGTACTTTAGTGACTTATGGTTTATATACAACTCAAACTTCTCACCAAGGAGATAATGACACCAAGACTTAAGCGCAAAAACTATGGCAGCTAATTCTAAGTCATGGGTTGGGTAATTCTTCTCATGGACCTTCAACTGCATTCCACCATAACATATCACCCTTCCCTCTTGCATCAAAACAGCGCCAAGCCTTGTCCTGCAAGCATCGGAACATACTGTGAATGGCTTACTCCCATCTGGCAAAACTAAGACTGGAGCTATCGTCAAGGCCCTCTTTAAACGTTAGAAGCATCATCATAGTCAACATCCCAAGCAAATGTCAAATTCTTTTTCGTCAACCGTGTAAGTGGGGATGATGTCTTAGAAAATTCCTTGATGAACTTTCTATAATGGCACGTCAACCCTAGAAAACATCTTACTTTCGTTACATTTCTAGGAACCTTCCAATCTTGGATTGCCACCACCTTCGTGGGATCCAATGCTATCCCTTCCTTAGAGACCACGTGCCCTAAGAACCTCACTTCCTTCCTCAAAAAATGGCATTTGGAGAACTTAGCTTTGAGTTGATGCACTCGAAGGGTCTCTAAGAATTCCCTAAGATATAGGGCATGCTCTTCCTTGCTTCTAGAGGACATCAAGGTATCATCCACAAAGACTACCATAAACTTGTTTAGAAACTCCCTAAACACCCTACTCATCAATCTACGAAATATGCGGGTGCATTCGTCAAATCAAAAGGCATGACGAGCCACTCGAAGAAACCGTGGGGGTTTCTAAATGCAGTCTTATCTATGCTGTCCTCAGCTACCCTTAGCTGATGAAATCATGTAGCTAAGTCCAACTACGAGAAAACCGAAACACCAACTAACTGATCGAACAAGTCATCTATCCTCGGCAATGGGTGTCTGTTCTTCTTCGTGAGCTTATTCAGCTCCTTATAGTCCATGCACAACTAAGCGTACCATCATCCTTCGTAGCAAAAACAACTAGGGCACCCCATTCCGAAATTCTTCTTCTTATGAACCCTTTCACAAGCAACTCTTTCACTTGTTTACTAAGCTCCTTCCTTTCTCTCGGGGCCATGTGGTGCACCGGTAATGCAGCTGGCTTTGCATTATCTACTAAGTATATACGGAAATCTATCTCGTGCCTCGGGGGCAAACCCCGAACCTCATCAAAGACGTCACCGTACTCACGGACTACACGAACAGATTCCAAATCATCGATGGATGCATCAAGTGATTCTAGGTAGCTAAGCATCACCGAGCCTCTAGGGTCACAAGAAATATCAACGGTCTTTCCACAACGAGTCAACAATCTAACTACCCTCCTTTTACAGTCTAGGATGGCACCATACCTGGCTAGCCAATCCATCCCTAGAATCAAGCCGTAGCCTATGAAACCAAGAACGTAGGTGTTGCATTCAAACCAAACGGCCAAGATAGACACTCTCAAATCCCGACAAACCATAGATAAATGAGCCGAACCACCAGTAGGATTTGAGACTACAATGGGATCCATAACTAGACTAGTATTTAGGTGCAGTATTTCAACTAACGAAGCATATATGAACGAATATGAAGCGCCAGAGTCAATAAAAAGTTCGAATAGGTTGATCAAAAAGGAAAATCAAACTTTCAACAGAAATGTTTCTACCTCTCTCCTGTTCTGGTGCCATGAGAGCATGAACCTGCCCTTCAGAAGTAGATATTGTCCTCTGCCCTTGCCCTTGCCTCCTCGGGCAGTCTTTAATCAGATGTCCTGCCTCACCACATTGGAAGTAACCAGTCTTCTTCTTCCTATCATCAGGTGGACTGGTGTTCCACAATTAAAGCACTGTTTCTTCAGCCGCCCTTAGCTGATGAAATCTTATAGCTAATTCCAACTACGAGAAAACCGAAGCACCAACTAATTGATCGAACAAGTCATCTATCCTTGGCAATGGGTGTCTGTTCTTATTCATGAGCTTATTCAGCTCCCTATGGTCCACGCACAATCTAAGCTAACCATCAGCCTTCGTAGAAAAAACAACTGAAGCACCCCATTCCAAAATACTTCTTCTTATGAACCCTTTCTCAAGCAACTCTTTCACTTGTTTACTAAGCTCCCTCATTTCTCTCGGAGCCATGTGGCACACCGGTAATGCAACTGGCTTTGCATTATCTACTAAGTATATACAGAAGTCTATCTCACGCCTCGGGGGTAAACCCGAACCTCATCAAAGACGTCACCATACTCACGGACCACATGAACATATTCCAAATCATTGATGGATGCGTCAAGTGATTCTAGGTTGCTAAGCATCACCGAACCTCAAGGATCACAAGAAATATCAACGGTCTTTCCACAACAAGGCAAAAATCTAACTACCCTCCTTTCATAGTCTAGGATGGCACCATACCTGGCTAGCCAATCCATCCCTAGAATCAAGCCGTAGCCCATGAAACCAAGAACGTAGGCGTTGCATTCAAACCCAACGCCCAAGATAGACACTCTCAAATCCCGACAAACCATAGATAAATGAGCCGAACCACTAATAGGATTTGAGAACCGTAACTAGACTGGTATTTAGGTGTAGTGTTTCAACTAACGAAGCAGATATGAACGAATGTGAAGCGCCAGAGTCAAACAAAGTTCGAACAGGATGATCAAAAAGGAAAATAAAACTTTCAACAGAAATGTTTCTACCTCTCTCCTGTCCTGGTGCCATGAGAGCGTGAACTTGCCCTCCAGAAGTAGATCCTGTCCTCTTCCCTTGCCCTTGTCCTTGCCTCCTCGGGCAGTCTTTAATCAGATGTCCTGCCTCACCACATTGGAAGCAACCAGTCTTCTTCTTCGTCTTACAGTCCTTGCTTAGGTGGCCTGGTGTTCCACAATTAAAGCACCTTTTCTCCAGCCACCCTTAGCTGACGAAATCCTGTAGCTAAGTCCAACTACGAGAAACCCGAAGCACCAACTAACTAATCTTACAAGTTATCTATCATCGGCAATGGGTGTCTGTTCTTCTTCGTGAGCTTATTCAGCTCCCTATACTCCACACACAATCTAAGCGAACCATCAGCCTTCGTAGCAAAAACCACTGGAGCACCCCATTCTGAAATACTTCTTCTTATGAACCCTTTCTCACGCAACTCTTTCACTTGTTTACTAAGCTCCCTCCTTTCTCTCGGAGCCATGCGGCGCACCGGTAATGCAACTGGATTTGCATTGTCTAATAAGTATATATGGAAGTCTATCTCACGCCTCGTGGGTAAACCCCGAACCTCATCAATGACGTCACCATACTCATGGACTACACGAACAGATTCCAAATCATCGATGGATGCGTCAAGTGATTCTAGGTAGCTAAGCATCACCAGACCTCTAGGGTCACAAGAAATACCAAGAGTGTTTCCACAACGAGTCAACAATCTAATTACCCTCCTTTCACAGTCTTGGACGACACCATACCTGGCTAGCCAATCCATCCCTAGAATCAAGCTGTAGCCTAAGAAACCAAGAACGTAGGCGTTGCATTCAAACCCAACACCCAAGATAGACACTCTCAAAACCCGACAAACCATAGATAAATGAGCCGAACCACCAATAGGATTTGAGAATACAATGGGATCTGTAACTAAACTAGTATTTAGGCGCAGTGTTTCAACTAACGAAGCAGATATGAACGAATGTGAAGCGCCAGAGTCAAACAAAGTTCGAACAGGATGATCAAAAAGGAAAATCAAACTTTCAACAGAAATGTTTCTACCTCTCTCCTGTCCTGGTGCCATGAGAGCGTGAACCTTCCCTTCATAAGTAGATCCCGTCCTTAGCCCTTGCCCTTGTCCTTGCCTCCTCGGGAAGTCTGTAATCAGATGTCCTGCCTCACCACATTGGAAGCAGCCAGTCTTCTTCTTCTTCCAACAGTCCTTGCTTAGGTGGCCCGGTGTTCCACAATTAAAGCACCTTTTCTTACCTTGGCCCTTGTTATCCTTACCACCTTTCTTTTGTTGTTGTTGTGCTTTCTTTGGATCCACCTTCTTATCATGTGCCTTATTAACATTAGCACCCTTCTCATCCTCATACATCATCGCCATGTCAACTAGTTTCTCGAAGGTAGCCGCCATAGGAATGTAGGACATAGCCAATCCGTGTAGCGGTTCATTCAAACCCTTAGCAAATCTCAGGGCCTTCTTATGTTGTGTATTCACCAACTCTAAGCCGAATCTTGCAAACTTGCTAAACTTGTTAACGTACTCCTTCACAGATAAATTCCCCTGTTTCAAAGCCAAGAACCTCTCCATGTATAAACTCTCCTCTACTTGTGAAAGAAATTTCAACTCGAACCTACGTCTGAAATCCATCCACGTCTCCACTGCACATCCTTCGTTAGTTACTTCTCACCAAAATGAAGCTTCATCCTTCATCAACCAAGTGCTAGTTGAACCTTCCTTCCATCGTCTATCTCGAAGATACCAAACAAGTCCTCCACTTCCTTGAGCCAATTTCTAGACTCAACAAACGTTTTAGTCCCATGAAAAGGTTTTCTGTCCATCGCCCGAAAGTCCTTGCATATCTTAGAAAAAGCGTCTACACGAGGAGGAGGAGGAGGAGGAGGAGCGGCAGCAGCTGGGGGAGGAGGAACGTCTGTTGAGCCTGCGACAATAGCCCTAGACTCCAGATACCTTCTGAACTAGGACGGTATCTGTATGCCCTCGGGTATATCAGGTCCCCCAGACATGATGAAAAGAAGAAGAAAGAGATTCAAAACAGAGAATCGAAAGAAAGGTATATGGCTTTTGGGGATTATGTTTTTTCATAATAAACTTTTTCTCTTTAAAATACTCTCTTTAAAACATGTTTTTGAAAATACTTCTAGAAAAATATGCTTTTGAAAAAGGTTTTCAATTTTTTTTATCAGTTTTGTTAACCTTAAGCTCTAATACCACGTGTAACACCCCACGTCCATTAATGTCACTCACTAAGGGAATGCATTAACTTTCATGGAGTATTATAAATGTATAGAATAGAATATCACGAGACAGATATATAAAATGGTACTTCAAAATTCAAAATTCATTTATTGCAGCGGAAAAGCAAAACATGTCCGTTACAATATCAAAACCACATATTAAAGCCAAGTACACAAATATCCATCTTGGACAAATTATTATCAGAGTACATAAAAAAAGCATAATCCCACTCCAACAAGCCATAAAGAAAAATAGATAAAGCTGAGCATTACTTCTAACGCTACCAAGCACTTCAAGAAGAAAGAAATCCGGATCAAGCTGCAACGTTCCCACCCTAAGAACCTAGGGGGAAAGGAAGAAAAGAGGAGAAACAAAAATGGGGTCAGACATAGAGTCTGGCGAGTCCAGTAACTTTAACATATAATCAGTAAAGTAACAGAATAAGAACATAAACTGGATATAAGAAATGACTGTAACATAAACCGGTATGACAAGGTAAGAAAGATGAACAAGATATAACGTTTATCGCACTTCTAATCGCTATAAGATAATTCCTACACCACACCAATACTAGTTACACTACAAGTTTATCCTTCTTAGTAATCATAGTAATAATAATAATGGTAGTTTCGTGTACTCCTAACGCTGTCATAGGTGTCGCCTGCTCCTATCTCCACTAGTTGTACCCACTACCCTCCCAACTCGATCGGCTCTCTAACTCGTAGATACCCGTGCTGGTCCCACAGTAGGGTGTATCACTCCCTAAAGTGGCAAACCGATACTACTAAAGATGCACGGCTTACACCTACACGATGCAACAACGTCTTACCTACCGGCCCGGACTCACGCATGTACATGACTCCGTTGGACTTGTGTTGCCACCGCTAACTCTTTTGACCTCTTGCAATCAATCCCACTAAGCGTGTCCCATCCTCGACCAAGTTCGAGCTCACATAGATACTAAAATGGATTACTGGTTGAAAAGGATCCCTACACTTGACTCAAGCTTCACACCTACGCTTGGTCCCCACTAGGATTTCCCACTTAACCCCTTCTAATTCCATGTCTTCTTACATGTTTCACCTTGATTAAGTGCTTTTAATCGTATATCACATGTCACCTATGTCACCCAGTTAACCCCCATGTCTTACTATATGTCTTATCTTGGTTAAGTGTTCTTTAATTCATAAATAACCGCAATCTTGCAAGATCTCCCACATTAGATTACTGTTTTGCAGTTGCTGGATTTGCCTGGCAGTCTTATACTGCAATCCAATTCTAACCTCGTGTCTTTGCATTATTACGCATCTAGTTTCTCCCTTTGACCTCTCACATTAAAATACGGTTTGCGTTGGCTAGATATGCCGGGCGGTTCCGGGCAGTCTTATACCGCAATCCGAGTCTAACCTCGTGTCTTAGGCGTTCATTATCACTTTCTTAATTTATGTCCCTAATTAAAAAACTTCGATTATACTATACACTCATAATTTCCAATCTAAATTATGTTCACCATTTTAATCCAAATTTTATGCCCATAATCCTATGTGTACAACTTGTACCAATTCATGCCCCAAATCAATTATATGATAACAAATTATTTTATGTCCAATTGCATATAATTCAATGTTTTCCGAAACTTTTCCCACAACGTTCCCACGTCATTCGTACGTATAGTAAAATGTTAGGCTCGCAGTTAGCCTAATCTCATAAAAAAAGGAAAAGAAAAGAAGAAGAGAATTAAAGCACCAAAACTGGCATAAACACATAAAATAGATTCAATAAGCATATGAACTGGAATGGATCTAATAAGCATATGAACTGGCATAATAAAATAGATCTAATTAAGCATATGAACCGGCATAATAAAATAGATCTAATTAAGCATATGAACTGGCATAATAATATAGATCTGATTAAACATATGAACTGGCATAATAATATAGAACTAATTAAACATATGAACTGGCTTCATAAAATAGATCTAATTAAGCATATGAACTGGCATAATAAAATAGATCTAATTAGACATATGAACTGGCATCATAAAATAGATCTAATTAAACATATGAACTGACACCATAAAATAGATCTAATCAAACATATGATTCATCCTACAGGCATGTTCATAAAATCCAATCCACAAACTTATCACAATTACTTTTAATTAATTATTTGTTAAAGCAACGTGGACTCACAGTGGTAGAAGAGATCTGAATTTGATTAGCTAAATCGTTATTGTAGAATTTGATTCTTATCTTCCAATTCCTATTCTGATTTTCTATAGTGTAGAAGAAAGATTAGTTTAGGTTGAGGCAGCATGGAGGCATAGGAATTAGTGTAATGAAATTAGGTTTAGGTTTAGATGTGTTTATATAGGTGTAGCAGGTGTATAAAGTCCTTTAGATCTGACTAGGAATAATCTAAACCATTCAGATTAAAAAGACACATCACTCAGCCAACCAGAAGAAACCACGTCAGCCCTAAAACATCAAAAATATTCACTAGAACACATCGGCCTGATCTGGGCCAACAGGGGTCGACTCCCCCATAGGGGGTCGACACCTATGTCGACTCCCCTAGGGGGATCGACACCAATGAGCGGGAATTTTCCCGCTCAGCCCGCTTTCACTGAAATTTGATTTTTGAATTCCTTTTAGATTTATTATTTAATTAATTTAATTTTGCTTAAACTTGAAATCTTCTAAGCTCCATAACTTCTTCATACGGAGCCCGATTTACGCAATCTCGAACTCTATACCAAGCAGAATTCCAAGATGAACACAATGGCGCAACCCATTTTACTTAATTCTTTTTCTAGAAATTAATTATTCTTTAATTATCCCTTATGTCATGTTTTAAAATTACGGGGTGTTACAGCTCATCCCCAGACTTAGGTCCCATCACACAATGCAACACAAACCAGAGGATAGAGTTTTACCTTATAATGGAAAACATGCTTGATACGCGAAATTTATCATTTATTATTATTAGTGTAGAAAACAATTTCAAATATAAATGTATCAATCTTAGACGGTAGTACCCCATCCTACTATATCGCCGTGTCGGTTTACAACTAAAACCATTAAGTCTCGTATTGGAAAATTGGATTTCATCATGAACCAAGGCAAGGAATCTTACTTATCCGATTCGGGACAATCTAGCACATGTCTTAGGACCCAATTGCAATGTCCCGTATTTTTGGTAATTAATATTTAATTTAATTTATTATTTTAAATATTATATTTGGAATATAAATGGATTGTAATGTTGAATTCTTTTATTTAAATCGAATTTTAGATATAATTTAAAACGAGCTCGGTAGTTTGTAATATTGAGTTTTCAATTTTAATTGGATATACATGATCCGATATAAGTAGGGTTTCTGTGAAACAAGAAACATTGGAATCTTGTTGATTATAATTTTCATATAAAAGAGAAAAATCTAGATTTCGTGTTATAGATTGTTAGTTATGTCCAATTCAAATTTTAAAATAGTCGCTATGGAAATCGTTATTAAATTATAATGTTTATTTAATATATTTAAAAGAGTTTTAATATAATATGGACATCGTTTTACTTGAAATTGATGATATTGAGTTGTATAATTTATATTTGAAGCTATATGATATTTCCAGTTTGGTATTTATGATAATAATAATTTATTATTATTTTATTTGATTATTTTGGATTTTTATAATATTTTAATCGATATTATTATAAGCCACAAAAGTGGTCATTTTGCAAATAGAGTCCGTTTTTGATGAAATTTGTTTCATTGGAACCGTAACGTCAAATTATTGTATGATATTAAATTTCATGACAAACCGATATCATATGTGACAGCGGCAGCTGTAAACGCCCAGTCATTTTCTATAGCGCGTAATTAATTTAATTTAATTTAATAAAGGTGTATTTGTGTATAACTTGAGCAGATGATCGAATTAAGCCACGAAACTGATTTCGTTGAGTTCGTATCGACGTTTAGAGCCAGGATATGCAGGTAGATTGTTATTTTTGGACGTCGGCTATTTTGGTGACCAAAATAGCGTTATTTGGCATATAAAATTAGCGTACTAGGAAACAGTCTCGGAATGAGACGAAATTTGTGACGTTGGATTCGTAATAATTTGTTATTATAAGATTTCAATTTTCGTTTCAATCAGACTTACCATTTGATCGTGGCAACGATAAACATCTATGTTTCTATTTAATCGATTATATTATTTGACAGGGGTAACTTTAAAGGATTAAACGACTAGCCAAACAAACTTCAATGTTAACGAAACAAATTTTATTGGATCCGTAAGGAAAAGGTCTAGTAGTTTTAAAGTTTAAAGTTGATTGGATTTATTTTGTAATTATGGGAAATATAAATGCATGATTTTCAGCTTGTGATTTATAAAAGACTTTTTATAGACGACCTCGGAATTTGACGAAACTTGTCCCATTGAGTCCGGAATATTTTTCTATGCAAGGATTAGAATTTTCGTCTCGATCAGAAGCCGTATGGGAATGTTTCATCATTCGCATTTAAATTTTGCTAAATTGAAATATCAATTTATTCCTTCCTATATATAATACGTTACAACACCCTTAACCATAACCGATTCGTCAAAAAATCAATCTTGTGGTCAATGCTTCTTTGAGCCGCCACATAAACCAATCGTCATTAGCGAATTCACCATCTTTTCTCCCCTCAATCTCTCGATCCGCCCATCATTTTCGAAACTCCCCAACTAGAGAAATGTCAAGCATCTCGAGATGGTCATATTGTCCAGTGGTGATGATGGTTGACGATTGGAGATGACCACAAATGGATGCTCAAACTGCAGTGGGTTCAAAGGTTTTTTGGGCGAATGAGATCATGGAGTGGCATGCAGGTCCAGACGAAGGACAATCGGGAGGAGACGCGTTTTTTGCAGTTTTCAGATCGAGCTCCGATCGCCGGTGGTAGGTGCAGCGCATGCAGGAAAGGATCGTGAGTGGGTTTGAGGTTTGCGTGAAGTTCTGGAGAAAAAGCAGGAACGGAGAAACCAAAAGGATCGGCCTTTGTTTTCGCTAACATAATTGCCACATGGACCTTGTTTTAAATTAATTAATGACTTAGGTAAATTAATCATATTTTAAAAAAAAGGCTGACCGTATGTTGCTTATAACAGGTAGCACTATTTGGGAAATTTTAGTATCAACCTTGAACAAAGATGGAAAAAGTAATCGGCTGTCATGATTTTACCAATCGTAATATTTATTAAGTAATATATATATATACATTTATTATCAATTAAATTATATTAACTTCAGTTTTAATAACTAATTCGTGTGACATCAGAGTTAGCCAAATGAAGTGTCGTTTGAATCCGAATGATGAACACTACATCATGGAATAGACTTGGACAGAATTGGAATCAACCGAGATTTTCAGTTGAATTGAACGTTTGTTTAATTTAACTAAAACAAGTCGTTTTAACAGCAATGAAATTCAAGGTGAGTTAAACTCACACAGTTCTTCCCACTTATATTTTATATAAGTCGGGTTTTATTTTTATGCGCTAGGGTTGCTAATGGTTGACTGTTTGTTAATTTTATATTCATATATTTGTTTAATCCATGAAATTAAACGATTGTTTATTTTGAGTGAAACATCAAATTGTTATTTTAAGGATTGGTCCCAATTAAGGTAACTTACCTTATTGATCACGTTTACAAAATAAGCATGTTTAATTTAGTGAATTTGTTTGAATTTTATGGTGTGTTAAATAAATTGCTTGATATTAAATTATCGTTACTGGCCGTTATAAAACCATTATTTATATGAATTGAATGATTATATTGAGATAACATATTTGGATACAGGGAAGTACAAGTCGGAGGGATCCAACTGGATTCCTCAAATATATTAGATATTATTTATTTGCATATTATCATTATATGAAATGTTCTGATTGGACGATTGATTTGATTATCGACCGTTGACCTGAAATTCAACATTTGTTTTGTTTAAACCAGTGGGCAATATTAGTTGAGTAATTGGAAGTATATGGCCTATAAATCAATCGTTTTCTAAATATTGATTTACCATCAGAAGTGAGGTTATAAAATTTATTTTATAATTGAAGATATATTTTTAAGTCTATTATTTTGAATAAAAATCTATTTAAAGAAAAATATTTATTATTTATTAATTAAGTTTATAATTAATTATTAACGGATTTTATAAAGTAAATTCTTATGTTAAGAAGATTTATAAGCAAACGAACCGAAATTAACCGGACAGTTAAGAATTGGAAATTTGTTTTTGTCAAGAAACAATTAAATGAAATTATTTAGAATAATTACTTATATTAATTAATTTAAAGGAAGGACTATAATTAGAATGGTTAACGAATTAATCGTGTTTTGAGTTGACTAAGTCGACCGCTTCAACTGGGGTTGATTATTAAATTATTTTGTTTTAAATTAATTTAATAAAATAGTTTAACGAATATTTGTTTTAGTTTTAATAAGGTTTTAAAAAGGAAATTACTATTTATTTTAGTTAATTAAGAAGTTAACTAATTATACGGTAGTTAATAATAAGTAAATTATTATTTTAATTAATAATAATTTAGGAGATTACTTTTTAATTGAAATTCATTTAAAAAGTGATCGAAGTCGAAATGAATCTAATCGAAATGTGAAAAGAGTTTATGAGTAGGTTTTATATTAAAACCGAGTTCTTATAACGAAGTTGAAAAAGGATTTTAAGCGAATTTGATAGCTTAAATCAAATATTTACTTAATATTTGAAGTTAGAAAAAGGAAATCAAGAAATAAGGAAATGGTATGAAATGGTTAATGAAGTGAGATTTATTTCGAGGATCAGAATGTAATATTCCAAAGTTCGGAACGTTAAGCGGGGTTCAAATTATTGCAAAGTTCAGAATGTTATGTTCCGAAGTTCGGAATGTTAATCAAAGGCAAGAGTATAAGCTAAATAAAGGGTTTCGGAAATGGCCACGAATATAAGTTGTTGTAAATGATTTACGAAATAATTTTGTAAATGGAGGTTAAGAGTTTAGAAATGTAATCGAAATATTAGTTGTCGATAATAATTTACAAATAGAATTTGTAAATGAAGTAAGAGTTTTGAAAAATGAATTGTAACAATTGTTACAAATAATAAATTGAACTGTTTGATTTATAAACTGAAGATCGTTAAAAAGATCGCTATGTGATTTTGGACAACGCATAAGTTGTCGGAATGATTTGAAAAGGGTATAAATAAAGAAATAAAAGGTTTTGAATTAAAACCTGTAACGTTTGTTGCAAATGATAAGTTGAATTGTTTTGATAAAAGTAAATATAAGGATTCGAAAGAGACGCCAATTATCAAAATTGAAAAAGATATTTATGTAAGATTTATAAAGATATTTATATAAGATTTGTAAAGATATTTATATTAGATTGTTAAAGAGAGTTATATATGATTTTAAAACCAAATATAGCATTGTTGTTGCAAACAAGTTGAAGAATATTTATAAAGAGATGTAAAGAAATTTTATAAAGGGTTCTATTTATAATGGAATCGAAGCTCAAGTATAATATTATAAAGGATTATTAAAGATTAATAGAGAAGTATGAAAATAGTTTACTTAATAATAATTAAGTAAACGTTGTTGAGATTTAAATAAGGTTTTCAAAGGAAACGTGTGGTTAATAAACTTCTATTTATTCTAAAGATTGAATGTTGTTGGTCAAGGCCTGAGAGGTAAATAAAATACCCCAACTTGAACGACTTCACGATTATGCAAGAATGGAATTAGTGTATGAACGAGAGAACTTGAGGGAAACATAAGTTATGATTTCCGTAAAGAATATTAAAAGATGTATTCGAAAAAGTTTTTAAGTGAATGAAATGATTTTTAAGAATACTCTTATTTATAATAAGAAGTAAAAGATAAAAATACTCTTATTTATAATAAGAAGTAAAAGATAAACTCCAAATATTGGAAGATTTAAAGAATATAATTAACAAATGTTTAGTTAAAGAGGCCAAGTAATACCGAGTACTGAATTAGTAAACTCGTTTCATTCTCATGATTATTTATTTGCTCGTTAAACAACTGACTATCAAATCTAGCCAAATACGGTTGTTGGTATGGAAAGACCGGGAATGAATTATATTCGAAAACCATTCCGACCAACAATTACGTGGAAGATGTTGATTGAAGATGGAGCATTGAAGGCCGTGGATATTCATAAACGGAAGAACCACTTGTTGAATTTCTCTGGTTTAGTGGCCAGAGTTATTTCAGAAGGGACTCTGTCGCGTGTGAAATCTTCGGATTGCAAGGACTACTCGCTAGTGATCCTTGGGGATGATATGCATATAGGATGTAGTAGGAGGGTGCCTTCTGTTCATCTTGTTCCTTGATGACTTGTATGGACGAGTGTTTGAATAAGTATTTCCAAAAGGGTCATGTACATTGATTTCTTCAAACGTACCAAGTTGATGGCGGAGAAGTGCACATTCTCTAATCAACTTGAGTATTTTTGTGGATATCAATTAGTGATACCTAGAGGATCTGACGATGTGACATTCAAAGTGGATGGAGATGTGCTATTCTTAAGGATAAGCTTAACCTCTAGCCTCATCAACCGGGAAATGGCACAAAATCAGGTAGGTCGCATGGTTATGTGGGTCACATCCATCAAAAGGGTATATCATTACCTGATCTGGAGAAATAAAATCCCTTCGTTTGTCCCTTTATTTAATTTATATGCTATCGTTTCGGTTGCTGGCCCTCAACCGTGGTGATGATATATTTGGTACTCTCAAGCGAAGTGAGGGGTCGGTCATGTTCAGCCTGGGTTGCAAGATGTTCTTGTTGAACCCCAATGTGTTCATCTCCAGAGGTACATTGTCGGCAAGATGGTCTCATACCTTGCCGGGAAATCCATTCTCAAATAAGAGCCCGTAGCTTTGACTGTATGCTATGTATGTAGAGCGAGAGATGCAAGAGTTCTGCAAGATTGATATTTATCTGTATTTAGACACTATTATAATATCAGAAAAGATATTGATCTCAAAAAAAAAAAAAAATGGGTTATCGTAAGGTTAAAACCGTCCATACGTATTTATGTGTGGATTTGGTCTTACGATTATCCTTTTCTTTCGAAAAAATTTTAACTTAAAAATCAAGTTGTGTGATACCTTTAAACTTATTGTGTTTTTCTCACTCTGGTTCACCATACTGATCCAGCGTTTGTAATGCTCGGGTTAGACCGAGATTTATAGGTTTAGAATTGGATACTGTGAACTTCAGGAGACGTGCTAGCGGAGTTCAGACGTATGACATATTTGGTGTTTTTTCCGTTGTGTATTGTATATGAAGACAGATTATTATAACTATCCAGAAGTGTTGATGTACTCTGATGATTGTATGTTTTATTTCAAGCTCTTAGTAAAGATTTATTTCTATATTATATTTTGTTCCACTGCGATATGACTCTGATTCTGTGTTGGTTTTTCTTCTTCTTCTTCCTCTAGTCTAATATTTCTTTCTTTCTTATCTCACCCTCCAACTTCTTTCTATTAATGTTCCCGTGTTTTCGATGCTTAAATAGTCGACATGGTGTTTTTGTGTCGATTTTCAAGGTCGAAAATCCCTAGTCCATTACACAAACTTAGGTGATCCCTTGGATCATGCAGGATCGGTCCACACTTATGTTTGTGGATTGGATATTCGTGAACAATACATTTCCCTATCCTATTGGACCTAAAATATGGTCAGTATGCCAACCGTCTTGGCCTTGAGCGGTCACATCCGAGGTACCATGCTATCCATCATCCACATAAGTAAAATGTTTGGCCTCCATACCATGACATCACTCCTAACTGGAAAGAAGCGCATGTCCTCCCTGTTGTCCTTCATCCCGTTTTTGGTTCATACTGGGGTGTGAAGCTCGCGAATTAACTCTATACACAAAGCTATGCTATATTAAAGTCGTGCTTTGATCATCATCCACAAAGCTCTGCTTTTCAATAAAAGCTTTAATCCATGCATCACAACATGCCACATTGTCAATCCATACCATACCTTTGATTTCCACCAATATATAACCTCTGAGCTTGTACGTCTCGGAGAAGGGTATTTAGTAAGAGAATAAATTTTCCGCCACCAAATAGATACATATTTAGTAGAGATCAACGAATATAGCATGAAGTACAATGTCAGACATACAATCCATTTGCATGTCTGTCCTGGGTCGGAACGAAACCGGATACACCTTATTTCTTATCCCATATGTCCAATACTGGAGAAAGGCCATCGCATATCCGGTCGATCTCCAAGTACTTTTGGATGACTACCACTTATTACGTCTTCTTGGGTGTACAACCCAATCGGGACATCAGTAATCATTTTAACGATGTGAAGATCTCCAACCTTCAACCATCATCTTCAAATCTTCAACTTTTAACCGTCGTATCAGTTATTCAGAATGGGTTAAACCGGTCTTTCTGAATAACTCATGTATCTAATAATCAAGTGAAACATAATCACATTATACGCCTCATTCCAATCCAGAATATCCTTTTATTCAAATATTCATTACATTGGGATTTATTCCCACAAATTTAATCAAAGATTTATTTCCTTTAAACCTCTTGTTTAAATCTTCACTTTGGAAACCATTTCAAAAGATTTTGTATTATCTTTTCACAACTTAAACCAAATTAAGGTTTATCAAATAGTCGTGATTAACAAGCCTTATTGAGGTAATCATTCATTTTATTATCCTAATCCCGACCTATTCATCCCATGGAGCAAAACTGGTAGTACTCCATGTCTAACACCCACTGTGTTATCAGTAAAATCAATTACCATTTAAAGTTCAAATCTAATTAAAGATTTAACTATTGCGTGGATTAAAACTGGTGGTACTCCATTTCAAACATTTTTTGAATTCGGTAAATTTAATTACCTTATCCACGTTTCAATATAATTAAATATTCATTAAAACTCTACTTAGTTTTAATCTTCAAAATTCATTATTTAATGAATATTCAATCTTTGGAAATTAATCCTGCCTTTAAACGGTTTAAAGAACAAATGTCATTTAAAGTATTGTTCACGATAAATCCAAAATCTTCTTCCACCGAAATGGAATCTTCATGGAAATCTGATCAGTATATAATCAATATAAATTTCTGTATCACACTAATACTATAAGTGGAATAACGGCAAAGATTTTTAAATTCCACAAATAGTAACGGTCTTACTTTACAGAAGCTCATCTCGATTACTACTAAATCGAATTCCATTCAATTCCAATTTAATTTATTAAACTGGATAACTGCATTTTGGAAAATTCAATTAAATCTCCGGTTAAAAGATTTATAAATTACAAATCATAATTTCACTGTTAATTGGGTTAAAGAACTAATGTTATTTAAAACATTGTTCACAATAAACCCAAAATCAACTTCAATTCAGTTCCAATTAAATTTCAAAACCTCACTAAATCTTAGAGAAAATACTTATTATATTCCATTCGGGTTTAAGAATAGTATTATTAAAGATACTACTCATGACAAACCCAGAATCTAATTTGATATCAAATACAAGGATCTGAATAGAAATCATATCGACTTATATTCAACATAAAATTCTGAAACCAATAGAATTTGTAGTAGGAATAACGATATCTATATCTTCGAAATTCCTCAACGATATCCGTATAATTATGGAATCCAATATTGAAGTATCCGAAGATTATTTCCATTCAAATCCATTCCAATTTATATATTGGTAAACTTTGGTTATATTAAAACCATTTCAATTCCTTTCAGTTCTTTATTCTGGTTGTTAACTAATTTATTCAAATAAAAATATCTTTTATCTTTTCAAACTTGAAGTATTTCATCCAAAATCTTCCCAAATCATTTGTTATGATTTTAAATAATGTATTCATATTTTTACTAATTTTATTAAGGACCTTACAGTCGATTCCCAATATCGGCCACCGAACTGCATCCATAGCGACCTTCTCCAAAACTGATTTGTACTTATCTTAAAATCAAACCATTGGATTTCAAAAATTATTATTTTATAGAAATCTCATTTCAATACGAACCCAACGGTTCTGGTTTCAGGAGAATCCGACAGTCGGACCTCCCATTATGTCAATTTGAAGTTATGGGTTGACGTTCGTGAACTGTCGTTGTGTGATGCGTTCTATTCAAGCCTAAATTTGATTTATATTAAATTAAAATTGAAAACGTTTCCCACATAATTTATAAATATTATAAATTATTCACAACTATAATTTGAAATTTATTTCAATCCTTTACTTCAAAATGAAATATCTTCGGATTAAGCCATATATTATATATAATAAATTGATTCGATTTCTATTCAAAACGTACAACATAAACGTTTATAAATGCGTTTAAAAACGATTTCCACTTTAATTTTAAATCAAAATTAAACATCCTATATTATTATAATATTAAAATAATAATATTTTCAAAATATCATATTTTGAAATCAAATCTTCTCGATATCTATTATAATTTTATAATCTTTGTGTCCATCCAAAATCAGACATCAAAATAATATTTTGATTCTTCGTTGAATATTACTTAATATATTCATTATTTCTGAATTGGAATGTGATTCAATCAATTACCATATAACTTTAGTTATATGAATTTCATACACCACATGTATTTAACAATTGTTATAAACAACTATTAAACATCAAATTCGCCTCCAGAGTGCATCTACAACTGTATAAGCATTAAATAATTAAATAACGCTTATAATGGTCTGTCAATCAATTGATTAACATCCATGCTAAACACTTGGGATTAGTGTAAATAAAATATTATCCCAATACCTTTGTGGGGTTTTCAACCAATAAATAATCAATTAAAAATTATTTATTCATTCCAATCGATATCACTTAAAATGGGCAAGCATAAAGAAGTCGGTTGACTTGTAAATGGATGTTTAATCCAATTTCAACTACCACAAATAATTTTAACATCATTTTAATATGTTAATTATTTAAAAATCACATTTAAATTATAACACAAAAAATCAACAATTCATCCATCGGGTTTTCAAACAACTATGATGTGAGCTACCATACACCATATGATGATTTGTCATAATTAAACAGATAAAGTCAGCATACACAATCAATATATATTTAAATATGACTATAATAACATCACAAAATAGTTGAGTGATAGAGTTCTCACATTGATCGGTTTCTGAAATCGTTAAATAACGATTGTTTTAACTAAATTAAACCGAACATGTAATTTAGTCTAAAATTTTAGATTGCTTCGTTTCTGTCCAAATTTGTTCCATTATGTAGATCTTGTCAATGCCAGTCCAACGCAAGTCATTTCATTGAATTTCTGATGTCATATGAACAAAATATGATGGTTTAACCTTTTAAATACATCAATTAATTAAGATAATTAATGAAGATAATTAACCTAATAATTTCCCTTAATTTCTTTTCCCTTGTGTATCTCTTCTTCCAGAACCGTGAAACCCAACGTCAACTTCATCTAGCACCCACGCACGTCACTTTCAGGCTGTCGGTCCCCCATTTGAACACCCCACCTCGACCCCCGTCACGCCCCTTCCCCACGCCTTGAATAGTGCGCAACTCGAGGCTCTCTCTAGGCTTAGAACAGCATGCAAACGCGCTGCGTTCTAGCAAGAAATTCGAATGGCTCATGCCACGAAATCCGATGACGACCGGAAGATCTCTAGAGCTTGAAGAGAAGAAGAACATTGTAGTTGGAAAATTTTCGTAAAGATGTTAGTATGGGGTGATTTTCGAGGAGAAATGTTGGAGATTTCGGCCATTCAAACTGTTGGGGGCGGCTGGGGAATTCCAACGACTGTCGCCCCTAACTAAATACCCCCATTACCGACACACAGGAATGTGTTTTGTAAGCCGATTTGATCAGTTTTTATCAAAAACAAAATATAAATCAATATAATGTTAAATAATTATTTTAAATGTACGTTTTAATTTACCACGACCACATGCTGATTTCATAAATTACGAAATTTAAAATCTGGCTATGATTAGCAAATACTGTTCTAATGAACATAGTTTCGTCGAATTTGGAGACCGTTAGAAAATTGTCCTTATGACTAGCTTATTAATTTACAACTAAAATTGTACAGGCGTTTAAATTTACCACAGTTTCATATAAATTCGAATTGACTTGAAATTTTAAAGCTGACAATAATTTGACATTCCAAATCCAATAAAATTGGTTTCGTCAAAAACGAATGTCGTTTGCAAAAAGGCAAATTTTAAAGGCTTATTTAATTTTAAAATATTATTAAATTCCATAGCGACTATTCTAAATTTTAGTTTGGTCATAACTTACAATTTATAATATGAAATATAACATTTTCACATTCATTAGAAAGAAATAATTAAATCGATTCTAACGTTTTTGGTTTTACTGAAATTCGACTTATTTTGAATAATGTATATATTCAACTGAAATTTAAAACTAAATTTTCAAACTACTGCGATGTTACGAGCTCGTTTTATAATTAATTAAATATATACGTTCATACATCGTTTTTAATAAATTTTAAGTCGTAAATTCTTGAAATAAATCATTTAAAATTTTTAAAATCCAATAAATCAATTAAAAATAAATTTTAAATAGGTTCCAAAAATCTGGGTTGTTACATTTACTGGCGTTGGTTTATTTTTAAAGGGGTTACCGTTTGCTCATAATCACATTCAACCAGAAGTTGGAATTGGGATATTGGGTTGTTTATATTAGCATTGATCCATTTTGTATCTTCTCTTTGAAATCATGTATACCTTTTACGGTTTCACAAGGTAGCCTGAAGTTAGATCAGCGAGTATTTCCATAATACCAGTTCTTATTTATGTTTTCAATTTCGAAATAATATATGCTACTGGGAATTTGGTACTGGATGATATGTAGTTTAGCATGAAGATGTGTTTTACTGTATTCTGGCGTCAATCATGTTTGTTCAAGATTGATTGTGGAGATGTTTTCTCTTCCATGATGATCATACATGAATGGAGCGCTTGGCTCGGGTGTGGTGCAGCGAGTTGCACTCAACAGTGGGATGGAGGCCTGATCATGGGCCGAAATTATGTTACTTAGTTTTAAATTTACTTGTATTCCTGTTTTTTATTATTATTGTTTCTTCATTTTTGTTTTATATTTATAATGGTTAGTATGCTAACCTTAACTTTGTACTGTTTTCTTAGATAATAAAACCGAACCAATTTTCAAATATATATATATATATATATATATATATATATATATATATATATACATATGTATAGAGAGAGAGAGAGGCAGGTTCAATGACACCTTAAATAGTGAGAACCCCTTTAGCCTCCCACTTTTCCACCACTCATTTCCTACTAACTCCCCTTCTCTCTCCTTCCACTAACTCTCTCACTTCCCACTCATTTTCTTTATTATAAACGAGAGGTGGAAAACAGTGGTGCTATTGGGGTGCTCTATTTTTGGGGTTCTCTTGAACGCTTGCCATATATATATATATATATATATATATATATATATATATATATATATATATATATATATACGTATGTATGTGTGTGTGTGTGTATTAATGGTTTAAAGTTCTTAACTAATGGATATAGATATATGAAATAGGTAAGTTATATTTTGGTCATTTTTTTGTATTTTAAAAGTTGTTTTAGCTTTTGTAAATACAAGTAATATTGGACATGAATATTCTAGAAAATTAGAATATATATATATATATATATATATTTATATACCAGTACGCTGGCACGCCCGATGGGCGTGTGCATAGATGTATTTGACCGAAGCTGGAAATGATGTATAAAATGAGCAATCGGTGCAGCGTTTCGGATGTACAAATTTAGGATATCAGAAATATGAAAAAAAAAAACGAAATAGAATACAACAGGGTGGACGCGATGTAGACGAATTTATAAACATCAGAGAAACATGAGTTCAAGATATTAAACAAAATAAGCCCCATTACATCGGCAGATATTGCCCAATCAGAAATAAGGAAAAGATGCCACAGAAAGCATGAAGCTATTCAACATAAAAAACGATCAGAAGTTCAGTAAAAACATGGTAAAAAGCACAATGAATTAACACTAAAAACAGTTATAATGTGAACAAAAGTCGAACATCGTTTATGAACCAAGCGATATGCTGTACATGATTTACCTCATAATTTCAACATATACCGATATATATCATGTGCTACATGTGGTTTTCAGAATGAAACATTTATCTTACGCACATAAAGATTTCATGTACAAATGCTAACAAATATTTCTAATCACAATATATTATATTAGTCTAATGACTCGTATATTTTACAAATATTTCTAATTCACTACTGCAAGACAAAAATTGCTATACATTGGAAAATTACAATCTATCATTTG
Source organism: Allium sativum (assembly GCA_030737875.1). Taxonomy (NCBI): domain Eukaryota; kingdom Viridiplantae; phylum Streptophyta; class Magnoliopsida; order Asparagales; family Amaryllidaceae; genus Allium; species Allium sativum. The sequence goes on along the minus strand of CM060926.1, from coordinate 202,093,922 downwards.
GGAAGCAGTTAGAATTTCAACGGACATTTCATGTTTCTGTACCAAAATAGTCACACATTCTTAATATTTAAGAAAAATATATTCAAATAACCTTTAGTAGCAGGTGGATGAATTGGTGTAGGCTTCAAATCTAAAATAAAAGAAATGGATAAAAATTAAGTTTCCAACAGGAAAACGGAGTACTGAACACAATGAAAAAGAAATGAAAAATATATTTGCATAAGAACTCATTCGTTAATAATAATGGCTATAGTTCCTTTCTAGCATACTTTCAAAAACTTTCTTCAAAAATTTGGCTTCTTCGTGTCCATAGATTCTTCCAAGTTGGTGCAAAACTGCCATATATGAGATCAAATAACATGGGTCAAGGAAAGTTACATTGCAGACTTAAACATCATGATATCCATTAGTATATCCTTCAACTTATACAACATGCATGGTATGATTCTATGGAACATATCTTTGGTTTTGAAAGAGTGTTAAGAGTGGGATCTAATACAACATGCATGGTTTGAATTCTATGCACTTGCCTTTAATTTCTATATATGATAGAAAATACTGCTATTTTTTGGCAACTAATGTATTCATCAACTATTCGCAGGAATTTCTGTTTAGACACATAAAATAACCAAATAAAATATATTAGGTAAATTACATATTGTACTTAGATGTAAATGACTGCCCAAAGAGAAGCATTTATATGTAGATTTTTTTTACAAAATTTACACAAATGGTTTTCTAGGCTGAAGCCAAGTATGTACAATATCTTCCTTATTGATTAATGCCAAATATGTTCTTTTTTCCTTATATTTGATTACTTTCCTACCAATATGTGACTGAAAAATTGACTTAAAATAGTAGCATAGTTAATGAGATTTTCAGTTGTTTACAACATTAAAATCTTGAACTTTTCTTATGTAGATGTGTGAAAAAAGAATTTAGATTTAGCTCGTTAAATTGCCTTATTGTACTTGAAAAACCTCTTGCCTCAGAAAAGAATGTTAGTAAGAATCAATTAAATGAAAAAAAAATGTAGAGAGGAGGAGAAACAAAACATAGAAATAAAAGGATTGGCATTCAACTACATACTACAGTAGGTAAACACATATATAAAGATTCATTATATGATTATTATATAGTCATAAAGGAATATGTGACTATGTAAAGTCTAGTTTAAATTAATATACAGTGGAAACAGAAGTGATGTTGCACCTTTAAAAGAAGTAAGAAGTTTGAAGCTTTATCAACCCAATTTTCAGCTCCCTCATCTGATTCCTCGAACACTGTCTGAAAAGATAGCAGACAAAAAATTAGTAATGTTTGATGCAACTAAACCTGAAGCGGTATTGGATCTACCATATGCTAGTTTATTACTTTGAAGTAAAAATTAAAACAAAACAAAAATTCAACTAAAAGAAAAAATCATGACAATATCGAGTGGAAAAAACATATAGTTATTGTAATTTAATTATTAAAATATAGACACATACCCACAAACACATATAACAGTTCATCACTTTATACTAATATCAAGCTAACTGTCATATACTGCATTGAAGTAAAGCTTATCACTTTATTCTAATATCAAGCTAATTGTCATATACCGTATTGGAGTAAAATGAAAACACATGTTTAGCTCCATGTGAATAAATTTGGTTTCATTATGATATGTTCCTATGCCTACCAATAATCAATTCGGTCTACATTAGATGTCCAATTTATGGCGTGTAAATGATGTTTGTTAAAAAAGAAATAATATGCGTTAACAAATGTTGAAGATTAAAAAAATAGAAAATACAATAGAAAAACCACGAAAAAAGAAGTAATAATGCATTTGATATAACATTTATACACCAAAAAGGTTGATCGATGAAATTATATAAGTCTATGAAGTCCTGAGCTCAGTCATCATATAGTTGTTTTCAACTTCAGACTTCACATATAACAACTGAACATTTTAGCAATCATAAATTTTAAAAAATTATTGGATAAATAAACATGCTAAAACAACTGAAAATGTTTTTGATGAATGCAAAATAGGTAACGTAATTTACACAAAAAGTGAAAACAGAACCATGTTTCCATTGGTACAACATCAGTTTCATGTAACTATGCATTTCTCAAATCCCCTCAACTCTTTTGTCATCGAGTGTATCTCAACTCGGACACATTTAAGCGGTGATTGGTAGATTTGAATTTGAACATGGAAATTATATCTATGCATCTCATAATACCGAAAGCAGTGAAATCAGTATTAAAATAAATTACCAAGTAAAGAAAAAAGAGTGCAAACCAAACTTAGAGAAATGAATGTTTCACCTGGGATCCACAACTTTGAGATCAAAAATTTCATATTCCTAGTCAATTAAAGCAGGGAAATCTGTACCATGTAAAGAAAAATCAACTTCCAAGTTACAAAAATTGCGAACAAAAGTGAGCAAAATGAATTTTCACCTAGATCCGCAACTTTGAGATCAAAAGATAACCATTCCCAATGATTAAAACAGGGAAATCTGGTAGAAAGTTTTAGTTACCTGGTAGAAAGACCTGAAAGTGAGACAAAGAACAAAAAGAGAAATATATGAGATATAATTCATTAGTTGTGTAAATAGTTTTTTTAAATCTGATATATTCAAAACCTATTGTTTTGAATTTTTTTAACCTGATACATACAAAACTCTGCATGGTTAAAGCCAATGCAAAATTATCAAAATCAAATATGTATGTTTAAAGGGCTGTATTTACGAAACCTAAAACCTTCAACACATGCAAAGTACACAGCCTTTAACTTCGATATGAATAGAGTAGCGTTGGAATAAAGCCTTAAATGTCAACATGGGGAATTTATAATTTCTGAAGCATTATACAGAAAACTCATTATTTTCAAAGTTAAACTTCAAAATCTATCAATAATAAATTTTCAAATTGATATGCTAAATTATATCATACTAAATCTCTAAGAAATTTTTTTGTCTAGTAATGAAGAAGTTAGTGACAAATAAAATACTGTAACAGAAGCATCTATAAACTGCGAAAGGTACTTGCGAAATAAAAGGGAGAAAACTAAATTAGTCGAGAGTTGACGACCTGTAACAGCTAAAAGGAAGAACCACTAAAAGGAAGGAAAACTAAATCGATGCTAACCTGACCAATTTCTAAAATTTGGGGATCTAAATGTAGGAGCGTTAAAATCATCACGGTAGCAGGAGATAGACTTGCTTCATCTCAAATCTTGGTTTTGAAGGTCTGAAATCGACATCGCGGCAGGCGGTCTGAAATCGACATGGCGGCTGGGGTGCAACTTTACCGATATGTGATGCCTTGGCTTTTCTTGATTGGCACGATTTGCAGAAATGGTAGATGAGTTATTTACAGCAAAGAGGGAGTTAGGGATTGGAAAATGAAGAGGGGAAAAGAGAAGAACGGAAATGGTGGGTAAGTTATAGAAACATGGACCGAGGAGAAATGGGAAGAAAATGAAAAGAGGAATAGAGATTGTGCGGAATTTTATCTAATGGAATGACGTGGATAGTGAAGTGGGGCTCAAAAGACTGAAACACACTTACAACTATTTGCACAGCAAAAATCGAGTAGGGGTATTTATGAAAACGCCAAAAAGGCTTCACTTTGACCGATTGACCTCAGGTTTTGCATTATAATATAAGATATATATATATACACACACATACACACACAAATAGTTAGTGTTTTGATATTTTGTTTGTATTTAAACTTGTTTTAAATAGAAGTAAAAAAATTGGTTTTTAATTTTATAACTAATTAGATTATTTGAAATAAATTCTAAAATAACATCACATCCAAGTATGCATAAAATATGACTATGAATTGTTATGAAAAGAGGGGTACACATCTATTAAATAGCTTGCATTGACTTAGAAGTTAAGTTTTATTTTAAAACCCTATTTTTGCACATGGATATATACACATATACTTGGCAGCCAATTCTTATTGGTTTAATGCATTTATTACCCATGTTGGTACAACTTATGTGTGCTTCTATGAATAACTTAGTTATACATTAGATGGAAGGTTTAAATCAAGTGTACCCTAAACATAAATTCCTTCACAACCAAGTAAAGAGGGATTGGCTATGCATATGCTGAAATACGCCATTACAACCATTCCTATAATCTGAACATAGCTATATATCTTAATCTATACTCTAATCAAACTGTGCACAGCTAAACCCGTAGCTCCAACCTTTTCAATCACTTAGCAAAAGTCCTCAAACATTCCATCAAGTACCCCATCTAAAGCCTAGGCTAGACAATATTTTACTACTTATTGCACCTTATAAATACAACTAGTACCCATCACATACACACTCACATATTGAATGAAAATTGAAGCAAAACCATGGCAACAAAAGCTTATAAACCTGGAAACAAAAGAGTGAACCAATATTATTGTGAGTAAACCCTTTTTACCAATTTAATCTATTACTAATTGATATATAGATTGATGCCAATACACACACACACACACACACACACATCTTTATGTGTTTTGGTTAAATATTTTTCATCTAAAATAAATAATTACCTGAAGGGATCTGAAACAATATATATGCCTGTAGCATGAAACTTAGGCTCTATTTTGTTGTAAGAAACCACTGCATTGAACAAGAATCCATAATTCAATTTCTAGTGCAATGGAGGATCTGACTCAAACATAAAAGATGTTCAAAATTGAGTGTAGTTTATTTTAAAAATAGGTTTATTTCGAATAGGTATCTACATATGCAAATATATATTTTGTACAGTAAAAGTGGTTTTAAACTCAAAAATTAAATCATCGCAAAATTTAAATTCAGGTATATGGTTGAATTTTAAATAGAAAAACCATGATTTTTAAAACAGGAATCGGATTTTTTGATAACTTATGTTCTGAGAAAAGATCGAGAGTAGGTTTTGGGTTTAAAAACTAAATTCGTGTTATATGTTAATGATATTTAAAATTTCTTTTTGGGTAGTTGCATAGGAGATAGATGAAGGTACAGACGGAATTTGGCGAACTCTTGTGGTCGTGGTTGATCAGGGGAAGCAAATTTAGGTTTTGGGTACGGATTTTGAACGTCTTGTGTGAGGGGCCTCACGTGATCGATTATGCTGAAATCAGGGGTGGATGTCCTTTAGAGTCGGGGAAGCGATGGGCGGTGGTGTAGATGGTTCATATGGTCGAAGGCAACTGGGAGTGGTCGATCTAGGAATGACCTAGAGCTGTGTTTTTTGAGTTAATGTCGTTGAAGAGGGTATTTGAAGAGGACATGGTTTTGGGTTGAGATGGTCAGTCGGTGATGAATCTGGTCCGAGATGGGACGTGTGGGTAGGGTAGCGATGGGTCTCAGGTGAGGGCGTCGATGGTGTAGGTGCAAAGGTGCACAGGTGTGCACTAGTTTATGTTTAAACAAAAGAAGAAAAAAGAAGCTGCAACGACTGCAGTTCGAAGACAAAAGGGAGGAGGGTCGAGCAGATTGATCACGATTTCTCTAATTTCTAAACTGGTGTTTTTTTTGGTGCATATGGAAAAAGAAGATATAAAGAGTAGTAGAAGGAAAAGAAGAAACAACATGAATAAATAAAGAAAAGAAAGAATGGGGAAAGATTGGGTGTAGGAAGATTAGTATTATATGTTTATGTCATTGATTTTGGGCCCTGGGCTTTGCCCATATTAAAAAAAGGAAAGTTTTTTATTTAAATTTAGTTTAAAGATTTTATATATATATGTATTGGGAGCGACTATTAAGACACAAATTTATATACACAAAATCTAGACCACAAGATTTTTTGTTTTATGTGTGAGGTGTAATTCATGGGTAGATCCAATGGTTCAGATTTTGTGTGATTAATTTTGTGTCCACATTTTGTGTTCTTTTAGACTTTCCCATATATATATATATATATATATATATATATATATATATATATATATATATATATATATATATATATATTAGTAGGGATAGGTTATTGAGACACAAAATTAGACACAAATTTGTGTACACAAAATCTGGACCACAAGATTTATTTGTCTTTATGTGTGAGGTGTAATTTAGGGGGAAATCTAATGGTCCAGATTTGTTGTGTTTAATTTTGTGTCAACATTTTTTGTCCATTTAGACTTTCCCATATTAGTATATATATATATATATATATATATATTAGTATATATATTAGTGTGTGTGTGTATATATATATACTATTAATAAGGTAAATTCATTGTACTATTTTACTTGATGTTTTTTTTTTGAACTACCGAAATTGCCCTTGCCTTCCGTTTAGTTTTACGGCTACAGTACCGCGTTATTTTTTTCCCTGCTCGCTTCTGCTTTCTCACCTCTACCCTCCATCACTTCGTCCATGGCGACTGTCGACTGCATTATCACACTAGATCTATCAATCTCATCTCAATCGCAATAACGCAATAATCTCATCTCGATCAGAATCTCAATCGCAATAATCTCATCTCAATCACAATAATCTCAATCTCAATCGCAATAATCTCGATTGGAATCCGCAGCATCTCCAGTCTGAATTGGTTCTATTAGGGAGGTTTGATTCTCGCTAGATCTCATTTTAATCGCAATAATCTCGATTGTAATCTGCAGCATCTCTAGTCTGAATTGGTTTTATTAGGGAGGTTTGATTCACGCTAGATCTCATCTCAAATCTCGATCGGGATCCGCAATATATTTAGTCAGAATTCGTTCCAGTCTGAAATGGTTCTATTAGGGACGTTTAATTCGTTCTATTAGCATCTCTCAGCACCAATTCATCTTCAAGTGACTTTTTTGTTCCAGTAATCAAGCAATTAAACAATTTGATCCCTTCACATGAGCATGATTAAAATGGTAATCTATGTGGAGTTTCAACAAATGGATTGAATACCATAACACCCCTTGCATAAATGGAGTGAATGGTCATTCAGAAGTAATAAGAAATGGAAGTAAGCCACCAGATATAGAATCTAATCAAGAGTCTGAACGTGTGGAGCAGGATGAACCTGGTGTCTACATAACTCTAACTTCTTTGCCGGGTGGTGTAACTGATCTCAAACGAGTTAGGTTTAGGTAAGAAAAATTTACCATTTTACCTGATTCTTTACTTAGGCTTACTTGATCAATTTAGTTCAAAACTAATAAAAAAAACATACTCATTTCAATATTAATTACACTGATGCAATATCATGTAATGCCCATGTATTTTAGTTATATATAAGAATTTGCACTAATGCTGTTTCGAATTCCATCAGTTGCATTGGTGCTTTCAAAGTGCTACAATACAAATTACTGAATCAACGCAAGTATAACGAATACACACCTACGTCCAAATCTGTTATAGGTTTGGACATGCGAAATTGAATAATGCATAACACACCGTCCAGTTTCTTGCATTCCCCTTGAACATTTGCCTCTTGGAATGTCTGTTTAAAGGACCAGAACTCAAGTTAACTGTCATATTCCACTGAAAAGAGAAGGTGATGAAAAGACCATAAACTGGATTACTTTGCCATGGAATGTCACAGAATTTTGGACACTTAAAATGGCCATGAAACTGGATCACTTCGCCTTTTGCCATCGAATTGAATTTTTGATAAAGTGAACATAAGTTTTTATCGCTTAAGTCAAGGTCCTTTTTTGGCAAAGGATAATGCCAAATGAAAACTGTCTAAGAATTAAAATAAGTCGATCATGTTAGCAGTTGTGATACTGAAAAATACTGCAAATTGAACAGTCGAAAAAGGTTCAGTGAAAAGCAAGAAGAGCAATGGTGGGCTGAGAACAAGGCAAGGGTTTACCAACAATATAATGTCCACACACCCGACAGTCAATCTGCTACAAGTACAGGAAAGGAATCTCTTTGAAAATAAATAAAATGAAAGATTATTCCCAAATTTCTCAATTATTGCTTCAATCCTTGCAAATATTGACGGTGTTTTTTTCGTCTACCTTAGTTTGTTCTTTACACCTCCTTCTGGTGCCAAGTTCATTTTTTTCTTCCTCTTTTGTAAATGTGGATACACAAGAAAGCGAGTCCGGATTTTAGTTCCAAGTCTTCTTTGAGAGTATATTGGGTTTGGTTGTGAGAATTGTAAATTAATTGTATATTGGGTTTAGTTCCAAGTACAGGTTTCAATATCAAACAGGTTTCAATATCAAGAGTTAACCAATTTGATGCTGTAAGACTGGATGTGGAGATGTCTGGAATGCTCAAGGGGCAATTGGTTAAAGCCTTTGCTGTAATGAAGCCAGGATTTTTATTTCAATACGAGCCAGAGCTGGATGCTTTTTTGAAGTTTCTTATATGGAGGTTTTCAACATGGGTCAGAACATCGACTATATTTATATTCTGAATCAATGAAAGTATAACAAATACATACCTGCGTCCAAATCTATTATAGGTTTGGACATGCGGAATTGAATAATGCATAACACACTGTCCAGATTTGTTATAGGTTTATCTGCATCAACGATTCAACATGATACTTTACGTTATACTGACGCAGCTGTAACTACATATGAGATATGCAACGCTAATGCATTTTTATCTGCATTATGTAGACTGATTGACGTAGTTGAGTTGGTATTTCCTTTAATATCCTGTGTATTTTGCATATTTGTATTGTATCATAGACTGATCGAAACATTTCTTTTTCTTGGGTAGCCAATGTGATCAATCAGGTATGATTTTATAGTTTCTATATTTCCAACCGGCCTTTCAAAAACTTCAATGCAATTTGTCCAGCTCTTGCAAACACCAAATGGTTTCTACCATGCTTTATTACTAATGCATAGTCTGCTGTCAGGAATAGAGCGAGAATTGCAGCAATTTTGTAACAACCCGGAAAATCTGAGCCAGTTTAAAAATTTTATTTTGATTATTTTAATGAACTTTGAATATTTAAAACGGATTATTTTAAATAATAACGACAGAATTTTACTTTCGATGAAGTTAAAACGAATAAATTTATTTTAATTATACAACGAGCCTGAAATGGCGCTACAGTTCGAAAATTCGATTTCGAATTTCAAATGAATATACAAGATTCAATATAAGTCAGAATTGAACGAAACAAGAAATATTTGAATCTGTTCAACTATATCTTTCTAACGGATGTAAGAAACTGAGTTTTCACTTTAAAATTTGAGAGATATATCCAGTTTCAAATTCAGAAAAGTCGCTGTGGAATTTATATATATTTTAATATATATATATATATAAAGGCCCTTAGAAATGGAAATTTTGCAAACGATCTCGGTTTTCGATGAAACCACTTTTGTTGGATCAGGGAGGTCAAATTATTGCTAGGTTTCAAAATTCATAATTTTCTGAATTAATATGTGAGCGTGGCGAAGTTAAACGTGTTTTGTCAGTTTTTGTCAATTTCGATCGACTAGAAAATGGCCATTTTTCAAATGGTCTCGGAATTTAAAGAAATTAGTTTTGTTAGGATCGTATCGTCAATACGAAGTTAGAAATAATTTTTCTGGAATTTTTAGAGACTGTATGTGACCCCGGTAATTTGAAATGTGCGTTTAAATTGAATATATAAAGATTTAAATTTTGATTTAAGTTAAAACCTATCGTAACGGTCGAATTGGCCTATGATACATATCCCATTGTGTTCGGAATGGGGGTAATTAGCTAGGGACGACAGTCGGTGGGTTTGATTTCAAATTCAAAATAAAAAGTTACATTTTGAATTTAAAATTAAATTAAACAAAAGAAAAGTCAACTCACCCCTATACTCTCTCTCTCTTCCTCCTATTCCTTTTCACGTTCAAAATCGTTTACAGAAGAAAAAAGGAAAAAGAAAACGAAGCAAAGGTGCGGAGCCCCCGCTCCACCGTCGCACGCGCCGGAGGCGGCCTCCCCAGCGCCGCCTCCTCCTCTAAGCTTCCCCTCCCCCCCCCCCCCCCCGACGCTCGATCTCTCGCCTCTCCTCTCTTTCCTCCAATTAAGCCCTCACACCATCGCGCAACCCCCAGGCGCGAAACCCTAGGTCGCGCATCCCCTCCCAGCGCACCCCGACACCGCCTGAAGCCCCCCTCTTCTTCCTTCCCCCTCGCCAGTGCGCGCAGCCCAACCCTGTTCAACCTCTTCCGCCGCGAATCAGTGAGTGTACTCCCCCTTTCCTTCCTTTTTTTATTTATTATTATTCAGTATCGTGATTTTAGGACTGAAATTAGAATTGTTTTAAAATGTATATACATCGAAGTAAAGTTAGGATTTTTATGTTATCAAAATTATGATTTTTAAATCCAAAAAGTTAGGATTTTTAGCTTAGTAAAAAATGTGATTTTTGATTGCAAAAAGGAGCGATTTTTAGTTATAATAAGAAATGATTTTGTCATGTGAAGAAGATAATAAAAATATGATTTTTAGTAATAAAAAGAGAGGAATTTTATATGATAAAACATATGATTTTTGAAACTAAAAGGATATGATTTTTAGCGATCTAAAGATTTGATTTTTAAATGAAAGATGAGATTTTTATTGTATATGAAGATTAAAAATATTATTTTTATATAGAAAGAAGCGTTGTAAATATATGAAGTGAAATAGAAATCTGAACTTTATTTTATCGTGAAGTAGAGAGAATATAAAAATGTGATTTTTATATATGTAGTGAATACGGGCAACGAAAGTGACAAAGGACGAAAAGGTGAAGATTTCCTACATATGAAGAGTCCCGGGGTTTGGATTAGCTTTGGTGAGAACTTCTCACTTTAACTCTTCTTGTCTAGTTATAAATATATACTAGGATGCAGACGGTGCTTAGTAGCACCCGACACCATCATCCACAGACCATGGACTTATTTGTTTGGTTGTGTAATTGGTTAGATTATTTGTTTGAATTTGGTTGTTTGGGTGAAATGAAATTTATTTGATTGATATGTGTATGGCATGGGCCATTATTAGACCGGGGATAAGACAAGGCCTTGTCCCGTTTCTACTATCGTGCCATTATGCCGCCAAAATTTTCTAAAATAAGTTAGAAAAATAAAAATATCATTTTATTGAATAAATGAGCTGAATAGAAATTCATGTGTTGAGATAAAATATTTTATCGTGTGTGTGAATAAAATAAAATATTCATTTACAAATCAGACGAATTGTTTATGTACACCGATTTGACTGATATTGATTGGGACGATAAATTTTACACATCGCCCAACTGCACAAATAAAAATCTGTGTTTGGTGACTGAAACCCCACACAGGTATTGGGATGATATTTAACGTACACTAGTCCCAATTGTATCGTTGTTGTCGATCGATAGGTTGACAGATAGTTGTTGTACACTTTGGATGATGGTTGATTATTTATCGTTGCTATTATATACATGTGTTGTGTGGAATCCATATAATTAATATTATATGGTAATTGACTGGGCATTATTCCAATTTAGAAAATAAAGAATATTTTAAAAATATCCATCCATGTGTTGAAATAGAAATATATATTCGTGTGTTGAATAGAAATATATATTCGTGTGTTGAATAGAAATATATATTCATGTGTCGAAATCAAATATGTATTCTTGTGTTGAAGAAAATAGTCATTTGTGAATAGAATAACGAAGTTATAGAAATATATAAAGCCGTGTTGATTAGATATGTGCCATTTTGACGCGAATGATATTTATATCGATTTTATTCGAATATCGAAAAAGAAGTGATTTCAAAATATAACGTTTTGAAAATATTATCATCGATGATATGGAATATTCAATTTTGATTTAAAATTGAATATGAAGTTGAAATCATTTTGAAACGAATTTAAAACGATTTATAAATCACGTTTAAAATTGAAATCGACGTAGTATATATAATATATATATTATATATATTAAATGGCCTGAATAGAACACGCCGCGCCGCGGCAGTACGTGAATTTCGACCATTGACTTCGAATTGACGTTAAGGGAGATCCGACCGTCGGATTCTTCTGAAACCGGAACCGTTGGGTTCGTATCGAAAAGAGCTTTCCAATGAATATTTGAAATTTGAAATCTAACAGTTGGATTTGGAGATACGTCCAAATCGAATTTAGAAAAGGTCGCTGTAAGTGCAGTTCGATGACCGTTATTGGAAATCGACTGTACGGGCCTTGATAAAATTATAAAAAATATATATAATTTTTGTAAAATCATAATATATGAATTGGAAAGAACTGGGATGAAAAATTCCCGACTTGAAAGGATAAAAATACATTTTTATCAAAATGAACTAGTTATGAACTAGAATTAAAATCCAATAATTTTAGATAAATAAATTGGGTTTGAAGTGGTTTTAAAAATAATTGAAATGATATTCAAAGGAAGATAAAAGAATAAATTTCAAAGAATTTATCTTCGATAAAATTTATGGGAACCTTTCCCTAGGAAGATTCTGAATTGGAATGAGGCGTACGTTGTGTTTGTGTAACATTTGTTTAGTATATACGTGGGTTATTTGGAAAGTCCTGGTTTATACCCATTCTGAATAACCGATTCGACGATAAGTCGAAGATGAAGAAGGTGGTTGAAGACCGAGGGTCTTTACATCGTTTGGGTGATTACTGATGATCTTGATTGGGCTGTACACCCAAGAGGAGGGAATCAGTTGGTGATCGTTCAGACGTACTTGGAGATCGACGGATATGCGAGGAAAGTGCCTCCGGATTCGTTCAGACCCAGAACGAACTTGTATGGACGGTGTGTCTGAAATTGTATTTTTCTCTGTGTTGATTGATCTCTATTAAATATACATCTGCCTGGTGAAGGGTAATTTATTCCCTTACTTCATCCTTCCCTGAGACGTACGGGATCATAGGTTGTATATTGATAGGAATCAGTCGCACGGAGTGAATTGCCTGTGTGGCATGCCTAAGTGGAAAATGATCAAGGCTTTTGTTGCAAAGCAAAGTCTTGTGGTTGATGATCAAAGCATGACCTACGTGGCTAAGCTTTGTGTATAACGTGGATTGGCGAGCCTCACCCCCCGGTATGGGTCAAAAACGGGAGAAGGACCCAAGGAGTGCACGACGTTTCTTTCTAGCTATGGGTGGTGTCGGTGCTTAAACTGGCTGACGTTTATATACTTTTCACCGTATGGTTGTTGGAATGAGGCGCATCGGATATAGGTCTGTTAGGACCGGAAAACGTGTGTACAGGAATTGCCAATCCTCAAAAGTAAGAGAGGACCGACCTTGGAGGTTCCAAAGGATCATAGTGGGGTCCTGATGCATCTGCTAGAGTGTCTCGAATCGGAGAGGATCTTGCCCCTTGCGTCGACTCATGATGGAATCCAATTTCCAATACGTGTCATTCGGTTTTATTTGTAGAGCCTAGTATGGTGACATGATATATGGTACCCATGCCGTCTATGATTTATACATTATGATTGAAGTTGTTATCTTCACTTATTGTAATAATAAAAGATCAAATTTCATGTATCAAGCATTCTTTGGCTGTTATAAGGGAAAACCCTATCCTCCGGCTTGCGTTGCATTGTGTGATGGGGCCTAGGTCTTATAACAGCTTCATTGTTCTTTATTTAGCATTGCGCTGTTTGTTTATGCACTGGTATTCTTGGGGTAAAAACCCATTCCGTGTTATACGGCATGGTCCCTTGATTACCGAACTTTAAAATAAAGATTTATAACTGTTGTAGTTCTCACACCAGTCACATGACTGACCTGGATTTTATTGTTTTAACCTAAACTCTGGGTGCCCTTATTTTCCGCACGGGCAGCTAGTAGTTGGGTTTTGCAGATTTATATTCACAGGACCTGGTTTATAGCTGAAGAGATATTAGGAAAGCTCTGTATCCGTGTATTTCTTTCAGTTATGTTTTGTATTATTTTTCCGCTGCAGTAATGTATTTAAACCTCTGATATCCTCTGTTGTATAATATTTATTCTTAATTTGTATATTCTTGTATTCTGATGGAATTGTTGTAATATACAATGAAATGTTCTTCGTTTGTGTTCCGGTTTGTCGTGTCCTCGGAGAATTCGTGCTTTCCTTACCGGGGAAGTTACGGGTCCTTACATTTGGTATCAGAGCTTTGGTTTATAGAGCTCGAGAACAAGGCACATTAGAACCAAACGAAAGAATTCATCAGAGATTGGATTAGTAATATCCAATAAGAATAACTCATTAGATATGGGATCAGTAGTATCCTAGAACAAGTCAAAAGAGTATATTTTTCAAATAAAAAGGAAAACAAACTTTGTTTTGAAAATTTAAACCATTTTATTCGTATTTGAATATTTATTTTATATTGAATTTGGACAATCCAATATATAAAGATTTTGCATATACGCCTTGCAAACGTATATTCGAAATTTTAATATATTGGGTAGATATAGAATCACACTCTAGTCGTGTAACGACCCGAAAATCCGAGCCCTTTGACTCGACCAAATGCCATACAAGTCCGACCCAAATTGCATGGAAATACGAATCATTAATAGAAAGAAATAAGAGGATGAGAAAGATAAGATCGAACTAATAGAATAGAAGAAGAAGAACACAACTGAACAGAATCAGAGTAAACACGAATCTCACAGCGGAACGAATAAAATATATTATATAACATAAATTTGAAATACAAATCTGTTTTGTATATACGTACCATATCAGAGTACAACATAACATTTGATACAGCGGAAATAACTCTAAATAACTAACATTGAAGACTCCTGCTTCAAGCTCCTCCAAGTGTATCTGTAAAGCCTGAAACACTTGACTGCCCATACAAATTTGGGCACCCAAGAGTTTAAGGAAAACAAACAAAATAAACTCTGGGTCAGTCATGGGACTGGTGTGAGTAAATTCCAACCATACGGTTTAACTTTGAAAAATTCTTTTTAAACAAAAGGATAATAGTAAGACCAACCCACACATAAACATGAACGGTTTTTACCTTACTATAACCCAAAATATGTTGATGTCAAACTACAATGATATTATAATAATGTCTAATCAAGTAAATAACCAAATAGCAAAACGCTTGCATCTCACGCTCTACATACATAGTATAAAATCAAAAACCGCAGGGCGCTTATTGGAGATTGGATTCCAACTATGATAAGGTATGGGACCACCTGCCGATAATGTATCTCTAGAGGCGAATACACTGGGTTAAACAAGAAAGTCTTGCAACCCGGCCCACACATGACCGACCACTCATTTCGCTTGAGTGTATTGAATGTATATCACCAACGGTTGGGCTCAAACCACCGTTTCCCGAGAAGGGATAGCATCGAAATAGATTTAAGAAGTAAAAGGATTTTCTCTAGATAGGTGATTATACACCCTAATGGGAGCGACCCACATAGCCATGCTGCCTGCCCGATTTTTGCCATTTCCCGGTTGTGAGGCTTGAGTCTACGTCTAACTTTTAGAACATCTGGCCACCATACACTTTGAATGCCACATCGTCAAACCCATCAAATCACTAGTTGATCTTCCCAAAAATATTATGGGTACAAAGGCTAAGAGAAACGAATTTCTCCGCCACCAGACGTAATACCTTGGAAAGATCGTCTTACGTGACCGTTAGGAATACTTTGTCAGACATTCGTCCATACAAGTTGTCCTGGGACTGGACAAACAGAAAACACCATTCTGGAACAGGACGGCCCTTGTATTTCACTCCGTCTCCAATTTTCTTTAGCATAATCCAATTCGCAGCGCTTATGCCTATACGGAGTGGTTTTCGGATAATAGATCCAACCGGTCTCCCCGTGTCGACAACGATGATCAAAACACTTCGATAGTCGGTTATTTAACTATCGAAGTAAAAACAAACATTCGTTCTAATGTATAACTAAACATCATACAATCACGGGCATTTTTATTTAACATTCATCATCGTCGAATTATAGTTCCCATTTCTAATAGTGTTATTTAACTCTAATCATATTTCAAACATCGAAATGATGTCATCGTTTTCTGAAACGATTACCCACTACTCGTTCTTATATTCCTTTGGATAATCATCGTTACTTATTAGTTTAGAATAAGTGGATTTCAAAACAAACTGTTTACATTCCCTAGGAAGTAGTGTTATATAAAAATCATGCTTAAGTTTGGTCAGCAGCGCTAATTTATCGTTATAGTTCAAAAACTTGTCATACGCTGTAATATTCCCCTTTATAACTAATCTCGACAGAACAGTCACGCTTAAGCCTAGTCAACAGCGTTATTTTATCGCTATAGTTCAAAACTTGCAACACACTACTATATTCCACTTTATAACTAATCTCGACACTTCTTTCCGTTACAAAAAGCTTGACATCTCTTTCCATTACAAAAATCTTGACATCTCTAATTTAATAACACTTTAAATGAGGTCCACTTAAAAAACAATTATTTAATTAAAAATAATTAACTAATATTTTACTTTATAAAATGAAATGTAAAATACCAGTTTATAATAGAATTTCTATTACAGTTTAAAGCTTCGCTGTAATTATAAAAATTTAATTTTTCATAATCGATTTCGCTGATTCGCCTGACGGCCAATCAACTTCTTACAAAACGATGTGTTTATGGTCGTCTGTTGCCACTTTCTAAATCGATATCATTTATTTATTAAATCAAAACAAATGTTAAATTTCCATTCAACACGGTTCAAACAGTGCACAAACAGTGCATAGAAATATTTAGGAATCCGGTTGAATTCCTCCAACCGGTTTCTGCATCCACAGATGTTAGTCAAACAATTATCACTGATTCCATACTAGGGAATATTATAATCGATGGAATCAGTATCCAACCGGTGATGTGTACGTATGCAACGATATATATATTTCAACTAATTTAACCATAATCTGCCTAAACAACCATCACACAACGTTCAACCATTATTTAAAATATAACTATAATATTTTAAATAAAACAGTGTTAGTGAATTTACTCACCTTGGCGTGTTAACCGTTAAATAACGATTTGCGTCTGTTTATTAAATAGGCGGTTTATTTTCCTGAATTCGTACTGAGCTCCAAACCACTTCCACTGCGTAGCCTTAATGCACGCAACTCGCGTTGCTACAGTGTGTTGTCCATGTGAACTCGTGAACTCCCTAAACTCCCTGTGTATCGGTATCCACCATGCTACATATTACAATCCCCCCTTTTCTTTTCTCCTTCTTATATATTTTCTTCTGGGCCGAAAATTGGAAACCAACCCACCAAATGTATGGATCCGCCTGGTTCACAATATCACCCGATACGCATACATACTCCATCTAATTCAAAACATCGTCTCCGAACACTCGCTCACTGGCCTACACCTTACGAACGCTGCCCGAAAACAAAAACTACGACGTCGCACTCCTTTTCCTGGCCCTTGTGAACCACCGTACTTCGAAAGACTACCACCATCCAGCTCTCATCTCCGAGCACTACCTTTTCTTTGTTATTTGGTGAGACTATTTTGTGCTAATATTACTAGAGAACAAACACAACGTCGCTTCAAAACATCATCGCACCCCTGCCGAGCACTGGAGACCGTCGTACTGATCCTAACTCTGATGCAGTGTTCCTATGGCACTACCGTGCCTGCTCCTCGCTCCTTGCTTGACAGTTACCATGCAAAACTCCAACAGCCGATTTCATCTGTACCCAAACTCGAACCTCAACTTTCCACTTGAACTGTAAAAGACTTGCCACCAGACTTCTCCCGTAATACCCTTCAACAATCACACCAGTTTGCAACTCACACCATGTAACAGAACTCCGTCCACTCACATGTCCATCCACGTTCAAAGATAAACCACACGGCCCATCACCACTCAACAATTCTGTTCTATTATCCTCCTCCTTCCAGTACTACATGCAAGTCACCAATCATATGTAGAAACTCCACTTGAAAACAAAGTACTTGCTCCCATCATCTAATTCAACAACAAGTCCTAACCACCCACCTTTCAACGTTAAAACGCTTCCCTGTAGCTCACGCATGTTGTCCCATTGTCTGTTGATTCACATTCTACTTCAATCTCTCATACATATCACTCCCATCATATTATTTGCTCCCCACGTCCATGTTCAATTCTCACTCTACCAGCAAAACGTTTGCCAAGTTCTAGAAGCATCAGTTTCTCCATGCTTACGTCAGTTCCCTGCCTTCCTACCCATTTCCAATGTCCATCCCACGTTGAACACTACTAACCCGTCCACTCTTCCACCCCTTGTTGACACAGCAGCCGCCTACTATGGTCCTTCCCACAAACACTGCATCACTCACGCCACTTACGTATGAAATATGTACACCACATATTCACCATATATGCTGCTACTATTTCACAAGGCCACTTCAAAGCTTTGTACGTGAATGATATCCAACAGCCATGCAAGACCATTGTTGCTACTCTATTTACGTTCAAATGATCCCTCACTGACTCTTTTATGCTTCACCATCGAGCTTCAAACCATACTCCATCTGGTTCATCCACCGCACTACTTGCGTCAACCACCTACGCCACACCCAGTATTTAGGACATCCCCCTTCTCAGTGTTTTGCAACGCAACAAGCTCCAGCTTCCCTTCATGCAA
The DNA here is from genome assembly GCA_030737875.1 of Allium sativum. Lineage (NCBI taxonomy): Eukaryota > Viridiplantae > Streptophyta > Magnoliopsida > Asparagales > Amaryllidaceae > Allium > Allium sativum. The sequence goes on along the minus strand of CM060926.1, from coordinate 202,075,350 downwards.
AGGCCAGGTAACTCGCACTACCTCGACATGAGCACGAACTATGTTCGAGTTCAAAGAAAATGATATAACCGAGAAGAGCAACACGGGACGATTGTATATGTAGGTCTTGGATTTTTCAATGGAGTATTTAAGTGATTATGGTTTTCTGTAGCCGTTAAATGGCACGGCAGAATTTCCGAAGTGAAAACAAAAGGAAGACCAGTGTATTTATAAAATTATAGTAACTTAGCAGTAAAGTAAACGGGGGTACGACTACTGTTTTCTTTACTATTTTTGATTAGCCTAAACACAATGGTTGCAGTAGAGAGGTAGTCACTAGTCAGCTCTATTCCATGTGTATGAAGTAGTTGGGAAGAGAATAATAGGTCAGCCATGAATTTTCTTTTCATAGGGTCAGGTGCGAATAGGACTGGGATAAAATATGGGATAGCTGAAACGTAGGTTGCGAGATGAAGGTTTGTATATTATATTTGATCAACACTGATAAAACTTTCATTGGTTCGTAAGGTATTGTCTACTTAGGTAGATCAGTAGCATGTGGTTATATCTTTAGGGGTAAAGGCTTGACGTGAGAATACATCACTACAAACGTGTAGGGTAAGGCTAGCATTATTGGGTTTCACTTCACATGTGTTTTCCGATTCCTTTGTGTCCAAGTATCTGAATGTAGGCCAATGTTGTAGGTACTGATTTGGTTTGACATAGCTCATATTTCCAAGATATAGGCTTTGTACGTTTCTTTGTCAGTGAAGTCTTAAGGAAATTGGTCTGCACTATTTTGATAAGTCTCCACGTGGCCTTGGAGTTGATTGAGTGGACGATTCGTAAATAAAAATATACCAGAGCACTTATTCCCTAGGGAAAAGTTGGCACCACTACTTATATGTGCAGTGGTATATCTAAGGAATTCATATTGCAAATGTCATATATATTTATTAGGGTACTCCATCACGTAACACTTTGTCCATGTCCGAGATGCTACAGACAGAAATAAGATTACGGTCGTGTTCAGTGAGGTGCCACGATCCCAAAAATATAATAATATTGGTAGGTTAACTCATATTGTGAAACCCCAAAATATTGATTAAGGGTGCAAAATACTCCAAATAAAAAGTTGTGTATTTAATTAATTAAAAATTACAGTAAAATTCTAAAAATTAAATTATAACTGGGTCTCAAAAGAAACTTGTCTAAATTCGAAACCGATGTCTAGTTATATAGAATAAACCGTTACGGTCGATAAACGATTCTACAACGACTGTTTGAATATTTGATTTGGATATATCTTGCAATATATAATTCAAAAATTTGATTTTTCACCTCCATTAGAAAAATACAGTTCAACAGATTCCAACCTTTCTTATTTTACAGAAATCCGATTTAAAACAAGTTCTGTACACTCAGTTGAAGTTCAGAACATTAAATTACGAACTGCAGCGTCGTTCTGAGCTTGATTATATTTAATATATATTTTTATACGTTTGAACTTCGTTTTAATTAATATATAAATCCACTTATATTATAAATTCAATATTTAAACTGATTTAAATATTCAAATACAAATCAATAAAAATGCGGGACGTTACATTTCTTCCCCCTTAAAATAATTTCGTCCTCGAAATTGCTAAGAAGTGAAGATGCTCTAATTCCAACTCCTCACAACCTACTCGGTTGAAATTTCTTACTTCACATCCCCATAACTCAATCCTTGCATCGAATCTTTTGTCCTTAACCAATAATTCTCTTGCATCCAAGCCAGCTCCATTTCAAACTCGAATTTCAAATTTCATATTTTTTTTCTCAATAATCAAATTTCACCCCCAGGTTCGGTTCCATACCAAATCTTAATTCGCAACTCAACTACTCTTCCAAGTCAAATTCTTATTCCAGTACGATTTCCACTTACTTGGCTTCAATTCAACCCCACTTTTATTCAACTTAGTTAAATTTCCATTTATTTACTTCATAAGTAAATTTTAAATTTAAAAATTCAAATTCCTGAGGTTTTTATTTCAGATCAGTTTGAAATCATATATATATTCATAACATAGAAATTCAAAACATTTGAATTTGCGAACAACTTATTTCAAAACAAAATCTTTGGTAGTAATCCGTCACTTAGAAACTCGAAAATTACACTGATGATGCCATGGTTCATCATCAGGGTTATTTTCCAGTGATCGAAGTGAATTCAATACTATATTACTTTTCAAAATTCATTTTAAAACACTATATTTTGAAATTACATCAAAATATTTTTTCAAAATGCTTGGAAGAAACAATTTTAAATTCCCAGGATTTAAAATTCCATATATTAAATCCAAATTCATTTACGAACTTTTTCCCAAATTACCATAGTTTTAACTCCAATTCTGGTTTTTCTTTAGATTCAATTCATCAGATTTGTATTTTATACTTACGTGAAATTTCGATTTGGTTATTTATATAACCAACTCAATTATAATCATGTTCGATCATAAATAACGATTAACACATCCAATATACTATAATAGTCTCAATATATATACTTCTTTATATATCAAAATATAATTTGGGTAAAATTATATCATTTACCCAACTTTTGAAACAATATTATGTTGAATTACTCTGTTCAAGAGTTTAGAAACACCTATCGATACTGTTTGCAATCTAGTATCGACCAGAATTCATAAACCACTCGCCAAACCAATCAACACAATATGAAATAGTTTTTATATCAATTTACAAATACGCGCTCGTATATATACACTCAAACTCAATCTAGAGTATTACTAACTCCATCTTTATTGAGTCACGCCACAGAGCCAAGTTAATCATTTAACCTTTAGCTCTGATACCAACTGTAACGACCCGAAAATACGAGCCCTTTGAGTCGACCAAATACCATACAAGTCCGACCCAAATTGCACGGAAATACGAATCATTAATAGAAAGAAATAAGAGGATGAGAAAGATAAGATAGAACTAATAGAATAGAAGAAGAAGAACACAACTGAACAGAATCAGAGTACACATGAATCTCACAGCGGAACGAATAAAATATATTATATAACATAACTTTGAAATACAAATCTGTTTTGTATATGCATACCATATCAGAGTACAACATAACATTTGATACAGCGGAAATAACTCTAAATAACTAACAGTGAAGACTCCTGCTTCAAGCTCCTCCATGTGTATCTGTAAAGCCTGAAACACTTGACTGCTCGTACAAATTTGGGCACCCAAGAGTTTAGGGAAAACAAACAAAATAAACTCTGGGTCAGTCATGGGACTGGTGTGAGTAAATTCCAACCATACGGTTTAACTTTGAAAAAATATTTTTAAACAAAAGGATAATAGTAAGACCAACCCACACATAAACATGGACGGTTTTTACCTTACTATAACCCAAAATATGTTGATATCAAACTCAAGTGATATTATAATAATGTCTAATCAAATAAATAACCAAATAGCAGAACGCTTGCATCTCACGCTCTACATACATAGTATAAAATCAAAAACCGCAGGGCACTTATTGGAGATTGGATTCCAACTATGACAAGGTATCGGACCACCTGCGATAGTGTATCTTTAGAGGCGAATACACTGGGTTCAACAAGAAAGTCTTGCAACCCGACCCACACATGACCAACCACTCATTTCGCTTGAGTGTATCGAATGTATATCACCAACGGTTGGGCTCAAACCACCGTTTCCCGAGAAGGGACAACATCGAAATTGATTTAAGAAGTAAAAGGATTTTCTCCAGATAGGTGATTATACACCCTAATTAGAGAGACCCACATAGCCATGCTGCCTGCCCAATATTTGTCATTTCCCAGTTGTGAGGCTTGAGTCTACGTCTAACTTTTAGAACATCTGGCCACCATACACTTTGAATGCCACATCGTCAAACCCGTCAAATCACTAGTTGATCTTCCCAAAAATATTATGGGTATAAAGGCTAAGAGAAACGAATTTCTCCGCCACCAGACGTAATACCTTGAAAAGATCGTCTTATGTGACCGTTAGGAATACTTTGTCAGACATTCGTCCATACAAGTTGTCCTGGGACTGGACAAACAGAAAACACCATTCTGGAACAGGACGATCCTTGTATTTCACTCCGTCTTCAATTTTCTTCAGCATAATCCAATTCGCAGCGCTTATGCCTATACGGAGTGGTTTTCGGATAAAAGATCCAACCGGTCTCCCCGTATCGACAACGATGGTCGAAACACTTCGATAGTCGGTTATTTAACTATCGAAGTAAAAACAAACATTCGTTCTAATGTATAACTAAACATCATACAATCACGGGCACTTTTATTTAACATTCGTCATCATTGAATTATAGTTCCCATTTCCAATAGTGCTATTTAACTCTAATCATATTTCAAACATCGAAATGATGTCATCGTTTTCTGAAATGATTCTCCACTACTCGTTCTTATATTTCTTTGGATAATCACCGTTACTTATTAGTTTAGAATAAGCGGATTTCAAAACAAACTGTTTACATTCCCTAGAAAGTAGTGTTATATAAAAATCATGCTTAAGTTTGGTCAACAGCACTAATTTATCGTTATAGTTCAAAAACTTGTCATACGCTGTAATATTCTCCTTTATAACTAATCTCGACAGAACAATCACGCTTAAGCCTAGTCAACAACATTATGTTATCGCTATAGTTCAAAACTTGCAACACGCTGCTATATTCCACTTTATAACTAATCTCGACACTTCTATCCCTTACAAAAGCTTGACATCTCTTTCCGTTACAAAAATCTTGACATCTCTAATTCAATAACATTTTAAATGAGGTCCACTTAAGAAACAATTATTTAATTAAAAATAATTAACTAATATTTTACTTTATAAAATGAAATATAAAATACCAGTTTATAATAGAATTTCTATTACAGTTTAAAGCTTCGCTTTAATTATAAAAAATTAATTTTTCATAATCGACTTCGCTGATTCGCCTGACGGCCAATCAACTTCTTACAAAACGATGTGTTTATGGTCGGCTGTTGCCACTTTCTAAATCGATATCATTTATTTATTAAATCAAAACAAATGTTAAATTTCCATTCAACATGGTTCAAACAGTGCACAAACAGTACATAGAAATATTTAGGAATCCGGCTGGATTACTCCAACCGGTTTCTGCATCCACAGATGTTAGTCAAACAATTATCACTGATTCCATACTAGGGAATATTATAACCGATGGAATCAATATCCAACCGGTGATGTGTATATATGCAACGATATATATATTTCAACTAATTTAACCATAATCTACCTAAACAACCATCACAGAACATTCAACCATTATTTAAAATATAATTAAAATATTTTAAATAAAACAGAGTTAGTGAATTTACTCACCTTGGCGCATTAACTATTTAAATAACGATTTGCGTCTGTTGATTAAATAGGCGGTTAATTTTCCTGAATTCGTACTGAGCTCCAAACCACTTCCACTGCGTAGCCTAAATGCACCCAACTCGCGTTGCTACAGTGTGTTGTCCATGCGAACTCGTGAATTCCCTAAACTCCCTGTGTATCGGTATCCACCATGCTACATATTACAATCCCCCCTTTTCTTTTTTCCTTCTTATACATTTTCTTCTGGGCCCAAAATTAGAAACTAACCCACCAAATGTATGGATCCGCCTGGTTCACAATATCACCTGATCCGCATACATACTCCATCTAATTCAAAACATCATCTCCGAACACTCGCTCACTGGCCTACACCTTACGAACGCTGCCCGAAAACAAAAACTACGACGTCCCACTCCTTTTCCTGACCCTTGTGAACCACCGAACTTTGAAAGACTACCACCATCCAGCTCTCATCTCCGAGCACTACCTTTTCTTTGTTATTTGGTGAGACTATTTTGTGCTAATATTACTAGAGAACAAACACAACGTCGCTTCAAAACGTCATCGCACCCCTGCCGAGCACTGGAGACCGCCGTACTGATCCTAACTCTGTTGCAGTGTTCCTATGGCACTAGCGTGCCTGCTCCTCGCTCCTTGCTTGACGGTTACCACGCAAAACTCCAACAGCCGATTTCATCTGTACCCAAGCTCGAACCTCAACTTGCCACTTGAACTGTAAAAGACTTGCCACCAGACTTCTCCCGTCATACCCTTCAACAATCACACCAGTTTGCAAATCACACCATGTAACAGAACTCCGTCCACTCACATGTCCATCCACGTTCAAAGATAAACCACACAGCCCATCACCACTCAACAGTTCTGTTCTATTATCCTCCTCCTTCCAGTACTACACGCAAGTCACCAATCATATGTAGAAACTCCACTTGAAAACAAAATACTTGCTCCCATCATCTAATTTAACAACACGTCCTAACCACCCACCTTTCAACATTAAAACACTTCCCTGTAGCTCACGCATGTTGTCCCATTGTCTGTTGATTCACATTCTACTTCAACCTCTCACACATATCACTCCCATCATATTATTTGCTCCCCACGTCCATGTTCAATTCTCACTCTACCAGCAAAACGTTTGCCAAGTTCTAGAAGCATCAGTTTCTCCATGCTCACGTCAGTTCCCTGCCTTCCTACCCATTTCCAATGTCCAGCCAATGTTGAACACTACTAACCCGTCCACTCTTCCACCCCTTGTTGACACAGCAGCCGCCTACTATGGTCATTCCCACAAGCACTGCATCACTCTTGCCACTTACATATGAAATATGTACACCACATATTCACCATATATGCTGCTTCCATTTCACTAGGCCACTTCAAAGCTTTGTACTTAAATGATATGCAACAGCCATGCAAGACCATTGTTGCTACTTTATTTACGTTCAAATGATCCCCCACTGACTCTTTTATGCTTCACCATCGAGCTTCAAACCAGACTCCATCCGGTTCATCCACCGCACTACTTGCGTCAACCACCTACACCACGACCAGTATTTAGGACGTCCCCCTTCTCAGTGTTTTGCAACGCAACAAGTTCCATCTTCCCTTCATGCAAAGGCCAGGTAACTCGCACTACCTCGACATGAGCACGAACTGTGTTCGAGTTCAAAGAAAATGATATAACCGAGAAGAGCAACACGGTACGATTGTATATGTAGGTCTTGGATTTTTCAATGGAGTATTTAAGTGATTATGGTTTTTTGTAGCTGTTAAATGGAACGGCAGAATTGCCGAAGTGAAAACAAAAGGATGACAAGTGTATTTATAAAATTATAGTAACTTAGCAGTAAAGTAAACAAGGGTACGTCTACTATTTTCTTTACTATTTTTGATTAGCCTAGACACAATGGTTGCAGTAGAGAGGTAGTCACTAGTCAGCTCTATTCCATGTGTATGAAGTAGTAGGGAAGAGAATAATAGGTCAGCCATGAATTTTCTTTTCATAGGGTCAGGTGCAAATAGGACAGGGATAAAATATGGGATAGCTGAAACGTAGGTTGCGAGATGAAGGTTTGTATATTATATTTGATCAACACTGATAAAACTTTCATTGGTGCGTAAGGTATTGTCTACTTAGGTAGATCAGTAGCATGTGGTTATATCTTTAGGGGTAAAGGCTTGATGTGAGAATACATCACTACAAACGTGTAGGGTAAGGCTTGCATTATTGGCTTTCACTTCACATGTGTTTTCCGATTCCTTTGTGTCCAAGTATCTGAATGTAGGCGAGAGTTGTAGGTATTGATTTGGCTTGACATAGCTCATATTTCCAACATATAGGCTTTGTACGTTTCTTTGTCAGTGAAGTCTTAAGGAAAGTCGTCTGCACTATTTTGATAAGTCTTCACGTGGTCTTGGAGTTGATTGAGTGGACGATTCGTAAATAAAAATATACCAGAGCACTTATTCCCTAGGGAAAAGTTGGCACCACTACTTATATGTGTAGTGGTATATCTAAGGAATTCATATTGTAAATGTCATATATATTTATTAGGGTACTCCATCACGTAACACTTTGTCCATGTCTGAGCTGCTACGGACAAAAATAAGATTACGGTCGTGTCCAGTGAGGTGCCACGATCCCAAAAATATAATAATATCGGTAGGTTAACTCATATTGTGAAACCCCAAAATATTGATTAAGGGTGCAAAATACTCCAAATAAAAAGTTGTGTATTTAATTAATTAAAAATTACAGTAAAATTCTAAAAATTAAATTATAACTGCGTCTCAAAAGAACCTTGTCTAAATTCGAAACCGATATCTAGTTATATCGAATAAACCGTTACGGTCGATAAACGATTCTACAGCGACTATTTGAATATTTGATTTGGATATATCTTGCAATATATAATTCAGAAATTTGATTTTTCACCTCCATTAGAAAAAATACAGTTCAACAGATTCCAACGTTTCTTGTTTTACAGAAATCCGATTTAAAACGAGTTCTGTACACTCAGTTGAATTCAGAACGTTAAATTACGAACTGTAGCGTCGTTATGAGCTCGATTATATTTAATATATATTTTTATACGTTTGAACTTCGTTTTAATTAATATATAAATCCACTTATATTATAAATTCAATATTTAAACTGATTTAAATATTCAAATACAAATCAATAAAAATGCGGGACGTTACAAGTCGCCCGGGGACAATTCTGATGATGATTGCAACATCATCAGTATTTGTGTTCGAGTTTCGAAGGTAAGATATCTATATATTTCCATTAGACTGGTGTGAGAACCAAAACTAGATAGGATTTATTTTTGTGATTTGGCATCAAAAACATGATTTTCTGTATATATATCAAAATTATGAAATTAAAAAATTAACTAACTAATTGATTGCTAGTTGTATTGTATGATTATTGTGTTGATTATTTAAAATTTTGAATCATGTAGCGAAATGGTATCAAATATTAAACTGAATTGCAAATTGGTTGAAATTGCATGCATATACATGTATATCCATTGAACAGGTCATAGAAAGGAGGCTAAAGAAGAGGAATAAAATTGTTTGCCCGACAAATAGGTACACATTTACTGTTTTGTTTGGGTGATGATGATTTTATGAGCCGATTGGCTTTTTCTTTTTCTTTTTGAGACGAGAGGGCCTGTATGGAAGTTTGGGGATTTTCCCAATTCTCCCGGTGCAGGGGAGGTTATGGCGAAATTTTTCGAAAATTTAGGGTGTTAGCCAAATTTTTGAAAAATTTGAAAGTTCTTAGAAACTTAAAAGTTGAAGAACCTAAGCCGTAATGAAAATAACGGAAGTTGAGTTGATTAGAAAACAACTTTCAGCTTTGTTCCTTTTCGAGGACGAAAAGATTTTAAGTGGGGGAGATAGTAACAACCTGGAAAATCTAAGCCAGTTTAAAAATTTTATTTTGATTATTTTAATGAATTTTGAATATTTAAAATGGATTATTTTAAATAATAACGACGGAAAATTTATTTTCGACAAATTTAAAACGAATAAATTTATTTTAATTATATAACGAGCCTGAAATGGCGCTGTAGTTCGAAAATTCGATTTCGAATTTCAAATGAATATACAGGATTCAATATAAGTCGGAATTGAACGAAACAAGAAATATTTGAATCTGTTCAACTATATCTTTCTAACGGATGTAAGAAACTGAGTTTTTACTTTAAAATTTGAGAGATATGTCTAGTTTAAAATTAAGAAAAGTCGCTGTGGAATTTGTATATATTTTAATATATATATATAAAGGCCCTTAGAAATTGAAATTTTGCAAACGACCTCAATTTTCGACGAAACCACTTTTTTGGATCCGGGAGGTCTGCTAGGTTTCAAAATTCATAATTTTCTGAATTAATATGTGAGCGTGGCGAAGTTAAACGTGTTTCGTCAGTTTTTGTCAATTTCGATCGACCAGAAAATGACCATTTTTCAAACGGTCTCAAAATTTGACGAAATTAATTTTGTTAGGATCGTATCGTCAATACGAAGCTAGAAATAATTTTTCTGGAATTTTTAGAGACTGTATGTGACCCCGGTAATTTGAAATGTGCGTTTAAATTGAATATATAAAGATTTGAATTTTGATTTAAGTTAAAACTTATCGTAACGGTCGAATCGGCCTACGATACATATCCCATTGTGTTCGAAATGGGGGTAATTGGCTAGAGACGACAGTCGGTGGGTTTGATTTCGAATTCAAAATAAAATGTTACTTTTTGAATTTAAAATTAAATTAAACAAAAGAAAAGTCAACTCACCCCTATACTCTCTCTCTCTCTTCGTCCTATTCCTTTTCACGTTCAAAATCGTTTATAGCAAAAAAAAATTGAAGCAAAGGGGCGGAGCCCCAGCTCCACCGTCGCATGCGCCGGAGGCGGCCTCCCCAGCGCCGCCTCCTCCTCCAAGCTTCCCCCCCCCCCCCCGACGCTCGATCTCTCGCCTCTCCTCCCCTTCCTCCAATTAAGCCCTCACTCAATCGGGCAACCCCCAGGCGCGAAACCCTAGGTCACGCCTCCCCTCCCAGCGCACCCCGACGCCGCCTGAAGCACCCCTCTTCTTCCTTCCCCCTCGCCTGCGCGCGCAGCCCAACCCCGTTCAACCTCTTCCGCCGCGAATCAGTGAGTGTTCTCCCCTTTCCTTCCTTTTTTTGTTTATTATTATCCAGCAATGACAGGATTTTAAAACAAAAATTAACGTGATTTTAGGACTGAAATTAGAATTGTTTTAAAATGTATATACATCGAAGTAAAGTTAGGATTTTTATGTTATCAAAGTTATGATTTTTAAATCCAAAAAGTTAGGATTTTTAGCTTAGTAAAAAATGTGATTTTTGATTGCAAAAAGGAGCGATTTTTAGTTATAATAAGAAATGATTTTGTCATGTGAAGAAGATAATAAAAATATGATTTTTAATAATAAAAAGAGAGGAATTTTATATGATAAAACATATGATTTTTGAAACTAAAAGGATATGATTTTTAGCGATCTAAAGATTTGATTTTTAAATGAAAGATGAGATTTTTATTGTATATGACGATTAAAAATATAATTTTTATATAGAAAGAAGCGTTGTAAATATATGAAGTGAAATAGAAATCTGAACTTTATTTTATCGTGAAGTAGAGAGAATATAAAAATGTGATTTTTATATATGTAGTGAATACGGGCAACGAAAGAGAAAACGAACGAAAAGTTGAAGATTTCCTACATATGAAGAGTCGTGGGGTTTGGATTAGCTTTGGTGAGAACTTCACACTTTAACTCTTCTTGTCTGGTTATAAATATATACTAGGATGCAGACGGTGCTTAGTAGCACCCGACACCATTGTCCACAGACCATGGACTTATTTGTTTGGTTGTGTAGTTGACTAGAATATTTGTTTGAATTTGGTTGTTTGGGTGAAATGAAATTTATTTGATTGATATGTGTATGGCGTGGGCCATTATTAGACCGGGGATAAGACTAGGTCTTGTCCCGTTTCTAGTATCGTGCCGTTATGCCGCCAAAATTTTCTAAAATAAGTTAAAAAAAATATATCATTTTATTGAATAAATGAACTGAATAGAAATTCATGTGTTGAGATAAAATATTTTATCGTGCGTGTGAATAAAATAAAATATTCATTTACAAATCAGACGATTTGTTTATGTACACCGATTTGACTGATATTGATTGGGACGATAAATTTTACACATCGCCCAACTGCACAAATAAAAATCTATGTTTGGTGACTAAAACCCCACACGGGTATTGGGATGATATTTAACGTACACTAGTCCCAATTGTATTGTTGTTGTCGATCGATAGGTTGACAGACAGTTGTTGTGCACATTGGATGATGGTTGATTATTTATCGTTGCTATTATATACATGTGTTGTGTGGAATCCATATAATTAACATTATATGGTAATTGATTGGGCCTCATTCCAATTTAGAAAATAAAGAATATTTAAAAAAAAAATATCCATGTGTTGAAATAGAAATATATATTCGTGTGTTGAATAGAAATATATATTCATGTGTCGAAATCAAATATATATTTATGTGTTGAAGAAAATATTCATTTGTGAATAGAATAACAAATATATAAAGCCGTGTTGATTAGATATGCGCCATTTTGACGCGAACGATATTTATATCGATTTTATTCGAATATCGAAAAAGAAGTGATTTCAAAATTTAACGTTTTGAAAATATTATCATCGATGATATGGAATATTCAATTTTGATTTAAAATTGAATATGAAGTTGAAATCGTTTTGAAACGAATTTAAAACGATTTATAAATCACGTTTAAAATTGAAATCGACGAAGTATATATAATATATATATTATATATATTAAATGGTCTGAATAGAACGCGCCGCGCCGCGGCAGTTCGTGAATTTCGACCATTGACTTCGAATTGACGTTACGGGAGATCCGACCGTCGGATTCTTCTGAAACCGGAACCGTTGGGTTCGTATCGAAAAGAGCTTTCCAATGAATATTTGAAATTTGAAATCTAATGGTTGGATTTGGAGATACGTCCAAATCAAATTTAGAAAAGGTCGTTGTAAGTGCAGTTCGATGACTGTTATTGGAAATCGACTGTACGACCCTTGATAAAATTATCAAAAATATCTATAATTTGTGTAAAATCATAATATATGAATTGGAAAGAACTGGGATGAAAAATTCACTATTTGAAAGGATAAAAATATATTTTTATCAAAATGAACTTGTTATGAACTAGAATTAAAATCCAATAATTTTAGATAAATAAATTGGGTTTGAAGTGGTTTTAAAAATAATTGAAATGATATTCAAAGGAAGACAAAAGAATAAATTTCAAAGAATTTATCTTCGATAAAATTTATGGGAACCTTTCCCTAGGAAGATTCTGAATTGGAATGAGGCGTACGTTTTGTTTGTGTAACATTTGTTTATTATATACGTGGGTTATTTGGAAAGTCCTGGTTTATACCCATTCTGAATAACCGATTCGACGATAAGTCGAAGATGAAGAAGGTGGTTGAAGACCGAGGGTCTTCACATCGTTTGGGTGATTACTGATGATCTTGATTGGGCTGTACACCCAAGAGGAGGGAATCAGTTGGTGATCGTTCAGACGTACTTAGAGATCGACGGATATACGAGGAAAGTGCCTCCGGATTCGTTCAGACCCAGAACGAACTTGTATGGATGGTGTGTCTGACATTGGATTTTCCTCTGTGTTGATTGATGTCTATTAAATATACATCTGCCAGGTGAAGGGGAATTTATTCCCTTACTTCACCATTCTCTGAGACGTACGGGATCAGAGGTTGTATATTGATAGGAATCAGTCGCATGGAGTGAATTGCCTGTGTGGCATGCCTAAGTGGCAAATGATCAAGTCTTTTGTTGCAAAGCAAAGTCTTGTTTTTGATGATCAAAGCACGACCTACGTGGCCAAGCTTTGTGTATAACGTGGATTCGCGAGCCTCACCCCCCGGTATGAGTCAAAAATGAGAGAAGGACCCAAGAAGTGCACGACGTTTCTTTCTAGCTATGGGTGGTGTCGGTGCTTAAACTGGCTGATATTTATATACTTTTCACCTTGTGGTTGTTGGAATGAGGCGCCTCGGATATAGGTCTGTTAGGACCGGGAAACGTGTGTACAGGAATTACCAATCCTCAAAAGTAAGAGAGGACCGACCTTGGAGGTTCCAAAGGATCATAGTGGGGTCCTGAGGCATTTGCTAGAGTGTCTCGAATCGGAGAGGATCTTGCCCCTTGCTTCGACTCATGATGGAATCCAATTTCCAATACGTGTCATTCGGTTTTATTTGTAGAGCCTAGTATGGCGGCATGATATATGGTACCCATGCCGTCTATGATTTATACATTATGATTGAAGTTGTTTTCTTCACTTATAGTAATAATAAAAGATCAAATTTCACGTATCAAGCATTTTTTGGCTGTTATAAGGGAAAACCCTATCCTCCGGCTTGCGTTGCATTGTGTGATGGGACCTTGGTCTTATAACAGCTTCATTTTTCTTTATTTAGCATTGCGCTGTTTGTTTATGCACTGATATTCTTGGGGTAAAAACCCGTTCCGTGTTATACGGCGTGGTCCCTTGATTTACCGAACTTTAAAATAAAGATTTATAACCGTTTTAGTTCTCACATCAGTCACATGATTGACCTGAAGTCTATTGTTTTAACCTAAACTCTGGGTTCCCTTATTTTCCGCACGGGCAGCTAGTAGTTGGGTTTTGCAGATTTATATTCACAGGACCTGTTTTATAGCTGAAGTGATATTCGGAAAGCTCTGTATCCGTGTATTTCTTTCAGTTATGTTTTGTATTATTTTTCCGCTGCAGTAATGTATTTAAACCTCTGATATCCTTTGTTGTATAATATTTATTCTTACTCTGTATATTCTTGTATTCTGATGGAACTGTTGTAATATATATTGAAATGTTCTTCTATTTGTGTTCCGGTTTGTCGTGTCCTCAGAGAATTCGTGCTTTCCTTACCGGGGAAGTTACGGGACCTTACAAATTTTGAACATACAATTTGTTCGGAGATGATGATCCAAGAGTCAGTTGGGAGGAAAAAAAACAGAATATAACTTCATGTAGCAGGAATGAAAAGTATGATTCAGTCCATGGGTTAAATTTTGAAATGCAGTGGCAGAGATATTTGTTATTATCGTGTGATTGATCCAGGTAATTTAACATGAACCTTCTCTTTAAATATTATGAAACTTATAAACATCAACTATAAAAGAATTTTCAAGCTTGCTGCTACCTTTTCTTCAGTTTTATTAGTTTTAATATATATGCTTTTCACTCAATAAGCCAACATGCTATGTTCACAACATTTGTATTTTTTCCACATCGATGTGCGGCTGTGGCTATATGTAGATACTTCTCTAATCATTATTTTTACTGTTTACTTGATCCATGATATTTAACCAAGAGCATAAGGAGATGGACAGCCAAGTGCCAAGCAGTCACCTACTAATTTCAAAAGTTATCAGTTCAAAAGTTACCAGTTCGTAAATTTTGCTCAAAATTTAAATCCACTTCTACTTTCGAATGACTGCGGATGTAATGAAACTACCATGACTAATGGGATGTAAAAATGGGTTTGTATTAGCTGAACGTACTTTGATTACATAATATTTCCTTTGAAATTTGTCAAATATTTAACTAATTCTAACATCTGCTAATATTTCTCTAACATTCAAGATACTCACACAAAACCGTGAATCTGCTGTGTTAAAGAATCTTAAGTGAATCTGCTTTTTTTTTAAATAAAATTATGTGAAGGGAAGAATAAAAAAACACTCAGAGGTGGATGTGATATATTAAGCATATGCTTTGATCTTTGAAATAGTATAATATTGGCATATAAGAGTAAACATATGCATAGAAATATTGTATGCTTTTTATATTCAGCCAATCTTAGGGATGATTCCTTGATTTAATTGAAGTGGCCTATGATATATTATAGTATATATTTGAATGTTAGCCAATATACTGTACATGTAATCTGGCAGGTAAAAATATAGAGTTTAAAGACGGATTATTGAAGGGTAATTTTTTTTTTATATATTCTTATGTTTGAAATATTGTTCATCTTTTAACGATAATTTCTATCTCAAAATCTCATTGTCAGATGATATGCTTTGATCTGGTTGTTGTTGATATCGTAACTGTACTATCTGACATATTAAATTTTCCTCGTTAATTTGCAAATAGAAATAATTCAAGCACTTCTTTCATATTTACTAATTAAAATGAAAATTGATTTTGTGGTGAAGAAAAGTTGACAAAACTCCCCCAACCTTTCATTGTACCACTATGAGCTGCGTAATGAGTAAGTACCATACTGGAGTTAATGGCATACTCGGTTGGCAAGTTCTTTCCTTCAACTTCCATTGAATCAAGCAACTAATATGTGTAATAACGTTATGGGATAATTTTAAGCTTCATCATGTATGCAAAACATAGGTCTTCGGTTTGTTTTAACCATATATAAGTTGCTTTTTACGCATGCATGATAACTACTGACCTTCATTAACTGCATTTACTAATTAAGAAAAAGTTGCACAGCTATTTTTATAAAACTGAAGAATAAATTAATTTTTTGATGATGATTTGAAGATGAGTGCTGATTTGAATTGTCGCTACAGTGGTTTTTGTCCCTCATCCTATCTCAAACAATGCAATCAGGTTTGTAAGCATTGCACGTGGATGATGCATGATTAACATGAGTTGAAAAGTGAAAACCCTATATGTAATGTTTTTTTCTTACTGACCTTTCATTACCTACTGAATGCATCATTGGTTCTTTATTAATAACCACTTCACAACATCATTAGCATTTTAAAGGCACACAATTTTTTTTATGTTTCACTCACAATGAATTTTCTAAATTAATCCGTGCATCAGTCACTTTCATATTCGTGATATCGGTGATTTTGTTTCAATGATGTTTAATTTCGTTTCGGATGATGTTCTGTGTTAGGGTTCTATTTGGGAAGATTGACAATGGTCGGACGATTTGGTTCAGGCTCAAGTAGTAGATTGGAAGCCTGGATCTTCGGTTTTCTACCAAGCATTATTTGGTATGTTTTATTTATTAATTAATTTTATCAAATGATTTAGAAAAAGGAAATGATTACATGGATGATTATTGTGTTAGTACAGACAACATTGATACAGTATATGACAACGCTGTTGTTTCTTTAAGTCATTTTACTTTCGTCTGTACATCTGCCGCATGTTTTTTCCATTCAAAAATCTCCATATTCCTTTTTATCATTTCTTTTTTCCTTTTTTTCACGCTGTTGGTGAAACTTTTTAGAAGACACTAATAAATTACAGTGAGAAGTACTAATCTGATTCCTGATGTGTTTAGATCCCATTAATCTCATAATTCAGTGCATTAGATTTAATAGAACTTATTGTAAGGTCCGAAAATGTGGGTCTATAATCTTGGCTCCATTTTCATTTTGAAGAGCCCTAAATTTCACCTATGATTATATTTTGTAAAACTTATTATCCCAGTTTTCAAGTTACCGTACAATTTCCCAAAATTAAATTGTGTAAAAAACTATCAAAACTGTTGTGTATTGAGTATGCAATTGCAAACTAGATTGGAACTGTGCTTTTCAAATATCTTTCATTTTTTATACAATTCGACAATGTTAAAAGCAAATTTGCTTACTTAATAGAAACACACACACACATATATATACATATATACATATATATACATATATACATATATATACATATATATGTGTGTATGTATAGTTGCAAATAATAGAAATCTTCCTTTTTCGTTCTTCGTTGTTTATTTTAGTTTTTTTTTTTTCAAAAGATTGTTAACTCTTTTTTATTTTATTTTAGTAAAATAAGGTTATGGTTTCCGTATTTATCGATAACATATCGCATATGTATATGGTATGATATCCAATTGGTTCAAGGATATATAGTAACCGGACCGGCCATGCTCTTTGCTAAGACTTACTGCAATTTGATAGAATTGGAGAATTTCAAGTAGGTTCTGGAGCATATTTTTACTCTTTCATGTAAATTGCACAAAGTTGTAGAAATGATGCCTAGGCTCAGATCCCTCATATTATTTGAAGGTTGCATGTTGGAACACTTAGGTGATAGTTTTTTTCATGGTACAAATGGCTTTCACACAATATGTTTATTATCTATGCATACCAATCAATGAAAATGATTTGCTTGGTTAACGGAATTAATGACAACGTGAAAAAGGGTTTTAGGGAAGTTACTTCATCTGTGGTGTTGTTTAATATGAACAATTTACTACAACTCTAACGGTAAAGCCAAGATGGTGATTTATTCATGATGTCGGTTAAATTCAATAATTTTGTGGGAACAGAACAATAAAGGATGTAATGTTAACAATCTTTAATTTTGAGATCATACAACATGCAAGATGCACGTATTATTTTTGTGATCTCATCACCTAAATTTCGATGATATATTTACAAATACAAACCATATAGATTTCATAGTTAACTTCAAAAACATAAACTTTAAGGATATGTTCAAAATAAAACGTGTAATCCACATTCATGACATAGATTTATAGTTAAATTTGAAGATGAAAAAATTTATACTGTGTCATGCTATTTCTTTAAGTATTCACATATACAAAACACAAAATAATTAATTATTAATTTCACTGATTAAATTCTCAATTTTTGCTCATATTTTAGTTATTTTCAATAGACAAAGTTTCCTATTAAAAATGATATTTTCCTATTATACCTCTTGCCACATTTGTAAACAAATCATTTTCCTTTCCTATACAAATAGATAACATCTCAATATGGATAAATACATATTTATGTGTGTTTATTTGCTTAAAGTTGATTATTTTAATTTTACGATACCATAGTGACCCCATATTTATCACTTAATTTTCTCTTATTCAATTGTTACTAGATTGCATGTTAGACATAAAGCCATTGTAAGTAGGCGAGCACAAATAAAATGGATAATAGTCACCAAGTAATTTATTTTACATTTTTTTTTACTTTTTATTTCCTTGGTTACCACAATATGAACATGCTAATTTGCTGAATGTTATTTTCTAGCAAATGATCTTCATTTTACGAAATTAATTATTAGTTTCCTAAATTTCTATTAATGCAATAAGGATAAAAAACATTCTTTCTTTGCTTCGGAAGCGTGAATCATGCTTTCAGTTAATACCTTGATTTTCTCCATATGGATGTGAATTAAACAGTAATGTCTTACTCAAATTTTTCTTTGGAAGTATCATGTTATCGCCACTAGCGATTATTGCTTTAGCGCCTATTAGTTTATGATATATGACAAACTATACAAGTAGTAAGTTTTGCTTTTTAATTGGTATCAATTTATAACTGGTTATGATAATTAAAATGTTGACAACCAGTTTTCCCTGAAGGGATTCAATTTCTTATGTATATAAAAAAATGTTAATCTTTTCATTTCTAAAAATACGGGGATTTCCTTATTAACAACGCTGACATACATGTATGAACATAGTAAAAACGATTCTTTGCTCATTTGTTTGGGTGTTCGATCCTAATATTTTTATTTATTTTGTATTAAGTGTAGATTTCTCTGTCAGTTTAGAAGCTATCCTAGGTTATTGATGGTTCATGATTTCATATCGGTATATGAAATGTTAGATTGTTGTAGTACTATTTACTTATTTTTTGATATTTTTTTCATATAAATCAGAGATATAATCTTTAAAATAATAAAAAAAGAAACAGATCTAATGGTTAGCGGCTTTTCAAAGAAATATAAAAACTACAATGACAAAGCAATTTTTTTTTTCTTTTAGAAAGATATGCAATGAGTTTGATCTCAACAGATGCTATTATTGTTTTTCATTGGTTATATCATTCTCCCTGAATTTCCCCGTAAGAATAATCCATGGTTATAAATGGTTCATAATTGGAATTTCAAAATATTATTCATTTGTGTCTAATGAGAACAAAAAATTACTAACAGTACAAGCACAACTCATATTGGGGCATGCAACTATACCAGCCTAGCCAATGTTCGAAATGAAAGAGACTTCCACTCAACTATGTATTGTTCTAATTTGGTTGTTAAGGAGGCTACAACAATTGAACCCTTGGCACGGATAATAGGATATGATTGGAGAAAAATGAATCTTTTGATTAGATGCAGTATTCATCTGTTAAACTTGGATGTACATGATATATGAGGACACAGTGTTCGTTTTAATAGCATGGTACTAAATAACTATGGCACTAAAGTTGAAATTTTCTGGATTGTACATGATACTAGCTCTATTAAAGGATTTTTGAAGGAGTTGAATAGGTGCATCATTTTCTGTACTAAATAATAGGACCACCGCTTCTACCATTACGGAAGCTGTTGCCTTCAATCATCTGCGCTGCCTCGGTTATCCGCCACCATAGGAAAGCCCTGACATTCAGCACTGTCAATCGAGAACATGGATCCACGGGATTCTTTCTTAGGGTATAGTGCTTCTTATAGCTCAACTCTAGGCTATGGTCAGTATTTGGATGGCACTGGAGACCTGCATGCATTGGTCGGTGGGGAAAATGATATGGTCTCACACCATTGGAAGATCCAACTTTGTTATGAAGTGATACTGCACATCATGCAAATCCCAGTGCTTTGTATTATGAGCGTTCCGATCCCTTGCAAATAGTAGAAGCTTTATTAGGTGATGTGTTGGAAAATAAACCCAATGTATTGTGTCTTGTAATTTGTTATGTCTTTTGTTTAATTGTCTATGTCTTTTCGTTTAGTGTGTGTCCATTAGTGAAATGGTGTTTATTCGTATGTGTAAGGGTGTCTAGTCTGCTACATATACGGTGGTCATATTTGTTGTAATAAAAAGTAAGCAGTAAGAAAAAGAAGTATTGCAAGAAAATTTAGTTATCCTCCTCCTTTTAAATTCCAACAATTGGTATCAGAGCTCCAGGTTGAAATTATGGCAATGCTATTTTTCTCACTGTTTGTTCTCACAAAAGAAATTTTCAAAGAGTGGAGTGATAAAAAAAAAAAAGAGTTGATCTCCAAAGGGCTTTGGGAGATCGTTGAGAATGGCTATGAATGGCCAAAAGACATTAAAAATATGACGGAGAAAGAGAATGAGGCATTCACAAAGTTGAGATGGAAAGATCGTTGTGCACGTGCTGCAATGAGTGAGAACGTTGATGAAGAAGCTTTCGATCATATTATTGGAGAAAAATCCGCAAAAGAATCGTGGGTTTTATTGAAGAAGATTTATGGTAAGGAGGATGAGAAGAAAAATAGTGAGGGGGAGAGAGATATTGAAGCCGAAAAATTGGAAGACAAGGCTGATTATATGGCTCTGAAAAAAGTCGAGCAGGAGGAAGTTGTTGACAATCAAGAATCTGATGAGGAGTCAGTACAAATGATCACTGCAGATCATGTTGATGAGACACTAATGGAGAATAAAAAAGAAGAGACTGTCGACGAAGGAGCAATGCAAGAAGAAACTAAAAATGATGTAGAACAAGATAGGGTCGAAGAAGGCCGAGACATTCAGCGGAGAGATAAAGTAAACAAAGAGATCAACCACATTGCACAAGAAGAGGGCATTAAAGTAAATGGAGAAAAAGAAAAAGAAAAGGATGATATCATGCATGCAGCAACAGGAGTATCAATGGAAGAAAAGGAACTTGAAGACAAACCACATGTAGGAGGAAGAAACGTCACTGAAAATGAGAATGGTTCTACCGTTGTTGTTTTTGGCCTTGGTGGAGTTGGCATTGGGGCCATAGTTGGAGCTAAGTTGCTAGGTGCAACCAAGATTATTGGAGTGGATGTAAACAACAAAAAGAGAAAGAAAGCAATGTCGTTTGAAATAACGGACTTTATAAACCCAAAGGAACATGAAAACAAAACAACGATTGAGTTGATCCAAGAAATGACCGATGGCTTTGGAGTTGATTATAGTTTTGAATGCTTCGGAGTAGGATATGTTACTAATCAAGCCTTTGAATCTACTGTCATTAGGGGTGAGCATTTGGTTGGTTTGGTTTATCCGATGACAAATTTGTCAAACCAAACTAAAACCAATTAAAATGAAAACCAAACCAAACCGACCAAATTAAGTTTGGTTGGTTCGGTTGGTTATCCGATTAAACCAAATTAAATATGTTTTACACTTTGTGTTTGAAATTTTCACAATAATTTGAAACAAATTATAAATATATGATTACAGTATTATTACTTTTGAATTTTATGCTGTTTAATATTAATTTTGACACATAGGTGATGATTAATATATATATTTAAATAACTGAACTAACCTAAAATATTTATTATAATACTGATAATTTTGAAAATATAGTAAAAATTCGGTTAATTTGGTCAAACCGATAACCGAACTTAATATTTTTTCGGGCCGATTACAAACCAATTTAATTTCAAAACCGATCCAAACCGACCAAAATAAATTGGTTTGGTTGGTTTATTTGGTTTAACCGAATAATGCTCACCCCTAACTGTCATGGGAATCACTGTTGTAGTTGGAGCAACAAAAGAAAAATATGTTGGTTTGGAGGACATAAATAAGGCATTTAATATGCTAAAAGATGCTGATTTTGCAACCAAGGCATACAAGCAACATGTAGAAGCTTTAGCTCAACAACAATTACTGAAAGATCAGGAAAACGAAGATTTAAGAAATGAAGAAATCGTTGAGCGTAAACCCAAACGCGTGAGATATAAATCAATTGAAGCCAAGATGTTCTCTGAAGTTTTTGAAGTTTGAAGAAATGTTCAAAATGGTTAAAGAATTGGGTTTAAGGGGGGATGTTGGAAAATAAACCAAATTTATCGTGTCTCGTAATTTGTTATGTCTTTTGTTTAATTGTCTATGTCTTTTCGTTTAGTGTGTGTCCATTAGTGAAATGGTGTTTATTGGTATGTGTAAGGGTGTCTAGTCTACTATATATAAGGTGGTCATATTTGTTGTAATAAAAAGTAAGCAGTAAGAAAAAGAAGTATTGCAAGAAAATTTAGTTATCCTCCTCCTCTTAAATTACAACATGATGAATCCCATATTCTGTTTGTTGGCAACTTGCCAAAAGATTGTAGTAGAAGGGAGGTTGGTCATCTGTTCCCAACTTTTATTGGTTTCAAGGAGATTAGCTAGACTCATTCATAAAGTGGCAAGAAAGTCAGGAGACGAGGCTTATGTGATGTGTTTTGTGGATTTCAGTGATCCCAAGTTTGCTTTGACGCCTATGGAAAGCCTGATTCACCAGCTTTGAAGATCCAGTTTGCAAAGTTTCCTTTTCGATCTGCTAGCCATGCAAATTAACTCTTAACTCTACCTCACTACTCAAGGAAAAAAAAGTGCAATAATGTAGCCAGCATGTAGAAGTTTAATTATTTGCAGTGTTATGCTATATGCAGCATTTAGAATTTACTACTCTTATGTAGAAAAGGAAAATGACTGTTTTCGAATTTCACGTGGAAATAATCATGTGTACTTCAGTTCTGTTAACACAGTATAGTGGTTTTAGTTTATCCATGGACTATATATGGATTGTGTGAAGTTTTGGACGTTGAATCTTGATTTTACAGTACTATATTTATGTATATGTATGTGTATGTATGTGGACTTTTGTGGAACATAATCATAAAAAACCGAAACTTGCTTTTTTGTACAATTGTGTAGCAGCACTGAATGTTGTCCGGACTGTTACTTCAACAAGTATTTTTGCAAATTTAATCATCATTTTTCCTTTGTATTTGCATCCAGATTTATTGGCTTACCAGCTAGCAATGATTGATAGCACATCATTTGACCATAATTTCATATCCAAGTAAAGAAATTTTCAGTATGGATGAAATCACCTAGACTCGAAATTGGCTGAGAACCTCCTAATTTTAATTTTTTTGCAATTTAACTCTTGAAAAAATGTAAGTTTAATTGCAAAAGGTTGAAATCATCGACCCTTGACTGGTCTGGTCTAGGGGCCAAAGAGATTTTGGTCTGGTCTAGGGGCCAATGATATTTCGGTCCAAGTGACTTGGCCTCTTTTCAGTATTATCAAATCTAAGTTCTCGACAAGTGGACAAAGTTGACTCAAGCTGACATTGTCGAATCCCCAAGCTCAAATAAAATAGTACCAACATTTCATTTATAGCAATCAATACAGCCCTACTCATACAAACACACCTTAAACATACTGACATAGCCTAACAGATACAAACTTGGCTGCCATGAAAAGGATTGGTAGAGCTCTATATAAGCGAATCATGTTATCATAGAAAACCCCGCACAGCCCAACATATGGATCAACTGAGTTACATGATGGAGAATACTAATTTATTCCCATTCATAGGTGATATTCATTCCTAGCCATAATGATAGACAATAGAAGTGCATTCATATTATGATTAATTGCAGATCCACTTGGACGTGCATATATACTCATAGAAGAAGAGCATTACCCAGGAGTGTATTGAGCCAATCAAACTTTCATAGGGAATAATTCATTTTGGCCCGCTATTTGTAAGAGTGTCAGTTTGCATCCAAGTTCAATCAGAACCTAACTCATGGTCGTTATATTGTAGTTTTTTTAATTTTTATTCCATTCAAAGCATGGGATTTCAACTGATCAGTTATTAGTAAGCATAATAATTTTTTCACCTCTGTGTATATTTATTTATATGTACTGTTATAATTTGAAGAAAAAAAACAGCACCGGAGCCCGTTTGCAGGGTTAGTAAGAAGTACAACAGCGGAGCATGATAATTTTATAACCTCTCTACAGTATTGATAAATTTAGCTAATTATATGTGTTATGGTGTTAGTGCTAATTATATGTTATGGTGTTGATGCCGATTATTTGATGAAGCTAATTATGTGTTGTGGCCGCTAGATCAATGTATAGATTGGGTTGTCTTTGAATGTCAATATGTTAGAATGTAAAGGTTGTAGTGGTAGATGCATGCACTGTGATGATTGGGTTTGTAGTTACAACATTCCTATTCCTACTACTGCATGTATGTTCTTAGCCAATATATCTGAAATGAAAACTTGAGACCAATATGGCTTGCTTTGAGAAAAAGACAACTAAGGAATTTATGTATAGAATCCCCAACACACAAAAACCATTGATGATTGCAATTATATTGAACTGTAATGAATTCTGTATTGTCTGCAATTATATTGAGCTGCAATTTTCATTGAACATCTACTTCCATAATGAGTTAATCCTATCGATGATGTTGTTTTGGCATGTAATTAAAATGAATGAAAAATAAGTATGAAATACACATTTTTTTTAAAACACATTCTAAAATTTTAGAGTAAGAAATATACGTAAATTGTTCAAATGTAGTTCCACACATTTCTGGTAAAAGAGCCAAAACACAGAGGTTAAAGTGAAAATTTAATCGATTCTACAAAGAGCATGATGAAGAAAGCAATAAAAAAAGATTAATAGAAACAATGAAATATTGAGAAACAAAAAAAATATAATTTATAAGGTCAATACCAAATCATGCAATATTTGTTATGGTAAGAAGAAAACAACATTCTCATTTGTAAAGATAACATAAACTAATGATATACAAAGTCCGAGTGTCAAAGTAATTAGACGCAGGCTCAACTGGGCGTGCATATATACTCGTATATATTAGTGTGTGTATATATATATATATATATATATATATATATATATATATATATATATATATATATATATATATATATATATATATATAGGGTATGTGGGCTGATGTAATTGGGCTCGGTACATTACAAAACAATTAAATAGAAAAGAAAATGTATTTTAAAGTTAAATTCTAATGTAAATAAAATATATATCTATATATTAAATATGTGTATATATAAATGTGTATGTATATATATATATATATATATATATATATATATATAGATAAGTTTAGATCAAGAAGTTATGATCTAGTAGTCTTGGCTCGTGTGTATGCAGCTGAATCGATCGATACTGAGTAACTCGACGTAGTTATCTAGTTTAAACAGATCAATTTAAAATAAATTGATTTATTAAAAGTGATTTTAATACTAAATATCATTTAAAATTTATCGGCCATAAATTTAGTTGCAAACCTAAATTAACGCGTAAACTGTTTATCAATAATAATCTGTAATTCAATAAATTGTAAATTTGGTTGTTCAATTATTTATTTATTTAATTAAGTTGTGTTTAATTACGTTAATCGTAATTATATATTTTTATTGACATCTGTTAGTGGAAGTAAACACCGTTCCACTAAGAATTGAATTAACTGAATTATTTGGACATCCTGCTAGCAGAAATAAACATCATTCTACTTTTGTATTAGTTTGACATATTCTATCTTAAAACATATGTTGTTGAGATATTATATTATCAATTGATAATATAGTATTGTATTCACATAGCTGCTGTGTAAATTGGGTAAACGCCTTGAATGTCGTCTGTTAAAGAACTGCTCTATTCTTTTAGAACTGCAAAGTTATAATTTATGTAAAGTAACTCAAAAATAAACTTAAGTTTTAATAATTGGATATAAATTGTTTTTGAGAAATAATTAAATGGATTATTTTAATTAATTATATTATAAATTAATTAACATGGAAATATTAATTATAACCATTTAATCAGTTTGTTTCATGTAAAGCGATTGTTTTAAATGGAAATCGATTATTAAATTAATTTGTTTTAAATTAATTTAATAGAAATGATTCTGAAAAATGATTGTTTAAAATTTAATAATATTTTATAAAAGAAGTTGATGTTTAATTAACAGTTTTGTTATGTTAATGGTGTAGTCAAAATTGGATAAGTTATCCAAGATAATGTTTTTAACTTTATTCATCTCTTAATTAAGTAAGTTTTAAAGATAATTTAATTATAAATGGATAATGAAATCAAATCGATTGTTTGGTTTAAATTCCTGATTTAATATGTAAGTTAATCAAGAACAACAATGTTGTTTTGAAAATAGTTTAAGATTTGGAAATCAAATGGATTTACAAATTCTGGTTTGTCGAATATTTTGGATATCGAACTTCTACAAATCTTAACGATAAAAATGATTTCCACTCAAGGTCTGAGATTTAATTAAAATACCCCAACTTGAACGATTTCACTACTATCCAATAATTTATATTAATTTGTGTTCGAAATGAGTATTAGAATTGAATATCGCTTTCAGCTATGAAACATATATTCAAAAGTGAGATTATCATGTAAGATTGATAACTAGAATTTTCTAAGTTAATTAACACTTATGTTTTCAAATAACATAAAAAAATAGGTGTTAAATTTTTAAATAATTTAGAGAATATTTAAATAAGGCTTAGAAGATCGAATGGAAATAAATTCCTTTATTTTATATTTGATAATTAAATAACTGACTATCAAATCTGGATCATTTACCTTATCGACTATAATTTCGAAGAGTCCGGAATCTAAATTTCCACTTTGATCTGATCTATACATTGCATATCAGAGATTACTGAATACCATTGAAGACAGAGTTTTTGCAAGGGCTTTTCTGTCGATGCTAAGTAGAAATCGCCTAAGATGGATTTATAGGATAGTTCCTTCGATTTGTCCAGTCCTAGGATAACTTGCATGGACGAATATCTGACAGTGTATGCCTAATAAATTGTGTAAGTTGATCTCTTCAAACGTATTTATATTGGTGGAGGAATAATTCGTTTCTCTTAGCTTTATACCCGTGGTATTTTTGAGGAAATCAATTTGTGATTTGGCGGGTTTGACAATGTGGCATTCGAAGTGAATAAAGACGTGTTATGTCTAAAGGTTAGCATGGCATCAAGTTTCACAACCAGAAAATGACAAAATCAAGTAGGTAGCATGGCTATGTAAATCGCTCCCATTAGGGTGTACTATCACCTATCTAGAGAAAATTCCCTTGCTTCTTTATTCTATCGATGTTTACCCTTTCGGAAAATGGTGGGTCGCACCCAATCGTTGGTGATAATACATTCAATACACTCAAGCGAAATGAGTGGTTGATCATATATGACCGGGTTGCAAGATGTTCTTGTTGAACCTAGTACATTCCTCTTTAGAGATAAACTATCGAAAGGTGGTTCTATACCTTTTCATAGTTGGAAATCCATTATCTAATAAGCGCTCATGGTTTTGATTGTATACTATGTATGTGGAGCGTGAGATACAAGCACTTTGCCATAGTGCTATTTATTTGACTTAGATACTATTATAATATTAGAAGAGTTTTGATACAAAGATGTTTTGGGTTATCGTAAGGTAAAAACCATCCATGTTTTTGTGTGGATCGGTCTTACGATTATCTTTTCTTTCAAAAGAATTTTGAAAGGTAAACCAAGTATTTTGGGTTCTCATAAGGGAAAAACACATTCCGTATTTTATACGTCGTGGTCTTATGAGATGCCCTTTATTTCTCAAGCTATTTTAAAAAATGTTTACTCATACCAGTCCGATGACTGTCCTAGAGTTTATTTTTTCTATGTTTAACCTAAATTTTTAGGTGCTCAAATTTGTACGAGCAATCAAGTAGTTAGGGAATTTACAGGTACTGGAGGAGCTTGAAGTAGTAGACTTCAATGTTAGATATTTAGAGTTTATTCCATTGTGTTGAATATGCGATGTACTCTGATGATGTATGTAAGTATAATTATAGTTTGTGTCTCAAAGGTGATTATGTTTGTGTGTGTGTGTATATATATATGACATCTTATTCTACCGCGATTGTGAGATTCTGTGTTGTTGTTCAGTTCAATTTTCTATCTATTTTATTCTATTCTAATCTTTTTCTTTCTATTTCTCATGCTCTAACTTCTTTCGATTAATGATTCGTATTTTCATGGAATTTGGGTTGGATGTGAGTTTTATTCAGTCGACTCAAGTGTATGGATTTGCTGGCCGTTACATGACCTGTAAGTAACATTGACCATGTTGCATCTTTTAGCGTATCTTCTATTGGATTCATCATGATTAAGTCGACCTATGACACTATGGGATTCACTTTACGTACAACAATTTCTCCATGACGATCTCATAAATGATAATTTAACATCAAATCAAATTTATACAAACGCACTTTAACTATGTCTTGTTTTCAAAACCTCATCAGTTTGCACTTACAACAAAGACATTGAAGTTTCTCATAATTTTGATTATTAAATACCGTGATCTAACAAATTCGTTTACATCATTGTAGAAATATGCTTTTATCAAACCTTTCATTCCAGTTCTGACTAAATACATCCAAGTACGATCGACATAATAATCGAACATTGTTCCTGATTTAAATATATACGTTTTCTATAACACATATGTATGTTAGTAAACCCTTTTAGGACTAATGGCTTCACACATCACACTTCTTCCAAATTTCAACAACGTTTTGCCATATGTATGCATTAGTTTCATGTAAAAAGTATATTTTTGTTGTTGTATTCTAAAAGTAAAGCCATTTTGGACTAAAGGCTTTGCACACCACACTATCGTATATCGACGATACTTCACTTCACTTCTACACACCACCTTCTGCCTAATCAATTTTAGATGAATATTATTCATCAATATTCATTTCTTAATATATATATATGTATATATATATATTTAAACTATTTGACTAGAATATTTATTCTTAGAGATATTCATTTCTAAAATTTTAAAATCGTTTGCAAAATATTTGTTACAATAATCATTGTTTAATTTTTCAAAAAGTCGATCTTAGAATATCGATTTTAACTTCTTAGAAAATCGATTTTATTAGAATATATTTATTATTATTAATTTTCTTTTTGAATTATTTACAAAATTAGTTTTAGTACAGTATATTCTATTGTTATAATCATTTCAATTTTTTAAGAGAAATAAATTTAGTAGGATATTTTCTCTTATCGAATTCATTTATAAACATCAAGGAAAATGGATTTCAGTACAGTATTTGTCGTTGTTAAATTCAATTCTAACTTTTTAACAAAATCAATTTAAGTATAGTAATTCTTAACTAATTTTTTTACTAAACTGTAAACTTCAAAACGAACTTTAAAATTCGTATAATTGTTTACTTTTCGCATACGTTATAACAAACATTATGTAGTCTAATATTCATGTAAACTTATCAACATGCATATTAATCAATAACCATATTCTAATATTTGGAATTAAATCAACCAAATATTTTTACTACACATTTAAAAAAAATCAAAGTACTAATCATCATCCTCAAATCAACTGACACACAATAGAATATTATTTCACTGTATATTAATCGATTTCTGGTCGGCAATCAACTAAATTTAAAACTTTCAAAATTGGGTTTAACATGTTCTAAAATCAAGTACTGATCTACGATTATCATCTCATAACGGTTCGGTAACACATACATACACATAAACATTAACTAATACACAATATTCATTGATTTCTAATTGATATTCAACTAATTTCATAACATAAGATTTTTATAATATTCCGAAATCAACTAATAATGTAGTATTATCATCTAATACTAGTAAATCAATATTATAAAACACATAAGAATCAAATTTTAACAAAATAGGAATTAAATTATACCTAAAACACAGAATTGAAAGAGAAGAAATGTAACAACCCAAATTTTAATAACATGTTAAAATCATAAATCAAGCCAGAATTAAATTTTAAGTTCAGAATCAAGGGAAACGGGTTGCGCCATTGCGTCCGTCTCGAAATTCTGCTTGGAAACGAGTCCGAGTTTGCAAGAATCGGAGTTCGTATGAGGGAGATATGACCCTCCGAAGTTTCACGAATTTTCAGAGTTCAAAACAGCTCGAATTCGAATTCAAAATTTCGAATTCAAACCCAGAAGCAGACTGGGCGGGAAATTTCCCGCCTAGACCCAGGTCGACTAGGGAGTCGACTGGGTAGTCGACCCCCCCCCCCCAGACCAGGTCGACTGGGTAGTCGACCTGGGGGTCGACCTGGTCCCCGAATCTGCTTTTGGGCCTGGGTGCATTCTGATGTACCTGGTCTTGTTTTCTGCCTAGATTCGTTTGCCTAATCCTATATAAACAGCCTCCTAGCCTCATTCTCCTCTAACGTTATGCTGCACAAATTATGGATGGACATGGCTTCTTCTTCTCCCTCTAAATTAAATTCTTATAAAGTAAAATAAAATACGAAGACTACTCCTTGAAGACTACGGCTAAAAATTGCATATTTGGGGATTTGCTTCTACAATCAAATCAAGATCCAACGATTCAGCAATTCAACGACTAGTTTATAGATCCAACTTCTGCATCTCAATTTCTTAGACCTCGATCTGTAAGTTCTAGTTACTTTGAGATTTAAACTTGTTAATTATGATTTGGACATGGGATGAAATGAAATTGGACCTAAGCCTGATTTTCTTTTAGATCTGTTCTTGTCTCTTCTTGAACCTATGATTTGGGTTATTTCTTATCGATTGAATCATGCACATTCATGTTATTGGATCTAGTATTATTCAAATGCTAGATTGTAACATGAATTCTTGGATCTTAACTTATGGGAATATTTCTATTCATGTTATAAATTGGAATTGGACCTATGTGTGACTTGAACAAAAGACTATGCCTATGCCTATGACTGAGAACATAAGACCGTTGTATATGACTATGACAAGGACAATGGTGGCTAATCACTTATGACTCGTGACTATGAACTACTACCTATGATTATAAACATAAAACTATGACCATGACTTGGAAACTATTACAGTTAATTGCCTATGACTATTAGGGTAACTGCCTAGAACTATTTTGGGATAATTATCCATGACTATTGTATAACTATTGTGGTTAATTTACTATTATAGTTGATTGTTCAATAACACTATAGTTAAAAACCATGTTGAACACCGAATTGGCATTTAGTTGGATCTCATACCTAGGGTTTGACTTGCTTAGTTTATTCGCTATTATGTACACCAAAACCATTGATCCACTATCCTTGTATTTGGCTTGCTTTTGCATGCCTATCCTTTCATGTCATGAATACTCCCTTATCTTTCTAGATCTTTAATCCTAATGTTTTAGGACTGTTATTCTATATGCCAGTGATGTTGTAACCAATTATCTCTAGCTATATCATGTTAGTCTTGTAATCCCTTTTATCGCTTTATGCTCGTCCCTTTTGCCTATCGTAGTTTTGATGTTATTCCCTTGTTACTAGATTTAGATTTACTTGTAGTATATATATCGATTCACGTTTACATGCGATGGGAATACGATTGGGTAGATTAGGAAAGACATGAATTGGTTATGGACACGAACCATGAACTTGATAATAGGCATAAAGTGAAACATGAACATTGTTATAACTTGAATCTGGATATGGATATAAAACTTGACTTGAAACTAGACACGAACTTGACATGAAACTTGAACATGGACATGACATTAGAATGAACTTGAAAAATGGCCAACTCGAGGTTGGGTTGAGTTTGCAGTGTAAATCTGCCCAGAACCGCCCGGCGAATCCAGTGACTGCAAACAATAGGATCCAATGTGGGTAGTTGGTCATATCGCGCTTAAGACACGAGGTTAGACTAGGTTGTGGTGTAAATCTGCCCGGAACCGCCCGGCGAATCCAGTGACCACAACAACTAGTCTAATGTGAGAGGTTGGGTGCATTAATGAATTAATGCCACATGATAGGGTTAAATCATGAACCGCTTGAACATACTTAACCAATTTGACACGATGATTTGGTAGGGTTAAGTCATGAACCGCTTGAATATACTTAACCAATTTGACACGATGATTTGGTAGGGTTAATCATGAACCGCTTGAATATACTTAACCAATTTGACACGATGATTTGGTAGGGTTAAGTCATGAACCGCTTGAATATACTTAACCAATTTGACACAATGATTTGGTAGGGTTAAGTCATGAACCGCTTGAATATACTTAACCAATTTGACACGATGATTTGGTAGGGTTAAGTCATGAACCGCTTCAATATACTTAACCAAGTTGACATGATGATTTGGTCGGGTTAAGTCATGAACTGCTTGAACATACTTAACCAACTTGACACATGATTCGTAGGGCTAAGTCAAGAACTTGAACGACAACACTTAGCCAATTTGACATGACACGTAGATAGGTTAAGTCACGAACTTGAATCACCACACTTAACCAACTTGACATGATAGACTGATGGGGTTAAGTCACGAATTTAAATAACAACACTTAACCTGCTGGACGGAAACCCTAGTTACGCGGTCCTTTTCAGCAGTAACCCACTAGATGTATCATGGTACTCTGGAACTAGGCAGGGTGGGGCACGATTACTGGGCTGATTGTAAGCGACCAGAACGACAGCTGAGTTGGTGCGCCATTGTAGGTTCAGACGGACTATGGTCGTGCACGTAGTCTGGAGTTGAAAAAGCAGGCATTGGGCACCGGTAGGTTTACACTGTGCGTGCTTGATTCGTGTCGGTGGTTGGCACCCTAGGGCTTGATACACCTTAGGGTGGACCTAGCACAGGTGACTACATTTCGTGATTGGGTCGTATGACACAGACACATGAACGAGCTAGGACTTGTAGGGAGCCGATCGACTAATAGATCGTTTCGTGGGACCAAGTAATGGGTCATTTCATGACGTTGGGCAAGGGATCGTTTTATAGTCAACACATGACACGGGTTGGGATACTAGTACGGGTGGCGCAGAGCAAATAGATATCATAGAAATATTATGTACTTAATAGAAACCTTGCGATGTGATACTTGGTAGGAACCTTGTGATGCTACTTATGGGAAGTTATACCTGATTCATCGTGCCCGAAGTTTATCTTGTTACCATAGTTTATCTTGTTAGCGTAGTCTATCTTGTTATCTTAGTTTATATTGCCTACCTTGTCATCGTGCTTATGTTTACTTTCAGTTTATTCATGCCATGTTATCTTTACTTGTTTCTATGCTGAAAGTAACTGAGCTTACTCAGTCTTTATGACTGACCCGTTTTGTTTCGCCTCTTTTTCTTCCGGTTGCCCCCCCTAGGTTCGCAGGGTGGGAATACAGCTTAGTTCGGATCTTACCAAGCTCCAAAGCTCTTTCATAATCGGCTTGGATTTCTCTTGGCTATGGCTTGCTTTACTGCTTTATTGGGGAATGATTTATAACTATGGTTTTATGCTTCTTTACTATTGCAAGACTGATTTCGATGTAATTGACCTAATAGCATTTTGATGTAAAAGGCTTTAGACCTTACTAGGTTTTAAAGCATTGAAATTTGGGTTTTTCCTTCCGCTGTTTTATTTATGTTCTGTCTTGTAATATTTCTGTGTATGTTTACCTAGATAGTACTCCACCAAAGCTAGTGCATTCCCTTTGTGAGTGACCCTAGCGGAGGTGGGGTGTTACAAGAAAGGTTGGAGGAAGCAGAAGGCCAGTGTCGGCTGAACAGCGCCGGCACTAGCGGTGGTGGGCTCGGCTTAACGGAGGCGACACTTGAAGCGGAGGTTGGCGAAGGGTATAGGGTTGTGTTTTGGAATTTTGCACGTGAATTTGGGTTACGGTCAGTCTACCCAGTGGGTTATGACCAGTTTGGCGTCGGCTAGCTTCGGCTGGTTAGTTAAATCAATGCTAATCGTCGCTAGAATAAGCCGTGATTGGAAACTTTTCTAGTAGTATTATTGTCTGCTTATAAGGAATAACCTAATGTCAATTTAACTTCAATGCAATAGATGGGTGATAAATAGCATATAGTTTTATCACCATAAGAAAAGAGTCTGATCATAAGATTTTCGGAGCTATCAAAAGATTGTTTATTTGTTCCAACTAAAGAAGACCATAAAATGAAAATCACAACACATAGAATGTATTTTGAGCGGCTTGGTTATGGATGTCAATTAAACCAAATGTTCAAAGCCAACATTTTTCCAGAATTGCAATGAACCCTGACAAAGCACAGTTATATGATTTCACCATAGATTCCCATTACTCACATTTTTAAGCTTGCTGAAGTCCTTGTTAGCTTTGCCAAAGGCCTTGTCAGCTTGATCAATTTACTATACAAAACATATAGGATTCTTTATTAGCATCAAATAAATATAATTAGAAATTTTTATATGGTTTCACGATAGATTCTCATTACTCACATTTTCTAGCTTGCTGAAGGTCTTGTTAGCTTCGCTGAATGCCTTGTTAGCTTTAGAATGTTCTTTTGCGCTCTCCTTTTTTATCTGATCTCGAGCCTGTCTGAAATTTTGTATATACATAAAAAATCAATTTTGTTACAATATCTTGGCATATAAAAGGACTCATTTACAGGAAACTTGCATAAATAACCTAATAATATCGCTGAACACAACCATTACTTTCTTTATCACCAAATTAATATCGATATTTTTCTTAAGATAATCCGATAAATTTAAATATACATTTAGATAATTCACATGACTGATTGACCAAATTAGACAAATTCATAAAATAAATCCTATGATAAACCGCTTTCAGCTTTCAGCTAGTATGAATTAAAACGATAATAGATCAAACTAAAATTTTAGATGCTTCGACTTAATTGTAAACAACCTCCTACAAAAGAACAAAAAAACAAAGCATTAATGAGAACATATACCTTAAACCAACTAATCCAATAGTCTTTGCACTATCTAGTTTGATACCTGCTCCACTAAAACAAAAATTAATATAAGCATTTCAATACGTGTTTTTACACCATGACATAGAACTTAGTAAACCGGTGAACATCAAACATTTCAAAGTTCAAATATACTAAGTAAAGGCACAAATATTGACGCCAAATAATTACAAACAAAAAATTTAGCAACTCAACCACAAAACATTTGACATAATACCAAGTTACTTAATTAATTTGCATAATATGAATAGAGAGAAAATTAAGGCCCCGGAGATTAAGTCTACCATTATGTTTGAACTTTCACTTTGCAAGCATAAAATTTTGTACTCCTTTTCTAAGCATCCTAACATCCTTCAACATGTAAACTACCCAGTAATACAAGAATGTCAATTATGGGGAGCACTTATGTTTGTTTATATCAGAATTCCACGAAGTGTGAAAAACTAAGAGAACGAAATTCAAAAAGAAAAGGAAAAGGAGTCACCTAAACTCGTGTTCAAGTTTTCCAACCTCCTTTTCAAAGTCGTACCTGTTAAGATATAATCTGGAATATTATACATTATAATAAGAAAAAAGGATCTCTCATTAGCATATTTAACACAGAGTAAAACCGTCAAAATGTTTTGATACTTGATTTCATGACATCTTATGTCGTTTGTTGTACGAATTTCACCCAGCAATTCAACAAGATTTTTTTCAATGCTCTCATTGCTTAGAACCTGTATTCATATAAGAACGTGGTCAATAATGCACGATTAATTACAACCCCTCGATCACCCAAACACAAAATAAAGACAAATGGGACTTGCATCAACCACATTCAAAAAATCCACAATGAAAAATAGACAAGAAATTTCTACCATATTACATGTCTATATTAGAATTTGGTTATAGTTTTTCTATGAATTTCGTCAAACTACTTGTTGTGAAGGATTTTGATTCAAGACCACTCAAATAAAACCCCGAAACAATCTTGGTAACTATGCAAAAAAACACAACATTCAGCAATCAGTATTCAGCTATCAACGTCCCGCTATCAATTTCCAGCTTTCAATGTTTTAAACAAACTGTGACGACAAGGATTTCGCCCGGACTTAATCGATCGCTAAACCGACCAAGAACGTTCAAAATCCGAATCGAAATGAGGACAAGACGAATCAGAACACAAACAAAAGAATATTTCATTGCTTATTACAACAATTTACATCAGAGTACAGAATATACAGAGTATGAATAAATAATTTATATCACAAAAATATTAGAGATTTAATTACATTAGCAGCGTAAAAATAATACAAAACACAACTGAAAGTAATACACGGATACAGAGCTTTCCGAATATCGCTTCAGCTGTAAATCAGGATCCTATGAATATAAATCTGCAAAACCAAAACTACTAGCTGCCTGTGCGGAAAATAAGGGCACCTAGAGTTTAGGTTAAAACAATAAAATCCAGGTCAGTCATGTGACTGGTGTGAGAACTAAAACAGTTATTAATCTTTATTTTTAAAGTTAGGTAAATCAAGGGACCACGCCGTATAACACGGAACGGGTTTCCTCCCAAGAATACCAGTGCATATGTAACAACCTGCATTCTACGCATCGGAGGATCGTAGAATATTTATTTCTTTCCCACATGAAGTTGTATGGTCGTGTAACTTTGAGAAACAACCATTAGGGTCATTTTCCATGTTCAAGATTTTTGCCGATTTTTAAATGACCGTTTTGCCCCTAGCTGATCTTGTTTTGGCCATAACTTTTGATTGGAAAGGAATTTTGACCTGAAACCACTTCCATTAGCTTCGTTTGATGGTTTACCTTTCCGTAGATTGGTCACATGTGAAAAGCGGACTTACCATTTGGGAGATATGGCTGAAATAAGGTTTAGAAGGTGAAAAACTGCTTAACTGGGCCAAATAGGGTGATTAGTGAACGGGCCCATAACCCATTTCGGGATTAGGGTTATGGGGAGGCTGAAAAGGGTTAGAGAATCATTCCATTTCAGTTTTCTAGCCTCCACTTATCTCCAAGAAACCCTAAAAATGGCCTCCAACCTCTAAATCACCTCCAAATCATCTTCTAATCAAGGATTAAGCTTAGCAACATCAAATCATGGGAGATCTACACCAAATCAACATTGGAGCTGCTATTTAGCATTGGGATTCGCATCAAATCAGAGATTTATTTCAGATCTTAGTTTTGTTTGTGGCTAAGGTGAGTGATTTGCATAGTTCCTCACTAATTATGGCTAATTAGGGGTAATTAGTGCTAATTTGCGAATTTAAACATGATAAAAATTTGGAAAAATATTTATAAAATCTGAAATAATGTTTTAGACCTTTGATATGAATTTGGGTTAATTTGGTTAAGTTTTGCTAATCATATCATTAGTTTCACCTAAACATGCTTAAGGGGAAAATATGGGGTTTTGGGTATGTTTGATCCATTTTAACCTATCATATTGATGTATTGATGTTTGTGGTTGATTATACATGTTACTATGACCTTATGGTATGCTTTGTGATTGATTTCAATAGTTATAATGGTTAAAAACGTCGTCGAACGACGTAGAACACTCGCTGGAAAAGTCTTAGAAAAGTGCAGGTTTTGAACCGGATCGGATCGGATATGGGGGGCTCGGATCAGACAAGTGGACGAGCAAGGACATTCGAATCGGGTCGGACCTTAACACTTGAGAGGCTTGGCAAAAAGGAAGGCCATGTTGGCTGAGCTGGGGATTAGATCGGCTTAAGGATAAAGGGCTCGGATCAGAGTGAGGCAAAGGGATCGGAACGGACTAGAATAGGGAACGGGGACCAGAAGAGGCAACAGGAGCTAGAGCACGAACTGGATGGGAGATGGCAATCCGACCCGACCCGAAGTGGGACACCCGACCCGAACCGACCCAATGAAGGGACACCCGACCCGAACCAACGTAATGCAGGAAACCCGAACCGAAGAGAATGACGGTGCAACATAGGGACACCCGACCCGAACCGATGGCTTGAAGGGGACCCGAACCGACCCAGTGATGACCAACAACCCGAGATGCAAAGGTAGTCCAATATGGGAAGTTAGAGCTCAGGATCCAATTGGGAACCGATGAGTTCACTTCATGGTTAGGCTTTGCTGCGGGACATGTGCTAAGGAGTTGCCGATGTTCATAACTTCGATTCACCACTGAAATTGGATGATGGGCTACTTATCAGTGCATTAGAGTCATTATGACTCGAGGGGCAAGGTGATGGTAGCAAGACTACGTTATCAGTGCAGTAGAGTCATTACGACTCGAGGGGCAAAGTGATGTGTAGTGAGACTATGAGCCAGTGCAGTGGGGTCATTGTGACTCCATGGGGCAGAGTGGACATAGTAAGGATTAGTAAGGCTATGAGCCAGTGCTGTGGGGTCCTTGTGGCTCCATGGGGGCAAAGTGGACATAGCGAAGGATTTGTGGCTACGTTATCAGTGCAGTGAAGCCATTTATGACTTCATGGGGCAAAGTGATCGTAGCAAGGTATGTTGGGTGATCGAAGTGGTGAATATCGTATGCTTTACGCACTGAGTGAGAGATGTGAGGATGGATGCTATGTTTGATTGTTTGCCATCACTATGACATGCACACCCCTACCCCCGTATCTTTACACCATTTGATATGGCACCTTAGAGTGTTGTACAGTATGTAGTGCTAACTCTTTGGTTGCAGGTCCAGGTTCAGGTATGTTTTAATCTACCTGTTATTGTTCTGTTTAGATGCTTATCACTCATACCAGGCTTTATGTCTGACCCAGAGTTTTATGTCTCCTCTTATTACTCTGGGTGCTCACACGAGCAGACTAGAGACAGGTTAGCTGGTGGTGCGCGAGTAGCTGATTCGGAGGCGAGCAGGAGGCTTCCACGTATGATATATAGATATTCTCCCTGTGTCGTTGGTGGTCGCTACTTGGGCATTAGTAGCGTACCTTCTATATCTTGTTTTTGCTTTCGAGACAGTTTGAAAGTTGTAATAAGCTGTATTTTGGATTTCCGCTGCTATGATGCTTAGTTCTAGTTTTCAGCTTATGCACTGTCTCACCTGTTTTATGTCAAGTATGTTGTTATTATATTTTGTTCTGTGCGCTGTGAGACATTTCACAGGTTCCTTGTTAGTTTATGCTCTTCTTCCCTTTCCTTCTGACGACCGTCCCGTGCTAACTAGACATGTGTACAACGCACTTTTGGAGTAAATGTCGGTTGGTGCAGGGCGGGCCGTCACATTTGGTATCAGAGCTCTAGGTTGCGTAGTTAACCTAGGGAAAGACACTAGGGAGAGATAGTACGTATATGAGAGCGCGTATTTGTGATTATTTTGGTTTTCAAAAGCTATATATATACTATTAGTAGTATAAGAATGAAGTCGTACTGCACTAGCACTACAATGGGATCGTTAATCGTTTCCTTTTACAATTTAACGATGAGCCGATATGCAAGAGGTGCTGGCAGGGGAGCCAATAATGGGAATGCTGCTGACATGAGGGCGATGTTTACTGACCTCACGAGAGACATGCTTAGGGAGGTGCAAGGGACAGTTCCCAATCCCGGAATTGGTGTTGGCCCAGTAGTGCAGGCGCCTAGGGTCGATTTCGCCAAGTTGTGCAAGGATTACACTAATCTTGGTGGGAAGCCGTTCCACGGAATGGAGTCGGCCACAGATGTTCAGGATTGGTTGGATAGCTGTGATCGTATCTTCGACGACTTTGGTCTCGAGGATGCGATGAAGAGAAGGCTAGCGTCTCGTTAGCTGCAAGGGTGAGCGATGAATTGGTGGAATGCCATTAAAACAGCTACTCCAGAAGATCAAGTTACTTGGGATCAGTTCAAGGCTTGCTTTAGCGAGAAGTTTATCCCGGCTGCCCAGAAGTCAGTATTGTTTAAGAGATTCTTGGAACTCAAGCAGAATAGTAGAGCAGTTTCTGACTATATTGCTGAGTTTGACCCCTTGTCAAAGTATGGACTATTTCTTATTGATACTCCTGAGAAGAAGAATGAAAGGTTCATTACTGGTTTGGATGGATACTTGGGGGAGAGACTCATCAACCGCATCGATGAGACTTTTGAGTCGATTGTGGGGAAAGCTTTGAGATCAGAGAGTCTTTACCCTAAGCCTAAGACTGAAGCTGCATCTGCAGAAGGGCCGAAGCCGCAAGCAGGCGGTGGAGGCAAGAATAACTCTCAAAATAAGAGGAAGCAGAACCAATCTAAAGACGGCTAGAAGAAGAGTAAGAAAGATGTTGAGTGCTTCAGCTGTGGTAAGAAGGGCCATTATGCTAAAGAATGTCGGGCCAAGTCAGCGGAAAGGAAGTGCTACAACTATGGCCAAGTAGGACATCATAAGGATAAGTGTCCGCAACCTCTTAAGGAGAAGCAGATCGTGAAAGCATATGCTATTGATGATGTTCCTTCTTCGTCGAATGCCCCAACTGCGGCGGAGAAAGGAAAGAATGTCGTTATTCAAGGTATGCTTTCTATTTATGATGCACCAGTTCGAGTTTTGTTTGACACTGGGGCTTCCCGTTCCTTCATATCTAGTGACCTGGTAGATAGGTTGGGACTGCAACCCGAGATAGTCGATAGACCATTGGTTGTGACGAACCCGATTGGAGGTTCGACTAGTCTTAGTATGATTTGCCGAAATGTGGTCTTATCGAGTCATAGATGTATGTTTGTTTGTGATTGCTTTGTTTTGGACTTTACTAGGTATGACATTATATTGGGAGTCGATTGGCTCCAAAGATACGGGGTGGTGGTAGACTATGAGGGCTTTTTGGTGACAGTTAGGGCGGATGATGGGCGGAGGGTAGTGTTTGGTAGTCTACCTAGTGATGGGGTAATGTCTAGTTTTATAAATTCCCTCGACATCCCGCATGATGAGCTGTCAGATGTGCCCGTGGTTGGCCAGTATCCGGACGTCTTCGAGGAGGTGACCGGGCTTCCACCACATCGAGAGATTGAGTTCCGTATTGATTTAGTGAAAGATGCCAGACCTATAGTGATGCCACTTCGTCGTATGGCACCAAGGGAGCAGCGAGAGCTTGGGGTGCAAGTCAGCGATCTTTTGAAGAAGGGATTTATTAGAAGAAGTGTCTACGGGTAGGGAGCACCAGTTGTGTTTGCCACTAAGGAAGATGGTTCCCTTCGGTTGTGTGTGGACTATCGCGAGTTGAATAAGGTGACGAGGAAGAATAAGTATCCTCTACCGCGGATAGATGATTTGTTTGATCAGCTGGAAGGAGCAAGAGTGTTCTAGTTGGACCTCGCGACAGGATTTCATCAGCTCCGAGTAGCGGAGGAGAGTGTTTCGAAAACGGCATTTAGGAAGCCGTCTGGATTTTATGAGTGGTTGGTCATGCCATTTGGGTTGACCAATGCACCAACATATTTTGTGGATCTTATGAATCGAGTATTCAGAGATCAGTTGAATAAGTTTGTTCTTGTGTTCGTAGACGATATCCTTGTTTATTCGAGGACAGAGGAGGAACACAAAGGACACTTGAGGATAGTGAGGGAGGTGTTGGGGAAACACCAATTGAAAGCGAAATTCTCTAAGTGTCATTTCTGGAGAAGGGAAGTAAGATTCTTGGGCCATGTTGTTTCAGAGAATGGTATTGCCGTGGACCCTGCAAAGGTGGCTACGGTACAGGATTGGCCTACGCCCAAGAATGCGACAGACGTGAGAAGTTTCTTGGGTTTAGTTGGATATTATCGTAAGTTTATCCAGGACTTCTCCAAGATAGCAGCACCGTTGATTCAGTTGACTAAGAAGAATCAAGCCTTCGTCTGGGACGGAGTGTGTGAGAATGCATTCAAGAGTCTAAAAGAAAAGTTGATGCGTGCGCCAGTGTTAGTCATTCCTAAAGGGAATGAGGAAATGACGGTATACACGGATGCTTGTGGTACTGGACTAGGTGCTGTATTGATGCAAGAAGGTAGGGTTGTAGCTTATGCTAGTCGGCAACTAAAGCCGCATGAGAGAAAGTATCCTACCCATGATTTGGAACTAGCAGCGATCGTGTTTGCGCTGAAGATATGGAGACATTATCTCTTGGGAGAAAGATTCGAGTTGTTTACCGATCAAAAATCGTTGAAGTATCTCTTCTCCCAGAAGGATCTGAATCTCCGTCAGCAGAGATGGTTAGAGTTCTTGGCTTCGTATGATTTTGATATCACATACACACCTGGGAAAGGTAATGCGGTAGCCGATGCCTTAAGTAGGAGACATGCTAGTTTAGGGGCTATGTTTCTTGAATGGAAGCAACTAGAGTATATCGCTGGGTTTGATTTCAGACCAAAGTGCGAATTGGATCCAGAAATGCTAGCTAGTTTGACAATCAGACCCACTTTGATAGAGCGGATTGGTTCCAGCCAGAGGGACGATCCTAATCTATTGGAAATCATCTCCAGGTTAGAGATGAATATCGACGGTGAGGAGATGAATTTGTATGGGCTTGATCGTGATGGATGGCTTAGAAAGAATGGAAGACTAGTTGTACCCAACGTGAATGGTTTGAGAGATGAAGTGCTTAGAGAATGTCATCACTCAAAACTGACTATACTCCCCGGTGGTGATAAGATGTATCGAGACATGAGACAGACTCACTACTGGGAAGGAATGAAAAGAGACGTTGGGAAGTTTATATCCAAATGCATGAATTGCCAGCTAGTTAAAGCCGAGAAAAAGAAACCTAGTGGTTTACTACAACCATTAGAAATTCCCGAATGGAAATGGGAGCAAGTCTCGATGGATTTCATCGATGGTTTACCGAGGACTAGATCGGGATATGATAGCATTTGGGTAATTGTGGATCGATTGACTAAGAGTGCAAGATTTATACCAGTCAAATCGACCAAAACGACAGCTAAGTTAGCGGAACTATATATGAAGTGGGTAGTGAGATTTCATGGAGTACCCAAAAGCATTGTGGGTGACCGAGACCCGTTGTTTACTAGTGGGTTTTGGAAGAGCTTACAAGAGGCTCTAGGGTCAGAATTACATCTCAGTACCGCATATCATCCTAAGACCGATGGTCAGACGGAGAGGGTGAATCGTATATTGGAAGATCTCTTCAGAGCATGTATATTGGATTTTGGTGGATCATGGGATGACCATTTGCATCTAGTAGAGTTTGCATATAATAACAACTACCAATCCAGTATCGGTATGGCTCCATATGAAGCTTTGTACGGAAGACCGTGCAACTCACCATCATGTTGGATAGAGACTGGCGAGAAGTTTTTGCTTGGACCAGATGTGGTGAGGGAAACTTCAGATAAGATTAAGACCATTCAGCAACGAATGAAGGCTGCCCAGGATAGGCGGAAGAGTTATGATGATAAGAGGAGAAGAGACTTAAAATTCTCCGTTGGTGACTTGGTGTTTGTTAAGATTTCTCCGTTGAAGTGCGTAATACGATTTGGCAGGAGAGGCAAATTGGCACCAAGATTTGTTGGCCCATTCCCTGTTCTTGAACTAGTCGGGAATTTGGCATATAGAGTTGACTTACCAGAGAAGATGGCGGGAGTTCACAACGTATTTCATGTTTCCCAACTAAGGAAGTTCGTTCACAACCCAGATATGACTATTTCACCTGATCAGTTAGAGGACTTCGAAGTGGAACCTGAGGCGGTTAGGAACCGTAAGTCGATTCGTATTGTCGAGCATGATACGAAGCGACTTCGAAGGAAGGCGGTGAAGCTAGTCAAGATTCAGTGGGGCGAGAACGAGAATGATTGCACTTGGGAGACAGAGGAGAGCATTAGGAAGACACATCCAGAAC
Organism: Allium sativum; assembly: GCA_030737875.1. Classification (NCBI taxonomy): domain Eukaryota; kingdom Viridiplantae; phylum Streptophyta; class Magnoliopsida; order Asparagales; family Amaryllidaceae; genus Allium; species Allium sativum. Next base: position 202,031,402 of record CM060926.1, on the reverse strand, counting down.
TCTTTCCCTAGTAAGATCTACTTTGCAATTTAGTTATTCCGCATGCTAGGATAGACCCGTTTGCTTGTTTTGCATGTTTGATTGTTGTTTATTGTTGGTAGGCATGCGAGACTCTTAGCGTGTTTTGATTAGGGAATTTCGGGGGTGAAATTTCTTAGGGGGGGAGAATGTAACAACCCGCATTCTACGCATCGGAGGATCGTAGAATATTTATTTCTTTCCCACATGAAGTTGTATGGTCATGTAACTTTGAGAAACAACCATTAGGGTCATTTTCCATGTTCACGATTTTTGCCGATTTTTAAATGACCGTTTTGCCCCTAGCTGATCTTGTTTTGGCCATAACTTTTTATTGAAAAAGAATTTTGACGTGAAACCACTTCCATTGGCTTAGTTTGATGGTTTACCTTTCCGTAGAGTGATCACAAGTGAAAAACAGACTTACCATTTGGGAGATATGGCTGAAATAAGGTTTGCAAGGTGAAAAACTGCATAACCGGGCCAAATAGGGTGATTAGTGAATGGGCCCATAACCCATTTCGGGATTAGGGTTATGGGGAGGCTGAAAAAGGTTAGAGAATCATTCCATTTCAGTTTTCTGGCCTCCACTTATCTCCAAGAAACCCTAAAAATGGCCTCCAACCTCTAAATCACCTCCAAATCATCTTCTAATCAAGGATTAAGCTTAGCAACATCAAATCAAGGGAGATCTACACCAAATCAACATTGGAGCTGCTGTTTAGCATTGGGATTCGCATCAAATCAGAGATTTATTTCAGATCTTAGTTTTGTTTGTGGCTAAGGTGAGTGATTTGCATAGTTCCTCATTAATTATGGCTAATTAGGGGTAATTAGTGAATTTAAACATGATAAAAATATGGAAAAATATTTATAAAATCCGAAATAATGTTTTAGACCTTTGATATGAATTTGGGTTAATTTGGTTAAGTTTTGCTAATCATATCATTAGTTTCACCTAAACATGCTTAAGGGGAAAATACCGGGTTTGGGTATGTTTGATTCATTTTAACCTATCATATCGATGTATTGAAGTTTGTGGTTGATTATACATGTTGCTATGACCTTGTGGTATGCTTTGTGATTGATTTCAATAGTTCTAACGGTCGAAAACATCGTCGAACGACGTAGAACACTCGCTGGAAAAGTCTCAGAAAAGTGCAGGTTTTGAACCGGATCGGATCGGATATGGGGGGCTCGGATCGGACAAGTGGACGAGCAATGACATCCGAATCGGATCGGACCTTAACACTTGAGAGGCTTGGCAAAAAGGAAGGCCATGTTGGCTGAGCTGGGGATCGGATCGGCTTAAGGATAAAGGGCTCGGATCGGAGTGAGGCAAAGGGATCAGGACGTACTAGAATAGGGAACGGGGACCAGAAGAGGCAACCGGAGCTAAAGCACGAACTGGATGGGAGATGGCAACCCGACCCGACCCAAAGTGGGACACCCGACCCGAACCGACGCAATGAAGGGACACCCGACCCGAACCAACGTAATGCAGGGAACCCGAACTGAAGAGAAGGACGATGCAACATAGGGACACCCGACCCGAACCGATGGCTTGAAGGGGACCCGAACCGACCCGGTGATGACCAACAACCCGAGATGCAAAGGTATTCCAATATGGGAAGTTAGAGCTCAGGATCCAATTGGGAACCGATGAGTTCACTTCATGGTTGGGCTTTGCTGCGGGACGTGTGCTAAGGAGTTGCCGACATTCATAACTTCGATTCACCACTGAAATTGGATGATGGGCTACTTATCAGTGCAGTAGGGTCATTATGACTCGAGGGGCAAGGTGATGGTAGCAAGACTACGTTATCAGTGCAGTAGAGTCATTGCGACTCGAGGGGCAAAGTGATGCGTAGTGAGACTATGAGCCAGTGCAGTGGGGTCATTGTGACTCCATGGGGCAGAGTGGACATAGTAAGGATTAGTAAGGCTATGAGCCAGTGCAGTGGGGTCCTTGTGGCTCTATGGGAGCAAAGTGGACATAGCGAAGGATTTGTGGCTACGTTATCAGTGCAGTGAAGCCATTTATGACTTCATGGGGAAAAGTGATCGTAGCAAGGTATGTTGGGTGATCGAAGTGGTGAATATCGTATGCTTTACGCACTGAGTGAGAGATGTGAGGACGGATGCTATGTTTGATTGTTTGCCATCACTATGACATGCACACCCCTACCAACGTATCTTTACACCATTTGATATGGCACCTTAGAGTGTTGTACAGTATGTAGTGCTAACTCTTTGGTTGCAGGTCCAAGTTCAGGTATGTTTTAGTCTACCTGTTATTGTTCTGTTTAGATTCTTATCGCTCATACCAGGCTTTATGTCTAACCCAGAGTTTTATGTCTCCTCTTATTACTCTGGGTGCTCACACGACCAGACTAGAGACAGGTTAGCTGGTGGTGCGCGAGTAGCTGATTCGGAGGCGAGCAGGAGGCTTCCACGTATGATATATAGATATTCTCCCTGTGTCGTTGGTGGTCGCTACTTGGGCATTAGTAGCGTACCTTCTATATCTTGTTTTTTCTTTTGAGACAGTTTGAAAGTTGTAATAAGCTGTATTTTGGATTTCCGCTGCTATGATGCATAGTTCTAGTTTTCAGCTTATGCATTGTCTCACCTGTTTTATGTCTAGTATGTTGTTATTATATTTTGTTCTATGCGCTGTGAGACATTTTACAGGTTCCTTGTTAGTTTATTCTCTTCTTCCCTTTCCTTCTGACGACCGTCCCGTGCTAACTGGACATGTGTACAGCGCACTTTTGGAGTAAATGTCGGTTGGTGCGGGGCGGGCCGTCACAGCATATAACAAACAGCGCAATGCTAAATAAAGAAAAATGAAGCTATTATAAGACCCAGGTCCCATCACACAATGCAGCGCAAGTCGGAGGATAGGATTTTTACCTTATAATAGCCAAGAATGCTTGGTACGTAAAATTTCATGTTTTATTATTACTATAAGTGTATAGTGTCAAAAACAATTTCAATCATAAATATCAATCATAGACGGTATGAGTGCCCCATCCCACTATGTCGCCATACTAGGCTCTACAAATAAAACCGCAAAATGTCGTATTCGAAATTGGATTTCCATCTGTGAACCGAGGCAAAAGATAGTCCTCACCGATTCGAGACGCTCTAGTCCGCCCCTCAGGCAAGCGCGCAGACAAGCCTTGGAGCCTCAGGGCGAGTCCACCGATATGGATTAAACTTAAACCCAAAACACTGCGTTTCCCCGGCCTATGGGGCGTAAATAAGCCAAATGACTCCATCGGACCTGGATCGTCCGATCTAACCAAGGCGTCTCAAAATCCGTCATCCACATAAGCAATGCCAGCCAGTTCAAGCACTGACACCACTTCTTACTAGAAGAAAACGCATGTCCTCCCTGAAGTCCATCTCCCGTTTTTGGGTCACATCGGTGGTGTGAGGCTCGCGAATTAATGCTACACAAAGCTACGCTATATTAAAGTCGTGCTTTGATCATCACCACAAGGCTCTGTTTTTCAACAGAAACCTTGATTATTTGCATCTCAGCATGCCACACAGGCAATTCATGCTATGCAACCGATATCACTCAATCACACAGAATGAAATCCCATGTCTGACACACATTCCGTTTACAAGTTCATTCTGGGTCTGAACGAAACCGGAGGAACCTTATTCCTCGCATATCCATCGATCTCCAAGTACGTCTGGACGATCACCACCTTTTCCATCATCTTGGGTGTACAGCCCAATCAAGACGGCAGAAACCATCCAAACGATGTGAAAATCTCTGGTCTTTAACCACCGTCTTCATCGTCGACATATCGTCGTATCGGTTACTCAGAATGGGATAAACCCGACCTTTCCGAATAAATCGCGTATATAATAAATAAGTGTTACATAAACACAACATACGCCTCATTCCAATCCGGAATATTCTTTTCACAAATTTAAACCATATTAAGGTTTAATCAAACTAGTCGGGATTAGTGAATCTTACCGAAGTAATACTTTATTTAATTTCCCAATCTCAACCTATTCATCCCATAGCGCAAAACTGGTAATACTCCATATCTAACACCATTGTGTTATCGGTAAATTTAATTACCATTTCACATTCAAATCTAATTAAGGATTTAACTATCGCCTGGAGCAAAACTGGCGATACTCCATTCTCGATCATCCCAATCTAATTCAAGATTCGTTAAAACTCTAATTCAGTTTTAATCTCCAGAAATCATTACTTAATGACTTTTCAAAGTTAAGAAATTAATTTTATCTTTACCCCGGTTAAAGAACTAATGTCATTTAAAACACAGCTCATGATAAACCCAAATCCCATTCCATTAATCCCTAACCGTAAATTAGTAAGAGAACAATTCCCTAAGTATTAATCCCGAAGACCGAAACCAACATCAGATCAATACCCAGGAAACCATTCGACTTAACTAATCTCCAGTTATTTCTAATTTTCTTAACTCCACTGGGTTTAAGAATAGTGTTAGTGAAGACACTATTCACGACAAACCCAAAATCTCATTTCATCAATCTCTAACCGTAGATTAGTAAGAGAACAATTCCCTAAGTATTAATCCGAAGGCCGAAACCAACATCAGATCAATACCCAGGAAACCATTCAACTTAGCTAATCTCCAGTTGATTTCTAATTTTCTTAACTCCATTGGGCTTAAGAACAGTGTTACTGAAGACGCGGTTCACGACAAACCCAAAATCCAATTCGATATTAAATATAAGGCTCTGAATAGAAAATATATCGGCTTATATTCATTCTCGAATTCTGAAACCAACAAATATCTTATTCGAAATAACGATATAAAATATATCTTTCAAATTTCCATAAAAAATACTTGTACAATCACGAAATCCAACATCGAAATATCTCGAAGATGATTTCGATTCAAATCCATTCCAATTCATATATCGGAAATTCTGGTTATTTTAAAACCCATTCTTAATCCCATTTATTTATTTAAAAATAATTGGATTTTAATTCTAGTTAATAACTAGTTCCATTCGATAAAAATCTATTTTTATCTTTTCAAATATTGAGTTTTTCATTCTAATTCTTCCCAAATCAATTATTATTATTTTACACAAATTATTAATATTTTTAATAATTTTATTAAGGCCCGTACAGTCGATTTCCATCAACGGTCGTCGAACTGCACTTACAACGACCTTTTCCAAATTTGATTTGGACATAATTCCAAATCCAACCATTAGATTTCAAATTTCTAATATTCGTTGGAAAGCTCTTTTCGATACGAACCCAACGGTTCCGGTTTTAGGAGAACCCGACGGTCGGATCTCCCGTAACATCAATTCGAAGTCAATGATCGAAATTCACGAACGGCCGCGGCGCATTCTATTCAAACCATTAATATATATATATATACATATATATATATATATATATATATATATATATATATTGTCCAAAACGTATTTTGTAAATTCGTTTTAAAACGATTCCCACTTTTACTTCAATTTTAAATCAAAATTGAATAATCTCTACCATTAAATTTTTTTAATGATAATATTTTCTAAATATCAGATGTTGAAATCTTTTCCTTTTTGATATTCGTTATAAAAACGAATAAAATTGATATAAATATCGTTCGTGTCAAAATGGCGCAACTCTGATCAATAGGGCTTCACGTATTTCAATATTTTAATCATTTACTGAATATTATTTCAAAATATTCCTTATTTAAAATATTTGTTATTTTTGAACTGGAATCAGGCTCAATCAGTTACCATATAAGGTTAGTTATATAGATTTCATACACACATGTATATAATAAGTAAATAAATAATCAACCGTCATCCAAAGTGCTTTCTACACTGTATAAGCCTTAAAATAAATAAGTAAGGCTTATCGCAGTTTGTCGACCAATCAATCGACATATCATTACACAATTGGGATTTGTGTACGTCAAATATCATCCCAACACCCGTGTGGGGTTTCAACCAACAAATACTGAATATTATTTGTGCAGTTGGGCGATGTGTAAAATTTATCGTCCCAATCCATATCAGTTAAATCAGTGTACATAAAAAAATCATCTGATTTGTAAATGAATATTTATCTTATTCACATACACGTTAAAATTATATTTTTAACGATAAAATATTTATTCGGTTCATTTACACTGTAAAAATGATATTTTTATTTTTCTAATATATTTTCGAAAATTTCGGCGGCATAACAGCGCGATACTAGGTCCGTGATAAGGTCTAGCCTTATCCCCAATCTAACAATGGTTCGCACCATACACATACCAATTATAATCAATTCCATTTCATTTCTCATTCCAAATTATATCAATTCGTTTCACACCCCAAGCCAATATTCAAACAAATACACCAATCAACTCAAACAAGCAAACAAGTCGTCCATGGTCTGTGGACGACGGGTGTCGGGTGCTGCTAAGCACCGTCAGCATCCTAATATATATATTTTACTAGAAATTTAATTTGAGTGAGAAGTTCTCACCTAGAAGCTAAACCAAACGCCATGACTCTTCTTATGTAGAAAATCTTTGCCGTGTTTCCAACGTAATCTGTTTTCACATAGTTTACATTAAAAATCATATTTTTAATTCGCTACTCATATAAGAAAGTTCATATTTTTTTTCCTTGCTCTCTGGATAATAAAAATTCATGTCTTTACTTCAAATTTAAACACATTAAAATCGTATTTTTATTATCACTACATGTACATAAAATTTCAAATCTTTATACATATAAAAATCACATTTTTATTCTCATGTTATACATATAAAGATTGTATTTTTAATACGCTACTTATATGGAAAAGATTATATTTTTATGCGCTTTAAAGTGATATTTTCATAACATAGAAAATCGTATTCCTTTAATACGAAAAATCATATCTTTCTTACATGAAAAATCTAATCTTTTCTACATGAAAAATATAATCCTTTCTACATGAAAAATATAATCTTTCCCACATGAAAAATATAATCTTTCCTAAATGAAAAATCTAATCTTTTCTTAACTATATGAATATGTAAAAATTGAAATTTTATACTTGTTTTGAATACATAAAATTCATATTTTTATACTTGTTATTCATACATAGAAATCAAAACTTTTATTTCAAAACTTTATATATAGATAAAAACTGAAAAATAAATCAAAGTTTTCATATCTTAAAAAAACTGAAAAAATAAATCCAAGTTTTCATTTTTAAAACTGATTTAAACTATTTTATTTTATAAAATTAAAACTGAATTTAAAAATCAATGTATGGTATAAAAAAATAAAAAAATACAAACTCATTGCTAATCGGCGATTGAGGGAGGGGTTGTTTGCGCTTCTTGGGTGGAGGAAGGGGTGCAGCTACTTAGGAGGAGGCAGCGCAAGCGAGCTCCGGTGTGGGCGGCGTCGAGTTGGGCGACGGAGGGAAGAGCGGACTTCGATCCGCGGTGGCCTGGAGGTGGAGGGCTCGATGGCGTCTGGGGTTGTGAGGCGAAGGCGGCTCACCTGGAGGCCGGCGACGCGATGGCACGGGGGGCGACGGATCTGAGAAAGTCGGGTTTTTTTTCTTTGTTTTCTTTCTCAATCGATCTATAACCAGAGAGAGAGTGAGGGGAGCGTTGACCAAGGGAAGAATATATATAATTAATTTTTATTTTAAATTCTAAAAGTTACTTTTTAATTCGAACTTTAAATCGAGCCCAACGACTGTCATCCCTAGCTAATTACCCCTATTCCGAACACAATGGGATATGTTTCATTCGCCAATTCGCTTGTTACGATCAGTTTCCACTTAAATTAAAATATAAATCTTTATATATTCAAATTAAATGTACATTTCAATTTACTGGGGTCACATGCGGACTCTAAAAATTCCAGAAAAATTATTTCTAGCTTCGTATTGACGATACGGTCCTAACAAAACTAATTTCATTCAAATTCTGAGACCGTTTGAAAAATGTCCATTTTCTGGTCGATCGAAATTGACTCAAGCTGTTAAAACACGTTTAACTTCGCCATGCTCACATATTGATTCACAAAATTATGAATCTTGGAATCTAGCAATAACTTGACCTCGCGGATCCAACAAAAGTGGTTTCGTCGAAAACGAAGGTTATTTGCAAAATTTTCATGTTTAAGGGCTTTATATATATATTAAAATAGTGTATATTAGACTCACATCCCTATTTCCAAACTTAATACACCTCACATCCAGCCATAGTTTAATATTCACTTCCGCCCCCTGTTTTTGCTGCCGCCTCCACCTTTTGATGTACTTCCGCCTTCCCTCTTTATATGCTACGCATTTTTCATTTTCTGGCCAAAAAAAAAAGCGGCTATGAATAAAAAAAATCCTAAAATCTTGAAATAATCCCAGAAGTCCACGCGAAGAAAAAAATTTGTTGCATATATGTATGCAACTATTGCTATTAGTTGCATACATATATGCAACTATTTGAATATACTTGCACATAGACAGACCCTCCTTTTGAATAACTGAATACTGTTATGCAGTGTTTCTGTATAACTGCATATATGTATGCATATAGGTGAAAATATATGCAAAAGTGAAAAGTTCCACTACAGTTCGCTGTTTTCAAATAATTGCATGGGTAGATGCATGTTCTTACAATATGTGCATACATGTATGCGTTTATACTGCAGTTTTGACATAGAATTAAAATAAATGCATACATGTATGCAACTTATTGAATTATATGCATCTTTTAATGCATTTTACTGCATTTTGTTGTTTTTTATGTAATTCTTGATTTTGACGTTGTTCTTGATGTTCTTTAGGTCTAATTTTTTTCCCGAATAATTATTTTAATTAATTACGAATTTATGTGATTTTTTTATAATTTTTTGATGAATTTTCAGAAAATAGGGACCTAATTTACAATAAGTTTATGACCGGATGTGAGCCTAATTTAAAACCTTAACAAGGACCTGTAAAAAACGCACCCATTAAAATATCTATAAATTCCACAACGACTTTTCTGAATTTTAAACTGGCCATATCTTTCAACTTCTAAAGTGAAATCTTAGTTTCTTAGCTTCGTTAGAAAGATATGATTAAACAGATTCAAATATTTCAAGTTTCGGTCAATTCTGACTTATATTGAATTCTGTATATTCATTTGAAGTTTGAAATCGAATTTTCGAACTACCGCGCCATTTCAGGCTCGTTATATAATTAAAATAAATTTATTTGTTTTAACTTCGATTTAAATAAAAAAAATTCATCTTTATCATTTATAATATTCATTATAAATAATCAAAATCCATTAAAATCGCCAAAATAAAAATTTTAAATTGCCTCATATTTTCCAGGTTGTTACAATCTCCCCAACTTAAAATCTTTTCATCCTCGAAAAGGAACGAAGCTGAAAGTTGTTTTATAATTAACTCAACTTCCATTATTTTAATTATGGCTTAAGTTTTTCAACCTTTCAGTTTCTAAAAACTTTTCAAATTTTCGAAAAATTTCGCCATAACCTCCCCTGCACCGGGAGCATCGAGATATTTCAAATAGCCTCCCAGGGCCCTCACCAATCCAAAAGAAAAAGAAACAGCCAAGCGGCTAGCCAATCGGCTCATAAAATCATCAAAACCCAATAAATACAATAAACATGTACCTATTTGACGGGCAAACAATTTTATTCCTCTTCTCTAGCCTCTTGCTATGACCTGTTCGATGTATACACATGTACATATATGCAAATGCAATAATTTTCAATTCAACTCAATATTTGGTACAATTAGGCTTAATGGTTCAAAATTTTAAATAAATCAAACCAATAATCAAACATCCATCAATTAGTTGGTTAACGTTTCAAATTCATAATTTTTATATACTCAAAAATCATGTTTTTGATGCCAAGTCACAACAGTAAGCCCTATCTAGTTTTGGTTCTCACACCAGCCAATTGGAAATATATAAAAAATCTCACTTTCGAATACTCGGACATAAATATTGATGATGGAGCTCCATCATCAAAATTATCTCCGGGTGACTAGAGTGTGATTCTATATCTATCCAGTATATTTGAGCCTTCATATACACGTGTATCATACGTATATGCAAAATCTCTATATACTCGATTGTCCAAATCAATATATAATAAATAATCAAATATGTATAATAAGTTTTCATCTTTAAAAACAAAATTGGTTTTCATTTTTATTTTAAAAATATACTCTTCACACTCGTTCTAGGATACTACTGATCCTATCTCTACAGAGTAATTCTCATTGGATATTACAAATCCAATCTCTGATGAATTCTTTTGTTTGGTTCTAACGTGTCTTGTTCTCGAGCTTTGTAAACCAAAGCTCTGATACCAAATGTGACGACAAGGATTTCGCCCGGACTTAATCGATCACTAAACTGACCAAGACCGTTCAAAACCCGAATCGAAATGAGGACAAGACGAATTAGAACATAAACAGAATGACATTTCAGTGCTTATTACAACAATTTACATCAGAGTACATAATATACAGAGTATAAATAAATAATTTACATTACAAAAATATCAGAGATTTAATTACATTAGCAGCGGAAAAATAATACAAAACACAACTGAAAGTAATACACGGATACAGAGCTTTCCGAATATCGCTTTAGCTGTAAATCAGGATCCTGTGAATATAAATCTGCAAAACCAAAACTACTAGCTGCCCGTGCGGAAAATAAGGGCACCCAGAGTTTAGGTTAAAACAATAAACTCCAGGTCAGTCATGTGACTGGTGCGAGAACTAAAACAGTTATTAATCTTTATTTTTAAAGTTAGGTAAATCAAGAGACCACGCCGTATAACATGGAACGGGTTTCCTCCCAAGAATACCAGTGCGTATAACAAACAACGCAATGCTAAATAAAGAAAAATGAAGCTATTATAAGACCCAAGTCCCATCACACAATGCAGCGCAAGCCGGAGGATAGGGTTTTTACCTTATAATAGCCAAGAATGCTTGGTACGTGAAATTTCATGTTTTATTATTACTATAAGTGTATAGTGTCAAAAACAGTTTCAATCATAAATATCAATCATAGACGGCATGAGTGCCCCATCACACTATGTCGCCATACTTGGCTCTACAAATAAAACCGCAAAATGTCGTATTGGAAATTGGATTTCCATATGTGAACCAGGCAAAAGATAGTCCTCACCGATTCGAGACGCTATAGTCTGCCCCTCAGGCAAGCGCGCAGACCAGCCTTGGAGCCTCAGGGCCGGTCCACTGATGTGGATTAAACTTAAACCCTGAACACTGCGTTTCCCTGCCCTATGGGGCGTAAATGAGCCAAATGACTCCATCGGACCCGGATCGTCCGATCTAACCGAGGCACCTTAAAATCCATCATCCACATAAGCAATGCCAGCCAGTTCAAGCACTGACACCAGTTCTAACTAGAAAAAAATGCATGTCCTCCCTGAAGTCTATCTCCCTTTTTGGTTCACACCGGGGTGTGAGTCTCATGAATTAATGCTACACAAAGCTACACTATATTAAAGCCGTGCTTTGATCATCACCACAAGGCTCTGTTTTTCAACAGAATCCTTGATCATTTGCATCTCAGCATGCCACACAGGCAATTCATGCTATGCAACCGATATCACTCAATCACATAAAATGAAATCCCATGTCTGACACACAGTCCATTTACAAGTTCGTTCTGGGTCTGTACGAAATCGGAGGAACCTAATTCCTCGCATACCCATCGATCTCCAAGTATGTCTAGACGTTCCCCACGTTTTCCATCGTCTTGGGTGTACAGCCCAATCAAGACGGCAGAAACCATCCAAACGATGTGAAAATCTCCGGTCTTCAACCACCGTCTTCATCGTTGACCTATCGTCGTATCAGTTACTCAGAATGGGATAAACCCGACCTTTCCGAATAACTCGCATATATAATAAATAAGTGTTACACAAACACAACATACGCCTCATTCCAATCCAGAATATTCTTTTATTCAAATATTCTTTTCAAAAACTTAAACCATATTAAGGTTTAACCAAACCAGTCGGGAGTAGCGAATCTTACCGAAGTAATCCTTTATTTAATTTCCCAATCCCAACCTATTCATCCCATGGAGCTAAACTGGTAATACTCCATATCTAACACCACGGTGTTATCGGTAAATTTAATTACCATTTCACGTTCAAATCTAATCAAGGATTTAACTATCACCTGGAGCAAAATTGGTGATACTCCATTCTCGATCATCCCAATCTAATTAAAGATTCATTAAAACTCTAATTCAGTTTTAATCTCCAGAAATCATTACTTAACGACTTTTCAAAGTTAAGAAATTAATCTTATCTTTACCCGGGTTAAAGAACTAATGTTATTTAAAACACAGCTCACGATAAACCCAAATCCCATTCCATTAATCTTAGTAAGAGAACATTTCCCTAAGTATTAATCCCGAAGGCCGAAACCAACATCAGATCAATATCTAGAAAACCATTCGACTTAACTAATCTCCAGTTAGTTTCTAATTTTCTTAACTCCACTGGGTTTAAGAATAGTGTTAGTGAAGACACCATTCATGACAAACCCAAAATCTCATTTCATTAATCTCTAACCGTAGATTAGTAAGAGAACAATTCCCTAAGTATTAATCCCGAAGGCCGAAACCAACATCAGATAAATACCCTGGAAACCATTCAACTTAGCTAATCTCCAGTTGATTTCTAATTTTCTTAACTCCATTGGGCTTAAGAGCAGTGTTACTGAAGACACGGTTCACGACAAACCCAAAATCCATTTCGATATTAAATATAAGGCTCTGAATAGAAAATATATCGGCTTATATTCATTCTCGAATTCTGAAACCAAAAAATATCTTATTGGAAATAACGATATAAAATATATCTTTCAAATTTCCATAACAATACTTGTATAATCACGAAATCCAACATCGAAATATCTTGAAGATGATTTTGATTCAAATCCATTCCAATTCATATATTGGAAATTCTGGTTATTTTAAAACCCATTCTTAATCCCATTTATTTATTTAAAAATAATTGGATTTTAATTCTAGTTAATAACTAGTTCAATTCGATAAAAATCTATTTTTATCTTTTCAAATATTGAGTTTTTCATCCCAATTCTTCCCAAATCAATTATTATTATTTTACACAAATTATTAATATTTTGAATAATTTTATTAAGGCCCGTACAGTCGATTTCCATCAACGGCTGTTGAACTGCACTTACAGCGACCTTTTCCAAATTTGATTTGGACATAATTCCAAATACAACCGTTAGATTTCAAATTTCTTATATTCGTTGGAAAGCTCTTTTCGATACGAACCCAACGGTTCTGGTTTTAGGAGAATCCGACGGTCGGATCTCCCGTAACATCAATTCGAAGTCAATGGTCGAAATTCGTGAACGGCCACGGCGCGGCGCATTCTATTCAAACCATATATATATATATATTATATAATATATATATTTTGTTCAAAACATATTTTATAAATTCGTTTTAAAACGATTCCCAGCTTTACTTCAATTTTAAATCAAAATTGAATAATCTCTACCATTAAAATATTTTAATGATAATATTTTCTAAATATCAGATGTTGAAATCTTTTCCTTTTCGATATTCATTATAAAAACGAGTAAAATCGATCTAAATATCGTTCGCGTCAAAATGGCGCAACTCTAATCAATAGAGCTTCACGTATTTCAATATTTTAATCATTTACTAAATATTATTTCAAAATATTCCTTATTTAAAATATTTGTTATTTTTGAACTGGAATCAGGCTCAATCAGTTACCATATAAGGTTAGTTATATGGATTTCATACACACATGTATATAATAAGCAAATAAATATTCAACCATCGTCCAAAGTGCTTTCTACACTGTATAAGCCTTAAAATAAATAAATAAGGCTTATCACAGTTTGTCGACCAATCAATCGAAATATCATTACACAATTGGGATTTGTGTACGTCAAATATATTCCCAACACCCGTGTGGGGTTTCAACCAACAAATACTGCATATTATTTGTGCAGTTGGGCGATATGTGAAATTTATCGTCCCAATCCATATCAGTCAAATCAGTGTACATAAACAAATCGTCTGATTTGTAAATGAATATTTATTTTATTCAAATACACGTTAAAAATTATATTTTTAACGATAAAATATTTATTCGGTTCATTTACACTATAAAAATGATATTTTTATTTTTCTAATTTATTTTAGAAAATTTCGACGGCATAACGACGCGATACTAGGTCCAGGATAAGGTCTAGCCTTATCCCCAATCTACGAATGGCTCGCGCCATACACATACCAATTCTAATCAATTCCATTTCATTTCTCATGCCAAATTATATCAATTCGTTTCACACCCCAAACCAATATTCAAACAAAAACACCAATCAACTCAAACAAGCAAACAAGTCGTCCATGGTCTGTGGATGACGGGTGTCGGGTGCTGCTAAGCACCGTCAGCATCCTAGTATATATATTTCACTAGAAATTAAATTTGAGTGAGAAGTTCTCACCTAGAAGCTAAACCAAACGCCACGACTCTTCTTATGTAGAAAATCTTCGCAGTATTTCCAACGTAATCTGTTTTCACACAGTTTACATTAAAAATCATATTTTTAATTCGCTACTCATATAAGAAAGTTCATATTTACTTATTTATTTATTTTTCTTCGCTCTCTAGATAATAGAAATTCAGGTCTTTACTTCAAATCTAAACACATTAAAATCGTATTTTTATTATCACTACATGTACATAAAAATCAAATCTTTATACCTATAAAAATCACATTTTTATTCTCATGTTATACATATAAAGATTATATTTTTAATACGCTACTTATATGGAAAAGATTATATTTTTATGCGCTTTAAAGTCATATTTTCATACCATAGAAAATCATATTCCCTTAATACGAAAAATCATATATTTCTTACATGAAAAATCTAATCTTTTCTACATGAAAAATCTAATCTTTTCTACATGAAAAATATATTCTTTCCTACATGAAAAATGTAATCTTTCCTAAATGAAAAATATAATCTTTTCTTAACTATATGAATATATAAAAATTGAATTTTTATACTTGTTTTGAAAAAATAAAATTCAAATTTTTATATTTGTTATTCATAGATAGAAATCAAAACTTTTATTTCATAACTTTATATATAGATAAAAACTGAAAAATAAATCAAAGTTTTCATATCTTAAAAAAACTGAAAAATAAATCCAAGTTTTCATTTTTAAAACTGATTTAAACTATGTTATTTTATAAAACTAAAACTGAATTTAAAAAATCAATGTATGGTATAAATAAATAAATAAATAAATATAAACTCACTGTTAATCGGCGAAAGGGGGAGGGTTTGTCTGCGCCTCTCGAGTGGAGGAAGGGGTACAGATACTTAGGAGGAGGCAGCGCAAGCGAGCTCCGGTGTGGGCAGCGTCGAGCTGGGCGACGAAGGGAAGAGCGGACTTTGATCCGCGGTGGCCTGGAGGTGGAGGGCTCGATGGCGTCTGGGGTTGTGAGGCGAGGGCGGCTCGCCTGGAGGCCGGTGACACGATGGCACGGGGGCGACGGATCTGAGAAGTCGGGTTTTTTTCTTTCTTTCTTTTCTTTCTAAATCGATCTGAAACCAAAGAGAGAGAGTGAGGGGAGCGTTGACCAAGGGAAGAATATATATAATTAATTTTAATTTTAAATTCTAAAAGTTACTTTTTAGTTCGAACTCTAAATCGAGCCCAACGACTGTCATCCCTAGCTAATTACCCCTATTATGAACACAATAGGGTATGTCTTGTTCACCAATTCACTTGTTACGATCAGTTTCCACTTAAATTAAAATATAAATCTTTATATATTCAATTTAAACGTACATTTTAATTTACTGGGGTCATATACGGACTCTAAAAATTACAGGAAAATTATTTCTAGCTTCGTATTGACGATACGGTCCTAACAAAACTAATTTCGTCAAATTCTGAGAGCATTTGAAAAATGGCCATTTTCTGGTCGATCAAAATTGACTAAAACTGTTAAAACACGTTTAACTTCGCCACGCTCACATATTGATTCAGAAAATTATGAATCTTGGAATCTAGCAATAACTTGACCTCATGGATCCAACAAAAGTGGTTTTGTCGAAAACAAAGGTTGTTTGCAAAATTTTCATTTTTAAGGGCTTTATATATATTAAAATATCTATAAATTCCACAATGACTTTTCTGAATTTTAAACTGGCCATATCTTTCAACTTCTAAAGTGAAATCTCAGTTTCTTAGCTTCGTTAGATAGATACGATTAAACAGATTCAAATATTTCTTGTTTTGTTCAATTCTGACTTATATTAAATTCCGTATATTCATTTGAAGTTTGAAATCGAATTTTCGAACTGCCGCGCCATTTCAGGCTCGTTGTATAATTAAAATAAATTTATTCATTTTAACTTCGATTTGACTAAATTTTTTCGTCGTTATTATTTAAAATATTCATTATGAATAATCAAAATCCATTAAAACCGCGAAAATAAAAATTTTAAATTGGCTCATATTTTCCGAGTTGTTACAATCTCCCCAACTTAAAATCTTTTCGTCCTCGAAAAGGAACGAAGCTGAAAGTTGTTTTATAATCAACTCAACTTCCATTATTTTAATTATGGCTTAAGTTTTTCAACCTTTCGGTTTCTAAAAACTTTTCAAATTTTTCAAAAATTTGGCTAACACCCTAAATTTTCGAAAAAATCCGCCATAACCTTCCCTGCACCGGGAGCATCGGGATATTTCAAATAGCCTCCCAGGGCCCTCACCAATCCAAAAGAAAAGGAAACAACCAAGAGGCTAGCCAATCGGCTCATAAAATCATCAAAAACCCCAAGAAATACAATAAACATGTACCTATTTGACGGGCAATCAATTTTATTCCTCTTCTCTAGCCTCCTGCTATGACCTGTTCAATGTATACACATGTACATATATGCAAATGCAATAATTTTCAATTCAGTTCAATATTTGGTACAATTAGGCATAATGGTTCAAAATTTTAAATAAATCAAACCAATAATCAAACAACACAACAATCAATTAGTTGGTTAACGTTTCAAATTCATAATTTTTATATACTCAAAAATCATGTTTTTGATGCCAAGTCACAACAATAAGCCCTATCTAGTTTTGGTTCTCACACCAGCCAATTGGAAAAATATAAAAAATCTCACTTTCGAATACTCGAACATAAATATTGAAGATGGAGCTCCATCATCAAAATGATCTCCGGGCGACTAGAGTGTGATTTTATATCTATCCAGTATATTTGAGGCTTCATATACACGTGGATCATACGTATATGCAAAATCTCTATATACTCGATTATCCAAATCAATATAAAATAAATAATCAAATACGTATAATAAGTTTTCAATTTTCAAAACAAAATTGGTTTTCATTTTTATTTTAAAAATATACTCTTCACACTCGTTCTAGGATACTACTGATCC
Source organism: Allium sativum (assembly GCA_030737875.1). Lineage (NCBI taxonomy): Eukaryota > Viridiplantae > Streptophyta > Magnoliopsida > Asparagales > Amaryllidaceae > Allium > Allium sativum. Next base: position 202,013,839 of record CM060926.1, on the reverse strand, counting down.
TATCTCTAAGGAGTAATTCTCATTGGATATTACTAATCCAATGTCTGATGAATTCTTTCATTCGGTTCTAATATGTCTTGTTCTCGAGCTTTGTAAACCAAAGCTCTGATACCAAATGTGACGACAAGGTTTTCGCCCGGAATTAATCGATCGCTAAACCGACCAAGACCGTTCAAAACCGAATCGAAATGAGGACAAGACGAATCAGAACACAAACAGAAGAACATTTCATTGCTTATTACAACAATTTACATTAGAGTACAGAATATACAGAGTATGAATAAATAATTTACATCACAAAAATATCAGAGATTTAATTACATTAGCAGCGGAAAAATAATACAAAGCACAACTGAAAGTAATACACGGATACAGAGCTTTTCGAATATCGCTTCAGCTGTAAATCAGGATCCTGTGAATGTAAATCTGCAAAACCAAAACTACTAGCTGCCCGTGCGGAAAATAAGGGCACCCAGATTTTAGGTTAAAACCATAAACTCCAGATCAGTCATGTGACTGGTGTGAGAACTAAAACAGTTATTAATCTTTATTTTTAAAGTTAGGTAAATCAAGGGACCACGCCGTATAACACGGAACGGGTTTCCTCCCAAGAATACCAGTGCATATAACAAACAGCGCAATGCTAAATAAAGAAAAATGAAGCTATTATAAGACCCAGGTCCCATCACACAATGCAACGCAAGCCGGAGGATAGAGTTTTTACATTATAATAGCCAAGAATGCTTGGTACGTGAAATATCATGTTTTATTATTACTATAAGTGTATAGTGTCAACAACAATTTCAATCATAAATATCAATCACAGACGGCATGAGTGCCCCATCCCACTATGTCGCCATACTAGGCTCTACAAATAAAACCACAAAATGTCGTATTGGAAATTGGATTTTCATCTGTGAACCGAGGCAAAAGATAGTCCTCACCGATTCGAGATGCTCTAGTCCGCCCCTCAGGCAAGCGCGTAGACCAGCCTTAGAGCCTCAGGGCCGGTCCACCGATGTGGATTAAACTTAAAACCTGAACACCGCGTTTCCCTGCCCTGTGAGGCGTAAATGAGCCAAATGACTCCATCGGACCCGGATCATCCGATCTAACCGAGGTGCCTCAAAATCCATCATCCACATAAGCAATGCCAGCCAGTTCAAGCACTAACACCACTTCTAACTAGAACAAAAGGCATGTCCTCCCTGAAGTCTATCTCCCGTTTTTGGTTCACACCGGGGTGTGAGGCTCGCGAATTAAAGCTACATAAAGCTACGCTATATAAAAGTCGTGCTTTGATCATCACCACAAGACTCTGTTTTTCAATAGAAGCCTTGATCATTTGCATCTCAGCATGCCACACAGGAAATTCATGATATGCAACCGATATCACTCAATCACACAGAATGAAATCCCATGTCTGACACACAGTCCATTTACAAGTTCGTTCTGGGTCTGAACGAAACCGGAGGAACCTTATTCCTCTCATATCCATCGATCTCCAAGTACGTATGGACGATCACCACCTTTTCCATCGTCTTGGGTGTAAAGTCCAATCAAGACGGCAGAAACCATCCAAAAGATGTGAAAATCTCCGGTCTTCAACCACTGTCTTCATCGTCGACATATCGTCGTATCAGTTACTCCGAATGGGATAAACCCGGCCTTTCCGAATAACTCATGTATATAATAAATAAGTGTTACACAAACAGAACATACGCCCCATTACAATACAGAATATTCTTTTATTCAAATATTCTTTTCGCAAATTTAAACCATATTAAGGTTTAACCAAACTAGTCGGAATTAGCGAATCTTACCGAAGTAATCCTTTATTTAATTTCCCAATCCCAACATGTTCATCCCATGTAGCAAAACTGGTAATACTCCATATCTAACACCACGGTGTTGTCGGCAAATTTAATTACCATTTCACGTTAGAATCTAATTAAAGATTTAACTATCGCCGGGAGCAAAACTGGTGATACTCCATTCTCGATCATCCCAATTTAATTAAAGATTCATTAAAACTCTAATTCAGTTTTAATCTCCAGAAATCATTACTTAATGACTTTTCAAAGTTAAGAAATTAATCTTATTTTTACCCGGGTTAAAGAACTAATGTCATTTAAAACTCAGCTCACGATAAACCCAAATCCCATTCCATTAATCCCTAACCGTAAGTTAGTAAGAGAACAATTCCCTAAGTATTAATCCCGAAGGCCGAAACTAACATCAGATCAATACCCAGGAAACCATTCGACTTAACTAATCTCCAGTTAGTTTCTAATTTTCTTAACTCCACTGGGTTTAAGAATAGTGTTAGTGAAGATACCATTCACGACAAACCCAAAATCTCATTTCATTAATCTCTAACCGTAGATAAGTAAGAGAACAATTCCCTAAGTATTAATCCCAAAGGCCGAAACCAACATCAGATTAATACCCAGGAAACCATTCAACTTAGCTAATCTCCAGTTGATTTCTAATTTTCTTAACTCCATTGGGCTTAAGAACAGTGTTACTGAAGACACGTTTCACGACAAATCCAAAATCCAATTCGATATTAAATATAAGGCTCTGACTAGAAAATATATCGGCTTATATTCAATCTCGAATTCTGAAACCAACAAATATCGTTTTGGAAATAACGATATAAAATATATCTTTCAAATTTCCATAACAATACTTGTATAATCACGAAATCCAACATCAAAATATTCCGAAGATGATTTCGATTCAAATCCATTCCAATTCATATATTGGAAATTCTGGTTATTTTAAAACCCATTCTCAATCCCATTTATTTATTTAAAAATAATTGGATTTTAATTCTAGTTAATAACTAGTTCAATTCGATAAAAATCTATTTTTATCTTTTCAAATATTGAGTTTTTCATCCCAATTCTTCCCAAATCATTAATTATGATTTTACGCAAATTATTAATATTTTTAATAATTTTATTAAGGCCCGTACAGTCGATTTCCATCAACGGTCGTCGAACTGCACTAACAGCGACCTTTTTCATATTTGATTTGTACATAATTCCAAATCCCTCCATTCGATTTTAAATTTCTTATATTCGTTGGAAAGCTCTTTTCGATACGAACCCAACGGTTTCGGTTTTAGGAGAATCCGACGGTCGGATCTCCCGTAACATCAATTCGAAGTCAATGATCGAAATTCGCGAACAGCCGCGGCGCGGCACGTTCTATTCAAACCGTTAATATACATATATATTATATAATATATATATTTCGTTCAAAAGGTATTTTATAAATTCTTTTTAAAATGATTCCCACTTTTACTTCAATTTTAAATCAAAATTGAATAATCTCTACCATTAAAATATTTTAATGATAATATTTTCTAAATATCAGATGTTGAAATCTTTTCCTTTTCGATATTCGTTTAAAAATGAATAAAATCGATATAAATATAGCTCGCGTCAAAATGGCGCAACTCTAATCAATACGGCTTCACGTATTTCAATATTTTAATCATTTACTGAATATTATTTCAAAATATTCCTTATTTAAAATATTTGTTATTTTTGAACTGGAATCAAGCTCAATCAGTTACCATATAAGGTTATTTATATGGATTTCATACACACATGTATATAATAAGCAAATAAATAATCAACCATCATCCAAAGTGCTTTCTACACTATATAAGCCTTAAAATAAATAAATAAGGCTTATCACAGTTTGTCGACCAATCAATCGACATATCATTACACAATTGGGATTTGTGTACGTCAAATATCATCCCAACACCTGTGTGGGGTTTCAACCAACAAATACTGAATATTATTTGTGCAGTTGGGCGATGTGTAAAATTTATCGTCCTAATCCATATCAGTCAAATTTGTGTACATAAACAAATCGTCTGATTTGTAAATGAATATTTATTTTATTCACATACACGTTAAAAATTATATTTTTAACAATAAAATATTTATCTGGTTCATTTACACTGTAAAAATGATATTTTTATTTTTCTAATATATTTTACAAAACTTCGGCGGCATAACGGCGCGATATTAGGTCCGGGATAAGGTCTAGCCTTATCCCCAATCTACCAATGGCTCACGCCATACACATACCAATTCTAATCAATTCCATTTCATTTCTCATGCCAATTTATATCAATTTGTTTCACACTCCAAACCAATATTCAAACAAATACACAATTCAACTCAAACAAGCAAACAAGTCGTCCATGGTCTGTGGACGACGGGTGTTAGGTGCTGCTAAGCACCGTCAGCATCCTAGTATATATATTTCACTAGAACTTAAATTTGAGTGAGAAGTTCTCACCTAGAAGCTAAACCAAACGCCACGACTCTTCTTATGTAGAAAATCTTCGCTGTGTTTCCAACGTAATATGTTTTCACACAGTTTACATTAAAAATCATATTTTTAATTCGCTACTCATATAAGAAATTTCATATTTTTTTCTTTGCTCTCTGGATAATAAAAATTCATGTCTTTACTTCAAATTTAAACACATTAAAATCGTATTTTTATTATCACTACATGTACATAAAAATCAAATCTTTATACATATAAAAATCACATTTTTATTCTCATGTTATACATTTAAAGATTATATTTTTAATACGCTACTTATATGGAAAAGATTATATTTTATGCGCTTTAAAGTCATATTTTCATAACATAGAAAATCATATTCCTTTAATACGAAAAATCATATCTTTCTTACATGAAAAATCTAATCTTTTCTACATGAAAATTCTAATCTTTTCTACATGAAAATTCTAATCCTTTCTACATGAAAAATATAATCTTTCCTACATGAAAAATATAATCTTTCCTAAATGAAAAATCTAATCTTTTCTTAACTATATGAATATATAAAAATTGAATTTTTATACTTGTTTTGAATACATAAAATTCAGATTTTTATACTTGTTATTCATACATAGAAATCAAAACTTTTATTTCAAAACTTTATATATAGATAAAAACCGAAAAATAAATCAAAGTTTTCATATCTTAAAAAACCGAAAAATAAATCCAAGTTTTCATTTTTAAAACTGATTTAAACTATGTTATTTTATAAAAATAAAACTGAATTTAAAAATCAATGTATGGTATGAATAAATAAATAAATAAATAAATATAAACTCACTGTTAATCGGCGAATGAGGGAGGGGTTGTCTGCGCTTCTCGAGTGGAGGAAGGGGTGCGGCTACTCAGGAGGAGGCAGCGCAGGCAAGCTCCGGTGTGGGCGGTGTCGAGCTGGGCGATGGAGGGAAGAGCGGACTTCGATCCGCGGTGGCCTGGAGGTGGAGGGCTCGATGGCGTCTGGGGTTGTGAGGCGAGGGCGGCTCGCTTGGAGGCCGGCGAAGCGATGGCCGGGGGGCGACGGATCTGAGAAAGTCGGGGTTTTTTTTTTCTTTATCAATCGATCTAAAACCAGAGAGAGTGAGGGGAGCGTTGACCAAGGGAAGAATATATATAATTAATTTTAATTTTAAATTCTAAAAGTTACTTTTTAATTCGAACTCTAAACAGAGCGAAACGACTGTCGTCCCTAGCTAATTACCCCCATTCCGAACACAATGAGATTTGTTTCGTACGCCAATTCGCTTGTTACGATCAGTTTCCACTTAAATTAAAATATAAACCTTTATATATTCAATTTAAACATACATTTCAATTTACTGGGGTCACATACGGACTCTAAAAATTCCAGAAAAATTATTTCTAGCTTCGTATTGACGATACGGTCCTAACAAAACTAATTTCATCAAATTCTGAGATTGTTTGAAAAATGGCCATTTTCTGGTCGATCGAAATTGACTAAAACTGTTAAAACACGTTTAACTTCGCCACGCTCACATATTGATTCAGAAAATTATGAATCTTGGAATCTAGCAATAACTTGACCTCGCGGATCCAACAAAAGTGGTTTCGTCGAAAACGAAGGTTGTTTGCAAAATTTTCTTTTTTAAGGGCTTTATATATTAAAATATCTATAAATTCCACAGCGACTTTTTTGAATTTTAAACTGGCCATATCTTTCAACTTATAAAGTGAAACCTCAGTTTATTAGCTTCGTTAGAAAGATATTATTACACAAATTCAAATATTTCTTGTTTCGTTCAATTCTGACTTATATTGAATTCTGTATATTCAATTGAAGTTTGAAATCGAATTTTCGAACTGCCACGCCATTTCAGGCTCGTTATATAATTAAAATAAATTTATTCGTTTTAACTTTGATTTAAATAAATTTTTTCGTCCTTATTATTTAAAATATTCATTATAAATAATCAAAATCCATTAAAATCGCCAAAATAATTTTTTTAAATTGGATCATATTTTCCGGGTTGTTACACAAACGAAGCCTAAAATTGTTCTAAATTATTTTATCTGAATAAATGTTTTATTAGAATTAAAAAACCAGTATGAAAGTTCTTAACACTTATTCTCTGAATAAGCATTTCAGACCTGAACACATATTCACAAATGGTACCTTAGAAAGTTTAATTTGTAATTAAAACTTGCATTCAGAACTCCTAATTAAACAAGCACAGACTTAATTTGTCACTAAAAAAGCAGAAAAAGAATTTAGTGTGTAAAAAAAAAAGACCTGGGCGTTTTCATTTAGAACCTCTTCAGTTCTAATCTCCTTAGCTTGCTCAGTAGGAATACCTTCCGCCCACCAGCTTGCATATCTATATTGAACACAAATCATACTGTAATTATTTGATTTCCAATCAAACATTAGCACAACTGAGAATGTTATTTAAAAAAGGTGTTTTCTTATGGAAGCAGTGTTAGGAAAATAAATTCTCTTGCCGTTGCAAATCGAAAGAGGAACTTCTCTGGTGTTATAATTTCGATTTATTATTAGAGAAGGGGATATTGCCTGTAAAAAAAGTGGTTCATTGAATAAGCATTTTAGATCTGAACACTTATTCACAAATGTAACTTAGAAAGTTCGATTTATAATTAGAACTTGCATTCAGAACTTCTAATTAAACAAGCGCAGACTTAATTTGTCTCTGAAAAAGCAGAAAAAGAATTTAGTGAGTAAAAAAAACCTAGGTATTTTCATTTAGAGCCTCTTCAGCGCTAATCGCCTTAGCTTGCTCAGTAGGAGTACCTTGCGCATCCAGCTTGCTTATTTATATTGAACACATATCATACACTGATTATCTGATTTCCAATCAAGCATCAACACAACCGTGAATGTTATTTAAAAAAGGCGCTTTCTTACAAAAGCAGTGTTAGGAAGAGAAGTTCTCTTCCTATTGAAAATTGAAAGAGGAACTTCTCTAGTGTTATAATTCTGATTTCTTAATTGAGAAGAGGATATTGACTGTAACAAAAGGATTTGTTGAATAAGAATTTCTAATTTGAACACTTATTCACGAACGGTACCTTAGAAAGTTTGATTTATAAATCAGAACTTGCATTCAGAACATCTAATTAAAACATGCAAAGACATAATCTATCTCTGAAAAAGAAGATAAACAAATTAGCAAGTAAAAAAAAGACCTGGCAGTTTTCATTTAGAACCTGTTCAATGTTAATCGCGTTAGCTTGCTCAGTAGGAATACCTTGCGCCTCCAGCTTGCATATCTATATTGAACACAAATCATACACCGATTGTTTGATTTCTAATCAAGCATCAACACAACTGAGAATGTTATTTTAAAAAAAGGCGCTTTCTTACGGAAGCAGTGTTAGGAAGAGAAGTTCTCTTCCCATTGAAAATTGAAAGAGGAACTTCTCTGGTGTTATAATTTCTATTTCTTATTAGAGAAGAGGATATTGACTGTAACAAAAGGGATTCGCTGAATAAGCATTTCAAATCTAAACACTTATTAACAAACGGTACCTTAGAAAGTTTTATTTATAAATCAGAACTTGCATTTGTTGTATATAACCTAGTTGTATATAACAATTATATGATTTTTGTTTGATGATAACAAACAAGTATGTTATTATAAATATGTTTGTTGTTGTACTATTTCATATATACAGCACAGACAAAAATATAATATTCATATTTAAATGGAATACTACTACACGAGAATTGAAATATTCAACAGTATTTTATTTAAACATAATATTTTATTTCAACATCAAAACAATACTATTTATAACTCCACTATTTGTGCACTTCACTGAAACACAATACAATACATTTCAATTTCTTATACATATCAACTCCTCACTAATAAAACACTCAGTCACTCGTTTATGCACTGACACATTCTTCTAGTCTTCTGTCTTCTGTCAGTCAGCACAGTCAGTCCAGTCACCATCTGCTCACCTATCACATGAAACACACACATAGTACACTGCAATAGAAATAAAACTGAATACATGCAAATATAAATTTATATTTTATTTGCCTCAGAATTTCGGTATGTTTCTCATCATCTTTCACGACTTGATATGACAGTGTTTCTAGTGCTCAAATGTATGCACGATACATGTATACACATACATTGTATGAATATACACATATTACAGTGCAGGGACAAGAAAATTATTTTTGAGTGACTGCAAATACACATGTGTATAAATATGCATGTGTGCGCTGCCTCACCAATCAGAATGCACTATAGCATATGAGGAGCAGCCACGTGGACCAGCCCAACACAGTGCTGGGGAACACATGTCAAGAACAGCATGAGCATGGTATGTGCTCAATACTGTGCAACATGGTCAAAATAGTCCACACATATCAAAATGGTCGAGCCATGGTTAAGCAAGTACAAGCAAGCAAGTTGGTTCAACAACAACAGAATGGTTCAACAGCTTTTAAGATGCTCGAGCATAGGTGGTGCAACATAAACAAGTTCATGTAGCAATGATCAAGGCTACAACAGTACGACTATATTTATGCATGAAGATGGTGTTCATATATACAAATAGTAGCAAGACAACATGCAAAATGGTTTCAAGCTACAGCAAAATAGTCAAGACAACTTTCACACAGCAGCAGCAAAGTGAGCATGGGAAAGCATATATGGCCGACAAACTTAGACTCAAGTGATTGACTAACTGATGCATACAAGAATGCAAGTGACCAAAGAAATACAATGAAGCACACCTGCATAATTGAAGTAAACTAGCAACTAGTATTCAAGTAGCATGTAATAGTTGTGAATACAACATGGTTGGGCCATGTACAAGGATACAACCAGTTCGAACGTGGTCGAGTACAAAGTGAAAGCGGGAGGTCAAAGCACAACATAGTGTAGCAAGCATGAAGACAGTGAGATCAAGATGAAGCTTAGCATAGCCGAACAAAGACAGAGGATCAACTCAAATGGCATGCTCATGTTCACACAGAAAAACAAACTAGTTGAAGATTTTCAGTGTGGATATTGGTGCCGCATGTACATGAAGTATGAAAGTCGTGGATGGGCATTTGGAACAGAAACATTATTATGGTTTGGAAACTCGACAAGAACATAACATTATACATGAACGTGCCATAAGTTAAATTGGTCAATACAAATGGACAGTGCACACATGTGCAACCACATGTACAACAACATGAATGACAACAACTTGATGCAAAGCTCAGATTTTAAACTGCAATGTGTACATGCATGCAAACATGGTAGAATACAAGTTTCAGGTGCACACATGACACATATGGTCAAGCATGTGTGTGGATACAGCAGCTCAAATATGGCTCATGCACATCAAAGCAGGTCCAATCAACAAGAAGGAAATACATAACTAATCCAAGAAATGGGACATCCAGTGTGCATGTGAATACATGCAAAAATATCCAAATATGTAAATGGTTCAAGCAGGGAAATCTCTGTGCATAGAATTGAAGAATTATAGTAAATATATTTGGCAAGAAATTCTCAAAATATTTCCAGAAACAATTCATTTTCCCGAAATCATAAGGAGTAGTAATATGCAAATTTGCAGCAAGATTTTTCAAGTCATAAAAGGACCACATTTCCAATTAAATATGTTTTCCAAAAATTAAGCAGGGGGTCACAATTTATATTTCAATTGATTTCCTGAAAAATGAATCATTTACTCTAGTCCAAGAAACTTTCCAGATATGTTCAAAGACAATTTATTCTTACATTGTTTTGTTTCCAGAAATGAAATGAAACAGCTAAACAAATGTGGAACAAGAAATGAAACGAATGTTTTACAGAATTTCACACATCTCTACTGTTTTGAGTTTCTTCTAATTCATTTTAGAAAAGCTTGAAATGTTATACTCATTATTGTACACCGCTATTTTTCAGTAGTGATAATTTCATTGATTTTCAGATTGGCTTGGATATTTTGGATTGTCTTGAATCTCAGTGATACATCTTGAAATTCATCTTTATTCATGATCATTTTATTTTGAAATCTGTTTGTTTGAAATCATCTGAAATTCTTGATATTTTGAATATCACACACCTCTTAAATTTGAAATTATCAATGTTGTGTGACTGATTCATTATATCCCAAAACTTGACATTGATTCTAAGTGATTTCAAATAAATTATTTTTTATTTTCCAAATCATGAATATATCTCAAGTCTGATGTGAATGATCTGAAATTAATCTTATGCTTATCAGAGATAATTGTGAAATTTTCTTTGAAATTCTGGTCATAAAACTCACTGTTATTTCATGATTATTTGATTTTAATATTTGTTTTTATAAATCATTTAAAATTATTGATTTATTGAATCACACATATATCTTGAATCTGAAATTAATAATCTAGTACGATCGATTCATTGAATCTCAATTTTTTTCATATTCCTCGGATGATTTCAAATAAACGGTATTTTTTAACCTTCGATCATGAATGATCTTTTGCGACCGACAGAAATATCTTTGAAGCATCTTCTTGACAAGTCTACATTGAAGCTGATTTCTTGTGCTGCTCTGATATTGATTTGAAATTTGTTTGGTAACTGTTAGTTTTGATGAAAATCTATTTGCTTCTCTGATTACTGGATCTAATATGCTTGGTGTGTTAATCTTTGGCTACTTGGGCATTGTGCTTAAAATTCTTTTGTTTGAGATACCCTTTTTCGTCTCTAGTGTCATTTTAAAATCCTCATTAATTGAGACATCATGTGGTATCTGTTTAGAAGTGCTGATTTTTTTTAATCCTTCTTGTCCTGTATAGCTCTTTATATTCATCTTGTAATTGATTTTCAATTTTAAAATTATTTATTGATTATTCATTCAGAAATTGAAATCAATATTCAAATTGAACTGTATTTAGAATTCGTCCAAATTATTATTAGATTTTAAAATTGTGATGAATTGTGAATGCAGTATATTTCACAACAAGAGGAGGTTTTATTTAATTTTTCATGATGGTTGAACAATTATTATAATGTCTTTTAATTGGCGATTATTTCACGACCATCTCCTTTACTTATCATCTTTCTGCCATCCATCATGATTTTATATTAATGTGGACAGTTAATATTTTTCAAATCTTTTTGAATAAACTATGGAAATATTTGTGATAGAAATGGGACTATGTTATTATTCAGAATTAGTGATTATTAAAAAAATTCAATGATCCAGGTACAGTTGAGCATATTTCATAATATGATTAATTTAGAAATTTATTTCACAAATCATTCCTGTATTTACCACTATCATCTATTTTGGTTTTATATACTTAGGAGTCTTTTCTTTTGGAGCTAAAAATGATAAATATATAACATACATAAGTGTATCTCTAACCTCATTTAAAAATCCAAGCTTTGGTCATGCATAGTTATGGGATTACTTATATTTAAGTAGCGACTGATCTCATTTAAAAATCCAATCTCTGGTTATGCATGGTCAGTGTGCTCTTAAATAAAAAGAAAAGATAAAGAAAATAAATAAAAAATTTAATATGAAATTCTCCTTGCTGTATATAAACCAGCTATCAATCCATTTTCTAACTCGTTAAATGTGTTAATATCCTATGACTTATTATGATTTATTGAATGATATCTACTGGGATTTGAGATTACTTGATTGTGTCACTTAAGTTGACTTCATTACAGTAGTCCAAATCCATCACTGTTTTTTGTGCTAAATTTTAAAAATCTGCTTTGAAAACAATTGGAATCCATATTTTTAAAACTCTCTCCATTATTATAAATTTCATCGTAAATCCATCATTCTACAGTGTGAAATTTTCCACTAGTTCTTAGAATATTATGATTTTTATTTTGATTGATTGAGATTTATGATGAACATCCTCCCTCTTAACCATTTTTTTAATCATATTTTCATCATAATTTTAATTTCTGTATCCGTTTGATGATTACAAAAGGGGGAGAATGGGTTAAGATTTTGATTTATAAGTGAATATTTTATAAATATTTTCACTATTGAAATTAAATTTGATTCATTCTATTCACTCATTCACATATCTAGGGGGACTTTTGTTGTAGGGGAACATACATTTAGGGGGAGTCCCACAATTCACTGTCAAACACATTTATTATATTCAAAATATTTTTATTTGTTTGTCAATATCAAAAAGGGGAGAATGTTGTATATAATGTAGTTGTATATAACAATTATATGATTTTTGTTTGATGATAAAAAAAGTATATTATTATAAATGAGTTTGTTATTGTATTGTTTCATATATACAGCACAGATAGGAATATAATACTCATATTTAAATGAAATACTACTGCACGAGAATTGAAATATTCAAACAATATTTTATTTAAATATAATATTTTATTTCAACATCTAAACAATACAAATTAATAAATCCAATATTTGTTCACTTCACTGAAACACAATACAAAACATTTCAATTTCAAATACATATCAACTCCTCACTACAAATACACTCAGTCACTCGTTTATGCGCTGACACAGTCTCCTCGTCTTCTGTCTTCTATCAGTCAGCACAGTCAGTCCAGTCACCATCTACTCACCTATCACATGAAACACACACATAGTACACTACAATAGAAATAAAACAGAATACATGCAAATGAATATTTATTTTTTATTTGCCTCAGAATTTTGGTGTGTTTCTCATCATCTTTCATGACTTGATCTGACAGTGTTTCTAGTGGTCAAATATGCGCACATACATGTATACACATACATTATATGGATATACACATATTTCAGTGTAGGGACAAGAAAATTATTTTTGAGTGACTGCAAATACACTCATGTAAAAATATACGCGTGTGCACTGCTTCGCCAATCAGAATGCAGTATATAGCATCTAAGTAGCAGCCATGTGGACTAGCCCGACCCAATGCAGGTGAACATACATCAAGAACAGCATGAGCATGGTGTGTGCTCAATACATTGCAGCATGGTCAACATAGTCAACACATATCAAAATGGTCAAGCCATGGTAAAGCAAGTACAAGCAAGCAAGATGGTTCAACAACAACAAAATGGTTCAACAGCTTTTAAGATGCTCGAGCATAGGTGGTGCAACATAAACAAGTTCATGCAGCAATGAACAAGGCTACAACAGTACAACTATATTTATGCATGAATATGTTGTTCATGTATACAAATAACAGCTAGAGAACATGCAAAATGGTTTCAAGCTACAACAAAACGGTCAAGACAACTTTCACACAGCAACAACAAAGTGAGCATAGAAAAGCATATATGGCCGACAAACTAAGACTCAAGTGATCGACTAAGTGATGCATACAAGAATGCAAGTGACTAAAGAAATACAATAAAGCACACCAGCATAATTCAAGTACACTAGTAATAAGTATTCAAGTAGCATGCAACAGTTGCAAATACAACATGGTCGGGCCTTGTACAAGGATGCAACCAGTCTGAACATGGTCGAGTACGAAGTGAAAGTGGGAGGTCAAAGCAACACATGGTGCAGCAAGCATGAAGACAGTGAGCTTAAGATAAAGCTTAGCATAGCCGAACAAAGACAGAGGATCAACTCAAATGGCATGCTCATGTTCACACAGAAAAACAAACTAGTCAAAGATTTTCAATGTGGATTTTGGTGCAGCATGTACATGAAGTATGAAAGTCATGGATGGACATTTGTAGCAGCAGCATTATCATGGTTTGGAAAACTCGACAAGAACACAGCATTATACATGAACATGTCATAAGTTAAATTGGTCAATACAAATGGATAGTGCACACATGTGCAACCTCATGTACAACAACATGAATGGCAAAAACTTGACGCAAGGCTCAGATTTTAAACTGCAATGTGTACATGCATGCAAACAGGGTAGAATACAAGTTTCAAGTGCACATATGACAAATATGGTCAAGCATGGATGTGGATACAGCAGCTCAAATATGGCTCATGCACATCAAAGTAGGTCCAATCATCAAGAAGGAAATACATAACTAATCCGAGAAATGGGACATTCAATGTGCATGTGAATACATGCAATAGTATCCAAATATGCAAATGATTCTAGCAGGAAAATCTCTGTGCACAGAATTGAAGGATTATAGGAAATATATTTGACAAGAAATTCTCTAAATATTTCCAAAAACAATTCAATTTCCTGAAACCAGAGGGAGCAGTAATATGCAAATTTGTGGCAAGATTTTTCAAAGTCATAAAAGGACCACATTTCCAATTAAATATGTTTTCTAGAAATTAAGCAGGGGTCAGAATTTATATTTCAATTGGTTTCCTGAAAAATGAATCATTTACTCTCGGCCAAGAAACTTTCCAGATATGTTCAAAGATAATTTATTTTTGCATTGTTTTGTTTCCAGAAATAAAATGAAACAGTGAAAGAAATGTTGGACAATAATCATTGTTTTGATAGTCAGTTTTTGCAATACAAATTCATTTCGAGAAATCACAAAGTTTCCAGTTTTCATCCACCAATTCATAAATCATCAAAGAAGGGTTTCCAAAGTATTAAAATCATTTTCAAGGGGTTGATTGAATCGATGAAAAGCAAGGGAAAATTCCAGATTCATAGAAAACCTATATCATGTCCATATTCAACAAAATTCAAATTCAATCGAAGAACCAAAATGGGAAAGCATCATAAAATCAGGCCAAGTCATTATATTCAAAATCAGAGTGATTAAGGTTTCGTATTAACCCTATAAATACCATTCATCATAGGCAAAAAGAATTGATCGAAACCACAAACAACCCGATGGCAATTCAAAGAAAGAAATTTTATATTACACACAAATTCCATTTGGTTTCGATCGTCACAAATTCTCAAATAAGAGAACATCCAATTTAAGATGCAAGCCACTCAAGATTCAAGTCACAAGAGATATCTTTCAACAATCAATTCAATTTTGGGGATTGACAAAACCCTAGTCCATCGGCCACCATTTTTTTTAGAGAGAAACATGAACGGGAAAATGATAAAGGGTGGACTCAAATAAAAAGGGGTCGGCCAAGCAAAATTAAGCTTAAAGGGAGTTTATCTTTAACTAGGGTTTTGATATAATTTTGTATTTTTGTTTTTAATTCTTTTTGTACTCAGTCGAACAATTTCTTGAGTCTGTAAAATTCTAGGTAATCCAGTGAGGGTTTTAGCTGGTAGTTTACTAGAGTCTGTAAAAACTAGGGTTTACGGGTTTATAATCCGGGGAAAATTTGGGCTAGGTGATATAAGTCTGTCTAGGGTTTTGACCGTAGTGTTAGAATAGGAGCGAGGGGTTCGTGAGTTTATGTGGTCTTGTAAGCGGGATCTGTTATATCACCTAGTAGAATCCTTTAGGAATGCAGCAGTAGGTAGGATTTTGCCGAAGCTGGGTATATCTTGTGTCATTAACTTTTCTGCATTTATTTTCTACTGCATTCTGTGATCTGATATTTTTTATATCTCGCTTTATTTTCAATAAATCCTATTCACCCCCCTTTAGGGTTAATCTGGATCCAACAGCATTCAGAACTTCTAATTAAAACAAGCACAGACTTAATCCGTCTCTGAAAAGGCAGGAAAAGAAATTAGCGAGTAAAAAAAACCAAACCTGGGCATTTTCATTTAGAATCTCTTCAATGCGAATCGCCTTTGCTTGCTCAGTAGGAATACCTTGTGCCTCCAGTTTGCGTATCTATATTGAACACAAATCAAAGACTGATTATTTAATTTCCAATCAAGCATCAACACAACCGAGAATGTTATTTAAACAAAAAAGGTGATTTCTTATCGATGCAGTGTTAGGAAGAGAAGTTCTCTTCCCTTTGCAAACCGAAAGAGGAACTTCTCTGGTGTTATAATTTTGATTTCTTAGTAGAGAAGAGGATATTGATTGTAACAAAAGGGATTCGCTGAATAAGCATTTCAGATCTGAACACTTATTCACAAACGGTACCTTAGAATGTTTGATTTATAATTAGAACTTGCATTCAGAACTTCTAATTAAACAAGCACAGACTTAATTTGTCTATGAAAAAGCAGAAAAAGAATTTAGTGAGTAAAAAAAAACAGACCTGGGCATTTTCATTTAGAACCTCTTCAGTGCTAATCTCCTTAGCTTGCTCGGTAAGAATACCTTGCGCCTCCAGCTTGCTTATCTATACTGAACACAAATCATACACTGATTGTTTGATTTCCAATCAAGCATCAACACAACCGAGAATGTTATTTAAAAAAAAGGCGCTTTCTTACGGAACCAGTGTTAGGAAGAGAAGTTCTCTTCCCGTTGTAAATTGAAAGAGGAACTTCTCTGTTGTTATAATTTCGATTTCTTATTAGAGAATAGGATATTGACTATAACAAAAGGGATTCGCTGAATAAGCATTTCAGATCTGAACACTTATTAACAAATGGTACATTAGAAAGTTTGATTTATAAATCAGAACTTGCATTCAGAACTTCTCATTAAAACAAGCACAGACTTAATTTGTCTCTGAAAAGCCAGAAAAAGAAATTAGCGAGTAGAAAAAACCAGGCCTGGGCGTTTTCATTTAGAACCTCCTCAGTGCTAATCGCCTTGGCTTTCTCAGTAGGAAAACCATGCGCCTCCAGCTTGCTTATCTATATTTAACACAAATCATACACCGATTATTTGATTTCCAATCAAGCATCAACACAACCGAGAATGTTATTTAAAAAAAAGGAGATTTCTTATTGAAGCAGCTTCAGCAAGAGAAGTTCTCTTCCTGTTGCAAATCGAAAGAGGAACTTCTATAGTGTTATAATTTCAATTCCTTATTAGAGAAGAGGATATTGACTATAACAAAAGGGGTTCGGTGAATAAGCATTTCAAATCTGAACATTTATTCACAAACGGTTAGAAAGTTTGATTTATAATTAGAACTTGCATTCAGAACTTCTAATTAAACAAGCACAGACTTAATTTATCTCTGAAAAAGCAGAAAATAAAATTAGTGAGCTAAAAAGAAAAATCAGACCTGGGCATTTTCATTTAGAACCTCTTCAGTGCTAATCGCCTTAGCTTGCTCAGTAGGAATAACTTGCGCCTCCAGATTGATATTGAACACAAACCATACACTAATTGTTTGATTTCCAATAAAGCATCAACACAACCGAGAATATTATTTTGAAAAAATGCGCTTTCTTAGGGAAGCAGTGTTAGGAAGAGAAGTTCTCTTCCCGTTGCAAATCAAAAGAGTAACTTCTCTGGTGTTATAATTTCGATTTCTTATTAGAGAAGAGGATATTGACTGTAACAAAAGGGATTCGCTGAATAAGCATTTCAGTTCTGAACATTTATTCACAAATGGTACCTTATAAAGTTTGATTTATAATTAGAACTTGCATTTAGAACTTCTTATTAAACAAGCACAGACTTAATTTGTCTCTGAAAAAGTAGAAAAAGAATTTACAGAGTAAAAAAAACCAGACAAGGCTTTTTCATTTAGAACCTCTTCAGTGCTAATCGCCTTAGCTTGCTCAGTAGGAATACCTTGCGCCTCCAGCTTGCTTATCAATATTGAACACAAATCATACACAGATTATTTGATTTCCAATCAAGCATCCACACAACCGAGAATGTTATTTTAAAAAATGTGCTTTCTTACTGAAGCAGCATTAGGTAGAGAAGTTCTCTTCTCGTTGCAAATCGAAAGAGGAACTTCTCCGGTGTTATAACTTCGATTTCTTATTAGAGAAGAGGATATTGACTGTAACAAAAGGGATTCGCTGAATAAGCATTTCAGATCTGAACACTTATTCACAAACGATCCCTTAGAATGTTTGATTTATAAATTAGAACTTGCATTCAGAACTTCTAATTAAAACCAGCATAGACTTAATCTGTCTATGAAAAAGCTAAAACATAAAATAAGGGGTAAAAAAATTCAAACCTGGCCGTTTTCATTTAGAACCTCTTCAGTGCTAATCGCCTTAGCTTGCTCAGTAAGAATACCTTGCACATCCAGCTTGCTAATCTATATTGAACGCAAATTATACACTGATTATTTTATTTCCAATCAAGCATCAACACAACTAAGAAAGTTATTTAAAAAGCCGATTTCTTATGGAAGTAATGTTATGAAGAGAATGTAACAACCCAGAATTTCAGAACCAATTCAAATTTTTTATTTTGGCCATTTTAATGAATTTTGGTTATTTGAAATGAACATTTTAAATAATAACAACTTAAAATTTATTTTAATCCAAGTTAGAACTTATATATTTATAGAATTTATATTACGAGCCTGAAATGGCACAGTAGTTTTAAAAATTCGATTTTAAATTTGAATGAACATACAGAATTCATTATAATTCGAATTTGGGTGAAACTAGAAACGCTAGGATCGAGTTGACTATATCTTTATAATGAATGTAAGAAATTCAGTTTTCACTTTAGAAATTGTAATTTATGACTAAATGAAAATTAGAAATAGTCGCTATAGAATTTATATATATTTCATTAATATATAAACCCTTAAAAACGGAAATTTTGCAACCGACCTTCGATTTCGACGAAACCACTTTTGTTGGATTCGAAATGTCAAATTATCACTAGGTTTCAAAATTCATAATTCTTTGAACTAATATGTGAGCGTGGCACATTTAAAGGCGCCTGCAATTTCAATTGTAAATTTGATCGACCGGAAAAAGGCCATTTTGCAAACGGACCCGAAATTTGACGAAACCAGTTCCTATGGGACCGTATCATAAAAACTTAACTAGATTTATTTTTCTAGAATTTTTGGAGTTATTATGTGGCTCCGGTAAATTAAAACGTACATTGAATTCAAATTTAAAAGGTATATTATTTTATATTTTAAATTTGATAAAAACCTATCAAAATAGACGAATTGGCTTATGATACATATCCCATTATGTTCGGAATAGGGGTATTTAGTACTAGGCGACAGTCTTTGGGTTTTTAACGACCCGTCTTTTTGCCTGATTTTCGTCGGTAATTAAACCAACTTAAACCGTTCACAAAGACGAGTTATTATAGGTACAAACATATATTGAACAAAATAAAAGAACTTTTTATTCCATAATTCAATATTACATCAAAGTTACATAGAATATCAGAGTTGCAACATTTACAGCGGAAGAAAAGTAAATACACTCTTAGCGGAAGAAACCGTATGATATAGCGGAAGCTCCAAACTCTAGCGTGAACTCCAACTCTAAAAGCGCTCTGAACCTTGATCCGACGATCTATAACTATAAAACTAAATACTAGCTGCCCGTGTGAAAATTTGGTGGGCACCCAAAGTTTAGGAAGGAACAATAAACTTCAGGTCAGTCATGGGACTGGTGTAAGAACATAAGACAATAGTTTTTAGGAATTTATTTTAAAGTGGGGAAATTCACCAGATCACGCCATTAGCACGAAACGGATTTACTCCATGTGAATACCCGTGCATATAAATTCGTAATGACTTTGGAAAAATGAAGCTATCATAAGCTCGTCCCACATCACACAATGCAAGTGCACACCAGATGAGAGAGTTTTGTCTTATGATAACCAAACACACTTTCATACATGAAAATCCTCTTTAATATTATTATTACATAGTGTGGAAAACCATTTCGGAAATAAATGTATAAATCTTAGATGGCATATTACCCATATATCATGTCTCTATATATAAATACAATCAAAATCCTTATGGCTCGTATTGGGGATTTGGGTTTCCAACTTGATGATTCCTGGCCTGAAAGATCAATCGGAACACAAACGAAATGTAACACGGCTTTTTCATCTAGACATGGACACCAACTACAAATTGCGAGGCAGATCAACGGTTTTCGTCCAGACACGGACCCCCGAACATAGCCTATTCCTTAAATTCATAAGTGGTACCACCGCCGCAGCTTTCATCATCAATCACACACACACACACACACACACACATATATATATATACACACACACACACACACACAACCTAACCGCCAGTTTCTCATCATCCGGGGTGTGAGGTTTGTCGATGTCACGTCATACATAAAGCATGTCTAGAGAAGTAATGCCTTGATCGTACAAGCTCATTTCATATCTTGAGTACGTCACATCGTCCGTTCACAACATGATCACTGATTTCCATCCATACATAACCACTTCGAGCTCATACGTCACAAACCAGATACATATCAACGGAAATCAGTGTTACGACGTTAATTAAAATATCAGACACACAATCCATACAAGTCCATTTTGGGTCTGAACAGAACGAAATCGAAAAATCTCCAAATATATTCAGACCTCATGCCACTTATAATCTCGTGTCGGGAGATCAACCCAACCGAGACATCAGCGATCAATCCGAATACATTCAAAGAATCTCGGTCTTCACTCGTCATTGACCATGTCTCAAATAATGTTGTATTATTACTTGGAATGGTTTTCGAACATAAATTAGATCCCAGTCTTTCCAAGTAATAAGCGTATTGTTAAAACAATAGTAATGGATCATGCAGAAATTTCAATTCAAATCTCCTTCCAGTCGTTATCATTTCATTTTCAAATCAAAGTTGGATTTACTTTGAATTCGAATAATTTCGTTACCCTCTTAAATCTACTTTTAAAACATAATCCTTCGATTCTTATTCTCCAAAACTATTTCCTTTCATAATTCTTTAAAAATTACAAAATCTTTATTTTGGGTTAAAATTCTTTTTTCGATATTCCAAACAAATTGATATTCAAACAAAAGTTTAAATAGAGCTTAGTCGACTTATATTTGATATTGATTCACCAAACCAACGAACACTATTAGAATCTTTGATATAAATATTTTTCTAACGTTATAATACTATTCGTCAAAATACTGGAATTACATATCAAATATATGAAGACCAACCCAACTCAACTATTTCATTTTGAATTCCAACTTCCAATATCTTAAGAAAGGCAAATAATTTCCCTATAAACATTTAATCACTTAGTATTCCAAACTATTTGACAAAACTTTCTTTTATATCTTTAAACGATAGTTCACGATTTATAAATTCCAAAACTAACTCATCTTTGAAAAGTAATAATAATAATAAAGCTTGATAAAATGTTACTAAAGTGTTGAAAAATAGTTACTCAAACAAAATAGATTCAAAATTATTTGAAATTGAAATATTCCAGATATAATCATTTTAAAATAATAAAATAAGATTTATCATAATTTTTCCAAATTTTTAATAATTAATATACGTCTATTTTATTTGAATTTCCTTTACGATCGCCGAACTGCACGTATAACGATCTTTCCCAAATTTAATTTAAACATAACTTAAAAATCGTATATTAAAATTTGGAATTCACTTTTCTGTTCAAAAGTCATCATTAATATAATTCCGACGTTTTTCGTTTTACGTAAATCTGATTCAAAACATTCAAGTTATAATCATTTGAAATTCAATATCGATATTAACAAACTATCGCTACACGACGTGTTCGTTTTAAATTATATAACAATTTTAATATAAATTATTCAATCATCTTTAAATTCAAAATGTAGTCTTTAAAATTTTGAAATCATATTCCATTATGTTTCAAATTAAAATAGTTTTCAAATAAAAATTTCAAATTTAGATTTTGAAAATTTCGTCCATCGGACCAGTTAGGAGTGGCCAGGGAGAGTAGGAAACTGTATTTTCCAAACCCAAGCCTGGACACCATCCTCTCTGTCGTCCTGGACATTTAGTATATTATTTTATGTTTATTTTAAATTTCAAAACCATATTCAAATTCCCAAATCTCCTTTTAAATTAGATCAAACTTAAAAATAAAATAATATTTTATCAAACTTTTTCCAATAGCCGTACAAAACCAACATATGATTCAAATCATTTTCGATCCAAATTTCAACTCATTACAATATAAGCGATTGGAATTATTTCAAAGCTCTTTCATTTCATAAATTCCGATTTCCAAAGCATTTCTTTAATTTTCCCAGAAATCTTTATTCAGATGGAAGCAGGATTTGAATCGATCATCCGTATACATTCACAACTGTAGTGTGTGTGATTTTATGCAATTATGATCATCCAAATAAACAAATCATATAAACTAGCATGAATTCATCCATTAAACACATCTATAAAACAAACATGTCAACTGTGCACAAGCATTACGGTTAATACCGCTTGTAAGTGTACTGTGTGTTTCTAACTACATGGGCATCCATTCAAACATTTCACATAACATCCATATCCAACAAATTCAAGTTATCCAACAACTACTAGTTTAATTAATTAATTAAATTAGATGTTCTCACCGACAAAGATCTAAAATCTTCAGTGTCAGAGTCCTTTACGAAAGAACACAGCTATTGCTACCAATCCAACTTTGATTAACAGCTCATGGTATCTCTGTTTATTTTATATTGAAATTAAATTAATAACGGCCTTCATGATATATATATATATATATATATATATATATATATATATAAGAACTCTTTTTATTTTATTATAAATTTGTACTTAACTAAAATTATCAAAATTATATACCGTTGTATTCTATTTTTAGATACGATTCTAACGGACCTAGCGGCGTGTTAAACTGATTTAAAACGAGAAAGATATAATCAATAAAAGATTTGTTAATTTAAACTTAATCTAAATTAAATAAATCCATACCCAAAATATTTCGGACCAAACCCAACAACACATGACCTGACCGCACCCTTCCTCTTTCTCCTTCTTCTCCCACGTTCTCCTCCTTTCACGCATCATTGAACCCATTTCAGCCGTGCACAGTTGTGCACTTACACGCCTCAAAACTCCTCCGAACCACAACCGGACTTCACCAACAAATCTCTCTTCGCATCCTCGTCTCTCCGCACCCACTCACCCGTGCTCCGCCCCCTACATCAAAATCAATCCTCTCGCCAGAACGTGGAATGCGAAAACAAAACGCACGCCTGCAGAAATGACCTCAACACAAAAATCCTTCGAAATCCACCAAACCATGCTACATCGAAGCTCTCTCCATCCTCATCACAATGCTATTCTCCGATTTCCGTACCGCTGCTCGATCCTCCGCCTAATCTTAAACTAAGTTCTCAACATTTCTGATCATCATCACGAAATCGCACCAAACTCGAATGAAAAATACTACCTTCCCTGCTGATCGCAACTGCGCAGACGTCATTGATTAATTCTTCTTGTATTTTGAGATATGATTTTTTGAAAATTTGGAACCCATTCTTTTCCATTTACTGTTTTAGATCAATTCCTCCTTCCTCTCACAACGAAAACTTGATCCATTGACTTGTAAAAATCAGAAATGATGATCCGGACATCTCTCATGTTAATCATTTTGGCTGAAAGTAAAGGGATTGGGAGATTTGATTTTTTTTATTGAAGTGGAGACATATATTTTATTTACTGTAACTTGAAAATGAAAGAGGAAGATGAGTACGTCGTGAGAAACCAGAAAGTTATAATGCTGAAGTGTGAATTAGAAGACTTATGCTCTTTATATTTATTTAAATTTTTCTTGTCACTTTGATTCAAGCCACTTGGCACACTATCAACATGCATGAGGACACATAATCTCCATTTAAAATTTATCCAATGCATGCTTTACAAAATAATCTCATTTATTTGTTTATAAAATTGGAATTTTAGCCACATCCTTATAACGCTTATATTCATAACAAATTTGCAACTCTGAGAAATGTGACTTCTTTATTACTTAAGGTTTTAACAAAATATTTATAACTAACTAACATTTTCAAAATTCTTATCTATATTATTTACCAAATATATACACATATAATTTCCAAAATTTATAAAGCGGTCAAAATAAATGCTTGATAATCCTTATAAAATTCTTATAAACATTATTCAATAATCTTACATAATATTATACAAAATAAAAATCTTTTATAAAATTTTAAATAACTTATTCTTTACCAAATTCATATCTTATAATAATATTAAAAATCAGAAAATGCCATTACTTAAATATTTGAAATATGCATAAATCTTAAACATGGTCTTTAAAATAAATTTTCTATATCTTAATAAATCAAAAATAATTATTCAACTTATATATATACAGGATCATCAAGTTTAATTTAATATTTAAACCTTATTAATCTCATTTTATAGAAAAAAATCCAAATTAAATTTAGATAAAATCTTAGGTTGTTACTGGGTTTGATTTGGAGTTCAGGAATTAAACAAGTAAAATTGGAAATTAAATAGTATTAATTAATAAAATATTTTATATAAAAACCCCAAAACCCTAATTCCGTCGCCAGTCTAAAAATCAACGGCCTATTTCATTCGAATTTTAAACCCTAAATTCGCGCAATCTAATACGAATCAGCCCGAGATTCTGAAGCAAATATTGTAGACTTTTCCTAGATCTTCAAAACCGTATATGTATGATCATATATCATGGAGAATCAGGCTCGATTTTTTAGCACAAACTCAGCTCGTTTCGAGGGGAATTCCGGGCCGATGAAGGCTGCGAGTGTGGCGTCGCTTCTGGCGCCAGAGGAGGAAGCGTAGGCGGTTGGAAGGGTGAAGGCCGATCAGCGGTCAGAGGGTCCGATGGCACACAAATCGAGGTCAAAGTTCTAGAGCATATGGGTTTTTAAAACGGCTGATGAGGAAGGTGATTAGGGGTTAATCCCTTCACTGGTTTAGTTAATTATTTTAATTAATTTTAAAATATGTAATCAAATGTATTAATAATCATAACTTCTTCGTACGTGGTCCAAATTCAACGATTTCAGGTCCATAGGAATCGTGACGATGAACTCTACACACTGGAACTGACCGGAAAAAGGAGAAAAATAGAATTTCAGGAAAATTGGAATTCGAACCGTCAAAATAAAGAATGACGGAGTGGAAATTAATGTGAGAATTCTTTCTAATTCAAATTTAAATTATGTAAACTATATCCTAGGTTGTAAATGGAGCTTAGTAGCTCCTGTCACTACTTTTTGTTAAACCACGGAGGATAGTTGGTTGAATTATTGTATTCATATATGAATATTTATTGATTGTATATGGCTTGAAATGAAATAGTTATTAGTTCATTAAAAATATGATTTTTAGCCTATGCGAGCATTGTAAACATGTTATCATATTCATGGATAGTTCAAATAAAATTACACTTCCATTTACAAGTTGACCGACTTGTTTATGTCTCGCTTATTTGAGTGATATCGATTGGAATGATTATTTTTAAACATCGCCCAAGTGCACAAATAAAAATCAGTATTTGTTGGTTGAAACCCCGCACGAGTCTTGGGATGATATTCTGATCACACGTCTCCCTTGTGATTCGTTATACCTCAGTCGATAGACTGACAGGCTGTTGTAAGCATTATTCATTTATTTAATTAATGCTTACATGGTTATAGATAACACTCTGGTTGTTATTTGGCTGTTAAATGATTGTTTATCATTATTGTTGTATACATGCTATGTATGTGAAGCATATAACTAAAATTATATAGTGACTGGTTGAGTTTCATTCCAGTTCGGGTATAACGAATATTTTTATATAATATTCAAAGAATAATCAAAATATGGTTTTGTTGTCCGATTTTGGATGGACACGAATATATGAATATAAAAACCAAGTCAAGTTAAGTAGATTTGCGCCATATTAACTCTATCGGATTTTTATATCGATTTTATTCATTTTATAATGAATATTGAAAGGAAATGGATTTCAAAATCATAAATTTTGAAAATATTGTCATAATGAGATTATAATAATATGGATTATTCAATTTTGATTTAAAATTGAAAAGGAAGTCGAAATCGTTCTTAAAATGGATTTATAAACGTTTTTAAAATACGTTTTATAAAGGAAATCGATGATATATATTTTATATATATGACTTGAATAGAATGTGTCGCGCCGTGACTGTTCACGATTTTCGACCATTGACTTTGAATGGATGTAGCGGGAGATCCGACCGTCGGATTTTCTCAAAACCGGAACCTACGGGTTCGTATCGAAAATAGCTTTCAAATGAGTATATGAGATTTGATATCCAACGGTTAGATTTTGAGAAATGTCAAATTCAAATTTGAAAAAAAACAGCACTAGTGCAGCTAAATGACGCTAAACGTCATTTAACTGAATGGGCCTAATTTAAAACGATTAAAAATAGGAAAAAATAATGTAAAATCATAATAAATGATTTAAAATGGTTTTGGATGAAAAATTCCAAATTTATGTAGATTAAATATATTTTTATCAATATAATTTGTTTATCAACTTTTAAAAGGATTTAAAAGGAATTTAAATGGTTTTAATATAACCAAATTTTTCTAATATGTATACTAGAATGGATATGAATGGAAATGGTTTCGGAATATTCCGATATTGGATTCCGTGATTATACGGATATTGTTATGGGAATTTGGAAGATATCGATAACGTTATTCCTGACATGATACCTGTTGGATTCAGAATTTAATATTGAATATAAATCGATATAATTTCTATTCAGAATCTTATATTTAATATTAAATTGAATTTTGGGTTTGTCGTGAATGGTATCTTTAATAATACCGTTCTTCAACCCATGTGAGAAAAGGATAAATCTTTTAATTATGATTTAAGGAGATTTTTCCGATTAATAAATATAATTGGAATAAAAAGGAAATGGATATTGGGTTTATTGTGAATGACGTTTTATACGACACTAGTTCTTTAACCCAATTATCAGTGAAATTATGATTTGGAAATTTATAAATCTTTTAACTAAGATTTAGTGGAATTTTCTGAAGTAAAGGTTTTCAAGTTTAATGCATTAAATTAGAATTGAATGGAATTCGATTTTGAATAATCGAAATGAGCTTCTGTGAAGGAAGGCTATTATCATATATGGAATTTGAAAGGCTTGGTCGTTATTCCATTTATAGTATTAGTTTGACATGGAAATCTATATCGATTCTATTAAGTGGTTTTCCATGAAGATTCCATATGAAATGGAATATGAATTGGGTTTGTTGTGAGCGGTGTTTTGAACGACACTAGTTCTTTAACCCAATTGAAATGGGATATGATTTTGGATTTATCAAGAACGGTGTTTTAAATGACATTCGTACTTTAATCCAATTAAAGGCAGGATTAATTTCCTAAGATTAAGAAATCATTAAGGAATGGTTTTTGAGATTAAAACTAAGATAAAGTTTTAATGAATCTTTAATCAGATTGAAATGTGAATAAGGTAATTAAACTTACCGAATTCAGGAAATGATCGAGAATAGAGTATCACTAGTTTTGCTCCAAGCGATAGTTAAATCTTTAATTAGAATCGAACGTGAAATGGTAATTAAATTTTACCGATAACACTGTGGTGGTAAATATGGAATACTACCAGTTTTGCTCCATAGGATGAATAGGCTGGGATTGGGAAATTTAATAAATGATTACTTCGGTTGAGTTCGATAATCCCGACTAGTTTGATAAACCTTAATTTGGTTTAAATGGTTTAAAAGACGTATATAAATATTTTGAAATGATTTCGAGACAGATTAAAGAATAAGTTTAAATGAACTTATCTTTGATAAAATTAATGGTAACCTTCCCAAAAGATATGAATCTATGAATAAAAGAATATTCTGGATTGGAATGAGGCGTATGTTGTGTTTTATAGCACTTGATTATAAGATACGCGAGTTATTCGGAAAGACCGGGTTTATACCCATTCTGAATAACTGATTTGACGATAAGTCGATGATGAAGACGGTGGTCGAAGACCGGAGATCTTTACATCGTAGGGATGATTACTGATGCCTCGACTGGGTTGTACACCCAAGACAGGTTATAATGTCGGTCGTCCAGACGATCTTGGAGATCGACCGGATACGCGAGGACCTCTCTCATGTATTGGACATATGGGACAAGGAATAAGGTGGGTTTCGTTCAGAACTAGTACGGACTTATATATGGATAGTGTGTCTGACATTGTATTCTTTTTTTTGTCTTCATCGATCTCTGCTAAATGTATGTGTCGGAAAATTTATTCTCTTACTTAACACCCTTCTCTGAGACGTATGAGCTTAGAGGTTATATATTGGTAGATGATCAATGATATGGTGTGGAGTGACAATGTGGCACACTGAGTTGCATGGATCAATGCTTTTGTTGAAATGCAGAGCCTTGTGGTTGATGATCAAATCACGGCTTTAATTAGCATAGCTTTGTGTTGTAGCGTTAATTCGCGAGCCTCACACCCCGGTGTGAACCAGAAACGGGAGAGGATCCAGGAAGAACATGTGTTTCTTTCTAGCTAGGAGAGGTGTCATGGTATGGAGCCCAGACATTTTACTTATGTGGATGTTGGAAACCTAGGCGCCTCGGATAAATCGATCACTACGGGGCCGATGGATGTTGAGTTTTATGGCTCATTTATGCCCCATAGGGCGGGGAAACGTATTGTTCAGAAGTTATAATCCACAAAATGTATGTGTAGACCAGCCATGTGGCACCTAAGGGTCGATGCGTTCTGATCCTGAAGCTCGGGCTAGGAGTCTCGAGTTCAGTAAGGACGATCCCTTGCCTTGGTTCACGGATGGAATCCAATTTCCAATACGTGGCTTTCGGTTTTAGTTGTATAGCCTAGTATGGCGACATGATATATGGTGCCAATGCCAGCTAGGATTGATACATATATATTTGAAGTTGATTTCTTCACTTATAGTAATAATAAAAGATAAATTTCGCGTATCAAGCATATTTGGCCATTATAAGGTAAATCTCTATCCTCCGGCTTGCATCGCGTTGTGTGATGGGACCTGAGTCTTATAATGGCTTCATTTTTCCTTTAGCATTACGATGTTGATTTTATGCACTGGTATTCTTGGGAGGAAACCCGTTCCGTGTTATACAGTGTGGTCCCTTGAATTACTTAATTTTAAAATAAAAGTTAATAATTGTTTTAGTTCCCACACCAGTCACATGACTGAATCAGAGTTTATTGTTTTAACCTAAACTCTAGGTGCCCTTAATTACCGAACGGGCACCTAGTAGTTTTAGTTTGCAGGTTATTCATTTTACATGCTCCTGACTTACAAATGGAGCTATATCCGGGAAGCTTTGTACCCGTATATTGTTTCCATTTGTGTTATTTATTATTTTCCGCTGCTATGTATTTTAAATCTCTATCAAATTAAATGTATAATATTCATTCATGCTCTGTATATTCTTGTACTCTGATGTATATTGTTGTAATAACAATGAAATGTTCTTATGTTTTGTGTTCTGATTTGTCATGTTCTCAACTCAATCTGTGATTTCCCGCAAAGGGGATTTCGGGTCGTTTTAGTTTGGTATCAGATATTTGGTTTACAGAGCTCGAGAATAAGACACATTAGAACCGAACGAAAGAATTCATCCGAGATTGGATTAGTAATATCCAATAAGAATGACTCGTTAGAGATAGGGTTAGTAATACCCTAGAATGAGTTAGAAGAGTATTGTTTCTTAAAGCCAGACGTAGTTTTGAAAATTTAAACTTTATTATACGTATTTGAGTATTTTATTTTAAATTGATTTTGGGTTATCTAGTATAAGGATATTTTAATATATGTCTGACCCACGTGTATTTAAAGTGTCAAATATACTGGATTGATATAGAATCACACTCTAGTCACCCGGGCATGATTCTGATGATTGAGATCTCATCATCAGTATTTATGTTAGAGTTTGGAAAGTGGGATATCTATATATTTCCAATTGACAGGTGTGAGAACCAAAACTTAGTTAAGTCTATTGTTCGTGTTTGGCATCAAAAATATGATTTTTGGGTCTATATGTTAAAGATACATGTTTGAAAATTTAAAAAACTAACTGATTGTTGATCGTGTTGTTTGATTATTAGTTTCACTAATAAGAATCATGAAACCAATATGAACATGAAAACTAAAGTAAGCAAAAATATTGCACTGAGTTGAAATTTGTTGCATTTGCATACACGTACATGTATATATATTGTACAGGTCATAGCAAGGAGGGTAGAGAAGAGGAATAAAATTGTATGCCCGACAAATAGGTACATGTTTATTATATTTGTTGGGATTTTGATGATTTTATGAGCCAATTGGCTAGCCGCTTGGCTTTTTCTTTTTGATTGGAGAGGGCCCTGCGTGGCAAGTCATGATTTTTCCGGTATCCCCATACAAAGGAGGTTATGGCGAAAAAAATTCGAAAATTTATGGTATTAGCCAAATTTTTGAAAAATTTGAAAAGTTTTTAGAAACTGAAAATTTGAAAAACTTAAGCCATAATGAAACTAATGAAAGTCGAGTGGTTAGTTAAACAACTTTCAAATCCATTTCTTTTCGAGGATGAAAAGATTTTAAGTGGGGGAGATTGTAACAACCCGGAGTTTCAAAACCAATTTAAAATTTTTATTTTTGCCATCTTAATGAATTTTTGTC
Organism: Allium sativum; assembly: GCA_030737875.1. Taxonomy (NCBI): domain Eukaryota; kingdom Viridiplantae; phylum Streptophyta; class Magnoliopsida; order Asparagales; family Amaryllidaceae; genus Allium; species Allium sativum. Next base: position 201,983,042 of record CM060926.1, on the reverse strand, counting down.
ATTTAAAATGAATATTTTAAATAATAACGACTTAAAATTTATTTTAGTCGAAGTTAGAACTTATATATTTTTAGAATTTATATTACGAGCCTGAAATGGCGCGGTAGTTTTAAAATTCGATTTTAAACTTTGAATGAACATACAGAATTCATTATAAGTCGAAATTAAGTGAAACTAGAAACGCTAGGATCGAGTTAACCATATATTTCTAATGAATGTAAGAAATTCAGTTTTCACTTTAGAAATTGTAAGTTATGACTAAATGAAAATTAGAAATAGTCGCTGTAGAATTTATATATATTTTAATAATATATAAGCCCTTAAAAATGGAAATTTTGCAAACGATCGCCGAATTCGACGAAACAACTTTTGTTGGATCCAGAATATCAAATTATCGCTAGGTTTCAAAATACATATTTTTTGGAACTAATATGTGAGCGTGGCACATTTAAAGCGCCTGTAATTTCAGTTGTAAATTTGATCGACTGGAAAAAGGCCATTTTGCAAACGGACTCAGAGACGAAACCAATTCCTATGGGACCGTATCATCAAAACATAGCTAGATTTATTTTTCTAGAATTTTTGGAGTTAGTATGTGGCCCTAGTAAATTAAAACGTACGTTGAATTCAAATTTAAAAGGTATATTATCTTAAATTTGATAAAAACCTATTGAAACAGCCGAATTAGCTTACGATACATATCCCATTGTTTTCGGAATGGGGGTATTTAGTGTAGGGCGACAGATGTTGGGTTTGATTTGGAGTTCGGGAACTAAACAACTAAAATTTGAAATTAAATAATATTAATTAATTAAATATTTTCTATAAAAATCCCCAAAACCCTAATTCCGCCGCCAGTCTAAAAATCAAAGGCGAATTTCATTCGGATTTTAAACATTAAATTCGCGCAATCTAATTCGAATCAGACCTAGATTTTAAAGCAAATATTGTAGAGTTTTCCTAGATCTTCAAAACCGCAAATGTAAGATCATCTATCGTGGAGAATGAGGCTAGATTTTTTTAGCACAAACTCAGCGAGTTTCGAGGGGAATTCCTGGCCGATGAAGGCTGCGAGCGTGGCGTCGCTTCTAGCGCCGGAGGAGGAAGCGTAGGCGGTTGGAGGGGTGAAGGCCGATCAGCGGTCAGGGGCTGCGGCGTCGCGCAAGTCGAGGTCAAAGTTCTGGAGCATATAGGTTTTTAAAACGGTTGATGAGGAAGGTGATTAGGGGTTAATCCCTTCATTTGTTTAGTTGATTATTTTAATTAATTTTAAAATATGTAATCAAATGTATTAATAATCATAACTTCTTCATACGAGGTCCAAATTCAACGATTTCAGGTCCATTGGAATCGTGACGACGAACTCTACACCCTGGAACTGACCGGGACGAAAAAGGAGCAAATTAGAATTTCTGGAAAATTGGAATTCGAACCGTCAAAATAAAGAATGATGGAGTGGAAATTAGTGTGAGAATTTTTTCTCACTCAACTTTGAATTATGTAAACTATATCCTAGGTTGTAAATGGAGCTTAGTAGCTCCTATCACTACTTTTTGTCAAACCATGGATGATAGTTGGTTGAATTATTGTATTCATGTATGAATATGTATTGATTGTATATGGTTTGAAATGAAATAGTTATTAGTTCAATTAAAAATAAGATTTTTAGCCTATGTGAGCGTTGTAAACATGTTATCATATTCATGGATAGTTCAAATAAAATTACCCTTCCATTTGCAAGTTGGCCAACTTGTTTATGTCTCGCTTATTTGTGTGATATCACATCGCCCAAGTGCACAAATAAAAATCAGTATTTGTTGGTTGAAACACCGCACGGGTCTTGAGATGATATTCTGATCACACGTCTCCCTTGTGATTAGTTATATGTCAATCGATAGACTGACATGTTGTTGTAAGCATTATTCAATTATTTAACTAATGCTTACATGGTTATAGATAACACTCTGGTTGTTATTTGGTTGTTAGATGATTGTTTATCATTATTGTTGTGTACATGCTGTGTATGTGAACCATATAACTACAATTGTTTGGTGATTGGTTGAGTTTCATTCCAATTCGGGAATAACGAATATTTTTATATAAAATTCAAAGAATAATCAAAATATGGTTTTGTTGTCCGATTTTGGATGAACATGAATATATAAATATATATACCAAGCCGAGTTCAGTAGATTTACGCCATTTTAACTCGATCGGGTTTTTATATCGATTTTATTCATTTTATAATGAATATCGAAAGGAAATGGATTTCAAAATTATATATTTTGAAAATATTATCATAATGAGATTATGATAATATGGATTATTCAATTTTGATTTAAAATTGAAAAGGAAGTTGGAATCGTTCTTAAAACGAATTTATAAACGTTTTTAAAAAACATTTTATAAAGGAAATCGACGATATATATATATATATATATATATATATATATATATATAACTCGAATAGAACGTGTCGCGCCGCGACTGTTTGCGAATTTTGACCATTGACTTTGAATGGACGTAGCGGGAGATCCGACCGTCAGATTTTCTTGAAATCGGAACCTACGGGTTCGTATCGAAAATAGCTTTTAAATGAGTATATGAGATTTGAAATCTAACGGCTAGATTTTGAGAAATGTCAAATTCAAATTTGAATAAAAACAGTGCCAGTGCAGCTAAATGACGTTAAACGTCATTTAACTAAATGGGCCTATTTTTAAATGATTAAAAATATAGAAAATAATGTAAAATCATAATAAATTATTTAAAATGGCTTTGGGTGAAAAATTCCAAGTTTATGAAGATAAAAGATATTTTTATCAGTATAATTTGTTTATCAACTTTTAAAAGGAATTTAAATGGTTTTAATATAACCAAAGTTTTCTAATATGTATATTAGAATGGATTTGAATGGAAATGGTTCCAGAATATTCCGATATTGGATTCCGTGATTATACGAATATTGTTATGGGAATTTGGAAGATATCGATATCGTTATTCCCGATGTTAGCCCACTTTGTGAACTGGGCAACACAAAGTCAAGATGAGAAATATTGAAGAACTTGAAAAACACTGAAGCGGGTCGGATCGGAGCAGTGTAGCAGTTCGGATAGGATAAAGTCTGCTGTTCGGATCGGTGAACTATTGTTGTTGAAATCAGAGAGGCTCAGTTGATCGGTTCGGAGAGCAACCTACTCCCAGTCGGATCGGAAAGCAACCTACTCCCAGTCGGATCGGAAAGCAACCTACTTCCATTCGGATCGGAAAGCAACCTACTTCAAGTTGGAGCGGAGAGCAACTTGCAACAAAGACAAATCGGAGCAGAGTAGAGTAAAAAGAAGAGAGAATTGGTCCTAAGATAATCCAGGTCGGATCGGTGACGCCGATCCGAACCCCTTGAGCACACTCTTCCGATCCGAACCCATTTTCCACCTCACTCCCCTGCATGAGCGCCTGGTTATTCGGAGCGGCTATGACCAGTTCCTACCCACAACGTCCACTGCTCTGATGCGTTGTCAACATAGAAATCCACCCGAACCCGAGGCTGATGGGATGGATGACACGTGGCTCCGATCCGGATCGGGTTCTGGGTTAATTTTCACCTATAAATACCCCGTCTGGAGACAAAGAAAAGGATCTTTTTCTGACACTTTGAGAGTTCAACCACCTTCATAACCCGAATTTCAGCACTCCCGGAAAATCCAAATCTTATTTCATTATTTGTTTTTAGACAATTGAGTGATTGTAAGTGAGTTGTGAGAGAAATCAAGTGAATATTTCGTTGTATTGGCAACTAAATCATAGAGAATAGTGAAAGACAAGTGGACGTAGGCATTTCTTCGCCGAACCACTATAAATCCTGTGTGTTCATTTTTATTTTTGATCTCATTTCATTTTGCTTTTAATCAATTTGGGTGTTAGAACCACTTTTTGGTCTAACATTTTGGTGCTTTCACTGAGAAATCATCTGAATTCTTTGTTTTTCGGGATTATCGTTCTACTTTTTGGACCGTTGAGTTCAAAGAAGTTAATCCTCAAGTTTCAACGCCCTTGGATATTTGTTGAAGTGATTGTCGAAGAATCATGGCCAAAGGAAAAGGCAAAGAAATTCAATCTGGTCGAGGAAATGGAGCTGGCGAAGATCAGCAAAATGCGGTTGTAACAAGGTCTCGTGGGCAGAGTTCAGCAGTAGGACGAACCGATGCAGGAAACCCGAACCGCCTTCAGGGGGAGAGCTCCGATCCGATCCGGGTAAGAGATTCTGAAGCAGTGCATTCCCCCAACCTGAACCGACCCGAGCAGCTTGCCATGTACCGACCCGACCAGGCTCCCCAGCTTCGAACCGACCCGATCTCCCATCTCCGATCCGACCCGACACTTGGTGAGGTTGGAACCTCTACTCGAGTCCCTACGAATGCTCCAATTCCAGCCACCAGGGTCAATGATCAGGTCAATCCATCTGCGCCCATTACTCAAGGAGATTTCCCGCGCCTACTTGACATGCTTGAGAGTACTAGGGAGGCTATGAAAGTCCACGAGTGCACCAATCTCATGATGCAGGAAAATATGAGGCTCATGAGCAGGGAGATTAGCGAACTCCGTCGACAGAGGACCCCATCACCGGTTCATCACACACCAGTGGATCTGTCTTCTTCTTCCGAGGAAGAGCGGCCCCGTGAACGAAGGCCGCTCGAACGACCTCAGAATTTGGAGCAGCTGACATTCGGATCTTTGGGGTCTCGCGAGGATATTGCACGAGCATTAGGAAACAATGATCCCACTCGGGGGCAAAGGCTCCAGTCCCCTCCTCCCGAGATCGACCGGGAGCGTAGGGAACGGAGTAGAGCAGAAGCAGCTCAAAGAAGAAGGGCATCTCCTGAACGAGAGCCCAGAAGGAACCCAGATACCAGAGCCAGGGAACCTGAACGGCCCCTAACTAACGCTGATGTACAGGCAATGGTGCGCCAGATTATGTCCGAGAGCCGGAACTATACCAACGAAGATTATGGCATTGAGCGAAGCCATACTCCTTTCACTGACGACATCCTCGACTTTCAGTTTCCCCGGCGTTTTAACCTGCCGCAGATGGACAAGTACAATGGGAGAACTGATCCGGGACAGCATTTGATGCGATACTCGTGGCTCATGAATGCTGCTGCTGCCCCTGATGCAGTAAAGTGTAAAGCATTCCCGATCTATTTAGAAGATGTGGCGTTGTTCTGGTTTACCCGACTTCCCCCTCGTTCGGTTTCGAATTATAGGGAACTGAGCGAACGTTTTATGAATCAGTTCCGACTCCATACCCAAAAGTCCAAAAGTGTTATCGAATTATCAAGAATTAAGCAGGCGCCAGGAGAGTCTTTGAGGTCATATCTTGACCGTTTTAACTTAGCTGTGACTGAAGTTAGTGACCCGCATGAGCCCACCAGTCTGATGGCATTAAAGGAAGGAGTCGATCCTGAATCCGAGTTTAGAGATTACCTTTCTGGGAAGACTCCCTCCACGAGAGAGATATTCTGTGAAAAGGCCGATATTTATTTAAGACGAGAGGAAGCCAGGGCAAACCGAAAGAGAAAGTCTGAAGCGGCATCAAAAGAAAATGTTCAGAGTAACGTCGCCGTGAAGCAGTCTGGGGAAAGTTCCAGAAAAGTTGAAGTGAATGTGGGAAACAAGAGTGGAAACGACAATTCTGGAAACGGGGGCAACAACAATAACCGTAATGCGAACGGTAACAGGAGAAATAGAAATAGGGGAAGTGATCCTAGCAAAAGGCCCTGATTCCAGAATTATGAGAATTATACACCGTTGAACGACACTCTTGAGAATATTTACCTGGATACATACAATGTTTTGCAATACAAAAGACCGCCACCTCGTGACTCGACCGAGAAAGAAATGGCATCTGGGAAGTTTTGTTTGTTTCATGGAACTCATGGGCATTCAACCAATGAATGTCGGCATTTGAGAGATGTGATTGAGAAGCTGCTGCGTGAAGGGAAACTGGATGAATATAAAGTTGCCCTGAGGGACAGGGGGCAAGGAGAGCAGGCTCCAAAACAGATTCTACCTGCTCCCAAGCCTACACCGCAGCAGAAAGCCAATGGAATTGTTATCAACTCCATAGTGGGTGGACCTCACCCGGCAATCCGTAGCTTTAGAGCAATGGATCAATATGTAAATGCTGCCAAACACGTAGATGTGAATGAAGGTGATGATTTGGAAGATATCGCCCCCATAAAACAACAGAAGACAATGTTTGACGATGTGGTATTCCGCAGCAGAGATAATACTGGGATTCAATCACCCACTGATGATCCGTTGGTCATTACTACCACCATTGGGCCGGCCTTGGTTCATAAGGTGTTAGTAGACAATGGAAGTTCCATCAATATTTTGTTTAAAAAGTCATTCGATCAGATGAAGCTTGAATCTGAGGATTTGAAGCCAAGTGAAGGATGGATCAGAGGCTTCAACGGGGCGTCAACAGCTCCCATGGGATACATAGAATTGCCCGTGACCTTGGGGCAAGGAGAACGCAGAAGAGTGCGGATGCTTCAGTTCGTTGTGTTGGACGTAGATTCGTCTTATAATGCATTTTTGGGGAGGCCTGCCCTTGCTGAGTTCAGAGCTTGTATCGCCCCTTGGTGTTTATTGCTTAAGTTCCCAACTGAAGCCGGAACTGGAGTAATGAGAGGGGATCAAGTTTCCGGACGGGCCTGCTATGTTGCCGAATTAAAGATGTTGATGAAAGGACTTAACATCGAGAGTAAAGATGCCTCGCCTCCCCCAAAGGGGGGCTTGCCGTAGCAATTAGGGAAATCGACCCCGAAGGAGTTGCCCAAAGGAACGCCTGAAGACATGGATCCCAGAAAAGACGAGGAACCAGAGACTAGAAATGCAACTCCTAATGAAGCAACAGTGGAAATTCCCATTGATGAAGCTGGTCTGACAAAAGTTTTGAAGATTGGTTCTCAATTGGATCCACGTCGAGCCAAAGAACTAATGGGCTTCTTGAAGGCAAACTTGGACGTGTTTGCCTGGACCCACGCTGACATGTGTGGGATATCGCCATCCATTATAAGTCAAATTAAATGTAAACCCGAAACATCCGCCTGTGAAGCAAAAGAGACGTATGCTGGGCCCAGAGAGGTCGGCTTCCCTCAAAGAGGAAGTGGAGAAGCTGAAGCAGAACAGATTTATTCGAGATTCTACATATCCCGACTGGATATCGATTCCCGTCTTGGTAAAGAAGCCAAATGGAAAGTGGCGGACTTGCATTGATTTTTCAGATTTGAACAAAGCTTGCCCAAAAGATAGTTTCCCACTTCCCAGGATTGACCAGCTTGTAGATTCGACAGCAGGTCATGAACTTCTCTCTTTCATGGACGCATATTCCGGATATAATCAAATTCCTATGCACGTGCCAGATCAAGAGCATACGAGCTTCATTACGAATTTGAGGTTATATTGTTATGTTGTAATGCCATTCGGATTGAAAAACGCCGGAGCCACTTATCAGCGCTTGGTGAACAGAATGTTTTATAATCAAATAGGGAAGACCATGGAAGTTTACGTGGATGATACGCTTGTCAAATCGAAACAGTCCTCCAGCCATACGCAAGATTTGGCGGAAATGTTTGGTATCTTGCGAAAGTATCGGATGAAGTTGAATCCTCTGAAATGCTCATTTGGAGTGGCATCGGGAAAGTTCCTAGGCTTCATTGTGAGCTCCCGAGGAATTGAAATCAATCCTAGCCAGATAGCAACGATTAGAAACATTGAAGAGCCGAGGAGAATTAAAGACGTCCAAAGTCTTGCAGGGAAAGTAGCTGCGCCGAGTAGATTCATCTCCAAAGCCACAGACAAATGCGTTCCGTTTTTTGATTTGATTAAAAGAGGAAAGAAGAACTTCAAGTGGACTCCGGACTGTGTCGAGGCCTTTCGAAATTTATTGGAACTGCTAGAGAAACCGCCGATTTTGTCAAAGCCAATGGATCACGAAGAATTGTTTGTTTACTTGGCAGTCTCGGCTCATGCCATTAGCACAGCTCTGGTTCGAGAAGAAGACAAAGTACAAAGGCCAGTATATTATGCAAGAAAGAAATTAGCAGCGGCAGAGCGCAACTACCCAAAGATTGAGAAGCTCGCTTACAGCCTCCTAATCGCATCCCGAAAACTTCGTCACTATTTCCAAGCTCATCCCATAACCATATACACTGACCAGCCCCTAAGGCAGGTGTTGCAGAGACCCGAAGCATCAGGAAGGTTGATCAAATGGAATATAGAATTAAGTCAGTTTGATTTAAATTTTCAACCACGAAGGTCGATCAGGGGGCAAGCTCTGGCAGACTTTATAGCTGAGTTCACCATCCCAAAGGAGGAAGTAATCGATGACAAAGTGGTTAAGTCCGAGGATGAGTTAAAGATAGATCCGTGGAAACTATACACAGATGGAGCCAAGAATGACCGAAGGTCCGGAGCTGAAATCGTCTTATTCACTCCTGAAGGACGGTCGTTATATTACGCTCTACGATTAGAATTTTCGGCGACTAACAATGACTCTGAATACGAAGCCCTAATTGCCGGGCTGAAGCTTGCTAAAGACCTCGGAATAAAAATGTTGGACATATTCTGTGACTCTAAAATCGTTGTTTGCCAAGTGCGAGAGGAATTTGTGGCTCGGGGACCTCGACTTATCGCCTACCTCAGGAAAGTGAGGGAGCTATTGAGCAACTTGGAGCGGTACAATATAACACATATCCCGAGAGCCGAAAACCAGAAGGCGGATAGGCTGGCAAAGCTGGCTAGCTCCGACAATCTAGAAGAGACTGAAATAATTCCAATTGAAACGTTGGAATCGCCAAGCTTTGAGTCGATGAAAATTGAGTTCGCTTTTGAAGCGGAACCGGAGAAGGAATCGTGGATGACCCCGATTAAGAACTTCCTTAAGAATGGGACACTCCCGTCAAAGAAGTGTGAGAAAAGGGCTATAGTTCGCAAGGCTACCAGATATGTCAAACAAGATGATATTCTTTAAAGGCAAGGATTTTCTATGCCCCTGTTACGATGTATTGCACACGACGACATCAAACGTGTACTAAGAGAAGTGCACGAAGGTGAGTGTGGAGATCATACAGGAGGTCAGACTTTAGCAAAAAAGATATTGCGATATGGATACTTCTGGCCCACAATTAATAAAGATGCAGCTGATTATTCACGACGCTGCGATAAGTGCCAGAGATTCGCCAAAATCCCCAGAGCACCATCGACTCAACTCAAATCAATGGTGAGTCCTTGGCCATTTGCCACGTGGGGAATTGATATCATTGGAGTTCTATCAATTGCTAAAGGAGAAGCGAAATATGCAATAGTCGCTATGGACTATTTTATGAAGTGGGTGGAAGCTGAGCCCTTGACCAAAATCACGGCAAGAAAGGTGATAAGTTTCGTGGTTAGAAATATTATATGCCGATTTGGGATCCCAAGGACCATTATAATTGACAACGGAACCCAGTTTGATGGTACTGAATTCAGAAATTTCTGCCAGAAGTATAAGATCGACAAGCGATACACTGCGGTTGCTTATCCGCAGTCGAATGGGCAAGTTGAGGCAATAAACAAAGTAATAAAATCCATCCTCAAGAAACGGTTAGAGCGCGCAAAGGCAAAATGGGTTGACGAATTGCCCCTAGCTTTGTGGGCATATCGGACAACATTTAAGACGGCTACTGGTCACACCCCTTTCTCTCTCTCCTTTGGCTCAGAAGCAGTAATTCCAGTTGAGCTAGAAGTTCCTTCCCACAGGGTGGCGTATTATGACCCGATGACGAATTGGGCACTCTTACTTGAGTCTCTTGATGAAGTCGAAGAAAAAAGGGACGAAGCAGATTTGCGTGCGGCGAGACATCGACGTCAGATGGCACGCTATTACGACAAAAAAGTTCGCCTCAGGACTTTTGAACCAGGAGATTTGGTGCTAAAGAGAGTCTTTCCATCCCTTCCTCACCTCGGTCCAAAGTGGGAAGGCCCTTTTGTCATCCAACGGAAACTTGAAAAAGGAACCTTCAAGTTAACGACCGTAGATGGTGAAGAAGTCCCTAGAGCATGGAATGCCCAAAATTTAATCCGATATTTGGATTAGAAATGTTGTACTCTTTGTTATTTTTCTTATGAACTCTGTAATAAGGCACGACTTGCCTTGGGAAAATCTGACGATATGAATAAAGGACTATAAAGTGGATGTCTTGTGTGTTATTTACTTTTATGCATTATATATATACATTCATCGATTATTCTGTTGTGATTATGGAATACAGGATGATTCAAAACCTGAAAAGGTTGAAGACAGTTTAAACATAAGAAAAAGAACAACGACTATTTGTGCGACAAGACATAAAAGAATGAGAAAACGACATTCTTAACTCTAACTCTCCAGAGAGAGAGAGAGAGTATAAAAGCGTCTCCGACTGAGCGCTGAAAAAGAAATCCTTCCCCTAACTCTAACTCTCCAGAGAGAGAGAGAGTATAAAAGCGTCTCCGACTGAGCGCTGAGAAAGAGATCCTTCCCCGCTGAAGGATCGGGGAGTGAATAGATTGCTGAGCTCGAACTCTAACTCTCCAGAGAGAGAGAGTATAAAAGGACGGGAAGACGACGTCCTCTGAGACATGAAGGTGCACCCAGACAAGGGACCGCCTCAGTAAGAACTCTAACCTGAATATAAGACAGGAGAGTATAAAAGAAATGCCAGAAAAAACGATGGGCATTGACGACACAGAAAATGCTATTCCGTCAAAAAATCGGGAGCATTCAGATTGCTTGATTAAGCCATAAATAATTTGTGAGAATTGACTGGGGGCATATATGTATACACATATTTCCTCCCTCCGTAACTTCATTTCATAACTATAGCAAGACATGCATTTTTACATAAGTGCAGAACTACTGACAAATAGACATTGCAGAAAATGAATTATTTTTTTTATTTACGAATGAATTTGTACAGGAAAATAGCTAAAAAAGAAGGTGCAAGAGCCACTCTGGTAGCAGCAATTGTTGGTTCACTAAATGCTAAAACGACATAAGGCAACCCACTATTTAGATTTCGAGTGAGCCTTGGACTTCTTGGCGGCTTTCTCCGCATCCTTTGCCTCTTTCTCGGCCTCTGTCAAGATTCGTTTTGATTTCTTCTTTCTTGAAGATGCTGTGCTGGAACCTGTTGACTTCTTCCCGGAGGGCGGAGCGCTGGAATCAGCAGAAGATTTTTTAGCGAGTTCCTCTGTAATAGATCTAGTTGAGAGCTTAACAACTAACCTTGATCCCGCATCCACAACTGCGAGAGGCTTGAGGGCTTCAGGGTCTAGTTCTTCGGCTTTTAATTGCAAGCGTTTATCTTGATCAGCTTTCATTGCAGCCAAAGTAACATCATCAGCATTTTTCGACTCCCCAACTATTGCCACCTCGGGATCTTCCTCATGTCCTCCGTCACCGCCATCGTCCTTTAATGCTGCTATCATTTCTTCATCATGGGGATTTTCAGCCTTATAAGGTTCGCTTCCTCCTCCCAAATCTATAGGAGCGGCCTTGTCCTTCCCTTCTTTTGCCTTCTCTGAAGGTTCTGCCCCAGATGCGGCTCATTGAGTCACCTCTGTCTTTCCGAATGGCTCAACACCTACAGAGTGAGAAGCAACAGTTATCAACTCAGGAGAAAATAATGGGTTTTTCATCGATTGCTCAATCATGTGGAGAAAGGTAGAAATAGCCTTGACGAATTGAGGAGAAAAGGTAGGGATACCTTCTGAAGATTTCTCGGCAGGGGTAACTACTGTCTCTGATGCCGTTTCAGGAATAGTGGATAGCAGAGTTGTTCGGGGGATTCCCGGATTTTCAGGATCATACCCCTCTACTTCAGAAGTCGCAGGGGCAGTAGAAGAGGAACCAGCTTCGAGAACATTCTTCTGTTTAGTCCTCCGCCTCTCTTCTTCCATTGCATCAGCAATGAGGCGGCGCCCTTCAGCTAGACGTTCCGGCTCATCATCCCTCAATCATTTCTCCATTAGCTTATCCTCATCGATGGAGTCGACTTTGAGTTCCTCTTTTTCCCACTCGACGATCTGATTCCATACTTGAACTAGAGTGGATGGGTAATCCTCGATCCAAGAAATGTTTCGGCGACGGATGATATGTGCGAAGAATTCAATCATTAATTCGCCGAAACCCTGAATTTCTGCCTCCGCCTCTGACAGTTGTTGGCGGGCCTCCTCTGCAGATTTGATAGCACACTCAACGTTGCCCTCCGCCAGGGCAGCTATGTTCTCTGCCTCCAGTAGCTTTGAAGCCAAGTCAGCATTCTTCTTTTCTAGCTCAGCATTCCTCTTTGCTAACTCGGCATTTTTCCGTTCGAGGTCAGTGTAAGCAAGGCGCGTCTTAGCAGCTTCTGACTTAGCATCATCAACTTGCTTTTTTAACTCAAAACACTCTTGAGTGTGAGATTCAAGCAAGTCATGATAACGTTTTTGCATATCCTCAAATTGTTGTTTGAAGTTGGTAGCGTCCCTCTGAGCAATAGCAAGCTGGGCCTGCGTGTCCTCCAAATCTTTACCTAGGTTCTTTAAGGCCTTAGCATCTTCTTCCGCGGTTTTTTGCATTGAATCAGCATTCGTGATTAGAGTACGGATAATTCTGGAAAGATTGCGTGAATATTTAAACATCTCAGAATACTATTTTTCAACTGCGTCTATCTTTGCTTTGGCCTCATCTGCCCACTTAGAAGAAACAGGTTCAAGGGCAGGTAAAAAAGTCAAAGTCTCGAACTAGTGTTCGGGAAATTTCTCCTCCAAATACGCCCGCTTTATTGCTGTTTCCGCATCTAGTGGGGGAGGAGCAGGGATCGTCAATTCAGTGACCCTGTGTGTGGAGGATTCAGTAGTTTCTTTGTCTGTCCTAGGTCGTTTAGTAGTAGGGACCTTGCGCTTACTTCGAGACTCAGTATCTTTTGGAGGGCTTCTCTCTCTGCTGCGCTTTTCATGGGAAGAGGTGGAGTCTTTCGATTGTGGCCTGTCCTCTTCCCTACGGCTTTGATAACCTTTGTATTTCTCTTGTTCCGACCGAACGGGAGAGCGAGAACGTGAGGGTCGAGAGCGATAGAGATCATAAGGCCTTCTCTCCTCCCTACCGCGATCATCGCGGCGATCATACTCGATATCCTGAGGTGGATTAGACATGCTGCGGCGAAGCTTCCTGATATCATAGTAAGATCGAGACATCGTGCCTGCACAATAAGACAAACGAAATTCAGAATCAATGGATTCACAGAGAAAGAGGTGCAATGAATGCTAATGCTGTTGTATAAAGTGTGTCCTAAGTGGTGTGTTTCCCCCCAACCAACCCGAGTCTGAAGCTAGACTAGTACGGGCAGGCTCTTTGGCCTTAGCAGGAGTGGTCTCTTCAGAAGAGGTGAAGACTAAAGGATCCTTCCTAAAATCCTCTGAAGTGTATATAGTTTCAGGTAAGGGGAGATCCCCCAAACCCTGAAATATTGGGTCATCAGTACTGGGGACATCTCCCTCAGAAGCATTAAGTGGTGACTCTTTGGAGGATGTTGACTTTTCCAGAGAAGTAGCCTCCTCGGGGGCAGTATATCCTTCACGATGCTTTTCGGCCAGGTTAGCCAATTCGTCATCCTGAGTAGAAAATAGAGAAGGTGAAGTTTGAAGAGGCACTGTAGGAACTCCCGAGCCTTCTCCTGTCTCCGGGACTACATCCACTGGAGGAATATATATGTATGGAGCTGTCCCATGACCAATACTACGAAAAACGGATAACAACCCATGAAAGTGAAGATATTCGTCCTTAAGGACTTCATCGATAGTCAAGAATTTCTGGTCGCCATTAAGAAGTTGGTGCATCCGATCAAAGAACACCTGATCTGATATTTGTTTTGGATTGTCGACTGCAAACAAAAAGAAAAACAAGTTAGGGCGATGACTCGAGTGTATAGAGCCCAGATTTAGAAAATCAGTGCTTTACTTGATTTCGTCCACCTCCTGGCACATCCAGGCTGTCGCTTCACATAGAACCATTCCAGTCTGGAATCTCCAGCTTTACTGCTGAATGGCGCTGAGATTATCTTCCTCTTAGGAACATACTCAGAATAGCAGAAAGATGGAGTCTCTCGAGTCCGATGCTTGAAGTTATAGAAGAAATGAACGTCATCAAAAGTGAGCTATATGCCTAAGATCTCACGGTATGCTATGTATAAAGTGTGCAAGTAGGCATAAGAATTGGGATGCAGCTGCATGGGGGCAATCCGCATTTGTCTTAGAAAGTCAACGATGAAGGGAGAAAATGGAGGGATACCGCCGACCATACACATCAATCGAGTGACCGCCATATATCCTTCTGGAGGGTTGTGGGGACGGTCAGAGCTTGAAGGCACTAGAGTGTCCCTTTTCGTTATCCCATATTTCAAACAAATTCGGGTAAGTCGGTCGTTATCAATTGTTGATTCAACGGAATCTTGGGGTGATTCCAATATGACAGCCGATTCAAACTCATCAGGAGCCCGGTCGTCGCCAACCCCTCCTTCTTCTTCAAAACCTAAAGAAACTTCATTCTCTGAAGACACTTCGTCACTTTTACGATTTCCGGCGTCGTAGTCTGAACCCTCATTATCCCATTCTGGATCCGACGGAGAAGATATGTCCTCGAGAGTAATCTTGTTAGAGGTTTCCGGGGCTTCTTTCCTCTCAGCTAGTCTGGAAGAGCGTCTGGGTCTCATGGGCTTAAAACTATTGAAGAAACAATAGCACAAATTAGAGCAAATTAGCCCGTATCCCCCCGTGCATGTGTGCAAACTAAAGTGCAAAGTAAATGTTTAAAAGCGAGACGAAAAAGTTTGGCAAAATATAAAGAGTTGAAGTAATTCTTGATGTCCAGTTACGTTCGCAAGGCACTATCCTAACTGTCCATTAAATTGAAGATTATGCCAAAATTTGATTGGGCCAGTTAGACGAGTTGTTATGCGTTAAGGTAGACTGTGCTTCGGTTCGGTTCGGGTCCATTCATTGGGATCGGATCGGGGGCATGGCCTTAGGCTCGAATATCTCGTTGAAACTCAGAAATCAAAGTCGGATCGGATCGGAGACAAAGTCCCATAACGGTTCGGATCGGATCACGTAGTTATACTTCTCCTCCGCCATCTTACGGTCCGACCCGATCCGGTTAGGTAGGCTCCTTTCCCCCTTTTCTTTAAATACTTGCTCCGACCTGATCCGATCTCCTGGATTTCTTTTCTTTTTTCTTTCTTTACTTGCCCCGACCCGGTCCGATTTCCTGAACTCCCTTCCTCTTTCCCTCATTTTTTCAACTTCCATGTCCCTCCGAACCGAACCGATTCCCTATTATCTTCTTCTTCTCCTTCACCCTCTTTCTTCCTTAACCGATGCCAAGGCCAGTTTCGTGCCAGTCACTCAAATCAAAGCCAAGTAATCATGCGCTGGCGTACTCAACAATGAATTCTAATCCCCTCCGTTCCAACCTCGAGATGGCGACGAGTCTACTGGCGACGGTAGCGAGGGGGGGTCACGGTGGCAAGGTCATCAGAGATTCACACTCAAATCATCCTAATCGTCTACGAATTCGAATCGGGAGTAATTAAAGAAGGAATTGTTCAAAGTTTTATAACCTACCGGTGTAATTACTTCGAGAATTAGGGAGAATTTTGATGTTTCACGAATTGAGTTTTTTCTCTCGTTTTGCAGAAGTTGGGGAATAAAACAATAAAAATGAAAGGAGGAAGAAGGCAGTGTTTCTATAGAAGAGAGGAGTGTCCATTCGTCTCCCCATTCGGATCGGCAGCCCAGTAGAAGAATTCCCATTTGGATCGGATGGACAGTCCAGAAGTAAAGCTTGGCCCAATAGTCCAATGAAAGATGGAGAGAAGAAGGGGTCTGTTCGGATCGGAATCCGAACCGAACCGAGTTCTTTAGCTCAGCAACGAATTAAATTGAAATTTGAAGAAAAAGATGAAAACACAAGGAAAATCAAAAGAAAAATTACCTCGAAGAGCGCTATGCAATGATAGTCAAAGCATGCTCCGTCTCCAACAGAAGCATCCTTTGAGGGGGCAAAATGTTAGCCCACTTTGTGAACTGGGCAACACAAAGTCAAGATGAGAAATATTGAAGAACTTGAAAAACACTGAAGCGGGTCGGATCGGAGCAGTGTAGCGGTTCGGATAGGATAAAGTCTGCTATTCGGATCGGTGAACTATTGTTGTTGAAATCAGAGAGGCTCGGCTGATCGGATCGGAGAGCAACCTACTCCCAGTCGGATCGGAAAGCAACCTACTCCCAGTCGGATCGGAAAGCAACCTACTTCCATTCGAATCGGAAAGCAACCTACTTCAAGTTGGAGTGGAGAGCAACTTGCAACAAAGACAAATCGGAGCGGAGCAGAGTAAAAAGAAGAGAGAATTGGTCCTAAGATAATCCAGGTCGGATCGGTGACGCCGATCCGAACCCCTTGAGCACACTCTTCCGATCCGAACCCATTTTCCACGTCACTCCCCTGCATGAGCGCCTGGTTATTCGGAGCGGCTATGACCAGTTCCTACCCACAACGTCCACTGCTCTGATGCGTTGTCAACATAGAAATCCACCCGAACCCGAGGCTGATGGGATGGATGACATGTGGCTCCGATCCGGATCGGGTTCAGGGTTAATTTTCACCTATAATACCCCGTCTGGAGACAAAGAAAAGGATCTTTTTCTGATACTTTGAGAGTTCAACCACCTTCATAACCCGAATTCCAGCACTCCCGGAAAATCCAAATCTTCTTTCATTATTTGTTTTTAGACAATTGAGTGATTGTAAGTGAGTTGTGAGAGAAATCAAGTGAATATTTCATTGTATTGGCAACTAAATCATTGAGATTAGTGAAAGACAAGTGGACGTAGGCATTTCTTCGCCGAACCACTATAAATCCTGTGTGTTCATTTTTATTTTTGATCTCATTTCATTTTGCTTTTAATCAATTTGGGTGTTAGAACCACTTTTTGGTCTAACACCCGACATGATACCTGTTGGCTTCAGAATTTAATATTGAATATTAATCGATATAATTTCTATTCAAAATGTTATATTTAATATTAAATTCTATTTTGGATTGTCGTTAATGGTATCTTTAATAATAATGTTTGTAAACCCATATGAGAAAAGGATAAATCTTTTAATTATGATTTAAGGAGATTTTTCCAATTAATAAATATAATTGGAATAAAAAGGAAATGGATATTGGGTTTATTGTGAACGGTGTTTTATACGACACTAGTTCTTTAACCCAATTATTAGTGAAATTATGATTTGGAAATTTATAAATCTTTTAACTAAGATTTAGTGGAATTTTCCAAAGTAAAGGTTTTCCAGATTAATACATTAAATTGGAATGGAATGGAATTCGATTTATTAATAATCGAAATGAGCTTCTGTGAAGGAAGGCTGTTATTGTATATGGAATTTGAAAGGCTTGGTCTTTATTCCATTTATAGTATTAGTTTGACACGGAAATTTAAATCGATTACGATTAAGTGGTTTTCCGTGAAGATTCCATATGAAATGGAATATGAATTGGGTTTGTTGTGAACATTGTTTTAAACGACACTAGTTCTTTAACCTAATTGAAATGGGATATGATTTTGGATTTATCGTGAAAGGTGTTTTAAATGACATTCGTTCTTTAATCCAATTAAAAACAGGATTAATTTGCCAAGATTAAGAAATCATTAAGGAACGCTTTTTGAGATTAAAACTAAGATAAATTTTTAGTGAATCTTTAATCCGATTGAAACGTGAATAAGGTAATTAAACTTACCGAATTCAGGAAATGATCGAGAATGGAGTATCACCAGTTTTGCTCCAAGCGATAGTTAAATCATTAATTAGATTCGAACGTGAAATGGTAATTAAATTTTACCGATAACACCGCGATGTTAGATATGGAGTACTACCAGTTTTGCTCCATGGGAAGAATAGGTTGGGATTGGGAAATTAAATAAATGATTACTTCGGTTAGGTTCGCTAATCCCGACTAGTTTGATAAACATTAATTTGGTTTAAATGGTTTAAAAGATATATATAAATCTTTTGAAATGATTTCGAGGCAGATTAAAGAATAAGTTTAAATGAACTTATCTTTGATAAAATTAATAGGAACCTTCCCAAAAGATATGAATCTATGAATAAAATAATATTCTGGATTGGAATGAGGCATATGTTGTGTTTTATAGCACTTGATTATAAGATACGCGAGTTATTCGGAAAGACCGGGTTTATACCCATTACGAATAACAGATTCGACGATAAGGCGACGATGAAGACGGTGGTCGAAGGCTGGAGATCTTTACATCTTAGGGATGATTACTGATGCCTCGATTGGGCTGTACACCCAAGACAGGTTATAGTGGTGGTCGTCAATACGAACTTGGAGATCAACCGGATATGCGAGGACCTCTCTCCTGTATTGGACATATGGGACGAGGAATAAGGTGCCCCCGGTTTCATTCAGGCCCAGAACGGACTTATGTTTGGATAGTGTGTCTGACATTGTATTCTTTTTCAATATTAATCGATCTCTGCTAAATGTATGTATCGAAGAATTTATTCTTTTACTTAACACCCTTCTCTGAGACGTATGAGCTTAGAGGTTATATATTGGTAGATGATCAATGATATGGTATGGAGTGACAATGTGGCATACTAAGTTGCATGGATCAATGCTTTTGTTGAAAAGCAAAGCCTTGTGGTTGATGATCAAACCGCGACTTTAATTAGCATAGCTTTGTGTTGTAGCGTTAATTCACGAGCCTCACACCCCGGTGTGAAACAGAAACGGGAGAGGATCTAGGGAGAACATGCATTTCTTTCTAGCTAGGAGTGGTGTCATGGTATGGAGCCCATACATTTTACTTCTATGGATGTTGGAAAGCGAGCCGCCTCGGATATATCGGTCACTACGGGGCCATGGATATTGCGTCTTATGGCTCATTTACGCCCCATAGGGCCGAGAAACGTATTATTCAGGAGTTATAATCCACAAAATGTATATATGGACCGGCCCTGTGGCTCCTACGGGTCGATGCGTTCTAATCCTGAGGCTCGGGCTAGAGAGTCTCGAATTCGGTAAGGACGATCCCTTGCATTGGTTCACGGATGGAATCCAATTTCCAATACGCGATTTTCGATTTTTGTTGTATAGCCTAGTATGGCGACATGATATATGTTGCCCATGCCACCTAGGATTGATACATTTATATTCGAAGCTGATTTCTTCACTTATAGTAATAATGAAATATAAATTCCGCGTATCAAGCATATTAGTCCATTATAAGGTAAAACTCTATCCTCCGGCTAGCGTTGCATTGTGTGATGGGACCTGAGTCTTATAATGGCTTCGTTTTCTTTTAACATTGCGCTGTTGATTTTATGCACTGGTATTCTTGGGTGGAAACCCGTTCCGTATTATATGGCGTGGTCCCCTGAATTACTTAACTTTAAAATAAAAGTTAATAACTGTTTTAGTTCTCACACCAGTTCCATGACTGACTTGTAGTTTATTGTTTTAACCTAAACTCTGGGTGCCCTTATTTTCCGCACGAGCAGCTTGTTGTTTTGGTTTGCAGGTTTTCATTTTACAGGATCCTGACTTACAGATGGAGCAATATTCGTGAAGCTTTGTACCCGTATATTGTTTCCATTTGTGTTATTTATTATTTTCCGCTTCTATGTATTTTAAATCTCTGTTAAATTAAATGTATAATATTCATTCATGCTCTATATATTCTTGTAGTTTGACGTGTATTGTTGTAATAACAATGAAATGTTCTTATGTTTTGTGTTCTGATTTGTTGTGTTCTCAACTCAATCCTCGATTTCCCGCAAGGAGGATTTCGGGTCATTTTAGAGAAGTTCTCTTCCTGTTGCAAATCGAAAGAGCTCTGGTGTTATGATTTCGATTTCTTATTAGAGAAGAGGATGTTGATTGTAACAAAAGGGATCCGCCTCTTTTACATGCCATAGTTGATTTGCGGGAGATTAAAGAAATAAAATTAGCGAATTTCTTGATGGAGGGGAAATCGCTGGGAATGGACCGGGCCGTGAAATAGTGAGCTGCTGAATGAACCCGAAAAAGTGCATCCTCTTACCATCGCTTAAAAAACACCTATTCTATTTTTATTATATAGGAAAATAGCATAAATAACAAAATTAGAGAAAAAATTAAACATAATGACAAGAGGTTTAGATCTTAGGCAGGATGACATCTATTAAATATTAGTTAAGCAGAACTTTTTAAAGATTTCTCCCTAATTTCAGGAGTTTCCTCTCTTCTTCTTAATTCTCTCCGGATATTTTATTTTTAAATTAAGTTATAATTTTACATTTATTTACTATTTTTCTCACATTATTTTACTTATTTTGTCATTTTACATTTTAATATAGAAATTTCAAAGTTTACACAATTATTTATTAGTAGTTAGCTTCTAATATTTTATACTAAAGTCCATATATTTAAATTAATTACAAACCCAAAAATTTAAGAAATTTAAATGAACTCAATTAACTAATATTTCTTTCATATACTAAAAATGACAAGATTATGTTTTTTTGGCTCCAAATACCTACACTTAGTACCATATTTCACAATTAATTACATAAAATTAAAACTATTTAAATAACTTTTGCAAATAATTATTCACCGATTCGCCTAATAAATCACATCAAGATTAACTATATTTTTATTGATTAAAATGAAAAAAATATCAAATATATAGACAAATCAATCACATAACATAAATTATGCACCTAAATAACTATCACATGTTATCATCCTTGCTTTGCACATGGATGTGGCGAAATATTATGTAGTTCCATTGATACGTACAATTATGATTGAAAGGTAGCACTATGCCAATAATAACTACCTAAAAGGATAAAAATTGCATAGACATGTTTGGTTTTAAGGATTAGCATATAATAAAAAATAAAGAGAGGAAAATTTGTTATTAAAAATAAAAATGAAAACATAAATACGTATAGTAGAAGTGCAAAATAAAACATTATAAAAGAACAAAGATAAGGAAAAAAATCATAGCAGCAGAGGTTTTCAGACTATACACTTACTAAGATGAGATTGCTAATGTTCTCTAATATTTTTATGGACAAAAATAGGCAAGAACATACTTATTAAAAACTATTTCCTATGGTAATATCCTAAGAGGGCTCTATTACCAAAGCTAGAATTTGAGCCCGGCCATGGGCATTAGCAGCCTAGGAGGTCGTCTAGGTTCTTAGATTTCAAGCGGCCTTTGCCCAGGGCCTCAGATTAGTTGAGGGTCTTCAAACTTGTACATACCTGCATGTATCCAAATGTTAGAAATATACAATTAAATCAGTGGTCGGTGAAGTGGTTAAGTCATACACTTTCTTTGTGGTGGTTTGTAGTTCATTCCCTTGCATTTGCATGGTGGTTTTTTTTCCTCTTCCCCATTCCTTGCCACATTATTGCATTTTGGCCTATGGCCTCAGTAACCTTATGGTTGGCACTGAAAGCTAAATTTATCAGTTTTATGATTCGATGGACATATAGTTAAGACACAGATCTTCAAGCCAATAATTTAAGGGTAATGGTGGATGTTGTATTATAGATTTTTGAACAATTAGAAATCAGATAGAGTCCACTGTCAAACCACTTGCATGCAACACTAAAGCCTATCAAACTATTTGCATGTTTAATCTATGCTCAGCTTATAAAAGTCTGTCTTCTCGCTTTGAATTTTAGTCTCTACTCTATTTTCTGCCTAACTTCTCAATCTGCATTGCATTTCAGTCATTTCTCTACCAGTCGCTTCCCCACACTGCAATGCCTGTCATTTTAGTCGCTATTTGTATGCCGATGATATGTGTAGATGTTGGTGCCTTATATTCATGCCATACACTTCTGTGAAATTACATGACACTACCTCTGTACAATGTAGTCTTTTCTTATGCAGCCGGCTCATATGTTTCAGCCACAGATGGTTTTTCCCATTCTGACAAGTCTCGTGCCATATTTGATAATATTGTCAACTTTGGCTTACTTGTGGCTCAATATTTTTTATTATTCAATTAATTGTACTGTTTTTCATATAAGAGGAAAGTTGTCATTGCTCATCATCTCATTGATGGTCCTCTTTTGGGATTGCTCTAATTATTCTTGTTAAGTGCTTTGTGTACACCTACTTGATGTGTTGGTTTGCCTTGTTTTATTCCTGCATAATAAATAAACATGGGCGCTTTCCTCTCATTTCCACTACTAGAAAATGCTGTTATAGTGACATAACTATTGTGACGGAAAAATTCCTAGTAAAATTGTGTTGGATCTGAGATGGGTCTAAATTGCTTATTTAATTTTTTTTTTCAAATATATTTTTCTGTTGACCAACATATTTTTTGTGGTGTAAATTGAATCCCTAACAAATCTGGGTAAATTAGTTATGGAATTGTCATGGATATGTAAATCATAGCTAAATTTTACCTTTAAAAATTGGAAAGCTATTTGTCACAGATCATGGAAAATCCATCGCAAATCAGCTATGGAGTCGTCATTGGTGCCTGAAAAATCACTAAATTTTATGTTAGAATTAAGTAAAATATTGTTGCCATAAGAAGTCAAAGACCATAGTAATTTCTATGTTGATTTATTATGGATTTGTGATGTAATATCCGATTATTATTTTTCTTATAAAAATGGATAAATCAAAAGAAATCTATCACAAGTTTATCATATATTTGTAATTTCGTTTTTCTCTTAAGAAAATATAAGTGATATATTAGTAATTACGAATATAAAATCACAAATCTATGACAAATTTGGTATGATGGACTTTTCTGAACAATGTATGATTATATTTCAAAAATTATTGAAAACATCTATCGTAAATCCATGTGTTACGATTTTGTTATGGATGTATATACAACATTAAAAAAGAAAAAGAAAGACATATATAAAAAATTTCATGGCATATATGTCAAAACATTATTGGAATCTACAATGGATTTGCTAGGCTATTTACAATGATATTTTACTTATTCTTTTTACATCTAAAAATTCAAGTAAGTCCATAGTTTTTTTTACATGATTGTTGGTGGTGGTTATATATATCCTAAAAACGTTAACAACCTTTTTGATTTTCAATCAATTAACTCAATGACGTAAACAACTATGTTAAAGAATTAATTTATTGCATTAAAGTACAACGTCAAAACAATGTTTTTAAAGGTAAGTTTTAGATGACTATTTTGATTGAAGTAAGAAATATACGGTTTTTTTGGTAGTCATACTTATTAAAAGTACATGACTAATTGGACCTATCTTTGTGTTGGAAATGAATGAGCAAGAGAAAGAAGGATATTGCAAGAAGAGAGAGGAAAACAATTTTTTGTCCCATATCACGAAATATGAGTACTCACCTTTCTAGAATCTTATATAAATAAAGGACATGAGGGCTTGTATTTAGTGTGCTAAGCCAAGACGCAATATCTTATTGATGTCAACTTAGGCCTGGTGCCTTGAGACTCTTGTGGTCCATGACACAACATTAAATTGATGTCAACTTGGGCTTAGTGCCTTGGGATTATTGTGGTCCATGGCACAATATTATATTTATGTCAAATTGGGCTTAGTGCCTTGGGACTATTGAGGTCCAAGACACAATATTAGTGTCAAAAATTGGGCGTTGTGCCTCACTCTTTGGGTCTCATGGTTAAATAGACCGCTAATTACAGCTTGGGCTCGTTGCGCTGAAATGAGTTATTTTGATTATTTTTGATCTGGCGAGTCCCTTCAATTGAAGGGATACAACCGTTACATTTTCAGTGCGCACGTACATTCAATGCACCACTTGGTTAAAGGGTCGCTACCTTTCCAAGGGTCATTAATGCTCAAATAGGTACCTCCTCCCGCCTATAAATACATGACCCAAAAACGAGATAGAATATACATTAGTTATTCTTCTCAATCTGATACCACTTCTTCAAAGCACGCCTCTGTTCTATTTTCTATACTCTACTTCAATTCGTCAGAGCTCCGTTTGCTGGCACCATGCTATAGGGTTGGTCCGTTTTATCCTGGGAAACAAATTGCAATTACGTTAATCGGTGCAAACGATGACAATATTGTTTCAGGGAAACAGAATCACTTCTGGACTCGGACATTAATCAAATATTCATCTTCTAGTCTGTGGATGACGGTTTTTACCGCACTAATTTAATGCACGATCGGTCTCGCTTAATGTCATTACTATAATCACAGTTTGACTTGAAAATTGTGGCATTATTGAGTAACATTGATTGTTGCTAATGTCTATTTGGAATACAATCATGTATTGAAAAAAGAACCAACATTGTAATACAATCGTGTATTGACAATAAATTTCTAACAATATTGATTGTTGTAGACGATAACAAACAATGTCGCAAAACAGCAACAATAATTTTACATCAACATAGACAGTGACCAACGCTTTGATTGTGCCAGTGGTTCTAACAATGACTCTTTCTCATGGAGAAAGGACAGAGAAATTCAACGGCATTAATTTTATGCGTTGACAACAGAAAAATGTTGTTTTATCTAACAACATTGGATCTCACCAAATTTCTGACTATGTATGTCCTTTAAAAGATCAAAAGCAAATTTGGCTGAAATTTCAAAAAAAAAAGGCATTGCTGGTATGAATTCATGTCCACTAATATCAGAATGCAACCTGGAAAGGAACCAACTTAAAAATACGTTCTCTATGTTCCATAAATTCGTAAGAACCTGATTTCAGGATCATTTCTCAGCAAACATGGATTCAAAATTAATCCTTGAAGGTGAGAATGGAGTGTATGTAGGAAGAGGGTATGTGTGTGATGGTTCATTTAAAGAAAATGTAACCACTATTGTACCACACACTGATATGAATGTAAGTGAATCTTCTATTTATATTGATGACTCTTCCAACATGAGGAATTCTAGATTCGGGCATGTAACCTTTGGTACATTGCGAAAATTGGTTAATCTAGTATTTAGACACCAATTATAAATGTCAAATTTGTGCAGAAGCAAAATTGACAAGAACCTTGTTTCATCATGTTGAAGGAGAAACTGAACCTCGAGATATAATACATACAGATGTATGTGTTAAACTAGAGGTAGAAAAAGATATTTTATTATCTTTATTAATGACTGTACTAGGGTATAGTTATATGTATCTCCATAGAAGTAAGGATTAAGCATTTGTTGTGTTCAAACAATACAAAGCAGAAGTTGAGAATCAACACAACAAGAAAATCAAAGCTCTAGGAAGTGATAGAGGAGGAGAATATGAATTCCCTTTTGTATAATTTTTCTCTGAACATGGTATTATTATACACCAAACTACAGCACCATATTCACCTCAATCCAATGGTATAGCCGAATGGAAAAATAAAAATCTTAGAAGAAATGACGAATGCTTTATTTTTAAGTTCTGGCTTGCCTTATAACTTCTCTTTCGGGAAATCATATTTTAAATAAAATATCCCAAAAGAAAACTACTAAGTCTCCTCGCGAGTTTTGGAAAAATAGACCACCATCCTATAAATACTTAAAAGTGCGGGGGTGTCTTGCCAAAGTAGAGGTACCAAAATCAAAGAAGGTCAAAATTGGAACAAAATCAATTGATCGTGTATTCATTGGATATGCACTAATCAGTGCCATATATCGAGTTTTGGTACACAAATATGAAATTGATGATATTCATGAAAATACCATCATTGAGTCGAGGAATGCTAGAATTTTCAAATACATATTCCCCTTGAAACAAAGAAACCAAGGCAAGATGAAGTTCCTTATTCTCTTAAGAATATTGAACAAAATAAAACTCGGCAAAGTAGTGCTGAGCAGCAGGTGGAGGAACCAAGAAAAGGTAGAAGGTCAAGAATCTTAAAAAATAAATTTGAACGATACTTCTATACCTTTATGTTAGAAGATGATCCATTGACATACAAACAAACTGTGTCTTCCAACAATGCTCCTCACTGAAAGAGGCGATTAACAATAAGATTGAATCCATTATGTCTAATCATACACGGAAATTGGTTGATTTACCTCAAGGATGTAAGACCTTAGATGATAAATGGATATTTAAAAGGAAATTGAAACCTGATGGTTCAATAGACAAGTGTAAAGCTCGTCTGGTGGTCCAAGGATTTAGACAAAAGGAAGACCTGAACTATTTTGATACATATTCACCAGTAACATGGATAGCAATTCTTATTGCAATTGCGTCCATTAATGATTTAAAAATACATCAAATGGATGTTAAAATTGCACCTTTGAGTGGTGAACTCGAGGAAGAAATCTATATAAAACAACATGAAGGATTTCTGAGCTCAGAAAATGAGAATAAAGTTTTCAAACTGCTAAAATCACTTTATGGTCTTAAGCAAGGTCCAAAACAATGAAATGAGAAGTTTGATAAAACTATGTTATGTAATGGATTCATGATAAATGAATCAGACAAATGTGCGTACCTAAAACACACACATATTGGATATGTCATTATTTGTCTATATTGAAGACCTGTTTATCCTAGGCAATGACAAGACCATAATAACATCTACAAAGGATATTATATCCTTTAGATTGGATATGAAAGACCTAGGACTGGCTGATGTGATATTAGGTGTAAAAATTCTGAGAACACCATAGGGAAATGTATTATCCCAATCGCATTACATCACCAAAATACATGAAAAATTCAAGCAATATAATATAACTATTACAAAATCACCAGTAGATATGAATCAAAATTAGGTAAAGAACACTGGTGATGTATCTACAAGTTGGAATACTCTTGTATACTAGGAAGTATCAAGTATGTTATGAACTGTACTAGGCCTGATATCGCATATACTGTAAGTAAACTAAGTAGATTTACCAGCAATCCTGGTAAACATCATTGGAAAGCGATAATCAGAGCTCTAGGATATCTAAAGTATACATGGAGCTATGGTCTATATTATACAAAATATCCTTCAATAGTGGAAGGATACAGCGATGCAAATTGAATCACTGGATTACATGATACAAAGTTTATAAGTGGATAT
The DNA here is from genome assembly GCA_030737875.1 of Allium sativum. Lineage (NCBI taxonomy): Eukaryota > Viridiplantae > Streptophyta > Magnoliopsida > Asparagales > Amaryllidaceae > Allium > Allium sativum. The sequence goes on along the minus strand of CM060926.1, from coordinate 201,955,876 downwards.
GTGTTCACATTAGGAAATGGAAAAAACTTCATGGAAATTATCCAAACAGACTTGTATCACTAGATCTACAATGGAATTGGAATTTATTGCACTGGATAAGACTATAGAATTAGCAGAATGAATTTGAATCTTCTTGGAAGGTATTCCTAATTGGGGCAAACCTATGCCACCAATATGTATACATTGTGATAATCAATCATGTATTGGAAGAGCTAACAGTACACTATATAATGGTAAATCTAGGCATATTCGTCGTAGACATAAAACGATAAGACAACTTCTCTCTAACGGAGTTATCACAATAGATTACATTTGATCTAAAGATAACTTAGCGGATCCACTTACAAAAGGCTTTCCAAGAGAGAGAGAGATTTCACACTTTATCAATGGGAATGGGGCTAAGGCCTATAGACTAAAAGATTTTCTAAAATGGAAACCCCACCTATTTGATTGGAGATCCCAAGATCTAGGTTCAATGGGACAATGAAGTTTAATAGAAGCTTGATGGCACTGTTGTACACAAACCATTCCTATGATAAGCCAGTGCATTATATGTTGAATAAGGATAAGTATTAATAATTATAATGACGTCTGTATTTGAGGAATTATTGAATACTCTTTACAGAATCACCTACATAAGTGCCAAGGCGCCGCTTCAAAGAGAATTATGAGGCCAAATTTTCTAAGCACTTATGAGACTAGGCAAGTGTTCAAGGCAAAAACGAACACACATAGAGAACGAAGGATTATAAGAAACACTTATCGTATGTTATCTACTTTGGAATTACACAAAAGCCTTACAGTTCAAGGACAGTTTATGTCTACTGATTCGCTTGTAATTCAAATAGGTAATCACTAGGAAAGTTCAAGGCCCATGTGGTACTTTAACCGATGCGATAAATGATTCGTGAAACAAAGAAAAACTGCTCATTCATGTGCGGGATTGTTGGAAATAAATGAGCAAGAGAAAAAGGGATTTTGGAAGAAAAGAGAGGAAAACAATTTTTTGTCCCACATCATGAAATATGAGTACTCACCTTTCTATAATCTTATATAAATAAAGGAGAAGAGGGCTTGTATTGAGTGTGGCTAAGCCAAGACACAATATCTTATTGATGTCAACTTAAGCTTATTGCCTTGAGACTCTTGTGGTCCATGGCACAATATTATATTAATGTCAACTTGGGCTTAGTGCCTTGGGACTATTGAGGTCCATGACACAATATTATATTGATTTCAAATTGGGCTTAGTGCCTTATTACTATTGGGGTCCACGACACAATATTAGTGTCAAAAATTTGGCGTTGTGCCTTGGGACTCTTGGGGTCTCATGATTAAATAGACCGCTGATAACAGCTTGGGCTTATTGCGCTGAAACGAGTTATTTTGATCATTTTTTATCTGGCAAGTCCCTTCAATTTAAGGGATACCACCGTTTCATTTTAAATGCTCACGTACATTCACGCACCGCTTGGTTAAAGGGTAGCAATCTTTCCAAGGGTCATTAATGCTCAGATAGGCACCTCCTCCAACCTATAAATACATGGCCCAAAAATGAGATAGAATATACATTTGTTATTCTTCTCAATCTGATACCTCTTCTTCAAAGCACGCCTCTGTTCTAGTTTTTATACTCTACTTCAGTTTGTCAGAGCTCTGTTTGCTGTCACCATGCTACGGGGATGGTCCGTTTTATCCTGGGAAGCAAATTGCAATTACGTTAATCGGTGCATACGATGGCAATATTGTTTCAAGGAAACAGAACCACTTCTGGACTTGGACATTAATGAAATATTCAGCTTCTAGTATCTGGATGACGGTTCTGTACCACACTAATTTAATGCACAATCGGTCTTACTTACTGTCATTATTATAATCACAGTTTGACTTGACAATTGTGGCATTATTGGGTAACATTGATTGTTGCTACTGTCTATTTGTAATACAATCATGTATCGACAAAAGAACCAACATTGTAATACAATCGTGTATTAACAATAAAGTTCTAGCACTTTGGAGGAAAGTAATTGATTAAAATAAATAAATATCCTTTTAGTCAAGAAAACCGTTAGGGAGGTTTGTTTACTGTTACTTGGCCAAAATCAATTTTTCTGAAGCCTAAAAAGCAAGCATCTGTGTCTTATCGGATTTTCTCTCGTCTTCCCCGCTTCCAACCAAAACTACCAATCAAATTGATTTTCGTTTTTTGTGGCTCAAAGCTTGACATTGTCTTCTGTTTGGGTGATTGGAATTAGATTTTATTTCTTCAGTTCTTCCTCATATTTCCTATTCATTTTGGATTTTTTTGATTAGGTAATTTCCTTTTGATTGCGCAGTAAAACTGAAGCTACTTTTGAGCAATTACTATGTATATATTTTTTGCACATTAATTTAGTCAACAATAAGTGATATCTGTTATATATGCAACTCAAGTATCATTTTATGATTTCATAGGGAAATCATGTTGGATTGAATATAACATATGCAATTTGCATTTCAATTGGTTTAAACATGAGCTTTATTCTTCAGTTATTATTTTTAATTTACGACACGACTGAATTCTACAGCTATATAGTTCTGACATTATTGTAGCATTAACCATAGATATACTTAATGCCATTTGATTCCAACACGGATTACTGGTTTCCATTTTTCATTCAGTTTGGAGGGGGTGCACGTAAACACATACACACACAAACTATATATATATATGACTCAATTAAACATCCAAGTCCTTAAGATCATATAAGAGCTCCTCAAGTTTTTAGCTTAAAATAATGACTTAATAGTTTGTTTGAAGATGCCACCTTATGTGATCCTTGCATAGATAATTTCTTGTCATTATTGGTATGAATTTCTCCTTTATATGATAATTCACATGTCAGATGATTAAACTGATTATTGATACATATCTACATGGCATGTTTCCTGCATTTCTATATGTTATATTTTGATTAATTGAAATACTTAAACATGTTGAGCCACGTTTCAGGTAATGTAATAGCAGTGATTCTACCAGTAGGAGCTTTTTTGGATAATCGGTTATGGATACATGTGGTGGAAGGTATGTTTATAGTATCTATTATCATGTGTTGAATTTATAATATCTATTATCATGTGGGGATAACTCACAACTTGCTAAAGTAATGTCCAAGTCTATGTTCGATTTACTTTTGATTCTTTTCCACTTGGTTGACATCAGTGGAAAGATAAGTATGCCCCAAGCTGACGTAATTTGAAAAAAGAATTGAATTTGTTTCGAAGATCCAAGAGACTCTTACTCAATGGTTCATTCCCCATATTATGGTGAGTACTCCGATAACTCTACCCATTATTAAGCATTTTAGTCCTTATTTTTGTCACTGCACATAGGTTACAATGGTTAAAAAAGATATGTAGATGAGGACTTTGTTTTGTCTTATTTCACATAAACTTGCTTGCCCGATTTTCTTGGTAACATCAAAGATGAAGATTTAATTTGTTCACCATCTCTTCCTAAGCCTCCAATATCAATTAAAAGTGCATAATTTTTGTAGCTCGATCATTTGGGGAAGAACTAGCGAACTAATGATTGAGTTAGCTTCTCTTCTTCTCCTCAGGCATAGTCAATACGAAGTTGTTGCGAACCTATTTCTTATTATGGATACATATTCAGGTAAAAGAAGGCTCTCTTCCAGTGCTGGGTTTTCAGTTTTACATGCAATTCACAAATTGATTTACCTCTCTGGCTCATTAACATGTTTAAGGGTGGACGTAGGGCCACACCATGAGGAATGCAAGGAAAGAAGCAGATGCTGCTACATTTTCAAGTTCTATGTTAATTAAGGTTGGCATGTTGAAGCTACCATTCTCTTGCTTGAGTAATTAGAATCATTTTCTCTGAAGAGACTTTCTGATGTCATTAATCGTAAAAGGCTATCGTCGTTAATCGTAGAACGACCGAGGTCAAGACCTACACTTCTAGAACATTTCTGCTCCAGTTCAGCAGGCAGAGCAGACCGATGGATATGCATGCTAGCACAATCATTTGATCATCCATTGACAAATATAATTTCTAAATATATTCTTTGCATTTATGATATTGATTTTTTTGCCAATAATTTAGTACGTACAATTGTTAGATAGGATGAATCAAAAACTGAGCCTTTATATTATATAGCAGCATTTTAATCTAGGGGGAATAACAAAATTTATATGTAACAGGTTATTTCTATATTATTAATGTCAAAAATGGAACACTAACACCCCAGAAAGTGTGAGCACACCTTCAAAAAATATAGATCTAGAATATGGGAAACCACAAACACAAAAGCAATAAAAAGACAGAGATTTATAGCGGTTCGGCCTAGATTTGGCCTACATCCACTTTGAAGAGAGATTTCATTATCATTCTCAATATTACAAGGTACATATGTTTCTATAACTTTGCTCAATTTCTCTCTTTACAACAAATCTCTTTATTTCTACTCTTTAATCTCTGGATTCTCTCGATTTCACCATGGAAATGGTTAGACCTTTTTGATTTCGATGATTATTGGAGTAAATATTCAACAATTTGAGCACTTAGATGATCTTTGACGATTTCATGATGATTGAGATGTCGAATCGAAGCTTGAAAGAGGTATACTGGAGGTTAGGATGGTTTGGAGTTGTCGAGAAATGAAAATGGCAGCACTTCATGGTTGTAGAAATCGGTCCCCTTAATGGTGTAAATGTGGGGGTATTTATAGGAGTAGAAATGAGGCGGTGAGGCCCAAATTATAGTGTACAGGGAGTCGGGTCGTTAAAATGACCTGGTACCTTAGACTGCATTCGACCTAGTGTAAGTCTTCCACCCCAATAAATGATCTACCGACCCGCTTGCTACTTGTTTTCCACGACCTGAGCAATAAACGACCCAGACCTCCATGGACCTGCTTGAATAGGCCAGTAAACGACCTGATCACAACGATCTAAGCTTGACCAACCCAAGCTTGACCAACCCAATCTTGTAATGATCTAATAAGCAGCGAGCCGATGGTGATTCAAACCTGAGCGACCTGGAGTGCTGTGACCTAATGTTTGCATATGTGTTGGGTGACCCAACCTTGAATCTTGCAATTCTAGGGTTTGTAGATCAACTTAGGAATTCGTATTGTGAATTCGGGGATTCATGGCTTTGATTTGATTTGATAATTTTGTATTTATACATCTGATCTCCATTATATCGGGTTATGAATTTTGTTCAGTTCTTTGATCGAATTTGCTGATGAACCGTGTGTTGAATAACCGTAATCTTGATTTGAATCGGTCAATGCTAATTATATAATTTTTGAGGTTTTTTTTTACTGAACTAGGCATTCTCGATTGATTTTTCGTGCTGAATACCCCATGTATTAATTCGATTGCAATGAAGCTAGTTTACGTTCATGGGATTTTTCCTTGATCGGTATTTCAGTAATTTACGATCATATTTAAACTCACTGTTTTGACACTTATTATAGTTGAATTTTTGAATTGATTCACCACTATGATCAACGCATATAAAACTTGATGTGTAGACTCTGTTGTAAACCCCTTGTATGATGTTCTTCATCTTCAATTTGATGCGATGATATATGAATTTGTGATGATCATCTTGTTGTAATCGTAGTTATCAATGCATGAACTCATATTGTTTGAATTAACACTCTGTATTTGGGCGCCTTTGCTTTTGATTAATGAATGCCTTTTGTAGCTTTAAGATTCAGGTCGAAAACCAAGCTTCATTATTAGGTCGTTAGAACGACTTTTATTTCCACGTTGTTGTACGACCTGCCCCAGCATACTAGTGAACGACCCAAGCTATTAACTCTCACTAGTACGACTTAAGCTTTCAGACGGTTGGGACGGCTTAATTTCCTCAGGTCTTTGCACGTCTTGCCTTATTAGGTCGTTGGACAGCTTGAATTTTCGAGTGAGAGAATGATCCGAAAAAGACATGACTTTAGGCTCTTCACGACCTAGGATTTCAGGTCATTCGGCGATCTGGATGTGAGGTCGTTGAGCGACCCGGTTACCAGATCGTTAAGCGACCCGGTTACCAGATCGTTAAGCGACCCGACCCTTGGTTTTTGAAACTTGTTTTTAAAGCCCATTTCAGTCAAATATTCCAGACTTTGAGCAATTCAGTATTATGAATTGAAAGTTGAATACCCATATGGAATGTTTCCTGCTGTAATGGCCCGAATTTCTTTACTCTTTGAGTCGACTAATAACACCACACGTCCAATCCGAATTGCACAGAAATACGAATCATTAGTAGAAAAAAGTTAGAGGATGAGAAATAGAAAGAAATATTAGAATAGAAGAAAACAAAGACCACAAACTCACAGCGGAACGAATAAAATATATTAGATAACATAAATTTTGAAATACAATTTGGTAACTTTATATACATACCATCATCAGTGCATAACAGTTATTTCTGAAATAGTTATAAACACCTATTTCCAGATACGAACATAATACACAGCGGAAAAATATGATAGTCTATAGCTAACTGGTGAAGCCTCCTGCTTCAAACTCCTCCAAGTGAATTTGTAAAATCCCGACTACTTGACTGCCCATACAAATTTGGGCACCCAAGAGTTTAGGGAAAACAAAATAAACTCTGGGTCAGTCATGGGACTGGTGTGAGTAAACTCCAACCATTTGTTTAATTTTCAAAATCCTTTCGAAAGAAATGATAATCGTAAATCCGATCCACACATAAACACGGATGGTTTTTACCTTACGATAGCCAAAAATATTTTTGATATCAAATTCAATTATATTACAATAGTGTCTAAATCAAATAAATTGAAGTCTAGCGGAACGCTTGCATCTCACTCTCCATATATTATATTAAATCAAAAATCGCAGGGCACTTATTGGAGATTGGATTCCAACTATGACAAGGTATGGAACCACCTTCCAATCAGTGTACTCTAGACGGGATACACTAGGGTTCAACAAGAACATCTTGCAACCCGCCAACACATGGCTGACCACTCATTTAACTTGAGTGTATCGAGCATATTATCACCAACGGTTGTGATCAGCAACCGTTACCGAAAGCATACAGCAACAAATATAATAAGGAACAAACGAAATTTCTCTAGATCAGGTGGTAATACCCCTAATGGGAATGACCCACATGGCCATGCTACCTGTCCGATTTCTGTCATTTCCCGGTTGATGAGGCTTGAGGTCACGATTAACTTTTTGAACATCCCGCCACCATTTACTTTAAATGCCACCCCTTCAGACCCTCGTCATATACGTTGTCCTAGGACTGGACAAACCGAAGGCACCATTCCATCAATCCATCTTGGGCAATTTCTACCTAGGATTAACAGAAGAGCCCTTGTGTTTTACTCCCTCTTCAATTATCTCCAGCATAGGTTGATTCGTAAAGCTTATGCCAATACAGAGTGGTTTTCAGATACTAAATCTAATCCCGGTCTCTCCGTATTGACATCGGAGGTATAAAATAAATCAACAACTTTGATAGTCGGTGATTTATCTATTAAAGAAACATCCATACAATCAACGGTCCTATTTCCAATCGGAAATTCTACCGATCGAACATCAAACAACACTGGACCCGTTTTATATTAATTCCTTATTATATTATCGATTCTAAATCTCCCATATCCTTCCCAGAAATTTCATAAAACTCGTTTTGACCTCTCATATCTTTGGAAAACATTTCCAAATAATATAAACTATTTATTTCCATATTCCTGAAAATATACGATAAATGCCGAAAACCATTTTTCCATCTTTTCACATTCCTTAATTCATATATTTGGAAAATATACGTTATTAATATCGGAAACATTTTCATATTTCATTTCTTAACTTCTCATTAATCAAATCATTTCAATTTTTATGCTTAGAACATTTCTGATTTTTATTTGGAAAACGTCCCCGAATTCCATTTCTTCGGATTTAACTAATGTTATATAAAACATCGTTATTATAACTCAATTCATTTATTATTCATTAACTAACCATATTACTAACCAATCTTAACTATCGAACCTTAACCATTCCTCCATCAATCATGAAGTCAATCAAGTTGTGTTATAATTACCTCTCAGACCTTAACTGATCAACATTCTCAACTTTGAAATAGTCAAAGCTCACAACTTCAAACAAAATATCGCTTATGCGACTCTCAGATTCAATCTAAGAATCCACATATTTTACGGAAAAACATTGATTATAACGGTAGCGTTATAATCACTGTTTCCATATATTTGATTTATGAAACATTAATTATAATGGCAGCGTTAAAATCGCTGTTTAGATTTATATAACATTTTATTATAACAGTAGCGTTAGAATCGCTATTTCCAAATATTTTTTAATAAAAATATAACTTGTACTTATTAATTTCAGTAAATAAATTAATAAGTAAATAATTAAATTTGATTCAAACGGAAAGTAAAAATAACTACTTCCCTAAATTCGATATAATCGAATTCCAATAAATAATTCTCTCTCGAATAATCTATATTCGATTCATATTTCGAATTTTGGAATTTATCTGCCATTTCAGGTTAATTCAAATTCCAAATTCACTTTTGAATTTATCCTTTCCAAATCATTACCAAATTCCTTTATAACTATTCCAGTCTACAAAACGTTATCACACTATATTCTATACTCCGAAATTTTAACTAAAACTCACCGTGTTCTCTTAAAACGGTTACCCATTTCCCTTTTCATTCAATTGCCAATCTAGATTCATATTTCAAAACTAAATTAATTTTAGAGATATTTCATTTGCAAAATTATTTCCTTTAAACCATTATTCACTTTAATCGTGAATATATTTCTTTTATATACAATCAAATCGGTTTGATTTCATACTTATAAATAATAACTTAAACTCAAATTCTGTTTATAACTTCTATTCAGAAGTTTTCATACGAATCCCATTTTTTCTAATCATTTAAAATCTCTTTTATAATTTTCTTTATAATTAGCTAAGTTAAAATTCAATTACAAATGTCGGCTTCGATACCCATTCCCACTATATAATTTCAAATAGAAATTTATATTTCCCTTTTTCCAATGATAAATAGTTTTCTAAGTTCATAAGCATTGCTCATAAATTTATTCTCTTAGTTTATTTGTTAAAATAGATATTTCATTTAAAATCTACTTACACACCTTATATCGTTTTTACCTCTAATTTAAAAATATCAATTTCCAATTGGATATAAGCTATCCCGTTAAGTCCTGAATAACATAGCCAAATTCCCATTTATAATCATTATGAATTTATTTAAATCCACTCACATTCTAAACATCGGAATAATTTCCATTTTTTCCTTTTAAACGATTTCCAAATATCCAATGATAGTTATTTCACTTTTTTTTACAAATATCATCTATATATTTAACTACTCAACTGATCCATTAGCATTGGTTCCTATTTCAAATCAGTTTGAAATTCCAATTCTATTTTTCAAAATAAAATTTCTTTTTCTACATCTCGAATTCCATTTTTAAATTCGAAAATATGTTACGTTGTTTAAACACCAAAATCCTAGGGCCAGGGTAATTCAACACAGTATAATCAATCATAGTATCTATCACAATGAATAACAACAATAATGTAAATGTTGAGGAATCCTATTGGATCCCTCCAACCTGTTTCCCTGCAATCACAGATGTTGATCAACATTAATTTCATATAAATATGAAATATCATAGTAAACAGAACTAACAATCGATCAACGATACAACTATATCATCTATTTCAACCAATTTTATCAACCATTCATCCAAACAACCATCCCACAGTACAACATTACTATAAATAAATTTAAAATTCGTTTATATAAAAATATAAATAAATCAGAGTAGTGAGTTTACTCACCTTGGTTCATTAATCGTTGAATAACGATAATTGTCTGATTTATTCGATCACCCATTTTATTTTCTTCGAAATTCCAATGAGCTCCAAATTATACCGAGCCATCTCAATAGCGTAGATATCGTTATTATGATTCCATCGGATCTTGTTTTACTGAATTCTGTTAACGAATTAAAAAGTTATCGACGTTACAAGTCTATAACTTAAACAGAAATAATTATATTATAAATAATGTCATTAGTTTAAGTTAATACTTAATTAATTAACCTAAATTTCGAGTTCAACTGGCCAAAGCATCTTCCCAAGCCCGATTATCTCCAGCAAAATATACAATCCCTCATTCAAACTTTATTCAACCACCTCCTTTCAATTATCTCCTCCGCGCTGTTGTCTCTGGTCACCAGAGGGTCAGACTCCATCACCCATGGCTGCGCCTCTCCACCTCCTCCACTCGCCAGAGGATTTAAACCCCCAAACATCCCCTATGGTGCCAAAAACGAACCACAATCGAACCACTTCCTTGCCAGATTACGGCCACCACCCATGTTGCTATCTCCTCCGACCAACTTGAATTCCTTACTCAGCCTCACACCCTTCTTTTCTTGGTTGGCAGCTCCAACCAATTCTGCCTCCTCCGCTTGTTATGGATTGAAACCCGAACTGCAACAGTTTGTGTTCGAACCCCTAACCTGGCTACAGGAGAAATGGTGTTACCAATTAACACAAGATAGAAGTTTATACTTCCAGCAAACCAGATATTGAAGTTTCAAAAATTATGTAATTATATTGAGTTGTTGTGGATTCTTGAAGTGGGAGATTTTCTGGTTTCTTTTTATGTTACTAGAAGAAGTCGAGATGAGGTAAGAATGGGGAGAGCAGAATGTAATCGAATTTAGGGATTTGTTTGTTTTCTCCTTTTTTTTTTGAAAGAGTTGGCTTGTAAAAAGTGAAGGAATAAGGATAGCGGAAATAAATAGAGAACAGATATGGCTTTGTGTAGAAGATTTTGGATGGATTCAGGGAGAAGGAACAGGTTGGCTTCAATGGAAAGGAACGACATATTATTTATTTATATTGTTTGTTTCGAAATGACTTAAAGTGTTTGCTGGGAAATCTTGTTTTGTTTTGTTTTGATTATAAATATATTTTAATATATGCCTGCTCTTTTGTTTTCCAATGGGGTAGGGATGAGATCGTCTGGTTTTATAAGCGAACAAATGTGGCTAGCAAGGGAAAAAAGTATGTGGGGTGTCAGAAGTTTCAATTTTTCTTTCTCTGCTAGCGTACTGCGTACACATGGTTTTTGCGAAGACATGTGCTTTTTTATTTCTAATTAATGTAAAGCTGCTTCCAGCCCGCAACTTTTGACCTATGAATGTAAATCTTTTGTCCTAGATTCACACTTTGAAAACGGCGTTAAGAATAGGATAAGGGTTTGGATAGAATTGAAAATGATGTATACGGATGGCACCCAGATTTTATAAAATCTTTGTTTGCACACGATGAAAGGAACAGTGCATAAGATTTCAAAGGATAAGGATTTGTATTGAGGATTTTGATTAGATTTGAAACCAACATTCTAAAAATATCTTATGGTTCCGCCTTCAATTAAAACAATGTGACCGACGTTTCATGATTTAACCTTTAACTTAAACACACCGAAATAAATTCTCGAAGTTAAATTCAAACATATGGATATATACATATACAATATAAATGTATAACCAATAAATAAAATCGATTTTTAAACAATTAATTTTATTGATATTAAATTATCATTATCGTATATATATTCAAACAGAGTTTTCATATAGTTTCAAAATAAAATAGTTCTTCCTCCAAATATTGAAATTTCAGGTTAAAACCATATTAATTCCACAATAAAATTCCTTTAATATATAAATAAACGAAATTTCATAGCGACTATTTGAAAAATCATACTTCGACACTGAATAAAATCTACAACATGAAAACTCAAATTTTCTCTTCTACTAGAAAAATATTATACAATAGATTCAGATGTTTCTTGTTTCAAAGAAATCCGACTTATATTGGATCCTATACAACTAATTAAATTTCAAAACGTTATATTACGAACTGTCGCGCCGCTGCAGCTCGTTTTATAGTTAAATTATAAATTTATACATTCAAACATCGTTTGAATAAATAAATTTCATATAGATTTCCATATATATTTCGAATCCAACATTTAAAACAACTTTAAATGTTGAAAATCGATTGGCTAAAAATTTGGGTCGTTACATTCCTCCCCCCTTAAAATAATTTCATCCTCGAAATTGCTAAATAGTAATGATATTATAACTCTAACTCCTCACTACCTACTTTGTTGGAATTCTATACTCCATATCTCCACATTCTGTTCTTACTCATAACCTTTAATTCTAATGTCGGTACCCGATCTTTTCTTGTTTATTCCAAATGATAGGCCCACCCATTTTGGACAACCCATTATCACGATCTTATATTTGCTCTCCTACATACTTCACATTGATTCAAAATAAATTCATCACTTTTCTTAACAAATCGGTTTTTCTAACTCCATATATTATCAATAAATCGATTCTCAATTATCAAAAATTTCTTATTAATTTTCTAACTCTTTAAATTTTCAAAAAAATTTGCCAGAGCCTCCCTTGCGTGGCACAATTGGTACAATCCCAACTCGCCTCTCTAGGCTCTCTTCAATTCAAAAGAAAATCAAAAAGCCAAGCAGCTTTCCCAATAGGCTCATAAAACCATCAACTCCAAGTGATATTATAGACATGTACCTTTCATCAAACATTCAACTCTATTCCTTCCTTTTGCTTTCATACAATACCTGCTCAACACATATATATATATATATATATATATACATACATATATATCCATTTCCAATTGGTTCCAAAATCAATCCAACTTTTAGTTTTCATTCCCTAATCAACTTTCTGATTAGTTCACTTCAATTCTATGATACCAAGTTGATTTCATTTCCAAAATCAATCCACTTATTCTGCCTGAATTAGAATTTTATACAATTCAATTTCATTCCACATCGTCCAATATATTCAACTTGTTACATAAGTCGAACTTCCTTTAATAATTTGAATCCAAACATTTCTCCTCGTTTAATTTCATGTTGGGTTATCCCTAATCCAGTCTGATTTCATTTAACTTAAGTTATACTTCATCCATTTGGTTTACTTTGACCATTTCAATTTATTTAACTTATGTATGTTAAATTTTAATTTTAGAATTTAAATTACCGGCTTTCATTTTAAATTCCTTTAAAATAATATAAATGAATGCAAATATTTATAACCATTTGCAACTCAAACATTTGAATTTAAAAACACTTGTTCATTTCAAACAAAATTCCATTAATAAATCTACTATGGTAGTAATCCATCACTTAGAAACTCGAAAATGAATACCGATATTGTCGCGATCCATTATCAGAATTATTTTTTTGCCACTGAAGTGATTTCAGTTCTTAATCACCTTCAAAATCCATTTAAACCATTTTTATTCAAAAATTCTTCAAGGCAATGTTATATTACTTTTAAAAATATTTCAAAAAATATTTATAAACAACCGGGATTTATATTCCAAATTCTGATCTGAATCCAATTGTAATTCAACTTATTTGTATATTTCATTTTATACAAATTCAATTTGGTTTTATATTACCATTTCAATACTATTATTCCATTTGATTATAATAACAATCAATATATCCATATATTATAATATTTCGAAAATTATTCCTTTTATATCAAAATAATTTTGGGCAAAATTATGTAATTTACCCATTTTAAAACAATACTGTATCGAATTGCTCTGTTCTAGAGTTTAGGAACATGTAATAAACCAAAAATCTGGGCCAGTTTAAAATTTTTATTTTGGCTATTTTAGCGAATTTTGAACATTTAAAATAGATTATTTTAAATAATATTGACGATAAATTAATTTTGAATATAATTAGAACGTATATATTATATACGTCATCGTTAGAATATAAATATTTATTTTAAATTATAAAAGGAATTGAAAATGGCGCGGTAGTTCGATAATTCGATTTCAAACTTCAATTGAATGTACCGGGTGCAAAACAATCCGGATTTTAGTGAAACCAAAAATAATACGATCTAATTGATGATATCTTTCCAACAAATCCGAATAATCAAATTTTCATAGCGGGAATCAAAAGATATGTCCAGTTGAAAATTCTGAATAGTCGCTATGAAATTCAAGCCCTTAAAAATGGGAATTTTGCAAACGACCTCGGATTTCGACGAAACCACTTTTGTTGGATTCGTAGTGTTAAATTATTGCTATATTCCAAATTTCATAATTTTTCGAATCAATATGAGAGCGTGGCAAAGGAAAATGCGTTTGACCAGTTTTAGTTGATTTTAATCGACTGGAAAATGACCATTTTTCTAACGGTCTCAGAATTCGATGAAACTAGTTTTGTTAGGACCGTATCGTCAATACGAAGCTAGAAAATATTTTTCTGGAATTTTTAAAGTTCGTATGTGACCCCGGTAAATTGAAATGCGCGTTCAAATTCAATATATAGAGTTATATGTTGATTTTGAAGGAAACTGATCGAATCCGCTTATGATACATATCCCATTGTGTTCAGAATGGGGGTAATTAGCTATGGACGACAGGCGGTGGGCCTCGTTTCGAGTTCGAACATATAAGTTGCTTTTTGAATTTAAAAATAAATTAAATAATATAAAATAATTAACTCCTCTCTCTCCCTCTTCCTTTAATTTCTGCCCCCCCCCCCCCCCGTTCGATTTAGTTCAATCAGAAGGAAAAAAAAAACAAATCCCTAAATCGCTCCGTCGCCCCACCTCGATCTCGCCATCCGCGCCTCCGCCCACCGCTCCGCCGCCGCCGCCGAGACCACTGAGCCGCCACCCCTCAACCGCGACGCAGCTCCGCCCCACCAGACCCGAACCCGCAACCCCCCCTAGCCTCGCGTCGACGCCAGTACCTCCCGCCACCCCGATGCAACCCCCTGGCGCCGCCACTGGACCCCACCTCCGCCGTGAAGACCACCTCCTCCGCCTTAATCCAAAAACTAATGAGCTCCATGTTTTTTTCTCTATTTTATTTTAGGAAAAAATATAGGGTTTTGATGATATGAATAATACCATAAAAGCTTAGGTTTTATATAGATAAAAATAGGATTTTTATACAGAAAAAGCTTAGATTTTATTTTAATTTTTATATATAAACAAAGTTGGATTTTTATCATAGCAAAGATTTAATTTTTTATAATAGAAAAGATTAGATCTTTAAACTATAAAAGATTTGATTTTTAAACTATGAAGGAATTTGATTTTTAACTTTGAAAATGTTTGATTTTTAACTAGAGAATGATCGGATATTTTACCATTGTAAAGACGATATTTTTATCATTATAAAGAAGCGATTTTTCATAGCAAAAAGAAATGATTTTCAATAATATAAAAGTTGAATTTTTATATTCATGAAGGAGAGATTTTTATTCGAAGAAAGGTCGAATTTTTAACAATGGAAAAGCGATATTTTTCATATTGAAAAGGCGATATTTTTCATATTGAAAAGGTGATATTTTTATTCGATGAAGAGTTATATTTTTATAACATGAAAGTTTATATTTTTAATAACGAAGAGATTATATTGTTAGTAAAGTAAAAATTCGATTTTTAAATTGAAAGTGAACAAATAAAAATGTTATTTTTATTTTAAAGACATCAGTATATAAAAATGTGATTTTTATATATGTAGTGACTACGGGCAGCGAAAGTGACAAAAGGCGAGAACAGTGAAGATTTCCTACATTAGAAGTGTCGTGGAGTTGGAATAGCTATCTGTGAGAACTTCTCACTCAAAATTTCTTTTTCTAGTTATATATATATACTAGGATGCAGACGGTGCTTAGCAGCACCCGACACCCGTCATCCACAGACCGTGGATGGCTTGTTTGTTTAATTGTTTGGTTGTGTAGTTGGTTAGATTATTTGGTTTGAATTGAATTGTTTGGTGAAATGGAATGGATTTGATTGATGTATGAATGGCGTGGGCCTTCACTAGTCCGGGGATAAGGCTAGGCCTTGTCCCGTTTCTAGTATCGTGCCGTTATGCCGCCGAAATTTTCTAAAATAAGTTAGAAAAATAAAAATATCATTTTTATTTTGTAAATGAACTGAATAAAAATTCATGTGTTAAAATAAAATATTTTATCGTTAAAAATATAATTTTTAACGTGAATGTGAACAAATAAATATTCATTTACAAACCGGACGGTTTGTTTATGTACACCTATTTGAAGGACATTGATTGGGATGATAAATTTTACACATCGCCCAACAGCACAAATAGAAAAATCTATGATTGTTGATTTGAAACCCCACACGGGTATTGGGATAAAATACGACATACACTAATCCCAATAATTAGTTGTATGTCGATCGATTGATTGACAGGCTGTTATAAGCGTTAGATATCTATATTTGATGCTTATACAGTGTAGTGCACTTTGGATGATGGTTGATTATTTATCGTTGTTATTATATACGTGTGTTGTATGGAATCCATATAATTAAATTTATATGGTAATTGATTGGGCCTCATTCCAATCTAGAAAATAAAGAATATTATAAAATAAAGGTTCATGTGTTGACAGTACTCATTCGTTGAGATTAGTCATGTGTTGAACGAAATATTTTAACAATAAAATTTACATCTTTATCTTTATAAAATAAAGGTTCATGTGTTGACCGTACTCATCCGTTGAGATTAGTCATGTGTTGAACGAAATATATTGAATAACAAAAATAGTCACACGTGGACAATACTCATTCGTTGAGATTAGTCATGTGTTGACAGAAGTATAGTTTCACGTATTGAATAAAATAAATATTCATTTGTTGAATAGAATAACGGAATTATTGAAATATGTAAAGCCGTGTTGATTAGAGATGCGCTATTTTGACGTTAACGATATTTATATCGATTATATTCGTTTTTACAATTTGAATTGAATCGAATAGAAAACCAATTTGAATTGAACCGAATAGAAAACCGATTTGAATTGAATCGAATAGAAAACCAATTTGAATTGAATCGAATAGAAAACCAATTTGAATTGAATCGAATAGAAAACCAATTTGAATTGAATTGAATAGAAAACCAATTTGAATTGAATCGAATAGAAAACCGATTTGAATTGAATCGAATAGAAAACCAATTTGATTTGAATTGAATATATAACCAATTTGATTTGAATTGAATATATAACGAATTTGATTTGAATTGAATATATAACGAATTTGATTTGAATTGAATAGAAAACGAATTTGAATTGAATAGAAAACGAATTTGATTTGAATTGAATAGAAAACGAATTTGAATTGAATAGAAAACCAATTTGATTTGAATTGAATAGAAAACAAATTTGAATTGAATAGAAAACCAATTTGATTTGAATTGAATTGAAAACGAATTGAATTGAATAGAAAACGAATTCGAATTGAATTGAATAGAAAACGAATTCGAATTGAATTGAATAGAAAACGAATTCGAATTGAATTGAATAGAAAACGAATTCGAATTGAATTGAATAGAAAACGAATTCAAATTGATTTGAATAGAAAACGAATTTGAATTGAATTGAATAGGAAGTTGAATTGGTTTTGAAAACGAAATTAAAACGATTTATAAAATTCGTTTTAAAAGGAAATCAACGAAATATATATTATATATATTTTATATATAATATAATGGCCTGAATAGAACGCGCCGCGCTGCGGCAGTTCGCGAATTTCGACCATTAGCTTCGAACGGACATTACGGGAGATCCGACCGTCGGATTCTCCTAAAACCGGAACCGTTGGGTTCGTATTGAAAAGAGCTTTCTAAAGAATATTAGAAATTTGAAATCTAACGGTTGGATTTGGAGATATGTCCAAATCAAATTTGGAAAAGGTCGCTGTAAGTGCAGTTCGATGGCCATTGATGGAAATCAACTGTACGGGCCTTGATAAAATTATTAAAAATATCAATAATTTGTGTAAAATCATAAGAAATGATTTGGGAAAAATTAGGATGAAAAACTCCATATTTGAAAAGATAAAAATAGATTTTTATCGAAATGAACTAGTTTTGAACTAAAATTAAAACCCATTTATTTTTAAATAAATAAATTGGATTTGAAATGGGTTGTAAATAGAATTGATTTGTGGGTTTATCGTGAAGGGTGTTTTACATGACACTTGTTCTTTAACCCGATAATCAATAGAATGTGATTTGGGTTTGTCGTGAACTGTGTTTTAAATGACATTAGTTCTTTAACCCAGAAAAAGGAGTTTTAATGAATCTGCAATTAGATTGAAATGTGAATTGATAATCTAAATTATCAAATTTGGAAAATAAGCGAGAATGGAGTATCACCAGTTTGGCTCCAAAGCGATAGTTAAATCTTTAATTAGATTTGAACGTGAAATGGTAATTAATTTTACCGATAACACCGTGGTGTTAGATATGGAGTATTACCAGTTTTGCTTCATGGGATGAATAGGTTGGGATTGGGAAATAAAATAAATAATTACTTCGGTATGGTTCGCTAATCTCGACTAGTTTGGGAAAACCATAATTTGGTTTGAAATGACATCCAAAGGAAGATTAAAGGATAAATTTTAAAGAATTTATCTTGGATAAAATTAATGGGAACCTTTCCCTAAGAATTGAGAATATGAATTGGAATGAGGCGTATGTTGTGTTTGTGTAACATTTGTTTTTAATATACGCGGGTTGTTCGGAAAGGCTGGGTTTATACCCATTCTGAATAACCGATTCGACGATATGTCGAAGATGAAGACGGTGGTTGAAGACCGGAAGTCTTCACATCGTTTGGGTGATTACTGATGATCTTGATTGGGCTGTACACCCAAGATGAGGGAATCGGTTGGTGGTCGTCCAGACGTACTTGGAGATGGATGGATATGTGAGGAAAGTGCCTCCGGTTTCGTTCAGACCCAGAACGAACTTGTAAATGGATTGTGTGTCTGACATTGGATTTTATTCTGTGTTGATTGATTTCTGTTAAATATATATATCTGTTTGGCGGCGGAGAATTTATTCTCTTGCTTAACGCCCTTCTCTGAGACGTATGAGCTTAGAGGTTATATAACGATAGATATCAATTGCATGACATGAATTGCCTGTGTGGCACGCTGAGTTGCATCGATCAAGGCTTCTGTTGAAAAGCAAAGTCTTGTGGTTGATGATCAAAGCACGGCCTACGTGGCATAGCTTTGTGTATAGCGTGAATTCGCGAGCCTCACATCTCGGTATGAGTTAAACAGAGGATACAAACCGCTGGGAGAACACGACGTTTCTTTCTAGCTTTGGTGGTGTCAGTGACTTACCAGGCCTGACATTTATATACTTTTCACCTTTGTGGTTATTGGAATGAGGCGTCTCGATTATAGGTCTGTAAGGACTGGGAAACGTGTGTTTAGGAATTGCCAATCCTCAAATGTAAGAGAGGACTGGCCCAGCCGATCCAGGGTTACCCAGAGTGCGTAGTCCTGAGACATTTGCTAGAGTGTCTCGAAGCGGAGAGGAGCTTGCCCCTTGCCTCGACTCATGACGGAAATCCAATTTCCAATACATGTATTTCGGCTTTATTTGTAGAGCCTAGTATGGCGACATAATGGTATGGGGCACTTATGCCGTCTATGATTTATATTTATGATTGAAATTGTTTTGACACTATACACTTATTATAGTATCAAATGATCTGTTTTAAACGTACCAAGCATGTTTGGCTGTTATATGGTAAAACCCTATCCTCCGGCTTGCGTTGCATTGTGTGATGGGACCTGGGTCTTATAATAGCTTCATTTTTCGAAAAAGCATTGCACTGTTTATTCTATGCACTGGTATTCTTGGGAGAAAACCCGTTCCGTGTTATACGACGTGGTCCCTTGAATTACTCTCTTTTAAAGTAAAGTTTCAAATAACTGTTTTAGTTCTCACACCATTCACATGACTGACCTGGAGTTTATTGTTTTAACCTAAACTCTGGGTGCCCCTATTTTCTACACGGGCAGCTAGTAGTTTTGGTTTTGCAGATTTATATTCACAGGATCCTGGTTTACAGCTGGGATGATGCTCGGAAAGCTCTGTATCCATGTATTAATTTCAGTTGTGTTTTATATTGTTTTTCCGCTGCTGTGTAATTTATTGTAATCTCTGATATTCTTCGAATGTAATTTATTCAATTATACTATGTATATTCTTGTATCTGATGGAATTGTTGTAATAGCAACGAAATGTTCTTCCATCTGCATTCTATTTTGCCGTGTTCTCAAACGACAAGGGGTTTCGAACGGTTTTGGTCGGTTTAACGACTGATTCAGATCGAGCGAAATTCCAAGCCATCACAGAACACCTATCGATACAGTTGTACATTATGTTCCCGACCAGAATTCATAAACCACTCAACAAACCAACCGATACAATATAAAACAACTTTATATCAAATCTACAAATACGCTATCTCAAAAATATACTCATACTCAATCTAGGTTATTAATACCCCATCTCTATTGAGTCACGCAAGAGAGCCAAGGTTATCATTCAACCTACAGCTCTGATACCAAATGTAATGGCCTGAATTTCTGTACTCTTTGAGTCGACTAATAACACCACACGTTCAATCTGAATTGCACAGAAATACGAATCATTATTAGAAAGAAGTTAGAGGATGAGAAATTGAAAGAAATATTAGAATATAAGAAAATGAAGATCACAAACTCACAAGGGAACGAATAAAATATATTAGATAACATAAACTTTGAAATACAATTCAGTAACTTTATATACATAGCATCGTCAAAGCACAACAGTTATTTCTGGAACAGTTATAAACACCTGTTTCTAGATACGAACATCATACACAGTGGAAAAATATGATAGTCTATAGCTAGCTGGTGAAGCCTCCTACTTCAAACTCCTTCAAGTGAATCTGTAAAATCCCGACTACTTGACTGTCCGTACAAATAATGGCACCCAAGAGTTTAGGGAAAACAAAAAAATAAACTCTGGGTCAGTCATGGGACTGGTGTGAGTAAACTCCAACCATTTGTTTAATTTTCAAAATCCTTTCGAAAGAAATGACAATCGTAAGACTGATCCACACATAAAGACGAATGGTTTTTACCTGACGATAACCAAAAATATTTTTGATATCAAATCCAGTGATATTACAATAGTGTCTAAATCAAATAAATAGAAATCTAGCGGAACACTTGCATCTCACGCTCCATATATAATATTAAATCAAAAACCGCAGGGCGCTTATTGGAGATTGGATTCCGACTATAACAAGGTATGGAACCACCCTCCGATCAGTGTAATCTAGAGGGGATACACTTGGGTTCAACAAGAACATCTTGCAACCCGCCCACACATGGCTAACCACTCATTTAACTTGAGTGTATCGAGCATATTATCACCAACGGTTGTGATCAGCAACCGTTACCGAAAGCATACGACAACGAATATAATAAGGAACAAATGAAATTTCTCCAGATCCGGTGATAATATCCCTAATGGGAATAACCTACATGGCCATGCTGCCTGTCCGATTTCTGTCATTTCCCGGTTGATGAGTCTTGAGGTCACGATTAACTTTTAGAACATCTTGCCACCATTTACTTTAAATACCACCTTGTCAGACCCTCGTCATATACGTTGTCCTGGCACTGGAAAAACCGAGGGCACCATTCCATCAATTCATCTTGGGCAATTTCTACCTAGGAATAATAGAAGAGCCCTTGCATTTTACTCCGTCTTCAATTATCTCCAGCATAAGTTGATTCCACTACACCATAATGGCCATTTGGTAACTCTTATTTTTTTCAACTGCCAACACTTATATGTGTTGTAGACTAGTGACACTAATATGTGTTGCGGTAGCAAAAATGTGTCACCAAAAATGTGCCAACACTTCTATGTGTTGTTATGCCTGGTCAACTCTTCTTTTCTAAGGGCAAAAGGGTAAGTTCTCAACCATAACCTAATCGGTACCTCAATCTTTCTCCCTCAACGCTTATTCTCTTTACGGCCGCGTCATAACCAAATAAAAAAAATTGAAGAACTGATATCAGCGATCTCTCTCTCTAATTGAAGGATTTTGGAATTCTCAATTCGGTAATAGTCTCTCAGATCCTCTCTCCATCTATTTCTCAATCATCTCTCTACCTGTTTCTCAATCATCGACTTCAAATTGGGGCTCCTAGGAATCACGATAATTGGGACTTCGAATTGGGGCTTTTAGGAATCACAAATCGGGGCTTCTAGGAATCACGATAAATTGTTTAATTATTTCCAATATATGTAAGTTTCAATCTTTTTTTTAACAGTCGATTATCATACTTTATATTTAATGTTATTTTTCCATCATAATTTTGAATAGACGACAGAAGGAGGGAAAAGGGGAGAGTGAGAAAGATGCGAATGCGAATAATATTATTTTAAATTTGCTTAAAATGAATATGTCATCATATTTAGGTATTGGTATTCTCTTATGCGATTTGCCATTTAGTTTGCTGGTGTTGCCTTGTGTGAAACTCATTTTATCTTATATAAGCATAGACAACCATTATGTCATATTTACAAGTACATATCTAATGTAACAATCTTGTAGAGAACAATTTTTTTTAATCAATTGCACAAGTTATATTTAGGGGGCATAAGAGACTAAACAAGTTGTGTGGTTAACACGCTACCTAATTTAAGGGTTGATATAGTTGCATATTTCAGGGAATGTATTACAGTTGATGCTTTTTTCTTGTTGAAATTGTTGTGTTCTGAAAACAATTTATTACTGTGTAATGTTTAAGTGCAAAAGAGGATCATGTGGCTTCTCTTCATGTTGCTCAGATGATGTACTTCACTCTGGTCTCTGCAGCCGCACTTGGGCCTCTGCATTTCAACTTAGAACAAGCTAGGATGCTTTTCAAATTATTTTGGAAAGACACTTTTTTTGTATCTACTGTTGTTTCGGTTGCCCTTATAGCAGGATTCATTTCTATGCATCTGTTGAGGTAAACAAAATATTTTCAGTTTTATGAAAATAACGACAAGTCGTTATCAGTTTTAACTGTTTCCTCCTTTGGGTTCTCTTAAAGAGTGATAATTCTGTATCTATTGCACTCTTGGTTGCATTACAAACTTGTTTGTTCTGAAATTCGAAATTTGCGAAATTGGAAAATTTCTTCGCTCAACTATCAGGGAATATTTAGTGTAATGTAGTTATTGCGCCATTACGCTATTGTCAAATAAACAGTGTTCAACATCCATTATTGCACATCTGGACACTTTAGCAAAGGTTTAAACTTAAAAACACCATCTAGTCTTTTGTGTATTATTCTTGAAGATATCATACATGTTATTGCATTCCTTTATGGATGCAAAAATATATTGGTACTCATTTTGAAACCTAGTATTTCCGTCTGGTAGATTACAGACCCTAACTAACCATGTTCTATTTGTCGATACAGCATAGAACACAAGTATCTTATAGCAGACATCCAACACTATACCTTTTATGTATGGTGAAAATAATCAAATCTCATAAATATCTACTCATTCCAGTCTACATCTATTCCAGTCACCTGTTTTTGGAGGAGTACAAAGTTCTACTGCCCAAAAAGTTGAAGCTTCGGGTGAAGATGCAGATGAAGGTTAGATACAAAAATCTGTCATCGCATTTGTCTGTATATTTTGAAATGTTAAGCTGCCGACATTTCACTGTGTTCTAGCATCTGTTACATTTACATAGAAAAATCATTTCTATACTTGTTTCCTTCTTTCATTTGATTTCTCATGATAGTTTGATACACCCAGATTTTATGCAGAGATAAATATTGCATGGTGAGGACCATCAAGTAATATTTAATTGGATTATTTGCTTGGTTGATTTACTGCAAGTTACAAGTCATATGACCACCTTATTTCTATTTGTTGAAATTTTCTTATTGACATAGTTTGTTCAGACAGTGTTAGTAGGATACATAGGAGGGAAAAGGCATATTTTATGTTTTTATCATATGATTATGCAACCATGTAAGCATTGTTATCTTTAGTTTTCGAGCAAAAAGGCCGGGAAAAAAAATTTGGATTTCACTAATCTTTGTAGTTGCAACATCTTTGATGTCTCAGTTTTTTGTTTTTATTACTCAGCGTATTAAAAGACAGCATGGTGTTGGGCGATGCGGTGATAGCGTCTGGGGCAAAATAGGCATACCATTGTTTTTTCTTGGCTGTTTAGGCAAAATAGGCATACCATCATTTTGATGACCAGGTATAACGCTTCCTCTAGTTCAATTTTATACATTTTTTAATAATCGAAAGCTCTTTTTTTTTTTGAAAATTTAATGTTAATTTATTCTTAAATCAGAAGCAAATTCATTTATTCTCACAGCATGACCGTGGATTTCAGAGGCAATCAGTGTTAAGATTCCCTCTATATAATCCGCTGGTACTTTTAGGTAAAATAATCGACAACAATCAAATTTTGTCAATCAGAACGACGTTCATCAAAGTAAGGTTTCCTAATATATACTAAAGGGATTTGACGGCTGCTACTTTTTGGAGATCGTTTTTTTATTTTTTAGGTTTTTCTGCTGAGTTATCATTTCGCTAATCATACCACTAAGTACTACTAATTTGCATTTAACTATTAACTTATTAACACTAACTTTTAGTTATTTTAATTGGGTCAGATTTATAAACACAAATTATGTGATGCTAATGAGATACATGATACAAGCAAGAGGATGAGGATGGAAGGGAGGCGAGGAGATTCCTGTCAAATTGATATGGGTGTGGAAGGCAATGATATAGGTTACTCTATCAAAAAGTAACACTCAGTTTTGAGTAACATGGTGTTTGAGCCTAGTTTTTACGCAAATAATATCACTCAGACTTGTGGGATCATTTGAAGGTATTGCACTTGAAATTTATTGAATATAATAATTTTTGTAATAACAACTTTTATTTATGTATGATGATGAAATACTTATAAAGTTATAATGCAAATCAATTTTGAGTATAATGCAACACAATACTTTTTACTATGCAGGTAAAATTATTAAACAACAAATGAATAGCGAGTACTTTGCAAGTTAGTTTTAATTCAATGCAAGTGGAATTTAATACCATGTAAATAAATTCTGAATTCAATGTAACACTACATGCTTTGTGAATCCAACATTTTCTTCACTGTTAGAAATTTTATATAATCAAGGCATCTCTAACATCGGTTCATCATATATAAACATAAATAGTGGATAGTTTACTGAATCACACACTGACATTGTTTTATTGCATTATCCTTTTAATTAAAAAGTGGATGCAAATGCAGCTTATACATTTAGGATTTCAAGTGACTACAGTTAATTGGGACCACATTGATAATATGGAATTAAACTACATTTTGAAGGATATGGACCAAATGGTGCAATCATACATTATCGGCCCCTACCAGAAAGTTGCAGTGTTGTTGAAGACAGAAACCTTTTCCTATTAGACAGCGGTGGTCAATATATTAATTTGTGCAATGGCATTTATTGATTTGGAAAATGATAATGTAAATATTGCACTAAACCTACTAGGCTGACGTTAAATCAAATTCCTTATATTATAGGTTAGTACCCTCTCATGAAATGATTAATGTAACTTATTTTGTTTTTCACATTTCATTATTTTGTTGCTTTGCTCTAAGTTGATGCATGTTGTCCTTGTTATATAAGTTGTTTGAGTGGGCCTTTTCTTAATAGTCAAGCTTGCACTAGTCAGGGCCAGTTTGAAGACGAGGGTTGCCCTAGGCGGGTTGACAAAGTAATCACAAAACCGGCAACTTGTAAGTAAAAAAAAGAAGCAAAAGTAGCAGCAAACAGCCGATGGAGCTTACTGAATCACACACTGACATTGTTTTATTGCATTATCCTTTTAATTAAAAAGTGGATGCAAATGCAGCTTATACATTTAGGATTTCAAGTGACTACAGTTAATTGGGACCACATTGATAATATGGAATTAAACTACATTTTGAAGGATATGGACCAAATGGTGCAATCATACATTATCGGCCCCTACCAGAAAGTTGCAGTGTTGTTGAAGACAGAAACCTTTTCCTATTAGACAGCGGTGGTCAATATATTAATTTGTGCAATGGCATTTATTGATTTGGAAAATGATAATGTAAATATTGCACTAAACCTACTAGGCTGACGTTAAATCAAATTCCTTATATTATAGGTTAGTACCCTCTCATGAAATGATTACAAAACATCATGACAGCGGCGATGGGGACAGCAAAAAAAACGAACAAAGAGGGAAAAAAGGCAAAAGAACAAGCAGACAGTGGATAAAGTAGAAGAAATTGCGAAAACGATGACCATGGTGAGATTTGAACACCGCACCTCAAGTTACAACTGCAAACACACAACCAACTGAGCTGTAACCACTTCTACATCAAAGCGTAGTTGCCTCGGTATAAAATATATCTTCTAATCACAATCGCCACCATAGCCTTCACCACCTCCGCTGTTGCTCTCCAGCGCTGGGTTGCCCTCTTCGGCCGTCTAGGTAGCCTAACCCTAAAACCGGGCCTGACACTAGTTCACCGATGATCAATTATTTTCAGTTTCAAAAGTCATTTAAATGGTTAACAAATAAACATAATGACAAATTTTGTTTTAATCTAGGGTGTATCTCTATTCTAAATATCTTGTACTGTCTTAAATGGTATTGTAAAACGGTGTTCATGCGATTTAATGAGCAGAATAGATGTTATATTAGGAACATCCCATATAATATCCCGGATATATGGTAAAATGATATATCAATGCCATTACCAACACGATGAACGTAGAAAAAACTTAAAATACTAGATTGAAGTAATGTTTATTAAGTCTATCAAATTTTCATGATTTATTTTCCAAGTCTTAGTTTCTAATTTAGTTTCCAATTTTTAAATTTTGATAACATTTCAAGATAAATTTTTAATTTTCACCGTCAAATCAGAAAGTTGTGCAGGTATACAAATGCTTGAGATTTAAATGTCTAGATAAATTCCAAAGAACTGAGTATCCTATAAATAAATTTAATTTCCATTTTGTAATAATGCTTCAGGCATGGCGCATCTTCTGAAATTCTCTCACTTTTTCCATGATTGTACATCATTTATTGAATTGATTGTTTGCTGTAATTAATTTGTTTCCAAAAATTGACTTCTTAATTGCATTGCAAAGTATACAAATTGATTCATTTTGAATTGCAGAGGTAATTAAGCATTCAAATTAAATATGATAATAGTTTTTATGAGTATCCTTTGCCATATTTGGTGCATATTCCATTGACACTAGTTAATGAGCTACCAGTAATTATTTTTTCCAAATTCGGAAATTGTTTAAACTTTTGGATTTGGGTTCATTATTGAGTGATTTGATAATGAATATTTGGTTTTAAATAAGTCAGTTACCATTTTTCTCATTTAATTCTTTCCCCTAAATAGATTACAACAAATAAGTCAGGAACCATGTTTCTACAAATAGTTTATTTAGTGTCTGCGAAAGAACAAATCAATCTTATATTTATGCAGACATCAAATATGTTATTTGAAATACAAAATTCACTCTTATGACTGCTTTTGTTTTTATTTCTCTTCATTCTCATCTCATTTTGATAATGAATACTTGGTTTTAAATAAGTCAGTTACCATTTTTCTCATCTAATTTTTTTTTTCCCCTAAATAGATTATAGCAAATAAGTCAGGAACCATGTTTCCACAAATAGTTTATTTAGTATCTGCAAAAGAACAAATCAATCTTTTATTTATGGAAACATCAATTCTGTTCTTTGAAATACAAAATTCAATCTTTGGCTGCTTTTATTTTTATTTCTCTTCATTTTCATCTCATTTTTGATATCTCATTGATTCAAGGTAGTATTATGCAGTTTTACCCTTGACCATATTTGAATCTTAGTTCAAAATTGTAACAGCACGCTAAATTCTTTGAGAATTTACATTTGACAATGTTAGACAGGTTTTTATAAACCTAAGAGCTACCTTAATGTTTTTACTGAGTTGATTTTTTTAATGGGTTTCACCATTTGGTTATTGATCATAACATCGCTGACAATGTGACTGCTAAAAACAAGGTGGTGATATTGTAGAAGGATATGGGCTGTGCAAACTTCTTTTCTCTCATTAGAGGTATGCATTATGCTTCATTTGCTGTTATAAGGATTTAGCCTGAGAAACTGGTTAAACGAGTGAAGGGTTGATTAGAAGATCAAGATTTTGACAATATTTATCATTCATAAAAAAATACTGGCAGATTTGTAAATAGTTTACTGTTTATTGTTAGTAGTACTTAGTTTATTGTTTTATCTCCCTATATAGGTCCATTGTTTAGAAAGACAGTTGCGGATTCTAATGCCCCGGTGCAAGAAAAGGTGCTTGATGTTTTGATTGCATTTTTGAAAGCAGAAGATGCTGATGTTGGAAGGCAATCATATGCATTGCAATGTGTAGTATGGTATTAAGCAACATCAATATTTTATTCTTTTTATGTTCAGGTATGCAAAGGAAAATGCATCTTCGCACTTGACGCTCTCTTCAGTTTCTCATAAGTCTGCTCATAAATCAGTTTCACAAAAATCAGGTAAAACTAGCATTAGTTTTTTTGCATGGCAACTTCTTTCATTTAAATCCATCAGTTTCAACAAAATCGACTTTTTCTAAAGGAATAAATATGTTTAAATTAGAGCAGTTATTGGTATTTTTCTCATCATGGATAAATCAGTTTCAACAAAATCGACTTCTGTTTATTTCATGCATATTTGCCCTACCTTTTTCATAGTATTTATTCTGACAATAAAAATTTCTTTTGTCGATTATAAGGCATCCCAATCAAGCACCAGCTAAGGATTATAAGATTTTAGGTGATCATGAAGATCGTGTATTTGGAGCCTTCGTTGTTGTTGCAATCATAGCAACTACATATGGGAATGGGATCATTTCTGAGATTCAGGTTTATTTCATTTTAATATCAGCAAATATTTCACTTAAACTTCAAAGGAAAAATCATAACCTCACAGTATATGCATCACTATGTTAAGTGTGCAAATATTTGCAACTAATCTGAAAATTAATACAAATTTTCATTAAAACATCAAATAAATTAAATGATCAAATATATATTTTTAATCATATGCTTGGTTCTCATTCACATGGCTTAGCAGGTCCACTAATAAATTAGAAGCATCATTTGAAGCATGTGGTCAACTCACTTAAGGTACGTTATAGTTCACATTGAAGTCTATTATCCGAGATCATTTTATGCTTGGCATTCAGCTAATAAAAATCCTGTGTTTTTTCTTCTATAATATATCAAAGCTGAGTGAGCTTACGTGCTCAACTTGGCAAAACTGGGCTCGCGTGCTCAACTTGGCCAAACTGAGCTGTCGAGCTCAGCTTGGCCAAACTGAGCATACTAGCTCAGTTTGTCCAAAACTGAGCACGCGTCGCTTAGCTTGGGCAAACAGAGCTAGTGTGCTTAGCTTGGGCAAGCTGAGTTCGCATCTCAGCTTGCCAAGCTGAGCTCGCGAAGCTCAGGTTTACCAATCTATGGTTAACCGAGCTTGCGGGCTCAGTTTTGGCCAAACGGGGCTCGCAGTCTCAGCTTGGCCAAACTGAGCTCGCAGGGGCGAGCTCACTTGTCCAAACTTAGCATGCTTGCTCAGGTTGCCAAAATTGAGATCGCGTGCTCAGTTTTGCCAAACTAGTTTTGCTATCATGGCTAGATGATGAACTAAAATATTCAAAAAACCAAGCTTTGAAGCAAATTATATGAATTTGATCTCGAAAGTTAAACTAAATTTGGGAAGTGATAATAATAACAGTAAATGTTGGGATGAATAATTAATAAAAACATCATTGTGTATTTAAAACATCAAAATACAATGCAGTAAGATTTCCAGTAACTTAAAGTGCCGAGCTTGGGAAAAAAGTTTGAAGTAGAGTAAAATAGAATTATAAATTATGAGGAACTTATATATTTTAAATTCTAGTTTAAGGTTTAGTGAATGGTATTTATTGGATAAGAGGAAGTAAAAGTTGAGTTGATGACGTTCAACATTAAAAGTGTAACAACCCGTATTTTCAATAACCTGTAATAACATAAATCGAGGCAGAATTTAATTCTAAAATGGGAATCAAGGGAAACGGGCTATGCCATTGTGTTCGTCTCGGAAAAATACGCGAAATAGAGTCCGAGTTTTCGAAAATCGGAGTCCGTATGACCAAGATATGGCCTCGCGAAGTTTCACGAAAATTCCCAAATTAAAGTATACTTAATTAAGTGAAATGGGTTGTGTAGATATATATATATATATATATATATATATATATATATATTGATATATATATATATATATAATTGAAAATTTAATAAATAAATATGCAAAAATGCTCAAAACAGCGAATTGGGAGAGGGGAATAACCGAACCGGCCGATTTTTGAAGTCGACCCGAGCCCGCTGGGTCGACTAGGGGTTAATCCAGGGTGTTTGGCTGTCAACCCGTGGGCCGATTCGCTCAAGTGCAGATTTTGCATTTGAATGGTTCTCATGGTCCATCTTTAATCTAAAGGCCCTAGATGGTTCCTACACTTGACTTCTTCCCCAAGACATGCTTTGATGGCTTGGATTGAATCTAGGGTTAATCCTATGGCCTAAAACACTTGCCTAATCTATAAATAAGACCCTAACCTACCCTAATTCATTCATAATTAAACCTAGTGACTAAACTATGGCAAAATGCTAGCTCTCATGGCCTCCACTAATTTTATGAAGAGGGTTGCATACTAATCACTCTCTAATCAACTTCTAATCCCTTCTTAGCATCTTAATCTTCTTCATTTGGTGTTCAAAGTTGCTAGTTGTGAGTTTCTATCACTTTGATGATCTTTTGGTAAACTAATTAGATGAGATGTGATGAGATTTATGGTTTTGTATGTGGGTTAATGAGCTTTGAATCATATGATATGATGTTAGCATTAATCTTATGTTTATGCATGTTGAGTATGTAAGCTTATGCAAGTTTAATATGATGTATGTTATGTTTGCATGATGCTAAATATGCAAGTTGTGGGCTATGTAATCATATGCATGTTATGCAAGTTCATGGTAATATGCTATGCAAGTTACATGTTTGTTAATATGCAAGTTACATGTTTGTTAATATGCAAGTTACATGTATGTAAATATGCAAGTTACATGTTTGTTAATATGCAAGTTACATGTTTGTTAATATGCAAGTTACATGTATGTAAATATGCAAGTTACATGTTTCTTTATATGCAAGTTACATGTTTGTTAATATGCGAGTTACATGTATGTAAATATGCAAGTTACATGTTTATTAATATGCAAGTTCATGATGACACATTATGCAAGTCTATAAGCTAATATGCAAGTTTGTTATGCAAAATGAATATGTAAGTTATGTGACATATTATATGCAAGTTATGTGACATGTTATGCAAGTTCATATGCAAGTTATGTGTTTGTTAATATGCAAGATGGCACCTTTGAAACATGTTCATTCATATGCAAGTTGACACCTTTTATATGTGTTATATCATGAACGAAATTACGTGGGAACGATGGGGTAATTAAATGCATAAGTTAATAAGATTGTGTGAAATTAATATAATTATGCATAACACAAAATAAATAAACATAGTATGGGAATTTGCCTATTTGGTTAGGTGTACCCATACTATGTGTTGGGAATTTACCTATTGAGTTAGGTCTACCCCATGGGAATTTACCTATTAAGTTAGGTCTACCCATGTTAAGAAAACTTGATTAATTAGGGATAATTAATATAAAATTATGAGGGTGATTAATTAGGTGTAATTAATTGACTAAGACACGAGGTTGGACTCAGTTGTAGCGTAAAACTGCCCGGACCCAACCGGCTTAACCAGTTGCTACAAATGTTAGCCCAATGTGAGAGGTCTTAGGCACAAACTAAATACGTAATTAATGTAAAGACACGAGGTTAGACTCTGTTATGACATAAGGCTGCCCGGACCCAACCGGCTTAACCAGCGGTCATAAAAGACAGTCTAATGTGAGAGGTCTTTACAAAGGTTACGTTCTTAATTAATTAATTAAGAAACACTTAACCACATTAGCATGTAGAGGGACATGAGGGGTTAAGTGGGTGCCTCGGGTGGCATGAGAAAATCTAGTGGTTGCCTTGGGTGGCAATAGAAAATACGATTAGAATACTTAACCAAAATAGAACATGTAATTAAAACATGATTAAAGGGTTAAGTGGGATATACTAGAAAAAGGGACAAGCTTAGGTGGGTAGCTTGTGGAGGCCCATTTCAACCAGTAACCCATACGTATCTTTGTGGGCTCGACCCATGTCGAGGACGGGACACGCATACTGGGCTTGACTGTAAGAGGCAAACGGGTTAGCGGTGGCAACGCAAGTCCAACGGGCTTCATATGCGTGAGTGGGCCCGGGCTGGTAGGTAAGCCGTTGTTGCATCGAGTAGATATAAGCCGTGCACCTTTAGTTTCATCAGGTTGCCACATTGGGGAATGATACATCCCACGGTGGGGCCAGCACGGGTATCTACGTTAGGGAGCCGATCGAATGGGAAGTAGTGTGTACACCTAGTGGATTGTAGGGCCCCGTGGCGCCTACTTGGTCACCTAGGGGTACGCAGGTACTAATTAGTAAATTTTATAAGTCCTTGGGTGGGATCAACCTTTAAGTTAGGAACGACTGGTGTGGTGCAGTTTAGTAATTTACCTTAGGGAGGGTAGATGCGTCTTTATCCTTTATCTTCGTTTAGTTGACTGCTTAGGGTAGCCATTCATCCCTATATGTTACCGTATATCAGTTTATGTCTTCTCTGGTTACTTTAACGATTGTATTGTTAAAGTTATAGGACTCGCTCAGACTTATGTCTGACCCTGTTGTTTTTATCTTTTTCCCAACCCTCAGGTCCTACGGTGGATCCTAGCAGTAGTGGAGCTTGATCGGATTGCTGTTCCAGTCTTTAGGAGCTTGGATAGATGTAAAGCTCCAGTTATCCAGTTATCTTTTCTTTTGTTTGGCTATTGTATGAGAGTGGGATTATGTACTTCTTTATTTTGATGGATATTGTACTTGACCTTTATTGTGGTTTTATGATGTAACCAGACATGTTTTACTTCCGCTGTTATGAGATGATGTTTTAAAATTTCAAGTACTATTTAT
Organism: Allium sativum; assembly: GCA_030737875.1. Lineage (NCBI taxonomy): Eukaryota > Viridiplantae > Streptophyta > Magnoliopsida > Asparagales > Amaryllidaceae > Allium > Allium sativum. The sequence continues at coordinate 201,922,620 of CM060926.1, read as the reverse complement.
ATCTGTCTTGTTGTAATTTTTCTGTTCTATATTCACTAAAATACTCCACCGATGCTATGGCATTCCCTTAGTGAGTGATCATAGCGGGAGTGGGGTGTTACACGTGGTATCAGAGCTTAAGGTTACCAGAACAGATAAAATTTTTGAGAAAAACTACTTTCTAAGAGTATTTTCGAAGAAAGTATTTTTAAAAGCATGTCTTCTAAGAGAAAAAGTTTTTGAAAAAGAAAAGCATAATCCCCAATAGCCATATCTTTATCTTTCGGAATCTCCTTTTTGAATCTTTCCTCTTTCGTTTCAGCATGGCTGAAGATCTTAACATCCCGGAGGGTTTAGTTATACCACTATGGTATAGGAGGTTGCAAGAGGCTAGGGCCGCGGCTGCGGGTCCGGCCAATGCTACTACACCAGAGACAACCGCTCCTCCTCCTCAGCCTAGAGTGGATAATTTTGCTAAGGTTTGCAAGGAGTTCAAGGCTATAGGAGGAAAACCTTTTCTTGGTTCAGAGACTTTCGTAGAGGCTAGAGATTGGCTTAAGGAAGTGGAAGAGTTGCTAGATATCTTTGAAGTGGAAGAGGGAAAGAAAGTCAAGTTGGCGGCTTGGTTAATGAAGGGAGAGGCCTCATTCTGGTGGGAGGTCACTAATGGAGAACGCCCTGTTGACTCTTGGGCAGATTTTAAGCAAAGGTTTGGGGCTAAGTTTCTCTCAAGGGCGGAAGAGAATCTGTTTATGGAGAAGTTCTTGAATTTGAAGCAAGGGAATCTCACGGTGAAAGAATATGTCAACAAATTCAATCAATTAGCAAGGTTTGGCATAGAGTTGGTGAATACACCGGAGAAGAAGGCTTTGAGGTTCGTTAGAGGCTTGAACGAACCATTGCAAGGAATAGCTATGACTCACATTCCTATGGGGGCCACTTTTGAGAAGCTTGTCTACATGGCACTTATGCATGAGGATGATAAGAATTCTAAGGCACCAGAGAAAAAGGGGGATCAGAAGAAACCGCAACAGCAACAACAAGGCAAGGGCGGAAAAGGCAATGGTGACAAAAAGAAGACGAAGAAGAAGTGCTTCAATTGTGGAACACCAGGACACCTCAGTAAGGATTGTCGCAAAAAGAAGAAGACCGGTTGCTTTCATTGTGGTGAAGCAGGGCATCTTGTGAAAAACTGCCCAAAGAAGGGGCAGAAGACGGGGTCTACCTCAGGAGGCCAGGTGCAAGCTCTTATAGCACCACCTCAGTCAGGGGGGCAAGTTCAGGTTCTCTCAGTTCCACCGATTCAGCAGAGAGGTAGAACTATTTCCGTTGAAAGTCTGGTTTTTCTGTTTGATCATCCAGTTCGTACTTTGTTTGACTCTGGCGCATCGCATTCTTTTATCTCATCATCGTTAGTTGAGTCACTGCACTTAGACACCAGTCTAGTTGATGATCCCTTGGTTGTCTCAAACCCAATTGGGGGCTCCATATATCTGTCTATGATATGTTTGGGTTTGAAGATTTCTATACTTAGCGTTGAGTTTAGATGTGATGCTTTTGTATTGGGCTTCACGGGCTATGGGTTGATCTTGGGCATGGACTGGTTATCCAGTAATGGTGCCGTTCTTGATTGCGAAAGGAGAGTTGTCAGGCTCATGACCCGCTTGGGTAACACTCTCGAGATCTCTTGCAATCCCATGGAATCTGTTTTGCTAAGTTATCTTGAATCGCTCGATGCTTCGGTCGAAAGTTTGTGTTCTGTCAGAGTAGTCCGGGAATATCCGGATGTGTTTGAAGAAGTAAAGGGTTTGCCTCCGAAGCGGGAGATAGATTTCCGAATTTATTTGGTGGATAATGCCAAACCAGTGTCTTTGCCAGTACGCCACATGGCTCCTCGTGAGAGAAGAGAACTTCATAAGCAAGTAGGGGAGTTGCTTGAGAAGGGGTTCATAAGGCGAAGTATATCGGAGTGGGGAGCTCCAGTAGTGTTTGCCACGAAGGCGGATGGGTCCCTCAGACTTTGTGTGGATTATAGGGAACTTAATAAGCTCACGAAGAAGAATAGACACCCATTACCGAGGATAGATGATCTCTTTGATCAGTTGGTTGGCGCGTCAGTATTTTCGCAGATGGACTTAGCTACAGGGTTTCATCAGTTAAGAGTGGCGGAGGACAGTATAGAGAAGACTGCTTTCCGGACTCCGGATGGTTTTTATGAGTGGCTAGTGATGCCATTTGGGTTGACAAACGCCCCCGCATACTTTGTTGATCTCATGAGTAGAGTGTTCAGAGAGTATCTGAATAAGTTTGTAGTAGTTTTTGTGGATGACATCTTGGTCTTTTCCAAGAATGAAGAAGAGCATGCCTTACATCTCAAGGAAGTGTTGGAGACTCTTCGAGCGCATAGTCTTAAAGCTAAATTCTCTAAATGCCATTTTTGGAGAAGAGAAGTGCGATTCTTAGGACATGTGGTCTCTAAGGAAGGGATAGCTGTGGATCCCGCAAAGATAGTATCTATCCAGGATTGGAAAGTTCCTAGAAATGCTACCGAGGTAAGAAGTTTCTTGGGGTTGGCAGGATATTATAGGAAGTTCATCAAAGACTTCGCGAAGATATCAGCCCCATTAACCCGCTTGACGAAAAAGAATCTGGTTTTCTCATGGGATGTAGATTGTGATGATGCTTTCCGACGGTTAAAGAGAGCTTTGACCACCGCTCCAGTTTTAGTGCTTCCAGATGGGAGTAAGCCGTTTGTTGTTTATACCGATGCTTGTGGAACAGGATTAGGCGCAGTCTTGATGCAGGAGGGAAGGGTAATAGCCTATGGAGGGAGACAATTGAGAGTGCATGAGAAGAATTACCCTACCCATGATCTAGAGTTGGCCGCGATTGTTTTCGCACTTAAGTCTTGGCGCCATTATCTTCTTGGTGAGAGATTCGAGTTGTTCACCGACCATAAATCATTGAAGTACTTATTCTCTCAGAAGGATTTAAACTTAAGACAGCAAAGGTGGATGGAGTTCTTAGCATCCTATGATTTCGAGATAGCGTATACCCCTGGTAAGGGTAACGTGGTGGCAGACGCCTTGAGTAGAAAAAGGCTATCTTTGAGTCCATTGTTCGTGGAACGACGAAGCTTGGAGTTTCTTTCTTTGTTTGACTTCAGACCTTCTGTTGATTTTGTACCTGGTTTGTTGGCATCCTTGGAGGTTAGACCTACTCTTTTGAGACGGATTGGCGAGGCTCAGCGAGACGACCCACAGTTGGTTGTGTTGGTAGAGAAGCTTATAAGAGGGGAGTCGTCCAGCCATTTGGGTAGATACACCATAGATGATAAGGGATGGTTGCATAGAGACGGTAGACTTTGTGTACCGCAAGATGAGGGTTTGAAGAAGGCTATTTTGGATGATGCACATCGTTCAAGAATGACTATTCATCCCGGTGGAGACAAAATGTACCAAGACATGAAGAGAGTTTTCTTCTGGGCCGGTATGAAGAAAGATGTGGCCGAGTATGTGGCTAGATGCTTAGTGTGCCAACAAGTTAAAGTGGAGCAAAGGAAACCCGGTGGGTTGCTACACCCATTGGAAGTTCCACAGTGGAAGTGGGATAGTGTCTCGATGGATTTCATCGACGGGTTACCGAGATCGAGGAAGGGCAATACGGGAATTTGGGTTGTGGTAGACAGACTTACCAAGAGTGCCCATTTTATACCCGTAAAGAGTAAGAGGACCGCTCCATGGCTTGCTTCAGTCTATGTTAGAGAGATTGTTAGATTGCATGGCGTACCATCCAGCATTGTGAGTGATCGAGATCCTATTTTCACTAGTGAGTTTTGGAGAAGTTTGCAAGAGGCGGTAGGGACTCAGTTGTGTTTGAGCACCGCATATCATCCTCAGACGGACGGTCAGACTGAGAGGGTGAACCGTATCTTAGAAGATCTTTTGAGGCTTTGTATCTTGGATTTTGGAGGTACATGGGAAGAACATCTTCCTTTGGTGGAGTTCGCATATAATAACAGCTTTCAGTCCAGTATTGGTATGGCTCCTTTCGAAGCTCTTTATGGAAGGCCTTGTCGATCTCCTACATGTTGGTGGGAATCTACGGATAAGATCTTGCTTGGGCCGGATATGGTTAGAGAGACTTCAGAGAAGATTGATTTAATTCGAAAAAGGATGAAAGCAGCGCAAGATAGACAGAAATCTTATGCGGATCGGAGAAGGACGGATCTTGAGTTTGAGGTTGGGGACATGGTTTTTGTCAAAGTATCTCCATTGAGAAATGTTGTTCGCTTTGGGTCCGTAGGGAAGTTAGCACCGAGATTTGTTGGGCCGTTTCCTATTAAGGAAAGGATTGGACGGATGGCATATAGGGTGGAGTTGCCCGACAGACTTAGTGGTGTTCATGATGTATTCCATGTATCACATTTGAGGAAGTGCTTACATGAGACCGCGGAGGTGGTAGAGCCGAGCTTGCTTAGAGATGTAGAGGTAGAGCGTGATGCGACGATTCGACGAGCTCCTACTCGCATCCTTGGGTCAGAAACTAGGAAGTTGAGGAACAGAGAAGTTCAGCTAGTTAAAGTGCAATGGGGAGATGACGAAAGCAATGCTACTTGGGAGACGGAAGCAAAGATGCGTTCTTTGTATCCATTTCTTTTTGAGAGTATGTCTTTTAACTTCTCCTTTATTGCTTGTCTAGTACTTATCTTATCTTTAGTATATCCTCTCGCTAATACCTATGACCTTTAGATAGGGTAAAACCTATGGTTGAAACATGTGTTTGAAACATGTTATGGTTGATGGATGCATATGGATGCAATTGTTTGCTAGTGGTTGCTCGTGGATGCATATACACACACATTAGGCACTAGATCGGCTCAGTCACTTCATGTTGCATATTGCATAAATGGATGTGGTAGTTAGATTGATGGATGTATCATGGCTGTGTTATCATATGGATGATGCATTTTTGTGTATGGTTGTGCACGCATGTAGAAATTTGTATGTGTCAATAGGGTTTCGCATACATATTGGATGCATGGCACTATCATGGTTTGCATTAAGGAGGTTTACTGTATCAGTAACCGCCTGATTTTCGCATTAGGTAAGTACATATACACACACTTTTGCATATATCCATCCAGCATTTAGAATCTTGTAAGGACAATGATTGCTCGTGGATGATGCTTTGAGTAGATGGATGATTGGATGGTAGGATACGTTCTTCCTAACTTGAAGATTTCGGGGACGAAATCCTTTAAGGAGGGGAGAATGTAACAACCCGTATTTTCAATAACCTGTAATAACATAAATCGAGGCAGAATTTAATTCTAAAATGGGAATCAAGGGAAACGGGCTATGCCATTGTGTTCGTCTCGGAAAAATACGCGAAATAGAGTCCGAGTTTTCGAAAATCGGAGTCCGTATGACCAAGATATGGCCTCGCGAAGTTTCACGAAAATTCCCAAATTAAAGTATACTTAATTAAGTGAAATGGGTTGTGTAGATATATATATATATATATATATATATATATATTGATATATATATATATATAATTGAAAATTTAATAAATAAATATGCAAAAATGCTCAAAACAGCGAATTGGGAGAGGGGAATAACCGAACCGGCCGATTTTTGAAGTCGACCCGAGCCCGCTGGGTCGACTAGGGGTTAATCCAGGGTGTTTGGCTGTCAACCCGTGGGCCGATTCGCTCAAGTGCAGATTTTGCATTTGAATGGTTCTCATGGTCCATCTTTAATCTAAAGGCCCTAGATGGTTCCTACACTTGACTTCTTCCCCAAGACATGCTTTGATGGCTTGGATTGAATCTAGGGTTAATCCTATGGCCTAAAACACTTGCCTAATCTATAAATAAGACCCTAACCTACCCTAATTCATTCATAATTAAACCTAGTGACTAAACTATGGCAAAATGCTAGCTCTCATGGCCTCCACTAATTTTATGAAGAGGGTTGCATACTAATCACTCTCTAATCAACTTCTAATCCCTTCTTAGCATCTTAATCTTCTTCATTTGGTGTTCAAAGTTGCTAGTTGTGAGTTTCTATCACTTTGATGATCTTTTGGTAAACTAATTAGATGAGATGTGATGAGATTTATGGTTTTGTATGTGGGTTAATGAGCTTTGAATCATATGATATGATGTTAGCATTAATCTTATGTTTATGCATGTTGAGTATGTAAGCTTATGCAAGTTTAATATGATGTATGTTATGTTTGCATGATGCTAAATATGCAAGTTGTGGGCTATGTAATCATATGCATGTTATGCAAGTTCATGGTAATATGCTATGCAAGTTACATGTTTGTTAATATGCAAGTTACATGTTTGTTAATATGCAAGTTACATGTATGTAAATATGCAAGTTACATGTTTGTTAATATGCAAGTTACATGTTTGTTAATATGCAAGTTACATGTATGTAAATATGCAAGTTACATGTTTCTTTATATGCAAGTTACATGTTTGTTAATATGCGAGTTACATGTATGTAAATATGCAAGTTACATGTTTATTAATATGCAAGTTCATGATGACACATTATGCAAGTCTATAAGCTAATATGCAAGTTTGTTATGCAAAATGAATATGTAAGTTATGTGACATATTATATGCAAGTTATGTGACATGTTATGCAAGTTCATATGCAAGTTATGTGTTTGTTAATATGCAAGATGGCACCTTTGAAACATGTTCATTCATATGCAAGTTGACACCTTTTATATGTGTTATATCATGAACGAAATTACGTGGGAACGATGGGGTAATTAAATGCATAAGTTAATAAGATTGTGTGAAATTAATATAATTATGCATAACACAAAATAAATAAACATAGTATGGGAATTTGCCTATTTGGTTAGGTGTACCCATACTATGTGTTGGGAATTTACCTATTGAGTTAGGTCTACCCCATGGGAATTTACCTATTAAGTTAGGTCTACCCATGTTAAGAAAACTTGATTAATTAGGGATAATTAATATAAAATTATGAGGGTGATTAATTAGGTGTAATTAATTGACTAAGACACGAGGTTGGACTCAGTTGTAGCGTAAAACTGCCCGGACCCAACCGGCTTAACCAGTTGCTACAAATGTTAGCCCAATGTGAGAGGTCTTAGGCACAAACTAAATACGTAATTAATGTAAAGACACGAGGTTAGACTCTGTTATGACATAAGGCTGCCCGGACCCAACCGGCTTAACCAGCGGTCATAAAAGACAGTCTAATGTGAGAGGTCTTTACAAAGGTTACGTTCTTAATTAATTAATTAAGAAACACTTAACCACATTAGCATGTAGAGGGACATGAGGGGTTAAGTGGGTGCCTCGGGTGGCATGAGAAAATCTAGTGGTTGCCTTGGGTGGCAATAGAAAATACGATTAGAATACTTAACCAAAATAGAACATGTAATTAAAACATGATTAAAGGGTTAAGTGGGATATACTAGAAAAAGGGACAAGCTTAGGTGGGTAGCTTGTGGAGGCCCATTTCAACCAGTAACCCATACGTATCTTTGTGGGCTCGACCCATGTCGAGGACGGGACACGCATACTGGGCTTGACTGTAAGAGGCAAACGGGTTAGCGGTGGCAACGCAAGTCCAACGGGCTTCATATGCGTGAGTGGGCCCGGGCTGGTAGGTAAGCCGTTGTTGCATCGAGTAGATATAAGCCGTGCACCTTTAGTTTCATCAGGTTGCCACATTGGGGAATGATACATCCCACGGTGGGGCCAGCACGGGTATCTACGTTAGGGAGCCGATCGAATGGGAAGTAGTGTGTACACCTAGTGGATTGTAGGGCCCCGTGGCGCCTACTTGGTCACCTAGGGGTACGCAGGTACTAATTAGTAAATTTTATAAGTCCTTGGGTGGGATCAACCTTTAAGTTAGGAACGACTGGTGTGGTGCAGTTTAGTAATTTACCTTAGGGAGGGTAGATGCGTCTTTATCCTTTATCTTCGTTTAGTTGACTGCTTAGGGTAGCCATTCATCCCTATATGTTACCGTATATCAGTTTATGTCTTCTCTGGTTACTTTAACGATTGTATTGTTAAAGTTATAGGACTCGCTCAGACTTATGTCTGACCCTGTTGTTTTTATCTTTTTCCCAACCCTCAGGTCCTACGGTGGATCCTAGCAGTAGTGGAGCTTGATCGGATTGCTGTTCCAGTCTTTAGGAGCTTGGATAGATGTAAAGCTCCAGTTATCCAGTTATCTTTTCTTTTGTTTGGCTATTGTATGAGAGTGGGATTATGTACTTCTTTATTTTGATGGATATTGTACTTGACCTTTATTGTGGTTTTATGATGTAACCAGACATGTTTTACTTCCGCTGTTATGAGATGATGTTTTAAAATTTCAAGTACTATTTATATCTGTCTTGTTGTAATTTTTCTGTTCTATATTCACTAAAATACTCCACCGATGCTATGGCATTCCCTTAGTGAGTGATCATAGCGGGAGTGGGGTGTTACAAAAAGGTCATAAACATAAAACTTTGGTTAATAGTCTGAACTGTCATATATTGGCAATTATAAATCCCTAAATGCAATTATTGTCATTCTTTATGCCATCATCGATAAGCGATAATGACCCATACTTTGTATTTGGATGTATAATCTTTAGTCAGTATATTGTCTTCTAAACACCTGTAGTAAAAAGTTCTAATTACCTGAAAGAATTTCTTTGCGGGGCATGCATGTTTTTCGAAGTAATGGTGCAAATGGTCATCAATGCAATTCATTCTAATTTAACAAACACTGGTTGAATATTTGAACATGGTTTTTAATTATGATAGTTTTCCTTTTGAGTTGTGAGAATTGTGACTATTTAGCATGACATATATATAGGTATATATACCATTGGTTTTTGAACTGTGTCTTACCCTTTACAGTTTGTCACTCAATTTGCAGCGAAACTTAAAGCATTATTGATATTGGACTTAGCATGACTAAAGACGGTATGTAATCCCGTTTATTTTTTACCTCAGCAAATACATATTTATTAATGAGTGGTCTTTAAGCTATTTACTTGATAGGTGGATATGTCATTGTAATGATCGGTTTTTGATTGTGGATACATGTATCTATCACATTAGTGAAAAATGTTCCATTGCACCTTGTTATTTCTATTTTTCTCATTGAAAATAGATGCATTTATATTTTGTAGGCACTTGAGGAGGAAGAGGAAATAAAACATAATTTGGAATGTAGGCAACGAGGGAGCAAACACGTGTGACTTTGACAATTTGTTATTTATCAGTTTTGCAATTTGTTATTTCTGTAAAAATGAGTGCATTTATATTTTGTAGGCACTTGTGGAGGAGGAAAAAATAGAATTGGAATGTAATGGCAATGAGAAAGTTGTTTGGATAAGAGAAGTTTTAGATGCAGAAACACCGATTTACGATGGTCTTCAATACGGACATTACAAGCTTTGTGAATTTTCGGATGGAGGCTTTGTGATATGGTCCATGATTCGCCTTCGTAGTATCTAAAATTCTGTGTATCTTTAGTAAAACTTTGTATTGCTTTTTATAATTTGAACTTGATATTATGGTATTTTGAAATTGGAAGCATGTAACAAATATTTGAGCATTATGCAAATGTGATATTGTTAAATTTGAAACATCGAAGTGTACCAAATCTTATATTGAATTGATATGTTGAATTATATATGTGATTGGAAATCATAAAGATATGTTATACTCGTTTATAAGTGTTAGTAATTTATGTATGCCAACATTTATAAGTGTTAGTCTGATTATGATTCTGACACTTATAAGTGTTATTATATCTTATGGTTCCAACATTTATAAGTGTTAGCAATGAATATGTTTGTAACACTTATAAGTGTTACCATATCTTATGGTTCCAACATTTATAAGTGTTAGCAATGAATATGTTTTTAACAATTATAAGTGTCACAATACCTTATGGTTCCAACATTTATAAGTGTTAGCAATTATTCTGTTTGTAACATTTATAAGTGTTACAAATATGGCTGGACAATTCCTCACACGCCGTTGGTAACACTTAAAAGTGTTACAAAAATTATTTGTAACACCTATACTTGTTGGGAATCCCCTGTTTTGGTGTAGTGTTCATAACGCTTATGCCAATACAGAGTGGTTTTCAGATACTAAGTCTGATACCCGTGTCTCCGTATTGACACCGGAGGTATAAAATAAATCAAAAACATTGATAGTCGGTGGTTTAACTATCAAATAAACATCCATACAATCAACGGTCCTATTTCCAATTGGAAATTCTACCGATCAAACATCAAACAACACTGGCCCCTTTTTATATTAATTCCTTATTATATTATCGATTCCAAATCTCCCATATCCTTCCCAGAAATTTCACAAAACACGTTTTGACCTCTCATATCTTTGGAAAACATTTCCAAATAATATAAACTATTTATTTCCATATTCCAGAAAATATACGATAAATGCCGAAAATCATTTTTCCATCTTTTCATATTCCTTAATTCATATATTTGGAAAATATACGTTATTAATATCGGAAACATTTTCATATTTCATTTCTTAACTTCTCATTAATCAAATCATTTCAATTTTTATACTTAGAACAATTCTGATTTTTATTTGGAAAACGTCCCCAAATTCAGTTTCTTCGGATTTAACTAATGTTATACAAGACATCGTTATTATAACTCACTTCATTTATTATTCATTAACTAACCATATTGCTAACCAATCTTAACTATCGAACCTTAACCATTCCTTCATCAATCATGAAGTCAATCAAGTTGGTGTATAATTAACTCTCAGACCTTAATTGAACAACATTCTCAACTTTGAAATAGTCAAAGCTTACAACTTCAAACAAAACATCGCTTATGCGACTCTCAGATTCAATCTAAGAATCCACTTCTTTTACAGAAAAACATTGATTATAGCGGTAGCGTTATAATCGTTGTTTCCAAATATTTGATTTATAAAACATTAATTATAATGGCAGCGTTAAAATCACTGTTTAGATTTATATAACATTTTATTATAACGGTAGCGTTAGAATCGGTATTTCCAAATATTTTGTTTATAAAAATATAACTTATACTTATTAATTTCTATAAATAAATTAATAAGTAAATAATTAAATTTGATTCAAACGGAAAGTAAAAATAACTACTTCCTAAATTCGATATAATCGAATTCCAATAAATAATTCTCTCTCGAATAATCTATATTCGATTTATGTTTCGAACTTCGGAATTTATCTACCATTTCAGGTTAATTCAAATTCCAAATTCACTTTTGAATTAATCCTTTCCAAATCATTACCAAATTCCTTTATAACTATTCCAGTGTACAAAACGTCATCACACTTTATTCTATACTCCGATATTTGAACTAAAACTCATTGTTTTCTTTTTAAACGGTTACCCATTTCCCTTTTCATTCAATTTCCAATCCGGATTCATATTTCAAAACTAAATTTCTTTTAGAGATATTTCATTTGCAAAATTATTTCCTTTAAACCATTATTCACTTTAATCGTGAATATATTTCTTTTATATACAATCAAATCAGTTTGATTCCATACTTATAAATAATATCTTAAACACAAATTCTGTTTATAAATTCTGTTTAGAAGTTTTCATACGAATCCTATTTTTTTCCAATCATTTAAAATCTTTTTAATAATTTCCTAATTTGCTAAGTTAAAATTCAATTACAAATGTCGGCTTCGAAACCCATTCCCACTATATAAATTCGAATCGAAATTTATATTTCCCATTTTCCAACGATAAATAGTTTTCTAAGTTTATAAGCATTGCTTATAAATTTATTCTCTTAGTTTATCCGTTAAAATAGATATTTCATTTAAAATCTACTTACACATCTTATTTCGTTTTTACCTCTAATTTAAAAATATCAATTCCCAGTTGGATATAAGTTATCCTGTGAAGTCCTGAATAACATAGCCAAATTTCCATTTATAATCCTTATGAATTTATTTAAATCAACTCACATTCTGAACTTCAGAATAATTTCCGTTTCTCCCTTTTTAAACGATTTCCAAATATCCAATGATAGTTATTTCACTTTGTTTACAAATATTGTCTATATATTTAACTACTCGTCTGATCCATTAAAACGGGTTCCTATTTCAAATCAGTTTGAAATTCCAATTCTATTTTTCAAAATAAAATTTCTTTTTCTATATGTCAAATTCCATTTTTAAAATCGAAAATATGTTACAGTATTTAAATACCAAAATCCTAGGGCCAGGGTAATTCAACACAGCATAATCAATCATATTATATATCACAGTGAATAACAACAATAATGTAAATGTTGAGGAATCCAGTTGGATCCCTCCAACCTATTGCCCTGCAACCACAGATGTTAATCAACATTAATTTCTCATAAATATGAAATATCGTAGTAAACAGAACTAATAATCAATCAACGATATATCTATATCAACCATTTCAACCAATTTTATCAACCATTCATCCAAACAACCGTCACACAGTATAAAATTACTATAAATAAATTTAAAATTCATTTATATAAAAATATAAACAAATCAGAGTTAGTGAGTTTACTCACCTTGGTTCGTTAATCGTTGAATAACGATAATTGTCTGATTTACTCGATCACCCTTTTCATTTTCTTCGAAATTCCATTGAGCTCCAAATTATACCGAGCAGCTCAATAGCGTAGATATCGTTATTACGATTCCATCGGATCTTGTTTTACTGAATTCTGTTAAAGAATGAAAAATTTATTTCAAGTTTATAACTTAAATATAAATAATTATATTATAAATAATGTCATTATTTTAAGTTAATACTTAATTAATTAACCTAAATTTCGGGTTTAACTGGCCAAAGCAACGTCCCAGGCCCGATTATCTCCAGCAAATTATATGATCCCTCATTCAAACATTATTCAACCACCTCCTTTCAATTAGCTCCTCCACGCTGCCATCTCCGATCACCAAAGGGTCAGACTCCATCACCCATTGCTGCGCCTCTCCACCTCCTCTACTCGCCAGAGGATTCGAACCCCCAAACATCCCCTACGATGCCAAAAACGAACCACAATCGAACCACTTCCTTGCCAGATTACGGCCACAACCCATGTTGCTAACTCCTCCGACCAACTTGAATTCCTTACTCAGCCTTACGCCCTCCTTTTCTTAGTTGGCAGCTCCAACCAATTCCGCCTCCTCTGCTTGCTATGGATCGAAACTTAAACTGCAACAGTTTGTGTTCGAACCCCTAACCCCACTACAGGAAAAATGGTGATACCAATTAACACAAGATAGAAGTTTATACTTCCAGCAAACCAGATATTGAAGTTTCGAAAATTATGTAATTATATTGAGTTGTTGTGGATTCTTGAAGTGGGAGATTTTCTGGTTTCTTTTTATGTTACTAGAAGAAGTCGAGATGAGGTAAGAACTGGGAGAGTAGAATGTAATCGGAATCTAGGGATTTGTTTGTTTTCTCCCTTTTTTTTGAAAGAGTTGGCTTGTAAAAAGTGAATGAATAAGGATATCGGAAATAAATAGGGAACGTATATGGCTTCGTGTAGAAGACTTTGGATGGCTTCAGAGAGAAGGAATAGGTTGGCTTCAATGGAAAGGAATGACATATTATTTATTTATATTGTTTGTTTCGAAATGACTTAAAGTGTTTGCTAGGAAATCTTGTTTTTTTTGTTTTTTATTATAAATATATTTTGATATATGCCTGTTCTTTTGTTTTCCAATGGGATAAGGATGAGATCGTGTGGCTTTATAAGCGAATAAATGTGGCCAACAAGGGAAAAGAGTACGTGGGGTGTCAGAAGTTTTCATACTTTTCTTTCTCCGCCCATGTACTGCGTACACATGGTTTCTGCGAAGACATGTGCTTTCTTATTTCTAATTAATGTAAAGCTGCTTTCAGCTCGCAACTTTAGACCTATGAATGTAAATCTTTTGTCCTGGATTTACACTTTGAAAACGACGTTAAGAATAGGATAAGGGTTTGGACAGAATTGAAAATGATGTCTACGGATGGCACCCAGATTTTATAAAATCTTTGTTTGCACACGATGAAAGGAACAATGCATGATATTTCAAAGAATAAGGATTTGTATTGAGGATTTTGATTAGATTTGAAAACAACATTCTAAAAATATCTTATGGTTCCGCCTTCAATTAAAACGATGTGACCGATGTTTCAAGATTTAACATTTAACTTAAACATACTGAAATAAATTCTCGAAGTTAAATTCGAACATATGGATATATACATATATAATATAAATGTATAACCAATAATAAAATCGATTTTTAAACAATTAACTTTAATGATATTAAATTATCATTATCGTATATATATTCAAACAGAGTTCTCATATAGTTTCAAAATAAAATAGTTCTTCCTCCAAATATTGAAATTTCAGGTTTAAACAATATTAATTCCACAATAAAATTCCTTTAATATATAAATAAACGAAATTTCATGGCGAATATTTGAAAAATCAGACATGGACACAGAATAAAATCTACAATATGGAAACTCAAATTTTCTCTTCTACTAGAAAAATATTATACAATAGATTCGGGCATTTCTTGTTTCAAAGAAATCCGACTTATATTGGATCCTATACAATTAACTAAATTTCAAAACGTTATATTATGAACTACCGCGCCGCTGCAACTCTTTTTATAGTTAAATTATAAATTTATATGTTCAAACATCATTTGAATAAATAAATTTCATATAAATTTCCATATATATTTCGAATCCAACATTTAAAACAACTTTAAATGTTGAAAATCAATTGGCTAAAAATTTGGGTCGTTACACCTACCTTACAAAAACAACCAACGTTTGCACATTTTGGACTTATACTTCCCCATCGACCGTCCATATCGATAACAGATAAGTTAATAAAACGTATTACAGTGAATTTCAAGACTTAAACCCAATTATGCATATACACAAAGCTATTTCGTACAACAGACTGTGACTTGTCGAACCTTGCTTGCAAACACACAACATTCTAGTTTAAGTTAGTAGCGACGCTTGCGATCGACTACTCGACACAGGCTGACCATTGATTTCAAGCTACGCTTTAGTATGACTTGTATAGTTTTGTATGACATTGTTTGCGTAGAATGACCACCAGGCAGCAGTGTGACAACCGCCCATAACCCCTTCACTAACAAGAAGAATAATGTGCTGAAAGGTGTGCTAGGCACCTATTGATGATCATTAGTGTAGGTAGACACAACATGGAACCTGTCGTATAACTCATAGCGTGAGGATAAAATATAATAGAACATATTCAACAACAGGCAAAAATAGTGGAGCATCATATAACAAACTTTTAAACTTTCGTAACAACCTGAAAGATCATCCATACATCAACTGGATATAACATCAAAGTCTATACTAAGCCTTACTACAACACTCATCAAATAGCGGAAACAAAGTACTATATAATAGCAAAACAATACGTCAGCCTCTAGCTCGCCACCGCCTGGAAACATCGTCCTCACTAATCACCTATCACCTGCTGCTTAGTCTGCCCATCCACATCAGGATGAACAGCCCAAGGTAATAAGAAGAAACATAAACCCTTGAGTTAGACAATAGTCTTGGTGAGCGATAAAACGCTATCTAACATCATTACTAAAGTATATGAGAATAGGTTGGTTAACAAACCAATCTACCCAACACCAGAGAAGAACTCAAACCTGCTTACCCCACATCTGACAGTGATAGCCTTTACAAACAAGCAATTGTGAAACGACAATTCAACCATGGAAACTAGGAGTAACCAAAAAAAGAGCAAAACAACGTTTAATAGCAACCATATCAGCTAGTTATATCTCACATAAACAATCCTAATCGAGTTCAACATTCCTCAAGCACAAGCCCCGTAGGCCTAAACCAATATCAGACAAGCACCCAAGAAACATCTCCTTCAACTTCTGACAATCTACGTGAGATGGTACAAGCAAAACAACCAAACATCGAAGACCTGGCTACCACTGCCTTTCCTTCTTTAAAACCATTGTTAATTTTATGACGACCACCTGCAATATGTCAAGGGCTAATGGTAAACCCCAGTTCTAGCAAAAACTCCATACGCGACTCGTATGTTTGTCTTTCCAATCTCGACAACTAGGCCCTTCACGATTCCCTAAGATACTCGACCATACAAATAGTCTTTTATTATACCTCTTCTTTGAGTCCACTAGAACTTACGACAATGATAATCTCTCAGCCTTCATATCTCTAGTCGTCATCAAAGGTGACTATCCACAAACTCAAGTCCCCCTCAAGCAACCATTATACATGAACTCAAAACACACTAGAGTCGTCCTCTCATTCGTTAGATTACGATGATCAACGAACACATCATATTACTTCGAACATTCCCATATGGATATACATCGAAGTCACCACATCACTGAACCAGACAACTTCAATACAAGGTTCACCATGCTCAGGTCGTACCCGACCTATACTTCCACGACATGATTTTCCCAATTTGGTCATGTAAGCCAACCTGCTCCAACGACCTAATTAGGTCGTTCCTGCAACCTAACGACCTGACTAGTTCACTACACCCAACTCCTTTGAACCCAATCCCCTCAACGACCTGAGTCTCTTCGATCTGAGACCAACGACATATCGACGGCCAACCCAACTCCTTAAGCTCCAACGCCCCGAAGCCGATCCTTCCAATCCTCTACCACCACGTCACCCACGACCTGGCAGTCAACCATGTAAACGACCTAGCGCCCCATCCCAACCTGAGCCTCCTATGGCGATCCAACTCCATTTCTTGAGGAGAAAGAAACACGACCCAACTATCTAAAACGACCCGATCTGGTGAAAAACGACCTAACTCCCAAATCTGACCAAAACAGCTCCAAATTTGACCAAATCTTCGTCGAACGACAATATCGATGAAACCAACTCATCCAAATCAACCATAAACACACAATGAATCCGTCAACAACCCCAAAATGTGAATTATCATCAATAATCACATAAAATTTACCAAAATCATGACAAATGAAAAATAATGGATCTAGCTTGCATAAACATATGAATTAACATAAAATTTACTAGTTTTAAGTTGATTTGAATAAATCCTATGGCGATTCAAATGAAAATATACTTACCATAATGTAGATCTGGGTGAAAACGACTTGAAAATGATGAAATTAAGATCAAACAACTTATATACTTGATTGAATCCGTGTGAAAGATGCATATCACTCATCAATTCTTCAAAATAACACAAAAACGCCGATTACTCAATTCGAACAATGAGGAACACTCTTCAAATCTTCCTTAACCAAATGAGAGAATGGAAAAAGTAAACTATTCTTAAAGGTGATTAAATATATGTGTTATATTTTATTTTGCTGTGATTGTGAGATTCTATGTCGTTGCTCGGTTCTATTTTCAATCTATTTTCTTCTATTCTAACTTTTTTCTTTCAATTTCTCACCCTCCAACTTCTTTCTATTAACGTTTCGTATTTTGTGGAATTTGGGTTGGATGTGAGTTTTATTAAGTCGACTCAAGTGGTACGGATTTACGGGCCGTTACATGACCAGTAATGAACATTGACCATGCTGCATCTTTTACCGCATCGTCTATTGGATTCATCATGATTAAGTCGACCTATGACACTATAGGATTCACTATACGTACAAAAATTTCTCCATGACGGTCTCATAAATAATAATTTGACATAAAATCAAATTTATACAAATGCACTTTAACTATGTCTTGTTTTCAAAACCTCATCAGTTTGCACTTACTACACAGACAATGAAGTTTCTCATAATTTTGATTATTAAATACTGTGAATCTAACAAATTCGTTTACATTTATACTTTTATCGAACCATTCATTCTAGTTCTAACTTAATACATCCAAGTACGATCGACATAATAATCGAACATTGTTCCTGATTTAAAAATATATGTTTTCTATAACACATATGTACGTTATTAAATCCTTTTGGGACTAAAGGCGTCACATATTACACTTCTTTCAAATTTCAACAACGTTTTGCTATTTGTACGCATTAGTTGCATCTAAGAAGTATATTTTTGTTGTTGTATTCTATAAGTAAAGTAAAGCCATTTTGGACTAACGTCTTTGCACACAACACTGTCATATATCGACGATACTCAACTTCACTTCTACACAGCACCTTCTGCCTAATCGATTTTAGAATAATATTAGTTCATCTATATTCAATTTTTGACATATATTTTTTAAACTATTTTACTGGAATATTTATTCTTAGAGATACTCATTTCTAAACTTTGAAAATCATTTTTTGTAGAATATTTGTTGTTCCAATAATCATATTAGAATATATTTGTTGCTATTATTTTTATTTCTGAATTGTTTACAACATCAGTTTTAGTATAGTATATTATATTGTTATAATCATTTCAATTTTTTAAGGGAAATAAATTTAGTAGGTTATTTGCTCTTATTGAATTCATTTATAAACATTAAGGAAAATGGATTTCGGTGCAGTATTTGTCATTGTTAAATTCAATTCTAACTTTTTAACAAAATCAATTTAAGTACAGTAATTCTTAACTATTTTTTTACTAAACTGTAAACTTCAAAACGCACTTTAAAATTCGTATAATTGTTTACTTTTCGTGTACGTTATAACAAACATTATTTAGTCTAACATTCGCTTAAACTTATCAATACACATATTAATCAATAATCATACTCAAATATTTGGAATTAAATCAACTAAATATTTTTACTACATATTTAAAAAAACTCAAAGTACTACTTATCATCCTCAAATCAATTGACACATAATAGAATATTAATTCACAATATATATTAATCGCTTTTTGGTCGACAATCGATTAAATTTAAAACTTTTGAAATTGGGTTTAACCATGTTCTAAAATCAAGTATTAATCTACGATTATCATTTAATAACGGTTCGGTAACACATACATACACACAAACATTAACTAACACACAATATTCATTGATTTCTAATTGATATTCAACTAATTTCATAACATAAGATTTTTATCATATTCTAGAATCAACTAATAATGTAGTATTATCATCTAATAGCAGTAAATCAATATATTAAAATGCATAAGAATAAAATTTTAACAAAATAGGAATTAAATTATAACTAAAACACAAAATTGAAAGAGAAGAAAGGTTGGAGGAAGCAGGAGGCCGGTCCCGGCTGAACGTCGATGGTGCTGGCAGTGGTGGGCTTGGCTAAACCGAGGCGACGCTTGAGGCGGAGGTTGGCGAAGGGTTTAAGGTTGTAGGTTTTAGGAATTCGCACGTGAATTTGGGTTGCAGGAAGGGAATTGTTTTTCAGTATGGCTCGCGGATTATGACCAGTTTGACATCGGATAGCTTCGGCTGGTTATTTAAATCGATGCTAATCGTCGCTAGAGTCAGCCGCGATTTAAAACTTTTCTAGTAGGGTTATTGTCTTCTTATAAGGAATAACCTAATGTCAAATTAACTTCAATGCAATAGATCGGTGATAAATAGCATATAGTGTTATCACCATAATAAAAGAGTCTGATTAGAAGATTGGTCACAATAAACTATGTGAGTAAAATCATATTTTGGCCCGTCATTCTCATATTAAACTAAATTTTAATCTAATAGCTACGTGATTGAGAACTAAATATTAAAAAGACATGAAACTACAGTAATAACCTTATCACTTTATATGAACATGACGCTAACATATAAATAAGGCACCATCAAGCAGATTGCTTATTCTGTTCAATAGGGTAGGAAAAAGACATCTATAATTTTTGATACATGAAAACAGAAATACACAAACCTAAACGCACATACATACATATATGCGCTTGTATATATAACTCGTTATGCAAAAATTGCACAGATGCGGAAGAACAATAAACATGATCTAGATTTGCTAATTGAACATCAATCTAATTTGATAGCAATTATTCAATTACTTCAAACAAATAGTAATTAATAAGTATAACGAAGAAACAAAGATGCATCACAATATTTATAGTGAGTCCACTACCATCGAGATAGTGAACGTCCAGTTCAAAGAGAGATTTTATTTCACATGAGAGAATCTATTAAATAATCGTAAAGCAGGAGCTTTTCCAGCTCATACTTTATTTCCTCAATTCTCTCTTTTTAGCTTAAAACTCTCAAGATATTTATATTGAATCAAAATATCATATAATCTATCTATAATCTGTATTATTATGTTACTATCACTCTTTTTATTTTCCCTCCCTTTCGTCCTGATTCCCCAAACCTAGTAATACCATCTCCTTTTATCTACAACCTACGTTCTATAGCTAAAAGGCCATAGAGACGTTATGTGTTTCATTTCTTCCCCTTCTCATGCTCTCCCTAATCCCTAATTTCACTATACTAATCCTTCAAGCCTACAATTCCAGCTCTGCCTGATTTGTCAATCCCTAACCCCAATTTTACTTCCTCCAATGCCCACTGAATCGCCTGCCGTCTTACTCCGATAGGTTTAAATATTCCCTGACGTTGATAGGTCATCACGATTGCAAGGTATGTTATTTCGACTATTATTCATTATCGTTTTTTTGACTGAGTTTTACTAGTGATTTTTTGGAAATGAACTGCCATTATTTTTGATTCCTTCCTCGCATATGTCATCTTTGCCTATCATTCTTTTATATCTGTAGATCGCTGAATCTCCTACCCTCATTATCCCATCGGTACCACTCAAATGCTTACAAATCGCCTTGGATTTACTGTTTGTGGTTAAATTTGGAATCTCCTACAGCTGAATCTCAAAATTATTATTTTCATCTATTATCTGGATAACTTGCAACATAAATTTCCTTTGATATCCCTTTTAACACCTAACCCTTATTTTCATTTAAGAAGACCCTATCTGAATTTCATCTGATGCCTGACGTTTTGATGCATAAAATTGCCTGAAGTTTAGCCTCATATCGCCTTCCTGTCTTAGATCTGATGTCATTTTTCTTCTCTCTATTATAGACTATTGTACTCCGTTTACATTACAGCCGTATGACTTGGATTTCTTTGGTAGATCCACTTTAGAAAATAGGTAACCTCCTATGCTATTTTTTCTCTCTTCTCTATTTTGTTCCCTTTATTGGCAAAAATCTATGACTCAATTTTTAACATGATTTATTATTATGCTCAGAAACATCATGGTTATATTCTCATTTACAATGGAAAATGATTAGATTTACATTAATCTTCTATATGAAATATGGGCGTGGATGGTGGTAGAAAAAGATCCTATTAAACTTTCAAATAATACAAATCTGATGGTAGGATTGTAGTTGTCAAATTGATAAGAATCTCCATAGTAGGTAAATAATTAAAAAATGTACATCTCACCAGTAAAATAAAATTAAAACCACTAAAAAATCCCCCTAGAAGGAATTTATGCAGTGTATTTTTTGGCTCATCTCTTTCCATTTGTTATCCATCAAAAATCATGAACATGTTTATATGAATCAAGAGTTTAAAAAAATATTGATCCATTAGGCTATTCAAAGCAAGAGGCACCATTCAGTAGGAGAGAAGGCACCGATCGGTAGAAGCAAGGAGGCAATATCCGATACTACATGGCTTTATTCAGAACAAAGGACAACACTGATCGGTATAAGTGCATAAATACCAATCGGTAGGGGAATAAGTACACATCGTATAAGATGGAAACGTACCGATCGGGTATGATCCAAACATATCGATCGGTATAACCATGAAGGCACCGATCGGTATAATCGTAGAGGCATCGATCGGTTGTGGAGCGAGTACTCACTACGCGGGAGAGACATGGACGTGCTGATCGGTTAAGATCTAAGCGTACCGATCGGTTAAGATTGATGGCACCGATCGGTGGTATCATTAAGCATACCGATCGGTATAGGATAAAGGTTGTTAACAACTGGAGACAGCTGGCCAGTGGCATTTCTGTAAATAATTGTGCATACCGATCGGAGGTCCTAGGCACTATATTTCAGCATTCTCCACACTTATAAATACCCCTACACTTCTTCTATGATGGGGGGATCGATTCTACTACCGCGAAGTGCTACCGAAATCTCTTCTAAATCATTCCAAACTCTTCCAACTAACATCCATCTTCTCCAATCAACGTTCTTCATCCATTTTGGCCATGGCTTCCACCGGAATTGCTTGGAGAGATAGAGAGATCGAAGATTATTCATCGTTCTTCATTTTCCTCCACATATTCAAAGACATTGGATCATCTCCTCGCTGATTTGGTTGTTTCTCCGATGATTTCCATGGATCTAAAGGGAATTTATATGTGAGAGAGAGTGGAATTTGTTAAGAGAGTGATTCTACAACTTGTAATCTACAAAGTGTTTATAAAATAATCTTCAAAGTGGACGTAGATCTTCTATAGGTCGAACAACTAAAAAAATCGCTTGTTTTTACTTGTTTTTCTCTACTAAGTGGCTCCATTTTCGTTATCAATAATTTGGTAAAGTACTCTCATAGTACCTTTGTTGTGATATTCCAATCTAGGAGTAACCAATTGGCGCCCACCGTGGGGCCACGTCTTTTCTCCCTTATGGTCAAATCCCTTGTGCCACCACCAAGTTCAAAGGCCTATTTCCACAATAGGTTCTCATAACTTTAGATCCGGGCCGTCTGACGAGGTATCCTCACGATATAGAAACTTGTCTGAAATTATGACTAAGAAAGCGGCAAGTAAAACCATTAGAAACAGTGCTGATAACGCCAGTAATGCTGCTAATAAAGGAACTCCACTCCCGAATTGCCTCAAGATGGGAGAAAGCTTGGTTGGAGGTGTTTGAGTAACAAAAAATGAACTCAACGAAGCTATTTCCAGCCTAAGGCAACAACTGGAGATTGCTAATAACGCCATGATGCTTAGGCTTGAAACCATGTTCGCCCTCCAAAGTGCAACAACGAAGGTCATTGCCAAACCAGCTGAGCCTGTCAAGCCAGTTAAAGCCGAAGAAAATGCCGGTTCCTCTTCTTCGAGTTCAAATCGGGATCACTCCTGCAAGGTGGTCACCGATCCGAATAATCCTCACTATGAGATGAAGTCACACACCCGCAGCCAGGTCGGAAAAGCTATTTCTTGGCAGGTGTTAGGTACCACCAAAGGGGCACCCCCCAAGAGGGAGGCCCAGGGCCTTTGAACCCGAACCGTGACCCTCTGCTTAAGCAGACATCCGGCAAGGGTAAAGGCATCCGTCCCATGGACCAACACACCGACGAAGAGCGTATCTTAAAAATGGTCCGCAAAATTATGGAGGAGAGCTTGAAGAAAGGAGGAAACGAGAAGGAATGGGGTTTCTCTCCTACCAAAATGGTACTTATAGAGAGAATTAAGATGGCTCTATATCCTAATAAATTCAAGCCCCCGATGCTACAAACCTATAACGGGACTGGTGATCCTAACGTGTTCATGTTCAAATACAATCAACATATGGATGGGGTGCGTGCCACAGACGAGCTAAAGTGTTTTTACTTCCCAACTTACCTCGAAGGAGTGGCCTCGCTTTGGTTCACAAAGCTACCTCCGAAATCCGTGGATAATTTTTCTACTCTTGCCATGCTGCTTAGATATCAGTTCAGAATCCAAGTTACGAAGGTCCAAGATGTGATGGAGCTGGACGAACTGAAGCAAATGCCAGGAGAGACTGTTAAGGCCTTCCTCACCTGATTCATTGCGGTCGCCGCTGAACTAGGGAATCATGAACCTCGCTTGGTTTTTATGGCTCTAAATGGTGCCATAAATAAGAAGACGTAATTAGGGCGCTGGATCAAGATGAAGAAACCCAGCACACTTGAGCAAGTATATGATAAAGCTGAAGAGTATATGAGTGTAGAAGATGATCCAGCATATGCCTTGGGCGCCTCCGGGGGTAGTGTGCGACCTTAAAAGAAAGATGATAATGCGCAGATTAGCTAAAAGAACACTGGCGGCCAAAAGAGGGGAAACGATAATAAAGATAACCAGAGAAACAAAAAGCTCCATTTCTTTAAAAATGCTGAGTTAACCCCCCTTAATGACACAGTGGAGAACATTGTCATGGACGAAAAGATAATGAAAGCTTCCCGACTCCAAAACCTATGATAGTCAGTGAAATGAATGCGAAATCTGGAAGGTACTGCATATTCCACAAGTAGGGGTGTCAAAAATGTATCCAGCCCGTTTACCCAACCCAACAAACCATAAAATAATTGGGCTGGGTAAAACCCATTTATATATCTGGGCTTGTTGATTTAAACCATTAAACCCAAGCATTCTTGTGGGTTACACGGTTTTAGCCCATTAAACCAATGGTTTCGTTTTACCCATCGATAAAAAATAGGGTTTCTTCTTGTTCCATCATTTTATGATTCTTTTCGATACACTAATAGAAACTACTCACTCGATTTATGCGATTTATGTGACAAATTCTAGTTTAGGGATTCTAGTAGATCGATGCCTTTTCTATGCTAGTTGATCGATGCCTTTCTCAACATCGATTACTCGCAATCCTCTCTGTTTTTCTAGCTCTACTTGATGAATTATAAATCGATTTAAAGTGAATTTGCAGGTAATGATCTTTCTCAACATTTTTTGTTCGATTTATTTTGAATTCAAGTTAATTTATTTGTTGTCTCGATCACCTCATTCTAGAACTGCCTTAGCCTTGTTCAGGTAATTTTTCCTTATTTGTTGTCTTAAAAAACTATTTGTTTGACTTCATTTCAAACTTGTTACGCTTTCTCAATGATAGGCATCAATTATATGTCAGAACATGAATTTTAACCTGTTTGTAGTGATTTCGTGATTTTTGTTATATCCCTGTTTCCAGTTGTGAAGAATAGTTCGGAAAGGGTATACTGTTGGCACGCTGTTTTGGAGAATAATTCCATGAATCAATTGATGATGGCGTTTTGTTGTTTTCTTACGTGGTATTTTTTTAATTTTTTTTTTGCAATTCATCAAATTTTAAACTAGAGATGCCATTCAAATTGATTTAGTTGGTCGCTACTGTCATACCCCAGTTATTGCTATCTCAACACATGATAATCATTTCGTATGTTCTAATCAATTATTGATTGAAAGTTTTGCCAACTGACTACTAGTTGCGGATGTATTCTTGAAGGAGTTGATGCTACACAAGAATTTATAACCTACTGTACTAAACAAGATATTCCTACTGTTTTTTTTTGAAGTTGGATTTTTCAAAAGCTTTTGATTTTGTTGGTTGGATTTTCTTGTGGATGCCATGAAAGGTAGAACATTTGGCATGAATTAGATAAGCTAAATTAAATGCGTCCTTGAAAGTGCATTTCAAATGTAATTATCAATGATATAGACTATATAAAGATTAAATATATAGGAGGTCTGAGACAAGCAGGCTCTCTTTCCTCTCTTCTTTTTAATCTTCCAACATTTGATTTGCCATAATTATCCAAGTTGCTGTCAAATTCAACGTTTTATCTTAAGTTGGAAGTAAAACATCCGGAGGCGGCATTTCTACTCTACAATACGCATACATTTAGCTCTACACAACCTGAATATATTACTGTTTTAAAATTGATTCTATGCTGGTTTTGAAAATCTCTCCGGCCTACAAATAAATTTTAAACTGGAAGGGTTTCTTATTAACAACCTAGGCATAAGTGCATAACATTGAGGACTGCTGAACTTGAACATAAAGATCAACAACCATTGATTGACGAAGTAGAGTCAAGATTAGCAAGACAGGAGGTCATTTACGATACTTTCTAGTTGTCTGTTAACTTCTGTTTCTTTCAACTTCATGCATTTGATGTTGCTGGATTTGATATCTCCCTTGCATTTTGTTTTAGAATTTCTATTGCCTGCATTACCCTTCAGTTGCGTAAAATCAAATTTTGATGAATTTTTGGTTTTTATATCCCATGCTTTCATGCACCCTAATAATATTTGATTTGATATGAAACGCCCCACCTCCGTTAGGGTCACTCACAAAGGGAATGCCCTAATTTTGGTGGAGGTTTATAAGTATAAATCATAGATAAACGCAAGACAGATATAAATACACATATTTTAAAACAGCGGAAAAACAACAAACTTTTATTTCATCAAATACGTGTCATACAAAACATTCCATAATTGTCTCATAATACTTCTAAACACATTACATTCTCATAATTGTCTTGATTTTCAAAGAAGCATAAAAAAAAGCAGCAAAATCCCCATAGTGATATCCAAAGCCATGATCCAAGCAAAAGAGATCCAAACCGTACATCTATAGTCTCGAAGCTTGAAAAAGAATCCGGCTATGCTGAGTTGTTTCCTCCCTATGGACCTTGGGGGAGGTGGGGACGAAAGAAAAGAAGACGAATAGAAAATAGGGTCAGACATAAAGCCTGAGTAAATCTAGTGACTCTTCAGTATGTGAATAAGAAATGGGTATGATAGATATAAACTGAAAACAGGATAGTATCATAACTAAGGGAATCTAGTCCAAAATCGAATATACTATCGAACCCACAATATATCTCTGCATTTACTAGAATTATTCTAACTGGCACCCCATGCTGAGGGTGAAGTGATCCTTTTTGTTTTCTAAAGATCGGCTCCTACTCGTACATGTGTCTTACGACTCCCCCAAGAAGTGTAGATACCTATGTTGGTCCCACCATGGGGTGTATCAAGACCCATGGCGGCGGCCCCGACACAATTACTGAAAGACATAGGTTATACTACTGGTGCCCCCAGTGCCCTGCTTGTCTACTTCGGAATGTGTGCACGACCACACACCGTTAGACCTACACTATGCACCCAACAATTACCGTTATTTGACCGCTTACATTCAGCCCAGTAATCGTGTCCCACCCTGCCTAGTTTTAGGGTACCGTTGATACCTAAATTGGGTTACTGCTGAAACGGGTCCCTACGTTACCAGGGTTTTCTAGTCAAACATGTTAAGTGGTTAAGTGCCTGTATATACCTAACCCCACCCATCAATATTTGTTAACATGTTGAATCTTTGGTTAAGTGTTTTCAGTTAACTTAACCCTACCACCTGTCCTTAACCTTTTAGAGCGCCGACCACTCACATTAGACAGATATCACTACGGTTAATGGATGTGCCGGTTGGTTCCGGGCAGGTTTACACCGTAGTTCATTCTAACATCGGGTCTTTATTGGGCTCAATGTCCAACCACCCACATTGGATAGGTATTGTTGTGACTACTGGACAGCCGGGCGGGTCCGGGCAGATTTACATCACAACTCAATCCAACCTCGGGTTAAACATTTCGTGTTTTCTAAATTATATTTCACCATTCAATTTAATATGTAAATGTCACGTTCTTCATTTTTGGGTACAACAATTCATACCACTAAAATGTCACAGTCGTTAGCATGTGCCAAACATGCCAACACTTATATTTTTATATTTTACACCCAATGCTATTACCCCCGTTTTTTCATTCGCAACGTTATAACTAACGTTGGGCTCGACACAATTCAGCCCAACTTTATAAATGTGAGAAAAGGGGAAAATCAAGAACATGTATTATTTTTCAATACATAAAGGTGTGTAGCGCATGAACTTGCAAATTAGCGATTCAACATAAACATTGGGTCATGTGAACTTGCATTCAAATAGGCATATAACTAAATAGGTGTCACATGAAACGACATTACTTTTGACTTAGCTAGATGTGAGATTAAATATATATATATATAACTAGGCATAATGT
This sequence comes from Allium sativum, assembly GCA_030737875.1. Lineage (NCBI taxonomy): Eukaryota > Viridiplantae > Streptophyta > Magnoliopsida > Asparagales > Amaryllidaceae > Allium > Allium sativum. Next base: position 201,894,829 of record CM060926.1, on the reverse strand, counting down.
CAACCACCAAACTAGCATGCTACATGTTCATAAGATGTCCACTTTCTGGCATAATTCCAAGGTATAAACTAACATGAACTTACATGATTTTATGTAACCCAAACGATACTCAACATAGATCAAATCATACTTGTAATGAATCTAAGATGTATACATAGGTTTTGAGTCATGTAGGCATAAAAGATCTCAGATCTAGAACATGTTTACATAAGTATATAGTCCATGATATCAACATAAGCATAAAGGGATTCAATTCTAGTTTTTTCCACAAACTTGCAAGTGATAATACTTTCATATACAATTGTCCAACCACTTGCATCGATCAATTTATGCCAAAAATATTAATACACAATCATGATATAAAAATTACGATTCATAAGATTTACATCATTATACAACAATAATACAATTCTATTCTCAGTTACATCGCATCACATCATAATTTTATTTAGATTCTGAAAGATCACTATACTTACAACGTGTGACGAGATCTTGTTTTCTGTTTTCTGAATTTGGAGATGCTCTCCTTTGAGTAGCAACTTGTTGATTGATTTGATTAGACTTTAGTTTGCTTCGTAGTTTGATTCTTGGCGGCTACGATCAACTCCTTCCCGACAGCATGACGACTCCTCTCTTATTTTATTATGTGAATTAGTTGAGTCTTAGAGTGTATTTATAGAGTTTTCAAGCAGTTTTGAGCCGTCAGATGCAAGTAGGGAGGAAAATCAGACCGTACAGCACACTAGAAGTCGAACCAGGGTCAGACCCATCTGGTCAGGCCAACCAGGCAAGTCGACCTGCAGGTCGACTCCCAAGTCGACTGCGTAGTTGACCTGGAGGAGGCCAGGTCGACTGCCCAGTCGACACTAGTGTCGACCTGGTCACTGGGCGGGAGTTTTCCCACCCAGCCCAGTTTGAACTCGAATTTCAAATTTTAAACATGATCTGAGCTGTTTTTGAATTTAAATTTATTCTGAAACTTCCGGAGGTCGTAACTCCTTCCTACGGAGTACGATTCACGCAAACTCGGACTCTATCTTAAGCAGAATTCCGAGACGAACGCAATGGCGTAAGCCATTTCCCTTAATTCTTTCATTAGAATTAATTATACTTTAATTTATGAATTTCACTGTTATAGAATATACGGGGTGTTACATTCTCCCTCACTTAAAAGGATTTCGTCCCCGAAATCTTCAAGTTAGGAAGAATGTATATCCTACCATCCAATTGTCCATCTACTCAACCAACAAACACAGGTGTCCATTGTCCTTAAAGGCTTCTAATGCTTTTATGATCATATGCATTGTGTGTGTATATGTCCTTATCTAATGCAGAGATCAGGCGGTCCACTGATTCAGTTGACCTCCTTAATGCAAATCATGTAAGTGTCATGAATCCATTATGTATGCAAAAAATTTCCTACTCATAATTCTACATGAGTGCATGACTATTCATACAAATGCGACAACCATATGATAACATATAAAATTTCAACCACGTATGAACGAGAATACATATATGCATATGCAATATGAAGTGACTGAGCCGATCTAAAACCTAGGGTGTGTGTGTATATGCATCCACGAGCAACCACTAGCAATCACTTGCAACCACTTGCAGCCACCATCCATAACATGTTTTCAAATACATGTTTGCATCCATTTGTTTGCTACCTAAAGAGTTAGGAAAAAGGACCAAGGAGATATACCTAAAAAGATAGATAAAGCATAACTTAAGGAAAAAGAGAGATTAAAGATGTACCCTCAAAGAGAAAAGGGTAGGCAGCGCGTATTCTGTCCTCAGTTTCCCAAGTCGCGTCTTCCTCGGTGTCGCTCCACTGAACTTTGATGAGCTTGACTTCGCGGTTGCGTAGCTTTTTCACTTCAGTTCATAAGATGCGTGTTGGAACTCTTCTTACAGTTGCTTCGAGTTCCACTTCGGCTTCTTCTAGAATGCTAGGCTCCACTATTTCAGCAGACTCGTGTAAACACTTCCGAAGATGAGAAACATGAAAGACGTTATGAACTCCGGCCAGTCTTTCGGGTAGCTCTAATCTATAGGCCATCTTCCCAACCTTCTCGATGATAGGAAATGGTCCTATAAATCTCGGTGCTAGCTTTCCGGTGGATCCAAAGCGAACGACGTTCCTTAGAGGAGATACCTTAAGAAAAACTCTGTCCCCAACCTCAAACTCAAGGTCGGTCCTTCTCTTATCTGCATAAGATTTTTGTTTGTCATGGGCTGTCTTCATCCTTCTCCGTATCAAGTATACTTTCTCTGAAGTCTCTCGAATCATGTCTGGCCCAAGTATAAGTTTATCCGTGGACTCCCACCAACAAGTTGGTGATTTGCACGGTCTCCCATACAATGCTTCGAAGGGCGCCATACCGATAGTGGCTTGGTAGCTGTTATTGTAGGTGAATTCTACCAAACGAAGATGCTCTTCCCATGTCCCTCCAAAGTCAAGAACGCAAAGTCTCAAAAGATCCTCTAAAATTCTATTCACCCTTTCTGTCTGGCCATCGGTTTGGGGGTGATAGGCCATGCTCAGACATAACTGTGTGCCTACAGCTTCTTGCAGACTCCGCCAAAATTCGCTTGTGAAGATAGGGTCCCGATCACTAGCAATACTGGAAGGTATCCCATGGAGTCGAACTATTTCCTTGAGATAAAGAGATGCTAGAGATGAGGCAGTCCTTCTACTCTTGACAGGTAAAAAGTGGGCGCTTTTTGTAAGCCTATCTACTATTACCCAAATGCTAGTATTGCCTCTTCTTGACCTAGGCAGTCCATCAATGAAGTCCATCGAAATACTGTCCCACTTCCATTGTGGGACCTCTAGGGGGTGAAGTAGTCCTCCAGGCCTTTTCTGTTCCGCCTTGATCTGTTGGCATATCATACACTTGGAAACGAAATCTGCCACGTCCTTCTTCATGCTGTTCCAAAAGAAAACTCTTTTCATGTCCTTGTACATTTTGTCTCCGCCTGGGTGTATCGTCATCTTGGAATGATGTTCTTCCTCAAGAACCTTCTTTGCCAACTCTCTTGCTTGTGGGATGCATAATCTTCCATCGCGTTTCAGCCATCCTTTATCGCCGATAGAGTACCTATTGAGGTGACTAGAAGTCTCGCCCCAAATAAGTTTATCAATCACATCAACAAGCTGAGGGTCTTCACGTTGTGCAGCCCCTATTGAGTCCAATAGAGTCGGGCGTACTTCGAGAGATGCTAGAAAACCCGGTACAAAATCGGAGGAGGGCCTAAAGTTAAAACTGGCTATATACTCCAAGCTTTGCCTTTCTACAAAGAGCGGGCTTAGGGTCAGTTTCTTTTGGCTTAATGCGTCTGCACTACGTTGCCTTTTCCAGGAGTATAGGAAATTTCAAAATCATATGAGGCAAGAAACTCCATCCACCTTTGCTGCCTCAAGTTAAGATCTTTCTACGAGAAGAGATATTTCAATGATTTATGGTCAGTGTATAATTCGAACTTCTCACCTAGGAGATAATGGCGCCAAGACTTAAGTGCAAAGACGATGGCGGCGAACTCAAGATCGTGGGTCGGGTAGTTCTTTTCATGAACTTTCAATTGCCTTCCACCATAAGCTACTACCCTCCCTTCTTACATCAAGACAGCGTCTAGCCCTGTCCCACATGCATCTGTATAAACTGTGAACATCTTGCTTCCGTCTGGCAGAGTCAAGACTGGAGCTGTTGTAAGAGCCCTTTTCAGGCGTTGGAAAGCAATGTCGCAGTCCAAATCCCAGGCAAATGCTAAATTCTTTCTTGTTAGCCTTGTGAGTGGGGCTGAGATCTTCGCGAAATCCCTAATGAATTTTCGATAGAAACGTGCTAGTCCTAGAAAACTTCGGACCTCGGTTGCATTCTTTGGTGCCTTCCAGTTCTGCACCGCAACTACCTTTGCGGGGTCCACGACCAACCCTTCTTTAGATACAACATGCCCAAGAAATCTTACTTCTTCCGTCCAAAAATGACATTTTGAAAACTTTGCCTTTAGCTGATGTGCTCGGAGAGTATCCATGATTTCTTTCATATGTTGAGCATGCTCTTCCTCACACTTTGAAAAGATCAAGACATGGTCTACGAAGACAACCACAAATTTATTGAGGAATTCTCTAAACACTCTGCTAATTAGGTCCACGAAGTAAGCGGGTGCATTTGTCAGGCCGAAAGGCATGATAAGCCACTCAAAGAAACCGTCTGGGGTTCTGAACGCCGTTTTATCAATACTGTCCTCAGCTACTCTTAGCTGATGGAACCCAGTTGCCAGTTCAAGTTGGGAGAAAACCGACGCACTTACAAGCTGATCAAACAAATCGTCGATTCGGGGAAGAGGGTGCCTATTTTTCTTGGTCAGTTTGTTTAACTCCCTATAGTCAACGCAAAGGCGAAGCGAACCGTCTGCTTTGGTTGCGAACACCACTGGAGCACCGCATTCTGAAATGCTCCTTCGAATGAACCCCTTCTCGAGAAGTTCTTTAACTTGCTTACTGAGCACCTTTCTCTCTTTTGGATCCATATGTCTGACAGGTAAAGCTACGGGCTTTGCAATATCCACAAGATAGATACGGAAGTCTATTTCCCACTTTAGAGGTAAGCCTTTAACCTCCTCGAAGACATCCGGATATTCCCGGACTACTCTAACCGACTGCAAATTCTCATCGGAAGCATCAAGCGACTCTAGATAACTAAGCATAACAGCATTCAAAGGATTACAGGAGATTTCTAGAGTGTTACCAAGCCGAGTCAAGAGTCTAACTACTCTCTTCTCACAATCAAGAATGGCACCGTTACTGGATAACCAGTCCATGCCTAAGATCAAACCATATCCCGAGAAGCCTAGGAAAAAGGCATTACAACTAAACTCAACACTGAGAATAGATATTTTCAAACCCAAACAAACCATTGACAAGTAAGCGGAGCCCCCAAGTGGATTTGAAACTACTAAGGGATCCTCAACCATACTAGTGTCTTGATGCAGAGATTCTACTAAAGCAGATGAAATAAAGGAGTGTGATGCACAAGAATCAAAGAGAGTGCGAACTGGGTGATCATAAAGATAAACTAAGCTTTCTACAGAAATATTTCTACCTCAAGTTCCCAAGATAGGATTGAGAAGATAAGCAAGATAAAACAAAGCATCTAGGAGAAGAAGTTAGAGATGTACCCCCAGAAGGTCCTGCTTGCGGGCATTGCCCTTGCTCCTTAGGGCAGTTCTTGCTGATATGTCCAATATCACCACATTGAAAGCACGCTCCCATCTTCATCTTCTTCTTTCTACAATCCTGGACTAAATGCCCAACAATGCCACAGAAATAACATTTCCTTTTTTCACGTGTCTTGTTATTATTGTTGTGGTCCTTTCCTCCTTGACTATTATCCGTCTTCTTGTTCTGCGATTCTTCTGCTTGCTGTTTCACATAGAGGAGGAGTAAAAGCGTCTGTAGCTGGGGCGTAAGGTCCCCAGACATGCTGAAACAAAAAGGAAAGATTCAAAACGAAGGATAGAGATGGTGTACATGGCTTCGGGGGATTATGCCTTTTTTAAAATATAACACTTTTTCTTAAAAAAATGCTTCTTTAAACTTTCTTTTGAAAACAATTTTCAAAAACTTTTATCTTATCTGGTAAACCTTTCTCTGATACCAAGTGAAACACCCCACCTCCGTTAGGGTCACTTACAAAGGGAATGCCCTAATTTTGGTGGAGGTTCATAAGTATAAGTCACAGATAAACGCAAGACAGATATAAATACACATATTTTAAAACAGCGGAAAAACAACAAACTTTTATTTCATCAAATACGTGTCATACAAAACATTCCATAATTGTCTCATAATACTTCCAAACACATTACATTCTCATAACTGTCTTGATTTTCAAAGAAGCATAAAAAAAACATAAATAAAGCAGCAAAATCACCATAGTGATATCCAAAGGCATGATCCAAGCAAAAGAGATCAAAACCGTACATCTATAGTCTTGAAGCTTGAAAAAGAGTCTGGCTAAGCTGAGTTGTTTCCTCCCTGTGGACCTGGGGGGGGGGGGGGGGGACGAAAGAAAAGAAGACGAAAAGAAAATAGGGTCAGACATAAAGCCTGAATAAATCTAGTGACTCTTCAGTTTGTGAATAAGAAAAGAGTATGATAGATATAAACTGAAAACAGGATAGTATCATAACTAAGGGAATGTAGTCCAAAATCAAATATACTATCGAACCCACACTATATCTCTGCATTTACTAGAATAATTCTAACTGGCACCCCATGCTGAGGGTGAAGTGATCCCTTTTGTTTTCTAAAGATTGGCTCCTACTCGTACATGTGTCTTACGGCTCCCCCAAGAAGTGTAGATACCTATGTTGGTCCCACCATGGGGTGTATCTAGACCCATGGTGGCAGCCCCGACACAATTACTAGAAGACATAGGTTATACTACTGGTGCCCCCAGTGCCCTGCTTGTCTGCTCCGGAGTGCGTGCACGACCACACACCGTTAGACCTACACTATGCACCCAACAATTACCGTTATTTGACCGCTTACATTCAGCCCAGTAATCGTGCCCCACCCTGCCTAGTTTCAGGGTATCGTTGATACCTAAATTGGGTTACTGCTGAAACGGGTCCCTACGTTACCAGGGTTTACTAGTCAAACATGTTAAGTGGTTAAGTGTCTGTATATACCTAACCCCACCCATCAATATTTGTTAACATGTTGAATCTTTGGTTAAGGGTTTTCAGTTGACTTAACCCTACCACCTGTCCTTAACCTTTTAGAGCGCCGACCACTCACATTAAACAGATATCTCTACGGTTACTGGATGTGCCGGTTGGTTCCGGGCAGGTTTACACCGTAGTTCAGTCTAACCTCGGGTCTTTATTGGGCTCAATGTTCAACCACCCACATTGGATAGGTATTGTTGTGACTACTGGACAGCCGGGTGGGTCCGGGCAGATTTACATCACAACTCAATCCAGCCTCGGGTTAAACATATCGTGTTTTCTAAATTTACATTTCACCATTCAATTTAATATGTAAATGTCATGTTCTTCATTTTTGGGTATAACAATTCATACCACTAAAATGTTACAGTCGTTGGCATGTGCTGAACATGCCAACACTTATATTTTTATATTTTACACCCAACGCTATTACCCCCGTTTGTTCGTTCGCAACGTTATAACTAACATTGGGCTCGACACAATTCATCACAACTTTATAAATGTGAGAAAAGGGGAAAATCAAGAACATGTATTATTTTTCAATACATAAAGGTGTGTAGCGCATGAACTTGCAAATTAACGATTCAACATAAACATTGAGTCATGTGAACTTGCGTTCAAATAGGCATATAACTAAATAGGTGTCACATGAAACGGCATAACTTTTGACTTAGCTAGATGTGAGATTAAATATATATATAACTAGGCATAATGTCAACCACCAAACTAGCATGTTACATGTTCATAAGATGTCCACTTTCTGGCATAATTCCAAGGTATAAACTAACATGAACTTGCATGATTTTATGTAACCCAAACAATACTCAACATAGATCAAATCATACTTTTAATGAATCTAAGATGTATACATAGGTTTTGAGTCATGTAGGTATAAAAGATCTCAGATCTAGAACATGTTTACATAAGTATATAGTCCATGATATCAACATAAGCATAAAGGGATTCAATTCTAGTTTTTGCCACAAACTTGCAAGTGATAATACTTTCATATACAATTGTCCAACCACTTGCATCGATCAATTTATGCCACAAATATTAATACACAAAATCACGATAGAAACATTACGATTCATAAGATTTACATCATTATACAACAATAATACAATTCTATTCTCAATTACAACGCATCACATCATAATTTTATTCAGATTCTGAAAGATCACTATACTTACAACGTATGAGGAGATCTTGTTTTCTGATTTCTGTTATCTGAATTTGGAGATGCTCTCCTTTGACTAGCAATTTGTTGATTGATTTGATTAGACTTTAGTTTGCTTCTTAGTTTGATTCTTGGTGGCTAAGATCAACTCCTTCCCGGCAGCATGACGACACCTCTCTTATTTTCTTACGTGAATTAGTTAAGTCTTAGAGTGTATTTATAGAGTTTTCAAGCAGTTTTGAGTCGTCAGATGCAAGCAGGGAGGAAAATCAGACCGTACAGCACACCAGAAGTCGAACCAGGGTCAGACCCATCTGGTCAGGCCGACCAGGCAAGTCGACCTGCAGGTCGACTCCCAAGTCGACTGCGTAGTCGACCTGAGGGAGGCCAGGTCGACTGCCCAGTCGACACTAGTGTCGACCTGGTCACTGGGCCGGAGTTTTCCCGCCCAGCCCAGTTTGAACTCGAATTTCAAATTTTAAACATGATCTGAGCTGTTTTTGAATTTAAATTTATTCTGAAACTTCTGGAGGTCGTAACTCCTTCCTATGGAGTCCGATTCACGCAAACTCGGACTCTGTCTTAACCAGAATTCCGAGACGAACGCAATGGCGTAAGAAATTTCCCTTAATTCTTTCATTAGAATTAATTATACTTTAATTTATGAATTTCACTGTTATAGAATATACGGGGTGTTACATGATACCCTAATAATATTTACTTTGATAGTTGGATAGGTATTAATTGTAAGTTATCTTACAGGGTTGTAGCTTGTTGAGAAATGACCAAGACTTTTTTAGTGGTTATTTGAAAGTATATTTCGTTGCTACTTATGTCCTGTTTTGATTACCAATTTGATGCTTGGATACTGTTTACACCAAAAATGGTCTAAACACTCAAGGTACTTAACTGTACTTCACCAATTCGGTAAGAAATAAGTGGAACCGTGTTTATTCAGCAATTAAAAATGAAAGAATGCGAGAAATGTAAAGTAGAGACGAGATTTAGAGTGGTTCAGCCGTTAACGAGGCCTACGTCCACTATGAAGGTGACTTCCTACCTTATAATGAGGATTACAGAATACATCAACTCTTTATCTTCATACATCTCTATATCCACTCAATATACCCTCGTTTATATATTTCAATCTAAGGAATTATACAAGAGAATGGTAGAATTTGAGGAGAAGAAGGATGGATGAATGATTGAGAGGGAGGATGTCTTCACTTTCCTTCGCCATGGCGGAATTTATGGTTGAGGATGGAATTTAGCAGCACTTCGTGGTCTCCAAGATTGGATCCCCTTTACGTTGGTAGTCATGGCGTATTTATAAGTGAATTCCTCTTGGTAAATGATCAGGAATTCGTTTACGCAGGCTATGGGTCGTTCACTCTGTGAATTACAATCATGCCATTGGCTAGCTGTAGCTAGTTGTCTGCAACTGTATCTGGTTGTTATGTGCGAGTAGCTTTATAAGAGCGAGTGTCTTGAGTGGCTGAGCGGGTCCATATAAGCGGGTGTTCCTGTGAGAGTGAATGCTTTGGGAAATCTTATAAGAGCGGAATGCGGGGCTGGAGTCGGTTCTCCTTTGTTCCTTGCGTGACCGACCTTCTTGGTTCAAGGGCGCTCGTCTTCTTGCTGCCTTTGTGTGGCGTTGTTTGTTCATACAGCTACGCTACAAGATTGCTGCCATTTATGTTGAATGGGCAACCAGTTTTATTTCGGTGTATGAGTGGTTCACAGGATATGCGACCTTTATCTAGTCGCGCTTCTCGTATCATGTTATGTCGTTATCTTTGGTCGCACTGGTTTATTTGACCTGCCTTGGGCCTGATATTTGGGTCTTGTTCTGTGCGGCTGCATTCCATCCATTGTGAGCTATTTAAGTGCCTCGAATAACCTTTCGAACGACCGACCCTGATGATGTCCATTCTGTATTCTTCACTCAATGTGCGTATGTATTTTTTAGGATTAATACTTGCCCCTCGAAGTCCATGATTTCTTTTTAATAAGGAATTACGGGCTTCGACATATTTGATCGCGCATTGTATGGTAGAATTCATCAAGGGGTCGTTCATGCAAAAGATTGAGATTGTTCCATGATAGCTGGTTGATATTGTCTTTTCACGTGAGCAAGAGGCTCGATGTATCTTTCTGACTATTGTTCGAATGGCTGAATTTCAGGATGCCAGCTGGGATTTGATGAGACTCTTTCGTGTAATCAAGCACTTAAGCTGACGTGGTGAGAATTCTCTGGATGTATGCCATTTAATCTCCCTTATTTACCTTTATCAGTTTGCTTTTGATTGGTTTTTCCACGCACACCTACGTGCGCACTTTTTGGATGATTCCTCACACGCTCGAATGCTGGGCCCATTGATTTGACCATTAGGCTGTTGAGCGACCTGATGAAAATACTATTTTGGTTTACCAGCCCTTTCATCTATCTTTTATATATTATTTCACTATCTTTTTTAAAAAAGAACTCTTTAATGGCGGTGTCATTTTAAGTGGTTTTCTTTACCATTTGGATCCATTTTGTAATTCCTGAATATCATAGTTCTTCTATCGTTCCAATTTGCATTCGCACGTGGCACCGTCATCGAGGCTTCTGCAACATTGAGATCGATTCGGCCGTATTGTTTGCCTAGATTTGAGATTGTTCGTTTGTCTGTAAGCAAATTCCTCCCTTGATTTTATCTTAACCCAATTTTGGAGCATGAATTTGATCGTGCGACTTTGGGGTTTCTAAGTAGGGTCTTCCTTTTTCTAAAATTTCATAATTTCAGGAGGCTATCTATGTCGGACCGGGTCGGAAGGTTGGATCGAGCAGAAAGTTCTGACGAAGTTACGTCTACGCCCTATGTTGTTTCTTCGATGGGTGCTACACAAGAATTCCCACACCCTCGTGCGCTTTCTGAAGTGCCCAGCGAGAGGCACACGACGGAGTTTCCTCCCAGCTCGTTCCATCAACTATGCAAACAATTTGGTATTTTGGAAGAAGGAGAGGCCAGGCTGCCTGTGGGAAAAGAGTTCGCAGATATCCCTCCTAAAGGATATGTTGTTGTTACTCGCGGCATGTTGAAAAGCGGAGTGGTTCCTCCCTTTAATCCTTATATAGAGACGATTCTCCGGAATTTGGCCATTGCCGCGAATCAGTTACATCCTAATAGTTACGCGATTTTAACAAGCCTTTATGTCCTTTTTATGAGGGAGAAACATCGGGCTCCTTCGTTTAAGGATATACGCTCATTGTACGCTTTTAGGACAAGAGACCAGCGTCCCTCATTTATCTTTGTGGAAAGCCGGGGTTTGAAAGTAATCACTGGCTTAGAGGTCAGTGTGCGAGGATTTCCCAATCAATACTTCTTGGTCCAATGTCCCGATAATTTCTGTGGCCTTTGGAAGGAAGTTGGTGAGTATTTTTATTCCTTAGACTCCTTCTCGCTCTCTCTTCCTTTCGTTTTGCTTTCCTAAAATATTTTGGATATATTGCAGTGCTTCCCGATCAGAGCATACCCTTTGACCAAGATCTATACAACTCGTTATTAGCCGTCGACGAGGGTCAGAGGAATAGGAAATTCTTGATCAATGAAGGGTTCTTAAGGAAATACAATTTGCTTTCATCTCTGCGTACCTTCCCGGCGAGCACTTCCGGCAAAAAGAAAGCTATCAGCGAATCCCCTTCCAATAAATCTTTGGAAAATGGATGCTCTAGCGTCATAGGGAGCAGCGAGGCATATTTCAGCAGCAAAGCGACCCCTGTCAAGAAGGTAGTATCCAAGCATCCAAAGCGCAAAGGCTCAAAGACTTTAGTGGTTTCACGCGAAGAAGGTGGGTCTCCCTTAGAGGGAGCTGTCTGAGGAGATGCGAACGTGACCTCTTTGAAGATCGCCTCGGACCAAGACTGGGAAGCATAGCGGCTCGATGAATTCGTAGAAACTTCCGTAGAAAACCCGGGAGGCGAGGGGAATTCTTCTAAAGAAGACCAAGAAGAAGATGGTTCAGAGGCTTTGAAAGGACTTGATCCTCCTGAATTCGCTGGAGACCTCGTTCAAGGTAAGATCGCTACTTGAACATTTATATTTCGAGACCCTTTCAATCGTGAGAACTTTGCGGAAAAACCCCTTGTTTTTGGGCCAAAGCGATACCTCATCTTTTAAATTTAGCCTCATTGTTTTCATGTTTTTATGTATCCTTTTTCCTTGCTTTCTTTCTCATCTTTCAGCAACTAAGGTGCTTAGATCTTCCTTTTCTTCTTAGATCCAGGAATGGAATTGAAAGTGTGTGTGTACACTCGGATCGTGTAATATGGAATAACACCAAACTATTTGTCTAATACAATAGTTATGCAAATAAATATAAAATATAATAAGATCTCACAGAAGCAGTGTCACAAATAATTAAATGCAGAAAAGGAAAAATCACACCAGAGATTTTTATACTGGTTCGGAGCACCGTCCTACGTCCAGTCCGAGATCTTCTATTTGGAATTTCACTAAACAACAACCTCACTTAACCTGGAGGAAACAGGTTCACAACACCCGAGTAGCCGAACGGGATTTCACGCCTCTATCTACACGAGGACTTCACAACACGCCTCTTACAACACCGAGGACTTCAACAAGATGAGTAGACTTGTAATTTGACAATGTGTGTTCTTAATAACACGAATTTGTCACTTCTTGTACAACCTTCCTATAATCTCATCCTCAAATATGATTTGTGATTGTGAAGATTTGGAAGATGATATCGTTGTTTGAATCAAAAGAATAATATATAGATTTTAGGATTCAGATAACGATATATGAAGATTATGAACTTTTGAGTGCTTTTAGAGAGCAAGAATGAAATCAACAACAGATAGAATAGATAAAAAGAGTTGGTAGTTTGAATTGATAATTTCATGTTGTTTTTACAGTAGATAAGGAGTTGCAATCATTGGTGAAGAGAAGTATTGAATAGAAATGATTTTTGGTGAAGGGAAAAGGAAGCAACCATTGATGAATGAAGATGTCTGTACGAAGAGTTGCTTTCAGTTCGAAGACCAGTCGACAGATCAAAAACAACCAGTAGACCGGTATTTGAATATATATACGTTATGTACATGTGTGCGCATTCATTGTGCATTTCTACCCAGAAACGGTCGACCGCATGTATTGAAACCGGTCGAACGGGTTCTGTCATTATGCACAATGAATGTGCATTCATATATATATATATATATATATATATATATATATATATATATATATATATTCAAACTACTGAGGTATATGATTATTTGAGGATAGATTTTAACAATTTTAACACAACTAAATCACTAAATAATCAACCTCTATCTTTCAATACCATTGAATCTCTTCTTTTTGTCGATCTTGAAACTTCTCCTTATCATTAATCAAAATGCCATTAATTCCTTGATTCAACATTCTCCCCCTTTTGATTGACGACAACATAGATCTAAAAGTGTTTCTAACTCCCCCTGAATATGGACTCCCCCTGAAATATATATTAAACGAATCTGCAAAACATATTGTTAGTAACATTTTTCTCCCCCTTTGTGTTCAACAAAAAGGAGTATACCGCATATAAATACCATAACTTAAGCATGAAATGCACAAGGATTGTAACATACAATACACACCAGACATAGCCCAACAGGTTATAAGAGTTAATCTGTACAAACCCAAAATGAAATACAGCACTATTTATGTACAAGTGTTGAGATAAGTCTTGCTTAAAAACAAAAACAAAAACAAAACATACTACCAAAATGCATGGATGGAAAGAACTACTGAGGTGGAGAGTCGGATTCAGTCGTATCTCAATCTATTTCTTTGTCTCCTTCTTCTTCCTTATCTCCTTCGTCTTCTTTGTCGCCTTCGTCTTCCTCCTCAGTCTCAGATGCCCCATGACCACGTCCAACAGTTGCTCCAGAACTTGTGCCTTCCTCAGAAGACGACTATGTAAAAGTAGGAGGCATTGGACGTTTGCCTGGGTCTTGTATTTGCATAAAGGAGGATGATGATGCATATGAAATTGCATCCCAAAGAATACCAAAGAAAGACTTAAGTTTTGAGAATCGTTTGTCAAGCTTTGTATCCAAACATTCGATTTTGGTGTCGGTACACTTAAGTCTTGCTTCAAGAAGAAATTGATTCCATGCAATTTGTTCTAGTGTAGCTTTAGTTGACGAGGTTTGGAGTCCTTTGATGAAGCGCTTTCTTGGGGACCTTATTGTTGATATTGTTCGAAGGGTATGATATTCAAACAAGGTTCAGGAATCTTCATTCTTTTCTTGTTGCTTTGTCGATACATTTAGGTTTGGAAATTTTAGATTCGGGAGACTTGAGACCACAATCGAGTAGAAGACGCGTGATATATTCATTATAGAATAAGTGTGGTCTTGTAAGATCATTCATAAGCAAAATTTCATCAAAAATCATGCTTATCCAGTTAATCTCTATATCTCCATATATCGCATGCAACGCCTTGAAATTCTCTTTATATATGGCATCGAAGTTACCAACTCTCGGCAATAAAGAGTGCGTAATAGCATGATGTAAGATTCGAGAAGTAGGCCGTAGGTTAATAGCTTTTGTACTAGTTTTATGATCTTCAATAAAAAGGTGACTTACTTTATCTCGAGTGTGAACAGTACACAAATCTGTAGAAAATTGTCTTCCACTATTAGGAGAACCGAGAACCATGGCCATTCGTTCCTTTGAAATAAAAACATGCTCACCACAAACAACAAACCATAAACAATGAGCAGCATTCTCCGGTTTGAACTTCTCTAAGTTAAGATTAGAATAGAACAACTTAATCATGATATGATTGATTTCTATGTTGTTCTTATCAAAGGTAAGGAGTGATTTTATACGAGCCTTGACTGCTAATTCTTCAACATTGCAGAGAATAAAATCAGAGAGATTTGTGAAATAACCTTCGTGAGTGGTATAATCTTTCATAGCATTCCATCTTTTCACCGCTATTGGATCCATTAGCCATTGTTTGATATTGGAATCAATAAGCTGGAGTTGAGTAGAACTTGATTTCTTTAATCTCTTTTGAGGTGGAGCCATTGATTGTTTGAGAAAATGAATTTGGGGATTTTTGTTGTTTTTCAAAGGGTTTGAGAGTTTGAGAAAAATAAAAGAAAAATGAATGGGTGAGATAAAAGAACCGACGTGTTGATTGGAGTTATAAAAAACAGAAAAACACGTAACCGGTCGATCGTGGAGTTTTCACCGGTCGACTGGTTTCTAACAGAAACATTTTCGGTCGACTAGTTGATGGTAAAGTCATATTTTTCCAGAGAGTTAAAAGATCGACCATTAACTTCATACCGGTCGACCGGTATATGGAAAATATGTTTTCCCGAGACTTTTCCGGTCGACTGGTGGATTTCTGGCGGTTGACCTTTTTGCATGAGCTTTGTTTTTCCTGTTTTCTGAGATTTTTCGAAGCTCTACAATGTCGATTAAGAAGAATTTATTACAAAACATGAAAGAATTAAATAAAATACATGAAAATAATAAAAAAAATTCTCAAGATATTGAGAACACTATAACCAACAGAGTAAAAAACGATATAAGATCAATGGGAGGTGGATGACTTGTCTTTAGAAATTTCTTTGATATTGGTAACTCTTGGTGTCCATGGCGACCAAGTTTCCTTTGCTCCTTCATTTCTCATGTAGTTACAATCCCAGGAGTTAGGACTCCTAGAAGAGGACAGAGCATGTGTCATTGGTTCATGAACTCCGTGTCTATTCGTGCCATAGAAAAATGACGCCATGCGTTCTAAGAGAGTTAAGCGATCGGACGTGAGTTTTTGTTCGTAATGAAGTTGACGCCGGAGATCCATCTGATGTTTCTGGTAGTGGTGAATCTCACTAATCTTCCCTCTAGTCCGTGGGGAACAAAATAATGCTTTCTTAGCATGTTTGGACTTTGGTGTATATCTGGGGGTATGCAAAAATTCTGGTCTACTTTTAGGTGTCTCCGGAGAAAAGTATTCTTCCAGTTTGGAGCTAGTGACCAAGATATGTGATCTTTGTGAACATTTGTCGCAAATGTGTGCCATTTTGAATATAATTTTAAACTTGTTTACAAATAATAAAATGGACTCGGGTGTGGGAGTTAAAGAGAAGGATAGAACATGTATATATATATAGGATTTTCTAAATAGTAATTAATGGTTAAAAGCATTCAGAGCATATATACCATAAAAAATTGTAAAGCTCATAATAGTTTACTAATAATAGCAAAAGCTACTTAATAGCTTAGATATACAAAAATGAAAGCACCGTTTAGAAAAGAACTTAACAATGTTTATGTACGTTTTATACGTTAAACATCAAGTTCAGTTCTAGAAATCAATCCAAGCTCTCTACGCAAAGAAATAAAACTTGACTCAAGTACAGGCTTAGTAAAAATGTCCGCTAGCTGATGTTCAGTCTGGACATATTCAAGACATATTGTTCCTTTTTCAATATTATCTCTTAAGAAATGATGTCGAATATCAATGTGCTTTGTTCGAGAATGATTGACAGGGTTTTTCGATAAGTTGATCGCACTTGTGTTATCACAGTATATGATGGAGTTTGATAAATTAATATCCAAATCACGAAGTGTTTTTGCATATATAGTACTTGAGTACAAGCTTGAGCTGCTGATATATACTCAGCTTCACATGTCGAGAGTGAAACACAATTTTGTTTCTTACTAAACCAAGAGACAAGTGATTTTCCAATAAAATGGCATGTACCACTTGTACTCTTTCTATCCGTTCGAGAGCCGCCGAAATCAGCATCACTATAGGATACTAATTCGAATGGACAATCTTTCGGGTAAAAAAGACCAAAATCTTTGGTTTTATTAAGATATCGTATTATATGTTTCACAGCTCGTAAATGTGATTCTTTAGGATTAGCTTGAAACCTTGCACACAAACAAACACTCATCATTATATCAGGTAGACTTGCGGTAAGATAAAGAAGAGAACCAATCATGCTTCGATATAACTTCTGGTCGACATTCTTACCATGTTCATCTTTTCCAAGATGTGTAGTGATACTCATAGGAGTCGGTATACCAGATGTATTTTCTAAACTGAAGTGTTTGATAAGATTTGCACAGTATTTTTCTTAATTAATAAAAATACCTTTAGAAAGCTGTTTGATTTAAAGACCAAGAAAATACGATAGTTCTCCCATATGAGACATTTCAAACTCTTTGGTCATAATATTCGCAAACTCGTTGCAGAGTTTATCGTTTGTTGAACTAAAGATAATGTCGTCTAAATATATCTGGATAACTAATATGTCTTTTTGAGAATGTTTGATGAATAAAGTCTGATCGACTTTACCAATTTGAAATCCAGAATCAGTGAACGTTCATACCAAGCACAAGGTGCTTGTTTTAGTCCATATAAAGCTTTCTTAAGTTTATATACGTGATCTGGATGTTTCTCATGTATGAACAAAGGAGGTTGTTCGACATATATATTCTCTTTAATAAACACATTTAGAAAAGCACTTTTGACATCCATTTGATAAAGTTTTAAATTATGATGACAATCAAAGGACAATAAGATTCTAATAGCTTCTAGTCAAGCAACGGGCGCAAAAGTTTCTTCGTAATCGATACCTTCTTCCTAATTGTATCCTTGTGCTACTAATCTTGCTTTTATTTCTGGTTATATTTCCTTGTTCGTCGGCCTTATTTTTATAGACCCATTTCGTACCAATAACTGACTGATCAGTCGGTCTTGGAACAAGTTCCGAGACATCATTGCGCTCGAACCGATTTAGTTCTACCTGCATGGCAATGATCTAGTGATCATCAGTAGTAGCCTCTTTCGGATTCTTAGGTTCGATATTTGAAAGAAACGCGACATGACCCATTTGATTGAGTTGACTCCTTGTTCTTATTTGTGATGTTACTTCTGCAATAACATTTTGAACCGGATGATCTCTTAGAATTCTCGGAGGAGATCGAAATCTTGGTGGAGAAGGTATCACAACAAGCTGAGGAATATCCTCAATAATTTCTGAGTCAGAGTCATTATTTGTGATGATAGGATTATCAGTGACTATAGTTTCTTCGTCATCTGATACAATATTAGATGGTTTATAGAATTCATCGAAAGAGACATGAAGTGATTCTTCAATAGTTTTAGTTCTCTTATTAAATATACGATAGGCCTTGCTTCGTTCCGAATATCCGACAAATATACCTTCATCGGATTTTGGATCAAATTTTCCAGGATGGTCTTTCGTATTTAAAATAAAGCATTTAGAACCGAAAAATTTGAAGTATGAGATATTTGGCTTTTTTTGACTAAATAACTCATAAGATGTATTCTTGGTAAGAGGTCGAATGGATACACGATTCAAAACATAACACGCAGTTGCAACAGCTTCTGCCCAAAAATATTTTGGTAAGGTGGATCCATTTAATAATGTTCTTGCACATTCTTGTAAAGTCCGATTTTTCCGTTCTACAACTCCGTTTTGTTGTGGAGTTTTAGGAAATGAAAAATTATGATATATATACCTTTCTTTGTACAAAAATGTTCAAATTCATTATTTTCGAACTCTCCGCCATGATCACTTCTTATATTCTTAACCTTAAGCCCTTTTGACTTTTGAATTCTCTTGATGAAGGATTTGAAATGATTGAAAGTGTCACTTTTATTTTTCAAGAAAATCACCCATGTATAACGAGAGTAATCATCAACAATTACAAACACATATCGACTATGATTTATTGACTGAACCTATGTTGGTCCGAATAAATCCATATGTAATAGCTCAAGTGGTTGTAATGTCAATATGACTTTCTTGGATTTGAACGACGATTTAGTAAATTTTCGTAATTGACATGCATCACAAATATTATCAACCGTAAAACTCATTTTGGGTAGTCCTCTAACTAGATTACTTTTGGCTAGCTTGTCGATAGTTTTTAAGTTTATGTGACAGAAACATTTGTGCCATAGCCATGGATCATTATCATTTGCTACAAGATACATATCTGAGTTATGATTAATATTCATATTCGGAATATAAATATTTCTGTCTCTATAACCTTCGAAAACTAAATTTTGATCTTTATCTAAAATACTACATTTATTATCCGAAAAGGAAATGTTAAAACCCTTGTTGCATAGTTGACTGGTACTAAGTAAATTATGTTTCAAATTTCTAACTAGCATGACATTAGTAATAAGAGGTAAGTTAGATGTACCGCAATTTCTCACATCGCCTTTGCCGATGATATAGCCTTTTGAATTATCTCCAAAAGTGATGGACCCACTATCTGAAAAAGTGATATTTGTTAATAAGCTCTTGTCTCCAGTCATATGCTTCGAGCAACCACTGTCCAATATCCACTTTCCTCTTTTCTTAAGTGGGACCTGCAAAAAATAAAATTAAGTCCATGGTACCCACCTTTTTATAGGGTCCTAAGAGTTAGGTCTTAGGAGTCCAAACCCATACAGGTCCAGAATTCCCTTTATATAAATAATTGGAATTATGATGCACAGTATCCAAATTTTTTTGAATGTATTTGTTCCTAATCAAATTGTTATTTGTTTTAGGAACCCATATTTTGATAGTCTTGATATTTTTCTTTTGAAATTTCACACCCGATTTTGGTTTGGAATATAATAAACTAAGATTTTTCTTAGCTTCAGTTTCTTGTACTACTTTATTTTTTCTTTTTCTTTTATTGCCAAGATGTTTCTTGATAACTTGTTTCTTATATCCCAACCCTTGTTTATTCGTAGCAAATTGTGAACTTTCAATAATTTTTGTCAAATTTTCTCGACCTTTGTTAAGGTTAGAAACATTTTGAGTAATGTCATCTAACTTTGTTTGTAAACTAGCTTTCTCAAGGTCTAGAATTTTGACTTTTTCCTTAAGCTCATGATTTTCAGTAGTAAGAGTATCATTTTTCTCTTTTTGAGTTTCAATTTCTTGACTCAAAAGAGATAGTTGAGAATCAATATTAGATGATGATTCTTGAGCTTTTTCAAGTTCCTCCTCTAATATTTTCTTTCGTCTTTTAACATATCTCATTCAAATTCTGCTCTACTTAAATCTACTTGATCTTGCTTGCATTGTCGTTTAATATCTTTAAAATTAAATAATAATTCAGCATTTATATCAAGAATTTCTTCAAAAGAAGGAATTTGTACCTCATCTTCTGTTGCCATGAAACATACATTAGCTTGTTCATTGTCTGAGTCACTTTCACTATCAGATGAAGATGAGTCTGAATCATCCCATGTCACTGAGAATGCTCGTTTCTTTGACTTGTCCTTCTTGTGTTTGAATTTTTCATTTTCTGACTTCTTATTTTGCTCTGGACAATCCTTTTGCATATGTCACTTTTTGTGACAATTGAAGCATTCTATATTTGATGATGATGGTTTATTTGATCCGAACTTCTTTCTGTTGTATCGACTAGCTTTTCGTTGCTTTAAGATTTTCTTGAATCCTTTTGCAATGAACGCTAGATCTTCATCTTCGGAATCTGAGATGTCTTCATCCTTTTCAGCATGAAAAGCTACATTTTTTTTTGTTCTTTTCTAGCCTGCAAGTTAGCTTCATAGGACATAAGATTTCCTATCAATTCATCTGGCTTCATGGTGGAAAGATCATTAGCTTCTTCTATTGTTAATACCTTTCCTTCCCACTCATTAGTCAGAGAATGTAGGACTGTTGAAACGACCTCAAAATCGGAATATTTTTGCCCTAATCCGATAAGTGCATGATGAATGGTTTGAAACCGTGAATACTTCTCATTGATTGTTTCATTCGGCTTCATTTTGAAATTTTGAAATTGACTTTTCGACAATGCTATTTTTGCTTGATTAACCTTGTTAGTATCTTCATGAGTGGTTTTTAGCGTTTGCCAAATTTGATATGCAGTGGTACAGATACTAACATGGTTATATTCGTTTTGATCTAATGCACAAAACAACATATTGATTGCTTTTGCATTTACAACTGCTGCGGTTTTCTTAGCTGCCGTCCATTCTGCATTCTCAATCGTTGGATTGACTATTTATTTTTGAGTTGCATTCCAAGCATCATAGCTAGTTGATTGCATGTAAAAAGCCATACGTGTTGCCCAATAGCTATAGTTTAGACCATTAAAGAAAGGAGGTCTTTGTGTCAATTGACCTTCAGTGTAAGTGGTGTTAATGCTACTACTTGGGTTATTTGCCATACTACTAGAATATATCAAATAACTGTGTTATGGTTGTGAGATGACCGTGCTCTAATACCAATTGAAAGTGTGTGTGTACACTCGGATCGTGTAATACGGAATAACACCAAACTATTTGTATTATACAATAGTTATGCAAATAAATATAAAATATAATAAGATCTCACAGAAGTAGTATCACAGATAATTAAATGCAGCAAAGAAAAAATCACACAAGAGATTTTTATACTGGTTCGGAGCATCGTCCTACGTCCAGTCCCAGATCTTCTATTTCGAATTTCACTAAACAACAACCTCACTTGACCCGGAGGAAACAGGTTCACAACACCCAAGCAGCCGAACGGGATTTCACGCCTGTATCAACACGAGGACTTCACAACTCGCCTCTTACAACACCCAGGACTTCTACAAGATGAGTAGACTTGTAATTTGACAATGTGTGTTCTTAATAACACGAATTTGTCACTTCTTGTACAACCTTCCTATAATCTTATCCTCAAATATGATTTTTGATTGTGAAGTTTTGGAAGATGATACCGTCGTTTGAATCAAAAGCATAATATATAGATTCTTGGATTCAAATAACAATATATGCAGATTATGAGCTTTTGAGTGCTTTTAGAGAGAAAGAATGAAATCAACAATAGATAGAATAGAAAGAAAGAACTGGTATTTGAATTGATGATTTCATGTTGTTTTTATAGTAGATAAGGAGGTGCAATCATTGGTGAACAGAAGTATTGAATAGAAATGATTTTTGGTGAAAGGAAAAGGAAACAACCATTGATGAATGAAGATGGCAGTACGAAGATTTGCTTTCAGTTCGAAGACCAGTCGACAGATCAAAAATAACCAGTAGACTGGTATTTGAATATATATACGTTATGTACATGTGTGCACGTTCATTGCGCATTTCTGCCCAGAAACGGTCGACCGCATGTATTGAAACCGGTCGACCGGTTTCTGCCATTATGCACAATGAATGTGCATTCATATATATACATATATATATATATATATATTCAAACTACTGAGGTATATGATTATTTAAGTATAGATTTTAACAATTTTAACACAACTAAATCACTAAATAATCAAACTCTATCTTTCAATACCATTGAATCTCTTCTTTTTGTCGATCTTGAAACTTCTCCTTGTCATTAATCAAAATGCCATGAATTCCTTGATTCAATAGGAATCACCTTCATCAGAAAGTTTCTCTCAGCAACTTGCTCTTGTCAATCCACAGAATATCTTACAATCTAGTCTTTCTTACTGTATCAAGCATTCCTGTCCATCTTCAGACCTTCTAACTCAAGACGCTCTTGAAGCTCCACTAGCGAATTTGCTAAAGAAGAAGAAGCATGATCATTCTCGGGTATCTGGAGGAGAAAACCAGGATACTGAGAAGAGAGGAGATAATAATAAATAAACTGGGCTCGATGGGTCTTCTGTATCGGCCGAACTTTCATGCCCCAGCTCTTCGGTCCCTGCGAAGCCGTTGATTAGATCCTCTAATTCTGATGCACCTGCTCTTTGTCAGATTCAAGCGATTCTTAACAGGCCTCCCTACAGAATTACCCCTTGTAATCCTAAGTTAAAGGACCAGTTCGGAGACTGGGACCTAAGGGGAATGGACCTTGACTTAGACTTGTCTCCATACGATGACCAAGTGCCGTCGGGGAGTAGAGTTCCATAAAAAACTATGTGACCTCCCAGCTTGCCACTGTCGTGGGTCAGCTTGAAGTTCAGTTAGATGAGGCCAAAAATACTTCCAAAAAGTGAATTGAGTCTTGGGATAGGTTTTGCTTTGAATTTCAGAAGTTAAATACTCAACATCTTGAACGTATTGGACCTCTGGAGAATGATAAGATTGAGCTAAGCCGTGTGATTTAAAGTCAAGCGGCCGAAATTGCATTCTTTAAGGCTGGGAACAGAAGGATGAGCAGCTTGGAAGCCAACAATAGAAGACTTAAAGAAGAAATTGAAGCTGCCAAGAGACAACATGGTGAGGCTCAAACTGGCCGTGAGTTTGCTGAATCTCAATTAACTTCTGTACAACAGGCTGTGGTTTCTTGTCGGTGGGAGAAGGCAATGCTCGAAGGTAAACTTGCCTCCCAAAGCAAGATTCTTGAAACTTTAGAAGGAGATAAAGCAAGGTTAACTGGCGATCTTGAGCAAGCCCGAATTAAAACTGAAGAGACCCTGTTCCGATTTTACGCCCTTAGTGTTATGACCCATGGAAGCTTGAGCTATTTGAACAAGGACTTTCCCCGTACATTAGCCCTTGTCTAGGAGGAGGTGCTCAGTTATTCCATAGATAAGTAAGATAGTGTTCTGCAAGAAGCCGTCCTTGAGGCAAAAGATCGTGATGCTTTGGAAAAAGGCAGGAGAAAATTGGCTGGTGAACGATCTCGATCCTTTGGAAAGGAAGTCCAGAATGTTGTTCCTGTTCGTGCCCCCAGTCTTGAGATGGAGTTTTGGAATCCCAAATTTTCCCGATAGAACCTTCCATTGCTAATGAAGGTACTTCTGAGGTTCATTTGTTGGATGGCCATGATGTCCCTGAAAAAATTGCCACATGATATGTTGTTGTTATGTTTTTTTCAATACCAACTTTTCGACTATGTATCTTTATGTTGAATTTGTATTTTGTTATCATGCGTTAGCATTGATACACTATAACTTATCATAATTTTATTTGTTTGCATCGTATTACGATTTTATGGGTCGCGCGATGGTTACTTTCTTACGTCGTTCGTCGTTTAATATCACCGGTTTGCTTTGAATTTAGGACATTGTATTTCCACTTTTGCCCCCATCTTTGAGGGGTTTAGTTCTTATTATGCATATATTCGTGTTTTTTATTTGGTCTGGTAATTCAAACCTTTAAAGTTCATTTTTGAATGAGCACTCTTACAAGCCACTGATATCTTCTTGTACATTTAATCTTACATTTAATCTTGTTCCTCATTGATTTGGCGTCCCAAGTCCTTTGGAAACATGATTAAACGTATTTCCGTATGTTCAATTTGTGTTGTTGTTGTTTTTTGTATCCAATCTCATATCTCACTAACTCGGTGAACCCGAGCCCTTCGGAGACTGGTTTTGGATACGAGCCCCCATGGGAGGACTTGGGTTACAATTTTCGATCCAATTTCGATCTTATTTGATCCGACTTATTATGATCAAATAGAGACCTAAATTGGATACCCCCATACGGCTAGGATTTTTGATACCCCCTTTCGGCTAGGATTTCTGCTTTTGTAATCCATCTTTGGCTTTGTTTGACTTGGTTAACAACAAATAACCAGAATGGCCACCTCCTTCAGTCAGGGTTTCTGTTTTTGTGCTGGTCTTTCCAGCATGTTTATGGGACCTTCCGATTCTAGGACTAGTGTTATCCAACCTAGGTTTTTTTTAGAAAAGAAAGCAAAGAGCGCAACCTCCGGATTTTGGTGTGCTCCTCATGAATTGCTTTGGAATGGTCCTTTCCTTTTGAGTTTTGTAGGGTGATGGGTTTGGTTATCCTGCCTGTTTTGACCAATGCTCTTGATATGCGATGCATGACTTGCCCTACATCAGAAACCAATTTTAGCATTAGTTCGCAAATAATTTTTGCCTTTCATGAGATTATAATCCGTGAGCGAATATCTTTCATCATGTAGAGTTTTTACTTGACACAATTAAGGTGGATCACAGATCACTTCAAGGAAAAACAATTGGTAAAGACAGACTACAGAAGTAGAAAAATAAAAAGAATGGGGGTCGCGCATTTCCAGTTCTGGATATTGGATTGCGCCTAGTGGTCATTAGTCAATGATTGGTTGTAAGTCTTCAGGCGCTCGGGTTATCTCGCGCGACCCGGCCTGATCAGCAACCTTACCTTGCCACTAACTTTCTGATGCGTTTTGAGGATTCTTAACATATTGCTATAGTTGATTTTTTTGGATGAGCTCCTCAATCAAATTTCTTAAGTGTCGACATTCATTTGTGTTGTGTCCTGGCTGATTATGAAATCGACAGAACTTTCCAGAATTTGCCTGCTATTCTGTGATTCTTTGCGGTTTTACCTAAGGAAACATGCCTGAGTCCTTCGTGGCAGTATCTGGGGTTTCATTCAGGGGAGTCAATTCTATCTGCTTAAAGAATTTTGACTTCTTGTGTACTCCACTATCTCTTCCATCAAACCCTCTCTTATGCCCAGAATTATCCTTCTGAATTATCTAAGGAGATTCATTGCTCTTCCCTTCCTTAATAGTGCTATTCCTTATGTCCTTCTGAACATTCAGGGTATTGGTTTCCACGCTCATATATTCTTCTTCTTTCTTGTAGAACTTTTTTAGAGTCTTTGGTTTCTTCATCTTGAGCCATTTTCCGAATTCTGACTTCTTATCGATACCCCCTTTCAAGGCTGCCAACAAGTACCAAGGCTCTGGTTCTATAACCTCCGATGCTGCAGCATGGAAGCATGTAAGGAAAGCTTTGATGGTTTCTCCTGGCATTTGTTCCATCTCACTGAGCGACATCACGTCCCTTACACTGGTGGCCTGCAATCGGAATTGATCCTGAAATCTCCTTGCCAGATCAGCAAACTGGTCAATACATCTAGGTGGAAACCATAGTGAGGCCACACCTTCCAGGCACACGGGAAAGTATAAGCACTTGATTTCATCAGTGGCCCTGGCTTCATTCATGTGCTGGTCATATTTGAACAGAAAAATGGTTGGATCTCCGATTCCGCTATATGGTGCTATCGTTGGGGGTATAAATTTCCTCCGAAACTTCGCTTGACGGATCTCCTCTGTGAATGGATTTTTACTGGGGGAAATTCCCATTCCTTCTCCTCATCTTCTCGAGTCGCCTTCTCCTTCATTACTCGCTGGATTAGGTCTGCGATGCGCCTTTCGTCACCCTCTTGTTCATAGGGATTGGTACTGATGATCTAATCAGCGCGACCATGGTTTAAATTTTGGCGCCTTGCATCCTTCTTGAGGGAGGTTATGTTGGTGCGACTCATTGTATGTTCTTCTTTGCGCCATGGAGATCTGGCCTTAGGATCCTCGACGCCGACCTCTCCCTTGTCCCCCACTGGGCTGTGAGGTCGTCCAGGGTTTGAGGCTGATGAGTCCTCTTTTTCGCCAGCATTAGCCATAGTGTTTGGTGGTAACAAATTGGCTTGAACATTGGTCAGGACATCAAACCTTTCCATTATCATCTTCATTGTATTATTCATTTTCTCGTTCAAGCCGGTTACAAGCACAGTCAATTCATCTCGCGTTATATATGGCCTAGGGGTTTCCCCAGCCCCTTGATTCAAGATTAGTGGCGTAGCTTCATCAGCATTATCATCCTCCCTGATTGCAGCGACTTTAGTAGATTTGTCGTTTTTCTTCGATCCGATCATGATTTCAAAGGAGAAAGAGATTATGGAAAAAAAATTGCTGAACTACAAAAAGGAATTTATGAACACGGCCTCACGGTGGGCGCCAAAATGTTTACACCATAAATGCTCTAAACACCCAAGGTACTAAAATGTACTTCACCGATTCAGTAAGAAATAAGTGGAACCATGTTTAATCAGCAATTAAAAATGAAAAAATGCGAGAAAAGTAAAGTAGAGACAAGATTTAGAGTGAATAAGCCGTTAACGAGGCCTACGTCCACTATGAAGGTGATTTCCTGCCTTACAATGAGGATTACAAAATACATCAACTCTCTGTTTTCATGCATCTCTATATCCACTCAATATTCCCTTGTTTAAATATTTCAATCTAAGGAATTATATGAGAGAATGGTAGAATTTGAGTAGAAGTAGGATGGATGAATGATTAAGAAGGAGGATGTCTTCGTTTTCCTTCATCGTCAGATTCTACTTGACACCATGGCTGAATCTCTGGTTGAGGATGGAATTTAGCAGCATTTCGTGGTCTCCAAGATTGGATCCCCTTTACGTTGGTAGTCATGTCGTATTTATAAGTGAATTCCTCTTAGTAAATGATCTGGAGTTCGTTTATGTAGGCTACGGTTCGGTCACTCTGTGAATTACAATCATGCCATTGGCTAGCTGTAGCCAGCTATCTGCAACAGTATCTGGTTGTTATGTGGGAGTAGCTTTATAAGAGCGAGTGTCTTGAGTGGCTGAGCGGGTCCATATAAGCGGGTGTTCCTGTGAGAGTGAATGCTTTGGGATATCTTATAAGAGTGGAATGCAGGGCTGGAATCGGTTCTCCTTTGTTCCTTGCGCGACCGACCTTCTTGGTCAAGGGCGCTCATCTTCTTGCTGCCTTTGTATGGCGCTATTTTTTCATACAGCTATGCTACAAGATTGATCCCGTTTATGTTGAATGGTCCACCTGTTTTATTTCGGTGTTTGAGCGGTTCACAGGATATGCGACCTTTATCTTTATCGGGTCGCACTTCTCGTATCACGTTATGTCGTTATCTTTGGTCGCACTGGTTGATTTGACCTGCCTTGGGCTTGATATTTGGGTCTTGTTCTGTGCGGTTGCATTCCATCCATTGTGAGCTATTTAAGTGCCTCAGATAACCTTTCGCACGACCGACCCTGATAATGTCCGTTCTGTATTCTTCACTCAATGTGTGTATGGATTTTTTAGGCATTAACAGATACTACTGCTTTATTACATGTCTGTGCTTGGACCAGCTTTAATGTTGAAGCCACCACTATATAAACACGCAGTAAAAATACATTAAAATGAATTTTAGTTTATCTGTTACTACTTTTCGTTAATAAAGATAATGATTAATAATAGACTAGTAAAAAACATGCAGTCCAAAGAAAACGTAAATTGTAAATTTAGGTCCACTATATTCTATAATATCTCACTTTTTACTTACTTTCTGCAGATTCATAATTCCTTTTGGCATAATCACCTAATGAAGTACATCCTCCAAAATTATAGGTAATCAATTGTGCATCAATATTCATTATTTCATGATTGTCTCAACTAAAGATGGATTTTTCAAGTTTTGTTCTTAATAAATTTACAGTAATAGTGATAACGTATTGTACTGCTGTACATATTAGCCTTATTTTTAATTATCATCTTGCATTCAATATCAAATGACATCAACTATTACTATGCATATTATGGGTATCAATCAACATTGTTATATTTTTGTTCTTTTTTTATTCTGCCTCCTAGACAGAACTACGTAAAACGAGCACATGCTGGAATCCATGTTATATTCAAACTTCCAAATCGAGAATGACTTCTATCTGCACTATCAAAAATATTTGTTCTTTTCTTATTCTACCTCCTACACGAAACTGTAGTGATAACAGTACAATTAACATGCTTGAATGTATGTTATATTTCACTTTCATCCATCCATGCAAGGGTGCATAGGTATCCATTTAGGCAA
This sequence comes from Allium sativum, assembly GCA_030737875.1. Lineage (NCBI taxonomy): Eukaryota > Viridiplantae > Streptophyta > Magnoliopsida > Asparagales > Amaryllidaceae > Allium > Allium sativum. The sequence continues at coordinate 201,866,272 of CM060926.1, read as the reverse complement.
ATATATTCACACTAATTTTACATTCACGTTAACTTGCCTTATGTCCAAACACATCATATGTCGTTCCACTATCGGTCTTCAGATTGATCTAATAACGTGTTATCGTCAGATCTGTTAGCATTTGCGTAAATTTCACATCCAACACAACAGCATGTGCTTGTTTTTTTACCCAGTTACTCAACCTTGAAACTGTTAAAACGCTATAAAAATATCAGAAACTGTTATAGTAAAATTCATTTCAATATCAGAAACAGATATAGAAACAGTGGTTGATAGAGATAGAAGCTTTCTTATGCAATCTTTGTATATCTATCTATAAATAATACTAAACGGACATGCATCACAATAGCAAACATTTTTCTGTAGCTTTCATTTCGATCTATGCTATGCTGAATTTTATTACAAAATAGCAAATATTCTGAATAGTAGATCACTCATAGAATTTTATTACAAAAATGCAGAATGTCAATGCTGAATTTGGCTTATATTCACGTTTTTATATATTTATGCAGGTGCTTCTAATTTCTATGCTGGAAAGACAAATGTTGGATGATTGAAAGCCAGTTTATAAGATATAAAAGAATTGGAATAGTGGATTATTTTTGTAGCTTTTAAAGACTGGAATTTAATGTTTAATTTGTTATGCTATTGATTGAAGGCTGAAAGCACTAATTAACTTAAATTGATGTACATTCTTATTTGTTTTGATGTTGAGAACTTTGTTTGATTTAATGTTATGCATGCCATTTTTATGGGCTTCTTCATGTTTGATAGTTTTTTTCAATAATGGGTTTAACGGGTTGGATCTGGTGTAAATTTGTGGGTTGGGTTGGGTTGACCCATTTAATAAATGGGCTTAATGGGTTGGGTTAATATTTGTTTCAAATGGGTTGGGTTAATTTTAACCCAACCCATTTATGCCCAACCCAACCCATTTGACACCCCTATCCACAAGCAACCGTGCCATGACACTATGAGTGTCGAAACCTGAAAATCTTGATGGAAGAGTTCATCAGAAAATAACGATTACAAATGTATGTGAGGAATCCCCAACCAGCACAAGGCCCATGCATTCCCGCTGCTGAAGAATCCGCAGCTGCTGCTAATCCAAAGCCGATAATTTACACCATCTCGGGTGGTCCGCATTTAGCTGTAGGGCATTGGAATGATTTTGTGAGGCACTCTGAGGAGTTGAAGAACCCTTCGAAGGAAGAAGGCCATGAAGTCTTCAATAATTCTTTTCCGATCAAAGTTCCGAAGACATCAAGAGATGACGTAGTGTTCCAAGACAGAGACTCGCATGGGATACTGATGCCGACTGTGGATCCGATGGTGGTCAATGTCAGCATAGTGCCATCTATGGTCAAGAGGGTCCTGGTAGATAGTGGGGCATCTGTTAATGTGCTTTTCATCTACGCCTTTACTAGGATGAATATACCCATGACAGACGTCTGTGCAAGTAAAGACAAGATCCACAGGTTCATGGGGCAACCAACGCAGCCAATCGGCGTGATAGATCAGTTGGTCGAACATGGTGAAGGAAGACAGAGAGTTGCTATAATGCAGACTTTTGTAATTGTTGTCGAACTTTCAGCCTATAATGCTTTTTTGGGAAGGCCTACACAGGCTACATTCAGGATCACATTAGCTCTGTGGTGCATGATCATGAAATTTCCTACCGAAAATGGAGTTTGCATAATAAAAGGAGACCAGACAGCAGCCAGAGAATGATATTTGACCGAATTTCTTGAAGCGAGAAGGAAGGAGAAAGGAAAGAGTGTGGAGTCTCCCTTCCGCATTCGATAACCCACCTTATAGTAATTAGGACGGGGCCCTTGTACTGGAGAACACAGTAGTGCTCAAACGGAAATTGATCCTTGAAAGACCAGTACATCGGAAGGATGTGCGGCACCAGCTGAAGCTACAATTCTGGTACCGGTTCAAGATGATGATCCCGACAAAGTTTTGAAGATAGGCTCTCAGCTGGGCCTGAAGTTGCAGAAGGAATTAATTCCGTTTTTGAAGGCTAAATTAGGCATTTTTGCTTGGAACCATTCAGACATGTGTGGAATCCTGTTGGATGTCATAGTACACAAGCTTAACATCGATCCAAGCATGAAACCGATAAGGCAAAAATGACGACCTCAAGGACCCGAAAGAACCCAATCTCTGAAAGAAGAAGTGGACAGATTGTTGAAGAATGACTTCATAAGAGAATCCACCTATCCTGATTGGGTCTCTAATCCGGTTCATGTTAAGAATTCCAACGGAAAATAGAGGATGTGCGTTGACTACACTGATCTCAATAAAGTGTGTCCCAAAGATAGCTTTCCTCTGCCACGAATTGACCAGCTTGTTGATTCAACTACATGGCATGAACTCCTATCATTTATGGACGCGTACTCTGGATATAATCAGATAATGATGCATAACTCAGACGAAGAAAACACGAGTTTCATAACAAACAGAGGCTTGTATTGCTATGAGGTCATGCCGTTTGGGCTGAGGAACGTAAGAGCAACATACCAGCGCCTTGTAAATTCTATGTTCAAATCACATATTGGGAAAACCATTGAAGTTTACGTAGACGATATGCTCATAAAATCCAAAAGAGCTCATGACCATCTAGAAAACTTGGCGGAAATGTTCCGTATTCTCAGGTAGTTCAGCATGAAGTTAAATCCGCTCAAGTGCTCATTCGGTGTTTCCTCAGGGAAGTTTCTTGGATTCATCATCAACGCAAGAGGCATTGAAGTGAACCCTGCTCAACTTATAGCTCTTCGAGAGATGCGTGCTCCTCGAACAATCAAGGAACTTCAGAGTCTGAATGGGAAAGTGGCTGCATTGGATCGATTCATCTCAAAAGCCAAAGATTGATGCATCCCGATCTTTGATGCCTTGAAGAAAGGAAAGAAAGATTTCCAGTGGACTCCTGAATGCCAAACTACCTTAGAAGAATTGATTAAACACATGGGGTCTCCACTGATGTTATCGAAGCCCAAAGATGGAGAAGATCTATTTTTGTATCTGGCCGTCTCATCTCACGCTCTAAGTGCCGCATTAGTCCGGGAAGAAGCAAAAGTACAATGGCTAGTATATTATATCAGCAAGAGGCTCGCTGGGGCAGAACTCAACTATCCTAAATTGGAAAAACTTGCCTATTGCCTCCTCATAGCCTCAAAGAAGTTAAGGCCGTACTTCCAAGCTCACTCTATCAGGGGTTTGATTGATCAGCCGCTAAAGCAGGTTCTCTTTCGCCCAGTAAACTCCGGGAGATTGTTAAAGTAGAACATTGAGCTCAGTCAATACAACATCACTTATCATCCTCACAGAGCTATCAATGGACAGGCTCTAGCAGATTTCATCGCTGAGTTCACATATAGATGGGAAGAGAAGGATGAACCAATTGAAGATGCCGTGAGATGGAAATTATTCATTGATGGGCCAAAGAATGACTATTGCTCAGGAGTAGGAATTATCTTGGAAACTCCCGAAAGTCATCCTCTTTCATACGCCCTAAGGCTTGAAGTTCCATCGACGAATAATGAAGCTGAATACGAAGCGTTGATTGCAGGATTGATGTTAGTGAGAGAATTAAATCTGAAATCTTTGCAAATTTTCAATGATTCGCAAATAGTGGTGAATCAAGTGTAAAGAGAATTTTAGGCTAAAGGTGGTAATCTTCTGGCTTATTTATCTAAAGCCTGGGAAGTTCTTGATAGTCTTGATTATTACACCATATCTCATATTCCGAGAGAGGAAAACATGGAAGCGGATTCACTGGCCAGACTTGATAGTTCCGGAGATGCCCAGTTGCTAGGGTTGGCTCCCGTTGAAGTTCTGTCAAATCCCAGCTTCGAAGAAGCAGATGTTAATTGGGTTATGCAGACTGATGAAGAACCAAACTCGTGGATGACTCCGTACAAAGAGTACCTCCTTAATGGGATGCTTCCAGAAAATCCCAAAGAACGGCGAAAAATTCTACGAAAAGCTGCATTGTACCTCATCCAGGACGGGATGCTCTATAGGCGAGGATTTTCCATGCCCCTACTTCGATATGTGTCGAATCAAGAATCTAGAGCAATCCTGGCTGAGTTACATGAAGGAGAATGTGGAGGGCACACAGGCGGACAGACTCTAGCCAAGAAAGTCCTGCAGTACGGCTATTTCTGGCCTGATCTGAGCCTGGATGCTATGATTTACGCTAGAAAATGTGATAGAAGCCAAAGATTCGCAAAGATTCCAAGGGAACCATCTACTGAGTTAACACTGATGATCATCCCATGGCTATTTGCAGTTTGGGGCGTCGACCTGATTGGGGCATTGCCAACAGGTAAGTCAAGCATGAAATACGCCATTGTGGCAGTTGATTATTTCACTAAATGTGTAGAGGCAGAACCACTGGCCACCATCACTACGAAGAAGGTTACCAACTTTGTTTCAAAAAACATCATATGTCGATTCAGTTTGCCATAGAAAATAATTACTGACAATGGAACACAATTCGAAAGTGATTAGTTCAAGGATTTCTGCGCCAGGTATAAGTTTAAGAAAAGTTTTCAACCATTGCCCATCCGCAGGCTAATGGGCAAGTAGAAGTAGTCAACAAAATCATAAAGTCAACCATCAAGAAACGCCTTGCTAAAGCTAAGGGTTGGCGGGTAGAAGACCTTCCATTTGCATTATGGGCATAACGTACGACTCATAAAACTGCGACTGGGAACACTCCATTCTCTCTGGCCTTTGGTTGTGACGCTGTGATCCCGGTAGAACTGGAGATTCCCACTCACTGCAGAATTCACTTCAACCAACAGGAGAATGAAAGGTTTCAACTTGAAGCATTAGATATTCCTGAAGAAAAGAGACGTGAAGCAAAACTTAGAATCGCTACTCACCAAAGGAGGATCGCCAGGCATTTCAATTCCAAAGTCAGACAAAGGGCCTTCGAAATTGGGGTTCTTGTTCTGAAAAGAGTCCTAAAAGGAACTGGAGTTTTTGGACCTAATTGGGAGGGACCCTAAAAGGAATTGGAGTTTTTGTACATACCTTGCAAGCACTGTAAAAACTCACTACATACTAATGAAAATTTTCTTTCTTGTCTAAGTTGTGCATTTACATATCCTCGTTGATTATTTATGATTTGCTAAACCTAACTTTTTATTATAGATCGCCTAGATAAGCGTTGACACATTCGTAACCTAGTAAAGCCCGGTATTTATTATAGCACATCCCGGTGGGACCACTCAAGAGCTTAAATGATTTAAACATTATTCACGACTAATACAAAGGCGCAAAACATGGCCTTGCAAATAATTGACACCGATGGCTGAACGGTCAAATGATGCATCACTTAAGCTATGGACTAAGCTGTGAATGTTATCAAAGGAGCACAATCTTAACTATATGGTCCAGAACCTAATTTCTTAGACCGTGACACACATTGATAAATGAACTAGCATTTGCCTCATGAAACAATGTTGCCCTAAACCAAAGACCTCTCCAGGGGCACCCAATTGATCGTCTGTACTAGAAAAATATCTAGCCTGATTACAACAAATATTGGGGCAGAAACCAAAGACCTCTTCGGGGGCGTCCGACCTTAAGTCGAGTCTTCCAAATTCGGTTATTGGCGGATTACCAAGACCTCTTCGGGGGCGACCGACCTTAAGATGGATCTTCCAAATTTGGTTATTGGAGGATTACCAAGTCCTCTTTGGGGGCGTCCGACCTTAAGCCGGATCTTCCAAATTCGGTTATTGGCAGATTACCAAGACCTCTTCGGGGGAGTCCGACCTTAAGCCGGATCTTCCAAATTCGGTTATTGGCGTATTACCAAGACCTCTTCGGGGGTGTCTGACCTTAAGCCGGGTCTTCCAAATTCGGTTATTGGCGGATTATCGAGACCTTTCGAGGGCGTCCGACCTTAAGTCGGGTCTTCCAAATTCGGTTATTGATGGATTATCGATACCTCAAGCAGGGGCACATACATATATATGAATACCAGACTGATTAACCAAACCGGGTTCCATGGTTTCCAGACAAGACTGGAAGCTCAAAGCTTGATAATTAGGACAGAGAGCTTCCGGCATCCTGACCATAACCAAGGTAATCCGTAAAGTTAGCATTGTTTAATGCCAGAAGTTGTAGCAACCTTTGGTGCAGGGCCATCCCCCGGTAATAAAACAAATAAATATTGTTCAATATATACACAAAAAGGTCAAGACAACTTCGCATTAAAAAATGACTTGTGTTACATAAATGTGGTGTGTAAAAAAAAGGTGCGGCAAAGCTGGAAAGAAAGCTGTAGTACAACAAGAAAAACCTATCCCATTATGTCAACAAACAGAAAACAGAATACTATTTCATCACATCATCAACAACGCAATTCAAACATAGAGTCAAGTACAATAGTTACTAACACAAGCATATGTGGAAGTAGTAAGCATAAAGTCATAAGCGAGGGTCGGCACTCGTATATACAATTGGTCTAAATTCCATACAATAAAGGGAAAAGATAAAAATCAAAGTGTGGAAGCCGCAAATATCACTACTTCTTATCATCACTAGTCCTTAGGGATCTCTTGCTGGAGGGTGGAGATGGTGTATCAACAAGTTGACTTTCACCTTGGATTCTTTTCCCACCAGGGCTCTCGGGGGAAGACAAGTTGATAACTCCTAGCCTTTGGGCTGATCACTTTCCCCTGCGTTTCAGAGAAGACAAGGTCTTAAGATCTAGCAAATCATCACCCCCATCACTGTAATCATAATCAACAGCCTCCAGGTCAGATTCGGTAAGTAAAGACGTATCGCTTGGAGGGGGAGTAACTTGCAGGCTAGTATTAGCTGGCACCAAGGTTGAATCAGTAATGGTAGCCTGAGAAGTGGTGACCCTAGTAAGAGAATGCGGTGATGAAGCCAAACCTAACACATATGAATATTGAGCGTGGAGTCCAACAGTCCCAGGTGATGAAAAGAGATAGTCTAATTCTGGTTTGTTTGGATGAAAACCGGTTTTACTTGGAGACTGTGGATTGGTTGTATCGACTTGGTACTCATCAACATTCAGGGTGTCCCAGACATCTTCTCCTCCTTTGGCACCAACATCTTTTTCAGCATCTTGCCCTTCAGTGGGACGATCTGCAGTGATGTCCTTAACAACAGGAGGGTTTGGAAGAGGAGTTTGGGAGCTCGAAGCCTCAACATTGACAAGGATGGTACAGGTATCTGGAGCTTTTTTTAGGGCCTCGGCTCATTCTTTTGCAAGTGTCTCCTTACCTATAGTTAGAGCTTCACGGTCACTTGGCTCAAGAAAGTCCTCCTGAAGGGAGTCTTCATCCTCACCTACGTAATGCATGACCACTTGTTCCCAAATGAGTGCCAGAGTTCGTGGGAAGTCATCTTCCAGAATGCTCAAACTTCCACGGCACATGACACTACAAACATAGAATTTGAATCTCATGTCGTCAGTTTTTTCTTTGGCTTGAGTAAGATCATTTCTCAGCTCATCTTTATCCTTTTCTAAAGTGCCGATCTTGTCATTTAAATAAGAAAGAGCGTTGTTCTGGGAAGCAATCTTGTCTTCAAGTGCTTCTTTTTCTCGAAGAAGATTTTCTGAGGTTCACTTTTCCAAAACTAATCGAGTCTTGGAACTTTCTTGAGCAGATTGAGTAGCTGCGAACTCCTTTTTCTGCTTCTCGTTTTCATCCTCTAAGTCATCCCATTTGGTACTTTTCACTTACAAGGATGTGATTTCAGACTCATGAGAATTAAGCATTTGGACAAGCACGCTCTTATCCTTTTCTAGCAAGTTGATTTGGTTGAGATGCTTGTTGCTCAGCCTTTGAAGTTCCTTGGCAAAGATGCCCCATGCTAGCAGTTGTTTGTTGACATGAGTTCTGATCAGGTCAAGTTTAGTATCCATCTGAATCTTGGCAGTATCGAACTTTGTAAGCATGCTTCTAGTAGCAGAATCTATCTCCTCAGTGATGTCTCGCTTATCGTTCGGGTGCAAATCCAGGTCGAATTGCATTCCCAGCCATAGAATCGAGCGGCAAGCCTTGAGTTAGCTGGTCCAATATTATAAGCAGGCATGTTGATAATTTCCTCCAAGATAGTGGGAGTATAAGCTCTAGCCAGAGAATCTGAAGAATGATGTCGAGAAGGAACTTGAACAATGGGGTCTAAGAGTTCGGTAGATTGGTGGCGCTTCTCAGAATCGTCCTTGTCCCAATCACTTCTACTTCATTTCTTTTCTTTTTTGCTTCTTATAGGACTCCTCCTTGTCTATTTCCCTTTTATCTGGAATATCAGTATGATGATGCCTATGCTTTCTACTGACATCATCCGGTGTAGGCCCAGAAGAAAGCTTGGCTGGGTGGGATTTTTGAGCATGCTACTGATGGTGGGAAGCTAGGGGCCGCGCATGTTTCCTCAGATTAAAAGAACTGGTATGTTGTGTGAAGCTATCAGCGAAAGAGCGCTTCATTCCCGCACCTGAAAGAAAGAGATAAGTCAAAAGTTTAGCACTTGCAAAAGCAAAAGCATTAGTGTAAGCTCAGAAGCTAAAGCAAAAACGGGTTAAGTAGAACATAAACCGGATGTATGGCCATTAACGAACCAATTCCTAAAGGTGGGTCTAAGGAGATCCCTAAGTTCGCAAGTGTTTTCCCTGATAAAGTAATGGGATTTTCGATTATGTTGGTCCCGTTTCTTATAGCCCGAAGCTTAAGAGATTGAATGAGGACTTCACTCAAGACAAGATCTCGCACTACACCAGAAAAGACCTTTAGTAGCATTTAAAAAATGCTACCAAAGCCTTTAGTAGCATTTTAAAAAACGCTATTATAGGTCCCGCAACTAAAAGTCTTGTTTTTTTGGTCGTGTTTTGATAAACGCTACCAAATCTTCTGTACAGTTGCGTTCTCCAAACGCTATTGAATGTTTTTATGTGAATCATTTTTCATCTTTATGTAGCGTTTATTTTGTGCAACTAAAAACTTTTCGTCGTATTTATTTTCTGCTACTAAATATTTAAGTGATATGTTTTGTTTGTTTCTGTAATGTTTCCTAAATGCTACTAAAACGTGTTGGTTGTTCTGTAGCATATTTTAAATGCTACTATACATAATTAATGGCTTATATCATTTCTAGCAAACAATTATATAATAGTCATATTAAAATCAACAGCAATCGTATAAATATATGATTTAAATCAACAATCAATCAATCATATAATCATCATACTCAAATAAATTAGAACATAAGTATTTTCCATAACCATTTATATAATAGTTTTTTTGATAAAATCAGCAAACTCACATACCACAAGCACTTAAAAACAAGTTACGCGATAAATACTAACAAATATCATAATACATACAATGATTAAAGTCATGTCCATTATTGTTGATGATCTTCGATCCAAAAACGCAATTACCTGTAGAAAAGGTTGATAATCAACAATAAGAATTTTCCATGAATTATCGAGTAACATTCAAACAATAGTTAAACAATAGTTTATGTCAAAGGAAACGATAAAATAGATGCTTGTATTTTTGTTGTAGGTTGCATGCTACGTGAAGATTGTAGCCACAACATATTTTGACTGTGAATGGCGATATTTGGCGATTAGTTGCACTGCAAACTCATGTAGTTTAGGTTTTTAGACTGTTAAACATAATTTCAATAATAGATGGCTTGCTGGTCTAAAGTAATTTCAATTATCAAAGTTGGTAAATAAACTATGTAAAAACATATATTTAGTTTAGTTAGATCCGATATTAGTGAGATTTGTTGGCTGATATTTATATAATCTTGCTAATTAGTTCAGCTTTCGGTCAACCACAATACTTAGATAATGTTGTCGCTTTGATAAATAATTGGGGTCCTCCACAATAACATTACGTCATACCTAGAGTACCTTAACAAACTTCCTATTTACGTTGTTTACAGGCACAACAATATATAGAATTTTGAGTTATCAAATGATGTATATAAAATGAAGTGCGACATAAATATGATCAGGAGAGAAACTAAAGAAAGCATATGGTATTCACCTATGTGATAAGAGCACGTACATTAGCATGGTTCAAATATGAGTTATGATCTAATCATTGAATATTTTTGGTAACCAACTGTAGTTTGAATTTCCAATTTGGATATAGATTCTAAACACGACTGTTGATGTCTAACATGTTTATCGCCTTGTCTTATTAACAATAACATTGATAAACTAAGACACTTGCACAAATGTGTAGAAATTTTTACCTTTAATTTAAGCATATGGTGCTTAAGAAATCCACGGAACTTCACTTATCTTACACTTTTTATGCATATCATCTTTGATCTCTTACGTGTTCCTCACAACCAATATAAAATACTGATTTTAACCTACCTGCATTTGAGGGGGAAAATAACTTAATTTTAGGATAAATCATAGTTAAAATAAATACATAAATTGTTGATTTCCTAAACAATGTATACCAAACAATTAATCTGTGTATACCAAATAGTTAATTTTGAATTGATCAGTTAGAAAAAAACAAATAAATCTACTCCCATATATATATATATATATATATATGTGTGTGTGTGTGTGTGTGTGTGTGTGTGTATGTGTGTGTGTGTATGTATGTGTGTGTGTATGTGCACGCGCGCGTGCACGCCGCAAATGCTTTAGCAAGATAATGCAAGAATGTGAAAATTGACCGAGTTTATGGTTCATGCACTAGCAAGAAGAAAAAGATTTTCTTGTTCCTGTCAAACTTTTTTTATAGCTGCAGTAAGTAAACTTATCTTAACATTACATTATTTGATGCAAAAGTAAATGGATAAATAAGCTGGAATTTGATGCAATGTACCTGTAAAAGATAAAATAATTCATATGTAAACAACTTTTTTCAATCATTTACCAACTTTTAAGCATGTTTTCTCCCTCTTCATTGGTCCCTGGTGAACAGTGGAAATGGCACACCCTGGGTTACAGCTCGTGGCACAGCATTTTGAAGGGCCTATCATCATGCGTGTACGGATTCATATCTAACTAAAAGATATTTGGATAATGAAGTTGCATGTGTGCGCACCAACATCACTTCCAAATTTTGATAGAATTTGTTATGGATAATAAAGCTGCATATACCAAACAGTTAATTTTAAATTGATCATTTAGAACTTTAAGATAAAATACACAAATTGTAGTCAGACGGTCAAATTTGAGATGATCATAAACAAAACCCATGGACACGACTACCAAACATAGGCATAGAGTTATCAAAAGCTGCAATATGTTCTATAACTATTATTATTATACTTGCTTATAAAATTTTGTAAAATAACAATTCGGAAATACAAATTTGATTGAATATCCAAAAAGAATTAAATTAGAGAATAATTTGAATATGCGAAGGAGGCAAGGAATGAACCTGAATATTCATTAACAGTTAACATAGTTGTATAATAATCTACAATGAAGGAATATGTACATAGGACCCAAAGCAGAACTTTATATATTTATCAACATTGACAAATGACAGGATTAAATTATTATTTCCACGATTTTGAAAATGTTGGTTAGTTGGAAAATTTTGAAATTTTTTGGCATTGGGCTCACGAAATTTTGGAAAATCTTGCCTCATGAGTTGTAATTCATATCATATTCTTCAAGAGGACGTCTACTCCGATTATTATCCCACATATCTCTCAATGATTTTTTGAATCAGACATTTTAAAGAAGTCACGACAAGACAGAAATTATTCTCACTTCAAAATAGTATAACATACTAAGCTGCGTTCTATAACTATTAATTAACTGCGCTCTATTAATTAGCCCAACAAAGGCGTTCCTCATCAGAATAAATAAAACCACAAACCCATTTTGTCTCAAAATAAGAAGGTTGCAAAAGAAATGGTCAAAAACTCATGCCCTTGATTCTGGAAACAAATCACGACCGTCCAATATAAAAGATGGTAACCCAGAAATGAAAATACGCTCAACCCAGTAAAGTCTTTTCTCCCACCTTTTTTTTTTGAGATTCAAATCGGGTTTGCCCCCTTTTGTTTTGGGGCTGTATGAATTCGAATCGGAGAATCAAAATGGGAAAATGAAACAGAACAAGCTAATTCAAATTGATTTTGGGTGGTCTGAATTCGGATCGGGTTTATGGGTAGAAAGGGGGGAATGATGGTCAGATGTTTGTGATGGAAGGATGGGGTGAGATCTTGAATGGCCGGAAGGGTGAAGCCTACGGTTGCGGTATAAGTTGGAGGAGGAGGATCGAGGGTGACTGGCTTTGGCTTGTGTGAGAAGGAAGGAGGGATTTAAGTGATTTGGGAATCGGATTGAACGGGTTGATGAAGATTGAACGTGGTGTTGTAAGGCTTGAGCAATCAACATTGCGATGGGGACAGGTTGTACGGGATGTATGGCCGTACTGGTGAGGTTAAGGGAAAGATGGGGGGAGTGGTGTAGTGAACGTGAGGCAGGGGAGTTGTGATGTTATTCGTTAAGATGTAGTGATTTTTTTGGGTTTGAGTTGTATGTGGATGATGGGGCAGTTTGTATGTGAAGTGGGGTCAATGGCAGAGATGTAAAGGATGCGGATTATAGAAGATTTGTAGAACTGTGTGGTGGATTGCTGTTTCAGGTTGGATGAGGGCGGTCGAGAAGGTGGTTCACGGAAGTGCTGTCTTGGTTTTTGGGGTGACAATGGGTGGAAGTGGGGGTATTTTGAACTGGTAGAAAGGAGTTTCAGTTGGATGTGATGATGAGATTCAAACTGATATCGTTGATGATGATTTCAGCTTGTGGAATTCGGCTGTGGTTATTGATGAAAGATGACCTGTTGGTTGTGAAAGACGTGTGATAGGGAAGATGATGGAAATTGTTTGTGTTAAGGAGAGGGTTGTGATTTGTGGATGTGGAAGACGAGATGATCAAGGCAGATATTTGATGAAGTATGGATCGTGGAAGATGCTGTTTGATCTGATGGCTGGTGTTGAATCCGATTTGGTGAGGATGCAGTTGTGACGGAGAGGGGTTTTGGGTGATGAGGGTTTGTATGGAAGATGGTTTGAAAGATGTGAAGACGGATTTTATGGTAGGCGGTGAACGCAGATTGATTTGTGGGTGCGTGAGTGAAGTTTGATCTGGGATTAATGGTGGGAGGTATTTTGTTTTGAACGTGGTTTTGGTGTGAAGGATCAGAGAACGTGTATTGTGTGGATGGTAGGATATTGACGTGGTAAATGGTCTAGGGAATGGTTGATGTTGGAAAGGAGGTGCTATGTGACTGTAGATGATGACAACGTGTTGAATTTGCAGGGGAGAAGTAGTTTTTCAGCTGTGAAAATGGTGGTTAGTTTGTGAGGTAGGAGATGGGTTTTGAAGATGTAGATGAGGATACTAACGTATGTATAAAAATGGAAGGGGATTTTTTTAAAGAAGATGGAAAGAATTTAATGCAAAATGATTCCTTTTTTTTCTTTTTTTTTCTTTTTGTTTGAAAAGAAGGAAGAAAGGAAATATTATGTACTGAAAAGAGGAAAGAAGGTTAAAAGGAAAGAAATCAAAAGAAATTTGGAAACTTTTTTTTTCTCTTGTTAGGAAGATTATAGTCCCATTAATTAATACCAAATCTCGCCAATCAAGATTTTTTTTATATATACAAGAAAGAAAAAAACTAACACGAATCAGAAATGAAATAAATAACAAAATTTAATCGTTACCTCCCCGGCAACGGCGCCAAAAACTTGATCGACGCTAGAAAAGCGTGATATTTGTAATAAATTCTGCAAGTGCACAGATTGTGTAATATGCAGGTCGAACACAGGGAGGATAAATTAAATCGGATTATTTATATAATTTCTTGGGCGAGTTAGACAAAATTTGGGGGTTGATTTTGAAAACAATAATAATTGAAACTGCGATCCGATTCAGAACAAATCTAATTGAACCGATGATCAAATCACAATTATCAATTGGAAATTAAAACGCAAAACAGAAATAAAATGCAGAAATTAAAAATGCAGGAAAAGAAGAACAACAAAAATTAAATTAGGATTCTCGTTGAAACTAATCAAACGACAAATAACTAATAAAAAAATGTAAAATACAATTGGTGTTCTTCCAAAACTAATTGTGAAGACAACACCAATTGCTAAGAAAAAGAAAAATGCAGAAAAATAAAAGAGAAACTTTATTAATGGAGAAGAAGAGAAAATAGGATAATGGAATGGTGGCTACAATGATATTACAAGGGTATTTATAGGAGATAACCAAACCCTAACCCTAATTACAAATGGGCCTAGCTGTTTCAAGTAAGTTTTAGGCCTTTTGTCATTTGGAACAAGTTCTAGGCCTTTTCTCCTTTTCTCTTGCAAGCCTCCTTTAAATTGAGATGTGCATGGCCTTTTTATCAATCATTTTCTTGTCCAACAACAACTAGATGTGAGATATTCATCTACAATTCTTCAAAATGTAAATATACTGCAATCTGATCTCCATTTCTCTACTTTTCTGTTGTATGCGGGCTGGGTTGGAATATCTGTAAAAGTGGCAAAACAATACCCAAGTAATATTTATTTATATACAAAAGATAAGATATAAGAGCATAAAGTAAACACATTTCTATGTTAATCAGTATGACTGTGTTCAGCTTTGATAAAACTGCAATTGCTTGGTAGGAAACAATCTTCGCCGTCGGTTCATTTATGCTAACCATATTTCACACATAAAAGTATTTAGTCAGAACAAACAAGCCGTGAAGGACAAACATTTAGATTTGGTCTACTATCCCAAGTTCTTCTCATTGGTCGGTGCATTATGTAAAGTATCCATATCCAATTAAAATAAATAAATCCCAAGAAATCAACATTATCTATGCATAGTAAATATCGAGAGGAAAATCAGGAAGTGCATCCGTTTTCGCACAGTGGTGCACTCGACAATCAATTACAACATAACAAACTTCTTCAAAAGAAATTTTTTCTTTACCAATAATACTGTTACTTTTTGTCAGAGGTTGCACGGCGCTTGTCAGACTAAGACCTAAACAAACAAAACCTATCATAATGCCTTGGCTACTAAACCCTTAGGGGGCAATCAAGCCGCATATTCTAGTCCTTCATCATGTCCAAGCACAAGGATAAGTTTCTTTTGCACTGCTCCAAGTAATAAATGATTGGTTATAACACAATCAACTACATCTCTACTCTCAAAAAAGCCACAATGAAGGTAGAGAAAAAGAAGCTGAAAATATAGTATGATAACTCATGCTGTCCATATTCAATGACAAGAAACAAAACTTAATCAATCATGCAAATCGACTGTTAGCACACAACCCAATGACGGTCAGCGCAACATGCAACTGAAGTACCGATCAAGCAACCGAGTGATAACATACTTCATATGCAATCATCTATTAATCAACCAACAAACCTTACCAAATTACATACAAAAAGCTCAGAAATAGATTAGCCAATCTATTTCTGCAAGTAAATTAACTTGGTATCATCAGAACAAAACACTAGGTGAAATAATTTCAAATTCCCTACCAGCTAAAATGTCAGCAAAAAACTGAAGTCATATAAATTTATCCAATTAGTTGAAGCAATAATTAAAAATTGGTGTACTTAATGTGACTATCATATAGCAGTGAACAGACAATACCATTAGAAAATGTTGATTATAGCTGCAAAAATTAAATTTATTTTTAAATAAGAACTAAAAATCAAACCGATTTTTAACATCGTCATTTCTTTATAACTATTTTGATTATGTATGTTGGCTTTAGTGAGCCAAATAAGGATACATATTAATTCTAGGCAAATTCTATTCATACACCCACAATTTCTTAGCATACACCAATGTTTTAAAAAGAAAAACAATGACTATGCTACCATTGTCCTTAATCGCAGTTTCAGTCCTTTTATAATGCATATAATTAGAACTTTAAAATCAATAATATTTGCTTAAATATATAGAATTTAGTGAAGTTAATGGAACCCGAAATATCAGTTAAGACAACTTTGACAATTAAATACTCTAATTTAAATATGTTCAATCATCTAAAATAAGGTTGATTTTTATTAAAAAAATAATCAAATAATTTACAATATTAGACTCAAAAAGTAAAAAAAAGAATCTTTTTTTGAATTTTATGTAAATTTATTGCAGTGAATTCCTAGTTTTGTAAAATTTAGTTTTAAGGTTAAAGAGGGAAGATGATGAAAATATCAACGGGTAATTTTGCGAGACGCATGGTGTATAAAAAGAAATTTTGGTGTATGCTATTTTATTTCATTTCACGGTGTATGTTAAGTAATTATTGGTGTACAAATAGAATTAGCCTTAATTTTATGGTAATCTGATAGATAACCATGAAAATGTTTGACATCTACATTATTTATTTCTAACTAGTATTGAAAAATTAGAACTAAAATTCAATAGCAAAAATCGTGATAGCCTTACTACGATCTATTTGTTTGTTGCCATTGTGAATTTTCATACAAAGAATTATACAATAATTCATGTGAATTTTTATTCGAATTCACAATGAAAATTACAAAAACCAAAATCAACTTCAAAACCTTAACTACTCTAGAAACTGCTTTAAAAGCTTGCTTGTTCCAATTTGTGCAGTACATAAAAAGTTGAGCATATAACTCATAAGCCATCATAACATAGAAGTACATATAGATTGAAAATTTTGGCGTACCTTCTTACAATATAACCAGATTTGTATGTCAACAACTATCTGAGTTCTTTTCCTTCCCATTTACTTTGTAATTCAATTGACACTAAACTTGCATTAAAAATTAATTATTTTGTAAAAATACCATTTATACTAGTAGTTACGGATTGGAACTATTATACAGAAGTACTACATTGAAGTAGACCTGTTAATTATATCTTTTAAGACATGGTTATAATATTCATATAGCAGATTAACAGGAAAAAAAATTAATGTGATAGCCCGTAACTTCCCCGTGAAGGAAAGAACGGATTACCTTGAGAACACGACAAAATAGAACGCAGACAGAAGAACATTTCATTGCTATTACAACAATTCCATCAGAATACAAGAATAAACAGAGTATAAATGAATAAAATACATTTGATAAATATCAGAGATTACAATAAATTACATAGCAGCGTAAGAACAATACAAAACACAACTGAAAGTAATACACGGATACAGAGATTTCCGAGCATCGTTCCAGCTGTAAATCAGGATCCTGTGAATATAAATCTGCAAAACCAAAACTACTAGCTGCCCGTGTCGAAAATAGGGGCATCCGGAGTTTAGGTTAAAAAAATAAACTCCAGGTCAGTCATGTGACTGGTGTGAGAACTAAAACAGTTATTTAAACTTTACTTTAAAAGAGAGTAATTCAAGGGACCACGCCGTATAACACGGAACGGGTTTCCTCCCAAGAATACCAGTGCTTAGAAAAAACAACGCAATGCTTTTTCGAAAAATGATGCTATTATAAGACCCAGGTCGCATCACACAATGCAACGCAAGCTGGAGAATAGGGTTTTACCTTATAACAGCCGAACATGCTTGGTACGTTTAAAAACAAATCATTTGATACTATAATAAGTGTATAGTGTCAAAACAATTTTAATCCTAAATATCAATCATAGGCGGCATGAATGACCCATACCACTAAGTCGCCATACTAGGTTCTACAAATAAAACCGCAATACCATGTATTGGAAATTGGATTTCCGTCATGAGTCGAGGCAAGGGGCAAGCTCCTCTCCACTTCGAGACACTCTAGAAAATGCCTCGGGACTACACACTCTGGGTAACCCCTGGATGCTTCAGGGCCGGTCCACATTTACGTTAGTGGATTAGTATTCCTGAACACACGTTTCCCGGTCCTAACAGACCTAAAATCGAGGCGCCTCATCCCAACAACCACAAAGGTGAAAATAATATAAATGTCAGCCAGTTTAAGCACTGACACCACCCATAGCTAGAAAGAAACGTCGTGCTCTCCCTGCAGTCCTTATCCTGTTTTTGACTCATACCGAGGTGTGAGGCTCGCGAATTCACGTTATCCACAAAGCTACGCCACATAGGCCGTGCTTTGATCATCAACCACAAGACTTTGCTTTTCAACAGAAGCCTTGATCATTTGCCACTTAGGCACGCCACATTGGCAATTCATGCCATGCGACTAATGTCCATCGATATACAACCTCTGAGCTCGTACGTCTCAGAGAAGGGCATTAAGCAAGAGAATAAATTCTCCGCTGCCAAACAGATGTATATTTAATAGAGATCAATCAACACAGAATAAAATCCAATGTCAGACACACAGTCCATTTACAAGTTCGTTCTGGCTCTGAACGAAACCGGAGGCACTTTCCTCGCATATCCATCGATCTCCAAGTACGTATGGACGATCACCAACTGAGTCCCTCATCTTGGGTGTACAGCCCAATCAAGATCATCAGCAATCACCCAAACGATGTGAAGACTTCTGGTCTTCAACCACCGTCTTCATCTTCGACATATCGTCGAATCGATTATTCAGAATGGGTATAAACCCGGCCTTTCTGAATGACCCGCGTATATAATAAAAAAATGTCACACAAACACAACCTACGCCTCATTCCAATTCATCAGTCACTAACCGTAAATTAGTAAGAGAACAATCCCCCAAATATTAACCCCGAAGGCCGAAACCAACATCAGATCAATATCCAGGAAACCATTCTACTTAACTGATCCCAAGTTAATTTCTAATTTTCATATTCTTAGGGAGAGGTTCCCATTAATTTTATCAAAGATAAATTCTTTAAAATTTATTCTTTAATCTTCCTTTGGATGTCATTTCAAACCAGATTATGGTTTTCCAAACTAGTCGAGATTAGCGAACCACACCGAAGTAATTATTTATTTTATTTCCCAATCCTAACCTATTCATCCCTTGAAGAAAAACTGGTAATACTCCATATCTAACACCACGGTGTTATCGGTAAAATTAATTACCATTTCACGTTCAAATCTAATTAAAGATTTAACTATCGCTTGGAGCAAAACTAGTGATACTCCATTCTCGCTCATTTTTCGAATTTGATAATTTAAATTATCAATTCATAATTCAATCTAATTGCAGATTCATTAAAACTCCTTTTACTGGGTTAAAGAACTAATGTCATTTAAAACACTGTTCACGATAAACCCAAATCATATTCTACTTATTGTTGGGTTAAAGAACAAGTGTTATTTAAAACACCGTTCACGATAAACCCACAAATCAATTCTAATTCGATTCTAATTAAATTAATTAATTAATTGGTATACTTCATTAAATCTAAATAAAAAGATTTAGTCTTTTCTCTACTGGGTCCAAGAACAGTGTTAATGAAGACACCAATAACGACAATCCCAAATCTCATTTGATATTAAATACAAGGCTCTGAATAGAAAAAATATCGGCTTATATTCAATATCAAATTCTACAACCAACAAATATCGTATTGGAAATAACGATATGAATATATCTTTCAAATTTCCACAACCATATCTGTATAATCAAAATATTCCAAAGATAATTTCGATTCAAATCCTTTCCAATTCATGTATTGGAAGTTCTAATTATTTTTAAAACCACTTTCAAATTCAATTTATTTATTTCAAAAATAAATTGGTTTTAATTCTAGTTCAAAACTAGTTCGTTTTATAAAAATACATTTTTATCCTTTCAAATGTGGAATTTTTCATCCCAGTTCTTCCCAAATCACTTCTTATGATTTTACACAAATTATTGATATTTTTAATAATTTTATCAAGGCCCGTACAGTCGATTTCCATCAACGACCATCGAACTGCACTTACAGCGACCTTTTCCAAATTTGATTTGGACATAATTGCAAATCCAACCATTAGATTTCAAATTTCTAATATTCGTTAGAAAGCGCTTTTCGATACGAACCCAACGGTTCCGGTTTTAGGAGAATCCGACGGGCGAATCTCCCGTAATGTCCGTTTGAAATTAATGGTCGAAGTTCACGAACTGCCGCGGCGCGGCACGTTCTATTCAGGCCATTATATTATATATATAATATATATTTCGTCGACACCCTTTTTCAAACAAATTTTATAAATCGTTTAAATTCGTTTCAAAACAATTTCAACTTCCATTTCAAATTTAAATCAAAATTGAACTTTTCCTTATGAATTCGTTTTAAATTCATTTCAAATCGATTCAAATTTCAATTCAATTTGAATTCATTTCAAATTGATTTTGATTCTATTTCCATTCGTTTTCAATTAAATTCGAATTCGTTTTATATTCAATTCAATTTGAATTCTATTTTTATTCGATTCAATTTGAATTCTATTTCGATATTCATTTTAATTCGAATATAATCGATATAATTATCGTTCGCGTCAAAATAGCGCATCTCTAATCAAAACGACTTTATATTTTTCAATAACTGCATTATTCTATTCAACAAATGAATATATATTTCAACAAATGAGTATTGTCCACATGTGACTATTTTTGTTAATTAATATATTTTATAAAATTAGGGTATCTATCGTTAAATTTTTAAATCAGACTCCAACCGTAAATTAGTAAGAGAACGATCCCCTAAATATTAACCCCGAAGGCCGAAACCAACATCAAATCGATATCCAAGAGACCACTCATCTTATTTATTTTCCAGTTAGTTTCTAATTTTATATATGATAAAGATGTAAATTTTATTGTTAAAATATTTCGTTCAACACATGACCAATCTCAACGAATGAGTATGGTCAACACATGAACCTATATTTTATAATATTCTTTATTTTCTAAATTGGAATGAGGCCCAATTAATTACCATATAATGTTAATTATATGGATTCCATACAACACATGTATATAATAGCAACGACAAATAATCAACCATCATCCAAAGTGCACTACACAACTGCATAAGCATCAAATATAAATAATTAACGCTTACACAGTATGTCAATCAATCGATCGACATACAGCTAATAATTGAGATTAGTGTATGTTATATATTATCCCAATACCCGTGTGGGGTTTCAAATCAACAAACACAGATTTTCATTTGTGAAGTTGGGCGATATGTAAAATTTATTGTCCCAATCAATGTCCTTCAAATAGGTGTAAATAAACAAACCGTCCGGTTTGTAAATGAATATTTATTTATTCACATTCACGTTAAAAATTATATTTTTAACGATAAAGTATTTTATTTCATTTCATTTCACATCACACAATCAACTACACATCAAAATTAAACAAACAAGAATACAAGCCATCCATGGTCTGTGGACGACGGGTTTCGGGTGCTACTAAACACCGTCTGCATCCTAGTATATATTTCTAACTAGGAAATAAAATTTAAAGTGAGAAATTCTCACCAAAGCTAATCCAAACGCCACGACTCTTCATATGTAGGAAATCTTCATCGTTCTCGCCCTTTGTCACTTTCGTTGTCCGTGTTCACTACATATATAAAAATCACATTTTTATATTCTCTAGTGTATAAAAATCATATTTTTAATTCGCTACATATATAAAGATAATATTTTTATATTCTCTATTATATAAAAATCATATCTTCTTCTTTACTTCATATATATAAAAATCGAATTTTTATTGTCACTTCATATATATAAAAATCGAATTTTTATTTCACTATTCAAATAAAAATTATATTTTTATATCGTTTTTCCATATAAGATAATTACTTTAAATAAATAAAACGAATAAATATAAAGTTTTCGCCTTTCTAGCTAGATTAAAAATCCTTCCTTTCTATTGTAGAAATAAAAATCACCTCTTTATGTAGTTAAAAATCATGTCTTTAACCTACTAAAACTCACTTCTTTATCATATGAAAAAAAAAATTATCTAATCTTTAACATCATAAAAATTCAGTTTTTTACACTATAAAAATTCAGTTTTTAACACTAAAAAATAATTCAATTTCTAAATCGAAGAAATAATAGGGGAACTCACTTTTCTGTCGAACTAGAGCTCCTACTAGGGGGGAGGGTGTTGCGCCGTGTTGGAGGAGGGATGGCCACCGTCTGGTGCTCTACCAAGGCGTGGCGGCGGGTCTTCAGTTCGTCTGAGGCGCAGATGGAGTGGGGTTTAGGTCTTCAATCGAAGTGGAGAGAGGATCGGGAAGTGGAGCGGTGGGGGATGGTTGCGAGAGGGGGTTTGTGGGGCCTGGGCTCGCGGATTGATGGAGAAGGAGGGGAGCAGTTGGCGGGGGCGGCTCTGGTGGGGCGGCTCTGGTGGGGCTCGGTGGTCGAGCGCGGCGTTAGGCGGCGGGGCTTAGCAGGGAGGAGGGGGCACGAGGAGGAGATGCGGAGGAAGGAGCGGGGCTCGAAGGAGGGAGGGGGTGGCGGCGCCGCCCTAGGGCGCGATGGCGCTCCGTTGGGAGGAGCGACGACGTTCCTCCCCCCTTCGTCGTCTCCCTTCCTTTTTTTATTTGATTTTGAACTGAATTATAACTGGGGGGGGGGGGCAGATATTATAGAGAGGAGAGAGAGAGAGAGTTAAATTTTAATTTATTTATTTATTTTAATTTCAAAAAGGTACTTTTATTTTCGACCTCGAAACAAGGCCCACCGCCTGTCGTCCATAGCTAATTACCCCCATTCCAAACCCAATGGGATATGTTTCGTAGGCTGATTCGATCGTTACGATCAGTTTTCATCGAATTTACATTTAAATCATTATACTGAATTTTAAACGTACATTTCAAATTACCGTGGTCACATACGGACTCGAAAAATTCCATAAAAATATTTTCTAGCTTCGTAATGACGATACGGTCCTAACAAAGCTAGTTTCATCAAATTCTGAGACCGTTTGAAAAATGGCCATTTTCCAGTCGATTAAAACCAACTGAAACTGGTCAAACGCGTTTCCCTTCGCCACGCTCACATATTGATTCAAAAAATTATGAAAATTGGAATCTAGCAATAACTTGACATCACGGATCCAACAAAAGTGGTTTCGTCGAAATCCGAGGTCGTTTGCAAAATTTCCATTTTTAAGGGCCAGAATTCCATAGCGACAATTCTGAAAATTCATTTGGACATAACTTTTGATTCCCGCTATGAAATTTCGATTTTTTGAATTCGTTATAAAGTTATTCTCAATTAGATTCTATTATTTTTGGTTTTGCTAAATTCCGGTTTATTTTGTACCCGGTACATTCATTTGAAGTTTGAAATCGAATTATCGAACTACCGCGCCATTTTCAATTCCTTTTATAATTATAAATATATTTTTAATATTCTAACGACGACGTATATAAATATACACGTTCGAATTCCTTTCAAAATAAATTTCTCGTCGATATTATTTCAAATAATCATTTTAAATATTCAAAATTCGCTAAAATTGCCAAAATAAAATTTTTAAACTGGCTCAGATTTTCGGGTTGTTACAATTAATGTGCTATTTTTTTTAAAGGAAAATTTTTCATAATGGACTTGTTTTTAAAACTAATAGCAAACATAGCCTAGTTTTGAAACTATTTGCAGAAATAGGCTTGTTTTAGCCAACTCAGCGCTGATGTGGCCAGTACTTAAAAAAATACATGGGGCGCACTTGTGAAGTGCGCTCCTTATAAAAATATAAGCGCGCGCTTACCAAGTGCATCCTGTGAAAAACACATGGGGCGCACTTCGTGCGCCTAAGAAATTTTAAAAAGACGCACCTAATAGAACGATTATGCATACAATTATGATTAATATATGCATAGAATTAAGAAATTGTGCATGAATCTGCTTAAAGTTGCACGATTACATGCAACAGTTCAAAAAGAAACAATCAATCGACAATTTTGATAAAATGCCAACAAGAATGCAAAAATTCTGGTTATATTCAATACTGTATGCAACTATTCTTTATAAATTCTTGGATACATTCAACTTTTTTAATATATGAATCCCTGTACACAAATTTTTGAATATATGCATACATATGTACAAACGTACTTAATATATGCATAAAATTAAGAAATTATTCCTAATACATGCATAATTGCATACATCTTTTCTTTTTGAATTCATTTATTCGGATGATCAACGAATTAATTCCGGTGAAAAATGCAAAAAAGTATTCTACATACACGAATACAAAAATTAGTTGTTAACTTCACATAATCATGCAAAAATTCTACTTAAACTTTCAGAATCATGCAACAATTATAAATAAAATTATACAATCACGAAACAAATCGTAAAATCATAGAATTATAGAATCGTTCATACTTACACACATTTTAATGTATAATATGCATAAATTGTCAATTGTGGAAGATAATATAAATAAATAAAGATTATACTTTCGTTCTCGCCATTTATTAAGAATTTCCAAAGAAATTGACAACGATTTTCCTTCTTTTTGTCTAATCGAGAGTAAAACGATGATAGTCGGCTGTGAATTGTTAGTTTCCTTCTTCGGTCGCTTGAGATAATAGAACGATTTGATGGATGAAATGAATACAATTTGTCAAATAAGGGTTTTGAAGGGTTTTAGGGATATAGTTGAAATTTTATCAACCGTGTTTTAAAAATAGGGATGTAATCTGCATTCTTTTTACAGACGGGTTTTTTATATTTTAAAAGTTAATAGGGATGTGTGCCAACGCACCCAAATCTACATATTCTATTACTTATACTGGAAAGTATAAACCAGCACTCTAATATGCTGGCATGTGTCATTTTACATAACCTGTGGCAGAAAGATTAATTTTCTAAACTATCTTACACAATTTGTTTATGCATAACGGCAAGCCGGCAACTACCTATTCACGTTCTTCTTCATCTTCCGTAATCTACAAATCAAACAATAACTAATGGGTGAAATCCTACTTCTAATTATATTATGCTAAATCAACCTCAGATAATCGTGCAATTTTTCTAGTGGTGAGATTGTAATCACTTCGACAGATGCATAGCAATAATCATTTGCATGGAGGTGCCCCCTTTTACCCCATGTATATTTCAAAGGGCGCACTTGGTAAGTGCACCCTTATATTTTTATAAGGGGTGCACACACGTGTATTTTTTTTAAAGCACTGACCACATCAGCGCTGAGGTGGCTAAAACAAGTGTATTTCAACAAATAGTTTCAAAACTAGCCTATGCCTGCTATTAGTTTTAAAAACAAGTCTATTTTGAAATTTTGTCCTTTTTTAAGCTTATGTTTTCCCATCTTTCATATGATCTAATAAGACATACATTATTGTATTTCTAATTATTTGTATACATATGTGTTTAACTTATACTACAACAAAAATGGAATAAGTCCTGTAAATACAAACAAACAGGTGCTGAGACAGGAATGGAAGAAGTCGTGTAAGTTCAAAATACATAAAATTACAAAAGGACCGGAACTGAGATAAAAATGGAGATTTTGAACTTTGATAATTTACTAGATTGTATTGTGCTACTGATTCTTTGAAATTACATGCCTCATACTATTAATTTTGCTTTCAAGTACTACAAGCACTACCTCATATCATCAATTTTACAGGGGATCGACTAAATTAATGGCTTTGTTTAATATTATTTCAATAGTTTTGGTGACCGACATCTGATAATTTAATATTATTCCAATAGTTGAAACTTATTTTAATGTACATAAAATAACTTGTAGTATAAGAATAGAATTTGCCTAAATTATATGGATATATCCATAAAATCCTATTTACACAAGGATCTAATAGTTCATACTCAAATACAAATGTGTCAATATTTTATTTATAGATCTTATCCACTAGTCTACCATTTAATGTTGAAAATAGCTAAATATGACAATTATTTTGTGTAAAAAGAAGATTGTTGGATGCGCAAACTATTTATTGCATCTATTTGGATAAAGTTCTGTAAAGTACAACAATAAGAAAGGGTGCATAAAAACTCTCTTATATCAAATGTAAAACAAGTCTGCATACGTGCATAACAAGCATATGTAACAAATTATCTTCTTTTGTATGTTTTATCCTTCTGTAACTAATACATGTATGTGAGACACTGCAAAACCATATTTTGTTCTTCACCACCTACAGATAAGTCGTATTTGAGAAAGACTTAACCCAGGTCTATTTATGCTCTGTTTAATCTAACATCAACTTGCCCGTACGCGTATAATTTTGGTGACTATCAAGTTTATTTAACTGAGATGTTTTGTAACACCCCGCATTTTTATGACGATTAAAATGTACGTAGACGATGGTGATGCATAACAAGTTCATACGTTGTAAAGAAGGAAAAATTAATATGATAACAATGCAGAGGAATATATTAATGTCAATTTTAAAAACTAATGTGCAATAGAATATACAATAAAAATATTAGTGCATGAAAGAAAATTCAATACGTTAAAATAGGCAATATGTCAGTGCAATGCATGCGATAAAAAGAAATAGAATTCATGCAAAGGTGTTAGGTTGCATGCAATGAATGTTTTGGCATTAAAGGGTATCATAATCAGTGTGTGTGTGTGTGTGTGTATATATATATATATATATATATATATATATGCAAATGGAAGAAAGAGGTGAATTAATAACATGCAATTAGTTATGTGCATGTGAATATATGTATAAGATAATATATTGAAAGTTATATTGTTAATGCATAGAATAATAAAAAAAGAATTGAGCGCATAAAAGTATAGTGCATTAATTATAGTGAATTAATAAAATTGTATGCAACAATAAATGAGAAGGGGCATATGTGTATACATATTATTTGAAATTCAAAATTTTGTAGGAAGATAATACATGCACTAAAAATAATAGGAATTTGTAGATGCATGAACATAAATAAAAATAATAGAAATGTGTAGATGCATGAACCTAAATAAAAATGAATTAATGCCATGCAAATAAAAGAAAAAGAATATAGAATGCAAACATGTCAAATATGCAATTAAAGCATGCATAGAAGAAAAAAAGAGGGACCAAGCAATTTAATGCGTTAAAAAGAAGCAGCATATCAAGTGCATGAAATAGGAAAGCATTAACACATTTAAATAAGAATATTAGAAATATATGCAACAAAGAAATAATGTCACATGGGAAAATTTAATGCATAGAAAGAAGTTGGAAAATAAACATAAATTGATTCAATTAAAGCAAACTAATGTCAAAAGAATTAATACAATTCATATTGTATATAAAATAATGACACATGGAAGGATACATTAATGGAAAAGAAGCGTACTTTGCATATATTAAGGAGAGTTTAAGATTTTGCTTGTACAAAAAAGAAACCGCATATAGGAAGGTGTCAACACCATCAGTGTCCATGGGTGTGTATGGGTGCAACGCACCTGGGTTGGTTTAGCCTACTCTAGAACCTTCTTTTTTTAGCGAGGTGGAAGGTTTAGATGGATTCTATTTTAATCCTAAGGCCCTAATTTACCTACTATAGCTATAAATAAACATCAAACCTAATCTCGTCTATCTCTTTAACCCTAGCCTCCATGCTGCTAAATTCTCAACTAACCTAGCCTCCACCTTCAACATAAATTAAAGTATGGAATTTTAGAGACAAGTTCTTCATCAACAATCAATTTATAAGGTTAATCAACATCAAAGATAAATCAGATTTATGAATAGGAGTGCAAATCAAGGTGAGTGGATTAACAATACACTTTCTATCTAATAGTATGAATATCATTCGTCATTCCCCAGTAAAAGATTTAATTTAAAATTCATGTTGTAATAATTATAGTGCTTGTTGTATATCTATTTTATTCTTCTTTTTCTTCCCAATTCCTTTCTATTTTTAAGTCTAGGCTACCTTCGAGCCTAGTTCAGATCTCGTTGCGAATAATATTAATGTAATTTGGAATATTGTTGGGAAATTATTGAGGTATAGTCTGTAATTGGGAATTTTGGAGCGTGATTCATAATGGATCTTTGAGTATAACTTGGGAACGAGAATCTATGCTAAATAACACATAATTATGAATTCTGATCTAAGACATTAACAGGAACATGGGTGAATAATTGAAATCATTGGATATGGAATGGGATTTGGGAAGAGGTGATTCATTGCAGATCCGATATTATGGGTTTGGGGTTTTAAAACACAAGTTTGAATTGGGGATTTGGGAAATGGATTTAAAGTTAAAAATCTTAATTTGATAAAGGAATTGGTGAATAAGAAACCTAATTAGAATTATATAGGTTGGGGTAAAACTTATCTTAGGTAATTATGGAACCTAACTTATAAGTCTGAAATTAAAGACATGAATACTTTCATAAATTTGGGTAATTGATATATTAAATATAAGTTGGGGCATGAATCGTAAGTGTACAATCCGTTAAAAAGAGGAACATGCCAAAAACCCGAGGTTAGAATGAACTTGCAGTGGAAGTCTGCCTGGAACCGCCCGGCATAACCAGCAACCGCAAGTAACATGTCTAATGTGAGGGGTCATTGACATATTTACATAATGCCTAGACACGAGGTTAGACTGTAATTGCGGTAGAAGTCTGCCCGGAACCATCCGGCATATCCAGCATCCGCAAAAGGTTAGTCTAATGTGGGAGGTCTAGTGTGTAAACATATAAATCTGTTTATATAAGAATCTAATGTAACACTTAACCAAGATAATACATGAGTGGTTGTATGAGGGTAATAAGTAAAAAAAAGGGTTAAGTGGGTTTGATTGAATAAAAGGATAGGGTTAAGTGAACTTGGGTATTGTAACACCCCGTAATTCTGTAACATTAAGATTCACAAATTAATGTATTATTAAATTTTACAAGAAGAATTAAGGGAAACGGGTTACGCCATTGCGTTCGTCTCGAAATTCTTCTTAGAAACGAGTCCGAGTTTGCGAGAATCGGAGTCCGTATGAGGGAGATATGACCCTCCGAAGTTTCAGGAATTTTCAAAATCGAAAACGGCTAGAAAATTCGAATTCAAACCCAGAAGCGGGCTGGGCAGGAAATTTCCCGCCCAGGACCCAGGTCGACTGCGTAGTCGACCCCCCTGACCAGGTCGACTGGGGAGTCGACTGGGGAGTCGACCCCCCCCCCCCCCCGACCAGGTCGACTGCGTAGTCGACCTGGGGTCGACATGCCCGGTTTTTCCAGATTTGAGGCAGAATCCATTTTTATGTATTTAGACCGATTTCTGGACCAAATTCGTGAGTTCTGCACTATAAAAACACACTTAGACTTCACATTCTCTCCTCACAACTTCTCTACGCCTATACTTTGCTCTGATTCTAATTAAAATATATATAAATAAAATAATACATAAATCTAAGGCGAGGATATGCTGCTCAAATCTTTCAAGAGGAGATTCAAATTAAGTTATGATTCAAGTAAAGATTCAAACGGCTTCAACGATTATTTTTCTACGAATCTAATCTCTGTAAGTTGGTTACTTTTTAGATCTGAATGCCTTTTTCCTATTTGCGACATGAAATTAAATGAATAAAGGAACATACCTAATCTTCCTATTTGAATCGATGCTTATATCTTTGGTTAAGAACCATTGTGATTAATGACTGTGACTATTGACTATGATTCATTGACTATGAGAATTATTTCCTATGACTCTTGAACATAAGAAGACGCTTATGCCTATGAGAAGGACTATGAGACTATGACTATGAACCTATTACCTATGACTATGACAAGGACATTTGTGAACTAATGAACCATGGCTATGAAAGTATTTCCTAAGGATTGTAACTATGGAATTAGATCTAAATTTGACTTTCTATTCAGACCTGTTATCCTTGGATCTTGATTTTGGGAATTTACCTATTAAGTTAGGTCTACCCATATTCTTGAACCTATAGTATTATTCAACCCTTTTTCATGCCAAAATATTTTCAGATCTATAGGCCTACAATGCTTTAATCAATCTATTCTGTGTAGTTTGTTAGATCTGAAATCAGTGAATTTGGAATCATCATCTTAGGCCAGTTATTATGTCTATCTTTTCATGGCATTCTGGTTCATTCCCTTTATCTACGAATCTAGATTTATCTATAATCTAGGATGAATCACGGTTACACAAACGATGGGAATACGATTTGGGCAAAACATGGAATTGACTTAAACGTGGTTGTAAACTTGGAAATTTGCATAGTTTGGAAAACGAACATGATTGTGAATGACATAATTTAGAACATGTGTTATAGCTTGACTATTAAAATGCAAATTGGGTAATTCTGACATGAATTATAGGATATGTAATTTGAATCTAGTATTGGCTTGTAAACTAGTTTTTGCATAAACTGTAAACTAGAATAATAAGTCTAGTCTTGACTTGAACTGAAATTAGAATATTGAATCCGAATTGGACTAGCTAAATTAAGTTAATTAGGCATAATGAGCATACTAGCACAATTTTGAATTTAGTCATAATTGTGAATAATTGACATGTACATTAGGCTTGGGCAAAAATGGTATAAGTACAACTGATTTATGGGGGAAATGGGCCATAATAATAAACGTTGACAATGTACATAAAAAGAGTAATTTTGGAATAAGTAAATTAGGAATAATTTACTTATAGAATTTATCCTACATGAGAAAAGTAAATTTAGACAATACGAACATGCTGAACCCGAGGTTGGATTGAGTTGTGATGTAAACCTGCCCAGACCCGCCCGGTTGTCCAGTGATCACAACAATACCTATCCAATGTGGGAGGTTAAGGCATTGAGCCCGATAAAGGCTCGAGGTTAGACTGAGTTGTGGCGTAAGACTGCCCGGAACCAACCGGCATACCGGCAGCCACAACTATACCTATCTAATGTGAGTGGCTTAAGCCAGAATGGGAGGGTTAAGTCCATAAGAACACTTAACCAACTTAACATAGTTAAGTAAGAATGATAGGGTCAAGTTAACTAGAACACTTAACCAACTTAACGTGGTAACAAGACAAGATTTGTAGGGGGTTAAGTAACTAAGAAAACACTTAGCCAAATTAACATGTTGACTAGATTAGAAGGTGGGGTTAAGTAAAGTTAATACACTTAGCCAATTTAACATGTCAACCAGACTAGAGGTTGGGGTTAGGTAAAATTTAATACACTTAGCCAATTTGATATGTTAGTTGGACTAGACCATAGGGTTAAGTAAACTTGAACACTTAACCAATCAGATTTTGATAAATGAATAAGGTTAAGTCTAAAACATGAAAGGATAATACTAAACCATTAATAACATGTTAGTTAAAGCAGATGAGCAAGGTTAAGTTAAAAAGGAACACTTAACCAATACAGGATGAATGGGTAGGGTTAAGTGTAAAAACCCGTAACTTCCATGGTGAGGAAAGCGTGGATAGTTCGAGAACAAGCCACAATAGGACGCAGACGGAAGGACATTTCATTGTATATTACAACAATGCATCAGATTATAAGAATATGCAGAGTTTAAACTAATAAATATTACACAGAAATATCAGAGATTACAATAAATTACATAGCAGCGGAAAATAATACGATACACAACTAGAAGAGATATACGGATACAAAGCTTTCCGGATATCGTTCCAGCTGTAAACCAGGATCCTGTGAATATAAATCTGCAAAACCAAAACTACTAGCTGCCCGTGTACAAATAAGGGCACCCAGAGTTTAGGTTAAAACAATAAACTCCAGGTCAGTCATGTGACTGGTGTGAGAACTAGAACAGTTATTTATCTTTATTTTCAAAGTAAGGTAAATCAAGGGACCACGCCGTATAACACGGAACGGGTTTCCTCCCAAGAACACCAGTGCATAAAACAAACAGTGCGATGCTAAATAAAGAAAATGAAGCTATTATAAGACCTAGTTCCCATCACACAATGCAACGCAAGCCGGAGGATAGGGTTTTTACCTTATAATAGCCAAGAATGCTTGATACGTTTAAAACAAATCATTTGATACTATTATAAGTGTATAGTGTATAAAACAACTTCAAATCATAAGTATCAATCATAGGCGGCATGAATGTCCCATACCACTATGTCGCCATATATATGTTATACAATCAAAATCGCAAAGTCACGTATTTGGAAATTGGGTTTCCATCTATGAACCGAGGCCAGGGATCGTCCTCTACCGATTCGAGACTCTCTAGCCCGAGCCTTAGGAACAACCGCAACTGCCCCTTGGATCATCAGGGCCGGTCCACCGATGTGGATTATTATGCCTGAACACTACATTTCCCCGCCCTTTGGGGCGTAAATGAGCCAATGAATGACTCCATCGGACCCAGATCGTCCGATAAAACCGAGGCGCCTCGCAACAGCAACAACCACACAGGTGAAAAGTATATTAATGTCAGGGCTGGTAGGTCACTGACACCACCCTAGCTAGAAAGAAACGCATGCCCTCCCTGATGTCCTCTCCCGTTTCTAGTTCACAACCGGGGTGCGAGGCTCGCGAATTCACGTTACACAAAGCTGTGCCATACAGGCTGTGCTTTGATCATCACCACAAGACTTTGCTTTTCAACAGAAGCCTTGATCATTTGCATCTTAGCATGCCACACAGGCAAACCACTCTATGCAACCGATATCAGTCACATAGAATGAAATCCAATGTCAGACACACAGTCCATTTACAAGTCCGTTCTGGGTCTGAACGAAACCGGAGGCACCTAGTACACCGCATATCCATCGATCTCCAAGTACGTCTGGATGATCACCAACTGTTTCCATCTTCTTAGGTGTACAGCCCAATCAAGATCGTCAGTAATCACCCAAACGACGTGAAGACTTCCGGTCTTCGACCACCGTGTTCGTCTTCGACTTATCGTCGTATCAGTTATTTAGAATGGGATAAACCCGGTATTTCTGAATAACTCGCGTATATTTTAAATAAGTGTTACACAAACACAACATACGCCTCATTCCAATTCATCAGTCACTAACCGTAAATTAATCAAGAGAATAATTCCCCAAATATTAACCCCGAAGGACGAAACCAACATCAGATCAATATCCAGAAAACCATTCTGCTTGGCTAACCGACAGTTAGTTTCTAAATTTCACATTCATAGGGAAAGGTTCCCATTAATTTTATCCAAGATAAATTCCTTGAATTTATTCTCTAATCTCCTTTTGAATTTCGATTCAACTAGTCGAGATTAACGAACCTTACCGAAGTAATCATTGGTTTTAATTTCCCAATCCCAACCTATTCATTCCATGAAGTAAAACTGGTTATACTTCATATCTAACACCACGGTGTTATCGGTAAATTCAATTAACATTTCACGTTCAAATGTAATTAAAGATTTAACTAACGCCTGGAGCAAAACTGGTGATACTCCATTCTCGATTATTTCAATCTAATTAAAGATTCATTAAAACTCTACTTAGTTTTAATCGTTAACTGGGTTAAAGAATCAGTGTCATTTAAAACACGGTTCACGATAAACCCAAAATCACCTTCCATTAATTATCGGGTTAAAGAACAAGTGTTATTTAAAACACTGTTCACGATAAACCCAAAAATCAATACTAATTCAATTCCAATTAAATATCATTTAATTGTTACACTTCATTAAATCTAAATAAAAATATTTAATCTTTTCTCAACTGGGTTCAAGAACAGTGTTGATGAAGACACCATTCACGACAAACCCAAATCACATTTGATATTAAATACAGGGCTCTGAATAGAAAATATACCGGCTTATATTCAATATCAAATTCCACGACAAACAAGTATCGTATTGGAAATAACGATATAAATATATCTTTCAAATTCCCATAACAATACCCGTATCATCACGAAATCCAACATCGAAATATTCCAAGGATAATTTCGCTTCAAATCCATTCCAATATAATTATTGGAAATTCTGGTTATTTTCAAAACCATTTCTAATCCAATTTATTTATTTTAAAAATAAATAGAATTATAATTCTAGTTCAAAACTAGTTCAATTCGATAAAAATCTATCTTTATCTTTTCAAATATGGAGTTTTTCATCCCAAATCTTCACAAATCATTTCTTATGATTTTACACAAATTATTACTGTTTTTAATAATTTCATCAAGGCCCGTACAGTCGATTTCCATCAACGGTCATCGAACTGCACTTACAACGACCTTTTCCAAATTTGATTTGGACGTATCTCCAAATCCAACTGTTAGATTTCTAATTTCTAATATTCGTTAGAAAGCTCTTTTTGATACGAACCCAACGGTTCCGGTTTTAGGAGAATCCGACAGTCAGATCTCCCGTAATGTCCATTCGAAGTCAATGGTCGAAATTCGCGAACTGCCGCAGCGTGGCGCGTTCTATTCAGGCCATTTATATTATATATATATATAATATATATAATATATACTTCGTCGATTTCAATTCAAAACGTGCTTTATAAATCGTTTTAAATTCATTTTCAAAACGGTTTCAACTTCATTTCAAATTCAAATCAGAATTGAATTTTCTCTTATAAATTCGTTTTAAATCCATTTCAATTCAATTCAAATTCGTTTTCTATTCAATTCAATTCGAATTCGTTTTCTATTCAATTCAATTCGAATTCGTTTTCTATTCAATTCAATTCGAATTTGTTTTCTATTCAATTCAATTCGAATTCGTTTTCTATTCAATTCAATTCGAATTCGTTTTCTATTCAATTCAATTCGAATTCGTTTTCTATTCAATTCAATTCGAATTCGTTTTCTATTCAATTCGAATTCGTTTTCTATTCAATTCAATTCGAATTCATTTTCTATTCAATTCATTTCGAATTTGTTTTCTATTCAATTCAAT
Source organism: Allium sativum (assembly GCA_030737875.1). Taxonomy (NCBI): domain Eukaryota; kingdom Viridiplantae; phylum Streptophyta; class Magnoliopsida; order Asparagales; family Amaryllidaceae; genus Allium; species Allium sativum. The sequence goes on along the minus strand of CM060926.1, from coordinate 201,831,510 downwards.
TCGAATTCGTTTTCTATTCAATACAATTCGAATTCGTTTTCTATTCAATTCAATTCGAATTCGTTTTCTATTCAATTCAATTCGAATTCATTTCTATTCAATTCAATTCGAATTCATTTCTATTCAATTTCAATTTCAATTCAAATTCATTTCTATTCAAAATATCAGATTTTGAAATCACTTTCAATATTCGTTATAAAATGAATAAAATCGATATAAATATCGTTGACGTCAAAATGGCGTCAATCTATCAACACGGCTTTATATTTCTATTTTCAAATATTCTATTTCAAATATTTTCAAATATTTCTAGTCAAATATTTCTTTTACAAATATTTCTATTCAAATATTTCTTTTTCAAAACTGGAATGAGGCCCAAACAATTACCATATAATGTTAATTATATGGATTTTCTACAACACATGTATATATCAGCAATGACCAATAATCAACCATCATCCAAAGTGCATTCTACACTATATAAGCATCAAATATAAATATCTAACGCTTATAACAGCCTGTCAATCAATCGATCGACATACAACTAAACAATCGGGATTAGTGTATGTCAAATATCATCCCAATACCCGTGTGGGGTTTCAAACAATCAAACACAGATTTTATTTGTGCAGTTGGGCGATGTGTAAAATTTATCATCCCAATCAATATCAGTCAAATGTGTGTATATAAACAAATCGTCCGAATTGTTTATTTTATTTCATTTCATATATACGTTAAAAATTCTATTTTTAACTATAAAATATTTTCAACTATAAATATTTTACTTCATTTCACATCACATCACACAATCAACTACACATCAAAATCAAACAACCAAGGATACAAGCCGTCCATGGTCTGTGGACGACGGGTGTCGGGTGCTACTAAACACCGTCTGCATCCTAGTGTATATATATATATATATATATATATATATATAACTACAAAATTAAATCAAAGAGTGAGAAATTCTCACTGATTAGCTAATCCGATTCCACGACTCTTCTTTATAGAAATTTTCGCCGTTCTCGCCCTTCTTCACTTTCGTTGCCCGTATTCACTACATATGTAAAAATCACATTTTTATATTGCTATTCAATATATAAAAATCGAATTTTTACTTCGCTATTCAATATATAAAAATCGAATTTTTACTTCGCTATTCAATATATAAAAATCTAATTCTTATTTCGCTATTCAATATATAAAAATCGAATTTTTACTTCGCTATTCAATATATAAAAATCATTTTTATCTCAACATATATATAATAAAAATCATATCTATTTTGAATATAAAAAATCAAACCTTTATGAATGCTAAAAATCAAATCTTTATTTAAATATATAAAAAAAATCTAATTTTTATTCAATACCATATTTCTAAAAAAACAATCTTTATATTTGTAATCATATAATAAAACTAAGTATTTAAAATAACTTAAAATAATTAATTAATGACTTACCTTTACTGTTGGAGGGGGAGGGGGTTTCACGTGGCTGAGGGGTGGTCGGAGGACGAGCAGGAGGCGGCGACAGGGGCTTCAGGTGGCGGAACAGTGCGGATTGGGGTACTCGGTTGGGCGATGGCGGCTGCCTTCGAGTTTGGGATTTTTGGGGATGAGGGATTTCAATCGAGCGTGGGGGAGGGGGGCGCGATGGGGAAGGCCGATCATCTGAGGGGAGGCGGAGGGCGTGACTTCATCTTGCGGCGCGGCGTTCGGCAGTGAGGAGGTGGCGTCGCGATTAAGACTAGAGGGGGGTTTGAAGTTTTTATATATTTTTTTTGACCTAATTTGATTTCCACGTGAGAGGGTTGGGTTAGAGATTTTATATTTTAATTTATATTATATATTTTATTGATCCGAGGTTGACTTTACATTCGAACACCAAACGAGGGCCAACGACTGTCGTCCCTATCGTATTACCCCCATTTTGAACACAATGGGATATGTCACGAAGGCCAATTTGATCGTTTCAATCTGGTTTCATCAAAATCAAAATATAAATCTATATATTGAATTTGAACGTGCATTTCAATTTACCGGGGTCACATACTAATTCGAAAAATTCCCGAAAAATATTTTCTAGCTTCGTATTGACGATACGATCCTAACGAAACTAGTTTCGTCGAATTCTGAGACCGTTGGAAAAATGGCCATTTTCTAGTCGATTAAAATGAACTGAAACTGGTCAAACGCGTTTTCCTTTGCCACGCTCGCATATTGATTCGAAGAATTATGAAATTTGGAATCTAGCAATAACTTGACATCACGGACCCAACAAAAGTGGTTTCGTCGAAATCCGAGGTCGTTTGCAAAATTTCCATTTTCAAGGGCCTGAATTCCATAGCGACTATTCAGAATTTTCAACTGGACATATCTTTTGATCCCCGCTATGAAATTTTGATTTTTTGGATTTGTTGGAAAGATATTCTCGATTAGATCCCATTATTTTTGGTTTCACTAAAATCAGGATTGTTTCGCACCCGGTACATTCAATTGAAGTTTGAAATCGAATTATCGAACTACCGCGCCATTTTCAATTCCTTTTATAAATATAAATAAATATTTATATTCTAACGACGATTCAAATGAAAATGGACGTTCGAATTCTATTCAAAATAAATTTCTCGACGATATTATTTAAAATAATTCATTTTAAATAATCAAAATTCGCTAAAATGCCAAAATAAAACTTTTAAACTGCCCCAGATTTTCGGGTTGTTACAATCTCCCCCACTTAAAACTTTTCGTCCCTAAAAAGGAACAAAGTCGAAAGTGGTTTGATTAATCAACTCTACATTCGGTCTGGCTTCCATTCTCCAACTTTTCAGTTTCTGAGAATTTTCAAATTCTTCAAAAATTTGGCTAACACCCGGAATTTTCGAAAAATTTCGCCATAACCTCCCCTGCACCGGGAGCCACGGGAAAATCCCGAAATTGCCATATAGGCCTTCTGATCTCAAAAAGAAAAAGAAAAAGCTAAGCGGCTAGCCAATCGGCTCATAAAATCATAATCATCCAAACAAAACAGTAAATTATAGTAAACATGTACCTATTTGTCGGGCAGACAAATTTTATTCTCTGCTCTAGCCTCCTTGCTATGACCTGTTCAATGTAAGTACATGTATATGCAAGCAAATGCGATAAATTTCCAATACAATTCACTATTTGATTCAATTTGGCTATATGGTTCAAATTTTAATTAATCAACCAATAATCAACAACACAACCATCAATCAATTAGTTGATTAGCTTTTCAAATGCATAACTTTGATATATAGTCAAAAATCAGATTTTTTTTTGATGCAAAATCACAACAATAAGCCCAATCTAATTTTGGTTCTCACACCAGTCAATAGGAAATTTATAGAAATCTCACTTTCCAAACCCGAAAATAAATACTGGCGATGATGCCCTGTCACCAGAATTATCCCCGAGCACTAGAGTATGATTCTATAACTATCCAGTATATTAAAACTTCGAATACACGTTTGCAAGACATATATGCAAAATCTCTATATATTGGATTGTCCAAATCAATATAGAATAAATCAAATACGAATAGTTGATTTAAATTTTCAAAACAAAATTTGTCTTCACTTTAAAAATATACTCTTCACACTCGTTCTAGGATACTACTGATCCTATCTCTAATGAGTCATTCCCATTGGATACTACTAATCCAATATCTGATGAATTCTTTCGTATGGTTCTAATGTGTCTTGTTCTCTGAGCTTTGTAAACCAAAGCTCTGATACCAACTGTAAAAATCCGTAACTTCCCCGGTGAGGAAAGCGCGGATAGTTCGAGAACAAACCACAATAGGACGTAGACGGAAGGACATTTCATTGTATATTACAACAATGCATCAGATTACAAGAATATACAGAGTATAAACAAATAAATATTACACAGAAATATCAGAGATTACAATAAATTACATAGCAGTGGAAAATAATACAATACACAACTAGAAGAGATATACGGATACAAAGCTTCCGGATATCGTTCCAGCTGTAAACCAGGATCTTGTGAATATAAATCTGCAAAACCAAAACTACTAGCTGCCCATGTCAAAATAAGGGCACCCAGAGTTTAGGTTAAAACAATAAACTCTAGGTCAGTCATATGACTGGTGTGAGAACTAAAACAGTTATTTATCTTTATTTTCAAAGTAAGGTAAATCAAGGGACCACGCCGTATAACACGGAACGGGTTTCCTCCCAAGAACACCAGTGCATAAAACAAACAGCGCGATGCTAAATAAAGAAAATGAAGCTATTATAAGACCCAGTTCCCATCACATAATGCAACGCAAGCCAGAGGATAGGGTTTTTACCTTATAATAGCCAAGAATGCTTAATACGTTTAAAACAAATCATTTGATAATATTATAAGTGTATAGTGTATAAAACAACTTCAAATCATAAGTATCAATCATAGGCGGCATGAATGTCCCATACCACTATGTCGCCATATATAGGTTATAAAATCAAAATCGCAAAGTCACGTATTTGGAAATTGGGTTTCCATCTATGAACCGAGGCCAGGGATCGTCCTCTACCGATTCGAGACTCTCTAGCCCGAGCCTCAGGAACAGCCGCAACTGCCCCTTGGATCGTCAGGGCCGGTCCACCTATGTGGATTATTATGCCTGAACACTACGTTTCCCCGCCCTTTGGGGCGTAAATGAGCCAATGAATGACTCCATCGGACCTGGATCGTCCGATAAAACCGAGGCGCCTCGCAACAGCAACAACCACACAGGTGAAAAGTATATAAATGTCAGGACTGGTAGGTCACTGACACAACCCTAGTTAGAAAGAAACGCATGCCCTCCCTGATGTCCTCTCCCGTTTCTGGTTCACAACCGGGATGCGAGGCTCGCGAATTCACGTTACACAGAGCTGTGCCACACAGGCTGTGCTTTGATCATCACCAAAAGACTTTGCTTTTCAACAGAAGCCTTGATCATTTGCATCTTAGCATGCCACACAGGCAAACCACTCTGTGCAACCGATATCAGTCACACAGAATGAAATCCAGTGTCAGACACACAGTCCATTTACAAGTCCGTTCTGGGTCTGAACGAAACCGGAGGCACCTAGTACCCCGCATATCCATCGATCTCCAAGTACGTCTGGGCGATCACCAACTGTTTCCATCTTCTTGGGTGTACAACCCAATCAAGATCGTCAGTAATCACCCAAACGACGTGAAGACTTCCGGTCTTCGACCACCGTCTTCATCTTCGACTTATCGTCGTATCAGTTATTCAGAATGGGATAAACCCGGTCTTTCCGAATAACTCGCGTATATTTTAAATAGGTGTTACACAAACACAACATATGCCACATTCCAATTCATCAGGCACTAACCGTAAATTAATCTAGAGAATAATTCCCTAAATATTAACCCCGAAGGCCGAAACCAACATCAGATCAATATCCAGAACACCATTCTGCTTGGCTAACCGACAGTTAGTTTCTAAATTTCACATTCATAGGAAAAGGTTCCCATTAATTTTATCCAAGATAAATTCCTTGAATTTATTCTCTAATCTCCTTTTGAATTTCGATTCAACTAGTCGAGATTAACGAACCTTACCGAAGTAATCATTGGTTTTAATTTCCCAATCCCAACCTATTCATCCTATGAAGTAAAACTGGTCATACTTCATATCTAACACCACGATGTTATCGGTAAATTCAATTACCATTTCACGTTCAAATCTAATTAAAGATTTAACTAACGCCTGGAGCAAAACTGGTGATACTCCATTCTCGATTATTTCAATTTAATTAAAGATTCATTAAAACTCCACTTAGTTTTAATCGTTAGCTGGGTTAAAGAATCAGTGTTATTTAAAACACGGTTCACGATAAACCCAAAATCACCTTCCATTAATTATCAGGTTAAAGAACAAGTGTTATTTAAAACATTGTTCACGATAAACCCAAAAATCAATACTAATTCAATTCCAATTAAATATCATTTAATTGTTACACTTCATTAAATCTAAATAAAAATATTTAATCTTTTCTCAACTGGGTTCAAGAACAGTGTTGATGAAGACACCATTCACGACAAACCCAAATCACATTTGATATTAAATACAAGGCTCTGAATAGAAAATATACCGGCTTATATTCAATATCAAATTCCACGACAAACAAGTATCGTATTGGAAATAACGATATAAATATATCTTTCAAATTCCCATCACAATACCCGTATCATCACGAAATCCAACATCGAAATATTCCAAGGATAATTTCGCTTCAAATCCATTCCAATATAATTATTGGAAATTCTGGTTATTTTCAAAACCATTTCTAATCCAATTTATTTATTTTAAAAATAAATAGAATTATAATTCTAGTTCAAAACTAGTTCAATTCGATAAAAATCTATCTTTATCTTTTCAAATATGGAGTTTTTCATCCCAAATCTTCACAAATCATTTCTTATGATTTTACACAAATTATTACTATTTTTAATAATTTTATCAAGGCCCGTACAGTCGATTTCCATCAACGGCCATCGAACTGCACTTACACCGACCTTTTCCAAATTTGATTTGGACGTATCTCCAAATCCAACTGTTAGATTTCTAATTTCTAATATTCTTTAGAAAGCTCTTTTCGATACGAACCCAACGGTTCCGGTTTTATGAGAATCCGACGGTCGGATCTCCCGTAATGTCCATTCGAAGTCAATGGTCGAAATTCGCGAACTGCTGCGGCGCGGGGCGTTCTATTCAGGCCATTTATATATAATATATATATATAATATATATAATATATATTTCGTCGATTTCAATTCAAAACGTGCTTTATAAATCGTTTTAAATTCATTTTCAAAACTGTTTCAACTTCATTTCAAATTCAAATCAAAATTGAATTTTCTCTTATAAATTCGTTTTAATTTCAATTCAATTCAAATTCGTTTTCTATTCAATTCAATTCAGATTCGTTTTCTATTCAATTCAATTCAGATTCGTTTTCTATTCAATTCAATTCGAATTCGTTTTCTATTCAATTCAATTCGAATTCGTTTTCTATTCAATTCAATTCGAATTCGTTTTCTATTCAATTCAATTCGAATTCGTTTTCTATTCAATTCAATTCGAATTCGTTTTCTATTCAATTCAATTCGAAATTGTTTTCTATTCAATTCAATTCAATTCGAATTCGTTTTCTATTCAATTCAATTCGAATTCGTTTTCTATTCAATTCAATTTGAATTCGTTTTCTATTCAATTCAATTCGAAATCGTTTTCTATTCAATTCAATTCGAATTCGTTTTCTATTCAATTTAATTCGAATTCTTTTTCTATTCAATTCAATTCGAATTTATTTTCTATTCAATTCAATTCGAATTCATTTTCTATTCAATTCAATTCGAATTCGTTTTCTATTCAATTCAATTTGAATTCGTTTTCAATTCAATTCAATTCGAATTCATTTCTATTCAATTTCAATTTCAATTCGAATTCATTTCTATTCAAAATATCAGATTTTGAAATCACTTTCGATATTCGTTATAAAATGAATAAAATCGATATAAATATCATTCATGTCAAAATGGTGTCAATCTATCAACACGGCTTCATATATTTATATTTTCAAATATTCTATTTCAAATATTTTCAAATATTTCTAGTCAAATATTTCTATTCAAATATTTCTTTTTCAAAACTGGAATGAGGCCCAAACAATTACCATATAATGTTAATTATATGGATTTTCTACAACACATGTATATATCAGCGATGACCAATAATCAACCATCATCCAAAGTGCATTCTACACTGTATAAGCATCAAATATAAATATCTAACGCTTATAACAGTCTGTCAATCAATCGATCGACATACAACTAAACAATCGGGATTAGTGTACGTCAAATATCATCCCAATACCCGTGTGGGGTTTCAAACAATCAAACACAGATTTTATTTGTGCAGTTGGGCGATGTGTAAAATTTATCATCCCAATCAATATCAGTCAAATGTGTGTATATAAACAAATCGTCCGACTTGTTTATTTTTATTTCATTTCATATATACGTTAAAAATTCTATTTTTAACTATAAAATATTTTCAGCTATATAAATATTTTATTTCATTTCACATCACATCACACAATCAACTACACATCAAAATCAAACAACCAAGCATACAAGCCGTCCATGGTCTGTGGACGACGGGTGTCGGGTGCTACTAAACACCGTCTGCATCCTAGTATATATATAACTAGAAAATTAAATCAAAGAGTGAGAAATTCTCACTGATTAGCTAATCCGATTCCACGACTCTTCTTTGTAGAAATTTTCGCCGTTCTCGCCCTTCTTCACTTTCGTTGCCCGTATTCACTACATATGTAAAAATCACATTTTTATATTGCTATTTAATATATAAAAATCGAATTTTTTACTTCGCTATTCAATATATAAAAATCGAATTTTTACTTCGCTATTCAATATATAAAAATCGAATTTTTACTTCGCTATTCAATATATAAAAATCATTTTTATCTCAACATATATATAATAAAAATCATATCTATTTTAAATATAAAATATCAAACCTTTATGAATGCTAAAAATCAAATCTTTATTTAAATATATAAAAAAAATCTAATTTTTATTCAATACCATATTTCTAATAAAAACTATCTTTATATTTGTAATCATATAATAAAACTAAGTATTTAAAATAACTTAAAATAATTAATTAAAGACTTACCTTTACTGTTGGAGAGGGAGGGGGTTTCACGTGGTTGAGGGGTGGTCGGAGGACGAGCAGGAGGCGGCGACCGGGGCTTCAGGTGGCGGAACAGTGCGGATTGGGGTACTCGGTTGGGCGATGGAGGCTGTATTCGAGTTTGGGATGTTTGGGGATGAAGGATTTCAATCGAGCATGGGGGAGGGGGGCGCGATGGGGAAGGCCGATCATCTGAGGGGAGGCGGAGGGCATGACTTCGCCTGGCGGCGCGGCGTTCGGCAATGAGGAGGTGGCGTCGCGATTAAGACTGGAGGGGGGCAGGTTTAAAGTTTTTATATTTATATATATATATATATATATATATTGACCTAATTTGATTTCCATGTGAGAGGGTTGGGTTAGAGATTTTATATTTCAATTTATATTATATATTTTATTCATCCGAGGCTGACTTTACATTCGAACACCAAACGAGGCCCAACGACTGTCCTTCCTAGCGTATTACCCCCATTTTGAACACAATGGAATATGTCATGAAGGCCAATTTGATCGTTTCAGTCTGTTTTCGTCAAAATCAAAATATAAATCTATATATTGAATTTAAACGTGCATTTCAATTTACCGGGGTCACATACTAATTCGAAAAATTCCCGAAAAATATTTTCTAGCTTCGTATTGACGATACGGTCCTAACAAAACTAGTTTCGTCGAATTCTGAGACTGTTGGAAAAATGGCCATTTTCCAGTCGATTAAAATCAACTGAAACTTGTCAAATGCGTTTTCCTTTGCCACGCTCACATATTGATTCGAAAAATTATGAAATTTGGAATCTAGCAATAATTTGACATCACGGACCCAACAAAAGTGGTTTCGTCGAAATCCGAGGTCATTTGCAAAATTTCTATTTTTAAGGGCCTGAATTCCATAGCGACTATTCAGAATTTTCAACTGGACATATCTTTTGATCCCCGCTATGAAATTTTGATTTTTCGGATTCGTTGGAAAGATATTCTCGATTAGATCCCATTATTTTTGGTTTCACTAAAATCCGGATTGTTTCGCACCCGGTACATTCAATTGAAGTTTGAAATCGAATTATCGAACTACCTCGCCATTTTCAATTCCTTTTATAAATATAAATAAATATTTATATTCTAACGATGATTCAAATGAAAATATACGTTCGAATTCTATTCAAAATAAATTTCTCGACGATATTATTTAAAATAATTCATTTTAAATAATCAAAATTCGCTAAAATTGCCAAAATAAAAATTTTAAACTGGCCCAGATTTTCGGGTTGTTACATTAAGTAATAAGAAATACTTAACCAATATAACTTGGTTGGTTGTAGGGTTAAGTCAACATGAATTACTGATAACACTTAACCAGTTTAACATTTTGAATGAAGAGGGTTAAGTTAGCTTTAATTGACTAATGACACTTAACCAATCCAAATTGACGAGAAAGAGAACTAAGTAGTAAACCTTAGTTAAAAGGAGCTAAGTAGTAAACCTTATTTAAGTAAACAACGATTCTGGAAACTAAGTGGTAAACCCTAGTTGGCAAAACAAAGTAGTAATTCTTAGTATAACACGGAAAGGAGCGAACGTCCGTCTGATTAAAAAGAAGGCTCCAATGAATTGGGTTACGAAGCCCGAGGCTTCGAGGGGACGTGAGGGTACTCTTGGTATCCCTCTGTGAGGTTGCAGATGATCCTTCTGGGCTCACAGAGGTTAAGGTCTGCGGTAGAAGAACCAAGGGTATGCCTTGGTTGCAAGGCAACCTAAAGACTAGGATGGACCAGCGTGATTCGGGGAGACCCTGTGGTAGCAACTCTTCGTCTACCTACCATCTTTAGTCAATCGTTGTACGTATGCGGAAAGGCAGAGAACTCCCAACAGACCATATACTTGCTATCTAGTTATGGGTGAGGCTAGCCAATAGGAAAGTAGGGCATAGGGTGGCAAAAGTACAGTTCTCACGCTTAATTTTCTTGGATTGCCTTTCATTAGTCTAGGGAGGGGTCACGTGGGACCATAACCACTGGTAGAAAAACAGACCTTAGCATCTGCATCGGTAGATATCTGAAAAGCTCCCGACCAAGTTCCGTGTTTCTAAAGCAGCCCTGCCATGGGACTCAGGCCGCACATATGCAGGACATGTGCATCTAGACAGCGATAACGGTTCGCGACACATACGTGGGGAGAGCCTAGGAACATATACCACTCTATGTAGTTTGTCGTAGACTAGGGGCATCGTTCGACAGGAAGCATAATCCCTAGTGGACCTAGGTGGCATAATACCTGAATCTGTAAAGCATTAGACAAGTCGCGTAAACTCTAGTTGAGTCTAAAAAGCACTCAATAGAAAACCCTAGATTAAATCTAGGTAATAGATAATAAATGTATGCCTGAAGGCAACCGAAATTACCAGGATTGGGATCACGTTATCGTTACTAGTTGGGACACTAGTTAGGTGGTGCAGAGATATAGAAACCAGTATAACAAGGAAATAGCAAAGCGGCGAAAGTGTTAGAGCATATCCAGTTTATCTTGTCTTAGCATATCTTGTGTTAATCTTTTCTAATCTTGCTGACCCTATCATCATGGTGTTATCTCCTATTCAGTTAATTTATGTCATTTTGTTTTTCCATGTTCACATGCTAGAAGTAACTGAACTTACTCGGGCTTTATGTCTGACTCTGTTTTTCTTTCGTCTTCTTTTCTTCCGTTCCCCCCCCCCCCCCAGGTAGTAAAGGAGGGAATAGTATAGCTCAGGTTAAGTTGGACTGTCACTCTTTCCCATCTTGAAGATTTGTCGAAGTTTTTCTTGGATTCTTTTTTCAGATGCTATGGCTGGCTCTTGCTACATTGGGGAATATAAATATTGTTTTATGCTTCTTTATTTTGTAAGACAGATGATACTCTGATATTGGAAAGCAATTGTTGTACAAACTATTTTATCAATAAAGAAAGTTTTATTTTCCGCTGTTTTAATTTTGTCTGTCTCGTAATTTATCTGCATCTTTTACCCTAAATGCTCCACAGAACTTAGTGCATTCCCTTTGTGAGTGACACTAACGGATGTGGGGTGTTACACGTGGTATCAGAGCTGAAGGTTACCAGATTAGATAAAGGATTTGAAAAATTATTTTCAAAATGGTTTTAAAAGAAGCATTTTCAAGAGAAATGATTTGTCTAAAATGCATATTCCCCAATGCCATACAAACTATCTTCTCTTCCTCCTTTTGAATTCTTGTCTCCTTCTTTCTTGAGTCTCTAGGGCTCCTGGCTTTCTGGGAGATAACCTCATCGATGGGCGAAGTACTTCCTGGCTTCCATCCATAGCCATTGTAGTTTCACCTACGGCCAGTTTTCTTTCAAGCTTATAGGGGTTTCGGTACGATGGAAGCAACTTTCGAGAGATTTGTCAACATGACTACACACGGAAGAGGATGAGGAATTCATGGATGTAGATTTAGCTCACAAAGGAGGAAGGAATTATGAAACCTAAGACAAGAGGAAGTATCTTTACTATGGTGTAATAGGGCATGTAATTAAGGGCAAAGGACAAGATTTTCAGAAGGGCAAGTACCTACTTTCGCCACCATGCATACCTAGGAGAAAGGTGGTAAAGTTCTGTTGGAAGAGTCTAGTTTTGCTGTTCGTATTCTTTCCTTTGGTTTTAACGCTTCGCATTTGTTCATATCCACTTCCATAGTTGAGTCTCTACACCATAGTACTTGTATAGTAGAAAGATCCCACTAGAGTCTCAAATCCAATTGATGATCCGGTTAGTTTATTTTTGGTTAGTAGGGATTTGAAAATAGCTATCGAGATTGTTTATATCATCTCACGTAGATCGTCTAAATTCAGAGGAGATATTCCTGGGGTGCTTGTCTGATATTGGTTTAGGCCTTTGGGGCTTGTACTTGAGGAATGTCGAGTTCGACTAGGATGGTTTGTGTGAGAGATGAATAGTTGTGGCAGGCACTCTAAAAAGCACGTAGTGACCTTTCGACCCTTATAGTTATGGCATGATGGATAAGAGGGAGACCTCTAATCATCTTAGTACATACACTTGGTACCGTGATTGACATCTGTTTATTTTGGAAATGGAGGTCAGAAACTTCACAATCGTGAAGTTAAATTAGTTAAGATACAGTGGAGTAAAGCTCAAGAAGGCTAGATACTAGCATCGTACCCTTTTCCTTAAGGGTGCATCCTTGATCTCTTTTTTTTGTAGGAGCTTTACGCATAATTGTTTCTCTCTTTCCAAAGTATATCCTCTAGGTCGTATCTTCGATCATTAGGTAGAAACTCTTTTGGATGTAAACATGTATTTGAAACATGTTATGGTTGATGGTTGCGAGTGGTTGCTAATGGTTGCTCGTGAATGCATATACATACGTATTAGGCACTAGATCAATTCAGACGCTTTCATATTGCATTTACAGATATGTATTTGTTTGTAAGTTTAACTTGATATGTTATCATATGGATGTTGCATATAGATGAATGGCTATGCACGCATGTAGTATTTACATAACTAGGGATGCTTGCATACATGATTGGACGCATGGCACTGATATGACTCGCATTAAGGAGGTCAACTGAATCAGTAGACCGCCTGATTTTGCATTAGACAAAGACATATACACACACTATGCATATAAACATGAAAGCATTAGAAATCTTTTTAAGGACAACGAATGCCTGTGATTGAACGGTTGAGTAGATGGGTGATTCATGGTAGGACGCATTCTTCCTAATTTGAAGATTTCGAGGACGAAATCCTTTTAAGAGGGGGAGAATGTAACACCCCGTAATTCTGTAACATTAAGATTCACAAATTAATGTATAATTTAATTTTAGAAGAAGAATTAAGGGAAACGGGTTACGCCATTGCGTTCGTCTCGAAATTCTACTTGGAAACGAGTCCGAGTTTGCAAGAATTGGAGTTCGTATGAGGGAGATATGACCCTCCGAAGTTTCAGGAATTTTCAAAATCGAAAACAGCTAGAAAATTCGAATTCAAACCCAGAAGCGGGCTGGGCAGGAAATTTCCCGCCCAGGACCTAGGTCGACTGCGTTGTCGACCCCCTTGACCAGGTTGACTGGGGAGTCGATTGGGTAGTCGACCCCCCCCCCCCGACCAGGTCGATTGCGTAGTCGACCTGGGGGTCGACCTGCCCGGTTTTTCCAGATTTGAGGCAGAATCCATTTTTATGTATTTAGACCGATTTCTGGACCAAATTCGTGAGTTCTGCACTATAAAAACAGCCCTAGACTTCACATTCTCTCCTCACAACTTCTCTACGCCTATACTCTGCTCTAATTCTAATTAAAAAATATATAAATAAAATAATATATAAATCTAAGGCGAGGATATGCTGCTCAAATCTTTCAAGAGGAGATTCAAATCAAGTTAGGATTCAAGTAAAGATTCAAACGGCTTCAACGATTATTTTTCTACGAATCTAATCTCTGTAAGTTGGTTACTTTTCAGATCTGAATGCCTTTTTCCTATTTGCGACATGAAACTAAATGAATATAGGAACATACCTAATCTTCCTATTTGAATCGATGCTTATATCTTTGGACCTGATTAAGAACCATTGTGATTAATGGCTGTGACTCATGACTATGATTCATTGACTATGAGAATTATTGCCTATGACTCTTCAACATAAGAAGACGCTTATGCCTATGAGAAGGACTATGAGACTATGACTATGAACCTATTACCTATGACTATGACAAGGACATTTGTGAACTAATGACCCATGGCTATGAAAGTATTTCCTAAGGATTGTAACTATGGAATTAGATCTAAATTTGACTTTCTATTCAGACCTGTTATCCTTGGATCTTGATTTTGGGAATTTACCTATTAAGTTAGGTCTACCCATATTCTTGAACCTATAGTATTATTCAACCCTTTTTCATGCCATAATATTTTCAGATCTATAGGACTGCGATGCTTTAATCAACCTATTCAGTGTAGTTTGTTAGATCTGAAATCAGTGAATTTGGAATCACCAACTTAGGCCAGTTATTATTTCTATCTTTTCATGGCATTCTGGTTCATTCCCTTTGTCTACGAATCTAGATTTATCTATAATCTAGGATGAATCACGGTTACACAAACGATGGGAATACGATTTGGGCAAAACATGGAATTGACTTAAACGTGGTTGTAAACTTGGAAATTTGCATAGTTTGGAAAACGAACATGATTGTGAATGACATAATTTAGAACATGTGTTATAACATAACTATTAAAATGCAAATTGGGTAATTCTGACATGAATTATAGGATATGTAATTTGAATCTAGTATTGGCCTGTAAATCTAGTTTTTGCATAAACTGTAAACTAGAATAATAAGTCTAGTCTTGACTTGAACTGAAATTAGAATATTGAATCAGAATTGGACTAGCTAAATTAAGTTAATTAGGCATAATGAGCATACTAGCACAATTTTGAATTTAGTCATAATTGTGAATAATTGACATGTACATTAGGCTTGGGCAAAAATGGTATAAGTACAACTGATTTATGGGGGAAATGGGCCATAATAATAAACGTTGACAATGTACATAAAAAGAGTAATTTTGGAATAAGTAAATTAGGAATAATTTACTTATAGAATTTATCCTAAATGAGAAAAGTAAATTTAGACAATACGAACATGCTTAACCCGAGGTTGGATTGAGTTGTGATGTAAACCTGCCCGGACCCGCCCGGCTGTCCAGTGATCACAAAAATACCTATCCAATGTGGGAGGTTAAGGCATTGAGCCCGATAAAGGCCCGAGGTTATACTGAGTTGTGGCGTAAGACTGCCCGGAACCAACCGGCATACCGACAGCCACAACAATACATGTCTAATGTGAGTGGCTGGTGCTTTAATAAGACAATTAAAGTTAAGCCAGAATGGGAGGGTTAAGTCCATAAGAACACTCAACCAACTTAACACAGCTAAGTTAGAATGATAGTGTTAAGTTAACTAGAACACTTAACCAACTTAACATGGTAACAAGACAAGATTTGTAGGGGGTTAAGTAACTAAGAAAACACTTAGCCAAATTAACATGTTAACTAGATTAGAAGGTGGGGTTAAGTAAAGTTAATACACTTAGCCAATTTAACATGTCAACTAGGCTAGAGGTTGGGGTTAGGTAAAATTTAATACACTTAGACAATTTGATATGTTAGCTGGACTAGACCGTAGGGTTAAGTAAACTTGAACACTTAACCATCAGATTTTGATAAATGAATAAGGTTAAGTCTAAAACATGAAGGGATAATACTTAACATTAATAACATGTTAGTTAAAGCAGATGAGCAAGGTTAATTTAAAAAGGAACACTTAACCAATACAGGATGAATGGGTAGGGTTAAGTAATAAGAAATACTTAACCAATATAACTTGGTTTGTGGTAGGGTTAAGTCAACATGAATTACTGATAACACTTAACCAGTTTAACAGGATGAATGAAGAGGGTTAAGTTAGCTTTAATTGACTAATGACACTTAACCAATCCAAATTGACGAGAAAGAGAACTAAGTAGTAAACCTTAGTTAAAAGGAGCTAAGTAGTAAACCTTAGTTAAGAAAACAACGATTCTGGAAACTAAGTGGTAAACCCTAGTTGGAAAAACTAAGTAGTAATTCTTAGTATAACACGGGAAGGAGCGAACGTCCGTCTGATTAAAAAGAAGGCTCCAACGAATTGGGTTATGAAGCCCGAGGCTTCGAGGGGACGTGAGGGTACTCTTTGTATCCCTCTGTGAGGTGTCAGATGATCCTCCTGGGCTCACAGAGGTTAAGGTCTGCGGAAGAAGAACCAAGGGTATGCCTTGGTTGCAATGCAAGGCAACCTAAAGACTAGGACGGACCAGCGTGATTCGGGGAGACCAGTAGCCCTGTGATAGCAACTCGTCGTCTACCTACCATCTTTAGTCAATCGTTGTATGTATGCGGAAAGGCAGAGAACTCCCAATAGACCATATACTTGCTATCTAGTTATGGGTAAGGCTAGCCAATAGGAAAGTAGGGCATATGGTGGCAAAAGTACAGTTCTCACGCTTAATTTTCTTGGATTGCCTTTCATTAGTTGAGGGAGGGGTCACGTAGGACCATAACCACTGGTAGAAAAACAGACCTTAGCATCTGCATCGGCAGATATCTGAAAAGCTCCCGACCAAGTTCCGTGTTTCTAAAGCAACCCTGCCATGGGACTCAGGCCGCACATATACAGGACATGTGCATCTAGACAGCGATAACGGTTCGCGACACATACGTGGGGAGAGCCTAGGAACATATACCACTCTATGTAGTTTGTCCTAGACTAGGGGCATCGTTCGACAGGAAGCATAATCCCTAGTGGACCTAGGTGACATAATCCCTGAATCTGTAAAGCATTAGACAAGTCGCGTAAACTCTAGTTGAGTCTAAAAAGCACTCAATAGAAAACCCTAGATTAAATCTAGGTAATAGATAATAAATGTATGCCTGAAGGCAACCGAAATTACCAGGATTGGGATCACGTTATCATTACTTGTTGGGACACTAGTTAGGTGGTGCAGAGATATAGAAACCAGTATAACAAGGAAATAGCGAAGCGGCGAAAGTATTAGAGCATATCCAGTTTATCTTGTCTTAGCATATCTTGTGTTAATCTTGTCTAATCTTGTCGACCCTATCATCATGGTGTTATCGTGTATTCAGTTAATTCATGTCGTTTTGTTTTTCCATGTTCACATGCTAGAAGTAACTGAACTTACTCAGGCTTTATGTCTGACTCTGTTTTTCTTTCGTCTTCTTTTCTTCCGTTCCCCCCCTCCAAGTAGTAAAGGAGGGAATGGTATAGCTCAGGTTAAGTTGGACTGTCACTCTTTCCCAGCTTGAAGATTTGTCAAAGTTTTGCTTGGATTCTCTTTTCAGATGCTATGGCTGGCTCTTGCTACATTGGGGAATATAAATATTGTTTTATGCTTCTTTATTTTGTAAGACAGATGATACTCTGATATTGGAAAGCAATTGTTGTACAAACTATTTTATCAATAAAGAAAGATTTATTTTCCGCTGTTTTAATTTTTTCTATCTCGTAATTTATCTGCATCTTTTACCCTTAATGCTCCACAGAACTTAGTGCATTCCCTTTGTGAGTGACACTAACGGATGTGGGGTGTTACAGGTATATTGACAAACTTAACCAACGTAATAATGTTGAATGATAACAACCTATTATGAACATATAGGGGAAATATGAAAGTCATACAATAGGTAGACTTGTCCTAGGGACAAGGGGAGATGATAATAAGACTAGAGAATGGGATAATTTTTATTATAAAATAAGAAAATTAGTTGAATATAAACTACAAAGCGATAATGCGTAATCTGTTGACAAACATATCATGAGTTATGATTAGAAAACCTTAGTTAAGAGAACTAAGTAAATAACGATAAAGATAACTAAGTAATAAATCTTAACTTAAGAGAACTAAGTAATAAACCTTAGTTAAGAGAAATAAGTAATAAGCCTTTGTTAAGAAAACTAAGCAATAAGCCTTAGTTAAGAACACTAAGCAAACAACGATGGATTGTGGTGACATCAACAGATGCAAGTATAACTGAATAAGAAGACATAAGGGAAAACTTATATAAGAAATAAATTAAGATGGATAATGCGGTACAAAGCTTATTAATGAAACTTACAAGCAATGAGTCATATATGAAACTTTAAAAAGTAAGAAAAACTTGGTAAATAGAATGGAAAGACAAAATGAATAAGGATAACCAAGTAAAAATTAAAAAAAAAAAAAGAACAGCAAGCGCATAATTAGACATAGGTCTAATAACACATAGGAATGAGGCGCTTGAACCAATCCATACGATAGGGGATGAATAACCAAACGCAGTAGATCATCACCATGTCGTAAGATACGAGGAGGAGCGAACGTCCATCTGATCATGCAGAGGGCTCCAACGGACTGGGTTAAGAAGCACGCGGCTTCTGGGGACGTAGGGTACTCTTGGTATTCCTCTGTGAGTGGAAGACGATCCTCCTGTGCTCACAGAGGTTAGGTCTGCATGGGTGAACCAATGAGTATGCCTTGATTGCAATAATAAGGGGCAATAAAAAGACTAAGATGGACCAGCGTGATTCGGCGAGGCCAGTTAGTGCCCTATGATAGCAACTCGTCGTTTACCTACAATCTTCAGTCAGTACGTAAAGCGGAAAGCGGAGAACTCCAAAAGACCATATACTTTGCTATCTAGTTATGGGTGAGGTTGGCCAATAGGGTTGAAGGGCATAGGGAGCCGGGGTTAAGTTCTCATTCTTGATATTCTTGGGTGCCTTTCATTAGTTGAGGGAGGGGCCTAGTGGGACCATAGCTACGGTAAAAGCAGACCTTAGCATCAGCAATCAGCAGATATCTGAAAGCTCCCGACCGAGTTCCGAGTTTCTTGATTAGCCCTGCCACGGGACTCGGGCGCACATATAGAGAACATGTGCAATAGACATCGAGAACGATTGACGAAACATACGTGGGAAAGCCTAGGTACACTCATGTTGCTCTGGGTGGTGTAGCATAGACTAAAGGGCATTACGTAATAACCAAGTGGGATCTAGGTAATATTCGATAATGGAACTGTAACCACCCAGAAAATCTGAACCAGTTTGAAAATTTTATTTTAAGAAATTTTGCTGAAAATTGAGTCCAGATTTAAAATTTCCAATTTTAAATAATTTATAAACAATTAAAAATAGTCATTTTTCAGACGACCTCGGTTTGCGACGAAACCACTTTTGTTGGAACCAGAATGTCAAATTATTGTTAAGTTGAATTTTCCAGAATTTTTCAAATTAATCTGTGATCGTGGCAGAGAGATATGTGTTTTGTAAATTACAGTCAATTTCGATCGACTGAAAAATAGCCATTTTTCAAATAGGCCCAGAATCGAACGAAATAAATTTTGTTAGGATCGTATCGTCAAAACAAAGGCAGAAATAATTTTTCTGGATTTTTTTTGAGTTAATTTGTGTCCCCGGGAAATTTATTTATACGGTAGAATTAAAAATAAAAGACTTAAATTTTAAAACTGAGAAACGAGGGTCAAGATGACCATTTGGGCTAACGGGACAGGTCCAGATGAGTCCGGAACGGGGTTTTATAGGTAAGAACGATAGTCATTGGGTTTAATTCTGAGTTAGTGGCCAAACGGGCCTTTATTGGGTAATTAGGAATTAAATAATAATTAGATAAACCTAATATTATATGGGTGCTACTATTAACACCCCACCTTTCTAAATTTAATACAAATGATTATTTTTTATATACTTCTGGCTACCATACATTGTTCTTTCACTCAGTTATTTACCACCGTACTTCTCCTAGGAAAAACACGTACTTCTCTACAATTTCAAAGCCTGAACCCTAACAAAAGCAGATATTCTTTTGTGTCTAGTAGAGATGGAAGATGAAGATAAAAAATAGGTTAAAATTGCGTATTTTTATTGTTTTCTATTATTTTATAGAACATGTTGTTAGGGTTTTTTTAACGGTTCGGGGTTTCCATTGAGTTTTAGGATATTTTTTCCGCTCTGTTGGAAATTTCAAGCTTGGAGGATATTAAATTTGACGAAGTTATATAGAGAATGACAATATAAATTTTGATTTGTAGGATTTTTATCTGTATAACTTATGTATCTTCTTTTACAAATTGATACATTAACTTTATTTGTCATTTGATAGATGGAGTATTTCAATGATGATAAATTGAACTTTTTTGTCGTTTGATAGATGGAGTATTTGAATGATGATGAATTGGACGATAAACATAATGCTTTTGATAATATGATGCAAGATGTTCGATCAAATGACATAAAAACATAAATGCATCATGTAAGTGAGGAAGGAAGTGTTCGTGAAGAGGAAGATGCTGGTGGCCTCTCCACTTTTATGTTATTAATTTAGATGGTGGCCAGCAGAGGAAATTTAAAATATTTGGGGTGCTTTTAGTTTTGGTGGCCAAAAGTGTAAATCGGGGTGTGAATAGTAGCACCCTATTATATTATAAATAGCGTACCTTCTTCTTCCCCGTCGATGATTTCAGCTGCACAAAACCCATTACACTTCAAATTTTCATTCTTTGATTTCTCCTTCGTTTCTCAACGAAATCCTTCGCCGTAAATCACGTTTCAAAGAGATTTTCGAGCTCTCTGAATACATATTGATCACTTCCCGTCCCGTTGCCCGAAATCGCTGCACCATCCACCCAAAGCCGCCGTTGTTCGGCCTCCCCCACCCCCTCCTCGGCGAACCGCACCCCACCCCCCTCTGGCCGAAGATCCCCCTCTCCTAGCACTCCAACCCCCAACAAACCGTTCTGCAAACCGTGGCTTGTAGCTCTAGAAAATCAAAATCAAAGTTTTGAACATTTAAGGTATGAAATTCATTTCAGAATTTGCCACGCTTTTGGCTATGGCAACTGCAGTTGTTAAAAGTAAATTTTATTCAAAAATTGATAATTAACTCATACGAACTCCAAACTGAAAATTTTCAGATTTTGCGAGACCGTGACGACAAATAGAGGTTGCTGAAATCAAGTGCGACCATTTTCTGAATTTATTTGGATTTTTCATTCCGCTTTAATCAAGGTGAGATTCTATTTTAAATAATTAAATCTAATTCAGTTGAATAGCGGATATATTAGATCTATGACATGATAAAATTATTGACGCTGTTTTGTTTGATTGGTCATGTTTGCTTTAGATCTGTGGTTGTGTATACGGATCTGTATAGATCCAATAATTTTCATCATGTTGTATTTATTTTATGATATCAAATTGCAAGTCCGAATCACATGGTTATTTTTTTTATGTGCAAATATGAAATGAAATTGTTAGCGGTATGAAAAGATCAAATATTTTTATTATAAATAAAAAGTGGAATATGGCGTATGATAGAAATTACATTTTTTTATGTAATTTAAATGAGAATTTGTAACGCATGATAAAAAATACATTTTTCTATGTAATTAGAAAATGGAATTTACATTGTATGATAAAAATGAAATTTTTATATGTTGTTTAGATGTAAATTAGAATGGTAAAATAAAAATGACATTTTTATATGTTGTTTAGATGTAAATTAGAACGGTAAAATAAAAATGACATTTTTATATGTTATTTAGATGTGAATTAGGACCGTAAGATAAAAACTACATTTTTATATGTAATTTATATATGAATTTGTACCGCATGATAAAAATTACATTTTTCTATGTAATTAGAAAATGAATTTACATTGTATGATAAAAATGACATTTTTATATGTTGTTTAGATGTAAATTAGAACGGTAAAATAAAAATGACATTTTTATATGTTATTTAGATGTGAATTAGGACCGTAAGATAAAAATTACATTTTTATATGTAATTTATATATGAATCTACACCGTATGATAAAAATTACATTTTTCTTTGTAATTAAAATATGAGTTTGCATTGCATGATAAAAATTACATTTTTCTATGTAATTAAAATATGAGTTTGCATTGTATGATAAAAATTACATTTTTTCTATGTAATTAAGATGAGTTTGCATTGTATGATAAAAACTACATTTTTCTATGTAATTAAAATATGAATTTACATTGTATGATAAAAATTACATTTTTATATGTAAATATAAGATAGGAATTTGCGATGAAATAAATTTTACATTTTTATATGCAAATATAAGATAGGAATTTGCGATGAAATAAATTTTACATTTTTATATGCAAATATAAGATAGGAATTTGCGATGAAATAAAGTTTACATTTTTATATGTAAATATAAGATGGGCGTTTGCGATGAAATAAACTTTACATTTTTATATGTAAATATAAGATAGGAATTTGCGATGAAATAAAGTTTACATTTTTATATGTAAATATAAGATAGGAATTTACTATGAAATAAAGTTTACATTTTTATATGTAAATAAAGATGTAGGAATTTACATGGGAAATAAATTTACATTTTTATATGTAAATATAAGATAGGAATTTGCAATGAAATAAAGTTTACATTTTTATATGTAAGTATAAGATAGGAATTTGCAATGAAATAAAGTTTACATTTTTATATGTAAATATAAGATAGGAATTTGCGATGAAATAAAGTTTACATTTTTATATGCAAATATAAGATAGGAATTTGCGATGAAATAAAGTTTACATTTTTATATGCAAATATAAGGTAGGAATTTGACATGAAATAAAAATTCACCTTTTCATATGTAAATAAAGAATGAGAATTAGCATGTATAGAAAATTTACATTTTTATTTGTGAATAAAAATGAGAATTGGCATCGCAAATAAAATTGCATTTTTATATGCAATAAAAGAATGAACTTTTACATTGTAAATTAAAAATTTACCTTTTTATATGTAAAAAAAGAATGAGAATTAGCATGTATAGAAAATTTACATTTTTATTTGTGAATAAAAATGAGAATTGGCATCGCAAATAAAATTGCATTTTTATATGCAATAAAAGAATGAACTTTTACATTGTAAATTAAAATTTTACCTTTTTATATGTAAATAAAGAATGAGAATTAGCATGTATAGAAAATTTACATTTTTATTTGTGAATAAAAATGAGAATTGGCATCGCAAATAAAATTGCATTTTTATATGCAATAAAAGAATGAACTTTTACATTGTAAATTAAAAATTTACATTTTTATATGTAAATAAAGAATGAGAATTAGCATGTATAGAAAATTTACATTTTTATTCGTGAATAAAAATGAGAATTGGCATCACAAATAAAATTGCATTTTTCTATGCAATAAAAGAATGAACTTTTACATTGTAAATTAAAAATTTACACTTTTCATATGTAATTAAAAGTGAGGGATGTGCATTGAAAATTTACAGAGTAATTAAAATAGTGAATTCATCGTTTAAATAGAATTTACCTTTTTATGTAATTACAAGGCTAAAAGATTTATATTTATATATATTTATATATATGAAAATATTAAAATTAAACGAATCAAGCGCGGTAGTTCGCATTTTGAAATCGTACTTTTAAACGACTATACCGGAAGATCCGACCGTTGGATTTTCCCAAAACTGAAATCGTTAGGACCGCTTTGGAAAATTCTTTCCAACGATATAAGATACGTTAAGATCCAACGGTTAGATTTTTAGAAATGTGAAAATCAAAATTTGTTGAAAGCAGCGCCAGGGTCGTCCATTGACCCGAAGCGTCGTTAAATAAGGATTTAATTATTTAAAATAATTAAAATAGGAATAAATCGAGGAAAAATAATAATATTAACGAATAGGAAGGTTTTTCAATATATATATTTATATATATATACGAAAATTATTTGGAAAGCCGAGTTACTCTCATTCCAAATAATCAAACGACGTTAAGAATCGAAGTACGAAGAAGACGTATAAAGACCGTAAATCTTCCCTCGAATGGATAACGATCAAGGTCCTGAATTGATTTGCTCCCAATTCAAGCGTCGGGGTAATTGGACGTACGTGTTGATTTCACGGATTTGACTTTCGCTCAGACCCA
Source organism: Allium sativum (assembly GCA_030737875.1). NCBI lineage: Eukaryota > Viridiplantae > Streptophyta > Magnoliopsida > Asparagales > Amaryllidaceae > Allium > Allium sativum. Next base: position 201,807,174 of record CM060926.1, on the reverse strand, counting down.
GAGCATAAGTTTAAATGGATGGTGTGTCTGACATCGTACCCCATTAAATATCATGTTGTTGATTTTCTGTTAATATATAAATGATTGGTGGTGGAGAATTTATTCTTTGCTTAACACACATTTATGTATTAATGGATGATCAAGGGTACGGTATGGAGTGACAATGTGGCATACTAAGATGCAATGATCATGGTTTCTTGTTGAAAAGCAGAACCTTGTGGTGACGATCAAAGCACCGCTTGAATAAGCAGAGCTTTGTGTATTACGTAACTTCACGAGCTTCACAACCCGGTTGAGTCAAAAACGGGAGAAGGGAACGCAGGGAGAGCAGCACGTTTCTTTCTAGGTAGAAGTAGTGTCGGTGCTTAAAACTGGCTGATATTTACTTATGTGGATGATGGAATGAGGCACCTCGGATAGGTCCTATAGGATCGGGAAACGTTTGTTCAGGATTAACTAATCCACGAAGCTGTATGTGTGGACCGGCCCTGCAGGATCCAAGGGTTCTCCGCGGGGAATCCTGAGACATTAGCTAGAGTGTTCGAATCGGTAAGGAGCTCCTCCCTAGCCTTGACTCATGATGGAAACCAAAAATCCAAATACGACCCAACGAATTTGATTGTATTACTAGTATGGAGGCATAGTAGTATGGTATCTATGCTTCCTAGGATTAATACATTTACTTTGAAATGTTTTTATATACACTAATGATAATATTAGATTCGTATTTACCGTATTTAGCATGTTTAATCATCATAAGGCAAAACCCTATCCTCTGGTTTGCGTTGCATTGTGTGATGGGACTTGGGTCTTATGGTGATTCCATTTTTCAAAAAGCATTGCGTTGTTTTACGATTTAGTTATTGTTGTTATGACACTTTAAATTATGCACGGCAATCCATTAGAGTAAACCCGTTCTGCATTTGCGGCGTGGTCTTTGGATTTGCCTTATTACTAGTAGTAAATTTTGTTAAGAATCCTCACACCAGTCCTACGACTGACCTGTAGTTTGTTTCACCTTTTTGCAAACTCGGGTGCCTTCCTTTCTACACGGGCAGCCAAGTAAACAAGTTCATTCTTTTCTTTGGAGTTGTTATCTTGGAGTTGCTGTCTTTGGTGCTTCCTTGGTGTTGCATAGTTGAGGTGATGATTTGGAGCTATGAAGACCATCTATCATTTATATCCTTTTTCCGTCTTTTCTTTTTTATACATCAAACTTGTTTCATTTCATGTTGTTTGTTTTGGAGTTGGAACTTATTTCATTTTTTGCAAACTTGATGTAATAGCTTAGAATTCTGTGACTGTGGACTTTCTGTGGTTGATGACATTATATTTCCGCTGCTATGATGTTGTTACTCTATGAATTTCCTATGCTATGTTGTTTCTGTGATTTGTATTATTATATTTATGTTGTATTCCAAATGATTATTCCTTACTTTCATTCCGTGGAAGTTTGGGGTTATCACAGTTGGTATCAGAGCTTTGGTTAAACTTAGCTTTGGAATATAACATATTTATAATAATTCGTTTACATAGAATCACAATATTCTATGGCGAACATTTCATGTGAATACATAATAGTCAGTCATTCTATCATCAACTTTTTATCCATCCTTCTATCTCTATCTTTATCATCTCTCCAAATCACCATTACAGTTGTTCTGACTCTTTCCTTGATCGTATAGAACTAACCAAAAATGAGTACTCATGCCTCTAGAACAGCTAGAGTTAGAGCAATGGGGCAAAATGTTATTGGAACTGAGGAGCCCGCGGTTCAACAGCCACCATCACCACCACCGCAGCCCTTTGACTTGGTGAGGGTAGTGAAGGATTTTAAGAATTTAGATGGAGTTCCGTTCACAGGTACGGAGACTGTAACACAGGCTCAAGCATGGCTTAAGAATTGTGAAAAGATATTTAAAGCACTAGAACTAGAAGATCAAAGGAAGAGATTTACGGCTTCATGGATGCACCAAGGCGAAGCACAACTTTGGTGGGAAGAGGTCAATATAGGAGGAGATGAAGAAAATATGACTTGGACCAGATTTAAAGAGTTGTTTAAAGAAGAGTATATTGCAAGGCAAGAGGTGGAAAGGCTTCATGATGAGTTTGCTCGTCGCTATGAGGAGAAGGACAAGAAGAGTACACAACAAGATAGATGTGACGATCCCAAAATCCGAGGGGCAGTATTAAGGATAATCATTGGAATATAACACATCAATCATCATAGCAGAGTACAGATAATAGCAAAAACAATAAATAGAATAATTTTACATGGATATGACAGCGGAATCACAACATGTAACAACATCAGAGTAGCACAACATAGGATATAACTTAGTAAATAAAAGGGAAGTGATCAGTCATCATCACCAGAGGCGGAATATATACACGCAGTGAGACATAATAAGGGTATCAGTCTACATTGCCGAAGGAGGTACATATACATACGAGAATAAATACTGAAAGTAAAGCAGTCTGCATCGCCTGTGGCGGAATCATAATATAAGTACAATAATGGCGGAAAATGTCAAAGTCATCTCTGTGAAGTCAGCCTCGCCATGATCCAAAATGCCCTCTATGCAACAGTGCAGAGCCAAAAACAACCTGTCACCTGTGAACTAGGTTGCCCGTGCGAAAATAAGGGCACCCGCGTTTGCAAAGTGAAACAAACAACGAGTTAGTCATGGGGACTGGTATGAGGAATCTATTTAACAGTTTAAACAACAGTAATAAGCAAATCATAGCACCACGCCACTTTCGTGGAACGGGTTTACTCCAGTGATTGCTAGTGCATTTAAAACAGAGTAAATTCTTTTAAAACAACGCAATGCTTTTAAAAATAATGAAGCCATTATAAGACTCAGGTCCCATCATACAATGCAACGCAAGCCGGAGGATAGAGTTTTACCTTATAATGGCCAAATATGCTTGATACGTATGAAGCAAAAATCATTTGTTATTATTACTAGTGCATATATGTTTCAAAAATGAATAGCATCATAAATATCAATCATAGGCGGCATAGCTACCACATACTATGTAGCCATACTAGTTCTACAATCGAATCCGTTATCTCGTATTGGAAATTGGATTTTCGTTATGAGTCGAGGCAAGGGGCAAGCTCCTCTCCGCTTCGAGACATTCTAGCAAATGCCTCAGGACTACACACTCTGGGTAACCCTGGATCTTCAGGGCCGGTCCTCTCTTACGTTTGAGGATTGGCAATTCCTGAACACACGTTTCCCGGTCCTTACAGACCTATAATCGAGGCGCCTCGCATTCCAACAACCACATAGGTGAAAAATAGATATAAATGTCAGGGCTGGTAAGTCACTGACACCACCATAGCCAGAAAGAAACGTCGTGCTCTCCCTGCAGTCCGTATCCCGTTTTTAACTCATACCGGGGTGTGAGGCTCGCGAGTCCACGCTATACACAAAGCCAGGCCACGTAGAACGTGCTTTGATCATCAACCACAAGACTTTGCTTTGCAACAGAAGCCTTGATCACATCATCTTGGCATGCCACACAGGCAATCCATTCCATACGACTGATTTCTATCGATATATAACCTCTGAGCTCGTACGTTTCAGAGAAGGGCGTTAAGCAAAAGAATAAATTCTCCGCCGCCAAACAGATATATATTTAACAGAGATCAATCAGTATAGAACAAAATCCAATGTCAGACGCACAGTCCATTTACAAGTCCGTTCTGGGTCTGAAAGAAACCGGAGGCGTCAAATCCCTCGTATATCCGTACAATCAACACATACGTTCAGACGGCTACTACTTCCGTTCCTTCACGGTAGCTACTCCGGTCAGGAACCTCAGCTGCGCCCGTCCAACTGATACGAAGATCGTCGGTCTTGAATCGCCTTTGCATTTCCCAATTCGAATCGCTCGATCAATTATTTGAAATGAGGGTTAGCTCGGCCTTTTCAAATAATTCACGTAATTAGAATTCAAATCAATTCTTTCTATGGTTATATTACTCGACATCCATATTTCGGTTCTTTAGTGTTATTTTCGTGTCGAACACAAACAACCATCAAATATCAAACCGATCGAGCCAAATTAGTTTATGTCCAATCTATGTTGCTTATAATATTTTATAACGATTTTTTGCCAATTTTATTTATTTAAAAATGGCCATATTTAATTAAACGACGTTTCAGTTCGTGCCGTGGCACTGGCGCTGTTTTTCCTTTAATTTGTTTTACACATATCGGAAAATCTAACCGTTGGATCTCTACAAAGTCTATATCAGTGCGAAGATATTCCCAAAGCGGACCCAACGGTTCCAGTTTCGTGAAAATCCGACGGTCGGATCTTCCACACTAGTCGTTTGAAGTTACGGTTTCAAAATTCGAACTGCAGCGTCGTTATTCGATTTAATTTAATTATATTTATATATAAATATAAACGATTCTGGCGCTGTTTTTCTTTAGATTTGAATTTAACATTCCGGACAATCCAACCGTTGGATTTTTACAAGATTGGTGCCGTTGGAAAGATATTTCCAAGGCGAACCCAGCGGTTGTGGTTTCGGGAAAATCCGATGGTCGGATTTCTCGTACTAATCGTTTCGAATTACGATTCCAAAACACGAACTGCACGGCTTTGATTCCTTTTAATCATATTTATATTTATATATATAAATATAGTTCATTCTATAATTTCAAATATAGTTTATTCATTAGTTTCAACTTCGTTTTCACTTCAAATATTTCACTAACGCCTTAATAGTTCGAAAATTTTTGCCATAACCTCCTTTGTACGGGGAGGGGTTTGGAAATTTATTGGGCCGTGTTAGGTACCCAATAAATCCTAAAAAGCATCCACATATTTATAGTGATATATTCTGGTTTTTACGGGGGAGCGTGTATAGATAATAACTCCAGAGAATAAATTCTCGTCACCCCCGTTTCCGTGTGGAAATAAATAGTCCATGTGCCGTATCTAATAACTAGAGAGACGTGATTATTGTCAACTCCAGACCCGTGTGGGGTTTTTATTAATCTAGCAATTTATCATTATATTTTATATAGTCCATATCAGTCATCAGTTCAACCTGTAGTATATAATCATCGCCATACAAGCCTCTCCCTCGTATGGTAAATCTTACACCTCGTCACACAAGCTCCAATTGTTTATGTGGAATATGATGAAGTATGCCTATCGTTAAGAAGTATGCCATGTAGTGTAGTTCAAAATTAATTGTTACTATCCTATGGCGATGTTTATTATTTCACACAGAATAACCAGCACTCCGCATCCAATGGCATTCACAGGAGTTGATATAAAAATAAAATTGCGCAGCCAACTCATCAAGGTTTACCTATTTGTCGGGCACGCAAATAAATTCTTTACTCTACAGCTAATCCATTTTCCCTGTTCAACACATGTATATATATATGCAGAACAAAGCTAATAATAATATTTCTAGCAAACTATTATTTATTTCGACACGTGTGTATTTTTATCAAAGCGTATATATGATAAAAGAAATATTTTTATCATCAAAATTATTTATCATCAAAATTCATTTTATTTTAAAATACGATAACATTCAACACATGAATTTCAACTCGACGAACGAATCTCAATTCAACACATGAATATTATTTATAGTTTATATATATATATATATATATATGTGATTTTTATCGCTAAAGCTATTTGTTTGAATTCAAATAATATTCAACACATGAATTTCAACTCAACAAATGAATTGCAACTCAACACATGAATATTCTCTACAGTTTGTATATATATAAAAATGTGATTTTTATCGCTAAAGCTATTTGTTTAAATTCAAATAATATTCAACACATGAATTTCAACTCAACGAATGAATTGCAACTCAACACATGAATATTCTCTATAGTTTGTATATATATATATATATAATGTGATTTTTATCGCTAAAGCTATTTGTTTAAATTCAAATAATATTCAACACATGAATTTCAACTCGACGAATGAATTGCAACTCAACACATGAATATTCTCTATAGTTTGTATATATATATATATATAAATGTGATTTTTATTGCTAAAGCTATTTGTTTAAATTCAAATAATATTCAACACATGAATTTCAACTCAACGAATGAATTGCAACTCAACACATGAATATTCTCTATAGTTTGTATATATATAAAAATGTGATTTTTATCGCTAAAGCTATTTGTTTAAATTCAAATAATATTCAACACATGAATTTCAACTCAACGAATGAATTGCAACTCAACACATGAATATTCTCTATAGTTTGTATATATATAAAAATGTGATTTTTATTGCTAAAGCTATTTGTTTAAATTCAAATAATATTCAACACATGAATTTCAACTCAACGAATGAATTACAACTCAACACATGAATATTGGTTTCAACATCTGTAATTTATTTCAACAAATGAAAATTATTCTAACACATGTATATTTCAGAAAATTTCGGCAGCATAACGGCAGGGTAGTTAAAAACGGGACCGCCCTAGTACGGCTCCTCGCTCTACCTTAAAACCTCGCGGTTTTTGAAAATGGGGATCATGCATCTAGTTCGCACGTAGGCGGCATGTTTTATTTTCAATTCCACAATCCTATTCTAATCTATTTCAACCACAAGGGGGTATTTTTCAACCACAAAGGTATTTTTCAACCACAATATCAACCACAAACAATTATTTCCAACCATTCGTCATACCATATAATATCACGTCAATCACAAGCAATAAATATCGTCCATGGTCTGTGGACGAGGGGAGTATATATATATATATTATTTCTATAAATCACTTGCATTTCATCACAATTCAAAGCATATATGTTTCATACAACGCTTGTATAATTTAAACATCGCTAATATAACTTATACAACACATGTACATGAGGTATACAATGCGTATATAATTTACACATCGCTTATATAATTTATACAACGCGATTCCATTCACACAATTCAGTTTAGATTCCTCACATTGGTTTTTGCAGTGCTAAAAATCGTAGGAAGATCAGAAAAATTCGCGGCTTCTTCTATGTGGTAGAGAGCCTCCTTGCGGTCACGGTGTCTCCTGTTTCATCAAATTTTGTTAACGAACGAAAAAGATATTATTTTTCAAAGTTTTGCAATGCTTAAAAGTGTTATTTTCATTTCAGAATTTCGAAGCAGAAAGGTTTTTAAACCTTCAAAACTAGGTTTTAATTTTAAAACCAAACCGTACCTCGTTGCTCCGATCAGACCCTGCGACGTTGAAGAGCTACGAACCAGCTCTCGATCGATGGTGGTGGCGGTAGACTCGGCGGCTCCAGCAGGGCACGACGGCGCTCCAAAGGGGCGGACTTCCTCCTGGAAATTCGATGCGAATAAGCAATGGTCTTCGACGAGGCTTTTTCTAATTTGAAGAGGGGAGGGAGGCGATCAGAAGTGTCAACTGGAGGTGGCGGCGATACTGGCTGTGGCGGCGGGAAAAGGGGAGGGAAGGCTGGAGCTCGACGAACCGTCGATATCGCTTGGGCGGCTAGGTTTTTTAAGATATTTTCTGAAAATAAAATAATACAAGAAAATATATGATTGGCCAATGGTTTTATAGTTTCGAAAATTGGGGTTTTGTCAAACGAACTCGAAATCAAACCCAACGACTGTCGCCCTAGCTAAATACCCCCATTCCGGACACAATGGGATATGTTTCGTTGGCCAATTTGACTGTTACAGTCAGTTATTTTTCAAATTAAAATATAAAACATTCAATATTTAATTTGAACGTACATTTCAATTTGCCAGGGCCACAAACTGAATCGAAAAATTCCAGAAAAATAAATCTAGCTTTGTTTTGACGATACGGTCCTAACAAAACCAGTTTCGCCGAATTCTGAGCTCGTTTGAAAAACGGCCATTTTCAGGTCGACCCATTTTAACAGAAATTGACCAATCACATTTTATTTTGCCCCGCTCACATACTAGCTTCAAAAATTATGAAATTTGAAACCTAGTAATAGTTTGACATCCCGGACCCAACAAAAGTGGTTTCGTCGAATTCCGAGGTCGTATGCAAAATATCAATTTTCAAGGGCTATATATGCTATATAGCGACCTTTCTGAAAATTCATTTGGCCATAACTTTTGATTCCCGTTATGAAACTTCGATTTTTCAGATTCGTTAGAATGGTATTCATAAACATATTTAAATATTTTCAGTTTCGCTAAAATCCGTTATATTTTCCACCCGGTACAATTATACAAAGTTTGTATTCAAAATTTCAAACTGCAATACTAGCCCCAATTCTTTATTTTATTGAAATGTGCTATTTCAATTAATCAAATTCTTTGGTAATAACCAATTTTAAAATTTTTTAATTGGTTCACATTTTCCGGGTTATTACAATCTCCCCCACTTAAAACTTTTCGTCCTCGAAAAGGAAATAACAGCAAAGTAGGAAACAAAATGTAAATGCAAAGTATTGTAAAGGTACCTTGCACCGGAGTTAGTCAGAGATGTCCACTCTGCTTTTGGGGTAGGCTTGTTTAATGCTTTCCTCAGTCTCCCAAGTACAGTCTCTAGGATCACTACTCCAATGCACTTTGACTAAATGAATCTTTTTGCTCCTTAGCTCTCTAGTTTCTTTGCCAACTATCTTTAATGGCTCTCTTCTGAGCGCTAACTCTGGAGTTATGTCTATATCCTATTGCGCTGCTTCTTCCACAACAAGATCTGGATCATGAACATGTTTTCTGTGTTGAGACACGTGGAACACATCATGTACACCAGGCAACCAATCAGGTAATTGAACCCTATATGCAAGAGTTCCAATCCATTCAAGTATAGGAAAGGGACCAATAAATCTCGGTGCCAACTTCCCAGTCTTGCCAAATCTGATTACTTCTCGCATCGGAGAAACTCTTAAATAAACATAATCGCCAATGGCAAATGATAAGTCTCTTCTTCTCGCATCAGCATAACTTTTCTGTCGGCTCTGTGCGTTTTTCAATCGCTTCTTAATGAAGTCGACTTTATCAGATGCTTCTCGAATCATATTGGGCCCTAACACAAGTCTGTTGCCAGGTTCTACCCAACATGCGGGAGATCTGCACGGTCTACCGTATAATGCTTCAAATGGAGACATTCCCAAACTTGCTTGATAGCTATTGTTATAAGAGAATTCAGCTAAATGTAAGTGATCTTCCCATGAGCCTCCAAAATCGATAACGCAAGCCCGCAGTAAATCTTCTAGAATTCTATTCACCCTCTCAGTTTGGCCGTCTGTCTGCGGGTGATAAGCGGTGCTTAGATTCAACTTGGTTCCCAATTCTGTCTGGAATGCTTCCCTGAATTTGCTAGCAAACAGGGGATCTCTAGCTGACTATATTGAGCAGCACCCCATGTAGTTTAACTATTTCTTTGAAGTAAATCTGTGCTAAACTTTGAGCCGTTCTGTTGGATCGGACATGTATGAAATGGGCAGTCTTCGTGAAGCGATCTACGATTACCCATATACTGTTGTTCCCTTTTTTAGTTCGAGGAAAACCATCAATGAAGTCCATCGAAATTTGCTCCCACTTCCATCCTGGAATTTCTAATGGTTGTAATAGTCCAGCCAATTTCTGCTGGTCGCTTTTAACTAGCTGACAAGTGGGGCACCTACTAACATATAATGAAATATCTCTTTTCATTTACCTCCACCAGAATGTGCGCTTGATGTCATTGTACATTTTGCTTACACCGGGATGGATACTAAGTTTGGACTTATGACACTCGTCCAGTATTTCTCTTCGGAGCTCTGGAAGATTTGGGATGCAAATTCTGCCATTTAACCTAAGAACTCCTTTGTCATCAAGTCGGAAACTTGTGGATTCACCTCCCTTGACTCTCTGACCGACTCTTTGAATAAATTCATCGTCTTTCTGAAGGGTCGAGATCCTGTCAATTAATGAGGACGTGATGACAAACCTAGCGATGATTTCATTCTTTCTGCTGAGCGCATCTGCTACAACATTGGCTTTCCCTGGAGCATATAGGATCTCAAAATCGTATGCTGTAAGGAATTCCAACCAACGCTGTTGTCTCAAGTTTAGACCTTTCTGAGTGAATAGATATTTCAAGGATTGATGATCGGTAAATAGTTCGAACTTTTCGCCCAATAAATAATGCCTCCAGATTCTTAAAGCAAACACGATAGCTAATAACTCAAGATCATGAGTTGCATAGTTTCTTTCATGCGGCTTCAGCTGACGGCTGGCATAAGTGACCACTTGGCCTTTTAGCATTAATACTGCGCCGAGCCCTCTAATAAAAGCATCTGTCCATACAGTCAAGTCTTGGTTGCCTTCTATAATTGTCAATACTGGAGCAGTTGTCAATTTTAGTTTCAGCTTCTGGAAAGCTTCTTCACATTCGGGAGTCCATCTGAATTTTTCATGCTTCTTTGTAAGCTTTGTCAATACACCAGATATCTTTGAAAAATCCTGAATGAATTTCCGATAGTAACTAGCCAATCCAAGGAAACTTTGAACTTCTGTGGGGGTAGTAGGTTGTTTCCAGTTCTGAATCGCTGTAATTTTGCTTGGATCTACAGCAATCCCTTCTTTTGATACAACATGGCCTAGGAACTTAACTTCATCCTGCCAGAAGACACATTTAGAAAACTTAGCTTTCAAGACATTTCTCCTTAGAATTTTCAACACTTGTTCTAAATGTTTTGCATGTTCGCCTTCCAACTTGGAGTATATTAAAATGTCATTGATGAAGACTAAAACAAATTTATTCAATACACCACGGAACACTCTGTTCATAAGATCGACGAAGTATGCCGGAGTGTTACACAAGCCAAACGACATTACTAACCATTCGTAGAATAAATCGGGACCCCTGAAGGCTGTCAAAGGAATACAGTCTTCAGCTATACGTAATTGTTGGAAACCTGTAGCTAGGTCCATTCTGGAGAATACTGTTGCTCCATTTAATTGATCTAACAGATCGTCTATACGTGGCAAGGGATATTTGTTCTTCAGTGTCTGCTTATTGAGATCTCGGTAATCAACACAAAGTCTTAGAGTACCGTCTGATTTCGGGACAAATACTACTGCTGCTCCCCAAGCTGAAAAGCTCGGTCTGATCAAACCTTTCCAAAGTAGTTCTCGGGTTTGATTACCTAACTCCTCTTTTTCTTTCGGGGCCATTCTTCTAATTGGGTGTACTACTGGTCGGGCGTTAGGAATTAGATCTATTCTAAATTCAATTTCTCTTTGCGGCGGTAAGTTTTCTACTTCTTCAAACACATCCGCATAGTTTTTAACGACCGGTATCTTTTCTAATGAAGGGTGAGTAACTTCTAAAGAAGACCAAAATTCTGTTCTATTAATTTCTGAGCATTGGCATGGTATAGTGATATGCCCAAATTTTGTTTTAACTTTCACGATTCTTTCGGCGCATCTAACTTCGGCCTTATATTTTGTCAACCGGTCAAGCCCCAGTATAATATCAAATTCGGAAAGGTGCATGATGATCAAATCAAAAGAGAACTTGTAGCAAGAATAAGAGACAGGCACTCTACAATACGAACTGAGACTAACTGAACCTCCTATCGGGTTTTGAACTTTAATTGGTTCTTTAAACTTTCTTTGTTTCAATTTTAATTTGTGAACAATGTTACCAGAAATGAAGCTACGTGATGCACCAGTATCAAAAAGTACAGAAAAAGGAATATTTTTAATGGTAAGGGTACCTCCCAAGACGTCGGGTTTACCTGATCCATCGTTGATAGCTGGCGGGGCCTCCCCGTCATACACATGAGCCACTTGTGCATTCTGCTTCAGAGGACAGTTCCTGCTATAGTGCCCTTTCTTATGGCAGTTGTAGCATTCGGCTGAGTCTGGATTTGCCTTTGGCTTTCTCGGGGCTTTGCACACATTAGAAAAATGTCCTGGCTTCCCCACAGTTGTAGCAATTTCCTTTCGGTATCTTTCCAGGTTTCTGAGTAGCGGCCGCTGTAATGCTAGACTCTGGTTGATCTGCTGAAGCCTTGCGCTTATTTCCAGCTTTGCTTTTGGCGTGGTCTTGGTTGGCGTGTCTCTCATCCATATCTTCATAATTGCAAGCCATTTCTACCAATTCTGAGAAGGAGAGTTTGATGTTGCTCATGGCTCTGTCATGATACTTGCGCTTTAGCCCAAATATAAACCTCTTGTTCTTAGCTTTGTTAGTCATAATAAGCTCTGGAGCATAGCGCGATAACTGAGTGAATTTATTGAGGTAATCCTGGATAAAGAGATCTCCTTGCTGGAGATTAGCAAATTGCTCTCGCATCCTCTCTAAGGCCTGCTCAGATACAAACTTCTTGTTGAACATGGTTTTGAATTGCTCCCAGATCCTGACAGTACCTGCTGCATCTTCTGAGGTGATGGCATCCCACCACAACTATGCTTCCTCCTGTAGGAGCCAAATACCTAGTCGTGCTTTGTTATTGGTCCCCAAACCTATGCCCTCAAAAATCTGTTCACAGGTCTTCAACCAAGCAATAGCCTCTGTCACTGTACCAAGGCCAGAAAAGGGTTTTCCCCCCAAGGTTCCTATATCTCTTCGCTACTCTGTCTAGCTCAAAGTCCTCGGGTGCTGGTGGCTGAATAATAGGGCCTTCCACAACTACGGGGATATTCCCCCGTCCTCCTGCCACTCCTGCTCGGCCTTCACGACCTCCTCTAGCTGCTGCTGCTCGTGTAGCCATCAAAGAGAATACTGTATAAGCAAGAAAAGAGTCAAGCTCACAGATTAGATAATTTTCATTTATGATTAAGCAGGGGAACATAAGGAATGGTAATAATGTACTGATCAAATTTTTTTGCTAATCTGCTTAGCGCATTCTAGGACATTGCTAATCCTATCTCTGATGAGCTACTCGCCTTAGAACACTACTGATTCTATTCTGACGAGGTGTTTAATGTGTTAGATCCCGGAACTAAGGTTAACCAAAGCTATGATACCAACTGTGACGATCCCAAAATCCGAGGGGTGGTATTAAGGATAATCATTGGAATATAACACATCAATCATCATAGCAGAGTACAGATAATAGCAAAAACAATAAATAGAATAATTTTACATGGATATGACAGCGGAATCACAACATGTAACAACATCAGAATAGCACAACGTAGGATATAACTTAGTAAATAAAAGGGAAGTGATCAGTCATCATCGCCAGAGGCGGAATATATACATGCAGTGAGACATAATAAGGGTATCAGTCTACATCGCCGAAGGCGGTACATATACATACGAGAATAAATACTGAAAGTAAAGCAGTCTGCATCTCCTGTGGCGGAATCATAATATAAGTACAATAATGGCGGAAAATGTCAAAGTCATCTCTGTGAAGTCAGCCTCGCCATGAGCCAAAATGCACTCTATGCAACAGTGCAGAGCCAAAAACAACCTATCACCTGTGAACTAGGCTGCCCGTGCGAAAATAAGGGCACCCGCGTTTGCAAAGTGAAACAAACAACGAGTCAGTCATGGGGACTAGAATGAGGAATCTGTTTAACAGTTTAAACAACAGTAATAAGCAAATCATAGGACCACGCCACTTTCGCGGAATGGGTTTACTCCAGTGATTGCTAGTGCATTTAAAATAAAGTAAATTCTTTTAAAACAACGGAATGCCTTTAAAAAGAATGAAGCCATTATAAGACTCAGGTCCCATCATACAATGCAACGCAAGCCGGAGGATAGAGTTTTACCTTATAATGGCCAAATACGCTTGATACGTGTGAAGCAAAAATCATTTGATATTATTACTAGTGCATATATGTTTCAAAAATGAATAGCATCATAAATATCAATCATAGGCGGCATAGCTATCATATACTATGTCGCCATACTAGTTCTACAATCGAATCCGTTATCTCATATTGGAAATTGGATTTCCGTCATGAGTCGAGGCAAGGGGCAAGCTCCTCTCCGCTTCGAGACGTTCTAGCAAATGCCTCAGGACTACACACTCTGGGTAACCCTGGATCTTCAGGGCCGGTCCTCTCTTACGTTTGAGGATTGGCAATTCCTGAACACACGTTTCCCGGTCCTTACAGACCTATAATCGAGGCGCCTCGCATTCCAACAACCACATAGGTGAAAAATAGATATAAATGTCAGGGTTGGTAAGTCACGGACACCACCATAGCTAGAAAGAAACGTCGTACTCTCCCTGCAGTCTGTATCCCGTTTTTAACTCATACCGGGGTGTGAGGCTCGCGAGTCCACGCTATACACAAAGCCAGGCCACGTAGACCGTGCTTTGATCATCAACCACAAGACTTTGCTTTGCAACAGAAGCCTTAATCACAGCATCTTGGCATGCCACATAGGCAATCCATTCCATACGACTGATTTCTATCGATATATAACCTCTGAGCTCGTACGTCTCAAGAAGGGCGTTAAGCAAAAGAATAAATTCTCCACCGCCAAACAGATATATATTTAACAGAGATCAATCAGTATAGAACAAAATCCAATGTCAGACACACAGTCCATTTACAAGTCTGTTCTGGGTCTGAACGAAACCAGAGGCGTCAAATCCCTTGTATATCCGTACAATCAACACATACGTTCAGACGGCTACTACTTCCGTTCCTTCACGGTAGCTACTCCGGTCAGGAACCTCAGCAGAGCCCATCCAACCGATACGAAGATCGTCGATCTTGAATCGTCTTTGCATTTCCCAATTCGAATCGCTCGATCAATTATTTGAAATGAGGGTTAGCTCGGCCTTTTCAAATAATTCACGTAATTAGAATTCAAATCAATTTTTTCTATGGTTATATTATTCGACATCCATATTTCGGTTCTTTAGTGTTATTTTCGTGTCGAACACATACAACCATCAAATATCAAACAGATCAAGCCAAATTAGTTTATTTCTAATCTATGTTGCTTATAATATTTTATAATGATTATTCGCCATTTTTATTTATTTAAAAATGGCCATATTTAATTAAACGACGTTTCAGGTTGTGTCGTGGCACTGGCGCTGTTTTTCCTCTAATTTGTTTTACACATATCGGAAAATCTAACCGTTGGATTTCTACAAAGTCTATATCAATGGGAAGATATTCCCAAAGCGGACCCAACGGTTCCAGTTTCGTGAAAATCCGACGGTCGGATCTTCCACACTAGTCGTTTGAAGTTACGGGTTCAAAATTCGAACTACAGCGTCGTTATTCGATTTAATTTAATTATATTTATATTTATATATAAATATAAACGATTCTGGCGCTGTTTTTCTTTAGATTTGAATTTAACATTCCGGACAATCCAACCGTTGGATTTTTACAAGGTTGGTGCCGTTCGAAAGATATTTCCAAGGCGAACCCAGCGGTTACGGTTTTGGGAAAATCCGATGGTCGGATTTCTCGTACTAATCGTTTCAAGTTACGATTCCAAAACACGAACTACACGGCTTCGATTCCTTTTAATTATATTTTTATATATATATATATAGTTCATTCTATAATTTCAAATACAGTTTATTCATTAGTTTCAACTTCATTTTCACTTCAAATATTTCACTAACGCCTTAATATTTCGAAAAATTTCTCCATAACCTCCTTTGTACGGGGAGGGGTTTGGAAATTTATTGGGTCGTGTTAGGTACCCAATAAATCCTAAAAAGCATCCACATATTTATAGTGATATATTCTGGTGTTTACGGGGGAGCGTGTATAAATAATAACTCCAGAGAATAAATTCTCGTCACCCCGTTTCCGTGTGGAAATAAATAGTCCATGTGCCGTATCTAATAACTAGAGAGACGTGATTATTGTCAACTCCAGACCCATGTGGGGTTTTTATTAATCTGGCAATTTATCGTTATATTTTATATAGTCCATATCAGTCATCAGTTCAACCTGTAGTATATAATCATCGCCATACAAGCCTCTCGCTCGTATGGTAAATCTTCCACCTCGTCACACAAGCTCCAATTGCTTATGTGGAATATGATGAAGTATGCCTATCGTCAAGAAGTATGCCATGTAGTGTAGTTCAAAATTAATTGTTACTATCCTATGGCGATGTTTATTATTTCACACAGAATAACCAGCACTCCGCATCCAATGGCATTCACAGGAGTTGATATAAAAATAAAATTGCGCAGCCAACTCATCAAGGCTTACCTATTTGTCGGGCACACAAATAATTTCTTTACTCTACAGCTAATCCATTTTCCCTGTTCAACACATGTATATATATGCAGAACAAAGCTAATAATAATATTTCTAGCAAACTATTATTTATTTTGACACGTGTGTATTTTTATCAAAACGTATATATGATAAAAGAAATATTTTTATCATCAAAAATATTTATTCCACACGTGAACGATTTTAACACTTCATATTCACAATAAAAATGTAGTTTTTATTGTCTATTCATTTTATTTTAAAATACGATAACATTCAACACATGAATTTCAACTCGACGAACGAATCTCAATTCAACACATGAATATTCTTTATAGTTTGTATATATATATATAAAAATGTGATTTTTATCGCTAAAGCTATTTGTTTAAATTCAAATAATATTCAACACATGAATTTCAACTCAACGAATGAATTACCACTCAACACATGAATATTCTCTATAGTTTGTATATATATAAAAATGTGACTTTTATCACTAAAGCTATTTGTTTAAATTCAAATAATATTCAACACATGAATTTCAACTCAACGAATGAATTGCAACTCAACACATGAATATTCTCTATAGTTTGTATATATATAAAAAAATGTGATTTTTATCGCTAAAGCTATTTGTTTAAATTCAAATAATATTCACCACATGAATTTCAACTCAACGAATGAATTGCAACTCAACACATGAATATTCTCTATAGTTTGTATATATATAAAAATGTGATTTTTATCGCTAAAGCTATTTGTTTAAATTCAAATAATATTCAACACATGAATTTCAACTCAACCAATGAATTGCAACTCAACACATGAATATTCTCTATAGTTTGTATATATATAAAAATGTGATTTTTATCGCTAAAGCTATTTGTTTAAATTCAAATAATATTCAATAAATGAATTTCAACTCAACGAATGAATTGCAACTCAACACATGAATATTCTCTATAGTTTGTATATATATATATAAATGTGATTTTTATCGCTAAAGCTATTTGTTTAAATTCAAATAATATTCAACACATGAATTTCAACTCAACGAATGAATTACAACTCAACACACGAATATTGGTTTCAGCATCTGTAATTTATTTCAACGAATGAAAATTATTCTAACACATGTATATTTCAGAAAATTTCGGAACCATAACGGCAGGGTAGTTAAAACCAGGACCATCCCTAGTACGGCTCCTCGCTCTACCTTAAAACCTCGCGGTTTTTGAGAATGGGGATCATGCATCTAGTTCGCATGCAGGCGGCTTGGTTTATTTTCAATTCCACAATCCTATTCTAATTTGTTTCAACCACAAGAGGGTATTTTTCAACCACAATATCAACCACAAACAATTATTTCCAACCATTCGTCATACCATACAATATCACATCAATCACAAGCAATAAATATCGTCCATGGTCAATGGACGAGGGGAGTATATATATATATATTATTTCTATAATTCACTTGCATTTCATCACAATTCAAAGCATATATGTTTCATACAATGCTTGAATAATTTATACATCGCTAATATAACTTATACAACACATGTACATGAGGTATACAATGCATATATAATTTACACTTCGCTTATATAATTTATACAACGCGATTCCATTCACACAATTCAGTTTTGATTCCTCACATTGGTTTTTGCAGTGCTAAAAATCGTAGGAAGATCAGAAAAATCCGCGGCTTCTTCTATGTGGTAGAGAGCCTCCTTGCGGTCACGGTGTCTCCTGTTTCATCAAATTTCGTTAACGAACGAAAAAGATATTATTTTTCAAAGTTTTGCAATGCTTAAAAGTGTTATTTTCATTTCAGAATTTCGAAGCAGAAAGGTTTTTAAACCTTCAAAACTAGGTTTAATTTTAAAACCAAACCCTACCTCGTTGCTCCGATCAGACCCTGCGACGTTGAAGGGCTACGAACCAGCTCTCGATCGATGGTGGTGGCCGCAGACTCGGCGGCTCCAGCAGGGCATGGCGGCGCTCCAAAGGGGTGGACTTCCTCCTAGAAATTCGACGCGAATAAGCAATGGTCTTCGACGAGGATTGTTCTGATTTGAAGAGGGGAGGGAGGCGATCAGAAGTGTCAACTAGAGGTGGCGGCGATACTGGCTATGGCGGCGGGAAAAGGGGAGGGAAGGCTGAAGCTCGACGAACTGTCGATATCGCTTGGGCGGCTAGGGTTTTTAAGATATTTTCTGAAAATAAAATAATAAAAGAAAATATATGATTGGCCAATGGTTTTATAGTTTCGAAAATTGGGGTTTTGTCAAACGAACTCGAAATCAAACCCAACGACTGTCGCCCCTAGCTAAATACCCCCATTCCGGACACAATGGGATATGTTTCGTTGGCCAATTTGACTGTTACAGTCAGTTAATTTTCAAATTAAAATATAAAACATTCAATATTTAATTTGAACGTACATTTCAATTTGCCAGGGCCACAAACTGAATCGAAAAATTCCAGAAAAATAAATCTAGCTTTGTTTTGACGATACGGTCCTAACAAAACTAGTTTCGCCGAATTCAGAGCTCGTTTGAAAAACGGCCATTTTCAGGTCGACCCATTTTAACAGAAATTGACCAATCACATTTTCTTTTGCCCCGCTCAAATACTAGCTTCAAAAATTATGAAATTTGAAACCTAGCAATAGTTTGACATCCCGGACCCAACAAAAGTGGTTTCGTCGAATTCCGAGGTCGTATGCAAAATATCAATTTTCAAGGGCTATATATGCTATATAGCGACCTTTCTGAAAATTCATTTGGCCATAACTTTTGATTCCCATTATGAAACTTCGATTTTTCAGATTCGTTAGAAAGGTATTCATAAACAGATTTAAATATTTTCAGTTTCGCTAAAATCCGTTATATTTTCCACCCGGTACAATCAGACAAAGTTTGTATTCAAAATTTCAAACTGCAATACTAGCCCCAATTCTTTATTTTATTGAAATGTGCTATTTCAATTAATCAAATTCTTTGGTAATAACCAATTTTAAATTTTTTTAATTGGTTCACATTTTCCGGGTTATTACAATAGAGGAAGGAGCTTGGCCAACAATAATAATAAGGGGAAGCAACCCGAGAAGAAGACTGAAGGAAGCAGTTCTGGAGCTGCTAAGACTCATGATAAGACTAAGCTACAATGCTACCACTGCCAAAAGTTGTGACACTATAGCAAAGACAGCTGGAATCCAAAGAGGGCCAGAAGAGAGGACACTAGAGAATGTTATAACTGCCATAAAAAGGGTCATATCAAGGTTAATTGTCCACTGTTGAGAGGAGCTCGGATTGTACATGTGTACGAGGGAGCAAGTGCACCACCTTCTTCAGCACCTACTTCTTCTGAAGGAGCAGGTAAGCCTGATGTTTTACGTGGTACCATTTCTGTTAAAAACATTCTCTGCGTTGGTTCCTACCCTTCTATTTTTTCTTTTTCCTTTTCGGGGACGAAAAGTTCTTAAGGAGGGGAGATTGTAACAACCCAGAAAATCTGAACCAGTTTGAAAATTTTATTTTAAGAAATTTTGCTGAAAATTGAGTCCAGATTTAAAATTACCAATTTTAAATAATTTATAAACAATTAAAAATAGTCATTTTTCAGATGACCTTGGTTTGCGACGAAACCACTTTTGTTGGAACCGGAATGTCAAATTATTGTTGAGTTGAATTTTCCAGAATTTTTCAAATTAATATATGATCGTGGCAGAGAGATATGTGTTTTGTAAATTACATTCAATTTCGATCGACTGAAAAATAGCAATTTTTCAAACTGGCTCAGAATCGAACGAAATAAATTTTGTTAGGATCGTATCGTCAAAACAAAGCTAGAAATAATTTTTCTGGGTTTTTCTGAGTTAATTTGTGTCCCCGGGAAATTTATTTGTACCGTAGAATTAAAAATAAAAGACTTAAATTTTAAAACTGAGAAACGGGGGTCAAGGCGACCATTTGGGCTAATGGGACAGGTCCAGATGATTCCGGAACGGAGGTTGATAGGTATGAATGACAGTCATTGGGTCTAATTCTGAGTTAGTGGCCAAACGAGCCTTTATTGGGTAATTAGGAATTAAATAATAATTAGATAAACCTAATATTATATTATAAATAGCGTACCTTCTTCTTCCCCGTCGATGATTTCAGCCGCACAAAACCCATTACACTTCAAATTTTCATTCTTTGATTTCTCCTTTGTTTCTCAACGAAATCCTTCGCCATAAATCACGTTTCGAAGAGATTTTCGAGCTCTCCGAATACATACCAATCACATCCCATCCCGTTGCCTGAAATCGCCGCACCATCCACCCAAAGCTGCCGCCGTTTGGCCTCCCCCACCCCCTCCTCGGCAAACCGCACCCCACCCCCCTCTGGCTGAAGATCCCCCTCTTCTAGCACTCCAACCCCCAACAAACCGTGGCCTGTAGCTCTAGAAAATCAAAATCAAAGTTTTGAACATTTAAGGTATGAAATTCATTTCAGAATTTGCCACGCTTTTGGCTGTGGCAACTGCAGCTGTTAAAAGTAAATTTTATTCAAAAATAGATAATTAACTCATACGAACTCCAAACTGAAAATTTTCAGATTTTGCGAGACCGTGACGACAAATAGAGGTTGCTGAAATCAAGTGCGACCATTTTCTGAATTTATTTGGATTTTTCATTCCTCTTTAATCAAGGTGAGATTCTATTTTAAATAATTAAATCTAAATCGGTTGAATAGCGGATATATTAGATCTATGACATGATAAAATTATTGATGTTGTTTTGTTTGATTGGTCATGTTTGCTTTAGATCTGTGGTTGTGTATACGGACCTGTATAGATCCAATAATTCTCATCATGTTGTATTTATTTTATGATATCAAATTGCAAGTCCGAGTCACATGGTTATTTTTTTTATGTGCAAATATGAAATGAAATTGTTAGCGGTATGAAAAGATCAAATCTTTTTATTATAAATAAAAAGTGGAATATGGCGTATGATAGAAATTACATTTTCTTATGTAATTTAAATGACAATTCGTACCGCATGATAAAAATTACATTTTTCTATGTAATTAGAAAATGAATTTACATTGTATGATAAAAATGACATTTTTATATGTTGTTTAGATGTAAATTGGAACGGTAAAATAAAAATGACATTTTTATAAGTTGTTCAGATGTGAAGTAGAACGGTAAAATAAAAATGACATTTTTATATGTCATTTAGATGTGAATTAGGACCGTAAGATAAAAATTTCATTTTTATATGTAATTTAAATATATGAATTTACACCGTAAGATAAAAATTACATTTTTATATGTAATTTATATATGAATTTGTACCGCATGATAAAAATAACATTTCTCTATGTAATTAGAAAATGAATTTACATTGTGTGATAAAAATGACATTTTTATATGTTGTTTAGATGTAAATTAGAACGGTAAAATAAAAATGACATTTTTATATGTTATTTAGATGTGAATTAGGAACGTAAGATAAAAATTACATTTTTATATGTAATTTATATATGAATCTGCACCGTATGATAAAAATTACATTTTTCTTTGTAATTAAAATATGAGTTTGCATTGTTTGATTAATATTAAATTTTTCTATGTAATTAAAATATGAGTTTGCATTATATGATAAAAATTACATTTTTCTATGTAATTAAAATATGAGTTTGCATTGTATGATAAAAATTACATTTTTCTATGTAATTAAAATATGAATTTACATTGTATGATAAAAATTATATTTATATATGTAAATATAAGATAGGAATTTGCGATGAAATAAAGTTTACATTTTTATATGCAAATATAAGATAGGAATTTGCGATGAAATAAAGTTTACATTTTTATATGCAAATATAAGATAGGAATTTACGATGAAATAAAGTTTACATTTTTATATGTAAATAAGGAAGTAGGAATTTACATTGGAAATAAATTTACATTTTTATATGTAAATATAAGATAGGAATTTGTGATGAAATAAAGTTTACATTTGCAATGAAATAAAGTTTACATTTTTACATGTAAATATAAGATAGGAATTTGCGATGAAATAAAGTTTACATTTTTATATGTAAATATAAGATAGGAATTTGCGATGAAATAAAGTTTACAATTTTATATGCAAATATAAGATAGGAATTTGACATGAAATAAAAATTCACCTTTTTATATGTAAATAAAGAATGAGAATTAACATGTATAGAAAATTTACATTTTTATTTATGAATAAAAATGAGAATTGGCATCGCAAATAAAATTGCATTTTTATATGCAATAAAAGAACGAACTTTTACATTGTAAATTAAAAATTTACCTTTTTATATGTAAATAAAGAATGAGAATTAGCATGTATAGAAAATTTACATTTTTATTTGTGAATAAAAATGAGAATTGGCATCGCAAATAAAATTGCATTTTTATATGCAATAAAAGAATGAACTTTTACATTGTAAATTAAAATTTTACCTTTTTATATGTAAATAAAGAATGATAATTAGCATGTATAGAAAATTTACATTTTTATTTGTCAATAAAAATGAGAATTGTCATCACAAATAAAATTGCATTTTTATATGCAATAAAAGAATGAACTTTTACATTGTAAATTAAAAATTTACATTTTTATATGTAAATAAAGAATGAGAATTAGCATATATAGAAAATTTACATTTTTATTTGTGAATAAAATTGAGAATTGGTATCGCAAATAAAATTGCATTTTTATATGCAATAAAAGAATGAACTTTTACATTGTGAATTAAAAATTTACATTTTTCATATATAATTAAAAGTTAGGGATGTGCATTGAAAATTTACAGAGTAATTAAAATAGTGAATTCAACGTTTAAATAGAATTTACCTTTTTATGTAAATAAATGGCTAAAAGATTTATATTTATATATATTTATATATATAAATATAATTAAAATTAAACGAATCAAGCGCGGTAGTTCGCATTTTGAAATCGTACTTTTAAACGACTATACCGGAAGATCCAACCATCGGATTTTCCCAAAACTGAAGTCGTTAGGACCGCTTTGGAAAATTCTTTCCAACGATATAAGATACGTTAAGATCCAACGGTTAGATTTTTAGAAATGTGAAAATCAAAATTTGTTGAAAGCAGCGCCATAGTCGTCCATTGATCCGAAGCGTCGTTGAATAAGGATTTAATTATTTAAAATAATTAAAATAGGAATAAATCGAGGAAAAATAATAATATTAACGAATAGGAAGGTTTTTCAATATATATATACGAAAATTATTTGGAAAGCCGAGTTACTCTCATTCCAAATAATCAAACGACGTTAAGAATCGAAGTACGAAGAAGACGTATGAAGACCGTAAATATTCCCTCGAATGGGTAACGATCAAGGTCCTGAATTGATTTGCTCCCAATTCAAGGGTCGGGGTAATTGCCCAGACGTACGTGTTGATTTCACGGATTTAACTTTCGCTCAGACCCAGAGCATAAGTTTAAATGGATGGTGTGTCTGACATCGTACCCCATTAAATATCATGTTGTTGATTTTCTGTTAATATATAAATGATTGGTGGTGGAGAATTTATTCTTTGCTTAACACCCGTTTATGTATTAATGGATGATCAAGGGTACGGTATGGAGTGACAGTGTGGCATACTAAGATGCAATGATCAAGGTTTCTTGTTGAAAAGCAGAACCTTGTGGTGACGATCAAAGCACCGCTTGAATAAGAAAAGCTTTGTGTATTACGTAACTTCACGAGCCTCACAACCCGGTGGAGTCTAAAACGGGAGAAGGAAACGCAGGGAGAGCAGCACGTTTCTTTCGTGCTAGAAGTAGTGTCGGTGCTTAAAACTGGCTGATATTTACTTATGTGGATGATGGAATGAGGCGCCTCGGATAGGTCCTATAGGATCGGGAAACGTGTATTCTAGAATAACTAATCCACAAGCTGTATGTGTGGACCGGCCCTGCAGGATCCAAGGGTTCTCCACGGGGAATCCTGAGACATTAGCTAGAGTGCTCGAATCGGTAAGGAGCTCCTCCCTTGCCTTAACTCATGATGGAAACCAAAAATCCAAATACGACCCTACGAATTTGATTGTTTTACTAGTAGAGTCATAGTAGTATGGTATCTTTGCTTCCTAGGATTAATACATTTACTTTGAAATGTTTTTATATACACTAGTGATAATATTAGATTCGTATTTACCGTATTTAGCATGTTTAATCATCATAAGGTAAAACTCTATCCTCTGGCTTGCGTTGCATTGTGTGATGGGACTTGGGTCTTATGGTGATTCCATTATTCCAAAAGCATTGCGTTGTTTTACGATTTAGTTATTGTTGTTATGACACTTTAAATTATGCATGGCAATCCGTTAGAGTAAACCCGTTCTGCGTTAGCGGCGTGGTCTTTGGATTTGCCTTATTACTAGTAGTAAATTTAGTTAAGAATCCTCACACCAGTCCCACGACTGACCAGTAGTTTGTTTCACCATTTTGCAAACTCGGGTGCCCTCCTTTCTACACGGGCAGCCAAGTAAACAGGTTCATTCTTTTCTTTGGAGTTGCTATCTTGGAGTTGCTGTCTTTGGTGCTTCCTTGGTGTTGCTTAGTTGAGGTGATGATTTGGAGCTATGAAGACCATCTACCATTTATTTCCTTTTTCCGTCTTTTCTTTTTTAGACATCAAACTTGTTTCATTTCATGTTGTTTATTTTGGAGTTGGAACTTATTTCATTTTCTGCAAACTTGATGTAATAGCTTAACTCTGTGACTGTGGACTTTCTGTGGTTGATGACATTATATTTCCGGTGCTATGATGTTGTTACTCTATGAATTTCCTATGCTATGTTGTTTCTGTGATTTGTATTCTTGTATTTATGTTGTAATCCAAATGATTATTCCTTACTTTCATTCCGTGGAAGTTTGGGGTTATCACAGTTGGTATCAGAGCTTTGGTTAAACTTAGCTTTGGAATATAACATATTTATAATAATTTGTTTACATAGAATCACAATATTCTATGGCGAACATTTCATGTGAATACATAATAGTCAGTCATTCTATCATCATCTTTTTATCCATCCTTCTATCTCTATCTTTATCATCTCTCCAAATCACCATTACAGTTGTTCTGACTCTTTCCTTGATCGTACAGAACTAACCAAAAATGAGTACTCATGCCTCTAGAACTGCTAGAGTTAGAGCAATGGGACAAAATGTTATTGGAACTGAGGAGCCCGCGGTTCATCAGCCACCATCACTACCACCGCAGCCCTTTGACTTTGTGAGGGTAGTGAAGGATTTTAAGAATTCAGATGGAGTTCCGTTCACAGGTACGGAGACCGTAACACAGGCTCAGGCATGGCTTAAGAATTTTGAAAAGATATTTAGAGCACTAGAACTAGAAGATCAAAGGAAGAGATTTACGGCTTCATGGATGCTCCAAGGCGAAACACAGCTTTGGTGGGAAGAGGTCAATATAGGAGGAGATGAAGAAAATATGACTTAGACCAGATTTAAAGAGCTGTTTAATGAAGAGTATATTGCAAGGCAAGAGGTGGAAAGGCTTCATGATGAGTTTGCTCGTCGCTACGAGGAGAAGGACAAGAAGAGTACGCAGCAAGATAGAGGAAGGAGCTTGGCTAACAATAATAATAAGGGGAAGCAACCCGAGAAGAAGACTGAAGGAAGCAGTTCTGGAGCTGCTAAGACTCATGATAAGACTAAGCTACACTATAGAAAAGACAGCAAGAATCCAAATAGGGCCAGAAGAGAGGACACTGGAGAATGTTATAACTGCCATAAAAAGGGTCATATCAAGGTTAATTGTCCACTGTTGAGAGGAGCTCAGATTGTACATGTGTACGAGGGTGCAAGTGCACCACCTTCTTCAGCACCTACTTCTTCTGAAGGAGCAGGTAAGCCTGATGTTTTAGGTGTACCATTTCTGTTAAAAACATTCTCTATGTTGGTTCCTACCCTTCTATTTTTTCTTTTTCCTTTTCGGGGACGAAAAGTTCTTAAGGAGGGGAGATTGTAACAACCCAGAAAATCTGAACCAGTTTGAAAATTTTATTTTAAGAAATTTTGCTGAAAATTGAGTCCAGATTTAAAATTTCCAATTTTAAATAATTTATAAACAATTAAAAATAGTCATTTTTCAGACGACCTCGGTTTGCGACGAAACCACTTTTGTTGGAACCGGAATGTCAAATTATTGTTGAGTTGAATTTTCCAGAATTTTTCAAATTAATCTGTGATCATGGCAGAGAGATATGTGTTTTGTAAATTACATTCAATTTCGATCGACTGAAAAATAGCCATTTTTCAAACGGGCTCAGAATCGACCGAAATAAATTTTGTTTGGATCGTATCGTCAAAACTAAGCCAGAAATAATTTTTCTGGATTTTTCTGAGTTAATTTGTGTCCACGGGAAATTTATTTGTACGGTAGAATTAAGAATAAAAGACTTAAATTTTAAAACTGAGAAACGGGGGTCAAGATTACCATTTGGGCTAATGGGATAGGTCTAGATGAGTCTAGAATGGGGGTTAATAGGTAAGAACGACAGTCATTGGGTCTAATTCTGAGTTAGTGACCAAACGGACCTTTATGAGGTAATTAGGAATTAAATAATAATTAGATAAACCTAATATTATATTATAAATAGCGTACCTTCTTCTTCCCCGTCGATGATTTCAGCCGCACAAAACCCATTACACTTCAAATTTTTATTCTTTGATTTCTCCTTCGTTTCTCTATGAAATCCTTCGCCGTAAATCACGTTTCGAAGAGATTTTCGAGCTCTCCGAAAACATACCGATCACATCCTGTCCCGTTGCCGTAAATCGCCGCACCATCCACCCAAAGCCGCCGCCGTTCGGCCTCCTCCACCCCCTCCTCGGCGAACCGCACCCCACCCCCATCTGGCCGAAGATCCCTCTCTCCTAGCACTCCAACCCCCAACAAACCGTTCTGCAAACCATGGCCTGTAGCTCTAGAAAATCAAAATAAAAGTTTTGAACATCTAAGGTATGAAATTCATTTCAGAATTTGCCACGCTTTTGTTGTGGCAACTGCGGTTGTTAAAAGTAAATTTTATTCAAAAATTGATAACTAACTCATACGAACTCCAAACTGAAAATTTTCAGATTTTGCGAGACCGTGATGACAAATAGAGGTTGCTGAAATCAAGTGCGACCATTTTCTGAATTTATTTGGATTTTTCATTCCGCTTTAATCAAGGTGAGATTCTATTTTAAATAATTAAATCTAATTCAGTTGAATAGCGGATATATTAGATCTATGACATGATAAAATTATTGACGTTGTTTTGTTTGATTGGTCATGTTTGCTTTAGATCTGTGGTTGTGTATACGGATCTGTATAGATCCAATAATTCTCATCATGTTGTATTTATTTTATGATATCAAATTACAAGTCCGAATCACATGGTTATTTTTTTTATGTGCAAATATGAAATAAAATTGTTAGCGGTATGAAAAGATCAAATCTTTTTATTATAAATAAAAAGTGGAATATAGCGTATGATAGAAATTACATTTTTTTATGTAATTTAAATGAGAATTTGTACCGCATGATAAAAATTACATTTTTCTATGTAACTAGAAAATGAATTTACATTGTATGATAAAAATGACATTTTTATATGTTGTTTAGATGTAATTAGAACGGTAAAATAAAAATGACATTTTTATATGTTGTTCAGATGTAAATTAGAACGGTAAAATAAAAATGACATTTTTGTATGTTATTTAGATGTGAATTAGGAACGTAAGATAAAAATTACATTTTTATATGTAATTTAAGTATATGAATTTACACCGTAAGATAAAAATTACATTTTTAAATGTAATTTTTATATGAATTTGTACCGCATGATAAAAATAACATTTTTCTATGTAATTAGGAAATGAATTTACATTGTATGATAAAAATGACATTTTTATATGTTGTTCAGATGTAAATTAGAACGGTAAAATAAAAATGACATTTTCATATGTTATTTAGATGTGAATTAGGAACGTAAGATAAAAATTACATTTTTATATGTAATTTATTTATGAATCTACACCGTATGATAAAAATTACATTTTTCTTTATAATTAAAATATGAGTTTGCATTATATGATTAATATTACATTTTTCTATGTAATTAAAATATGAGTTTGCATTGTACGATAAAAATTACATTTTTCTATGTAATTAAAATATGAGTTTGCATTGTATAATAAAAATTACATTTTTCTATGTAATTAAAATATGAATTTACATCGTATGATAAAAATTACATTTTTATATGTAAATATGAGATAGGAATTTGCGATGAAATAAAGTTTACATTTTTATATGCAAATATAAGATAGGAATTTGCGATGAAATAAAGTTTACATTTTTATATGCAAATATAAGATAGGAATTTGCGATGAAATAAAGTTTACATTTTTATATGTAAATATAAGATTGGAATTTGCGATGAAATAAAGTTTACATTTTTATATGTAAATATAAGATAGGAATTTGCGATGAAATAAAGTTTACATTTTTATATGTAAATAAAGAAGTAGGAATTTACATTGGAAATAAATTTACATTTTTATATGTAAATATAAGATAGGAATTTGCGATGAAATAAAGTTTACATTTGCGATGAAATAAAGTTTACATTTTTATATGTAAATATAAGATAGGAATTTGCGATGAAATAAAGTTTACATTTTTATATGTAAATATAAGATAGGAATTTGCGATGAAATAAAGTTTATATTTTTATATGCAAATATAAGATAGGAATTTGCGATGAAATAAAGTTTACATTTTTATATGCAAATATAAGATAGGAATTTGACATGAAATAAAAATTCACCTTTTTATATGTAAATAAAGAATGAGAATTAGCATGTATAGAAAATTTACATTTTTATTTGTGAATAGAAATGAGAATTGGCATCGCAAATAAAATTGCATTTTTATACGCAATAAAAGAATGAACTTTTACATTGTAAATTAAAAATTTACCTTTTTATATGTAAATAAAGAATGAGAATCAGCATGTATAGAAAATTTACATTTTTTTTTGTGAATAAAAATGAGAATTGGCATCGCAAATAAAATTGCATTTTTATATGCAATAAAAGAATGAACTTTTACATTGTAAATTAAAAATTTACCTTTTTATATGTAAATAAAGAATGAGAATTAGCATGTATAGAAAATTTACATTTTTATTTGTGAATAAAAATGAGAATTGGCATCGCAAATAAAATTGCATTTTTATATGCAATAAAAGAATGAACTTTTACATTGTAAATTAAAAATTTACATTTTTATATGTAAATAAAGAATGAGAATTAGCATGTATAGAAAATTTACATTTTTATTTATGAATAAAAATGAGAATTGGCATCGCAAATAAAATTGCATTTTTTTTAATGCAATAAAAGAATGCACTTTTACATTGTAAATTAAAAATTTACAATTTTCATATGTAATTAAAAGCTAGGGATGTGCATTGAAAATTTACAGAGTAATTAAAATAGTGAATTCATCGTTTAAATAGAATTTACCTTTTTATGTAAATAAAAGGCTAAAAGATCCGACAGTCAGATTTTCCCAAAACTGAAATCGTTAGGACCGCTTTGGAAAATTCTTTCCAATGATATAAGATACGTTAAGATCCAACGGTTAGATTTTTAGAAATGTGAAAATCAAAATTTGTTGAAAGCAGCGCCAGGGTCGTCCATTGTCCCGAAGCGTCGTTAAATAAGGATTTAATTATTTAAAATAATTAAAATAGGAATAAATCAAGGAAAAAAATAATATTAACGAATAGGAAGGTTTTTCAATATATATATATATATATACGAAAATTATTTGGAGAGCCGAGTTACTCTCATTCCAAATAATCAAATGACGTTAAGAATCGAAGTACGAAGAAGACGTATGAAGACCGTAAATCTTCCCTCGAATGGATAACGATCAAGGTCCTGAATTAATTTTCTCCCAATTCAAGGGTCGGGATAATTGCCTAGACGTACGTGTTGATTTCACGGATTTAACTTTCGCTCAGACCCAGAGCATAAGTTTAAATGGATGGTGTGTCTGACATCGTACCCCGTTAAATATCATGTTGTTGATTTTCTATTAATATATAAATGATTGGTGGTGGAGAATTTATTCTTTGCTTAACACCCGTTTATGTATTAATGGATGATCAAGGGTACGGTATGGAGTGACAGTGTGGCATACTAAGATGCAATGATCAAGGTTTCTTTTTGAAAAGCAGAACCTTGTGGTGACGATCAAAGCACCGCTTGAATAAGCAGAGCTTTGTGTATTACGTAACTTCACGAGCCTCACAACCCGAAGGAGTCTAAAACGGGAGAAGGGAACGCAGGGAGAGCAGCACGTTTCTTTCTTGGTAGAAGTAGTGTCGGTGCTTAAAACTGGCTGATATTTACTTATGTGGATGATGGAATGAGGCGCCTCGAATAGGTCCTATAGGATCGGGATACGTGTATACAGGAATAACTAATCCACGACCTGTATGTGTGGACCGGCGCTGCAGGATCCAAGGGTTCTCCACGGGGAATCCTGAGACATTAGCTAGAGTGCTCGAATCGGTAAGGAGCTCCTCCCTAGTCTTGACTCATGACGGAAACCAAAAATCCAAATACGACCCTACTAATTTGATTGTATTACTAGTAGAGGCATAGTAGTATGGTATCTATACTTCCTAGGATTAATACATTTACTTTAAAATGTTTTTATATACACTAATGATAATATTAGATTCGTATTTACCGTATTTAGCATGTTTAATCATCACAAGGTAAAACCCTATCCTCTGGTTTGCGTTGCATTGTGTGATGGGACTTGGGTCTTATGGTGATTCCATTTTTCCAAAAGCATTGCGTTGTTTTACGATTTAGTTATTGTTGTTATGACACTTTAAATTATGCACGGCAATCCATTAGAGTAAACCTGTTCCGCGTTAGCGGCAGGGTCTTTGGATTTGCCTTATTACTACTAGTAAATTTAGTTAAGAATTCTCACACCAGTCCCACGACTGACCTGTAGTTTGTTTTACCTTTTTGCAAACTCGGGTGCCCTCCTTTCTACATGGGCAGCCAAGTAAACAGGTTCATTCTTTTCTTTGGAGTTGCTATCTTGGAGTTGCTGTCTTTGGTGCTTCCTTGGTGTTGTTTAGTTGAGGTGATGATTTGGAGCTATGAAGACCATTTACCATTTATTTCCTTTTTCCGTCTTTTCTTTTTTAGACATAAAACTTGTTTCATTTCATGTTGTTTATTTTGGAGTTGGAACTTATTTCATTTTCTGCAAACTTGATGTAATAGCTTAGAACTCTGTGACTGTGGACTTTCTGTGGTTGATGACATTATATTTCCGCTGCTATGATGTTGTTACTCTATGAATTTCCTATGCTATGTTGTTTCTGTGATTTGTATTATTGTATTTATGTTGTATTCCAAATGATTATTCCTTACTTTCATTCCGTGGAAGTTTGGGGTTATCACAGGAACCTAGTGGGATCTAGGGTGGCAGTCCATACGCTTACGTAATACAGTGATGGTGGTTCTACGACGACGGAGCATTGATATATATATATATATATACACATATGGAAATTCGTACGAACATTGAGTAAGGGTCTGCATACTTACGGAAGAGACTGTGCGAGTAGGGGGTAGCTACATATACACTATATTAGGTTAATCTACGAGTGAGTAGATGGGTGTGACGTGTGTGTAAGCATATAGTGCTAATATCACAAATAACCTAATAAACTAAGAAATTGTAATAAAACGGTATATGTATGATTATTCAGAAGTTTTTTCTAGATCCAATCACACAGAACTTTTGTTCTGACCCCTCCTCATAACATTCGCAGGTTAGGTTCATGGCAGGGATGGTATAGCTTTGGATACTGGTTTAGCAGTATTGTTATTAAGGTAAAACTATGTTTGGCTATATTGTATTTTTGTTCCTTCCACCGTGAGGTGTTTTTCCGAGCTCTAACATGTTTTATGTCTCTGTCTTTTCTGCAAGATACCAGAGCACCCAACTTGGGCTTCGATGGATTGGGTTTTTGAAAAAAAAATCGGTCCATCGAAACGCGGGTCGTTACATCTGGTATCAGAGCTTCAGTTTTGGATCCATATATAGATAATGAGTGGACGTATTTGTGTTTTCTAGAATATAGATATATTGTATATATAAACCTAGATCCATAAGGAAGCCCATTAGATAAAAAGAGTAGAATGTGGAAAGAAATGGGAAAACTGTTTTGTACACTAAAAGAATGAACATGGAAAGTTGAGACCCTTAGGTATGTTGGTTGGAAAGTGTACAAAATGATTGGTATTAGAAAAAGATGTATCCCATACGATAGTAACTGAGATTAGTGGGTTTAGTAGGGAAACCTTAAAAATTTGAAAAAGGTTCAATTATGGAAAATGGATTAGGAATATGTATAGTTGGGAGAAACGATTTCGCCGATGTATCTAGGAAGGCCTAGGTAATTTAGAAACCCAATTAAGAGAATAGTTGTCCATGTCTACTCCAGTTGTGTGATTTAAAAAAAAAAATTGTTTTGCATTTTTTTTAATGTTATAACATGTTTTTATGATTTGGCAAAAGTAAGTTTTGGTAAAGAAAGTAAAAGTTTTAGCATTTTTAATTTTTGGAAGAAAAATGTAATGAAAAAAGAGAAAAGCCAAACCATGTTTTAAAAAGAATGGAATAGGTAAGGATTAGTGCCTAAAAAGAACGAGAAAAAGTTTGAGGCTATAAGTAAATAGCAAGGACCATCTTGGAATAGTGGAAAATTCCCGTAGAATGCAAAAGCATTGTGAGGCCTAGAGTTGTTGCTTGAAAAAAATGTAGGCTAGTAATACACGGCAAGGACTAGTAGTGACTACTAGATAGTGGAAGAACAAGTAAGTGTTGAGAGTTGTGGTTGGACTTTTCTTTAGTGAAATAGTCTTATGATTCTTGGCCCTTGGTAGTAGCTGTGTAGGATGTTGAAAGACGGAAAGGCTTAATGGAAAGGTAAGCTAAGAAAGAGAATATCCTAACTAAAAAGAAAACAACGAATTCAGTAAAACAACAAACGTAACGGGAAAAGAAAATGAAAATCTTAAGAAAAGATGAATAAAAATGAAAATTTTCCAAGATAAGTTGAAAAAGAAGAGAAAATTTTCTTATGTTGTTGTACTTGGATAGGAAAATAGGAAATCTTTATAGAGTAGTTACATAAAAATCCAAGTACAATTAGAAAAGGTACATAAACGAAAAACGGAAGAAGTAAATTTTTCCGTTTTATACCTTTTTGTAACATAAGAAATTGAATTTATAAAATTAGATTTTTCTAAATTTTGAAATTTAATGATGATTGGTAGGGTTTTGGATGCAACAATTGGATGAACTATGCTCTTATTCTGTAAGAGTGTGGGAAAATTGGGTGAAAATGGTTTGATTTTGAAAAATATTGCATTCATATAGAACTGCAAGTATATTTAGGATGTGAGCATCATGTTTTAAAAGAGATTTTAAAAAAGTTTACATACATATAGATGGTACCAAATTAGGCATACATACATTATTATGATGTATTTCACTTTGCACATGTGCACAATGTTTGTAAAAATTGGATGCACACTTGTTGGATGAATATTATGCGAAGGATTATCTATTTTACCCTCATCGAATTTCGGGGATGAAACTCCTTAATGGTGAGAGAATGTAACACCCCACATTTTTATGACGATTAAAATGTACGTAGACGATGGTGATGCATAACAAGTTCATACGTTGTAAAGAAGGAAAAATTAATACAATAACAATGCAGAGGAATATATTAATGTCAATGTTAAAAATTAATGTGCAATAGAATTTACAATTAAAATATTAGTACATGAAAGAAAATTCAATACGTTAAAATAGGCAATGTGTCAGTGCAATGCATGCGATAAAAAGAAATAGATTACATGCAAAGGTATTAGGTTGCATGCAATGAATGTTTTGGCATTAAAGGGTATCATAATCAGTGCATATATATATATATATATATATATATATATATATATATATATATATATATATATATATTAAAATGCAAACGGAAGAAAGCGGTGAATTAATAACATGCAATTAATTATGTGCATGTGAATATATGCATAAGTTAATATATTGAAAGTTATATTGTTAATGCATAGAATAATTAAAAAAGAACTGAGCGCATAAAAGTATAGTGCATTAATTACAGTGAATTAATAAAATTGCATGCAACAATAAATGAGAAGGGTCATATGTATATATATGTTATTTGAAATTCAAAATTTTGTAGGAAGATAATACATGCACTAAAAATAATAGGAATTTGTAGATGCATGAACCTAAATAAAAATAATAGAAATGTGTAGATGCATGAACCTAAATAAAAACGAATTAAAGTCATTCAAATAAAAGAAAAAGAATATAGAATGCAAACATGTCAAATATGCAATTAAAGCACGCATAGAAAAAAAAAGAGGGATAAAGCGATTTAATGCGTTAAAAAGAAACAACATATCAAGTGCATGAAACAGGAAAGCATTAACACATTCAAATAAGAATATTAGAAATATATACAACAAAGAAATAATGTCACATGGGAAAATTTAATACATAGAAATAAGTTGGAAAATAAACATAAATTAATTCAATTAAAGCAAGCTAATGTCAAAAGAATTAATACAATTCATATTGTACATAAAATAATGACACATGGAAGGATACATAATGGAAAAGAAACGTACTTTGCATATATTAAGGAGCATTTAAGATTTTGCTTGTACAAAAAAGAAAAGAAACCGCATATAGGAAGGTGTCAACACCATCAGTGTCCATGGGTGTGTATGGGTGCAATGCACCTGGGTTGGTTTAGCCTACTTTAGAACCTTCTTTTTTTAGCGAGGTGGAAGGTTTAGATGGATTCTATTTTAATCCTGAGGCCCTAATTCACCTACTACAGCTATAAATAAACATCAAACCTAATCTCATCTATCTCTTTAACCCTAGCCTCCATGCTGCTAAATTCTCAACTAACCTAGCATCCACCTTCAACATAAATTAAAGTATGGATTTTTAGAGACAAGTTCTTCATCAATAATCAATTTAGATGGTCAATCAACATCATTGATAAATCAGATTTGAGAATTGGAGAGCAAGTCAAGGTGAGTGGATTTACAATACACTTTCTGTCTAATAGTATGAATATCGTTCGTCATTCCCCAGTTAAAGATTTAATTTAAAATTCATGTTGCAATAATTATAATGCTTGTTGTATATCTATTTTATTCTTCTTTTTCTTCCAAATTCCTTTCTATTTTTAAGCCTAGGCTACCTTCGAGCCTAGTTCGGATCTCGTTGCGAATAATATTAATGTAATTTGGAATAATGTTGGGAAATTATTGAGGTATAGTCTGTAATTGGGAATTTTGGAGCGTGGTTCATAATGGATATTTGAGTATAACCTAGGAACGAGAATCTTTGCTAAATAGCACATAATTATGAATTCTGATCTAAGACATTAACAGGAACATGGGTGAATAATTGAAATCATTGGATATGGAATGGGATTTGGGAAGAGGTGATTCATTGCAGATTTGATATTATGGGTTTGGGGTTTTAAAACATAAGTTTGAATTGGGGGTTTGGGAAACAGATTTAAAGTTAAAAATCTTAATTTGATAAAGGAATGGGTGAATTAGAAACCTAATTAAAATTATATAGGTTGGGGTAAAACTTATCTTAGGTAATTATGGAACCTAACTTATAAGTCTGAAATTAGAGACATGAATACTTTCATAAATTTGGGTAATTGATATATTAAATATAATTTGGGGCATGAATCGTAAGTGTGCAATCCTTTTAAAAGAGGAACATGCCAAAAACCCGAGGATAGAATGAACATGCGGTGGAAGTCTGCCCGGAACCGGCCGACATAACCATCAACCGCAAGTAACACGCCTAATGTGAGAGGTTATGGACATATTTACATAACGCCTAGACTCGAGGTTAGACTGCAATTGCAGTAGAAGTCTGCCCAGAACCACCCCGCATACCCAGCATCCGCAAAAGGTTAGTCTAATGTGGGAGGTCTAGTGTGTAAACATATAAATCTGTTTATATAAGAATCAAATGTAACACTTAACCAAGATAATACACGAGTGGTCGTATGAGCGTAATAAGAAGAAAAAAAGGGTTAAGTGGGTTCTATTGAATAAAAGGATAGGGTTAAGTCAACTTGGGTATATGGACAAACTTAACCAACATAATAATGGGGAATGATAGCAACCTATTATGAACATATCGGGGAAATATGAAAGTCATATAATAGGTAGACTTGTCCTAGGACAAGAAAAGATGATAATAAGACTAGAGAATGGGATAACTTATATTATAAAATAAGAAAATAATTTGAATATAAACTACAAAGCGATAATGAGTAATCTGTTGATAAACATAACATGAGTTATGATTAGAAAACCTTGGTTAAGAGAACTAAGTAAATAATGGTAAAGATAACTAAGTAATAAATCTTAGTTAAGAGAACTAAGTAATAAACCTTAGTTAAGAGAAATTAGTAATAAGCTTTAGTTAAGAAAACTAGGCAATAAGCCTTAGTTAAGAAAACTAAGCAAACAATGATGGATTGTGGTGACATCAACAGATGCAAGTATAACCGAATAAGAAGATATGAGGAAAAACTTATATAAGAAATAAGTTAAGATGGATAATGGGGGTACAAAGCTTATTAATGAAACTTACAAGCAATGAGTCATATATGAAACATTAATAAGCAAGAGAAACTGGGCAATTTGAATGGAAAGACAAAATGAACAAGGATAACCAAGTAAAAATTAAAAAAAAGAGAACAACAAACGCATAATTAAACATAGGTCTAATAACACATAGGAATGAGGGGCTTGAACCAGTCCATACGATAGGGGATGAATAACCAAAGGCGGTAGATCATCACCATGTCGTAAGATACAAGGAGGAGCGAACGTCCATCTGATCATGCAGAGGGCTCCAACGGGCTGGGTTAAGAAGCACGCGACTTCTGGGGACGTAGGGTACTCTTGGTATTCCTCTGTAAGTGGCAGATGATCCGCTTGTGCTCACAGAGGTTAGGCCTGCATGGGTGAACCAACGAGTATGCCTTGATTGCAATAATAAGGGGCAATCAAAAGACTAAGATGGACCATCGTGATTCGGCGAGACCAGTTAGTGCCCTGTGATAGCAACTCGTCGTCTACCTACCATCTTCGGTCAATACGTAAAGCGGAAAGGTGGAGAACTCCAAAAGACCATATACTTTGCTATCTAGTTATGGGTGAGGTTGGCTAATAGGGTTGAAGGGCATAGAGGGCCGAGGTTAAGTTCTCATTCTTGATATTCTTGGGTGCCTTTCATTAGTTGAAGGAGGGGTCAAGTGGGACCATAGCCACTGTAAAAGCAGACCTTAGCATCTGCAGTCAGCAGCTATTCGAAAGCTCCCGACCGAGTTTCGTGTTTCTTGATAAGCCCTGCCACGGGACTCGAGCGCATATAGAAATATGTGAAATAGACTTCGAGAACGATTGATGATACATACGTGGGAAAGTCTAGGTACACTCATGTCGCTCTGGTTGGTGTAGCATAGACTAAAGGGCATTACGTAATAACCTAGTGGGATCTAGATAATATTCGATAACGGAACCTGGTGGGATCTAGGGTGACAGTCCAAACGCTTACGTAATACAGTGATGGTGGTTCTACGAGGACGGAGCGTTGATATATATATATATATATATATATATATATATATATATACACACATATGGAAATTCATACGAACATTGAGTAAGGGACTGCATACTTACGGAAGAGACTGTGCGAGTAGGGGGTAGCTACATATACACTATATTAGGTTAATCTACGAGTGAGTGGATGGATGTGACGTGTGTGTAAGCATATAGTGCTAATATCACAAATAACCTAATAAACTAAGAAAATGTAATAGAACGGTATATGTAGGATTATTCAGAAGATTATTCTAGATCCAGTCACATAGAACTTTTTTCTGACCCCCTCCTCATAACATTCGCAGGGTAGGTTCATGGCAGGGATGGTATTGCTTTAGATACTGGTTTAGCAGTATTGTTATTAAGGTAAAACTATGTTTGACTATATTGTATTTTTGTTCCTTCCGCTGTGAGGTGTTTTTCCGAACTCTGACATGTTTTATGTCTCTGTCTTTTCTGCAGGATACCAGAGCACCCAACTCGGGCTTTGATGGATTGGGTTTTTAAAAAACAATTCGGTCCATCGAAACGCGGGTTGTTACATGTTTAGTACGGAAAGAAAGAACCATATCCTAGAATCCAAAGAGTGTTGCGTTCTCCGCTCTTTTGCCACACCACCAATGAACCCGTTTGTATTTAACTACTTATCCCGCGATACCCTGCAAAATCAATTTGACATTGGTACTTTTTGCAATTACCATTTCCTAAATAAACATAGGGTATGTACTAATTCAAGCATTACTGAGGGCCATGAATGAGGAGAGTTAGATCCTTGGTCATTTTTCCTGATTCCACGGTTCCTATGCGGACAGCTTCGAGCTTC
Organism: Allium sativum; assembly: GCA_030737875.1. Taxonomy (NCBI): domain Eukaryota; kingdom Viridiplantae; phylum Streptophyta; class Magnoliopsida; order Asparagales; family Amaryllidaceae; genus Allium; species Allium sativum. Next base: position 201,768,277 of record CM060926.1, on the reverse strand, counting down.
TGAGTGAAATCCAGAAGTCTATCGCTCTTGTCCAGCTTTGCCCTGTTATGAGCTAACTTTAGGTTGGATTATAACTATAAATTGTGTGGAAGTGCAAGAATAAATACGTTCGCATTGTCCATGACACATGTCGTATATCCGTCATGTTAGCCTTTTCTTTACAACTAAATAACATAGGAAGGATTGGTAAATTCAATTTGAAACACTACACCATATATGCTGATTAGGCACGGTAAATAGCCGTAACTACAGCTGTTGGGCACGGTAAATAGCCGTATCAAAAAGTGGCGTGTTAAATTATTAGATACGGCTATAACCCGTATCTCAATGGATTAACATACGACTATTAGCCGTATCTAAAGTGTGTAGATACGGCTAAAAACCATATCTTATACACACACACACACACACACACACACACATATATATATATATATATATATATATATATATATACACACACACACACATACACACACACACATATATAAAAGCAGAAACTGCAGCACATATTATTTGTAACACAAGGCATATATAACACAGGAATTGTAACAGTAAACGAAACATTTGTACGAAATATTTCATTACATTACAATATATAATGATACATGCTATTTGATTACATTACAATAAATAAGATACACGTTGTTTCATTACACTAAAGAAGATACATAATGTTACATTACAATAAGCTGTGATAAATACTCGAACCGGCGTCATGAGCTTGTTGAATCAATGCTTCCTTCAAGATGAACATCCACCAAAACCAGCCCTATTCTCATTATTGTCCACATTATTATAATTCTCATTATTGTCACTTGGCTGCAATGTAGATATAACATTGCATTAGCAAGTTCTACGAGTGGTCGCCCTTAACCAACCCTATTCTCCCTTAACCAGCCCTAGCTATTTGCACTTAACAAGCCCTATTCAGAGCTTCAAACATAGACTCATATGCTCTAGTTTTGACCTGATCTAAAATCGCTTCTGGTTACGACTTTGAGGCTAAAAGAATTAATGAATTCCGACTTGATATGAAAGAGTTATGGACACTCAAACGAAGTATTTTTGCACATAAATTTTCATGTATCTATACCATATATAACACATAAATTTTCATAGAAAAAAAGCGAGATATTACCTGAAGTTTAGATCAACAAACTCACATCCACGCTTATTAGCTTCATCCAAATGATGAAGGCTGCATGCTGCACACACAATTGATTTGTTACAAAAATGATTTGTTACATGAGCACAAAAATGACGGAGGCCGCATGCTGAACACACAAGTTGACTAACAAAAATGATTTGTTACATGAGCACAAGGCAAACAAATTGACTAAATCTCAACCTATAAATGCAGTTCTATTTTCATTCATGCATCTATCACCGGTATTTCTACTCAATCACACAAATTTCCCAATATCAATTACCAGATACATGCAACTCAGTCAACAGAACTAGATACACACAAATGAGCAGGGCAACACAATCAAAAGTGTCTGAATTTGAATTATAATACACTGGGATAATACCCAATCAAAAGTGTCTGAATTCGAATTATAATACCCAATTATAACACACAAATGATAGCAAAACACTGCCGCACTATAATACTGGGGATAATACCCAATTTAAACACAATAGCAGCATATTAAACCTAATTTAACCCCAAATCGAATTCAAATTAAACCCAAATTAAACCCAATTCATATTTAAATTTAACGGTGACCTAGTACTCACCTCCAGAGGCGACGAGAAGGATGGACGGCGGTGGACTGAGGCTTCGCCGGTCAGCTGAAGGCATCGCGAGATGATGATACCTCATGGACTGCGGTGGATCGATTATTGACAAAGGAAGTCGGTTGAGTACCAAAACCCTAATTTGGGTATTTGGTGGTCGCCATTGCAAAATAAAAAGAGGGATTATTCGGCCGAAAGTTTTGATAAGGCAAAAGTCGATCGTGCCTATGTACAGGTACGGGGGGGGGGGGGGGGGGGGATTTGATACGGATTTCATACGGTCCAAAGCCGCATCAAATGAACTGATCTGGGACTTCGTTGATGGACGGTCAGATTAAGGGTGTTTGGGGTGGTGCGGATCGTAGAACTTAGTTTGATACGGATTTGAGCACTGTCAAATTTGAAACGGCTTATAGCCCAATTTTACGCCTGTATCCTTGTGTGCCAAATTGGCTGATATTGTGTAGTAAAACAAAAGGCCCTATGCCGGACGCTCTAAAGCCATCGTGCAAATCCAAAGTAAAATATGTCAATATCAGATCAAAGATTACAACATCTTTCACTACTATACTATGTAGTCAAGGCGCGCGCATAGGCACAAAAAGGCGCAAGGCGCACTAGGTGGGATTTTTTAGATTTCAAGGCGCACCTGTGAGCTAAGCGCAAAAAAAGCGCAAAAAGGCCCCGAAGCACAAAAAATCCCTTGTCATAAATAAGCGTGCTTCTTTGTACAAAATGAAATGTTTGTTTTTTAGCCCCAAATGGCTTTTTTACTACTTATTTTGGTATATGACGTGAACTTATGAAGTTTTATTTTTAAATTACAAGCTTATGCTGTATTTTGTTGTTAAAATGCTGAAACCTACATTAATAATGCAGAAAACTGCATTACAAATGCAGAAAAATGCATAAAAATGTAGAAAACTTAAGTTAAATTGCAAGCTTAGATTATATTTTGTTGTTAAAAGGCTGAAAACTACAGTAAAAATGCACAAAATTGTATGAAAATGTAAAAAACTGCATTACAAATGCAGAAAACACCATCCAACTGAAGAAGTGGAAGAAAGCAAGAATGAAACCTATTAAATATGCAAGGATATAAGACCATGGTTATGCATCCTTTTAAATGCAAATTATTGGTTTAGATGGATATCTATGTTCTACAGAAGTGGAAGAAAGAAAGAATGAAACCTATCAACATACTATAAAACACTATCCAACTGAAGTATAGGTACCTATCAGCAAGCCCACGTGACCAGGCAAAAATTGAAGCAATGCTCTTAGTACTCATTTCACCTCCTCTTTGGTGGACTTGAAAATGTTGAGTGACTGTTCCATGAGCAACTTCTGCTTCAATGGTTTTCCCATCAGGGCACACCTGGCATACATTAAAAGATTCACAACCATACTAAGTAACAAAACCTTGCTTAAAAGATTCATTTCCTTTCATGTACAACCATACTCATGTGTTGGAATGCTTCATAAAACATTTCTGCATTGACGAGGCTAGGTAGAAAATTGATCCAATAAAGAAATCAAACATGTGATTAGGCTAAACAATTGACGTCGATTTTCAAGTACAACCATATTGTTCATATGATGTCGATTTGGCATAAACTTTGGAGCTGGATTTCATACATAATCATGTAAAGAAATATAAGTGTAATTGCTGGTGATGTTGAGAAACGTATTTTTTTATTGTTGCTCCATGATAGAGGCAAGTTTACAAATATATATCTCAGTATATTTCCTAAAGCGATTCCTACCATGATGAAAACCAGCAAACCTTGGAGTATTTTGTTGAAGTCACCACATCCTTCTAGATTTTCCAGGCTTAAAGTGATGATTAAATTAATTTGGAAATTTGAAGATTCTTCTAGTAATTGGGCTTAAGAAACATAAGCTAGAAGTTTCTAGCTAATTCAAGTAACCAACATAAGCTAGAAGTTTTTAGTAACCAACCATGAGTATTATAAATAGGAACATTTAGTCTATTGGTAAGCATGGAGAGTTGAGTAAGAGTTCTCAACAAGTGTGTTTCAAGGTCAATTATAAATAAAGTGCCCCAAACTGTTGAGTCACAAGTGTATTGTAAAAGGTGTCGAGTAATAAAAAAAATATGAGTGCTTGGTGTGTATTATCAAGTTAAAGTGTTCAACTCTTGGTGTGATTATTTTTACAATAATAAAGTTCGTGTGTTGTCGTGTTCTACATATTCCAGTCCATAAATGGAATTGCATACGACTTTAACCTAACTTCTTTATACCATAAACAGTCCTTTCATCAGGAATCATATTTCAATATTATAACTGAAACTACATATGTTGCAAGTTTATAAGATCTCTTGTTGATTTTTTGAAAATTTCCACCCTTTCTTTAAATTTCATATCTTTTTACAACCTGATGAAATGATATTATTTGTGACCTTGACCAAATTGACAAAGTGGAAGAAAAATTTATTTTGTGATACTTTATTGTTTGGAAACTAGATACGTTACATTTTAATGCTAATTGTTAAATAATAATTCTTTTTTTTTTCTTCCCTTCTCAATGTAGGTGTGATACTTAGACCCGGTTTTATTCATGGTACTTGGCAAGTAGGGAGCATGAAGTTACCTCTAGGAGTTATCGGGTCCTCTCTCGGGATGGTACCTCTCCTTTTTCCTCTAAGCATGCACATAAGCGATGCAAACTTATGTACAAACTACAATTATTCAGTTATATTTTATTAATTAATTTATTGTTTATCTATTTGGATATGGTGCCCAGATATTACAAATTTACAACAAGCAAAGCCACTTAGCCAGATCCCACTGTTGGGGCCACTTCTAACACCTCCACTGAGTGCTTCTACAGTTGCTAAAATGACTGATAGAGCCACAACAGATCTTGTCTTCCCTCCTAGCGTTGTTGATGTGTATGGCATCCTCCACTTCAGCCAGTAAGTTAGCATATCCTCTCTGACTTCTACACACATTTTCCTTTTCTTTTACGTTTAACATGCTTGTTGTAGTTTTAGCTAACATTATTTCAATAGTTTTGAAAGAAAATTGATGATATGAGGTAGTGCTTGCTAATTTTAAATAATGATCATTGTCGGCAACAACTCTCAAAGTTAGAGAAAGCATCAGTTTTCTTTTGTAATCCGCCGCTAATACACAGTCGATTATTATGGGTTGACAACCAAAGATTTTCTAGAAACCAAAAATCTTGAAATTGAAAATATTAATGATGAAAATAACGTAGCTATGGTTGCTCAATTTGTCGCAGAAATTACCTTCGTAGAGCGCATGCTTCTCAGAAAATGGCGACATTCCTCCAATTGATGCTATTCTTGCTCGCCTGGAAGCTAAACTGAAGATTGCTCGTCAGGAGACTGCAAAACTTCAAGATGATAATTGAGCTTTAGATGGTCACACCAAATAAAAAGAGGTTGCATTACTTGAAGCTGAAAAGGACCATTCAAATTGCATTAGCAAAGGTTTCAATGGTGGATGATTTACAAAACAAAAATTAGGAGTTAATGAAATAGATAGAAATTTATCAGGAAGAAAATTGGATATTAAGACAAAATGCATAGACAGAAGGTTGCTGAGGTTGAGAAACCAATTCAGACGGTTAGACAACTCAAAGAGGTTGTTCTTGCGGGCGGTGTTACTGCAAATGTTGTGAGGGATTATCAAAGGAAAGTTCAGGAGATGAACGAAGAGGAAAAAAACTTTGGACCGTGAATTAGCACGTGCAAAGGTTACAGCGAGCAGGGTTGCAGTTGTGGTGGCCAATGAGTGGAATGATGCTAGTGAAAAAGTAATGCCCATGAAACAGTGGTTTGAAGATAGAAGATTTGTGCAGGGAGAAATGCAGCAATTGCAAGATAAGCTTGCTGTTGCTGAGCGAACTGCAAGACCGGAAGCACAACTAAATGAAAAGTTGTAATTACGAGTTAAAGTTCTTGAAGATGGGCTTAGACTGTCACCAAGATGTTCAAACTGCTCAATAGAATCAAAGTGCATGAACAATGGTTCGTCACGATGCCCATCTCTTGGAAGAGCCTTTAATATATCAGAGTTATCTTCAAATGGTGTTCTTCCTAGGCGATCACCATCATTCCAATTTCGATCTTTCCTTTCTCACGGTTCTAGTTTTGTACTTAAAAAATGCTAAAGGCACGTCAAAGTCACTTGATGGTGGTACTAGTTCACTTGACGGTGGTAAAAGTGAAGAGTGCACATGGAAGTCCACTAGCCAGTCCATAGATGGCCAAGATAACGAGTCTACTCCTACTGGTTGGAATCACTTGACTTCTTTAAGAGTAATATTTAGAAAGGGCAGGCATGTAAATGCTTTTCAAAGTGGACAATGTTCATGTCAAGGCAAGAGTATACTTCTCACAAATATGAACGTCTATAGGTACACTCATGTGTGAGGCAGTTTGCAAATACGTGCACATAGGGATGTCCAGCCGTAAGGTTTAATTTTGATTGACTTATTATCATAGATGCAAGAGATAATCTATTTATGGTATTGCAAATCAATTTTACAAGATATTTGAAAACTTAGACAAAATCAGACATCAATCACAAATTATATCATAATTTTTGTACTAGGTCTTCTATTAATTACGAAATTATAAACATGTAAAAAATTGCAAAACTTGGTGGTTACTTACAATAGGTTAATCATTTCTAATTCTATCTTTGTTCAACCATATGAACCTAGAATCAAGATATACAATCCATATATACAGGAAATCCAACTATAATCACCCAGTCCAATTATTAACTAAAACTCAATGACAAATCAGTTAAATTTCAAACGGATCCAAAACAAGATGAGTAAGTTGCTATAACTGATATCCAAACCTGGATCGGAAATATCACATGCTGAAATAAGGGTTTTCCATCGAAGCTTTGAGTATGAATATCAGATTGGAGGTACAGCTTACGATCAATTATAGTAGACAAAATTTTGCTCGGGTTATGTTTTAACGTATTAGATAAAGACGAATTTAGTAGTGGGGATGGGTCGGGTGTAGTATCTCCGAATCATGATTGTTTCGATCTGGAAGAAGATAAATTTAAGGCTTTTGGGTGAGGGGAATTATTGCAGTTTCGTTTCGAAGGAAGATAAATTTAGCGTTTTAGGTGATAAGAAGATGAGTTAACAAAAAGAGTGAAAAGGAAGCGAATGGAAAATTTCAGGAAAAGGGAGCGAATGGAAAAATTCATCGCGGGAGCCGTATTTTTTGCGTCAATGTTACACATTAATGATCAAACACAACTATATACAGCAAGATCCGTATTTTTTGGTCAATGGTTACAATAAATGATCAAACACAATCATATACAGCAACCAATTGAAGATTTTCTTGTAGTGTCGGGCTGAGCTAAGATCTCTCAAGCTCTGATAAGTACCTGTAGAAGTCTCCCGTTGAATACCTTGTGTAACAAGACTGTCCCCAACCTTATCAAAATTTACGTTTTCTTTGGACGTTATCTCAACACCTGAAGGTTGATTAGTCTCTCTCAAAGGATCAGAAATGGTATCTGGAGAAGTTATACTTTTCTCTATCTCCTTAGTTTTTTCCATGGGGTCCGGGGTAGTAACCTCCTTTTCAGCCTGTTCGGATGATGTCATGACACCCTTCCCCTCATTTGGTTGGGACTTCTCGTCTTCCTCTTCGTCCTCAATAAGAGCCAACTTAGATTTTGACGGCGTCTTGCTGCCGCTCGAAGGTTCTGAGCACTTCTTTAGAGAAGCCTTTTTAGCAGGAGATTTTTTGGAAACCTCCTTCTTGAAGGCTGGATCCAATAATAGAGTACGAGAAGGGTCAAGAAAATGGCATTCACGGAGAAACTGTTCCGTGATTAAGAATCTCCTAGTCCTTTCTTTCTCATCGACGGCTGTCAAAGAGCCAAGCAAACACTCGTCAACTGTATCATCTGAGTCAGCAGACGGAGTTTCTAAAATGATAGAGAAGGAATTCAAAATGTGAATTTCAAAAGAGTAAAGAATTTCTAATTAAGTATGATCCTTACCCCGCTTTCATCCATCTGCTAAAGAAGTTGTCTGGACATCGAATAAAGCAATAATGATCCACATATCCTTTAACGCTCTCTACCAAGTCTGTTGTGATTTTGGAATGTTTCGCTTCCACAAAAATAATAGATGGTTTATCCCTCCTTTTAAAACATACAATGACCAGATCTGTCTGAATGTAGGCGCTCGTTGTTTAACCCTCATGAACATCACATATAAACCTATTAAGATGGCATAGCCGTTGGGATGTAGCTGCATGGGGGCAATGGCCAAGTGTCTGAAAATCTTTTCTAAAAATGGATTGAAAGGAGGGATAGGTCCCATTGTCAGCATATACTAATTTACTGCTATATAACCCGGAGGTGGAGAATCATCAAATTCATCTTTACTAGGGAATCTAGCATCAGTTTCTTGGATTCTAAATTGGAGACATATATTTTTGTATCACTGTAAACTGAGCTTAGTAGGGCTCCTTTCAGAAGGTATTTCAGTGATAGGATGTGGTATAGGAAACTTTGGATTAGTTTCAGATTCCGGGACACTAGCCGTCTCTGTATTTAAAGGTTGGCCAGAAGTGTCAGCTTGATTAGACTTGGATGTCTCTTCGGATTGCTCGCGTGTTTGTTTTCAATTCATCATTTCTGTACGAATAAGTGTACTCGAGAAACAAATAACAGGTGCTACTTCCTAAAATAAGAAATGTTATGCTGAAACATAGAGCTGGAACTAGAAATCTAAAATTGATTGATTAGTTCCAATTCTTAATGTAGATTAACATATGAATGGACTAAAATATGAATAGAAGTCCCCAACATAATACAATACAAATAGGCCATTCAAATGTAAGTCCTAAAACATCATGTATGAATTTCCGAGAATAGTTGTTTTACCTGTTGATGACATGGGCAGTCATTGAAGGAGTATAGTGGCCCAGGGTGTTTAAATGATGTGTTGCAGGAAAGGTTTGTGCTTTAAACACATGATCAAAGAGAATTATTGAATCAACCAATATCAAGCTAGCCTAACCGATCGGTATCGGATTACACACAACCGATCGGTATCAGATTACACACAACCGATCGGTATCATTTTGCACCCGACCGATCGGTGCCAAATTACATATGACCGATCGGTATTAGACCGTATATGACCAACCGGTATTACACTAGTTTAAATCAGCTGGTATTAGGCAAGCCTAGACCGATTGGATTGGCACGTATGATCACCCATCGTAATAAGAAATCATTTACTCTATGATACCTTTTGGATTACAACCAAATGCAAGATTCAGTCAGTTCCAACTAAGCTCAGCAGCATTCGATACACAAACAAGCTAAAATGCATGCAATTCTAAGGCAAAAATCTAGTACAATCAGCTACGGTGTGAAGTTCACAAATATGAAAGGGTAAATTATTATCACATACATATGCAAAATTAGGAGTTCTCAACTCGAGCATATCATCAAACATTACACGAGCATAACATCAAAACCAAGGGTAATCAAAATGAAGTGCAATCCAAGTTTTCCACTTACAACCACAACGTTATTACAATAAAATCCAATCTCATTTCGAAACATTTCGGTTCCGAGGCAATTATGTCGAAACCTTAAGTTTACACCGTATAATCATCTTAACCCCAAAATCGGTTTGGTACAAGTTCAAGTTTCAAAATTCCCGAGTAAAATCATGAAATCTAGAAAGAATCAATACCTGCAACTCTGGTGAGTAATCGATTTGAGTAGAAAAAATTGCTTGAAGGTTGACTGCATTGGGGAATCTCTGTCTCGAAGGCTGGATTTAGCGCTGATTTGATTGAAGGCAAGGCGGAACTTGTGCGATAAAAGATTGAAGCACGAAATATTGAATTAATTTGTCTCTGGTAGTTTCAGACCGCCATTAAAGCTCTCTAATTTCCATGAGGAAGTAAAATAGAAAGAAAGGGAAAAGTCAAAAGAGATAACATGAGTTATATGAAGAAGTTTTAATGGGCCGATCGGCCCAGCCCGGTTCGACCGATCGGTTACAACTCAATTAATTCATGAATGTAGATTTTTGAATGTTTATTTCGGGGTCCACAATTTAAGTAAAATTGTAAACCCCAAGGGGCAAATGTTATCCACTAAAAATCATGAACATGTTTATATGAATCAAGAGGTTAAAACATTGTTGATCCACTAGGCTATTCAAAGCAAGAGGCACCGATCGATAGGAGAGAAGGCACTGATTGGTAGAAGCATTGAGGCACCATCCGATAGTACATGGCTTTATTCAGAACAAAGGATAACACCGATCAGTATAAGTGCATAGATACTGATCCATAGGGGAATAAGTACACATCGTATGAGATGGAAGCGTACCGATTGGGTATGATCCAGACATATCGATCGGTATAACCATGAAGGCACCGATCGGTATAATCGTAGAGCCACCGATCGGTAGTGGGGCGAGTACTCACTATGTGGGAGAGATATGGACATGTAGACCTGTTAAGATCTAAGCATACCTATCGGTTAGTCTTGAAGGCACCGATCGGCGGTATCATTAAGCATACCGATTGGTATAGGATAGAGGTTGTTAACAACTGGAGACAGCTGGCCAGTGGCATTTCTGCAAAAAACTGTGCATATCGATCGGTGGTCCTGGGCATTATATTTCAGCATTCTCCACACCTATAAATACCCCCGCACTTCTTATATGATGGGGGGTCGATCCTACTACCACGAAGTGCTGCCGAAATATCTTCTAAATCATTCCAAACTCTTCCAACAAACGTTCGTATTCTCCAATCAAGGTTCTTCATTCGTTTTGCCCATGGCTTCCACCGGAATTGCTTGAAGTGATAGAGAGATCGAAGATTATTTATCATCCTTCATTTTCCTCCTCATATTCAAAGACATTAGATCATCTCCTCGCTGATTTGGTTGTTTCTCCACTGATTTCCATGGATCAAAAGGGAATTTATATGTTAGAGAGAGTGGAATTTGTAAAGAGAGTGATTCTACAACTTGTAATCTACAAAGTGTTAATAAAATCATCTTGAAAGTGGACGAAGATCTTCTATAGATCGAACCACTATAAAAATCCCTTGTTTTTACTTGTTTTTCTCTACTAAGTGGCTCCATTTTAATTACCAATAATTTGGTAAAGTACTCTCGTAGTACCTTAGTTGTGTTATTCCAATCTAGGAGTAAACACCAGAGATTATGCAGTGATGCTTCAAATATTTGAGTGTTTTCTATACATGTATTTCATCGATGAAATTTTGTCATTTATCAATCTTTACTGGAAAGCAACATAACTATATATGCTTTTATAGGTGCTTAGACCCATAATTTAATACCATTAGTTAAACCGTAAATTCTTAAGAAGCAATAATAAAGTTTGAATTTAATGCTATTTATTATGTATTTTCATCACTCTATCATATTTTTGTGGCACGATCAATGAAAATTTTATTGTAATTTATTATGTATTTTCATATATTTTATAGTAGTTATGGAAAAGGCAATGAATATGGTATCCTTAGACTTTATGTTTATAAAATTTAAATTTATTTTCTACAGGAATTGTGACAACTATAAAGTAAGAATGAATTAACTTAGAACTTGATATAAAATGCACTAGCAAAGTCTTATAGCTTTTTTCCCTTCCTCTTTGTGTACGCATGTACTGCACTTGCATATATATATTTCAACAATGAAATTTTGCCATTTATCAATCTTTACAGGCAAGCAACATAAGTATATATGCTTTTATATGTGTTCGGACCTGTAATTTAATACCATCAGTTAATCCATAAATTCTTAAGAAGCAACAATAAAATTTGAATTTAAGCTATTCATTATGTATTTTCGTACATTCTATCATATTTATGGCACGAGCAGTGAATTTTTTAATGTAATTTATTATGTATTTTCATATATTTTATTGTTTAACTATAATAGTCACTGATGTTACTACTAGATTCATTGTTTTTTCGTGCCATTGAAATCTCTCCATTCCACAACATGGTAAGGAAACAATTATCAATAGATCGAACTTTATTTCTTAGAGGTCTGATGGTACCATACGTAACCGAAAAATAAAAATTTACTTTATCTGCAATCTGGTTGTGGTTTTTTATTGAAAATTTCAAACTTGAATGTGATTTTGGAATTGGTTTTTCCGATGCTATAATGTCAAAGCTAAAAAAACATTTGATTAGAAAGATTTGATATTAGGGTATTCATGTTCTCTCACTTTAGTGTTGAAAGCTAGGCTGATACCAAACAAATAAAATTTGAGAACACATCTAACTGTTTCAAAGATGATCAACGATGCACTATGATATTGGTTTATAAATTACTAAATGCATCAAGTGCTGATTTATTTGTTTGTCGTTTACTAATCATATCAAATTCCCTAAACTAACACAACAATCTTCATACATCAGGAAGTAAATTATAAATTTACTATTTATATAGTCATTTTTGGCAACTATGTTATATAAATACATGCACACATGTGCACGTGCGCGTGCGCACACACATCTATGCTATACTATAATTATAATTAGTAAGTTGGTTTTCAAGGGCGTGCACAAGCATTCTCAGATTTTCTTAAAATGAATCGTCGCTGATTCCTTCCCTCCATTTTCCCAACATAGCAGAGTTTTCCCAACTGGTTTCCTCCGCGAAATTCAAACATCATTTCTCTTCTACCTCAACAAAGAATCTGCTTCTCCTTTCTTGTAACCCTAAGTTTATTTTTCGCTAAACCATCGCCTGATGCTTTCTTTATTTTCTTCCTCACAGCTTCATCAGCGGCTTTCTAGCCATGTGTATTCTGAAATTCGAGTGTCACTGCTTTTACCATACCAATATTTTGTAATTTCCTTCTGTTCCTTATCTAACTTGACTCTAAACTGAATTCCATATGATTTTCACCCACTTCACCATCTCTGAGTGATTTTCGATCATTCTTCCTACGCTTATTGACGACATCTATTGTTCTTCTTAACTATCCGTAAATTATCATCGCAAGCAGGTAAATCTTTTGTCGGTTTTCCACTGTTCTTCATTTAGTTTTCCCTCGACCAAATATTTGCAAATTTTGGAATACTCAAATGGTTAATTTTTCCAGTAAGAAGGTAGTTGTTCTCTCTAGAAAATTTTGTTGCCTGACGGGCCTAATCGAAACCAACCCCACTTTCATATTCTGTTAATGTAACCCAGTAATCACAGTGCACGTTGATTTCAGCCTTCCCCTAATAGGCTTGCTATTGCAATCTCTTTTTCCCCATATTAGATATCTCTACTTTTCTAACTATCATTAATTGTCAATTTTGCGATTTGTTAAATTTTCTAATGGAGAGAGTGGTTGAAGAATAGACAAAATTGTGTAATCTTATTCCTGGCTCCATTGATTTACATTACAGTGCTTTATATAGATAGAGTACATGCGGTTAAAACAAGAAATAACAATTTCCCTATAATAAGATATAAAGGAAAAATAGTATAAGAGGAAAGCATTAAGTGCATGAGTCAGCATGATCCATATCCTGTGAATGTATGAGTCACCATTATCCTTATCCTGCCTATGACGCATATATCACTAAGTGTATGAGTCGGCATGATCCATATCCTGTGAATGAGCTACATCCTTATCCTGTGTCGCAGATATTTTCATAAATAAAATTAACACTCCCCTTCAAATTGGAGCATGGTTTTCAAAAATTCCCAACTTGTAAAGAAGAAAAATCAAACTGTGACTTGCCGAGTGCCTTAGTAGAAATATCCCTCAATTGTGAAGAAGTTGAAACATGTGACAGAGAGACTTGAAACTTGAATCTTGAAACTTGCAACTTGAATTTTGGAAACTGGAAACTTGAAACTTGAAACACTACATTCACCTAAAGCCTTCAACAACTTCACTTTTACAAACGGTTTTTATAGTGAACCGACCACATTAATGGTTTTTAAAGTGGACCAACCACTACGGTTTTTATGGTGAACCAACCACATTAATGATTTTTAAAGTGGACCAACCACTACGGTTTTTATGGTGAACCAACCACATTAATGGTTTTTAAAGTGGACCAACCACTACATAGATGTTTTTTTTTTCTTTTTTCTTTTACTTTTTTTTACTCTGATACCATGTTAAATTTCCTAATGGAGAGAGAGGTTGAAGAATAGACAAAACTTTGTAATCTTATTTCTAGCTCCATTGATTTACATTGCAGTGCTTTTTATAGATGGAGTACATGCGGTTAAAACAAGCAATAACAATTTCCCTTTAATAAGATATAAAGGAAAAATAATATAAGAGTAAAGCATTAAGTGCATGAGTCAGCATGATCCATATCCTGTGAATGTATGAGTCACCATTATCCTTATCATGTCTATGACGCAGATATCATTAAGTGTATGAGTCAGCATGATCCATATCCTGTGAATGAGCTGGATCCTTATCCTATGACGCAGATATTTTCATAAATATACTTAACACGATTCACCAAGTCATTACTGTTATTGCCTATGTAGGGTTGTTGAGCAAATAACAGACAATGGAACTTTAGGTATGTTAGTTTTAATGTTTATATGTGGTCATTAATTTTAAGTTTTAGTTTTAGGTACAACATGTCAAAGATGTACACCTCGAAATTTTTACAAAGTATATATGTTGGTGAACATGATGGACGATTTCTTTAATATTAGTGAAAAATCAATGATGAGGTTTTTTATGCAATGAAAATTACTTGCCTGTAAGTGGAAACATGCATGTTGTCTATGTGAGAGGGATAATTACAATATATGGTAATATAACGTTATTGGTTGTCAGTTATGCATGAGCTACTATTTACCAATGTTCGTCTTATGATACTATGATCTATTACTTTCAGATATGGGTTGTAAGACAATTATATTTGATGGCTCGGGTTCTTCTATATATGGGAGATTCAATGGTCTTAAAGTCGTGAAGTACAAGGATACATATCATAAAGGTATATGCGATGCCTTGATTGTTTGCAGGTATGCTCTCTGTTCTCATGTCCTTTTTTTCTTCTGATTTTGGAGTCATTTTTAATATTGGAAAAGTAGTTTTGCCGGTAGAATTACCAAACATCGTCTTCATATTTTATCTCACACATAAGTTTTAAGAAAAGAAATCTCATAATAACTTTTAAATTCATTGATTCTCAATATGTGTAGCTCATGCTATGATTTTTCTAATTTGAGAATGGAAGAACATTTGAATAAATAGAAAATGAAATGAAGATAAATCAAAATGAAGAAAAAAAATAGCCTTTAGTTATCTTTTATTCATCTCATAAAATGCATATCAACATTTTGATTTAAATTCCTCATGCTTAATAATCCTATAGTATTTAACATTTCTTTCTTAAGCTGCTTCAATCTCCATCTAATTTATCATGATTCAATTAAGCATTACATATCCTATACACACACTTAATGTTGATGGATCACCATCATCTTATGCAGGTGTATACATCCACAAAACTACGTTTGTATTTATGTATGTGCATGCATGTATATATGTATATATGTGCGCGCTTGGGTTAAGTCGACTTAAGATGCTTTCTTTCATTATATATTGCTTCTATTTCACCTCTGGAGATTTAACGGTCTTAAATCCGTTTTAACAATAAAAACGTAATATAATTAGTTTTATTTTCAGCATGAAAAAGGTGTTATAAATACATTAAACCTGGATGGAAATTGTTTTGTTAAGATTTTTTTTTTTTAGTATGGGTCTTCTATCAAATACATGCATTTGTATTTGTAATATCAGCAGAGGACATTTTGGAAAAGTAAGCTAGCTACATATTAGGACTGACACTATTTGTTTAAAGCTTGAGGTTTATTCCACATGTGTCTAAATATGAGTCGTAAGGGATTTATATCTTCACTTTTTCATTTTTCTTCAACTTGAGTATTAGTTATGAGAAAGAAATCTATCATGTTTGTATTTCCTTCTGCTCATTATGTATAACCGGCATAATTTCTATGTTTTCCAAAAATTGCCATTATATTATATGAACACCTAGCAAATGTAACTAAATTTAATTCAACGGTTGCCAATGATAACATTAATGAAAAACAAATTACATTAAGAGCGGAGGCTGACAGAAGAGAAAGCCTTAACCCTAAAATAACACAAGAGGCCTTTATATATAGGCAAAACACAAAAAGAAAAGACTATACTACCCTTTATTAGAATATTAAATACGCTAACATCCCCCCTCAAACTCATGAAGCGACAACGATGAGCATCGGGAGTATGTCAGTCAAAAACCGAAAGCGCGAAGGTGACAAAGATTTAGTAAACAAATCTGGAAGTTGCAAGGAGGAAGAGAAAAATGGCAATGTCAATGTGCCATTCTGAAGGTGGTGGCGAGTAATGTGGCAGTCAATCTCAATATGCTTGGTCCTTTCGTGAAAAACGGAGTTATGAGCAATTTGAATAGCAGTCTTATTATCACAGTGCAAAGGAGTTGGTCGCTGCAAGAAAACACCCATATCCGCAAGCAACCATCGAAGCCAAACAATTTCACGAGTAGTAGAAGCCATAGCACGGTATTCAACCTCTGTTGAAGACCGAGATATAACATCCTGCTTCTTACTTTTCCAAGAGATTAGAGAATCACCTAGAAAAATACAAAACCCGGTAGTGGATTTGCGATCAGTAGGATCACCAGCCCAATCTGCATCAGAGTAAGCACATAACTCTAAAGATGAAGTAGAAGAAAGCAAAAGAGTCTGAAACTGAGTGCCACGGAGATATCTCAAAATACGAATAACAGCAGCCTAATGAACCGTAGTAGGAGAAGTAACAAACTGACTGACTATGTGAACAACATATGCAATGTCAGGGCAAGTGATAGTGAGATAAACCAAACTTCCAACAACCATTTTATAAAGATTAGGATCTGGCAATTGAGATCCATCAGAAATAGAGTATCGAGCATTGAGCTCAATTGGAGTATCAACAGTCTTATTATCCGAGAGACAAGCGCGCTCAAATATGTCAGAAATATACTTAGATTGAGAAAGAAGATAACCTTTTGGAGAAGAAGCAACTTCAATACCCAAGAAGTAACGAAGGGAACCCAAGTCTTTCATAGAAAAACTCCGAGTCAACTCAGATTTCAACAAGTTAATCCCAACAACATCATCACCTGTAGTAATCATATCATCAACATAAAGAGAAAGAAAAATTCGATCAGCCGAGGTACACTTGACAAACAAAGCGGAATCATGGTTACTCGGGCAAAAACCAAGAGAAGTAATCACAGTAGAGAATTTCTCAAACCAAGCACGAGGAGCCTGTTTGAGACCATAAAGAGCTTTTCTAAGTTTGCAGACTTCACCAGGTTGATGATCAATACCAGGAGGAGGTACCATATAGACTTCTTCATGAAGATCTCCATTAAAAAAGGCACTTTTAACATCCATCTGAGTAACATTCCAGTGTCTAACAGAAGCAACCACAATAAGAGTTCAAACTGTAGTCATTTTTGCAACAGGAGCAAAAGTCTCCTCATAATCCATACCATATTCTTGAGAATAACCTTTAGCAACCAAGCGAGCTTTATACCTTTTAATAGATCCATCAGCTTTAGTTTTAATCTTATAGATCCAATGAGAACCAATAGCACGTTTTCCTGCAGGAAGATGTATTAAATCCCAAGTATGAGTTTGATGAAGAGCAGTCAGCTCCTCAGCCATAGCACGTTGCCAAAGAGGATCACGAACCGCATCTTTGAAAGATGAAGGCTCAGAGAGACAATGTATAGAAGTAAGAAATGAAGAAAATGAACTGGAAAGACAAGAATATTCAAAATCAGGTCGTCTAGTAGACTGACGGTTTCGGATAGGATATCGACGTTCACTAGTATCGACTGTCTCAAAAGGTGATTGGGTGGTTGGGGAGTCAATAGAAGTGTCTGGATTTGCAGTAGGAGGTAGCTCATCATCATCATCAGCAGTGAAAGGATCAATATGAACAAGATCAGACATAGATATATTGTGAGTACGATCAGGAATTGTAAAATAAGGAATATTTTCAAGAAAAACAACATGACGAGAAACATACAGCTTATGACTGACTGGATCAAAACAACGATATCCTTTCTGTCCTGCACCATAACCAAGAAAAACACATATAGTAGACCGTGAAGTTAGCTTACTCCGTTGGACATGAGGAAGAAGAACAAAGCATGTAGAACCAAAAACACGAAGAGAAGAATAATCTGGTGGACAACCATACAATTTCTCATAGGGGGACAAGCCAGAATTATGAGAAGTAGGAATTCTATTAATCAAATAAACAGAGGTAAGAGCTGCCTCCCCCCAAAATTCACTTGGAACACTAGCAGACAATAAAAGTGACCTAGCAGTCTCAAGAATATGCCTATGTTTCCTTTTAGCAACCCCATTTTGTTCAGGAGTATCAGTGCAAGAAGTCTGACAAATTGTACCATCTAAAGCAAGAAGCTCCTTAAAAGCATGAGAAGTATATTCACCTCCTAAATCACATCTAAAACATTTAATAACAGCTGCATGCTGAGTTTTGATAAGAGATCGAAACTCATTATAGATGTCAAAAAATTCTGAGCGACATTTCATAAGATAAATCCAACAATAACGAGTGCAGTCATCAATAAAGGAGACATAATAACGAGAGCCTCCCTTTGTAGAAACAGGAGAGGGTCCCCAAACATCAGAATGAATAAGATCAAATGGTGAAGTAGAAAATGTATTACTTTGAGGAAAAGACAAAGCAGAAAATTTTGCAAGTTTACAACCACTACAGTCAGAAATGTCATGAGTTTTCAAATCTCCTAAATCTCCCGTAGACACTAAGAATTGTAATCGAGACTTAGATACATGGCCCAGACGATAATGCCACAAATAAAACATAGAAGATGACTGAATCAAACGAAAAGACGAAACATCCACACCTGGAACAGAAGTCGCAATCTCTGAAATCTCAGGATTTTTGAGCTGAGCCAATACATAAAGTCCTCCTTCTCTATGGCCGGTCCCAATCACTTTCTGAGACTTTAGATCCTGAACATAACATTCAGAAGAAGAAAAAGAAACCAAGTAGCCATTATCACAAATTTGACCAACAGAAGCAAGATTTATTGCAAGTCTAGGAATGTGATAGACATTAGATAAGGACAAAGAAGGTGTAATGACTGAACCAACACCTTGCACGGGCATAGATGTACCACTAGCACTCATGACAGGCACAGAAACTTTAGGAGTCAACGAAGTGAAAGAAGATAAATTAGGTGACATGATTCGAAGCACCAGAATCTAAAATCCAGGTAGAAGAAGATATACCTGATGAACTAGATGACAAGCCTATTTGAGAAGAAGCTGATATGGCATGTGGCTGAGATGCAAGGAACTTATGAAATTGTTCAATCGTTGACGGATCTAAAGAAGAATAGGCAGAATTCCAA
This sequence comes from Allium sativum, assembly GCA_030737875.1. Taxonomy (NCBI): domain Eukaryota; kingdom Viridiplantae; phylum Streptophyta; class Magnoliopsida; order Asparagales; family Amaryllidaceae; genus Allium; species Allium sativum. The sequence continues at coordinate 201,749,016 of CM060926.1, read as the reverse complement.
TACACATAATTCTGAAATTGTTCGATCATTGATGGATCTAAAGAAGAATAGACAGAATTCCAATACGCATAATTTTTACCATCTGCTTGAAGCGAATCATCTCTAGTTACTGCCATTTTAAATCAGACAAAATTTCAAATCCAGAACAGAGAAAACAAACTCAAAAAAAATTACAACTTCTGAAAATAGAAAACAACTTCGGATTGAACTTCGGATTGCTGCCTTAGAACTCAAGAACTGGAAACTGCTTCTGTGCAAATCTTAAATCACCAAAACTGCTTTTGTGTGGATCTCTTTGGAGTCATTAACAACATTTTTAGCAGCAACCGTACGAGATAGTCGACTAGATCACCAAAAGGTCCACAAGGTTACAAAAGTACAGCGACCACAAAGCAGAGCCTCAAAGTAACAACAGAAATCCCAATAATGAGCCAACTCCGGTAGAAAAGAAATTGAGAACCACAAGAACGCCTAAACTCAGCAGGGTAATTGCAAAATAGAGGGAAATTAGGGCGGGTTGGCTTCGCTTTAAAACCAGACAAAGGGTAAAGGAGAACAATGGAAACTTCGAATCTGAAAATCACGAAGAGGATCTGGAAACGTCGCTTTAAACTTCGAATCTGAAAATCACGAAGAGGATATTTTTCACAACATAACCCTTAAACTGATACCACCCTCCCTTAAACTCGATGTGCTAACATCTAGTTTATAAAGCATTGAACTGCAGTTTTGGGTCTTTTTCATCGTCTTCCACGAACGAACTCGTGCACAACTTTCATCTCTATCTGGTTGGGCATGCTCAACTGTTTTATGTTGATTGGTACTTTAACCATCAACAAATACTTTTGGTTTCTTCTTAGGGATCCACTAACCTCTCCATTCGGGTCTTCCCTTGTATATGTCATCCCCCAACAAGTGAGAACCGCAGCTCTTCCTTCTTACTTGTTGGATGACACAAAACCAAATCTGCTTCACTCACAAATCTACCTACTTCACTTGTAGACATATACCTATTCTCTAATAGGCATTCCATCAAACAGTTCTCTCGAGCATTCACAAATATCCAACCCACTAAACGACGTCACACCCTTCGTCGTCTTCGTCTTCATCATTGTCACATGCACCCATCACTTCACTGCAACTGCAAAGTCTCCGATTCAACAACTTATCAATGCTCACAAATCTCAACTAAACTCATCGTGCCATCAACACCCTGCATGTCAAAAAAAAATCACCCTCTGCTTCAACAATCTTCTACTGCAAACAAGAAAGCATCATTCACATCACCTTCTCTCTGCCTAAACAAAACATACTCCAACTAAACTCTGTCCTGCCACTTTCTCTCACAAAACAAGTATCTCCCTTCGCACCAACCGAAACCACAACCATCTTACACCACGTTGCTACCATCAACAACAAGCTTTCCTACACTAATATCTTGTTGCAAACTCCTACTTCTACACTTCACCTCCGTCTACCATCGCCAACTTCAGTCCTCTTTACTAAACACATACATCAGTCAGCAATTTCTTGTCAATCACCCCTACTTTGTTCACATATTCACATATCCTTTCACTTAAACCCTCCTTTACTTTGTTCACAAGCTACCAGCAACTCCTGACATTCACCATTGCCCCAGACCATATCACCATAATTACACAACTCCACCAAAACTCATTCCATCCCCGTCAAACTACAAAACAATCATCACCATAAACAGATCACTACCTGATCCTACCAAGCTCCTATTGCACATTACCACCAAAAACCCGATAGCCCCCATGCACAGTAGCACTACACCTCCATTCCAAGTTCCTGCATCACTGTCCAAACTACACAAAAATTGCCTTGCACAGCAGCACTACACCTTGTTTTCCTCCACCAACCAACAAATATTCTAATTTCCTGGCCATATTGTCACTCCTTTATCTCTGTGCTCAAAACAGCCAATCCATTCGCCAAGCAATAGTCCGAAACATTCACCAAGAAGCAATACCTCTTCACCATTCGTCATTGTCGATACCAAACAATTTCATTCAACCTCACCCAAAAATCTACTTCAAAACCACTGCTCCATCTGGTATCACCGCCTGCCTTCCACGAGCACACTGCCCTCCTCATTCGCTTCACGTTTAACTTCACAATCACACAACTCCTACATCCTTAAATGTACTTCCTTCACAGCAGTAGCAGTTTGCTTTGTACGGACTTCATAACATGCAACCACCTGCATTCTCTGGCTTTGCATCAGAATTCTACCAGCACTCAGGCTTCAGCCTGCACGCGAGCTTCGGTATTCATGCTCCGTATGACTATGTACCTTAACTGCCCTTCCAGGACGGAAGTGTCTTCAAAAAAAAAAAAAAAAAAAAAAAAACACGAACAAACCGAGAATTACATGTAAATATCATCACTTAAAACTATTAGGTCTCCCAGTATCTCTGCACCGAACCTAATGCCTCCTCACCAATCGCAAGCACCTCTCTCAACTGTTGCAGCTACATCATTGCAATACTTCTTGAACCCATTAACTTGTGCAAGCCATACTAAGACCCGCGACTTTTGCCAACTTCCTCTTCTTCAGAGTACAAACAGCATCCCCTCACCACTGTGCAACATGAAAACAATTCCTACCTCGTAACTACTTCACCTTGACCACTCTCCAACAACTACACCAAAATTGCCCATCAATGCATATCAAATTCTTCCACTAGCTCAGCAACGCTTGCGCCATTTCTCCTCTGTATCCTACCCGACACCAGGTGGATGCTTACAAGCTCCTTTCTCAGGGACATTGACAACTGTTCCTACCTGCATTTTAACAATGCTTGCTGTGTACACCTTCACCAGACACAACTCTACTGACATTGAAACTCTCAGCTTTTTTTGTAATTTTATCCACTTCATCAATATAAATAATAATCTGCTCGGCAACTGCCACGTTGAAATCAGCAGCTGCTAACAGCTTATACAGTACGGATTCCACACTTTCACCAACGTATCCAGCCTGAGTTAGGGTAGTTGTATCAGCAATAACACTTCCTCCTCCTTTTTTTAAACTCACCTTTCACAACATAACCCTTCACAATAACACTTGCTGCCTCCCTTCAACAGTGCGTCCTTTTTCCTTCCACCCTACTTCATCACTTCCATAGAACGACGCAAAGACACTTAACAGCAGCTTATACTAATATCCATACCGCCAACACCGATAACCTCTTCTCAAAGTTTTAGCATTAGCAGGATCCGGCGGACGGTAACCTATAATGGTGGCTACCGCCGTCGGAGTGGAAGACTCAGGATCGAAAAAAATCGTATGAGAATTAAAGCTCTGATACCACTTGTTAGAAAAATGAAAGAAGATCTTGTTAGAAAAATGAAAGAAGAAAAAAAAAAAACAGAACCGCTTAATTTTTCACGAATTAAACTGCCTGTTATATAGGCAAGTACATCACTCTAGAGCACAAAATAGGATCTCTCCTCAGAACTAATCTAACTAAAGACCGGGTATACCCTAAATTAAACTGCACTACATTATTGTTAAAGCCAAAGACTAGGACAACATAAATACATATTGCTAACACTGGAAACTTCGAATCTGAAAATCACGCTTGACTGAACTTCGAATCTGCAAAATAGTGGGACCGGCGGTATTCTGGGCTTCGGTGGTTTTGGATTTGGGGAAGGAACGGAGGATTTGTGATGGCTTCGGTGGGTTTGACGTGTGGGAGGAACGACGGATTTGTGATGGCTTCGGTGGCTCTGAACCAGGGACAGCGGATTCGAGGGCTTTGGATTTGGTCCTTTCACCAACAGAGATCGAAAGCGGATTTGGGAGACAGCGGATTTGGGGAGAGATTAGAGAGGGTAGTTAAATAAATCACCAACATAGAAGAACAGGCTATGATACCATGATAACATTAATGAAAAACAAAATATATTGAGAGCGGAGGCTGGCAGAAGAGAAAGCCTTAACCCTAAAATAACACAAGAGGCCTTTATATAAAAGCAAAACACAAAAAGAAAAGACTATACTACCCTTTATTAGAATATTAAATACGCTAACAGCAAAATCTTATGCTGCATATGTTTGCAGCCCTTTCCATCAAAAAGCAAAGAACTTATGTTCACTTTGAATTTTGGCAAATATCAAATTAATTTGGAATGAATTAACCTGGCACTTTTGCTCGGTTTGAATGTTTGAACTAATATAATGATTGCCTATAAGATGCTTAATTTATTAGTTGATTTTGCACAGAAATTGACCGAGGTAATATGTGAGAGTATATTATTTTTATTAAATGCTATGCTTGATTGCTTAATTTTATTTTCTTGGATTTAACGTAAACTTTATCATTGTAAATAGCAATTATTTTAGAAGACTTTAGTCGTGGTCACCATGCTAATAACATGTCCCTAACAAAAAATGTTATGCGTGAATGGTTAAAAGAACTTACTAAAAACATGCAATTTTTAATTATAAAAAAGATACTAAATTGTTTTATTCTTATACTATTTATTCGAACAAAGCTATGGTGTTTCTTTATACATAGTTTTATGACAAAATGAAAACTAGCCAAACATATCTTAAATCTAAATATTGAAAAGCCAATTTTCATTTCCTGTAAGTATCGAGCTTGAAAATTTTAGAAAAAATCAACCTTTTGAAAAAAAAGACTTCAAAAAGTATTAATATTTGTGTCGTATTATGTGTGCGTGCTTAGCTTAAGTCCACATAAGATGCTTTCTTTCATTATAGACTTTTGCAATTGCAACATTATTGCATTGGTAGAAGAACAGTTAAAATGACATGAGAATGAATACAAAAGGAAACTTCCCTAACAAAAGGAACTTCTATATATTTTTCTTTCAAAAAACACCATTATTCTTTATAATAAGTAGTGTTACTCCTTCGTTTTCATATTCTAAATAAATCCCTACAACACAAAACCTTTAACGACTCTTCAAGTTGTGTATAGCATTTGGATGCTTGGAATAGTAATGGCTGTGTTTTAATGTGAAAAAATACAGCGTAGAATAAAAGTAATTAAAAATTGCACAAAAAATCATATTACGTATAAATTATAGTTTATTACATTTGTCTTCATCCAACCTGCTCTTAAGTACGTAATGCAAACTTTTTACAAAGAAATTCCATCTTTTCTACCTTAACTTTTCCAGCCTCCGTTTAATATGGTCAAAACCATAGATTACCAATGAATTGTTGCATGTTCGCAATGAATTTATTCTCAAAGCTTCGCATATCACTCCTTTCTTATTCGTTCCTGGCAAGATTTGCGCTTCTTGCTTTATTTTCGCATTAATTGTGTACTGATTATCAACTTACTTCATCTTGTATTTCTTAATTTTTTATGTTGGCACGCTCGATTATAGAAATTTTGTATATGCAACAACATTAAATTTGCAACAAAGAAGGTCAAGGGAAGAGACATTATCCACCATAAAGATATTCAACGCATCAACAAATTTTGCATGTCAATCAAAAAGATGTTGAACCCATTAACTATTGTAAGTATAAATGAAATTCTTAGGTACTTGAAGTTAAGATTTAAAATCGTGCATTAATCTGGTATAATTACGAGTTATATGTATTAGCTTATATTTACTTTTAAATCTATCATAACAGCATAAATTCACTGCATGGAATTTGTCGATCTCCCTATGGCTACTGATTACAGCAAGTTTCCATGTTATTTGCATGTTACATTGGATTAGGAAGAGATAGAATTATGCAATTAAAAAGGTAACATTTACTAGGTATATGTTTTCCTTTTTTATTTATGCACTAATTACTTGTGTTGTTATGAGCTTCTAAAACACATTATTCATACCTAATTGGTTAAATATGTAGATGTCTATTGCATGCATGGTTATATAATATTTTAAAGCTTTATTTTGATTTAATTTGAACTCTTCTTGTCATGATTAAATGCACATTGGTCAACAAAGGATGAGACGGTCCACAAAAGAACAATTATATCTTAAACGATGAGAAAGAACAGTTCAACTGGATGAAGACATATCAGATAGCATTTAGTGTATGAATGGGTAAGTGCAGATGAATAAAAACAAAACAAAACACAAAACTTTGTCTTTGAATGCATGCCCTTTTGCTGAGCAATTAGAATACAGTGTTGAAAGAAGTAGTGGAAAATAATCAAATTAAAAAAAAAATCTATATACTTATGGCTGGCCAATGAATCACGTTATGCCGATCACAATTATATACGACATTCTTTAGATGTTTCATGTGATGTTAAGAACTCAAGTCAAAAATAAGCAATTATGAATATACTTATAGCAAGCAGCAATTGGATTTTAATTTTTATTAGGTGTTTTATTTATTTTGACGCAATATAGTAGTAGGAAGTAAATTACCGACAATGAACTCTTATTAATTGTTTTTGCACCCAATGATTCATTGATATGCGTAGGTCACATATTTATGTATTAATCTAAACCTGAATTATATAATGGAAAGCCCACAAATTTTTTTTAATTTCTATTGTCTAAATTTAAAAGCTAATTAGACAAATAGTGGTAATTGTATGTCTCGAAATATTACCGAAAATGACTCATGAATATGTATACGTGAACTACTTATTATTAAAGCTTTCCTCACTATAGTTGATGTAACAATCCGGAAAATCTGAGCCAATTTAAAATTTTTATTTCAGCGATTTTAATGGATTTTGATTATTCATAATAGATTATTTTAAATAATAACGACGAAAAATTTATTTAAATCGAAGTTAAAACGAATAAATTTATTTTAATTATATAACGAGCCTGAAATGGCGCGGTAGATCGAAAATTCGATTTCAGATTTCAAATGAATATATAGAATTCAATATAAGTCAGAATTGAACAAAACAAGAAATTAACTGGAGATTAGCTAAGTTGAATGGTTTCCTAGGTATTGATCTGATGTTGGTTTCGGCCTTCGGGATTAATACTTAGGGAATTGTTCTCTTACTAATTTACTGTTAGAGATTAATGGAATGGGTTTTTGGGTTTGTCGTGAACGGTGTCTTCACTAACACTGTTCTTAAATCCGGTTGAGTTAAGAAAATTAGAAACTAATTGGAGATTAGTTAAGTCGAATGGTTTCCTAGGTATTGATCTGATGTTGGTTTCGGCCTTCAGGGTTAATACTTAGGTAATTGTTCTCTTACTAATTTACGGTTAGAGATTAATGGAATGGGATGTTGGGTTTGTCGTGAATGGTGTCTTTACTAACACTATTCTTAAACCCAGTGGATTTAAGAAAATTAGAAACTAACTGGAGGTTAGTTAAGTCGAATGGTTTCCTGGGTATTGATCTGATGTAGGTTTTGGCCTTCGGGATTAATACTTAGGGAATTGTTCTCTTACTAATTTACGGTTAGAGATTAATGGAATATGATTTTGGGTTTATCGTGAGCCGTGTTTTAAAGGACATTAGCTCTTTAACCCAGTTAAAGATAAGATTAATTTCTTAACTTTGAAAAGTCATCAAGTAATGATTTTTGAGATTAAAACCGAAGAAGAGTTTTAATGAATCATTAATAGATTGAAAGGAGAATGGATAATTTAAATTATCAAATTCGGGAAATGATCGAGAATGGAGTACCACCAGTATTACTCCAGGCGATAGATAAATCTTTAATTAGATTTGAACGTGAAATGGTAATTAAATTTACCGATGACACCGTGGTGTTAGATATGGAGTATTACCAATTTTTCTTCATGGGATGAATAGGTTGGGATTAAGAAATTTAATAAATGATTACTTCGGTAAGGTTCGTTAATCCCGACTAGTTTGGAAAACTGTTATATGGTTTGAAATGATATCCAAAGGAAGATTAAAGAATTTATCTTTGATAAAATTAATGGGAACCTTTCCCAAAAAATGTGAGTATTTGAATAAAAGAATATTCTGGATTGGAATGAGGCGTACGTTGTGTTTGTGTAACACTTGTTTATTATATACGCGAGTTATTCGGAAAGGCCGGGTTTATCCCATTCTGAATAACTGATACGACGATATGTCGAAGATGAAGATGGTGGTTGAAGACCGGAGGTCTTCACATCGTTTGGACGATTCCTGATAATCTTGATTGGGCTGTACACCCAAGAGGAGGGAATACGTTGTTGATCGTCCAGACGTACTTGGAGATCGATGGATATGCGAGGAATAAGGTTCCTCCGGTTTCGTTCAGACCCAGAACGAACTTGTAAATGGACTGATTGTCTGACGTTGGATTTCATTTTGTGTGATTGAGTGATATCGGTTGCATGGTATGAATTGCCTATGTGGCATGCTGAGATGCAAATGATCAAGGCTTCTGTTGAAAAGCAGAGTCTTGTGGTTGATGATCAAAGCATGGCTTTAATACAGCGTAGCTTTGTGTATAGCGTTAATTCGCGAGCCTCACACCCCGGTGTGAATCAGAAACGGGAGAGGACATCAGGGAGGACATGCGTTTTCTTCTAGTTAGAAGTGGTGTCAGTGCTTGAACTGGATGGCATTACTTATGTGGATGATGGATTTTGAGGCGCCTCGGTTAGATCGGACGATCCGGGTCCGATGGAGTCATTTGGCTCATTTACGCCCCATAGGGCGGGGAAACGCAGTGTTCAGGAATTTTAATCCACATCGAGTGGACCGGCCCTGACGATCCAAGGGTCAATGCGCTCTGACACTGAGGCTCGGGCTAGAGAGTCTCGAAGTCGGTGAGGACTATCTTTTGCCTCGATTCACAGATGGAAATCCAACTTCCAATACGGCATTTTGCGATTATCATTGTAGAGCCTAGTATTGGCGACATGATAGATGGTACCCATGCCGTCTATGATTGATACATTTATATTTGAAGTTGTTTTCTTCACTTATAGTAATAATAAAAGATTAAATTTCGCGTATCAAGCATTCTTTGGCTATTATAAGGTAAAACCCTATCCTCCGGCTTGCGTTGCATTGTGTGATGGGACATGGGTCTTATAATAGCTTCATTTTCTTTATTTTTGCATTGCGCTGTTTGTTATATGCACTGGTATTCTTGGAAGGAAAGCCGTTCCGTGTTATACGGCGTGGTCCCTTGATTTACCTAACTTTAAAAATAAAGATTAATAACTGTTTTAGTTCTCACACCAGTCACATGACTGACCTGGAGTTTATTGTTTTAACCTAAACTCTGGGTGCCCCTGTTTTCTGCACGGGCAGCTAGTAGTTGGGTTTTTGCAGATATTATATTCACAGGATCCTGATTTACAGCTGAAGCGATATTCGAAAAGCTCTGTATCCGTGTATTATTTTCAGTTGTGTTTTGTATTGTTTTCCGCAGCAGTAATGTATTTAAATCTCTGATATTTATCAAGTGTATAATATTTGTTCATACTCTGTATATTCTGGTACTCTGATGTACTTGTTGTAATAAGCAATGAAATATTCTTTTGTTTGTGTTCTGATTCTTCTTTTCCTCAAAGCAATCCGGGCTTTCCTTCACACGGAAGTTCGGGTCGTTTCAGTTGAAGTCTCTTATGATCTACCTGAATCAAATGACTAAACTATTATGATAAGTGCTTATTCCTTGAGATTACAAGAAAGAAAATGCATGCCACTTACGTTGTACGTATATAACAGAAATGAGATAGCAGATATATATATATATATATGTATATATATATATATAAATTCGTGTGGTTAACATGCATGAGCCAGTTAAAGAACATTGTATTTTGTTAGAACTACAACCAATTACCATTGCCTTCTTCAAATAATTAATTTTATTTAGACCATGTTGGCCTACTATACAAGTTTTATATGTAATCCAGATTCTTATTTTCATGGAAAAAGAACTACAACGAATTATTGATGTTCGTCATTGTAAAATAATAAAATAAACATGACTTGCAAACATGTGTGTTCTATAAATTTATATCCTTTGTTGTATACTTATTCTTATTTTATGAACATTGGTATCAAGTCTGTTTATTCTATATATGTTAATAATTCTGTCAAAATTAACAATGATTGTCCAAATTACAATTTTGAATTTGAATTTAATATTAAACTAGGTATGTAACCCTTGCATTATAAGATTACTATTACCAGATTGTTATATTTGCTAATAAACTAGAATAGGCTACCATAACATTTTATTAATAAAGTTTAGTTATTTCTCAAAAAATAATTATAATATTTGATGTTTTTAATAATTTTATTTTATGGCCCTTATGTATACAGTAGATTTTGGATCAAACAATGGTGGAGGATTTGAACAAATTTTACCATGATGCATGTAAGAGAAAAGAGGAGCTGTCGTAGGAATCAAGAAGGTTGTGGACAGGTGGATAAGAGTATTTTATACTTGTTCTTTCTAATGCTATGTTTTCTTATTTGTTACATGACAATGTTTATGCTTAAGTTCTTTATATATACATTATTTTTTCTTTAGGCATACGATCATTTCTTTATAAGAACTATATAATTAATAGTCTACTTTATTACTCTAGAAAGAAATACTCCCTCCGGTTCAAAATTTATGCTGTTCTAAAGTTTGGGAAAAGTTTGCAGTATATATGTCGTTTTGTATAAAATCACCAGCATATTCTCTTTTTTACCCTTTCTTAAAAACTCTTTAGTCATCCAACCATGAAAAAGGCAACGCATGCATACTGCTCCTCTTTAGTTTCCAATGCATATGTGTTGTAATTACAAGCAGCATGGTAGCAGGTGGTTCAATTCAGTCATGAGAAGCTGCGCATGCACACTGCATTATTTAATGAAAAGTGAGACAACGTTGTTTTCAAAGTAAAGAACAATTAACACGGGGGGTTAATAAAATGGTAAACATGTCATTTTTTTAGTTTTCTTAATTTATGTGAAAATTTTCGAAATGACATAAATTTTGAACTGGAGGGAGTATATTTTTAATGACATACATTATAACTCTGGACGAACCTTTGATCAAGATGTTATGAACGTTTTAGAATTGCACGTTGTTCTATTAGGTTTGTTAGTTGAAGCATTAGGTAAGAATATACCTTAATGATATTAAATGAAGTAACTTGGGAAATGCGGCAGTCAATGAAATTACATCACTTTTCATTGCCACAACTGACGTTTGCATTATAATTACAACATGAATCAAATCATGGCTTATATACGTTCCAGCAGCCGTCGTGTGCATAATTCAGTTTATTATCCCAGCCATCAGACTTTAATTAATTAAAATTACAACAAGTTGTTGTTGGCGGAAATTTAAAATAAAAGGGAAGAAGGAAAGCACAAAGGGGAGAAAAATTATTTGTCCCATATCATGAAATGTGTGTTTGGCACTATATATGTAAATGCATTACATATGATATCAAAAGAAAGAAGAGAAGAGATGAGACATGAAACATGATATTGGCATGAACATTAATATTTAAAATGTCAAAAGATGGGCCTTGGGCCTTTAGAATCTTCTCGAAACTCTGCCAAATTCTTGAGTAAATTATACGGGTTATACTTCTGCACGCTATAACTTCTTAATCTTGTCATTGCAGCGATCAAATCCAAAATAGTGAATCGTCGTGTTTGTGCAAACACGCTGATTAAAGATATTCGATATCTGCTCCGTTGTATCTACACAACCAACAGTAGTTGCTATTATTGTTTGCGAATAAACAAGTATAGTTTATCTGATCTTTAGGTATGTTATGAGCGCCTTTTTTACAACTGACTATCAAAGAAAGTACTCACCAACAAATGGAAATAATAACGCTCACTTAATTTTAGACTTCCAAACCATGTGATTGCAGTGCTGCATTGCCATGTTGTCACTCAGTATTCACTGCTATTGCCAATTAATAAACCAATTGCAAACATTTATCTTAGTTTATTCGTAGTATTACTACTTTGCAACTACACAATCCATGCGTGCTATATGCAACTATCATTTGTTAAATATATCATTGATGTGTACAGAACACTATAAATCTATTACGTTTACAGAAAAAATTGTACGTATTTTATGTCATGAGATCGTTACTACATCTTTATACATGTTGAAGGTATATAGATACTCTCAGATTTTATACTAAAAGCAAGATTATTAGTTTTCTGAAATGAACGATTAGTACTTAAAACACTCAATTACAAGAAAACACTATCCCACAATGAAAATTTTCCTTTTCAATGCAGAACTCTTTAACTAAACCCAATATGGACTACAAATTTCCAAATATATTAGAATTATTCACCTCACTTAATGGTGGTTGGAAACTGTATAAGTTGCTTTATGGAGAGGCCATTTTACCATTAAAGCATGTGTAAATTCTACACAATGGCAAATGGATAAAAATCCACACAATAATGCTAACATTATACAAAGTCCTAGAATTTGTGTATGTTAGTGCTCATGATTTCATTTTATACTACGTATACATATTGGTATGCTATGTAGACCTCTCAAATCCTCCTTGATTTCATTGATGTGTCATTTTCCCCTTAAATTATTGTAAGCTAAATTATAATTTATATGATATTAACATGTGCATGATCCAACATCCTTGGATAATGCTAAAAAAGCGACTAAAAGTGTAATCCTAAAATAGCAAGTGTGGTGGCATGATTATTACAGAAAAACATAAAACATAGAGTAGGTCAAAAAAAGGGAACTTATACAGAGGCTCAATTTCATGAGAGGGCAAGGTAATAGTTATTTAATGGACTTTTCGTTTTTTTTTTCTGTTTACTTAGCCATGTTATTCCGTTACAAGTTAACTCCAAGATTTTTAGATGCAATAGCAATTTATTGATTTAATGGAAAGCAAACGAAAATTCACATTCATTTTCCTTCTCAGATGCTAGGAACTGTTATCGCAAATATCATAATTATCGAACATAAACTTATAGCAAGGACAAAATAAGATTTTATAGCGGATATTAATTGATGTTATATCATGTTCGCTGTAGGTATGCCATTCTGCAGTAAAAACGTTCAAGATTTATCTAAGATAATGTAGTGTACAGATGCATAAAAAAAGAGCAAGGAAATGATTTGCTACATGATATTGAAATAATTTTTCTTATCGAGTGCCTCTGCATTGAGATGAAGAAGCCACATATATACCCATGGCTATCATTTCATGCTAGTTGTAGGAGCAAGAAGTCAACATGTTGTGATAAAATTCGACACCTCAAGCAATTATTAAGCATTTTATGTTTCAGTTAAGAAGATATGTAGCAAGTGCAATGTTGTACTTTTGAGCTGGCTTCTTACGAGCTGAATTTATCACCTCCCTTTTTTGTGAGAATATTAATTACTTTCCTGAATGCCGAAGGAAATAAGGCTAGCATATTAGTTTGAGCTGTAAACGATGATAATGGTGTGTGAGGTCCTTATAGAATCGAAGTGGCAGTCTTGAAGTTTATTAAGACCACAGGAGAAAGTTCAAAAAGCTTCAGGAGTGTTCTTGACTTTTGATCAACTAGCACTACCAATTTGCGCTCCACGTAGATAAAAATTTATTGTGTTGTAGGGGCCAAAGAATGCTAGGAAACCAGTGAAGCATTTTGTTCCAGTTTTTGATGCTCCTCAGTCAATAGGCCTCATGTGCGATTCATGGTGAAAACGTTTGAAAATACTATGGAAAGCAGGAATGCCAGAGGCTTAGGGATTTCAGAGATTTCTACTTATGTTACTATTTACTACAAAGACATAATCATTTGTTTAACTTTGTAATGTCTTACGTTGTCCATTTTGTTTGAATGTGGTGTATTATCAGGTAGATTTGTATTTTGATTATGTAGTAAACTCAACAGTTTCATTTTGATTTTGCTTCTTTGCTATTCTAATTTCGCAGAAAAACATATTAGCTAAGGTTGTTCCATATTCCAATTCCACTAGCCTTCTTCCGTCTCTTTTTCTTGCCTGAAGTGATGACTGATGAGTGTTTCTAAAAAGTTGTTCCAATTCTAATCCTATAGCTAAAACAAAAACAAGAAATTTGTGTAAAGGACAAAAAATAAAAAAGTTTGCCCAAAAAGACAAAAACAAAAAAAATTGCTCAAAAGACAAACTTTTAGTAAAGTGGAAAAACATAAGGCCTCCTCCCTGAGTTCCGCTATTTCCACTAAAAAATGTCCTTTTGAACAATTTTTTTGATTTTTGTCCTTTTAAGCAAACTTTTTGCTCTTTTTGTCCTTGTGGCAAAAATCCTCATACTGAAGGATAGAGCATATATGTACGGATATTAATCATTTAGTATTCTTCCATAAAATTTACTAGCGGAGGTATGCATACTACATTATGGTATACTTATGAATTTACATTAAAACATAACAAATCAAGAATTTTAATATTTTAACAAGAAAGCAAGCAAACAAAATATTACATAATATTAACCAAGCAAGCAAACAAACATAATATTACATTTCCGGAGCCATCAAAAGACTGTCTATTTGTTCTAACTAAAGAAAAGCATAAAATGAACATCACAACACAGAAAGTATTTTTGTGCGGCTTGGTTATGGCTGTCAAATTAAACCAAATGTTCAAAGCCAACGTTTTGCCAGAAGCACAATGCACCCTGACAAAGCAAAGTAAAATGCTGTATTCACTTTTGGCCTCAATTTATCAGTTTCCTGTACAAAACATATAGGATTCTTTACTAGCAGCAAATAAACATAACTAGAAAATTTTATATGGTTTCACCGTAGATTAGCATTACTCACATTTTCAAGATCGGTGAAGGCCTTCTCAGCTTTGCAAACTTCATCCAGCAATTCAGCAATCTTTTTCTCAATGCTCTCATTGCGTAGAACCTGTATTCATATAAAAACATGGTCAATAATGCATGATTAATTACAACCTCTCGATCACCCAAACACAAAATAAAGTCAAATGGGACTTGCTTCAACCACGTTCAAAAAATCCACAATGACAAACAAACAAGAAATTTCTACCACAGTACATGTGTATATTAGGATTTGGTTATAGTTTTTCTTCGAATTTCGTCAAACTACTTGTTGTGAAGGATTTCGATTCAAGACCACTCAAATCAAACCACCAAACAATCATGGTAAATGTGCAAAAAAACACAACATTCAGCGTTCGGCGATCAGTATTCTGCATTCAGCTATCAGCGTCCAGCTTTCAATGTTTTAAACAAACGAAGCCTAAAATTGTTCTGAATTATTTTATCTGAATAGATGTTTTATTCAGAATAAAAAAAAAGTGTGAAAGTGCTTAACACTTATTCACTGAATAAGCATTTCAGATCTGAACGCTTATTCACAAACGATACCTTAGAAAGTTTGATTTATAAAACAGAACTTGCATTTAGAACTTCTAATGAAAACAAGCACAGACTTAATCTGTCTCTAAAAAAGCAGAAAAAAGAAAAAGAAATTAGCGAGTAAAAAAAAACCAGACCTCGCCGTTTTCATTTATAAAGCCTACAGTGCTAATCGCCTTAGCTTGCTCAGTAGGAATTGTTGAAATTAAAAGAAGTGGAAATGGAAGAGATAAATATTTGAACCAAGGTTCGAGAACTCGGTTTCGGTCTCGGTTTCGGCCGTTTGAAAATTTGTTAGTTTCAGCTGTTTTCGGAAATTTCGGTAGTTTCGGTTTAGTTTCGGTTTCGGTCCAAATTTCGGTTTTCAGTATTTTCTTATACATCAGATGCAATCAAACTTAAGAAAAATAAAACAAACTTGAACATGCAGTACACACGTTAGTCCAATCTGAATTACACAAAACCCTAAGTAACTGGAAGATATTGATTAAAAGGATACTAAGCCCAGCTTTAGTTTTTCAATTAAAAGAGTAAATGAAGTAAAACAACCTAAAACAGCAAAACAGCCCATGTATGTTATGTTTCTCTCATCCACGCATCTTACAAATGGAAAGAGGAACTTCTCTGATGTTATAATTTCGATTTCTTATTAGAGAAGAGGATATTGACTGTAACAAAAGGGATTCCCTGAATAAGCATTTCAGATCTGAACACTAATTCACAAACGGTACCTTAGAAAGTTGGATTTATAAATCAGAACTTGCATTCAGAACTTCTAATTAAAACAAGCACAGACTTAATTTGTCTCTGAAAAAGCAGAAAAAGAAATTAGCGAGTATAAAAAACCAGACCTTGCCGTTTTCATTTAGACCTCATTTAGTGCTAATCGCCTTATCTTGCTCAGTATGAATACCTTGCGCATCCAGCTTGCTAATCTATATTGAACACAAATCATACACTGATTATTTGATTTCCAATCAATTTAAAAAAAAAAGGCGATTTCTTACGGAAGCAGTGGTATGAAGAGAAGTTCTCTTCCCGTTGCAAATCGAAAGAGCTCTGGTGTTATGATTTCGATTTCTTATTAGAGAAGAGGATATCGACTGTAACAAAAGGGATCCACCTCTTTTACTCGCCATAGCTAATTTGCAGGAGATTGAAGAAATAAAATTAGCGAATTTCTTAATGAAGGGGAAACCGCTGGGACGAACCGACCTTAAATTATCGAATTTCTCGATGAAAGGGAAACCGCTGGGATTAAGTGCATCTTCAGCAAATCGGATGTACAAATCTAAATTTCTAAACTCCGAAAATTCGAAACAACGAAGTATCCCGACAGTTTGAAAACCACGCGTTTGTTTAACAAACGCGTAGGCTTACGCGCTTGTTAGACAAACGCATAAATCCACGCGCTTGTTAAACAAACGCGTGGTTTCTTCCAATTTTATATATAATATAGGTTTAATATTTCAAAATATCTTTAACAAACTATTATTAACTAAAGAATATGTATATGTTTAAAAATATGTTTATATACAACTTCATATTTCTAATATATTATATGTAATTATTTTGACCATTCAACAAGTACTAAGAAAAACTAAGCATCAAATAACTGAACGATTCAACAAGCACTAAGCAAAGCCAGAAACAAGGTTGCTTACAAGAGATCGTGACATAGAAATAAGTACTAAAACTTAATGCAACATATACTAACACAAAAATAGATAATATAACTACGGATAATAAAACTTCGTTGATGTTTGTTGGGATTTTAAGTCGCCTAATCATTACGGTTAAACCGAAAATTTGCAATAACGTTTTGGAGACGTCTAATCTCGTGTTCGAGTTCGTTTGCATGTGTAATTCCCCTTGGGCTCAGAGGTGCGTCTGTCCGTTCTGCGTAATTGCATCCATTCGGATAAGATGGACATTGCTGAATGCGACGGCCAATATTGTTTCCATCTGCACGAACCACAACTTCAACTGGATAACCGCAATAGCAACAAATTTGATAAGAATCACCTTCCTGTTCATAAGGAATTGGAACATGTGGTGCTTGATAAGAATCAACTTCATGCCGTGGTAGAACGACGGACTGTTCATGCGTGTGTTGAACGTTTGGTACTTGGGCTTGATGTGGAGGTTGGACGGTCCGTTGTTCGGACGGTGGTTCAACCTGAGGTCTCAGTTGGTTTAGAAACTCGAGTCCATCTGCAAGCTCCTGAAGTCGCATCTGTTCATACGCCTGTTCATCAGAGTCTGGAGATGATGGCCAAGAGGGCATAGTTGTGGTAAAGCAAAGAGTAGTTGAAAACAAAATGAGTTGGAGTGAGGTAAGTTATGAGTAATTCGACAAAGATATATAGTTGTGTAGGGTGCTAGTAAATAAAGGGTAAAACAAACAATGATCTGAACTAGCATACTGAGTAGTCATATCAGTTTTAAACCTGTTACGGTTACACAATATTCGAGATTCACTTTCAGTTTTCTCTTTTACCATGTGCACTGCTTTTACCTTGCACTGACTAGTCTTATCAAGAAAGAGAAATACATCCTTAGTTTATGGGGTCGTCACATGTAAAGTTAAATGGGATTGATCTGATCATTTAAATACTAGATGATGGATTGCTCTTCTTTCGTAAATAACTCCGTAGGTTAAATGGGAGATTGGTATATAAGTGATGAACAAATGGAGCAAATATTCGATGAATGGGAACAAACCAAAGATCACCAAAATGAGGTAGGATTCGTGCTAGAAACTCAAATAAACGAGGTGCTTGAAGAGGTTCCTGCACCTCAAATACGAGCTACAATGCCAAGACCTCCTAGAAGCGTACAAGCTCAACCAGTTCGTGCAAACCATAGAGCCTCATCTTCCTTGTCAACCAGTTCGGAATGCCAGGTTCGAACAATGATTTGAACGTAATTGAACGCTCAACGTTGTTTAACGATTTGGCGAACGGTAGACCAGTTCCATATAATTTTACTTTAGAGGGTCACGTGTATGACCATGGATATTATCTAGACGATGGTGTATACCCACAATGGAGTACCATTGTCAAGACAATACCGAACCCACAAAACAATAAACAAGCAAGCTTTGCAAGAAGGACAAAGAAATGATGTAGAAAGAGCATTTGGCATTCTACAATCCAGATTTGTCATAGTCAGTAATCCATGCAGACTTTGGTCTCCAAATAAAATGACTAGGATAATGTATACTTGTGTTATTTTACATAACATGATTATAGAGGACGAAAGAGACATGGAGGATGATTTCAATTACGACTGCACTGCTCTTCCACCTGAGATTTGGCGCAAAAATATGATTGAAAGAGAAATAGAGCTTGAGTTTCACGTCGAAAGCCAAATGTCCTACCGTAACGCTCAAATTCATGGAAGACTCCAGGAAGATTTAACAGATCATCTATGAAACTTTGTTGGAAGTCAGTGAAACTATTTACCCTTAATTGTTGTGTTTTCATTGTTTTAGTAGTTCTAATTGTGTAATGTAACCTTTAATCAGTATCTGAAACTATGTTTCTGTTAATTGCTAGTGAAATCATGTATCTTAAGCTTTTGTAACCGTTGATCGTTTTTTGTTTAATTACATATTTGTGCCTAAATTTCTAAATCGGTGGAAGTAACATAAATAGACACAAATTCATCATAAATGAGTAATCTAAATTATTACTAATCACATGTTTGATAAACATACGCCTGGATACAGGCGTTTGTTTAAAAAACGCGGAAATCCTTACGCTTGTTAACAAATGGGTGTATCCATGCGCCTGTTCAACAACCGCATCACGAGTTCGCACATTCCGCAACTTTCACCCCATATTTCCGAACTCTTTGATGTTACTACACTCTGGTGGAGCTCAAAATAGGTGTAAATTTCACAAAAACTGATATCTGCTCTTTTGTTGGACTTGCCCTAACCGGCCTTTCAATTTGTGAGTGGCTTAAGGCAACCCCAAAAGTGCATCCTAATCCTAACACCATTTCTAAAAAAACATCTATACTATTTTTTTTATACTTGCATGCAACACTAGAGCATGTCAAACTACTTGCATGTTGAATCAACGCCCAAGTCATAAAAGTCTATCTGCTCGCATTGAATTTTAGTCTCTACTCTTTTTCCTGCATAACTTCTCCATCTACATTGCATTTCAGTCGTTTCTCTACCGGTCGCTTCTCCACACTGCAATGCTTGTCATTTCAGTCGCTATTTGCATACATCTTGTTATCTATGACGATTATATGTGTAGATGTTGGTGTCTTACATTCATGCCATACACTTCTGTGAAATGACATGACACTGCGCCTGTACGATGTAGTCTTTTCTTATGCAGTCGGTTCATATGTTTCAACTACAGATAGTTTTTCCAATTCTCGCATGTTCCGTGCCATATTTGATAGTACTGTCAACTTTGGCCTACCTGTGGCTCAAATTTTTTTTATATATACAATTAATTGTATTTTTTTTCATATAAGAGTAAAGCTGTCATTGCTCATCATCTCATTGATGGTTCCCTTTTGTAATTGCTCTAATTATTCTTATTAAGTGTTTTATGTACACCTACTAGATGTGTTGGTTTGCCTTGTTTTATTCCTGCATAATAAATAAACGTGAGCGCTTTCCTCTCGTTGCCACTACTAGAAAATGTTGTTATAGTTACATAACTATTGTGATGGAAAAATTCCTAGTAAAATTGTGCCGGATCTGAGATGGATCTAAACTGCTTTTTTAAGTTTTTTTTCAAATATAATTTTCTGTTAACCAACATATTTTTTTGTGGTGTAACATGAATCCCTAACAAATCTGTGGTAAATTAGTCATTGAATTGTCATGGATATGGAAAGCATAGTTAAATTTTACCTTTAAAAAATGGAAAGCTATTTGTTATAGATCATGGAAGATCCATCACAAATCAACTATGGAGTTGTCATTGATGGTTGAAAAGTCACTGAATTTTATGTTAGAATTAAGTAAAATATTGTTGCCACAAGAAGTCACAAACTCATAATAATTTCTATGTTGATTTTTTATGGATTTGTGATGTAATATCCGATTATTATTTTCAAATAAAAATGGATAAATCAAAAGTGTTGACGCGCAAAATTGCCACCAACACTCAAGATTCTTTATTACTTAAGAATTATCGTTTCGCATGGAAAAGTAAGTGCGGAAAAACAATAAATCACACAAGAGATTTATAGTGGTTCGGTCCCGCGAGGGCCTACGTCTACTTTGGAAGTGTTGCTGGTATTTTATTAATAATGAAGAGTTACAAGCATGATAACATCACATGGCATCTCTCTACAAATATTTCCAAGTATTTCAAATTCATATATGTCATATACAAAACATTGAAAAAAGAAAATTTTGTTCTTCTTCTTCCTCAAAGCATGGATGTCATTAAAGAGGTCTCTTGGAGCTTCACAAGAGATGTCAATCACTCAAAAACCAACCCCTTTGAAGTGTGAGGCAGTGGGATATTTATAGTGGAGTGGTTAGGTGTGAGCAGGTAGAAATAGGGGACCACTTGCCGAATCTCGAACCCCCTGTAGCCGAGCCTCAAAAATCGAACCCACGCCTTGAGACTAGGGGTGAGCGTTTAAATGGTTTGGTTTATCCGATTATAAAAATTATCAATCCAAACAAAAACCGATAAAAATGAAAACCAAACCAACCAAATTAAGGTTGGTTGGTTCGGTTGGTTATCTGATTTAACCAAACTAAAAATACTTTAAACTTTATGTTCATAATATTAAGTATAATTTGATATAAATTATAAATATATTATTAACATATTATTATTTATGATTCTTTTGATTCTCAAAAGTATTTTTGATACATATGTGATGATTAAAATTTAATTAGATAACAAAATTAACCTAAAATATTTACTATAATATCGAAAATTTTTAAAATATAATAGAAGTTCGGTTAATTTGGTTAAACCGATAACCAAACTAAATATTTTTCTGAACCGATTACAAACCAATCTAATTTCAAAACCGAACCAAACTGACCAAAATAAATTGGTTCGTTTGATTTATTTGGTTTAACCAAATAATGCTCACCCCTACTTGAGACGGAGTCCAAAAACTCGTATCCCTCCTGGGGTACAAAACTTAAACCCCGAGTGGTTCTAAATTCATACGCCATGGGGTACGAAATTCGAACCCCGCGGGGTTCGAATTTCGAACCCCTAGGGGTACGAAACTCGTATCCCGGGGGGTACGAGAAATGCGTAAAAACTGAGTGTGGAGCATCGTGATTAAGGCTTTTGTCCTTCCGGAGTTCAGGGCGATGGTTTGGTGTAACGACCCGACTTTTTCCTCACCCTTTGAGTCGACTAATTACACTTCTGTCCAACTCAAAGTGCACGCAAAAGCAGATTGTTATGAGAAAGAAATTAGAAGGTGAGAAGTAGAAAGAAAGAAATGTTAGAATAGAAGAATAAGAAGATCAGAGTCTCACAGCGAAATGGACAAAATATAATATATCAACCTACCTTACAAAAAGAAACTGTATATAACAACATCAGAGTATACATACATTTCAATACAACACACAGTGGAATAATATAATACCAGCAAATATAGCTATACGTCTCGGCTCCAACTCCTCTTCTGAAGCTCCAAGCGAAACCTAACTTGATAATGTGCTTGGTCTGACCCAAGCACATTTGATTAAAACAAAATTCACCCGGATCAGTCGGAAATACTATCAGTGATAAATTCACATGGCAACAACTTTCTTAACTTTAGGAATCCTTTCTGAAAGAAAAGGATAATAGTAAGACCAACCCACACATAATCACGGACGGTTTTAACCTTACTATGACCCAAAATATTTTTAATACATCAAGATCTAGTGATATTATAATAGTTTCTATCAAATCACAAATAAATAATCGTCTAGTAGAAAGCTTGCATCTCATGCTCTACATATTCATTATATAATCAAAAACCGCAAGGCACTTATTGGAGATTGGATTCCAACTATGGCAAGGTATGGGACCACCTTCCGATCAGTGTACCTCTGGAGATGAATACACTGGGGTTCAACAAGAACATCTTGCAACCCAGGCTAAACATGACTACCTACTCATTTAGCATTAGTGTAGCGAATATATCACTACCACGGTTGGGGGCCAGCCAACCGAACCGAAAGCAAACAAAAGTAAGGGACAACCAAGGCATTTTATTTCTCTATATCAGGTAATGATATATCTTACTTGGGTATGACCCAACTAGCCATGCGACCTACCCGATTTCTGCCATTTCCCGGTTGATGAGGCTTGAGGTCACGATTATCTTTTTAGAATAGCATGTCTCCATTCACTTTGAATGCCACATCATCAGATACGCCAGAAATCATTAATTGATTTCCACAAAAATACTCTGGGTGTTAAGCTAAGAGAAGTTGCCTTCTTGGCCACCAAACTCAGTACGTTTGAAGAAATCAACGTTGGAAATACTCTATCAAACATTCGTCCATACATGTAACAACCCAGAATTTTGGAACTAATTTAAAAATTTTATTTTAGCTATTTTAATGTATTTTGAATATTTAAAATGATTTATTTTAAATAATAACGACTAGAAATTTATTTTAATCGAAGCTAGAATTTGTAAATTTATATATAACGAGCCTGAAATGGATAAAACTAGAAACGTTAGGATCAAATTAATCATATCTTTCTAAGAATATATGAAACTGAGATTTCACTTTATATATGATAAGTTATGACCAGTTTAAAATTTGGAATAGTTGCTATGGAATTTATATATTTTTTAATTAATATATAAGCCCTTAAAAATAGATATTTTGCAAACGACCTCCGAATACGACGAAACCACTTTTGTTGGATCAGGAATGTCAAATTATTATCAGGTTTCAATTTTCATAATTTGGATTTAATATGTGAGCGTGGCAAATTTAAATGTGTTTTGAATTTCAGTTTAAATTTAATCGACTGGAAAAAGGTCATTTTTCAAACGGTCTCCAAATTCGACGAAATTAGTTTTGTTAGGAACGTATCATCAAAACATAGCTAGAATTATTTTTCGAGAATTTTTGGAGTCAATATGTGCTTTCGGTAAATTAAAATGTATGTTGAAATCAATATTGAACGTTATATTGATTTATATTTTAATTGAAAAAAAACTGATCGAAATAGTCGAATTGGCTTACGAAACATATTCCATTGAGTCTGGAGGGGGTATTTAGTTAAGGATGACAGTCGTTTGGTTTGATTTGGAGTTCGGATCGATACACGAGTTATATTGGAATTTAATTGAATTAAATATTAAACAAATAGTATAAAAGGATTTTTAAAACCCTAATTTTCTAAAAATCCGATTCGCTGGAAAATTAGCGTCATCGGCTCTCAACGAAAGGCGGATATTGCTTGATTTTAAATCCTTTTCGATCTCTCAAGATAATCAATGAAATTCGAAAATTCCAAAAGAGAAATTGAAGAGTTTCTCGAGGGCTCTGAATCTAGACCGGTTTGATCATCTCTGGTGGAGTATTGGGATCGGAATTTGGGTTCGAAGAGGTCGCCGTCGAGCTCGATTTCCGCCACCATACGACGATCGAGTTCGCCTGAATTCCTGGGGTAGGCGACGCGTGCGACGGCGGTCCTCGGGGTGGCGTCCGATCATCAGCAGGTGGAGCGACGAGGCGGAAAATTCAAGATCTTGTTTTGAATCTCAGTTCGACGTCGGCCTGAAGAAGTTTAAAGAAAAGGCAACGTTTTATTTCATTACTAATTTAATTAATTACACATTAACTATTAAACGCGTTAAAATCCATATCTATTCCATAAAAGGTCGAAATCGTGCAAAACTGGATCCGTTGCAATCGTGGGGACAAGAGCTTCACAACAAGACTAACTGGGTCCAATTTGGAGCTCGTTTGAATTTGGGGCAAATTCAAACCCGAACGGTACCAGAATCGCCAATTAAAGAATGACGGAGTGGAAACCAAAGTGAGAACTCCTTCTCACTCAAACTATTTTACAGTTAAATATATTCTAAGTTGCAGTCGGGGCTTAGTAGCTCCATACACTACTTTTTGTACAAACCATGGATGATTTGTGTGATATAATTGAGATTGTGATTTTGAAATGTTTGATACGATAGAAAAATAATTATAAAATTATTGTGATGAATAAAATGGACAAAATATTCATTTATATATACTGAACAGTGAAAATTGTCTAGTTAGAAAAATAATTCAAATCGAATTAAAATTGGTTAAATTTGTTAACCAATAATTTATTGTTTAGCTAGATAAATAATTGAGACCGAATTAGAACTGGTTAAATTTATTAACTAGTAATTTATTTAAATTGATTCTTGTTGGTTGAAAAACCCACACGAGTCATGGGATGATATTGTTTTACACATCTCCCTGCTATGCTGTTCGTATGTTAATCGGCCGATTAACAAACGAGATAGGCGTTTGAAAATTATCTAAAGCTTATATAAAAATAAAATGCACACTGGATGTCATTAAGGATGTTGGTAGTTGTTTAGAACCATCGTTAGATGTTTACGATGTATGTAATCCATACAAAATTATTTATGTAGATATTGGTTGTGATTTTATTCTAATCCGGAATTAATACAAATATTTTTATAAAATAATATTCAATGAAGACTTAAAGCTAATTTGATGTCCGATTTTGGATGGACACAGAAATATAAATAAATGAAGCCGAGTTGGGTAGAAATCGCTATTTTGATTCGAACAGATTTTATATCGATTTATTCATTTTTAAAAGGAATATTGAAAATGTTGGATTTCAAAATATTACATTTTGAAAATATTATCGTTTTGAAATGGTAAGAGGTTTAATTTATATTGGTAATGAAAGTAAATGATAACCGATTTCCAATGAATTAAATATTAAACAAATAGTATAAAAGGATTTTTAAAACCATAATTTTCTAAAAATCTGATTCGCTGGAAAAATAGCGTCGTTGTCTCTCGACGAAATGCGGATATTGCTCAATTTTAAATCCCTTTCGATCTCTCAAGATAATTAATGAAATTCGAAAATTCCAAAAGAAAAATTGAAGAGTTTCTCTAGGGCTTTGAATCTAGACCGGTTTGATCATCTCTGGTGGAGTATTGGGATCGGAATTTGGGCTCAAAGGGCTCACCGTCGAGCTCGACTTCCGCCACCATATGACGATCGAGTTCGCCTGAACTCCTAGGGTAGGCGACGCATGCGAGGATGGTCCTCGGGGTGGCGTCCGATCATCAGCAGGTGGAGCAATGAGGCGGAAAATTCAAGACCTAGTTTCGAAGCTCAGTTCGACGTCGACCTGAAGAAGTTTAAAGAAAATGCAACATTTTATTTCATTACTATTTCAATTAATTACACATTTAACTATCAAATGCGTTAAATATCTATTCCATACGAGGTCGGAATTGCGCAAAACTAGATCCGTTGCGATCGTGGGGACCAGAGCTTCATGACAAGACTAACTGGATCCAATTTGGAGCTCGTTTGAATTTGGGGAAAATTCAAACCCGAACGGTGCCAGAATCGCCAGTTAAAGAATGACGGAGTGGAAACCAAAGTGAGAACTCCTTCTCACTCAAACTATTTTACAGTTAAATATATCCTAGGTTGCAGACAGAGCTTAGTAGCTCCACATACTACTTTTTGTATAAACGATGGATGATTTGTGTGATATGATTGAGACTGTGATTCTGAAATGTTTGATACGATAGAAAAATAATTATAAAATTATTGTGATGAATAAAATGGACAAAATATTCATTTATATATATTGAACAGTGAAAATTACCTAGTTAGAAAAATAATTCAAAACGAATTAAAATTAGTTAAATTTATTAACCAATAATTTATTGTTTAGCTAGATAAATAATTCAGACCGAATTAGAACTTGTTAAATTTATTAACCAGTAATTTATTTAAATTGATTGTTGTTGGTTGAAAACCCCGCATGGGTCATGGGATGATATTGTTTTACACAGCTCCCTAGTATGTTGTTTGTATGTTAATCGACCGATTAACAGAAGAGATAGGCATCAGAAAATTATCTGAAGCTTATATAAAAATAAAATGCACATTGGATGTCATTTTGGATGTTGATAGTTATTTAGAACTATCGTTGGATGTTTACGATGTATGTAATCAATATAAATTTATTTATATGGATATTGGTTGTGATTTTATTCGAATCCAAAATTAATACGAATATTTTTATAAAATAATATTCAATGAAGATTTAAAGCTAATTTTGACGTCCGATTTTGGATGGACACAGAAATTTAAATAAGTGAAGTCGAGTTGGGTAGAAATCGCTATTTTGATTCGATGAATTTTATATTGATTTATTCATTTTTAAAATGAATATTGAAAAATTGGATTTCAAAATATTACATTTTGAAAATATTATCGTCAGGAAATGATAAGAGGTTTAATTTATATTGGTAATGAAAGTGAAATCGTTTTAAAACGAATTTATTAAAGTTTTATAAAATACGTTTTAAATGGAAATCAAAAATAGATATAATATATTATATAAATATATTTATTTAAATGGTTTGAATAGAACACGCAGCGCCGCGACTGTTTGCAAATTTCAACCGTTGACTTTGAATGGACTTAACGAGAGATCCGACCGTCGGATTCTCCTGAAACCGGAACCTTTGGGTTCGTATCGGAAAGGGCTTTCCAATGAATATAAGTGATTTGAAATCTAACGGTTAGATTTTTAAATATGTCCAAACCAGTTTTGGAAAAGGTCGTAATGGATGCAGTTCGATGACCGTATATGGAAATCGACTGAAATGGCGATATTAAAATTAAAAAAAAAATGGAAAAATTGTGTAAAATCATAATATATGATTTAGAAAGATTTTTGGATGAAAAATTCCATATTTGAAAAGATAAAAGATATTTTTATCAGAATGAACTAATTATTAACTAGAATGATAATCCAATATTTTTAAATAAATAAATTGGATTTGAGAATGGTTTTTGGGATAACCAGGATTTTCCAATGAATAAATTGGAATGGATTTGAATGGAAATAATCTTCAGAATATTTCGATACTGGATTCCGTGATTATACGGATATGGTTATGGGAATTTGAAAGATACATATATCGTTATTCACAATACGATATCCGTTGGTTTTAGAATTTGATATTGAATATAAGCCGATATATTTCTATTTAGAGCCTTGTATTTAATATCAAATTGGATTTTGGGTTTTTCGTGATTGGTGTCTTCAATAACACTATTCTTTAACCCAGTTGAAAAAGGAATGAATCTTTTAATTAAGATTAATGAAGTTTTCCAATTAATACCTATAAATTGGATTTAAAATGGAAGTTGTTTTTGGGTTGATCGTGAAAAATCTTTTAAAGGACATTTGTTCTTAAAACCCAATTAACAGTGAAGATATAGTTTGAGATTTAATGGAGATTTTCCAAAATAAAGTTTTCCAATTTAATAGATTAAATTGGAATTGAATGGAATTCGATTTAATAATCGAGGTAAACTTCTGTAAAGGAAGACCGTTAATATATATGGAATTTAAAAGGCTTTGTTGTTATTCCATTTATATTACTAGTATGATACGGAAATTTATATAATTATATATTGATCGGTTTTCCGTGAAGATTCCATATTGAATGGAAGATGATTTGGGTTTATCGCGAACTGTGTTTTAAATGACATTGGTTCTTTTACCCAGTTACAGATAGGAATAATTCCCTAAAGTTGAATAATCGTTAAGTAATGATTTTTGATATTAAAACTGAAATAGAGTTTCAAAAAATCTTTATTTAGATTGAAATAAGAATAAAATGATTAAATTTATCGAATTCATGAAATGATCGAGAATGGAGTATCACTAGTATTACTCCAGTCGATAGTTAAATATTTAATTAGATTTGAAATGTGAAATGGTAATTAATATTACCGATAACACAGAGAGTGTTAGATATGGAGTACTACAAGTTTTGCTCCATGGGATGAATAGGTTGGGTTTGGATTAATAAAATGAATGATTACTTCGGTAAGGCTCGATAATCCCGACTAGTCTTATATAAACCTTAATTGGTTTGAGATTGTAAAAAGATATTATTAAATCCTTTGAAATGATATCCAAAGGAAGATTAAACAAGATGTTTAAAAGATTTTATCTTTGATAAAATTAACAGGAACCTTTCCCAAATGATATGAATATTTGAATAAAAGAATATTATGGATTGGAATGAGATGTGTGTATATTATCTTTATTTATCACCTGATTATAAAGATGCGCTAGTTATTTGGAAAGACCGGGTTTAACCCATTCTGAGTAACTGTTTGGACGATTGAAAGTCGAAGATATTGAAGACGGTGCAATACCGACAATCTTTACATCGAATGGATGCTACTGATGCTCTTGACCGGAGTTGCTGCCTTGAAGGGGTTATAGTGGTAGTTGTCCAGGCGTACTTGTTGATTGTTCAGATATGCGAAGACCTCTCTCCTGTATTGGACATATGGGACAAGGAATAAGGTGCCTCTGGTTTCGTTCAGACCCAGAATGGACTTATATATGGATTGTGTGTCTGACATTCGATTTCATTCTGTGATGATTGATTTCTATTAAATATATATATATATCTGTTTGGTGGTGGAGAATTTATTCTTTGCTTAACACCCTTCTCTGAGACGTACGAGCTTGGAGGTCATATATATTGATAAACATCAATCGCATGGTGTGGATTGTCAGTGTGGCTTGCTAAGATGCAATGATCAAGGCTTTTTTGAAAAGCCGAGTCTTGTGGATGATGATCAAAGCACCACTTTAATTAGCATAGCTTTGTGCTGTAGCATTAATTCGTAAGCCTCACACCTCGGTATGAGTCAAAAAGGGATCGTGACTACGGGGAGAATATGATGTTCCTTTCTAGCTAGAAGTGGTGTCATGGTATGGAGCCCACACATTTTTACTTATGTGGATGATGGAATGTGGCGCCTCGGACATTGGGTCTTATGGCTCAGAGAAATAGTTATGATAGGACCGGGAAACGTGTGTTCAGGAGTAACTAATCCTCAAATGTAAGAGAAGACCGGCCCTGAAGATCCAAGGGTTCACTACGGGGGATCCTAAGGCATTTACTAGAGTGTCTCGATTCAGAAGGGGCCATCCCTAGCCTTGACTCATGATGAAATCCAATTTCCAATACGCGACTTTCAGTTTTAGTTGTAAACCTATATGGCGACATGATATATGGTATCCATGCCATTATGATTGATTCATTTATATTCGAAGTTGATTTCTTCACTATGCACTTGTAGTATTATCAAATGATTTGTTTTAAAACGTACCAAGCATGTTTGGCTATTATAAAGTAAAACTCTATCCTCCGGCTTGCGTTGCATTGTATGATGGGGCATGAGTCTTATAATAGCTTCATTTTTCGTAAAGCAATGCGTTGTTTATAAATTGTTTTATGGTATTCGTGGGAGGAAACCCGTTTCGTGTTATACGGTGTGGTCCCTTGATTTACCCCACTTTAAAAATCAAGTTTAATAACTGTTTTAGTTCTCACACCAGTCCCATGACTGACTCGGAGTTTATTGTTTTAACCTAAACTCGGGGTGCCCATATTTTCCACACGAGCAGCTAGTAGTTTTGGTTTTGCAGATTTCTATTTCACAGGATCCTGGTTTACAGCTGGAGCTATATTCAGGAAGCTTTGTACCCGTGTATTATTTTTAGTTGTGCTAGTTGTTGTATTTTCCACTACGCTTTGTATTTATACATTTTATTTCCGCTGCTATGTATTTTAAATCCCTGATATTTTACGTGGTGTAATATTATTCATTTATACTCTAATATTCTTGTACTTTGATGTAAATTGTTGTAATGGAAATGAAATGTTCTACTGTTTGTGTTCCGATGTATCGTGTTCTCAACTCAATCCGGGCTTTCCCATACAGGGAAGTTTGGGTCGTTTCAGTTTGGTATCAGAGCTTTTGTTTACAAAGCTCGAGAACAAGGCACGTTAGAACCGAACGAAATAATTCATCAGAGATAGGATTAGTAATATCCTATAAGAATGACTCGCTAGAGATTTGTTAGTAATACCCTAGAATGAGTTCGACGAGTATAATTTACAATAAAAACAAATTTAGTTTTGAAATTTAAATCTTATTATTCGTATTTGATTATTTTATTTTAAATTAATTTTGGACTATCGAGTAGTAGTAGATTTTTCATTTACGCCTAGCTAGCATATTTTCGAAGCCTCAAATATACTAGATTGATATCGAATCACACTTTAGTCGCTCGAAGATGATCCTGGTGATTAATCGATTATCATCAGCATTTGTGTTCGAGTTACAAAAGTGGGGTATCTATATATTTCCAATGGATTAGTGTGAGAACCAAAACATAGTAGGGTTTATTGTTGTGATTTGGCATTGAAATTGCATTTTTAAGTATATATAAAAGTTATCGATTTGGAAATTTATTCAACAAATTGATTGTTGGATGTGATGTGTGATTATTAGTATAACTAATAAGAATATTGGAATAACAAATCCAATAAGAGAATGAGAGGTAAAATTTTAGCCAAATCGAATCAATTATTGAACCGAAATGAAAATTGATTGGAATAGAAGACATGTACATATAAATGTGTGAGCTGGTCATAACATGGAAGCTAAGAAGAGGAATAAAATTGTATACCCGACAAATATGTGCATAATTACTGTATTTATTGGGTTTTGATGATTTTATGAACCGATTGGCTTTTTCTTTTTCTTTTGATTGATGAGAGCCGTATGAGGCAAGTTGCGATTTTTCGGATGAGCCCATACAAAGAAGGTTATAGCGAAATTTTTCGAAAATTTAAGGCGTTAGCCAAATTTTTGAGAAATTAGAAAGTTCTTAGAAACTGAAAAGTTGAAGAACTCAAGCCAGAATAAAAGTTGAGTTGGTTAGTTAAACAACTTTCAGCTTCGTTCCTTTTCGAGGACGAATTTTTTTTAAGTGGCGGAGATTGTAATAACCCGGAATTTTGAAACCAATTTAAAATTTTTATTTTAGCTACTTTAATTGATTTTGAATATTTAAAATGATTTATTTTAAATAATAATGACTAGAAATTTATTTTAATCGAAGTTAGAATTTATAAATTTATAATTTATATATAACGAGCCTGAAATGGCGCGGTAGGTTGAAAATTCGATTTTAAACTTTGAATTAATATACGTGATTCAATATTTAATCAGAATTGGATAAAACCGGAAACGTTAGGATCAAATTAATCATATCTTTCTAACGAATGTAAGAAACTGAGATTTCACTTTATAAGTGATAAGTTATGACCATTTTAAAAATTGGAATAGTCGCTATGGAATTTATATATTTTTTAATTAATATATAAGCCCTTAAAAATAGATATTTTGCGAACGACCTCTGAATTCGACGAAACTACTTTTGTTGGATTCGGAATGTTAAATTATTGTCATGTTTCAATTTTCATAATTTTTGGATTTAATATATGAGCGTGGCAATTTAAAGGTGTTTTGAATTTCGATTTAAATTTAGGGTCCATTTGTCACAGGTCCCTATTAAGTTTCAAAATTAGGCTCACATCCGGTCCTAAACTTATTGTAAATTAGGTCCCTATTTTTCAAAAACATATAAAAAAATCACGAAAATTCATTATTAAATAAAATACGTTCACGCCAAAAATATCAGGTGGAAAAACAATCAAAACCACGTCAAAACCGAAAATAACACAAAATCAGCGAAATAACAGGTTTTTGCATCAAAAGATGCACCTGTTTGTAAATAGTTGCACACATTCATGCTAATATTTCAGTGTTGCGCCCAAACTGCAGTATAAATGCATACATGTATGCAGCTAAACTGCATTACATGCATCCTTTTATGCATATATTCAAATTTGACTTGTTTTTTCAAGCATTCGCCGTTTTCAGACATTGTTGCACACATTTATGCTCTTGTACAGAATAAATGCATGCATTCATGAGCATATTCAGAAGCCGTCGTCAGTTTTAAATTTGTTGCACACATGCATGCATATATACAGAATAGTTGCACTCATGTATGCAACTTTTCGTAACACATGAATGTCAGTTCAACTTTATATGCATACATGTATGCAGTTATTTACTAATAGTTGCATACATGTATGCGTTTATTGGTCCAGATTTTCAACAGAAATACACTATATGAATATATGCATGTATGTATGCTACTATTGTCAATAGTTGCACAGATGTATGCAACCTTTTTTTGTTTTTTCCGTGGACTGCTGTGGACATTTCCAGAATTTAGAATATATTTTTAACCTTGAAGCGCCTTTTTTTTGGGTCAAAAAAAGGAAAAACACGTAAGTGGGACAAGAAAAGGTGGAACGGATCAGTAAAGTTGGGCGACAACTTATTTTTAGGGACCGGGTTTACATACAAAGTTTGGGGGGACGTGCACTGTATTTTGAAACATTTTAGGGATGTGAGCATAATTTTCACTTAAATTTAATCGACTGGAAAAAGGCTATTTGTCAAACGGTCTTCATATTCGACGAAATTAGTTTTGTTAGGATCGTATCGCCAAACATAGCTACATTTATTTTTCGGTAATTTTTGGTGTCAATATGTGGCCCCGATAAATTGAATGTTATATTGATTTATATTTTAATTTAAAGAAAAACTGATCAAAAAAGTCGAATTGGCTTACGAAACATATTCCCTTGTGTCTGGAATGGGGGTATTTAGTTAGTGACGACAGTCATTGGGTTTGATTTGGAGTTTGGAACGATACACGAGTTATATTCGAATTTAATTGAATTAAATAATAAACAAATAGTATAAAAGGATTTTGAAAACCCTAATTTTCTAAAAATCTGATTCGCTGGAAAAATACCGTTGTCATCTCTCGACGAAATGCAGATATTGCTCTATTTTAAATCCCTTTCGATCTCTCAAGATAATGAATGAAATTCGAAAATTCCAAAAGAAAAATTGAAGAGCTTCTCTAGGGCTTTGAATCTAGACCGGTTTGATCATCTCTGGTGGAGTATTGGGATCGGAATTTTGGCTCAAAGAGCTTACCGTCGAGCTCGATTTCCGCCACCATACGACGATCGAGTTCGCCAGAACTCATGGGGCAGGCGGCGCATGTAAGGACGGTCCTCGAGGTGGCGTCCGATCATCAGCAGGTGGAGCGACGAGGCGGAAAATTCAAGACCTAGTTTTGAAGCTCAGTTCGACATTGGCCTGGAGAGGTTTAAAGAAAATGTAACGTTTTATTTGTTTACTAATTCAATTAATTACACATTTAACTATCAAACGCCTTAAATATCTATTCCATACGAGATCGGAATTGCGCAAAACTAGATCCGTTGCGATCGTGGGGACAAGAGCTTCACGACAAGACTAACTGCATCCAATTTGGAGCTCGTTTGAATTTGGGGAAAACTAAAACCCGAACGGTACCAGAATCGCCAGTTAAAGAATGACGGAGTGGAAACCAAAGTGAGAACTCCTTCTCACTCAAACTATTTTACAGTTAAATATATCCTAGGTTGCAGACAGGGCTTAGTAGCTCCACATACTACTTTTTGTATAAACGATGGATGATTTGTGTGATATGATTGAGACTGTGATTCTGAAATGTTTGATATGGTAGAAAAATAATTATAAAATTATTGTGATAAATAAAATGGACAAAATATTCATTTATATATGTTGAATAGTGAAAATTATCTAGTTAGAAAAATAATTCAAACCGAATTAAAATTGGTTAAATTTATTAACCAATAATTTATTGTTTAGCTAGATAAATAATTTAGACCGAATCAGAACTTGTTAAATTTATTAACCAGTAATTTATTTAGATTGGTTGTTGTTGGTTGAAAACCCCACACGGGTTATGGGATGATATTGTTTTACACAGCTCCCTAGTATGTTGTTCGTATGCTTATCGACTGATTAACAGACGAGATAGGCATCAGAAAATTATCTGAAGCTTATATAAAAATAAAATGCACACTGGATGTCATTTTGGATGTTGATAGGTATTTAGAACTACCGTTGGATGTTTACGATGTATGTAATCCATATAAATTTGTTTATATGGATATTGGTTGTGATTTTATTCCAATCCAGAATTAATACGAATATTTTTATAAAATAATATTCAATGAAGATTTAAAGCTAATTTTGATGTCCGATTTTGGATGGACACAGAAATACAAATAAATGAAGCTGAGTTGGGTAGAAATCGCTATTTTGATTCGAACGGATTTTATATCGATTTATTCATTTTTAAAATGAATATTGAAAAATTGGATTTCAAAATATTACATTTTGAAAATATT
Organism: Allium sativum; assembly: GCA_030737875.1. Taxonomy (NCBI): domain Eukaryota; kingdom Viridiplantae; phylum Streptophyta; class Magnoliopsida; order Asparagales; family Amaryllidaceae; genus Allium; species Allium sativum. The sequence goes on along the minus strand of CM060926.1, from coordinate 201,714,305 downwards.
ATCGTCAGGAAATGATAAGAGGTTTAATTTATATTGGCAATGAAAGTGAAATCATTTTAAAACGAATTTATTAATGTTTTAAAAAATACGTTTTAAATGGAAATTGAAAATAGATATAATATATTATATATATATATTTATTTAAATGGTTTGAATAGAACACGCAGCGCCGCGACCGTTTGCAAATTTCAACCATTGACTTTGAATGGACGTAACGGGAGATCCGACCGTCGGATTCGCCTAAAACCGGAACCGTTGGGTTCGTATCAGAAAGAGATTTCCAATGAATATAAGTGATTTGAAATCTAACGGTTAGATTTTTAAATATGTCCAAACCAGTTTTGGAAAAGGTCGCTATGGATGCAGTTCGATGACCGTATATGGAAATTGACTGAAATGGCGATTTTAAAATTATAAAAAAATGGAAAAATTGTGTAAAATCATAATAAATGATTTAGAAAGATTTTTTGATGAAAAATTCGATATTTTAAAAGATAAAAGATATTTTTATCATAATGAACTAATTATTAACTAAAATGATAATCATATATTTTTAAATAAATAAATTGGATGTGAGATTGGTTTTTGAGATAACAAGGAATTTCTAATGAATAAATTGGAATGGATATGAACGGAAATAATCTTCGGAATATTTCAATACTAGATTCCTTGATTATACGGATATGGTTATGGGAATTTGAAAGATACAGATATCGTTTTTCCTAATACGATATCCGTTGGTTTCAGAATTTGATATTGAATATAAGCCGATATATTTCTATTCATAGCCTTGTATTTAATATCAAATTGGATTTTGGGTTTGTCGTCAATGGTGTCTTCCATAACACTGTTCTTAAACCCAGTTGAAAAAGGAATGAATCTTTTAATTAAGATTAATGAAGTTTTCCAATTAATACCTATAAATTGTATTTAAAATGGAAGTTGATTTTTGGTTAATTGTGAATAATGTTTTAAAAGACATTTGTTCTTAAAACCCAATTAACAGTGAATATATGGTTTGGAATTTATAAATATTTTAATTAACATTTAATGGAGATTTTCCAAAATAAAGTTTTCCAATTTAATAGATTAAATTGGAATTGAATGGAATTCAATTTAATAATCGAGATAAACTTCTGTAAAGGAAGACCGTTAATATATATGGAATTTAAAAGGCTTTGTCGTTATTCCATTTATATAACTAGTCTGATACATAAATTTATATAAATTATATATTGATCGATTTTCCGTGAAGATTCCATATTGAATGGAAGATGATTTGGGTTTATCGTGAACAGTTTTTTAAACGACATTGGTTCTTTAACCCGGTTAAAGACAAGATTAATTCCCTATAGTTGAATAATCATTAAGTAATGATTTTTGATATTAAAATTGACATAGAGTTTTAATGAATCTTCAATTAGATTGAAATAAGAATAAGATTAGCATGGCCCATGCGCAAGGATGACACACACAAATTGAGAAAGAAGAATAAGATGATTAAATTTATCGAATTCATGAAATGATCGTGAATGGAGTATCACTAGTTTTGCTCCAGTCGATAGTTAAATCTTTAATTAGATTTGAAACGTGAAATGGTAATATTAATTACCGATAACACAGAGGGTGTTAGATATGGAGTATTACCAGTTTCGCTCCATGGGATGAATAGGTTGGGTTTGGATTAATAAAATGAATGATTACTTCGGTATGGCTCGATAATCCTGACTAGTCTTATATAAACCTTAATTGGTTTGAAATTGTAAAAAGATATTTTAAAATCCTTTGAAATGATATCCGAAGGGAGATTGAACAAGATGTTTAAAAGATTTTATCTTTGATAAAATTAACGGGAACCTTTCCCAAATGATATGAATATTTGAATAAAAGAATATTCTGGATTGGAATGAGATGTGTGTATACTATCTTTATTTATCACCTGATTATAAAGATGCGCCAGTTATTTGGAAAGACTGGGTTTAACCCATTCTGAGTAACTGTTTCGACGATTGAAAGTCGAAGATATTGAAGATGGTACAAGACCAACAATCTTCACATCGAATGGATGCTACTAATGCCATTGATCAGAGTTGATGCCTTGTAGGTGTTATAGTAGTAGTTGTATGGACGTACTTGTTTATTGTTAGGATATGTGAGGACCTCTCTCCTGTATTGGACATATAGGACGAGGAATAAGGTGCCTTCGGTTTCGTTCAGACCCAGAACCTACTTATATATGGATTGTGTGTCTGACTTTGGATTACATTCTGTGATGATTGATTTCTATTAAATATACATATATATATATATCTATTTGGTGGCGGAGAATTTATTCTTTGCTTAACACCCTTCTCTTAGACGTATGAGCTTGTAGGTTTTATATACTGATAGACAACAGTCATATGGCGTGGATTGTCAATGTGGCATGCTAAGATGCAACGATCAAGGCTTTTGTTTAAAAGAAGAGTCTTGTGGATGATGATCAAAGCACCACTTTAATTAGCATAGCTTTTTGTTGCAGCGTTAATTCGCGAGCCTCACACCTCGGTATGAGTCCAAAACGGGATCGTGACTGCGGGGAGAACATGTCGTTTCTTTCTAGCTAGAAGTGGTGTCATGGTATGGAGCCTAGAAATTTTTACTTATGTGGATGATGGAATGAGGCGCCTCGGATATTGGGTCTTATGGTTCAGAGATATAGGTCCGATAGGATCGGGAAACATGTATTTAGGAGTAACTAATCCTCAAATGTAAGGGAGGACTGGTCCAGAAGATCCTAGGGTTCACTGCGGGGGATCCTGAGGCATTTGCTAGAGTGGCTCGAAGCCATCCCTAGTCTTGACTCATGATGGAATCCAATTTCCAATACGCGACTTTCTGTTTTAGTTGTAAACCTATATGGCGACATGATATATGGTACCCATGCCGTCTATGATTGATACATTTATATTCGAAGTTGATTTCTTCACTATGCACATATAGTACTACCAAATGATTTGTTTTAAAACGTACCAAGCATATTTGGCTATTATAAGGTAAAACTTTATCCTCCGGCTTGCGTTGCACATCTGATGGGACCTAAGTCTTATAATAGCTCATTTTTCGAAAAGCACTGCGTTGTTTATAATTTTTTTTATGGTATTCTTGGGTGGAAACCCGTTCCGTGTTATACGGCATGGTCCCTTGATTTACCCCACTTTAAAAATAAAGTTTAATAACTGTTTAGTTCTCACAAAAGTCCCATGATTGACTCGATTCCTTTCCTTTGCCTTATAAAAACATTTTATGTTCTAAATTCGGAGGTATAAATAAATTCACTCTTCAAACTTGGGTCGCACGATGTTAAAATATACCTCATTTACTTTAAAGCTTACTGTTTTCTCATTTACATTCAAAATCTTGCAAATAACACTATCATATTCTCTAATAGAAATATTAAACAATTTCAACACCTTTACCGTTCCAAACTAATATCATCCCTTGATAATAGTGAAGCCGTTCAAGTTGGGTATTTTAAGTAAATTCCTTTTACTTAATTTTTTAATTATGTAAATCGTTTACTAACTCCTTTCTAGAAATTTTTTTATACAACTACATTAATAACTTAGGTTATATTCTAATAATCTATCTACTGATACTTTACCTAAAATCATTTATCTTATTATAAAACCAAATTTGTATTCTGTTACTAAATGCATTACCAGAATTCCTTATACCGATCCATTATTCAATCTCTTTTAAAATTTCCATTTCATTTATGTTCATTTTACTTAACTAGGAAAATCCTTATTAAAATCTTCATATTATCTTACTAATCTTTTTACAAACTTCCATATATAACTTGGATTTTATTATCCAATCTCTTATGAAAATCTTTTTCTGATTTCCTTGCTTATACTTTATTCAAGTATTAAGTAATACTGATAAATACGGCATAATAGCTTCACATTCTGGTTTACATTATTCCTAACACCATTCAATTTAGTTTCATTTCAAAACTCGATTACTTACTAACTAACTTCCATTTAGAAAGTTAATTATTTTCATTATTATTAATTAAATTAATAATGAATCCTGTTATTGACTGATGAAGAAAAATAATTTACGTTATCTGTAAGATTGGTTAATCACTTCATCAAATAATCTTAATGATTATCAATACAAAAATCTTTTAACTTCGTTTAATAAAAAGATAATTAATATTCAAGAAATTTCGTTAAATTGAAATAAATATTCGTTAAGTAATTCCCATTAGATTAACCAAAGATCGATCAACCTAATTATCAATTTTAATCAAATAGTTGACTTCCTTAACTTAAATATCAGTTATTTGTTAATTGGTTTCAATTTACCCTTACCCTTAGATTAAAATAATTGAAATATCGCTTAACTGTTTTACTTAAATAGTTATTTTCAAAACAATAACCCGTAAGTTAAATTCAAGCTTCTACATTTATAAACTCATTAGAATGTTTAAATTACTGTACATAATATTATATAATTATTTTTGTAAAAATCATTTATAAATATCAACTTTCTTTAAAAATTCTATTTTAGATAAAATAAAATTTAAAACTTTACTTCAGTTATAAAAATAAATTTTATAACTTAAAATATACTGGTTCGCCCAACGACGAGTTAACGACTCAAAACTGGGTTTTAAATCATTTGCTTCCAATAACTTAATCAATACTGTTTATTGATTAAAACATAACAATCGTTGATTATAAGTTCAACGATTACATCCATTAAACTATCGACTTCCAAACAGTTTATATAATCATTTGGGGTTAAATAACTCATGTGTGAAAGATATGAACAATCAATGACAAACAATTTATTTGAGGAATCCAGTCGAATCCCTCCAACCTGTTCTTCCCTGCATCACATATCATATTATAATTTATAACAACATATGAAACAATAATTTAAGCTAAAACATCCAATAGACATAAATGTAATGTCAACAATCATTGAACAAATTAATAAGCATCCAAAGGCATTCAAACATCCAATTATATATTATTATTGGTGAATTATAATTATATGAATTTAACACATCACAGCAGTCCAGAAAAGTGTGAGAATTAACTCGCCATTTATTTTGATAGTCGATTGTCACATCATTTCATGTATTTCTAAACAAGCGTTTAAAAATATATGAAATTCCAGTAGTTTCTGAATCACTCCATTCCAACTTGTGCACGTAGTGCTCATCGCCACAATTCCAACGGATCTTGTTTCGCATAATTCTGATATCGTATGAGAAAGATACACCTAAATTAAGTTTATATATTAATCGATTCTCTAATTAAACTAATTATAGATTAATTAACAATTAAGAAATAATTACCTTAACTTAACAAATTTTCCACGTCATTAGGTGGATAACGCGTTTTCTCATTCCCAGTAATCACGAGCCCGATCTTCATCTTCCTTCAGGCCATCGCGTGAACTCCATACCTTTCTTCTATCGCCGACGACGCCTGGAGCCACCAGGGATGACTTCGAACCCCACGCCAGAATCTCCACTCCACGGCGAACCACTACGCCAAGCCTCGTGACCCCATGCCTCTTCGTTCACCCAAAATCTCAAGATGATCGTGAAACGCCTTAACGACAATTTCTCTGATCACCGACCTCGTCAGACCCCACCACCACCTGGAATCGAGGCAACTCCCCTCACTCTCAACTTCCCCTTCAGGCAATTCCACCTAGTTCGCCACCGTTGATGCGCAATCGGTCAAGATCCGATCAAACTGCCAAAAACCATATGACTCTGATCTACTTGCTATAACTTCCTCCTCCTATCGTTTCAGACAAATTAACTAACAGAAAAAAAATGTCGACCAGCCTTCCCTCTTTAGCTCTTCTTCAGACCAAAGTCCTAATTCTTCACCAATCTCCTCCAAAACGCAAAAATATGAAATTTAACATCCCCGTTTAACTGCTCTTCACGACCACCATACATCACTGAACCTCACCAAATTTTAACTGGGAGTAGACATCACCAGGATCTCCAACTTTCCTGTTGGGGACAACTTCTGATTCTCAACCAATTGGGTGGAATAAATTATTTAGTGTATGTGGACTTATTTGCAAAACTGGATATGGATGAACGGGTTTGGGGTTGTGTAACAGCCCACACCTCCGTTCGTGCAAGATATTGTCCCCAACTTAGCCACCGTATAGGTATGGGGTTTTGTTACTCAAAAGGCCTCGGCGTTAGTAGGAGATGTGCTCAACTATATAAGTCCACACTTCACAAAGGCTTCCACGATATGGGACTTATATTTCACTAGAAGTAGGGGTGTTACAATCTCCCCCTACAGAGCCCAACATCCCCGTTGGCTCACGAACACTTCACCCAGGCGCTGTGGTCCACACAGGTTCCACAATTCTGGCTGGATATTGGCTCTGATACCACTGTAACAGCCCGCACCTCCATTCGCGCAAGATATTGTCCCCAACTTAGCCACCGTATAGGTGTGGGGTTTTATTCCTCAAAAGGCCTCGACGTTAGTAGGAGATGGGCTCAACTATATAAGTCCACACTTTACACAGGCTTCCACGATGTGGGACTTATATTTCACAACAAGTAGGGGTGTTACAGGTTGTGAGGCTAAAGTGAAGGTGTATATAAAGATAATTTAAATGTTATTTTATTATGATGTGACTAGCGATATTTTTTTCCGTGGCTATCGCCATTTCTGAATGTTGTTTATTTGTTCTCGTGCTCACATACAAACTCCATTCGCAATGAAAATGGACGTCATGGTATAATTTGACGTTATGGTCCTAATGAAACTTGTTTCGTCGGATTCCGAGCCCGTTTGATTAAACGACGCTCGTTCATGTCCAAACGATCGATTTATTTGTATTTTATTTTGCTGCACTCACAGAATAACTCCAATTGGCGCGAAAATTGAAATCTAGCAATAATTAGTCGTTACGTTCATAATAAAATTTGTTTCGCTGAAAACAGAGGTCGTTTGAATAAAAGCCCTTTTTAAATGTCCAATTTAAATTAAAATAAATTAATTTAAAAATACCTCAATATAATAATAATAAAATATTACATTTGGCCATACTCCATCAGAATTTCATGTACTTACAATATAAAATATTCTGGGTTGGGTTCCAAGTTAAAACGATATTAAAAATATTTTAAACCCCTTTTATTTTATATAAGTAAACGTTATAATTTACTAACGAATTCCATAGCGACTATTTGAAAATTTGGCTTGGATGTAAAACAAAATCTACAACATGAAAACTCGATATTTCTATTCCATTAGAAAAATATGGTTAATTAGATCCTAACGTTTCTTATTTCAAAGAAACCGACTTATATTGGATCCTATACGATCAATTAAAGTTCAAAATGTTATATTACGAACTATGGCGCTGCTGCAGCTTGTTTTATAATAAAATTATAAATTAGACGTTCAAACGTCGTTTAATAAACGAAATGTTAATATATTTCAAAACTAAACAACATTAAATTCTTTTAAATTGCCCGTTCACGTTATATTGCAAATTCAACCAATTCCGAACATTCCAGAATTTAAATTATTATTTTATTATTTATATTAATAAAATATTCAAAATTATTAAGTTCAAGCTAATAAAATTTTAAAACAACATTTAAAACCATTTAAAAATATTTAATCAAACGGTTTAAAATCTGGGCCGTTACATTCCTTCTCCCTTAAAAGAATTTCGTTCCCGAAATTGAAAGGAAGAAAGCTACAAACTCAGTAAATTTTAAAATTCCAATCAGTTAAAAATCTCTATTTTATACTTTCCAAACTTCTAGTTCGAACCAAACTAGTTAATTTTAAAAGAAAACTAATTCCAATTTTTTTTCAAAGATTGGAGATTTTTCTAACACCTTAAATTTTGAATTTTTTTGGCAAAGTCTCCCCTGTACGGAGGGACTTCTGCAATATTGCAGGTTCAACAAAAATATATTCATCGACCTATATAGTCGGAAAACCAAAAATCAAGTCTCAAAACCCAAATCAAAAGCCCAAAAATTTATATTTTGCGTAGGCATACCTTTTTGCGGGTGTTATTAAGCGATAAGCAGTAATCTATACTTGAGCTGGCTTAACTATTATGCAATTCCAATCAATTGGATTAAATCAACTCCAGTATTCTGTTGGATGGTTTAATGATGAATTCACTCTGCACCTGTTCTTAAACTCAGATGAAATTCATTACAATAATAATCATGCTTGTAAGATTCAAATGTCCAAGTCATCTATTCCAAATAATTTCATATTATCATTTCTTGTCAATTCCTTATGATACATGAATCCATTTTTATAAGTTGAGTTCATTTATTCAAAATTGGCTTCAACCAAATTCATTCAACTTTAAATCACCTAACAATTTCAACCATGCAATCTATTTGGATTCATTTATTTCTATTGGCTTACATTCCAATTTATTTCAATATTCAAGTTAATTCTGATTCACATTTGAAATTCTTACTTGGTTTATCCTTTTAATTTCATAACCACCAATTCAAAACGATCATCCAATCCAAACAATCCATTCAAACGAACATTCATAAATCTAATTGCCAAATCTAATTGCCCATATTCTAATAATTTAAGAAAATTATTACTTCTATTGCTTTATAAAATATATTGAGTCAAAAATAATTTAAAAATAATTTTATATCTAATTACAAATACGCGCAGTCATATATATACACTCAAACTCAATCTAGGATATTAATAACCCCATCTCTATTGAGTTATGCCACAGAGCCAAGGTTCTCGCTTAACCTTCAGCTCTGATACAAAATGTAATGACCCGACTGTTTTCGTACCCTTTGAGTCGACTAATTACACTTCTGTCCAACTCAAAGTACACACAAAAGCAGATAGTTAAGAGAAAGAAATTGGAGGGTGAGAAGTAGAAAGAAAGAAATGTTAGAATATAAGAATAAGAAGATCAGAGTCTCACAACGGAATGGACAAAATATAATATATCAACATACCTTACAAAAAGGAACTGTATATAACAACATTAGAGTATACATACATTTCAATGCAACACACAGCGGAATAATATAATACCAGCAAATATAGCTATACGTCTCGGCTCCAGCTCCTCTTCTGAAGCTCCAAGCGAAACCTAATCTGATAATGTGCTTGGTCTGACCCGAGCACATTTGATTAAAACAAAATTCACCTAGATCAGTTTGGAATACTATCAATGATAAATTCACATGGCAACAACTTGCTTAACTCTAGAAATCCTTTTTGAAAGAAAAGGATAATAGTAGGACCAGCCCACACGTAAACACAGACGGTTTTACCTTACTAGAACCCAAAACATTTTTGTTATATCAAAATCTAGTGATATTATAATAGTGTCTATTAAATCACAAATAAATAATCATCTAGTAGAAAGCTTGCATCTCATGTCTAAATATTCATTATATAATCAAAAACCGCAAGGCGCTTATTGGAGATTGGATTCCAACTATGGCAAGGTATGGGACCACCTTCCGATCAGTGTATCTCTGGAGATGAATACACTGGGGTTCAACAAGAACATCTTGCAACCCAGGCTAAACATGACTTCCCACTCATTTAGCATGAGTGTAGCGAATATATCACTACCACGGTTGGGGGCCAGCCAACTGAACCGAAAGCAAAGAAAATTAAGGGACAACCGAGGCATTTTATTTCTCCAGATCATGTAATGCTATACCCTGCTTGGGCATGACCCAACAAGCCATGCGACCTACCCGATTTCTGCCATTTCCCTGTTGATGAGGCTTGAGGTCACGATTATCTTTTTAGAATAGCACGTCCCCATTCACTTTGAATGCCACATCATCAGATCCGCCAGAAATCACTAATTGATTTCCACAAAAATACTCTGGGTATTAAGCTAAGAAAAGTTGCCTTCTCCGCCACCAAACTCGGTACGTTTGAAGAAATCAATGTTGGAAATACTCTGTTAGACATTCGTCCACACATGTAACAACCCAGAATTTTGGAACCAATTTAAAATTTTTATTTTAGCTATTTTAATGGATTTTGAATATTTAAAATGATTTATTTTAAATAATAACGACTAGAAATTTATTTTAATCGAAGCAAGAATTTATAAACTTATAATTTATATATAACGAGCCTGAAATGGCGTGGTAGGTTGAAAATTTGATTTTAAACTTTGAATTAATATACATGATTCAATATTAATCAGAATTGGATAAAACCAGAAAAACTAGGATCAAATTAATCATATCTCTCTAATGAATGTATGAAACTGAGATTTCACTTTATAAATGATAAGTTATGACCAGTTTAAAATTTGGAATAGTCGCTATGGAATTTATATATATTTTAATTAATATACAAGCCCCTGAAAATAGATATTTCACAAACGACCTACGAATATGACAAAACCACTTTTGTTGGATTCAGAATGTCAAGTTATTGTCAGGTTTCAGTTTTCATAATTTTTGGATTTAATATGTGAGAATGGAAAATTTAAATGTGTTTGGAATTTAAATTTAAATTTAATCGACTAGAAAAATGTCAGTTTTTAAACTGTCTCCAAATTCGACGAAATTAGTTTTGTTAGGACCGTATCGCCAAAACATAGCTAGATTTATTTTTCGGGAAATTTTGGAGTCAATATGTGGTCCTGACAAATTAAAATGTATGTTGAAATCAATATTGAACGTCATATTGATTTATATTTTTATTTAAAGAAAAACTGATCAAAATAGTCGAACTGGCTTATGAAACATATTCCATTGTGTTTGGAATGAGGGAATTTAGTTAAGGACGACAGTCGTTTGGTTTGATTTGGAGTTCAGAGCGATACACGAGTTATATTGGAATTTAATTGAATTAAATATCAAACAAATAGTATAAAAGGATTTTTAAAACCCTAATTTTCAAAAAATATGATTCGTTGGAAAAATAGCGCCATCGGCTCTCGACGAAAGGCGGATATTGCTGGATTTTAAATCCTTTTCGATCTCTCAAAATAATCAATGAAATTCGAAAATTCCAAAAGCAAAATTGAAGATTTTCTCGTGGGCTTTGAATCTAGACCGGTTTGATCATCTCTGGTGGAGTATTTGGATCAGAATTTGGGTTCAAAGAGCTCGTCGTCGAGCTCGATTTCCGCTACCATACGACGATCGAGTTCGTCTACGCTCCTGGGGTAGGCGACGCGTGCGACGGCGGTCCTCGGGGTGGTGTCCGATCATCAGCAGGTGGAGCGACCTTGTTTTGAAGCTCAGTTCGATGTCGGCCTAGAGAAGTTTAAAGAAAAGGTAACGTTTTATTTCGTTACTAATTTAATTTATTACACATTTAACTATCAAACACATTAAAATCCATATCTATTCCATATGAGGTCAAAATCGTGCAAAACTGGATCCGTTGCAATCGCGGGAACAAGAGCTTCACAACAAGACAAACTGGGTCCAATTTGGAGCTCATTTGAATTTGGGGCAAATTCAAACCCGAACGGTACTAAAATCGTCAATTAAATCATGACGGAGTGGAAACCAAAGTGATAACTCCTTCTCACTCAAATTATTTTACAGTTAAATATATCCTAGGTTGGAAACGGGGCTTAGTAGCTCCATACACTACTTTTTGTACAAACCATGGATGATTTGTGTGATATAATTGAGATTGTGATTCTGAAATGTTTGATGCGATAGAAAAATAATTATAAAATTATTGTGATGAATAAAATGGGCAAAATATTCATTAATATATACTGAACAGCGAAAATTGTCTAGTAAGAAAAATAATTCAAATCGAATTAAAATTGGTTAAATTTATTAACCAATAATTTATTGTTTAGCTAGGTAAATAATTCGGACCGAATTAGAACTTGTTAAATTTATTAACCAGTAATTTATTTAAATTGATTGTTGTTGGTTGAAAACCCCACACGGGTCATGGGATGATATTGTTTTACACAGCTCCCTAGTATGTTGTTCGTATGTTAATCGACCGATTAACAGACGAGATAGGCGTCAGAAAATTATCTGAAGCTTATATAAAAATAAAATGCACACTGGATGTCATTTTGGATGTTGATAGTTGTTTAGAACTATCGTTGGATGTTTACGATGTATGTAATCCATATAAATTTATTTATACGGATATTGGTTGTGATTTTATTCCAATCCGGAATTAATACGAATATTTTTATAAAATAATATTCAATGAAGATTTAAAGCTGATTTTGATGTCCGATTTTGGATGGACACAGAAATATAAATAAATGAAGCCGAGTTGGGTAGAAACCGCTATTTTGATTCGAACAGATTTTGTATCGATTTATTCATTTTTAAAGTGAATATTGAAAAATTGGATTTCGAAATATTACACTTTGAAAATATTATCGTTCTGAAATGATAAGAGAATTAATTTATGTAATGACCCGGATATTCCGTCGATTAAATTTGAATATTTAATACAGTTTTAAATATTAATTTGATAAATTAAATGCATATTTATATTAAGTTATCAGTTTAATAATAAATTTTGATTTATTATCGAATATATTAAATCATCGTAATGCGAAAATATAATTCAGTTCGAGATTTAAAACTGAATTAAATACAGTTCAGACTTCTGTTTAAATTTGAATAATAATATTAATTTATTATCGCAGAATTTATTGTTTTAAAATTTGATTTATATCAATTTAAATTAATATCTCCTACAGATGATCGAATTGGACCTCGTGACATATCCTAGTGTGTCCGGAATTGGGGTATTACCCTAGGATGGTCAGTCGTTGGGTTCGGATAGGAGTCTGAATCAAGGTGTGTTTTTATTTAAAGGATACAAATTTTTAATTTATTTAAAAACAAAATTTAAAAAAAATATGGATAAAAACAAAACACGTTTGGTCCTTGATCTCCACAACATATATGCGTTGGTGTTCAAATTAACACCACACCATTCCTTTATAAAATCGCTCTGTTGCTCTCAATTTTCCAAATCAAAATCGGAGGCCGCACTCATCCTTTCCTCAGAAAATCGAATCCGACATTTCAATTAAAAATCGAAGCCATCATCTTATTCGAAGTCGCTGCATCCCTTTCAAATTCAATTCGAAACCGCGATTGATATTGCTGGATCTCGGGAGCTCGACGCAGCACTCACGAAGGTCGGAAGCTCGACAGCGTTGGTGGAGGCACTCGCAAATTAGGGCGCGATCGAATTACTGGTGTTGGACATTCTCAGGAATTTAGGGTTGTGCGATGGATTGAGGTGACGGTCAGGAGCAGTGCGATGGAGCTGGGTTCGAGTTCTTCAGGAGGCCGACGCTGGATTTGGTGTGCGACCAAATCTGAAGCTCGAAAGTGAAAACAGGTACGGAGGGCATTGATTTGGTTGGCAAATTGAAGTGTGAATTGGAGTAAATTGTTGTTCGATGATGAACTCGATGACCAGAACTAGACTGATGACTGTACGGTGTAAATTAAGGGTTCGGTATTGGTGATAAGGCACCGCTACTTACTGTGCATTCAGAAGTAAAAGGAAATGAGGACTAAATGGAGATTTAAGGTGTAGAGAGATTTACTTGAGATGATCCATAGCTATGATTAGATGAAATTAAAATCGTATATTCGAAAAATAAAAACCATGGTGAGTAAATTTCACTTGTTGTTTAGAATTATTTTTATATCATAAAAATATATTTGTTATGCTTGTTTGAATGTGTTCTAGTTGATTTAAAAATAATATATGTTAAATATATATACGAGGGTTTTTATCGAATGGAGTCCGTCGTGGAATTCATAGTGAGGATTACATAAGCTGGAGTTAAATTTGATATCAGAATGGATCGATCTAAAACTCTGGTGAGTAAATCTCACTCTATTTTATTTAGAATTTATTCTTATCAGTTAAGAATAATTGTTTTGTTGATTGTTGGATGCTTTAAATATTTATTTATTGCTGTTAAAAATATATTAGTTATCTAGGATTGGTTGACTATTATATATATATATATATATATATATATATTGGGGTGATGATTGGTTTGATTCCCGCAGTCTCATTAGCGGATGCCCGCGGTACCATAGCGGACGATTTCCCTATTGCGCCCCACAAATATATTAGTGGATGACCTTAATATCGCGATATCCTGCCTCGAAGCAGGATGGGTATTATTATGTTGACTAATATATTTGGATGCAGGAAACAGGTTGGAGGTATCCAACTGGATCCCTCAAAAATATACTATCTATTTGTTTGTTTGCTTGATTTCATATATATTCATATATGACGTGTAAAAAATCAAATGATTGAGATTTGGATGATTTGATTGTTTTAAATATCACTGGACCTGAATATTTATTTATAAAAATATCGAAAAGGATATTTTGAGATTTAAAAGGGGATTCTATTTTTCTAAAAGAATAGAATTCGAAATTTTGAATGGACTAAAAATATGAACTTGTTTGAATATATAAAACAAGATTTATATTATAAATTTATAAGTGTTGGGATTAGATTTAATTTATAAATTTGTTTATAAATTTATAAATGTTGGGATTAGAATTGGATTTATAAACTCTGTTTATAAATTTAAATTGTTAGGTTTGAGTTGAATTTATAAACTTGGTTTATAAATTTATAATGTGGAGTTTGAATTGAATTTATAAACTTGGTTTATAAATTTAAAATATGGTATCTGAATTCAAAGAGAATTTAATTCAAATGGAGTTTAACTATGGAAATTGAATTCAAAGGGAATTAAAAATGGAAATTGAATTCAAAGGAATTAAATTAGAATTTGAATTCAAAGGAATTCAAAGGGATTTGAATAAAGAAATTCAAATAGGGAATTCAAATAGAATTTAAAAGAAGTTTGAATATTTGAATTTCAAATAGATTTAAAATGAAGTTTGAATACTTGACTTTCAAATAGAAATTCAAATGGAGTTTGAATATTTAAATTCAAGTAGAATTTAAATAAGAAAATTGAAAAGGAATTTGAATATAGAAATCCAAGTAGAATTTGAATATAGAAATTCAAATGGAGTTTGAATATTTAAATTCAAGTATGAATTTCAAATATAGAAATTGAAAAGGGATTTGAATATAGAAATTAAATTGGAATTTAAATCAAGAAGATTAAAATAGGGTATTTGAATTCAAGGATATTTGAATTCAAGGAGAATAAAATATGGTATTTGAATAAAAGAAAATCCAAATAGCATTTGAATAAAAGAATTCAAAATGGAATTTAAAACATAGGATTTGAATACAGTATTCAAATGGAATTTAAAACATAGGATTTGAATATAGTATTCAAATGGAATTTAAACCATAGGATTTGAAGATAGTATTGAAATGGAATTCGGATAAAGGATTTGAAACGCAATTCGAATAAAGGATTTGAAATGGAATTTGAATAGAATTAACTGAGTCAAAGAGGAATTAGTTAATCGAGTTTGAATTGAAGTTGAACTTTGAAAGGGTGAAGTGGATTTGTAAAAGTATATTAGAAATCGAATATAGAACTTAAATTGAAATTAGAACTCAATTAGTAAATAAGCAAGTTAAAAATATATGTGAACATGTCATGTTCAAATATAAAAGTGAAAGAGACTAAAGAGTTAATTAGCAACTAACTTAATGAATTGAGTAAAACGATCGGATATAGTTGAGTTAAATTGGACAGGTATAGACATACAGGAGACAGGTATGGGATAAGGATAATGCAGGTATATAAACTGAATGCTCGACAAAAAGGTATGTATTTAAATGGAATATGAGATTTTATGCGCCGTATCGGCTAGCCGCTTGGCTTTTCCTTTTCTTTTTGATTGGAGAAGGCCTGTATGGCAGTTTGGGGATTTTCCCGATGCTCCCGGTACAAAGGAGGTTATGGCGAATTTTTCCGGGAATTTAAGGAGTTAGAATATTTTTAAGAAAATCGGATAACTAGGATTCTATATATCAATATATATATATAGAAGCCGATAAGGAAGCAAACTTAAAAATAGAATAGTATAATCAAAAAGGAAATCTAGGAATAAAATCTAGTAAGAATAGAAAGGGAAGCGTATACGTGTTTGAAAAGTGAATAATTGGTTTGTAAGGTATTGATTATTCGAGTAAGTAGTCTTATCTGTTTTGACGTTATAAATGTTATTCAGTCAAGGTCTGAGAGGTTGATATACCCCCAACTTGATTGATTGCATTATTAACAAATAAATAGTAAGATTTCAGGCTCGAAGATCAATGTTGGATAAGAGTTAGTTGAATATAGTATTTGGGTTGTCGTAACGATGTTTTACACAACATCTGTTTTAACCCAAATAAGTGTAAGTTGGAAATAAAATGTTAAATATTTCCTAAGTATAGAAATAGACGAGATCGGAAAAGAGATAAGTAATTGGAATATTTTCCAATTATAAATAGCATATATTTTCTAAAGTTTAGAAAATAAAGGAAGGCGATATATGGAAATGTTTTCCAAATAACGTATAAGGCCAATATGGTTATTGAAAATATTTGGTTAACAAATATTGGTAAAGAAATGGAAAAGTGATTTAATTAATGGAATATTAATTAAGGGCTCAGTGATTGTTTGATAATTGGATGAACACTTGTTTTCTTCGATAGTTAAATCATCGACTATCGAAACACTTGTTTTTATTCAATAGTTAAATCACAGACTATCGAAGTTTTGACCATTTTAGCGTTGTTAATATGGAGAGACCGGTTGGATTATTATCCAAAGAACCACTCTGTATTGGCATAAGCGTTGCGAATCATATATGCCAAAGATAATTGAAGACGGAGTAAAGTGCAAGGGCTATTGTATAAGTCTTAGATAACAGTGCCTAAGATGGATGTACTGAATAGTTCCTTCGGTTCATCCTATTCCTGGGTGACTTGTATGGATGAATGTCTAACAGAGTATTTCCAGAAATGTCACCTACATTGATTTCTTCAACCGTACCAAGAGTGGAAGCGGAGAAGGAAACTTCTTTAGCTAACACGTAATGTACTGTTGTAGACGTCAATTAATGATTTTCGATGGATCTGACAATGTAAAGTGAATCTGATGTGATGATAAAGCGTAGCCTTTGGCCTCAACAACCGGGAAATGACAAAAATCGGGCAGGCAGCATGGCTATGTGTTTAGCTCCCATAAGGGTGTATTATCACCTATCTAGAGAATATTCATTTGCTTCTTTAATCTATATCAATGCTGTCCCTTATCGGGAAACGGTTGCTGATCCCAACCGTTGGTGATATACATTTGATACACTCAAGAGAAATGAGTGGTCGGTCATGTGTGGCTGAGTTACAAGATGTTCTTGTTGAACTCAAGTGTATCGTTCCTAGAGTACACTGATCGGAAGGTGGTTCCATACCTTGTCATAGTTGGAAATCCATTACCCAATACGTGCTTGTGGTTTTTGATTATATACTATATATGTAGAACGTGAGATGAAAGCGTTTCTGCTAGATGATTATTATATTGTGGTTGATCGACATTATTATAATATCAAAAGGTTTTTGATATAAAGATATTTTGGATTCTCATAAGGGAAATACCCGTTCCGTTATACGGCGTGGTCTTATGAGATATCGTTTACTTGTTCAAGATGTTTTAAACTGTTTACTCATACCAGTCCCATGACTGACCCAGAGTTTATTTTGCTTTGTTCTACCTAAACTCTTGGGTGCCTAAATTTGTATGGGCAGTCAAGTAGTTCAGGATTTGACAGATCTATCTAAAGGAGCTTGGAGTAGGAGGCTTCAGCGTTAGTTATATATAGTTTTGTTCCGCTGTGTTATAAGTTGTACTCTGATAGTAATACTCTAATAAGTGTATGTTATACAGTTAAAATTTTGTATTTCAAAAGTTATGACATATTATATTTTGTTCCACTACGATGTGAGATTCTGTGTTGTTATTTCTGTTCTTCTTCTACCTTTTTCTTCTAAAAAAATGATTCGTATTTTCGTGATATTTGGGTTGGATGTATGATGTATATAGTCAACTCCGATGTTACGGATTTTTGGGTCGTTACAGTTGGTATCAGAGCTTAGGTTGAGTGAATACCTAGGCTTGTTGGAATGTTCTCATTAGAGAGAGGGTCAGTAGCACCCTAGAATGAGTTGAGTGTATATATATACGACAGAGCGTATTTGTTATTTGATATAAAAACTATTTTATATTGTGTCGACTAGTCTGTTGAGTGGATTATGAATTCCGATCGAATCGTGGGACGCCACGACGTCGATAGGAGTTTATAAACACTTGAACAGAAGATTGGACACGATATTGTTTTAAATGGTTGAGTTGATTGTTAGGATTATAATCGAATAAGATTATAAGAACTGAAATGGTTATATATAACCAAATGGAATTTGTATATGATTAAAAATATATAAAAATATCGTGAAACGATAATTGAGATTTAATGGAAAATTCTATTTTTCTAAAAATAGAATTTGAATTTCGAATGAGCTGAGAAATATTAACTTGTTTGAATAATAAGACAAGTATAGAAATTTATAAACGAAGTTTATAAATTAAATAAACAGGGAAGTATAGAAATTTATAAACGAAGTTTATAAATTAAATAAACAGACAAGTAAAGAAATTTGTAAACGAAGTTTATAAATTAAAATGATCAGGGGAGTGAAGTGATATGTTTTTGAAGTGAAATGAATTATCATTGAATAAATTCAGGAAATATAAATACAAGTGTGAATTTGTAAAGGGAAATTTATTTTTCTAAAGTAAAATATTTATTTCAAAATGAAGTTGAAATCGAGACTTGTTTTAATATATAAACAAGTAATATAAGGCAACGTTTACAAAGAAAGGTGAAAAACCATAAATTGGATAATATGGATATTAGAAATCCAAATGGAATTTAAATAAAGGGAATTCAAATTCAAAATTTGAATACAGAAATTTAAATATAGAATTTGAATATAGAAATTCAAATAGAGTTTGAATATTTAAATTCAACAGGAAATTTAAATATAGAATTTGAATATAGAAATTCAAATAGAGTTTGAATATTTAAATTCAACTGGGAATTTAAATATAGAATTTGAATATAGAAATTCAAATAGAGTTTGAATATTTAAATTCAACAGGAAATTTAAATATAGAATTTGAATATAGAAATTCAAATAGAGTTTGAATATTTAAATTCAACAGGGAATTTAAATATAGAATTTGAATATAGAAATTCAAATAGAGTTTGAATATTTAAATTCAAAAGGGAATTTGAATATAGAATTTGAATAATAGTAAAGGAAATAGAATTTGAATAATAGAAAAGGAAATAGAAGTGAAATGGACTTTAAATATAAGAAAGGAAATAGAAGTGAAATGGAGTTTAAATATAGAATTCAAACCAGAATTCAGAATTTAAAATCCTGGGAGTTTGGAAATATTTTTCTAAATGAATATCAAGTAATATAGCACTGAACTCACTTTAGTGACTGGGAAATAATTCTGATGATAATTGCAACATCATCAGTGTTCATTTTCGAGTTCTAAGTGATGAATTGCTACCTTAGAATTTTTTTTGAAGGAAATTTGTTTGAAGGAAAACAAATTGATTTGAAAATCCAAATGTTTTGAATTTGGGATAGAAATAAGTGAGTATATTTAAGTGATTTCAAAAAAAGGATTTGAAATAAAAATCCTGGGAATTTGAATTCTGGAATTAAAATTTAACTTGAGTAAGTTAAATGGACCAAAGTGAATAAATTGATCAGAATCAATTTAAATAAAATCGGAATACATATGAATGGAATATGAATTGAATGCGAATAACTTTATTGCAAATCATTCAGATTAATGGATTAAAAGGGATAAATTGAATTAGAATCAAATTTGTAGAAAATATAAAATGTCGAGTATCAGCATAAGTAAGATTTTGAAAAGTTAATGGGTTGGTAGCGCTTTTCCTACTTTAGCAATTTCGAGGACGAAATTATTTTAAGTGGGGAAGAATGTAATGACCCGGATATTCCGTCGGTTAAATTTGAATATTTAATACGATTTTAAATATTAATTTGATAAATTAAATGAATATTTATATTAAGTTATCAGTTTAATAGTAAATTTTGATTTAATATCGAATATATTAAATCATCGTAATGCGAAAATATAATTCAGTTCGAGATTTAAAACTGAATTAAATACAGTTTAGACTTCTGTTTAAATTCGAATAATAATATTAATTTATTATTGAAAAATTTATTGTTTTAAAATTTGATTTATATTAATTTAAATTAATATCTTCTACAGATGATCGAATTGGACTTCGTGACCTATCCCAGTGTGTCCGGAATAGGGGTATTACACTAGGATGGTCAGTCGTTGGGTTCAAAAAGGAGTTCTGAATCAAGGTGTGTTTTTATTTAAAGGATACGGATTTTTAATTAATTTAAAAACAAAATTTAAAAAAAAATATGGATAAAAACAAAACACGTTTGGTCCTTGATCTCCACAACATATATGCGTTGGTGTTCAAATTAACACCACACCATTCCTTTCTAAAATCGCTCATTTCCTCTCAATTTTTCAAATCAGAATCGGAGGCCGCACTCATCCTTTCCTCAGAAAATCGAATCCGACATTTCAATTAAAAATCGAAGCCATCATCTTATTCGAAGTCACGGCCTCCATTTCAAATTCAATTCGAAACCGCGATTGATATTGCTGGATCTCGGGAGCTCGACACAGCACTCACGAAGGCCGGAAGCTCGACAGCGTTGGTGGAGGCACTCGCAAATAAGGGCGCGATCGAATTACTGGTGTTGGACATTCTCAGCAATTTAGGGTTGTGCGATGGATTGAGGTGACGGTCAGGAGCAGTGTGATGGAGCTGGGTTCGAGTTCTTCAGGAGGCCGACGCTGGATTTGGTGCGCGACAAAATCTGAAGCTCGAAAGTGAAAACAGGTACGGAGGGCATTGATTTGGTTGGCGAATTGAAGTGTGAATTGGAATAAATTGTTGTTCGGTGATGAACTTGATGACCAGAACTAGACTGATGACGGTACGGTGTAAATTAAGGGTTCTGTATTGGTGATAAGGCACCGCTATTTACTGTGTATTCAGAAGTAAAAGGAAGTGAGGACTAAATGGAGATTTAAGGTGCAGAGAGATTTACTTGAGATGATCTGTAGCTGTGATGAGATGAAATTAAAATCGTATATTCGGAAAATAAAAACCTTGGTGAGTAAATCTCACCTGTTGTTTAGAATTATTTTTATATCGTAAAAATATATTTGTTATGCTTGTTTGAATGTGTTCTAGTTGATTTAAAAATAATATATGTTAAATATATATATACGAGGGTTTTTATCGATTGGAGTCCGTCGTGGAATTCATAGTGAGGATTACATAAGCTGGAGTTAAATTTGATATCAGATGGATCGATCTAAAATTCTGGTGAGTAAATCTCACTCTGTTTTATTTAGAATTTATTCTTATCAGTTAAGAATAATTGTTTTGTTGATTGTTGGATGCTTTAAAAATTTATTTATTGCTGTTAAAAATATATTAGTTATCTAGGATTGGTTGACTATTATATATATATTGGGGTGATGATTGGTTTGATTCCCGCAGTCTCATTAGCGGATGCCCGCGGTACCATAGCGGATGATTTCCCTATTGCGCCCCACAAATATATTAGTGGATGACCTTCATACCGCGACATCCTGCCTCGAAGCAGGATGGGTATTATTATGTTGACTAATATATTTGGATGCAGGAAACAGGTTTGAGGGATCCAACTGGATCCCTCTAAAATATACTATCTGTTTGTTTGTTTGCTTGATTTCATATATATTCATATATGACGTGTAAAAAATCAAATGATTGAGAATTGGATGATTTGATTGTTTTAAATATCATTGGACCTGAATATTTATTTATAGAAATATCGAAAAGGTTATTTTGAGATTTAAAAGGGGATTCTATTTTTCTAAAAGAATAGAATTCGAAATTTTGAATGGACTGAAATTATGAACTTGTTTGAATATATAAAACAAGATTTATATTATAAATTTATAAGTGTTGGGATTAGATTGAATTTATAAATTTGTTTATAAATTCATAAATGTTGGGATTAGAATTCGATTTATAAACTCTGTTTATAAATTTAAATTGTTAGGTTTGAATTGAATTTATAAACTTGGTTTATAAATTTATAATGTGGAGTTTGAATTGAATTTATAAACTTGGTTTATAAATTTAAAATATGGTATCTGAATTCAAAGAGAATTTAATTCAAATGGAGTTTAACTATGGAAAATGAATTCAAAGGGAATTAAAAATGGAAATTGAATTCAAAGGAATTAAATTAGAATTTGAATTCAATGGAATTCAAATGGATTTGAATAAAGAAATTCAAATAGGGAATTCAAATAGAATTTAAAAGAAGGTTTAATATTTGAATTTCAAATAGATTTAAAATGAAGTTTGAATACTTGACTTTCAAATAGAAATTTAAATGGAGTTTGAACATTTAAATTCAAGTAGAATTTAAATAAGAAAATTGAAAAGGAATTTGAATATAGAAATTCAAGTAGAATTTGAATATAGAAATTCAAATGGGGTTTGAATATTTAAATTCAAGTATGAATTTGAAATATAGAAATTGAAAAGGGATTTGAATATAGAAATTAAAGGGGAATTTGTAACGACCCGGATTTTTGGCCGTTGAATTCTGAATATTTAAATTTGTTTTAAAATTTTTTAATTGAATTACATATAGGAATTTATTGATTAAAAACGAAGTTTGAACGTTAATTTATAATATAATTATAAAACGAGCTCGAAATCGCGCGGCAGTTCGTAATATAGAGTTTTGAACTTCAACTGAGGATACAGGATCCGATATAAGTCGGATTTCTGTGAAACAAGACACGTTGGGACCGTATTGATTATAATTTTCTTATGAAAGAGAAAATTCTAGATTTCGTGTTATAATTTGTTAGTTATGGTCAAACCAAATTTTGAAATAGTCGCTGTGGAAAATCGTTATTTAAATTATACGTGTTAAAATAGCCGTTTTGCAAACGGACTCAGATTTTGATGAAATCAGTTTCATTGGGACCGTATCGTTAAATTATTGTACGGTGGTGAGTGGCGTGGAAAACCAATGTCGTATGTAACCACGGTAGCCGTAAACGCTCGTTCAGTGCAATTAAATTAATTCAACTGAATAAAGGGATATTAGAGTGTAACTTGAACAGACGATCAAATCAGGCCACGAAACCAGTTCCGGTGAATTCGTAGCATCGGATATAGTCAGGGTAGGTATATAGTTTGTTATTTTTAGAGATCGGCAAATTTGGTGTTCAGAAGGGCAGTGCGGTACGCGCCAAAAACAGCCTACCGGGGCAACAGTCTCAGAATGCGACGAAACTAGTGCCATTGGGTTCGTATCGAAAAATTATTGTCGATGTTCGCAGTTTCGAGTTGTTTCGATTTATCTGGTGATCGTGGTAAATTAAAATGTGAGTTCATTTCTGGTTTTATAAGGGAATTTTTTCCAAACGATGTCAGAATTCGATGAAACTTGTCCCATTGGGTTCAGAATACCTTTTTACACCAAGATTAGCTTTGTAATTAGTAAACGGACTGTTCATTCATATGACTATTCGTTCATTTCTAGTCAAAGATTTCGAAAGGAAAATATCTTAGGCAAAATCTTTTGCATAAACTATCCTGATGAGACCTTGTAAACTCTGAATAGACCATCCGCATGCAAAGTCTCCTATACGTCCTTGGCATGTTCACATATACAAATACATTGAGATGAACCGAAAACTATAGTCAAACATGTTAGCTGACATGACAAAAGCCCATGCGTCCACTACCCTGTTTCACTCGTCACACATGTTCCTGTATCTTGTAAACTCACGACTCCTGAACGCCGAACTCGCAACCAAACTAAATTGGGATGCAGGCAAACGCTTTATCAAAATAAAATAAAATATAAACAATGTGCTAACCACGTAAACGCAAGGACCAAGGAACCGTGTACTCCAAGCCGTTGACACACCGTGCATAGCACGCTTTCAAAGCCGTGCACACCACGCTTTACAAATCTCTATACAAAACAAGCTGACCCTTTCCTCATTTTCTTCTGCTGAACTAAACTTCTTCACTCAAAAACAAATCGCACCATTCAAATTCAATATTAAATCGAGGAAAAAAATCCTAAATTCATAAAACAACCTTCTTTGAACTCGGGAAGTTGAAGCCTTCTTTCCAGTGTGCTATTCGAATGACTCGACATCCTTTCCATCGCTCAAAAATAAGCAATGAATTAGGGTTGGGTTATTGGGGTCGTGGGTGGTCCGCGAGGCACTGGTGCAAGCGAGGTGGGTCTCAAGTGGTGGTTTGGTCGGAGTTGTGTTGAAGGTGGGCGAAGTGTTTTAGGCTAACAGCGGGGACACAGTTTGATGATCCGCTGGGTGATGAAGTGAGGCTGCGCTCCGGTTACTTAGAAGAAGGAGCGTTGATAGGGTGCAGCCATCGCCTGTATTGGTCTCATGAAAATGGGAAGATGTTAAAACTGGGAAGAGCAAAATTTTGTTTCGAAGAAGTATGGGAATTAGTGGGGAAGTAGTGGCGGTGTCTGTATGAAGGAGCGAGGTGGTGTTGTCTTGACTATTGGGTGAAGTGTAGAGTGTTATTGCTGATGATGTAGCAGTGAAGTGATTTGGTGTTGAGGGTAGTTGAAGGGGACGATAGTAAGAAATGGGGATGGTAATTAGTGAAGAGGGAAATAACTGGAAATGGTGACTCTGGCATGGGTGAGCACGATGGGCGTGATATGCTATCGCGTTGAACTTGATGTATAGACGGCATGCCTCAATGTCTGATACTGTTGACAACGTAAGAATTGAAGTTGTGCTCTATTTGCCTGATTGCGGGAGACTAAGCCATGCAATTGAAACTTTGCACCTGGAATATGCATAGCTTGCATTGGATCCTTGTTGGATATGGTTCCCGTTTGCAAGTGGTGAACAAGACTTGCTATACGATATGCTGAGGAAGCTTGTGTGATCTTATATTGTTAAGATTATCGGTCAGTTTGCAAGTAGCATGGGGGCTGGAAGGTGAGTTAGGCATGGGGATTAGCTTAATCAAATGACGAATCACGAGAAACTAAATCATTTTGGAATCGTGGCGACAAAATCTATATCATGGAACTGATGTGTCCAAGGACAAAGCTACAAGAATTTTGTTATAAAATCAAACGCCTGTTGATTTTAAATGGGATAAAAGCAGAATCTTCAACTGCAAATCAAAGTGAGTAAACTCACTCGTTTTAAATTATTTTATAATGTGAAATGGTTGCTTGGTTGAATAGTTGATAAATTGGTTGATATAATCACATCGTTGATTGATTTTTTCATTAATGCGATATTTTTGATGTTACTAACATCTGTGGATGCAGGGAAACAGGTTGGAGGGATCCAACTGGATCCCTCAACATTTTATTTACTGTTTTATTTGATGGTGATATATGTTATGCTACATTATCCATGGTTGAATTTGTGTGTTTGGTTTACCCTAGCCTTAGGAACCTGGTATTTTAGATACCGTAAAATATCATCGAATGTGAAAAAGAAGTTTGAATTTAAAAGCAGAGTTTATTTCCAAATTAGAAATAATTTCTTTTTCATTGAGTTGGAAATGGAAACCTATTCCATTGGGTAAACCAAGAAAATGTTATAAATAAAAATATAAATTAAGTGGATCATTAACCATTGGATAAATTAAAAGGTGGGTTCAAATATGAATGTATATTTGAAAGTGAGTATCGGTTTTGAAACCAATATTTGGAAATGGATCTGAATTTAGCAAATTACAGAGGAAAGTTTAAAGAAAGATTTCCAAATGCTTAAAGTAAAAGAATAATAGTTTAAAACAAGGAAATATTTTGCAAATAAAATGTATATAAAAAAAGGATTTATAGAAAATCGAATTAAGTGGTTAGAAGAATGTATAGTTTATAAATATGTTTAAAGGAGAACTTGAATTGTTAAAATAAACAGAGTTTATAAATGAACAACGGAAGCGTGTGCGTCGCACACGGTATTTTATTCAAAACAGCAATCATATCGCTATTGTCATAAGAAATGCTTTTATAATTTTAAACAGCGATTATAACGCTGTCTTTGTAAGAAATGCTTTTATAAAACTAAACAGCGATTTTAGCGCTGTTGTTATAATGGATGTTGTAAATCTATACAGCAATTTTAGATGCTGCTGTTATAATAAATGTCTTGGTAAATCTAAATAGCAATTTTAACGCTGCCGTTATAATAACTGTTTTAATAGCAATCTTAATGCTATGATTATGATAAGTGTTCTATAATGCTAGACAGCGGTTTTAACGCTGTTGTTGAAAGCAATGTTTTATAAACTAAACATTTGAAGACAGCGATTATAACGCTACCGTTATAATCAATATTTTTATAAAGAAGGTGTGTTTGTAGATCAAATCCGAGAGTCGCGTAAGCAATGTTTGGTTTAAAGTTGTGAGCTCTGACTATTTCAAAGTTTAGAATGTCGTTCAGTTAAGGTCTGAGAGGTAATTATACCCCAACTTGACTGACTGCATTATTGACGGGGAAATGGTTAAGGCTCGATAGCAAGGGTTGGTTAGTGACATCGTTAGTTAACGAATGATTTATGATTTGAGTTATAATAACGATGTTTATAACATCAGTTAATTCAAAGGATTTGGAGATGTTTTCTAACTGGAGTAAAAGATATTTTCTCAATAAAGGAATTATATATATTGGAAATGTTTTCCAATAATCGTGAGAGAAAATAGTGCTTTGAAATAACACGAAAGATGGGAAATGGGAATTGGAAATGATAATGAAATAAAGAACTAATATAAAAAGGGCCCAGTGTTGTTTGATGCTTGATTGATAGAATTTCCATTTGGAAATAGGACCGTTGATTGTATGGATGTTTCTTTGATGGTTAAATCACCGACTATCAAAGTTTTATTTTTATATACCTCCGTTGTCAATATGGAGAGACCGGGATCAGATTTGATATCTGAAAACCACTCCATATTGGCGTAAGCGTTATGAAGCAACTTATGCTGAAGAAAATTGAAGACGGAGTTATGCAAGGGCTATCCTGTTTATGGGTTAGTGCCTTCGGTTTGTCCAGACCCAGGACAACTTGTATGGACGAGTGTCTGACAGAGTATTTCCAAAGGGGGTTACGTACGTTGATTCCTTCAAACGTACGAAGTTGGTGGCATAGAAGGGAAACTTCTTTAGCCTAACAATCTGAGTATTTTTGTGGGAATCAATTAGTGATTTCCGATGGATCTGACGATGTGGCATTCAAAGTGAATGGTGGCCAGATGTTCTGGAGGATAATTCAAACCTCAAGCCTCATCAACCCGGAATTGGACAAAAATCGGGCAGGCAGCATGGCTATGTGGGTCGCACCCATTAGGATGTATGATCACCTATCTAGAGAAATTCCTTTTGTTCTTAAATCTATCGATGCTGTCCCTTATCGGGAGGCGGTTGCTGATCCCAACCGTCGGTGGTATACATTCGATACACTCAAGCGAAATGAGTGGTCGGCAATGTGTGGGCCGGGTTGCAAGATGTTCTTGTTGAACCCAGTGTATTTGCCTCTAGAGATACACATTCGGAAGGTGGTTCCATACCTTGTCATCTTGGAAATCCAATCTCCAATAAGCGCCATGCGGTTTTTGATTCAATATTATATAGATGGAGCGTGAGATGCAAGCGTTTCGCTAGATTCTATTTATTGGTTGTAGACACTATTATAATATCACCAGATTTCGATATCAAATGTTTTGGGTTATCGTAAGGTAAAAACCATCCGTGTTTATGTGTGGATCGGTCTTACGATTATCTTTTACTTCGAAAGGATTTTGAAAGTTAAACAAATGGTTGGAGTTTACTCACACCAGTCCCATGACTGACCCAGAGTTTATTTTGTTTGTTTTCCCTAAACTCTTGGGTGCCCAAATTTGTACGGGCAGTCAAGTAGTTAGGATTTTACAGATTTACCTGGAGGAGATTGAAGCAGGAGGCTTCACCTGTCAGCTATAGACTATCATACTTTCCGCTGTGTATTTTGTTGTATCTGGAAACAGGTGTTTATAACTGTTCCAAAGATAACTGTTGTGCTCTGATGATGGTATGTATATATATACAGTTATTGTTTTATATTTCAAAAAAGTATGTTATCTAATATATTTTATTCGTTCCACTGTGAGTTTGTGATCTTCGTTTTCTCCTATTCTAATATTTCTTTCTTTCTATTTCTCATCCTCTAACTTCTTTCTAAAAATGATTCATATTTCTGTGCCATTTGGGTTGGACGTGTGGTATGATTAGTCGACTCAAATGGTAGGGATTTGCGGGTCGTTTCAGTTGGTATCAGAGCTGAAGGTTAAGTGATTACCTTGGCTCTGTGGCGTAACTCAATAGAGATGGGGTTAGTAATACCCTAGATTGGGTTTGAGTGTATATATATATGAGGGAGCGTATTTGTAGATTTGATATAAAATTGTTTTATATTGTGTTGGCTGGTTTGTTGAGTGATTTATGAATTCTGGTCGATACAGGATGTGCAACTGTATCTATAGGTGTTTCTAAACTCTCGAACAAAACAATTCGACGCAGTATTGTTTTAAAGTGGGTAAATGACATAATTTTGCCCAAAAGTTATTTTGATATAAAAGGAATAATTTATGAATTGTTATATCGATGTGTTGATTATTATTACGATCAAATGGAATTATAAGATATTGAAATGGTTATATAACCAAGATAAACTAGAATTAAATTCAAACCATAAGTTGGAATTTAAATCCCGGATATTTTGAAAATATTCCTTGAAGTATTTTAAAGGTGATATAGCATTGGTTTGAAGAGATTTTTGAATTAGAAAGGTTTAAATGGACTTGAAAGTAATTAAGCACTGAAATCACTTCAAGGGCGAGAAATAGTACTGATAATGGATCGCGACATTATCGGTATTCATTTTCAAGTTTCTGTGTGGTGGATTGCTACCATAAAAATTCGTTGATTGTAAATTGGTTTGGAAAGAACAAGTTATTTCTATAAAATCCAAGTATTTGAGTTTGCAAAAAGATTTAAACATATGTGTATAGTTATATGATTTCAAACTAATTTGAAAGAAACCTTAGGTATTCGAATTCTGAATTTAATATAAGTTAAATAGATTAAAAAGGTGGAAGTAAAATCGAATGGATTAAATTTAACTAAAGTTTAGTTAAATGAAGCGGGACAACCCTAAAGAAAACAAAATTTGTTCGAAATCCATTGAAATGGAACCTTTTTGAAATTAAATGGAAAACTTGGCCCGATAAATGGTTTATAAGGAAATGATATGAACCGGGTTATCATTGGACATATATTGAAGCATACAAAATTGTGGGAACCCTTGAAAGGAAATAAACTAGCTAAACCCAATATGCAAGAAATTTGGGTTATATACAAAATTGTATTGGATTGGAATTTATTTAAGTTAAATGGAAATTAGATTAGATTAAAAATAATTCCGAATGGAATTAAATAAACGAGAATGTTGGAATTCGAAATATTAATATGAATTCGACTTATACATGAACAAGATGAATATATATTGGGTGTTATTCGGAATTAAACCTTGATGGAAGTGAACTCAAACAAAATGAGAAGGTTGGTTTTTGGAAATAGATTTCAGTTTGGATTGGTGAATGGAAGTAAACTAATCAGAAGTTGATTAGAGAGTTACAAACTGGAAGTCGGGTTGATTTGAAACCAAGTGGAAATGATATATGTATGCTGAGCAGATATGGAATAGAAGTAAATGCAAGAGATAGAATTATGCCCGACAAAAAGGTACATGTTTACAATATTGTTTGGGTTGATGATTTTATGAGCCTATGAGGCAAGCCACTTGGCTTTTTGATTTTCTTTTGGATTGGAGAAGGCCTAGAAAGACGAGTTGTGGTTGTACCGATTGAGCCATGCAGAGGAGATGCTGCCGAAATTTTTCAGAATTTAAAGTGTTAGAAAATTTTCAGAATTTTTGAAAATGTTCATTAGTAAGAATAAATTAATATTTAATTGAAATAAATTGGCCCAGTTAAACTGAAGTTAAGAATTTGAACAAAAAGGGTTCTGGATCTAGTTAACAGGGTACGTAGCATCTTTTCCTACCTTAGCAATTTCGAGGACGAAATTATTTTAAGGGGGAAGGAATGTAACGACCCGGATTTTTGGCCGTTGAATTCTGAATATTTAAATTTGTTTTAAATTTTTTTAATTGAATTACATATAGGAATTTATTGATTAAAAACGAAGTTTGAACGTTAATTTATAATATAATTATAAAACGAGCTCGAAATCGCGCGGCAGTTCGTAATATAGAGTTTTGAACTTCAACTGAGGATACAGGATCCGATATAAGTCGGATTTCTGTGAAACAAGACACGTTGGGACCGTATTGATTATAATTTTCTTATGAAAGAGAAAAATCTAGATTTCGTGTTATAATTTGTTAGTTATGGTCAAACCAAATTTTGAAATAGTCGCTGTGGAAAATCGTTATTTAAATTATACGTGTTAAAATAGCCGTTTTGCAAACGGACTCAGATTTCGACGACATCAGTTTCATTGGGACCGTATCGTTAAATTATTGTACGGTGGTGAGTGGCATGGAAAACCGATGTCGTATGTAACCACGGTAGCCGTAAACGCTCGTTCAGTGCAATTAAATTAATTCAACTGAATAAAGGGATATTAGAGTGTAACTTGAACAGACGATTGAATCAGGCCACGAAACCAGTTCCGGTGAATTCGTAGCGTCGGATATAGTCAGGGTAGGTATATAGTTTGTTATTTTTAGAGATCGGCAAATTTGGTGTTCAGAAGGGCAGTGCGGTACGCGCCAAAAACAGCCTACCGGGGCAACAGTCTCAGAATGCGACGAAACTAGTGCCATTGGGTTCGTATCGAAAAATTATTGTCGATGTTCGCAGTTTCGAGTTGTTTCGATTTATCTGGTGATCGTGGTAAATTAAAATGTGAGTTCATTTCTGGTTTTATAAGGGAATTTTTTCGAAACGATGTCAGAATTCGATGAAACTTGTCCCATTGGGTTCAGAATACCTTTTTACACCAAGATTAGCTTTGTAATTAGTAAACGGACTGTTCATTCATATGACTATTCGTTCATTTCTAGTCAAAGATTTCGAAAGGAAAATATCTTAGGCAAAATCTTTTGCATAAACTATCCTGATGAGACCTTGTAAACTCTGAATAGACCATCCGCATGCAAAGTCTCCTATACGTCCTTGGCATGTTCACATATACAAATACATTGAGATGAACCGAAAACTATAGTCAAACATGTTAGCTGACATGACAAAAGCCCATGCGTCCACTACCCTGTTTCACTCGTCACACATGTTCCTGTATCTTGTAAACTCACGACTCCTGAACGCCGAACTCGCAACCAAACTAAATTGGGATGCAGGCAAACGCTTTATCAAAATAAAATAAAATATAAACAACGTGCTAACCACGTAAACGCAAGGACCAAGGAACCGTGTACTCCAAGCTGTTGACACACCGTGCATAGCACGCTTTCAAAGCCGTGCACACCACGCTTTACAAATCTCTATATAAAACAAGCTGACCCTTTCCTCATTTTCTTCTGCTGAACTAAACTTCTTCACTCAAAAACAAATCGCACCATTCAAATTCAATATTAAATCGAGGAAAAAAATCCTAAATTCATAAAACAACCTTCTTTGAACTCGGGAAGTTGAAGCCTTCTTTCCAGTGTGCTATTCGAATGACTCGACATCATTTCCATCGCTCAAAAATAAGCAGTGAATTAGGGTTGGGTTATTGGGGTCGTGGGTGGTCCGCGAGGCACTGGTGCAAGCGAGGTGGGTCTCAAGTGGTGGTTTGGTCGGAGTTGTGTTGAAGGTGGGCGAAGTGTTTTAGGCTAACAGCGGGGACACAGTTTGATGATCCGCTGGGTGATGAAGTGAGGTTGCGCTCCGGTTACTTAGAAGAAGGAGCGTTGATAGGGTGCAGCCATCGCCTGTACTGGTCTCATGAAAATGGGAAGATGTTAAAACTGGGAAGAGCAAAATTTTGTTTCGAAGAAGTATGGGAATTAGTGGGGAAGTAGTGGCGGTGTCTGTATGAAGGAGCGAGGTGGTGTTGTCTTGACTATTGGGTGAAGTGTAGAGTGTTATTGCTGATGATGTAGCAGTGAAGTGATTTGGTGTTGAGGGTAGTTGAAGGGGACGATAGTAAGAAATGGGGATGGTAATTAGTGAAGAGGGAAATAACTGGAAATGGTGACTCTGGCATGGGTGAGCACGATGGGCGTGATATGCTATCGCGTTGAACTTGATGTATAGACGGCATGCCTCAATGTCTGATACTGTTGACAACGTAAGAATTGAAGTTGTGCTCTATTTGCCTGATTGCGGGAGACTAAGCCATGCAATTGAAACTTTGCACCTGGAATATGCATAGCTTGCATTGGATCCTTGTTGGATATGGTTCCCGTTTGCAAGTGGTGAACAAGACTTGCTATACGATATGCTAGGGAAGCTTGTGTGATTTTATATTGTTAAGATTATCGGTCAGTTTGCAAGTAGCATGGGGGCTGGAAGGTGAGTTAGGCATGGGGATTAGCTTAATCAAATGACGAATCACGAGAAAGTAAATCATTTTGGAATCGTGGCGACAAAATCTATATCATGGAACTGATGTGTCCAAGGACAAAGCTACAAGAATTTTGTTATAAAATCAAACGCCTGTTGATTTTAAATGGGATAAAAGCAGAATCTTCAACTGCAAATCAAAGTGAGTAAACTCACTCGTTTTAAATTATTTTATAATGTGAAATGGTTGCTTGGTTGAATAGTTGATAAATTGGTTGATATAATCACATCGTTGATTGATTTTTTCATTAATGCGATATTTTTGATGTTACTAACATCTGTGGATGCAGGGAAACAGGTTGGAGGGATCCAACTGGATCCCTCAACATTTTATTTACTGTTTTATTTGATGGTGATATATGTTATGCTACATTATCCATGGTTGAATTTGTGTGTTTGGTTTACCCTGGCCTTAGGAACCTGGTATTTTAGATACCGTAAAATATCATCGAATGTGAAAAAGAAGTTTGAATTTAAAAGCAGAGTTTATTTCCAAATTAGAAATAATTTCTTTTTCATTGAGTTGGAAATGGAAACCTATTCCATTGGGTAAACCAAGAAAATGTTATAAATAAAGATATAAATTAAGTGGATCATTAACCATTGGATAAATTAAAAGGTGGGTTCAAATATGAATGTATATTTGAAAGTGAGTATCGGTTTTGAAACCAATATTTGGAAATGGATCTGAATTTAGCAAATTACAGAGGAAAGTTTAAAGAAAGATTTCCAAATGCTTAAAGTAAAAGAATAATAGTTTAAAACAAGGAAATATTTTGCAAATAAAATGTATATAAAAAAAGGATTTATAGAAAATCGAATTAAGTGGTTAGAAGAATTTATAGTTTATAAATATGTTTAAAGGAGAACTTGAATTGTTAAAATAAACAAAGTTTATAAATGAACAACGGAAGCGTGTGCGTCGCACACGGTATTTTATTCAAAACAGCAATCATATCGCTGTTGTCATAAGAAATGCTTTTATAATTTTAAACAGCAATTATAACGCTGTCTTTGTAAGAAATGCTTTTATAAAACTAAACAGCGATTTTAGCGCTGTTGTTATAATGGATGTTGTAAATCTATACAGCAATTTTAGACGCTGCTGTTATAATAAATGTCTTGGTAAATCTAAATAGCAATTTTAACGCTGCCGTTATAATAACTGTTTTAATAGCAATCTTAATGCTATGATTATGATAAGTGTTCTATAATGCTAGACAGCAGTTTTAACGCTGTTGTTGAAAGCAATGTTTTATAAACTAAACATTTGAAGACAGTGATTATAACACTACCGTTATAATCAATATTTTTATAAAGAAGGTGTGTTCGTAGATCAAATCCGAGAGTCGCGTAAGCAATGTTTGGTTTAAAGTTGTGAGCTCTGACTATTTCAAAGTTAAGAATGTCGTTCAGTTAAGGTCTGAGAGGTAATTATACCCCAACTTGACTGACTGCATTATTGACGGGGAAATGGTTAAGGCTCGATAGCAAGGGTTGGTTAGTGACATCGTTAGTTAACGAATGATTTATGATTTGAGTTATAATAACGATGTTTATAACATCAGTTAATTCAAAGGATTTGGAGATGTTTTCTAACTGGAGTAAA
Source organism: Allium sativum (assembly GCA_030737875.1). Taxonomy (NCBI): domain Eukaryota; kingdom Viridiplantae; phylum Streptophyta; class Magnoliopsida; order Asparagales; family Amaryllidaceae; genus Allium; species Allium sativum. The sequence goes on along the minus strand of CM060926.1, from coordinate 201,679,895 downwards.
AGATATTTTCTCAATAAAGAAATTATATATATTGGAAATGTTTTCCAATAATCGTGAGAGAAAATAGTGCTTTGAAAGAACACGAAAGATGGGAAATGGGAATTGGAAATGATAATGAAATAAAGAACTAATATAAAAAGGGCCCAGTGTTTTTTGATGCTTGATTGATAGAATTTCCATTTGGAAATAGGACCGTTGATTGTATGGATGTTTCTTTGATGGTTAAATCACCGACTATCAAAGTTTTATTTTTATATACCTCCGTTGTCAATATGGAGAGACCGGGATCAGATTTGATATCTGAAAACCACTCTGTATTGGCGTAAGCGTTATGAAGCAACTTATGCTGAAGAAAATTGAAGACGGAGTTATGCAAGGGCTATCCTGTTTACGGGTTAGTGCCTTCGGTTTGTCCAGACCCAGGACAACTTGTATGGACGAGTGTCTGACAGAGTATTTCCAAAGGGCGTTACGTACGTTGATTCCTTCAAACGTACGAAGTTGGTGGCATAGAAGGGAAACTTCTTTAGCCTAACAATCTGAGTATTTTTGTGGGAATCAATTAGTGATTTCCGATGGATCTGACGATGTGGCATTCAAAGTGAATGGTGGCCAGATGTTCTGGAGGATAATTCAAACCTCAAGCCTCATCAACCCGGAATTGGACAAAAATCGGGCAGGCAGCATGGCTATGTGGGTCGCACCCATTAGGATGTATGATCACCTATCTAGAGAAATTCCTTTTGTTCTTAAATCTATCGATGCTGTCCCTTATCGGGAGGCGGTTGCTGATCCCAACCGTCGGTGGTATACATTCGATACACTCAAGCGAAATGAGTGGTCGGCCATGTGTGGGCCGGGTTGCAAGATGTTCTTGTTGAACCCAGTGTATTTGCCTCTAGAGATACACGTTCGGAAGGTGGTTCCATACCTTGTCATGTTGGAAATCCAATCTCCAATAAGCGCCATGCGGTTTTTGATTCAATATTATATAGATGGAGCGTGAGATGCAAGCTTTTCGCTAGATTCTATTTATTGGTTGTAGACACTATTATAATATCACCAGATTTCGATATCAAATGTTTTGGGTTATCGTAAGGTAAAAACCATCCGTGTTTATGTGTGGATCGGTCTTACGATTAACTTTTACTTCGAAAGGATTTTGAAAGTTAACCAAATGGTTGGAGTTTACTCACACCAGTCCCATGACTGACCCAGAGTTTATTTTGTTTGTTTTCCCTAAACTCTTGGGTGCCCAAATTTGTACGGGCATTCAAGTAGTTAGGATTTTACAGATTTACCTGGAGGAGATTGAAGCAGGAGGCTTCACCTGTCAGCTATAGACTATCATACTTTCCGCTGTGTATTTTGTTGTATCTGGAAACAGGTGTTTATAACTGTTCCAAAGATAACTGTTGTGCTCTGATGATGGTATGTATATATATATACAGTTATTGTTTTATATTTCAAAAAGTATGTTATCTAATATATTTTATTCGTTCCACTGTGAGTTTGTGATCTTCGTTTTCTCCTATTCTAATATTTCTTTCTTTCTATTTCTCATCCTCTAACTTCTTTCTAAAAATGATTGGTATTTCTGTGCCATTTGGGTTGGACGTGTGGTATGATTAGTCGACTCAAAGGGTAGGGATTTGCGGGTCGTTTCAGAATTTAAATCAAGAAGATTAAAATAGGGTATTTGAATTCAAGGATATTAAAATAGGATATTTGAATTCAAGGAGAATAAAATATGGTATTTGAACAAAAGAAAATCCAAATAGCATTTGAATAAAAGAATTCAAAATGGAATTTAAAAAATAGGATTTGAATATAGTATTCAAATGGAATTTAAAACATAGGATTTGAATATAGTATTCAAATGGAATTTAAACCATAGGATTTGAATATAGTATTGAAATGAAATTCGGATAAAGGATTTGAAATGGAATTCGAATAAAGGGTTTGAAATGGAATTTGAATAGAATTAACTGAGTCAAAGAGAAATTAGTTAATCGAGTTTGAATTGAAGTTGAACTTTGAAAGGGTGAAGTGGATTTGTAAAAGTATATTCGAAATCGAATATAGAACTTAAATTGAAATTTGAACTCAATTAGTAAATAAGCAAGTTAAAAATAATGTGAACATGTCATGTTCAAATATAAAAGTGAAAGAGACTAAAGAGTTAATTAGCAACTAACTTAATGAATTGAGTAAAACGATCGGATATAGTTGAGTTAAACTGGACAGGTATAGACATACAGGAGACAGGTATGGGATAAGGATAATGCAGGTATATAAACTGAATGCTCGACAAAAAGGTATGTATTTAAATAGAATATGAAATTTTATGCGCCGTATCGGCCAGCCGCTTGGCTTTTCCTTTTCTTTTTGATTGAAGAAGGCCTGTGTGTCAGTTTGGGGATTTTCCCGATGCTCCTGGTACAAAGGAGGTTATGGCGAATTTTTCCGGGAATTTAAGGAGTTAGAATATTTTTAAGAAAATCGAATAACTATGATTCTATATATCAATATATATAGAAGTCGACAAGGAAGCAAACTTAAAAATAGAATAGTATAATCAAAAAGGAAATCTGGGAATAAAATCTAGTAAGAATAGAAAGAGAAACGTATACGTGTTTGAAAAGTGAATAATTGGTTTGTAAGGTATTGATTATTCGAGTAAGTAGTCTTATCTGTTTTGACGTTATAAATGTTATTCAGTGAAGGTCTGAGAGGTAGATATACCCCAACTTGATTGATTGCATTATTAACAAATAAATAGTAAGATTTCAGGCTCGAAGATCAATGTTGGATAAGAGTTAGTTGAATATAGTATTTGGGTTATCGTAATGATGTTTTACACAACATCTGTTTTAACCCAAATAAGTGTAAGTTGGAAATAAGATGTTGAATATTTACTAAGTATAGTAATTAACGAGATCGGAAAAGAGATAAGTAATTGGAATATTTTCCAATTATAAATAGCATATATTTTCTAAAGTTTAGAAAATAAAGGAAGGCGATATATGAAAATGTTTTCCAAATAACTTATAAGGCCAATATGGTTATTGAAAATATTTGGTTAACAAATATTGGTAAAGAAATGGAAAAGTGATTTAATTAATGGAATATTAATTAAGGGCTCAGTGATTGTTTGATAATTGGATGAACACTTATTTTCTTCGATAGTTAAATCATCGACTATCGAAACACTTGTTTTTATTCGATAGTTAAATCACAGACTGTCGAAATTTTGACCATTTTAACATTGTTAATATGGAGAGACCGGTTGGATTATTATCCAAAGAACCACTCTGTATTGGCATAAGCGTTGCGAATCATATATGCCAAAGATAATTGAAGAGGGAGTAAAGTGCAAGGGCTATTGTATAAGTCTTAGATAACAGTGCCTAAGATGGATTTACTGAATAGTGCCTTCGGTTCATCCTGTTCCTGGGTGACTTGTAGGGATGAATGTCTGACAGAGTATTTTCAGAAATGTCACGTACATTGATTTCTTCAACCGTACCAAGAGTGGAAGCGGAGAAGGAAACTTCTTTAGCTAACACGTAATGTACTTCTTTAGACGTCAATTAGTGATTTTTGATGGATCTGACAATGTGACATTCGAAGTGAATCTGATGTGATGATAAAGCGTAGCCTCTGGCCTCAACAACCGGGAAATGACAAAAATCGGGCAGGCAACATGGCTATGTGGTTAGCTCCCATTAGGGTGTATTATCACCTATCTAGAGAATATTCATTTGCTTATTTAATCTATATCAATGTTGTCCCTTATCGGGAAACGGTTGCTGATCCCAACCGTTGGTGATATACATTCGATACACTCAAGAGAAATGAGTGGTCGGTCATGTGTGGCTGAGTTACAAGATGTTCTTGTTGAACTCAAGTGTATCGTTCCTAGAGTACACTGATCGGAAGGTGGTTCCATACCTTGTCATAGTTGGAAATCCATTACCCAATACGTTCTTGCGGTTTTTGATTGTATACTATATATGTAGAACGTGAGATGAAAGCGTTTCTGCTAGATGATTATTATATTGTGGTTGATAGACATTATTATAATATCAAATGGTTTTTGATATAAAGATAATTTGGATTCTCTTAAGGGAAAAACCCGTTCCGTTATACGGCGTGGTCTTATGAGATATCGTTTACTTGTTCAAGCTGTTTTAAACTGTTTACTCATACCAGTCCCATGATTGACCCGGAGTTTATTTTGTTTTGTTCTACCTAAACTCTTGGGTGTCTAAATTTGTACGGGCAGTCAAGTAGTTCAGGATTTGACAGATCTATCTAAAGGGGCTTGGAGCAGGAGGCTTCAGTGTTAGTTCTATAGAGTTTTGTTCCGCTGTGTTGTAAGTTGTACTTTGATAGTGATACTCTGATAAGTGTATGTTATATAGTTAAAATTTTGTATTTCAAAAGTTATGACATATTATATTTTGTTCCACTACGATGTGAGATTCTGTGTTGTTATTTCTGTTCTTGTTATACCTTTTTCTTCTAAAAAAATGATTCGTATTTTCATGATATTTGGGTTGGACGTATGATGTATATAGTCAACTCCGATGTTACGGATTTTCGGGTCGTTACAATTTATATTGGTAATGGAAGTGAAATCGTTTTAAAACGAATTTATTAACGTTTCATAAAATACGTTTTAAATGGAAATCGAAAATATATATAATATATATTATATATATATATATATTTAAATGGTTTGAATAGAACGCCCAGCGCCACGATCGTTTGCGAATTTCGACCATTGAATTTGAATGGATGTAATGGGAGATCCGACCGTCGGATTCTCCTAAAACCAGAACCGGTGGGTTCGTATCGAAAAGAGCTTTCCAATGAATATAAGAGATTTGAAATATAACGATTAGATTTTTAAATATGTCCAAATCAGTTTTGGAAAAGGTCGCTATGGATGCAGTTCGATGACCGTATATGGAAATCGACTGAAATGGCGATGTTAAAATTATAAAAAAAATATATGGAAAAATTGTGTAAAATCATAATATATGATTTAGAAAGATTTTTGGATGAAAAATTCCATATTTGAAAGGATAAAAGATATTTTTATCAGAATGAACTAATTATTAACTTGAATGATAATCCAATATTTTTAAATAAATAAATTGGATTTGAGAATGGTTTTTGAGATAACCAGGATTTTCCAATGAATAAATTGGAATGGATTTGAATGGAAATAATCTTCGGAATATTTCGATACTGGATTCTGTGATTATACGGATATGGTTATGGGAATTTGAAAGATATAGATATCGATATTCCCAATACGATATCCGTTGGTTTCAGAATTTGATATTGAATATAAGCCGATATATTTCAATTCAGAGCCTTGTATTTAATATCAAATTGGATTTTGGATTTGTCGTGAATGGTGTCTTTAATAACACTGTTCTTAAACCCAGTTGAAAAAGGAATGAATCTTTTAATAAAGATTAATGAAGTTTTCCAATTAATACCTATAAATTGGATTTAAAATGGAAGTTGATTTTTGGTTGATTGTGAACAACATTTTAAAGGACATTTTTTTCTTAAAACCTAATTAACAGTGAAGATATAGTTAGGAATTTATATATCTTTTTATTAAGATTTAATGGAGATTTTCCAAAATAAATTTTCCAATTTAATAGATTAAATTGGAATTGAATGGAATTCGATTTAATAATCGAGGCAAACTTCTGTAAAGGAAGATCGTTAATATATATGGAATTTAAAAGGATTTGTTGTTATTCCATTTATATTACTAGTATGATACAGAAATTTATATCAATTATATATTGATCGGTTTTCCGTGAAGATTCCATATTGAATGGAAGATGATTTGGGTTTATCGCGAACTGTGTTTTAAATGACATTGGTTATTTAACCTAGTTAAAGATAGGATTAATTCCCTAAAGTTGAATAATCATTAAGTAATGATTTTTGATATTAAAACTGAAATAGAGTTTTAAAAAATCTTTAATTAGATTGAAATAAGAATAAGATGATTAAATTTATCGAATTCATGAAATGATCGAGAATGGAGTATCACCAGTTTTGCTCCAGTTGATAGTTAAATCTTTAATTAGATTTGAAATGTGAAATGGTAATTAATATTACCGATAAAACAGAGAGTGTTAGATATGTAGTACTACCAGTTTTGCTCCATGGGACGAATAGATAGGGTTTGGATCAATAAAATGAATGATTACTTCGGTAAGGCTCGATAATCCCGACTAGTCTTATATAAGCCTTAATTGGTTTGAAATTGTAAAAAGATATTATAAAATCCTTTGAAATGATATCCAAAAGAAGATTAAACAAGATGTTTAAAATATTTTATCTTTGATAAAATTAACGGGAACCTTTCCCAAATGATATGAATATTTGAATAAAAGAATATTCTGGATTAGAATGAGATGTGTGTATATTATCTTTATTTATCACCTGATTATAAAGATCCGCTAGTTATTTGGAAAGACCAGGTTTAACCCATTCTGAGTAACTGTTTCGACGATTGAAAGTCGAAGATATTGAAGACGGTGTAATACCGACAATCTTCACATTGAATGGATGCTACTGATGCCCTTGATCGAAGTTTCTGCCATGAAGGGGTTATAGTGGTAGTTGTCTGGGCGTACTTGTTGATTGTTCGGATATGCGAGGACCTCTCTCCTGTATTGGACATATGGGACGAGGAATAAGGTGCCTACGGTTTCGTTCAGACCTAGAACGGACTTATATATGGATTGTGTGTCTGACATTGGATTTCATTCTGTGATGATTGATTTCTATTAAATATATATATATATATATATCTGTTTGGTGGCGGAGAATTTATTCTTTGAGACGTATGAGCTTGGAGGTTATATATATTGATAGACATCCGTCGTATGGCGTGGATTGTCAATGTGGCATGCTAAGATACAATGATTAAGGCTTGTGTTGGAAAGCAGAGTCTTATGGATGATGATCAAAGCACCGCTTTAATTAGCATAGCTTCGTGCTGTAGCATTAATTCGTGAGATTCACACCTCGGTATGAGTAAAAAACGGATTGTGACTGCAGGGAGAATATGACGTTCCTTTCTAGCTAGAAGTGGTGTCATGGTATGGAGCCCAGACATTTTTACTTATGTGGATGATGGAATGTGGCACCTCGGATATTGGGTCTTATGGCTCAGAGATATATTTCCGAAAGGACTGGGAAACGTGTGTTCAATAGTAACTAATCCTCAAATGTAAGGGAGGACCGACCCTGAAGATCCCAGGGTTCACTACGGGAAATCCTGAGGTATTTGCTAGAGTGTCTCGAATCAGAAGGAGCCATCCCTAGCCTTGACTCATGATGAAATCCAATTTCCAATACGTGACTTTCGGTTTTAGTTATAAACCTATATTGCGACATGATATATGGTACCCATGCCATCTATGATTGATACATTTATATTCAAAGTTGATTTCTTCACTATGCACTTATAGTATTATTAAATGATTTGTTTTAAAAATGTACCAAGCATGTTTGGCTATTATAAGGTAAAACTATATCTTTTGGCTTGCGTTGCATTGTATGATGGGACCTGAGTCTTATAATAGCTTCATTTTTCGAAAAGCATGCTTTGTTTATAAATTGTTTTAAGATATTCTTGGGAGGAAACCCGTCTCGTGTTATACGGCATGTCCCTTGATTTACCCCACTTTAAAAATCAAGTTTAGTAATTGTTTTAGTTTTAACACCAGTCCCATGACTAACTCGGAGTTCATTGTTTTAACCTAAACTCTGGGTGCCCCTATTTTCCACACGAGCAACTAGTAGTTTTGGTTTTGTAGATTTCTATTTCACAAGATACTGCTTTACAGCTGGAGCTATATTCGGGAAGCTTTGTACCCATGTATTATTTTCAGTTGTGCTAGCTGTTGTATTTTCCACTACGCTTTGTATTTATATATTTTATTTCCGCTGCTATGTATTTTAAATCCCTGATATTTTACGTGGTGTAATATTATTCGTTTATACTCTGATATTCTTGAACTCTAATGTAAATTGTTGTAATGGAAATGAAATGTTCTACTGTTTGTGTTCCGACATGTCGTGTTCTCAACTCAATCCGGGCTTTCCCATATGGGGAAGTTTGGGCGTTTCAGTTTGGTATCAGAGCTTTTGTTTACAAAGCTCGAGAACAAGGCACGTTAGAACCGAACGAAAGAATTCATCAGAGATTGGATTAGTAATATCCTATAAGAATGACTCGTGAGGGATTGGGTTAGTAATACCCTAGAATGAGTTCGACGAGTATAATTTACAATAAAAACAAATTTAGTTTTGAAACTTAAATCTTATTATTTGTATTTGATTATTTTATTTTAAATTCATTTTGGACTATCGAGTATTAGTAGATTTTGCATTTACGCCTAGCTAGCATATTTTCGAAGCCTTAAATATATTAGATGGATATAGAATCACGCTCTAGTCGCCCGGAGGTGATCCTGGTGATTAATCGATTATCGTCAGCATTTATGTTTGAGTTTCGAAAGTGGGGTATCTATATATTTCCAATGGACTGGTGTGAGAACCAAAACTTAGTAGGGTTTATTGTTGTGATTTGGCATTGAAATTGGATTTTTAAATATATATAAAAGTTATCCGTTTGGAAATTTATTCAACAAATTGATTGTTGAATGTGATGTATGATTATTAGTATAGTTAAAATATATATTGGAATAACAAATCCAATAAGAGAATGAGAGGTAAAATTTTAGCCAAATCGAATCAATTATTGAACCGAATTGAAAATTGATCGGAATAGCATACATGTACATATATATAATGTTAGACCAAAAAATGGTCCTAACAACCAAATCGTCGTATTTTGAGCATAGGATATGAAGAAATAACTGAAAAATATAGAAAAAGCGAGACAACAAGATTTTTATAGTGGTTCGGCGTTAACGAGCCTACGTCCACTTCATATTTTCTCATTTCATTCATGGATTACAATTACAACGAGTATTGTCTCTCTCTCACTCGAATTCAATGAATAATTCCCTCTGAATTCATTGATTTTATTGTGGAAGATTGTGGTTGTTCATGGATTAGTGTCGGCCATGGCTGCCATGGATGTTGAGATGCCAAAAGGTCCCCTGAAAATGCCCTCTGGAGGTGTATTTATAGCTGTAGGAAAGCCCATTTGGTGACCAGGTCGTGGTAGGACACATGGCACCCGATCCGGGAAAGTAGGAGCAGTCATAGCCTTGAGAATAGGTCAAAATCTACATGTGTAGTAGCAGGTCCTGGTCGTGGTTCGTGGTCATGGTTCATGAGCTGGGGTGGTGAGCTGGTGATGGTCGTGGTGGTGATGGTCACGATCCAAATCGGTTAGCGTACATGATCACGATCCGAATCGGTTAGCGTACATGATCATGATCCGAATTGGTTAGCGTACATGATCACGATCCGAATCGGTTAGCATACATGATCACGATCCAAATCGGTTAGCACATATGTCCGCGATCCGACCCTGGGGGGTGGTCACGAACCGATCTTCAAAAGTGCCAAAATCCAGATTTTTCCATATTCTGCCACTTCATCCAAACGATTGATGATCAATGCATGCTCATACTCAAATCCTTTACTTTGGGTAGCCTGGTCACAAAGCAGGCTAACATTTTGGCCCCCCAAAGTACATCTTATCACAGATGAGATGTGCTTTGAATGTGTTGAGCTAAGTCTCTCCGGAACGTCATTCATCCTTGGGGAGGCTTTATCAAATTGTTGCAATGCTTCCCTAGGAGCTAGTCAGGCCAAGTTCTATAGAAGGAGCATTCGAGATGATCAAGTAACTGTCTAAACCTTGTCGAATCAAAAGGTCTAGTTTATTCATCAAAAGTCATGCTAAATCGTTGGCTCTCGAGCGTGATTCTACACGCACAAGTCATTGCCAAACAATTTTATCATTTTTCGCAAGTCGAGTGCATCGTCGGGCCAGATTTTCTTTTACGTATGGGTCAATGTACGAAGTAGCCATCCAAATCATTGGGTAATTCAAGAATCCTCGAGCTTTGAGTCGGTATCTGGATCGCCGGGACCGAGCACATTAGAATCAACATATGAATTTTTCATTTATACTCAAGTTTGGACTAGCTTGATATCTTGATATTGATCCAGGATCTTAAAATTGCGTTGAATTGTATAAGTAAGGAATCTGAAAGCCATGATCACTCTGGATCGTGGTCAAAGAAATCCATAATCGCTCTGGATCGCTTCGTTATCCAATAATCACATATGAAGTAGTTAATAAGGGATGTTGTTAAAATCATGTGCACCAGCGCCTATATGATCGTTTCCATCGTAAGGTAATAGATAGGTTTGTCACACCTTCCATCCGGTGTTGTTTGAGTCTTTAAGTTAACATCTGATCAACAAGCTTGCTTGCTTGGTCGGGGAAGATGAGTAAGGTCGTACTCTGGAGGCATGACGTACATGCTTTGAATCCGTTCCATGCCGGGATTGTCTTCAAGGTTAGTATATGAATCGACACTTGTGCTCTTAGTGCTCTCAGAGGACAAGAAAAGTCAGTACTCGTGCCCCCAGCATCAGTGGGGTTGAGCCAAGTTAATAAGGCATAATGTCTTTAAGCTCTTATACTCTCTGCAGTTGATTCAGGCCGTAGCTGAGTTGCAAGTTCAGCAATTCTAGTTGACCAAAGTTGTCCTATGCTCTTCTTGAGTCAGCAAGAGTTCGAGTTGTACATGCGAATGGTCGAATCACATTTTCATTGATATCATCCCTTCCTTTTTGTCAGAAGGCGGGAATTTACTCATTTGGTGATAGCTAACATTAGCACTCTTATCGGATCAATCACGGGGATAAATAGGCTCGTCAAAGATGTAAGCGGATTAGTCGAGCCCCTCCGCTCATACTTCAAGATAATCCAAAATGGTCTTCATAGTCTTGTTGAATCTCTTTGTCATGATCGGTTCAATTGAGCTTGACAAACAATATCGTGGGCCCGATAAGTGATATAGATTCTCTTTAGAACTGCACATTCTAATCATTCATTTCCAAGGTTTTTTCTTTATCCTTATCAGTTCGAGAGTCGGATGGTGCTCCATCCTTTATCATAAAAGCATTGAGATTTTCTGTCTCGACATTAACACCTTCTTGTCATAGAAGTATGTCCACCTTATGGTTGAATTCATCAAAGCTTCTAAGCAACTCTCGTTAGAGACAAAATTTAAAGTCTGGGGGAATAACAGGGGATCCTGACGTCCCACGTGTAAGGGCTGACTGTCGTTGTCCATATCATCTTGAGAAGTGCCGCCTCTCGAGAGGCGCTGAATCAAACTGGCGAGCAGGTTGCCATCAAAGAATTGCTTCATATCGTCAATATCATGACTGGTGCCCCCAGCATTGAATCTGAGGTTACAAAGGGGGTCTTTGTTGATTTCTTACTTCCACTTCGATATTTCCCCCGGGTAGTGGTTCGAGTCATTTGACCCGACTGGGTTCCTGTTCTTCGAATTATTGCGTTCTCTCTTGGAGCTGAGTATGGAATATCGCTCGAATATCCATTCGAGTTGGAGCTAAAGCTGGTCGTGCATAACCTGAGTTTGTTACAATTCTTACATTCTCATCTAGGATGTTGCAGGTAGCTGTTCCGTTGTCCATGTTTCCATCCATGATGTTCTGAATTGAAGCCGCATGTCGCACGCCTGCTGATTGGTTCATGTTCATCCCGAGTTGATGGTGGCTATCTCACTGTGCCAAGTTCGTCACTGCTTGAACTTCGATTTTATAATTTCCAGTGAATGGATGATTGTTGCTCGACCTTCCGATTCAGAGCTGGTGTCATCAGCGTGAAGTCTTAAAATAGGTGAAGGTCAGCTTCGGGCTTCTTGGTTCCACATGAGCAATAGCCATCAATCAAGCTTTTGTCATTCAATTCTAAATATAGGCATCGAGTAGTTGAACTATGCTACTTGAGGCTCGTATTCCGTGCCCCCATCCTCGGATGTTTGGTCTGAGTAGTAGACTTCAAATTCATATCTTTCATACTCCCTCTTCGCATCATGAGTCAGAGTTTGGTGAAAATCGATTTGTTGGTACGTAGCCCATGCCAATCTCTTGTCTCTTATCCAGATTCCGAGGATCGGCATCAGACGGCAAAAGGTCAGACTTTGATAGTCCCAAGTGTTGTCGCTTGCCCCCTGCATCAAGGGAAAGGTCGGAGACATGGTGGCTGTGTCACACCTAGTCGTTGCATGGGATATGTCCAGCCTCATCTGAACTTTCCAGTTTGGAAATAGGTTAGGACTAGCAAATGGACGTTCTTGCTGCATCCACTTCATGGTCCTCAAACGGCCTGTCAAGATCACAAATTAAGTTAAGTACAAGCAAATAAACTATGCCATTAGTGAGTAATTTTAATAGTCATGCCCCCTATCCAGGGTAACGGCATAGGATAGGTGGAGGTCGGATCACATCCTTTTCGAATTTAGATGAAGGAAGGTGTGTCCTGGATAGCCCGAGAAATTTTCAATTCATAAAATCCTGATTGTCACAATCGAATCGGATCGTATTAAGGCCAAGTAGAAATTCAAGAATCCCAAGGCTTCGCTGGGTCCTTCCCAGCCATGAGTATTAAGTCACATGATATGTCATTGAATAATTCACTCTCAAGGCCACTTTTGGGATGTTGCCTTCATTGGGCATCGATCCCATCCTTCTGGACGCGCCCCTTAGTTTCTTTTCCACTGGCCAGCCGTCGTTGCTACGATTTCGGTCTTCGCGTTCCTGACCAGTTACCCTGTGTAAATCTGCATTCAGTAAATTAAATTTCATTTATTTTGCATCACTGTGTACCTGCGAATATTCCATAATTAGTTACGCATTTAAACATTTGAAATGCAAATGGGCAAATAAGTCATGAAGCGTTATAAGTAGTAAACGCGATTATAGATGAAAGTGCACTCAAGTGGTATGTGTAAACAGGTACGCCCCCAATCAATCATTGACTTAGTGCCTGGCCAGGACTTTGTTGAGGATTGATTAGGACCTTAATTGTTTTGGCCTCATGCCCGGACATGGGGGATCCGGGCTCAGCTTTCAGTCTAGCCCCCAACACTCCGGCGGGGTAAGAGCCCTTGACTGGCATTTTAATATATGCTTTTATACTCTCTCTAGAGTTCAAACTCAGCTTTCAGTCTGCTCCCCGATCCTTCAGCAGGGTAGGAGTTCTTGGGGGCGCTAAGTCTCTAGCGCCTTTATACTCTCCCGGTCCTTCAACGGGGTGGAGTGTTGTCAAGGCGGTTTTTATCATGGTGCACCTTCACGCCTTGCGGACGTCATCTTCGCGTCCTTTATACTCTCTCTCGAATCTTGAGAGTTAGAGTGGCGGACATCATCTTCATGTTCCTTATACTGCCTCTCGAATCGTGAGAGTTAGATTGATTCAGACGAGTGGTCATATCATTTACCCCGGCGTTCCTTCTACACTTTAGTTCACAGAGTGGGATTCTGCCGTTTCGGGTGTCGTTCTCGAGATTAGTTCTAGTCCATACTCCATGCTTCACTCTAGCGAATGGAGCTTTTTGGACAAGTGGTTGAGTTACACTCATCCTAGGTTTATATTTCTATCCAAGCTCTGAGGATAGCATCAGTCAGTCAAACAGTTGGAAAACGTTTGCCAAGGCTTTGCATTCCTCCTAGCAATCTTTGGGAGGAGTGGTTGGCACCAAACTCCGGATACATGCATTATTCATATCGCATGAGTTAGTCATGTCAATAACCCAAGAGGCATGCACAAGTAAATTGCGTGATTGAAAAGTGAGCATATCAAAGGGCAGTGTTGCCTCCTTTATTTGAATTCATGTAATCTGGTGGCGTCGAGCATAGGATCGAGTCACGTAGGCGGTCAAACTGCATCCATCTGGAATCAGATTCCGTCTTTGAAATGCTAAAGTTAATGCGCAATTATTTTGATGTCTGCCACGTGTGAGCCAAGGTGTGGTTGGTCATCTCGGATCCGCCTTGAGCTATACACCTTTTCTCAAACAGAGGGCGTGGCTTTGTAAACGAGCAGTTCAATCGAGCTCGTTATGGTTTTGTTCCATAACTCCAGATGCAGATGTTAGAAGTTTGGTCGGTATCGAATCCAGGGAACCTACACCATCCACATATTAATTCATCTGAGTTAATTACATCAATAACTTATAAAGCATGCAAATATAAGAGTCATGGTTAAAGAATAATCTTGTTGAAGGAATGAATATCATTCGGAGCAGAAATGGAATTGCATGCTCTTTGCTGGTTAATTCTGCCTTATCCTGGCTCTGCCAGTGAAGGGCTGCCAAAACCTTTTAGCTGATGAAGGATATCTTTCGAAACCATCGTGGAGTGGCTGTCCCGAGAATGAATAAACCTTGATCGGGGTTTTGAGATGGAAAAGGCGGTTAGGTAGGTACTGCAAGCGAGTGATGAAGTCACATCTCCTTCAAATCGCCTTTTTGCCCCCGTGCTGAGGGTAAGGATAGAGTGTCAGGAAGTCATGACTGGATTGCTAATGGTAGCACATCTTTGCATCGGTGTTAGGTTGTAAATTAGCATGAGAACAATGGATTCATGCTTATAGAAATTTTTGCACTTTCCATGCTAGGAAATAGTATATTACTGCTGGTGGGATAATCATATCACATAAATTTGCTGATATACCCTCGATCCCATATCGGGGATAAGGGTTGGTGCGCCGACAATCAACCAGCATTCATGCGTAAGCATTCTAGATCTTCAACTCGCTAACTTTCAGGCAAGACTAAGTCAATTGGCCAGGCAAATTCTTGATGTATCAGCTCTGAATAAGATGATGTAATCTCGAGCAATTTATGCTCAAATCTGTAGTTTCCCCCAGCCTTAGGAGAGTGAGTCACTTGGCAGATAATCGATGAAAAGAGTGGAAGTATGAGTCTTCACTTTCTAACTTCAGAACGCCGTTCACCAGAAATTTCATTCATGTACATCTCCCATCTAATGGGTGGCTGATTGGTGATTTGGTCGAATCATTCAGGGCGGTGAATTCGGCAATTGCACTCGTTGGTGTTTGTTTTGGGACAACCTTCCAAGAAAAATAGGCAATGTCGAATTGCATGTCATATCTCGAGGCATAAAGAACGATTGCATGCCTTTCACTTCACCTTGTTAGATGCATTCTGTGCTGTAGGAAGTTTATCATGGAGTTAACCATGACTCTCTTCCGGGTTCGGTCTCCAACGTTGGATCAACTTCCATCTGATCAATGGTTGTATTTCATAGTGTCTTGATGGGGATCATCTCTATCTTTTCTAGATTGTCGGACCCTTCTAACTTGGTCATATTATCTGCCTTCTGATCTTCTGCTCGCAGGACATGAGATATGTTGTAACGTTCTAATACATCCAACAACCCTTCTTCCGGTTCTAGGTAAGCTGTGAGTGGTGGTTCCTTCGTCTGGAATTCCTTTCGAGCCTGGCGAACAATAATGTGAAAGTCAGAGAATATGTTCAATGCCACTATTCCCAACTCCTTAGCGAGTTTCAATTCGATAATCAGGGTGTCGTCTTCGGAGCTGTTGTTAGTAGCGGAGAATTTCAACCGTAAGGCATAGTAAATTGACCGCCCTTTAGGGGTTATTAATAAGACACCGGCGTCGGACAGTCAATCATTCTTTTCACTGTCTGATTACATCTTCCAGGTGCATCTTCTACATCTGCCACATCCTCTTCGGGAGTGGTACATTTAGCGATGAAGTTTGCTAATGCTTGTCCTCGTATGGACTTCTTTAGGATGAAATTGAGATCAAACTGGTTCAGCTCTATGTCCCATTCGAGCTGTCTTCCAAAAGCCTCAGGTTGCTGTAGGACCTCTCGTAGTATCAAATCAATGGGTATCGCAATCAGGTGAATGTCAATAGTGGCGGAGTTTTGTCGAAACAATGAACGAGCTTTAAGCAAGCTTTTCCAACTTTGGGCAGTTGCTACATTAGATGTCGCACTCCTGCATCTTGAATCTTCATCCTCTATGGGATCTATATCTTCGGGCAGATCATCGGGCAATTCCTTTTGTGATGCTCCCTTTATTCACAATATTAACACCTCCTTCACACTCCATTTCGTCTGGAGGGTAAGCGTCTTTGGGTTTCATGCCATCTCTGTTGCGTAGCATATTCCATCCAGCCAAATAGTCACCTTCTCCAATAAGTTGGCCACCGTAGACAATTTCCACTCCATCTTCGGTTGGGATATTTAGCAATAGGCACTAAGGAGCAATGCAGGCAATGCAGGCTCTGAATTCCGTTGGAGCTGGCCTGTTTGGACCTTGATTAGACAAGCTTGAACATGAAAGCATTGCTTGTGAGGCTTCAAGTAATGTTCATGTGTTCTGTCACAATGAAAGGAAGAAGTAGAGAGCTAATGGTTGATTCATATTTACTTTGATCTCGAACTCTCATCTCTTGACCAAGGTCATATGATGGCTGGTGAGTAGTCAAGTTGCTATCATCCGAGCAAGGATCCATATGCCCAATCATGGCCTACTGTGGTTCAATTGGTACCTAACTCTGGGCACCAAAGTACATTGATCTAACCTTTATTCTATGGAAATCAGTCTTCCTCGATGCGGTTGACGAAAAATAGGCATTGCAAATGTTTGCTAAGCTTTTCAAGGTGTGAACCGTGGGACATATATTTTTCACCACACTATTCAAGCGAAGGGTAACTTTGGAGTGCTAGGATCCGTACTTGCTGTCGGGTATCCCATTATTGAGAATCATGGTCATTGGGATCTTCTGAGTCATCCTCAGAATAGTATCCGGATTGTTCTATGTCAATGTCATCTGGGATTTCGCCTGTAGGACAGGTTTAAGTCACGTAAACTAGGTGATCACTACCCGTGCATGAAAAACATCAGTTGCATTGACCAAATCAATACACCATCAGAACTCTAGAAGAGGAGGCTGTTATGAGACCATCATTATTTTGTATACTGCCATAGCCAGCGTGTCGAATCTTTTCAACAACTCCTCACATTCAATAACACCGGTAGATAGAGGTCATGGCTTCTGGAGGAATTCCAGTCATCGCCATTCCGTTGTCAAACTCTTTGACAATCCGTTTATTCTTCATTGACAAGCTTTGATGAATGCTGTTGGCCAACATATATGTTAACCTGAAGATGAGCCATGCTCCAAGCCGAAGGCAAGGCCGTCAGCGGGTCCGGGCGCAGCGCCTGCGGGGGTCCAGGGCCCCGCAGTCCCGGGGGCGATCGACCTAGCCGGTTAGGTCGAAAATGTGGGCACCGCACGTTTTTTTCGATTTTGGAACATGGAGCCTTTTCTGAAATGATCTGAAAATTGTATTTTTTCCAAAAAAATGTCACTTTTTTGGGTCGGGTCGCGACCCTTGTTCGTCACCACTTTTCTGGGTCGCGGATCGTGCATATCCCTTTGAATCGGGCTTCGCAAATCACTTCAGGTCGTGGCTCGGCAGTCCATCCGGTTCGTGGTCCAGCTTGGCGATCGGGGTCCTCCAACCTTCCAGCTTCAGATCGGTTCGTGGATATGTCCATAACAGTTGCTCCAGGTCGGGTCGTGAAGGCATCACCGGGTTGGATCGCGATTTCCTTGCTCGGTCGGGTCGTGAAGGGTCTTTGGGACCGGATCGTGGAGATCATACCAGTTCGGATCGTGAACCAGACATCTCTCCGGGTCGCTGTCGCCTTAAGGGTCTTGGCTGCTCCATGGGTCGTTTCGTGGCCTTCCCAACGATCCGTGAGCCAACCACCTGCTCCTGCGCGTTATCAATTCATTCTTCATTCGACCACGAAGCTGGCGATTCCTTTGCTTTCTTCGATGGCATGAAGCTATGATTTTCTGAAATCACCAAAAATCTTTAAAAATGGTAGGAAGGAGGACTGTTTTCTTCGGACTTTCTAATCCAAATAGTATAGTAACAATCCGATAGGATGAGAATTCAGTTCTCAGTGAAAGCACCAAAATGTTAGACCAAAAAATGGTCCTAACACCCAAATCGTCGTATTTTGAGCATAGGATATGAAGAAATAACTGAAAAATATAGAAAAAGCGAGACCACAAGATTTTTATAGTGGTTCGGCGTTAACGAGCCTACGTCTACTTCATATTTTCTCATTTCATTCATGGATTACAATTACAACGAGTACTGTCTCTCTCTCACTCGAATTCAATGAATAATTCCCTCTGAATTCATTGATTTTATTGGGGAAGATTGTGGTTGTTCATGGATTAGTGTCGGCCATGGCTGCCATGGATGTTGAGATGCCAAAAGGTCCCCTGAAAATGCCCTCTAGAGGTGTATTTATAGCTGTAGGAAAGCCCATTTGGTGACCAGGTCGTGGTAGGACACATGGCACCCGATCCGGGAAAGTAGGAGCGGCCATAGCCTTGAGAATAGGTCAAAATCTACATGTGTAGTAGCAGGTCCTGGTCGCGGTTCGTGGTCATGGTTCATGAGCCGGGGTGGTGAGCTGGTGATGGTCGTGATGGTGATGGTCACGACCCGAATCGGTTAGCGTACATGGTCACAATCCGAATCGGTTAGCACATATGTCCGCGATCCGAACCTGGGGCGTGGTCACGAACCGATCTTCAAAAGTGCCAAAATCCAAAAAATTTCATATTCTGCCACTTCATCCAAACGATGATCAATGCATGCTCATACTCAAATCCTTTGCTTTGGGTAGCCTGGTCACGAAGCAGGCTAACACACACACACACACACACACACACACACACACACACACACACATATATATATATATATATATATATATATATATATATGAGCTGGTCATAACATGGAAGCTAAGAAGAATAAAATTGTATGTCCGACAAATATGTACATATTTACTGTATTGATTGGGTTTTGATGATTTTATGAGCCGATTGGCTTTTTCTTTTTCTTCTGATTGATGAGGGCCCTATGAGGCAAGTTGCGGTTTTTCCGATGAGCCCGTACAAAGAAGGTTAGGGCGAAATTTTTCGAAAATTTAAGGCGTTAGCCAAATTTTTAGAAATTATAAAGTTCTTAGAAACTGAAAAGTTGAAAAACTCAAGCCAGAATGAAAGTTGAGTTGGTTTGTTAAACAACTTTCAACTCTGTTCCTTTTCGAGGATGAATTGATTTTTAAGTGGGGAAGATTGTAATAACCCGGAATTTTGGAATCAATTTAAAAATTTTATTTTAGCTATTTTAATTTATTTTGGATATTTAAAATGATTTATTTTAAATAATAACGACTAGAAATTTATTTTAATCGAAGTTAGAATTTATAAATTTATAATTTATATATAATGAGTCTGAAATGGCACGGTAGGTTGAAAATTCGATTTTAAACTTTGAATTAATATACATGATTTAATATTAATCAGAATTGGATAAAACCAGAAACATTAGGATCGAATTAATCATATCTTTCTAACGAATGTAAGAAACGGAGGTTTCACTTTATAAAGATAAGTAATGACCAGTTTAAAATTTGTAATAGTCGCTATGGAATTTATATTTTTTTTAGTTAATATATAAGCCCTTAAAAATAGATATTTTGCAAACGACCTCCGAATCTGACGAAACCACTTTTTTTGGATCCGTAATGTCAAATTATTATCAGGTTTCAATTTTCATAATTTTTGGATTTAATATGTGAGCGTGGCAAATTTAAACGTGTTTTGAATTTCAATTTAAATTTAATCGACTGGAAATAGGCCATTTTTCAAACGGTCTCCAAATTCGGCGAAATTAGTTTTGTTAGGACCGTATCGTCAAAACATAGCTATATTTATTTTTACGGTAATTTTTGGAGTCAACATGTGGCCCCGATAAATTAAAATGTATGTTGAAATCAATGTTGAACGTTATATTGATTTATATTTTAATTTAAAGAAAAACTGATCGAAACGGTCGAATTGGCTTACGAAACATATTCCATTGTGTCTGGAATTGGGGTATTTAGTTAAGGACGAAAGTCATTGGGTTTGATTTGGAGTTCAGAACGATACACGAGTTATATTGGAATTTAATTGAATTCAATATTAAACAAATATTATAAAAGGATTTTTGAAACCCTAATTTTCTAAAAATCTGATTCGTTGGAAAAATAGCGTCGTCATCTCCGAACGAAATGCGGATATTAATCGATTTTAAATCCCTTTCGATCTCTCAAGATAATCAATGAAATTCGAAAATTCCAAAAGAAAATTTGAAGAGTATCTCGAGGACTTTGAATCTAGACCAGTTTGATCATCTCTGGTGGAGTATTGGGATCGGAATGGGCTCAAAGAGCTCGCCGTCGAGCTCGATTTCCATCACCATACGATGATCGAGATCGCCTGAAATCTTGGGGTTGGCGGCGCGTGTGACGACGGTCCTCGGGGTGGCGTCCGATCATCAGCAGGTGGAGCGACGAGGCGGAAAATTCAAGACCTAGTTTTGAAGCTCAGTTCGACGTCGGCCTAGAGAAGTTTAAAGAAAAGGTAACGTTTTATATCGTTACTAATTTAATTAATTACACATTTAACTATCAAACGCGTTAAAATCCATATCTATTCCATACGAGGTCAGAATCGCGCAAAACTAGATCCGTTGCGATCGTGGGGACAAGAGCTTCACGACAAGACTAACTGGGTCCAATTTGGAACTTGTTTGAATTTTTGGAAAATTCAAACTCGAACGGTACCTGAATCCCTAGTTAAAGAATGATGGAGTGGAAACCAAAGTGAAAACTCCTTCTCACTCAAACTATTTTTCAGTTAAATATATTCTAGGTTGTATACAGGGCTTAGTAGCTCCACACACTACTTTTTGTATAAACCATGTATTAATTGTGTGATATGATTGAGACTGTGATTCTGAAATGTTTGATACGATAGAAAAATACTTATAAAATTATTGTGATGAATAAAATGGACAAAATATTCATTTATATATATTGAACAGTGAAAATTGTCTAGTTAGAAAAATAATTCAAACCGAATTAAAATTGGTTAAATTTATTAACCAATAATTATTTGTTTAGCTGGATAAATAATTCAGACCGAATTAGAACTTGTTAAATTTATTAACCAGTAATTTATTTAAACTGATTGTTGTTGGTTGAAAACCCTTTTACGCAACTCCCTAGTATGTTGTTCGTATGTTAATCGACCGATTAGCAGACGAGATAGGCGTCAGAAAATTATCTGAAGCTTATATAAAAATAAAATGCACACTGGATGTCATTTTGGATGTTGATAGTTGTTCAGAACTATCGTTGGATATTTACGATGTATGTAATCCATATAAATTTATTTATATGGATATTGGTTGTGATTTTATTCCAATCCGGAATTAATATGAATATTTTTATAAAATAATATTCAATGAAGATTTAAAGCTGATTTTGATGTCCGATTATGGATGGACACAGAAATATAAATAAATGAAGTCGAGTTGGGTAAAAACCGCTATTTTGACTCGAATGGATTTTGTATCGGTTTATTCATTTTTAAAATGAATATTGAAAAATTGGATTTCAAAATATTACATTTTGAAAATATTATGTTTGTGAAATGATAAGAGAATTAATTTATATTGGTAATTAAAGTGAAATCGTTTTAAAACGAATTTATTAACGTTTCATAAAATACGTTTTAAATGGAAATCGAATATATATATATATATATATATATATATATATATATATATATATATAATATTATATATATATATATTTAAATGGTTTGAATAGAACGCGTAGCGCCGCGATAGTTTGCGTATTTCAACCATTGACTTTGAATGGATGTAACGGGAGATCCGACCGTCGGATTCTCCTAAATCCAGAACCGTTGGATTCGTATCGGAAAGAGCTTTCAAACGAATATAAGTGATTTGAAATCTAACGGTTATATTTTTAAATATGTCCAAATCAGTTTTGGAAAAGGTCGCTACGGATGCAGTTCGATGACCGTATATGGAAATCGATTGAAATGGCGATTTTAAAATTAGAAAAAAAATATGGAAAAATTGTGTAAAATCATTATAAATGATTTAGAAAGATTTTTTGATGAAAAATTCCATATTTTAAAAGATAAAAGATATTTTTATTAGTGAACTAATTGTTAACTAAAATGATAATCCAATATTTTTAAATAAATAAATTGGATTTGAGAATGGTTTTTGAGATAACCAGGAATTTCCAATGAATAAATTGGAATGGATTTGAATGGAAATAATCTTCGGAATATTTCAATACTGGATTCCGTGATTATACGGATATGGTTATGGGAATTTGAAAGATACAGATATTGTTATTCCCAATATGATATCCGTTGGTTTCAGAATTTGATATTGAATATAAGTCGATATATTTCTATTCAGAGCCTTGTATTTAATATCAAATTGGATTTTGGGTTTGTCGTCAACGATGTCTTCAATAACACTATTTTTAAACCCAGTTGGTAAAGGAATGAATCTTTTAATTAAGATTAATGAAGTTTTCCAATTAATACCTATAAATTGGATTTAAAATGGAAGCTGATTTTCGGTTGATCGTGAACAATATTTTAAAAGACATTTGTTCTTAAAACCCAATCAACAGTGAAGATATGGTTTGGAATTTATAAATCTTTTTATTAAGATTTAATGGAGATTTTCCAAAATAAGGTTTTCCAATTTAATAGATTAAATTGGAATTGAATGGAATTCAACTTAATAATCGAGATAAACATCTGTAAAGGAAGACCGTTAATTTATATGGAATTTAAAAGGCTTTGCTGTTACTCCTTTATATTACTAGTCTGATGCAAAAATTATTATCAATTATATATTGATCGGTTTTCCGTGAAGATTCCATATTGAATGGAAGATGATTTGGGTTTATCGTGAACTGTGTTTTAAACGACATTGGCTCTTTAACCCGGTTAAAGACCAGATCAATTCCCTATAGTTGAATAATCATTATGTAATGATTTTTGATATTAAAACTGACACAGAGTTTTAATTAATCTTTAATTAGATTGAAATGAGAATAAAATTAGCATGGCCCCTACGCAAGGATGACACACACAAACCGAGAAATAAGAATAAGATGATTAAATTTATCGAATTCATGAAATAATCGAGAATGGAGTATCACTAGTTTTGCTCCAGTCGATAGTTAAATATTTAATTAGATTTGAAACGTGAAATGGTAATTAATATTACCGATAACACAAAGGGTGTTAGATATGGAGTATTACCAGTTTTGCTCCATGGGACGAATAGGTTGGGTATGGATTAATAAAATGAATGATTACTTCGGTATGGCTCGATAATCCCGACTAGTCTTATATAAACCTTAATTGGTTTGAAATTGTTAAAAGATATTATAAAATCCTTTGAAATGATATCCAAAGGAAGACTAAACAAGATTTTGAAAGATTTTATCTTTGATAAAATTAACGGGGACCTTTCCCAAATGATATGAATATTTGAATAAAAGAATATTCTGGATTGGAATGAGATGTGTTTATACTATCTTTATTTATCACCTGATTATAAAGATGCGCCGGTTATTTGGAAATACCGGGTTTAACCCATTCTAAGTAACTGTTTCGACGATTGAAAGTCGAAGATATTGAAGATGGTACAAGACCAACAATCTTCACATCGAATGAATGCTACTAATGCCCTTGGTCGGAGTTGCTGCCTTAAAGGGGCTACAGTAGTAGTTGTCCGAACGTACTTGTTGATTGTTCGGATATGCGGGAACTTCTCTCCTGTATTGGACATATTGGACGAGGAATAAGGTGCCTCGGTTTCTTTCAGACCCAGAACGGACTTATATACGGATTGTGTGTCTGACATTGGATTTCATTCTGTGATGATTGATTTCTATTAAATATATATATATATATATATATATATGTTTGGTGGCGGAGAATTTATTCTTTGCTTAACACCTTTCTCTTAGACGTACGAGCTTGGAGGTCATATATATTGATAGACACCAGTCGTATGGCGTGGATTGTCAATATGGCATGCTAAGATGCAATGATCAAGTCTTTTGTGGAAAAGCATAGTCTTGTGGATGATGATCAAAGCACCGCTTTGATTAGCATAGCTTTGTGTTGTTGCGTTAATTCGCGAGCCTCACACCTCGGTATGTGTCAAAAATTGGATCGTGACTGCAGGGAGAACATGACGTTTCTTTCTAGCTAGAAGTGATGTCATGGTATGGAGCCCATATATTTTTACTTGTGTGGATGATGGAATGAGGCACCTCGGATATTGGGTCTTATGGTTCAGAGATATAGGTCTGAAAGGACCGGGAAACGTGTATTTAGGGGTAACTAATCCTCAAATGTAAGAGAGGACTGGCCCAGAAGATCCAAGGGTTCACTGCGGGGGATCCCGAGGCATTTGCTAGAGTGGCTAGAATCGGAAGGAGCCATCCTTAGCCTTGACTCATGATGGAATCAAATTTCCAATACGCGACTTTCGGTTTTAGTTGTAAACCTATATGGCGACATGAAATATGGTACCCATGCAGTCTATGATTGATATATTTATATTCGAAGTGGATTTCTTCACTATTCACTTATAGTATTACCAAATGATTTGTTTTAAAACGTACCAAGCATGTTTGGCTATTATAAGGTAAAAGTTTATCCTCCGGCTTGCGTTGCATTGTGTGATGGGACCTGAGTCTTATAATAGCTTCATTTTTCGAAAAGCACTGCGTTGTTTATAAATTTTTTTTATCGTATTCTTGGGAGGAAACCCGTTCCGTGTTATACGGCGTGGTCCCTTGATTTACCTTACTTTAAAAATCAAGTTTAATAACTGTTTAGTTCTCACACCGGTCGCATAACTGACTCGGAGTTATATTTCACAGATCCTGGTTTACATCTGGAGCTATATACAGGAAGCTTTGTACCCGTGTATTGTTTTTAGTTGTGCTAGTTGTTGTATTTTCCACTATGCTTTGTATTTATACATTTTATTTCCGCTGTTATGTATTTTAAAACCCTGATATTTTCCATGGTTTAATATTATCCATTTATACTCTGATATTCTTGTACTCTAATGCAAATTGTTGTAATGGCAATGAAATGTTCTATTATTTGTGTTCCGACGTGTCATGTTCTCAACTCAATCCGGGCTTTACCATACGGTCAAGTTTGGGTCGTTTCAATACAAGTCACCCAGGAACAGGATGAACCGAAGGCACCCTCCTACCACATCCTAGGAATCACCCAAAGAATCAGTAGCGAGAAGTCCTTGCAATCCATAGATTCCAACCACGACAGAACCACAGTTTATCTCAGGGTGCGAACCGAGATTATAAGTAGTCCTTCCATTTTATGAAGATCTATGGTCTTCTATGCTCCATCGTTCTTCCCTGCAAGTTAGTTTCATACGCAACGTTGATTCGAAGAGGTTTTGGGTCTAGTTCCCATCCTAGTCTCTTCGAAACAACATGTCAAAAGGTCCAATAAAATATCTCGTTGACAATTTGGTGTTTTAACTATCAGTATAAGACAGTAAGGTCAAGTATATTGGCAGCTCGGGTATTTTAACTTGAATTATTTACTAAAACTATTTCATTGATCCTTAGAAATCGATTTCATGTTCTTACTTCAAATCTCATTATTTTCATTACATTGAAAACAATAACATATCTTTATTTACCAAACTCCACTCATTACTTCATTTCAAAACATCACTATATATATTCACCAAATCCTTTTCATTTCCTTTGCCTTAGAAAAACATTTTATGTTCTAAATTCAGTGGTATAAATAAATTCTGTGACGAGAAGGAATTTCGCTCGATCCGAATCAGTCGCTAAACCGACCCAGACCGTTCGAAAACGCCCTATCGTTTGAGAACACGACAAAATAGAACGCCTACAAAAGAACATTTCATTGTATATCACAACAATGCATCAGATTACAAGAATATACAGAGTATAAAT
Source organism: Allium sativum (assembly GCA_030737875.1). Classification (NCBI taxonomy): domain Eukaryota; kingdom Viridiplantae; phylum Streptophyta; class Magnoliopsida; order Asparagales; family Amaryllidaceae; genus Allium; species Allium sativum. The sequence goes on along the minus strand of CM060926.1, from coordinate 201,653,861 downwards.
GAATATTACACATAAATATCAGAGATTTAAATTACATTTAAATACATAGCAGAGGAAAATAATACAATACACAACTAGAAGTAGATATGCGGATACAAAGCTTTCCGGATATCATTCCAGCTGTAAACCAGGATCCTGTGAATATAAATCTGCAAAACCCAAAACTACTAGCTGCCCGTGTCAAAATAAGGGCACCCAGAGTTTAGGTTAAAACAATAAACTCCAGGTCAGTCATGGGACTGGTGTGAGAACTAAAACAGTTATTAATCTTTGTTTTTAAAGTTAGGTAAATCAAGGGACCACGCCGTATAACACGGAATGGGTTTCCTCCCAAGAATACCAGTGCATAAAACAGCAGCGCAATGCTAAATAAAGAAAAATGAAGCTATTATAAGACCCAGGTCCTATCACACAATGCAACGCAAGCCGGGGGATAGGGTTTTTACCTTATAATAGCCAAAGAATGCTTGATACGTTTAAAACAGATTATTTGATACTATATAAGTGCATAGTCTATAAAACAACTTCAAATCATAAGTATCAATCATAGACGGCATGAATGACCCATACCACTATGTCGCCATATATAAGTTTACAATCAAAACCGCAATGTCATATTGGAAGTTGGGTTATGATTTATGGTATGAACCGAGGCTAGGGGCAAGATCCTCTACCGATTCGAGACAATCTAGCCCATGTCTCAGGAACAGCCGCAACTGCCCCATGGATCGTCAGGGCCAGTCCACCGATGTGGATTATAATGCCTGAACAATACGTTTCTCCGCCCTTTGGGGCGTAAGCCTGGCCCGTCAGCCGACCAGAAGCATCGGCCGAAACCGATATCACGAGGCGCCTCGCTTTTCAGCAAGTAATAATAAGCAACATCCACATGAGTCAAACTCGTCAGCCAGTTCAAGCACTGACGCCACTCCTAACAAGAAAGAAAACGCATGTCCCCCCTGAGGTCCGTCTCCCGTTTTTGGTTCATACCGGGTGTGAAACTCGCGAAGTAAACGTTACACAAAGCTACGCCACAAAGGCCTTGCTTTGATCATCAACCACAAGACTTTGTTTTTCAACAGAAGCCTTGATCATTTGCCACTTAAGCATGCCACACAGGCAATTCACTCCATGCGATTGATATCCATCAATATATAACCCCTGAGCTCGTACGTCTCAGAAAAGGGCGTTAAGCAAGAGAATAAATTCTCCGCCGCCAAACAGATATATATTTAATAGAGATCAATCACACAGACTAAAATCCAATGTTAGACACACAGTCCATTTACAAGTCCGTTCTAGGGCTGAACGAAACCGGAGGCACCTAGTACCCCGCATATCCATTGATCTCCAAGTACGTCTGGACGATCACCAACTGTTTCCATATTCTTGGGTGTACAGCCCAATCAAGATCATCAGTAATCACCCAAACGACGTGAAGACCTCCGGTCTTCGACCATCTTCTTCATCTTCGACTTATCGTCGTATCAGTTATTCAGAATGGGATAAACCCGGTCTTTCCAAATAACTCGAGTATATTTTAAATAAGTGTTACACAAACACAACATACGCCTCATTCCAATTCATCAGTCACTAACCGTAAATTAATCAAGAGAATAATTTCCCAAATATTAACCCCGAAGGCCGAAACCAACATCAGATCAATATCCAGAAAACCATTCTGCTTGGCTAACCGACAGTTAGTTTCTAAATTTCACATTCATAGGGAAAGGTTCCCATTAATTTTATCCAAGATAAATTCCTTGAATCTATTCTTTATTCTATTTTTGAATCTCAATTCAAACTAGTCGGGATTAGCGAACCTTACCGAAGTAATCATTTATTTTAATTTCCCAATCCCAACCTATTCATCCCATGAAGTAAAACTGGTAATACTTCATATCTAACACCATAGTGTTATCGGTAAATTCAATTACCATTTCACGTTCAAATCTAATTAAAGATTTAACTATCGCCTGGAGCAAAACTGGTGATACTCCATTTTCGATCATTTCAATCTAATTAAAGATTCATTAAAACTCCACTTAGTTTTAATCTTCGACTGGGTTAAAGAATCAGTGTCATTTAAAACACGGTTCACGATAAACCCAAAATCACATTCCATTAATTATCGGGTTAAAGAACAAGTGTTATTTAAAACACTGTTCACGATAAGCCCAAAAATCAATACCAATTCAATTCCAATTAAATATTATTTAATTGGTACACTTCATTAAATCTAAATAAAAAGATTTAATCTTTTCTCAACTGGGTTCAAGAACAGTGTTAATGAAGACACCATTCACGACAAACCCAAATCACATTTGATATTCAATACAAGGCTCCGAATAGAAAATATATCGGCTTATATTCAATATTAAATTCTACGATTAACAAATGTCATATTGGAGATAACGATATAAATATATCTTTCAAATTTCCATAACAACATCTGTATAATCACGAATTCCAACATCGAAATTTTCCGAAGACAATTTCGATTCAAATCCATTCCAATGCAATCATTGGAAATTCTGGTCATTTTTAAAACCCTTTTTCAAATTCAATTTATTTATTTAAAAATAAATATAATTATAATTCTAGTTCAAAACTAGTTCATTTCGATAAAAATCTATTTTTATCTTTATAAATATGGAGTATTTCATCCCAATTCTTTCTAAATCATTTCTTATGATTTTACACGAATTATTACTATTTTTAATAATTTTATCAAGGCCCGTACAGTCGATTTCCATCAACGACCATCGAACTGCACTTACAGCGACCTTTTTCAAATTTGACTTGGACGTATCTCCAAATCCAACCGTTAGATTTCTAATTTCTAATATTCGTTAGAAAGCTCTTTTCGATACGAACCCAACGGTTTCGGTTTTAGGAGAATCCGACGGTCGGATCTCCCGTAATATCCGTTCGAAGTCAATGGTCGAAATTCGCAAACTGCCGCGATGCGGCGCGTTCTATTCAGGCCATTATATTATATATAATATATATAATATATATATTTCGTCGATTTCTATTTAAAACGAATTATATAAATAGTTTTAAATTCGTTTCAAAAGCAATTTCAACTTCCATTTCAATTCAAATCAAAATTGAATTCTTCTTTATAAATTCGTTTTAAAATTCATTTCTATTCAATTCAAATTTCAATTCAATTTGAATTCATTTCAATTTGTTTCCAATTCAATTCGAATTTGTTTTCAATTCAATTCGAATTCGTTTCGATTGTTATTCAATTGAAATCAAATTCGTTTTCCATTCAATTCGAATTCATTATATATTCAATTCATTTCGAAATCATTTTATATTCAATTCATTTCGAAATCGTTATATATTCAATTCATTTCGAAATCGTTATATATTCAATTCATTTCGAAATCGTTATATATTCAATTCATTTCGAAATCGTTATATATTCAATTCATTTCGAAATCGTTATATATTCAATTCATTTCGAAATCGTTTCAAAATATGCGTTTTCGAAATCACTTTTCAATATGCATTTTAAAATGAATAAAATCGATATAAATATAGTTCACGTCAAAATGGCGTCAATCTAACCAACACGGCTTCATATATTTCTATTTTCAAATATTCTATTCAACAAATGAATATTTATTTTTGTCGACACACGACTAATCTCAACGAATGAGTACTGTCCATGTGTGACAATTTTTGTTAAATTATTTCGTTCAACACATGACTAATCTCAACGGATGAGTACAGTCAACACATGAACCTTTATTTTATATTGATAAAGATGCAAATTCTATTATTAAAATATTTCGTTCAACTCATGACTAATCTCAACGAATGAGTACTGTCAACACATGAACTTTTATGTTATAATATTCTTTATTTTCTAAATTGGAATGAGGCCCAATCAATCACCATATAAAATTAATTATATGGATTTTCATACATCACACGCATATAATAGCATTGAAAAATAATCAACCATCAACCAAAGTGTACTACACTGTATAAGCATCAAATATAGATATATAACGCTTATAACAGCCTGTCAATCAATCGATCGACATATTTAATCAATCAGGATGAGTGAACTTCAAATTTCATCCCAACACCCGTGTGGGGTTTCAAACAATCAAACACAGATTTTATTTGTGCAGTTGGGTGATGTGTAAAATTTATCGTTCCAATCAATGTCCTTCAAATAGGTGTACATAAACAAACCGTCCGGTTTGTAAATGAATATTTTATTTTAACATATGAATTTCTATTCAGTTCATTCTTTAAATAAAACGATATTTTTATTTTTCTAACTTATTTTAGAAAATTTCGGCGGCATAACGGCACGATACTAGAAACGGGATGAGGCCTAGCCTTATCCCCGGTCTAGTGAAGGCCCACGCCATTCACACATCAATCAAATCCATTCATTTAACCAAACAATTAATTTCAATCAAATAATCTAACTAATCTATGCAACCAAACAAACAAGTCCATGGTCTGTGGACGATTGTGTCGGGTGCTACTAAACACCGTCTGCATCCTAGTATATATATATATATATATATATATATATATAACTAGAAAAAGAAATTGAAAGGTGAGAAATTCTCACCGATAGCTATCCAACTTCACGGCACTTCTAATGCAGGAAATCTGGTCGTTCTCGCCTTTTGTCACTTTCGCTGCTAATATTCACTACATAGGTAAAATCGAATTTTTACTTCGTTATTCAATATATAAAAATCGAATTTTTACTTCGATGTTCAATATATAAAAATCACATTTTTACTTCGATGTTCAATATATAAAAATCACATTTTTACTTCGATGTTCAATATATAAAAATCACATTTTTATTTTGCTACATATATAAAGATAATATTTTTAATATCGCCATCATGTAAAAATTATATTTTTAATTCTCTACTTAACCAAAAATCATATTTTTACATCTTCTATATAGTAAAGATTATATTTTTAATACTCTAAAAATATTAAAATCATATTTTTATTACTTTAATATAGTAAAGATTATATTTTTCTTTTGGATCAACCCTTTTTAAACAATAAAAATCATATACATTTCTAAATAAAAATCAAAACTTAAACCGAAGGAGGGCAAGAGCTTACAGGGGGAGTTTGCCGTCGTTTGATCGCCGGAGGAGGCCGCATTGCGTCGGAGTGGAGCTGAGTGGGTCGGATGTGGTTTGAGGAGGGCGCGGCAGGGGTGTAGGCGTCGGAGTTGGGTGGGTTGGGGGCTGCTGCGCGCGAGGCCAAGGGCGAATGCCGGATTGGGGCGGCGCAGTTGATCGATGGAGGAGGGAGGCGATGGTGGTTGTGCGGGGAAACGGGGCGTCGGTTCTTCGATTGGGGGGGGGGTCTTCGCGATCGCTTCTGGCGAGGAGGGGGGGTCTGGGTGGCTCGCGGCGCCGCTGGGGGGTGGGGGGGGGTCTCGAGCGAGGTGGCGGGAGGAGCGGCGTGTAACGAACCAGAATTTTCTAAATTTAAGTATGAATTTCCATAGCACATTTTGAGATTTTCTGAATACATATTTTGGAATTAATAGGATTTAATATTTGAAATTCCCTTTTTATTAGTTTAAATAAATTATTTTATTTTGTATAAGACTTATTTTAAAGATTTTGTATAAAAATGATTTTTGTAATTTTACATAATGGTTTTATATTTATAGATAGTAATATTTTGTATTTATATATATAAATGTTTTATAATATGAATTTTATAATTTGAAGATTTATTTTGAGGAAATATTTAATATATAAAGATTTAAACAATTTTATATATAGATTTATATGGATTTTTAATTTTTACAAAGTAGTTTGACTTGAAAATAAATTATAGATAAATATCGGTTTAAAATATTCATCTGATTTCTGTACGCGTAATTTTAAAATAATTTTTAGAATTTTCCTGTAATTTTTATTTTTAAAAATAAGCAGATAATTTTTCAACGTATTTTGGGTATAAATGTGGTCCTTTAGACGCTTTACAAAATTGATCAATCAGACCGGTTTTATTGCTGTTTTCAAATCAGAGCGTGTTGTTGTTTACGATGATGGTCTTATTTCAGTACAACTCGCGGTAAATAACTCTAAAAATCAAAAATTGGAAGTGGAACAAATGAATATACTATGTTTGGACTTAAAAATAAGTATGGATGTGTTATGGCAAGTGTACGTGTAAGAATGCATGCTCGAATGGTGTTGAGAGTGCCACGCGTGTGCAAGGTGTAATGCATGCAATATGTTGGTTTCTAAAATGGGACGTGTGTCCTTGGTTCACCTAAATTCTATTATAAAGGACGCATACACCTTACAGCTCTCGGCCTTCCCCGTTTTTCTTTCTTTTTCTTCTTCCCCACTACCCAACGTTCACCTCTCCTTTTACTTTCGGCCTCTCCCCTCCGCAAGACTTACTCCGCCCTGTCCTTCGCTCAACACCTTCCTCTCTCCCCTCACCTTAAACCATTCGGCCTCCTTCCCTAAATCCACTCGCCCACCATTTTAATGCATGCACCGCCGAAACCGCCACCTGCATGTCCATCCGCCTCACCATTTACTTACCCTCCTCCACTACACGCATGTCACCGAGAATCCACCACCGCATACCTCCACCTTTTTCGCATGTAGGCCTCACCATTTCCTTTCGCACCCGCCATCAACTCATGTTGGTCCATCTCAAACACTTCCGCTTTCATCTTAGTCCGTAACCATTCAGTCCTTTCCTCTCTGGCATATTATCTTTACATCAGCCTGGTCCGCCTTCTTCCCTACTTGCATCCGCATCTCCTCTTTATATATATTTAAAAAAAAATGGATGATGAATGAGAAAGCGAAGTGAAGTGCATGTTGGGTTTGATGGTGCATGAACTGATGCACATGCGAGTATAGTATTTGAGGTTCAAGAAATAGAAATAATGAATAAAGAAAATAATGATGAAGGCTTTAGAAGGCGTGAGCTGGTAGAATGCGGTGAGTGATGGTTTGACATGCAAGTTGTACAAGTTCGTGGAGGTTAGACGAAGTACGTTCAAGTTTGTGGGGATAAGTGTACCGTAACGGTAGCGACGTCAGTGGAGCCTGCATGCGAGTAATATGTGTGCGCAATGTGAGCGGTGTCCGTGAAAAAAAATGTTCGTAGACTGGTGCTCAGTTGATACGGGTCTCGATGATGGATATCGGAGCACAGTACAGGTGAGAACTCCACTTCAAATATTTTATTTTGGTAAAAATAATTTGTTATAATTTAGTAATAATTATAATTGTTGATGGAAAATAAGTGGTTGTGGATGTTGAAATGTTATAGTTGTTTGTCGCTGATTGATCGATGAATATGTATGCTGTATAAACACCGTAGAACACCGAGCGTTACTGACAATAACGCTCCGTACACAGTTGATTTATTTTACGGTTGTGATGAATGATAGAGTGTTGTTTGGTTGCATTATTTGATTTGTTCTGCTTCCACACATACCCGTTGCTATGTGATTTCACGGTTCATCAGTTTAAAAATTCTCCTTTCAAAATAAATAAATTAATTACACTAATAAAATTTTATTGTGAAATAAATTGAGAATATAGTTTTAATAAACTTTAAATTTGTTTAGCAATCAAATCGAGAAATGATCACTGATTTACGTTAAAGTAGTTTGGAACATTCCGATCGCATATGAGTTATTTAAACACCGTATTAGGTTTGAAAATTTGTTCGGGAAATGGTTGGGATGCGTACCAATATTTGTTTACAGTTATTTGTTAACCAAGTCGATGAAAATATTATCTCGATCTCACTCAAAATAAAAGTCGAGAATTTGAAACGATAGTCTGTGAAATAGTTGTTTTGTGAATGTTTGAACGGGTTTTGTAAATATTAACATTTCAAAATAAAGTGAATTTGCGAAGCAAATTAATTTGAAATATTTATGTTGAAAATGGATTTAACAAGTTGAAATAAACATTTAGTGTTAACTGTAATGAAGAATTTGACAAATTTTAAATAAACATGAATGTTCAATTTCATAGCATTTTGAATAGTAATAGAATGTGTTCAAATTAAATATTACTTTATTTAATTTGTTTTGGATTGGGAATTTAAAATTTAAATGATTTTTGAACTAAGGTATTATTTTAGGGAAACAAACGAGATGATTTATATGGAAACGTTATATAGTGTCAATCGAGTGCGTCGTGTTGCGACAGTTCGATAATATCGACTTCAAACTTCAAATAGCTATAACTTGAACATACGAAATCGAATTGACGTGAAACAGAAAAACAACGGATTTATAATAATAATAGGTTTCGTATAAAAGAGGAATTTTCAAATTTTATCGTATGATTTTTGAGTTAGGTTTAAATTTAAATCTGAAAGGGTCGCCATACATGCAGTTCGCCGACCGCAACGAAAATCGAATAGTACGAATTTATATTATTTAAAGGTGATTTATGGTCAAATTTTGAATTTAGAATGATTTGGAGTTATTTGATTTAATAACCATTTCCCAACGCTTTCAGTAACGCTTTAACGTTATTTGAAATGATTTGAATTGAAAACTTCAAACAGGAATCATTATGGAAAGGACTTGATTCGTCCATATGATATGGAATTGAGATGTGTTTGAATAAAATTGGTCGCTTGATATTCGATATGGATTTATAGGAACAGACAAATACTATCAGAAATACTAACATATCCATATCCTGATTCTGATCGTGTTGCCTGAGTTTGTGAATCAATATCGAGTATAAGTCGATTGATTCTATATGAACTGATTTGTGTTAAATGGAAATCCAAAAAAAAAATCCAAATAAAGATTTGGTTATTCAAGTGACGATGAATTAATTAAGTTGTTTTGAAATGTAAGTTTGGGAAGACAAATGTTGAATTTGAGAAAATATTAAAGGGTAACGGGTTTCCGGGAATTGAATCCAACTGTACTTCAAAATATAACAATAATATTTGGAAAGGAGATTTGAATTAAGAAACCCGTGTGATTTGTAGCTCTTGTTTAAGATACGTTGTTACTTGGGAAGTCCGGGATCGGATATAGGTCCGAAAACCATTCCAAGTAATATTACGACGTTATGAAGTAATTCAAGATTTGAAATCGATAAAAGAAGACCGGAAATGTCCAGATTATTTGGATCGATTGCTGACATCTCGGATCGGGCCGTACACCCGATACGAGGGTGGCAGGAGATCTGAGTATATTTGGAGATTTTCGGATTGTGTTTCGTTCAGACCCAGAACGGACTTGTATGGATGGTGTGTCTGACATTGTAATTGACCACGTAGCACTGATCCGTGTGAATATATATATGATTGGCGGCAATTGAATATCTCTGTCTCTAAGTTACGTTCTTAGAGAATATGTATTAATTCGAATCAGTGATATGTGGAGATATTGACAATGTGGCATACCCAAGTATGATATGAGCTAATGATGATCAAAGCATGGCTTATCGAAGCGTAGCTTTGTGTTTGACGTGACATCGACAAACCTCACACATCGGATGATGAGAAACTGGCGGTTTGGTCTGTATATATATATATGATTCGATGATGAGTGCTGCAGCAGTGGGAAACCACTTATGAACTGGGGATGGGGTATGTTCGGGGGGCCGCGTCTGGTCGAAAACCGTTGATCTGCCCTGACGATGTGTATTCGGTGTCCGCGTATGGTCGAAAAAGCCGTTGAGGCACTTCATTTGTATCCCTGATTGATCTTTCGTGCCAGGAATCATCAAGTTGGAAATCCAAATCCCAATACGAGCCATACGATTTTGATTTTATTTATATATGGCGACATAGTGGTATGGGACACTCATGCCGTCTAGGATTAATACATTTATTTGTGAACTTGTTTTTCCACACTATATGATAATATTAAAAGAGGATTTTCACGTATGAAATCATGTTTGGTTATCATAAGACAAAACTCGCCCATCTGGTGTGCGCTTGCATTGTGTGATGTGGGACGAGCTTATGATAGCTTCATTTTTCAAAAGTCATTGCGTATTTCTATGCACGGGAATTCATATGGAGTAAAACCCGTTCCGCATTAGCGGCGTGGTCCGTTGAATTACCCAACTCTAAAATGAAACCTAAATGATAACTGTTTTGAGTTCTCACACCATTCCCACGACTGACCTGGAGTTTATTGTTCCTTCCTAAACTCTGGGTGCCCACTAATTTCCACACGGGCAGCTAGTGTTTAGTTTGCAGTTATGGATTGTGGAGAAGATTCAGAGTGCTTCCGGAGTTAGAGTTCACGCTAGAGTTGGAGCTTCCGCTGTATCAGATGATGTTCTTCCGCTGAGAGTTTTATTTCTTCCGCTGTGTATATTTATGTGTAACTCTGATATTCATGTAACTCTGATGTAATATTGAATTATTCAATGAAAAGTTCTGTTGTTTTGTTCAATGTATGTAAGTACCCACAACAATTCGTCTTTATGAACGATTTGAGTCGGTTTAATTACCGGCGAGAGTCGGGCAAAAAGGCGGGTCGTTACAGATGGTATCAGAGCTTTGGTTATACAAAGCTATTGGGTACGTACATATTTGAACAAAGGAATAGGACTCCTCAGAGTTATATTATCTCATTAGAGATAGGGTTAGAAATACCCTAGAATGAGATATCGGAATATTATGACGAGAGAGCGTATATTTTTGAAACCTATAAAAGGTATTTTTGAACAAGTAAATCAATTTGAAACAATGATTATTTGAAATATAATTTGAAATAAGGATTTCGAGTGTTTTATTCGACGTCATGATTGGACTATGGAGTATGTAAGGATTTTTAATATACGTCTGATCAACGTATATAAGAAATCTTATATGTACTAGATAGATATAGGATTCCATTCTAGTCGCTGGAGGATAATTCTGTAGATGATCCGAACATCGTCAGTGATTATTCTCGAGTTTCGAAAATGGGATGACCATATGATTCCGATTTAAACGTCGAGAATACTTGAAACCATTTTCATAAGTGTTTGAAATTGTTGATGAATTAAAGTGAAAGCCGATATAGTAACTTGAAATAGGAATGAAATATAGGTTATATTTTCTTAAATGAAGAATATAAATGTAATTCGCAAATGAACCAAGATGAGTAGGGAATATTTATGAATCTAGAAATTTGATGAATAACTTAAGTATAAAACTCTTTAAATAATAGTAAGGAAGTGTTGGAATTGCATGGAAACTTAAGTAAAGTTATCAACAATTTGATTTCTGGATTGGTTTAGTAGGAATTAGGATGCCCGATTTGGACCCTTGACCATTTTTTGATTTTGGTAAACCCTTTGCAAATTTTAAGAACCTAAAAAGGAGAAATTTTGGGTATAAGCACTTAATGTGAATCGTTTTGGTTAAGTTATTGATGAATAGATTTGGATGACCCGTAAGCCTTAAAATTTTAAATTTAAGGTAGTAAACGGCTAGGTGTACGGTAGTATCTTGTTCAGTTCCGACCTAAGGGTAGCGGTAATGGAGAACTCAATCATTTCCAGTAACTAGGGTAACCATAGGATAATTGAGATTCCATCAAACTCCAACCTGATTTAGGATCAGACCAAGTGCCCCAGCAGTAACATGAACTGTAGATCTGATCATTATCCTGTCATGTTAGGAAGAAGGCCCAACCCTGCAGTAGGATGACCCTGTAATAAGGTATGAGTACGTTCTAAGACCTGTGATTTTGACTAGAGGGTAAGGATAACGCAGCAACCTACTTTGGATTTAATGTCCCCCATAGATTTATAATGATGCCTTAGAGTTTTGGGTAGCAGATCCTAGACCAGAGGATCAGCAGTTGTTAGGAAACACCGCACTAGCACAAACTGCACCGAAGGACATTAATTGGCCTATAGACCCTGTATTTGTTGAGCAGTTTAGAAATATTGATGCATGAAATGGGATAACTAGCAGTTATAGCTAAGGACGACCCGCTCCCAGAAGCGGAAAATGGTGGATTTGATGATGTTGTAGAGGATGTGGAGAAACCCCAACATGGTGATGAGGTCGTGGTAGATGATAATAATGTTGTAGCAGATGAGGGTAATTTTGAATAACCTACATTCGAGGATGACCTACTTCCAAAAATGGGAGATGATGAGTTTGATGGAGGATATAGACCAGCCCTTGGACAAGGCTGATAAAGATGGATTTATGGGTAATGAGCACGATAAATTTATCGTGGGAGTAGATGATGATGGCTTCATGGCAGACGATGAAGAGCCATTAGCTGATGAAGAACCCGAGGAGATTGGCTTGACCGATCCACCAGATGATGGGTCGACAGATGATTAGTGGCGATGAGTCTGGACCTTGTATATATAGTGTTTATATGTTATCTTAAGTACCAGATGCATTAAGTTGTTTTTGGGCTAGTATGGTTTTGAGGACTAGTAACAGATACCTAGGTACACCTTTGATGACTGCATTTTGACTGCCCAAATGCGTAGTATGTGCTCAGGAAAGGTTAGATACGTTTTGTATGCTAACTTGAGAGATCGATATGATATGATATGTTGGACTGACTATGATATGCGTGTCCCACTATTTTAAATCTGGTTGTTTTGAGACCTGTTCCAAATCATATAAAAAGTTTGATTTATAGTTTAAAATTTACTATCTTCCTTTTCGAGGACGAAAAGACTTAAGGGGGGAAGAATGTAACGAACCAGAATTTTCTAAATTTAAGTATGAATTTCCATAGCACATTTTGAGATTTTCTGAATACATATTTTGGAATTAATAGGATTTAATATTTGAAATTCCCTTTTTATTAGTTTAAATAAATTATTTTATTTTGTATAAGACTTATTTTAAAGATTTTGTATAAAAATGATTTTTGTAATTTTACATAATGGTTTTATATTTATAGATAGTAATATTTTGTATTTATATATATAAATGTTTTATAATATGAATTTTATAATTTGAAGATTTATTTTGAGGAAATATTTAATATATAAAGATTTAAACAATTTTATATATAGATTTATATGGATTTTTAATTTTTACAAAGTAGTTTGACTTGAAAATAAATTATAGATAAATATCGGTTTAAAATATTCATCTGATTTCTGTACGCGTAATTTTAAAATAATTTTTAGAATTTTCCTGTAATTTTTATTTTTAAAAATAAGCAGATAATTTTTCAACGTATTTTGGGTATAAATGTGGTCCTTTAGACGCTTTACAAAATTGATCAATCAGACCGGTTTTATTGCTGTTTTCAAATCAGAGCGTGTTGTTGTTTACGATGATGGTCTTATTTCAGTACAACTCGCGGTAAATAACTCTAAAAATCAAAAATTGGAAGTGGAACAAATGAATATACTATGTTTGGACTTAAAAATAAGTATGGATGTGTTATGGCAAGTGTACGTGTAAGAATGCATGCTCGAATGGTGTTGAGAGTGCCACGCGTGTGCAAGGTGTAATGCATGCAATATGTTGGTTTCTAAAATGGGACGTGTGTCCTTGGTTCACCTAAATTCTATTATAAAGGACGCATACACCTTACAGCTCTCGGCCTTCCCCATTTTTCTTTCTTTTTCTTCTTCCCCACTACCCAACGTTCACCTCTCCTTTTACTTTCGGCCTCTCCCCTCCGCAAGACTTACTCCGCCCTGTCCTTCGCTCAACACCTTCCTCTCTCCCCTCACCTTAAACCATTCGGCCTCCTTCCCTAAATCCACTCGCCCACCATTTTAATGCATGCACCGCCGAAACCGCCACCTGCATGTCCATCCGCCTCACCATTTACTTACCCTCCTCCACTACACGCATGTCACCGAGAGTCCACCACCGCATACCTCCACCTTTTTCGCATGTAGGCCTCACCATTTCCTTTCGCACCCGCCATCAACTCATGTTGGTCCATCTCAAACACTTCCGCTTTCATCTTAGTCCGTAACCATTCAGTCCTTTCCTCTCTGGCATATTATCTTTACATCAGCCTGGTCCGCCTTCTTCCCTACTTGCATCCGCATCTCCTCTTTATATATATTTAAAAAAAAAAATGGATGATGAATGAGAAAGCGAAGTGAAGTGCATGTTGGGTTTGATGGTGCATGAACTGATGCACATGCGAGTATAGTATTTGAGGTTCAAGAAATAGAAATAATGAATAAAGAAAATAATGATGAAGGCTTTAGAAGGCGTGAGCTGGTAGAATGCGGTGAGTGATGGTTTGACATGCAAGTTGTACAAGTTCGTGGAGGTTAGACGAAGTACGTTCAAGTTTGTGGGGATAAGTGTACCGTAACGGTAGCGACGTCAGTGGAGCCTGCATGCGAGTAATATGTGTGCGCAATGTGAGCGGTGTCCGTGAAAAAAAATGTTCGTAGACTGGTGCTCAGTTGATACGGGTCTCGATGATGGATATCGGAGCACAGTACAGGTGAGAACTCCACTTCAAATATTTTATTTTGGTAAAAATAATTTGTTATAATTTAGTAATAATTATAATTGTTGATGGAAAATAAGTGGTTGTGGATGTTGAAATGTTATAGTTGTTTGTCGCTGATTGATCGATGAATATGTATGCTGTATAAACACCGTAGAACACCGAGCGTTACTGACAATAACGCTCCGTACACAGTTGATTTATTTTACGGTTGTGATGAATGATAGAGTGTTGTTTGGTTGCATTATTTGATTTGTTCTGCTTCCACACATACCCGTTGCTATGTGATTTCACGGTTCATCAGTTTAAAAATTCTCCTTTCAAAATAAATAAATTAATTACACTAATAAAATTTTATTGTGAAATAAATTGAGAATATAGTTTTAATAAACTTTAAATTTGTTTAGCAATCAAATCGAGAAATGATCACTGATTTACGTTAAAGTAGTTTGGAACATTCCGATCGCATATGAGTTATTTAAACACCGTATTAGGTTTGAAAATTTGTTCGGGAAATGGTTGGGATGCGTACCAATATTTGTTTACAGTTATTTGTTAACCAAGTCGATGAAAATATTATCTCGATCTCACTCAAAATAAAAGTCGAGAATTTGAAACGATAGTCTGTGAAATAGTTGTTTTGTGAATGTTTGAACGGGTTTTGTAAATATTAACATTTCAAAATAAAGTGAATTTGCGAAGCAAATTAATTTGAAATATTTATGTTGAAAATGGATTTAACAAGTTGAAATAAACATTTAGTGTTAACTGTAATGAAGAATTTGACAAATTTTAAATAAACATGAATGTTCAATTTCATAGCATTTTGAATAGTAATAGAATGTGTTCAAATTAAATATTACTTTATTTAATTTGTTTTGGATTGGGAATTTAAAATTTAAATGATTTTTGAACTAAGGTATTAGTTTAGGGAAACAAACGAGATGATTTATATGGAAACGTTATATAGTGTCAATCGAGTGCGTCGTGTTGCGACAGTTCGATAATATCGACTTCAAACTTCAAATAGCTATAACTTGAACATACGAAATCGAATTGACGTGAAACAGAAAAACAACGGATTTATAATAATAATAGGTTTCGTATAAAAGAGGAATTTTCAAATTTTATCGTATGATTTTCGAGTTAGGTTTAAATTTAAATCTGAAAGGGTCGCCATACATGCAGTTCGCCGACCGCAACGAAAATCGAATAGTACGAATTTATATTATTTAAAGGTGATTTATGGTCAAATTTTGAATTTAGAATGATTTGGAGTTATTTGATTTAATAACCATTTCCCAACGCTTTCAGTAACGCTTTAACGTTATTTGAAATGATTTGAATTGAAAACTTCAAACAGGAATCATTATGGAAAGGACTTGATTCGTCCATATGATATGGAATTGAGATGTGTTTGAATAAAATTGGTCGCCTGATATTCGATATGGATTTATAGGAACAGACAAATACTATCAGAAATACTAACATATCCATATCCTGATTCTGATCGTGTTGCCTGAGTTTGTGAATCAATATCGAGTATAAGTCGATTGATTCTATATGAACTGATTTGTGTTAAATGGAAATCCAAAAAAAATCCAAATAAAGATTTGGTTATTCAAGTGACGATGAATTAATTAAGTTGTTTTGAAATGTAAGTTTGGGAAGACAAATGTTGAATTTGAGAAAATATTAAAGGGTAACGGGTTTCCGGGAATTGAATCCAACTGTACTTCAAAATATAACAATAATATTTGGAAAGGAGATTTGAATTAAGAAACCCGTGTGATTTGTAGCTCTTGTTTAAGATACGTTGTTACTTGGGAAGTCCGGGATCGGATATAGGTCCGAAAACCATTCCAAGTAATATTACGACGTTATGAAGTAATTCAAGATTTGAAATCGATAAAAGAAGACCGGAAATGTCCAGATTATTTGGATCGATTGCTGACATTTCGGATCGGGCCGTACACCCGATACGAGGGTGGCAGGAGATCTGAGTATATTTGGAGATTTTCGGATTGTGTTTCGTTCAGACCCAGAACGGACTTGTATGGATGGTGTGTCTGACATTGTAATTGACCACGTAGCACTGATCCGTGTGAATATATATATGATTGGCGGCAATTGAATATCTCTGTCTCTAAGTTACGTTTTTAGAGAATATGTATTAATTCGAATCAGTGATATGTGGAGATATTGACAATGTGGCATACCCAAGTATGATATGAGCTAATGATGATCAAAGCATGGCTTATCGAAGCGTAGCTTTGTGTTTGACGTGACATCGACAAACCTCACACATCGGATGATGAGAAACTGGCGGTTTGGTCTGTATATATATATATATGATTCGATGATGAGTGCTGCAGCAGTGGGAAACCACTTATGAACTGGGGATGGGGTATGTTCGGGGGGCCGCGTCTGGTCGAAAACCGTTGATCTGGCCTGACGATGTGTATTCGGTGTCCGCGTATGGTCGAAAAAGCCGTTGAGGCACTTCATTTGTATCCCTGATTGATCTTTCGTGCCAGGAATCATCAAGTTGGAAATCCAAATCCCAATACGAGCCATACGATTTTGATTTTATTTATATATGGCGACATAGTGGTATGGGACACTCATGCCGTCTAGGATTAATACATTTATTTGTGAACTTGTTTTTCCACACTATATGATAATATTAAAAGAGGATTTTCACGTATGAAATCATGTTTGGTTATCATAAGACAAAACTCGCCCATCTGGTGTGCGCTTGCATTGTGTGATGTGGGACGAGCTTATGATAGCTTCATTTTTCAAAAGTCATTGCGTATTTCTATGCACGGGAATTCATATGGAGTAAAACCCGTTCCGCATTAGCGGCGTGGTCCGTTGAATTACCCAACTCTAAAATGAAACCTAAATGATAACTGTTTTGAGTTCTCACACCATTCCCACGACTGACCTGGAGTTTATTGTTCCTTCCTAAACTCTGGGTGCCCACTAATTTCCACACGGGCAGCTAGTGTTTAGTTTGCAGTTATGGATTGTGGAGAAGATTCAGAGTGCTTCCGGAGTTAGAGTTCACGCTAGAGTTGGAGCTTCCGCTGTATCAGATGATGTTCTTCCGCTGAGAGTTTTATTTCTTCCGCTGTGTATATTTATGTGTAACTCTGATATTCATGTAACTCTGATGTAATATTGAATTATTCAATGAAAAGTTCTGTTGTTTTGTTCAATGTATGTAAGTACCCACAACAATTCGTCTTTATGAACGATTTGAGTCGGTTTAATTACCGGCGAGAGTCGGGCAAAAAGGCGGGTCGTTACACGGCGGCTCCTCCCCCTTCCTTCTCCGTCGCCTACTTCTTCTTTTTTGTTTCCCTGTTATGAACGAATGAATTGGGGCGGGGGGGGGGGGGGCAGAGAGAAGTTAAGGGGGGGAGGAAAGAGAAATTTTTTCTTTTATTATTTTAATTGTTTTAATTACCAAAATATTGACTTTTACATACGACCTCTAAATGAGGCCCACAGCCTGTCGTCCATAGCGTTTTACCCCCATTCCGAACACAATGGGATATGTATCGCAAGCTGATTTGATCGTTTCGATTAGTTTCCGTTAAATTTACATTTAAATCTCTATATTGAATTTTAAACGCGCATTTCAATTTACCGGGGTCACATAACAACTCTATAAATTCCATAAAAATATTTTCTAGCTTCGCATTGACGATACGGTCCTAACAAAACTAGTTTCGTCGAATTCTGAGACCGTTAGAAAAATGGCCAATTTCCAGTCGATTAAAATCAACTGAAACTGGTCAAACGCGTTTTCCTTTGCCACGCTCACATATTGATCCGAAAAATTATGAAATTTGGAATCTAGCAATAACTTAGCACTGCAGATCCAACAAAAGTGGTTTCGTCGAAATTCGAGGTCGTTTGCAACATTCCCATTTTTAAGGGCCTGAATTCCATAGCGACTATTCAGAAATTTCAACTGGACATATCTTTTGATTCCCGCTATGAAATTTTGATTTTTCGGATTCGCTGGAAAGATATTATCAAATAGATCCCATTATTTTTGGTTTCACCAAAATCCGGATTGTTTTGCACCCGGTACATTCAATTGAAGTTTGAAATCGAATTATCGAACTACCACGCCATTTTCAATTCTATTTATAATTATATATAATTATTTATATTCTAACGACGACGTATATAATATATACGTTCGAATTATATTCAAAATAAATTTCTCGTCGATATTATTTAAAATAATTCATTTTAAATGTTCAAACTTCGCTAAAATTGCAAAAATAAAAATTTTAAACTGGCCTAGATTTTCGGGTTGTTACAAATTCACTCTTCAAACATGGGTCGAACGATGTTAAAATATACCTCCTTTACTTTAAAGCTTACTGTTTTCTCATTAATATTCAAAATCTTGCAAATAACATTGTCATATTCCCTTATAGAAATATTAAACAATTTCAACACCTTTGCCATTCCAAACAAATATCATCCTTTGATAATAGTGAAACCGTTCAAGTTGGGGTATTTTAATTAGCTATCAGACCTTGACCGACAGCGTTCTTATCTCAGAGTAGATAAAAGTTTGAAACATAAAACCTACCATTCTCATTTCCATTTACTATTAAATTTTAAATATGGTTTTATAAACAATTTTTCTTTCATTCAAAAACCCACTTCATATTCAAATTCCTTTTACTTAATTTGTTAATTAAGTAAATCATTTACTAACTCCTTTCTAGAAATCTTTTTATACAACTACATTAATAACTTAGGTTATATTCTAATAATCTATATACTGATACTTTACTTAGAATCATTTATCTTATTATAAAACCAAATTTGTATTCTATTACTAAATGCATTACCAGAATTCCTTATACCAATCCATTATTCAATCTCTTTTGAAATTTCCATTTCATTTATATTCATTTTACTTAACTAAGAAATATCTTATTAAAATCTTCATATTAGCTCACTAATCTTTTTATAAACCTCCGTATATAACTTGTATTTTATTATCCAATCTCTTGCGAAAATCTTTCTCTGATTTCCTTGCTTATACTTTATTCAATTATTAAGTAATACTGATTAAAACGGCATAATAGCTTCAAATTCTGGTTTACATTATTCCTAACACCATTCAATTTAGTTTCATTTCAAAATTCTATTACTTACTAACTAACTTCCATTTATAAAGTTTTTTACTTTCATTATTATTAATTAAAATAATAATGAATCCCGTTATTGACTGATGAAGTAAAATAGCTTATGTTATCTGTAAGATTGGTTAATCACTTCATTAAATAATATTAATGATTATCAATACAAAAAACTTTTAACTTCGTTAAATAAAAAGATAATTAATATTCAAGAAATTTCGTTAAATTGAAATAAATATTCGTTAAGTAATTCCCATTAAATTAACCAAAGATCGATCAACCTAATTATCAATTTTAATCAAACAGTTGACTTCCTCAACTTAAATATCAGTTATTTGTTAACTGGTTTCAATTTACCCTTACCCTTAGATTAAAATAATTGTAATATCGCTTAACTGTTTTACTTAAATAGTTTTTTTCAAAACAATAACCCGTAAGTTAAATTCAAGCCTCTACATTTATAAAACTCATTAGAATGCTTAAATTGTTGTACATAATATTATATAATTATTTTTGTAAAAACCATTTATAAATATCAAATTTCTTTAAAAATTCTATTTTAGATAAAATAAAATTTAAAACTTTACTTCAGTTACAAAACTAAATTTTATAACTTAAAATATATTGGTTCGCCCAACAGCGAGTTAACGTCTCAAAATAGGGTTTCAAATCATTTGCTGCCAATAACTTAATCAATACTGTTTATTAATTAAAACATAACAATCATTGATTATAAGTTCAACGATTAGCAATCATTAAACTATCAACATCCAAACTGGTTATATAATCGCTTGGTGTCAAATAATTCATACGTGAAAGATATGAACAATCAATGACATACAATTTATTTGAGGAATCCGGTCGGATCCCTCCAACCTGTTCTTCCCTGCATCACATATCATATTATAATTTATAACAACATATGAAACAATAATTTAAGCTAAAACATCCAATAGACATAAATGTAATGTCAACAATCATTGAACAAATCAATAAGCATCCAAAGGCATCCAAACATCCAATTATATATTATTATTGGTGAATTATAATTATATGAATTTAACACATGATAACAGTTCAGAAAAGTGTGAGAATTAACTCACCATTTATTTTTATTGTCGATTCTCGCATCGTTTCATATATTTCTAAACAAGCGTTTAAAAATATATGAAATTCCATTAGTTTTTGAATCACTCCATTCTAGCACGTACGCGTAGTGCTCATCGCCACGATTCCAACGAATCTTATTTCGCGCAATTCTGATACCGTATGGAAAAGATACACCTAAATTAAGTTTATATATTAATCGATTCTCTAATTAAACTAATTATAGATTAATTAACAATTAAGAAATAATTACCTTAACTTATCAAATTTACCACGTCATTAGGTGGATAACGCGTTTTCTCATTCCTAGTAATTACGAGCCTGATCTTCATCTTCCTCCAGGCCATCGCGTGAACTCCATACCTTTCTTCTATCGCCGACGACGCCTGGAGCCACCAGGGATGACTTCGAACCCCGCGCTAGAATCGCCACTCCACGGCGAACCACCAAGCCCAGCCTCGCGACCCCATGCCTCCCCGTTCACCCAAAATCTCGAGATGATCGTGAAAAGCCTTAACGACAATTTCTCTGATCACCGACCTCGTCAGACCCCGCCACCACCTGGAATCGAGGCGGCTCCCCTCACTCTCAACTTCACCTTCAGGCAACTCCACCCAGTTCGCCACCGTTGATGCGCAATCAGTCAAGATCCGATCACACTGCCAAAAACCATATGACTCCGATCAACTTGCTATAACTTCCTCCTCCGATTGTTTCCGACAAATTGACCAACAGAAAAGATGTCGACCAGTCTTCCCTCTTCAACTCTTCTTCAGATCCCAAGTCCTAATTCTTCACCAATCTCCTCCAAAATGCAAAAATCTGAAACTTAACATCCCCGTTTAACTGCTTTTCACGACCACCAGACATCACTAAACATCACCAAATTTAACTAGGAGTAGACATTACCAGGATCTCCAACTGTCCTATTGGGGACAACTTCTGATTCTCAACCAATTAGGTGGAATAAATTATTTAGTGTATGTGGACTTATTTGCAAACTAAATATGGATGAACGGGTTTGGGGTTGTGAGGCTGAAGTGAACGTGTATATAAAGATAATTTAAATGTTATTTTATTACGATGTGACTAGCGATATTTTTTTCCGTGCCTATCGCCATTTGTAAACGTTGTTTATTCGTTCATGTGCTCACATTCAAGCTTCATCCGCCATGAAAATTGACGTCATTGTATAATTTGACATTACGGTCCTAATGAAACTTGTTTCATCGAATTTCAAGCCCGTTTGCTTAAATGGCGCTCGTTCATGTCCATACGACCGATTTATTTGTATTTTGTTTTGCTGCACTCTCAGAATAACTCCAATTGGCGCGAAACTTGAAATCTAGCAATAATTAGTTATTACGGTCATAACAAAATTTGTTTCGCTGAAAACAGAGGTCGTTTGAATAAAAGACCTTCTTAAATGTCCGATTTAAATTAAAATAAATTAATTTAAAAATACCTCAATATAATAATAATAAAATATTACATTTGGCCATACTCGATCATAATTTCATGTACTTTCAATATAAAATATTCTGGGATTGGGTTCCAAGCTAAAACGATATTAAAAATATTTTAAACGCCTTTTATTTTATATAATTAAACGTTATAATTTATTAACGAATTCAATAGCGTATATTTGAAAATTTGATTTGGACGTAAAACAAAATCTACAACATGAAAACTCGATATTTCTATTCCATTAGAAAAATATGGCTAATTAGATCCTAATGTTTCTTGTTTCAAAGAAAACCGACTTATACTGGATCATATACAACAATTAAAGTTCAAAACGTAATATTACGACCTACCGCGCAGCTGCAGCTTGTTTTAAATAAAATTATAAATTAAACATTCAAACATCGTTTAATAAACGAAATGTTAATATATTTCAAAACTAAACAATATTAAATTCTTTTAAATTGTCCGTTCACGTTATATTGCAAATTCAACCAATTCCGAGCATTCCAGAATTTTTATTAATTATTTGTGTTAATAAAATATTAAAAATTATTAAATTAAAGCTAATAAAATTTTAAAAAAATATTTAAAACCATTTAAAAATATTTAATCAAACGGTTTAAAATCTGGGTCGTTACATTCCTTCCTCCTTAAAAGAATTTCATCCCGAAATTTGTAACATCCCAAAAATTTCAGTATATTTGAATTCCAATTTAAATTAAATAAATTGTAATATATTAAGAAAAAACAAATTTTGTTGGATTTAAATGTTGGTAATTATGTGAAGTTAGTATAAATAGAGTTTCAGATTTTAGTTCTATTTAATAAGACTATGATTTGAATTTAATATTTAATAATTAAATTTAATTTGAGTGGTTAATTTAAAGGTAGAATTCAAATTTAAATTAAAAATGGTGAAATTCTAAGTTGTGAATAATAATTGGAATTCAAAGCAGAAATTTTAAATAACCAAACTTGAGAACTTAGAATTTGTGGAATCGATTTATAAACTTTATTTAAGTTGTAATTTGAGTTAAGTGGGATTTTGAAATATTTAAAGTTAAAAAGGAATTCAAATTTAAATTGTTAAACAATGGATTTTTATTTGTTTAAATTTAATTTGAAATTCAAATTTCAAATTTGAAATATAATCAAATATGGAACTTAAAAATTGTGAAATAAGTTTATAGAATTTATTTAAGTTATAATTTGGTTTAGATTTGAATTTAGAAATATTTAAATTTGAATTTAAAACAGTTAATCGAATAATTGAATATTTATTTAATTTATTAACTGTAGAATTTAACGGTTTTGACGACTGTCTCGGAATTCGACGAAACTGGCGCCATCGGAACCGGAACAATGAATTATGCTAAGAGTCCAATTTGCGTTGAAATCCGACTTACCGGTTGACCGTACGATAGAAGTTGTGGGCGAGATCCTTGTAAGCTGATAATAGGGTGTTTATCTGAGTTGGGCCTCCTTTTGCATATAAATAAATTCCACCTCCTTCCTTCAGCCCATTCTCTCCCATGCTGCCCTCCATCAAAATTTCATCGTTAATGGCAGAAATAAAATTTAAATCATAATTCCAAAACAAAAATTCACCTCAAATTAAAATCTCTCAAAACCCCATCATATTATATACCAAATCGAAGAGCTCGACGACACGAACTTGCGGGTAGTCTCAGATCTGGCATGCAGCGCTTCGTGTGGTCGGAATTTGCGGTCAAATTCTCAGATTTTCGAAATCCATGCATGCAATTTGGGCGTTTTTGATTGAGAATGTAATCGGAGATTCCGGGACCTGGGTATTGAAGAGGAGACTCGTATGAGTGTGCTGGAGGTGTTCGTTTGGATTATCATGGAGCAGGTCGCCGGAATTTCGTCATTAAAGGTGAAAAACGCCTCACCTTTGAACCAGCGCTGGCGGAGCTGAGGTACGCCGGACGTGGTGGGACCACCATGGTCGGATGCGGTTCGGGGAAGGCTTCGATTTGCAGGTGGCCGTTCATCGAACGGTGGCTGGAGTTGAGAGGATTTCGCGGTCAAAGAGGGGCGTGCGGTTGGGTTCTTCCGTGGTGAAGTCCTGTAGCAGAAAGGAGATGAGCGGGAGTTTGGAGGGTGACGTGGCATTTGCTGATTGGTGAGAGAATTTGTATTTAATTTATATATATTTAAATTCAAATGATAAAACGCTGATATCTCTCTCGTTTTAACTCGGATTTGGACGCGGTTTGTTGCGTTGGGATCGTGGCGAAAATTGCGGACGTTTTGGCGCTGGTTTGGTTGCATTTAGAGACTGTCAAATTTTGGTCTATGGTTGGACGTACGATCAACAAAAGACCCAAAGGTGAGTGTTTTGCCACTCACGAAATACTGAATTAATCCCATATTTATCGAATTAATGTATGAAATGAATTGGATGTATGGTAGTGATTGTTCTGGTGAATGATTGCTTGAAATTTGACATGCAAGTGTTAACATGCATTGAAAATCGATAAATTAGTTGTTTAAATTTAATTTAAATTTCCAATTTAAATTTCGAGCACTTGTTGATCAGTAATATGATTCAATTTACTGTTTGAATGAAATGATGTGATGGATGCCTTGGTTGATTTGACTGTTTGATGAATATTACCTGAATTGTTCATTTATTCAGTTCATGTTGATGTATGTTATTGACGATGAATCCCATTTACCCTTGATGTTGCGGACATCTAATGAACCCGGGATTTATCGATAAAATGAATTAAGAACACATGTTGAAATGATACATACCTGTGACCCTGATTTGGATTGAAATGATAGATCCATCCCTGAATACTGAAAAATTAAAGTTAAATCACTTGGCCATAGGATAGAAAATTATATACGGACATCGGTCGGTTAAATAATTTTTAAAATTATTTGGAACATACTCGATGTGAAATTTCATTAAAGGAATGTATCGATTTTCGATAAATTATTATTTTCTTGAAATATGGATTCTCGATGACAATTGAAATGATTAAGGAAAATTTTTCCAAATTAATTTGGAATTTGAATTTCGGATTTAAATATACTTTGGAATTTATTCCAACAGTTGAACTCGAATGAAAATAATTCTTTTGAATTAAAATTTTGGAATAAAAGAAAATCGGGGATATTCGAATTGTTTAAAACTATATACGAGTAGGGTTTGAATTCTCGAAATGTAAAAATGGTTGAAGGGGTTTGAAACGAGACTTTGAAATGGGTAACTCCATTTGAGTTGGGATTTGATTCGAATGCTGAAATTTGGAAGGAGAAATAATTTAAAAATTTAAATTCTATTTTTAATTTATTTTATTTTATTTTATTTTATTTTATTTTATATTATTTTAAACTATATATCTACCTTATTTCAAGTAAAGTTTATACATTATTATTTAGAAATCATTTAGTAAACTTTGTTTTATATATATGTAGCAATTTGAATTTCCTTAGTATACTCTAATAATTTATATCAGTAAGTTTTATATATGGTTTATTTTAAGTATTTATCTTTATAAATTTTTATATAAATTTTAATTCTCCTTCCGAATGGAAGTGGTTGGGTTTAGATCGTTGGTTCAAATGGAGTCGAGAGACTGTTATATTCTTTTTGAATATGAATTGATTTTAAATCGATTTTATACGAAAAGGGTGGAGTTTATTCTACGTGAATATGAATGGGATTCTAAGAATTTGAAATGAATAGATATGGAAATATATATACCTTATTGGATATGAATGAGTTCAAATGTAATTTGATTTGAAATAATTGAAATCGTTTGGGATAAGGTATATTCTGTATGAATATATAGATATATCGATTTGAAATATTATATATGAATATAATATATTGATATGGAAATAAATCCTGGTTTGGAATATAATCGGTTTAGTAAGATTATGATATTTCAATATGAAACTATATTCTATTTTTGGAATATAATTTGGTTCGAAGCAGAATATGATATTTTGATATGAAAGCGAACCTTTGAAATGTAAAAGAACCAACCGATGTGAAAAGATGTAAGCGTTGGTTGTTAAAGAGACCGGAGTCGACATAAGGCATACTCTCTGTCAGTGTCGATACCACTTTGACAACTGTGAACGTTATGACGTATCCAGAATGAGTATGATGACTTGGAGGCGATTATTGAATCGAAGAAGATGTACGATGACGAAATAGCCCTGACCTTCGGGTCAGAATTGAAATGACTAAAACAAGAGCTATACCGTGACTAATTGAGGTTAGCGCCTTTGATCGGACACACTTCTTCGATGCTATTTATATGACTATGATGATGATGATTTGGGCCCATTTAATTTATGATTATGGGAGTGTGTTCCGAGGTGGGCGGTAGTGGCTGCTATGCGTTACCACCAGTCCGGGAGTGCAATTGGTAGAACCCTACCCTGGGCATTGCCTCGAGTGCCTTGTCATATATATCCATATCGAGCCCATACGATTTTGATTTAGCATTGTCTTCTATGGAGTACCCTCTGATAACACCAGTACGGTGAATTTACGGTACTGTATAGAATGTTGATGCCTATAAACTACGTAAGGGTAATATGGTAATCCCGCTTACGCTATTTTCAGTATTTATACTTTACTGAGTAGACACTAGCATAATAGCGTATTATATTATCTATGTATTAGTTTAACGGATCCTTGAGAGATGGAAAATCCCGTAACATCTCTTGAGTTACTGCACCCATGATACTAATGTTATTTCGTATTTTAATTTGACTAATATGAGATGATTTAGTGCTGATCCGAGTGTTTGTTGTGTTTTCTTTTATGCAATATGCTCGGGTCAGCAGATGTTGCAGTTAGCGAAGATTTCCTTGCCTTGGAGGACGAAGACGAAGTTTGGCGTATATATCTATACATATGTATATCCGCTGCATTATTTTTCCGCTGCTTATTATGTACAGCTGTATGTATATGTAACTCTGATAATCATTGAAGGTTATAGTCAATGTATATATATTTCCACTGCTTTTAACTGCTATTTGTTTATTATATGTTGTCCTTCCGCTGTGAGATTCTGTTTAATTGTCTTTCTCTTCTTTCTTTCTTTTTTTCTTCTTTTACCAATAACTACCTGCATTTGCGATTTGTTTGGGTCGACATGTGTGGCTTATTGTCGATTTTAAACGGTCAAAAATATGGGTTGTTACAGTTGGTATCAGAGCGATGGTTAGCGATAACCTTGGCTCTGTTTGGGAATTAACTCATTAGAGATGGGGTTAGTAACGCCCTAGAATGAGTTCGAGTGAATATATGAGAGAGCGTATTTGTATTTTGGATATAAAATGATTTTATGTTGTGTTAATTGTTCTGTTGAATATTTATAGATTCTGGTCGATATATGGGACGCCATAGAATCGATAGGAATTTCTAAATGCTCGGATAGAATGACCGACATAATATGGTTTTCGATTATATTTTGTATATATTATATATACTATTAGTGGTTTATAAGGGTATAAGCACTGGACGTTGGTAGGTAATAATATTAAGTTGTTACCTATTATGGTCAATTAATAATAGATATAATAAGAAAAATTGGCTGGTTTTATAAAAATATTCGAGAATGATATATCTTAAGCCAAATTGGTTATATAATATGTCTGTGACTTAAATGGAAATGAATTTGAAACTTGATCCTGGGGTATCTTTGAAAATAGTTTGCCAAAGTTTTAAATAATACCATATTTTAGGTATGATCGAAAGAAATGGTTTTAAAGATTATTCAAAGTGGTATAATCCCTCCTTGGACCTTATAAACGATGTCGGTAATGAGTGCACGCATTATCGATGTTTATTCTGAAGAGTTCAAGTGGGGGAGATCACTCAATGGTTATTATAACTTGTTTGACGAAGGATTTTGGATTTTATTCCATATGATATAAATTTTTAAAGAAAGGTATTAAAATATGTTATTTAAAGTTAAACATGAATTAAACATATTTTGAAAAAGGATATTTCTATGTTTGGTAATTAAAGATTTGGATTTAATTATATAAATGGTATGTTTTTTTTATAAAATAGAATAAGTACATATATTATTTTAAATCTTATTTTATGAACACGGGATCAGGAATTTAGGTTCATTTTAACTAATAATGTAAAGTCCTATGTTAAAGCGATTCCAGTCGTTTGAATATATATCTTGAGTGGTCATGAAATGGATTTAAGTACTTAAGGGAGAGCGGGGATCGTTGAAAGGTTTAAGCAGGGCGATAAGAGGGAACGGGAATTTGCCGAGATATATATAAATATATAATTATATAAATGGTTTAAATAGAACGCGTCGCGCAGCGACAGTTCGCGAATTTCGACCATTGACTTTGAATGGACGTAGCGGGAGATTCGACCGTCGGATTCTCCTAAAACCGGAACCGTTGGGTTCGTATCGAAAAGAGCTTTCCAACGAATATGAGAGATTTGAAATCTAACGGTCAGATTTGAAAATATGTCCAAATCAAATTTGGAAAAGGTCGCTATGGCCACAGTTCGGTGGCCGTTGTTGGAACCCGATTGAAATATCGATAATTAAATTATTAAAAATATTAATAATTTGTGGAAAATCATAATAAGTGATTTGGAAAGAATTGGGATGAAAGTATAAAACTCTAGATGGGTTAAAACTCATTTGGACGATATATCGAATATGAACCTAAGTATGAACAATGAAATGGAATGTAAATCATCTTGTCAAATGGTGTATAACCTAACGTAAGTAGAGAAATCGAGTTAAATAAAGTGCAACTCAAGAAAATCGAATCATGATGATTAAAGGCCTAGGTATAAATCTTAGTCATGAACATTCCATAATTCAAATCCATGGGAGGGTGAGTCGAGTAAATAAGCGGGTTAATGGAATAATATTTGATGTAACTCGAATGGGAATAAGTAAGAAAGAAATGTAAATGAATTTGCAAATGAAATGGAAATAAGGTTAAACTTAGTCGGGTCTATAAAATCGAATCGACAAGAGTTAACTTATAAACCGTGTAAAGGTCGATGAAGAAGTGTGTATTTAGGAAACTAATAAGTCATGAAATTGGTAAGTTGACCCATATTAATGAATCAAGGGTTTAATGCAACTAAGTTAGTTTGAAATTTAAAAATGAATTCAAGTTTATTTGGAATTTGGTGCTGGGAATGGAAATGGGAAAAATATAGAAAATGTATCGGAATTGGGTAAACAAATTCGAATCCATTTTTCCGAGTAAAGAAATAATAACAACTGAAATGAATAAGTTGGAACGAACTTGAGTAAGATAGATGATGGCATAATATGAATAGATAAAATGAAACTCGCTTAATGCAAGTGAAATGAACGTGGTATACTTAAGCGATAAAGGGTAAACAAAACTCGAACATAATGAAATGATAATTCATTAGATGGTTAAACTTGGCTTAAATCTTTGAAATCGGAAAGTATGAACTTGAAATGGAATAAATCAATGTTTATGTAGGAACCTGAAATATTCGATAAGCTGAAACGAGAATGACGATAACTTTTGAATGGATGATCGGAATTTAACGACTCCGGACTTTTTGGAAACCCCGAAAACTGAACTAAAACTTTTGTTAATGGAGCCCTGTCTAATTTTAAGGTTTATTAGGTGGAAATCCAAGTATTAGTTGTAGTTCAGCGCGCATAAAATAAAAAATCTGAAGCGTATACCAACCTTGTTTTGACCATAACTTCCTATCGAAACGTCGGAATTTAATGTGTGAGTACAATTCGGAAAGGCCAGAATGTAAACTAAAACTTTCTCTTAATTTCTAAGTCAAATTCTGATGTCTAAAGGGTTAAAAAACTGGGTTGAACAACTCAGATCTGCATATTTCAGTGTATGGGCTGAGGCGTTCGCCTTCACTTAAACTGTCATAACTTTCAAACGAATTGACGGAATTCAACGAATCCGGATAATTCAGAAAGCCTGAAACAAATGCAACAAATTTTCCCTAGTGTGCTTTAGTCAAATTCCAACATTTAAAGGGCGATAAACCTCATTTTTGTTTGCTGGTCTGTTGTTTACACTTTGGTTTATAGTTGAAATGATTGGTATGTGTTGTATAAGCTATATATATTCGCTATGTACCATATATATGTTTGATTCTCATGCATTTGTGAGTATAAAGTAGGTGTAAGGAAGTCGCGTTACGCTTGGAGCTCGCTTGCGCTAATAATAAAGAGCTAAGGTAAGTAAAAACCCGCAAAATAAAACGCAAAAGAGGTATGTATTTGGGAATTATATTGATTTTTGGGTTTTGTTTTGTTTTGCCCTGGTTCAGGGATGCCTCATCGATGATGAGATGTATATTTTGGTTTGATATACATATCGGGATTTTCCCGGGGCCCTCCGTACAAGGGAGATGCTGCCGAAATTTTCCGTGATTTCGGGAGTTAGAAAATTTCATAGGATTACAACTATGTAACTTATTTTATAAAGTTTATTTTAGGTATGGGTTTAAAATGGATATGTGTTTAATATCGTTTCGTTCTCTTTTTGAGGACGAAAAGATTTTTAAGTGGGGGAGAATGTAACATCCCAAAAATTTCAGTATATTTGAATTCCAATTTAAATTAAATAAATTGTAATATATTAAGAAAAATCAAATTTTGTTGGATTTAAATGTTGGTAATTATGTGAAGTTAGTATAAATAGAGTTTCAGATTTTAGTTCTATTTAATAAGACTATGATTTGAATTTAATATTTAATAATTAAATTTAATTTGAGTGGTTAATTTAAAGGTAGAATTCAAATTTAAATTAAAAATGGTGAAATTCTAAGTTGTGAATAATAATTGGAATTCAAAGCAGAAATTTTAAATAACCAAACTTGAGAACTTAGAATTTGTGGAATCGATTTATAAACTTTATTTAAGTTGTAATTTGAGTTAAGTGGGATTTTGAAATATTTAAAGTTAAAAAGGAATTCAGATTTAAATTGTTAAACAATGGATTTTTATTTGTTTAAATTTAATTTGAAATTCAAATTTCAAATTTGAAATATAATCAAATATGGAACTTAAAAATTGTGAAATAAGTTTATAGAATTTATTTAAGTTATAATTTGGTTTAAATTTGAATTTAGAAATATTTAAATTTGAATTTAAAACAGTTAATCGAATAATTGAATATTTATTTAATTTATTAACTGTAGAATTTAACGGTTTTGACGACTGTCTCGGAATTCGACGAAACTGGCGCCATCGGAACCGGAACGATGAATTATGCTAAGAGTCCAATTTGCGTTGAAATCCGACTTACCGGTTGACCGTACGATAGAAGTTGTGGGCGAGATCCTTGTAAGCTGATAATAGGGTGTTTATCTCAGTTGGGCCTCCTTTTGCATATAAATAAATTCCACCTCCTTCCTTCAGCCCATTCTCTATTTTCCCATGCTGCCCTCCATCAAAATTTCATCGTTAATGGCAGAAATAAAATTTAAATCATAATTCCAAAACAAAAATTCACCTCAAATTAAAATCTCTCAAAACCCCATCATATTATATACCAAATCGAAGAGCTTGACGACACGAACTTGCGGGTAGTCTCAGATCTGACATGCAGCGCTTCGTGTGGTCGGAATTTGCGGTCAAAGTCTCAGATTTTCGAAATCCATGCATGCAATTTGGGCGTTTTTGATTGAGAATGTAATCGGAGATTCCGGGACCTGGGTATTGAAGAGGAGACTCGTATGAGTGTGCTGGAGGTGTTCGTTTGGATTATCATGGAGCAGGTCGCCGGAATTTCGTCATTAAAGGCGAAAAACGCCTCACCTTTGAACCAGCGCTGGCGGAGCTGAGGTACGCCGGACGTGGTGGGACCACCATGGTCGGATGCGGTTCGGGGAAGGCTTCGATTTGCAGGTGGCCGTTCGTCGAATGGTGGCTGGAGTTGAGAGGATTTCGCGGTCAAAGAGGGGCGTGCGGTTGGGTTCTTCCGTGGTGAAGTCCTGTAGCAGAAAGGAGATGAGCGGGAGTTTGGAGGGTGACGTGGCATTTGCTGATTGGTGAGAGAATTTGTATTTAATTTATATATATTTAAATTCAAATGATAAAACGCTGATATCTCTCTCGTTTTAACTCGGATTTGGACGCGGTTTGTTGCGTTGGGATCGTGGCGAAAATTGCGGACGTTTTGGCGCTGGTTTGGTTGCATTTAGAGACTGTCAAATTTTGGTCTATGGTTGGACGTACGATCAACAAAAGACCCAAAGGTGAGTGTTTTGCCACTAACGAAATACTGAATTAATCCCATATTTATCGAATTAATGTATGAAATGAATTGGATGTATGGTAGTGATTGTTCTGGTGAATGATTGCTTGAAATTTGACATGCAAGTGTTAACATGCATTGAAAATCGATAAATTAGTTGTTTAAATTTAATTTAAATTTCCAATTTAAATTTCGAGCACTTGTTGATCAGTAATATGATTCAATTTACTGTTTGAATGAAATGATGTGATGGATGCCTTGGTTGATTTGACTGTTTGATGAATATTACCTGAATTGTTCATTTATTCAGTTCATGTTGATGTATGTTATTGACGATGAATCCCATTTACCCTTGATGTTGCGGACATCTAATGAACCCGGGATTTATCGATAAAATGAATTAAGAACACAGGTTGAAATGATACATACCTGTGACCCTGATTTGGATTGAAATGATAGATCCATCCCTGAATACTGAAAAATTAAAGTTAAATCACTTGGCCATAGGATAGAAAATTATATACGGACATCGGTCGGTTAAATAATTTTTAAAATTATTTGGAACATACTCGATGTGAAATTTCATTAAAGGAATGTATCGATTTTCGATAAATTATTATTTTCTTGAAATATGGATTCTCGATGACAATTGAAATGATTAAGGAAAATTTTTCCAAATTAATTTGGAATTTGAATTTCGGATTTAAATATACTTTGGAATTTATTCCAACAGTTGAACTCGAATGAAAATAATTCTTTTGAATTAAAATTTTGGAATAAAAGAAAATCGGGGATATTCGAATTGTTTAAAACTATATACGAGTAGGGTTTGAATTCTCGAAATGTAAAAATGGTTGAAGGGGTTTGAAACGAGACTTTGAAATGGGTAACTCCATTTGAGTTGGGATTTGATTCGAATGCTGAAATTTGGAAGGAGAAATAATTTAAAAATTTAAATTCTATTTTTAATTTGTTTTATTTTATTTTATTTTATTTTATATTATTTTAAACTATATATCTACCTTATTTCAAGTAAAGTTTATACATTATTATTTAGAAATCATTTAGTAAACTTTGTTTTATATATATGTAGCAATTTGAATTTCCTTAGTATACTCTAATAATTTATATCAGTAAGTTTTATATATGGTTTATTTTAAGTATTTATCTTTATAAATTTTTATATAAATTTTAATTCTCCTTCCGAATGGAAGTGGTTGGGTTTAGATCGTTGGTTCAAATGGAGTCGAGAGACTGTTATATTCTTTTTGAATATGAATTGATTTTAAATCGATTTTATACGAAAAGGGTGGAGTTTATTCTACGTGAATATGAATGGGATTCTAAGAATTTGAAATGAATAGATATGGAAATATATATACCTTATTGGATATGAATGAGTTCAAATGTAATTTGATTTGAAATAATTGAAATCGTTTGGGATAAGGTATATTCTGTATGAATATATAGATATATCGATTTGAAATATTATATATGAATATAATATAATGATATGGAAATAAATCCTGGTTTGGAATATAATCGGTTTAGTAAGATTATGATATTTCAATATGAAACTATATTCTATTTTTGGAATATAATTTGGTTCGAAGCAGAATATGATATTTTGATATGAAAGCGAACCTTTGAAATGTAAAAGAACCAACCGATGTGAAAAGATGTAAGCGTTGGTTGTTAAAGAGACCGGAGTCGACATAAGGCATACTCTCTGTCAGTGTCGATACCACTTTGACAACTGTGAACGTTATGACGTATCCAGAATGAGTATGATGACTTGGAGGCGATTATTGAATCGAAGAAGATGTACGATGACGAAATAGCCCTGACCTTTGGGTCAGAATTGAAATGACTAAAACAGGAGCTATACCGTGACTAATTGAGGTTAGCGCCTTTGATCGGACACACTTCTTCGATGCTATTTATATGACTATGATGATGATGATTTGGGCCCATTTAATTTATGATTATGGGAGTGTGTTCCGAGGTGGGCGGTAGTGGCTGCTATGCGTTACCACCGGTCCGGGAGTGCAATTGGTAGAACCCTACCCTGGGCATTGCCTCGAGTGCCTTGTCATATATATCCATATCGAGCCCATACGATTTTGATTTAGCATTGCCTTCTACGGAGTACCCTCTGATAACACCAGTACGGTGAATTTACGGTACTGTATAGACTGTTGATGCCTATAAACTACGTAAGGGTAATATGGTAATCCCGCTTACGCTATTTTCAGTATTTATACTTTACTGAGTAGACACTAGCATAATAGCGTATTATATTATCTATGTATTAGTTTAACGGATCCTTGAGAGATGGAAAATCCCGTAACATCTCTTGAGTTACTGCACCCATGATACTGATGTTATTTCGTATTTTAATTTGACTAATATGAGATGATTTAGTGCTGATCCGAGTGTTTGTTGTGTTTTCTTTTATGCAATATGCTCGGGTCAGCAGATGTTGCAGTTAGCGAAGATTTCCTTGCCTTGGAGGACGAAGACGAAGTTTGGCGTATATATCTATACATATGTATATCCGCTGCATTATTTTTCCGCTGCTTATTATGTACAGCTGTATGTATATGTAACTCTGATAATCATTGAAGGTTATAGTCAATGTATATATATTTCCACTTCTTTTAACTGCTATTTGTTTATTATATGTTGTCCTTCCGCTGTGAGATTCTGTTTAATTGTCTTTCTCTTCTTTCTTTCTTTTTTCTTCTTTTCCCAATAACTACCTGCATTTGCGATTTGTTTGGGTCGACATGTGTGGCTTATTGTCGATTTTAAACGGTCAAAAATATGGGTTGTTACAAAATTACTAAGAAAGGAAGAATGCTACAACTCAGCAAATTTTAAAATTCCAATTAGTTAAAAATCTCTCTTTTACACTTTCTAAACTTCTTGTTTGAACCAAACTAGTTAATTTTAAAATAAAACCAATTCCAATTTTTTTTTTCAAAGATTGGAGATTTTTCTAACGCCTTAAATTTTGAAAAAAATTTGGCAGAGTCTCACCTGTACGGAGGGACTTCTGCAATATTGCAGGTTCAACAAAAATATATTCATCGACCCACATGGTCGGAAAACCAAAAATCAAGTCTTAAAACCCAAATCAAAAGCCTTTTTGCGGGCGTACCTTTTTGCGTAGGCGTACATTTTTGCGGGCGTTATTATGCGATAAGCAGTAATCTATACTTGAGCTGACTTAACTATTATGCAATTCTAATCAACTGGATTCAATCAACTCCAGTATTCTGTTGGATGGGTTTATTGATGAATTCACCCTGCACCTATTCTTAAACTCAGATGAAATTCATTATAATAATAATCATGTCAGTAAGATTCAAACGTCCAAGTCATCTATTCCAAATAATTTCATATTATCATTTCTTGTCAATTCCTTATGATACATGAATCCATTTTTATAAGTTGAGTTCATTTATTCAAAATTGGCTTCAACCAAATTCATTTAACTTTAAATCACTTAATAATTACAATCATGCAATCTATTTGGATTCATTTATTCCTATTGGCTTGCGTTCCAATTTATTTCAATATTCAAGTTAAATTTTGATTCACATTTGAAATTCTTACTTGGTTTATCCTTTTAATTTCATAATCATCAATTCAAAACGATCATCCAATCCAAACAATCCACTCAAACGAACATTCATTAATCAAATTGCTAAATCTAGTTGTCCATATTCAAATAATTTAAGAAAATTATTACTTCTATCGCTTTATAAAATATATTGAGTAAAAAATAATTTAAATATAATTTTATATCAAATTACAAATACGCGCACTCACATATATATACACTCAAACTCAACCTAAGGTATTACTTACCCCATCTCCATTGAGTTATGCCACAGAGCCAAGGTTCTCGCTTAACCTTCAGCTCTGATACCAAATGTAACGACCCGACTTTTTCTGTACCCTTTGAGTCGACTAATTACAGTTCTGTCCAACTCAAAGTGCACACAAAAGCAGATAGTTATGAGAAAGAAATTAGAGGGTGAGAAGTAGAAAGAAAGTAATATTAGAATAGAAGAATAAGAAGATCAGAGTCTCACAGCGGAATGGACAAAATATAATATATCAACATACCTTACAAAAAGAAACTGTATATAACAACATCAGAGTATACATACATTTCAATACAACACATAGCGGAATAACATAATACCAGCAAATATAGCTATAAGTCTCGGCTCCAGCTCCTCTTCTGAAGCTCCAAGCGAAACCTAACCTGATAATGTGCTTGGTCTGACCCGAGCACATTTGATTAAAACAAAATTCACCCGAATCAGTCTGGAATACTATCAGTGATAAATTCACATGGCAACAACTTGCTTAACTTTAGAAATCCCTTTTGAAAGAAAAAGATAATAGTAAGACCAGCCCACACATAAACACGAACAATTTTTACCTTACTATAACCCAAAACATTTTTGATATATAAAAATCTAGTAATATTATAACAGTGTCTATAAAATCGCAAATAAATAACCATCTAGTAAAACGCTTGCATCTCACGCTCTACATATTCATTATATAATCAAAAACCGCAAGGCGCTTATTGGAGATTGGATTCCAACTATGGCAAGGTATGGGTCCACCTTCCGATCAGTGTACGTACCTCTGCATATGAATACACTGGGTTCAACAAGAACATCCGCTGCAAGAAAAACTGCATATAGCAACAGCAATATCCGCTTCTAATCCGCCGCTAAATTGGCCTTAACGACGGATTTCCTGCATAATACTATGGTCGGTAAAAACCATGACGGTAATTGTGTCAGATTTTGCTACGGTGTTTAGCATGAGTTTTCCGTCAATTTTCCATCATTTTACTATTTATATAATAAAAATATAATTTTATTTATTAATTTAATTGCGATTTATTTACCGACTATTTACCGATGGATAAGTAATTTATAATAAATTATTATTTATAAATAACGTTGGTAAACCCTTACTAATTTCCAAAGGATTAGCGACGGAAAATAAATTAGGATAAACTTAACCTCACTTTTTATTTGGTAATCCGCCGCAATTCCCCTTCTGATCTGCCAATATATATATATATATATATATATATATATATATATATATATATATATATATATATATATGTATGTATATATATATATACACACACAAACACACATATTCATATAAATATACATACATATATACAACAAACATCATTCAACTATGAACACTGAAATAAATAACATATTAAAAAAACCAAAGATAAATTAACCAACAATATTAATTTAGAACTAAAAAACATTCATAATCAAATACAAAAAAACCACATCCATAATCTTTCATTGATTCATACACCAAGCTGAATTATGAACAACAAAAATATTCAATTGGTGTTAATGTTATCCCAAATACAAACATTATCCCAAATACAATCAATTCATACATATTTTCTTCATGTATATTAAAGACACATAAATCAAGAATGAGAAATTGTCAAATGTTTTATGATTGAAATACACCAAAATAGCTTAGCAGCTCAACATGATATTACAGAAATCTCCAAATCTGAAAATGCTAAGGTAAAAAAGCATACCACCAAACCAACAGCTGCTTCTTGAAAATGCTGAACCCCATCGATCCTCCATTGATCCAAATCTATCACCGTCGCCCCGGTGTTAAAATAGCATGGGTTTCTCCTAGTGAATGAACCTGCGCTATGGATCTTGCACACCTTTCATAGCTACAAAACAAAACATTGTTTAATTTACAATAATGGTTAAACAACAATAACCAACTCTAAAGAATAAGATTCATGACGTATAACACAAGTTGTTTGTAAGCTGGTGCGAACCATCAATCTTATGACCTGGCAAATTATACCACCATAGGAATCACTAACAATTTTAGTTAAACAAACAATATATTGAACTTAAAACCATCAATTATAAACGTAACATTACCAGATAAATGCTCAAAATGTAGTACTGTAAGGGAAACGTGATTCAATTCAAACCTGTAAATGGTGACAGTACTTCGCCCCTTGCAACAAATAATGCCATCGTCTCGAAAGTTCTTAGAGATCGATTTTCCAAGAGCTCGCTGAAACTTGTGAGTCAAAGAGACATTGTTTTCTTTGATGCAAGCTAATTGGCCTGTAAATGGTGATAGACACAGTCCATGGATCCATGATATATATTCATAACTGTTACATAATGATTAAGGCCATATTAAAAAATTCAATATATTATCTATGATTGTTGGTCTCCAACAGCATATTTTGTTTACCAACTATGTAGACTATGTATCAAAATTGACATCTATTTGTAATTATTCAATAAGTTTGTTGTAAATATTAGTCAATATTATACAATATGCACTATTTATAATTGCATTTGGTCTTATTAGTCGATATTTGAACATGCGGCCATCTATTATACAACATACATTTGTATCAATAGCATGACTGTGCAATATATTATACATTGCACATATGTTCATATTAGTCTCCAAATTCCTTTTGCTGTATTTTATATTTCTTGCATAGAAAAAATGGAAGTTTCATCGGTATGTGGCTATGCAGGCAAGGAAACAAAAGTGGATGGCCATGGAAAAGCATATCAAGTAGGGATTTGTAGGACTTTCCATAAAGACGTAGAAGCAGACAGTAAGTCTTATGGAACAACAAGTATGACTAATCATTTATCAAAATAATGCAAAAAGTTTCATAATTTTGATTGAATTTCAATAAGAAAGGAAGCAGGACTGTGTTGATTTTGGTTGAATTTCAAAACAATGCAAAAAGTATATATGCGAACCACAGTATTTCAGTCATAGTAACATAAAAATTTAGTCGGTCTTACTTATTAAAAGCATATAACAGTTTATATGTATACAGATGAATACCCATCAACATACATATATAAGTTAAGTAATTTATAACAAACATACATAACTTGGTAAGTAAAATACATATATACTAGTTAAAGCTAGATGTTAATGTAAAAGTTCAGGTTTAACAAGTTAGAAAAGAGATTTTTTGCTAAGAGGGTACAAAAATACATATATGCTGTTGGACATACATAGGTATTAAGTATTATGGATAAGCACTGAAATAGCTATTAAAGCATTCTTGGTCAAACAAAACATGAACCCTGATTTACCAAACCGTCAATAAGACATAAGAAGAAAGGACACGTTTGAGTTAGCAATGAAAAATAAAATATTTTGAACGTCATCATGTACGCGTTATCAAACAACAGCTAATGTCAATAGTAGCATTTCAAGACGAATATAACAATGAAATCAGTGTAAATTTTATCTTCAATCGTCAGCCTCATTCTCATCTTCAACAACATGGATATCCAAGAGAGACCGCTGATATCCTGGTTAATCAGTTAAGTAACACCTTGTCATAAGAATCGTACACTAAACAAAAAATATACAGATGATTAACTTTCTTGTAAATGCCGTAACTGGCCAAAAAATTCCATAACCGTTAAAATTTTCAGTTTTATAGGACAAAAAGTTGCAGTCATTGAAATATATATATGGAAATAATAATGACTTAATACGCTTCAGTATACAACAATTTTAAACATATGATGGTATAAAGGTGACATCTTAACACAACGTAAAATAGAATCATTAAATATATAGGAATTACAGCTTAGGTGCTTAATGAGGACGAAATAACTATTGATATTTTTTCCAAGAAAATAAAAGTTGATGATAAAAATTGCACGAGTTAAATGAATAGCGAATTCTAACCTGAGATTGCAATGTTTAATCAAGCTAATTGAAGTTAATTGGGCACTTAAATGAACATCAACTCGCAGTGGCGTACGCAGGAATTAACATCTGTGGGTGCGGAACTATATGGAAAAAGAAAAAGAAAAAGATAACGACCAATATTTCCATTAAAAAAACACATCTTTGATCCGCAAAAGTCATATATTGATATTCAACTTAAGGATAACAAAATAATACATTAAACGTTCACAGACAAACCCTTCTTGGTTTCATATTTTGAAATTGTTGAATAATATCATCAATTTCAACTGTTTCTGAGATATCTCGTTCAATATAAGTCACTAAGCAGTCATTCATCATATCATCACCCAATCGGTTACGAAGCGAAGTCTTGATTATTTTCATAGCTGAAAATACTCTTTCAACAGTGGCAGTAGCAACAGGTAACAATAATGCCAACTTTAAAAGCAAGTACACTAACGGATATAAACGGTGTTTTTTCCTTTGAACCATCTTTTTAACAAGTTCATTTATTCCACCCACGTCGGAAAACTGATCATCGGATTGCAAGTCTAGTATATAGTTGTCAAGTTGATAATCAAGCTGCGTTAAATCATTTGCAGAGAAATCAGATGGATAAAATTCAGCAAATCGGATTATTTTTTCTTTATCATATGATGAGAATGAATCACTTGGACTAAGACAAACCATACACAATAGTAATTCTGTATTTAGCTCGGTGAAGCGGTTATTCAACTCTTGAAGTTGCATATCTATCACTTCATAGAAAAGTTCAACGCGATAGTAATGAAGGTGAGTCTTCCCTTCAACCTTACGACGCGATCTTCCTTGCACTACAAACAAGCTATCCATATCAGGAATGAGGATATCATGTTTAACACAAAATAGAGAGACCTCTCTTAATAATTTTTCCCACCCATTATCTCGCATATTTTGCAACTGTTGTTTTGTTATTCTTACAAGAGTCATAGCATTGACCATATCTTGGTCCTTTTTTTGTAAAGCTTGAGATAAATCATTTGTGATTCCTAAAACATTCTTCATCAAGTGCAACTCAAAAGCAAATTCAAAACTCTGTATGATTCGCAGTAAGTTATCTGCCTGTCCTCTATGTTTATGATCTTTTGCATCCTCTTCAACAATCATTAGAACTTCAACCATTGATGAAAATAAATTAAGTATACTCATAAGCGTACCATAATGAGAACCCCACCGTGTAGTTCCCGCACGTTTCAATGTCATTTCTTGATTCATACCTTGTCCAGTTAAAATATCGCCATTGCATATACCAATTATAACATTTTCAAATTGTTTCTCACGAAGTATGTCTCTGCGTTTGCATGAGGCTCCAACAATATTAGATAAAAGTGCAACGACATCAAAAAAAATTTGAAATGAGTCGATGATTCTCTGCAACGGCAACAAGCGTCAATTGAAGTTGATGTGCAAAACAATGAACATAATAAGCTGAACTATTATCCATTAAAATTAAGCTTTTCAATCCATTAAATTCTCCCCTCATGTTGCTTGCACCGTCATATCCTTGTCCACGCAAACTTGATATACTCAAACCATGTAAAGAAAATAAAGACTCAATGGCGGCCTTTAGAGATAAAGAAGTTGTATCCCTTACATGTACAATGCCAAGAAATCGTTCGACAACAAAACCTCTTTCATCAACATAGCGTAAAACAACAGCCATTTGCTCTTTCACAGATATATCACGTGCTTCGTCAACTAAAATAGAGAACAGTTCATCGCCAAGTTCTATAATGATAGAATTTGTTGTCAAATTTGCAATGGTGTTGATGATATCCTTTTGAATACTTGGAGATGTTAATTTTGCATTTTCAGGAGCATTTGTCAATGAGACCCTATTAACATTTTCATTATGATCCGCAAGAAATTGTAAGAATTCAAGAAAGTTCCCTTTATTTGAAGATTCATTAGATTCATCATGTCCACGTAAAGGCAGTCCTTGACGTAAGAGAAACCTAATGCAATCAATTGAAGCAATCAAACGAATACGGTAATCAACTTTCATTTGATTGGTCTGATTACACAAAGCCAGTTTAATGTGTTGCTTGTGCTTCATTAAATCATTGGCGGCTTTCACACAATTATTGTGAGTACTAAAATGCGGTCCAACGTGCACATCAAATCTTTCTTTCTTTTTCCAATTTCGAAACCCTTCACCAACAAAAGAATCACCACCACTTTGACCTCCACGATCGGGCTTGAACAAATAACAATACAAACAAAATGTTGCATCTTTATTTATGCTATACTCTAACCAAGTTGAATGGTCATTAAACCATGAAGCAATAAATCTGCGCTTTTCATTTCCCATTTGACGCCATGGAAATTCATGTTTTTTTGGTTGACAAGGCCCTTTTTGCAAATAGAACCGACGGACTTTCTCTTTTTCATTAGCATTATAACGATGGATGTTTATTCTTAGCCCGGGGTCCGATGGATACTCTTCTAGATCATCTAATATTTGAGGAGTTGCTAAAGAAATGGAAGGTTGAGGTATAGGTGGAACACTATTTGAGCTTGATCCGGTTTCTTTCGACTTTGTGAAATAGTTCAACATATTATTTTTCATATTATTTAATGGATTCCTAGAAACCAATCAAAAAACAAACAACTAGATCATCAAATTATGCTAATATATGTGAAAACATAAAACATGTGAAGTCTTAACTAGTGAATTCATAGATTGAGGTCAAATTTAGAAACAAAATCAAATTTCCAGCATAAAACATATGATAGGGTTTTAAATGAAAATGCAAAATTACCTCTTTTTGCTATAAGATTGTGGAGAATCAAAATCTAAGTGAAATTGGAGAGCTGGTTAATTGTTGAATCAAAAGAGTCTTCTTGTTGAATTGCCCTGAAGCTTGAATTTGAACTTTGAAGAGAAAGAGGGCTTTCTGCGTTCCTTCAAAACTGAGAAGCAATGAATAATACGTTCCTTTTTTTAATCGGAGGAAAGAAAGTGCGTTTGTTTTATGTTTGAGGAAAGAAACCAGCCTTAATTTAAGGAAAATATCTCATTTTCCTTTATTTGAATGGTCAGCAGCATGGGTATTAATTTTTTTATTAACATTCAGTGGGGGCGGTGGCCCCCACTCGTCCTGAATTAAATCCGCTACTGTCAACTCGGACAAAAGATCAATTAGGATACTAATCAAAGTAAACCAAACATATTAAATGAAGAGAGTTAGAAT
The DNA here is from genome assembly GCA_030737875.1 of Allium sativum. Lineage (NCBI taxonomy): Eukaryota > Viridiplantae > Streptophyta > Magnoliopsida > Asparagales > Amaryllidaceae > Allium > Allium sativum. Next base: position 201,610,377 of record CM060926.1, on the reverse strand, counting down.
AATAAGCTGATCCACTATCACATTTACTGGAGAAAAAAAAAATACATTTTGAAACCTTCTGCTGTTGTTATATTAAACTGAAAAATAAATTATAATGGATGGTAGCATTTTTAACAATTACAAAAAATACATGATTGTTTGATTGGACACAATTCATTCAAATGGACACAATTCATGGAAGAATCAACACATAAACTGCATCACATGAAATACAAGTGATTCGTTCTTACATAGTTACATTTTTCCTTCCAAATATAAAAGTGAAATTAAGTTACAAACAATCTATTCCAAAAATTTGTATATGTAGAAACCTCTATTCGAATTAGCCGAGATTTCAGTTTTGAAGTAAGCTTTGTTTTAAAACTAATAAACATTATACTGACTTTAAACAGTACCTAACTGTGTATGAAATTTGCAAAAATTAAAGCTCAGACCAGAAGCTTAGTGTGTAATTTCTTAAATAAGGGTATGCTATTTTCCCCTCAAAACTAATTGAGATACTTATATGTGCGTCACCAGTGACAAATTGATGCAGCAAATCCACATATCTGTACATCCGGAGGTTGCTCCAAGGCCAATTCAATACAAAATACTATTAGATAAATCGAAGACAAAAACTCATAAATCCAATATCAAGTGGAGCAAAAGAGCGAGGGTGGCAGGTAAATCAAAACTTACCCATTAATCTAAAAAAAAAACTTGCTCATCCCCCGCTACTTCGTGGAAATGCAGTGGTTATCAGCAAAAAAGGGTTTCGATTACCCTGAACTTCTGGAATAAGTGACGGAAAGCAGGAAGACAACCGCAATCAACAACTTCCGCTACCATAAAGCAACCAGATACTGCTGAGATTTGCCATTATACTCACGTTGAGATGCTGCTGAGAATCGTGAAGAAGGTAGAGAAGCGATAAATTGGATTTGGGATTTAGGATTTGTAAAGGTAGAGAAGGAAGATGCGGCTAGCGATTTGGGATTTAGGATTGATAAAGTGAAGGAGGCGGAGTAGCAGGCATTAACGGTTGGAGAAGGAAAATGCAGATACGTTTCCGGGTTTGGTTCTAAATGGAAAATTAAAGTGTCAGGCGGCGAAATCAAAATCAGGGCGGGCTTTGAAATTTTAGGAGTACGCCTCCTTTTTGGTTTGTAAAACCATAGAAGGCAGGTTGATGGTTTACTAGATAGAAAAATGTAGATCGAAGGATTGATATTTATTAAATTATGTTTATAAATTCATACATAGTAATAAATTATCTAAGATCTGAAGCATTCATACATAGTATTAATCATTGCTCATTTCTTCTAAGTTATAATTGAATAATTATGATTAAAAGTTAATTATTATGTATATGTTACTAGTTAACTATTAAATATGTAACAACAATTATTAAAAAATAACTCCTATTTTTTAGTTATTAAGTATTAATTATTTAAAAGTAATTATTATTTTGTAAAGTTATAATTGAATATTAATTATTCTTAAATACTAATACTATTAAATATTAAATATTAGTTATTACTAATATTTAATAGGCCTTTATTACAAATTTTCTTGTAGTGTCGAATACTAACTAATATTTAATCAATATTAATAGTAATTATTTATTTTTGTGATTATTAATTATATATTAACCTATTTTACTAATTATTATTACCTCTTATTTATATTTTATAGTGATTAATATTAATCAATACTAACTATTGAATATTATTTACTTCTAATAGTAATTATTTATTATTTAAATATTATTAACATAAATTATTTAAAATTTATATTTACTTATTAATTAATAAGTAAAAACAAAAATGTAAAACATTTTATAAATAATAAATATTAAAGTCCTTTTCAAATCACTTGAAAAACAGGTGCAAAAATAGCATCAAAATTTTCACGACGATAAACAACCTTATCTACAACGGAATTTAGCATTAATTTTTTTATGATGGTAAAGTGCTGCAATTTCCACTGATGTAGCGACAGATATTAGATTCGACGGTAATAATTTAAAATAGGTTGACATATGAAATCCAAAATATTATCACTTACAAAGTCCACGAAAATCCATCGCTAATTTGCGATGGAATTTTCTACTGCAAAAATCTGCCGCTATATACAGCTTTTCTTATAGTGATCTTGCAACCCATGCTAAACATGACCGCCCACTCATTTAGCTTGAGTGTAGCGAATATATCATTACCACGGCTGGGGGCCAGCCAACTGAACCGAAAGCATACAAAAGTAAGGGACAACTGAGGCATTTTATTTCTCCAAATCAGGCAATGATATACCCTGCTTGGGTATGACTAAACTAGCCATGCGACCTACCCGATTTCTGCCATTTCCTGGTTGATGAGGCTTGAGGTCACGATTATCTTTTAAGAACAACACGTCTCCATTCACTTTGAATGCCACATCGTCGGTTCCGCCAGAAATCACTAATTGATTTCCACAAAAATACTCTGGGTGTTAAGCTAAGAGAAGTTTCCTTCTACGCCACCAAACTCGGTACGTTTGAAGAAATCAACGTACATGACCCCTTTTGGAAACACTCTGTCGGACATTCGTCCATACAAGTCATCCAGGAACATGATGAACCGAAGGCACCCTCCTACCGCATCCAAGGAATCACCAAAAGAGAAGTCCTTGCAATCCATAGATCCAACCACGACAGAACCACAGTTTATCTCGGGGAGCGAACTGAGATTATAAGTAGTCCTTTCGTTTTATGAAGATCTATGGTCTTCAATGCTCCATCTTTCTTCCCTGCAAGTTATTTTTGTATGCAATGTTGATTCGAAGTGGTTTTGGGTCTAGTTCCCATCCCGGTCTCATCGAATCAACACGTCAAAAGGTCCAATAAAATATCTCATTGACAGTTTGGTGTTTTAACTATCAATGTCAAACAGTACGGTCAAGTATATTGGCAGCTCAGGTCTTTTTACTTGAATTCATTTATTAAAACTATTTCATTGATCCTTAGAAATCGATTTCGTATTCTTATTTCAAATCTCATTGTTTTCATTACATTGAAAACAATAACATGTCTTTATTTACCAAACTCCACCCATTACTTCATTTCGAAACATCACTATATATATTCACCAAATCCTTTTCATTTCCTTTGCCTTAAAAAACATTTTATGTTCTAAATTCGGAGGTATAAATAAATTCACTCTTCAAACTTGGGCCGAACGATGTTAAAATATACCTCCTTTACTTTAAAGCTTACTGTTTTCTCATTTACATTCAAAATCTTGCAAATAACACTGCCATATTCTCTAATAGAAATATTAAACAATTTCAACACCTTTACCATTCCAAACTAATATCATCCCTTGATAATAGTGAAGCCGTTCAAGTTGGGGTATTTTAATTACCTCTCAGACCTTGACCGACAGCGTTCCTATCTCAGAGTAGATAAAAGTTTGAAACACAAAACCTACCATTCTCATTTCCCTTTACAATTAAATTTTAAATATGGTTTTATAAACCATTTTTCTTTCATTCAAAAACTCACTTCATATTCAAATTCCTTTTACTTAATTTGTTAATTAAGTAAATCATTTACTAACTCCTTTCTAGAAATCTTTTTATACAACTACATTAATAACTTGGGTAATATTCTAATAATCTATCTACTGATACTTTACCTAAAATCATTTATCTTATTATAAAACCAAATTTGTATTTTGTTACTAAATGTATTACCAGAATTCCTTATACTGATCCATTATTCAATCTCTTTTGAAATTCCATGTCATTTATATTCATTTTACTTAACTAGGAAAAATCTTATTAAAATCTTCAAATTAGCCTACTAATCTTTTTATAAACTTCCATATATAACTTGGATTTTATTATCCAATCTCTTACGAAAATCTTTTTCTGATTTCCTTGCTTATACTTTATTCAATTATTAAGTAATACAGATTAAAACGGCATAATAGCTTCACATTTTGGTTTACATTATTCCTAACACCATTCAATTTGGTTTCATTTCAAAATTTGATTACTTATTAACTACTTCCATTTAGAAAGTTAATTACATTCATTATAATTAATTAAAATAATAATGAATCTCGTTATTGACTGATGAAGTAAAATAGTTTATGTTATCTGCATGATTGGTTAATCACTTCATTAAATCATATTAATTATTATCAATATAAAAATCTTTTAACTTCGTTAAATAAAAAGATAATTAATATTCAAGAAATTTCGTTAAATTGAAATAAATATTCGTTAAGTAATCCCCATTAGATTAACCAAAGATCGATCAAACTAATTATCAATTTTAATCAAACAGTTGACTTCCTCAACTTAAATATCAGTTATTTGTTAACTGGTTTCAATTTACCCTTACCCTTAGATTAAAATAATTGAAATATCGCTTAACTGTTTCACTTAAATGGTTATTTTCAAAACAATAACTGGTAGGTTAAATTCAAGCTTCTACATTTATAAAACTCATTAGAATGTTTAAATTTCTGTACATAATATTATATAATTATTTTTGTAAAAACAATTTATAAATATCAACTTTCTTTAAAACTTATATTTTACATAAAATAAAATTTAAAACTTTACTTCAGTTATAAAAATAAATTTTATACCTTAAAATATACTGTTTCGCCCAACGGCGAGTTAATGTCTCAAAACAGGGTTTTAAATCATTTGTTGCTAATAACTTAATCAATACTGTTTATTGATTAAAACATAACAATCGATGATTATAAGTTCAACGATTAACATCCACTAAACTATCAACATCCAAACAGGTTATATAATCGCTTGGGGCTAAATAATTCATATGTTAAAGATACGAACAATCAATGAAATACAATTTATTTGAGGAATCTGGTCGGATCCCTCCAACCTGTTCTTCCCTACATCATATATCATATTATAATTTATAACAACATATGAAACAATAATTTAAGCTAAAACATCCAATAGACAAAAATGTAATGTCAACAATCATTGAACAAATCAATAAGCATCCAAAGGCACCAAAACATTAAATTATATATTATTATTGGTGAATTATAATTATATGAATTTAACACATCACATCAGTCCAGAAAAGTGTGAGAATTAACTCACCATTTATTTTGATGGCCGATTGTCGCATCATTTCATATATTTCTAAACAAGCATTTAAAAATATATGAAATTCCGGTAGTTTCTAAATCACTCCATTCCAGCTCGTACGCGTAGTGCTTGTTGCCATGATTCCAACGAATCTTGTTTCACGTAATTCTGATACTGTATGGAATAGATACACCTAAATTAAGTTTATATATTAATCGATTCTCTAATTAAACTAATTATAGATTAATTAACAATTAAGAAATAATTATCTTAACTTAACAAATTTTCCACGTCATTAGGTGGATAACGCGTTTTCTCATCCCTATCACGAGCCTGATCTTCATCTTCCTCCAGGCCATCGCGTGAACTCCATACCTTTCTTCTATCGCCGACGACGCCTGGAGCCACCAGGGATGACTTTGAACCTCACGCCAGAATCTCCACTCCACGGCGAATGCGAACTACTACGCCAAGTCTTGTGACCGCATGCCTCTTAGTTCACCCAAAATCTCGAGATGATCGTGAAACGCCTTAATGACAATTTCTCTGATCACCGACCTCGTCAGACCCCTTCAACACGTGGAATCGAGGCAGCTCCCCTCACTCTCGACTTCACCTTCACGCAACTCCACCCATTTCGCCACCATTGATTTGTAACGACCCAGAAAATCTGAACCAATTTAAAATTTTTAAATTGGCTAAAATAATGGATTTTAAATATTTAAAATAAATATTTTAAATAATGGCGATGAAAACTAAGTTTGAATCGACAATTGAAAACAAATATAATTAATTATAATTATAAACAAGGCCTGAAATGGCGTGGCAGTTTCAAAAATTGAATTCAAACTTTGTCGGACTGTACCGGGTGCAAAACAATCCGGATTTTAGTGAAACCAAAAACATTAGGATCTAATTGATGATATCTTTCCAACGAATCCGACCAATCGAAATTTGATAGCGGGAATCAAAAGATATGTCCAGTTGAAAATTCTGAATAGTCGCTATAGAATTCAGGCCCTTAAAAATGGACATTTTGCAAATGACCTCGAATTTCGACGAAACCACTTTTGTTGGATCCGTAGTGTCAAGTTATTGCTAGGTTTCAAATTTCATAATTTTTCGAATTAATATGTGAGCGTGGCAAAGGAAAACGCGTTTGACCAGTTTCCGTTGATTTTAATCGACTGGAAATTGGCCATTTTTCAAACGGTCTCAGAATTCGACGAAACTAGTTTTGTTAGGACCGTATCGTCAATACGAAGCTAGAAAATATTTTTCTGGAATTTTTAGTGTTAGTATGTGACCTCGGTAATTTGAAATGTACGTTTAAAATTCAATATAGTGATTTAAATGAAAATTCAACGGAAACTGGTTGTAACAATCAAATCAGCTTACGATACGTATCCCATTATGTTCGGAATGGGGGTAAAACGCTATGGACGACAGGCGGTGGGCCTCGTTTCGAGGTCGTGGGTAAAAGTCAACTTTATGCAATTAATTTAATAAAAAAAAAAATTTAATTCCCTCCCTTTTCTTCTTCTTGCCCCCCCCCCCCCCCCCGATTCATTAATCAGAAAACGAGAAAAAAAAAAGGAAAAAACCTAAACCTATCGACAGCCGCCCCCCCCTCAAGCGAACGCGCCGACGAAGACATCGCCGCCCCCCCGTCCAGCTTCCCTCCTCCCAGTGCGCAACCCTCGAAGACGCTGAAGCCGTCGCCCTCCCCCTCGAAGCTATCGCGACGCGATTCGAGAACCCCCCCTCGTTCGAGACGCTGAAGCCGCCGCCCTCACCTCGAAGCCAGCGCCGAGCCTGGCCATCGCTCCCCCCCTCGCGTACAGTAAGTATTTTATCTTTATTTTTAAATTCTGAAAATACTGTTTTTTTTTTAGGTTTAAATACTGTTTTCTTTTTTCTAGATTTAAAACTGACTTTGAAAAAGAATTTAAAACTGATTTTTAAAAATGATTTAAAACTGAATTTGAAAAAGAATTTAAAACTGATTTTTAAAAATGATTTAAAACTGAATTTGAAAAAGAATTTAAAACTGATTTTTAAAAATGATTTAAAACTGATTTTCTTAAAAGGAAAAACTGATTTTTAAAAATGGTTTAAAACTGATTTTCTTAAAAGGAAAAACTGATTTTTAATAAAGATTTAAAACTGATTTTTAAAGGAAATAAAAACTGATTTTTTTAAAGGAAATAAAAACTGATTTTATTTTAAGATTTAAAATAGGAAAAAGGTTTAAACTTAAAAAGAAAAAAAGGTTTAAACTTTAAAAGGAAAAGGTTTAAACTTTGAAATAGTAAAAGGTTTAATCTTTTAAAAGAAAAAGATTTGAACTTGCAAAAATAAAGATCATATTTTTAAAAAGAGAAAAAGACGGAATTTTTATTAGGTAGAAGGAGTAAGATATGATTTTTGTATTTTTAAAGTAATAAAAATATAATTTTTACATCATAGGAATAATAAAAATATGATCTTTATATATTTAATAGCGAAGTCAAAATGCAATTTTTATATATTGAATAACATAATTCGATTTTTACATATGTAGAGAATACGGGCAACGAAAGCGACAAAAGGCGAGATTGGCGAAGATTTCTCTAAAGGAAGAATCGTAGTATTGGATAGCTACTGGTGAGAATTTCTCACTCTTCAATTTCTTTTCTATAAATATATATGTGTGAAATAAAAGTGAATTGCTATATATAATATATATATATATATATATATATCTACGCCCCTCGTCCACAAACCATGGACGATATTTATTGATTGAAATGGTTGTGATAATTGATTGATAGCGAATGATTGTTTGGGATTGTTTGTGATTGATATTGGTTGATTGTGGTTGAAAAATACCCATTTGTGGTTGAGAAATATTTGGTTGAAACCACATAGGATTAGTTTGTGGAAATGAAATAAATATATACATGCCGCCTGCGTGCGAATTAGATGCATGATCCCCATTGTCAAAAACCGCGAGGTTTTAAGTTAGAGCGAGGAGCCGTACTAGGGACGGTCCCGGTTTAACTACCCTGCCGTTATGCTGCCGAAATTTTGAATAATATTAGTGTGTTTGAATTATTTTCATTTGCTTAAACTATATTTATTCATTGTATAGAAAACATTCATGTGTTGAATTGATATTCATTCGTTGATTAGAAATTCATGTGTTGAATGGTATTCATATTTTGAAATAAATCGTTTGATAATAAAAATAACATTTTTATATATATATAGAAACTATAGAAAACATTCATGTGTTGAATTGATATTCATTCGTTGATTAGAAATTCATGTGTTGAATGATATTCATATTTTGAAATAAATTGTTTGATAATAAAATTCACCTTTTATCGACTATATGAACTGTGTAAAATAATCTCGTTTTAAAAGAAATCGTTTTATGATAAAAATCCCATTTTTATCACCAACTTGAACTATATAGAAAAATAGTGTTTTGAAATGAATTGTTTTACAATAAAAATCACATTTTTATTGTATGCATAAATCGTTGAAATGTGAAGTGTTAAAAATAGCCACTTGTTCAAAATAAACATATATGAGTTGAAATATTCATTAATTAGCTAATGAAATGATTTGCACCTATTTATGTAACATTAGAATGAATGGTGTTTTTAAACCAAACAGAAATCAAATATGAAGTTGAATAGAAAATGATAAATGATAAGAACTGTATATATATGTACATGCATATTCATTGAACAGGTTATAGCAAAGGGGCTAGAGAAGAGGAATAAAATTTTGTGCCCGACAAATAGGTACACATTTACTGTTTTGTTTGGGTGATGATTTTATGAGCCTGTTGGCTAGCCGCTTGGCTTTTTCTTTTTCTTTTTGAGATTAGAAGGACCGGGAACGCTATTTGCGATTTTCCGATGCTCCCGGTGCAGGGGAGGTTATGGCGAAATTTTCCAAAATTTTAAGGTGTTAGAAAAATATTTGAAGTGAAAACGATATGGAAATCATTGAATGAACTATATTTATATAAATATATAAATATAAATAAAATTAAAACGAAACGAAGCCGTGCATTTCGTATTTTGAAACCGTGATTTCAAACAACTAATGCGGGAAATCCGACCATTGGATTTTCCCGAAACCTCAACCGTCGGGTACGCCTTGGAAATATCTTCCCAACGGCACCAACCTTGTAAAAATCCAACGGTTGGATTGTCTGGAATGTTTAAATCAAATCTGATGAAAAGCAGCGCCTGAAGCGATTATATTTATATATATATATAAATATAATTATATATTTAATCGAATAACGACGCTGCAGTTCATATTTTGAAATCAAAACTTCAAACGATTGTACCGGGAGATCCGACCGTCGGATTTTCCCGAAACTGGAACCGTTGGATTCGTTTTGAAAAGACCTTTCTAATGATGTAAATTTTGTGAAGATCCAACGGTTAGATTTTCAGATATGTGTAAATCAAATTTGAAGAAAAACAGCGCCACGGCCGCTTTATGGCCCGAAGCGTCGTTTTGAATAAAATAGCTATTTTAAAATAAATAAAAATAGTGATAAATAGTTATAAAATATCATAAGCGATATGGAATAGAAATAAACTGAATTTGTTTGATTTATGTTGTATTTGATGGTTGAATGTGTTTGGTGTGAAAATTACATTAAAGAACAAAATTGATGTTGTCGAATAATTTAACCATTAAAATAAATTGATTTGAAATTCTAAATATACGTGAATTATTTGAAAAGGCCGAGTTAATTCTCATTTCAAATAATCGATTGACGATTGAAAGTCGAAGAGGAAGACGGTGGTCGAAGACCGGAGATCTTCACCTCGTTTGGATGGTAACCGAGGTCCTGTTTGGGAGGCATCCCGAAATATGGATAATGAGTGGTGATCGTCCAGACGTACGTGGTGATCGATGGGTTTGCGAGGTATTTAGTGCCTCCGGTTTCGTTCAGACCCAGAACGGACTTGTAAATGGACTGTGTGTCTGACATAGGATTTATTCTGTGTGGCATGCTAAGATGTAGTGATCAGGGCTTCTGTTGAAAAGTAAAGTCTTGTGGTGATGATCAAAGCACCGCCTGTGTGGCGTAGCTTTGTGTATAACGTGAATTCGCGAGCCTCACACCCCGGTATGAACCTAAAACGGGAGAAGGACCTCAGGGAGGGCCTACGTTTCCTCCTAGCTAAAAGTGGCGTCAGTGGTTTTACACGCCCTGACGAGTTTGACTTATGTGGTTGTTGCTATTGCGAGGCGCCTCGGTTAGATCGGACGATCCGGGTCCGATGGAGTCACTTGTTGGCTCGCTTACGACCCAAAGGGCGGCGAAACGTAGTGCTCAGACATTTTAATCCACTCCGTGTGGACCGGCCCTGACGATCCAAGGATCGATGCGTTCTGATCCTGAGACTCGGGCTAGGCAGTCTCGAATTCGGTAAGGACTATCTTTTGCCTTGGTTCATGACGGAAATCCAATTTCCAAATACGTGATCGTGCGGTTTTGATTGTATATATATATGGCGACATGATATATGGTACCCATGTCGTCTATGATTGATAGTTATGATTGAAATTGTTTTCGAAACATATGAACACTAGTCATAATACCAAATGCTTTGTTTTATACGTATCAATCATATTTTGGCCATTATAAGGTAAAACTCTATCCTTTGGTTTGCGTTGCATTGTGTGATGGGAACTGAGTCTTATAATGGCTTCATTTTTTATAAAAAGCATAGCGATGTTTAAAAGAAAGATTTGTTTTAAAGCACTGGCAATCCAATGGAGTAAACCCGTTCCACGAAAGTGGCGTGGTCCTGTGATTAGCCAATTATATATGTGTTGAGTGGATTTCTCATACCAGTCCCATGACTGACTCGTAGTTTGTTTCACTTTCAAACTCGGGTGCCCCTTTTTCCTACACGGGCAGCCTTGTATTCAGGTTTAGCTAGTTCTTTCTGGATAGCTGGAGCTGAAGATGGATTCTATCATTTATTTCTTTTTATACTGTTCAGCTCCTATTGTACATATTTTGTTTATTTCCGCTGTAGACATTTATGTATAGCTGAACTGTATTTGTACTAAGTAAGATCCTGTATACTGTGTAACTCTGATGATTACTTTTATCCAGTATATTTTGTTGTTCATTATCTGGTGTATTTATTTAATTCTGTTCTGCAATTATCTGTTTCTATGTTATATTCCAAAGATAACCCTGTTTCCGTCTGAACGGGAATTCAGGTCGTCTCATCGTGGTATCAGAGCTTTGGTTAAGCTTAGTTCTGGAATATAACATTTGAACGAACTCGTCAGAAATAGAACCAGTAGTGTTCTAGGACGGGTAACTCTATACAGATAGGATCAGTAATATCCTAGTATGAGTAAAGCAGAATGAAATTACACCTTGATAGACACATTTACATTTGAAGTATATGTCTCTATGCTTGAAAATTTTCTTTTCTGTGACCTGACACTTGATCTGCTAATTGCAGAGGTACTAGAAAAATGAGTGCCAGAAACAGGAGGAATACAGAACCCGATCTAGAGGCTCTATTCAAGAGATATCAAAATCTGGGTGGAGCACAATTCTCGGGCAATGAATCTATTATTCAAACTCAAGCTTGGATGAGCTCTGCCGAAAGAATCTTTGAGCATATCCAGCTGAGAGATGACCAGAAACGGTTAGTAGCATCTTGGGCACTTAAAGAAGAAGCTTTAATCTGGTGGGAATCAATCATCAAAGATAATCCAGAAGGTGATATCACCTGGGACAGATTTAAAGTGATTTTCCTACAAAGATTTACTCCTCCCGAAGCAACCGAGAGATTAAGTGATGAATTTTCTTATCTAATACAAGGCGATATGACCATCCCAGAATATCACAAGAAATTCAATGAACTTGCTCACTTTTCTCCCCATCTGATTCAGAATACAAAGAGGAAAAATCTGAGATTTATTCATGGGCTTCAAAGGAAATACCAGAATAAAGTATTGGGGCATGTGAAGCTTCCTTTTCCTGAAATGATTTACATGGCTTATCAGTATGAAGATCTCCATAAGAAAGGAATGTTGCGCGACGAAGAAGAAGTCTGTTGTAGTGACAAAGTAGAGTCTGAAACTGATCGTCCAGAGGCCAGTACAAAGTCTGATGTCAGTAAGAAGCCCAGTGCCAAGAGAAAAAGGGCTAAACCTGAAAAAGAGCGGGCAACGACTGCCACATGCTCTAACTGCAATAAACAGGGGCATCTGACTAGAAAGTGTAAAACCTCGAAGAAACGAAAAAAGGGGTCTAAACCCGATAACCAGTTTCGAGAGAATAGAAAATGTTGTCAATGTCATCGGATTGGCCATCTTGAAAAGGATTGCAGGAAATTTAAGAAGTCCAAAACAATACATATAAATGAAGTAGCAGAAGCGTCTGGGCCCTCAGCTAGCCAAGAAAGACCAGATGTTTTAGAAGGCACGCTAACTATCAAAGACATCCCAGTTAAAGTACTGTTTGATACAGGCGCGTCAAGAAGCTTCATTGCCAATGATGCAGCTAAGAAACTGGATTTGAATTTGAAAAAGCTCAAGGAACCAATGACGGTCCAGAATCCGGTTGGGGGTTCCATTGATCTCAGTTGGGTTTGTGGAGTGCCGGTTTCTTTTTCTCGTTATCGGTTTCCTACCATCGCAGTCGTCATGAATTTTAAAGAGTTTGATCTTATCTTGGGGTTAGACTGGTTGACCAAATATGAAGCCGAAGTTAAATGCGCCGACAGAGTCGTAAAGGCGAGGATTAAATCAGGCGATTATATAACCATTCCCTGTGAAGGTCAGAATGCTAATAGAAAAGACTTCTGGGCAGCTCTAAATGTTTCTCCAGCTCAAATAGAAAATGTCCCTGAGGTCGCAGAGAATATTCCCGACCTCATCAAAGATATTCCTGTCGTCAAGAACTATGCGGATGTGTTCGAAGAAGTTGTTCGCCTACCTCCGCAAAGAGAAATAGATTTCAAAATTGCCTTAATTCCCAATGCAAGGCCGGTAGTTCACGCTATTCGAAGAATGTCCTTGAAAGAGAAGGAGGAATTAGACAATCAAACACGACAGCTAGTATGGAAAGGTCTGATCAGGCCTAGTTTCTCTGATTGGGGTGCAGCAGCGGTTTTTGTCCCAAAATCTGACGGTACTCTACGTCTATGTGTGGATTATCGTGATTTGAACAAACAGACAATAAAGAACAAGTATCCATTGCCGCGGATTGATGATTTGTTAGATCGATTAAATGGAGCACAAGTATTCTCACGAATGGACCTAGCTACAGGATTCCATCAACTTCGAATTGCCGAAGAGTGTGTTCCAATGACAGCGTTCAGAGGCCCCGACTTATTCTACGAGTGGTTAGTAATGCCGTTCGTCTTATGTAACGCTCCAGCTTATTTCGTCGATCTGGTGAACAGAGTATTTAGAGAAGTATTGAATAAATTTGTTCTGGTTTTCATTGACGATATTCTAATCTTCTCTAAATCAAAAGCCGAACATGAAAAGCATCTGGAACAGATTTTGGAAATTCTCAGACGGAATGTACTAAAAGCCAAATTTTCCAAGTGTATCTTCTGGCAAGATGAAGTAAAATTTCTAGGCCATGTCGTATCGAAAGACGGAATCGCTGTGGATCCAAGTAAAATCACGGCCATTCAGAATTGGAAACAGCCCAGTACCCCCACTGAAGTCTGCAGTTTTCTCGGATTGGCTAGCTATTACCGGAAATTCGTTAAAGACTTTTCGAAGATATCTGGTCATTTAACAAAGCTTACAAAGAAGCATTCTAAGTTCAAATGGACTTAAGAGAGTGAGGAAGCTTTCGAAGAGTTAAAGTTGAGATTAACGACTGCTCCAGTGTTAACCATCATCGATGGCAACCAAGATTTAAAAGTCTGGACTGATGCGTCTAGAGAGGGCCTTGGCGCAGTGTTAATGCAAAGAGGCCAAGTAATTGCTTATGCTAGCCGTCAACTGAAGCCGCACGAGAAAAACTATGTAACTCATGATCTTGAGTTATTGGCTATCATATTCTCTTTGAAAATCTGGAGACACTATCTTCTGGGCGAGAGATTTGAACTGTTTACAGATCACCAGTCGTTAAAGTATCTGTTCACTCAGAAGGACTTAAATCTGAGACAGCAACGTTGGCTGGAGTTTCTTGCAGCATATGACTTCGAAATTATATATACTCCAGGAAAAGCCAATGTCGTGGCCGATGCATTAAGCCGAAAGAATGTAATGATCGCCAGTTTTATCATCACGACCTCATTGCTAGATAAGATATCCGCTCTTCAGGAGGATGATCACTTCATTCAGAAGATCAGAGGGATAATTCAACAAGGCGAACCCTCGAGTTTTCAAGTTGACAATGACGGGATTTTAAGGCTCAAAGGTCGAATTTGTGTCCCTAACATTCCTGAACTTCGAAAGGAAGTACTGGATGAATGCCACAAGTCAAAACTCAGTATCCATCCGGGAGTAAGCAAAATGTATAATGACATCAAACGCACTTTCTGGTGGAAGTCGATGAAAAGGGACATTTCCTTATATGTTAGCCGATGCCCTACTGGCCAGCTAGTCAAAAGCGACCAGCAGAAATTGGCTGGATTATTACAACCGCTAGAAGTTCCTGGCTGGAAGTGGGAACATATTTCTATGGATTTCATCGATGGTCTGCCCAGAACCAGGAAAGGAAATGACAGTATTTGGGTGATCGTAGATCGCTTCACGAAGACCGCCCATTTCATACCTGTCAGATCAAATAGAACCGCTCAGAGTCTGGCGCAGATTTACGTCAGGGAAATAGTTAGACTACATGGAGTGCCGCTCAGTATAGTAAGTGATAGAGATACAATATTCACTAGCAAATTCTGGGAAGCATTTCAAGTCGAGCTCGGAACGAAGTTAAACTTGAGCACCGCTTATCATCCTCAGACAGACGGTCAGACTGAGAGGGTGAATCGCATTTTAGAAGATCTATTGCGGGCTTGTGTTCTAGATTTCGGTGGATCATGGGAAGACCATCTGCATTTGGCTGAGTTCTCTTATAACAACAGCTACCAGGCGAGTCTGACAATGTCGCCATTCGAAGCATTGTATGGTAGACCGTGCCGATCTCCTGCTTGTTGGGTCGAGCCTGGGAATAGACTTGTGTTGGGTCCTGATATGATTCGAGAAGCGGCCGACAAAGTCGATTTTATTAAGAAGCGATTACTCGCCGCTCAAAGCCGACAAAAGAGCTATGCCGATATAAGAAGAAGAGATATATCCTTCGAAGTTGGCGACTATGTATATTTGAAAGTATCGCCGATGAGAGGAGTTATCTGGTTCGGTAAAACTGGAAAGTTGGCACCCAAATTCATTGGTCCGTTTCCTATTCTGGAACGGATTGGGACTCTCGCTTATAGGGTCAAACTTCCTGATTGGTTGCCTGGAGTTCATGATGTATTTCATATATCTCAACTTCGAAAGCACGTTCATGATCCAGACTTGATCGTGGAAGAAGCAGCTCAGCAGGATATTGAAATTACTCCAGAATTAGCTGTGAGGCGAGAGCCGCTAAAGATTATCGGCAAAGAAACCAAAGAGCTGAGGAACAAGAAGGTTCACTTAGTTAAAGTGCAATGGAGTGGAGATCCGCGAGATTGTACTTGGGAAACTGAGGAGAGCATTCAGAAAGCTTATCCCAGATGCCGAGTAGATATCTCTGATTGACTCTGGTGCCAGGTACATTTACCATATTTTGCATTACCACATAATTCTCTACTCTATTGTTATTTTCTTTTCATGGATGTGCACTTTTAATTATATAGTCTGAAGGATTTTTAAAGGGTATAGGATTTGATTAGTATATTTTTGAAGGCTAAAACAATTGGATTGGTTGTTGTGTTGTGTGATTGTAGATTTATCAAACCACTTTCGACTTTATTCCTTTTCGGGGACGAAAAGTTTTAAGTGGGGGAGATTGTAACGACCCAGAAAATCTGAACCAATTTAAAATTTTTAAATTGGCTAAAATAATGGATTTTAAATATTTAAAATAAATATTTTAAATAATGGCGATGAAAACTAAGTTTGAATCGACAATTGAAAACGAATATAATTAATTATAATTATAAACAAGGCCTGAAATGGCGTGGCAGTTTCAAAAATTGAATTCAAACTTTGTTGGACTGTACCGGGTGCAAAACAATCCGGATTTTAGTGAAACCAAAAACATTAGGATCTAATTGATGATATCTTTCCAACGAATCCGACCAATCGAAATTTGATAGCGGGAATCAAAAGATATGTCCAGTTGAAAATTCTGAATAGTCGCTATAGAATTCAGGCCCTTAAAAATGGACATTTTGCAAATGACCTCGGATTTCGACAAAACCACTTTTGTTGGATCTGCAGTGTCAAGTTATTGCTAGGTTTCAAATTTCATAATTTTTCGAATTAATATGTGAGCGTGGCAAAGGAAAACGCGTTTGACCAGTTTCCGTTGATTTTAATCGACTGGAAATTGGCCATTTTTCAAACGGTCTCAGAATTCGACGAAACTAGTTTTGTTAGGACCGTATCGTCAATACGAAGCTAGAAAATATTTTTCTGGAATTTTTAGTGTTAGTATGTGACCCCAGTAATTTGAAATGTACGTTTAAAATTCAATATAGTGATTTGAATGAAAATTCAACGGAAACTGATTGTAACAATCAAATCAGCTTACGATACATATCCCATTGTGTTCGGAATGGGGGTAAAACGCTATGGACGACAGGCGGTGGGCCTCGTTTTGAGGTCGTGGGTAAAAGTCAACTTTATGCAATTAATTTAATAAATAATAATAATAATATTTTTAATTCCCTCCCTTTTCTTCTTCTTGGCCCCCCCGATTCATTAATCAGAAAACGAGAAAAAAAAAGGAAAAAAACCTAAACCTATCGACAGCAGCCCCCCCTCAAGCGAACGCGCCGACGAAGACATCGCCCCCCCCGTCCAGCTTCCCTCCTCCCGGTGCGCAACCCTCGAAGACGCTGAAGCCGTCGCCCTCCCCCTCGAAGCTATCGCGACGCGATTCGAGAACCCCCCCCCTCGTTCGAGACGCTGAAGCCGCCGCCCTCACCTCGAAGCGAGCGCCGAGCCTGGCCATCGCTCCCCCCCTCGCGTACAGTAAGTATTTTATCTTTATTTTTAAATTCTGAAAATACTGTTTTTTTTTTAGGTTTAAATACTGTTTTCTTTTTTCTAGATTTAAAACTGAATTTGAAAAAGAATTTAAAACTGATTTTTAAAAATGATTTAAAACTGAATTTGAAAAAGAATTTAAAACTGATTTTTAAAAATGATTTAAAACTGAATTTGAAAAAGAATTTAAAACTGATTTTTAAAAATGATTTAAAACTGATTTTCTTAAAAGGAAAAACTGATTTTTAAAAATGATTTAAAACTGATTTTCTTAAAAGGAAAAACTGATTTTTAATAAAGATTTAAAACTGATTTTTAAAGGAAATAAAAACTGATTTTTTTAAAGGAAATAAAAACTGATTTTATTTTAAGATTTAAAATAGGAAAAAGGTTTAAACTTAAAAAGAAAAAAAGGTTTAAACTTTAAAAGGAAAAGGTTTAAACTTTGAAATAGAAAAAGGTTTAATCTTTTAAAAGAAAAGGATTTGAACTTGCAAAAATAAAGATCATATTTTTAAAAAGAGAAAACGACGGAATTTTTATTAGGTAGAAGGAGTAAGATATGATTTTTGTATTTTTAAAGTAATAAAAATATAATTTTTACATCATAGGAATAATAAAAATATGATCTTTATATATTTAATAGCGAAGTCAAAATGCAATTTTTATATATTGAATAACATAATTCGATTTTTACATATGTAGAGAATACGGGCAACGAAAGCGACAAAAGGCGAGATTGGCGAAGATTTCTCTAAAGGAAGAATCGTAGTATTGGATAGCTACTGGTGAGAATTTCTCACTCTTCAATTTCTTTTCTATAAATATATATATGTGTGAAATAAAAGTGAATTGCTATATATATATATATATATATATATATATATATCTACGCCCCTCGTCCACAAACCATGGACGATATTTATTGATTGAAATGGTTGTGATAATTGATTGATAGCGAATGATTGTTTGGGATTGTTTGTGATTGATATTGGTTGATTGTGGTTGAAAAATACCCATTTGTGGTTGAGAAATATTTGGTTGAAACCACATAGGATTAGTTTGTGGAAATGAAATAAATATATACATGCCGCCTGTGTGCGAACTAGATGCATGATCCCCATTGTCAAAAACCGCGAGGTTTTAAGGTGAGCGAGGAGCCGTACTAGGGACGGTCCCGGTTTAACTACCCTGCCGTTATGCTGCCGAAATTTTGAATAATATTAGTGTGTTTGAATTATTTTCATTTGCTTAAACTATATTTATTCATTGTATAGAAAACATTCATGTGTTGAATTGATATTCATTCGTTGATTAGAAATTCATGTGTTGAATGGTATTCATATTTTGAAATAAATCGTTTGATAATAAAAATCACATTTTTATATTTATATAGAAACTATAGAAAACATTCATGTGTTGAATTGATATTCATTCGTTGATTAGAAATTCATGTGTTGAATGATATTCATATTTTGAAATAAATTGTTTGATAATAAAAATCACCTTTTATCGACTATATGAACTGTGTAAAATAATCTCGTTTTAAAAGAAATTGTTTTATGATAAAAATCCCATTTTTATCACCAACTTGAACTATATAGAAAAATAGTGTTTTGAAATGAATTGTTTTACAATAAAAATCACATTTTTATTGTATGCATAAATCGTTGAAATGTGAAGTGTTAAAAATAGCCACTTGTTCAAAATAAACATATATGAGTTGAAATATTCATTAATTAGCTAATGAAATGATTTGCACCTATTTATGTAACATTTGAATGAATGGTGTTTTTAAACCAAACAGAAATCAAATATGAAGTTGAATAGAAAATGATAAATGATAAGAACTGTATATATATGTACATGCATATTCATTGAATAGGTTATAGCAAAGGGGCTAGAGAAGAGGAATAAAATTTTGTGCCCGACAAATAGGTACACATTTACTGTTTTGTTTGGGTGATGATTTTATGAGCCTGTTGGCTAGCCGCTTGGCTTTTTCTTTTTCTTTTTGAGATTAGAAGGACCGGGAACGCTATTTGCGATTTCCCGATGCTCCCGGTGCAGGGGAGGTTATGGCGAAATTTTCCAAAATTTTAAGGTGTTAGAAAAATATTTGAAGTGAAAACGATATGGAAATCATTGAATGAACTATATTTATATAAATATATAAATATAAATAAAATTAAAACGAAACGAAGCCGTGCAGTTCGTATTTTGAAACCGTGATTTCAAACAACTAATGCGGGAAATCCGACCATTGGATTTTCCCGAAACCTCAACCGTCGGGTACGCCTTGGAAATATCTTCCCAACGGCACCAACCTTGTAAAAATCCAACGGTTGGATTGTCTGGAATGTTTAAATCAAATCTGATGAAAAACAGCGCCAGAAGCGATTATATTTATATATATATAAATATAATTATATATTTAGTCGAATAACGACGCTGCAGTTCGTATATTGAAATCAAAACTTCAAACGATTGTACCGGGAGATCCGACCATCGGATTTTCCCGAAACTGGAACCGTTGGATTCGTTTTGAAAAGACCTTTCTAATGATGTAAATTTTGTGAAGATCCAACTGTTAGATTTTCAGATATGTGTAAATCAAATTTGAAGAAAAACAGCGCCACGGCCGCTTTATGGCCCGAAGCGTCGTTTTGAACAAAATAGCTATTTTAAAATAAATAAAAATAGCGATAAATAGTTATAAAATATCATAAGCGATATGGAATAGAAATAAACTGAATTTGTTCGATTTATGTTGTATTTGATGGTTGAATGTGTTTGGTGTGAAAATTACATTAAAGAACAAAATTGATGTTGTCGAATAATTTAACCATTAAAATAAATTGATTTGAAATTCTAAATATACGTGAATTATTTGAAAAGGCCGAGTTAATTCTCATTTCAAATAATCGATCGACGATTGAAAGTCGAAGAGGAAGACGGTGGTCGAAGACCGGAGATCTTCACCTCGTTTGGATGGTAACCGAGGTCCTGATTGGGAGGCATCCCGAAATATGGATAATGAGTGGTGATCGTCCAGACGTACGTGGTGATCGATGGGTTTGCGAGGTATTTAGTGCCTCCGGTTTCGTTCAGACCCAGAACAGACTTGTAAATGGACTATGTGTCTGACATAGGATTTATTCTGTGTGGCATGCTAAGATGCAGTGATCAAGGCTTCTGTTGAAAAGCAAAGTCTTGTGGTGATGATCAAAGCACCGCCTGTGTGGCGTAGCTTTGTGTATAACGTGAATTCGCGAGCCTCAAACCCCGGTATGAACCTAAAATGGGAGAAGGACCTCAGGGAGGGCCTACGTTTCCTCCTAGCTAAAAGTGGCGTCAGTGGTTTTACACGCCCTGACGAGTTTGACTTATGTGGTTGTTGCTGTTGCGAGGCGCCTTGGTTAGATCGGACGATCCGGGTCCGATGGAGTCACTTGTTGGCTCGCTTACGCCCCAAAGGGCGGCGAAACGTAGTGCTCAGGCATTTTAATCCACTCCGTGTGGACCGGCCCTGACGATCCAAGGATCGATGCGTTCTGATCCTGAGACTCGGGCTAGGCAGTCTCGAATTCGGTAAGGACTATCTTTTGCCTTGGTTCATGACGGAAATCCAATTTCCAAATACGTGATCGTGCGGTTTTGATTGTATATATATATGGCGACATGATATATGGTACCCATGTCGTCTATGATTGATAGTTATGATTGAAATTGTTTTTGAAACATATGAACACTAGTCATAATACCAAATGCTTTGTTTTATACGTATCAATCATATTTTGGCCATTATAAGGTAAATCTCTATCCTCTGGTTTGCGTTGCATTGTGTGATGGGAACTGAGTCTTATAATGGCTTCATTTTTTATAAAAAGCATAGCGATGTTTAAAAGAAAGTTTTGTTTTAAAGCACTGGCAATCCAATGGAGTAAACCCGTTCCACGAAAGTGGCGTGGTCCTGTGATTAGCCAATTATATATGTGTTGAGTGGATTTCTCATACCAGTCCCATGACTGACTCGTAGTTTGTTTCACTTTCAAACTCGGGTGCCCCTTTTTCCTACACGGGCAGCCTTGTATTCAGGTTTAGCTGGTTCTTTCTGGATAGCTAGAGCTGAAGATGGATTCTATCATTTATTTCTTTTTATACTGTTCAGCTCCTATTGTACATATTTTGTTTATTTCCGCTGTAGACATTTATGTATAGCTGAACTGTATTTGTACTAAGTAAGATCCTGTATACTGTGTAACTCTGATGATTACTTTTATCCAGTATATTTTGTTGTTCATTATCTGGTGTATTTATTTAATTCTGTTCTGCAATTATCTGTTTCTATGTTTTATTCCAAAGATAACCCTGTTTCCGTCTGAACGGGAATTCGGGTCGTCTCATGATGCGCAATCGGTCAAGATCCGATCGAACTGCAAAAAACCATACGACTCCGATCAACTTGCTATAACTTACTCCTAAGATCGTTTTAGACAAATTGACCAACAGAAAAAATGTCGACCAGCCTTCCCTCTTCAACTCTACTTCAGACCAAAGTCCTAATTCTTCACCAATCTCCTCCAAAACGCAAAAGTCTGAAACTTAATATCCCCGTTCAACAGCTCTTCACCACCACCATACATCACTGAACGTCACCAAATTTTAATTGGGAGTAGACATCACCAGGATCTCCAACTTTCCTGTTAGGGACAACATCTGATTCTCAACCAATTAGGTGGAATAAATTGTTTAGTGTATGTGGACTTATTTGCAAAATTGAATATAGATGAACGGGTTTGGGTTGTGTATCATCCCACACCTCCGTTCGTGCAAGATATTGTCCCCAAATTAGCAACCGTATAGGTGTGTGGTTTTGTTCCTCAAAGGTCTCGGCGTAAGTAGGAGATGGGCTCAACCATATAAGCCCACACTTCACACAGGCTTCCACGATGTAAGACTTATATTTTACTAGAAGTAGGGGTGTAACAATCTCCCCCCTACAGAGCCCAACGTCCCCGTTGGCTCACGAACACCTCACCCAAGCGTTGTGGTCCACACAGGTTACACAATTCCGGCTGGATATTGGCTCTGATACCACTGTAGCAGCCCGCACCTCCGTTCACGCAAGATATTGTCCCCAAATTAGCCACCGTATAGGTGTGGGGTTTTGTTCCTCAAAAGGCCTTGGCGTTAGTAGGAGATGGGCTCAACTATATAAGTCCACACTTCACAAGGCTTCCACGATGTGGGACTTATATTTCACTAGAAGTAGGGGTGTTACAGGTTGTGAGGCTGAAGTGAACGTGTATATAAAGATAATTTAAATGTTATTTTATTACGATGTGACTAGCGATAATTTTTTCCATGCCTATCGCCATTTCTGAACGCTGTTTATTTGTTCCCGTGCTCACATACAAACTCCATTCGCAATGAAAATGGACGTCATGGTATAATTTAACGTTACGGTTCAAATGAAACTTGTTTCGTCGAATTCCGAGCCCGTTTGCTTAAAGGACGCTCGTTCATGCCCAAACGATCGATTTATTTGTATTTTATTTTGCTGCACTCACAGAATAACTCCAATTGGTGCGAAAATTGAAATCTTGCAATAGTTAGTCATTACAGTCATAATAAAATTTGTTTCGCTGAAAACAGAGGTCATTTGAATAAAATCCCTTTTTAAATGTCCAATTTAAATTAAAATAAATTTATTTGAAAATACCTCAATATAATAATAATAAAATATTACATTTGGCCATACTCGATCAGAATTTCATGTACTTTCAATATAAAATATTCTGGGTTGGGTTCCAAGTTAAACGATATAAAAATATATTTTAAACCCCTTTATTTTTTATAAGTAAACGTTATAATTTATTAACGAATTCCATAGCGACTATTTGAAAATTTGATTTGGACGTAAAAAAAATCTACAACATCAAAACTCGATAATTCTATTCCATTAGAAAAAATATGGTTAATTAGATCCTAACGTTTCTTGTTTCAAAGAAATTCGACTTATATTGGATCTTGTACGATCAACTAAAGTTCAAAAATTTATATTACGAACTACAGTGCCGCTGCAGCTTGTTTTATAATAAAATTATAAATTAAACCATCAAACGTCTTTCAATAAACGAAATGTTAATATATTTCAAAACTAAACAACATTAAATTCTTTTAAATTGCCCGTTCACGTTATATTGCAAATTCAACCAATTCCGACCATTTCGGAATTTAAATTATTATTTTGTTGTTTATATTAATAAAATATTCAAAATTATTAAATTCATGTTAATAAAATTTTAAAACAACATTTAAAACCATTTAAAAATATTTAATCAAACGGTTTAAAATCTGGGCCGTTACATTCCTTCCCCCTTAAAAGAATTCACGTCCCCGAAATTACTAAGAAAGGAAGAATGCTACAAACTCAGCAAATTTTAAAATTCCAATCAGTTAAAAATCTCTCTTTTACATCTTCCAAACTTCTAGTTTGAACCAAACTAGTTAATTTTAAAAGAAAACTAATTCCAATTTTTTTTCAAAGATTGGAGATTTTTCTAACACCTTAAAATTTTGAATTTTTTTGGCAAAGTCTCCCATGTACGGAGGGACTTCTGCAATATTGCAGGTTCAACAAAAATATATTCATCGACCCACATAGTCGAAAAACCAAAAATCAAGTCTCAAAACCCAAATCAAGAGCCCAAAAAATTTTATTTTGCGTAGGCATACCTTTTTGCGGGCGTTATTAAGCGATAAGCAGTAATCTGTACTTGAGCTGGCTTAACTATTATGCAATTCTATTCAACTGGATTCAATCAACGCCAGTATTTGTTGGACGGGTTTAATGATGAATTCGCTCTGCACCTGTTCTTAAACTTAGATGAAATTCATTATAATAATAATCATGCTAGTAAGATTCAAACGTCCAAGTCATCTTTTGCAAATAATTTCATATTATCATTTCTTGTTAATTCCTTATGATACATGAATCCAATTTTATAAGTTGAGTTCATTTATTCAAAATTGGCTTCAACCAAATTCATTCAACTTTAAATCACGTAACAATTTCAACCATGCAATCTATTTGGATTCATTTATTTCTATTCGCTTATGTTCTAATTTATTTCAATATTCAAGTTAAATTCTGATTCACATTTGAAATTCTCACTTGGTTTATCCTTTTAATTTCATAACCACCAATTCAAAACGATCATCCAATCCAAACAATCCATTCAAACGAACATTCATAAATCTAATTGCTAAATCTAATTGCCCGTATTCTAATAATTTAAGAAAATTATTACTTCTATTGCTTTATAAAATATATTGAGTCAAAAATAATTTAAAAATAATTTTATATCAAATTACAAATATGCGCACTCATATATATACACTCAAACTCAATATAGGGTATTACTAACCCCATCTCTATTGAGTTACGCCACAGAGCCAAGGTTCTCGCTTAACCTTCAGCTCTGATACCAAATGTAATGACCCGACTTTTTCTGTGCCCTTTGAGTCGACTAATTACACTTCTGTCCAACTCAAAGTGCACGCAAAAGCAGATGGTTATGAGAAAGAAATTAGAGGGTGAGAAGTAGAAAGAAAGAAATGTTAGAATAGAAGAATAAGAAGATCAGAGTCTCACATCGAAATGGACAAAATATAATATATCAACATACCTTACAAAAAGGAACTGTATATAACAACATCAGAGTATACATACACTTCACTGCAATACGCAATGGAATAATATAATACTAGCAAATATAGCTATACGTCTCGGCTCCAGTTCCTCTTCTGAAGCTTCAAGCGAAACCTAACCTGATAATGTGCTTGGTCTGACCCGAGCACATTTGATTAAAACAAAATTCACCCGGATCAGTCTGGAATACTATCAATGATAAATTCACATGGCAACAACTTGCTTAACTCTAGAAATCCTTTTTGAAAGAAAAAGATAATAGTAAGACTAACCCACACATAAACACAGACGGTTTTTACCTTACTATAACCCAAAACATTTTTGATATATCAAAATCAAGTGATATTATAATAGTGTCTATCAAATCACAAATAAATAACCATCTTGTAGAACGCTTACATCACACGCTCTACATATTCATTATATAATAAAAAAACCGCAAGGCGCTTATTGGAGATTGGATTTCAACTATGGCAAGGTATGGGACCACCTTCCGATCAGTGTATCTCTGCAGATGAATACACTGGGGTTCAACAAGAACATCTTGCAACCCAGGCTAATCATGAACGCCCACTCATTTAGCTTGAGTGTAGCGAATATATCATTACCATGGTTGGGCGCCAGCTAACCGAACCGAAAGCATACAAAAGTAAGGAACAAGCGAGGCATTTTATTTCTCCAGATCAGGTAATGATATACCCTGCTTGGGTATGACCCAATTAGCTATGCGACCTACCCGATTTCGTCCATTTCCCGGTTGATGAGGTTTGAGGTCACAATCATCTTTTAGGAACATCACGTCTCCATTCACTTTGAATGCCACATCTTCAGATCCACCGGAAATCACTAATTAATTTCCATTAAAATACTCTGGGTGTTAAGCTAAGAGAAGTTGCCTTCCCCGCCACCAAACTCGGTATGTTTGAAGAAATCAACGTACATGACCCTTTTGGAAATACTCTGTCAGACATTCGTCCATACAAGTCATCCAGGAACAGGATGAACTGAAGGCGCCCTCCTACCGCATTCTAAGAATCACCAAAAGAGAAGTCCTTGCAATCCATAGGTTCCAACTACGACAGAACCACAGTTTATCTCGGGGTGCAAACCGAGATTATAAGTAGTCCTCCCGTTTCATGATGATCTGTGGTCTTCAATGCTCCATCTTTATTCCCTGCAAATTATTTTCATACGCAACGTTGATTCGAAGTGGTTTTGGGTCTAGTTTCCATCCCGGTATCTTCGAAACAACACGTCAAAAGGTCCAATAAAATATCTCATTGACAGTTTGGTGTTTAACTAACAATGTCAGGCAGTATGGTCAAGTGTATTGGCAGCTCAGGTCTTTTTACTTGAATTCATTTTGTAACGACCCGGATTTTGAGCGACTTTGGTTATCGACATAAGCTCGATGTCGATAACCAAAACATCGAAAAATCCTGGTAATTAATGAAAGAAATTAGAGGGTGAGGAAAGATAAGATAGAAACTTAGAATAGAAGAAGAAGAAGACAACATCATCAGAGTAACACGAATCTCACAGCGGAACGAATAACATATAATATATAACATAACTTTGAAATATAACAGTTATGTATACAATAGCACTTATCAGAGTACAACACTTACACCACAGCGGAAATAAACTACAGCTATATGATTCTGAAGCCTCCTGCTCCCGCTCTTCAAGTATATCTGTAAACCACGACTACTTGACTGCCCGTACAAATTTAGGCACCCAAGAGTTTAGGGAAAACAACAAAGTAAACTCCGGGTCAGTCATGGGACTGGTATGAGTAAACAGTTTAACACAGTTTAACATATATATGATATCTCATAAGACCACGCCGTGAATACGGAATGGGTTTTTCCCTAATGAGAATCCAACATCTTTGACAAGCAATATCATTCTGATATTATAATAATGTCTAAGTACAAATATATATCAATTTAGCAGAAACGCTTTCATCTCACGTTCTACATATATAGTATACAATCAAAACCGCAAGTACGTATTGGGTAATGGATTTCCATCTATGACAAGGTATGGAACCACCTTTCGCTAGTGTAACTCTAGAGAGGAATACACTGGGCTCAACAAGAACATCTTGCAACCCGACCACACATGACCGACCACTCATTTCGCTTGAGTGTATCGAATGTATATCACCAACGGTTGGGATCAGCAACCATTTCCCGAATGGGATAGCATCAACAATAGATTTTTAGAAATAAATGAAACTCTAGATCAGGTGATTATACACCCTAATAGGTGCGACCTACATAGCCATGCTACCTGCCCGATTTCTGTCATTTACCGGTTGATGAGGCTTGAGGTTACACTTCATCATCACATCAGATTCACTTCGAATGTCACATCGTCAAATCCATCAAATCACCGATTGACGTCTACAACAATACATTATGTGTTAGCTAAAAGAAGTTTCCTTCTCCGCTTCCACTCTTGGTACGGTTGGAGAAATCAATGTACGTGATCATCTGGAAATACTCTGTCAGACATCCATCTTCATTCACTTAGAAATGTCACATCGTCATACCTACAAAATCACAAATTGATTTCCTCAAAGATACAACGGGTATATAGCTAAGAGAAACGAATTCCTCCGCCACCAACGTATATACGTTTGAAGGGATCAACTTACGCGATCCATTGGATATACTCTGTCAGACCTTCATCCATAAAAGTTGTCCTGGGACTGGACAAACCGAAGGCACTATTCAATATATCCATCTTAGTCACTGTTAACTAAGACTTATACAACATCCCTTGCACTTTACTCCGTCTTCAATTATCTTTGGCATAAATGATTCACAACGCTTGTGCCAATACAGAGTGGTTCTTTGGATAATAATCCAACCGGTCTCTCCATATTAACAACGTTAAAAATGGTCAAAACTTAGATAGTCTGTGAGTTAACTAAATTCACTTAACCATCCTTTACTGCCGAACCATACCCATTTCTTAGTTAAAAATGAAGCCAATCAAGTTGGGGTAGAACTACGTCTCAGACCTTAACTGAACAATATTTCTAACCTTGAAATAGGCAAAGTTCACTTTAAATTGCTTTAACTAACATCCTTACTTAACCTTTTTTTTCGAATAACTATATTCGATTAACTCTTTTCAATTAACTCTATTGGACTGACCCTATTGGATTAACTCTATTTGATTTAACTCTAATCGATTCATTCTTTTTCACTTAACTCTTGTCGAATAAACTATATTCGATAACTCCTCTAACTCTATTCGAATAGCTATATTCGATTAACTTCTTTAAATTAACTAGATTTGATAACTCCTTTCGAATAAACTATATTCGATAACTCACTTCGATGAAACTAACACCGATACTCCTTTCGATGAAATTAACATCGATTAACTCCTTTCGATGAAACTAACATCGATTAATTTAACTCAGCGAACTTAACTCGACTTATCTCGATAACCTAACTCAAGAACTTAACTCGATTAACTTATCTCGATAATCTAACTCAAGAACTTAACTCGATTAACTTATCTCGATAATCTAACTCAAGAACTTAACTCGATTAACTTATCTCGATAATCTAACTCAAAAACTTAACTCGATTAACTTATCTCGATAATCTAACTCAAGAACTTAACTTGATTAACTTATCTCGATAATCTAACTCAAGTTGATTAACTCCTATCGAATAACTAATATTCGATTAAACTCCATTCGCTTGACTCTAGATCGCAGCGATCACAATGGTTACGCCTGACTCCCTCAGGAAACATCCGACCACCGTAGGCTATTTACAGCCCTGCGAATTACGCTAGCAGTCGTACGAGATGACAACTCATTTGGATTAACACTTATTTGATTAACTCTAACTGATTAGCTCTAACTGGTGGTTAACTCTAACTCAAATAGCTAATATTCTCTTTATAAAAGATTTCCTTTTAACAATGTTTATTCATTTTTAAAGATTTACTTTTAGTAACGGTTCTTCACTTTAAAAATGATTTTCCTCTTCAATTTGTCTATATTTATTTCCTACAAATATTTCCTTTATAACTTTATTTATTTTCACCAGCATTTCCTTTATATTTGGTTTTCCACAAATATCCCCCTTTTATTTGGATTTCCCATTTATTCTTTAAATTATTCTAACTCCTTAAATTTCCGGAAAAATTCGCCATAACCTCCTTTGTATCGGGAACATCGGGAAAATCCCCAAACCCGCCACACAGGCCTTTCCATTCAAAAAGAAAATGGTTTGAAATTATTTCCTTTTTGAATATCTCCTATTTATAAATATTCCAAATTTATAAATATTCCTTATTTATAAATATTCCATTTATAAATATTTTTATTTCAATATCACTTTGAAATCATTCCTTACCAACATTCCTATAAGTTATGGTATTCAATCATATCAAATCACGATGTTCAATATCGTCCAAACACATATAATCGCCAACAGATTATATATCACAATATATAAATCACAGTAAAATAACTGTTGAGGAATCCAGTTGGATTCCTCCAGCCTGTTTCCCTGCATCACAGATGTTAGACAATATAATTAACATCGATTTCTCTTAACTATGAAATATTCTGATAACAAAATCACATATAAATATTTAACGGTTTATATATATATACATATGTATATATATAATTCCTACTAACTGACTTGTAGTTCAATCAAACAATCAACACACAGTCAAACATGCAATATTTAATAGTTCTAAGAATAGGTTGTAAAAATAGAACTGTTCAGAGTTGGTGAGTTTTACTCACATTTGCAGTTCATCGTTAAAGAACGATAAACTGTTATTTGATTTGAATCAAACAATTTATTTCGCCATAAATTCATACGAGTCCCAATCCACTTCCAGTTAGCTTCATTGTGAAGCTCTCGTCCATACGGTCCCAACGCAACTTACGGTTCATGATTCTGATTCAGTATGACGAAGTTATTCGATTAACAAGTTCATACATTTTAAATTAAAATAAAATATGATTTATAAAAGGAAATGGGCTTTAACTTAACTTCCCGGCCCATCTTTCCTCTCCACAAAGCCCAGGCCCGCGTTAACTTTCTTCCCAAACAACACAGCAACAAATCTCGCTCCTGAAACAATCTCCTTACTGCCGATTCTTGTCTCCCCTACCGCACCTTCATTTCATCACACCAAATTCAAGTTGAAATATCCACCCATCCTCTCTCCATATCCTCTCTAACTTCATGTATAAATCGAACAGCTCAACATCAGCATATGGTTTTCGTTCTCCAAGTCATATCGAACGCACCAATATACAGGAGCAGCGGCCATTTCATCTCCAAAATACTACATCATTACTCCTCTGAAATTTAAACAAAAATCATGATAATTTGTCTCGTTTGATCCTCTTTCGGACTGTACCCAAAATCACAACTTCGAACTGGAACTTCGAAATGCGGCATCGGGTCTTCAAGCTGATGTACAGTACATCTCAAGCCATAAAATATGTCGAACTTCCTCAAACTCAGTATACAAGTGCAGTTTTTACCCCTGTATCTAATTACAACATTCAAGACTTTAATCGGTGTTTCAAATACCCAAATTGGTAAGCCCTAGGTCACGTTGTTCCTGCTTCCAACGAACAAAAACTGGGACCGAATGCTTTGAAAACTATATACAAATAGAGAGGAACATCTTATAAAGCTCATGAAACTGGTTTGAGGAATTTAGGAATTTGATTTGAGTTTATTTGGATTTATGAAAATCCCTGAAATTTGTTTGAGAAAGAAATGTGACGGCGGAAAATTTCCGTTGACCAGAAGTGAATTGAATTAGGTTAGAAGAAGTTAAGGATGCTTATATAGGATTTTTTTTATAATATTTTTATTCGATTATTATATAAATTTCTAAGCAACCGCTATTTTTATCCGTCCTCTAAAATTCCTATGACCACATACGATACCCAAAAATCACGAAACTGGACATGCACCTTCAGTTCAACATTACGGTCCCAACGAAACTAGTTTCGTCGAATTCCGACTTTGTATGCTCACACAGCACATTTTTAACTGTCAAAATACTGACTGTTTTTCACATTAAAAATCAGTACGGCCACACGGTGACTCTAAAAATCACGAAACTTGATATCTAGCAATTATTTGATGTTGCGGATCCAACAAAATTAGTTTCGTCGAATTTTGAGGTCGTTTGCAAAACTGGCTATTTTTAACGCTCTGAATGACCCATTTAAATATATAAATATATTTAAATAAAATAAAATTAAATATAAATAAATTAATATTGTCGTATATATCCATAGTGGAATACCATACAGCTTCAGGAAAATTATATGCTCGTTATTCCGAGTCCAGATTGAATCGATATTCAAATTTATATTGAAAATCCTTTTATAACGTGTATAAAGCGTTACGAATTATAAAGGAATTTCACAGCGACTTTTCTGAAATTTGGTTTGGACGTAAATCAAAATCTACACGACGAAATCCTGATTTTTCTCTTCCATTAGAAAAATATACTCCACCAGCTCCACACGTTTCTTGTTTCACAGAAATCCGGCTTAAAACGAATCCTGTACATTCAGTTGAAGTTCAAATCGCCAATTTACGAACTACAGCGCCATTTCGAGCTCGATTTTATTTATAATATAATTATACGTTCAGACTGTCGTCGATTGAATATATTCGTCAATATAATTCAACTCTAAGCTGAATTAAATCTAAGGGACGACCCCGTTCACAGAATATTGTGATTTCCAATATTTTTTATTATTTCTAAATTAAATATATTATTTAATTAAATTAATTATTCACTATAATTAAATTAACAACGATTTAATTCCCTACATCACGATATATATAATTAAATAAATTAATTATAATACCCCTGACGATGCGGGTCATTACAATCTTCCCCACTTAAAATAATTTTGTCCTCGAAATTGCTAAGTTAGAGGACGACCCTACCGACTGGTTAGAACATATTTGTTCACTTCTTATTTTCAGTTTCAACTGAACCAATTTAATATCGACTAAAATATTTATTCATTCCGACTAACTAAAATTTTCAAAATTCTGAAAATTTTCTAACATTTTAAATTTTTGGAAAATTTCGCCATAACCTCCTTTGTACAGCCCTATCAGTAAAACCACAACTCGCATCTCTGAGCCATCTCCAACCAAAAGAAAATCAAACAGCCAAGCGGCTTGCCAATTCGGCTCATAAATCTCATGCTTATATCAAATATAAATGTGTACCTTTTTGTTGGGCATATCAACTCTATCACTTACACCTGTCATCTACCCAACATATACCAATGTCATCTCAACCAATTATTCGCTTATATCCAAACCACAATAACATTTCCAATTCGAGTTCCATCCTCGATTCCAAACCCTTAACCTACCAATCCAATCCAATTCCCACTGAACTGGCTTTATTTCAATTTCAAATTCGCTTTCACCAATTTCAATTCTTAACTCACCAGTCCAATATAATTCAGATTATCTATAATCAAGTCTAATTCTACTCGACACCAATCTATTTCAATATGATTTTCACTTAACTGGCTTTTAATTCAATCTTAATTTCTATTGGCTTTTACAAATTCTACTTTAATTTGTTTAAATTCAAACAACCTTTTCTTCCTGGAAGTTTTTAAACAGTTTACCTCTTTCAAAAATCAAATTTTCCTTTTTGAAATTCAAAACAACTTGTTTTCCCAAAACGAATTCAAAACAAAATCCTTGGTAGTAGTTTGTCACTTACATACTCGAAAACGAACATCGATGATGTCATGATCAATATCGGAATCTATTTTCCAGCTACCGAAGTGAGTTCAATACTATAGCACTTTCAAAACCCATTTTTAAACATTTCCACCTTGAAATCAATTCCAAATATCCTTTTATAATGTTGTAAACAAATTTAAAATCTCCCAGGATTTTAAAATTCTCATATATTAAATCCAGATTCATTTACAACACCTTTCCCATTTCCGGGATTTTAAATTCCAATTCTGATCTAAATTCAGATTTAATTCATTTCAATTTTATATAATTCACTTGTATAAATTCTGATTGGTTATATATAACCATTTCACATTTTATAATCTTATCTGATTATAATTACTACCAACACTTCCTATATATGATAATATATCACATATTCATACTGTGTCGGTCCATCGTATTCAAGTGTTTATTTACTTCTACCGATACAGTGGATCAAACTGATCGACCAGAACTCAGAAACAACTCAGCCAATGAATCTCCATAATAAAAAACCATTTTTATATCAAATACAAATACGCTCTCTCGTATATATACACTCAACTCAATCTAGGGTATTACTAACCGTATCTCTACCGAGTCACGCCACAGAGCCAAGGTAATTCTTAACTTAAGCTCTGATACCAACTGTAACGACCCGGATTTTGAGCGACTTTGGTTATCGACATAAGCTCGATGTCGATAACCAAAACATCGAAAAATCCTAGTAATTAATGAAGGAAATTAGAGGGTGAGGAAAGATAAGATAGAAACTTAGAATAGAAGAAGAAGAAGACAACATCATCAGAGTAACACGAATCTCACAGCGGAACGAATAACATATAATATATAACATAACTTTGAAATATAACAGTTATGTATACAATAGCACTTATCAGAGTACAGCACTTACACCACAGCGGAAATAAACTATAGCTATATGATTCTGAAGCCTCCTGCTCCAGCTCTTCAAGTATATCTGTAAACCCCGACTACTTGACTGCCCGTACAAATTTAGGCACCCAAGAGTTTAGGGAAAACAACAAAGTAAACTCCGGGTCAGTCATGGGACTGGTATGAGTAAACAGTTTAACACAGTTTAACATATATATGATATCTCATAAGACCACGTCGTGAATACGGAACGGGTTTTTCCCTTATGAGAATCCAACATCTTTGACAAGCAATATCTTTCTGATATTATAATAATGTCTACGTACAAATATATATCAATTTAGCAGAAATGCTTTCATCTCACGTTCTACATATATAGTATACAATAAAAACCGCAAGTACGTATTGGGTAATGGATTTCCATCTATGACAAGGTATGGAACCACCTTTCGCTAGTGTACCTCTAGAGAGGAATACACTGGGTTCAACAAGAACATCTTGCAACCCGACCACACATGACCGACCACTCATATCGCTTGAGTGTATCGAATGTATATCACCAACGGTTGGGATCAGCAACCGTTTCCCAAATGGGACAGCATCAACAATAGATTTTTAGAAATAAATGAAACTCTAGATCAGGTGATTATACACCCTAATAGGTGCGACCTACATAGCCATGCTACCTGCCCGATTTCTGTCATTTACCGGTTGATGAGGCTTGAGGTTACGCTTTATCATCACATAAGATTCACTTTGAATGTCACATCGTCAAATCCATCAAATCATCGATTGACGTCTACAGCAATACATTATGTGTTAGCTAAAAGAAGTTTCCTTCTTCGCTTCCACTCTTGGTACGGTTGGAGAAATCAATGTACGTGATCGTCTGGAACTACTCTATCAGACATCCATCTTCATTCACTTAGAAATGTCACATCGTCATACCCGCAAAATCACAAATTGATTTCCTCAAAGATACAACGGGTATACCGCTAAGAGAAACGAATTCCTCCGCCACCAACGTATATACATTTGAAGGGATCAACTTACGCGATCCATTGGATATACTCTGTCAGACCTTCAACCATACAAGTTGTCCTGGGACTAGACAAACCGAAGGCACTATTTAGTATATCCATCTTAGTCACTGTTAACTAAGACTTATACAACAGCCCTTGCACTTTACTCCGTCTTCAATTATCTTTGGCATAAATGATTCACAACGCTTGTGCCAATACAGAGTGGTTCTTTGGATAATAATCCGACCGGTCTCTCCATATGAACAACGTTAAAAATGGTCAAAACTTCGATAGTCTGTGAGTTAACTATCAAAGAAAACAAGTGAGCAAACAACGATATTATTTCCAGATGGAAATAATATCGAACAAACATCGTTTAACATTAATCTCTTTAGTTCATTTATTTACTTATCTCCTGTTTCCCTATATTCAATATTTCTTATTTTCTAAGTTTAGAAAATATTCGTTATTAACAATGGAAAACATTTCCATTCCCTTGTTTCCTATATTAGAAAACATTTCTGGCTCTTCTTTGGAAAACATTTCCAAAGCTCGTACATTGGACTTAGGCGGATGTTTTAAACAAACCATCGCGATGCCAACTCAAACCATTT
Organism: Allium sativum; assembly: GCA_030737875.1. NCBI lineage: Eukaryota > Viridiplantae > Streptophyta > Magnoliopsida > Asparagales > Amaryllidaceae > Allium > Allium sativum. The sequence goes on along the minus strand of CM060926.1, from coordinate 201,575,045 downwards.
CCTTTAATTACTAAATTCACTTAACCATCCTTTACTGCCGAACCATATCCATTTCTTAGTTAAAAATGAAGCCAATCAAGTTGGGGTAGAACTAACTCTCAGACCTTAACTGAACAATATTTATAACCTTGAAATAGGCAAAGTTCACTTTAAATTGCTTTAACTAACATCCTTACTTAACCTTTTTTTTCAAATAACTATATCCGATTAACTCTTTTCAATTAACTCTATTGGACTGACCCTATTGGATTAACTCTATTTGATTTAACTCTAATCGATTTATTCTTTTTCACTTAACTCTTGTCGAATAAACTATATTCGAAAACTCCTCTAATTCTATTCGAATAACTATATTCGATTAACTTCTTTAAATTAACTAGATTTGATAACTCCTTTCGAATAAAATATATTTGATAACTCACTTCGATGAAACTAACACCGATACTCCTTTCGATGAAATTAACATCGATTAACTCCTTTCGATGAAACTAACATCGATTAATTTAACTCAGCGAACTTAACTCGACTCACTTATCTTGATAATCTAACTCAAGAACTTAACTCGATTAACTTATCTCGATAATCTAACTCAAGAACTTAACTCGATTAACTTATCTCGATAATCTAACTCAAGAACTTAACTCGATTAACTTATCTCGATAATCTAACTCAAAAACTTAACTCGATTAACTTATCTCGATAATCTAACTCAAGAACTTAACTCGATTTACTTATCTCGATAATCTAACTCAAGTTGATTAACTCCTATCGAATAACTAATATTCGATTAAACTCCATTCGCTTGACTCTAGATCGCAGCAATCACAATGGTTACGCCTGACTCCCTCAGGAAACATCAGACCGCCGTAGGCTATTTACCACCCTGCAAATTACGCTAGCAGTCGTACGAGATGACAACTCATTTGGATTAACACTTATTTGATTAACTCTAACTGATTAACTCTAACTGGTGGTTAACTCTAACTCAAATAGCTAATATTCGCTTTATAAAAGATTTCCTTTTAACAACGTTTATTCATTTTTAAAGTTTTACTTTTAGTAACGGTTCTTCACTTTAAAAATGATTTTCCTCTTCAATTAGTCTATATTTATTTCCTATAAATATTTCCTTTATAACTTTATTTATTTTCACCAGCATTTCCTTTATATTTGGTTTTCCACAAATATCCCCCTTTTATTTGGTTTTCCCATTTATTCTTTAAATTATTCTAACTCCTTAAATTTCCGGGAAAATTCACCATGACCTCCTTTGTATCCGGAGCATCGGGAAAATCCCCAAACCCGCCACACAGGCCTTTCCATTCAAAAAGAAAATGGTTTGAAATTATTTCCTTTTTGAATATCTCCTATTTACAAAAATTTCAAATTTATAAATATTCCTTATTTATAAATATTCCATTTATAAATATTTTTATTTCAATATCACTTTGAAATCATTCCTTACCAACATTCTGATATGTTATGGTATTCAATCATATCAAATCACGATGTTCAATAACGTCCAAACACATATAATCGCCAACAGATTATATATCACATTATATATCACAATATATAAATCACAGTAAAATAACTGTTGAGGAATCCAGTTGGATTCCTCCAACCTGTTTCCCTGCATCACAGATGTTAGACAATATAATTAACATCGATTTCTCTTCACTATGAAATATTCTGATAACAGAATCACATATAAATATTTAACGGTTTATATATATATACAATTCCTACTAACTGACTAGCAGTTCAATCAAACAATCAACACACAGTCAAACAGACAATATTTAACAGTTCTAAGAATACGTTGTAAAAATAGAACTGTTCAAAGTTGGTGAGTTTTACTCACATTTGCAGTTCATCGTTAAAGAACGATAAACTGTTATTTGATTTGAATCAAACAATTTATTTCGCCATAAATTCATATGAGTCCCAATCCACTTCCAGTCAGCTTCATTGTGAAGCTCTCGTCCATACGGTCCCAACGCAACTTACGGTTCGTGATTCTGATTCAGTATGACGAAGTTATTCGATTAACAAGTTCATACATTTTAAATTAAAATTAAATATGATTTATAAAAGGAAATGGGCTTTAACTTAACTTCCCGGCCCATCTTTCCTCTCCACAAACCCCAGGCCCGGGTTAACTTTCTTCCCTAACAACACAGCAACAAATCTCGCTCCTGAAATAATCTCCTTACTGCCGATTCTTGTCTACACTACCGCACCTTCATTTCATCACGCCAAATTCAAGTTGAAATATCCACCCATCCTTTCTCCATATCCTCTCTAACTTCATGTATAAATGGAACAGCTCAACATCAGCATATGGTTTCCGTTCTCCAACTCATATCGAACGCACCAATATACAGGAGCAGCGGCCATTTCATCTCCAAAATACTACATCATTACTCCTCCGAAATTTAAACAAAAATCATGATAATTTGTCTCGTTTGATCCTCTTTCGGACCGTACCCAAAATCACAACTTCGAACTGGAACTTCGAGATGCGGCATCGGGTCTTCAAGCTGATGTACAGTACATCTCAAGCCATAAAATATGTCGAACTTCCTCGAACTCAGTATACAAGTGCGGTTTTTACCCCTGTATCCAATTACAACATTCAAGACTAGAATCGGTGTTTCAAATACCCAAATTGGTAAGCCCTAGGTCACGCTGTTCCTACTTCCAACGAACAAAAACTGGGACCGAACGCTTTGAAAACTATATACAAATAGAGAGGAACATCTTATGAAGCTCATGAAACTGGTTTGAGGAATTTAGGAATTTGATTTGAGTTTATTTGGATTTATGAAAATCCCTGAAATTTGTTTGAGAAAGAAATGTGACGGCGGAAAATTTCCGTTGACCAGAAGTGAATTGAATTAGGTTAGAAGAAGTTAAGGATGCTTATATAGGATTTTTTTTATAATATTTTTATTCGATTATTATATAAATTTCTAAGCAACCGCTATTTTTATCCGTCCTCTAAAATTCCTGTGACCACATACGATACCCAAAAATCACGAAACTGGACATGCACCTTCAGTTCGACATTACGGTCCCAACGAAACTAGTTTCGTCGAATTCCGACTTCGTATGCTCACACAACGTATTTTTAACTGTCAAAATACTGACTGTTTTTCACATTAAAAATCAGTACGGCTACACGGTGACTCTAAAAATCATGAAACTTGATTTCAAGCAATTATTTGATGTTGCGGATCCAACAAAATTAGTTTCGTCGAATTCTGAGGTCGTTTGCAAAACTGGCTATTTTTAACGCTCTGAATGACTATATATAAATATATTTAAATAAAATAAAATTAAATATAAATAAATTAATATTGTCGTATATATTCACAGTGGAACACCATACAGCTTCAGAAAAATTATATGCTCGTTATTCCGAGTCCAGATTGAATAGATATTCAAATTTATATTGAAAATCCTTTTATAACGTATATAAAGCGTTACGAATTATAAAGGAATTTCACAGCGACTTTTCTGAAATTTGATTTGGACGTAAATCAAAATCTACACGACGAAATCCTAATTTTTCTCTTCCACTAGAAAAATATACTCCACCAGCTCCACACGTTTCTTGTTTCACAGAAATCCGGCATAAAACGAATCCTGTACATTCAGTTGAAGTTCGAATCGCCAATTTACGAACTGCAGCGCCATTTCGAGCTCGATTTTAATTATAATATAATTATACGTTCAGTCTGTCGTCGATTGAATATATTTGTCAATATAATTCAACTCTAAGCTGAATTAAATCTAAGGGACGACCCCGTTCACAGAATATTGTGATTTCCAATATTTTTGATTATTTCTGAATTAAATATATTATTAAATTAAATTAATTATTCACTATAATTAAATTAACGACGATTTAATTCCCTACATCACGATATATATATAATTAATTTAATTAATTATAATACCCCTGACAATGCGGGTCATTACACATTTATTAAAACTATTTCATTGATCCTTAGAAATAGATTTCGTACTCTTATTTCAAATCTCATTGTTTTCATTACATTGAAACAATAACATATCTTTAATTACCAAACTCCACTCATTACTTGTAACAACCCGGAATTTTACAACAAATTTAAAAATTATTTTTAATATAATTTTACAGGAAAATACGTCAGAATTTAAAAATTCAATTTTTAATTCATTACATAGCCCTTAAAAAGTGAAATTTTGCTAGGTAGCTCAGAATTCGACGAGACCAATTTTTCTGGATTCATAATGACTAATCATTGTTGAGTTCCAAAATGCGCATCAAACGGACTCAGTATGTGGCCTTGCGCGATAAAACAATCCAATGTAATAATCTGAGCAGTTTTACAAAGGAACATTATTAAGACGATCTCAGAATTCGATTTCAATTTTTTTTGGATTCGTATCGTCAAATAATGATGAGATTCCAAGTTTTATGAATTTTAGAATCAGTATGTGATCGTGCGTGATTTTATAGTGCAAAAACAATCAACATTTTGACTTTAAAAATTCGCTGTTTGTGCATATGGACTCGGAATTTGATAAAACTAGTTTTATTGTGTCCGTAATGTCAGAGAATAGTTGCATGTTAATTTTCATTGAAAATGGAATCTGTAGGTGATCACACGGATTTTTAAACGATGAAAATGAGTGATATTTGAGCGTAGAAAAATATAAAATCAATATAAAAATAATTGGCCTTTACTATGTAACAACCTAAACTCTCTAAAACCTAATTCTAACCCTCATTTATATGGCAGCCCTTTTTTGCTCTTCCAACGCCCTAAATGCAACTTCTAAAAAAAACAATTCAAATCAAAGGCTATAAATCATGATACCTATATATTTGTGATCGTGAGGTGTTTCTCTGCGTCCTATGTGAGTTGGGTCAAGTTCGAAGAAGATTTGGGACACTGTTATTTTTCCAGCGTGAGATCAAGTAGTCTAGGGCTCCTATTTTTGGTGAATACAAGCAACGATACACGTTTGGTTATTGTTTTGGAGTTCGTGAGGTAGAATAGCACTTGTATGCGAAATTTGGAGCGATTCGGAGAAAATGTTTGTCGAGTGGAATAGGGGCAGCATGCATTTGGAGATGGGGATGTTGTAGGTTGTGTGTTTGGGGATGAAGGAGGATGAGTGGAGTGATTAAGGTTAAGAATTTTATTAATTACTTATGTTAATGATGTATATATGTGTTGAATCTTATAAAAAGCATAACTTTCTCATACAAATTCGGAATTCGGCGAAACAGGATCCGTTGGAACCGTATCGACGAGAAATTTGCAAAGAAATAGATTTGGAGTGATTTGGAGCTCGTCTCAATTTTTGGTGGAGTGGAAACCATCAATGAGAAACCTAATTCAATTTAGGAAAGGGGTAGATCAGAAAATTATTTGGATGAAACTTAATTGTTAGTTAGAACCATTATTGTTAGTGGCAAATAAAAATTTATTTAGTTATGAAATAATTTTTAGCAAGTAAAAAAATGTGATTTTTAACTAATGTATGCGATGTAGAAAATTGTCGTGAGTAATTCTAAGCTCACTTTTAAAATGGTTTATAAAATTATAAAAAAAATATTCATATGTCGAAAAAAATGCTTGAACAATAAAAATATCATTTTTATTGTATGTATGAACCATTAAAAATATTCATGTATCGAATAAAATGTTTGAACAATAAAAATATCATTTTTATTATATGTATGAACCATTAAAAATATTCATATGTCGTATAAAATGCTTGAACAATAAAAATATCATTTTTATTGTATGTATGAAGCATTAAAAATATTCATGTGTTGAGTAAAATGTTTGAACAATAAAATATCATTTTTGTTGTTTATATGAGTCATATAAAATAGTCATGCCTTGAAATAAATGCTATTGTGTTAAAAATATTATTTTTAACAAGTATATGGGTCATATAAAATAGTCATGTTATGAAATAATTTTTAGTTCATTAAAAATATGATTTTTAATGTATGTAGGTGTTATAGGAAATATATATGCGTTGTGAAAATATATATAGGCGTTGCATAAATTACATAAGCGTTGTATATGTATATAAGCGTTATATGAGAATATAAAAATGTTGTAGGAAATATATATATATAAACGTTATATGAAATATATATAAGCATTGTAGGAAATATATATAAGTGTCGTATAAATTATATAAACATTATATGAGAATATATAAGTATTGTATGAACATATACATAAATGTTATATGAAATTATATACATGTAGCGTTGTATGGAATTATGTATAGGCGTTGAATGAAATATTCATTAGTAGTTAAAAATATGATTTTTAACTTATGTATGCGACATTGGAATGAAAGGTAAAATTAAACCAAATTGAATAAAAAATTGAACTAAGTTGAAAATCGACTGAATTTGCATACATGTACATGCATATAAAATGAACAGGTCATAGCAAGGAGGCTAGAGAAGAGGAATAAAATTGTATGCCCGACAAATAGGTATATATTTACTATTTTGTTTGGTTTTGATGATTTGATGAGCCGATTGGCTAGCCGCTTGGTTTTTTCTTTATGATTGGAGAGGGCCTGTATAGCGGTTTGGGGATTTTCCCAATGCTCCCCGACAAAGGAGATAATGGCGAAATTTTTCAGAAATTTAGGGTGTTAGCCAAATTTTGAAAAATTAGAAAGTTAGAAACTGAAAAGTTAAAGAACTTGAGCCAGAATAGAAACTGAAATTGTTTCCAAATGAATTTTGTAACGTTTATAAAATATGTTTTATGAAGGAAATCAACGATATATATATTATATATATAAATGGCTTGAATAAAATGTGTCGCGCCGCGACTTTTCGCGAATTTCGACCATTGACTTTGAATGGACGTAGCGGAAGATCCGACCGTCGGATTCTCCTAAACTGGAATCGATGGTTCATATCGAAAAGAGCTTTCTAATATGTATATGAGATTTGAAATCCAACGGTTAGATTTTGAGAAATGTCAAATTCAAATTTGAATGAAAACAGCGTCAGTGCTGTTAAATGACCTGAAACATCGTTTAACTGAAAGGGCCTATTTTTTAACGATTAAAAATAGGGAAAAATTATGTATTTGAAATGGTTTTAAATGAAAAATTCCAAGTTTATGAAGATTAAAGATATTTTTATCATAATAAGTTCTTTATAAACTTTTATAAAGAATTAGAAAGGGGTTTAAGATAACCAAGATTTCCAATGTATATTTATTGGAATGGATTTGAATGGAAATTATCTTCGGATATTTTGATATTGGAATCCGTGATTATACGGATATTGTTATGGGAATTTGGAAGATATCGATATCGTTATTCCCGATACTATATCTGTTGGTTTTCAGAATTTGATATTGAACATAAGTCAATATTACTTCTATTCAGAGCCTTGTGTTTAATATCAAATTGGATTTTGTATATAAAGATTAAAACTAAGAGGAGTTTTAGTAAATCTTTAATTAGATATTGGAATGAATAGATGGTAGTTAAATTTGCCAAAACACCAAATATACTTGGTTGTTGATATGTTATTGTTGATTAATTGAATGGATTGTGCTCGACCAATTTATGGGAAAATATATGCTTTTCCATTTAGCATTGGGTTGGGTAGAGATACTTGTATGCTACCACCTTGTGAAACACTTCACGATTTGACTATGAGGTGTTAGCGATGTTGAGTTCATTTCGAATTTAATGAATGATTGTGAAAGGTGATTTGCTTAAGTGAAAAGAAATGTATTCCCGATTTTTGGACGGAATGTTTTATAAAAATGTTTTATAGAACAGAAAGGATTTCGAGGGCTAAAAACACGATGGTTTCGAAATGATTTGTAAATGTATTATGTGTTTTACATTGTGGTTCATCGCATAACCGATTAGTTGCTACTGATGATGTATCTATGTGGTGGTGGAGAATTCATTCTTTTGCCTAACACCGTTCTTTGAGACGTACGAGCTTAAAGGTTATGTGATTAATAGTGACTGATCATATGTGGGAATTGCTGATGTGAAGTATTATAGTTTGAAAGTACTTGTGATTATTATGTTGTGAAATGATTTTCCCTACTTCGAGATATGAATGATTTGGTATGTGGCTAAAGATTCGAGTAACCCGGACGACTAAAAGTATGAGTGAGAGAGACCCGGGGCCTTAAATAACGTGGGGTTAGTGTGTAGCCTGCTCCATGTGTGGGAGGTGCATATATATATATATATATATATATATATATATATATATATATATATATATATATATATATATATATATATATATCGAGTTGCTTAGGTGTGTGACCTTTGCCTTGTCTAAAGGAAGTCCGATATCTAGTTGCATACTTGTTTGTATGCATTGTTATGTTTTGGAATTCAAAATTCCAAATGTTTTGTTTTGAGATCTCGATGTGAAATCTACTTTATTATGAAAGTCAGATATGTATTTCAAATGATTTGAAACAAGAAATCGGGAAATAAAGTCCAAAAGAATAATTTTTTTAAAGTGAATTGGATTTTGGAAATCTAAATTTAGGGATTTAGCCTAAATGGGTAGATTGAGGAATTGCATGTTGATTGATGCATTGTAGATCCATAAGTTTATTTATGGTTGTTGTTTATACACCGGAAATCCAATGGAGTAAACCCGTTCCGCGTTAGCAGCGTGGTCCTATGATTTGCCATATTATTAAACATAAGTTAATTTGAACTGCTTAGAGTTTCTCACACCAGTCCCATGACTGACTCGTAGTTTGTTTTTCCCTTGCAAACTCGGGTGACCCTATTTCTACACGGGCAGTCGAGTACTTTGTTTTGCAGATATTTATCTTGAGCAGGATTCTGGATCGAAGCCTAAAGCTGTGTCCAGAACATTGATAGTCTTCCGTTGTGCATTGTATTACATTTATTATAAATTATTCTTTTGCGGTATTATTTTCGATGTACTCTGATATTCTGTACTCTGATGTAACATCATTATGATGTTTATAAAAGTATTATGTTGTTGTTCGGATGTTGTTGTATACCCAGAGTTAGCGTATCCAAGCTTCGGACAGTCTTGGTAGATTTAGCGATCGATTCGGTACGAGCGAAATCCGTATCGCTACATTAATTCATTTCGAAACATCACTATATATATTCACCAAATCCTTTTCATTTCCCTTGCCTTAGAAAAACATTTTATGTTCTAAATTCGGAGGTATAAATAAATTCACTCTTCAAACTTGGGTCGAAAGATGTTAAAATATACCTCCTTTACATTAAAGCTTACTGTTTTCTCATTTACATTCAAAATCCTGAAAATAACACTGTCATATTCTCTTATAGAAATATTAAACATCTTCAACACCTTTATCGTTCCAAACTAATATCATCCCTTGATAACAGTGAAGCCGTTCAAGTTGGGGTATTTTAATTACCTCTCAGACCTTGACCGACAACGTTCTTATCTCAAAGTAGATAAAAGTTTGAAACACAAAACCTACCATTCTCATTTCCCTTTACTATTAAAATTTTAAATATGGTTTTATAAACCATTTTTCTTTCATTCAAAAACCCACTTCATATTCAAATTCCTTTTACTTAATTTGTTAATTAAGTAAATCATTTACTAACTCTTTTCTAGAAATCTTTTTATGAAACTACATTAATAACTTGGGTTATATTCTAATAATTTATCTACTGATACTTTACCTAAAATCATTTATCTTATTATAAAACCAAATTTGTATTCTATTACTAAATGCATTACCAAAGTTCCTTATACCGATCCATTATTCAATATCTTCTGAAATTTCCATGTCATTTATATTCATTTTACTTAACTAGGAAAAATATTATTAAAATCTTCATATTAGCTTACTAATCTTTTTATAAACTTCCGTATATAACTTGGATTTTATTATCCAATCTCTTACGAAAATCTTTTTCTGATTTCCTTGCTTGTACTTTATTCAATTATTAAGTAATACTGATTAAAACGGCATAATAGCTTCACATTCTGATTTACATTATTCCTAACACCATTCAATTTAGTTTCATTTTAAATTTCAATTACTTATTAACTAACTTCCATTTAGAAAGTTAATTACTTTCATTATTATTAATTAAAATAATAATGAATCTCGTTATTGACTGATGAAGTAAAATAGTTTACGTTATCTGTAAGATTGGTTAATCACTTCATTAAATAATATTAATGATTATCAATACAAAAAGCTTTTGACTTCGTTAAATAAAAAGATAATCAATATTCAAGTAATTTCGTTAAATTGAAATAAATATTCGTTAAGTAATTCCCATTAGATTAACCAAAGATCGATCAACCTAATTATCAATTTTAATCAAACAGTTGACTTCCTCAACTCAAATATCAGTTATTTGTTAATTGGTTTCAATTTACCCTTACCCTTAGATTAAAATAATTGAAATATAGCTTAAATGTTTCACTTAAATGGTTATTTTCAAAACAATAACCGGTAGGTTAAATTCAAGCTTCTACATTTATAAAACTCATTAGAATGTTTAAATTGTTGTACATAATATTATATAATTATTTTGTAAAACCATTTATAAATATCAACTTTCTTTAAAACTTCTATTTTAGATAAAATAAACTTTAAAAGTTTACTTTAGTTATAAAGATAAATTTTATAACTTAAAATATATTGGTTCGCCTAACGGTGAATTAACGTCTCAAAACAGGGTTTTAAATCATTTGCTGCCAATAACTTAATCAATACCGTTTATTGATTAAAACATAACAATCGTTGATTATATGTTCAACGATTAACATACATTAAACTATCAACATCCAAATACGTTATATAATCGCTTGGGGTTAAATAATTCATATGTTAAAGATATGAACAATCAATGACATACAATTTATTTGAGGAATCCGGTCGAATCCCTCCAACCTGTTCTTCCCTGCATCACATATCATATTATAATTTATAACAACATATGAAACAATAATTTAAGCTAAAACATCCAATAGACATAAATGTAATGTCAACAATCATTGAACAAATCAATAAGCATCCAAAGGCACCAAAACATCAAATTATATATTATTATTGGTGAATTATAATTATATGAATTTAACACGTCACAGCAGTCCAGAAAAGTGTGAGAATTAACTCACCATTTATTTTGATGGTCGATTGTCGCATCATTTCATATATTTCTAAACAAGCATTTAAAAATATATGAAATTCCAGTAGTTTCTAAATCACTCCATTCCAGCTCGTACGCGTAGTGCTCGTTTCCAACTAATCTTGTTTCACGTAATTCTGAAACCGTATGGAATAGATACACCTAAATTAAGTTTATATATTAATCAATTCTCTAATTAAACTAATTATAGATTAATTAACAATTAAGAAAAAAATATCTTAACTTAACAAATTTTCCACGTCATTAGGTGGATAACGCGTTTTCTCATCCCCGTTAATCACGAGCCCGATCTTCATCTTCCTCCAGGCCATCGCGTGAACTCCATACCTTTCTTCTATCGCCGACGACACCTGGATCCACTAGGGATGACTTCGAACTCTGCGCCAGAATCGCCACTCCACGGTGAACCACCACGCCAAGCCTCGTGACCCCATGCCTCTTCGTTCACCCAAAATCTCGAGATGAACGTGAAACGCCTTAACGACAATTTCTCCGATATCTGACCTCCTCAGACCCCGCCACCACCTGGAATCGAGGTGGCTCCCCTCACTCTCAACTTCGCCTTCAGGAAACTCTACCCAGTTTGCCACCGTTGACGCACAATCGGTCAAGATCCAATCAAACTGCCAAAAACCATACGACTCCAATCAACTTGCTATAACTTCCTCCTCCGATAGTTTCAGACAAATTGACTAGTAGCAAAGATGTCAACCATCCTTCCCTCTTCAACTCTGCTTCAAACGCCAAATCCTAATTCTTCACCAATCTCCTCCAAAACGCCAAAATCCGAAACTTAACATCCCTGTTTAACTGCTCCTCACGACCAAACGATCGATTTATTTGTATTTTAATTTGCTGCACTCACAGAATAACTCCAATTGGCGCGAAACTTGTAATCTAGCAATAATTAGTCATTACGGTCAAAATAAAATTTGTTTCTCTGAAAACAGAGGTCGTTTGAATAAAAGCCCATTTAAATGTCCAATTTAAATTAATTTAAAAATACCTCAATGTAATAATAATAAAACATTACATTTGTCCATACTCGATCATAATTTCATGTACTTTCAACATAAAATATTCCAAGTTGGGTTCCAAGCTAAGACGATATTAAAAATATTTTTAAACCCCTTTTATTTTATATAATTAAACGTTATAGTTTATTAACGAATTCCACAGCGACTATTTGAAATTTTGATTTGGACGGAAAACAAAATCTACAATATGAAAGCTCGAATTTTCTATTCCATTAGAAAAATATGGTTAATTAGATCCTAACGTTTCTTGTTTCAAAGGAATCCGACTTGTATTGGATCCTGTACGTTCAATTAAAGTTCAAAACGTAATATTACGAACAACCGCGCCGCTGTAGCTCGTTTTATTATAAAATTATAAATTAAACGTTCAAACGTCGTTTAATAAACGAAATCGTTAATATATTTCGAAACTAAACAACATTAAATTTTTTTAAATTGCCCGTTCACATTATATTGCAAATTCAACCAATTCCGACCATTCCGGAATTTAAATTATTATTTTATTATTTATATTAATAAAATATTCAAAATTATTAAATTCAAGCTAATAAAATTTTAAAAAAACATTTAAAACCATTTAAAAATATTTAATCAAACGGTTGAAAATCTGTACCGTTACATTTGGCGATGTTTTGGAGGAGCGGAAATGTTTTGGTTGGCGCGATCCCTTCTCGACCCATTCTCGTGGCTCCGTGGCGACACTCCCATCTTTATCTTCACGCGATATGTTGAGTTGAGCGCGCCTTGCGTACTTTTAGGAACCGAACCAAAAGGCCGGTTAACATTTGCTCCACAAAGTATGTCTTGTCTTGATAAGATGTGCTTTGCGTTGTGGATGAGTAGTTGAGTTGTCGATTTTCCTGTAGACTAAAATGAATAAACGTTAGTGGTTGATATATTTTACCTTTCAGTTGTAACCGAGTCGTTGCTTGTTTGACGTTAAGGTTATATCGTTTGAGAAACGAGCGCTCATGAGGCTCATACTTGGATAGTTGTCGATACGCGCGAACATACGCGCAAGTATGAACCATTCTCGCAGGACAAAAAATATATTATCTTTTTTTCCGAGTTGAATTTTCGTACCCCATAGGGTACCAAATTTCGAACCCCAGAGGGGTATGAGATTTTGTACCCTAGAGGGATACGAAAGGACGCCACTTTTACTTATAAATAGGCCTTCCCCCCATCAATCTCCCCTTTCTTCCTTAATGATTTCAGCCGCCATTGATTTTCGAGCTCCGAACTTTGCATTAAAATTTCGAACTACGAATTGATGTAGGAGATTTTTTTCGAGGCGCGAGCCTCTTCCTTTCGAGATTGGCCGTGAGTCGAGGGTTCCAGGCCATCCTCGATCTCGTGTTCATGTGTTTGGAGCGAGAGACGGGGGTTGGCGAGAACGTAGGTAGAAGAGAAGATAGAAAAGAAGAGGGTGGAGCCAAAAGCTCTCGAACCCATGGAATTAGAATTTTCTACTAATCCCTTCTTTGTTTTTTTTTAATATCCACATTTGAGTCAACTACGTAAACCGATAACATAACTAAAAATTTAACAAAGATATTTTCTTTTTCAAGCCCAACGTATTAGATATATAACATAAAATTATACATCATAATTTGAAAAAAAAAATTAAAAATCAGTTATTTTACTTAAGTCATCGGACAATGCATAATAAGCTTTTTCTTTTTATCATTAATAGTGAAAATGTTACATTTTAAAAAATAACGCGTGCAACGCACGAGTTACACACTAGATGCAATAAATTACAAAATAATAGTTTACATATCCAAATCTCAAATTAAGCTTAAGAAAAAAGAGAATCAATTTGGGAATCACCAGCAGCAATCAAGGATGGATTTACAATAAAGTTTGCACAAAATATATAGCGAGCGAAATATATATAAATCAACATTTATCTTACCAAGATATGGTAAAAAGAAGATAGAAACAGTGGCGAATTTAGGGGATCTAGTGGGATCACTGGACCCCACTAGACTTTTTACATTCTATTTTTTACTAATGATTTTAGTGGATTACATCCATCTCTTTACAGCTAAAAAGAGAAAAGTCACTTTTTTACATTATAGTCAAGTTTCCCACCAATGTCATCCATATGTCTGTCGGGTGTGGATATTTATATCAATAAAGAGATGATATATGTGCTGCCTTTTCTCTTTTTATCTCCCTCCCATTTCCCATTTTTGGCCCCCGCTAGCAAGTAAATCAATCCTTTTTCTTAGCAATAGATGAAAGAAATTAATGACTGCGTTTATTTTATTTCCATCTAATGCAAATGAAATCAATAATTTATGCATTTCTACATTAAAAATATTTACTTTCTATTTTGCATATTTGTTTCCACCTATTTACGATTTGATAGGTATTTAGAACTATCGTCGGATGTTTACGATGTGTGTAATCCATATAAATTTGTTTATATGGATATTGGTTGTGATTTTATTCCAATCCAGAATTAATACGAATATTTTTATAAAATAATATTCAATGAAGATTTAAAGCTAATTTTGATGTCTGATTTTGGATGGACACAGAAATACAAATAAATGAAGCTGAGTTGGGTAGAAATCGCTATTTTGATTCAAACGGATTTTATATCGATTTATTCATTTTTTAAACGAATATTGAACAATTGGATTTCAAAATATTACATTTTGAAAATATTATCGTCAGGAAATGGTAAGAGGTTTAATTTATATTGGTAATGAAAGTGAAATTGTTTTAAAACGAATTTATTAATGTTTTATAAAATACGTTTTAAACGGAAATTGAAAATAGATATAATATATATTATATATATTTAAATGGTTTGAATAGAACACGCAACGCCGCGACCATTTGCAAATTTCAACCATTGACTTTGAATGGACGTAACGGGAGATCCGACCGTCGGATTCGCCTAAAACCGGAACCGTTGGGTTTGTATCAGAAAGAGATTTCCAATGAATATAAGTGATTTGAAATCTAACGGTTAGATTTTTAAATATGTCCAAACCAGTTTGGGAAAAGGTCGCTATGGACGTAGTTCGATGACCGTATATGGAAATCGAATGAAATGGCCATTTTAAAATTATAAAAAAAATGGAAAAAATGTGTCAAATCATAATAAATGATTTAGAAAGTTTTTTTGATGAACAATTCGATATTTTAAAAGATAAAAGATATTTTTATCAGAATGAACTAATTATTAACTAAAATGATAATCCAATATTTTTAAATAAATAAATTGGATTTGAGAATGGTTTTTGAGATAACCAGGAATTTCCAATGAATAATTTGGAATGAATTTGAATGGAAATAATCTTCGGAATATTTCAATACTGGATTCCTTGATTATACGGATATGGTTATGGGAATTTGAAAGATACAGATATCGTTATTCCCAATACGATATCTGTTGGTTTCAGAATTTGATATTGAATATAAGCCGATATATTTCTATTCATAGCCTTGTATTTAATATCAAATTGGATTTTTGGTTTGTCGTCAATGGTGTCTTCAATAACACTGTTCTTAAACCCAGTTGAAAAAGGAATGAATCTTTTAATTAAGATTAATGAAGTTTTCCAATTAATACATATAAATTGTATTTAAAATGGAAGTTGATTTTGGGTTGATTGTGAATAATGTTTTAGAAGACATTTGTTCTTAAAACCCTATTAACAGTGAAGATATGGTTTGGAATTTATAAATCTTTTAATTAAGATTTAATGGAGATTTTCCAAAATAAAGTTTTCCAATTTAATAGATTAAATTGGAATTGAATGGAATTCAATTTAAAAATCGAGATAAACTTCTGTAAAGGAAGACCGTTAATATATATGGAATTTAAAAGGCTTTGTCGTTATTCCATTTATATTACTAGTCTGATACATAAATTTATATAAATTATATATTGATCGATTTTCCGTGAAGATTCCATATAGAATGGAAGATGATTTGGGTTTATCGTGAACTGTTTTTTAAACGACATTGGTTCTTTAACCCGGTTAAAGACAAGATTAATTCCCTATAGTTGAATAATCATTAAGTAATGATTTTTGATATTAAAACTGACATAGAGTTTTAATGAATCTTCAATTAGATTGAAATAAGAATAAGATTAGCATGGCCCATGCGCAAGGATGACACACACAAATTGAGAAATAAGAATAAGATGATTAAATTTATCGAATTCATGAAATGATCGTGAATGGAGTATCACCAGTTTTGCTCCAGTCGATAGTTAAATCTTCAATTAGATTTGAAACATGAAATGGTAATATTAATTACAGATAACACAGAGAGTGTTAGATATGGAGTATTACCAGTTTTGCTCCATGGGATGAATAGGTTGGGTTTGGATTAATAAAATGAATGATTACTTCGGTCTGGCTCGATAATCCCGACTAGTCTTATATAAACCTTAATTGGTTTGAAATTGTAAAAAGATATTTTAAAATCCTTTGAAATGATGTCTAAAGGGAGATTAAACAAGATGTTTAAAGGATTTTATCTTTGATAAAATTAACGGGAACCTTTCCCAAATGATATGAATATTTGAATAAAAGAATATTCTGGATTGGAATGAGATGTGTGTATACTATCTTTATTTATCACCTGATTACAAAGATGCGCCAGTTATTTGGAAAGACTGGGTTGAACCCATTCTGAGTAACTATTTCGACGATTGAAAGTCGAAGATATTGAAGATGGTGCAAGAGCAACAATCTTCACATCGAATGGATGCTACAAACGCCATTGATCGTAGTTGCTGCCTTGAAGGGGTTATAGTAGTAGTTGTACAGACATACTTGTTGATTGTTTGGATATGTGAGGACCTCTCTCCTGTATTGGACATATAGGACGAGGAATAAGGTGCCTTCAGTTTCGTTCAGACCTAGAACAGACTTATATATGGATTGTGTGTCTGACACTGGATTACATTCTATGATGATTGATTTCTATTAAATATATATATATATATATATCTGTTTGGTGGCGGAGAATTTATTCTTTGCTTAACACCCTTCCCTTAGACGTACGAGCTTAGAGGTTATATATACTGATAGACAACAGTCATATGGCGTGGATTGTGAATGTGGCATGCTAAGATGCAATGATCAAGGCTTTTGTTGAAAAGAAGAGTCTTGTGGATGATGATCAAAGCACCGCTTTAATTAGCATAGCTTTTTGATGCAGCGTTAATTCGCGAGCCTCACTCCTCGGTATGAGTCCAAAACGGGATCGTGAATGTGGGGAGAACATGTCGTTTCTTTCTAGCTAGAAGTGGTGTCATGGTATGGAGCCCAAACATTTTTACTTATGTGGATGACGGAATGAGGCACCTCAGATATTGGGTCTTATGGTTCAGAGATATAGGTCTGATAGGATCGGGAAACGTGTATTTAGGAGTAACCAATCCTCAAATGTAAGAGAGGACTGGCCCAGAAGATCCAAGGGTTCACTGCGGGGGATCCTGAGGCATTTGCTAGAGTGGCTCGAATTAGAAGGAGCCATCCCTAGCCTTGACTCATGATGGAATCCAATTTCCAATACACGACTTTCGGTTTTAGTTGTAAACCTATACGGCGACATGATATACGGTACCCATGCCGTCTATGATTGATACATTTATATTCGAAGTTGATTTCTTCACTATGCACTTATAGTATTACCAACTGATTTGTTTTAAAACATACCAAGCATGTTTGGCTATTATAAGGTAAAACTTTATCCTCCGGCTTGCGTTGCACATGTGATGGGACCTGAGTCTTATAATAGCTTCATTTTTCGAAAAGCACTGCGTTGTTTATAAATTGTTTTATGGTATTCTTAGGTGGAAACCCGTTCCATGTTATATGGCGTGGTCCCTTGATTTCCCCCACTTCAAAAATAAAGTTTAATAACTGTTTAGTTCTCACACCAGTCCCTGACTGACTCAGAGTTATATTTCACAGGATCCTGGTTTACATCTGGAGCTATATACGGGAAGTTTTGTACCCGTGTATTGTTTTCAGTTGTGCTAGTTGTTGTATTTTCCACTACGCTTTGTATTTATACATTTTACTTCTGCTGCTATGTATTTTAAATCCCTGATATATTCCACAGTGTAATATTATTCATTTATACTCTGATATTCTTGTACTCTGATATAAATTGTTGTAATGGCAATTAAATGTTCTACTTTTTGTGTTCCGACGTGTCGTGTTCTCAACTCAATCCGGGCTTTCCCATACGGGGAAGTTTGGGTCGTTTCAATACATGTCATCCAGGAACAGGATGAACCGAAGGCACCCTCCTACCGCATCCTAGGAATCACCCAAAGTATCAGTAGTGAGAAGTCCTTGCAATCCATAGATTCCAACCACGACAAAACCACGGTTTATCTCGGGGAGCGAACCGAGATTATAAGTAGTCCTTTCGTTTTATGAAGATCTATGGTCTTCAATGCTCCATCTTTCTTCCCTGCAAGTTAGTTTCATATGCAACGTTGATTCGAAGTGGTTTTGGGTCTAGTTCACATCCCAGTCTCTTCGAAACAACACGTCAAAAGGTCCAATAAGATATCTCATTGACAGTTTGGTGTTTTAACTATCAATGTCAGGCAGTACGGTCAAGTATGTTGGCTGCTTGGGTGTAACGTCCCAGATCTTTCGGTCATTTAAATTCGAATATTTAAATTTGTTTATATATTATATTTGAAATATAATGGACTTTTAATCGAATTTGTTTATTTTAAATAGTGTTCGAATATATATATTTATATATTAATTAAAACAAGCTCGAAAACGTCGTGGTAGTTCGAAATTTTTGATTTGAACTTTGATTGGATATACAGGATCCGATATAAGTCGGATTTCTGTGAAACGAGACACGTTGAGACCGGTTCAATTATATTTTTCTAATGAAAGAGAAAAATCGAAATTCCAGCTTATAGATTTCAAGTTATGTCCAATTCAAATTTCTAAATAATCGCTATGGAATTCGTTTTTAAATTATAACGATTTAATTATTTTTTAAAAATTCTATATAGATGGAATATCATTTAAACCAGGATTTTTAAATATTGGATTTTTGAATTTTATATAGATAGAAAATGAAGCGGTCTGTTAACTGCAAGACAAACCAATCAGGATGTTTAAATAACACCTTATATCATTGCAAGAAGGAAATGAAAATTTTTGTATCAAAGCAGTAAATATTAAGATTTATATCTGGGTTTCATTCATATCAGTTGTACGCTTTGCTAAATTAAGTTCATACTTAAAATCAGTATTTTTGGCACAAAACACAACATTCCCATATGCTTCGTGTTACAAAAAATCCAAATGGGCCTCCAAGCGAGCATCAGATATGATACATACATAAAGACCCTATTTCCGGAATTCTATTGTATAACATCAGCTATATACTGCATCTACGAATAGGAATAAAATTTTCTGTCAAACAACTTTTGCAGGTCCTAAACAATCAAAGGAAATGATGGTTTAAAATAAATGATGAAGTTTAAACAAAGCAGTAAATGATCATTTTGTTCATAAACAGTCCACTAATGGTCTATATTGAAGCCGAAATTCAATACAAAGGTATGGATTTATATATATACATACATTTAAAAACGTGGCTGTTGCCATGAATTTTGAAATGTGACGAACAATAATACAATACAAGAAACAATTAAAAGAATCCATCCATTTTTTACACCCAAACTTCATCACGTTTTGTTTCTTCTGAGAAGCCAGTGAATCCATGTTGGACCTATTTTGATCTGCGAGAACAAGGAAGAGAAAAAAACCCATTAAAAAGGTGAAACTTCATAACATCATTTGAACACAAAAAATAAAGAAAAAAAAATTAAAGAGAGAAATAAGATTTTTACAACATAAAGAAATAAACGGCTAAGGTAGTAGGAATGAACAGCTAAATGGGAGGTGCCACATGAAAACTGAAAAACACAAACAATGAGAATAAAATCGAAAATGTGATCTAATGGACTTGAAAATTCATTCAGATGTCAGCATGGTTGAAACAGTGATGTACAACATGAACAGCTAGAAGAAATATAGCTGAACAGCTATATATAATATGAACAACCATAAAAATCAATAAACAAAATCAATGTACAAATTCATATGGCTGACTAAGACAAAACAATGAATAGCTAAGACAGCTAGAGTAAATGGCTGAACCTAAAAATGTATTGTCTAATCTACAAAGGGAAATGTGATAGCTAAGAACGGCTACTTCAACAACTAAGACAGGACAATACCAAATTTTCACCACAAGTAAACAGCTAAGAAGAATTGAGGCGTATATCAAATCCTTATCGAACAACAAACCCACATGTGTAAACAATGAAGTTCAGATACCAAAAATGAACTATTCATATATTTAAAGGTAAAAACAGAAATCTGCAATACAGGTTAAATCTCTAGATTGAATGGACAATTCATCATCTAAGCTATACACCTACCCTATTTCAATCAAAATCCATTTCAACCGATATGAAAATCCAATGAATCCGTACCAAAATCTATAGATTCGAATAGTGATAGAAATAACAATTCATAGCCAATGAAAGACAGTGTCCTCATCTATAACCTGACCGCAACTATAAATACACATTCAGGCAGTATGTTTCGATCGAATTCAACCATTCGAAAAACAAAAAAAAGACCAAATCAAAGTAGTACAGCAATTAGAAAAAATCAAGTAAAAGAAACATAGCTAGATAGGAAGGAGGCCGTTTCAAATTCTGGAGGTTTGGGTCGGTAGGGATTGATTGACGAGCGGTTCGGTGTAGGAAGGAAGAGGACGAGGAAGTGGTGGCATACCAAGGGGGTTGCGATGCCATATAGCCGATTTGCGGTTGAACGATTAAAAGAGTAATTAGGGTTTTCTTTTGTTTTGATTTGAGAAACTGGAGGCGGCTTGAATGAGAAGAGAGGATCAGAGGGAGGGTTTTGTAAAGAGGAGCGGGTCGGGTAGTTGTTGGGCCGGTTGATCAAGAGGTAAAGCCCATTTGTTTTAATTCAAAAGAGAAACCATGTATTTAATTTTTAATTTAGTTTATAAAATTTGTTTAAACGATTTCCAACTCATACGTTATCAGATTCAAGCGCGGTCAGTTGCGTTGGGACCGTGGAGACGAGTATTTCGAGATGGAGCAGGTCTGGGCCGGATCAGAAGTAACTGGAATTTTTATTCGAATTAAACGTCAGTTTAATTTGTTTAAAAAGCAGATATTTATCGACAAATCAAAACACAGGTGAGTTAAACTCACTCAGCTCTTCCCATTTATATTTTATATAAATTGGGTTTTTGTTTTGCGTATTCTGGTTGTTGTAATTGACTGATTGGTAGTGATATATATTTATCGTTGATTCAATTTCTGAAATTAAACGGTCATTTAATTTCAATAAAACACCAATTGTGTTGATTTGACCCAAATAAAATAATTTCCCTTGATAGATCACATTTATAAACACATTTGAAATTGGTTGAATTGTGTGACTTGGCTGTTGGTTGATCGATGATCGTTATAGAAATTATCAGGAATTGTTGATTATTATTGATTTGTTGAACCTTATTTCAACATCTGTTCTGATGTTAACAAATGGGTAGTGTGGTTGGGTAATTGGCATCACCTGGTTTATAAATCAGTCGATTTATAAGATATGATTTTATCGACAGTAAATCGATAATATTTGAGTTATAAATACATTTTATAACAAAATTAGATATTGAAAGTTATTACATTGAAAGGTTATTTTAAAAGGGTAATAGATCTTTCATTATTTATTTATTCAAGGTTTATATAGAAATTGTGGAATGGTTTTTATAAAACAAACTTCTTACGTTGATAAGAATTATAAACAGAAGGGCAAGAGATAACCTAGCAGTTAAGTATTTGATTAATCGTGGTCGTTTAAGGTTATTTAAATTAATTATATTTTAATTGATTTAAAGAAGGAATTTAATAGAACCGGTTGGAAGAGTAACCATGTGTCGACCATTTAAACTAAGTTAGATTTTCAATTAGTAAAATAACTTAATTGGTTAAGATTAGTAAGGGTTTTAAAAAGAAGATTTATTATTTATTCTAGCAATATAGAGAAGTTATTTAATTTGAAATGATTTGTGTTGAAGTAAATAATCACTTCCTAAAGGTAATACATTTATGTCACCCAGTTGAAATGAAATGGTCGAGTGATGGTAAGAAGCTATGGATGAGTTTTATATTTGAACTCGAGTTCTAATCAGGTAATAAAGAGTACGATAGCCTAAATGAAAGGTTTTACATAAAGGTTTGAATTAAATAAAGGATGGTGAAAGTGTAAAAGGTTTTATATATATATATATAAAACCTGAAAATTTATAAATAAAGTTTATAAATGAATATGAGTTTAACGTCGTTTTTAATTTAAAATACTTAATAATAGGATTAAGTTAAATCAGTGGATTTGAAAGGGGTTTCCCGAAAGAAAGGTAATTGGGAAAAAGGATTCAAATAAAGCTTAGTAAACGAAGTTGGAAATAGGAATTGAGATAATGAAATTGGTTTTTGAATTTCAACTCGTATTCATCTGAAGATAAGAACGTTGTTGGTCAAGGTCTGAGAGGTAATTAAAATACCCCAACTTGAACGACTTCGGGACTATCCAAGGATGATACTAGTTGGTAATGACGAGAGTGCGTAGTAAGATTTCCAAAGGAACGGAAATGATATGAGATAATATTTTCCTAGCAACGGAATTAAAAAGGGATTGGGCGATTAATTTTAAAAACCAAGTGATGTTGAGTACAAATCCAGTGAGTCTATTTTTGTGATTTCATGGATGTTTACTTGATAGTTAAATAACCGACTATCAAGTTTGGCCATCACGAGTGTTGGTATGGGAAAACCGGGATCAATGTTTATTCGAAAATCATTCCAACCAACAGATACGATATATATAGTAAAGATCAAGCGATGATCGAGATGGAGCATGTGAAGACCATAGATCTTCATAAAACGGAAGAACCACTTACAATCTCTGATTCGACCCGGAGATATACTGGGGTTCGGTCGTGGTTGAAACTGTGGATTGCAAGGACGATCGCTACTGATCCATGGGGTGATTCCTATATTGGATGCAGTAGGAGAGTACCTTCGGTTCATCCTGTTCCTGGATGACTTGTATGGACGGATGTCTGACAAAGTATTTCCAAAGGGTCACGTACATTGATTTCTTCAAACGTGCGATAGTGGTTGGCGGGGAATGGTCGTTCCCTTAGCTTAACTGCTAAAATATTTTTTGTGGACGTCAATTAGTGATATCTGGCGGATCTGACGATGTGGCATTCAAAGTGTATGATTACCAGATGTGTGCAGACCTCAAGCCTCACACCCGGGAGATGACAGAAATCGGGCAGGCAGCATGGCTATGTGGGTCGCTCCCATTAGGATGTATAAACACCTATCTAGAGAAATTCCTTTTGTTTCTTATTCTATCGATTCTGCCCATTCGGGAACGGTGGTTTGAGTCCAACCATTGGTGATATACATTCAATACACTAGAGCGAAATGAGTGGTCGGTCATGTAAGGGCCGGGTTGAAAGACGTTCTTGTTGAACCCAGTGTATTCGCCTCTAGAGATACACGAGCGGCAGGTGGTCCCATACCTTGTCAAGGTCGGAATCCAATTTCAAATAAGTGCCCACGGTTTTGTTTGTATATATATACGTGGAGCGTGAGATGCAAGCGTTCCACTAGATTGATATTTACTTGTATTTAGACACTAGTATAATATCAGAAAAGATATTGATTTCGAAAACTGTTTTGGGTTATCGTAAGGTAAAAACCATCCGTGTTTATGTGTGGATCGGTCTTACGATTATCCTTTTCTTTCAAAAGGATTTTAGCTTTAAAATCAAGTTGTGTGATACCTTAATGCTGTGCGAGTTTTTTTCACTCTGGTCCACCAGACTGACCCGGTGTTTTGTAAATGCTCGGGTTAGACCGAGGTGTACAGGTTTAGGTTATCAGGTACTGAGAAGTCCAGAGACGAGCTGAAGATGGTCAGATGAATTATATTCCGCTGTGTGATTATATATATGAGGACAGATTATCAAAACTGTCCAGATGTGTATTGTACTCTGATATTGTAAGTATTTTAAAAGCTCTCAATAAAGGTTTATTTCTGTATTATATTTTGTTCCGCTGCGATGTGAGACTCTGTGTTGGTTCTTCTTCTTCTTCTATTCTAATATTTCTTTCTTTCTTATCTCACCCTCTAATTTCTTTCTAAACGTTCCAGTGTTTCGGTACTTGCAGGATCGTCATGAGATACGATAAAGGTATTTATGTCGATTTTCGAGGCCGAAATCCCTGGGTCGTTACAGTGGTATCAGAGCTATTGGTTGAGTAGTAACCTTGGCTCTATGGCGTAACTCAGTAGGGATGGGTTAGTAACACCCTACATTGAGTTTGAGTGTATATATGAGAGCGTATTTGTAAACAAAAATTATAAAGATGTTTTGTATTTTGTTATTTGACTGGTTCAAGTGTTGAGAAGCATTGAACTAGCGAATGGATACAATATTGTTTTGAAAAGCGGGTAAATGAAATAACTTTACCCAAATTATATTTTTATAGAAAAGAGAAATTATTTTAATGTGGATTGTTTGTTCTTATTGATTTGGTTTGAAATAAAATTTGAATTTTGAAATAAAGTTGAAATAATTAGAAAAACAATTCGTCAATTGAATCTGATATGAAAACAAAACTGAACCTGGTTAAGTGAATTTAACCAGTTGGGGTTAATGAGAAACTGTATGAATGGAAAACAAGGAGATAAATCCCGGTATAGTGGATTGGAAATAAGATTGGGTGGTGAAGTGGAAACAGAATTGTCTAACCCAGATTATTATTTGCATTATAACCGAAGTAAATACAGAATCCTAAAGGCTGTGGAGATGATTTGGTTATGCAGACTGCAAATGCAAACGATAAGCAGTTGCTTGATACGCTTTGGAAGTTGGGATTTGAGTTGGGATGCTCGACCAAAAGGTAAACCTTAATATTATGGGTTAAGGAATTTCTAAGTGGGTTTCCATTTGAATTTTGAATTTTCTTTTCAAAGAAATTGAGGCCCAGAGTGGCAGTGATAGTCGTACCGATCGAACCATGCAGAGTGAATGCTGGCAAAATTTTAGAATTTTTTTTAGAATTCGAATTTATTTTGAATTTAATTCAAAAGTAATGATTTTAAAATAGTTCGATTTGGATTATTCTTCTTACTTTGCAATTTCGAGGACGAAATTATTCTAAGGGGGGAAGAATGTAACGTCCCAGATCTTTCGGTCATTTAAATTCGAATATTTAAATTTGTTTATATATTATATTTGAAATATAATGGATTTTTAATCGAATTTGTTTATTTTAAATATAGTTCGAATATGTATATTTATATATTAATTAAAACAAGCTCGAAAACGTCGTGGTAGTTCTAAATTTTCGATTTAAACTTTGATTGGATATACAGGATCCGATATAAGTCGGATTTTTGTGAAACGAGACACGTTAAGACCGGTTCGATTATATTTTTCTAATGAAAGAGAAAAATAGAAATTCCAGCTTATAGATTTTAAGTTATGTCCAATTCAAATTTCTAAATAATCGCTATGGAATTCGTTTTTAAATTTTAACGATTTAATTATTTATTAAAAATTCTATATAGATGGAATATCATTTAAACCAGGATTTTTAAATATTGGATTTTTGAATTTTATATAGATAGAAAATGAAGCGGTATGTTAACTGCAAGACAAACCAATCAGGATGTTTAAATAACACTTTATATCATTGCAAGAAGGAAAAGAAAATTCTTGTATCAAAACAGTAAATATTAAGATTTATATCCGGGTTTCATTCATATCAGTTGTATGCTTTGCTAAATTAAGTTCATACTTAAAATCAGTATTTTTGGCACAAAACACAACATTCCCATATGCTTCGTGTTACAAAAAATCCAAATGGGCCTCCAAGCGAACATCAGATATGATACATACATAAAGACTCTATTTTCGGAATTCTATTGTATAACATCAGCTATATATTGCATCTACGAATAGGAATAAAATTTTCAGTCAAACAACTTTTGCAGGTCCTAAACAATCAAAGGAAATGACGGTTTAAAATAAATGATGAAGTTTAAACAAAGAAGTAAATGATCATTTGGTTCATAAACAGTCCATTAATGGTCTACATTGAAGCCGAAATTCAATACAAAGGTATGGATTTATATATATATACATACATTTATAAACATGGCTGTTGCCATGAATTTTGAAATGTGACGAACAATAATACAATACAAGAAACAATTAAAAGAATCCATCTTTTTTTTACACCCAAACTTCAGCACGTTTTGTTTCTTCTGAGAAGCCAGTGAATCCATGTTGGATCTGTTTTGATCTGCGAGAACAAGGATGAGAAAAAAAAACCCATTAAAAAAGGGAAACTTCATGACATCATTTGAAAAGAAAAAAAAAGAAAAAAAAATGAAGAGAGAAATAAGATTTTTACAACATAAAGAAATAAATAGCTAAGGTAGTAGAGATGAACAGCTAAAGGGGAAGTGCCACATGAAAACTGAAAAACACAAACAACAAGAATAAAATCTAGAATGTGATCTAATGGACTTTAAAATTCATTCAGATGTCAGCATGGTTGAAACAGTGATGTACAACATGAACCGCTAGAAGAAATATAGCTGAACAGCTATATATAATATGAACAACCATTAAAATCAATAAACAAAATCAATGTACAAACTCATATGGCTGACTAAGACAAAACAATGAACAACTAAGACAGCTAGAGTAAATTGCTGAACCTTAAAATGTATTGTCTAATCTACAAAGGGAAATGTGATAGCTAAGAACAACTACTTCAACAACTAAGACAGGACAATACCAAATTTTCACCACCAGTAAACAGCCAAGAAGAATTGAGGCGTATACCAAATCCTTATCGAACTACAAACCCACATGTATAAACAATGAAGTTCAGATACCAAAAATGAACTATTCATATATTTATAGATGAAAACAGAAATCTGCAATACAGGTTAAATCTCTAGATTGAATGGACAATTCATCATCTAAGCTATACACCTACCCTATTTCAATCAAAATCCATTTCAACCGATCTGAAAATCCAATGAATCCGTACCAAAATCTATAGATTCGAATAGTGATAGAAATAACAATTCATAGCCAATGAAAGACAGTGTCCTCATCTATAACCTGACCGCAACTATAAATACACATTCAGGCAGTATGTTTCGATCGAATTCAACCATTCAAAAAACCAGAAAAAAAATAACCAAACCAAAGTAGTACAACAATTAGAAAAAATCAATTAAAAGAAACTTAGCTTGATAGGAAGGAGGTCGTTTTAAATTCTGGAGGTTTGGGTCGGCAGGGATTGATTGACGAGGGGTTCGGTGTAGGAAAGAGGAGGAAGAGGAAGTGGTGGCATACCAGGAGGTTGCGATTCCATATACCCGATTTGCGGCTGAACGATTAAAAGAGGAATTAGGGTTTTCTTTTGTTTTGATTTGAGAAACTGGAGGCGGCTTGAATGAGAAGAGAGGATCGGAGGGAGGGTTTTGTAAAGAGGAGCGGGTCGGGTAGTTGTTGGGCCGGTTGATCAAGAGGTAAAGCCCATTTGTTTTAATTCAAAAGAGAAACCATGTACTTAATTTTTAATTTAGTTTATAAAATTTGTTTAAACGATTTCCAACTCATACGTTATCAGATTCAAGCGCGGTCAGTTGCGTTGGGACTGTGGAGACGAGTATTTCGAGATGGAGCAGGTCTGGGCCGGATCAGAATTAACTGGAATTTTTATTCGAATTAAACGTTAGTTTAATTTGTTTAAAAAGCAGATATTTATCGACAAATCAAAACACAGGTGAGTTAAACTCACTCAGCTCTTCCCATTTATATTTTATATAAATTGGGTTTTTGTTTTGCGTATTCCGGTTGTTAGTAATTGACTGATTGCTAGTGATATATATTTATCGTTGATTCAATTTCTGAAATTAAACGGTTATTTAATTTCATTAAAACACCAATCGTGTTGATTTGACCCAAATAAAATAATTTCCCTTGATAGATCACATTTATAAACACATTTGAAATTGGTTGAATTGTTTGAATTGTGTGACTTGGCTATTGGTTGATCACGATCGTTATAGAAGTTATCAGGAATGGTTGATTATTATTGATTTGTTGAACCTTATTTCAACATCTGTTCTGATGTTAACAAATGGGTAGTGTGGTTGGGTAATTAGCATCACCTGGTTTATAAATCAATCGATTTATAAGATATGGTTTTATCGACAGTAAATCGATAATATTTGAGTTATAAATACATTTTATAACGAAATTAGATTTTGAAAGTTATTACATTGAAAGGTTATTTTAAAAGGGGAATAAATCTTTAATTATTTATTTATTCAAGGTTTATATAGAAATTGTGGAATGGTTTTTATAAAACAAACTTCTTACGTTGATAAGAATTATAAACAAAATGGCAAGGGATAACCTAGCAGTTAAGTATTTGATTAATCGTGGTCGTTTAAGATTATTTAAATTAATTATATTTTAATTGATTTAAAGAAGGAATTTAATAGAACCGGTTGGAAGAGTAACCATGTGTCGACCATTTAAACTAAGTTAGATTTTCAATTAGTAAAATAACTTAATTGGTTAAGATTAGTAAGGGTTTTAAAAAGAAGATTTATTATTTATTCTAGCAATATAGAGAAGTTAATTAATTTGAAATGATTTGTGTTGAAGTAAATAATCACTTCTTAAAGGTAATACATTTATGTAACCAAGTTGAAATGAAATGGTCGAGTGATGGTAAGAAGCTATGGATGAGTTTTATATTTGAACTCGAGTTCTAATCAGGTAATAAAGAGTATGATAGCCTAAATGAAAGGTTTTACTTAAAGGTTTGAATTAAATAAAGGAGGGTGAAAGTGTAAAAGGTTATATATATATATATATATATATATATATATAACCTGAAAATTTATAAATAAAGTTTATAAATGAATATGAGTTTAACGTCGTTTTTAATTGAAAATACTTAATAATAGGATTAAGTTAAATCAATGGATTTGAAAGGGGTTTCCCGAAAGAAAGGTAATTGGGAAAAAGGATTCAAATAAAGCTTAGTAAACGAAGTTGGAAATAGGAATTGAGATAATGAAATTGGTTTTTGAATTTCAACTCGTATTCATCTGAAGATAAGAACGTTGTTGGTCAAGGTCTGAGAGGTAATTAAAATACCCCAACTTGAACGACTTCGGGACTATCCAAGGATGATACTAGTTGGTAATGACGAGAGTGCGTAATAAGATTTCCAAAGGAACAGAAATGATATGAGATAATATTTTCCTAGTAACGGAATTAAAAAGGGATTGGGCGATAAATTTTAAAAACCAAGTGATGTTGAGTACAAATCCAGTGAGTCTATTTTTGTGATTTCATGGATGTTTACTTGATAGTTAAATAACCGACTATCAAGTCTGGCCATCACGAGTGTTGGTATGGGAAGACCGGGATCAATGTTTATTCGAAAACCATTCCAACCAACAGATACGATATATATAGAAAAGATCAAGCGATGATCGAGATGGAGCATGTGAAGACCATAGATCTTCATAAAACGGAAGAACCACTTACAATCTCTGATTCGACCCGGAGATATACTGGGGTTCGGTTGTGGTTGAAACTATGGATTGCAAGGACGATCGCTACTGATCCATGGGGTGATTCCTATATTGGATGCAGTAGGAGAGTACCTTCGGTTCATCCTGTTCCTGGATGACTTGTATGGACGGATGTCTGACAAAGTATTTCCAAAGGGTCACGTACATTGATTTCTTCAAACGTGCGATAGTGGTTGGCGGGGAATGGCCGTTCTCTTAGCATAACTGCTAAAATATATTTTTTGGACGTCAATTAGTGATATCTGGCGGATCTGACGATGTGGCATTCAAAGTGTATGATTACCAGATGTGTGCAGACCTCAAGCCTCACACCCGGGAGATGACAGAAATCGGGCAGCCAGCATGGCTATGTGGGTCGCTCCCATTAGGATGTATAATCACCTATCTAGAGAAATTCCTTTTGTTTCTTATTCTATCGATTCTGCCCATTCGGGAATGGTGGTTTGAGTCCAACCGTTGGTGATATACATTCCATACACTCAAGCGAAATGAGTGGTCGGCCATGTAAGGGCCGGGTTGCAAGACATTCTTGTTGAACCCAGTGTATTCGCCTCTAGAGATACACGAGCGGTAGGTGGTCCCATACCTTGTCAAGGTCGGAATCCAATTTCAAATAAGTGCCCCCGGTTTTGTTTGTATATATATACGTGGAGCGTGAGATGCAAGCGTTCCACTAGATTGATATTTACTTGTATTTAGACACTAGTATAATATCAGAAAAGATATTGATTTCGAAAAATGTTTTGGTTTATCGTAAGGTAAAAACCGTCCGTGTTTATGTGTGGATCGGTCTTACGATTATCCTTTTCTTTCGAAAGGATTTTAGCTTTAAAATCAAGTTGTGTGATACCTTAATGCTGTGCGAGTTTTTTTCACTCTGGTCCACCAGACTGACCCGGTGTTTTGTAAATGCTCGGGTTAGACCGAGGTGTACAGGTTCAGGTTATCAGGTACTGAGAAGTCCAGAGACGAGCTGAAGATGTTCAGATGAATTATATTCCGCTGTGTGATTATATATATGAGGACAGATTATCAAAACTGTCCAGATGTGTATTGTACTCTGATATTGTAAGTATTTTTAAAAGCTCTCAATAAAGGTTTATTTCTGTATTATATTTTGTTCCGCTACGATGTGAGACCCTATGTTGGTTCTTCTTCTTCTTCTGTTTGAATATTTCTTTCTTTCTTATCTCACCCTCCAATTTCTTTCTAAACGTTCCAGTATTTCGGTACTTGGAGGATCGGCATAAGATACGATAAAGGTATTTATGTCGATTTTCGAGGCCGAAATCCCTGGGTCGTTACATTGGGTCTTTTTACCTGAATTCATTTATTAAAATTTTTTCATTGATCCTTATAAATCGATTTCGTATTCTTATTTCAAATCTCGTTGTTTTCATTATATTGAAAACAATAACATATCTTTATTTACCAAACTCCACTCATTAATTCATTTCAAAACATCACTATATATATTCACCAAATCCTTTTCATTTCCTTTTCCTTAGAAAAACATTTTATGTTCTAAATTCGGAGGTATAAATAAATTCACTCTTCAAACTTGGGTCGAACAATGTTAAAATATACCTCATTTACTTTAAAGCTTACTTTTTTCTCATTTACATTCAAAATCTTGCAAATAACACTGTCATATTCTCTAATAGAAATATTAAACAATTTCAGTACCTTTACCGTTCCAAACTAATATCATCCCTTGATAATAGTGAAGCCGTTCAAGTTGGGTATTTTAAGTAAATTCCTTTTACTTAATTTTTTAATTAAGTAAATCGTTTACTAACTCCTTTCTAGAAATCTTTTTAGACAACTACATTAAAAACTTAGGTTATATTCTAATAATCTATCTACTGATACTTTACCTAAAATCATTTATCTTATTATAAAACCAAATTTGTATTCTATTACTAAATGCATTACCAGAATTCCTTATACCGATCCATTATTCAATCTCTTTTAAAATTTCCATTTCATTTATATTCATTTTACTTAACAAGGAAAATCCTTATTAAAATCTTCATATTATCTTACTAATCTTTTTACAAACTTCCATATATAACTTGGATTTTATTATCCAATCTCTTTCGAAAATCTTTTTCTGATTTCCTTACTTATACTTTATTCAATTATTAAGTATTACTGATTAAAACGGCATAATAGCTTCACATTCTGGTCTACATTATTCCTAACACCAATCAATTTAGTTTCATTTCAAAATTCGATTACTTATTAACTAACTTCCATTTAGAAAGTTAATTACTTTCAATATTATTAATTAAAATAATAATCAATCCCGTTATTGACTGATGAAGAAAAATAATTTACGTTATCTACAAGATTGGTTAATCACTTCATTAAATAATATTAATGATTATCGATACAAAAATCTTTTAACTTCATTAAATAAAAAGATAATTAATATTCAAGAAATTTCGTTAAATTGAAATAAATATTCGTTAAGTAATTCCCATTAGATTAACCAAAGATCGATCAACCTAATTATCAATTTTAGTCAAACAGTTTGCTTCCTTAACTTAAATATCAGTTATTTGTTAACTGGTTTCAATTTACCCTTATCCTTAGATTAAAATAATTGAAATATCGCTTAACTGTTTTACTTAAATAGTTATTTTCAAAACAATAACCCGTAAGTTAAATTCATGCTTCTACATTTATAAACTCATTAGAATGTTTAAATTGCTGTACATAATATTATATAATTATTTTTGTAAAAACCATTTATAAATATCAACTTTCTTTAAAACTTCTATTTTAGATAAAATAAAATTTAAAACTTTACTTCAGTTATAAAAATAAATTTTATAACTTAAAATATACTGGTTCGCCCAACGACGAGTTAACGACTCAAAACAGGGTTTTAAATCACTTGCTGCCAATAACTTAATCAATACTGTTTATTGATTAAAATATAACAATCGTTGGTTATAAGTTCAACGATTACATCCATTAAACTATCGACATCCAAACAGTTTATATAACTGTTTGGGGTTAAATAACTCATATGTGAAAGTTATGAACAATCAATGACATACAATTTATTTAAGGAATCCGGTCGGATCCCTCCAACCTGTTTTCCCTGCATCACATATCATATTATAATTTATAACAACATATGAAACAATAATTTAAGCTAAAACATTCAATAGACATAAATGTAATGTCAACAATCATTGAATAAATCAATAAGCATCCAAAGGCATCCAAACATCCAATTATATATTATTATTGGTGAATTATAATTATATGAATTTAACACATCACAGAAGTCCAGAAAAGTGTGAGAATTAACTCACCATTTATTTTGATGGTCGATTGTCGCATCGTTTCATATATTTCTGAACAGCGTTTAAAAATATATGAAATTCCTGTAGTTTCTGAATCACTCCATTCCATCTTGTATGCATACTGCTCATCGCCACAATTCCAACGGATCTTGTTTTCGTGTAATTCTGATACCGTATGGAAAAGATACACCTAAATTAAGTTTATATATTAATCGATTCTCTAATTAAACTATTTATAGATTAATTAACAATTAAGAAATAATTACCTTAACTTAACAAATTTTCCACGTCATTAGGTGGATAACGCATTCTCTCATTCCCAGTAATCACGAGCCCGATCTTCATCTTCCTCCAGGCCATCGTGTGAACTCCATACATTTCTTCAATCGCCGACGACGCCTGGAGCCACCAGGGAGGACTTCGAACCCTGCGCCAGAATCGCCACTCCACGGCGAACCACTACGCCAAGCCTCGTGACCCCATGCCACTATGTTCACCCAAAATCTCGAGATGATCGTGAAACGCCTTAACGACAATTTCTCTAATCACAGACCTCGTCAGACCCCGCCACCACCTGGAATCGAGGCGGCTCCCCTCACTCTCAACTTCACCTTCAGGAAATTCCACCTAGTTCGCCACCGTTGATGTGCAATCGGTCAAGATCCGATCAAACTGCCAAAAACCATTTGACTTTGATCAACTTGCTATAACATCCTCCTTCTATCATTTCAGACAAATTAACTAACAGAAAAAAAAAATGTCAACAAGCCTTCCCTCTTTATCTCTTCTTCAGACCAAAGTCCTAATTCTTCACCAATCTCCTCCAAAACGCAAAAATATGAAACTTAACATCCCCGTTTAACTGCTCTTCACGACCACCATACATCACTAAAGCTCAACAAATTTTAACAGGGAGTAGACATCACCAGGATCCCCAACTATCCTGTTGGGGACAACTTCTGATTCTCAACCAATTGGGTGGAATAAATTATTTAGTGTATGTGGACTTATTTGCAAAACTGAATATGCATGAACGGGTTTGGGGTTGTGTAACAGCCCACACCTCCGTTCGCGCAAGATATTGTCCCCAACTTAGCCACCGTATAGGTGTGGGGTTTTGTTCCTCAAAAGGCCTCGGCATTATTAGGAGATGGGCTCAACTATATAAGTCCACACTTCACACAGGCTTCCACGATGTGGGACTTATATTTCACTAGTAGTAGGGGTGTTAGAATCTCCCCCTACAGAGCCCAACGTCCCCGTTGGCTCACGAACACCTCACCCAGGCGCTGTGGTCCACACAGGTTCCACAATTCTGGCTGGATGTTGGCTCTGATACCATTGTAATAGCCCGCACCTCCATTCGCACAAGATATTGTCCCCAACTTAGCCACCGTATAGGTATGGGGTTTTATTCCTCAAAAGGCCTCGAAGTTAGTAGGAGATGGGCTCAACTATATAAGTCCACACTTCACACATGCTTCCACGATGTGGGACTTATATTTCATAAGAAATAGGGGTGTTACAGGTTGTGAGGCTAAAGTGAAGGTGTATATAAATATAATTTAAATGTTATTTTATTATGACGTGACTAGCGATATTTTTTTCCGTGCCTATCGCCATTTCTGAACGCTGTTTATTTGAACCCATGCTCACATACAAACTCCATTCGCAATGAAAATAGACGTCATGGTATAATTTGACGTTACGGTCCGAATGAAACTTGTTTCATTGGATTCCGAGCCCATTTGGTTAAACGACGCTCGTTCATGTCCAAACGATCGATTTATTTGTATTTTATTTTGCTGCACTCATAGAATAACTCCAATTGGCACGAAAATTGAAACCTAGCAATAATTAGTCATTACGTTCATCATAAAATTTATTTTTCTGAAAACATAGGTCGTTTGAATAAAAGCCCTTTTTAAATGTCCAATTTAAATTAAAATAAATTAATTTAAAAATACCTCAATATAATAATAATAAAATATTACATTTGGCCATACTCCATCAGAATTTCATGTACTTACAATATAAAATATTCTGGGTTGGGTTCCAAGTTAAAACGATATTAAAAATATTTTAAACCCCTTTTATTTTATATAAGTAAATGTTATAATTTACCAACAAATTCCATAGCGACTATTTGAAAATTTGATTTGGACGTAAAACAAAATCTACCAACATGAAAACTCGATATTTCTATTCCATTAGAAAAATATGGTTAATTAGATCCTAACGTTTCTTGTTTCAAAGAAATCCGACTTATATTGGATCCTGTACGATCAATTAAAGTTCAAAACGTTATATTACGAACTATGGCACTGCTGCAGCTTGTTTTATAATAAAATTATAAATTAGACGTTCAAACGTCGTTTAATAAAAGAAATGTTAATATATTTCAAAACTAAACAACATTAAATTCTTTTAAATTGCCCGTTCACGTTATATTGCAAATTCAACCAATTCCGAACATTCCATAATTTAAATTATTATTTTATTATTTATATTAATAAAATATTCAAAATTATTAGGTTCAAGCTAATAAAATTTTAAAACAACATTTAAAACCATTTAAAAATATTTAATCAAACGGTTTAAAATCTGGGCCGTTACATTCCTTCCCCCTTAAAAGAATTTCGTCCCCGAAATTACTAAGAAAGGAAGAATGCTACAAACTCAACAAATTTTAAAATTCCAATCAGTTAAAAATCTCTCTTTTACATTTTCCAAACTTCTAGTTCGAACCAAACTAGTTAATTTTAAAAGAAAACTAATTCCAATTTTTTTTCAAAGATTGGAGATTTTTCTAACACCTTAAATTTTAAATTTTTTTGGCAAAGTCTCCCCTGTACGGAGGGACTTCTGCAATATTGCAGGTTCAAAAAAAAAAATATTCATCGACCAATATAGTCGGAAAACCAAAAATCAAGTCTCAAAACCCAAATCAAAAGCCCAAAAATTTATATTTTGCGTAGGCATACCCTTTTGCGGGTGTTATTAAGCGATAAGCAATAATCTATACTTGAGCTTGCTTAACTATTATGCAATTCTATTCAATTGGATTCAATCAACTCCAGTATTCTGTTGGACGGGTTTAATGATGAATTCACTCTTCACCTGTTCTTAAACTCAGATGAAATTCATTACAATAGTAATCATGCTTGTAAGATTCAAATGTCCAAGTCATCTATTCCAAATAATTTCATATTATCATTTCTTGTCAATTCCTTATGATACATGAATCCATTTTTATAAGTTGAGTTCATTTATTCAAAATTGGCTTCAACCAAATTCATTCAACTTTAAATCACCTAACAATTTCAACCATGCAATCTATTTGGATTCATTTATTTCTATTGGCTTACGTTCCAATTTATTTCAATATTCAAGTTAAATTCTGACTCACATTTGAAATTCTTACTTGGTTTATCCTTTTAATTTCATAACCACCAATTCAAAACGATCATCCAATCCAAAAAATCCATTCCAACGAACATTCATAAATCTAATTACTAAATCAAATTGCCCATATTCTAATAATTTAAGAAAATTATTACTTCTATTGCTTTATAAAATATATTGAGTCAAAAATAATTTAAAAATAATTTTATATCAAATTACAAATACGTGCAGTCATATATATACACTCAAACTCAATCTAGGATATTACTAACCCCACCTCTATGGAGTTATGCCACAGAGCCAAGGTTCTCGCTTAACCTTCAGCTCTGATACCAAATGTAATGACCCGACTTTTTCCGTACCCTTTGAGTCGACTAATTACACTTCTGTCCAACTCAAAGTACACACAAGCAGATAGTTATGAGAAAGAAATTGGAGGGTGAGAAGTAGAAAGAAAGAAATGTTAGAATATAAGAATAAGAAGATTAGAGTCTCACAGTGGAATGGACAAAATATAATATATCAACATACCTTACAAAAAGGAACTGTATATAACAACATTAGAGTATACATACATTTCAATGCAATACACAGCGGAATAATATAATACCAGCAAATATAGCTATACGTCTCGGCTCCAGCTCCTCTTCTGAAGCTCCAAGCGAAACCTAACCTGATAATGTGCTTGGTCTGACCCGAGCACATTTGATTAAAACAAAATTCACCTAGATCAGTCTGGAATACTATCAATGATAAATTCAGATGGCAACAACTTGCTTAACTCTAGAAATCCTTTTTGAAAGAAAAGGATAATAGTAAGACTAGCCCACACATAAACACGGATGGTTTTTACCTTAGTAGAACCCAAAACATTTTTGATATATCAAAATCTAGTCATATTATAATAGTGTCTATCAAATCACAAATAAATAACCATCTAGTAGAAAGCTTGCATCTCATGTCTACATATTCATTATATAATCAAAAACCTCAAGGCGCTTATTGGAGATTGGATTCCAACTATGGCAAGGTATGGGACCACCTTCCGATCAGTGTACCTCTAGAGATGAATACACTGGGGTTCAACAAGAACATCTTGCAACCCAGGCTAGACATGACAGCCCACTCATTTAGCATGAGTGTAGCGAATATATCACTACCACGGTTGGGGGCCAGCCAACTGAACCGAAAGCGAGCAAAATTGAGGGACAACCGATGCATTTTATTTCTCCAGATCAGGTAATGATATACCCTGCTTGGGTATGACCCAATTAGCCATGCGACCTACCCGATTTATGCCATTTCCCGGTTAATGAGGCTTGAGGTCACGTTTATCTTTTTAGAATAGCACGTCCCCATTCAGTTTGAATGCCACATTATCAGATCCGCCAGAAATCACTAATCGATTTCCACAAAAATACTCTGGCTGTTAAACTAAGAAAAGTTGCCTTCTCCGCCACCAAACTCGGTACGTTTGAAGAAATCAATGTTGGAAATACTCTGTTAGACATTTGTCCATACATGTAACAACTTGGAATTTTGGAACCAATTTAAAAAATTTATTACAGCTATTTTAATGGATTTTGAATATTTAAAATGATTTATTTTAAAAAATAATGACTACAAATTTATTTTAATCGAAGCTAGAATTTATAGACTTATAATTTATATATAACGAGCCTGAAATGGCGTGGTAGGTTGAAAACTTGATTTTAAACTTTGAATTAATATACATGATTCAATATTAATCAGAATTGGATAAAACCAGAAAAATTAGGATCAAATTAATCATATCTCTCTAATGAATGTAAGAAACTGAGATTTCACTTTATAAATGATAAGTTATGACCAGTTTAAAATTTGGAATAGTCGCTATGGAATTTATATATATTTTAATTAATATACAAGCCCTTGAAAATAGATATGACGAAACCACTTTTGTTGGATTCAGAATGTCAAATTATTGTCAGGTTTCAATTTTCATAATTTTTGGATTTAATATGTGAGCTAGAAAATTTAAACGTGTTTTGAATTTAAATTTAAATTTAATCGACTAGAAAAAGGTCATGTTTTAAACTGTCTCCAAATTCGATGAAATTAGTTTTGTTAGGACCGTATCGCCAAAACATAGCTAGATTTATTTTTCGGGAAATTTTGGAGTTAATATGCGGTCCCGGTAAATTAAAATGTATGTTGAAATCAATATTGAACGTCGTATTGATTTATATTTTAATTTATAGAAAAACTGATCGAAATAGTCGAACTGGCTTATGAAACATATTCCATTGTGTTTGGAATGAGGGTATTTAGTTAAGGACGACAGTCGTTTGGTTTGATTTGGAGTTCGGAACGATACACGAGTTATATTGGAATTTAATTGAATTAAATATTAAACAAATAGTATAAAAGGAATTTTAAAACCCTAATTTTCAAAAAATCTGATTCGCTGGAAAAATAGCGCCATCGGCTCTCGACGAAAGGCGGATATTGCTTGATTTTAAATACTTTTCGATCTCTCAAAATAATCAAGGAAATTCGAAAATTCCAAAAGAAAAATTGAAGAGTTTCTCGTAGGCTTTGAATCTAGACCGGTTTGATCATCTCTGGTGGAGTATTTGGATCAGAATTTGGGTTCAAAGAGCTCGTCGTCGAGCTCGATTTCCACTAACATATGACGATCGAGTTCGCCTGAGCTCCTGGGGTAGGCCGACGCGTGCGACGACGGTCCTCGGGGTTGCGTCTGATCATCAGCAGGTGGAGCGACCTAGTTTTGGAGCTCAGTTCGATGTCGTCCTAGAGAAGTTTAAAGAAAAGGTAACGTTTTATTTCGTTACTAATTTAATTAATTACACGTTTAACTATCAAACGCGTTAAAATCCATATCTATTCCATATGAGGTCGAAATCGCGCAAAATTGGATCCGTTGCAATCGCGGGGACAAGAGCTTCACAACAAGACTAACTGGGTCCAATTTGGAGCTCATTTGAATTTGGGGCAAATTCAAACCCGAATGGTACGAGAATCGCCAATTAAATAACGACGGAGTGGAAACCGAAATGAGAACTCCTTCTCACTCAAATTATTTTATAGTTAAATATATCCTAGGTTGCAGACGTGGCTTAGTAGCTCCATACACTACTTTTTGTACAAACCATGGATGATTTGTGTGATATAATTGAGACTGTGATTCTGAAACGTTTGATACGATAGAAAAATAATTATAAAATTATTGTGATGAATAAAATGGACAAAATATTCATTTATATATAATGAACAGTGAAAATTGTCTAGCTAGAAAAATAATTCAAATCGAATTAAAGTTGGTTGAATTTATTAACCAATAATTTATTGTTTAGCCAGATAAATAATTCGGACTGAATTAGAACTTGTTGAATTTATTAACCAGTAATTTATTTAAATTGATTGTTGTTGGCTGAAAACCCCACATGGGTCATGGGATGATATTGTTTTACACAGCTCCCTAGTATGTTGTTCGTATGTTAATTGACCGATTAACAGACGAGATAGGCGTCAGAAAATTATCTGAAGCTTATATAAAAATAAAATGCATACTGGATGTCATTTTGGATGTTGATAGTTGTTTAGAACTATCGTTGGATGTTTACGATGTATGTAATCCATATAAATTTATTTATATGGATATTAGTTGGGATTTTATTCCAATCCGGAATTAATACGAATATTTTTATAAAATAATATTCAATGAAGATTTAAAGCTGATTTTGATGTCCGATTTTGGATGGACACAGAAATATAAATAAATGAAGCCGAGTTGGATAGAAACCGCTATTTTGATTCGAACGAATTTTGTATTGATTTATTCATTTTTAAAGTGAATATTGAAAAATTGGATTTCAAAATATTACACTTTGAAAATATTATCGTTCTGAAATGATAAGAGAATTAATTTATATTGGTAATGAAAGTGAAATCGTTTTAAAACGAATTTATTAACATTTCATAAAATACGTTTTAAATTTAAATCGAAAATATATATAATATATATCATATATATATATTTAAATGGTTTGAATAGAACGCGCAGCGCCACGATCGTTTGCGAATTTCAACCATTGACTTTGAATGGATGTAACGGGAGATCCGACCGTCGGATTCTCCTAAAACCGGAACCGTTGGGTTCGTATCGAAAAGAGCTTTCCAATGAATATAAGAGATTTGAACTCTAACGATTAGATTTTTAAATATGTCCAAATCAGTTTTGGAAAAGGTCGCTATGGATGCAGTTCGATGACCGTATATGGAAATCGACTGAAATGGCGATGTTAAAATTATAAAAAATATATGGAAAAATTGTGTAAAATCATAATATATGGTTTAGAAAGATTTTTGGATGAAAAATTCCATATTTGAAAGGATAAAAGATATTTTTATCAGAATGAACTAATTATTAACTTGAATGATAATCCAATATTTTTAAATAAATAAATTGGATTTGAGAATGGTTTTTGAGGGATTTTCCAATGAATAATTTGGAATGGATTTGAATGGACATAATCTTCGGAATATTTCGATAGTGGATTCCGTGATTATACGGATATGGTTATGGGAATTTGAAAGATATAAATATCGATATTCCCAATACGATATCCGTTGGTTTCAGAATATGATATTGAATATAAGCCGATATATTTCTATTCAGAGCCTTGTATTTAATATCTAATTGGATTTTGGATTTGTCGTGAATGGTGTCTTTAATAACACTTGTCTTAAACCCAGTTGAAAAAGGAATGAATCTTTTAATTAAGATTAATGAAGTTTTCCAATTAATACCTATAAATTGGATTTAAAACGGAAGTTGATTTTTGGTTGATCGTGAACAACATTTTAAAGGACATTTTTTTTCTTAAAACCCAATTAACAGTGAAGATATACTTAGGAATTTATATATCTTTTTATCAAGATTAAATGGAGATTTTCCAAAATAAATTTTCCAATTTAATAGATTAAATTGGAATTGAATGGAATTCGATTTAATAATCGAGGTAAACTTCTTTAAAGGAAGATCGTTAATATATATGGAATTTAAAAGGCTTTGTTGTTATTCCATTTATATTACTAGTATGATACAGAAATTTATATCAATTATATATTGATCGGTTTTCCGTGAAGATTCCATATTGAATGGAAGATGATTTGGGTTTATCGCGAACTGTGTTTTAAATGACATTGGTTCTTTAACCTAGTTAAAGATAGGATTAATTCCCTAAAGTTGAATAATCATTAAGTAATGATTTTTGATATTGAAACTGAAATAGAGTTTTAAAAAATCTTTAATTAGATTGAAATAAGAATAAGATGATTAAATTTATCGAATTCATGAAATGATCGAGAATGGAGTATCACCAGTTTTGCTCCAGTCGATAGTTAAATCTTTAATTAGATTTGAAATGTGAAATGGTAATTAATATTACCGATAACACAGAGAGTGTTAGATATAGAGCACTACCGGTTTTGCTCCATGGGATGAATAGATAGGGTTTGGATCAATAAAATGAACGATTACTTCGGTAAGGCTCGATATTCCCGACTAGTCTTATATAAACCTTAATTGGTTTGAAATTGTAAAAAGATATTATAAAATCCTTTGAAATGATATCCAAAAGAAGATTAAACAAGATGTTTAAAAGATTTTATCTTTGATAAAATTAACGGGAACCTTTCCCAAATGATATGAATATTTGAATAAAAGAATATTCTGGATTAGAATGAGATGTGTGTATATTATCTTTATTTAACACCTGATTATAAAGATGCGCTAGTTGTTTGGAAAGACCAGGTTTAACCCATTCCGAGTAACTGTTTCGATGATTGAAAGTCGAAGATATTGAAGACGGTGCAATACCGACAAACTTCACATCGAATGGATGCTACTGATGCCCTTGATCGGAGTTTCTGCCAGGAAGGGGTTATAGTGGTAGTTGATCGGGCGCACTTGTTGATTATTCGGTTATGCGAGGACCTCTCTCCTGTATTAGACATATGGGACGAGGAATAAGGTGCCACCGTTTTCTTTCAGACCCAGAACGGACTTATATATCGATTGTGTGTCTGACATTGGATTTCATTCTGTGATGATTGATTTCTATTAAATATATATATCTGTTTGGTGGCAGAGAATTTATTCTTTGAGACGTACGAGCTTGGAGGTTATATATATTGATAGACATCAGTCGTATGGCGTGGATTGTCAATGTGGCATGCTAAGATACAATGATTAAGGCTTGTGTGGAAAAGCAGAGTCTTGTGGATGATGATCAAAGCACCACTTTAATTAGCATAGCTTTGTGCTGTACCGTTAATTCGTGAGCCTCACTCCTCGATATGAGTAAAAAAGGGATTGTGACTGCAGAGAGAATATGACATTCCTTTCTAGCTAGAAGTGGTGTCATGGTATGGAACCCAGACATTTTTAC
This sequence comes from Allium sativum, assembly GCA_030737875.1. Taxonomy (NCBI): domain Eukaryota; kingdom Viridiplantae; phylum Streptophyta; class Magnoliopsida; order Asparagales; family Amaryllidaceae; genus Allium; species Allium sativum. The sequence goes on along the minus strand of CM060926.1, from coordinate 201,531,819 downwards.
TTATGTGGATGATGGAATGTGGCACCTCAGATATTGGGTCTTAGGGCTCAGAGATATATTTCCGAAAGGACCAGGAAACGTGTGTTCAGTAGTAACTAATCCTCAAATGTAAGGGAGGACCGTCCATGAAGATCCAAAGGTTCACTACGGGAAATCCTGAGGTATTTGCCGGAGTGTCTCGAATCAGAAGGAGCTATCCCTAGCCTTGACTCATGATGAAATCCAATTTCCTATATGCGACTTTCGGTTTTAGTTGTAAACCTATATGGCGACATGATATATGGTACCCATGCCATCTATGATTGATACATTTATTTACGAAGTTGATTTCTTCACTATGAACTTATAGTATTATCAAATGATTTGTTTTAAAATGTACCAAGCATGTTTGGCTATTATAAGGTAAAACTATATATTTCGGCTTGCGTTGCATAGTATGATGGGACCTGAGTCTTATAATAGCTTCATTTTTCGAAAAGCATGCTTTGTTTATAAATTGTTTTAAGATATTCTTGGGAGGAAACCCGTCTCGTGTTATACGGCATGGTCCCTTGATTTACCCCACTTTAAAAATCAAGTTTAATATCTGTTTTAGTTTTCACACCAGTCCCATGACTAACTCGGAGTTCATTGTTTTAACCTAAACTCTGGGTGCCCCTATTTTCCACACGAGCAGCTAGTAGTTTTGGTTTTGTAGATTTCTATTTCACAGGATCCTGGTTTACAGCTGTAGCTATATTCGGGAAGCTTTGTACCCATGTATTATTTTCAGTTGTGCTAGTTGTTGTATTTTCCACTACGCTTTGTATTTATATATTTTATTTCCACTGCTATGTATTTTAAATCCCTGATATTTTACGTGGTGTAATATTATTCATTTATACTCTGATATTCTTATACTCTAATGTAAATTGTTGTAATGGCAATGAAATGTTCTACTGTTTGTGTTCCGACGTGTCGTGTTCTCAACTCAATCCGGGCTTTCCCATACGGGGAAGTTTGGTTCGTTTCAGTTTGGTATCAGAGCTTTTGTTTACAAAGCTCGAGAACAAGGCACGTTAGAACCGAATGAAAGAATTCATCAGAGATAGGATTAGTAATATCCTATAAGAATGACTCGTTAGAGATTGGGTTAGTAATACCCTAGAATGAGTTCGACGAGTATAATTTACAATAAAAACAAACTTAGTTTTGAAATTTAAATTTTATTATTTGTATTTGATTATTTTATCTTAAATTCATTTTGGACTATCGAGTATTAGTAGATTTTTCATTTACGCCTAGCTAGCATATTTTTGAAGCATCAAATAAACTAGATAGATATAGAATCACACTCTAGTCGCCCGGAGATGTTCCTGGTGATTAATCGATTATCATCAGCATTTATGTTCGAGTTTCGTAAGTGGGGTATCTATATATTTCCAATGGACTGGTGTGAGAACCAAAACTTAGTAGGGTTTATTGTTGTGATTTGGCATTGAAATTGCATTTTTAAGTATATATAAAAGTTAACCGTTTGGAAATTTATTCAACAAATTGATTGTTGGATGTGATGTGTGATTATTAGTATAGTTAATAAAAATATTGGAATAACAAATCCAATAAGAGAATGAGAGGTAAAATTTGAGCCAAATCGAATCAATTATTGAACCGAATTGAAAATTGATCGGAATAGCATACATGTACATATATATGTGTGAGCTGGTCATAGCATGGAAGCTTAGAAGAATAAAATTGTATGTCCGACAAATATGTACATATTTACTATATTTATTGGGTTTTGATGATTTTATGAGCCGATTGGCTTTTTCTTTTTCTTTTGATTAATGAGGGCCCTATGAGGCAAGTTGCGGTTTTTCAGATGAGCCCGTACAAAGAAGGTTAGGGCGAAATTTTTCGAAAATTTAAGGCGTTAGCCAAATTTTTAGAAATTATAAAGTTCTTAGAAACTGAAAAGTTGAAGAACTCAAGCCAGAACGAAAGCTGAGTTGGTTTGTTAAACAACTTTCAACTCCGTTCCTTTTCGAGGATGAAAAGATTTTTAAGTGGGGGAGATTGTAATAACCCGGAATTTTGGAACCAATTTAAAATTTTTATTTTAGCTATTTTAATTAATTTTGAATATTTAAAATGATTTATTTTAAATAATAACGACTAGAAATTTATTTTAATCGAAGTTAGAATTTATAAATTTATAATTTATATATAACGAGTCTGAAATGGCACGGTAGGTTGAAAATTCGATTTTAAACTTTGAATTAATATACATGATTCAATATTAATCAGAATTGGATAAAACCAGAAACGTTAGGATCGAATTAATCATATCTTTCTATCGAATGTAAGAAACGGAGGTTTCACTTTATAAATGATAAGTAATGACCAGTTTAAAATTTGGAATAGTCGCTATGGAATTTATATATTTTTTTAATTAATATATAAGCCCTTAAAAATAGATATTTTGCAAACGACCTCCGAATTTGACGAAATCACTTTTTTTGGATTTGGAATGTCAAATTATTATCAGGTTTCAATTTTCATAATTTTTGGATTTAATATGTGAGCGTGGCAAATTTAAACGTGTTTTGAATTTCGATTTAAATTTAATCGACTGGAAATAGGCTATTTTTCAAACGGTCTCCAAATTCGACGAAATTAGTTTTGTTAGGACCGTATCATCAAAACATAGCTACGTTTATTTTTACGGTAATTTTTGGAGTCAACATATGGCTCTGATAAATTAAAATGTATGTTGAAATCAATGTTGAACGTTATATTGATTTTTATTTTAATTTAAAGAAAAACTGATCGAAACGGTCGAATTGGCTTATGAAACATATTCCATTGTGTCTGGAATTGGGGTATTTAGTAAAGGACGAAAGTCGTTGGGTTTGATTTGGAGTTCGGAACGATACACGAGTTATATTAGAATTTAATTGAATTCAATATTAAACAAATAGTATAAAAGGATTTTTGAAACCTTAATTTTCTAAAAATCTGATTCGTTGGAAAAATAGCGTCGTCGTCTCCCAACGAAATGCGGATATTGCTCGATTTTAAATCCCTTTCGTTCTCTCAAGATAATCAATGAAATTCGAAAATTCCAAAAGAAAAATTGAAGAGTTTCTCGAGATCTTTGAATCTAGACCAGTTTGATCATCTCTGGTGGAGTATTGGGATCGGAATGGGCTCAAAGAGCTCGTCGTCGAGCTCGATTTCCGTCACCATACGATGATCGAGATCACCTGAACTCCTGGGGTTGGCGGCGCATGCGACGACGGTCCTCGGGGTGGCGTCCGATCATCAGCAGGTAGAGCGACGAGGCGGAAAATTCAAGACCTAGTTTTGAAGCTCAGTTCGACGTCGGCCTGGAGAAGTTTAAAGAAAAGGTAACGTTTTATATCGTTACTAATTTAATTAATTACACATTTAACTATCAAACGCGTTAAAATCCATATCTATTCCATACGTGGTCAGAATCGCGCAAAACTAGATCCGTTCCGATCGTGGGGACGAGAGCTTCACGACAAGACTAACTGGGTCCAATTTGGAACTTGTTTGAATTTTTGGAAAATTCAAACTCGAACGGTACTAGAATCGCTAGTTAAGGAATGATGGAGTGGAAACCAAAGTGAAAACTCCTTCTCACTCAAACTATTTTACAGTTAAATATATCCTAGGTTGTAGACAGGGCTTAGTAGCTCCACACACTACTTTTTGTATAAACCATGGATGATTTGTGTGATATGATTGAGACTGTGATTCTGAAATGTTTGATACGATAGAAAAATACTTATAAAATTATTGTGATGAATAAAATGGACAAAATATTCATTTATATATATTGAACAGTGAAAATTTTCTAGTTAGAAAAATAATTCAAACCGAATTAAAATTGGTTAAATTTATTAACCAATAATTTATTGTTTAGCTAGATAAATAATTCGGACCGAATTAGAACTTGTTAAATTTATTAACCAGTAATTTATTTAAACTGATTATTGTTGGTTGAAAACCCCACACGAGTCATGGGATGATATTGTTTTACACAACTCCCTAGTATGTTATTCGTATGTTAATCGACCGATTAACAGACTAGATAGGCGTCAGAAAATTATCTGAAGCTTATATAAAAATAAAATGCACACTACATGTCATTTTGGATGTTGATAGTTGTTTAGAACTATCGTTGGATATTTATGATGTATGTAATCCATATAAATTTATTTATATGGATATTGGTTGTGATTTTATTCTAATCCGGAATTAATACAAATATTTTTATAAAATAATATTCAATGAAGATTTAAAGCTGATTTTGATGTCCGATTATGGATGGACACAAAAATATAAATAAATGAAGCCGAGTTGTTTAGAAACCGCTATTTTGATTCAAACGGATTTTGTATCGGTTTATTCATTTTTAAAATGAATATTGAAAAATTGGATTTCAAAATATTACATTTTGAAAATATTATCGTCATGAAATGATAAGAGAATTAATTTATATTTGAAATTAAAGTGAAATCGTTTTAAAACGAATTTATTAACGTTTCATAAAATACATTTTAAATGGAAATCAAAAATATATATAATATTATATATATATATATATATAAATGGTTTGAATAGAACGCGCAGGGCCGCGATCGTTTGCGTATTTCAACCATTGACTTTGAATGGATGTAACGGGGGATCCGACCGTCGGATTCTCCTAAAACCGGAACCGTTGGGTTCGTATCGGAAAGAGCTTTCAAATGAATAAGTGATTTGAAATCTAACGGTTAGATTTTTAAATATGTCCAAATCAGTTTTGGAAAAGGTCGCTACGGATGCAGTTCGATGACCGTATATGGAAAATGACTGAAATGGCGATTTTGAAATTATAAAAGAAATATGGAAAATTGTGTAAAATCATTATAAATGATTTAGAAAGATTTTTTGATGAAAAATTCCATATTTTAAAAGATAAAAGATATTTTTATCAGAATGAACTAATTATTAACTAAAATGATAATCCAATAATTTTAAATAAATAAATTGGATTTGAGAATGGTTTTTGAGATAACCAGGAATTTCCAATGAATAAATTGGAATGGATTTGAATGGAAATAATCTTCGGAATATTTCAATACTGGATTCCGTGATTATACGGATATGGTTATGGGAATTTGAAAGATACAGATATTGTTATTCCCAATACGATATCCGTTGGTTTCAGAATTTGATATCGAATATAAGTCGATATATTTCTATTCAGAGCCTTGTATTTAATATCAAATTGGATTTATGGTTTGTCGTCAATGGTGTCTTCAGTAACACTATTCTTAAACCCAGTTGGAAAAGGAATGAATCTTTTCATTAAGATTAATGAAGTTTTCCAATTATTACCTATAAATTGGATTTAAAATGGAAGTTGATTTTCGGTTGATCGTGAACAAAATTTTAAAAGACATTTGTTCTTAAAATCCAATCAACAGTGAAGATATGGTTCAGAATTTATAAATCTTTTTATTAAGATTCAATGGAGATTTTCCAAAATAAAGTTTTCCAATTTAATAGGTTAAATTGGAATTGAATGGAATTCAACTTAATAATCGAGATAAACATCTGTAAAGGAAGACCGTTAATATATATGGAATTTAAAAAGCTTTGCTGTTACTCCTTTATATTACTAGTCTGATACAGAAATTATTATCAATTATATATTAATCGGTTTTCAGTGAAGATTCCATATTGAATGGAAGATGATTTGGGTTTATCATGAACTGTGTTTTAAACGACATTGGTTCTTTAACCCGGTTAAAGACCAAATTAATTCCCTATAGTTGAATAATCATTAAGTAATGATTTTTGATATTAAAACTGACATAGAGTTTTAATGAATCTTTAATTAGATTGAAATGAGAAAAAGATTAGCATGGCCCCTATGCAAGGATGACACACACAAATCGAGAAATAAGAATAAGATGATTAAATTTATCGAATTCATGAAATGATCGAGAATGGAGTATCACTAGTTTTGCTCCAGTCGATAGTTAAATCTTTAATTAGATTTGAAACGTGAAATGGTAATTAATATTACCGATAACACAGAGGGTGTTAGATATGAAGTATTACCAGTTTTGCTCCATGGGATGAATAGGTTGGGTATGGATTAATAAAATGAATGATTACTTCGGTATGGCTCGACAATCCCGACCAGTCTTATATAAACCTTAATTGGTTTGGAATTGTAAAAAGATATTATAAAATCCTTTGAAATGATATCCAAAGGAAGATTAAACAAGATGTTTAAAAGATTTTATCTTTGATAAAATTAACGGGGACCTTTCCCAAATGATATGAATATTTGAATAAAAGAATATTCTGGATTGGAATGAGATGTGTTTATACTATCTTTATTTATCACCTGATTATAAAGATGCGCCAGTTATTTGGAAATACCGGGTTTAACCCATTCTGAGTAATTGTTTCGACGATTGAAAGTCAAGGATATTGAAGATGGTGCAAGACCAACAATCTTCACATCGAATGGATGCTACTAATGCCCTTGATCGGAGTTGCTGCCTTAAAGAGGCTATAGTAGTATTTGTCCGAACGTACTTGTTGATTGTTCGGATATGCGAGAACCTCTCTCCTGTATTGGACATATTGGACGAGGAATAAGGTGCCTCGGTTTCTTTCAGACCCAGAATGGAATTATATATGGATTGTGTGTCTGACATTGGATTTCATTCTGTGATGATTGATGTCTATTAAATATATATATATATATCTGTTTGGTGGCGGAGAATTTATTCTTTGCTTAACACCCTTCTCTTAGACGTACGAGCTTGGAGGTCATATATATTGATAGACACCAGTCGTATGGCGTGGATTGTCAATATGGCATGCTAAGATGTAATGATCAAGTCTTTTGTTGAAAAGCATGGACTTGTGGATGATGATCAAAGCACCGCTTTAATTAGCATAGCTTTGTGTTGTTGTGTTAATTCGCGAGCCTCACACCTCGGTATGTGTCAAAAATTGGATCGTGACTGCAGGGAGAACATGACGTTTCTTTCTAACTAGAAGTGGTGTCATGGTATGGAGCACATACATTTTTACTTATGTGGATGATGGAATGAGGCGCCTCGGATATTGGGTCTTATGGTTCAGAGATATAGGTCCGAAAAGACCGGGAAACGTGTATTTAGGAGTAACTAATCCTCAAATGTAAGAGAGGACTGGCCCAGAAGATCCAAGGGTTCACTGCGGGGGATCCTGAGGCATTTGCTAGAGTGGCTAGAATCGGAAGGAGCCATCCCTAACCTTGACTCATGATGGAATCAAATTTCCAATACGCGACTTTCGGTTTTAGTTGTAAACCTATATGGCGACATGATATATGGTACCCATGCCGTCTATGATTGATATATTTATATTCGAAGTGGATTTCTTCACTATGCACTTATAGTATTACCAAATGATTTGTTTTAAAACGTACCAAACATGTTTGGCTATTATAAGGTAAAAGTTTATCCTCCAGCTTGCGTTGCATTGTGTGATGGGACCTGAGTCTTATAATAGCTTCATTTTTCGAAAAGCACTGCGTTGTTTATAAGTTTTTTTATCGTATTCTTGGGAGGAAACCCGTTCAGTGTTATACGACGTGGTCCCTTGATTTACCTCACTTTAAAAATCAAGTTTAATAACTGTTTAGTTCTCACACCAGTCGCATAACTGACTCGGAGTTATATTTCACAGGATCCTGGTTTACATCTGGAGCTATATACAAGAAGCTTTATACCCGTGTATTGTTTTCAGTTGTGCTAGTTGTTGTATTTTCCACTATACTTTGTATTTATACATTTTATTTCCACTGCTATGTATTTTAAATCCCTGATATTTTCCATGGTTTAATATTATTCGTTTATACACTGATATTCTTGTACTCTGATGTAAATTGTTGTAATGGCAATGAAATGTTCTACTGTTTGCGTTATGATGTGTCATGTTCTCAACTCAATCCGGGCTTTCCCATACGGGGAAGTTTGGGTCGTTTCAATACAAGTCATCGAGGAACAGGATGAACCGAAGGCACCCTCCTACCACATCCTAGGAATCACCCAAAGAATCAGTAGCGAGAAGTCCTTGCAATCCATAGATTCCAACCACGACAGAACCACAGTTTATCTCGGGGTGCGAACCGAGATTATAAGTAGTCCTTCCGTTTTATGAAGATCTATGGTCTTCAATGCTCCATCGTTCTTCCCTGCAAGTTAGCTTCATATGCAACGTTGATTCGAAGAGGTTTTGGGTCTAGTTCTCATCCCGGTCTCTTCGAAACAACACGTCAAAAGGTCCAATAAAATATCTCATTGACAATTTGGTGTTTTAACTATCAATATAAGACAGTAAGGTCAAGCATATTGGAAGCTCGTGTATTTTTACTTGAATTATTTACTAAAACTATTTCATTGATCCTTAGAAATCGATTTCATATTCTTACTTCAAATCTCATTGTTTTCATTACATTGAAAACAATAACATATCTTTATTTACCAAACTCCACTCATTACTTCATTTCGAAACATCACTATACATATTCACCAAATCCTTTTCATTTCCTTTGCCTTAGAAAAACATTTTATGTTCTAAATTCAGTGGTATAAATAAATTCACTCTTTAAACTTGGGTCGAACGATGTTAAAATATACCTCCTTTACTTTAAAGCTTATTGTTTTCTCATTTATATTCAAAATCTTGCAAATAACACTGTCATATTCTCTTATAGAAATATTAAACAATTTCAGCACCTTTGCCGTTCCAAACTAATATCATCCCTTGATAATAGTGAAGACGTTCAAGTTGGGGTATTTTAATTAGCTATCAGACCTTGACCGACAACGTTCTTATCTCAGATTAGATAAAAGTTTGAAACACAAAACCTACCATTCTCATTTCCATTTACTATTAAATTTTAAATATGGTTTTATAAACCATTTTCCTTTCATTCAAAATCCCACTTCATATTCAAATTCCTTTTACTTAATTTGTTAATTAAGTAAATCATTTACTAACTCCTTTCTAGAAATCTTTTTATACAACTACATTAATAACTTAGGTTATATTCTAATAATCTATCTACTGATACTTTACCTAAAATCATTTATCTTATTATAAAACCAAATTTGTATTCTATTACTAAATCATTACCAAAATTCCTTATACCGATCCATTATTCAATCTCTTCTGAAATTTCCATTTCATTTATATTCATCTTACTTAACTAAGAAAAATCTTATCTTTTTATAAACCTCCGTATATAACTTGGATTTTATTATCCAATCTCTTACGAAAATCTTTTTCTGATTTCCTTGCTTATACTTTATTCAATTATTAAGTAATACTGATTAAAATGGCATAATAGCTTCACATTCTGGTTTACATTATTCCTAACACCATTCAATTTAGTTTCATTTCAAAATTCTATTACTTATTAACTAACTTCCCTTTATAAAGTTAATTACTTTCATTATTATTAATTAAAATAATAATGACTCCCGTTATTGACTGATGAAGTAAAATAGTTTACGTTATCTGTATGATTGGTTAATCACTTCATTAAATAATATTAATGATTATCAATACAAAAAACTTTTAACTTCATTAAAAAAAAGATAATTAATATTCAAGAAATTTCGTTAAATTGAAATAAATATTCGTTAAGTAATTCCTATTAGATTAACCAAAGATCGATCAACCTAATTATCAATTTTAATCAAATAGTTGACTTCCTCAACTTAAATATCAGTTATTTGTTAACTGGTTTCAATTTACCCATACCCTTAGATTAAAATAATTTAAATATCTCTTAACTGTTTTACTTAAACAGTTATTTTCAAAACAATAACCCGTAAGTTAAATTCAAGCCTCTACATTTATAAAACTCATTAGAATGTTTAAATTGTTGTACATAATATTATATAATTATTTTTGTAAAAACCATTTATAAATATCAACTTTCTTTAAAAGTTCTATTTTAGATAAAATAAAATTTAAAACTTTACTTCAGTTACAAAAATAAATTTTATAACTTAAAATATATTGGTTCGCCCAACAGCGAGTTAACGTCTCAAAATAGGGTTTTAAATCATTTGCTGCCAATAACTTAATCAATACTGTTTATTGATTAAAACATAACAATCGTTGATTATAAGTTCAACGATTAACATCCATTAAACTATCAACATCCAAACTGGTTATATAATCGCTTGGTGTCAAATAATTCATATGTGAAAGATATGAACAATCAATGACATACAATTTATTTGAGGAATCCGGTCGGATCCCTCCAACATGTTCTTCCCTGCATCACATATCATATTATAATTTATAACAACATATGAAACAATAATTTAAGCTAAAACATCCAATAGACATAAATGTAATGTCAACAATCATTGAACAAATCAATAAGCATCCAAAGGCATCCAAACATCCAATTATATATTATTATTGGTGAATTATAATTATATGAATTTAACACATGATAACAGTTCAGAAAATTGTGAGAATTAACTCACCATTTATTTTGATTGTCGATTCTCGCATCGTTTCATATATTTCTAAACAAGCGTTTAAAAATATATGAAATTCCATTAGTTTCTGAATCACTCCATTCTAGCTCGTACGCGTAGTGCTCGTCGCCACGATTCCAACGAATCTTATTTCGCGTAATTCTGATACCGTATGGAAAAGATGCACCTAAATTAAGTTTATATATTAATCGATTGTCTAATTAAACTAATTATAGATTAATTAACAATTAAGAAATAATTACCTTAACTTCTCAAATTTTCCACATCATTAGGTGGATAACGCGTTTTCTCATTCCTAGTAATTACGAGCCCGATCTTCATCTTCCTCCAGGCCATCGCGTGAACTCCATACCTTTCTTCTATCGCCGACGACGCCTGGAGCCACCAGGGATGACTACGAACCCCGCGCCAGAATCGCCACACCACGGCGAACCACCATGCCCAGCCTCGCGACCGTATGCCTCCCCGTTCACCCAAAATCTCGAGATGATTGTGAAATGCCTTAACGACAATTTCTCTGATCACCGACCTCGTCAGACCCCGCCACCACCTGGAATCGAGGCGGCTACCCTCACTCTCAACTTCACCTTCAGGCAACTCCACCCAGTTCGCCACCGTTGATGCGCAATCAGTCAAGATCCGATCACACTGCCAAAAACCATATGACTTCGATCAACTTGCTATAACTTCCTCCTCCGATTGTTTCCGACAAATTGACCAACAGAAAAGATGTCGATCGGCCTTCCCTCTTCAACTCTTCTTCAGATCCCAAGTCCTAATTCTTCACCAATCTCCTCCAAAACGCAAAAATCTGAAACTTAACATCCCCGTTTAACTGCTCTTCACGACCACCAGACATCACTGAACATCACCAAATTTAACTAGGAGTAGACATTACCAGGATCTCCAACTGTCCTATTGGGGACAACTTCTGATTCTCAACCAATTAGGTGGAATAAATTACTTAGTGTATGTGGACTTATTTGCAAAACTGAATATGGATGAACGGGTTTGGGGTTGTGAGGCTGAAGTGAACGTGTATATAAAGATAATTTAAATGTTATTTTATTACGATGTGACTAGCGATATTTTTTTCCGTGCCTATCGCCATTTGTAAACGTTGTTTATTCGTTCATGTGCTCACATTCAAGATCCATTCGCCATGAAAATTGACGTCATTGTATAATTTGACATTACGGTCCTAATGAAACTTATTTCATCGAATTTCGAGCCCGTTTGCTTAAATGGCGCTCGTTCATGTCTAAACGATCGATTTATTTGTATTTTGTTTTGCTGCACTCACAGAATAACTCCAATTGGCGCGAACCTTGAAATCTAGCAATAATTAGTTATTACGGTCATAATAAAATTTGTTTCGCTGAAAACAGAGGTCGTTTGAATAAAAGCCATTCTTAAATGTCCGATTTAAATTAAAATAAATTAATTTAAAAATACCTCAATATAATAATAATAAAATATTACATTTGGCCATACTCGATCATAATTTCAAGTACTTTCAATATAAAATATTCTGGGATTGGGTTCCAAGCTAAAACGATATTAAAAATATTTTAAACCCCTTTTATTTTATATAATTAAGCGTTATAATTTATTTACGAATTCATTAGCGTATATTTGAAAATTTGATTTGGACGTAAAACAAAATCTACAACATGAAAACTCGATATTTTTATTCCATTAGAAAAATATGGTTAATTAGATCCTAACGTTTCTTGTTTTAAAGAAATCCGACTTATACTGTATCCTATACGAACAATTAAAGTTCAAAACGTAATATTACGACCTACCGCGCCGCTGCAGCTTGTTTTAAATAAAGTTATAAATTAAACATTCAAACACCGTTTAATAAACGAAAATTTAATATATGATTGACATAGAAATGTGTTTATTTTATGCTCTTATATCTTATCTTTTGTATATAAATAAATATTACTTGGGTATTGTTTTGTTACTTTTACAGATATTCCAACCCAGCCCGCATGCAACCAGAAAAGTAGAGAAATGGAGATCAGATTGCTATATATTTACATTTTGAAGAATTGTAGATGAAGATCCCACATCTAGTTGCTGTTGGACAAGAAAATGACTGATTTAGAGGCCTTGCACATCTCAAATCAAGGGTAGCTTGTAAAAGAACCAAGAGGAAAAGAAGAAAGGCCAAAAATTTAATAGATTTAACTAAGGCCCATTTGAAACTCTCATTGTAAACTCCTTTGTGAATTCCCTAAGGCCCATCTATCATTGTATTAGGGTTAGGGTTAGGGTTTGGCTATCTATCCTATAAATACCCTTGTAACGTCATTGTAGCCACCATCCTATCCTATCCTATTCTATATTCTCTTCTCCATTAATAACAGTTCTTCTTCTTTTTATTATTTCTGCATTTTTCTTTTTCTTAGCAATCGGTGTTGTCTTCACAATTAGTTTTGGAAGAACACCAATTGTATTTTACATTTTTTTTAGTGATTAGTCGTTTGATTAGTTTCAACGACAATCCTAATTTACTTTTTGTTGTTCTTCTTATTCTGCACTTTTATTTTCTACCTTGTTGTTCTTGTTTTGCAATTTACTTTCTTTATTGATTAATCGTTGATTAGATTCAACGATAATCCTAAGTTCGCAATTTCAATTTGTTTTTATTTCAACAAAATCTCCAGGCTTCGTCTAACTCGCCCAAGAGATTAGATAAATAATTTAATTTTAATTTACCTCCCTGTGTTCGACCTATATGCTACACACCTGTGCGCTTGCAGAATTTTATTACAAATATCGCGCTTTTCTAGCGTCGATCAAGTTTTTGGCGCCGTTGCCGGGGAGGTAACGATTAAATTTTATTATTTATTTAATTTCTGATTCGTGTTAGTTTACATTTTTTTATTTTCTCATTTTTGTTTTCTTTTATATATAGAAAATATTTTCAATTAGATGATTTGGTATTGATTGTTCATACCGTAATCTTCTACACATGAGAGAAAAAAAAGTTGCCAATTTTCTTTTGTTTCATTCCTTCTCACAATTCTTTCACTCTTTTCAATAATTTAATTACAAAAAAAAGACAATTCTCTATTGTTGTTTCTGGCCTGTCTTGATTTTCTTCCCTTTTTATACTTCTGCAGTCAATCTTCAAAAAAAAAAAAAAATCTTGATTGGGAGATTTGATATTAGTTGTTGATATTACAATCTCCCAAAAACAAGGAAAAAAAAATCTTGCCCCTTTTTCTTTTAATTTTCTTTCTTTTTATTTTCATTTATTTATTTCTTTTTTTTTGTTCGCATTTCTTCCAATCTAATTCCTTCTTCAAAAGGAAAAAATATATATACAAAAAAAGAAACTTGCTAATTTTTCTTCAATTTCTTTCCATCTTTCTACCACCTCGCTGATTTTCACATTTTTCTTCTCCATTTCCTTTTTTTTATTTGTTTCCATCTTTTATCTACAACTTTCTAAAAAAAAAAAAAACTTTTGCAATTTCTTCTCTGTCTACTTTGATTTCTTTCTTGTTTTTGTCTGCTTTTATTTCTTTCCTCAATTCCTTCTACCCTTCCTCTTTACACAAAAAACCTTGCTTTTTTTCTCTTATTTCCATCCTCTTTTAATTATTTTTTTCCTTTTTTATTTGGGTTTTTACCATTCATTTCTTTCCCTTTCTTCTTGTTCAAATTTTCATAAAAAAAAACTTGCATTCTTTTTTTTATTTCTTTCCAATTGCTTTTCTCATTCACCTCCTACAATCTCTCTTTCCATTTTTTTTCATTTATTTCCGGCTCTCTCCTTCATTAAAAAAAAATCAACTTTCAATTTTCCTTTATTCTTTCCATCTTTCCACTTTCTTTCCAATCATCTACATTCTTTTTCTTTTTACAAATTTCAAAAAAAAAAAAAGATTCCTCTTTTGCAATTTTTTTCCTTTCTTCTTTTGTCTTTCTTGTTCTCAATACATTTGATTTCTTTTCTTCTCTTACAAATTCCCTTTCTTTTCAAAAAAAAAATCCTCTTCTAATTTTACAACAATAAACAAAAGAAAAAAAAAAATTCTTTCTGTTTTTGTCTTCTCTTTTATTGCTTTCCCTTCTCAATTTCTTTTCCAAATCTTTTACAATTACTTTCCTTCCTTCCTTTACAATTCTCTTTCTTTCCTGAAATCTCTCTTCCCTTTTTTTTGTCATTTGTTTCTTTTCTATTTGTCCACTTTTTCAATAATAATAAAAAAAGGGAAGGTCATAAAAAGATTCATTCTTTTTTTTTCAATTAGTTTTCCCTGCTTCATTTCTTCCCTCAAATCAAATACCCCTTCCTCTCACATAATCTCATTTCACCACAGTTTTTTTTTTCAATCTACACTTCAGCACCATCTTCTCCAAAAAGTTAGCTTTTTTTTTGTTAATTCCTTTGTTTCTTTTTCTTGTGCTTTTTTTTGTTATTCAATTCATTCAAAAAAAAACCAAAAAAATAAAAAAAAATCGAACTAAGGACAAGGTGACTGGAGTTCAAGCAACAAATCAAGATTTCAGAAATCAAAAGAAATTGCAAATAGTGAGGTTTCAATCATTGACGTTACACATTTTTTCTGGATGGACAGCCATACCCTACTGTAAATTTCTTTCAACTCTACAGGTGCTCTGCTGCAAAGAAAAAAATATAGACAATTGTTGTAAAAAAATTCTACAAGGGCAGCGGCTTGCTATGTACAATTTTTAATTTTCTGCAATTTATTCTGTGACTGTTCTATGACTGAGTTTTCTGAATATATTTGGTGAGGAACGAATTTCCATTGCTACTATCATCAATCTCATCGTTTTTCAACAATAAAATTTTGATTTTTAAAAATAATATAATTGAAAAGTGGTGCTTTGTGAAGTTGATTGTCTCGTATAATTGGATCGCGGATATATAGTAGTTCAATTTATTGAACTATTAGCAAAAGAGGTTGCATACTACCCGTAAAAAATTGGTCGTATCCCTTAATATTTATACTGTACGTGAACGGCCATAAGACCCTCCTCCCCCTTCTAATTGAGCCAGTTTATTAATAGAGCACAACTTAGTATTTTATACTATTTTTGAAGTGAGAGTAATTTCTGTCTTGCCTTGATTTCATTCAAATGTCTAATTCAAAAAAATCTCTGAGGGAAATGTGGGATAATAATCGGAGTAGACGTCCTCTTGAAGAGTATGAATATGAATTACAACTCATGAGGCAAAATTTTCCAAAATTTCCTGAGCTCAATGCCAACAGGTTTCAAAATTTTCCAACTGACCAACATTTTCAAAATCATGAATATGATCGAAATTGCGATTTCAATTCAAATTTCAACAATTTTGATTATGGGCCACATCCACATCAAAACGGTTTTGAATCGCAACATACCTTTGATCAACATCAATATGGGGTTGGAAACCAATTCGAAAATAATTTTGAAAATGATTTTCAAATCGATCAAAATTTTCAAAACTACAACCCATATCCACATCTTGAGAATGACCAAAATTGGAATTTTCCCACCAATTTTAACAATTTTGGTTACGAACCTAATTTTCAAAATCAAAATGATTACCAATCTCAATTTCAATTTTCTGAAAATTCAAACTATTTTGAAAATCAAGAAATCAGAAGTGAGAGCTCTCAAATCAATGACTCTGAAGAATGTAATTTTGATGAGAGTGCGGAAAGGCTAAATAAAAAGATGGATGAACTTCTTTGTTTAATGGCATCTTATAAAGAACAACAAGAGCAACAAAATCAAATTCAAACATGCAATGAATCAGAAAATAATCCAATTTCTACTGACATTGAAAATTTTCAAATAACGACTTTGGAAATTGAGAATAACGATTTAAATGAAGTTGTTCAAAATTCAACAATTGATTTGGATTTCAACTCTTTTCGGGAAAAAGATTTAAGCTTGGATTTTGATCTTTCTTGTTCAGAATGCGAGAAACTTGAAATCTTTGAAATTGAACCAAATGAAAATGGTAAATTTTTCAAAAACTCAGAAGTGGAAATGGATTTTAATGAACATGAACTTTTTGGGTTGTACGAGAATGAGTTGCCAAATGAGGAAGAAGTAGATTCAAGTCACGAGTTTGAAAATTTTGATTTTGAGGTTTCAAACAAGCCTGATATTGTCAGTGTCGAAAATATGTCTTCCAGTAATGAAACTAAGAAATGTGATCACATAGTCTTGAACAACACTCAGATTTCAAATTTCCCTGATTTTATATATGATCACAAATTTTTGAAAAATTACACTGATAAATTTGTTGAACACATGAACTATTTTTGGAATGTTAGCTTTGTTGAAAAACTTCATGTTAGGACGACCCTGAACATTCATTTACTGGACTATAAATCGAGGTATAAAGATGAGATGGTTTTCAAAAACTCTTGCTTGTTAGAAAACATGTCTAGACACAGTGGGAATGGGACTCACAGGGCTAGAACCAAGTGTGGGGGAAAAAGTTGGTGGAGTTCATTGCATCGTGTGCACCGCAAACACATATATCATCGTACATATAATTTTCATTCACATATAGTGGCTAAACTTCATTTCATTCTTCAAATAATTTTGCATCTCATTCACCTTTGGGTACGATCTTTCAAATTTAGGAAACGTTTACAGTGTGGACACTGTTTAGTTCTAGTGTGGGGGGTGGGGTCTGCATTTCACTCATTTTCGTTTTTTTTCCTTCCTTTTCAATTTCAGCCATTTAAATAGGACCATCATACATTTTATGTCATAGTAACATACCATAATTTTTTTTTGGAAAATACGACTCATTTTCAATTGAACAACAAAATAAGTTTACAATTTTTAGCCAGTTGATAGTATTTTTTCTCTCAACTTAGATCGAATAAGAAATATAATGAAAAGTTTAATTTTGAGGGATAATAGTGTGACCGGTACATAGGGAGATTCTTAGGTGATGGCCATGAAATCTATTCTATATTGTAGACTTTGTTTAAATAAGTAGAGGACTTAAAAGACTTATGTTGGCTTTTCGAATCTTTAAAACTAAGTTGTGTTAAGTTGAATTCACGTAACTCTCTTTTGTGCTTATATTTTCGATAATAATAATAATAATCCAAGGGTATCCAACATTGCTTGTATATCTAGCGTTGGTGTGCAAACCCGCCAAGCTCTATCCGACACGTTGTTGACAAAGTCAGCGTTGGAATATCTTGGTCTCATTTTATGAGATTGGACACCTAAGGATTACCGACACGTTGTTAACAAAGTCAAAGTCGGCCTGCACAATCCGCCAAGCTCTGTACCCACTCTCCGTTAGTCCGCGAGGCAGTGCATGGGTAGTAAACCTTGGTCTTCTAAGTTAGGTGTATGTACTTAATCATAAATTTTAAAATTTTATAGAATAAAGAATAAGCGATGATGCCCAAACACTTCTTGACCTTATTGATTTGAATAGCCATACACAAGGAAATTAGAATACCACTTTACAAACTGTGCCAAGCAAACTAAGAATCTATTTCATGGCTGCACTATGTTATCGACTGAACCAACTGGCCAAACTGGAATTTAACATTTGAAAACTTGAGTTGTGTTGAAAATTTGTGACAAGTTGAGGTATCTAAAATAAAATTAACTGACTAGAAATTGTTAATTTAAATTGTTGTACCACTTCAGAAACAAGTCTTGTTTTCATTTTTGTTTTTATTTTGCATATGTCCAGTGCATTCATGTAGTTTCATTAGAATCATAGCATACTGCATTTGGATTTTGTGGGTAGTATCCGCTGAAAACCCTCACGAGACACCACTCTTCCTACTAGGGACACTTAGAGGTTTAACTGTTTGTTGCATACGCTCAATGCAATCTTGTTTTACTCGAGGACGAGTAAAAGATAAGTGTGGGGGTATTTGATTGACATAGAAATGTGTTTATTTTATGCTCTTATATCTTATCTTTTGTATATAAATAAATATTACTTGGGTATTATTTTGTTACTTTTACAGATATTCCAACCCAGCGCGCATGCAACCAGAAAAGTAGAGAAATGGAGATCAGATTGCTATATATTTACATTTTGAAAAATGGTAGATGAAGATCCCACATCTAGTTGCTGTTGGACAAGAAAACGACTGATTTAGAGGCCTTGCACATCTCAAATCAAGGGAGGCTTGTAAAAGTACCAAGAGGAAAAGAAGAAAGGCCAAAAATTTAATAGATTTAACTAAGGCCCATTTGAAACTCTCATTGTAAACTCCTTTGTGAATTCCCTAAGGCCCATCTATCATTGTATTAGGGTTAGGGTTAGGGTTTGGCTATCTATCCTATAAATACCCTTGTAATGTCATTGTAGCCACCATCCTATCCTATCCTATTCTATATTCTCTTCTCCATTAATAACAGTTCTTCTTCTTTTTATTATTTCTGCATTTTTC
The DNA here is from genome assembly GCA_030737875.1 of Allium sativum. NCBI lineage: Eukaryota > Viridiplantae > Streptophyta > Magnoliopsida > Asparagales > Amaryllidaceae > Allium > Allium sativum. The sequence continues at coordinate 201,512,810 of CM060926.1, read as the reverse complement.
TTTTTCTTATCAATCGGTGTTGTCTTCACAATTAGTTTTGGAAGAACACCAATTGTATTTTACATATATTTTTAGTGATTAGTCGTTTGATTAGTTTCAACGACAATCCTAATTTACTTTTTGTTGTTCTTCTGATTCTGCACTTTTATTTTCTGCCCTGTTGTTCTTGTTTTGCAATTTACTTTCTTTAATGATTAATTGTTGATTAGATTCAACGATAATCCTAAGTTCGCAATTTCAATTTGTTTTTATTTCAACAAAATCTCCAGGCTTCGTCTAACTCGCCCAAGAGATTAGATAAATAATTTAATTTTAATTTACCTCCCTGTGTTCGACCTGTATGCTAAACACCAGTGCGCTTGCAGAATTTTATTACAAATATCGCGCTTTTCTAGCGTCGATCAATATATTTCAAAACTAAACAATATTAAATTCTTTTAAATTGTCCGTTCACGTTATATTGCAAATTCAGCCAATTCCGAGCATTCCGGAATTTAAATTATTTTTTTATTATTTATGTTAATAAAATATTCAAAATTATTAAATTCAAGCTAATAAAATTTTAAAACAACATTTAAAACCATTTAAAAATATTTAATCAAACGGTTTAAAATCTGGGTCGTTACATTCCTTCCTCCTTAAAAGGATTTCATTCCCGAAAATTACTAAGAAAGGAAGAATGCTACAACTCAGCAAATTTTAAAATTCCAATCAGTTAAAAATCTCTCTTTTACACTTTCCAAACTTCTTGTTTGAACCAAACTAGTTAATTTTAAAATAAAACCAATTCCAATTTTTTTTTCAAAGATTGGAGATTTTTCTAACACCTTAAATTTTGAAAAAAAATTGGCAGAGTCTCCCCTGTACGGAGGGACTTCTGCAATATTGCCGGTTCAACAAAAATTTATTCATTGACCCACATGGTCGGAAAACAAAAAATCAAGTCTTAAAACCCAAATCAAAAGCCCAAAAATTCATATTTTTGCGTAGGCGTACCTTTTTGCGGGCGTTATTATGCGATAAGAAGTAATTTATACTTTAGCTGACTTAACTATTATGCAATTCTAATCAACTGGATTCAATCAACTCCAGTATTCTGTTGGACAGGTTTAATGATGAATTCACTCTGCACCTGTTTTTAAACTCAGATGAAATTCATTATAATAATAATCATGCCACTAAGATTCAAATGTCCAAGTCATCTATTCCAAATAATTTCATAATATCATTTCTTGTCAATTCCTTATGATACATGAATCCATTTTTATAAGTTTAGTTCATTTATTCAAAATTGGCTTCAACCAAATTCATTCAACTTTAAATCACGTAATAATTTCAACCATGCAATCTATTTGGATTCATTTATTCCTACGGGCTTGCGTTCCAATTTATTTCAATATTGAAGTTAAATTCTGATTCACATGTGAAATTCTTACTTGGTTTATCCTTTTAATTTCATAACCACCAATTCAAAACGATCATCCAATCTGAACAATCCATTCAAACGAACATTCATAAATCAAATTGCTGAATCTAATTGCCCATATTCAAATAATTTAAGAAAATTATTACTTCTATTGCTTTATAAAATATATTAAGTCAAAAATAATTTTATATCAAATTACAAATACGCGCACTTACATATATATACACTCAAACTCGACCTAAGGTATTACTTATCCCATCTCCATTGAGTTACGCCACAGAGCCAAGGTTCTCGCTTAACCTTCAGCACTGATACCAAATGTGACGACCCGACTTTTACCGTACCCTTTGAGTCGACTTATAACACTTCTGTCCAACTCAAAGTGCAAGCAGAAGCAGATAGTTATGATAAAGAAATTAGAGGGTGAGAAGTAGAAAGAAAGAAATGTTATAATTGAAGAATAAGAAGATCGGAGTCTCACAGCGGAATGGACAAAATATAATATATCAACATACCTTACAAAAAGGAACTGTATATAACAACATCAGAGTATACATACATTTCAATACAACACATAGCGGAATAATATAATACCAGCAAATATAGCTATAAGTCTCGGCTCCAGCTCCTCTTCTGAAGCTCCAAGTGAAACCTAACCTGATAATGTGCTTGGTCTGACCCGAGCACATTTGATTAAAACAAAATTCACCCGAATCAGTCTGGAATACTATCAGTGATAAATTCACATGGAAACAACTTGCTTAACTTTAGAAATCCCTTTTGAAAAAAAAAAGATAATAGTAAGACCAGCCCACACATAAACACGGATAGTTTTTACCTTACTATAACCCAAAACATTTTTGATATATAAAAATCCAGTGATATTATAACAGTGTCTATCAAATCGCAAATAAATAACCATTTAGTAGGATGCTTGCATCTCACGCTCTACATATTCATTATATAATCAAAAACCGCAAGGCGCTTATTGGAGATTGGATTCCAACTATGGCAAGGTATGGGCTCTACAGATGAATACACTGGGTTCAACAAGAACATCCGCTGCAAGAAAAACTGCATATAGCAACAATAGTATCCGCTTCTAATCCGCCACTAAATTGGCCTTAACGACGGATTTCCTACATAATACTATGGTCGGTAAAAACCATGACGGTAATTGTGTCAGATTTTTCGATGGAATTTAGCATGAGTTTTCCGACTGTTTTCCATCATTTTACTAATTATATAATAAAAATATAATTTTATTTATTAATTTAATTTTAATTTATTTACCGACTATTTACCGATGGATAAGTAATATATAATAAATTATTATTTATAAAAAACGTTGGTAAACCCTTACTAATTTCCAAAGGATTAGCGACGGAAAATAAATTAGGATAAACTTAACCTCATTTTTTTGTTGGTAATCTGCCGCAATTCCCCTTTTGATCTGCCAATATATATATATATATATATATATATATATATATATATATATATATATATATATATATATACAAACAAAGACACACACATATTCATATAAATATACATACATATATACAACAAACATCATTCAACTGTAACACTGAAATAAATAAGATATTAAAAAAACCAAAGATAAATTAACCAACAATATTAAGTTAGAACTAAAAAAACATTCATAATCAAATACAAAAAAACCACATCCATAATCTTTCATTAATTCATACACCAAGCTGAATTATAAACAACAAAAATATTCAATTGGTGTTAATGTTACCTAAATACAAACATTATCCCAAATACAATCAATTCATACATATTTTCTTCATGTATATTGAAGACGCATAAATCAATAATGAGAAATTGTCAAATGTTTTAGCAGCTCAACATGATATTGCAGAAATCTCCAAATCTGAAAACGCTAAAGGTAAAAAAGCATACCACCAAACCAGTAGCTGCTTCTTGAAAATGCTGAACCCCATCAATCCTCCATTGATCCAAATCTATCACTGTCGCCCCGGTGTTAAAATAGCATGGGTTTCTCCCAGTGATTGAACCTGCGCTATGGATCTTGCACTCCTTTCATAGCTACAAAACAAAACATTTTTTAATTTACAATAATGGTTAAACAACAATAACCAACTCTAAAGAATAAGATTCATGACGTATAACACAAGTTGTTTGTAAGCTGGTGCGAACCGTCAATCTTATGACCTGGCAAAGTATACCACCATAGGAATCACTAACAATTTTAGTTAAACAAACAATATATTGAACTTAAAACCATCAATTATAAACATAACATTACCAGATAAATGCTTAAAATGTAGTACTGTAAGGGAAACGTGATTCAATTCAAACCTGTAAATGTTGACAGTACTTCGCCCCATGCAATACATAATGCCATCGTCTCGAAAGTTCTTAGAGATCGTTTTTCCATGAGCTCGCTGAAACTTGTGAGTCAAAGAGACATTGTTTTCTTTTATGCGGGCTAATTGGCCTGTAATGGTGACAGACACAGTCCATGGATCCATGATATATATTCATAACTGGTACATAATGATTAAGGCCATACTACAAAATTCAATATATTATCTATGATTGTTCGGTCTCCAACAGCATATTTTGTTTACCAACTATGTAGACTATGTATCAAAATTGACATATATTTGTAATTATTCAATAAGTTTGTTGTAAATATTAGTCAATATTATACAATATGCACTATTTATAATTGCATTTGGTCTTATTAGTCGATATTTGAACATGCGGCCATCTATTGTACAACATACATTTGTATCAATAGCATGACTGTGCAATATATTAAAAATTGCGCATATGTTCATATTAGTCTCCAAATTCCTTTTGTTGTATTTTATATTTCTTGCATAGAAAAAATGGAAGTTTCATGGGTATGTGGCTATGCAGGCAAGGAAACAAAAGTGGATGGCCATGGAAAAGCATATCAAGCAGGGATTTGTAGGTCTTTCCACAAAGACGTAGAAGCGGACAGTAAGTCTTATGGAACAACAAGTATGACTAATCATTTATCAAAATAATGCAAAAAGTTTCATAATTTTGATTGAATTTCAACAAGAAAGGAACTAGGACTATGTCGATTTTGGTTGAATTTAAAAACAATGCAAAAAGTAAATATGCGAACCATAGTATTTCAGTCATAGTAACATAAAAATTTAGTCGGTCTTACTTATTAAAAGCATATAACAGTTTATATGTATGCAGATGAATACACATCAGCATACATATATAAGTTAAGCAATTTATAACAAACATACATAACTTGGTAATGAAAATACATATATACTAGTTAAAGCTAGATGTTAATGTAAAAGTTCAGGTTTAACAAGTTAGACAAGAGATTTTTGCTAAGAGGGTACAAAAATACATATATGCTGCTGCACATACATAGGTATTAAGTATTATGGATAAGCACTGAAACAACTATTAAAGCATTCTTGGTCAAACAAAACATGAACCATGATTTACCAAACCGTCAATAAGACATAAGAAGAAAGGACATGTTTGAGTTAGCAATGAAAAATAAAATATTTTGAACGTCATCATGTATGCGTTATCAAACAACAGCTAATGTCAATTGTAGCATTTCAAGATGAATATAACAATGAAATCATCATAAATTTTATCTTCAATCGTCAGCCTCATTCTCATCTTCAACAACATGGATATCCAAGAGAGACCGCTGATATCCTGGTTAATCGGTTAAGTAACAAATTGTCATAAGAATCGTACACTAAACAAAAAATATACGGATGATTAATTTTCTTGTAAATGTCGTAACTGGCCAAAAAATTCCATAACCGTTAAAATTTTCAGTTTTGTAGGATAAAAATTGCAGTCATTGAAATATATATATATATGGAAATAATAATGACTTAATACGCTTCAGTATACAACAATTTTAAACATATGATGGTATAAAGGTGACATCTTAACACAACGTAAAATAGAATCATTAAATATATAGGAATTACAGCCTAGGTGCTTAATGAGGACGAAACAACTATTGATATTTTTTCCAAGAAAATAAAAGTTGATGATAAAAATTGCACGAGTTAAATGAATAGCGAATTCTAATCTGAGATTGCAATGTTTAATCAAGCTAATTGAAGTTAATTGGGCAGTTAAATGAACATCAACTCGGACAAAAGATCAATTGAGATACTAATCAAAGTAAACCAAACATATTAAATGAAGAGAGTCAGAATAATAAGCTGATCCACTATCACATTTACTGGAGAGAAAAAAAATACTTTTTGAAACCTTCTGCTATTGTTATATTAAATTGAAAAATAAATTATAATGGATGGTAGCATTTTTACCATTTACAAAAAATACATGATTGTTTGATTGGACACAATTCATTCAAATGGACACAATTCATTCAAATGGACACAATTCATGGAAGAATCAACATATAAACTGCATCGCATGAAATACAAGTGATTCGTTCTTACATAGTTACATTTTTCCTTCCAAATATAAAAGTGAAATTAAGTTACAAACAATTTATTCCAAAAATTTGTATATGTAGAAACCTCTATTCAAACTAGCCGAGATTTCAGATTTGAAGTAAGCTCAGTTTTAAAACTAATAAACATTATACTGACTTTAAACAGTACCCAAATATGTATGAAATTTGCAAAAATTAAAGCTCAGGCCAGAAGCTTAGTGTGTAATTTCTTAAATAAGGGTATGCAATTTTTCCCTCAAAACTAATTGAGATACTTATCTGTGCGTCACCAGTGACAAATTGATGCAGCAAAACCACATATCTGTACATCTGGAGGTTGCACCAAGGCCAATCCAATACAAAATACTATTAGACAAATCGAAGACAAAAACTCATAAATCCAATATCAAGTGGAGCAAAAGAGCGAGGGTGGCAGGTAAATCAAAACTTACCCATTAATCTGGAAAAAAAAACTTGCTCATCCCACGCTACTTCGTGGAAATGCAGTGGTTATCAGCAAAAAAGGGTTTCAACTACCCTGAACTTCTGGAATAAGTGACGGAAAGCAGGAAGGCTACCGCAATCAACAACTTCCGCTACCATAAAGCAACCAGATACTGCTGAGATTTACCATTACACTCACATTGAGATGCTGTTGAGAATCGTGAAGAAGGTAGAGAAGTGATAAATTGGATTTGGGCTTTAGGATTTGTAAAGGTAGAGAAGGAAGATGCGGCTAGCGATTTGGGATTTAGGATTGATAAAGTGAAGGAGGCGGAGTAGCAAGCATTAACGAGTGGAGAAGGAAAATGCAGATACGTTTCTGGGTTTGGTTCTAAATGGAAAATTAAAGTGTCAAGCGGCGAAATCAAAATCAGGGCGGGCTTTGAAATTTTAGGAGTACGCCTCCTTTTTGGTTTGTAAAACCATAGAAGGCAGGTTGATGGTTAAGTTTGATGGTTTACTAGATAGCAAAATGTAGATCGAAGGATCGATATTTATTAAATTATGTTTATAAATTCATACATAGTAATAAATTATCTAAGATCTGAAGCATTCATACATAGTATTAATCATTGCTCATTTCTTCTTAGTTATAATTGAACAATTATGATTAAAAGTTAATTATTATGTATATGTTAATAGTTAACTATTAAATATGTAACAACAATTATTAAAAAATAACTCCTATTTATTAGTTATTAAGTATTAATTATTAAAAGTAATTATTATTTTGTAAAGTTATAATTGAATATTAATTATTCATAAATACTAATACTGTTAAATATTAAATATTAGTTATTACTAATATTTAATAGGCCTTTATTAAAAAAATTCTTGTAGTGTCGAATACTAACTAATATTTAATCAATATTAATAGTAATTTTTTATTTTTGTGATTATTAATTATATATTAAACTATTTTATTAATTATTATTACCTCTTATTTATATTTTATTGTGGTTAATATTTATCAATACTAACTATTGAATATTATTTACTTTTAATAGTAATTATTTATTATTTATATATTATTAACATAAATTATTTAAAATTTATATTTACATATTAATTACTAAGTAGAAACAAAAATGTAAAACATTTTATAAAAAATAAATATTAAAGTCCTTTTCAAATCTCTTGAAAAACTGCTGCAAAAATAGCATCAAAATTTTGACGACGGTAAACAACCTCTACCTACAACGGAATTTAGCGTTAATTTTTTTATGATAGTAAAGTGCTGCAATTTCCACTGATTTAGCGACAGATATTAGATTCGACGGTAATAATTTAAAATAGGTTGACATATAAAATCCAAAATATTATCCCTTACAAAGTCCACGAAAATCCGTCGCTAATTTGCGATGGAATTTTCCGCTGCAAAAAATCTGCCGCTATATACAGCTTTTCTGGTAGTGATCTTGCAACCCATGCTAAACATGACTGCCCACTCATTTAGCTTGAGTGTAGCGAATATATCATTACCACGGTTGGGGGCCAGCCAACTGAACCGAAAGCATACAAAAGTAAGGGACAACTGAGGCATTTAATTTCTCCAGATCAGGCAATGATATACCCTGCTTGGGTATGACCAAACTAGCCATGCGACCTACCCGATTTCTGCCATTTCCCGGTTGATGAGGCTTGAGGTCACGATTATCTTTTAAGAACAACACGTCTCCATTCACTTTGAATGCCACATCGTCGGATCCACCAGAAATCATTAATTGATTTCCACAAAAATACTCTGGGTGTTAAGCTAAGAGAAGTTGCCTTCTACGCCACCAAACTCGGTACGTTTGAAGAAATCAACGTACATGACCCCTTTTGGAAATACTCTGTCGGACATTCGTCCATACAAGTCATCCAGGAACATGATGAACCGAAGGCACCCACCTACCGCATCCTAGGAATCACCAAAAGAGAAGTCCTTGCAATCCATAGATTCCAACCACGACAGAACCACAGTTTATCTCGGGGAGCGAACCGAGATTATAAGTAGTCCTTTCGTTTTATGAAGATCTATGGTCTTCAATGCTCCATCTTTCTTCCCTGCAAGTTATTTTTGTACGCAATGTTGATTCGAAGTGGTTTTGGGTCTAGTTCCCATCCCAGTCTCTTCGAAGCAACACGTCAAAAGGTCCAATAAAATATCTCATTGACAGTTTGGTGTTTTAAATATCAACGTCAGACAGTATTGTCAAGTATATTGGCAGCTCAGGTATTTGTACTTGAATTCATTTATTAAAACTATTGCATTGATCCTTAGAAATCGATTTCGTATTCTTATTTCAAATCTCATTGTTTTCATTAAATTGAAAACCATAACATGTCTTTATTTACCAAACTCCACTCATTACTTCATTTCGAAACATCAATATATATATTCACTGTATCCTTTTCATTTCCTTTGCCTTAGAAAAACATTTTCTGTTCTAAATTTGGAGGTATAAATAAATTCACTCTTCAAACTTGGGTCGAACGATGTTAAAATATACCTCCTTTACTTTAAAGCTTACTGTTTTCTCATTTACATTCAAAATCTTGCAAATAAAACAGCCATATTCGCTAATAGAAAAATTAAACAATTTCAACACCTTTATCGTTCCAAACTAATATCATCCCTTGATAATAGTGAAGCAGTTCAAGTTGGGGTGTTTTAATTACCTCTCAGACCTTGACCGACAGCTTTCTTATCTCAGAGTAGATAAAAGTTTGTAACACAAAACCTACCATTCTCATTTCCCTTTACTATTAAATTTTAAATATGGTTTTATAAACCATTTTTCTATCATTCAAAAACTCATTTCATATTCAAATTCCTTTTGCTTAATTTGTTGATTAAGTAAATCATTTACTAACTCCTTTCTAGGAATCTTTTTATACAACTACATTAATAACTTGGGTTATATTCTAATAATCTATCTATTGATACTTTACCTAAAATCATTTATCTTATTATAAAACCAAATTTGTATTCTGTTACTAAATGCATTACCAGAATTCCTTATACCGATCCATTATTCAATCTCTTTTGAATTTTCCATGTCATTTATATTCATTTTACTTAACTAGGAAAAATCTTATTAAAATCTTCATATTAGCTTACTAATCTTTTTATAAACTTCCATATATAACTTGGATTTTATTATCCAATCTCTTACGAAAATCTTTTTCTGATTTCCTTGCTTATACATTATTTAATTGTTAAGTAATACTGATTAATACGGCTTAATAGCTTCACATTCTGGTTTACATTATTTCTAACACCATTCAATTTGGTTTCATTTCAAAATTTGATTACTTATTAACTAACTTCCATTTAGAAAGTTAATTACATTCATTATAATTAATTAAAATAATAATGAATCACGTTATTGACTGATGAAGTAAAATAGTTTATGTTATCTGTAAGATTGGTTAATCACTTCATTAAATAATATTAATGATTATCAATACAAAAATCTTTTAACTTCGTTAAATAAAAAGATAATAATATTCAAGAAATTTCATTAAATTGAAATAAATATTCGTTAAGTAATTCCCATTAGATTAACCAAAGATCGATCAAACTAATTACCAATTTTAATCAAACAGTTGACTTCCTCAACTTAAATATCAGTTATTTGTTAACTGGTTTCAATTTACCCTTACCCGTAGATTAAAATAATTGAAATATCGCTTAACTGTTTCACTTAAATGGTTATTTTCAAAACAATAACCGGTAGGTTAAATTCAAGCTTCTACATTTATAAAACTCATTAGAATGTTTAAATTGATGTACATAATATTATATAATTATTTTTGTAAAAACCATTTATAAATATCAACTTTCTTTAAAACTTTTATTTTACATAAAATAAAATTTAAAACTTTACTTCAGTTATAAAAATAAATTTTATAACTTAAAATATACTGGTTCGCCCAACGGCGAGTTAACACAACACCATAATGGCCATTAGGCAACCCTTTTTTTCCAATTGTCAACACTTATTTGTGTTGCCGTGTAATAACAAAAATAAGCGTTGCAATGGTCAAAAAGTGTTACCAAATATATATTATTTCAATTTTTTTATTGCCAATGCTTATTTGTGTTGTTAAGACTGATTTGTTAGGGGTAAAAAAGTAAACTTCCACCCTTAACCCTATTTCCCATTTCTCCACCGCTTGCCAACGCTTTTGCTAGATTCGGCCGCCAAAATCAGAAATCTCAAATCCCCAATTTCAGAACGAGGCAAAATAAAAAATTAGGGATCCATTTGTGCTCGCTCTTCTCTAATCGGTTTTTGGGGGTAATCCGCTCTTCTCTAATCGGTTTTTGGGGGTCACATAGCAACTGGCGTTCAATTTTAGGGATCCATTTGTGCTCGCTTTCAACTGGAATTCATCACATCAGTCGCTTCAGGTGAATTTTGTTCCTTTGTTTTGTGGCTAGGTTTCTTTGTTTTGTGGCTAGGTTCCTTTGTTTTGTGGCTAGATTTAAATCCGAGACTAGGTTTCTTAGTTTTGTGGCTGTATATTTCTCATTTGTTGGTGTGTGCCTTGCTATTTATTTTGATTGTCGCTTATGCTCGGTATAAAGGTTTAGTTGGATCCTGATATGGCAAAATGTACATAATTTGAAAGTGACATTCAACATTATTCCTTCATAAAGCACGTAGGGAAAGATCTGACAATGAAAATTCAGAAGAATAACCGCTTTATGAATAATGTGACGAATACCCAACTCACAGCAACAGACAGACTATTGGATCGATCAAATACTGCTACTGTAATTATCAATTCATTTAAGTTTAATTTTACTATTGTCGGTCTCCGAGTCTTTGTGAGTTCAACCTGTATGACACACACACAATGAGATGATATGCTTAAATAGTTTAGTCGAGCACAGCTATATTGTGGTTTTCTACATTCTCATCTGTTTGTGCTTCTTTGCACCAACTTATAAATTGGTTAAGTATGCGTGTTTGCCATATATAATATAAATTTTGTTAGATAATACTAATCATGCACGATCAGATTGATTGTGTGGTTTACTGAAAATTAGTTTCTAATATAGGTTCAATTTTCTGAGATATGCATATAGTTTTCTTTTTAAGAATGAAATAAAATTGGAAAGGAAATATGTAAATATTGAGGTTCTGCTTGAGTTATTTATCTACAGTTTTTAGCTGGTGGTGGGTGATTTTGTGGTGGTGTTTAAGCTTTGTTGGAAGTACTTGTCTGATTGCTTCTTATTGGCTATAAAATTTTGCGTAATTTTAACAATTTGTGTTGAAAGTGGACGTAGACTGATTCAAACCACTATAGTTTACAATTTGTATTGAATCGTGACTATAATAGTTACAAAATTCTTAATACATATTAGGCTATCAAGGTCTCATTTTCAGCTTTATGATTCCTTCATCTCATAACTATGATTTTTACAAAAACTTTTGCTCAAAGAGCTGATCCCTATAACGAAATATCTTCCTTTATAGCATATATGTTTGGGTTTCCTTTATAGCGTATAGTCAGAATTTTAGAAGGAAAGAAAATTACTAAATATCAATGCACAACTAAATATCAATGCATGAAATACTAAATTCAAATATGCATGATGCAACATATACAAATATTGAAATTTAAACATCGCGATTGAGTACATGTAATGGTATATGAAGATATATAAACAAATAAGGATAGGCGTAACAGTTTAATATCTAGCTTGCACATATTTCTTCTTTTTCGCACATTCTTTATTGTAGAGACATTAAAATGTTTCTCTTTTTTGTTAAAACATATACTCCAATGTATGGCAGGTGATATGCCTTTTTTTTATAAGTAAAAATTTCTTATCATTTCTATTATTTTTCTGTTGGTATACTGAAGGCTAACACTTGATGAACTAGTAATCATTGCATTAGTAATAGTAAATTGCAGTTTACCTAAATAATCAATTTTTTTGCTTATTTTCATGCTTTAACGATGCTTTACTGTACATTTTATTGCTTTACTTAAGTCATCATCATTGAATAATAAAAGTAATGTATTTAACATCACACCATAAGACGCACTACTTACAGTGAAAGTCCGGGAGATGGACGCCAACGACTTCCTTTATCATTTTCTTCGGCTAAGGACAGTTAGTCCTATTTTTAATTACTTCATTAATAAATTAATTTGTCTGATTCTATTTACACTTTAAAAATGTTATGAATAATATTTTGACTCTTAAAAAATATGCAAGATATTCTTGCATAATTGTTCAACGTAACGACTGTTATGGTCGGTTAAATTGGTATTTTTGATGATCCATCTGTCTTCCCGTAATTTGAATATTTAACGGTATTAGAACGCTAACTCCGATGATAAATCTATGCGATTTTTGTTGATCCATTAAGCAACTTCGATGAACCTAGTTTTGTGTGACGTTTTTAAAAACTAAAATATTTTTAGAACCATGCTTGTGCAAAAAATATTTTTAAACACCATTGATTAATTCCTTAATTCTTGTGCAAAAAACTAAACATCTTATATTTATAAATAAAGAGAGTATATAATGTAACATTGACAAACTTAGAACAATACAAGCATCAAACTTATAAGCTACAGATTGTTTCTCCGAGATTAGACACAAATCTATAGTTTAATATAAAAACTTTTCAAATGCATTGTCGATGACTTCGAAACCTCTAAGGCTTGGATTGTTGATTGGAGAATCCTTTTCTGCAGTGTTTGATGTCGTCGAGTCTATTAGAACTGACCCGTCACATCCCTGCAGAATTGTAGATAAATAAGATGTTTGAAATAATGAGCTACGTATTTGTACTGAATTGCTAGCCCAGATCATGAAATGTAATGCTCACCCTAACGAAACAATCATGAAAATGCATTCTAATAAGGCCAGCAGCAATTCCAGCATTACCAATAACCGCTTTAGCGACTTCATTGCTTACTATAAGTTCTGCTTGAGGACATGTACTTGCATAGAACCCGACTTGAAGCTGTGCTTCCAACTTGTCACAACTCATAAGCGATATTACCAAACAAAATATCAAGCACTCATATTTTGAGAACTCCATATCAGTCTTATTCAAAACAATTAGTTAATCTTAAACTGATTTTGCAAGTATTTTGAGTTGTGCACTTGGTTATAAAAAATGGCATAAGCACATCTCTATTTATATGAATTGCAAAGAAGATATGCATGCACTATACTTTGAATCAGTTTGTGATACCGGTTGACTGTTTCTTTTTACGCATGTGTTATTGATAAAAAAGAAAGGCAGTATTCTTTTTTTACATATCCTGGGGAATTATGGGATTCAGAAGATTAACTGAATAGAGTAGAGTAGAATGGATCAAAACGAGTAATGGATTCCAGCACGCATTAGTCTTTATCATTGCAACATGTATGCACGAACTGGGTAGCAATTATATGCTAAAATTAGCAAAATTCACCATGCTTCTGTGGAAGTAGCCTAGAAGCATGATCAACAATGCATCCTACATAAACAAAAGAAATAAATATGCTAGAGCTAAAGTGTGAAAAATCTGGAAACATAAGTTAGCTGTCAAAATTTGCATCATGACGGCCATTAAGTTTTACTTAAACAATAGGAACCAACTATGAAGAAAATTCATAAAAGAACTAAATAAATAGCGTAGTAGAAGAAAGACATGCATGATAACACAAAAAACATGCATCGGCAAAGAAATATTAGTGTATACCAAAACAAAATTTAATGATAATTTTTTATAACGTATAAACAATTCAAATTCATCGCATAGAAATACTCCTATCTAAAGTACTAAAGTTCCAGAAGTTAAGAAATCGTTGTATCTAAAGTACTAAAGTACTTTACATTTTGTTTGTTTTTAAATGTAGATTTTTCATTAAAATGACAAACAATAGCGCAAATGCAAATTTAAGTACAACATAGACTATTGAACCTCAACCACCCAAAGGTAAAAAGTACTTTATAACGGTTGGGGTTGAGGGTGCAGTAGGGGAAGATTCAGCTAAATGGAGTACATGTAGTGGTGAGTTAATTCGTTGTCATATACCCGTTGGCTACAAAGAATGGAGGGTCGTAGATAGCTTCTACAAGGATAAACTATGGGAAGGGCTTTTGGTATTTTCACTCATATCAATTTCATCATCAAGTTTAAATTATGATATATTTGATTGTTTCATGATTTCGTTTATTTTGTTTCTTTTCTCGTGATAGGAAGAATTTGACATGGATGTAGACCCTAGCATAGCTCGACCGTTATTAGAGAAACATTTCCCACCGTACTATAGATCAATGAAGTCAACATTAAGAAAAAGTCTTCTTAAAGTTGATGACACTATGATTCCTAAACGTGTTGCCATTGACAGATGTCCAGATGATATAGATAGAGTGTGGTGGGAAAAGTTCCTTGATATTGAGTATACGAATGAAAAGATGGAGCAATGTAAAAAAAATGCAAAAAACAAAGCGAAAAACCAAATTACTTATACTCTAGGAAGGAAACCTTACCATAGAGTGCACCATGAAATGGTAATAAAATTATCTTTTGTAAATGGTTGTTTGTAGAATGTTATATTAATTATGTGTTGTCAACTTTGATATTTCTTGTAGGTCTTATCCAATCCACAAGCAAATATTTCACGAACGACGATTTGGAAGGTTGGACATAAAAGAAAATCAGGAGAAGTACTACCATGTGCCGCAGAAACATATGTAGGTTTGCATATATGATGTTAAGCTCAGTAAATTATTTTAATTGATCATTATTTGCCTGAACTCATGATGTTTTGCCTGAACAATGTTGAGTACATAAAGTTGGGCTTCTACAAATACCGAAAACATATACAGCTTTGCTGAGCCTTACCGCTCAGCTTTGCTGCGCCACAGGCTCAGCTAGCTGAGCCTTGCCGCTCAGTAAAGCTGAGCCGCAAGGCTCAGCATTTGCTGAGTTTTGGCTCAGCAAAGCTGAGCCGTAAGGCTCAGCAAATGCTGAGCCCGCGGCTCAGCAAAGCTGACCCACAGGCTGAGCCGTGGCTCAGCAACTGCTGAGCCTTACCTCTCAGCTTTGCGGAGCCACAGACTCAGCATTTGCTGAGTTTTGGCTCAGCAACTGCTGAGCCTTACCGCTCAGCTTTGCTGAGCCACAGGCTCAGCATTTGCTGAGTTTTGGCTCAGCATTTGCTGAATGCTGAGCCTGAGGCTCAGCATTTGCTGAATGCTGAGCCTGAGGCTCAGCAAATGCTGCTGAGCCACAGGCTCAGCAAATGCTTCTCAGCTGTGGCTCAGCAAAGCTGAGCCGTAAGGCTCAGCATTTGCTGAGTTTTGGCTCAGCATTTGCTGAGTTTTGTCTCAGCATTTGCTGAGCCAAAACTCAGCAACTGCTGGGCCTTTTGGCTCAGCAACTGCTGAGCCGAGCCTTACCTAATTTGCAAGAAATTACCTAATGCTGAGCCGAGCCTTACCTAATGCTGAGCCGAGTCGTAAGGCTCAGCATTTGCTGAGTTTTGACTTTTGTGAATTCGGTATTTTGTGCGAGAGGTTTTTCTGTTTTTAACAAGAAACTGAAATTTTCAATTTAATGTGATATTCAATGAATGCAGGCACTTCAAGAGGCAGCGGAAGAAAAGAGAAAATTAGATGGTAGTTCTAGTGGCGCAGTAGATGATCTTGATAATGATCCAATTGCAGAAGTTTATGGTTCCGACATGAAGAAAAATTATTGTCGAGCAATTAGTTCTACTTCTTCTATAAAACAAGTAAAGGTGGCTCGAGCTGTAAATGCTGTAGCTGATAAAAAACAAGCCGTGGATTTGTCCGTTTGGAAATTGGAGATAAAAAGGCAAGTAGCTACTCAAGTTAATAACGCCATCAATTCAATTACTTCAACTTTTATGAAATTTATACCTAATTTGCAAGAAAAACTTGTTGCAAGTCCTTCCACTCCTCGTACAGAAGGTGCTTCTAATTTAAGGGATTCTCCTATAAGTAATAATGTAACCGTTACTCCAAATGTGTCACTTAATGATCTTCATTCATCTACAATGGAAAAGAAATACGTAATGCTATTGTCAAATGATCTAGAGAAGGAGGTAGCAAAAGGTTATCTTGGAACACAAACAGTTTGTCATTTTAGGAAAGTGGTACCGAATATAGAGAAAGTAATTTGGGTTGTTGAAGTTCTTGAACCGGATGCACCAATTTATGATGGTCCTCAAAATGGAATGTACAAGTTATGTGAATTTTCAGATGGAGGCTTCGTTATATGGCCAGAGTTTCGTATTCGTTATTTGTAGAATCTTATTTATGTATTGAATTTAGCAAACTAATTATGTATTATTGAATTTGACATCTTAATTATGTATTGTGTTTGTTTATTGTTAACTGATATTCTATGTCGTTATGTTATGAATGTTATCTATTAGTATGCATTGAGTTTAATATTAGTTTTTGATTCATATTAAATATCGTCTATATTATCATCATGTTGGTTATTAATTGAATATTAATGTTAGAATATGCGAGTTGTTAATACATATTTCTGTTATTATTAAAATTTATATTTGTTGTGAATTAAAATTTTGTAACATGTATAGGCATTACAAACAAATGTATTGCAACATGTATAAGCGTTGCAAACAAAAATCTTACAACGATTGTAAGCGTTGGTAAAGAAAATCTACCAACGCTTACAAGCATTGCTAAAGAAAATCAACCAACGCTTATAAGCGTTGCGACTGAAAATATACCAACGCTTATAAGCGTTGGGACAGAAAATCTACCAACGTTTATAAGCGTTGGTACTAATTTGCCACCCCTCCATAGCAACACTAACAAGAGTTGCTGAAATTGTTTGCGACGGTTATACTCGTTGGGAATCACCTGAAATTGTTAGCAACACTAATAAGCATATCAAGCAGGGATTTGTAGGTCTTTCCACAAAGACGTAGAAGCGGACAGTAAGTCTTATGGAACAACAAGTATGACTAATCATTTATCAAAATAATGCAAAAAGTTTCATAATTTTGATTGAATTTCAACAAGAAAGGAACTAGGACTATGTTGATTTTGGTTGAATTTCAAAACAATGCAAAAAGTAAATATGCGAACCACAATATTTCAGTCATAGTAACATAAAAATTTAGTCGGTCTTACTTATTAAAAGCATATAACTGTAACGATCCGGGGAAAAGGACGACAATCGGGTTCTCGACAACAATACATAAACTCGTATCACTTGCCAAAACCCAAGTATCGAACCCCTAGATTGTCATGAGAAAGAAGTTAGAAGGTGAGAATAGAAAGAAAGAAGTATTAGAATAGAAGAAAGAAGAGGAACACATCAGAATCTCACAGCGGAACAGATAAAATATAATATCAAATCTCTTTATACAAAGAACTATATAAAACATACCAATCATCAGAGTACACATACATTAGTCACATCGGAATAATAACTTTGAATAACTAGCGGTGAAACCGCCTGCTTCCAGCTCCTGAAACTCCAAGCGAAACCTAACCTGGAACATACTCGGTCTGACCCGAGCACATTTGATTTAAAACAAAATACACCGGGTCAGTCTGGAATACTATCAGTGATAAATTCACATAACACACAACTTGTTTAACTTTGCAAAATCCTTTATGAAATCAAAGAATAATAGTAAGACCAGTCCACACATAAACACGGACGGTTTTTACCTTACTATAACCCAAAACATTTTTGAAATCAATATCTTTCTCTGATATTATCATAATGTCTAAATACAAGTAAATAATAATCTAGAGGAACGCTTGCATCTCACGCTCCACATATATAGTATACAATCGAAAAACCGTGGGCGCTTATTGGATATTGGATTCCAACTTGACAAGGTATGGGTCCACCTTCCGCACGTGTATCTCTAGAGGCGAATACACTGGGTTCAACAAGAACGTCTTGCAACCCGGCCCACACATAACCGACCACTCATTTCGCTTGAGTGTATCGAATGTATATCACCGACGGTTGGGATCAGCAACCGCCACCCGAATAGGGTCAGCATCGAATAGATAAAGAAGCAATAGGAATTTCTCTAGATAGGTGATCATACATCCTAATGGGAGCGACCCACATAGCCATGCTGCCTGCCCGATTTTTGTCATTTCCCGGTTGATAAGGCTTGAGGCTAGAACTTTATCTCTAGAACATCTGGTCATCATTCACTTTGAATGCCACATCGTCAGATCCGCCAGATCACACTTGATTGACGTCCACAAACATACTCTAGCTATCTGGCTAGAGAATAACCATTTCTCCGCCGTCAACTATCGTACGTTTGGAGAAATCAACGCATGTAATTCCTTTGGAAATACTCTGTCAGACATCCGTCCATACAAGTCATCCAGGAACAGGATGAACCAAAGGTACTCTCCTACTGCATCTCATATAGGAATCACCCCATGAATCAGTAGCGAGAAGTCCTTGCAACCCGTGGATTTCAACCACGACAGAATCACAAATCAAAATAACTCTGGCTGCAGGCCAGATAAATTCAACAAGTAGTCCTTCCGCTTATGAAGATCCACGGTCTTCACTTGCTCCGTCTTCAATCGACGTCTTCACGTACTTGATGGTCGGAATGGTTTTCGAATATAATTCAATCCCGGACTTTCCGAACCAACAATCGTATTGGTTGGGTTTGATAGTCGGTGTTTTAACTATCAATTAACAATAGTGTGAACACAATGAGTTTTCTGATTCAGTACTTGGCACAACTCGACCTCCTTTAAAATATATTTAACCAAATTCCCCTTTGACTAACTTTAACGAATTTACTTTGGTTGATTAACTCTAACTTGACTGACTCGACTTATTTAACTCGACAAACTTGACTTGATTTCTCCTATTAACTAATACTCGACTTAACTCCATTCGCTCGACTCTAGATCGCAGCGATCACAATAGTTACGCCTGATTCCCTCAGGAAACATCCGACCGCCATAGGCTATCTGCAGCCCTGCAAATTACGCTAGCAGTCGTACGCAATGGAAACTTTTTCCTAGATAACTTTTTTTGACTAACTCTAACTATATTCGATCAACTCTAATTGAATAACAAATGTTTAATATAATTTTAAACCACTTATTCTTATTTCCTTTGGAACCATCATTGCAATATTATTTAATTCCCAAAATCTTGCATTAGAGTTCGATGTACCTCGTATAGGGTAAAACAATTTCAACAACTTCACTTACTTCAAACTAATACTGTTCCTCGATAATAGCGAGGCCAACCGAGTTGGGGTATTTTAGTTACCTCTCAGACCTTGGTCA
Source organism: Allium sativum (assembly GCA_030737875.1). Taxonomy (NCBI): domain Eukaryota; kingdom Viridiplantae; phylum Streptophyta; class Magnoliopsida; order Asparagales; family Amaryllidaceae; genus Allium; species Allium sativum. The sequence continues at coordinate 201,493,093 of CM060926.1, read as the reverse complement.
ACCCGTTCTTATCTCGGAATAACATCAGTCTATCACTTAACCATTTTCCCAAATCTTATTTACCTTATCGATTTCAAATCGATCACATAAATTGTTTCTTACATTTGAAATCTTCTTTTAAAGTCTTTTACTTAATTCTCTTATCTAAATTAATATCCATTAAAACATCACTTTAACTTCAAATATTCTTCCACTTAAAACCTTTTGATTTATAATATAAATCCCTCGTCACATAAATTGATTTCATCTACTTGGACATTTTATAATAAACCTTTATCGCCTCTTTGGCTAAACCTCATCGTCATTTGATCACTGGTTAAATGAATTCCATATATTAAATCTTGTTGAAACTTGGATTTTACAAATCCTTTTAATAAATTCTTACTTGGTATTAAATTGAATTCACCACTTTAAATTATTTGAAATTTTAAGAATAACTTGCTTTAACATCTACAATATCAAAATATAGTTAACTTTAATCTTAACCCAAAATAGCATTATTATCATGTTTACGTGCTTACTCGATAATAATCCAGGTTATTAACAATAACCAGTTCAACTATCTCTTTAGACTATAGTTAATCGAAGATTAACTAATATCCAACACTGTTTGATAACTTTAATAAATATTTAACCAACATTTATTTCCTTTGACCATTCTACTTGCAAATGGTGGATTTACCAACCATACACATTAGTTAACTATTAACTGAAATTCCAATTGTCATTTCCCCTTTCTTAAATTAATTAATTAACTTAATTAATTTAAGTCACATTTTAATTGTTTGAAACAATAAATTTCCCTTTTTAACAACCTATGGAATATCTTGATTTCTGCTTCTCAACTGATCAAAACCATTTAACTAAATTCTCTTAATAACTCGATTTAACTTATTAAATTTAAAATTCCCGATTTAAATACTCGTATGAAATAATTGAATAACTTAAAATTCAGTTATAAATAAATTATAACTTTGAAACCCCATCAATTTCCCTGACGGTAGAACAATGTCAAAACCCTACGACTGGACCCTTACTGCCCATTTACTTAGTCAACACAACAGTTGATTGTAACCACAACACGATGGGTATATATATTCAACCTATCAACATTTGAACCAGTTTTGATGTCAGTCAATGTGAACAATATATATATGTACACAACAACCAAAAATACAGTTTATTTGAGGAATCCGGTCGGATCCCTCCAACCTGTCCTTCTCTGCATCACAGATGTCAGTTGATAACAATATACGAGTTAAACAATTGGCAGAATATAATTAACTGCAACCATCAACCAACAACAAGCAACTTGCATCCATCGCATCCAATCAGCCAATTTAAACTGTTAACTGTAAATATAATTCACCGTGACTTTACCACATCACAGTATTCCAGAAGGTGTGAGAATTAACTCACCATAGTTTGTTCTGGTCGACGGTTGACGTGTTTGTTCTCTTTAATCTGAAACGAACGTTCAAAATTTGTTGAAAATTCAACGGCGTCAGATCAGAGCCTAGTTAGAGCCATCGTCTAGAGCTCGTCCCTGCGATCCCAACGGATCCAGTTTCGTCAGATTCCGATAGCGTATGTGAAAGTTACGCTTATTTAAAGCTTGGTATATTTATACGATTTAAAAATAAACTAATTATTTAAATTAAATAATTACTAACCTTAATTACCTCAAATTTAAGCCACGTCATAACCGTGCCACCGCATCACGCGGTTTCCCCTTTCTCCCCAAATGAAACCCGTAATCCCCCATCGTTCTCCTTTCACTTCGAACACACCCAAACACCATCGTCCAAAACAACCCCAGCGCCGCCACCATGGCGTCTGAGACCGCCACCAACCCTCCAGCTCGTTCGCCCTTCCACCAGCCCTCTTCGCCCTTGGCCCCCACCCACGAAGATCCTCCGATCACCGTTAAACCAGGTTTCCCCCAATTCCGCTCTTACCCCAAATTCAACCGCCACAATTGATAATAACTGACCGGACCACCGCCACTTTGACCAGCACGCCTCCGCCTTCCACCTTCCTTCATGTGTCCGGGTCCCACGTCAACCCAGTCCGCCGGAAAATCATCAAATTCCGCCCCTACTTCCAAAACCGAACCAGAAATGGCCACCTCAGTTCATCTCTTCCTCACGACCACCACAGACCATTATACGACCTGAGGCCAGTGCCAAAAGAAAGCTCTTTCTCTTCTCTACAAAACCCCTAAGGTCTCATCCAACGAAATCGGCCACAACACATCAATTTTAGTGAAAAACGAAAATAGTTTCCCACGGTTCTCGCCAATTTCCGGCCACCACCTAGCTCCGATCAACCCCAACTTTTTATAGGAGGTAGACAACGAGCCGATCTACAACTTTTCCTTTGGTCGCCATAGCAAATTCTTCTTGGATTGAAGGATATAATGGTTTTTCTGTTGAGGGGCTTTTTTGCAAAAATACATGAAGAAGATGAGGGTTGGGCTGAAATTTCTGGTCTAGGGGTTTATATAATGGTGGAAAAATATATTTTAAGTTGACGTGACGAGCGACGTTGACTAACGATATTTTATTTCGTGTCTATCGCGTTTTCGAACATCGTTTATTCGCTGCTGCACTCACATACGAACCCCGTTCGAGTTGCGACTGGACGGCATAGTATATTTTGATGATACGGTCCTAACGAAACTTGTTTCGTCGAATTCCGAGCTCGTATGCTCAAATAGCGTTTGTGCACGTCCAATTTGATCGATTTATTTTACATTTTATTTTGCCACGCTCACAGAATAACCCCGATTGACGCGCCGTTTGAAAATCTGGCAATAATTTACTGTTACGGTCACAACAAAATTTGTTTCGTCGAAAACAGAGGTCGTTTGAAAAATGTCCCTTTTAAACTGGCCAGTTTCGAATAAAATAACCCAATTTTAAAATACTTCAATATAATAATATCAAAATATTGCAGTTGGTCATACCCGACCAGAATTTGATACACTAACATGGAAAAATCCCCCGGGTTGAATTCCAAGCCAAATCGATACTCAAATATTTAAAAACCCTTATTTTATATATATGCAGCGCTATATATATAAAGGAAATCCTGGCGCTGTTTTTCTGATAATTTGATTTGGACATAAAATAAAATCTACATGACGAAAACTGGATTTTTCTCTACCATTAGAAAGATATCGTCAAACCGGTCCGGACGTTTCTTGTTTCGATGAAATCCGACTTATTTTGAACCCGGTACGACCAATTGAAGTTCAAAATGCCAAAACACGAACTGTCGCGCCGCTGCAGCTCGTTATTTAATTAAATTATAAACTATATATATTTGTCTGCGTTTTCAAAACGAATTGTCACTAATATTCCACCATAAACAATATTTGACCACTTTTAAACTGTCGGATCACAGTATATTTCAATTTCGACAATTTCCCATATTTTGGAAATTAAAATAATATTTATTATTTATTTTATATAATATATTCACAATATAATCGTTAAATTCGATTATCCAACCTCAAACCAATATTTTAAATAATTAAAATATTTAAAATAATCCAATTAAATTGGCAGAAAAATACGGGTCGTTACAATAACAGTTTATATGTATGCAGATGAATACACATCAGCATACATATATAAGTTAAGTAATTTATAACAAACATACATAACTTGGTAATGAAAATACATATATACTAGTTAAAGCTAGATGTTAATGTAAAAGTTCAGGTTTAACAAGTTAGACAAGAGATTTTTGCTAAGAGGGTACAAAAATACATATATGCTGCTGGACATACATAGGTATTAAGTATTATGGATAAGCACTGAAACAACTATTAAAGCATTCTTGGTCAAACAAAACATGAACCATGATTTACCAAACCGTCAATAAGACATAAGAAGAAAGGACATGTTTGAGTTAGCAATGAAAAATAAAATATTTTGAACGTCATCATGTACGCGTTATCAAACAACAGCTAATGTCAATAGTAGCATTTCAAGATGAATATAACAATGAAATCATCGTAAATTTTATCTTCAATCGTCAGCCTCATTCTCATCTTCAACAACATGGATATCCAAGAGAGACCGCTGATATCCTGGTTAATCGGTTAAGTAACAAATTGTCATAAGAATCGTACACTAAACAAAAAATATACGGATGATTAATTTTCCTGTAAATGTCGTAACTGGCCAAAAAATTCCATAACCGTTAAAATTTTCAGTTTGGTAGGCTAAAAATTGCAGTCATTGAAATATATATATGGAAATAATAATGACTTAATACGCTTCAGTATACAACAATTTTAAACATATGATGGTATAAAGGTGACATCTTAACACAACGTAAAATAGAATCATTAAATATATAGGAATTACAGCCTAGGTGCTTAATGAGGACGAAATAACTATTGATATTTTTTCCAAGAAAATAAAAGTTGATGATAAAAATTGCACGAGTTAAATGAATAGCGAATTCTAATCTGAGATTGCAATGTTTAATCAAGCTAATTGAAGTTAATTGGGCAGTTAAATGAACATCAACTCGGACAAAAGATCTATTGAGATACTAATCAAAGTAAACCAAACATATTAAATGAAGAGAGTCAGAATAATAAGCTGATCAACTATCACATTTACTGGAGAGAAAAAAAATACTTTTTGAAACCTTCTGCTATTGTTATATTAAATTGAAAAATAAATTATAATGGATGGTCGCATTTTTACCATTTACAAAAAATACATGATTGTTTGATTGGACACAATTCATTCAAATGGACACAATTCATTCAAATGGACACAATTCATGGAAGAATCAACATATAAACTGCATCGCATGAAATACAAGTGATTCGTTCTTACATAGTTACATTTTTCCTTCCAAATATAAAAGTGAAATTAAGTTACAAACAATCTATTCCAAAAATTTGTATATGTAGAAACCTCTATTCAAACTAGCCGAGATTTCAGATTTGAAGTAAGCTCAGTTTTAAAACTAATAAACATTATACTGACTTTAAACAGTACCCAACTATGTATGAAATTTGCAAAAATTAAAGTTCAGGCCAGAAGCTTAGTGTGTAATTTCTAAATAAGGGTATGCAATTTTTCCCTCAAAACTAATTGAGATACTTATCTGTGCGTCACCAGTGACAAATTGATGCAGCAAATCCACATATTTGTACATCCGGAGGTTGCACCAAGGCCAATCCAATACAAAATACTATTAGACAAATCGAAGACAAAAATTCATAAATCCAATATCAAGTGGAGCAAAAGAGCGAGGGTGGCAGGTAAATTAAAACTTACCCATTAATCTGGAAAAAAAACTTGCTCATCCCACGCTACTTCGTGGAAATGCAGTGTTTATCAGCAAAAAAGGGTTTCGATTACCCAGAACTTCTCGAATAAGTGACGGAAAGCAGGAAGGCTACCGCAATCAACAACTTCCGCTACCATAAAGCAACCAGATACTGCTGAGATTTACCATTACACTCACATTGAGATGCTGCTGAGAATCGTGAAGAAGGTAGAGAAGTGATAAATTGGATTTGGGATTTAGGATTTGTAAAGGTAGAGAAGGAAGATGCGGCTAGCGATTTGGGATTTAGGATTGATAAAATGAAGGAGGCGGAGCAGCAAGCATTAACGAGTGGAGAAGGAAAATGCAGATACGTTTCCGGGTTTGGTTCTAAATGGAAAATTAAAGTGTCAGGCGGCGAAATCAAAATCAGGGCGGGCTTTGAAATTTTAGGAGTACGCCTCCTTTTTGGTTTGTAAAACCATAGAAGGTAGGTTGATGGTTAAGTTTGATGGTTTACTAGATAGCAAAATGTAGATCGAAGGATCGATATTTATTAAATTATGTTTATAAATTCATACATAGTAATAAATTATCTAAGATCTGAAGCATTCATATATAGTATTAATCATTGCTCATTTCTTCTTAGTTATAATTGAATAATTATGATTAAAAGTTAATTATTATGTATATGTTAATAGTTAACTATTAAATATGTAACAACAATTATTAAAAAATAACTCCTATTTATTAGTTATTAAGTATTAATTATTAAAAGTAATTATTATTTACTAATATTTACTAATATTTAATAGACCTTTATTATAAAATTTCTTGTAGTGTCGAATACTAACTAATATTTAATTAATATTAATAGTAATTTTTTATTTTTGTGATTATTAATTATATATTAAACTATTTTATTAATTATTATTACCTCTTATTTATATTTTATTGTGGTTAATATTAATCAATACTAACTATTGAATATTATTTACTTTTAATAGTAATTATTTATTATTTATATATTATTAACATAAATTATTTAAAATTTATATTTACTTATTAATTACTAAGTAGAAACAAAAATGTAAAACATTTTATAAATAATAAATATTAAAGTCCTTTTCAAATCTCTTGAAAAACTGCTGCAAAAATAGCATCAAAATTTTGACGACGGTAAACAACCTCTACCTACAACAGAATTTAGCGTTAATTTTTTTATGACAGTAAAGTGCTGCAATTTCCACTGATTTAGCGACAGATATTAGATTCGATGGTAATAATTTAAAATAGGTTGACATATAAAATCCAAAATATTATCCCTTACAAAGTCCATGAAAATCCGTCGCTAATTTGCGATGGAATTTTCCGCTGCAAAAAATCTGCTGCTATATACAGCTTTTCTTGTAGTGATCTTGCAACCCATGCTAAACATGACTGCCCACTCATTTAGCTTGAGTGTAGAGAATATATCATTACCACGGTTGGGGGCCAGCCAACTGAACCGAAAGCATACAAAAGTAAGGGACAACTAAGGCATTTAATTTCTCCAGATCAGGCAATGATATACCCTGCTTGGGTATGACCAAACTAGCCATGCGACCTACCCGATTTCTGCCATTTCCCGGTTGATAAGGCTTGAGGTCACGATTATCTTTTAAGAACAACACGTATCCATTCACTTTGAATGCCACATCGTCGGATCCGCCAGAAATCACTAATTGATTTCCACAAAAATACTCTGGGTGTTAAGCTAAGAGAAGTTGCCTTCTACGCCACCAAACTCGGTACGTTTGAAGAAATCAACGTACATGACCCCTTTTGGAAATACTCTGTCGGACATTCGTCCATACAAGTCATCCAGGAACATGATGAACCGAAGGCACCCTCCTACCGCATCCTAGGAATCACCAAAAGAGAAGTCCTTGCAATCCATAGATTCCAACCACGACAGAACCACAGTTTATCTCGGGGAGCGAACAGAGATTATAAGTAGTCCTTTCGTTTTATGAAGATCTATGGTCTTTAATGCTCCATCTTTCTTCCCTGCAAGTTATTTTTGTACGCAATGTTGATTCGAAGTGGTTTTGGGTCTAGTTCCCATCCCAGTCTCTTCGAAGCAACACGTCAAAAGGTCCAATAAAATATCTCATTGACAGTTTGGTGTTTTAACTATCAATGTCAGACAGTATGGTCAAGTATATTGGCAGCTCAGGTACTTTTACTTGAATTCATTTATTAAAACTATTGCATTGATCCTTAGAAATCGATTTCGTATTCTTATTTCAAATCTCATTGTTTTCATTAAATTGAAAACAATAACATGTCTTTATTTACCAAACTCCACTCATTACTTCATTTTGAAACATCAATATATATATCCACTGTGTCCTTTTCATTTCCTTTGCCTTAGAAAAACATTTTATGTTCTAAATTCGGAGGTATAAATAAATTCACTCTTCAAACTTGGGTCAAACAATGTTAAAATATACCTCCTTTACTTTAAAGCTTACTGTTTTCTCATTTACATTAAAAATCTTGCAAATAAAACAGCCATATTCGCTAATAGAAATATTAAACAATTTCAACACCTTTACCGTTCCAAACTAATATCATCCCTAGATAATAGTGAAGCAGTTCAAGTTGGGGTATTTTAATTACCTCTCAGACCTTGACCGACAGCTTTCTTATCTCAGAGTAGATAAAAGTTTGTAACACAAAACCTACCATTCTCATTTCCCTTTACTATTAAATTTTAAATATGATTTTATAAACCATTTTTCTTTCATTCAAAAACTCATTTCATATTCAAATTCCTTTTGCTTAATTTGTTGATTAAGTAAATCATTTACTAACTCCTTTCTAGAAATCTTTTTATACAACTACATTAATAACTTGGGTTATATTCTAATAATCTATCTACTGATACTTTACCTAAAATCATTTATCTTATTATAAAACCAAATTTGTATTCTGTTACTAAATGCATTACCAGAATTCCTTATACCGATCCATTATTCAATCTCTTTTGAAATTTCCATGTCATTTATATTCGTTTTACTTAACTAGGAAAAATCTTATTAAAATCTTGATATTAGCTTACTAATCTTTTTTTAAACTTCCATATATAACTTGGATTTTATTATCCAATCTCTTACGAAAATCTTTTTCTGATTTCCTTGCTTATACTTTATTTAATTGTTAAGTAATACTGATTAATACGGCATAATAGCTTCACATTCTGGTTTACATTATTTCTAACACCATTCAATTTGGTTTCATTTCAAAATTTGATTACTTATTAACTAACTTCCATTTAGACAGTTAATTACATTCATTATAATTAATTAAAATAATAATGAATCTCGTTATTGACTGATGAAGTAAAATAGTTTATGTTATCTGTAAGATTGGTTAATCACTTCATTAAATAATATTAATGATTATCAATACAAAAATCTTTTAACTTCGTTAAATAAAAAGATAATAATATTCAAGAAATTTCATTAATTGAAATAAATATTCGTTAAGTAATTCCCATTAGATTAACCAAAGATTGATCAACCTAATTATCAATTTTAATCAAATAGTTGACTTCCTCAACTTAAATATCAGTTATTTGTTAACTGGTTTCAATTTACCCTTACCCGTAGATTAAAATAACTGAAATATCGCTTAACTGTTTCACTTAAATGGTTATTTTCAAAACAATAACCGGTAGGTTAAATTCAAGCTTCTACATTTATAAAACTCATTAGAATGTTTAAATTGTTGTACATAATATTATATAATTATTTTTGTAAAAACCATTTATAAATATCAACTTTCTTTAAAACTTATATTTTACATAAAATAAAATTTAAAACTTCACTTCAGTTATAAAAATAAATTTTATAACTTAAAATATACTAGTTCGCCCAATGGCGAGTTAATGTCTCAAAACAGGGTTTTAAATCATTTGTTGCTAATAACTTAATCAATACTGTTTATTGATTAAAACATAACAATCATTGATTATAAGTTCAACGATTAACATCCACTAAACTATCAACATCCAAATAGGTTATATAATCGCTTGGGGTTAAATAATTCATATGTTAAAGATATGAACAATCAATGACATACAATTTATTTGAGGAATCCGGTCGGATCCCTCCAACCTGTTCTTCCCTGCATCATATATCATATTATAATTTATAACAACATATGAAACAATAATTTAAACTAAATCATCCAATAGACATAAATGTAATGTCAACAATCATTGAACAAATCAATAAGCATCCAAAGGCATCAAAACATCAAATTATATATTATTATTGGTGAATTATAATTATATGAATTTAACACATCACAACAGTCCAGAAAAGTGTGAGAATTAACTCACCATTTATTTTGATGGTCGATTGTCGCATCGTTTCATATATTTCTAAACAAGCGTTTAAAAATATATGAAATTCCAGTAGTTTCTGAATCACTCCATTCCAGCTCGTACGCGTATTGCTCGTTGCCATGATTCCAACGAATCTTGTTTCGCGTAATTCTGATATCGTATGGAAAAGATACACCTAAATTAAGTTTATATATTAATCGATTCTATAATTAAACTAATTATAGATTAATTAACAATTAAGAAATAATTATCTTAACTTAACAAATTTTCCACGTCATTAGGTGGATAACGCGTTTTCTCATCCCTAGTATTCACAAGCCGTATCTTCATCTTCCTCCAGGCGATCGCGTGAACTCCATACCTTTCTTCTATCGCCGATGACTCCTGGAGCCACTAAGGATGACTTCGAACCCCATGCCAGAATCGCCACTCCACGGCGAACGCGAACCACTACGCCAAGCCTCATGACCGCATGCCTCTCAGTTCACCCAAAATCTCGAGATGATCGTGAAACGCCTTAACGACAATTTCTCTGATCACCGACCTCGTCAGACCCCGTAACCACCTGGAATCGAGGCAGCTCCCCTCACTCTCGACTTCACCATCACGCAACTCCACCCAGTTTGCCACCGTTGATGCGCAATCGGTCAAGATCCGATCAAACTGCAAAAAACAATATGAATCCGATCAACTTGCTATAACTTACTCCTCCGATCGTTTCAGACAAATTGACCAACAGAAAAAAAATGTCGACCAGCCTTCCCTCTTCAACTCTACTTCAGACCAAAGTCCTAATTCTTCACCAATCTCCTCCAAAACGCAAAAGTCTGAAACTTAACATCCTCGTTTAACTTCTCTTCACCACCACCATACATCACTGAACGTCACCAAATTTTAACTGGGAGTAGACATCACCAGGATCTCCAACTTTCCTGTTAGGGACAAATTCTGATTCTCAACCAATTGGGTGGAATAATTATTTTGTGTATGTGGACTTATTTGCAAAACTGAATATAGATGAACGGATTTGGGTTGTGTAACATCCCACACCTCCGTTTGTGCAAGATATTGTCCCCAAATTAGCCACCATATAGGTGTGGGGTTTTGTTCCTCAAAAGGCCTCGACGTAAGTAGGAGACAGGCTCAACCATATAAGTCCACACTTCACACAGGCTTCCACGATGTGAGACTTATATTTTACTAGAAGTAGGGGTGTTACAATCTCCCCCCTACATAGCCCAACGTCCCTGTTGGCTCACGAACCCTCACCCAAGCGTTGGGGTCCACACAGGTTACACAATTCCGGCTGGATATTGGCTCTGATACCACTGTAACATCCTGCACCACCGTTCGCGCAAGATATTGTCCCCAAATTAGCCACCGTATAGGTGTGGGGTTTTGTTCCTCAAAAGGCCTTGGCGTTAGTAGGAGATGGGCTCAACTATATAAGTCCACACTTCACAAGGCTTCCACGATGTGGGACTTATATTTCACTAGAAGTAAGGGTGTTATAGGTTGTGAGGCTGAAGTGAACGTGTATATAAAGATAATTTAAATGTTATTTTATTATGATGTGACTAACGATAATTTTTTCCGTTCCTATCACCATTTCTGAACGCTGTTTATTTGTTCCCGTGTTCCACGAATTCCGAGCCCGTTTGCTTAAACGACGCTCGTTGATGTCCAAACGATCGATTTAATTGTATTTTATTTTTTGCTGCACTCACAGAATAACTCCAATAGGCGCGAAAATTGAAATCTTGCAATAGATAGTCATTATAGTCATAATAAAATTTGTTTCGTTGAAAACAGAGGTCATTTGAATAAAATCCCTTTTTAAATGTCCAATTTAAATTAAAATAAATTTATTTAAAAGTACCTCAATATAATAATAATAAAATATTACATTTGGCCATACTCGATCAAAATTTCATGTACTTTCAATATAAAATATTCTGTGTTGGGTTCCAAGTTAAACGAAATAAAAAATATTTTAAACCCCTTTACTTTTTATAAGTAAACGTTATCATTTATTAACGAATTCCATAGCGACTATTTGAAAATTTGATTTGACGTAAAACAAAATCTACAACATGAAAACTCAATAATTCTATTCCATTGGAAAAAATATGGTTAATTAGATCCTAACATTTCTTGTTTCAAAGAAATCCGACTTATATTGGATCCATACGATCAACTAAAGTTCAAAAAGTTATATTACGAACTACAACGCCGCTGTAGCTTGTTTTATAATAAAATTATAAATTAAACCATCAAACATCTTTTAATAAACGAAATGTTAATATATTTCAAAACTAAACAACATTAAATTCTTTTAAATTGCCCATTCACGTTATATTGCAAATTCAACTAATTCTGACCATTCTGGAATTTAAATTATTATTTTGTTGTTTATATTAATAAAATATTCAAAATTATTAAATTTAAGCTAATAAAATTTTAAAACAACATTTAAAACCATTTAAAAATATTTAATCAGACGGTTTAAAATCTGGGCCGTTATATTCCTTCCCCTTAAAAGAATTTCGTCCCCGAAATTACTAAGAAAGGAAGAATGCTACAAACTCAGCAAATTTTAAAATTCCAATCAATTAAAAATCTCTCTTTTACATTTTACAAACTTCTAGTTTGAACCAAACTAGTTAATTTTAAAAGAAAACTAATTCCAATTTTTTTTCAAAGATTGGAAATTTTTCTAACACCTTAAATTTTGGAATTTTTTTGGCAAAGTCTCCCCTGTACAGAGGGACTTCTGCAATATTGCAGGTTCAACAAAAATATATTCATCGAACCACATAATCAAAAAACCAAAAATCAAGTCTCAAAACCCAAATCAAGTGCCCAAAAATTTATATTTTGCGTAGGCATACCTTTTTGCGGGCGTTATTAAGCGATAAGCAGTAATCTATACTTGAGCTGGCTTAACTATTATGCAATTCTAATCAATTGGATTCAATCAACGCTAGTATTTGTTTGATGGGTTTAATGATGAATTCACTCTGCACCTGTTCTTAAGCTCAGATGAAATTCATTATAATAATAATCATGCTAGTAAGATTCAAACGTCCAAGTCATCTTTTCCAAATAATTTCATATTATCATTTCTTGTCAACTCCTTATGATACGTGAATCCAATTTTATAAGTTGAGTTCATTTATTCAAAATTGGTTCAACCAAATTCATTCAACTTTAAATCACGTAACAATTTCAACCATGCAATCTATTTGGATTCATTTATTTCTATTGGCTTACGTTCCAATTTATTTCAATATTCAAGTTAAATTCCGATTCACATTTGAAATTCTTACTTGGTTTATCCTTTTAATTTCATAACCGCCAGTTCAAAACGATCATCCAATCCAAACAATCCATTCAAACGAACATTCATAAATCTAATTGCTAAATCTAATTGCCCATATTCTAATAATTTAAGAAAATTATAACTTCTATAGCTTTATAATATATATTGAGTCAAAAATAATTTAAAAATAATTTTATATCAAATTACAAATACGTGCACTCACATATATATACACTCAAACTCAATCTAGGGTATTACTAACACCATCTCTATTGAGTTACACCACATAGCCAAGGTTCTCGCTTAACCTTCAGCTCTGATACCAAATGTAACAACCCGACTTTTTCCGTACCCTTTGAGTCGACTAATTACACTTCTGTCCAACTCAAAGTGCACGCAAAAGCAGATAGTTATGAGAAAGAAATTAGAGGTTGAGAAGTATAAAGAAAGAAATGTTAGAATAGAAGAATAAGAAGATCAGAGTCTCACAACGGAATGGACAAAATATAATATATCAACATACCTTACAAAAAGGAACTGTATACAACAACATCAGAGTATACATACATTTCAATGCAATACACACCGGAATAATATAATACTAGCAAATATAGCTATACGTCTCGTCTCCAGCTCCTCTTCTGAAGCTCCAAGCGAAACCTAACCTGATAATGTGCTTGGTCTGACCCGAGCACATTTGATTAAAACAAAATTCACCCGGATCAGTCTGGAATACTATCAATGATAAATTCACATGTCAACAACTTGCTTAACTCTAGAAATCCTTTTTGAAAGAAAAGGATAATAGTAAGACCAAACCACACATAAACACAGACGATTTTTACCTTACTATAACCCAAAACAATTTTGATATATCAAAATCTAGTGATATTATAATAGTGTCTATCAAATCACAAATAAATAATCATCTTGTAGAACGCTTGCATCTCACGCTCTATATATTCATTATATAATAAAAAACCGCAAGGCGCTTATTCGAGATTGGATTTCAACTATGGCAAGGTATGGGACCACCTTCCGATCAGTGTATCTCTACAGATGAATACACTGGGGTTCAACAAGAACATCTTGCAACTCAGGCTAATCATGAACGCCCACTCATTTAGCTTGAGTGTAGCGAATATATCATTACCATGGTTAGGTGCCAGCCAAACGAATCGAAAGCATACAAAAGTAAGGGACAAGCGAGGCATTTTATTTCTCCAGATCAGGTAATGATATACCCTGCTTGGGTATGACCCAATTAGCTATGCGACCTACCCGATTTCTTCCATTTCCCGATTGATGAGGCTTGAGGTCACAATTATTTTTTAGGAACAGCACGTCTCCATTCACTTTGAATGCCACATCGTCAGATCCTCCGGAAATCACTAATTAATTTCCATAAAAATACTCTGGGTGTTAAGCTAAGAGAAGTTGCCTTCTCCGCCACCAAACTCGGTATGTTTGAAGAAATCAACGTACATGACCCCTTTTGGAAATACTCTATCAGACATTCGTCCATACAAGTCATCCAGGAACAGGATGAACCGAAGGCACCCTCCTACCGCATCATAAGTATCACCAAAAGAGAAGTCCTTGCAATCCATAAATTCCAACCACGACAGAACCACAGTTTATATCGGGGAGCGAACCGAGATTATAAGTAGTCCTTCCGCTTTATGATGATCTTCAATGCTCCATCTTTCTTCCCTGCAAGTTATTTTCATATGCAACGTTGATTCGAAGTGGTTTTGGGTCTAGTTTCCATCCCGGTCTCTTCGAAACAACACGTCAAAAGGTCCAATAAAATATCTCATTGACAGTTTGGCGTTTTAACTATTAATGTCAGGCAGTACGGTCAAGTATATTGGCAGCTCAGGTCTTTTTACTTGAATTCATTTATTAAAACTATTTCATTGATCCTTAGAAATCGATTTCGTACTCTTATTTCAAATCTCATCGTTTTCATTACATTGAAAACAATAACATATCTTTAATTACCAAACTCCACTCATTACTTGTAACAACCCGGAATTTCACAACAAATTTAAAAATTATTTTTAATATAATTTTACGGGAAAATACATCAGAATTTATAAATTCAATTTTTAAATCATTACATAGCCCACAAAAAGTGAAATTTTGCTAGGTAGCTCAGAATTCGATGAGACCGATTTTTCTGGATTCATAATGACAAATCATTGTTGAGTTCCAAAATGCGCATCAAACGGACTCAGTATGTGGCCTTGCGCGATAAAACAATCCAATGTAATAATCTGAGCAGTTTTACAAAGGAACATTATTAAGACGATCTCAGAATTCGATTTCTTCTTTTTTTGATTCGTATCGTCAAATAATGATAAGATTCCAAGTTTTATGAATTTTAGAATCAGTATATGATCGTGCGCGATTTTATAGTGCAAAAACAATCAACATTTTGACTTTAAAAATTCGCTGTTTGTGCATATGGACTCGGAATTTGATAAAACTAGTTTTATTGTGTCCGTAATGTCAGACAATAGTTGCATGTTAATTTTCATTGAAAATGGAATTCGTAAGTGATCACACGGATTTTTAAACGATGAAAATGAGTGATATTTGAGCGTAGAAAAATATAAAATCAATATAAAAATAATTGGCCTTTACTATATAACAACCTAAACTCTCTAAAACCTAATTCTAAACCTCATTTATATGGAAGCCCTTTTTTGCTCTTCCAGTGCCCTAAATGCAACTTCTAAAATAAAAAAAACAATTCAAATCAAAGGCTATAAATCGTGATACCTATATATTTGTGATCGTGAGGTGTTTCTCTGCGTCTTATGTGAGTTGGGTCAAGTTCGAAGAAGGTTTGGGACGCTGTCATTTTTCCAGCGTGAGATCAAGTGGTCTAGGGCTCCGATTTTTGGTGAATACAAGCAACGATACACGTTTGGTTATTGTTTTGGAGTTTGTGAGGTAGAATAGCACTTGTATGCGAAATTTGGAGCGATTCAGAGAAATTTTTTGTCGAGTGGAATAGGGGCAACATGCATTTGGAGATGGTGCTACTGCGGGTTGTGTGTTTGGGGAAGAAGGAGGATGAGTGGAGTGATTAAGATTAAGAATTTTTTAAATTACTTTTGTTAATGATGTATATATGTATTGAATCTTATAAAAAGCATAACTTTCTCATACGAATTCGGAATTCAGTGAAACAGGATCCGTTGGAACCGTATCGACGAGAACTTCGCAAAGAAATAGATTTGGAGTGATTTGGAGCTTGTCTCAATTTTTGGTTTAGTGGAAACCATCAATGAGAAACCTAATTCAATTTAGAAAAGGGGTAGATTAGAAAATTATTTTGATGAAACTTAATTGTTAGTTAGAACCATTATTGTTAGTGGCAAATAAAAATTTATTTAGTTATGAAATAATTTTTAGCAAGTAAAAAATGTGATTTTTAACTAATGTATGCGATGTAGAAAATTGTCGTGAGTAATTCTAAGCTCACTTTTAAAATGGTTTATAAAATTATAAAAAAAATATTCATATGTTTAAAAAATGCTTGAACGATAAAAATATCATTTTGATTGTATGTATGAACCGTTAAAAATATTCATGTGTCGAATAAAATGCTTGAACAATAAAAATATCATTTTTATTGTATGTACGAACGATTAAAAATATTCATATGTCGTATAAAATGCTTGAACAATAAAAATATCATTTTTATTGTATGTACGAACCATTAAAAATATTCATGTGTTGAGTAAAATGTTTGAACAATAAAAATATCATTTTTGTTGTATATATGAGTCATATAAAATTGTCATGCCTTGAAATAAATGCTAGTGTGTTAAAAATATTATTTTTAACATGCATATGCGTCATATAAAATAATCATGTTATGAAATAAGTTTTAGTTCATTAAAAATATGATTTTTAACGTATGTAGGTGTTATAGGAAATATATATGCGTGAAAATATATATAGGCATTGTATAAATTACATAAGCGTTGTATGAATATGTATATAAGCGTTATATGAGAATATAAAAATGTTGTGGTAAATATATATATAAACGTTATATGAAATATATATAAGCATTGTAGGAAATTATGACGATCCCAAAATCCGAGGGGCGGTATTAAGGATAATCATTGGAATATAACACATTAATCATCACAGCAGAGTACAGATAATAGCAGAAACAAAAAATAGAATAATTTACATGGATATGACAGCGGAATCACAACATGTAATAACATCAGAATAGCATAGCGTAGGATATAACTTAGTAAATAAAAAGGAAGCGATCAGTCATCATCGCCAGAGGCGGAATACATACATGCAGTGAGACATAATAAGGGTATCAGTCTACATCGCCGAAGGCGGTACATACACATACAATAAGAAGTACGGAAAGTAAATCAGTCTGCATCGCCCGTGGCGGAATCATAATATAAGTACAGTAATGGTGGAAAATGTCAAAGTCGTCTCTGTGAAGTCAGCCTCGCCATGAGCCAAAATGCACTCTATGCAACAGTGCAGAGCCAAAACCAACCTGTCACCTGTGAACTAGGCTGCCCATGAGAAAATAAGGGCACCCGCGTTTGCAAAGTGAAACAAACAACGAGTCAGTCATGGGGACTGGTATGAGGAATCTATTTAACAGTTAAACCACAGTAATATGCAAATCATAGGACCATGCCACTTTCACGGAACGGGTTTACTCCAGTGATTGCTAGTGCACTTAAAACAAAGTCAATTCTTTAAAACAACGCAATGCTTTTTAAAAGAAGGAAGCCATTATAAGACTCAGGTCCCATCATACAATGCAACGCAAGCCGGAGGATAGAGTTTTACCTTATAATGACCAAATATGCTTGATACGTATAAAGCAAAATCAATTGATATTATTACTAGTGCATATATGTTTCAAAAATGAATAGCATTGCCATACTAGTTCTACAATCGAGTCCGTTATTTCGTATTGGAAATTGGATTTCCGTCATGAGTCAATGCAAGGGGCAAGCTCCTCTCCGCTTCGAGACATTCTAGCAAATGCCTCGGGACTACACACTCTGGGTAACCCCTGGATGCTTCAGGGCCAGTCCTCTCTTACGTTTGAGGATTAGTATTCCTGAACACACGTTTCCCGGTCCTTACAGACCTATAATCGAGGCGCCTCGCATTCCAACAACCACAAAGGTGAAAAGTAGATATATATGTCAGGGCTGGTAAGTCACTGACACCACCATAGCTAGAAAGAAACGTCGTGCTCTCCCTGCAGTCCGTATCCCGTTTTAAACTCATACCGGGGTGTGAGGCTCGCGAATCCACGCTATACACAAAGCCAGGCCACGTAGACTGTGCTTTGATTATCATCCACAAGGCTTTGCTTTGCAACAGAAGCCTTGATCACAGCATCTTGGCATGCCACATAGGCAGTCCACTCCATACGATTGATTTCCATCGATATATAACCTCTAAGCTCGTACGTCTCAGAGAAGGGCGTTAAGCAAAAGAATAAATTCTCCGCCGCCAAACAGATATATATTTAACAGAGATCAATCAGTATAGAACAAAATCCAATGTCAGACACACAGTCCATTTACAAGTCCGTTCTGGGTCTGAACGAAACCGAAGGCGTCAAATTCCTCGTATATCCGTCCAATCAACACATACGTTTAGACGACTACTACTTCCGTCCCTTTCCGGTAGCTACTCCGGTCAGGAACCTCAGCAGCACCCATCCAACCGATACGAAGATCTTCGGTCTTGAATCGTCTTTGCATTTTCCAATTCGAATCGCTCGATAAATTATTTGAAATGAGGGTTAGCTCGGCCTTTTCAAATAATTCACGTAATTAGAATTTAAATCGATTCTTTCCATGGTTATATTATTCGACATCCATCTTTCAGTTCCTTAGTGTTATTTTCGTGTCAAGCACATACAACCATCAAATATCAAACAATTCAAGCCCAATTGGTTTATTTGCAATCTATGTTGCCTATAATATTTTATAACGATTTTTCGCCATTTTATTTATTTAAAAATGGCCATATTTAATTAAACGACGTTTCAGGTCGTGTCGTGGCACTGGCGCTGTTTTTCCCCAAATTTGTTTTACACATATCGGAAAATCAAACCATTGGATTTCTACAAAGTTTATATCAGTGGGAAGGTATTCCCAAAGCGAACCCAGCGGTTGCGGTTTCGAAAAAATCCGATGGTCGGATCTCTCGTACTAATCGTTTCAAATTACGATTCCGAAACACAAACTGCACGGCTTCGATTCATTTTAATAATATTTATATTTATATATATAAATATAGCTCATTCTATAATTCCGACTATAGCTCATTCTATATTTTCAACTTCGTTTTCACTTCAAATATTTCACTATCGCCTTAATATTTCGAAAAATTTCGCCATAACCTCCTTTGTACGGGGAGGGGTTTGGAAATTTATTGGGCCGTGTTAGGTACCCAATAAATCCTAAAAAGCATCCACATATTTATAGTGATATATTCTGGTGTTTACGGGGGAGCATGTATAGATAATCACTCCAGAGAATAAATTCTCGTCACCCCGTTTCCGTGTGGAAATAAATAGTCCATGTGTCGTATCTAATAACTAGAGCGACGTGATTATTGTCAACTCCAGACCCGTGTGGGTTTTTTATTAATCTGGCGATTTATCGTTATATTTTCTATAGTCCATATCAGTCATCAGTTCAACCTGTAGTATATAGTCATCGCCATACAGGCCTCTCGCTCGTATGGTAAATCTTTCACCTCGTCACACAAGCTCCAATTGCTTATGTGGAATATGATGAAGTATGCCTATCGTCAAGAATTATGCCATGTAGTGTAGTTCAAAATTAATTGTTACTATCCTATGGCGACGTTTATTATTTCACACAGAATAACCAGCACTCCTCATCCAATGGCATTCACAGGAGTTGATATAAAAATAAAATTGCGCAGCCAACTCATCAAGGTTTACCTATTTGTCGGGCACGCAAATAATTTCTTTACTCTACAGCTAATCCAATTTTCCTGTTCAACACATGTATATATATGCAGAACAAAGCTAATAATAATATTTCTAGCAAACTATTATTTATTTCAACACGTGTGTATATTTATCAAAGCGTATACATTATAAAAGAAATATTTTTATCGTCAAAAATATTTATTCAACACGTGAATGTTTTTAACACTTCATATTCACAATAAAAAAGTAGTTTTTATTGTCGATTCATTTTATTTTAAAATACGATAATATTCAACACATGAATTTCAAATCGACGAACGAATTGCAACTCAACACATGAATATTCTATATAGTTCGTACATATATAAAAATGTGGTATTTATCGCTAAGCTATTTGTTTAAATTCAAATAATATTCAACACATGAATTTCAACTCAACGAATGAATTGCCACTCAACACATGAATATTCGATATAGTTTGTATATATATAAAAATGTGATTTTTATCGCTAAAGCTATTTGTTTAAATTCAAATAATATTCAACACATGAATTTCAACTCAACGAATGTATTGCCACTCAACACATGAACATTCGATATAGTTTGTATATATATAAAAATGTGATTTTTATCGCTAAAGCTATTTGTTTAAATTCAAATAATATTCAACACAAGAATTTCAACTCAACGAATGAATTGCCACTCAACACATGAATATTCAATATAGTTTGTATATATATAAAAATGTGATTTTTATCGCTAAAGCTATTTGTTTAAATTCAAATAATATTCAACACATGAATTTCAACTCAACGAATGAATTGCCACTCAACACATGAATATTCGATATAGTTTGTATATATATAAAAATGTGATTTTTATCGCTAAAGCTATTTGTTTAAATTCAAATAATATTCAACACATGAATTTCAAATCGACGAACGAATTGCAACTCAACACATGAATATTCGATATAGTTTGTATATATATAAAAATGTGATTTTTATCGCTAAAGCTATTTGTTTAAATTCAAATAATATTCAACACATGAATTTCAACTCAATGAATGAATTGCCACTCAACACATGAATATTCGATATAGTTTGTATATATATAAAAATGTGATTTTTATCTCTAAAGCTATTTGTTTAAATTCAAATAATATTCAACACATGAATTTCAACTCAACGAATGAATTGCCACTCAACACATGAATATTCGTTATAACATATGTAATTTATTTCAACGAATGAAAATTATTCTAACACATGTATAATTCAGAAAATTTCGGCAGCATAACGGCAGGGTAGTTAAAACCGGGACCGTCCCTAGTATGGCTCCTCGCTCTAAATTATAACCTCGCGGTTTTTGACAATGGGGATCATGCATCTAGTTCGCACGCATGCGGCATGTTTTATTTTCAATTCCACAATCCTATTCTAATTTGTTTCAACCACAAGAGGGTATTTTTCAACCACAAAGGTATTTTTCAACCACAATATCAACCACAAACAATTATTTCCAACCATTCGTCACACCATATAATATCACGATAATCACAAGCAATAAATATCGTCCATGGTCTGTGGACGAGGGGAGTATATATATATTATATTATAATTCACTTGCAATTCATCACAATTCAAAGCATATATGTTTCATTCAACGCTTGTATAATTTATACATCGCTAATATAACTTATACAACACATGTACATGAGGTATACAATGCGTATATAATTTACACTTCGCTTATATAATTTATACATCGCGATTCCATTCACACAATTAGTTTAGATTCCTCACATTGGTTATTGCAGTGCTAAAAATCGTAGGAAGATCAGAAAAATCCGCGGCTTCTTCTAGAATGTAGAGAGCCTCCTTGCGGCCATGGTGTCTCCTGTTTCATCAAATTTCGTTAAAGAACGAAAAAGATATTATTTTTCAAAGTTTTGCAACGCTTTATAGTGTTATTTTCAATTCTGAATAATAATGGTCGTACCTTTATTTTTGCTTCGAAACTAGGTTTGGAATTTTTGCAAAATCCGTGAAGTATGGGGATGATCGGCGGTGCTGACGTGGAAGGGGGCGGCGAGGGCTTCACGGCGCTGGTGGTTTGAGGGGGTGCGATTGCGAATCGGGGCGGCGGCGGCGCTGGGAAGTCGACGACTTCCTGGCTTCGATTCAGGCGGAGGAGCTGATGATAGAGGGCGGTGCTTGATCGGATGTGGAGAGGAGGCGAAGGCGAGTCGACTGGTGGTGGTGGCGCGGCCTAGCGTCGCCTGTGGCGGTCGGAAAAGGGAAGAGAAGCGCGGAGCTTCCTGGATCGTCCAAATCGGCTAAGGCGGCTAGGGTTTTTCAATTTTTTTTTAAAAGAAAAATTCCTATTGGTCGAAGCTATATAGGAAATTTTAAATAGTGTTTTCACAAACGGACTCGAAATCAAACCCAACGACTGTCGCCCCTAGCTAAATACCCCCATTTCGGACACAATGGGATATGTTTTGTTGGCCAATTCGACTGTTACAGTCAGTTATTTTTCAAATTAAAATATAAAACATTCAGTATTTAATTTGAACGTACATTTCAATTTGCCAGGGCCACAAACTGAATCGAAAAATTCCAGAAAAATAAATCTAGCTTTGTTTTGACGATACGGTCCTAACAAAATCAGTTTCGTCGAATTCTGAGCTCGTTTGAAAAACGGCCGTTTTTAGGTCGACCCTTTTTAACAGAAATTGACCAATCACATTTTCTTTTGCCCCGCTCACATACTAGCTTCAAAAA
Organism: Allium sativum; assembly: GCA_030737875.1. Lineage (NCBI taxonomy): Eukaryota > Viridiplantae > Streptophyta > Magnoliopsida > Asparagales > Amaryllidaceae > Allium > Allium sativum. Next base: position 201,470,300 of record CM060926.1, on the reverse strand, counting down.
TTATGAAATTTGAAACTTAGTAATTATTTGACATCCCGGACCCAACAAAAGTGGTTTCGTCGAATTCCGAGGTCGTATGCAAAATATCAATTTTCAAGGGATATATATGCTATATAGCGACCTTTCTGAAAATTCATTTGGCCATAACTTTTGATTCCCTCTATGAAACTTCGATTTTTCAGATTCGTTAGAAAGGTATTCATTAACAGATTTAAATATTTTCAGTTTCGCTAAAATCTGTTATATTTTCCACCCGGTACAGTCAGACAAAGTTTGTATTCAAAATTTCAAACTGCAATATTATCCCCAATTCTCTATTTTATTGAAATATGTTATTTCAACCATTCAAATTCTTTGGTAATAACCAATTTTAAAAATTTTAAATTGGTTCACATTTTCCGGGTTATTACAGAAATATATATAAGTGTCGTATAAATTATATAAACATTATATGAGAATATATAAGCATTGTATGAACATATATATAAACGTTATATGAAATTATATACATATAGCGTTGTATGGAATTATGTATAGGCATTGAATGAAATATTCATTAGTAGTTAAAAATATGATTTTTAACTTATGTATGCGACATTGGAATGGAAGGTAAAATTAAACCAAATTGAACAAAAAATTGAACTAAGTTGAAAATCGACTGAATTTGCATACATGTACATGCATATAAAAAGAACAAGTCATAGCAAGGAGGCTGGAGAAGAGGAATAAAATTGTATGCCTGACAAATAGGTATATATTTACTATTTTGTTTGGTTTTGATGATTTGATGAGCGATTGGCTAGCCGCTTGGTTTTTTCTTTATGATTGGAGAGGACAAGTGTGGCGGTTTGGGGATTTTCCCGATGCTCCCCGTACAAAGGAGATAATGGTGAAATTTTTCAGAAATTTAGAGTGTTAGCCAAATTTCTGAAAAAATAGAAAGTTAGAAACTGAAAAGTTGAAGAACTTGAGCCAGAATAGAAATTGAAATTGTTTCCAAATGAAATTATAACGTTTATAAAATATGTTTTATAAAGGAAATCGACGATATATATATTATATATATAAATGGCTTAAATAAAGTGTGTCACGCCACGATCGTTCGTGAATTTCGACCATTGACTTTGAATGGACGTAGCGGGAGATCCGACCGTCAGATTCTCCTAAACCGGAACTGATGGTTCATATCGAAAAGAGCTTTCTAATATGTATATGAGATTTGAAATCCAACGGTTAGATTTTGAGAAATGTCAAATTCAAATTTGAATAAAAACAGCGTCAGTGCAGTTAAATGACCTGAAACGTCGTTTAACTGAAAGGGCCTATTTTTAAACGATTAAAAATAGGGAAAAATTATGTAAAATCATAATAAATGATTTGAAATGGTTTTGGATGAAAAATTCCATGTTTATGACGATAAAAGATATTTTTATCAGAATAAGTTCTTCATAAACTTTTATAAAGAATTAGAAAGGGGTTTAAGATAACCGAGATTTCCAATGTATATTTATTGGAATGGATTTGAATGGAAATTATCTTCGGATATTTCGATATTGGATTCCATGATTATACGGATATTGTTATGGGAATTTGAAAGATATCGATATCGTTATTCCCGATACGATATCTGTTGGTTTTCAGAATTTGATATTGAACATAAGTCGATATTACTTCAATTCAGAGCCTTGTGTTTAATATCAAATTGGATTTTGTATATGAAGATTAAAACTAAGAAGAGTTTTAATAAATCTTTAATTAGATATTGGAATGAATAGATGGTAATTAAATTTACCAAAACACCAAATATACTTGGTTGTTGATATGTTATTGTTGATTGATTGAATGGATTGTGCTCGACCAGTTTATGGGAAAATATATGCCTTTACATTTAGCATTGGGTTGGGTAGAGATACTTGTATGCTATCACCTTGTGAAACACTTCACGATTTGACTATGAGGTGTTAGCGATGTTGAGTTCATTTCGAATTTAATGAATGATTGTGAAAGGTGGTTTTCTTAAGTGAAAAGAAACGTATTCCCGATTTTTGGACAGGGAATATTTTATAAAAATGTTTTATAGAACAGAAAGGATTTCGAGGGCTAAAAACCCGATGGTTTTGAAATGATTTGTAAATGTATTATGTGTTTGACTTTGTGGTTCATCGCGTAACCGATTAGTTTCTACTGATGATGTATCTATGCCATGGCGGAGAATTCATTCTTTTGCCAAACACCGTTCTTTGAGACGTACGAGCTCAAAGGTTATGTGATTAATAGTGACTGATCATTTGTGGGAATTGCTGATATGAAGTACTATAGTTTGAAAGTACTTGTGATTATTATGTTGTGAAATGATTTTCCCTACTTCGAGATATGAAATGATTTGTTATGTGGCTAAAGATTCGAGTAACCCGGATGATTTAAAGTATGGGTGAGAGAGACCCGGGGCCTTAAATAGCGTGGGGTCAGTGTGTTTTCTGCTCCATGTGTGGGAGGTGCCTATATATATATATATATATATATATATATATATATATATATATATATGGGAAAGTCTAAAAAAACACAAAATTTGAGCCATTAGATCTCCACCTGAATTACACCTCACATATAAAGACAAACAATTCTTGTGGTTTAGATTTTGTGTACACAGTTTTGTGTCTAATTTTGTGTCCCTGTAGCCGCTCCCTATATATATATATCTATATATGTATATATATATATATATATATATATATATATCGAGTTGCTTAGGTGTGTGACCTTTGCCTTGTCTAAGGGAACCCCGATATTTAGTTGCATACTTGTTTGTATGCATTGTTATGTTTTGGAATTCATAATTCCAAATGTTTTGTTTTGAGATCTCGAAGTGGAATCTACTTTATTATGAAAGTTAGACATGTATTTCAAATGATTTGAAACAAGAAATCGGGAAATAAATTCCAAAGGAATAATTTCTGTAAAGTGAATTGGATTTTGGAAATCTAAGATTAGGGATTTAGCCTAAACAGGTAGATTGAGGAATTGCATGTTGATTGATGCATTGTAGATCCATAAGTTTATTTATGGTTGTCGTTTATACACCAGAAATCCAATGGAGTAAACCCGTTCCGCATTAGCAGCGTGGTCTTGTGATTTGCCATATTATTAAACATAAGTTAGTTTGAACTGTTTAGAGTTTCTCACACCAGTCCCATGAATGACTCGTAGTTTGTTTTTCCCTTGCAAACTCGGGTGCCTCTATTTCTACATGGGAAGTCGAGTACTTTGTTTTGCAGATATTTATCTTGAGCAGGATTCTGGATCGAAGCCTAAAGCCGTGTCCAGAACATTGATAGTCTTCCGCTGTGCATTGTATTACATATATTATAAATTATTCTTCCGCGGTATTATTTTCGATGTACTCTGATATTCTATACTCTGATGTAACATTATTATGATGTTTATAAAAGTATTATGTTGTTGTTCGGATGTGGTTGTATACCCAAAGTTAGCGTATCCGGGCTTCGAACAGTCTTGGTCGATTTAGCGATCGATTAGGTCCGAGCGAAATCCGTATCGCTACATTAATTCAAACATCACTATATATATTCACCAAATCCTTTTCATTTCCCTTTCCTTAGAATAACATTTTATGTTCTAAATTCAGAGGTATAAATAAATTCACTCTTCAAATAAATTCCCTTTCCCTTTACTATTAAATTTTAAATATGGTTTTATAAACCATTTTTCTTTCATTCAAAAACCCACTTCATATTCAAATTCCTTTTACTTAATCTTTTAATTAAGTAAATCATTTACTAACATTTTTCTAGAAATCTTTTTATGAAACTACATTAATAACGCTGGTTATATTATAATAATCTATCTACTGATACTTTACCTAAAATCATTTATCTTATTATAAAACCAAATTTGTATTCTATTACTAAATGCATTAACAAAGTTCCTTATACCGACCCATTATTCAATCTCTTCAGAAATTTCCATGTCATTTATATTCATTTTACTTAACTAGGAAAAATATTATTAAAATCTTCATATTAGCTTTCTAATCTTTTTATAAACTTCCGTATATAACTTGGATTATATTATCTAATCTCTTACGAAAATCTTTTTTTGATTTCCTTGCTTGTACTTTATTCAATTATTAAGTAATACTGATTAAAACGGCATAATAGCTTCACATTCTGGTTTACATTATTCCTAACACCATTCAATTTAGTTTCATTTCAAAATTCAATTACTTATTAACTAACTTCCATTTAGAAAGTTAATTACTTTCATTATTATTAATTAAAATAATAATGAATCTCGTTATTGATTGATGAAGTAAAATAGTTTACGTTATCTGTAAGATTGGTTAATCACTTCATTAAATAATATTAATGATTATCAATACAAAAATCTTTTAACTTTGTTAAATAAAAAGATAATTAATATTCAAGAAATTTCGTTAAATTGAAACAAATATTCGTTAAGTAATTCCCATTAGATTAACCAAAGATCGATCAACCTAATTATCAATTTTAATCAAACAGTTGACTTCCTCAACTTAAATATCAGTTATTTGTTAACTGGTTTCAATTTACCCTTACCCTTAGATTAAAATAATTGGAATATAGCTTAACTGTTTCACTTAAATGGTTATTTTCAAAACAATAACCGGTACGTTAAATTCAAGCTTCTACATTTATAAAACTCATTAGAATCTTTAAATTGCTGTACATAATATTATATATTTGTAAAACCATTTATAAATATCAACTTTCTTTAAAACTTCTATTTTAGATAAAATAAACTTTGAAAGTTTACTTCAGTTATAAAAATAAATTTTATAACTTAAAATATATTGGTTCGCCTAACGGTGAATTAACGTCTCAAAACAGAATTTTAAATCATTTGCTGCCAATAACTTAATCAGTACCGTTTATTGATTAAAACATAACAATCGTTGATTATATGTTCAACGATTAACATCCATTAAACTATCAACATCCAAATAAGTTATATAATCATTTAGGGATAAATAATTCATATGTGTAAGATATGAACAATCAATGAGATACAATTTATTTGAGGAATCCAGTCGGATCCCTCCAACTTGTTATTTCCTGCATCGCATATCATATTATAATTTACAACAACATATGAAACAATTATAAAAGCTAAAACATCCAATACGACATAAATGTAATGTCAACAATCATTGAAAAAATCAATAAGCATCCAAAGGCATCCAAACATCCAATTATACATTATTATTGGTGAATTATAATTATATGAATTTAACACATCACGGCATTCCAGAAAAGTGTGAGAATTGACTCACCATTTATTTTAATGGTCGATTGTCGCATCGTTTCATATATTCTAAACAAGCGTTTAAAAATATGTGAAATTCTAGTAGTTTCTGAATCACTCCATTCCAGCTCGTACGCGTAGTGCTCGTCGCCATGATTCCAACGAATCTCGTTTCGCATAATTCTGATACCGTATGGAAAAGATACACCTAAATTAAGTTTATATATTAATCGATTCTCTAATTAAACTAATTATAGATTGATTAACAATTAAGAAATAATTACCTTAACTTAACAAATTTTCCACGTCATTAGATGGATAATGCGTTTTCTCATTCCCAGTAATCACGAGTCCGATCTTCATCTTCCTTCAGGCCATCGCGTGAACTCCATACCTTTCTTCTATCGCCGACGACACCTGGAGCCACCAGGGATGACTTCGAACTCCGCGCCAGAATCGCCACTCCACGGTGAACCACCACGCCAAGCCTCGTGACCCCATGCCTCTCCGTTCACCCAAAATCTCGAGATGAACGTGAAACGCCTTAACGACAATTTATCCGATATCTGACCTCATCAGACCCAGCCACCACCTGGAATCGAGGCGGCTCCCCTCACTCTCAACTTCACCTTCAGGCAACTCTACCCAGTTCGCCACCGTTGATGCGCAATCGGTCAAGATCCGATCAAACTGCCAAAAAACATACGACTCCGATCAACTTGCTATAACTTCCTCCTCCGATAGTTTCAGACAAACTGACTAGCAGCAAAGATGTCCACCATCCTTCCCTTTTCAACTCTTCTTCAAACCCCAAATCCTAATTCTTCACCAATCTCCTCCAAAACTCCAAAATCTGAAACTTAACATCCCCGTTTAATTGCTCCTCACGACAACCAGACATCACCGAATGTCACCAAATTTTAACTAGGAGCAGACATCACCAGGATCTCCAACTTTCCTGTTGGGGACAACTTCTGAATCTCAACCAATTGGGTGGAATAAATTATTTAGTGTATGTGAACTTATTTGCAAAACTGAGTATGGATGAACGAGTTTGGGGTTGTGAGGCTGAAGTGAAAATGTATATAGAGATAATTTAAATGTTATTTTATTACGATGTGACTATCGATACTTTTTTCCGTGCCTATCGCCATTTCTGGACGCTGTTTATTTGTTCATGTGCTCACATACAAACTCCATTCGTAATGAAAATGGACGTCATGGTATAATTTGACATTACGGTCCTAATGAAAATTGTTTCGTCGAATTCTGAGTCCGTTTGCTAAACTCGTTCACATCCAAACGATCGATTTATTTGTATTTTGATTTGCTGCACTCACAGAATAACTCCAATTGGCGCGAAACTTGTAATCTAGCAATAATTAGTCATTACGGTCTTAATAAAATTTGTTTCGCTGAAAACATAGGTCGTTTGAATAAAAGCCCTTTTAAATGTCCAATTTAAATTAAAATAAATTAATTTAAAAATACCTCAATGTAATAATAATAAAATATTACATTTGGCCATACTCGATCAGAATTTCATGTACTTTCAACGTAAAATATTCCGAGTTGGGTTCCAAGCTAAGACGATATTAAAAATATTTTTAAACCCCTTTTATTTTATATAATTAAACGTTATAGTAACGAATTCCACAGTGACTATTTGAAAATTTTATTTGGACATAAAACAAAATCTACAAAATGAAAGCTCGATATTTCTATTCCATTTGAAAAATATGGTTAATTAGATCCTAACGTTTCTTGTTTCAAAGGAATCCGACTTATATTGGATCCTGTACGTTCAATTAAAGTTCAAAATGTAATATTATGAACTACCGTGCCGCTGCAGCTCATTTTATAATAAAATTATAAATTAAACGTTCAAACGTCGTTTAATAAACGAAATCGTTAATATATTTCGAAACTAAACAACATTAAATTCTTTTAAATTGCCCGTTGACATTATATTGCTAATTCAACCAATTCCGACCACTCCGGAATTTAAATTATTATTTTATTATTTATATTAATGTAACATCCCATAATTTTTAGTATATTTAAATTTCAATTTAAAATAAATAAATTGGAATATGTTAGGGAGAATCAAATTTTTGTTAATTTTAATGATGGTGATTGTTTAGTATAAATAGATTTTCAAATGTAATTTTATTTAGAAAGGGTGTTTTGAAATTGAATATTTAAATAATTAAATTAATTTGTGTGGGTTAATTTAAAAGTAGAATTTCAAATTTAAATTGGTGGAATTTTTAAGTCGTTGAATAATAACTGAAATTCAAATCAAAAATTCAAATAATCAAATTTAGATTTTAAAATGTGTGAAATTTATTTATCAAAATTTATTTAAGTTGTAATTTGATTTAAATGGAATTTTAAAATATTTAATTTAAAAGGAATTCAAATTGGGAGTGTTAAACGATGAAATTTAAGTTGTTTAAATTAAATTTGAAATTCAAACTTTAAATTTGAAAATAATCAAATGTGGAACTTAAAATTTATGAAATAAATTTATAGAATTTATTTAAGTTATAATTTAGTTTAAATTTGAATTTATAAATATTTAAATTTGAATTAAAACAATTAATCGAATAATTGAATATTTTATTTATTTAATTAACTATAAAATTTAACTGTTTGGCGACTGTCTCGGAATTCGACAAAACCGGTTCCATCGGATCCGGAATGGTGGATATTTTTAGAGTGTCAAACTTCATTAAAATTGGTCTTGTCGTTTGACCGTACTGGAGGAAACGCGAATAGAGTCAATATAAGTGGATAATTGGTTATTTCTTATAGTGGACCTTATATATACATATATAAACAAACTCCATTTCCACCTACCAGCCCATTCTACACTTATACGTTCATTTTCTCCATCAAAACTTTTCCATGGCTGAAGAAATTTATCAAACCCTAGTTTCAAAATAAAATCCAACTCAAAAATCAAATCTCTTCAAAACCTAGCTTGTTATATGTCGATTCGAAGTTCTCGACGATACAAACCACTGAGTGCTCTCAGATTCAACATGCAGTGGACTGAGTTGCTGGAATTCGCAGTCAAAATCTTAAATTTTCGAAACCCTAAGAGGGATTTTGGGGCTTTTGGATTTAGGCGTCAATTGAAGATTCAGAGATATGGGTATTGAAGAGGATGTCCATACGAGTGTAATGGTGGTATGCATGTGATTTATTGTCAAGGGGATCATCGGAATTTGATCTTTAAAGGGCAGGAAACCCGTTCGCTCTTAGCGTCGCCGCCGGAGGGAGGGGACATCGCGCTCGACCAGACTAGGGGGTGAAGATGCGGATTTCGAGTAGGAAGGCAACGGTGGTGGTCCCGGGTCGTGAAGTGGCCGGAGAAATGAGTATTCGTTGGTCAAAGTTGGCGCAAAATGGGTTCATTTTCGTCGGTTTGCTGTAGCATGGAAGAGGAATGAGCGGGAGCAGTTAAAGGGGAAGGTGACGTGGCAGCTTCCCTTTGGTGAGAGAGTTTATTTATTTATTTTATAATTTTCAAAACTCAAATAGTAAAATGCTTATAACTAACTCGGATTTGGACGCGGTTTGTTGCGTTGGGATCATGGAGTAATTGCGGACATTTTGGCACTGGTTTGGTTGTGTTTGGAGACGGTAAAATTTTGGGCTTCTTTTGGACGTCTGATCCACTAAGGACCCGAAGGTGAGTGATTTTTCCACTCACGATGAACTAAATAATTCCCATGTTTATCAAATTGAATTATGAAATAAGTTGGTTGCATGGTTGTGTTTGATTGTTGATGTGTGTTTTAAAATGTGACATGCAAGTGTGTTAACATGCCAATTTAGTTCGATTATTTGTTGATTAAATTTAAATTTCTAGTTGGAAATTCGAATCCTTGCAAATCCTAAAACAGATTTATGTTGATCAGTTGAATGGAATGGTTGTGATGGATGTTGGTTGAAAATTTATTACTGAATTGATAGTGACATTGCTGATGCTACATACTTCAGTATATTGTATTGCATGTTGATTCTGACGGTAAATCCCATGTACCCTTGATGTTACGTGCATCGAATAAACCCGGGATTTATCGATTTAAATAAATTAAGAACACAAAGTGAAATGATAAATCTCTATGACCCTGATTTGGATTGAAATGATAGATCCATCCCTGAATATCGAGAAATTAAATTTAAATTCACTTGGCCATAGGATAGAAAATCATATATTGACATTGGTTGGTTAAATGATTTAAATTATTTGAAGTCTATTTGGTGGAAAATTTCATTTAAAGGAATGTATCGATTTTCGATAAATTTTTATTTTTCTTTAAGAAATGAATTCTCGATGTTATTTGGAAGGGTTAAGAATTTCCCAAACTAACTGGAAGTTTGTAATTTGGATTTAATATGATTTGGGATTTATCCCATTAATTGGTGGACTCAAATTTAGTAAATTCTTTTTGAATTTAAACTTTGGAATAAAAGTAATCGAGGATATTTGGAGTTGTTCTAAACTAAATACGAATATGGTTTTTAAATTCCTCAAAATGGAAATGGGTTGAATGGGTTGAAATAAGATATTGAAATGGTGTAACTCCATTTGAGACTGGAATTTGATTCAAGTGTTGAAATTTGGAAGGAGAAACAATTTAAGTTTTAAAATTCTATTTTAATTTATTCTGTTCTATTTTATATTATTTTATTATATTTTATTTTATTTATAAACTACATATCTACTTTGTTATAAGTGAGTTTTATATATATATTTTATGTAAAATTTATTTAGTAAGCCTGTTTTATATATATATATATAGTGATTTAAATTAACTTTGTACTCTCTAATGATTCTATATAAGTAAAATTTATATATGGTTTTATGTATAAGTAATTATTTTCAAAAATTTATTTTATGAATTGTAATTCTTCTTCCGGATGGAAAGTGTTTGGATTTAAACCTTTGAGTCAAATGGAGTTGAGATAAGTTATATTCTATCTGAATATGAGTTGATTTTAACCGATTTTAATATGGAAAGGTAGATTTTATGCTACTTGAATATATATTGGATTTCCAAAGATTGAAAGGAATAGATATGGAAAATAATATATTTTATTTGAATATAAAGGGATTTCAAATGTAAATCGATTTGAAATAACCGAATCTTTTAAGATGAAGTATATGCTATGTGAATATAGATCGATTTGAAATATTATACGAGTATAATATAATGACATGGAAATATATTCTAGTTTAGGATATAATCGGTTTGGGTATGATTATGATATGTCGGTATGAAAATTTTATTCGTTTGAATATAAATTGGGTTCGAAACAGAAGATGATATTTTGATATGAAAGCGAACCTTTATCAAATATAAAAGAACCGACCGATGTGAAAGATGTAAGCGTTGGTTGTTAAAGAGACCGGAGTCGACATAAGGCATACTCTCTGTCAGTGTCGATACCACTTTGACAACTGTGAACGTTATGACGTATCCATATTGAGTATGATGACTTGGAGGCGATTATTGAATCGAAGAAGATGATCGATGACGAAATAACCTTGACTTTCGGGTCAGAATTGAAATGACTAAAACAGGAGCTATACCGTGACTAATTGAGGTAGCACCTTTGATCGGACACACTTCTTCGATACTATTTCTATGAATATGATGATGATGATTTGGGCCTATTTATGATTTTTTGAGTGTGTTCCGAGGTGGGCGGTAGTGGCTGCTATGCGTTACCACCGGTCCGGGAGTGCAATTGGTTGAATCCTACCCTGCGCATTGCCTCGAGTGCCTTGTCATATTATCCTTATCGAGCCCCATACGATTTTTATTTGTATCGTACCTATGGAGTGCCCTCTGATGCCATCGTTTACGGTGGGTTTACGGTACTGTATAGACTACGGTATTATAAACGGTGTAAGGGTAAAAATGTAATCCCACTTACACTATTTTCAGTATTTATACTTTACTGAGTAGACACTATCATAATAGTGTATTATACTATCTATGTATTAGTTTAACGGATCCTCGAGAGATGGAAAATCCCGTAACATCTCTGGAGTTACTGCACCCATGACGCTTAAGTTATTTCGTATTTTGATTTGACTAATATGAGATGATTTAGTGCTGATCCGAGTGTTTGTTGTGTTTTCTTTTTATGCAATACGCTCGGGTCAGCAGACACTTGCAGTTACCGAAGTTGACTGTGCCTTGGAGATCGAAGACGAAGATTGGTATATATTTATCATATATATATATATATATATATGTATTTCCACTGCATTTTATTTCCGCTGCCATGTGATGAAACCTGGATATGTATAATTCTGATAGTCAATGTATACATATTCCAACTGTTTCAAACTGCTATTTGTGTATATATGTTGTCCTTCCGTTGTGAGATCCTGTTATTGTTTTTCTCTTCTTTCCTCTTTTCTTCTCGCTCTCAATAACTACATGTATTGGTGATTTGTTCGGGTCGACATGTGGGGTTTATTGTCGATTTGAGCGGTCAAAAATATGGGTCATTACATTTGGTATCAGAGCGATGGTTAGCGATAACCCTGGCTCTGTTTGGGAATTAACTCATTAGAGATAGGGTTAGTAGTGCCCTAGAATGAGTTTGAGTGATATGAGAGAGCGTACTTGTATTTTTGATATAAATTGGTTTATATGGTGTTGGCTTGTTCTGTTGATTATTTATGGATTCTGATCGATGTATGGGACGCCATAGAATCGATAGGGATTTCTAAATAATCGATCAGAATAATCGACATAATATGGTTTTGGACTATATTCTAAAATATATCAAATATATATATTATTGGTTCAAGTATATATGTATTCGTTCGAGTAAGTGATAATATTAAGTCATTTCCTATTATGAGTGATTCAATAATGAAACTAATGGAAAATTTAAATGGTTCGGGAAATTCAAGAATAAAATCCTTTAGTATAATGGGTTGTAGAGTATGATTTGCAAATGAAATAGAAATGAGCTTGAAACTTGATCCTGGGGTACTCTTGAAATAGATTTGCCAAGATATTTGGAATAATAGGGTATTATAAGTAAGTATTTTCGAAATGTAAACGATTTCAAAGGATTTGAAATAGAATAAGTGAAATCCCTTCTTGGACCTTAGAATAGCTTTGGTAATGAGTGCACGCATTATCGACATTTGTTCTGAAGCGTTTAAGTGGGGGAGACCACTTTTTATTTTAATAACTAGTTGATAGAGGTTTTGGATTTGATTACATATGATATAAAAATTTCATATAAACATATTTGTACCTATTATTAGAAGTTGAATTTAAATTAAACCAGGATTGGAATTTCTTCGTTCTTGGTAAATTAAAGTTTGGATTTAAATTTTTATATATATGGTATGTTTTTATAAAATAGAATATGTACATATATTATTTTAAATCCTAGTTTATGAACTCGGAATCAAGTATTTAAGTTCATTTTAAGTAATAATGTTAAGTCCTATGTTAAGGCAAATCAATTCATTTGAATATATATCTTGAGGAATCATGAAATGGACTTAAATATTTAGAAATCGTCACATAACTCTTAAATAAGGGTAATGATAAAGTTTAAGCAAATTCCAAATGAGTTGATATAAGCGTTAGAGAAACATGTAAGTTAACTATGAAATAAAATTCGACTAAGATCGACCATGAATGAAATGGAAGATTAAGTGTGTAAATAAGGAAGGGAATAGCCTGTGCCTTGGTTAATAAATAAGTAAGTGAAATTAGTCGAGAAGTAGTTGGAAAGGGATTTAAATTAGTTACTAAAGCGTGACTTGCCTATAAATATAAATAAGGAAATAAATGGCAAGTTAGTATATATATATGTGAAGTTAAAGTATACGAAATCCAAATGAGGTAAATCTTATTTGAATAATATATGGAGTATAAGTCTTGGTATAAATAATGAAATGAATGGAACTAAAAATTTTGTCGCATAAAATATAACTTAATTCGTGCAGGAATCGACTTAAATAGGGTTTAACTCAGGAAATCGACTAATAACGATTTGAGAATTTACACTTGAGTTAATGGAAATATTGGAAAAAAAAATCTTAACCTGAGTTGAATGGATTGATAAAACGAATCGACTTAGGAAATTTAAACAAGTCGAGTTGGAATCAATATAGATAGTTTGGTCGAATAAGTAAAATTTGATCTATACTAACGAGAAACGGATAAGCAAGAAAATCCGAGAAACTTAATTGGTCGATTTAGAACCAAATAATAGTTGAGGATGAGTTGACAATGAACTCGAATAATTAAAATAAATAAATCCGAATTAATTCAAGCAAATGGCTAATCAAATATGGAAATTGGAATGACAATTCAATGGAATATCGATGAAGAAAATGGTAATAAGTAATGAATTTGGCAACTCGATCCATGTTAATGAATTTTGGATGTAGTATAACCAAGTTAGCTGGAAGTTGAAATAAATTCAAGTTCATTTGGGATTTAATGGTTGGAATAAACGAGAAACGAATAGAAAATGTATTAGAACGAAGTAAGAAATTTAATGAAAACTCATTTCTTGGATTATGAGGTGGATGTAAAGGATCGAATGAATAGATGGCAGCAAATGAAAGGGTAAATAGTATTAGATGCTAAACGGAGCGATAACCCATTCTAGATAGTTGAGTTTGGTTAACTTTTTGAAATCCAAAGTTCGAAACTTCAAATAAATGAATTAATGTTTAGGAGGAAATCTAGGATGTTCGATAAGCTGAAAGTAAAATGGCCATAACTTTTGATGGGATAATCGGAATTCAATGACTCCGGACTTTTCGGAAACCTAAGAAACTGAGCCAAAACTTTTGTTAATAGTGCCTTGCCTAATTTTCAAGTTAATTATGTTGAAAACAAAGAACTAGTCGTAGTTGTATGCGCAGAAAATAAAAAAAATCTGAACTGAATACCCATGTTGTTTTGACCATAACTCCCAAACAAAACATCGGATTTTAATGTGCGAATACAATTCGGAAAGGCCAGAATCTGAACTAAAACTTTTCCTTCATATGCTAAGTGTAATTTCAATGTTTAAAAGGTTAAAAACTGGGTTAAACAAGTCAGACCTGCATTTTCTAGTGTGCGAGCTGAGGCGTTCGCCTTCACTAAAACTGCCATAACTTTTGAACGAATTATCCGAATTCGACGAATCCGGACAATTCGGAAAACCTGAAACGAATGCTACAACTTGTTCCTAGTGTGTCTCAGTTAAATCCCAACTTTTAGTGGGTGATAATACACCATTTGTTCTTTGGTCTGTTGCTAACATGTTTATTTGGTAGTTGAAATGTTGATATATGTTATGTAGGTTATATGCAATTGCCATGCATTGTTATATGTTTGATTCTTATGCATGTTCGAGTATTTTAGTAGGTGCAATGATTGGTATTACGCTAAGAGCTCGCTTGCGCTAAACACTAAATGCTAATGTAAATAAAATCTGCATATAAACGCTAAAAGAGGTACGTATTTGGGATTATATTGGTTTTGTGGTTTTCCCCATTTTGGGATGCCTCATCATTGGATGAGATGATATTTGAGTTATATGTATATAGGGATTTTTCCCGGGCCTCTCCGTACAAAGGAGATGCTGCGGAAATTTTTCGTGATTTCGGGAGTTAGAAAATTTAAGAGGTTTACAAGTATATTCTTATTTTATGAATGTTATTTTATAAGTATGGATTTGAAAGTATGATTTGTTTAATACCTTATCTCGTTCTATTTTCGAGGACGAAAAGATTTTTAAGTGGGGGATAATGTAACATCCCATAATTTTTAGTATATTTAAATTTCAATTTATAATAAATAAATTGGAATATATTAGGGAAAATCAAATTTTTGTTAATTTTAATGATGGTGATTGTTTGAATTTAGTATAAATAGATTTTCAAATGTAATTTTATTTAGAAAGGGAGTTTTGAAATTGAATATTTAAATAATTAAATTAATTTGAGTGGGTTAATTTAAGAGTAGAATTTCAAATTTAAATTGGAATTGGTGGAATTTTTAAGTCGTTGAATAATAACTGAAATTCAAATCAAAAATTCAAATAATCAAATTTATATTTTAAAATGTGTGAAATTTATTTATCAAAATTTATTTAAGTTGTAATTTGATTTAAATGGAATTTTAAAATATTTAATTTAAAAGGAATTCAAATTGGGAGTGTTAAACGATGGAATTTAAGTTGTTTAAATTAAATTTGAAATTCAAACTTTAAATTTGAAAATAATCAAATGTGGTACTTAAAATTTATGAAATAAATTTATAGAATTTATTTAAGTTATAATTAATTTAAATTTGAATTTATAAATATTTAAATTTGAATTAAAACAGTTAATCGATCGAATAATTGAATATTTTATTTATTTAATTAACTGTAAAATTTAACTGTTTGGCGACTGTCTCGGAATTCGATGAAACCGGTTCCATCGGATCCGGAATGGTGGATATTTTTAGGGTGTCAAACTTCATTAAAATTGGTCTTGTCGTTTGACCGTACTGACGGAAACGCGAATAGAGTCAATATAAGTGGATAATTGGTTATTTCTTATAGTGGACCTTATATATACATATATAAACAAACTCCATTTCCACCTACCAGCCCATTCTACACTTATACGTTCATTTTCTCCATCAAAACTTTTCCATGGCTGAAGAAATTTATCAAACCCTAGTTTCAAAATAAAATCCAACTCAAAAATCAAATCTCTTCAAAACCTAGCTTGTTATATGTCGATTCGAAGCTCTCGACGATACAAACCTACGGGTGCTCTCAGATTCAACATGCAGTGGACTGAGTTGCTGGAATTCACAGTCAAAGTCTTAAATTTTCGAAACCCTAAGAGGGATTTTCGAGCTTTTGGATTTAGGCGTCAATTGAAGATTCAGAGATATGGGTATTGAAGAGGATGTCCATACGAGTGTAACGGTGGTATGCATGTGATTTATTGTCAAGGGGATCATCGGAATTTGGTCTTTAAAGGGCAGGAAACCCGTTCGCTCTTAGCGTCGCCGCCGGAGGGAGGGGCCATCGCGCTCGACCAGACTAGGGGAGAAGATGCGGATTTCGAGGAGGAAGGCAACGGTGGTGGTCTCGGGTCGTGAAGTGGCCGGAGCAATGAGTATTCGTTGGTCAAAGTTGGCGCAAAATGGGTTCATTTTCGTTGGTTTGTTGTAGCATGGAAGAGGAATGAGCGGGAGCAGTTAAAGGGGAAGGTGACGTGGCAGATTCCCTTTGGTGAGAGAGTTTATTTATTTTATAATTTTCAAAACTCAAATAGTAAAATGCTTATAACTTTCTTGTTTTAACTCGGATTTGGACGCGGTTTGTTGCATTGGGATCGTGGCGGAATTGCAGACGTTTTGGCGCTCGTTTGGTTGTGTTTGGAGACGGTCAAATTTTGGGCTTCTTTTGGACGTCCGATCAACTAAGGACCCGGAGGTCAGTGATTTTTCCACTCACGATGAACTAAATAATTCCCATGTTTATCAAATTGAATTATGAAATAAGTTGGTTGCATGGTTGTGTTTGATTGTTGATGTGTGTTTTAAAATGTGACATGCAAGTGTGTTAACATGCCAATTTAGTTTGATTATTTGTTGATTAAATTTAAATTTTTAGTTGGAAATTCGAATCCTTGCAAATCCTAAAACAAATTTATGCTGATCAGTTGAATGGAATGGTTGTGATGGATGTTGGTTGAAAATTTATTACTGAATTGATAGTGACATTGTTGATGCTCCATACTTCAGTATATTGTATTGCATGTTGATTCTGACGGTAAATCCCATGTACCCTTGATGTTACGTGCATCGAATAAACCCGGGATTTATCGATTTAAATAAATTAAGAACAATGAGTGAAATGATAAATCTCTGTGACCCTGATTTGGATTGAAATGATAGATCCATCCCTGAATATCGAGAAATTAAATTTAAATTCACTTGGCCATAGGATAGAAAATCATATATTGACATCGGTTGGTTAAATGATTTAAATTATTTGAAGTCTATTTGGTGGAAAATTTCATTTAAAGGAATGTATCGATTTTCGATAAATTTTTATTTTTCTTTAAGATATGAATTCTCGATGTTATTTGGAAGGGTTAAGAATTTCCCAAACTAACTGGAAGTTTGTAATTTGGATTTAATATGATTTGGGATTTATCCCAATAATTGGTCGACTCAAATTTAGTAAATTCTTTTTGAATTTAAACTTTGGAATAAAAGTAATCGAGGATATTTGGAGTTGTTCTAAACTAAATACGAATATGGTTTTTAAATTCCTCGAAATGGAAATGGGTTGAAATAAGATATTGAAATGGTGTAACTCCATTTGAGACTGGAATTTGATTCAAGTGTTGAAATTTGGAAGGAGAAACAATTTAAGTTTTAAAATTCTATTTTATTTTATTCTGTTCTATTTTATATTATTTTATTATATTTTATTTATAAACTACATATCTACTTTGTTATAAGTGAGTTTTATATATATATTTTATGTAAAATTTATTTAGTAAGCCTGTTTTATATATATATAGTGATTTAAATTACCTTAGTACTCTCTAATGATTCTATATAAGTAAAATTTATATATGGTTTTATGTAAAAGTAATTATTTCAAAATTTTATTTTATGAATTGTAATTATTCTTCCGGATGGAAAGTGTTTGGATTTAAATCTTTGAGTCAAATGGAGTTGAGATGTAACACCCCACCTCCGTTAAGGTCACTCACAAAGGGAATGCCTTAACTTTGGTGGAGCATTTTAGTAAACAGAAACAGAATACTATAAGACAGATAAACAGTACTTGAAAAATTATAACTTTATTTCAAACAGAAGCTTGGTTACATCCTTTCAAATCACAATATCAGAATTCAAGTACAAAATATCAGTCTTGTAAAAAAGCCTTCATAATGCATAGTTTAAAATCATAATCCCCACAGAAGAAGACAAGCCATACTTTAAGCACTGCAAGCGGAAGAAATCTGGATCAAGCTAGAGTATTCCCTTCTACAAAACCTGGGGGGAAACGGAAGAAAGGAGGCGAAACAACAAGTGTCAGACAAAAGTCTGGCAAGTCCAGTGATTTTCAGTTATGAACAGATAATAATAACATGACATGAAAATAAAACTGGATGAGAGATAACTGTAACAGATGTAGCAGATATAACAGAAGAACAGAATGATATAAGCTATTGCTTTACACTTCTCTGCACTAATACTAGTATAACCGAATTAGGTGTCACCCTAATGTCTAAACTGAAACAGAAACGGGTACAGAATAATTTAACAGAAACAGAATGCTAATAATGGGCTTTTACTACCCGATCAGAAACAGACAGAAGCAGAAACAGATTAATCCCTACAGAAACAGAATGAAGAATTAGGTGTACACTAGTAATGGGCCTTTACCACCCGAACAGACGGTACCACGCAGAAACAGACAGGTGTTACCACCCAATAGAAACAGACGGTACCAACAGAAATAGACAGAACTAAGTGTACCCTAGAACCCTACCCCAAGCGATCGGCTCCCCAATACATAAATATCCTGTGTCGGCCCCACAGTAGGATGTATCACTCCCTAAAGTGACAACCAATTGGCACAGACCTATTTACAGATGTCACGGCGTCTTACATCCTCAGAGGCAGACCGGGATCCATGCACGCACATGACCTGGTTGGAACGCACCATCAACACCCCTCGCCATTATTAGAATGAACCGCTTATAATAAGTTTAGTAAGCGTGCCCGGACCCTACCTACTGTTGGGTTAAAGTTTTGATACCAGAAAGGGTTACTGACTAATATGGGTCCCAAACAACAGATGACACAAGTAATTCCCCTCCTAACCTTGTGTCCCCAGACTAACAGATTTCAGATTAACTTGTTTACAAGTTCAGACATACAGAATTCAGATCAACCAGTTCACAGACAAGTTTTCAGACTAACGGATCAGATATACAGATTTAACAGACTTACCGATTAACCAGTTACAGTTTAGCAGACTTACAGATTTGTCTAACTTGGTAATTGGGCCTACAGATTCACGGAATAGATTTATTTAATTCATCAGTCTAGTGGGTTTAATCCTATCCGCCCAACACATTTTAGACATCATGTTTATCTCAGATTTTCATTAATTAATCATTAATGCCCAGACCTCTCACATTAGACTGACAGTTTGCGGCCACTGGTTAGGCCGGTTGGTTCCGGGCAGATTGCCGTCGCAAACTGAGTCTAACCTCGGGTTTCAAGCATGTTATGACTAACTTCTCACATTAGAACCTATTGTTTGCGGCCCCTGGAATATGCCGGGCGGTTCCGGGCAGAATTACGCCGCAAACTCATTCTAACCTCGAGTTAGCCATGTTTATCTTTGCGGCCAATTAATTAATGATTTACCATTTATACCCACGCCTAATATACATGTCAATTATTCATAGCTAATTCAGATTATGTCAATAACAGACTGAATATATCAACTTAACAGACATAGCAGATAACAGGTTTAGGCGACTTAACGGATTCAGCAGATTAAGCAACTAGCAGATTTAGCAGATAACAGATTAGGCATCTCAACAGATTTAGGTTGGCATTCTTAACAGAATTAGCAGATGACAGATTTGGCAGATGAACAGATCTAGCAGACTAGGAAGTAGGGCAGAACTAGCAGATTAAGCAATATAACAGAACTAGCAGATTAGGCAAATATAGCAGAACTAGCAAATTAGGCAAATATAACCGATTTAATCATTCCTTAAAGTTTCACAACATATCTTGCCTAATTATAAATCTTGCCTAAGTTCACATGCATAAATAATAGTCATGATTCACAATATGATCATATACCCAATGTTTGCATTAAATTTGCATGTCATAGATTAAGGTCATAATTTACACGTCCCAATTTAGTTCAACTTGCCTAGTACAAAAGATTCACATATAAATTATACCAAACATAGCTATTGACAAAAATCTCCTACTTAGGTATTATTCACATTTGATAGATATCCTACTTTAATGTAAATCTTTATACCTAAACCATATTTTCTTTGTCTCAAGTCATATTTTAACATACCATGGTTCCTCTTCTTCCAATTCACAGAATATGCATAGATCTAAATCTAGTTTACAACCTTTGTCCTTTTTCTTAAATCAGTCACAGATTAACCAACTTCTCAAGTCGTATGTTCAATATTCTTTATTCCACAAATTCAAGTCATAGGTTCAATTATATGCCTTAGATTTATGTCCTAAGTTCCAAGTTCAACCTATGTTCTTTCCTCAACTCAGTCACATATCGGTCATGCCCATTTCATGCATTATTCTTTTTATTGTCCCAAATATTTTAGCGTATGTTAATCTCTTAGGAGATTGGCGTAGGCTCGTAGTAGCCTGGCTATAGAATAGAAAGAAGAAGAGATACAGAATAAAATAGATCAGAACAGAACATACACAATCTCAAATTCAGATTTACAATCATGTCACAATTATGATTAAAGTTTATATCGGAAAATAACTGCACTTGCCTTGGTTGGATTCTAAAAGAAAAAGGTGTTGTAGCTGTTCTCTTTTAATCCTAATCAGAATTGGAGGAAGAAGAAGCACAAGTCCTAGCTAAGGTTTCAGCAGAGTAGAGACGCCATTGATTTATTTATTTTTAGAGAGGAAGAGAGCAATGGAGGCTAGAGAATTGTATATGAGATTTAGATTTAGGTTAGGGATGTATCTATAGGTGTAGGAAGTTATTTAGGACCATTAGATTAACCCTGAATCATTTGAACCATTCAAATGCAAAATCTGCATTTGAGCGAATCGGCCCACGGGATGACAGCCAAACACCCTGGATTAACCCCTAGTCGACCCAGCGGGGCTTGGGTCGACCTCAAAAATGGGCCGGTTCGGTTATTCCCCCTTCCAATTCGCTGTTTTGAACCTTTTTTGCATGTTTATTTATTTAATTTTTATATATATCTATATATATTTCTCTCATATGCATATAAACTTCAAGGCTTAATAACTTCTTCATAATTAACCATTTTTTTTATATTCTCTGAAAATACGGGGTGTTACATTCTCCCCTCCTTAAAGGATTTCGTCCCCGAAATCTTCAAGTTAAGAAGAATGTATCCTAGCATCCAACATCCATCTACTCAACCATTCAATCACAGGCATCCATTGTCCTTAAAAGGTTTCTAATGCCGTATGAACATATGCAAAGTGTGTGTATATGTTTCTTATCTAATGCAAAATCAGGCGGTCTACTGATCCAGTTGACCTCCTTAATGCGAATCATGTTAGTGTCATGAGTCCAAATATGTATGCAAGAAATCCTATTTGATACACATCATTTCTATATGAGTGCATAACTATTCATCCAAATGCAACATCCATGTGCTGAGTCAATCATTTTGCATCCACAAAAATTGAAAATGCTCACACATCCATATGCAGTATGAGAGTGCTTTCGATCCGATCTAGTGCCTAGTGTGTGTATATGCATCCACGAGCAACCACTAGCAACCACTTGCATCCACTTGAAACCATCAAACATAACATGTCTCAAACACATGTTTACACCCATTAGTTTCTACCTAAAGTTCGAAGATTCGATCGATAGGATACAGTCGAGTGATGGAAGCGAGTACAGATAAAACGAAGACTTGGTTCTCATTAGACATTGGTTGAGAAAATAATTCCCCTAAGTATCAACCCCGAAGACCGAAATCAACATCAGATTGACACCCAGAGGATCACCCTCTTTAGACAATGTCAGAACTGGAAATCAGAATTATTCAGATATTTACAGACTACTGATACAGATCAGGTTCCCTAATGATTCTTAGGAAGCTAAGCATGATAAAATCATATCCCACAAAACCTTAGAATGTATGCGTCATACTTGACGCCTAACACAGATATCTCTCAAACCCCAATCAATCACAAACAGATTAATCATAACCCTTATGGGTTTGAGTCTACAGCGGAATCAGAAACAATACTAGTATTAAAGTGCAGAGTATCGATTACAGAATCAAAATACCAGAATCAGAAAGAGTTTTAACTCAACAATCAGATAAAGAAATTAAACCTCCTATAGAAAGTTTTCCTAATCCTATCCTATCCACTAGCCTCGAGAGTGTTCGCCTTCCCTCCAGCAGTTGGTCCTGCCCTCTGCCCTTGTCCTCGTTTCTTCGGGCAGTCCCTAGTGAAGTGTCCCATCTCACCACAGTTGAAGCAAGTGCCCTTCTTTGGATCCACTTTCTTATCGTGTGTCCTATCCATGTCTCCCATGCACGTTCTCCATTCGTGACCTTCCACCAAAATGAGGCTTCATCCTTCATTAACCAAGCAGCTGGTTGAACCTTCCTCCCATCGTCTATCTCAAAGGTACTAACAAGTCCTCCACTTCGTTCAGCCAACTTCTAGCCTCGACAACGTCTCAGTCCCATAAAGCGGTTTTTCGACCATCGCACGGAAGTCCTTACATATCTTAGAACAAGCATCTATACGCGGAGGAAGAGATTCAAAAAGGGAAAGAGGAAGGAACTCGAAACAAAGAATCGAAAGAAAGATATATGGCTTTTGGGGATTATGTTTTTTTTCAAAATAAGCTTTACTTTTGAAAATACTTCCTTTTTAAAACATAGTTTTCAAAAACTTTTTATCAAATCTGGTAACCTTCAGCTCTGATACCAAGTGTAACACCCCACCTCCGTTAAGGTCACTCACAAAGGGAATGCCTTAACTTTGGTGGAGCATTTTAGTAAACAGAAACAGAATACTACAAGACAGATAAACAGTACTTGAAAAATTATAACTTTATTTCAAACAGAAGCTTGGTTATATCCTTTCAAATCACAATATCAGAATTCAAGTACAAAATATCAGTCTTGTACAAAAGCGTTCAGAATGCATAGTTTAAAATCAAAATCCCCACAGAAGAAGATAAGCCATACTTTAAGCACTGCAAGCGGAAGAAATCTGGATCAAGCTAGAGTATTCCCTTCTACAAAACCTGGGGGGAAACGGAAGAAAGGAGGCGAAACAACAAGTATCAGACAAAAGTCTAGTAAGTCCAGTGATTTTCAGTTATGAACAGATAATAATAACATGACATGAAAATAAAACTGGATGAGAGATAACTGTAACAGATGTAGCAGATATAACAGAAGAACAGAATGATATAAGCTATTGCTTTACACTTCTCTGCACTAATACTAGTATAACCGAATTAGGTGTCACCCTAATGTCTAAACTGAAACAGAAACGGGTACAGAATAATTTAACAGAAACAGAATGCTAATAATGGGCCTTTACTACCCGATCAGAAACAGACAGAAGCAGAAACAGATTAATCCCTACGGAAACAGAATGTAGAATTAGGTGTACACTAGTAGTGGGCCTTTACCACCCGAACAGACGGTACCACACAGAAACAGACAGGTGTTACCACCCAACAGAAACAGACGGTACCAACAGAAACAGATAGAACTAAGTGTACCCTAAAACCCTACCCCAAGCGATCGGCTCCCTAATACATAAATATCCTGTGTCGGCCCCAGAGTAGGGTGTATCACTCCCTAAAGTGACAACCAATTGGCACAGACCTATTTACAGATGTCACGGCGTCTTACATCCTCAGAGGCAGACCGGGATCCATGCACGCACATGACCCGGTTGGAACGCACCATCAACACCCCTCGCCATTATCAGAATGAACTGCTTATAATAAGTTCAGTAAGCGTGCCCGGACCCTACCTACTGTTGGGTCAAAGTTTTGATACCAGAAAGGGTTACTGACTAATATGGGTCCCAAACAACAGATGACACAAGTAATTCCCCTCCTAACCTTGTGTCCCCAGACTAACAGATTTCAGATTAACTTGTTTACAAGTTCAGACATACAGAATTCAGATCAACCAGTTCACAGACACGTTTTCAGACAAACGGATCAGATATACAGATTTAACAGACTTACCGATTAACCAGTTACAGTTTAGCAGACTTACGGAATTGTCTAACTTTGTAATTGGGCCTACAGATTCACGGAACAGATTTATTAAATTCATCAGTCTAGTGGGTTTAATCCTATCCGCCCAACACATTTTAGACATCATGTTTATCTCAGATTTTCATTAATTAATCATTAATGCCCAGACCTCTCACATTAGACTGACAGTTTGCGGCCACTGGTTAGGCCGGTTGGTTCAGGGCAGATTGCAGTCGCAAACAGAGTCTAACCTCGGGTTTCAAGCACGTTATGACTAACTTCTCACATTAGAACCTATTGTTTGCGGCCACTGGAATATGTCGGGCAGTTCCGGGCAGAATTACGCCGCAAACTCATTCTAACCTCGAGTTAGCCATGCTTATCTTTGCGGCCAATTAATTAATGATTTACCATTTATACCCACGTCTAATATACATGTCAATTATTCATAGCTAATTCAGATTATGTCAATAACAAAATGAATATATCAACTTAACAGACATAGCAAATAACAGGTTTAGGCGACTTAACAGATTCAGCAGATTAAGCAACTAGCAGATTTAGCACATAACAGATTAGGCATCTCAACAGATTTAGTTTGGCATTCTTAACAGAATTAGCAGATGACAGATTTGGCAGATGAACAGATCTAGCAGACTAGGCAGTAGGGCAGAACTAGCAGATTAAGCAATATAACAGAACTAGCAGATTAGGCAAATATAGCAGAACTAGCAAATTAGGCAAATATAACAGATTTAATCATTCCTTAAAGTTTCACAACATATCTTGCCTAATTATAAATCTTACCTTAGTTCACATGCATAAATAATAGTCATGATTCACAATATGATCATATACCCCATGTTTGCATTAAATTTGCATGTCACAGATTAAGGTCATAATTTACACGTCCCAAATTTAGTTCAACTTGCCTAGTACAAAAGATTCCCATATAAATTATACCAAATATGGCTATTGACAAAAATCTCCTACTTAGGTATTATTCACATTTGATAGATATCCTACTTTAATGTAAATCTTTATACCTAAACCATATTTTCTTTGTCTCAAGTCATATGTTAACATACCATGGTTCCTCTTCTTCCAATTCACAGAATATGCATAGATCTAAATCAAGTTTACAACCTATGTCCTTTTTCTTAAATCAGTCAAAGATTAACCAACTTCTCAAGTCGTATGTTCAATATTCTTTATGCCACAAACTCAAGTCATAGGTTCAATTATATGCCTTAGATTTATGTCCTAAGTTCCAAGTTCAACCTATGTTCTTTCCTCAAATCAGTCACATATCGGTCATGCCCATTTCATGCATTATTCTTTTTATTGTCCCAAATATTTTAGCGTATGTTAATCTCTTAGGAGATTGGCGCAGGCTCGTAGTAGCCTGGCTATAGAACAGAAAGAAGAAGAGAAACAGAATAAAATAGATCAGAACAGAACATACACAATCTCAAATTCAGATTTACAATCATGTCACAATTATGATTAAAGTTTATATCGGAAAATAACTGCACTTGCCTTGGTTGGATTCTAAAAGAAAAAGGTGTTCTAGCTGTTCACTTTTAATCCTAATCAGAATTGGAGGAAGAAGAAGCACAAGTCCTAGCTTAGGTTTCAGCAGAGTAGAGACGCCATTGATTTATTTATTTTTAGAGAGGAAGAGAGCAATGGAGGCTAGAGAATTGTATATGAGATTTAGGTTTAGGTTAGGGATGTATATATAGGTGTAGGAAGTTATTTAGGACCATTAGATTAACCCTGAATCATGAGAACCATTC
This sequence comes from Allium sativum, assembly GCA_030737875.1. NCBI lineage: Eukaryota > Viridiplantae > Streptophyta > Magnoliopsida > Asparagales > Amaryllidaceae > Allium > Allium sativum. The sequence goes on along the minus strand of CM060926.1, from coordinate 201,444,144 downwards.
AAATGCAAAATCTGCATTTGAGCGAATCGGCCCACGGGATGACAGCCAAACACCCTGGATTAACCCCTAGTCGACCCAGCGAGGCTCTGGTCGACCACGAAAATGGGCCGGTTCGGTTATTCCCCCTTCCAATTCGCTGTTTTGAACATTTTTTTGCATGTTTATTTATTTAATTTATATATATATCTATATATATTTCTCTCATATGCATATAAACTTCAAGTCTTAATAACTTCTTCATAATTAACCAATTTTTTTTTATATTCTCAGAAAATACGGGGTGTTACATGAGATAAGTTATATTCTATTTGAATATGAGTTGATTTTAACCAATTTTAATATGGAAAGGTAGATTTTATACCACTTGAATATATATTGGATTTCCAAAGATTGAAATGAATAAATATGGAAAATAATATATTTTATTTGAATATGAAGGGATTTCAAATGTAAATCCATTTGAAATAACTGAATCTTTTAAGATGAAGTATATGCTATGTGAATATAGATCGATTTGAAATATTATACGAGTATAATATAATGACATGGAAATATATTCTAGTTTAGGATATAATCGGTTTGGGTATGATTATGATATGTCGGTATGAAAATTTTATTCGTTTGAATATAAATTGGGTTCGAAACAGAAGATGATATTTTGATATGAAAGCGAACCTTTATCAAATATAAAAGAACCGACCGATGTGAAAGATGTATGCGTTGGTTGTTAAAGAGACCGGAGTCGACATAAGGCATACTCTCTGTCAGTGTCGATACCACTTTGACAACTGTGAACGTTATGACGTATCCAGATTGAGTATGATGACTTGGAGGCGATTATTGAATCGAAGAAGATGATCGATGACGAAATAACCCTGACTTTCGGGTCAGAATTGAAATGACTAAAACAGGAGCTATACCGTGACTAATTGAGGTAGCACCTTTGATCGGACACACTTCTTCGATACTATTTCTATGACTATGATGATGATGATTTGGGCCTATTTATGATTTTTGGAGTGTGTTCCGCGGTGGGCGGTAGTGGCTGCTATGCGTTACCACCGGACCGGGAGTGCAATTGGTAGAATCCTACCCTGCGCATTGCCTCGAGTGCCTTGTCATATTATCCTTATCGAGCCCCATACGATTTTTATTTGTATCGTACCTATGGAGTGCCCTCTGATGCCATCGTTTACGGTGGGTTTACGATACTGTATAGACTACGGTATTATAAACGGTGTAAGGGTAAAAATGTAATCCCGCTTACACTATTTTCAGTATTTATACTTTACTGAGTAGACACTATCATAATAGCGTATTATACTATCTATGTATTAGTTTAACGGATCCTCGAGAGATGGAAAATCCCGTAATATCTCTGGAGTTACTGCACCCATGACGCTTAAGTTATTTCGTATTTTGATTTGACTAATATGAGATGATTTAGTGCTGATCCGAGTGTTTGTTGTGTTTTCTTTTTATGCAATACGCTCGGGTCAGTAGACGCTTGCAGTTACCGAAGATGACTGTGCCTTGGAGATCGAAGACAAAGATTGGTATATATTTATCATATGTATATATGTATTTCCGCTGCCATGTGATGAAACCTGTATATGTATAACTCCGATAGTCAATGTATACATATTCCAACTGTTTCAAACTGCTATTTGTGTATATATGTTTTCCTTCCGTTGTGAGATCCTGTTATTGTTTTTCTCTTCTTTCCTCTTTTCTTCTCGTTCTCAATAACTACCTGTATTGGCGATTTGTTCGGGTCGACATGTGGGGTTTATTGTCGATTTGAACGGTCAAAAATATGGGTCGTTACAATTAATAAAATATTCAAAATTATTAAATTCAAGCTAATAAATTTTAAAACAACATTTATAATCATTTAAAAATATTTAATCAAACGGTTAAAAATCTGGACTGTTACATTATGCGATGTTTTGGAGGACCGGAGATGATTAGGTTGGCGCGATCCCTTCTCGACCCATTCTCGTGGCTCCGTGGTGACACTCCCATCTTTGTCTTCGCGCGATATGTTGAGTTGAGCGCGCCTTGCGTACTTTTGGGAACCGAACCAAAAGACCGGTTAACATTTGCTCCACAAAGTACGTCTTGTCTGGACAAGATGTGCTTTGCGTTGTGGATGAGTAGTTGGACTAAAAAGAATAAACGTTAGTGGTTGATATAATTTACCTTTCGGTTGTAACCGAGTCGTTGCTTGTTTGACGTTAAGGTTATATCATTTGAGAAACGAGCGCTCATGAGGCTCATACTTGGATAGTTGTCAATACGCACGGACATACGCGCAAGTATGAACCATTCTCGCAGGACAAAAAATATATTATCAATTTTTTTCGAGTCGAGTTTTCATACCCCATGGGGTACGAAATTTCGAACTGCAGAGGGGTACGAGATTTTGTACCCTGAAGGGATACGAAAGGACGCCCCTTTTACTTATAAATAGGCCTCCCCCCATCACTCTCCCCTTTCTTCGTTAATGATTTCAGCCGCCATTGATTTTCGAGCTCCGAACTTTGCATTAAAATTTCGAACTACAAATTGATGTAGGAGATTTTTTTTCGAGGCGCGAGCCTCTTCCTTTCGAGCTTGGCCGTGAGTTGAGTGTTCCAGGCCATCCTCGATCTCGTGTGCACGTGTTTGGAGCGAGAGAGGGGGGTTGGCGAGAACGGAGGTGGAAGAGAAGATAGAAAATAAGAGGGTGGAGCCAAAAGCTCTCGAACCCATGGAATTCGAGTTTTCTACTAATCCCTTCTTTGTTTTTTTCTTAATATCCACAGTTGAGTCAACTACATAAACCGATAACATAACTAAAAATTTAACAAAGATATTTTCTTTTTCAAGCCCAACGTATAAGATATATAACATAAAATCATACATCATATTTTTTTTTAAAATATTTTAAAAATCAGTTATTTTACTTAAGTCATCGGACGATGCATAATAAGCTTTTACTTTTTATCGTTAATAGTTAAAATGTTACATTTTAAAAAATAACGAGTGCAACGCACGAGTTACACACTAGACACAATAGATTACAAAATAATAGTTTACATATCCAAATCTCAAATTAAGCTTAAGAAACAAGAATCAATTAGGGAATCACCAGCAGCAATCAAGGACGGATTTACAATAAAGTTTGCACAAAATATATAGCGAGCGAAATATAAATAAATCAATAATTATCTTACCATGATATTGTAAAACGAAGATAGAAGCAGTGGCGGATTTAGGGGATCTAGTAGGATCACTGGACCCCACTAGACTTTTTACATTTTATTTTTTACTAATGATTTTAGTGGATTACATCCATCTCTTTACTACTAAAAAGAAAAAAGTCACTTTTTTACATTATAGTCAAGTTTCCCACCAAATGTCATCCATATGTCTGTCGGGTGTGGATATTTATATCAATAAAGAGATGATATATGTGGTGCCTTTTCTCTTTTTTTCTCTCTCCCATTTCCCTTTTTTGGCCCCCACTAGCAAGTAAATCAATCCTTTTTCTTAGCAATAGATGAAAGAAATTAATGACTGCATTTATTTTATTTCCATCTAATGCAAATGAAATCAATAATTTATGCATTTCTACATTAAAAATATTTACTTTCTGTTTTACATATTTGTTTCCACCTATTTACGATTTGATATCACCAAAATTTAACATAACTATACAGATGACGTCTTTGCCCATCCATTTAACATAACTATACAGATGACGTCTTTGCCCATACCAAGTTATGTTCTGTAAGGAACAAAGAAAACATAACATTAACCAAGCAAGCAAACAAACATAACATTACATTTTCGGAGCCATCAAAAGACTGTCTATTTGTTCCAACTAAAGAAAAGCATAAAATGAAAATCACAACACAGAAAGTATTTTTGTGCGGCTTGGTTATGGCTGTCAAATGAAACTAAATGTTCAAAGCCAACGTCTTGCCAGAAACATAGTGAACCCTGTCAAAGCACAGCCACATACTAGATTCAAGTTTAGCCTCACTTGAAAATATTCCTGTACAAAACATAAAGGAATCTTTATTAGCAGCAAATAAACACAATTATAAAATTTTACATGGTTTCAGCATAGATTCTCATTACTCACTAATTTAATCATTTCGCTTAAGGTCTCATAAGCTTTATTAGAACGTTCTTTTGCGCTCTCCTTTTTGATCCGATCTCCAGCCTGTCTGCAATTTTGTATATACATAACAAAAATCAATATTTTGGCATATAAAAGGGCTCATTTACAGGAAATTTGCATAAATAACCTACTAATATTGATGAATACAAGCATTCATTTCTTTATCACCAAATTGATGTAGATATTTTTCTTAGGATAATCCGATAAATTTCAATACACATTTAAATAATTCACATGACTGATTGACCAAATTAGACAAATTCTTAAAATAAATCCTATGATAAACCGCTTTCAGCTTTTAGCCAGTTTGAATTAAAACAATAATAGATCAAACTAAAATTTTAGATGCTTCAACTTAATTTTAAACAACCTCCTACATAAAAGCACAAAAATACAAAGCAGAAATGAGAACATAGACCGTAAACCTACTAATTTTATCAACTAATCCAATAGTCTTTGCATTATTTAGTTTGCTAAAAGAATGAGCCGCTCCACTAAAACAAAACTTAATATAAGCAGTGTACCCATGATTATATATGTGTTTTTACACCAAGACATAGTACTTAGTAAACTGGTGAACACCAAACATTTTGAAGTTCAAATATACCAAGTAAAGGCACAAATATTCATGCCAATTAATCACAAACATAAAAATTAGTAACTCAACCACAAAACATTTGACTTAATACCAGGTTACTTAATTAATTTGCATAATATGAATAGAGAGAAAAATTAAGGCCCCACAGACTAAGTCTACCATTATGTTTCAACTTTCCAAGCATAACATTTTGTACTCCTTTTCTAAGCATCCTAACATCCTTCAACATATAAACTACCCAGTGATATAAGAATGTCAATTATGGGTAGCATTTATGTTTGTTTGTATCAAAATTCCATGAAGTAGTGAAAAACTAAGAGAATGAAATTCAAAAAGAAAAGGAAAAGGAGTCACCTAAACTGTTGTCCAAGTTTTCCATCCTCCTTTTCAAAGTCCCTACCAAGATATAATCCGGAATATTATACATTATAATAAGAAAAAAGGATCTCTCATTAGCAAATTTAACATGGAGTAAAATCGTCAAAACGTTCGGATACTTGATTTCAGGACATCTTATGTCGTTTGCTGCGCCAATTTCACCCAGCAATTCAACAGGCTTTCTCTCAACGCTCTCATTGCATAGAACCTATATTCATATAAAAATGTGGTCAATAATGCATGATTAATTACAACCCCTCAATCACCCAAACAAAAAATAAAGTCAAATGGGACTTGCTTCAACCACGTTCAAAAAATCCACAATGACAAACAAACAAGAAATTTCTACCACAGTACATGTGTATATTAGGATTTGGTTATAGTTTTTCTACGAATTTCGTCAAACTACTTGTTGTGAATGATTTCGATTCAAGACAACTCAAATCAAACCTCCAAACAATCATGGTAATTATGCAAAAAAACACAACATTCAGCGCTCAGCAATCAGTATTCCGCATTCAGCTATCAGCTTCCATCTTTCAACGCTTTAAACAAACGAAGCCAGTTTGATTTATAATCAGAACTTGCATTCAGAACTTCTAATTAAAACAAGCATAGACTTATTCTATCTCTGAAAAAGCAGAAAAAGAAATTAGCGAGTAAAAAAACCAGACCTTCCCGTTTTCATTTAGAACCCCTTCAGTGCTACTCGCCTTAGCTTGTACAGTAGGAATACCTTGCGCATCCGGCTTGCTAATCTATACTGAACACAAATCATACACTGATTATTTGATTTCCAATCAATCATCTACACAACCGAGAATGTTGTTTAAAAAAAAGGAGATTTCTTCCCGTTGCAAATCGAAAGAGCTCTGGTGTTATGATTTCGATTTCTTATTAGAGAAGAGGATATTGACTGTAACAAAAGGGATCCGCTTCTTTTACACGCCATAGCAAATTTGCGGGAGATTGAAGAAATAAAATTAGCGAATTTCTTAATAAAGGGGAAACCGCTGGGGATGAACCGACCTTAAATTTGCGAATTTCTCGATGAAGGGGAAACCGCTGGGATTAAGTGCATCTCCAACAAATTGGGGGTACAAATTTAAATTTCTACACTCCGAAAAATCGAAACAGCGAAATATCCCAATAGTTTGAAAACCACGCGTTTGTTTAACGAATGCGTAGGTTTGCGCGTTTGTTAGACAAACGCGTAAATCCACGCACTTATTAAACAAATGCATGGTTTCTTCCAATTTTATATATTATATGGGTTTAATATTTCAAAATATGTTTAATAAACTATTATTAACTAAAGAATATGTATATGTTTAAAAATATTTTTATATACTCCTTAATTATTTTGACCATTCAACAAGCACTAAGAAAAATTAAGCATCAACTAACTAAACGATTCAACAAGCATTAAGCAAAGCCAGAAACAAGGTTGCTTACAAAAGATTGTAACATAGAAATAAGTACTAAAACTTAATGCAACATATACTAACACAGAAATAGATAGTATAACTACAGATAACAAAACATCGTTCATGTTTGTTGGGATTTTAAGTTGCTTAGTCATTACGGTTAAACCGCAAATTTGCAATAAGGTTTTGGAGACGTCTAATCTCGTGTTCGAGTTCGTTTGCATATGTAATTCCCCTTAGGCACAGGCATGCATCTGTCCGTTCTGCATAATTGCATCCATTCGGATAGGATGGACATTGCTGAATGCGACGGCCAATATTGTTTCCATCTGCATGAACCACAACTTCAACTGGATAACCACAATAGCAAAAAATTTGATAAGAATCACCTTCCTGTTCATAAGGAATTGGAACATGTGGTACTTGATAAGAATCAACTTCATGTCGTGGTAGAACGACAGACTGTTCATGTGTGTGTTGAACGTTTGGTACTTGGGCATGATGTGGAGGTTGGACGGTCCGTTGTTCGGACGGTGGTTCAACCCGAGGTCTCAGTTGGTTTAGAAACTCGAGTACATCTACAAGCTCCTGAAGTCACATCTGTTCATACGCCTGTTCATCAGAGTCTGGAGATGACGGCCAAGAAGGCATAGTTGTGGTAAAGCACAGAGTCGTTGAAAACAAAATGAGTTGGAGTGAGGTAAGTTGTGTGTAATTCGACAAAGATATATAGCTGCGTAGGGTGCTAGTGAATAAAGGGTAAAACAAACAATGATCTGAACTACCATACTGATTAGTCATATCAGCTTTAAACCTGTTACGGTTACACAATATTCGAGATTCACTTTCAGTTTTCTCTTTTACCTTGTGCACTGCTTTTACCTTGCACTGACTAGTCCTATCAAGAAAGAGCAATAAATCCTTAGTTTAATGGGTCGTCACGTGTAAAGTTAAATGGGATTGATCTGATCATTTAAATACTAGATGATGGATTGCTCTTCTTTCGTAAATAACTCCGTAGGTTAAATGGGAGATTGGTATATAAGTGATGAACAAATGGAGCAAATATTCGATGAATGGAAACAAACCAAAGATCACCAAAATGAGGTAGGATTCGTGCTAGAAACTCAAATAAACGAGGTGCTTGAAGAGGTTCCTGCACGTCAAATACGAGCTACAATGCCAAGACCTCCTAGAAGTGTACAAGCTCAATCAGTTCGTGCAAACCATAGAGCCTCATCTTCCTTGTCAACCAGTTCGGAATGCCGGGTTCGAACAATGATTTGAACGTAGTTGAACGCTCAATGTTGTTTAACGATTTGGCAAACGGTAGACCAGTTCCATATCATTTTACTTTAGAGGGCCAAGTGAAACACCCCACCTCTGTTAGGATTACTCTCAAACGGAATGCCCTAATTTTGGTGGAGGTTTATAAGTATAAGTCACAGATATACAAGACAGATATGAATACACATATTTTTGAACAGCGGAAAACAACAGCAATTTTTATTTCAACAAAATACGTGTTACACAAACCATGTCATAACTTGTCTTACAATACTTCCAAAAACCATTACATCTTCAGAACTGTCTCGATTACATTATTTAAAGAAGCATAAAAACATAAGTAAACTGCATAAGTCCCATAATTGTTGTCCAAAGCCATAGTCCAAAACGAAAAAGATCCAAGCCATACATTCCTTCTCTTCAAGCTGGATGTGGAAACTGGTCAAGCTGCGGTATTCCCTCCCTGTGGACCTGGGGGGGAACGAAAGAAAAGAAGGCGAGAGAAAAGTAGAGTCAGACATAAAGCCTGAGTAAATCTAGGACTATTCAGTCTATGAATAAAGAACTGGGTATGATAAGTATAAACTGGAAATGGGAAAGCACCATAAACTAAGTTAAGTTGTCTAGAGTTGAATATACTATCGTACCCCATATTAATCTCTGCATCCATATAAACTGGTTCCCAACAGGCATCCCATAATCAGGGTGAAGTGGTTCGTTTCTAATTATCGGCTCCTACTCGCATAGTTACATGTGTCTTACGGCCCCCGATGTTGTAGTTACCTATGCTGGTCCCACCATGGGGTGTATCAAGTCCCATGGTGGCGGCCCGACACAATCCTAGAATGCACAGGTATGCTACTGGTGCCCAGTGCCTTATTTTTCTGCGCCGGAGTGTGTGCACGCCCGCACCCCGTTAGAACCTACACTGCTGCACCAACGCCGTCGATTTGACCTCTTACAGTCAGCCCAGTAATCGTGCCCCACCCTGCCTAGTTCAGGGTATCCTGATACACCTTGTAGGGTTACTGCTGAAAAGGGTCCCCCGCTACTAGGTTTTCTATTTCTAGCCAACATGCTAAGCTGGTTAAGTGTTTTGTAAACCTAACCCCCAATCAGTCTGTACAGTCTAGCATGTTCCATTTTGATTAAGTACTAATTTAATTTACTTAATCCTATCAATCCTGACTCAGCCTTAATTGTCTTATTAAAGCCTCGACCTCTCACATTAGACATGTATTGTTGTGGCTGCCTGTTGCCGGTTGGGTCCGGGCAGTATTACGCCACAACTCAGTCTAACCTTGGGTCTTTGTTGGGCTCCGTGTTTAACCACCCACATTGGATATGTATTGTTGTGACTACTGGACAGCCGGGCGGTTCCGGGCAGGTTTACATCACAACTCAATCCAACCTGGGGTTAAACACATCGTATTTTCTACATTTACATATTTTGTCTTTTTCCTTTTTATATGTAAATATTTGCGGCCCATTATTCAAATTCATCTTTATTGGGTAAAATTAATTTATACCACTTAATTGTTTTTTTTCAAGGTTGTTGGCATGCATCAAACATGCCACACATATGTTCTATGTTTTAACCCCATCGTCATTACCCCCATTTTATACGTTCACTAAAATATAACATATGTTGGGTTTAACATTTAAACCCAACTTAGCCACATGAAAAAGGGGAGGCTTATAACATGGTGTTTATATATTCTAAGTGACATAAAAAGGGAGTGTGAACGCATGAACTTGCAACATAACGATCTAATTAACATGAATTAGGCACATGTGAACTTGCATTGTAATGGCATATAATTATGGCATAAACATACTTAAGCATGAATCATTCTATTCATATAATCATGGAATAAACATCCCTAAACACGAATCATAGTTTTTAATCTATTCATGTAAATTTGCAATTGGAATGTAAGTCTAACTTAATTATGTGTCACATATATCACCATATGATTTTGATAACAATATAGGCCTAAAACCTGTTTTCAACTAGGCATAACACTAAACATAGATTAGTCATGTTCATAAAGATGCTTACTTTTGTCTCTAACACAAAAGTATGATTTTATACTTGAATCACGATACCAATTCCAACATAGATTCATATAAACCATAGTACTTAGTTGAATCCAATTACACTAAAAGTGATCATAAAAGTATGTACATTATATTGGCATGATAGTGAATCATATACTTGTATGAATCCCAAATAAAATACCACAACATATGGTTGTTAACTTCCAACATAAATCACATACTTGCAAATATCCAATCGTATACCACAACATTTCCAAATCATTTAGAATCAAGCAACATACAAATATAGATTATTATCGCCACAATTCCATTTCTCACTTTACACAAATCAAAACACAATTATTTATTCACATCGGAATAGCACTCTACTTACAACGTATGACGAATCTTCAATTCAAGAATCTGAATTCTGAATTTGGAGATGCTATCCTTTGTTGTAGGCGTTGTTTTGATTTAATTGACGTTGCTTTAAGCTTTCGAATTATCTCCTAATTGTCTCTAAAATTTCTGACGGCTATTCCTAGTCTTTCCTCAGCAGCATGACGGTCTCATCTCCGTTTTTGTTTGTGTGAATTAGGGTTAGTCTTAGGTCCTTTTTATAGAGTTTGTGAGTTGATTAGGACCGTCGATGGAGCTTGGTTTAATAATAGCTATTCGTTTGAAGGAGAGACCAATCAGGAGCTGACACCTAGCCCTAGTGACAAGGCAAGGCTCAGAAAATCGACCAAGCACAGACCAGGCCAGCCAGGGGGGCTGGGTTCGACCTGGCTCAGGGGCCAGGTCGACCCCCAGGTCGACTATGTAGTCGACCTGGGTGCCCCAGGTCGACTACCCAGTCGACCTGGGTGTCTTGGGCTGGAAAATTCCTGCCCTGGCCAATCCGGCCCGATTTTTGAAATTTAAACTTGTTTTCTAGGCTGTTTTGGTCTATTTGAATTTTAAACTGAATTTTGAAACTTCCGGAGGCCATATCTTCTTCATACGGAGTCCGTTTTATGCAAACTCGGACTCTATCCCAAGCAGAATTCCGAGACGAACGCAATGGCGTATCCCGTTTCCCTTAATTCTTTGATTTGAAATTAATTATAGTTTAATTTGTGAATTTCACTGTTAAAGAATACACGGGGTGTTACATTCTTCCCCACTTAAAAGGATTTCATCCCCGAAATCTTCATGTTCAGGAAGAATGTATGTCCTAACATCCAAACGTCCATCTACTCATCCATCAAACACGAGCATCCATTGTCCTTAAAAGACTTCTAATGCTTCATGATCATATGCGAAGTGTGTGTACATGTACTTATCTAATGCAAAATCAGTCGGACTACTGATTCAGTTGACCTCCTTAATGCAAATTATGTAAGTGCCATGAATCCATTATGTATGCAAATTTTCCTATTCATGATTCTACATTAGTGCACAATCATTCATATATAAATGCAACATCCATATGGCAACACATTAAACTTCAACCATATACGAATAAATACATTTATGCATATGCAACATGAAGTGACTGAGCCGATCTAAAACCTAGATTGTGTGTGTATATGCAACCACGAGCAACCACTAACAATCACTTGCAACCACTTGCAACCATCATCCATAACATGTTTTAATTACATGTTTTCATCCAAAGGGTTTCTTCCTAAAAGATAAGGTCGAGGAGATATACCTAAAAAGATAGATAAAAGCGCAACTTAAGGAAAAAGAAAGATCAAAGATGCACCCTCGAAAAGGGTAGGCTGCGCGTATTCTAGCTTCAGTTTCCCAAGTTGCGTCTCCCTCAGCGTCGCTCCACTGAACTTTAATGAGCTTGACTTCGCGGTTGCGAAGCTTCTTCACTTCCGTTCCTAATATGCGGGTTGGAACTTTCCTCACGGTTGCTTCGCGTTCCACTTCAGCTTCTTCTAGAATATTTGGCTCTACCACTTCAGCAGATTCATGTAGACATTTTCGGAGGTGCGAAACATGGAAAACATTGTGAACTCCGGCCAATTTTTCGGGTAGCTCTAATCTATAGGCCATTTTCCCAATTTTCTCGATGATAGGAAATGGCCCTACGAACCTTGGTGCTAGCTTTCCCGTGGTTCCAAAACGAACAACGTTCCTTAGCGGAGATACCTTAAGAAAAACTCTGTCCCCAACCTCAAATTCAAGGTCGGTCCTCCTCTTGTCGGCGTAGGATTTTTGTCTGTCTTGGGCTGTCTTCATCCTTCTCCGTATTAAGTCTACTTTTTCTGAAGTCTCTCGGATCATATCCGGTCCAAGTATGAGCTTGTCAGTAGACTCCCACCAACAAGTGGGCGATCGGCACGGTCTTCCATATAAAGCTTCGAAGGGCCCCATTCCGATGGTTGCTTGGTAGCTGTTGTTGTAGGCAAATTCCACCAAAGGAAGATGGTCTTCACACGTCCCTCCGATGTCAAGGACGCACAGTCTTAAAAGTTCCTCCAAAAATCTGTTCACTCTTTCTGTCTGGCCGTCGGTTTGGGGATGATAGGCTGTGCTTAAGCATAACTATGTGCCTACCGCTTCTTGCAGACTCCGCCAAAACTGACTTGTGAAGATAGGGTCTCGGTCACTAACAATGCTGGATGGTATTCCATGGAGTCGGACAATCTCCTTGAGGTAAAGAGATGCTAGGGATGAGGCAGTTCTTTTACTCTTGACAGGTAAGAAGTGGGCGCTTTTGGTAAGCCTATCCACTATTACCCAAATGCTAGTGTTGCCTCTTCTAGACCTAGGCAGCCCATCAATGAAGTCCATTGAGATACTATCCCACTTCCACTGCAGGACCTCTAGAGGATGGAGCAGACTGCTAGGCTTTTTCTGTTCCGCCTTAACCTGTTGGCACACCATACACTTAGAAACGAAATCTGCTACGTCCTTCTTCATACCGTTCCCAAAGAAAGTCCTCTTTATGTCCTTGTACATTTTATCCCCGCCTGGGTGTATCGTCATCTTGGAGTGATGTGCTTCCTCGAGAACCTTCTTTACTAAATCTCTTGTCTGTGGGATGCATAGTCTTCCATCTCGCATTAGCCAACCCTTATCGTCGATGGAGTATCTGCTGAGGTGACTTGAAGTATCACCCCCAATTAGCTTATCAATCGTCTCCACAAGCTGAGGGTCTTCGCGTTGTGCTGTCCCTATTGAGTCCACTAAAGTCGGGCGTACTTCGAGAGATGCTAGCAAGCCTGGTACAAAATCGGAGGAGGGTCTAAAGTCAAAGCTGGCTATAAACTCTAGGCTTTGTCTTTCAACAAACAGCGGGCTTAGGGTTAGTTTCTTTCGGCTCAACGCGTCTGCCCCTACGTTGCCTTTGCCCGGAGTGTAAGAGATCTCGAAATTGTACGAGGCAAGAAACTCCATCCATCTCTGTTGCCTCAAGTTAAGATCTTTCTGCTTGAAAATATATTTCAACGATTTATGGTCAGTGTAAAGTTCAAACTTCTCACCTAGGAGATAGTGTCGCCAAGACTTGAGTGCAAAGACGATGGCAGCTAACTCAAGATCTTGGGTCGGGTAGTTCTTTTCATGCACTTTCAATTTGCCTTCCACCATAAGCTACTACCCTTCCTTCTTGCATTAAGACAGCGTCTAGCCCTGTCCTACATGCATCTATATAAACTGTGAAAATCTTGCTCCCATCTGGCAACGTCAAAACTGGGGTTGTTGTAAGAGCCCTTTTTAGTCGTTGGAAAGCAAACTCGCAATCCAAGTCCCAATTGAACACTTGATTCTTCTTGGTCAGCTTTGTGAGCGGAGCTGATATCTTTGCAAAGTCTCTGATAAATTTCTGATAGAAACCTGCTAGCCCGAGAAAGCTTCGGACTTCTGTTGCGTTCTTTGGTGTCTTCCAGTCCTGCACCGCTACTACCTTAGCCGGGTCTACTGCTAACCCTTCTTTGGATACTATATGCCCAAGAAATCTTACTTCCTCTCTCCAAAAGTGGCATTTGGAGAATTTGGCTTTTAGTCGATGGACTCGTAGGGTTTCCATGATTGCCCTTAGGTGCTGAGCATGCTCTTCTTCACTCTTCGAGAAGATCAAGATATCGTCTACGAAGACCACTACGAACTTATTGAGGAAATCTCTGAACACCCTACTCATTAGGTCCACGAAGTAAATGGGTGCGTTTGTCAAGCCGAAAGGCATGACAAGCCATTCAAAGAAGCCATCTGGGGTTCTGAATGCTGTCTTATCGATACTATCTTCAGCCACCCTTAGCTGATGAAATCCGGTCGCTAAATCGTGTTGGGAGAAAACAGACGCTCCTACAAGATGATCAAACAGATCGTCAATTCTGGGGAGAGGGTGCCTATTCTTTTTCATTAGTTTGTTGAGCTCCCTATAGTCAACACACAGACGGAGTGAACCATCCGCCTTTGTAGCGAACACCACTGGAGCGCCCCATTCTGAAATGCTCCTTCTAATGAACCCCTTTTCTAGAAGCTCTTATTCTGTTTACTGAGCTCCTTCCTTTCCCTGGAGCCATGTGTCTAACGGGCAACGCAACGGGCTTTGCATTATCTACAAGATATATGCGGAAGTCTATCTCCCGCTTCGGAGGCAAGCCCTTCACCTCTTCGAAGACATCCGGATATTCCCGGACCACTCTAACCGATTGCAAATTGTCGACATAGGAATCTAGCGATTCAAGATAACTAATCATAACTGCATACGAGGGAATACAAGTAATTTCCAAAGTGTTACCGAGTTGGGTCAGAAGCCTAACCACCCTTTTCTCACAATCAAGGATGGACCCATTACTGGATAGCCAATCCATGCCCAAAATCAAACCATATCCCGAAAAGCCCAAAAGAAAGGCACTACATTTAAATTCTACGCCTAGAATAGAAATTTTCAATCCCACACAGATCATAGATAAATGAGCTAGCCCCCCAATTGGATTTGAAACAATTAAGGGGTCCTCTACCATTCTAGTTTCTAGGTGCAGAGATTCTACTAAAGCAGATGAGATAAAGGAATGTGATGCGCCAGAATCGAATAAAGTGCGAACTGGGTGATCATAAAGATAAACTACACTTTCTATAGAAGTATTTATACCTCGATGCTGCAGAGGTGGTGCTTCCAGCGCATGAACTTGTGCCCCTGAGGTGGATCCAGCCCTCTGCCCCTGCCCTCGCTTCTTTGGGAAATCCTTAGCCAGGTGGCCTGTCTCACCACAAGAAAAGCACTCACCATTCATCTTGGCCTTCTTTTTCCGGCAATCTTTCACTAAGAGCCCCACTTTGCCATAGAAATTACACTTCCTCTTCTCTTTGTTGTCTTTCCCGCCCTTCTTAAAGTATGTCTTCTTAGGTTGCAAACCCTCTTTCTTCCCTTGAGAGCTTTCTGCCTTTGTCTCCTTCTTACCCTTATCTTCTTCGTTCAGCAATGCCATCTACACCAACCTTTCATACGTAGCTCCCATGGGTATATGGGTCATGGCCAAACTGTGTAATGGTTCATTCAACCCCTTGACAAAGCGGAGAGCCTTCTTGTGCGGGGTGTTGACTAGGTCCAGTCCGAACCTAGCCAGCTGATCAAACTGGTTAACATACTCTTTGACTGTCATATTCCCTTGCTTAAGAAATAAGAATTTTTCCAACTGAAGACTACTTTCAGCTTCTGAGAGAAATTTAGCCTCAAACCTTGTCCTAAAGTCCTCTTATGTTTCCACTGGTCTTTCTGCATTAGTGACTTCCCACCAGTAGGAAGCCTCACCTTTAAGTAGCCATACTGCCAGTTGTACCTTCTGCCTATCCTCTACCTCAAAAATGACGAATAAGTCCTCGGTTTCTTTCAGCCAATTCCTGGCCACCACGAAGGACTCGGTTCCATGAAAGTCCTTTCCTCCCATAGCTTTAAAATCTTTACATATCTTAGCAAAAGTATTTCCCCGTGGAGGAGGTGGAGGAAGAGGTGCAGCTACAGCTGGATGATTTCCTGCAGCTGGGGGAGGAGGAACGGTAGGACCTGGCTGAGTAGCCCTTGCTTCTAAGAATCGTCTAAACCAACCAGGTATTGGTATACCCTCTGGCAAGTTAAGTTCTTCGGACATGCTGAAACAAAAAGGATAGATTCAAAACGAAGGATAAAAGATAGTACCTATGGCTTTGGGGGACATTGTCTTTTTAAAATATAATATTTTATCTTTAAAAATGCTTCTTTAAATTTTCTTTTGAAAATAAATTTTCAAAACTTTTATCTTATCTGGTAAACATATGCTCTGATAACAAGTGAAACACCCCACCTCCGTTAGGGTCACTCTTCAAGGGAATGCCCTAATTTTGGTGGAGGTTTATAAGTATAAGTCACAGATATACAAGACAGATATAAGAACACATATTTTTGAACAGCGGAAAACAACAGCAATTTTCATTTCAACAAAATACGTGTTACACAAACCATGTCATAACTTGTCTTACAATACTTCCAAAAACCATTACATCTTCATAACTGTCTCGATTACATTATTTAAAGAAGCATAAAAACATAAGTAAACTGCATAAGTCCCATAATTGCTGTCCAAAGCCATAGTCCAAAATGAAAAAGATCCAAGCCATACATTCCTTCTCTTCAAGCTGGATGTGGAAACTGGTCAAGCTGCGGTATTCCCTCCCTATGGACCTAGGGGGGGACGAAAGAAAAGAAGGCGAGAGAAAAGTAGAGTCAGACATAAAGCCTGAGTAATTCTAGGACTATTCAGTCTATGAATAAAGAACTGGGTATGATAAGTATAAACTGGAAATGGGAAAGCACCATAAACTAAGTTAAGTTGTCTAGAGTTGAATATACTATCGTACCCCGTATTAATCTCTGCATCCATATAAACAGGTTCCCAACAGGCATCCCATAATCAGGGTGAAGTGATTCGTTTCTAATGATCGGCTCCTACTCGCATAGTTACATGTGTCTTACGGCCCCCGATGTTGTAGTTACCTATGCTGGTCCCACCATGGGGTGTATCAAGTCCCATGGTGGCGGCCCGACACAATCCTAGAATGCACAGGTATGCTACTGGTGCCCAGTGCCTTATTTTTCTGCGCCGGAGTGTGTGCACGCCCGCACCCCGTTAGAACCTACACTGCTGCACCACCGCCGTCGATTTGACCTCTTACAGTCAGCCCAGTAATCGTGCCCCACCCTGCCTAATTCAGGGTATCCTGATACTCCTTGTAGGGTTACTGCTGAAAAGGGTCCCCCGCTACTAGGTTTTCTATTTCTAGCCAACATGCTAAGTTGGTTAAGTGTTTTGTAAACCTAACCCCCAATCAGTCTGTACAGTCTAGCATGTTCCATTTTGATTAAGTACTAATTTAATTTACTTAATACTATTAATCCTGACTCAGCCTTAATTGTCTTATTAAAGCCTCGACCTCTCACATTAGACAGGTATTGTTGTGGCTGCCTGTTGCCGGTTGGGTCCGGGCAGTCTTACGCCACAACTCAGTCTAACCTCGGGTCTTTGTTGGGCTCCGTTTTAACCACCCACATTGGATGGGTGTTGTTGTGACTACTGGACAGCCGGGCGGTTCCGGGCAGGTTTACATCACAACTCAATCCAACCTCGGGTTAAACACATCGTATTTTCTACATTTACATATTTTGTCTCTTTCCTTTTTATATGTAAATATTTGCGGCCCATTATTCAAATTCATCTTTATTGGGTAAAATTAATTTATACCACTTAATTGTTTTTTTTCAAGGTGGTTGGCATGCATCAAACATGCCACACATATGTTCTATGTTTTAACCCCATCGTCATTACCCCCGTTTTATACGTTCACTAAAATATAACATATGTTGGGTTTAACATTTAAACCCAACTTAGCCACATGAAAAAGGGGAGGCTTATAACATGGTGTTTATATATTCTAAGTGACATAAAAAGGGGAGTGTGAACGCATGAACTTGCAACATAACGATCTAATTAACATGAATTAGGCACATGTGAACTTGCATTGTAATGGCATATAATTATGGCATAAACATACTTAAGCATGAATCATTCTATTCATATAATCATGGCATAAACATCCCTAAACACGAATCATAGTTTTTAATCTATTCATGTAAATTTGCAATTGGAATGTAAGTCTAACTTAATTATGTGTCACATATATCACCATATGATTTTTATAACAATATAGGCCTAAAACATGCTTTCAACTAGGCATAACACTAAACATAGATTAGTCATGTTCATAAAGATGCTTACTTTTGTTTCTAACACAAAAGTATGATTTTGTACTTGAATCACGATACCAATTCCAACATAGAATCATATAAACCATAGTACTTAGTTGAATCCAATTACACTAAAAGTGATCATAAAAGTATGTACATTATATTGGCATGATAGTGAATCATATACTTGTATGAATCCCAAATAAAATACCACAACATATGGTTGTTAACAATTCCAACATAAATCACATACTTGCAAATATCCAATCGTATACCACAACATTTCCAAATCATTTAGAATCAAGAAACATACAAATATAGATTATTATCGCCACAATTCCATTTCTCACTTTACACAAATCAAAACACAGTTATTTATTCACATCGGAATAGCACTCTACTTACAACGTATGACGAATCTTCTATTCAAGAATCTGAATTCTGAATTTGGAGATGCTATCCTTTGTTGTAGGCGTTGTTTTGATTTAATTGACGTTGCTTTAAGCTTTCGAATTATCTCCTAATTGTCTCTAAAATTTCTAACGGCTATTCCTAGTCTTTCCTCAGCAGCATGACGTTCTCATCTCCGTTTTTGTTTGTGTGAATTAGGGTGAGTCTTAGGTCCTTTTTATAGAGTCTGTGAGTTGATTAGGACCGTCGATGGAGCTTGGTTTAATAATAGCTATTCGTTTGAAGGAGAGACAAATCAGGAGCTGACACCTATCCCTAGTGACAAGGCAAGGCTCAGAAAATCGACCAAGCACAGACCAGGCCAGCTAGGGGGGCCGGGTTCGACCTGGCTCAGGGGCCAGGTCGACCCCCAGGTCGACTATGTAGTCGACCTTGGTGCCCCAGGTCGACTACCCAGTCGACCTGGGTAGCCCAGGTCGACTACCCAGTCGACCTGGGTGTCTTGGGCGGGAAAATTCCCGCCCTGGCCAATCCGGCCTGATTTTTGAAATTCAAACTTGTTTTCTAAGCTGTTTTGGTATGTTTGAATTTTAAACTGAATTCTGAAACTTCCGGAGGCCATATCTTCCTCATACGGAGTCCGTTTTATGCAAACTCGGACTCTATCCCAAGCAGAATTCCGAGACGAACGCAATGGCGTATCCCGTTTCCCTTAATTCTTTGATTTGAAATTAATTATACTTTAATTTGTGAATTTCACTGTTAAAGAATACACGGGGTGTTACATTCTCCCCCACTTAAAAGGATTTCGTCCCCGAAATCTTCAAGTTCAGGAAGAATGTATGTCCTAACATCCAAACGTCCATCTACTCATCCATCAAGCACGAGCATCCATTGTCCTTAAAAGACTTCTAATGCTTCATGATCATATGCGAAGTGTGTGTACATGTACTTATCTAATGCAAAATCAGTCGGTCTACTGATTCAGTTGACCTCCTTAATGCAAATTATGTAAGTGCCATGAATCCATTATGTATGCAAATTTTCCTATTCATGATTCTACATGAATGCACAATCATTCATATATAAATGCAACATCCATATGGAAACACATTAAACTTCAACCATATACGAATAAATACATTTATGCATATGCAACATGAAGTGACTGAGCCGATCTAAAACCTAGATTGTGTGTGTATATGCAACCACGAGCAACCACTAGCAATCACTTGCAACCACTTGCAACCATCATCCATAACATGTTTTAATTACATGTTTTCATCCAAAGGGTTTCTTCCTAAAAGATAAGGTCGAGGAGATATACCTAAAAAGATAGATAAAAGCGCAACTTAAGGAAAAAGAAAGATCAAAGATGTACCCTCGAAAAGGTTAGGCTGTGCGTATTCTAGCTTCAGTTTCCCAAGTTGCGTCTCCCTCAGCGTCGCTCCACTGAACTTTGATGAGCTTGACTTCGCGGTTGCGAAGCTTCTTCACTTCCGTTCCTAATATGCAGGTTGGAACTTTCATCACGGTTGCTTCGCGTTCCACTTCAGCTTCTTCTAGAATATTTGGCTCTACTACTTCAGCAGATTCATGTAGACATTTTCGGAGGTGCGAAACATGGAAATCATTGTGAACTCCGACCAATTTTTCGGGTAGCTCTAATCTATAGGTCATTTTCCCAATTTTCTTGATGATAGGAAATGGACCTACGAACCTTGGTGCTAGCTTTCCTGTGGTTCCAAAACGAACAACGTTCCTTAGCGGAGATACCTTAAGAAAAACTCTGTCCCCAACCTCAAATTCAAGGTCGGTCCTCCCCTTGTCGTCGGCGTAGGATTTTTGTCTGTCTTGGGCTGTCTTCATCCTTCTCCGTATTAAGTCTACTTTTTCTGAAGTCTCTCGGATCATATCCGGCCCAAGTATGAGCTTGTCAGTAGACTCCCACAAACAAGTGGGCGATCGGCACGGTCTTCCATATAAAGCTTCGAAGGGCGCCATTCTGATGGTTGCTTGGTAGCTGTTGTTGTAGGCAAATTCCATCAAAGGAAGATGGTCTTCCCACGTCCCTCCGATGTCAAGGACGCACAGTCTTAAAAGGTCCTCCAAAAATCTGTTCACTCTTTCTGTCTGGCCGTCGGTTTGGGGATGATAGGCTGTGCTTAAGCATAACTATGTGCCTACCGCTTCTTGCAGACTCCGCCAAAACTCACTTGTGAAGATAGGGTCTCAGTCACTAACAATACTGGATGGTATTCCATGGAGTCGGACAAACTCCTTGAGGTAAAGAAATGCTAGGGATGAGGCAGTTCTTTTACTCTTGACAGGTAAGAAGTGGGCGCTTTTGGTAAGCCTATCCACTATTACCCAAATGCTAGTGTTGCCTCTTCTTGACCTAGGCAGCCCATCAATGAAGTCCATTGAGATACTATCCCACTTCCACTGCAGGACCTCTAGAGGATGGAGCAGACCGCTAGGCTTTTTCTGTTCCGCCTTAACCTATTGGCACACCATACACTTAGAAACGAAATCTGCCACGTCCTTCTTCATACCGTTCCCAAAGAAAGTCCTCTTTATGTCCTTGTACATTTTATCCCCGCCTGGGTGTATCGTCATCTTGGAGTGATGTGCTTCCTCGAGAACCTTCTTTACTAAATCTCTTGTCTGTGGGACGCATAGTCTTCCGTCTCGCCTTAGCCAACCCTTATCGTCGATGGAGTATCTGCTGAGGTGACTTGAAGTATCACCCCTAATTAGCCTATCAATCACCTCCACAAGCTGAGGGTCTTCGCGTTGTGCTGTCCCTATTGAGTCCACTAAAGTCGGGCGTACTTCGAGAGATGCTAGCAAGCCTAGTACAAAATCGGAGGAGGGTCTAAAGTCAAAGCTGGCTATAAACTCTAGGCTTTGTCTTTCAACAAACAGCGGGCTTAGGGTTAGTTTCTTTCGGCTCAACGCGTCTGCCACTACGTTGCCTTTGCCCGGAGTGTAGGAGATCTCGAAATTGTACGAGGCAAGAAACTCCATCCATCTCTGTTGCCTCAAGTTAAGATCTTTCTGCTTGAAAAGATATTTCAACGATTTATGGTCAGTGTAAAGTTCGAACTTCTCACCTAGGAGATAGTGTCGCCAAGACTTGAGTGCAAAGACGATGGCAGCTAACTCAAGATCTTGGGTCGGGTAGTTCTTTTCATGCACTTTCAATTTTCCTTCCACCATAAGCTGCTACCCTTCCTTCTTGCATTAAGACAGCGCCTAGCCCTATCCTACATGCATCTATATAAAGTGTGAAAATCTTGCTCCTATCTGGCAACGTCAAAACTGGGGCTGTTGTAAGAGCCCTTTTTAGTCGTTGGAAAGCAAACTCGCAATCCAAGTCCCAATTGAACACTAGATTCTTCTTGGTCAGCTTTGTGAGCGGAGCTGATATCTTTGCAAAGTCTCTGATAAATTTCCGATAGAAGCCTGCTAGCCCGAGAAAGCTTAGGACTTCTGTTGCGTTCTTTGGTGTCTTCCAGTCCTGCACCGCTACTACCTTAGCCGGGTCTACTGCTAACCCTTCTTTGGATACTATGTGCCCAAGAAATCTTACTTCCTCTCTCCAAAAGTGGCATTTGGAGAATTTGGCTTTTAGTCGATGGACTCGCAGGGTTTCCATGATTGCCCTTAGGTGCTGAGCATGCTCTTCTTCACTCTTCGAGAAGATTAATATATCGTCTACGAAGACCACTACGAACTTATTGAGGAAATCTCTGAACACCCTACTCATTAGGTCCACGAAGTAAACGGGTGCGTTTGTCAAGCCGAAAGGCATGACAACATTCAAAGAAGCCATCTGGGGTTCTGAATGCGGTCTTATCGATACTATCTTCAGCCACCCTTAGCTGATGAAATCCGGTCGCTAAATCGTGTTGGGAGAAAACAGACGCTCCTACAAGCTGATCAAACAGATCATCAATTCTGGGGAGAGGGTGCCTAATCTTTTTCGTTAGTTTGTTGAGCTCCCTATAGTCAACACACAGACGGAGTGAACCATCCGCCTTTGTAGCGAACACCACTGGAGCGCCCCATTCTGAAATGCTCCTTCTAATGAACCCCTTTTCTAGAAGCTCTTTAATCTGTTTACTGAGCTCCTTCCTTTCCCTGGAGCCATGTGTCTAACGGGCAATGCAACGGGCTTTGCATTATCTACAAGATATATGCGGAAGTCTATCTCCCGCTTCGGAGGCAAGCCCTTCACCTCTTCGAAGACATCCGGATATTCCCGGACCACTCTAACCGATTGCAAATTGTCGACATAGGAATCTAGCGATTCAAGATAACTAAGCATAACCGCACACGAGGGATTACAAGTAATTTCCAAAGTGTTACCGAGTTGGGTCAGAAGCCTAACCACCCTTTTCTCACAATCAAGGATGGCCCCATTACTGGATAGCCAATCCATGCTCAAAATCAAACCATATCCCGAAAAGCCCAAAACAAAGGCACTACATTTAAATTCTACGCTTAGAATAGAAATTTTCAATCCCACACAGATCATAGATTAATGAGCTGGGCCCCCAATTGGATTTGAAACAATTAAGGGGTCCTCTACCATTCTAGTTTCTAGGTGCAGAGATTCTACTAAAGCAGATGAGATAAAGGAATGTGATGCGCCAGAATCGAATAAAGTGCGAACTGGGTGATCATAAAGATAAACTACACTTTCTATAGAAGTATTTATACCTCGCTGCTGCAGAGGTGGCGGTTCTAGCGCATGAACTTGTTCCCCTCAGGTGGATCCAGCCCTCTGCCCCTGCCCTCGCTTCTTTGGGAAATCCTTAGACAGGTGGCCTGTCTCACCACAAGAAAAGCACTCACCATTCATCTTGGCCTTCTTTTTCCGGCAATCTTTCACTAAGTGCCCCACTTTGCCACAGAAATTACACTTCCTCTTCTCTTTGTTGTCTTTCCCGCCCCTCTTAAAGTCTGTCTTCTTAGGTTGCAAACCCTCTTTCTTCCCTTGAGAGCTTTCTTCCTTTGTCTCCTTCTTACCCTTATCTTGTTCGTTCAGCAATGCCATCTACACCAACCTTTCATACGTAGCTCCCATGGGTATATGGGTCATGGCCAAACTGTGTAATGGTTCATTCAACCCCTTGACAAAGCGGAGAGTCTTCTTGTGCGGGGTGTTGACTAGGTCCAGTCCGAACCTAGCCAGCTGATCAAACTAGTTAACATACTCTTTGACTGTCATATTCCCTTGTTTAAGAAATAAGAATTTTTCCAACTGAAGACCCCTTTCAGCTTCTGAGAGAAATTTAGCCTCAAACCTTGTCCTAAAGTCCTCCTATGTTTCCACTGGTCTTTCTGCATTAGTGACTTCCCACCAGTAGGAAGCCTCACCTTTAAGTAGCCATACTGCCAGTTGTACCTTCTGCCTATCCTCTACCTCAAAAATGACGAATAAGTCCTCGGTTTCTTTCAGGTAATTCCTGGCCACCACGAAGGACTCGGTTCCATGAAAGTCCTTTCCTCCCATAGCTTTAAAATCTTTACATATCTTAGCAAAAGTATTTCCCTGCGGAGGAGGTGGAGGAAGAGGTGCTGCTACAGCTGGATGATTTCCTGCAGCTGGGGGAGGAGGAACGGTAGGACCTGGCTGAGTGGCCCTTGCTTCTAAGAATCGTCTAAACCAACCAGGTATTGGTATACCCTCTGGCAAGTTAAGTTCTTCGGACATGCTGAAACAAAAAGGGTAGATTCAAAACGAAGGATAAAAGATAGTACCTATGGCTTTGGGGGACTTTGCCTTTTTAAAATATAATATTTTATCTTTAAAAATGCTTCTTTAAATTTTCTTTTGAAAATAAATTTTTAAAACTTTTATCTTATCTGGTAAACCTATGCTCTGATACCAAGTGAAACACCCCACCTCCGTTAGGGTCACTCTCAAAGGGAATGCCCTAATTTTGGTGGAGGTTTATAAGTATAAGTCCAAGATATACAAGACAGATATGAATACACATATTTTTGAACAGCGGAAAACAACAGCAATTTTCATTTCAACAAAATACGTGTTACACAAACCATGTCATAACTTGTCTTACAATACTTCCAAAAACCATTACATCTTTATAACTGTCTCGATTGCATTATTTAAAGAAGCATAAAAACATAAGTAAACTGCATAAGTCCCATAATTGTTGTCCAAAGCCATAGTCCAAAACGAAAAAGATCCAAGCCATACATTCCTTCTCTTCAAGCTGGATGTGGAAACTGGTCAAGCTGCGGTATTCCCTCCCTATGGACCTGAGTAATTCTAGGACTATTCAGTCTATGAATAAAGAACTGGGTATGATAAGTATAAACTGGAAATGGGAAAGCACCATAAACTAAGTTAAGTTGTCTAGAGTTGAATATACTATCGTACCCCATATTAATCTCTGCATCCATATAAACTGGTTCCCAACAGGCATCCCATAATCAAGGTGAAGTGATTCGTTTCTAATGATCGGCTCCTACTCGCATAGTTACATGTGTCCTACGGCCCCCGATGTTGTAGTTACCTATGCTGGTCCCACCATGGGGTGTATCAAGTCCCATGGTGGCGGCCCGACACAATCCTAGAATGCACAGGTATGCTACTGGTGCCCAGTGCCTTATTTTTCTGTGCCGGAGTGTGTGCACGCCCGCACCCCGTTAGAACCTACACTGCTGCACCACCGCCGTCGATTTGACCTCTTACAATCAGCCCAGTAATCGTGCCCCACCCTGCCTAGTTCAGGGTATCCTGATACACCTTGTAGGGTTACTGCTGAAAAGGGTCCCCCGCTACTAGGTTTTCTATTTCTAGCCAACATGATAAGTTGGTTAAGTGTTTTGTAAACGTAACCCCCAATCAGTCTGTACAGTCTAGCATGTTCCATTTTGAATAAGTACTAATTTAATTTACTTAATCCTATCAATCCTGACTCAGCCTTAATTGTCTTATTAAAGCCTCGACCTCTCACATTAGACAGGTATTGTTGTGGCTGCCTGTTGCCGGTTGGGTCCGGGCAGTCTTACGCCACAACTCAGTCTAACCTCGGGTCTTTGTTGGGCTCCGTGTTTAACCACCCACATTGGATAGGTGTTGTTGTGACTACTGGACAGCTGGGCGGTTCCGGGCAGGTTTACATCACAACTCAATCCAACCTCGGGTTAAACACATCGTATTTTCTACATTTACATATTTTGTCTCTTTCCTTTTTATATGTAAATATTTGCGGCCCATTATTCAAATTCATCTTTATTGGGTAAAATTAATTTATACCACTTAATTGTTTTTTTTCAAGGTTGTTGGCATGCGTCAAACATGCCACACATATGTTCTATGTTTTAACCCCATCGTCATTACCCCCGTTTATACGTTCACTAAAATATAACATATGTTGGGTTTAACATTTAAACCCAACTTAGCCACATGAAAAAGGGGAGGCTTATAACATGGTGTTCATATGTTCTAAGTGACATAAAAAGGGGAGTGTGAACGCATGAACTTGCAACATAACGATCTAATTAACATGAATTAGGCACATGTGAACTTGCATTGTAATGGCATATAATTATGGCATAAACATACTTAAGCATGAATCATTCTATTCATATAATCATGGCATAAACATCCCTAGACACGAATCATAGTTTTTAATCTATTCATGTAAATTTGCAATTGGAATGTAAGTCTAACTTAATTATGTGTCACATATATCACCATATGATTTTTATAACAATATAGGCCTAAAACATGTTTTCAACTAGGCATAACACTAAACATAGATTAGTCATGTTCATAAAGATGCTTACTTTTGTCTCTAACACAAAAGTATGATTTTGTACTTGAATCACGATACCAATTCCAACATAGATTCATATAAACCATAGTACTTAGTTGAATCCAATTACACTAAAAGTGATCATAAAAGTATGTACATTATATTAGCATGATAGTGAATCATATACTTGTATGAATCCCAAATAAAATACCACAACATATGGTTGTTAACTTCCAACATAAATCACATACTTGCAAATATCCAATCGTATACCACAACATTTCCAAATCATTTAGAATCAAGCAACATAAAAATATAGATTATTATCGCCACAATTCCATTTCTCACTTTACACAAATCAAAACACAATTATTTATTCACATTGGAATAGCACTCTACTTACAACGTATGACGAATCTTCAATTCAGGAATCTGAATTCTGAATTTGGAGATGCTATCCTTTGTTGTACGCGTTGTTTTGATTTAATTGACGTTGCTTTAAGCTTTCAAATTATCTCCTAATTGTCTCTCAATTTCTGACGGCTATTCCTAGTCTTTCCTCAGCAGCATGACGGTTTCATCTCCATTTTTGTTTCTGTGAATTAGGGTGAGTCTTAGGTCCTTTTTATAGAGTTTGTGAGTTGATTAGGACCGTCGATGGAGCTTGGTTTAATAATAGCTGTTCGTTTGAAGAAGAGACCAATCAGGAGCTGACACTTAGCCCTAGTGACAAGGCAAGGCTCAGAAAATCGACCAAGCACAGACCAGGCCAGCCAGGGGGTTGGGTTCGACCTGGCTCAGGGGCCAGGTCGACCCCCCAGTCGACCCCCAGGTCGACTATGTAGTCGACCTGGGTGTCTTGGGCGGGAAAATTCCCGCCCTGGCCAATCCGGCCCGATTTTTGAAATTTAAACTTGTTTTCTAAGCTGTTTTGGTCTGTTTGAATTTTAAACTGAATTCTGAAACTTCCGGAGGCCATACCTTCTTCATACGGAGTCCGTTTTACGCAAACTCGGACTCTATCCCAAGCAGAATTCCGAGACGAACGCAATGGCATATCCCGTTTCCCTTAATTCTTCGATTTGAAATTAATTATACTTTAATTTGTGAATTTCACTGTTAAAGAATACACAGGGTGTTACACCAAGTGTATGACCATGGATATTATCTAGACGATGGTGTATACCCACAATGGAGTACCATTGTCAAGACAATACAGAACCCACAAAACAATAAACAAGCAAGCTTTGCAGCAATGCAAGAAGGACAAAGAAAGGATATAGAAAGAGCATTTGGCGTTCTACAATCCAGATTTGCCATAGTCAGTAATCCATGTAGCCTTTGGTCTCCAAATAAAATGACTAGGATAATGTATACTTGTGTTATTTTACATAATATGATTATAGAGGACGAAAGAGACATGGAGGATGATTTCAATTACGACTGCACTGCTCCTCCACCTGAGATTTGGCGCGAAAATATAATTGAAAGTGAACTAGAGCTTGAGTTTCACGTCGAAAGCCAAATGTCATATCGTAACGCTCAAATTCATCGAAGAGTCCAGAAAGATTTAACAGATCATCTACGGAACTTTGTCGGAAGTCAGTAAAACTATTTACCCTTAGTTGTTGTGTTTTCTTTGCTTTAGTAGTTCTAATTTTGTACTGTAACCTTTAATCAGTATCTGAAACTATGTTTCCATTAATTGTTAGTGAAATCATGTATCTTAAGCTTTTGTAACCGTTGATCTTTTTTGTTTAATTACATCTTTGTGCCTAAATTTCTAAATTGGTGGAAGTAACATAAATAGCACACAACTTCATCATAAATGAGTAATCTAAATTATTACTAATCATGCGTTTGATAAACATATGCCTAGATACAGGCGTTTGCTTAACAAACGCAAAAATCCTTGCGCTTGTTAAACAAACGTGTGTATCCACGCGCCTGTTCAACAACCGCATCACGAGTTCACACATTCCGAAACTTTCACCCCAGATTTACTAACTCTTTGATGTTTCTACACTCTGTTGGAGCCCAAAATTGGTATACCTGCATGCAACACTAGAGCATGTCAAACTACTTGCATGTTGAATCAACGCCCAGGTTATAAAAGTCTATCTGCTCGCATTGAATTTTAGTCTCTACTCTTTTTCCTGCATAAGTTCTCTATCTGCATTGTATTTCAGTCGTTTCTCTACCGATCGCTTCTCCACACTGCAATGCCTATCATTTCAGTTTCTATTTGTATGCAGCTTGTTATCTATGCCGATTATATGTGTAGATGTTGGCGTCTTACATTCATACCATACACTTCTGTGAAATGACATGGCACTGCCTTTGCACAATGTAATCTTTTCTTATGTAGTCGGTTCATATGTTTCAACTACAGATAGTTTTCCAATTCTCACATGTTCCGTGCCATATTTGATAGTACTGTCAACTTTGGCCTACCTATGGCTCTTTTTTTTTTATTCAATTAATTGTATTGTTTTTCATATAAGAGTAAAGATGTCATTGCTCATCATCTCATTGATGGTTCCCTTTTGGAATTGCTCTAATTATTCTTGTTAAGTGTTTTTGTACACCTACTAGATGTGTTGGTTTGCCTTGTTTTATTCCTGCATAATAAATAAAATGTGAGCGCTTTCCTCTCGTTGCCACAACTAGAAAATGTTGCTATAGTGACATAACTATTGTGATGGAAAAATTCCTAGTAAAATTGTGTCGGATCTGAGATGGATCTAAATTGCTTTTTTAAGTTTTTTTTCTAATATATTTTTCTGTTAACCAACATATTTTTTGTGGTGTAACATGAATCCCTAACAAATTTGTGGTAAATTAGTCATTGAATTGTCATCGATATGGAAAGTATAGTTAAATTTTACCTTTAAAAAATGGAAAGCTATTTGTCATGAATCATGGAAGATCCATCACAAATCAATTATGGAGTTGTCATTGATGGTTGAAAATTCACTAAATTTTATGTTAGAATTAAGTAAAATATTATTGTCACAAGAAGTCACAAACCCATAGTAATTTCTATGTTGATTTATTATGGATTTGTGATGTAATATCCGATTATTATTTTCAAATAAAAATGGATAAACCAAAAGTGTTGACGTGCAAAATTGCCACCAACACTCAAGATTCTTTATTACTTAAGAATTATCGTTTCGCGTGGAAAAGTAAGTGCGGAAAAATAATAAATCACACAACATATTTATAGTTGTTCGGTCCGGCGAGGGGTCTACGTATGCTTTGGAAGTGTTGCTGGTATTTTATTAATAATGAAGAGTTACAAGCTTGATAACATCACATGGCATCTCTTTACAAATATTTCCAAGTATTTCAAGGTCATACATGTCATATACAAAACATTAAAAAAAGACAATTTTGTCCTTCTTCTTCCTCAAAGCATGGATGTCATTAAAGAGGTCTCTTGGAGCTTCATAGGAGATGTTAATCACTCAAAAACCAACCCCTTTAAAGTGTGAGGCAGTGGGATATTTATAGTGGAGTGGTTCGGTGGGAGCATGTAGAAATAGGGGACCACTTGTCGAATCTCGAACCCCCTGTAGCCGAGCCTCAAAACTCGAACCCCCGCCTTGTAACGGAGTCCAAAAACTCATATCCCGCCTGGGGTATGAAATTTGAACCCTGAGGGGTCTGAAATTCGTATCCCTAGGGGTACGAAACTCGTATCCCAAGGGGTACGGGAAATGCGTAAAAACAGAGCGTGGTGCATCATGTTTAAGGCTTTTGTCCTTCCGGGGTTCGGGGCGATGGTTTGGTGTAACGACCCGACTTTTTCCGCAATCTTTGAGTCAACTAATTACACTTCTGTCCAACTCAAAGTGCACTCAAAAGCATATAGTTATGAGAAAGAAATTAGAAAGTGGGAAGTAGAAAGAAATAAATGTTAGAATAGAAGAATAAGAAGATTAGAGTCTCACAGCGGAATGGACAAAATTTAATATATCAACATACCTTACAAAAAGAAACTGTATATAACATCAGAATATACATACATTTCAATACAACACACAGAGGAATAATATAATACCAGCAAATATAGCTATACGTCTCAGCTCCAGCACCTCTTCTGAAGCTCCAAGCGAAACCTAACATAATAATGTGCTTGGTCTGACCTGAGCACATTTTATTAAAACAAAATTCACCCGGATCAGTCTGGAATACTATCAGTGATAAATTCACATGGCAACAACTTGCTTAACTTTAGAAATTCTTTTTGAAAGAAAAGGATAATAGTAAGACCAACCCACACATAAACACGGACGGTTTTTACCTTACTATAACCCAAAACATTTTTGATATATCAAAATCTAGTGATATTATAATAGTGTCTATCAAATGACAAATAAATAACCATCTAGTAGAAATCTTGCATCTCATGCTCTACATATTCATTATATAATCAAAAACTGCAAGGAGCTTATTGGAGATTGGATTCCAACTATGGCAAGGTATGGGACCACCTTCCGATTAGTGTACGTCTGGAGATGAATACACTGGTGTTCAACAAGAACGTCTTGCAACCCAGGCTAAACATGACTTCCCACTCATTTAGCATGAGTGTAGCGAATATATCACTACCACGGTTGGGGGCCAGCCAACCGAACCGAAAGCAAACAAAAGTTAAGGGACAACCGAGGCATTTTATTTCTCCAGATCAGGGAATGATTTACCCAGCTTGAGTATGATCCAACTAGCCGTGCGACCTACCCGATTTCTGCCATTTCCCGGTTGATGAGGCTTGAGGTCACGAATATCTTTTTAGATAGCACGTCTCCATTCACTTTGAATACCACATCATCAAATCCGCCAGAAATCACTAATTGATTTCCACAAAAATACTCTGTGTGTTAAGCTAAGAGAAGTTGCCTTCTCCGCCACCAAACTCGGTACGTTTGAAGAAATCAACGTTGGAAATACTCTGTCAGACATTCTCCATACATGTAACAACCCGAAATTTTGGAACCAATTTAAATTTTTTATTTTAGCTATTTTAATGGATTTTGAATATTTAAAATGATTTATTTTAAATAATAACGACTAGAAATTTATTTTAACCGAAGATAGAATTTATAAATTTATAATTTATATATAACTAGCCTGAAATGGCGCGGTAGGTTGAAAATTCGATTTTAAACTTTGAATTAATATACATGATTCAATATTAATCAGAATTGGATAAACCCAGAGATATTAGGATCAAATTAATCATATATTTCTAATGAATATAAGAAATTAAGATTTCACTTTATAAATGATAAGTTATGACCAATTTAAAATTTGAAATAGTCGCTATGGAATTTATATATATTTTAATTAATATATAAGCCCTTGAAAATAGATATTTTGCAAACGACCTCCGAATACGACAAAACCACTTTTGTTGGATTCGGATTGTCAAATTATTGTCAGGTTTCAACTTTCATAATTTTTGGATTTAATATGTGAGCGTGGCAAATTTAAACGTGTTTTGAATTTCAATTTAAATTTAATAGACTGGAAAAAGGTCATTTTTTAAACGGTCTCCAAATTCGACGAAATTAATTTTGTTAGGACCATATCGCCAAAACATAGCTAGATTTATTTTTTTGGGAATTTTTGGAGTCAATATGTGGTCCCAGTAAATTAAAATGTATGTTGAAATCAATATTGAACTTATATTGATTTATATTTTAACTTAAAGAAAAACTGATCGAAATAGTCAAATTGGCTTACGAAACATATTCCATTGTGTCTGGAATAGGGGAATTTAGTTAAGGACGACAGTCGTTTGGTTTGATTTGGAGTTCGAAACGATACATGAGTTATATTGGAATTTAATTGAATTAAATATTAAACAAATAGTATAAAAGGATTTTTAAAACCCTTATTTTCTAAAAATCTGATTCGCTGGAAAAATAGCGCCGTCAGCTCTCGACGAAAGGTGGATATTGCTTGATTTTAAATCCTTTTCGATCTCTCAAGATAATCAATGAAATTCGAAAATTCCGAAAGCAAAATTGAAGAGTTTCTCGAGGGCTTTGAATCTAGACCGGTTTGATCATCTCTGATGGAGTATTGGGATCAGAATTTGGGTTCAAAGAGCCCGCCGTCGAGCTCGATTTCTTCCACCATACGACGATCAAGTTCGCCTGAACTCCTGGCGTAGGCGACGCGTGCGACGACGGTCCTCGGGGTGGCGTCCGATCATCAACAGGTGGAGCGACGAGGCGGAAAATTCAAGACCTAGTTTTGAAGCTCAGTTCGACATCGGCCTGGAGAAGTTTAAAGAAAAGGTAACGTTTTATTTTGTTACTAATTTAATTAATTACACATTTGACTATCAAACGCGTTAAAATCCATATCTATTCCATATGAGGTCGAAATCGCGCAAAACTGGATCCGTTGCGATTGTGGGGACAAGAGCTTCACAACAAGACTAACTGGGTCCAATTTGGAGCTCGTTTTAATTTAGGGAGAATTCAAACCCAAACAATACCATGCCAATTAAATAATGACGGAGCGGAAACCAAAGTGGGAACTCCTTCTCACTCAAACTACTTTACAGTTAAATATATCCTAGGTTGCAGATGGGGCTTAGTAGCTCCATACACTACTTTTTGTACAAACCATGGATGATTTGTGTGATATAATTGAGACTGTGATTCTGAAATGTTTGATACGATAGAAAAATAAATTAAAAATTATTGTGATGAATAAAATGGACAATATATTCATTTATATATCCTGAACAGTGAAAATTGTCTAGTTAGAAAAATAATTCAAATCGAATTAAAATAGGTTAAATTTATTAACCAATAATTTATTGTTTAGCTAGATAAATAATTCAGACCGAATTAGAACTGGTTAAATTTATTAACTAATAATTTATTTAAATTGATTCTTGTTGGTTGAAAAACCCACACGAGTCATGGGATGTTATTGTTTTACACATCTTCCTGCTATGTTGTTCGTATGTTAATTGACCGATTAACATACGAGACAAGCATCAGAAAATTATCTAAAGCTTATATAAAAATAAAATGCACACTAGATGCCATTTTGGATGTTGATCGTTGTTTAGAACCATCGTTGGATGTTTACAATGTATGTAATCCATACAAATTTATTTATATAGATATTGGTTGTGATTTTATTCCAATCCGGAATTAAAACGAATATTTTTATAAAATAATATTCAATGAAGATTTAAAGCTAATTTTGATGTCCGATTTTGGATGGACACAGAAATATAAATAAATGAAGCCGAGTTGGGTACAAATTGCTATTTTGATTCGAACAGATTTTATATCAATTTATTCATTTTTAAAATGTATATTGAAAAAGTTGGATTTAAAAATATTATATTTTGAAAATATTATCGTTTTGAAATGATAAGAGGTTTAATTTATATTGGTAATGAAAGTGAAATCGTTTTAAAATGAATTTATTAACGTTTTATAAAATACGTTTTAAATGAAAATCGAAAATATATATAATATTGTATATATATATTTAAATGATTTGAATAGAACGCGTCGCGCCACGACCGTTCGCAAATTTCAACCATTGACTTTGAATGGATGTAACGGGAGATCCGACCGTCGGGTTCTCCTAAAACCGGAACCATTGGGTTCGTATCGAAAAGAGCTTTCCAATGAATATAAGAGATTTGAAATCTAATGATTATATTTTTAAATATGTCCAAATTAGTTTTGGAAAAGGTCGCTATGGATGCAGTTCGATGACCGTATATGGAAATCGACTGAAATGGCGATATTAAAATTATAAAAAAAATATGGAAAAATTGTGTAGAATCATAATATATGATTTATAAAGATTTTTGGATGAAAAATTCCATATTTGAAAAGATAAAAGATATTTTTATCCAAATGAACTAATTATTAACTAGAATGATAATCCAATATTTTTATAAAAAAAAATTGGATTTGAGAAGGGTTTTTGAGATAACCAGGATTTTCCAATGAATAAATTGGAATGGATTTGAATGGAAATAAACTTCGGAATATTTCGATACTGGATTTGTCGTGAATGGTATCTTCAATAACACTTTTCTTAAACCCAGTTGAAAAAGGAATGAATCTTTTAATTAAGATTAATGAAGTTTTCCAATTAATACCTATAAATTGGATTTAAAATGGAAGTTGATTTTGGGTTGATCGTGAACAATGTTTTAAAGGACATTTTTTCTTAAAACGCAATTAATAGTGAAGATATATTTTGGAATTTATAAATCTTTTTATTAAGATTTAATGGAGATTTTCCAAAATAAAATTTTCCAATTTAATAGATTAAACTGGAATTGAATGGAATCCGATTTAATAATCGAGGTAAACTTCTGTAAAGGAAGACCGTTAATATAAATGGAATTTAAAAGGCTTTGTTGTTGTTCCATTTATATTACTAGTATGATACAGAAATTTATATCAATTATATATTGATAGGTTTTCCGTGAAGATTCCATATTGAATGGAAGATGATTTAGGTTTATCGCGAACAGTGTCTTAAATGACTTTGGTTCTTTAACCTAGTTAAAGATAGGATTAATTCCCTAAAGTTGGATAATCATTAAGTAATGATTTTTGGTATTAAAACTGAAATAGAGTTTAAAAAAATCTTTAATTAGATTGAAATAAGAATAAGATGATTAAATTTATTGAATTCATGAAATGATCAAGAATAGAGTATCACCAGTTTTGCTCCAGTCTATAGTTAAATCTTTAATTAGATTTGAAATGTGAAATGGTAATTAATATTACCGATAACACAGAGAGTGTTAGATATGGAGTACTACCAGTTTTTTTCCATGGGATGAATAGGTTGGGTTTGGATTAATAAAATGAATGATTACTTCGGTAAGGCTCGATAATCCCGACTAGTCTTATATAAACCTTAATTGGTTTGAAATTGTAAAAAGATATTATAAAATCCTTTGAAATGATATCCAAAGGAAGATTAAACAAGATGTTTAAAAGATTTTATCTTTGATAAAATTAACGGGAACCTTTCCCAAATGGTACGGATATTTGAATAAAGGAATATTCTGGATTGGAATGAGATGTGTGTGTATTATCTTTATTTATCACCTGATTATAAAGATGCGCTAGTTATTTGGAAAGATCGGGTTTAACCCATTCTGAGTAACTGTTTCGACGATTGAAAGTCGAAGATATTGAAGACGGAGCAATACCGACAATCTTCACATCGAATGGATGCTACTGATGCCCTTAATCGGAGTTGCTGCCTTGAAGGGGTTATAGTGGTAGTTGTCCGGGCGTACTTGTTGATTGTTCAGATATGCAAGGACCTCTCTCCTGTATTAGACATATGGGACGAGGAAGAAGGTGCCTCACGTTTCGTTCAGACCCAGAACGGACTTATATATGGATTGTGTGTCTAACATTGGACTTCATTATGCGATGATTGATTTCTATTAAATATATATATATCTGTTTGGTGGCGGAGAATTTATTCTTCGCTTAACACCCTTCTCTTAGACGTTCGAGCTTGGAGGTTATATATATTGATAGACACCAGTCGTATGGCTTGGATTGTCAATGTGGCATGCTAAGATGCAATGATTAAGGCTTTTTGTTGAAAAGCAGAGTCTTGTGGATGATGATCAAAGCACTGCTTTAATTAGCATAGCTTTGTGTTGTAGCGTTAATTCGTGAGCCTCACAGTTCGATATTAGTCAAAAAGGGATCGTGACTGCTGGGAGAATGTGACATTCCTTTCTAGCTAGAAGTTGTGTCATGGTATGGAGCCCAGACATTTTTACTTATGTGGATGATGGAATGTGGCGCCTAGAATATTGGGTCTTATGGCTCAGATATATATATATTTCCGATTGGACCGGGAAACGTGTGTTCAGGAGTAACTAATCCTCAAATGTAAGGGAGGACCGGCCCTGAAGATCCAAGGGTTCATTGTGGGGGATCCTGAGGAATTTTCTAGAGTGTCTCGAATCAGAAGGAGCCATCAGCCTTGACTCATGATGAAATCAAATTTCCAATACGTGACTTTTAGTTTTAGTTGTAAACCTATATGGCGACATGATATATGGTACCCATGCCATCTATGATTGATACATTTATATTTGAAGTTGATTTCTTCACTATGCACTTATAGTATTATCAAATGATTTGTTTTAAAACGTACCAAGCATGTTTGGCTATTATAAGGTAAAACTCTATCTTCCGGCTTGCATTGTATTATATCATGGGACCTGAGTCTTATAGTAGCTTCATTTTTCGAAAGCATACGGTGTTTATAAATTGTTTTATGGTATTCTTGGGAGGAAACTCGTTTCGTGTTATAGGGCGTGGTCCCTTGATTTACCCCCACTTTAAAAATCTAGTTTAATAACTGTTTTAGTTCTCACACCAGTCCCATGACTGACTCGGAGTTTATTGTTTTAACCTAAACTCTGGGTGCCCCTATTTTCCACACGAGCAGCTAGTAGTTTTGGTTTTCCAGATTTCTATTTCACATGATCCTGGTTTACAGCTGGAGCTATATTCGAGAAGTTTTGTATCCGTGTATTATTTTCAGTTGTGCTAGTTGTTGTATTTTCCACTACGCTTTGTATTTATACATTTTACTTCCGCTACTAAGTATTTTAAATCCCTGATATTTTACGTGGTGTAATATTATTTATTTATACTCTGATATTCTTGTACTCTAATGTAAATTGTTGTAATGGCAATGAAATGTTCTACTGTTTGTGTTCCGACCTTTCGTGTTCTCAACACAATCCGGCCTTTCCCGTACGGGAAAGTTTGGGTCGTTTCAGTTTGGTATCAGGGCTTTTGTTTACAAAGCTCGAGAACAAGGCAAGTTAGAACCGAACGAAAAAATTCATCAGAGATAGGATTAGTAATATCCAATAAGAATGACTCGTTAGAGATTGGGTTAGTAATACCCTAGAATGAGTTCGAAGAGTATAATTTACAATAAAAACAAATTTAGTTTTGAAATTTAAATCTTATTATTCGTATTTGATTCTTTTATTTTAAATTAATTTTGGACAATCGAGTATTAGTAGATTTTGCATTTACGCCTATCTAGCGTATTTTTGAAGCCTCAAATGTAATAACCCGGAAAATCTGAGCCAGTTTGAAATTTTTATTTTAGCAATTTTAATGAATTTTGAATATTTATAATAGATTATTTTAAATAATAACGACGAGAAATTTATTTTCAATAGAATTCGAACGAATATATTTATATAGTTCGTCGTTAGAATATAAATATTTATTTTAAATTATAAAAGGAATTGAAAATGGCGCGGAAGTTCGATAATTCGATTTCAAACTTCAAATGAATGTGCAGGATTCAAAATAAACCGGAATTCAGCGAAACAAAAAATAATAGAATCTAATTGAGAATATCTTTCCAACGAATCCCAAAAACCAAAATTTCATAGTGGGAATCAAAAGTTATGGCCAAATGAATTTCAGAATAGTCGTTATGGAATTCTGGCCCTTAAAAATGGAAATTTTACAAACGACCTATGATTTTGATGAAACCACTTTTGTTGGATCTGTGATGTCTAGTTATTGCTAGATTCCAATTTTCGTAATTTCTCGAATCAATATGTGAGCGTGGTAAAGGAAACCGCGTTTGACTAGTTTCAGTTGATTTCAATTGACTGGAAAATGACCATTTTCCAAACGGTCTCAGAATTCGAAGAAACTAGTTTTGTTAGGACCGTATCGTCAATACGAAGTTAGAAAATATTTTTCGGGAATTTTTAGAGTCCATATGTGGCCCCGGTAAATTAAAATGCACGTTCAAATTCAATATACGGAGTTAAATGTTGATTTTGACGAAAACTGATCGAAAGGGTCGAACCAGCCTACGATACATATCCCATTGCGTTCGGAATGGGGGTAATTAGCTACAGTCGATAGTCGGCGGGTTCGATTTCGAGGTCGAAAGCAAAAGTTGCTTTTTTGAAATTAAATAATTAAATAAATAATATAATAAAATTCCCCCTTTCATCCCCTTTAACCTCTCAGCGCCCCCCCCCCCCCCGGGTTAGCTCATTTTTTTCGAATCAAATAAAAAAAAGAGAAAGAAAGTCCCCCCAGGCGATTTCCATGCCACCAAGAACGCCGCCCCCTCCGTCGATCTGCGTCTGCACCTCCTTCGTAGCCTCACCCCCACCCTCGATTCTCTCTCCCCTTCTCAAAACCGTCCGCACCCCCCCCCCCCCACGTCGAGACCCCCAAATCAACGCAGCCGCCACCAGCTCGCCTTGATCCCGGCCGCCATTGACGGTCTGCGTCCCCCCCCCCCGGAACGCAGCCGACTCCAAGCCCTCCGGTGTGAGATAACAGTGAAGAACAATAAGTCTTTTGCTTTTATTTATTTTATTTTATTTCATTTAGACTTTAATATTTAACTTATTCAGTATTGTTTTAAAAATTAGAATAGTTTTAAAATCTGAGATTTGTGATATATATAATGTTTGAAATATATATATATATATAATGTTAGAGTATATATAATGTTTGAAGTATATATAATGTATGGTAAATATAAAGGTTCGATTTTGAATGAGTATAGAGGTTCGACTTTGAATGAGTATAAAGGTTCGATTTTGAATGAGTATAAAGGTTCGATTTTGAGTGAATATAAAGGTTTGGTTTTTATTTGATAAAAGGATTTTTATATAGAAAGAATAAAAATATGATTTTTATAATATAGAAGGAGTAAAAATATAATTTTTATAATATAGAAAGAGTAAAAATATAATTTTTATAATATAGAAAGGTTAAAAATATAATTTTTATACTAGTGGCATATTAAAAATATGATCTTTATACAATAGAAGATATAAAAATACTATTTTTATATAAGTTGTGTATTGAAAATAGAATTTCTATATAATAGAGAATATAAAAATATTATCCTTATATATGTAGCGAAATAAAAATCTGATTTTTATTATATATATAGTGAAGTAAAAATGAGATTTTTATAGCGATGAAATAAAAATTCGATCTTTACATAAGAAGCAGAAATATAAAAATATAATTTTTATATAGAATAAGCGTTGTAAAAATATATATGAATTCGAAATAAAAATGGAATTTTTATTTATTGAAATGAAGAAATAAAAATATGATTTTTACTTGAACAACGTGAAAAGAAATGAGATGGAACTGCATTGGAATTTCAAAGGAATCCAGACAGTTCAGAAGTTCAACAGCAAAGTACGGCGGAGTGGAACCCTTAGTGAGAACTTCTCACCTTTAAATTTCTTTTTCTAGTTAATAATATATACTAGGATGTAGACGGTGTTTAGTAGCACCCGACACTCATCGTCCACAGACCATGAACGGCTTGTATGCTTGTTGGTTTGATTTTGATGTGTAGTTGATTATGTAATGTGATGTGAAATGAAATAAAATATTTATATATTTAAAAATATTTTATAGTTAAAAATAGAATTTTTAACGTATATATGAAATGAAATAGATTAATATAAACAAATCGAACGATTTGTTTATACACACATTTGACTGATATTGATTGGGACGATAAATTTTACACATCGCCCAACTGCACAAATAAAATCTGTGTTTGATTGTTTGAAAACCCCACACGGGTATTGGGATGATATATGACATACACTAGTCCCAATAATTAGTTGTATGTCGATCGATTGATTGACAGACTGGTGTAAGCGTTAAATATTTATATTTGATGCTTATACAGTGTAGAACGCACTCTGGATGATGGTTGATTATTTATCGTTGTTATTTTATACATGTGTTGTAGAAAATTCATATAATTAACATTATATGGTAATTGATTGGGCCTCATTCCAGTTTTGAAATAGAAATATTTGAAAAAGAAATATTTGAAATAGAAATATTTGAAAAAGAAATATTTGAAATAGAATATTTTGAAATAGAAATATTTGAAAAAGAAATATTTGAAATAGAAATATTTGAAAATAGAAATATATAAGGCTGTGTTGATTAGATTTGCGTCATTTTGACATGAACGATATTTATATCGATTTTATTCAAATTGAAATGAATATTGAAGTGAATTGAAATTCGAATTAAATTGAAGTGAATTGAAATTCGAATTAAATTGAATTGATTTGAAATTCAAAATAAATTGAAATGATTTGAAATTCGAATAGAATTGAAATTCGAATTAAATTGAAATAGAAATGAAATCGTTTTGAATTGAATTTAAACAAATGGAAATTGAATTGAAATCGATTAAAATTGAAATCGATTTGAAATGAAATTAAAACGAATTTATATTGAAAATTCAATCTTAATTTGAAAGGGAAGTTGAAACCGTTTTGAAAACGAATTTAAAACGATTTATAAAATACATTTTGAAAGGAAATCGACGAAATATATACAATATGTATATATTATATATATAATGGCCTGAATAGAACGCGCCGCGCCGTGGCAGTTCGCAAATTTCGACCATTGACTTCGAATGTATATTGCGGGAGATCCGACCATCGGATTCTCCTAAAACCGGAACCGTTGGGTTCGTATCGAAAAGAGATTTTTAATGAATATTAGAGATTTGAAATCTAACAGCTGGATTTGGAATTATGTCCAAATCAAATTTGGAAAAGGTCGCTGTAAGTGCAGTTCGATGGCTGTTGATGGAAATCGACTGTACGGGCCTTGATAAAATTTTTAAAAATATCAGTAATTTGTGTAAAATCATAAGAAATGATTTGTGAAGAATTGGGATGAAAAACTCCGTATTTGAAAAGATAAAAATAGAT
This sequence comes from Allium sativum, assembly GCA_030737875.1. NCBI lineage: Eukaryota > Viridiplantae > Streptophyta > Magnoliopsida > Asparagales > Amaryllidaceae > Allium > Allium sativum. Next base: position 201,402,997 of record CM060926.1, on the reverse strand, counting down.
TTTTATCGAAATGAACTAATTTTGAACTAGAATAATAATTTATTTTTAATATAAATAAATTGAATTTGAAAAGGGTTTTAAAAGTAACCAGAATTTCCAATAATTGAATTGGAATGGATTTGAATCAAAATTGTCTTTGTAATATTTCGATGTTGGATTTCGTGATTATACAGATGTTGTTATGGAAATTTGATAGATATACATATCGTTATTTCCAATACGATATTTGTTGGTCGTAGAATTTGATATTGAATATAAGCCGATATAATTTCTATTCAGAGCCTTCTATTTAATATCAAATGTGGTTTGGGTTTGTCGTGAATGGTGTCTTCATTAACACTGTTCTTAAACCCAGTTGAGAAAAAGATTAAATCTTTTGTTTAGATTTAATGAAGTGTACCAATTAAATAATATTTAATTGTAATTGAATTGGTATTGATTTTTGGGTTTATCGTGAACAGTGTTTTAAATAACACTTGTTCTTTAACCCGACAATTAGTGGAATGTGATTTTGGGTTTATCGTGAACCGTGTTTCAAATGACACTGATTCTTTAACCCAGTTAATGATTAAAACTAAGTGGAGTTTTAATGAATCTTTAATTAGATTGAAAAGATCGAGAAGGGAGTATCACCAGTTTTGCTCCAGGCGATAGTTAAATCTTTAATTAGATTTGAACGTGAAATGGTAATTGAATTTACCGATAACACCGTGGTGTTAAATATGAAGTATTACCAGTTTTACTTCATGGGATGAATAGGTTAGGATTGGGAAATAAAATAAATGATTACTTCAGTGTGGTTCGCTAATCCCGACTAGTTGAAACGATATTCAAAGGAAGATTAAAGAATAAATTTAAAGGATTTATCTTTGATAAAATTAATGGGAACTTTTCCCTAAGGACGTGAAATTTAGAAACTAACTGTCGGTTAGCTAAGCAGAATGGTTTTCTTTATATTGATCTGATGTTGGTTTCGGCCTTCGGGGTTAATATTAGGGGAATTATTCTCTTGATTAATTTACGGTTAGTGACTGATGAATTGGAATGAGGCATATGTTGTGTTTGTGTAACACTTGTTTATTATATACGCGAGTTATTCGGAAAGACCAGGTTTATCCCATTCTGAATAACTGATACGATGATAAGTCGAAGATGAAGACGGTGGTTGAAGACCGAAGGTCTACACGTCGTTTGGGTGGTTACTGATGATCTTGATTGGGCTGTACGCCCAAGAAGATGGAAACAGTTAGTGATCGTCTAGACGTATTTGGAGATCGATGGATATGCGGGGTACTAGGTGCCTCCGGTTTCGTTCAGACCCAGAACGAACTTGTAAATGCACTGTGTGTCTGACATTGGATTTTAGTCTGTGTGATTGATTTCTATTAAATATATATCTGTTTGGCGGCGGAAAATTTATTCTCTTGCTTAACGCCCTTCTCTGAGACGTACGAGCTCAGGGGTTATATATTGATGGATATCAATCGCATGGAGTGAATTGGCTGTGTGGCATGCCTAAGTGGCAAATGATCAAGACTCATGTTGAAAAGCAAAGTCTTGTGGTTGATGATCAAAGCACGGCCCTGGTGGCATCTCTTTTTGTAGCGTGAATTCGCGAGCCTCACACCCCGGTTGTGAACCAGAAACGGGAGAGGACCTCAGGGAGGACTTGCGTTTCTTTCTAGTTAGAAGTGGCGTCAGTGATTTTACACGCCCTGACGAGTTTGACCTATGTGGTTGTTGCTGTTGCGAGGCGCCTCGGACATATCGGTGACTATGTGAAGCCGATGGAGTCATTCGTTGGCTCATTTACGCCCCAAAGGTCGGGGAAACGCAGTGTTCAGGATTTAAGTTTAATCCACATCGGTGGACCGGACCTGTCGCTCCAAGGGTCGATGCGCTCTGACCCTGAGGCTCGGGCTAGAGAGTCTCGAAGACGGTGAGGACGATCCCTAGCCTCAGTTCATAGATGGAAATCCAATTTCCAAATACGTGATTTTGCGGTTTTAATTGTAGAACTTGTATGGCGACATGATATATGGTACACATGTCATCTATGATTGATACTTAAGATTTAAAGTTGTTTTATACACTATAAACTTATTATAGTATCAAATGACTTGTTTTAAAATGTATCAAGTGTGCTTTGGCTATTATAAGGGAAAACCCTATCCTCCGGCTTGCGTTGCACTGTGTGATGGGACATGGATCTTATAATAGCTTCATTGTTCTTTATTTAGCATTACGCTGTTGTTTTATACACTGGTATTCTTGGAAGGAAACCCGTTCCGCGTTAGCGGCGTGGTCCCTTGATTTACCGAACTTTAAAATAAAGAATTATAACTGTTTTAGTTCTCACACCAGTCCCATGACTGACCTGGAGTTTATTGTTTTAACCTAAACTCTGGGTGCCCTTATTTTGACATGGGCAGCTAGTAGTTTTGGTTTTGCAGATTTATAATTTGATTTGGACATAAATCAAAATCTACATGACGAAATCCTGATTTTTCTCTTCCACTAGAAAGATATACTCCACCAGCTCCACACGTTTCTTGTTTCACAGAAATCCGGCTTAAAACGAACCCTGTATATTCAGTTGAAGTTCACAGGATCCTGGTTTACAGCTGGAACGATACTCGGAAAGCTTTGTATCCGCGTATTACTTCTAGTTGTGTATTGTATTATTTTCCGCTGCTATGTAATGTATTGTAATCTATGATATTTATCGAATGTATTTTATTCATTCATACTCTGTATATTCTTGTATTCTGATGGAATTGTTGTAATATACAATGAAATGTTCTTCCGTCTGCGTTCTGTTGTGGTTTGTTCTCGAAGTATCCGCTCTTTCCTTCACCAGGGAAGTTACGGGTTTTCACAGTTGGTATCAGAGCTTTGGTTTACAAAGCTTAGAGAACAAGACACATTAGAACCAAATGAAAGAATTCATCAGAGATTGGATTAGTAATATCCAATGGGAATGACTCGTTAGAGATGGGATCAGTAGTATCCTAGAACGAGTGTGAAGAGTATATTTTTGAAAAATAAAAAGAAAACCAATTTTGTTTTGAAAATTTAAATCAATTATACGTATTTGATTATTTATTTATATTGATTTGGACAATCAAGTATATAGAGATTTTAATATACGTCTGATCCACTTGTATTGAAGCCTCTAATATATTTGATAGATATAGAATTACACTCTAGTCGCCCGGAGATGATTCTGATGATTGATGCATCATCATCAGAGTTGATGTTCGAGTGTCGAAGGTGTGATATCTATATATTTCCATTAACTGGTGTGAGAACCAAAGCTAGATAGGGCCTATTGTTGTGATTTGGCATCAAAAATGTGATTTTTGACTATATATCAAAGTTATGAATTTGAAATGAAAATCAACTAAATGATTGATGGTTGTGTTGTTTGATTAATGTTTGACTAATTAAACGTTGAACCTATAACCAAATTGAATCAAATAGTGGATTGTATTGAAAATTTATCGCATATGCATGCATATACATGTACTTACAATGAACAGGTCATAGCAAGGAGGCTAGAGCAGAAGAATAAAATTGTTTGCCCGACAAATAGGTACACGTTTATTGTATTTCTTGAGTTTTGGGTGATTTTATGAGCCGATTGGCTTTTTCTTTTTCTTTTGGGTTGAAGAAGGCCATGGGATGCTATATGAAATATCCCGAAGTCCCCGGTGCAGGGGAGGTTATGGCGAAATTTTTCGAAAATTTAGGGTGTTAGCCAAATTTTTGAAAAATTTGAAAAGTTCTTAGAAACTGAAAAGTTGAAGAACTTAAGCCGTAGTGAAAATACTAGAAGTTGAGTTGATTTGTAAAACAACTTTCGGCTTCGTTCCTTTTCGAGGACGAAAAGTTTTAAGTGGGGGAGATTGTAATAACCCGGAAAATCTGAGCCAGTTTGAAATTTTTATTTTGGCAATTGTAATGAATTTTGAATATTTAAAATAGATTATTTTAAATAATAACGACAACAAATTTATTTTCAATAGAATTCGAACGAATATATTTATATAGTTCGTCGTTAGAATATAAATATTTATTTTAAATTATAAAAGGAATTGAAAATGGAGCGGTAGTTCGATAATTCGATTTCAAACTTCAAATGAATGTACAGGATTTGAAATAAACCGGAATTTAGCGAAACCAAAAATAATAGAATCTAATTGAGAATATCTTCCCAACGAATCCGAAAAATCAAAATTTCATAGCGGGAATCAAAAGTTATGGCCAAATGAATTTTCAGAATAGTCGCTATGGAATTCTGGCCCTTAAAAATGGAAATTTTACAAACGACCTTGGATTTCGACGAAACCACTTTTGTTGGATCCGTGATATCTAGTTGTTATTAGATTCCAATTTTCGTAATTTTTCGAATCAATATGTGAGCGTGGCAAAGGAAACCGCGTTTGACCAGTTTTAGTTGATTTTAATCGACTGGAAAATGGCCATTTTTCAAACGGTCTCAGAATTCCACGAAACTAGTTTTGTTAGGACCGTATCGTCAATACGATGTTAGAAAATATTTTTCGGGAATTTTTAGAGTCCATATGTGGCCCCGGTAAATTGAAATGCGCATTCAAATTCAATATATGGAGTTATATGTTGATTTTGACGAAAACTGATCGAAACGGTCGAACCAGCCTACGATACATATCCCATTGCGTTCGGAATGGGGGTAATTAGCTACAATCGACAGTCGGTGGGTTTGATTTCGAGGTCGAAAGCAAAAGTTGCTTTTTGAAATTAAATAATTAAATAAATAATAAAATAAAATTCCCCCTTTCATCCCCTTTAACCTCTCAGCCCCCCCCCCCCACCCCCCCGTTAACTCATTTTTTCAAATCAAATAAAAAAAGAGAAAGAAAGGAAATTCGCGCCCCCCTAGGCGATTTCCATGCCACCAAGAACGCCGCCCCCTCCGTCGATCTGCGTCCGCACCCCCTCCGCAGCCTCACCCCCCCTCGATTCTCTCTCCCCTTCTCAAAACCGTCCGCACCCCCCCACGTCGAGACCCCCAAATCAACGCAGCCGCCACCACCTCGCCTAGATCCCGTCCGCCACTGACGGTCAGCGTCCCCCCTGGAACGCAACCGACTCCAAGCCCTCCGGTTTGAGATAACAGTGAAGAACAGTTTTGCCTTTATTTATTTTATTTTATTTCATTTAGACTTTAATATTTAACTTATTCAGCATTGTTTTAAAAATTAGAATAGTTTTAAAATCTGAGATTTGTGATATATAATGTTTGAAATATATATATATAATGTTAGAGTATATATAATGTTTGAAGTATATATAATGTATGGTAAATATAAAGGTTCGATTTTGAATGAGTATAAAGGTTCGATTTTGAATGTGTATAAAGGTTCGATTTTGAATGAGTATAAAGGTTCGATTTTGAGTGAATATAAAGGTTTTGTTTTTATTTGATAAAAGGATTTTTATATAGAAAAAAAATATGATTTTTATAATATAGAAGGAGTAAAAATATAATTTTTATAATATAGAAAGAGTAAAAATATAATTTTTATAATATAGAAAGGTTAAAAATATAATTTTTATACTAGTGGCATATTAAAAATATGATCTTTATACAATAGAAGATATAAAAATACTATTTTTATATAAGTAGTGTATTGAAAATAGAATTTCTATATAATAGAGAATATAAAAATATTATCTTTATATATGTAGCGAAATACAAATCTGATTTTTATTATATATATAGTGAGGTAAAAATGACATTTTTATAGCGATGAAATAAAAATTCGATCTTTATACAAGAAGCAGAAATATAAAAATATAATTTTTATATAGAATAAGCGTTGTAAAAATATATATGAATTCGAAATAAAAATGGAATTTTTATTTATTGAAATGAAGAAATAAAAATATGATTTTTACTTGAACAGCGTGAAAATATATGAGATGGAACTGCATTGGAATTTCAAAGGAATCCAAACAGTTCAGAAGTTCAACAGCAAAGCACGGCGGAGTGGAACCCTCAGTGAGAACTTCTCACCTTTAAATTTCTTTTTCTAGTTAATAATATATACTAGGATGCAGACGGTGTTTAGTAGCACCCGACACCCGTCGTCCACAGACCATGGACGGCTTGTATGCTTGTTGGTTTGATTTTGATGTGTAGTTGATTATGTAATGTGATGTGAAATGAAATAAAATATTTATATAGTTAAAAATATTATATAGTTAAAAATAGAATTTTTAACGTATATATGAAATGAAATAGATTAGTATAAACAAATCGAACGATTTGTTTATACACACATTTGACTGATATTGATTGGGACGATAAATTTTACACATCGTCCAACTACACAAATAAAATCAGTGTTTGATTGTTTGAAAACCCCACACGGGTATTGGGATGATATATGACATACACTAGTCCCAATAATTAGCTGTATGTCGATCGATTGATTGACAGACTGCTATAAGCGTTAAATATTTATATTTGATGCTTATACAGTGTAGAACGCACTCTGGATGATGGTTGATTATTTATCGTTGTTATTTTATACATGTGTTGTAGAAAATCCATATAATTAACATTATATGGTAATTGATTGGGCCTCATTCCAGTTTTGAAATAGAAATATTTGAAATAGAAATATTTGAAAAAGAAATATTTGAAATAGAAAATTTTGAAATAGAAATATTTGAAAAAGAAATATTTGAAATAGAAATATTTGAAAATAGAAATATATAAGGCCGTGTTGATTAGATTTGCGCCATTTTGACGTGAACGATATTTATATCGATTTTATACAAATTGAAATGAATATTGAAGTGAATTGAAATTCGAATTAAATTGAAGTTAATTGAAATTCGAATTAAATTGAATTGATTTGAAATTCAAAATAAATTGAAATGATTTGAAATTCGAATAGAATTGAAATTCGAATTAAATTGAAATAGAAATGAAGTCGTTTTTAATTGAATTTAAACGAAGTGAAATTGAATTGAAATCGATTCAAATTGAAATCGATTTGAAATGAAACTAAAACGAATTTATATTGAAAAATTCAATCATAATTTGAATTTGAAAGGGAAGTTGAAACCGTTTTGAAAACGAATTTAAAACGATTTATAAAATACGTTTTGATAGGAAATCGACGAAATATATATAATAAATATATTATATATATAATGGCCTGAATAGAACGCGTCGCGCCGTGGCAGTTCGCGAATTTCGACCATTGACTTCGAATGGATATTGCGGGAGATCCGACCGTCGGATTCTCCTAAAACCAGAACCGTTGGGTTCGTATCGAAAAGAGCTTTCTAATGAATATTAGAGATTTGAAATCTAACGGTTGGATTTGGAATTATGTCTAAATCAAATTTGGAAAAGGTCGCTGTAAGTGCAGTTCGATGGCCGTTGATGGAAATCGACTGTACGGGCCTTGATAAAATTATTAAAAATATCAATAATTTGTGTAAAATCATAAGAAATGATTTGTGAAGAATTGGGATGAAAAACTCTGTATTTGAAAAGATAAAAATAGATTTTTATCGAAATGAACTAGTTTTGAACTAGAATAATAATTTATTTTTAAAATAAATAAATTGAATTTGAAAAGGGTTTTAAAAGTAACCAGAATTTCCAATAATTGAATTGGAATGGATTTGAATCGAAATTGTCTTTAGAATATATCGATGTTGGATTTCGTGATTATACAGATGTTGTTATGGAAATTTGAAAGATATACATATACATATCGTTATTTCCAATACGATATTTGTTGGTCATAAAATTTGATATTGAATATAAGCCGATATATTTTCTCTTCAGAGCCCTGTATTTAAAATCAAATGTGATTTGGGTTTGTCGTGAATGGTGTCTTCATTAACACTGTTCTTAAACCCAGTTGAGAAAAAGATTAAATCTTTTGTTTAGATTTAATGAAGTGTACCAATTAAATTATATTTAATTGGAATTGAATTGGTATTGATTTTTGGGTTTATCGTGAACAGGTATTTAAATAACTTTTGTTCTTTAACCCGACAATTAATGGAACGTGATTCTGGGTTTATCGTGAACCGTGTTTCAAATGACACTGATTCTTTAACCCAGTTAAAGATTAAAACTAAGTGGAGTTTTAATGAATCTTTAATTAGATTGAAAAGATCGAGAAGGGAGTATCACCAGTTTTGCTCTAGGCGATAGTTAAATCTTTAATTAGATTTGAACGTGAAATGGTAATTGAATTTACCGATAACACCGTGGTGTTAGATATGAATTATTACCAGTTTTACTTCATGGGATGAATAGGTTGGGATTGGGAAATAAAATAAATGATTACTTCGGTGTTGTTCGCTAATCCCGACTAGTTGAATCGATATTCAAAGGAAGATTAAAGAATAAATTTAAAGGATTTATCTTTGATAAAATTAATGGGAACTTTTCCCTAAGGATGTGAAATTTAGAAACTAACTGTCGGTTAGCTAAGCAGAATGGTTTTCTGGATATTGATCTGATGTTGGTTTAGGCCTACGGGGTTAATATTAGGGGAATTATTCTCTTTATTAATTTACGGTTAGTGACTAATGAATTGGAATAAGGCGTATGTTGTGTTTGTGTAACACTTGTTTATTATATACGCAAGTTATTCGGAAAGACCGGGTTTATCCCATTCTGGATAACTGATACGACGATAAGTCGAAGATGAAGACGGTGGTCGAAGACCGGAGGTCTTCACGTCGTTTTGGTAGTTACTGATGATCTTGATTGGGTTGTACACCCAAGAAGATGGAAACAGTTAGTGATCGTCCAGACGTACTTGGAGATCGATGGATATGCGGGGTACTAGGTGCCTCCGGTTTCGTTCAGACCCAGAACAAACTTGTGAATGGACTGTGTGTCTGACATTTGATTTTAATCTGTGTGATTGATTTCTATTAAATATATATCTGTTTGGCGGAGAATTTATTCTCTTGCTTAACGCCCTTCTCTGAGACGTACGAGCTCAGGGGTTATATATTGATGGATATCAATCGCATGGAGTGAATTGCCTGTGTGGCATGCCTAAGTGGAAAATGATCAAGGCTCCTGTTGAAAAGCAAAGTCTTGTGGTTGATGATCAAAGCACGGCCTTGGTGTCATCGCTTTGTGTAGCGTGAATTCCCGAGCCTCACACCCCGGTTGTGAACCAGAAACGGGAGAGGACCTCAGGGAGGACATGCGTTTCTTTCTAGTTAGAAGTGGCGTCAGTGGTTTTACACGCCCTGACGAGTTTGACTTATGTGGTTGTTGCTGTTGCGAGGCGCCTCGGAAATTTCGGTGACTATGTGAAGCCGATGGAGTCATTCGTTGGCTCATTTACGCCCCAAAGGGCGGGGAAACGCAGTGTTTAGGATTTAAGTTTAATCCACATCGGTGGACCGGCCCTGTCGCTCAAAGGGTCGATGCGCTCTGACCCTGAGGCTCGGGCTAGAGAGTCTCGAAGACGGTGAGGATGATCCCTAGCCTCAGTTCACAGATGGAAATCCAATTTCCAAATACGTGATTTTGCAGTTTTAATTGTAGAACTAGTATGGCGACATGATATATGGTACCCATGTCGTCTATGATTGATACTTATGATTTGAAGTTGTTTTATACACTATAAACTTATTATAGTATCAAATGACTTGTTTTAAAACGTATCAAGCATGCTTTGGCTATTATAAGGGAAAACCCTGTCCTCCGGCTTGCGTTGCATTGTGTGATGGGACCTGGGTCTTATATTAGCTTCACTGTTCTTTATATAGCATTGCGCTATTGTTTTATGCACTGGTATTCTTGGGAGGAAACCCGTTCCACATTAACGGCGTGGTCCCTTGATTTACCGAACTTTAAAATAAAGAATTATAACTGTTTTAGTTCTCACACCAGTCCCATGACTGACCTGGAGTTTATTGTTTTGACATAAACTCTGGGTGCCCTTATTTTGACACGGGCAGCTAGTTGTTTTGGTTTTACAGATTTATATTCACAGGATCCTGGATTACAGCTGGAACGATACTCGGAAAGCTTTGTATCCGCGTATTACTTCTAGTTGTGTATTGTATTATTTTCCGCTGCTATGTAATGTATTGTAATCTCTGATATTTATCGAATGTATTTTATTCATTCATACTCTGTATATTCTTGTATTCTGATTGAATTATTGTACAATGAAATGTTCTTCCGTTTGCGTTCCGTTGTGGTTTGTTCTCGAAGTATCCGCTCTTTCCTTCACCGGGGAAGTTACGGGTTTTCACATCAAATATACTAGATAGATATAGAATCACACTCTAGTCGCCCGGAGATGATCCTGGTGATTAATCGATTATCATCAGCATTTATGTTCGAGTTTCGAAAGTGGGGTATCTATATATTTCCAATGGACTGGAGTGAGAACCAAAATTTAGTAGGGTTTATTATTGTGATTTGGCATTGAAATTGCAATTTTAAGTATATATAAAAGTTATCCGTTTGGAAATTTATTCAACAAATAGATTATTGGATGTGATGTGTGATTATTAGTATAGCTTATAAAAATATTGGAATAACAAATCCAATAAGAGAATGATAGGTAATTTTTTAGCCAAATCGAATCAATTATTTAACCGAATTGAAAATTGATTGGAATAGCATACATGTACATATATATGTGTGAGCTGGTCATAGCATGGAAGCTAAGAAGAGGAATAAAATTGTATGTCCGACAAATATGTACATATTTACTGTATTTATTGGGTTTTGATGATTTTATGAGCCGATTGGCTTTTTCTTTTTCTTTTGATTAATGAGGGCCCAATGAGGCAAGTTGCGGTTTTTCCGATGAGCCCGTACAAAGAAGGCTATGGCGAAAGTTTTCGAAAATTTAAGGCGTTAGCCAAATTTTTGAGAAATTAGAAAGTTCTTAGAAATTGAAAAGTTGAAGAACTCAAGCCAAAATGAAAGTTGAAGAACTCAAGCCAGAATGAAAGTTGAGTTGGTTATTTAAACAACTTTCAGCTCCGTTCCTTTTCGAGGACGAAAAGATTTTCAAGTGGGGGAGATTGTAATAACCCGGAATTTTGGAACCAATTTAAATTTTTTATTTTAAGTATTTTAATTGATTTTGAATATTTGAAATGATTTATTTTAAATAATAACGACTAGAAATTTATTTTAATCAAAGTTAGAATTTATGAATTTATAATTTATATATAACGAGCTTGAAATGGCGCGGTAGGTTGAAAATTCGATTTTAAACTTTGAATTAATATACATGATTCAATATTAATAAGAATTGGATAAAACCAGAAACGTTAGGATCGAATTAATCATATCTTTCTAACAAATGTAAGAAACTGAGATTTCAGTTTATAAATGATAAGTTATGACCAGTTTAAAATTTGGAACAGTCGCTATGGAATTTATATATTTTTTAATTAATATGAAAGCCCTTAAAATAGATATTTTACAAACGACCTCCGAATTCGACGAAACCACTTTTGTTAGATCCGCAATGTCAAATTATTGTCAGGTTTTAATTTTCATAATTTTTGGATTTAATATGCGAGCATGGCAAATTTAAATGTGTTTTGAATTTCAATTTAAATTTAATCGACTTGAAAAAGGCTATTTTTCAAACGGTCTCCATATTCGACGAAACTAGTTTTGTTAGGACCATATCGTCAAAACATAGCTAGATTTATTTTTCATTAATTTTTGGAGTCAATAAGTGGCCCCGATAAATTTAAATATATGTTGAAATCAATATTGAACGTTATATTGATTTATATTTTAATTTAAAGGAAAACTGATCGAAACAGTCGAATTGGCTTACGAAACATATTCCATTGTGTCTGAAATTGGGGTATTTATTTAAGGACGACAGTCGTTGGGTTTGATTTGGAGTTCGGAACGAGTTATATTGGAATTTAATTGAATTAAATATTAAACAAATAATATAAAAGGATTTTTAAAACCCTAATTTTCTAAAAATCTGATTCGCTGGAATAATAGCGTCGTCGTCTCTCGGCGAAATGCGGATATTGCTCGATTTTAAATCCCTTTCGATCTCTCAAGATAATCAATGAAATTCGAAAATTCCAAAAGAAAATTTGAAGAGTTTCTTGAGGGCCTTGAATCTAGACCGGTTTGATGATCTCTGGTGGAGTATTGGGATCGGAATTTGGGCTTAAAGAGAATGCCATCGAGCTCTATTTCTGCCACCATACGACGATCGAGTTCGCCTGAACTCCTGGGGTTGGCACGCATGCGACGACGGTCCTCGGGGTGGCATCTGATCATCAGCAGGTGGAGCGACGAGGCTGAAAATTCAAGACCTAGTTTTGAAGCTCAGTTCGACGTCAACCTGGAGAAGTTTAAAGAAAAGGTAACGTTTTATTTCGTTACTAATTTAATTAATTACACATTTAACTATCGAACGCGTTAAAATCCATATCTATTCCATACGAGGTCGGAATCGCGAAAAACTAGATCTGTTGCGATCGTGGGGACGAGAGCTTCACGACAAGACTAACTGGGTCCAATTTGGAGCTTGTTTGAATTTGTGAAAAATTCAAACCCGAACGGTACCAGAATCGCCAGTTAAAGAATGACGTAGTGGAAACCAAAGTGAGAACTCCTTCTCACTCAAACTATTTTACAGTTAAATATATCCTAGGTTGTAGACAGGGCTTAGTAGCTCCACACACTAGTTTTTGTACAAACCATGGATGATTAGTGTGATATGATTGAGACTGTGATTCTGAAATGTTTGATACAATAGAAAAATAGTTATAAAATTATTGGGATGAATAAAATGGACAAAATATTCTTTTATATATATTGAAAAGTGAAAATTGTCTAGTTAGAAAAATAATTCAAACCGAATTAAAATTTGTTAAATTTATTAACAAATAATTTATTGTTTAGCTAGATAAATAATTCAGACCGAGTTAGAACTTGTTAAATTTATAAACTGTAATTTATTTAAATTGATTGTTGTTGGTTGGAAACCCCACACGGGTCATGGGATGATATTGTTTTACTTAGCTCCCTAGTATGTTGTTCACATGTTAATCGACCGATTAACAGACGAGATAGGCATCAGAAAATTATCTGAAGCTTATATAAAAATAAAATGCACACTGGATGTCATATTGGATGTTGATAGTTATTTAGAACTATCGCTGGATGTTTACGATGCATGTAATCCATATAAATTTAATTTATATGGATATTGGTTGTGATTTTATTCCAATCCGAAATAAATACGAATATTTTTATAAAATAATATTCAATGAAGTTTATAGCTGATTTTGATAGTTGGGTAGAAATCGCTATTTTGATTCGAACGGATTTTATATCGATTTATTCATTTTTAAAATGAATATTGAAAAATTGGATTTCAAAATATTACATTTTGAAAATATTATCGTTCTGAAATGATAAGAGGTTTAATTTATATTGGTAACGAAAGTGAAATCGTTTTAAAATGAATTGATTAACGTTTTATAAAATACGTTTTAAATGGAAATCGAAAATATATATTACATATATATTTAAATGGTTTGAATAGAACGCTCAGCGCCGCGACCGTTTGCGAATTTCAACCATTGACTTTGAATGGACGTAACAAGAGATCCGACCGTCGGATTCTCCTAAAATCGGAACCGTTGGGTTCATATCGGAAAGAGCTTTCCAATGAATATAAGTGATTTGAAATCTAATGGTTGGATTTTTAAATATGTCCAAATCAGTTTTGGAAAAGGTCGCTATGGATGCAGTTCGATGACCGTATATGGAAATCGACCGAAATGACGATTTTAATATTATAAAAAAATATGGAAAAATTGTGTAAATCATAATAAATGATTTAGAAAGATTTTTTGATGAAAAACTCCATATTTTAAAAGATAAACGATATTTTTATCAGAATGAACTAATTATTAACTAAAATGATAATCCAATATTTTTAAATAAATAAATTGGACTTGAGAATGATTTTTGAGATAACCAGGAATTTCCAATGAATAAATCGGAATGGATTTGAATGGAAATAATCTTCGAAATATTTCAATACTGGATTCCGTGATTATACAGATATGGTTATGGGAATTTGAAAGATACATATATCTTTATTCCCAATACGATAACACGGTGCTTAAACCCAGTTGAAAAAGGAATGAATCTTTTAATTAAGATTAATGAAGTTTTCCAATTAATACCTATAAATTAGATTTAAAATGGAAGTTGATTTTGGGTTGATCGTGAACAATGTTCTAAAAGACATTTGTTTTTAAAACCCAATTAACAGTGAAGATATGGTTTGGAATTTATAAATCTTTTTATTAAGATTTAATGGAGATTTTCCAAAATAAAGTTTTCCAATTTAATAGGTTTAATTGGAATTGAATGGAATTCAATTTAATAATCGAGATAAACTTCTGTAAAGGAAGACCGTTAATATATATGGAATTTAAAAGGCTTTGCCGTTATTCCATTTATATTACTAGTCTGATACAGAAATTTATATTAATTATATATTGATCGGTTTTCCGTGAAGATTCCATATTGAATGGAAGATGATTTGGGTTTATCGTGAACTGTGTTTTAAACGACATTGGTTCTTTAACCCGGTTAAAGACAAGATTAATTCCCTATAGTTGAATAGTCATTAAGTAATGATTTTTGATATTAAAACTGACATAGATTTTTAATGAATCTTTAATTAGATTGAAATAAGAATAAGATTAGCATGGCCCCTGTGCAAGGATGACACGCACGAATCGAGAAATAAGAATAAGATGATTAAATTTATCGAATTCATGAAACGATCGAGAATGGAGTATCACTTGTGTTGCTCCAGTCGATAGTTAAATCTTTAATTAGATTTAAACGTGAAATGGTAATTAATATTATCGATAACATAGAGGGTGCTAGATATGGAGTATTACCAGTTTTGCTCCATGGGATGAATAGGTTGGGTCTGGATTAATAAAATGAATGATTACTTCGGTAAGGCTCGATAATCCCGACTAGTCTTATATAAACCTTAATTGGTTTGAAATTGTAAAAAGATATTATAAAATCCTTTGAAATGATATCCAAAGAAAGATTAAGCAAGATGTTTAAAAGATTTAGTCTTTGATAAAATTAACGGGAACCTTTCCCAAATGATATGAATATTTGAATAAAAGAATATTCTGGATTGGAATGAGATATGTGTATACTATCTTTATTTATCTCCTGATTATAAAGATGCGCCAGTTATTTGGAAAGTTCGGGTTTAACCCATTCTGAGTAACTGTTTCGACGATTGAAAGTCGAAGATATTGAAGATGGTGCAAGACCAACAATCTTCATATAGAATGGATGCTACTAATGCCCTTGATCGGAGTTGCTGCCTTGAAAGGGTTATATTAGTAGTTGTCCGGACATACTTGTTGATTGTTCGGATATGCGAGGACCGCTCACCTGTATTGGACATGTCGGACAAGGAATAAGGTGCCTCCGGTTTCATTCAGACCTAGAACGGACTTATATATGGATTGTGCGTCTGACATTGGATATCATTCTATGATGATTGATTTCTATTAAATATATATATCTGTTTGGTGGCGGAGAATTTATTCTTTGCTTAACACCCTTCTCTTAGACGTACGAGCTTGGAGGTTATATATATTGATAGACACCAGCCGTAAGGCGTGGATTGTCAATGTGGCATGCTAAGATGCAATGATTAAGGCTTTTATTGAAAATCAGAGTCTTGTGGATGATGATCAAAGCACCTCTTTAATTAGCATAGCTTTGTGTTGTAGCGTTAATTCGCGAGCCTCACACCTCGGTATGATTCAAAAACGGGACTGTGAATGCAGGGAGAAATGGCGTTTCTTTCTAGCTAGAGGTGGTGTCATGGTATGGAGCCCAGATATTTTTACTTATGTGAATGATGGAATGAGGCGCCTCGGATATTGGGTCTTATGGTTCAGAGATATAGGTCTGATAGGACCGGGAAACATGTATTTAGGAGTAACTAATCCTCAAATGTAAGGGAGGACTGGCCCTTGAGATCCAAGGGTTCACTGCGGGGGATCCTGAGGCATTTACTAGAGTGGCTCGAATCGGAAGGAGCCATCCCTAACCTTGACTCATGATGGAATCCAATTTCCAATATGCGGCTTTCGGTTTTAGTTGTAAACCTATATGGCGACATGATATATGGTACCCATGCCGTCTATGATTGATACATTTATATTCGAAGTTGATTTCTTCACTATGCACTTATAGT
Organism: Allium sativum; assembly: GCA_030737875.1. Lineage (NCBI taxonomy): Eukaryota > Viridiplantae > Streptophyta > Magnoliopsida > Asparagales > Amaryllidaceae > Allium > Allium sativum. The sequence continues at coordinate 201,386,684 of CM060926.1, read as the reverse complement.
ATTACCAAATGATTTGTTTTAAAATGTACCAAGCATGTTTGGTTATTATAAGGTAAAACTTTATCCTCCGGCTTGCGTTGCATTGTGTGATGGGACCTAAGTCTTATAATAGCTTCATTTTTCGAAAAGCACTGCGTTGTTTATAAACTGTTTTATGGTATTCTTGGGAGGAAACCCATTCCGTGTTATACGGCGTGGTCCCTTGATTTACCCCACTTTAAAAATCAAGTTTAATATTTGTTTAGTTCTCACACCAGTCCCATGACTGACTCAGAGTTGTATTTCACAGGTTCCTGGTTTACATCTTGAGCTATATACGGTAAGCTTTGTACCCGTGTGTTGTTTTCAGTTGTGCTAGTTGTTGTATTTTCCACTACGCTTTGTATTTATACATTTTATTTCCACTTCTATGTATTTTAAATCCCTGATATTTTCCATGGTGTAATATTATTCATTTATACTCTGATATTCTTGTACTCTGATGTAAATTATTGTAATGCCAATGAAATGTTCTACTGTTTGTGTTTCGATGTGTCGTGTTCTCAACTCAATCCGGGCTTTCCCATACGGGGAAGTTTGGGTCGTTTCAATGCAAGTCATCCAGGAACAGGATGAACCGAAGGCACCCTCCTACCGAATCCTAGGAATCACCCAACGAATCAGTAGCGAGAAGTCCTTGCAATCCATAGATTCCAACCACTATAAAACCACAGTTTATCTCGGGGCGCGAACCGAGATTATAAGTAGTCCTTCCGTTTTATGAAGATCTATGGTCTTCAATGCTCCATCTTTCTTCCCTGCAAGTTAGTTTCATACGCAACGATGATTCAAAGTGGTTTTGGGTCCAGTTCCCATCTTGGTCTCTTCGAAACAACACGTCAAAAGGTCCAATAAAATATCTCATTGACAGTTTGGTGTTTTAACTATAAATATAAGATAGTACGTGTTAATCCGTAAAAATCCACACACACATCGATTAAAGGATTCCAAGCGAGCACCTCTCATCTCGACCGAGTACAATATTGCTCGAAGCATATAGGTAAACACACGAAGTAAGATCCAAGCATCAAGCCCAAGGTAGAGCGATCATCCGGTACGACCGACCACAACAATACAATACACCTCAGAAAGTGCAAACAAGTAAGGATGAGGACCACATACTTTGGGAGCTCGCGCATAACAGCCAGGAAATGCTTGATCCAAATACGAAAGCCCGATCATACATGTATCAAAAACCAGAAGAGAGAATCATGCGCACACATGAAGACCGCCCGCTAACTGCAATACCATTCGTGCAATATTCAAATCTATAGAGCAGTCACATGCCAGCCTCCTTAGCAGAGCGCTTTAACACCTTAAAACCACGAAGATCTTCGCCCGCCCGCTCAGGACAGGCACAACCTCATTGCGGCATGACGGCTGATCGCTCCAGCAGATCATCATTAATAGATCGCATACCCTCTCATCAATCAATGGAAACAGCCATAACAAAAGAGCTTCGAACTGAGGAAGTCAGACACGAGCTGATCAAAGCGCTCGCTCCGTAGACTCGCTCGTCCACCAACTACAACTTTAGACAGCTGGCAACACCTAGCCAATGGCACATCAGTAATTAATGGAACGAGCAGCCTCGTACCATTGGCCTATAAATACACAAGGACCATCAACCAGAAGGGGATCCAGTCTTTCGAAATCATGAAGTGCTGCTAAATTCCATCCTCAACTAAATCTGGCCATGGCGTCAAGCTCAGCTTTGAAACAATAAAGACACTCTTCTCTTCAATCATCCATCCATCTTGTTCCTCTTCAGACTATACCATTCTCATGTATAATTCCTAGATTGAAATATATAAATGAGGGTATATTGAGTGACTAGTGAGATAAATGAAAGAGAGAACTGTTGTACTCTGTAATCCTGATTATCTGAATTGAAATCGCCATCATAGTGGATATAGGCCTAATTAACGGCCGAACCACTATAAATCTCGTCTCTATTTGCTTTGTCTGTATTTTTTCGCTTTCTGGTTACTTATTAAATGCGGCTTCATAATCTCCTTACCGAATCGGTGAAGTAAAATCTTAGTACCTTGGATGTTTGTGCCATTTTTAGTGTAAACATTTTGGCGCCCATTGTGGGGCCGTATTCATAATTCTCTTTCGTAATTTAGTAATCTAGAAGCCTTTTTATCGTTAAGAATTTTCTCTCTTGAAGCCATGGTTGGATCAAAGAAAGGCAGTAAATCTGCTAAGGTTACTACGATTAATGAGGATGATAATGCTCTTAAGACTACACCTCATGTTCTGAATCGAGAGGCAGGGGAAACCCCTAGGCCGTCGATAACACGAGATGAAATGAATGAAGTTGTAACTAGCTTAAGCGAAAGGATGGATAATGCAACGAAGATGATAATGGAAAGATTCGACGTCCTGACTAATTCTCAAGCCAATTTGTTACCGACAAACACTGTGGTCGATACCGGTGACAAAGGAGACCCATCAGCCTCAGACTTTGGACGACCGCACCATCTTGTGGGGGACAAGGGAGGGGCCGACGTTGAGGATCCTAAAACCATATCCCCATAGCGTAAAGAAGAACACTCGACTCGGATTGTTGCAAGTCCAACCAAAGTAGCATCTCTCAACCGAGAAACTAGGCGCCAAGTCTCATACTGTGATAGCACCGATAAACACATCAGGGCTGATCCCGATGAGCAAATAGGTGACGAGAGACACATCGCAGACATGATCTGGCGAGTAATGAAAGAAAATGCGACCTGAGAAAATGAGGAGAAGGAATAGGAGTTTTCCCCCAACAAAAACCCATTCACGAAGGAAATCCGACAAGCGAGATTCCCGAAGAAATTCATACCACCAACAATCACACCCTACAGTGGAGTCGGTGATCCAACCGTCTTCCTGTTTAAGTACGACCAGCACATGAATGGAGCAAGAGCCACCGATGGAATCAAGTGCTTATACTTTCCTGTGTGTCTAGAAGGCGTGGCCTCACTGTGGTTCACTCGACTTCCACCTAAATGCATCGATCAGTTCGCCGATTCGGCAAGATGATTTCAGGAATAATTCCGGTTGTAGACCACGAAAGCGAGGGATGTAATGTCTCTCAGCGAAATGGAGCAGATGCCCGGAGAAACCATCAAAGCTTTTCTTACATGCTTCCAGGCTGAAGCAGCAGAGGTTATTGAACCGGAGCCTTGGTACTCGCTGGCAGCCCTGAAAGGGGCTATCGATAAAAAATCAAAATTTGGGAAATGGATCAAGATGAAGAAACCAAAGACTCTGAAAAAGTTTTACAAAAAAAGCTGAGGAATACATGAGCGTGGAAAATGAAGCCCCGATGCTCAGAAGGCTACCGGAAGCATCGTCGTCGGAGAAGGAAAAAGCAGTAAGTCAGGGGTTGAGCAGAAGGATGGCATTGGACAGAAGAGGGGAAGCTATGAGCGGGATAGCAAAGCCTATAGGAAGACGCGGTTATATAAACCGTCTGAGCTAACCCTCCTAAATGAAACTACAGAAGGAATCTACCTAGCCGCAAAGGACTCGGGCGCCTTTCCCCAAATGAAGCCGCAAAAGGTGACCGAACAGCAAGCCAACTACGGAAAGTTCTGCCGATTTCATAACCAACCAAGGCATAGCACCAATGAATGCCGGCATCTGAAAAGTTTGATCGAAGAACTCATCAGAAAAAATGGACTCCAACAATATGTGAAAAAACCCCAGAAAACCCCAGCTGTTCAAGGGCGTAACAACCCGACTAGCCAGCCTAATTCGAATAACGACACCAGAATATCAGCCGATTCGAGATCAGTGATCAATATGATATTTGGAGGGCCCCACCCAGCTGGGAACAGCTGGGCAGACATGGAAAGGTATGCTGACGAACTAAACGACGTCACAGAAAAGGAAAGATGCATGGTTCTGAACAACGAACCCCCGACAAAGATGCTCAGAACTTTGAACGAAGACATGATATTCAAAAATAAAGACGCAGAAGGATCGATTACACCAACAGTCGATGCCATGGTAATCACCATTGGTCTCGGACCTGTGGTGGTAAAAAGGGTTCTGGTGGACACTAGGGCATCAGTTAATGTGATCTTCATCAACACTTTCCAAAAGATGAATCTATCTATGGCGAAAGTTCGCGCGTACCCGAATAAGATTCACGGTTTCACAAGCCACCTACGCAACCCATCAGGATGATAGATCTATCTGTAGAACTGGCAGATGGGGAGCGCAGGGATTCCATGGTACGTACTTTTGTCCTGATAGATGAGTTTTCATCCTATAATGCATTCCTTGGGAGACCGACCCTTTCAGGATTCAAGGTTGCATTAGCCCCGTGGTGCTTGACTATGAAGTTTCCAACCGAGAAAGGAATTGCAGTGATCAAGGGTGACCAGATTGCCGCAAGAGACTGCTATGTGGCAGAGCTGATGGAGGCCAAGAAAAGGGACTCAGGAAAGGATGCGGAGGCTCCTCCCCGCATCCAGAACCCCCCCTTTATAGCAACTAAAGAAAGGTCCCTGCACTGGCGAGCACAATGGAGTACAGAAGGAGATCGATCCTAGAGAAGCCAGTTCAGAGGATGAAAGGGCGACAATGGACGAGGACACGATTCCTGTAGCCGTAAACCCGAAGGACTCAAACCGCGTGCTAAATATAGGGTCTCGGCTAAGCCCCGAGTTGAAGAATCGACTGATTGCCTTTCTAAGAGAGAACCTAGATGTATTTGCATGGAGCGATTCTGATATGTGCGGCATATCTCCAGACATTGCGGTCCATAAATTAAACATTGACCCACGCGTCCCAACTGTCAAGCGAAAAAGGAGAACTCAGGGAATGGAGAGATCACGCGCTTTAAAAGAAGAAATCGATAGGCTAATGGAAAATGGTTTATTAGAGACTCTACCTATCCAAAATGGGTATCTAACCCGGTGCTTGTGAAGAAGTCAAATGGTAAGTGGCGGGTCTGCGTTGACTATTCAGATTTAAATAAGGCCTGTCCGAAAAATAATTTCCCTCTTCCCAGAATCGACCAATTGGTAGATTCTACAACTGGCCATGAATTGCTATCTTTCATGGATGCGTATTACGGATATAACCAAATTATGATGTATGGTCCAGACCAAGATGACACCGGTTTCATTACCGATCTCGGTTTGTACTGTTATAAGGTGATGCCGTTTGGCCTGAAAAACGCTGGGGCAACTTATCAACGACTGGTGAACGCAATGTTCAAAAAACAAATTGGTAGGACAATGGAATTCTATGTCGACGACATGCTAGTCAAGTCAAAAAAAGCAATAGACCATATAGAAGACTTAGCCCAAATGTTCAATATCCTACGTCTGTACGGTGTCGGTTCGGGCAAGTTCCTTGGGTACATGGTCAACGCTAGGGGTATAGAAGCTAATCCGACCAAGATCTCAGCCTTAAGAAAAATGCGAGCACCAGGAACCAAGAAAGAACTCCAGTGTCTGAACAGGAAAACCACTGCCTTAAATCGCTTTATATCCAGAGCAGCAGACAGATGTCTACCGTTCTTCAACGCCCTCAGAAAAGGGAAGAAGGAAATACAGTGGACTCACGAGTGTTAGAAAGCTTTCGAGGAACTGGTCCGACATCTGGCAACTCCACCCATGTTATCAAAGCCTAACGATGGGGAGGACTTATTTCTATACCTGGCAGTTTCTGCCCACGCCCTAAGTGAAGCACTGATCAGAGAAGATTTGAAGATACAAAAGCCGGTCTTTTGCATCAGTAAGAGACTATCCGGAGCGGAGCCCAGTTATCCAAAACTTGAAAAGCTTGCTTACTGTTTGCTCATTGCGTCGAAGAAGCTTCGCCCTTACTTCCAAGCTCATCCCATTAAGGTCCTCACCGATCAACCTTTGAGACAGGTTTTGTCCCGACCAGAAACCTCCGGGAGGTTATTGAAATGGAATATAGAGCTTAGTCAATACGATATCACATATCATCCCCGAAGAGCAATCAACGGACAAACGCTTGCCCATTTTATCGCGGAATTCACCGACCGGGGGGAGGTACAGGAGGAAGATGATAGCGAAGCTTGTACCCAATGGAAGTTATTCGTTGATGGGGCATCGAACGACCGTTGTTCTGGGTAGGGGTAGTTCTCGAGACCCCCGAGGGAAAATCCCTATGCTACGCGTTGAGGCTAGAGTTCCCAGCAACCAATAATGAAGCCGAGTACGAAGCCCTGATTGCGGGAATAAAGCTAGCAAAGGCACTACAAATTAAAGTTATACAAATCTTCAGTGACTCTCAGCTCGTAGTATGCCAAGTTCTGGGAGAATTCCAAGCTAAAATGGTCAACCTACCGGATTACCTTTCTAAAGCCCTGGAGTTATTGGATCCTTCGAACACTATACCATATCCCATATTCCTAGAAATGAAAACGCTAAAGCTGATTCACTGGCTAAATATGCAAGCATGAGGGACGCACAACAGCTGGGATTGGTTCCGATGGAAATCCTTTCTAGCTCGAGTACGAAGCAGATTGAAGTGGATCAGGTCATGGAAGCGACTGACGAGTCAACATCGTGGATGGCACCAATAATGTAATATCTTACGGCCGGAACACTCCCAGCTGAAGCTAAACTCCGAAGAAAGATTTTATGAAAGGCTCCTGTATACCTTATTCAGGATGGACAACTATACAGACGGGGATTCTCTAAACCCTTGCTTCGTTGTGTCACAAAAGAGGAGACTAGGGCAATCATGGTGGAATTACATGAGGGGGAATGCGGAGGACATACCAGCGGATAGACATTGGCTAAAAAAATCCTACGATACGGCTACTTCTGGCCAGACATCAACAAAGACTCCTCAGCCTACACTAAAAGGTGTGACCGGTGCCAAAGATTTGCCAAAATCCCAAGATTGTCATCCACGACTATAACCCATATGGTCAGTCCGTGGCCGTTTGCTATCTAGGGCATCTACCTTATAGGAGCCCTTCCTACTGCCAAATCCAGTATTAAATATGCGATCATCGCCGTTGATTATTTCACAAAATGGGCTGAAGCCGAACCCTTGGCCACAATCACATCGAAAAAAGTTATCAATTTCGTCTTGAAAAACATCATATTCAGGTTCGGGGTGCCACAGAAGATAATCACGGACAACGGGACCCATTTTGAAAGTGAAGAATTTCGAGGTTTTTGTGCCAAATACCAAATCCAAAAAAGCTTCTCAGCAGTCGCTCACCCACAGGCAAACGGTCAGGTGGAAGCAGTAAGTAAAATCATCAAGACCACTATTAAGAAATGGCTGCAGAAGGCTAAAGGAGCTTGGGTAGACGAGCTCCCGCTAGCATTATGGGCGTATGGCACCACACACAAAACCGCCACAGGACACACTCCTTTCTCCTTATCTTATGGTTCAGAAGCTATGATACCAGTAGAACTAGAAGTTCCCACGCATAGAAGAATACATTTTCACCATCAAGAAAATGAAAGGATACAGCTCGAAGCCCTCGATCAACTTGAAGAAAGGAGAAAAGAGGCGGAACTCAGAGTAGCCGCACACCAAAGAAGGGTGGCCAGGAACTTCAATTCGAAAGTCAAACACAGAACTTTTGAAATTGGGGACCTTGTTCTAAAAAAGATAATGACAGGAACTGGGGTTTTCGGACCCAACTGGGAAGGACCTTATATTATAAGTCAGAAGCTCCAGGACGGTACTTTTAAGTTGACCACCACAGATCGGGACCAGATCCCACGAGCGTGGAACAGCGAGCATATATGTTGTTACTTCTTATAACATGCCATTCAAACATATAGAAATTGTTGTAAAGATTTTCAAGAGAACTTCACATCTACACGATGTGTATGAAGTGAACGAACAGGAAATTCTAATTACATGTACAAGTTGCTTGTTCATAAGCTCCTACTAAAGGTTGATTTCCTTATAAAGGTAAGCGAACGACCAGGGAACACCAACTCAAGGGATTCCGACTTTCATCAAGAAGCACTGGATCTCCGAATGCTGGACCAACAAGAAGATTGGTACCAGACTAAAAAGAACAATGCTGGAGCAAAAGTGGCTCACAAACAAAAGTCCCATGGTTAAAAAAAATGCCAAGCCCACCAAAGAAACACCTTCTTAGGTGCAGGATACAGTTTCTCCGACTTAAAAAAAGGGACAAAGAAAAAAAAATCCCAAGGAGGGGGACCCGTATCTATTTCCTTGGGCAAGGCGCCAAAGTCGGAAAGACCGACGTGTCCCGTAACGGAAAAAATGCCAGTCCCCAGGGGTACCTTCTTAGGTAAGGGACATGGGGAAGGATTAAAACATGCTGGAAGGACCAGCACAAAAGCAGAAATCCTAGCCGAAAGGAGGTATCCATCTTGTTCTTTGCTGTTAACCAAGTCAAGTAGAGCCAAGATTGGATTACAAATTGGAGCCTAAGTCCTCCCAAGGGGCACGCATAAAAATGCATCACGAAAATACCCCAAACAGATAAACAGGATATCAAATAAGAAATCTAAAAAAAATCCACCAATCAAAACAAAAAAGGATAATCCCAGCCTAATAGAGCTGCAATAAGCCCTACCGTAATGCGATATTAATGTACGAACGCCCCATGATACGACGAAAACGCGAAAACGCAGCACAAACTTCTTTATATAAAATATATTGATAAAGCAGGTCAAGCAGTCGTTCACCAAAGTCACAGAAATGTCAGAAGCCCAACACAAGTCACACCAACAGTAGAGTATCAGGGGAGGGGACCGACACCCACTTATACATACCGGTCATTCAAATCCAAAATACAAAATAGCCAAAGGAGAAAAAATTACAGGTTCCTAACCTTCCTCGGCCGACCTACCTTTCTCTTGACATGGGCAGAACAAGACAGAGACTCACCAGCATGGTCAAGGACCGTAGATTCCACATCCCCAGGAGCAAAAGAAGCAACCACCTTGTCCTTAGACCTTAAAGCACGAATCGACTTCGCTTTGTCACTCTCCAAAACAGAAATACGCTCAAGGTTAACCTTGTGAAGCCTCTGAAGATTGCAGGCCAGCGTGTGCCAAACATTCATCCGCTTCACGGAATGATTCCTCAATGAGTCCATCTGCTTCTCAAATTGATTCACAGCGGTTTCAAGATGAGCTACCATTTGGTCCTTTGCAGCGGTTATATCATAAGAGAAATTGTGAGAATCAGCAAACGAAATATCCGCGGTTGAAGGAACTCCTTGTAAGCTCCACCCCTGGAATCGTTTGGCGAGCCTAGGACAACATGGCCCAGGAACATGGCGCAGCCTGTCAATAATGGTCCGAAGTTCTACGAAAGAAGGGCCGGAGGGAGAATTTACAGATGGCTGCTCAACGGATTGAATCTCATCCAGAGAGATACCCAAATCAACAAAGGGTTCCTTCTGACGCCTTTCTAGAGATGGAGCCATCCTGCGAATAAAGCAAAGAATGACTATAAAGGCCAGGAAGAAGGGAACAAAGAATAAGAACCAACTTGGGTATGCAGAATTTATTTTCTCTTCTTCCTGATTTAGGATTTCCACTAAAGAGAAATGAGAACAAAAACCAAACAAGGAATAAATAAGAAGGGAAGACTAGAAGACATTCAGAGGAATCTTTGCCACGTCAGCCTATTAATCTAGTACTGAAACAAATGTCCTATCGAATTTCAGTTGGCTTGCTCACTTCCCCATAAAGTAACCCTTTACAATAATGACAAGATAAGTCCAAGCGTCTCGCTCAAGGTATATCCATCAATGAATCCTCCAAGCGATGTGCGATCAAATGTATCGAAGCCAGTGATCCTCTATTAAAAGGGACCACAAACTTCGAGGGGCAAGTGTTAATCCCTAAAAATCCACACACACATCGATTAAAGGATTCCAAGCGAGCACCTCTCGTCTCGACTTGAGTACAATACCGCCCCAAGCATATAGGTAAACACACGAAGTAAGATCCAAACATCAAGCCCAAGGCAGAGCGATCATCCGGTACGACCGACCACAACAATACAATACACCTCAGAAAGTGCGAACAAGTAAGGATGAGGACAACATACTTTGGGAGCTCGCGCATAACGGCCAAGAAGTGCTCGATCCAAATACGAAAGCCTGATCATACATGTATCAAAAACCAGAAGTGAGAATCATGCACACACATGAAGACCGCCCGCTGACTGCAACACCATTCACTCAATATTCAAATCTATAGAGCAGTCGCATGCCAGCCTCCTTAGCAGAGCGCTTTAGCACCTTAAAAACCACGAAGATCTTCACCCGCCCGCTCAGGAAAGGCACAACCTCATCGCGGCATGACGGCCGATCGCTCCAGTAGATCATCATTAATAGATCGCATACCCGCTCATCAATCAATGGAAACATCCATAACAAAAGAGCTTCGAACTGAGGAAGTCAGACATGAGCAGATCAAGGCGCTCGCTCAGTAGAGTCGCTCGTCCACCAACTACAACTTTAGACAGCTGGCAACAGCTAGCCAATGGAACATTAGTAATTAATCGAACGAGCAACCTCGTACCAGTGGCCTATATATACACAAGGACCATCAACCAGAAGGGGATCCAATCTTTCGAAATCACGAAGTTCTGCTAAATTCCATCCTCAACTAAATCTAGCCACGGCGTCAAACTCAGCTTTGAAACAATAAAGACACTCTTCTCTTCAATCATCCATCCATCTTCTTCCTCTTCAAACTATACCATTCTCATGTATAATTCCTAGATTGAAATATATAAATGAGGGTATATTGAGTGACTAGTGAGACGAATGAAAGAGAGAACTGTTGTACTTTGTAATCCTGATTATCTGAACGGAAATCGCCATCATAGTGGATGTAGGCCTAATTAACGGCCGAACCACTCTAAATCTCATCTCTATTTTCTTTATCTGTATTTTTTCGCTTTCTGGTTACTTATTAAACGCGGCTTCATAATCTCCTTACCGAATTGGTGAAGTACAGTCTTAGTACCTTGGATATTAGTGCCATTTTTGTTGTAAACAGTACGGTCAAGTATATTGGCAACTCGGGTCTTTTTACTTGAATTCATTATTAAAACTATTTCATTGATCCTTAGAAATCGATTTCGTATTCTTATTTCAAATATCATTGTTTTCATTACATTGAAAACAATAACATATCTTTATTTACCAAACTCCACTCATTACCTCATTTCGAAACATCACTATTTATATTCACCAAATCCTTTTCAATTCCTTTGCCTTAGAAAAATATTTTATGTTCTAAATTCGGAGGTATAAATAAATACACTCTTCAAAATTGGGTTGAACGATTTAAAATATACCTCCTTACTTTAAAGCTTACTGTTTTCTCATTTACATTCAAAATCTTGCAAACTACACTGTCACATTCTCTTATAGAAATATTAAACAATTTAAACACCTTTACCGTTCCAAACAAATATCATCCCACGATAATAGTGAAGTCGTTCAAGTTGGGGTATTTTAATTACCTCTCAGACCTTGACCGACAACGTTCTTATCTCAGAGTAGATAAAAGTTTGAAACACAAAACCAACCATTCTCATTTCCATTTCCTATTAAATTTTAAATATGGTTTTATAAACCATTTTTCTTTCATTCAAAAACCCACTTCATATTCAAATTCCTTTTACTTAATTTGTTAATTAAGTAAATCATTTACTAACTCCTTCCTAGAAATCTTTTTATACAACTACATTAATAACTTAGTTTATATTCTAATAATCAATCTACTGATACTTTACCTAAAATCATTTATCTTATTATAAAACCAAATTTGTATTCTATTACTAAATGCATTACCAGAATTCCTTATACCGATCCATTATTCAATCTCTTTTGAAATTTCCATTTCATTTATATTCATTTTACTTAACTAGGAAAAATCTTATTAAAATCTTCATATTAGCTTACTAATCTTTTTATAAACTTCCGTATATAACTTGGATTTTATTATCCAATCTCTTACGAAAATCTTTTTCTGATTTCCTTGCTTATACTTTATTCACTTATTAAGTAATACTGATTAAAACGGCATAATAGCTTCACATTCTGGTTTACATTATTCCTAACACCATTCAATTTAGTTTCATTTCAAAATTCGATTACTTATTAACTTACTTACATTTAGAAAGTTAATTACTTTCATTATTATTAATTAAAATAATAACGAAACCCGTTATTGACTGATGAAGTAAAATAGTTTATGTTATCTATAAGATTGGTTAATCACTTCATTAAATAATATAAATGATTATCAGTACAAAAATCTTTTAATTTCGTTAAATAAAAAGATAATTAATATTCAAGAAATTTCATTAAATTGAAAGAAATATTCGTTAAGTAATTCCCATTAGATTAACCAAAGATCGATCAACCTAATTATCAATTTTAATCAAACAGTTGACTTCCTCAACTTAAATATCAGTTATTTGTTAACTGGTTTCAATTTACCCTTACCCTTAGATTAAAATAATTGAAATATCGCTTAACTGTTTTACTTAAATAGTTATTTTCAAAACAATAACCCGTAAGTTAAATTCAAGCTTCTACATTTATAAAACTCATTAGAATGTTTAAATTGTTGTACATAACATTATATAATTATTTTTGGAAAAACCATTTATAAATATCAACTTTCTTTTAAACTTCTATTTTAGATAAAATAAAATTTAAAACTTTACTTTAGTTATATAAATAAATTTTATAACTTAAAATATATTGGTTCGCTCAACGGAAACGTCTCAAAACAGGGTTTTAAATCATTTGCTGCCAATAACTTAATCGTTACTGTTTATTGATTAAAACATAACAATCTTTGATTATAAGTTCAACGATTAACATACATTAAACTATCAACATCCAAACAGGTTATATAATCGCTTGGGGGTTAAATAATTCATATGTGAAAGATATAAACAATCAATGACATACAATTTATTTGAGGAATCCGGTCGGATCCCTCCAACCTGTTCTTCCCTGCATCACATATCATATTATAATTTATAACAACATGTGAAACAATAATTTAAGATAAAACATCCAATAGACATAAATGTAATGTCAACAATCATTGAACAAATCAATAAGCATCCAAAGGCATCCAAACATCCAATTATATATTATTATTGGTGAACTATAATTATATGAATTTTACACATGATAGCAGTCCAGAAAAGTGTGAGAATTAACTCACCATTTATTTTGATGGTCGATTGTCGCATCGTTTCATACATTTCTAAACAAGCATTTAAAAATATACGAAATTCCATTAGTTTCTGAATCTCGTACACGTAGTGCTCGTCGCCACGATTCCAACGAATCATGTTTCGCGTAATTCTGATATCGTATGGAAAAGATACACCTAAATTAAGTTTATATATTAATCGATTCTCTAATTAAACTAATTATAGATTAATTAACAATTAAGAAATAATTACCTTAACTAATTTTCCATGTCATTAGGTGGATAACGTGTTTTTGCATTCCTAGTAATTACGAGCCCGATCTTCATCTTCCTCCAGGCCATCGCGTGAACTCCATGCCTTTCTTCTATCGCCGACGACACCTGGAGCCACCAGGGATGACTTCGAACCCCGTGCCAGAATCGCCACTCCACCACGAACCACCACGCCAAGCCTCGGGACCCCATGCCTCCCCGTTCACCCAAAATCTCGAGATGATCGTGAAACGCCTTAACGACAATTTCTCCGATCACCGACCTCGTCAGACCCCGCCACCACCTGGAATCGAGGCGGCTCCCGTCACTCTCAACTTCACCTTCAGGAAAATCCACCCAGTTCGCCACCGTTGATGCGCAATCGGTCAAGATCCGATCAAACTGCCAAAAACCATACGACTCCGATCAACCTGCTATAACTTCCTCCTCCGGTTGTTTCAGACAAATTGACAACAGGAAAGATGTCGACCAGCCTTCCCTCTTCAACTCTTCTTCAGATCCCAAGTCCTAATTCTTCACCAATCTCCTCCAAAATGCAAAACTCTGAAACTTAACATCCCCATTTAACTTCTCTTCATGACCACCAGACATCACTGAACGTCACCAAATTTTAACTAGGAGTAGACATTACCGGGATCTCCAACTTTCCTGTTGGGGACAACTTCTGATTCTCAAACAATTGGGTGGAATAAATTATTTAGTGTATGTGGACTTATTTGCAAAACTGAATATGGATTAACGGGTTTGAGATTGTGAGGCTGAAGCGAACGTCTATATATAGATAATCTAAATGTTATTTTATTACGATGTGACTAGCGATATTTTTTTTCCGTGCCTATCGCCATTTCTAAATGTTGTTTATTTGTTCCTGTGCTCATGTACAAACTCCATTCGCAATGAAAATGGACGTCATTGTATAATTTGATATTACGGTCCTAATGAAACTTGTTTCATCGAATTTCGTGCCTGCTCGCTTAAATGGCGCTCGTTCGTGTCCAAACGATCGATTTATTTGTATTTTATTTTGCTGCACTCACAGAATAACTCAAATTGGCGCGAAACTTTGAATTTAGCAATAATTAGTCATTACAGTCATAATAAAATTTGTTTCGCTGAAAACAGAGGTCGTTTGAATAAAAGCCCTTTTTAAATGTCCGATTTAAATTAAAATAAATTAATTCAAAAATACCTCAATATAATAATAACAAAATATTACATTTGGCCATAGTCGATCATAATTTCATGTACTTTCAATATAAAATATTCTGGGATTGGGTTCCAAGCTAAAACGATATTAAAAATATTTTAAACCCCTTTTATTTTATATAATTAAACATTATAATTTATTAATGAATTCAATAGCGTATATTTGAAAATTTGATTTTGTAACGAGTCGGGTTTTTCCCGGCCTTAATCGATCGCAAAATCGACCAAAATCGTTCAAATCCCGCCAACTTTAACTTTGGGAATACAACAACATCAGAACAATAACAGCAGACTTTTATAACATCAATAATAAATGTTACATTAGAGTACAGAATATCAGAGTACATTGGCTAATAATTACAGCGGAAGATAAATTACAATATTATAATACATTGCAGCGGAAATAAAATAACTAAGGCAGAGGATGACTTCCAATGTTTTGGACACAGCTTTAAGCTTCAATCCAAGATCCTGCTAAAGAGATAAACCTGTAGACAATTGCTCGACTGCCCGTGTAGAAAGAGGGCACCCGAGTTTGCAAAAAGGTGGAAACAAACAACGGGTCAGTCGTGGGACTGGTGTGAGAATTCTTAACTAATTAATCACTATTAATAGGACAAATCCAAAGACCACGCCGCTAACGCGGAACGGGTTTTATTCCAATGGATTGCCGTGCGTAACTTAAAGTAAATCGTAAAACAACGCAATGCTTTTTAGAAAAATGAAATCACCATAAAACTCAGGTCCCATCACACAATGCAACGCACACCAGAGGATAGAGTTTTACCTTATGGTGATTAAACATGCTTGATACGTTAAAAACGAATTTGATATTATTATTAGTGTGTATATGTTTTAAAAACAATTTCAATCATAATGTATCAATCCTAGGAAGCATAGGTACCATATGCTATGCCTCCGTACTAGTAATACAATCAAAACCGAATGGGTTCGTATTGGAAATTGGTTTCCATCATGAGTCAAGGCTAGGGAGGAGCTCCTACCGATTCGAGACACTCTAGCTAATGTCTCAGGATCCCCCGCAGTGAACCCTTGGAAAGCTGCAGGGTCGGTCCGTCGTACGAGTTGCGGATTAGTTATTCCTGAACACACGTTTCCCAGTCCTATAGGACCTATCATCCGAGGCGCCTCATTCCATCATCCACATAAGTAAAATGTCAGGGCTGGTAGGTCACTGACACCACTCTAGCTAGAAAGAAACGTGCTGCTCTCCCTGCGTTCCCTTCTCCCGTTTTAGACTCCGCCGGTGTGTGAGGCTCGCGAAGTCATGCTATACACAAAGCTATGCTTAAACAGGCTATGCTTTGATCGTCCCACAAGGCCTGCTTTTCAACAAATCCTTGATCATATGCATCTTAGCATGCCACATCATCACTCCATATCACACTACCAATCCTTTGCCGAAATATATGAATGGGTGTTAAGCAAGAGAATAAATTCTCCGCTACCAAACATCCATACATTCGACAGAAGATTAATAACATGATATATAATGGAGTACAATGTCAGACACACAATCCATTTAAAAGCGTATGCTTTGGGTCTGAGCGAAAGCCAAACCCGTACAAATCAACACTACGTCCAGGCAACTCCTACTATTGCCTTATCATGGTAGCGAGCCATTTTAAGGCAACAATCATCATCGTCCATTCGATGTGGAGATTTGACGGTCTTCAATCGCCGTCTTCCAATCTTGGATTTTTAAACGTCGTTTAATTATTTGGAATGAGATAAACTCGGATTTTCCAAATAATCCTCATATATATATATATATATATATATATTTATTGAAAATCCTTCTTACACATTAATAATTATTTTTATTAACTATTCATTCCTATTTTAATTATTTAAAATAATTAAATTTTTATATAACGACGCCTTAAGTCCATGGGCGACTATGGCGCTGCATTCAACCAATTTTGATTTTTACATTTCTCAGAATCTAACCGTTGGATCTTAACGTAATATATATCGTTGGAAAGATTTTTCCAAGACGGTCCTAACGGTTTCAGTTTCAAGAAAATCCGACGGTCGGATCTTCTTGTATAGTCATTTAAAAGTACGATTTCAAAACGCGAACTACCATGCCTTATTCGTTCAATTTTGATTATATATATAATCATTGAATCGTAATAACGTCGTTTGATTAAAACAACGCTCTACACAATTACCGATACTTACTAGATTTTAATTCGTTTGAAACTGAAGATTATGTTACCGCATCCTAAATTCATTCTTTCCTTACATTGAAAATGTAAATTCCATCCTTTTTATTTACATAAAAATGTAAGTTTAATTCCTATGCAAATTCCTATATTCTTTATTTACATGTAAACAAATGTAAAATTTGATACATTCAAAATCCTAATTTTAAATGTAGATTTCAACTTCAATGTACATTCTCATCTTAGTTACATTATAAAAATGTAACTTATATTTGCAGTGAATCCTATTTTAAATTTACATATCAAATTGCAAGTTTTCTTTACAATGCAAACTCTACTCCCTATTTACATTGTAAAATATGATTTTTAATTACAATGCAAACACTACTTCTAATTCACATTGTAAAAATATAATTTTTAATTACAATGCAAACACTACATCTAATTCACATTGTAAAAATATAATTTTAATTACAATGCAAACACTACATCTAATTCACATTGTAAAAATATGATTTTTTATTTACAATGCAAACACTACATCTAATTCACATTGTAAAAATATGATTATTTATTTACAATGCAAACACTACATCTAATTCACATTGTAAAAATATAATTTTTAATTACAATGCAAACACTACATCTAATTCACATTGTAAAAATATGATTTTAATTACAATGCAAACACTACATCTAATTCAGATTGTAAAAATATGATTTTTTATTTACAATGCAAACACTACATCTAATTCACATTGTAAAAATATATTTTTAATTACAATGTCACATTTCTACATCTGAATTACATGTGAAATAAATCAATTTTATTTCTAATGTGCATTCTCATTTTATGTTACATGTATATATAAGAAAAATGCAAATTCTATCATACCATGAAATTGCATCCTTTAATTGCATAGAAAAATGTAGTTTTGTCATACGGTATACTTTCCTATAGACATTACATATAAAAATGTAATATTTAACACACAATGTAAATTCATGTTTTAATTACATATAAAAATGTAAATTTTATCCTACGGTGTAATTCCCTATATAATTTACATATAAAAATGTAAATTTTCACATACGATGAAATTTCCATGTTAATTACAAAGGAAAATGTAATTTTTAACATACGGCATTAATTCACTTTATAATTTACATATAAAAATGTAATTTTAACATACGATGGAATTCTCATATTAATTACAAAGAAAAATGTAATTTTTAATATACGACATAAATTCACTTTATAATTTACATATAAAAATGTAAATTTTAACATAAAGTGGCATTCACATGTTAATTACAATGAAAAAGGTAATTTTTACAATACGGTGTATATTCCTATATAATTTATATATAAAAATGTAAATTTTATCATACGATGAAATTCCCCTTTTAATTACAAAGAAAAATGTAATTTTTAACATTCAACGTTGATTCACTTTATAATTTACATATAAAAATGTAATTTTCGTCATGCAATGTAAATTTACATTTTAATTACATAGAAAAATGTAATTTTCGTCATGCAATGTAAATTTACATTTTAATTACATAGAAAAATGTAATTTTCAACATACGGTGCAAATTTATATATAAATTACATATAAAAATGTAACTTTTGTTCATGCGGTGTTAATTCATTCTTAAATTACATAATAAAAATGTTATTTAATTCATGCGGTATAAATTCATTCATAAATTACATAATAAAATGTAATTTATTTCATACGGTGTAAATTCATTCATAAATTACAAAATAAAATGTAATTTATTTCATACGGACCTAATTCACAGCTAAATAACATATAAAAATGTTATTTTTATTTTACATCGCAAAAATTCATTCTTTTATTTCATATGAAAATGCAATTTATTTTACATCATAATATTTCATTCTTTTACTTACAATGTAAAAACATCATCTTTTTATGTACAATGTAAAAGTGTTCTCTTTTATATTTACAATGTAAAGATATCAACTTTTTTTATATTTCACAATGTAAAAATATCAACTTCTCTATTTTACAATGTAAAAATATTAACTTCTTTATTTTACAATGTAAAAATATCATCTTTTCTATTTTACAATGTAAAAATATTATCTTTTCTATTTTACAATGTAAAAATATTATCTTTTCTATTTTCAAAACAAAAATGTGATCTTTTTATTTTCAAAACAAAGATGTGATCTTTTATTTTCAAAACAAAGATGTGATCTTTTTATTTTCAAAACAAAGATGTGATCTTTTTATTAACAATAAAAATATTGTTTTTTTTTATCCTCAATATAAAAAGATCGTCTTTCTATTTACATCGTCAAATTTTCATCTTTTAATTTTCAATATAAAAAGATGATCTTTTTATTTTAATCGTCAAATTTTCATCTTTTAATTTTCAATATAAAAAGATGATCTTTTTATTTTCATCGTCAAATTTTCATCTTTTAATTTTCAATATAAAAAGATGATCTTTTTATTTTCATCGTCAAATTTTCATTACCAATCCAACCACAACGATAAAAGGTAATCATATGATCTATTACCAACTTCAATCTAGCACTTCAATTTCAGATCTAATATCACATCATCCAAAAACAATTCGAATTCACAACATAGAACAACATCCATCGCATATCGATTTATTTTCACCATTCAACATTAAGCACCAAAAGAATAATAATTAAATTAATTAATATTAAATTAAAAATGAATTCTCACCTTGCTTGTTTCTGGAATGATGTTGATTTCGATCAGATCTCGCGTTCGGAGTCACGGCGGTTTCGGATCTGAAAGATCTAAATTTGAAATTCATGTGTAAATTAGAATTTTGACTTTTAACAACTGGCACTGCGACATTTAAAAGTGTCACAAAATCTGAATTAAATTTTTACCTAATGTTCAAAACTTTGAATTGAGATAACTCGAGCTACGGTTGACGGTTTTACGAACGGTTTGTTGGAGGTCGAAGAGCTAGGAGAGGTGCATCCACGCCGGGAAGTATGGGGGTGCGGCGGCGCTATGTGGTGGTGGCGGAGGCGCAAAGGCCGCGGGTTTGGGCATGGAATTCGAGAGCTACAGGCGACGGGAGGTGGTGATTCTTGTCGGAGATTGAAGAGCACAAAAATCTCTTCGAAACGTGTATTTACACGAAGGATTTCGTTGAGAATTGAGGGAGAAATCGGAGAATGAAAATTTGAGTGGTTATGGGTTCTTACGGCTGAAAGAATGACGGGAGGAGGAAGAAGAACCCGTGCGTGGCTTTTATAATATTATATTTAGGGTTATTTAATTATTTTTAATTAGCCCGTTTTGGTCCGAACTCAGAATTAGGCATGCTTACTGTCGTTCTTAGGGTTTTGACGTCTTTTGAGCGCAGTGGGCTATGTCTCGGGCCCCAATTCTGATGTCTGTAATGGTTTTTTTTAAAATCCTATTAAAAATTAATTAATTAAATATTGACCGTACATGAAAATTCACCGAGGCCACAAATTAACTTCAAAAATTCCCGAAAAATACATTTAGCTATGTTTTGACGCTGCGGACCCATAAAAATTAATTTCGTTCAATTCTGAGCTCGTATGAATTTTTAATGAATTTTTAAAGTCAAAAATTGTCCGTTTACACTGAAAAATCAATTATAATTATATATTAATTCTAAAAATTACCGAAAAATCATTTTTAGCTTTGTTTTGATGATACGAACCCAACAAAATTATTTTCGTTGAATTCTGAGACTGTTTGAAAAATGGCTATTTTTCAGTCGATTAAAATTTAATAGAAACAGTCAAAACACATTCTCTTTTACCACACTCACAAATTAAGTCAAAAAATTCTAAAAACTGAAACCTAGCAATAATTTGACATTCCGGTTCCAACAAAAGTGGTTTCGTTGAAAAAAGAGGTCATTTGAAAAATGACTATTTTTAAGGCCAATATATTTAATATTAAAAATACCTTTTTAAACAAATAATTTCTAAGAAACCCAAAATATATAAGTGTTTACTGTTTTTCAATGTAGAAACATCATTCTGAACTCAATGGAAGTGGTTTCGAGTTCAAATTACTTTGCATGCAAAAAGTAGCATTTTTGACCTATGTAAATTACCTAGCGACCTTTCTAAATTTTAATTTGGGCATAACTTTTGATTCCCGCTATGAAATTTCGATTTTTCGGATTCGTTGGAAAGATATTTTTAAATAGATTCTAATATTTTTGGTTTCACTAAAATCTGTTAAATTTTGCATCCTGTACGGTCTCAGTCAAAGTTCAAGTTTGACTTTTCAAACTACCGCGCTATTTCTAACTCTTTTTATAATTAAAATTAAATTATTCATTCTAACTTCGTTTTGAATCAAATTTGTGATAATTATTATTTAAAATAGATTACTTTAAATATCAAAACTCATTAAAATCACTTAAAATAAATTTTTAAATTTACCCCAAAATTCAGGGTTGTTACAGTCTCCCCTACTTAAAAACTTTTCGTCCTCGAAAAGGAATGAAGCTAAAAGTTGTTTAATTGTCCTACTCAATTTTTTATTCTTTTTTAATCTCAATAATTCTATTTGTTGATTAACCTTAAAATATATAACTTTTTATATATTCAAAATCATATTTTCTAAAATAGATTATAATTAATTACAAATACGTATATTATAGGCTTGCTACTCTTAACTCATTCTAGGGCATTGCTAACCCCATCTCTAATGAGTTTTCTCATTCTAGGATATTGCTGATCCTATCTCTAATGAGTATTCTTATTGGATATTACTAATCCAATCTCTGATGAGCCTTTTGTTCAGTTCTAATGAGTTGTACCCCAAAGATTTGAGCTAACCTCGCTCTGATACCAACTGTAACGAGTCGGGTTTTGCCCGGCCTTAATCGATCGCAAAATCGACCAAAACCGTTCAAATCCCGCTACGTTAACTTTGGGAATACAACAACATCAGAACAATAAAAACAGACTTTTATAACATCAATAATAAATGTTACATCAAAGTACAGAATATCAGAGTACATTGGCTAATAATTACAGCGGAAGATAAATTACAATATTATAATACATTGCAGCGGAAATAAAATAACTAAGGCAGCGGAAGACTTCAAATGTTCTGGACACAGCTTTAAGCTTCAATCCAGGATCCTGCTAAAGAGATAAACCTATAGACAATTGCTCGACTGCTCGTGTGGAAAGAGGGCACCTGAGTTTGCAAAAAGGTGGAAACAAACAACGGGTCAGTCGTGGGACTGGTGTGAGAATTCTTAACTAATTAATCACTATTAATAGGACAAATCCAAAGACCACGCCACTAACGCGGAACGGGTTTTATTCCAATGGATTGCCGTGCGTAACTTAAAGTAAATCGTAAAACAACGCAATGCTTTTTAGAAAAATGAAATCACCATAAGACTCAGGTCCCATCACACAATGCAACGCACACCAGAGGATAGAGTTTTACCTTATGGTGATTAAACATGCTTGATACGTTAAAAACAAATTTGATATTATTATTAGTGTGTATATGTTTTAAAAACAATTTCAATCATAATGTATCAATCCTAGGAAGCATAGGTACCATATGTTATGCCTCCGTACTAGTAATACAATCAAAACCGAATGGGTTCGTATTGGAAATTGGTTTCCATCATGAGTCAAGGCTAGGGAGGAGCTCCTACCGATTCGAGACACTCTAGCTAATGTCTCAGGATCCCCCGCAGTGAACCCTTGGAAAGCTGCAGGGTCGGTCCGCCGTACGAGTTGCGGATTAGTTATTCCTGAACACACGTTTCCCAGTCCTATAGGACCTATCATTCGAGGCGCCTCATTCCATCATCCACATAAGTAAAATGTCAGGGCTGGTAGGTCACTGACACCACTCTAGCTAGAAAGAAACGTGCTGCTCTCCCTACGTTCCCTTCTCCCGTTTTAGACTCCGCCGGTGTGTGAGGCTCGCGAAGTCACGCTATACACAAAGCTATACCTAAACAGGCTATGCTTTGATCGTCCCACAAGGCCTGCTTTTCAACAAAGCCTTGATCATATGCATCTTAGCATGCCACATCATCACTCCATATCACACTACCAATCCTTTGCCAAAATATATGAACGGGTGTTAAGCAAGAGAATAAATTCTCCGCCACCAAACATCCATACAATCGACAGAAGATTAATAACATGATATATAATGGAGTACAATGTCAGACACACAATCCATTTAAAAGCTTATGCTCTGGGTCTGAGCGAAAGCCAAACCCGTACAAATCAACACTACGTCCGGGCAACTCCTACTATTACCTTATCATGGTAGCGAGCCATTCTAAGGCAACAATCATCATCGTCCATTCGATGTGGAGATTTGACCTTCTTCAATCGCCGTCTTCCAATCTTGGATTTTTAAACGTCGTTTAATTATTTGGAATGAGATAAACTCGGACTTTCCAAATAATCCTTGTATATATATATATTTATTGAAAATCCTTCTTACACATTAATAATTATTTTTATTAACTATTCATTCCTATTTTAATTATTTAAAATAATTAAATTTTTATATAACGACGCCTTAAGTCCATGGGCGACTATGGCGCTGCATTCAACTAATTTTGATTTTTACATTTCTCAGAATCTAACCGTTGGATCTTAACGTAATATATATCGTTGGAAAGATTTTTCCAAGACGTCCTAACAGTTCCAGTTTCAAGAAAATCCGACGGTCGGATCGTCTTGTATAGTCGTTTAAAAGTACGATTTCAAAACGCGAACTACCACGCCTTATTTGTTCAATTTTGATTATATATATAATCATTGAATCGTAATAACGTCGTTTGATTAAAACAATGCTCTACACAATTACCGATACTTACTAGATTTTAATCCATTTGAAACTGAAGATTATGTTACCGCATCCTAAATTCATTCTTTCCTTACATTGAAAATGTAAATTCCATCCTTTTTATTTACATAAAAATGTAAGTTTAATTCCTATGCAAATTCCTATATTCTTTATTTACATGTAAAACAAATGTAAAATTTGATACATTCAAAATCCTACTTTTAAACGTAGATTTCAACTTCAATGTACATTCTCATCTTAGTTACATTATAAAAATGTAACTTATATTTGCAGTGAATCCAATTTTAAATTTACATATCAAATTGCAAGTTTTCTTTACAATGCAAACTCTACTCCCTATTTACATTGTAAAATACGATTTTTAATTACAATGCAGACACTACTTCTAACTCACATTGTAAAAATATAATTTTTAATTACAATGCAAACACTACATCTAATTCACATTGTAAAAATATAATTTTAATTACAATGCAAACACTACATCTAATTCACATTGTAAAAATATGATTTTTTATTTACAATGCAAACACTACATCTAATTCACATTGTAAAACTATGATTTTTTTTATTTACAATGCAAACACTACATCTACTTCACATTGTAAAAATATAATTTTTAATTACAATGCAAACACTACATCTAATTCACATTGTAAAAATATATTTTTAATTACAGTGCAAACACTACATCTAATTCACATTGTAAAAATATGATTTTTTATTTACAATGCAAACACTACATCTAATTCACATTGTAAAAATATGATTTTTTTATTTATAATGCAAACACTACATCTAATTCACATTGTAAAAATATATTTTTAATTACAATGTCACATTTCTACATCTAAATTACATGTGAAATAAATCAATTTTATTTCTAATGTGCATTCTCATTTTATGTTACATGTATATATAAGAAAAATGCAAATTCTATCATACCATGAAATTGCATCCTTTAATTGCATAGAAAAATGTAGTTTTGTCATACGGTATACTTTCCTATAGACATTACATATAAAAAAGTAATATTTAACACACAATGTAAATTCATGTTTTAATTACATATAAAAATGTAAATTTTATCCTACGGTGTAATTCCCTATATAATTTACATATAAAATGTAAATTTTCACATACGATGAAATTTCCATGTTAATTACAAAGGAAAATGTAATTTTTAACATACGGCATTTGAAACACCCCACCTCCGTTAGGGTCACTCTCAAAGGGAATGCCCTAATTTTGGTGGAGGTTTATAAGTATAAATCACAGATATACAAGACAGATATAATAACACATATTTTTGAACAGCGGAAAACAACAACTTTTATTTCATTCAAATACGTGTTACACCAACCATACCATAATTGTCTTACAATACTTCCAAAAAACATAACATCTTCATAACTGTCTTGATTACATTATTTAAAGAAGCATAAAGAAAACATAAATAAACTTCAAAAGTCCCATAATTGTTGTCCAAAGCCATAGTCCAAAACGAAAAGATCCAAGCAATACATTCTTTCTCTTCAAGCTGGATATGAAGGCTGGTCAAGCTGCGGTATTCCCTCCCTGTGGACCTGGGGGGAAACGGAAGAAAAGAAGACGAAAGAAAAGTAGAGTCAGACATAAAGCCTGAGTAAGTCTAGGACTATTCAATCTATGAATAAAGAACTGGGTATGATAAGTATAAACTGGAAATGGGAAAGCACCATAAACTAAGTTAAGTTGTCTAGCGTCGAATATACTATCGTACCCCATATTAATCTCTGTACCCATATAAACTAGTTCCCAACAGGCACCCCATAATCAGGGTGAAGTGATCCTTTTTCTGATGATCGGCTCCTACTCGCATAGTTACATGTGTCTTATGGCCCCCGATGTTGTAGTTACCGGTGCTGGTCCCACCATGGGGTGTATCAAGTCCCATGGTGGCGGCCTGACACAATCCTAGAATGCACAGGTATGCTACTGGTACCCAGTGCCTTATTTTTCTGCGCCGGAGTGTGTGCACGCCCGCACCCCGTTAGAACCTACACTGCTGCACCACCGCCGTCGATTTGACCTCTTACAGTCAGTCCAGTAATCGTGCCCCACCCTGCCTAGTTTCAGGGTATCATGATACGCCTTGTAGGGTTACTGCTGAAAAGGGCCCCCCGCTACTAGGTTTTTCTATTTCTAACCAACATGCTAAGTTGGTTAAGTGTTTTATAAACCTAACCCCCAATCAGTCTGTTTAGTTTAGCATGTTCCATTTTGATTAAGTCTTAATTCACTTAATCCTATCAATCCTGACTCAGCCTTAATTGTCTTATTAAAGCCTTGACCTCTCACATTAGACAGGTATTGTTGTGGCTGCCTGTTGCCGGTTGGGTCCGGGCAGTCTTACGCCATAACTCAGTCTAACCTCGGGTCCTTATTGGGCTCCGTGTTTAACCACCCACATTGGATAGGTATTGTTGTGACTACTGGACAGCCGGGCGGTTCCGGGCAGGTTTACATCACAACTAAATCCAACCTCGGGTTAAACACATCGTATTTTCTACATTTACATATTTTGTCTTTTTTCTTTTTATATGTAAATATTTGCGGCCCATTATTAAAATTTATCTTTATTGATTAAGATTTATTTATGCCACTTAATTGTTTTTCAAGGTTGTTGGCATGCGTCAAACATGCCAACACATATGTTCTATATTTTAGCCCAAACGTCATTACCCCCGTTTTATACGTTCGCTCCAATGTAAGGTGTGTTGGGTTTAACACTTAAACCCAATTTAGCCATATGAAAAGGGGAGGCTTATAACATGGTGTTTATCAGGTAACATGAAAGAGGGGAGTGTGAACGCATGAACTTGCAACGAACGATTCAATTAACATAAAGTAGGCACATGTGAACTTGTAATTGTAACATCATATAATCATGGCATTACATGAATCATTTTATCCATATAATCATAGCATAAACAATACTTAAACGTGAATCATTCTATTCATATAATTATGGTATAGACAATACTTAAACATGAATCATTCTATTCATATGGTTAATGCATAGACAATACTAAAACATGAATCACTCTATTCATATGATTATGGCATAAACAGTACTTAAACATGAATCATTTATTCATATGATTATGGCATAAACAATACCTAAACATGAATTATTCTATTCATATGATTATGGCATAAACTATACTTAAACATGAATTATTCTATTCATATGATTATGGCATAAACAATACCTAAGCATGAATCATAGGTTCAACTAGCCATGTAAACTTGAAATTAAGAATCTAACTAAATTAGATATCATTATTATTGGCACATGGTCTTGACTAGAAATATAAGCCTATATTTTTATTTAGGCATAATACAAACTAATCATGTTCATAAAATCACTACATGCTAACAAAAAGGTACTTACTTTTGTCACTAATACAAAAGTATAGTTCAACTAGAATTATCCCAACCTAATTCTTATATGAATCATGGTTTTTAATCCATTTATAGAATTATAGCATAAACATATCTAAACTTAAATCATGGTTTTTATTTTATCTATGTAAACTTGCAAGTGAAATATAATTCTAATGTAATTCTAATGTAACTTATGTGTCACATATATTATCATATGATTATGATAACAACATAAGCCTAAAAACATGTTTTTCAATTGGGCATAATAACAAACATAGTTTAGTCGTGTTCATAAAATTAATACAAGTTCACAAAGATGCTTGCTTTTGTCACTATCACAAAAGCATGATTTTTATACTTGAACTATGATGCCAATTCCAACATAACTTCATATGAATCATAATACTCAAATGGATCAAATTACACTAAAGATGACCATAGAATTATACATCATTTTGGCATAACAATAAATCATATACTTGCATGAATTTCAAATAAACTATTACAACATATAGTTGTTATTTTCAACATGAATCATATACTTGCAATTATCAAATGGGTGTTGTAAATAACTACCACAAACATGTAGTTTTCAATATGAATCATATGCTTGCAATTATCAAATGGGTGTTGTAAATAACTACCACAAACATGTAGTTTTCAATATGAATCATATGCTTGCAATTATCAAATGGGTGTTGTAAATAACTACCACAAACATGAATCATATGCTTGCATGAATCCCAATTAAAATTCCACAACATGTGGTTGTCAACATAAACCATATACTTGTATGGATCCAATCGTACACCATAGCATTGCCAAATCGTTTAGAATCAAAATAACATACAAATATAAGTTATTATCACCACAATTCCATTTCGTTGTTAACTTCCAACGCAAATCGCGTACTTGCAAATATCCAATCGTTTACCATAATATTCCCAAATCGTTTAGCATCAAAGCAACATACAAATATAGATTATTATCGCCACAATTCCATTTCTTACTTTACACAAATCAACACAATTATTTAATTCACATCGGAATAGCACTCTACTTACAACGTATGACGAATCTTCAATTCAGGAATCTGAATTCTGAATTTAGAGATGCTATCCTTTGTTGTAGGCGTTGCTTTGATTTGACTAACGTTGCTTTAAGCTTTTGATTTAACTCCTAATTGTCTCTCTATTTCTGACGGCTATCCTTAGTCTCTCCTCAGCAACATGACAGTCTCATCTTCATTTTAGTTTGTGTGAATTAGGGTTAGTCTTAGGTTCTTTTTATAGAGTTTGAGAGTTGATTTAGACCGTCGATGGAGCTTGGTTTGATAATAGCCGTTCATTCAAAGGAGAGGCCAATCAGGAGCTGACACCTAGCCCTAGTGACAAGGCAAGGCTCAGAAAATCAACCAAGCACAGACCAGGCCAGCCAGGGTGGGCTGGGTTCGACCTGGCTCACGGGCCAGGTCGACTCCCCAGTCGACCCCCAGGTCGACTCTAGAGTCGACCTGCCTGGGGCAGGTCGACACCTAGGTCGACTCCCAGGTCGAACTGGCCTGGCAGGTCGACCCTAGGGTCGACCCCCAGGTCGACCTGGTGGGTTTGGGCGGGAATTTTCCCGCCTACTTTGATTGGGCTGAAATTCAAATCTGTTTTCGAAATTCGAATTTTCTGAAACTTCATCGGGCCATAATTTGGTCATACGGACTCCGTTTTTCGAAAACTCGGACTCTATTTCGCGTATTTTTCCGAGACGAACGCAATGGCATATCCAGTTTCCCTTAATACTTTAATTAGAATTTATTATACTTTAATTTTTGGATTTCACTGTTATAAAATACACGGGGTGTTACATTCTCCCCCACTTAAAAGGATTTCGTCCCGAAATCTTCAAGTTCAGGAAGAATGTACATCCTAACATCCATCTACTCATCCATCAAACACGAGCATCCATTGTCCTTAAAAGACTTCTAATGCTTCATGATAATATGCGAAGTGTGTGTGTACATGTACTTATCTAATGCAAAATCAGGCGGTCTACTGATTCAGTTGACCTCCTTAATACGAATTATGTAAGTGCCATGAATCCATTATGTATGCAAATCCTCCTATTCCTGATTCTACATGAGTGCACAATCATTCATACAAATGCAACATCCATATGACAACACATTAAAGTTCAACCATATACGAATGCAAACATATATGCATATGCAATATGAAGTGATTGAGCCGATCTAAAACCTAAATTGTGTGTGTGTATATGCAACCACGAGCAACCACTAGCAATCACTTGCAACCACTTGCAACCATCAATCATAACATGTCTCAAACACATGTTTTCATCCAAAGAGTTTCTACCTAAAAGATAAGGTCGAGGAGATATACCTAAAAAGATAGATAAAAGCGCAACTTAAGGAAAAAGGAAAGATCAAAGATGTACCCTTGAAAAGAAAAGGGTAGGCTGCGCGTATTTTAGCTTCAGTTTCCCAAGTTGCATCTTCTTCGACGTCGCTCCACTGAACTTTGACAAGCTTGACTTCGCGGTTGCGTAGCTTCTTCACTTCCGTTCCTAATACGCGGGTTGGAACTTTCCTTACGGTTGCTTCGCATTCCACTTCAGCTTCTTCTAGGATATTTGGCTCTACCACTTCAGCAGACTCATGTAGACATTTTCGGAGATGTGAAACGTGAAAGACGTTGTGAACTCCGGCCAATTTTTCGGGTAGCTCTAATCTATAGGCCATTTTCCCAATTGTTCCTCAATAATAGGAAATGGTCCTACCTAAAGGTATAATCGAATGATAGAAGCAAGTAAAAACTTTGTGCCCATTAGGCAATGTCAAAACTGGAAATCTATGCCACATATATATTGATTAGGAGAAGAACTCTCTAAGCATCAGCCCCGAAGACCGGAATCAACATCAGACTGACACCCAAAGAATTACTCAACCCAACCACTAGATTCTAGGAAACCAAGCATGATGGACTCCTTTTAGGTCACAAGGGAGTCCCTTCCTAAGACCAACCTATAAAACCCAAAAAGTTTAGTCAAACCAACGAACACCCTCAAGCCCCAACATGTGTTGCTAACAGATGAGTCATACTCCCTATGGGGTTTGCAACAGAAATTGGATTGAGAATGGGACCGAGAGGATATACACAAAAGATAACATGCAAGTAAGCTCTACAGGAAGAGAGGGATCAAAGATATACTCTTAAGAAGAGATATGATGCACGAATCTAGTCTTCAATCTTCTAAGTCGTATTTCCTTGAGCTTAACTCCATTATGCTTTATCCGTCTTTAACTTCACAATTTCGTAGCTTCTTAATTCTTGTTTCCAAAATTTGAGTTGGAACCTATTTCACTGTTGCCTCTCGTTCCTCTTTCACTTACTCTACTTCTAGTATACTCAGCTCAAACATAACGGCGTACTCATGGTTTCATGCAAGCTCTCCAAAATTCACTAGTGAATCTTGGATCTCGTCCACTTACTATCAGGTATTCCACGTAGAAGAACTATCTCTCGGAAATAAATGCCAACCATGTTGCCAAATGTACTTACTAAGGTGATTCTCCACAACTCATGCATAAGCGAAATGAACCTTCTGCCTTAGTGGCGAACACCACTGGAGCGCCCCATTGTGAAATGCTCCTCCTAATGGACCCCTTTTCTAGAAGCTCTTTAATCTGTTTACTGAGCTCTTTCCTTTCCCGTGGAGCCATGTGTCTAACGGGCTTTGCATTATCTACAAGGTATATGCGGAAGTCTATCTCCCGCTTCGGAGGCAAGCCCTTCACCTCTTCGAAGACATCCGGATATTCCCGGACCACTCTAACCAATTGCAAATTTTCAACGGAGGCATCTAGCGATTCAAGGTAACTAAGCATAACCGCATACGAGGGATTACAAGAAATTTCCAAAGTGTTACCGAGCTGGGTCAGGAGCCTAATAACCCTTTTTTCACAATCAAGGATGGCCCCATTACTGGATAGCCAATCCATGCCCAAAACCAAACCATATCCTGAAAAGCCCAAAACAAAGGCACTACACTAAAATTCTACGCTTAGAATAGAAATTTTCAATCCCAAACAGATCATAGACAAATGAGCTGGGCCCCCAATTGGGTTTGAAACAATTAAGGGGTCCTCTACCATACTAGTTTTTAGGTGCAGAGATTCTACTAAAGCAGACGAGATAAAGGAGTGTGATGCATCAGAATCAAATAAAGTGCGAACGGGGTGATCATAAAGATAAACTACACTTTCTACAGAAGTATTTATACCTCGATGTCGCAGAGGTGGCGCCTCTAGCACATGAACCTATGCCCCTGTGGTGGATCCAGCCCTCTGCCCCTGTCCTCGTTTCTTTGGGCAGTCCTTAGCCATGTGGCCTGTCTCACCGCAAGAAAAGCACCCGCCGTTCATCTTGGCCTTCTTTTTCTGGCAATCTTTCACTAAGTGCCCCACTTTGCCACAGAATTTACACTTCCACTTCTCTTGGGACCTGTTGTCTTTCCCGCCCTTCTTAAAGTCTGTCTTCTTAAGCTGTAAACCCTCTTTCTTACCTTGAGAGCTTTCCGCCTTTGTTTCCTTCTTCCTTGGGTAGTCCCTAGCCCAGTGGCCTGTCTCCCTACACTGAAAGCCAGTAGCACTCATCCTCCTCTTCTTCTTCCTGCAGTCTCCCTCCAGATGTCCAAGAATTCCGCAGAAATAACATTTCCTTTTTTCACGTTTCTTGTTATTACTGTTACGATCCTTTCTTGTTTGACTATTATTAGTCTTCCTACTCTGGGATTCTTCCGCTTGCTGGTTCACGTGGAGGAGGAGGAGTGAAAGCGTCAGCAGCTGGGGAGTAAGGTCTCCAGACATGCTGAAACAGAAAGGAGAGATTCAAAACGAAGGATAAGAGATAGTACCTATGGCTTTGGGGGGGGAACTTTGCCTTTTAAAATAAAATAATATTTTATCTTTTAAAAATGCTTCTTTAAATTTCTTTTTGAAAAATAAATTTTCAAAACTTTTTATCTTATCTGGTAAACCTATGCTCTGATACCAAGTGAAACACCCAACCTCCGTTAGGGTCACTCTCAAAGGGAATGCCCTAATTTTGGTGGAGGTTTATAAGTATAAATCACAGATATACAAGACAGATATAATAACACATATTTTTGAACAGCGGAAAACAACAACTTTTATTTCATTCAAATACGTGTTACACCAACCATGCCATGATTGTCTTACAATACTTCCAAAAAACATAACATCTTCATAACTGTCTTTATTACATTATTTAAAGAAGCATAAAGAAAACATACATAAACTGAAAAAGTCCCATAATTGCTGTCCAAAGCCATAGTCCAAAACGAAAAGATCCAAGCAATACATTCTTTCTCTTCAAGCTGGATATGAAGGTTGGTCAAGCTGCGGTATTCCCTCCCTGTGGACCTGGGGGGGGGGGGGACGGAAGAAAAGAAGACGAAAGAAAAGTAGAGTCAGACATAAAGCCTGAGTAAGTCTAGGACTATTCAGTCTATGAATAAAGAACTGGGTATGATAAGTATAAACTCGAAATGGGAAAGCACCATAAACTAAGTTAAGTTGTTTAGCGTCGAATATACTATCGTACCCCATATTAATCTTTGTACCCATATAAACTAGTTCCCCACAGGCACCCCATAATCAGGGTGAAGTGATCCTTTTTCTGATGATCGGCTCCTACTCGCATAGTTACATGTGTCTTACGGCCCCCGATGTTGTAGTTACCTGTGCTGGTCCCACCATGGGGTGTATCAAGTCCCATGGTGGCGGCCCGACACAATCCTAGAATGCACAGGTATGCTACTGGTACCCAGTGCCTTATTTTTCTGCGCCGGAGTGTGTGCACGCCCGCACCCCGTTAGAACCTACACTGCTGCACCACCGCCGTCAATTTGACCTCTTACAGTCAGCCCAGTAATCGTGCCCCACCCTGCCTAGTTTCAGGGTATCATGATACGCCTTGTAGGGTTACTGCTGAAAAGGGTCCCCCGCTACTAGGTTTTCTTTTTCTAGCCAACATGCTAAGTTGGTTAAGTGTTTTATAAACCTAACCCCCAATCAGTCTGTTTAGTTTAGCATGTTCCATTTTGATTAAGTCTTAATTCACTTAATCCTATTAATCCTGACTCAGCCTTAATTGTCTTATTAAAGCCTTGACCTCTCACATTAGACAGGTATTGTTGTGGCTGCCTGTTGCCGGTTGGGTCCGGGCAGTCTTACGCCACAACTCAGTCTAACCTCGGGTCCTTATTGGGCTCCGTGTTTAACCACCCACATTGGATAGGTATTGTTGTGACTACTGGACAGCCGGGCGGTTCCGGGCAGGTTTACATCACAACTCAATCCAACCTCGGGTTAAACACATCGTATTTTCTACATTTACATATTTTGTCTCTTTTCTTTTTATATGTAAATATTTGCGGCCCATTATTAAAATTTATCTTTATTGATTAAGATTTATTTATGCCACTTAATTGTTTTTCAAGGTTGTTGGCATGCGTCAAACATGCCAACACATATGTTCTATATTTTAGCCCAAACGTCATTACCCCCGTTTTATACGTTCGCTCCAATGTAAGGTGTGTTGGGTTTAATACTTAAACCCCATTTAGCCATATGAAAAGGGGAGGCTTATAACATGGTGTTTATCAGGTAACATGAAAGAGGGGAGTGTGAACGCATGAACTTGCAACGAACGATTCAATTAACATAAAGTAGGCACATGTGAACTTGTAATTGTAACATCATATAATCATGGCATAACATGAATCATTTTATCCATATAATCATAGCACAAACAATACTTAAACGTGAATCATTCTATTCATATAATTATGGTATAGACAATACTTAAACTTGAATCATTCTATTCATATGGTTAATGCATAGACAATACTAAAACATGAATCACTCTATTCATATGATTATGGCATAAACAGTACTTAAACATGAATCATTTATTCATATGATTATGGCATAAACAATACCTAAACATGAATTATTCTATTCATGTGATTATGGCATAAACAATACTTAAACATGAATTATTCTATTCATATGATTACGGCATAAACAATACCTAAGCATGAATCATAGGTTCAACTAGCCATGTAAACTTGAAATTAAGAATCTAACTAAATTAGATATCATTATTATTGGCACATGGTCTTGACTAGAAATATAAGCCTATATTTTTATTTAGGCATAATACAAACTAATCATGTTCATAAAATCACTACATGCTAACAAAAAGGTACTTACTTTTGTCACTAATACAAAAGTATAGTTCAACTAGAATTATCCCAACCTAATTCTTATATGAATCATGGTTTTTAATCCATTTATAGAATTATAGCATAAACATATCTAAACTTAAATCATGGTTTTTATTTATGTAAACTTGCAAGTGAAATATAATTCTAATGTAACTTATGTGTCACATATATTATCATATGATTATGATAACAATATAAGCCTAAAAACATGTTTTTCAATTGGGCATAATAACAAACATAGTTTAGTCGTGTTCATAAAATTAATACAAGTTCACAAAGATGCTTGCTTTTGTCACTATCACAAAAGCTTGATTTTTATACTTGAACTATGATGCCAATTCCAACATAACTTCATATGAATCATAATACTCAAATGGATCAAATTACACTAAAGATGACCATAGAATTATACATCATTTTGGCATAACAATAAATCATATACTTGCATGAATTTCAAATAAACTATTACAACATATAGTTGTTTTTTTCAACATGAATCATATACTTGCAATTATCAAATGGGTGTTGTAAATAACTACCACAAACATGTAGTTTTCAATATGAATCATATGCTTGCAATTATCAAATGGGTGTTGTAAATAACTACCACAAACATGTAGTTTTCAATATGAATCATATGCTTGCAATTATCAAATGGGTGTTGTAAATAACTACCACAAACATGAATCATATGCTTGCATGAATCCCAATTAAAATTCCACAACATGTGGTTGTCAACATAAACCATATACTTGTATGAATCCAATCGTACACCATAGCATTGCCAAATCGTTTAGAATCAAAATAACATACAAATATAAGTTATTATCGCCACAATTCCATTTCGTTGTTAACTTCCAACGCAAATCGCGTACTTGCAAATATCCAATCGTGTACCATAATATTCCCAAATCGTTTAGCATCAAAGCAACATACAAATATAGATTATTATCGCCACAATTTCATTTCTTACTTTACACAAATCAACACGATTATTTTATTCACATCGGAATAGCACTCTACTTACAACGTATGACGAATCTTCAATTCAGGAATCTGAATTCTGAATTTGGAGATGCTATCCTTTGTTGTAGGTGTTGCTTTGATTTGATTAACGTTGCTTTAAGCTTTTGATTTAACTCCGAATTGTCTCTCTATTTCTGACGGCTATCCTTAGTCTCTCCTCAGCAACATGACGGTCTCATCTCCATTTTAGTTTGTGTGAATTAGGGTTAGTCTTAGGTCCTTTTTATAGAGTTTGAGAGTTGATTTAGACCGTCGATGGAGCTTGGTTTGATAATAGCCGTTCGTTCAAAGGAGAGGCCAATCAGGAGCTGACACCTAGCCCTAGTGACAAGGCAAGGCTTAGGAAATCGACCAAGCACAGACCAGGCCAGCCAGGGTGGGCTGGGTTCGACCTGGCTCAGGGGCCAGGTCGACTCCCCAGTCGACCCCCAGGTCGACTCTAGAGTCAACCTGCCTGGGGCAGGTCGACACCTAGGTCGACTACCAGGTCGACCTGGCCTGGCAGGTCGACCCTAGGGTCGACCCCCAGGTCGACCTGGTGGGTTTGGGCGGGAATTTTCCCGCCTACTTTGATTGGGCTGAAATTCAAATCTGTTTTCGAAATTCGAATTTTCTGAAACTTCATCGGGCCATAATTTGGTCATACGGACTCCGTTTTTCGAAAACTCAGACTCTATTTCGCGTATTTTTCCGAGACGAACGCAATGGCATATCCCGTTTCCCTTAATACTTTAATTAGAATTTATTATACTTTAATTTGTGGATTTCACTGTTATAAAATACACGGGGTGTTACAGCATTAATTCACTTTATAATTTACATATAAAAATGTAATTTTAACATACGATGGAATTCTCATATTACTTACAAAGAAAAATGTAATTTTTAATAAACGACATAAATTCACTTTATAATTTACATATAAAAATGTAAATTTTAACATAAAGTGGCATTCACATGTTAATTACAAAGAAAAAGGTAATTTTTACAATACGGTGTATATTCCTATATAATTTATATATAAAAATGTAAATTTTATCATACGTTGAAATTCCCCTTTTAATTACAAAGAAAAATGTAATTTTTAACATTCAACGTTGATTCACTTTATAATTTACATATAAAAATGTAATTTTCGTCATGCAATGTAAATTTACATTTTAATTACATAGAAAAATGTAATTTTCGTCATGCAATGTAAATTTACATTTTAATTACATAGAAAAATGTAATTTTCAACATACGGTGCGAATTTATATATAAATTACATATAAAAATGTAACTTTTGTTCATGCGGTGTTAATTCATTCTTAAATTACATAATAAAAATGTTATTTAATTCATGCGGTGTAAATTCATTCATAAATTACATAATAAAATGTAATTTATTTCATACGGTGTAAACTCATTCATAAATTACAAAATAAAATGTAATTTATTTCATACGGACCTAATTCACAGCTAAATAACATATAAAAATGTTATTTTTATTTTACATCGCAAAAATTCATTCTTTTATTTCATATGAAAATGCAATTTATTTTACATCATAATATTTCATTCTTTTACTTACAATGTAAAAACATCATCTTTTTATGTACAATGTATATATTTACAATGTAAAGATATCAACTTTTATACTTATAATGTAAAAATATCAGTTTTTATATTTCACAATGTAAAAATATCAACTTCTCTATTTTACAATGTAAAAATATTAACTTCTTTATTTTACAATGTAAAAATATCATCTTTTCTATTTTACAATGTAAAAATATCATCTTTTCTATTTTACAATGTAAAAATATTATCTTTTCTATTTTCAAAACAAAAATGTGATCTTTTTATTTTCAAAACAAAGATGTGATCTTTTATTTTCAAAACAAAGATGTGATCTTTTTATTTTCATAACAAAGATGTGATCCTTTTATTTTCAAAACAAAGATGTGATCTTTTTATTTACAATATTTTTTTTTATCCTCAATATAAAAAGATCGTCTTTTTATTTACATCGTCAAATTTTCATCTTTTAATTTTCAATATAAAAAGATGATCTTTTTATTTTCATCGTCAAATTTTCATCTTTTAATTTTCAATACAAAAAGATGATCTTTTTATTTTCATCGTCAAATTTTCATCTTTTAATTTTCAATATAAAAAGATGATCTTTTTATTTTCATCGTCAAATTTTCATTACCAATCCAACCACAACGATAAAAGGTAATCATATGATCTATTACGAACTTCAATCTAGCACTTCAATTTCAGATCTAATATCACATCATCCAAAAACAATTCGAATTCACAACATAGAACAACATCCATCGCTTATCGATTTATTTTCACCATTCAACATTAAGCACCAAAAGAATAATAATTAAATTAATTAATATTAAATTAAAAATGAATTCTCACCTTGCTTGTTTCTGGAATGAAGGTGATTTCGATTAGATCTCGTGTTCGGAGTCACGGCAGTTTCGGATCTGAAAGATCTGAATTTGAAATTCATGTGTAAATTAGAATTCTGACTTTTAACAACTGGCACTACGACATTTAAAAGCGTCACAAAATCTGAAATAAATTTTTACCTAATGTTCAAAACTTTGAATCGAGATAACTCGAGCTACGGTTGACGGTTTTACGAACGGTTTGTTGGAGGTCGAAGAGCTAGGAGAGGTGCATCCACGCCGGGAAGTATGGGGGTGCGGCGGCGCTATGTGGTGGTGGCGGAGGTGCAAAGGCCATGGGTTTGGGCACGGAATTCGAGAGATACAGGCGACGGGAGGTGGTGATTCTTGTCGGAGATTGAAGAGTACAAAAATCTCTTCGAAATGTGTATTTACACGAAGGATTTCGTTGAGAATTGAGGGAGAAATCGGAGAAAGAAAATTTGAGTGGTTATGGGTTCTTACGGCTGAAAGAATGACGGGAGGAGGAAGAAGAACCCGTGCGTGGCTTTTATAATATTATATTTAGGGTTATTTAATTATTTTTAATTAGCCCGTTTAAGCCCGTTTTGGTCCGAACTCAGAATTAGGTCTGCTTACTATCGTTCTTAGGGTTTTGACGTCTTCTGAGCGCAATGGGCTATGTCTCGGGCCCCAATTCTGATGTATGTAACGTTTTTTTAAATCCTATTAAAAATTAATTAATTAAATATTGACCGTACATGAAAATTCACCGAGGCCACAAATTAACTTCAAAAATTCCCGAAAAATATATTTAGCTATGTTTTGACGCTGCGGACCCATAAAAATTAATTTCTTTCAATTCTGAGCTCGTATGAATTTTTAATGAATTTTTAAAGTCAAAAATTGTCCGTTTACACTGAAAAATCAATTATAATTATTTATTAATTCTAAAGATTACCGAAAAATCATTTTTAGCTTTGTTTTTATGATACGAACCCAACAAAATTATTTTCGTCGAATTCTGAGACTGTTTGAAAAATGGCTATTTTTCAGTCGATTAAAATTTAACAGAAACAGTCAAAACACATTCTCTTTTACCACGCTCACAAATTAAGTCGAAAAATTCTAAAAATTGAAACCAAGCAATAATTTGACATTCCGGTTCCAACAAAAGTGGTTTCATCGAAAACAGAGGTTGTTTGAAAAATGACTATTTTTAAGGCCAATGTATTTAATATTAAAAATACCTTTTTAAACAAATAATTTTCGAAACTCAAAATATATAAGTATTTACTGTTTTTCAATGTAGAAACATCATTCTGAACTCAATGGAAGTGGTTTCGAGTTCAAATTCCTTTGCATGCAAAAAGTAGCATTTTTGACCTATGTAAATTACCTAGCGACCTTTCTAAATTTTAATTTGGGCATAACTTTTGATTCCCGCTATGAAATTTCGATTTTTCGGATTCGTTGGAAAGATATTTTTAAATAGATTCTAATATTTTTGGTTTCACTAAAATCCGTTAAATTTTGCGTCCTGTACGGTCAGTCAAAGTTCAAGTTTGAGTTTTCAAACTACCGTGCTATTTCTAACTCTTTTTATAATTAAAATTAAATTATTCATTCTAACTTCGTTTTGAATCAAATTTGTGATAATTATTATTTAAAATAGATTACTTTAAATATCAAAACTCATTAAAATCACTTAAAATAAATTTTTAAATTTACCCCAAAATTCAGGGTTGTTACAGTCTCCCCCACTTAAAAACTTTTCGTCCTCGAAAAGGAATGAAGCTAAAAGTTGTTTAATTGTCCTACTCAATTTTTTATTATTTATTAATCTCAATAATTCTATTTTTTGATTAACCTTCAAATATATAACTTTTTATATATTCAAAATCATATTTTCTAAAATAGATTATAATTAATTACAAATACGTATATTATAGGCTTGCTACTCTTAACTCATTCTAGGGCATTGCTAACCCCATCTCTTATGAGTTTTCTCATTCTAGGATACTGCTGATCCTATCTCTAATGAGTATTCTTATTGGATATTACTAATCCAATCTCTGATGAGCCTTTTGTTCAGTTCTAATGAGTTGTACCCCAAAGATTTGAGCTAACCTCGCTCTGATACCAACTGTAACGAGTCGGGTTTTGCCCGGCCTTAATCGATCGCAAAATCTACCAAAACCGTTCAAATCCCGCCTACGTTAACTTTGGGAATACAACAACATCAGAACAATAACAACATACTTTTATAACATCAATAATAAATGTTACACCAGAGTACAGAATATCAGAGTACATTGGCTAATAATTACAGTGGAAGATAAATTACAATATTATAATACATTGCAGCGGAAATAAAATAACTAAGGCAGCGGAAGACTTCCAATGTTCTGGACACAGCTTTAAGCTTCAATCCAGGATCCTGCGAAAGAGATAAACCTGTAGACAATTGTTCGACTGCCCATATGGAAAGAGGGCACCCGAGTTTGCAAAAAGGTGGAACAAACAACGGGTCAGTCGTGGGACTGGTGTGAGAATTCTTAACTAATTAATCACTATTAATAGGACAAATCCAAAGACCATGCCGCTAACGCGGAACGAGTTTTATTCCAATGGATTGTCGTGCGTAACTTAAAGTAAATCGTAAAACAACGCAATGCTTTTTAGAAAAATGAAATCACCATAAGACTCAGGTCCCATCACACAATGCAACGCACACCAGAGGATAGAGTTTTACCTTATGGTGATTAAACATGCTTGATACATTAAAAACGAATTTGATATTATTATTAGTGTGTATATGTTTTAAAAACAATTTCAATCATAATGTATCAATCCTAGGAAGCATAGGTACCATATGTTATGCCTCCGTACTAGTAATACAATCAAAACCGAATGGGTTCGTATTGGAAATTGGTTTCCATCATGAGTCAAGGCTAGGGAGGAGCTCCTACTGATTCGAGACACTCTAGCAAATGTCTCAGGATCCCCCGCAGTGAACCCTTGGAAAGCTGCAGGGTCGG
Source organism: Allium sativum (assembly GCA_030737875.1). Classification (NCBI taxonomy): domain Eukaryota; kingdom Viridiplantae; phylum Streptophyta; class Magnoliopsida; order Asparagales; family Amaryllidaceae; genus Allium; species Allium sativum. Next base: position 201,345,688 of record CM060926.1, on the reverse strand, counting down.
TCCGCCGTACGAGTTGCGGATTAGTTATTCCTGAACACACGTTTCCCAGTCCTATAGGACCTATCATCCGAGGCGCCTCATTCCATCATCCACATAAGTAAAATGTCAGGGCTGGTAGGTCACTGACACCACTCTAGCTAGAAAGAAACGTGCTGCTCTCCCTGCGTTCCCTTCTCCCGTTTTAGACTCCGCCAGTGTGTGAGGCTCGCGAAGTCACGCTATACACAAAGCTATGCCTAAACAGGCTATGCTTTGATCGTCCCACAAGGCCTGCTTTTCAACAAAGCCTTGATCATATGCATCTTAGCATGCCACATCATCACTCCATATCACACTACCAATCCTTTGCCGAAATATATGAACGGGTGTTAAGCAAGAGAATAAATTCTCCGCCACCAAACATCCATACATTCGACAGAAGATTAATAACATGATATATAATGGAGTACAATGTCAGACACACAATCCATTTAAAAGCTTATGCCCTGGGTCTGAGCGAAAGCCAAACCCGTACAAATCAACACTACGTCCGGGCAACTCCTACTATTACCTTATCATGGTAGCGAGCCATTCTAAGGCAACAATCATCATCGTCCATTCGATGTGGAGATTTGACGGTCTTCAATCGCCGTATTCCAATCTTGGATTTTTAAACGTCGTTTAATTATTTGGAATGAGATAAACTCGGACTTTCCAAATAATCCTCGTATATATGTATATTTATTGAAAATCCTTCTTACACATTAATAATTATTTTTATTAACTATTCATTCCTATTTTAATTATTTAAAATAATTAAATTTTTATATAACGACGCCTTAAGTCCATGGGTGACTATGGCGCTACATTCAACCAATTTTGAATTTTACATTTCCCAGAATCTAACCGTTGGATCTTAACGTAATATATATCGTTGGAAAGATTTTTCCAAAACGGTCCTAACGGTTTCAGTTTCAAGAAAATCCGACGGTCGGATCTTCTTGTATAGTCGTTTAAAAGTACGATTTCAAAACGCGAACTACCACGCCTTATTCGTTCAATTTTGATTATATATATATATATATATATATATAATCATTGAATCGTAATAACGTCGTTTGATTAAAACAACGCTCTACATAATTACCGATACTTACTAGATTTTAATTCATTTGAAACTGAAGATTATGTTACCGCATCCTAAATTCATTCTTTCCTTACATTGAAAATGTAAATTCCATCCTTTTTATTTACATAAAAATGTAAGTTTAATTCCTATGCAAATTCCTATATTCTTTATTTACATGTAAAACAAATGTGAAATTTGATACATTCAAAATCCTACTTTTAAACGTAGATTTCAGCTTCAATGTACATTCTCATCTTAGTTACATTATAAAAATGTAACTTATATTTGCAGTGAATCCTATTTTAATTTTACATATCAAATTGCAAGTTTTCTTTACAATGCAAACTCTACTCCCTATTTACATTGTAAAATATGATTTTTAATTACAATGCAAACACTACTTCTAATTCACATTGTAAAAATATGATTTTTAATTACAATGCAAACACTACATCTAATTCACATTGTAAAAATATAATTTTTAATTACAATGCAAACACTACATCTAATTCACATTGAAAAAATATAATTTTAATTACAATGCAAACACTACATCTAATTCACATTGTAAAAATATGATTATTTATTTACAATGCAAACACTATATCTAATTCACATTGTAACAATATGATTTTTTTATTTACAATGCAAACACTACATCTAATTCACATTGTAAAAATATATTTTTAATTACAATGTCACATTTCTACATCTAAATTACATGTGAAATAAATCAATTTTATTTCTAATGTGCATTCTCATTTTATGTTACATGTATATATAAGAAAAATGCAAATTCTATCATACCATGAAATTGCATCCTTTAATTGCATAGAAAAATGTAATTTTGTCATACGGTATACTTTCCTATGGACATTACATATAAAAATGTAATATTTAACACACAATGTAAATTCATGTTTTAATTACATATAAAAATGTAAATTTTATCCTACGGTGTAATTCCCTATATAATTTACATATAAAAATGTAAATTTTCACATACGATGAAACTTCCATGTTAATTACAAAGGAAAATGTAATTTTTAACATACGGCATTAATTCACTTTATAATTTACATATAAAAATGTAATTTTAACATACGATGGAATTCTCATATTAATTACAAAGAAAAATGTAATTTTTAATATACGACATAAATTCACTTTATAATTTACATATAAAAATGTAAATTTTAACATAAAGTGGCATTCACATGTTAATTACAAAGAAAAAAGTAATTTTTACAATACGTTGTATATTCCTATATAATTTATATATAAAAATGTAAATTTTATCATACGATGAAATTCCCCTTTTAATTACAAAGAAAAATGTAATTTTTAACATTCAACGTTGATTCACTTTATAATTTAAATATAAAAATGTAATTTTCGACATGCAATGTAAATTTACATTTTAATTACATAGAAAAATGTAATTTTCGTCATGCAATGTAAATTTACATTTTAATTACATAGAAAAATATAATTTTCAACATACGGTGCAAATTTATATATAAATTACATATAAAAATGTAACTTTTGTTCATGCGGTGTTAATTCATTCTTAAATTACATAATAAAAATGTTATTTAATTCATGCGGTGTAAATTCATTCATAAATTACATAATAAAATGTAATTTATTTCATACGGTGTAAATTCATTCATAAATTACAAAATAAAATGTAATTTATTTCATACGGACCTAATTCACAGCTAAATAACATATAAAAATGTTATTTTTATTTTACATCGCAAAAATTCATTCTTTTATTTCATATGAAAATGCAATTTATTTTACATCATAAAATTTCATTCTTTTACTTACAATGTAAAAACATCATCTTTTTATGTACAATGTAAAAGTGTTCTCTTTTATATTTACAATGTAAAGATATCAACTTTTATACTTATAATGTAAAAATATCAGTTTTTATATTTCACAATGTAAAAATATCAACTTCTCTATTTTACAATGTAAAAATATTAACTTCTTTATTTTACAATGTAAAAATATCATCTTTTCTATTTTACAATGTAAAAATATTATCTTTTCTATTTTCAAAACAAAAATGTGATCTTTTTATTTTCAAAACAAAGATGTGATCTTTTATTTTCAAAACAAAGATGTGATCTTTTTATTTTCAAAACAAAGATGTGATCTTTTTATTTTCAAAACAAAGATGTGATCTTTTTATTTACAATAAAAATATTGTTTTTTTTTATCCTCAATATAAAAAGATCATCTTTCTATTTACATCGTCAAATTTTCATCTTTTAATTTTCAATATAAAAAGATGATCTTTTTATTTTCATCGTCAAATTTTCATCTTTTAATTTTCAATATAAAAAGATGATCTTTTTATTTTCATCGTCAAATTTTCATTACCAATCCAACCACAACGATAAAAGGTAATCATATGATCTATTACCAACTTCAATTTAGCACTTCAATTTCAGATCTAATATCACATCATCCAAAAACAATTCGAATTCACAACATAGAACAACATCCATCGCATATCGATTTATTTTCACCATTCAACATTAAGCACCAAAAGAATAATAATTAAATTAATTAATATTAAATTAAAAATGAATTCTCACCTTGCTTATTTCTAGAATGAAGGTGATTTCGATCAGATCTCATGTTCGGAGTCACGGTGGTTTCGGATCTGAAAGATCTAAATTTGAAATTCATGTGTAAATTAGAATTCTGACTTTTAACAACTGGCACTGCGACATTTAAAAGCGTCACAAAATATGAAATAAATTTTTACCTAATGTTCGAAACTTTGAATCGAGATAACTCGAGCTATGGTTGACGGTTTTACGAACGGTTGTTGAAGGTCAAAGAGCTAGGAGAGGTGCATCCACGCCGGGAAGTATGGGGGGTGCGGCGGTGCTATATGGTGGTGGCGGAGGCACAAAGGCCGCGGGTTTGGGCACGGAATTCGAGAGCTACAGGCGACGGGAGGTGGTGATTCTTGTCGGAGATTGAATGTAACAACCCGTAAAATGCGAGCCAGTTTGAAATTTTTATTTTGGCAATTTTAGCGAATTTTGATTATTTAAAATGAATTATTTTAAATAATATCGACGAGAAATTTATTTTTAATAGAATTCGATGTATATATTATATACGTCGTTGTTAGAATATAAATAATTATATATAATTATAATGGAATTGAAAATGGCGCGGTAGTTCGATAATTCGATTTCAAACTTCAATTGAATGTACCGGGTGCAAAACAATCCGGATTTTAGTGAAACCAAAAATAATGGAATCTAATTGTGGATATCTTTCCAACGAATCCGACAAATCAAGATTTCATATCGGGAATCAAAAGATATGTCCAGCTGAAAATTCTGAATAGTCGCTATGGAATTCAGGCCCTTAAAAATGGACATTTTGCAAACGACCTCGGATTTCGACGAAACCAGTTTTGTTGGATCCGCAGTGTCAAGTTATTGCTAGGTTTCAAATTTCATAATTTTTCGAATCAATATGTGAGCGTGGCAAAGGAAAATGCGTTTGACCAGTTTCAGTTGATTTTAATCGACTGGAAATTGGCCATTTTTCTAACGGTCTCAGAATTCGACGAAACTAGTTTTGTTAGGACCGTATCGTCAATGCGAAGCTAGGAAATATTTTTCTGTAATTTTTCTAGTTAGTATGTGACCCCGGTAATTTGAAATGTACGTTTAAAATTCAAAATAAGGATTTAAATGAAAATTCAACAGAAACTGATTGTAACGATCAAACCAGCTTACGATACATATCCCATTGTGTTCGGAATGGGGGTAAAACGCTGTAGACGACAGGCGGTGGGTCTCGTTTTGAGGTAAAAAATAAAAGTTGCTTTTTAGAATTAGAATAAAAAAAATATATATATATAATAATTAAAATTCCCTCTCTCTATATCATCAGACCCCCCCCCCCCCCCCCGTTTACTTTTGTAATCGATTTTAAATAAAAAAAAAAAAGGAAAGAAGACGGAGCAGCCGCCGAAGTTCATCGCGCCTCCACTGGGAGATCCGCCGCCCACCTCCGTCGTCGCTCGCGAGTGAAGACCACCATCGATCCCCCCCCCCCTACAGCCACGAATCCCCAAATCCAAGCTCCCTAATCGAAACTCCAGCAAGCCCTAACCCTAAACCCCCTTCTCCCCGCCGCCGCAGGTTCGCCACCGGCCAACTGAGCCGCGCCCGACCTCCCCTGACCAGCCACGATACCTCAGCACCCCCCCTCCTATCGAATGCTGTAAGTTTTTTTTTTTTTTGGTTATAAAAGCTGATTTCTATATGTTATAAAAACTGATTTTTATGTATAGAAAAGTTTGATTTTTATTTATAGACAAGCTTAATTTTTATAGAAAGATAAGATTTTTGAAAAGAAGGAAAATTAGATTTTTAGGAATGGGATAAATAAAAATATGATTTTGTTCATACGAGAAACACGGTTTTCATTCATATGAAAGTGTTGATTTTTATACATAAAAAGCTATGATTTTCACACTTAAAAAGTTATGATTTTTATACTTAAGAAGTTATGATTTTTATATATTGAACTTTGAAATAAAAATTCGATTTTTATATATTGAACTTTGAAATAAAAATTCGATTTTTATATATTGAACTTTGAAATAAAAATTCGATTTTTATATATTGAATAGCGAAGTAAAAATTCGATTTTTACATATGTAGTGAAAGCGGACAACGAAAGCGATGAAAGGCGAGTTGGCGAAGATTTCCTGCATTAGAAGTGCCGTGGAGCTTGGATAGCTTTCTGTGAGAACTTCTCACTCTAAATTCTCTTTTTCTAGTTTTATATATATACTAGGATGCAGACGGTGCTTAGTAGCACCCGACACAATCGTCCACAGACCATGGACTTGTTTGTTTGGTTGCATAGATTAGTTTGATGATTTGATTCGAATTTGGTTGTTTGGTGAATATGATTGATGTGTGAATGGCGTGGGCCTTCACTAGACCGGGGATAAGGCTAGGCCTTGTCCCGTTTCTAGTATCGTGCCGTTATGCCGCCGAAATTTTCTAAAATATGTTAGAAAATAAAAATATCATTTTATTGTGTAAATGAATTGAATAGAAATTCATAGGTTGAAATAAAATGTTTTATCGTTAAAAATATAATTTTAACGTGAAGTGAATAAAATAAAGATTCATTTACAAACCAGATGGTTTGTTTATGTACACCTATTTGAAGGACATTGATTGGGTCGATAGATTTTACACATCGCCCAACTGCACAAACAAAAATGTGTGTTTGTTGATTTGAAACCCCACACGGGTGTTGGGATGAAATTTGAAGTTCACTCATCCTGATTGATTAAATGTGTCGATCGATTGATTGACAGGCTGTTATAAGCGTTGAATATCTATATTTGATGCTTATACAGTGTAGTGCACTTTGGTTGATGGTTGATTATTTTTCAATGTAATTATATACATGTGTTGTATGAAAATCCATATAATTAACTTTATATGGTAATTGATTGGGCCTCATTCCAATTTGAAAAATAAAGAATATTATAAAATAAAAGTTCATGTGTTGACAGTACTCATTCACTGAGATTGGTCATGTGTTGAATGAAATATTTTAGTAATAAAATTTACACCTTTATCGATATAAAATAAAAGTTCATGTGTTGACAGTACTCATTCATTGAGATTGGTCATGTGTTGAACGAAATATTTTGATAATAACAACTATTTTGAAAAAGAAATATTTGAAATAGGATATTTGAAAATAGAAATTTATGAAGCCGTGTTGATTAGATTGACGCCATTTTGACGTGAACGATATTTATATCGATTTTATTCATTTTAAAATGAATATTGAAAAGTGATTTCGAAATCGAATATTTTGAATTGAATTGAAAACGATTTCGAAATGAATTGAATTGAAAACGATTTCGAAATGAATTGAATTGAAAACGATTTCGAAATGAAATGAATTGAAAACGAGTTCAAATTGAATTGAAAGCGAATTTAAATGAATTCAAATTGAATTGAAATTTGAATTGAATAGAAATGAATTTTAAAACGAATTTATAGAGAAGAATTCAATTTTGATTTGAATTGAAACGGAAGTTGAAATTGCTTTTGAAACGAATTTAAAACTATTTATATAATTCGTTTTAAATAGAAATCGACGAAATATATATTATATATATTATATATATATAATATAATGGCCTGAATAGAACGCGCCGCGCCGCGGCAGTTCGTGAATTTCGACCATTTATTTCAAACGGACATTACGGGAGATCCGACCGTCGGATTCTCCTAAAACCGGAACCGTTGGGTTCGTATCGAAAAGAGTTTTCTAACGAATGTGATAAATTAGAAATCTAACGGTTGGATTTGGAATTATGTCCAAATCAAATTTGAAAAAGGTCGCTATAAGTGCAGTTCGATGGCCATTAATGGAAATCGACTGTACGGGCCTTGATAAAATTATTAAAAATAGTAATAATTTGTGTAAAATCATAAGAAATGATTTGTGAAGATTTGGGATGAAAAACTTCATGTTTGAAAGGATAAAAATAGATTTTTATCGAAATGAACTGGTTTTGAACTAGAATTATAATTCTATTTATTTTTAAATAAATAAATTGAATTTAAAAAGGGTTTTAAAAATAACCAGAATATCCAATGATTGCATTGGAGTGGATTTGAATCGAAATTGTCTTCGGAATATTTCGATGTTGGAATTCGTGATTATACAGATGTTGTTATGGAAATTTGAAAGATATATATTTATATCGTTATTTCCAATACGACATTTGTTAGTCGTAGAATTCGATATTGAATATAAGTCGATATATTTTCTATTCAGAGCCTTGTATTGAATATCGAATGTGATTTGGGTTTGTCGTGAATGGTGTCTTCACTAACACTGTTCTTGAACCCAGTTGAGAAAAGATTAAATCTTTTTATTTAGATTTAATGAAGGGTACCAATTAAATAATATTTAATTGGAATTGAATTGATATTGATTTTTGGGTTTATCGTGAACAGTGTTTTAAATAACACTTGTTCTTTAACCCGATAATTAATGGAATGTGATTTTGGGTTTATCGTGAACCGTGTTTTAAATGACACTGATTCTTTAACCCAGTCGAAGATTAAAACTAAGTGGAGTTTTAATGAATCTTTAATTAGATTGAAATGATCGAAAATGGAGTATCACCAGTTTTGCTCCAGGCGATAGTTAAATCTTTAATTAGATTTGAACGTGAAATGGTAATTGAATTTACCGATAACACTGTGGTGTTAGATATGAAGTATTCACAGTTTTACTTCATGGGATGAATAGGTTGGGATTGGGAAATTATAACAAATGATTACTTCGGTAAGGTTCGCTAATCCCGACTAGTTTGAATTGATATTCAAAAGTTGATTAAAGAATAAATTCAAGAATTATCTTTGATAAAATTAATGGGAACTTTTCCCTATGAATGTGAAATTAGAAACTAACTGTCGGTTAGCTAAGTAGAATGGTTTTCTGGATATTGATCTGATGTTGGTTTCGGCCTTCGGGGTTAATATTTGGGGAATTATTCTCTTGATTAATTTACGGTTAGTGACTGATGGATTGGAATGAGGCGTATGTTGTGTTTGTGTAACACTTATTTAAAATATACGCGAGTTATTCGGGAAGACCGGGTTTATCCCATTCTGAATAACTGATACGACGATAAGTCGAAGATGAAGACGATGGTCGAAGACCGGAGGTCTTCACGCCGTTTGGGTAATTACTGATGATCTTGATTGGGCTGTACACCCAAGAAGATGGAAACAGTTGGTGATCGTCCAGACGTACTTGGAGATCGATGGATATGCGGGGTACTAGGTGCCTCCGGTTTCGTTCAGACCCAGAACGGACTTGTAAATGGACTGTGTGTCTGACATTGGATTTTAGTCTGTGTGTTTGATTTCTATTAAATATATATCTGTTTGGCGGCGGAGAATTTATTCTCTTGCTTAACGCCCTTCTCTGAGACGTACGAGCTCGGGGGTTATATATTGATGGATATCAAACGCATGGAGTGAATTGCCTGTGTGGCATGCCTAAGTGGCAATTGATCGAGGCTTCTGTTGAAAAGCAAAGTCTTGTGGTGATGATCAAAGCACGGCCTTTGTGGCGTAGCTTTGTGTAACGTTTACCTCGCGTGTTTCACACCCGGTATGAACCAAAAACGGGAGAGGACGTCAGGGAGGGCATGCGTTTCTTTCTAGCTAGAAGTGGCGTCAGTGGTTTTACACGCCCTGACGAGTTTGACTTATGTGGTTGTTGCTATTGCGAGGCGCCTCGGATTGATCGGTCGTTCTCGAACCGATGGAGTCATTTAGTTGGCTCGTTTACGCCCCATAGGGTGGGGAAACGCATGTTCAGGCATTTTAATCCACTCCGTGTGGACCGGCCCTGAGGATCCAAAGGCTTGACAGAGTACTTGCCTGAGGCTCGGGCTAGACAGTCTCGAATCGGTTGAGGACTATCTTTTGCCTCGGTTCATAGATGGAAACCCAATTTCCAAATACGTGACTTTGCGATTTTGATTGTATAACCTATATATGGCGACATAGTGGTATGGGGCATTCATGCCGCCTATGATTGATACTTATGATTTGAAGTTGTTTTATACACTATACACTTATAATAGTATCAAATGATTTCTTTTAAACGTATCAAGCATTCTTGGCTATTATAAGGTAAAAACCCTATCCTCCGGCTTGCGATTGCATTGTGTGATGGGAACTGGGTCTTATAACAGCTTCATTTTTCTTTATTAAGCATTGCGCTGTTGTTTTATGCACTGGTATTCTTGGGAGGAAACCCGTTCCGTGTTATACGGCGTGGTCCCTTGATTTACCTAACTTTAAAATAAAGATTAACTGTTTTAGTTCTCACACCAGTCCCATGACTGACCTGGAGTTTATTGTTTTAACCTAAACTCTGGGTGCCCTTATTTTGACACGGGCAGCTAGTAGTTTTGGTTTTGCAGATTTATATTCACAGGATCCTGGTTTACAGCTGGAACGATATCCGGAAAGCTTTGCATCCGTATATCTCCTTCTAGTTGTGTATTGTATTATTTTCCGCTGCTATGTATTCAAATGTAATTTGAACCTCTGTTATTTCTGTGTAATATTTATTTATACTCTGTATATTCTTGTAATCTGGTGCATTGTTGTAATATACAATGAAATGTTCTTCTGTATGCGTTCTGTTGTGGTTTGTTCTCGAACTATCCGACGCTTTCCTTTACGGGGAAGTTACGGGTTTTCACAGTTGGTATCAGAGCTTTGGTTTACAGAGCTCGAGAACAAGGCACATTAGAACCATACGAAAGAATTCATCAGATATTGGATTAGTAATATCCAATTAGAATGACTCGTTAGAGATGGGATCAGTAGTATCCTAGAACGAGTGTGAAGAGTATATTTTTAAAAATGAAAACAAATTTTGTTTTGAAAATTTAAATCAATTATTCGTATTTGATTAGTTATTTATATTGATTAGGACAATCCAAAATATAAAGATTTTTGCGTATGCGCCTAGCTAGCGTGTATTCGAAGTTTTAATATATTGGATAGATATAGCATCACACCCTAGTCGCCGGAGATGATGTTGATAATGACCATGGCATCATCAATATTTATGTTCGTGCTCCGAAGGTGTGATTTCTATATATTTCCTATAGACTGGTGTGAGAACCAAAATTAGATAAGGCCTATTGTTGTGATTTGGCATAAAAAAATCTGATTTTTGACTATATATCAAAATTATGAATTTGAAATGATAATTCACTAAGTGATTGATGTTTGAGTTGTTTGTTTATTTGTTTGCTAATTTTTAGCCATTTCGCCTAATTGTATCAAATATTGAGTTATATTGAAAATTGGTCGCATTTGCTTGCATATACATATACTTACATTGAACAGGTCATAGCAAGGAGGCTAGAGCCAGAGAATAAAATTTGTTTGCCCGACAAATAGGTACATATTTACTACATAATTTACTGTTTTGTTTGGGTGATGATGATTTTGTGAGCCTATTGGCTAGCCGCTTGGCTTTTTCTTTTTCTTTTTGAGATCTGAAGGACCGGGGAAGCTATTTGAAATTCCCCGATGCTCCCGGTGCAGGGGAGGTTATGGCGAAATTTTTCAAAAATTTAGGGAGTTAGCCAAATTTTTGAAATTTTGAAAATTCTCAGAAACTGAAAAGTTGGAGAATGGAAGCCAGATCGATCGTAGAGCTGAATAATCAAACCACTTTCGACTTTGTTCCTTTTCGGGGACGAAAAGTTTTAAGTGGGGGAGATTGTAACAACCCGTAAAATGCGAGCCAGTTTGAAATTTTTATTTTGGCAATTTTAGCGAATTTTGATTATTTAAAATGAATTATTTTAAATAATATCGACGAGAAATTTATTTTTAATAGAATTCGACGTATATATTATATACGTCGTCGTTAGAATATAAATAATTATATATAATTATAATGGAATTGAAAATGGCGCGGTAGTTCGATAATTCGATTTCAAACTTCAATTGAATGTACCGGGTGCAAAACAATCCGGATTTTAGTGAAACCAAAAATAATGGAATCTAATTGTGGATATCTTTCCAACGAATCCGACAAATCAAGATTTCATATCGGGAATCAAAAGATATGTCCAGCTGAAAATTCTGAATAGTCGCTATGGAATTCAGGCCCTTAAAAATGGACATTTTGCAAACGACCTCGGATTTCGACGAAACCAGTTTTGTTGGATCCGCAGTGTCAAGTTATTGCTAGGTTTCAAATTTCATAATTTTTCGAATCAATATGTGAGCGTGGCAAAGGAAAACGCGTTTGACCAGTTTCAGTTGATTTTAATCGACTGGAAATTGGCCATTTTTCTAACGGTCTCAGAATTCGACGAAACTAGTTTTGTTAGGACCGTATCGTCAATGCGAAGCTAGGAAATATTTTTCTGTAATTTTTCTAGTTAGTATGTGACCCCGGTAATTTGAAATGTACGTTTAAAATTCAAAATAAGGATTTAAATGAAAATTCAACAGAAACTGATTGTAACGATCAAACCAGCTTACGATACATATCCCATTGTGTTCGGAATGGGGGTGAAACGCTGTAGACGACAGGCGGTGGGTCTCGTTTTGAGGTCGAAAATAAAAGTTGCGTTTTAGAATTAGAATAAAAAAAATATATATATAATAATTAAAATTCCCTCTCTCTATATCATCAGACCCCCCCCCTCCCCGTTTACTTTTGTAATCGATTTTAAATAAATAAATAAAAAGGAAAGAAGACCACCATCGATCCCCCCCCCCCTACAGCCACGAATCCCCAAATCCAAGCTCCCTAATCGAAACTCCAGCAAGCCCTAACCCTAAACCCCCTTCTCCCCGCCGCCGCAGGTTCGCCACCGGCCAACTGAGCCGCGCCCGACCTCCCCTGACCAGCCACGATACCTCAGCACCCCCCCTCCTATCGAATGCTGTAAGTTTTTTTTTTTGGTTATAAAAGCTGATTTGTATATGTTATAAAAACTGATTTTTATGTATAGAAAAGTTTGATTTTTATTTATAGAAAAGCTTAATTTTTATAGAAAGATAAGATTTTTGAAAAGAAGGAAAATTAGATTTTTAGGAATGGGATAAATAAAAATATGATTTTGTTCATACGAGAAACACGGTTTTCATTCATATGAAAGTGTTGATTTTTATACTTAAAAAGCTATGATTTTCACACTTAAAAAGTTATGATTTTTATACTTAAGAAGTTATGATTTTTATATATTGAACTTTGAAATAAAAATTCGATTTTTATATATTGAACTTTGAAATAAAAATTCGATTTTTATATATTGAACTTTGAAATAAAAATTCGATTTTTATATATTGAATAGCGAAGTAAAAATTCGATTTTTACATATGTAGTGAAAGCGGACAACGAAAGCGATGAAAGGCGAGTTGGCGAAGATTTCCTGCATTAGAAGTGCCGTGGAGCTTGGATAGCTTTCTGTGAGAACTTCTCACTCTAAATTCTCTTTTTCTAGTTTTATATTGTAACAACCCGTAAAATGCGAGCCAGTTTGAAATTTTTGTTTTGGCAATTTTATCGAATTTTGTTTATTTAAAATGAATTATTTTAAATAAAATCAACGAGAAATTTATTTTGAATGGAATTAGAACGTATATATTATATACGTCGTCGTTAGAATATAAATAATTATATATAATTATAAAAGGAATTGAAAATGGCGCGGTAGTTCGAAAATTCGATTTCTAATTTCAAATGAATATACAGAATTCAATATAAGTCAGGATTGAACGAAACAAGAAATATTTGAATCTGTATAACTATATCTTTGTAACGAAGTTAACAAACTGAGATTTCATTTTAGAAATGAAAAGATATGTCCAATTGAAAATTCTGAATAGTCGCTATGGAATTCAGGCCCTTAAAAATGGACATTTTGCAAACGTCTTCGGATTTCGACGAAACCACTTTTGTTGGGTCCGTGATGTCGAGTTATTGCTAGATTTCAAATTTCATAATTTTTCGAGTCAATATGTGAGCGTGGCAAAAGAAAACGCGTTTGACCAGTTTCAGTTGATTTTAATCGACTGGAAATTGGCCATTTTTCCAACGGTCTCAGAATTCGACGAAACTAGTTTTGTTAGGACCGTATCGTCAATACGAAGCTAGAAAATATTTTTTCGAGAATTTTTAGAGTTAATATGTGACCCCGGTAATTTGAAATGTACGTTTAAAATTCAATATAGCGATTTAAATGTAAATTCAACGGAAACTTATCGAGACGATCGAATCAGCTTGCGAGACATATCCCATTGTGTTCGGAATGGGGGTAAAACGCTATGGACGACAGGCGGTGGACCTCGTTTCGAGGTCGTATGTAAAAGTCAACTCTTTGCAAATTAAATAATTAATAATTAAATAAATATAATAAAAAAATCTTATCTTCCCCCCCCCTTAAAACTTTCTGCCCCCCCCCCCCCCCGTCATTCGTGGAAAAGAAAAAGAGAAAAAAAAAAAAAAAACCCAAAGACGCGATCGATCCACCATCGCACTCCCTCCCTGGCGCCGCCGTCCTTCACCGCCCCACCTCCTCTTCTCCGATCCCCCTCCTTCCCTCCCCCCCCCTCGCTTCTCTCCCCTCCTTCCCTGGTTAAAACCCGCACCCCCCCCCCCCAGGCCTAGGTCAGCTCGAAGCCGCCGCCTCCGGCCTGCCAACGCCGTCTCCGAGGCTCCCGACCCCCTGCGCCCTCCCTCCACCTCCGGCGACGAGGACGAGCCCCCCCTGTAAGCAATTCTTTTTATTTTATTTTATTGTCTTATTTTTATTTTATAAAACAGAATTTAAAAAAAAATACTGATTTTATATTAAGTTTAAAAACTGATTTTTATATATTGCAAAAACTGATTTTTATATATTGCAAAAACTGATTTTTATGTATTGCAAAAACTGATTTTTATATATTGCAAAAACTGATTTTTATATATTGCAAAAACTGATTTTTATATATTGCAAAAACTGATTTTTATATATTGCAAAAACTGATTTTTATTTTCTATTCGTCGAAATAAAGTGCTGATTTTTATAAAGATGAAATCTTTATAGTTGAAAAGGCGAGATCTTTATATATAGAATAACGAAATAAAAATAGCATTTTTATCCATATAGCGTTGAAATAAAAATTCGATTTTTATATATTGAACTTTGAAATAAAAATTCGATTTTTATATATTGAACTTTGAAATAAAAATTCGATTTTTATATATTGAACTTTGAAATAAAAATTCGATTTTTATATATTGAACTTGGAAATAAAAATTTGATTTTTATATATTGAACATCGGAATAAAAATGTGATTTTTACGTATGTAGTGAAAGCAGCAACGAAGGTGACAAAAAGGCGAAACGACGAAGACTTCTGCAAATGAAGAGCCGTGGAGCTAGGATAGCTATATGTGAGAATTTCTCACCTTTCAAATTTATTTTCTAGTTATATATATATATACTAGGATGCAGACGGTGTTTAGTAGCACCCGACACAACCGTCCACAGACCATGGACTTGTTTGTTTGGTTGCATAGATTAGAGATTGTTTGATTGAAATTGAATTGTGTGGTGAAATGGATTGATTTGATGATGTGTGAATGGCGTGGGCCTTCACTAGACCGGGGATAAGGCTAGGCCTTGTCCCGTTTCTAGTATCGTGCCGTTATGCCGCCGAAATTTTCTAAAATGTGTTAGAAAAATAAAAATATCATTTTATTTAAAGAATGAACTGAATAGAAATTCATATGTTGAAATAAAATGTTTTATCGTTAAAAATATAATTTTTAACGTGAATGCGAATAAATAAATTATTCATTTACAAACCAGACGGTTTGTTTATGTACACTGATTTGACTGACATTGATTGGGTCGATAAATTTTACACATTGCCCAACTGCACAAATAAAATATTTGTTTGATTGTTTGAAACCCTACACGGGTGTTAGGATGAAATATGCAGTTCACTCATCCTGATTGATTAAATATGTCGATCGATTGATTGACAGGCTGTTATAAGCGTTGAATATCTATATTTGATGCTTATACGGTGTAGTGCACTTTGGTTGATGGTTGATTATTTTTCAATGCTATGATATACATGTGTTGTATGAAAATCCATATAATTAACTTTATATGGTAATTGATTGGGCCTCATTCCAATTTGAAAAATAAAGAATATTATAAAATAAAAGTTCATGTGTTGACAGTACTCATTCATTGAGATTGGTCATGTGTTGAACGAAATATTTTAATATTAAAATTTACATCTTTATCGATATAAAATAAAAGTTCATGTGTTGACAGTACTCATTCATTGAGATTGGTCATGTGTTGAACGAAATATTTTGATAATAACAACTATTTTGAAAATTGAAATTTATGAAGCCGTGTTGATTAGATTAACGCCATTTTGACGTGAACGATATTTATATCGATTTTAAACGATTTCGAAATGAATTGAATTGAAAACGATTTCGAAATGAATTGAATTGAAAACGATTTCGAAATGAATTGAATTGAAAACGATTTCGAAATGAATTGAATTGAAAACGAATTCAAATTGAATTGAAATCAAATTGAAATGAATTGAAATTGAATTGAAATTTGAATTGAATTGAAATGAATTTTAAAACGAATTTATAAGGAAGAATTCAATTTTGATTTGAATTGAAATGGAAGTTGAAGTTGCTTTTGAAACGAATTTAAAACTATTTATAAAATTCGTTTTAAATAGAATCGACGAAATATATATTATATATATTATATATATAATATAATGGCCTGAATAGAACGCGCCGCGCCGCGGCAGTTCGTAAATTTCGACCATTTATTTCAAACGGACATTACGGGAGATCCGACCGTCGGATTCTCCTAAAACCGGAACCGTTGGGTTCGTATCGAAAAGAGCTTTCTAACGAATGTTAGAAATTTGAAATCTAACGGTTGGATTTGGAGATACGTCCAAATCAAATTGGAAAAAGGTCGCTGTAAGTGCAGTTCGATGGCCATTGTTGGAAATCGACTGTACGGGCCTTGATAAAATTATTAAAAATAGTAATAATTTGTGTAAAATCATAAGAAATGATTTGTGAAAGTTTGGGATGAAAAACTCCATATTTGAAAAGATAAAAATAGATTTTTATCGAAATGAACTAGTTTTGAACTAGAATTATAATTCTATTTATTTTTAAATAAATAAATTGAATTTGAAATGGTTTTGAAAATAACCAAAATTTCCAATGATTGCATTGGAGTGGATTTGAATCGAAATTGTCTTCGGAATATTTCGATGTTGGAATTCGTGATATTACAGGTGTTGTTATGGAAATTTGAAAGATATATATTTGTATCGTTATTTCCAATACGACATTTGTTAGTCGTAGAATTCGATATTGAATATAAGCCGATATATTTTCTATTCAGAGCCTTGTATTGAATATCGAATGTGATTTGGGTTTGTCATGAATGGTGTCTTCACTAACACTGTTCTTGAACCCAGTTGAGAAAAGATTAAATCTTTTTACTTAGATTTAATGAAGTGTACCAATTAAATAATATTTAATTGGAATTGAATCGATATTGATTTTTGGGTTTATCGTGAACAGTGTTTTAAATAACACTTGTTCTTTAACCCGATAATTAATGGAATGTGATTTGGGTTTGTCGTGAATGGTGTCTTCACTAACACTGTTCTTGAACCCAGTTGAGAAAAGATTAAATCTTTTTATTTAGATTTAATGAAGTGTACCAATTAAATAATATTTAATTGGAATTGAATCGATATTGATTTTTGGGTTTATCGTGAACAGTGTTTTAAATAACACTTGTTCTTTAACCCGATAATTAATGGAATGTGATTTGGGTTTGTCGTGAATGGTGTCTTCACTAACACTGTTCTTGAACCCAGTTGAGAAAAGATTAAATCTTTTTATTTAGATTTAATGAAGTGTACCAATTAAATAATATTTAATTGGAATTGAATCGATATTGATTTTTGGGTTTATCGTGAACAGTGTTTTAAATAACACTTGTTCTTTAACCCGATAATTAATGGAATGTGATTTGGGTTTATCGTGAACCGTGTTTTAAATGACACTGATTCTTTAACCCAGTCGAAGATTAAAACTAAGTGGAGTTTTAATGAATCTTTAATTAGATTGAAAAGATCGAGAATGGAGTATCACCAGTTTTGCTCCAGTCGATAGTTAAATCTTTAATTAGATTTGAACGTGAAATTTAGAAACTAACTGTCGGTTAGCTAAGCAGAATGGTTTCCTGGATATTGATCTGATGTTGGTTTCGGCCTTCGGGGTTAATATTTGGGGAATTATTCTCTTGATTAATTTACGGTTAGTGACTAATGAATTGGAATGAGGCGTATGTTGTGTTTGTGTAACACTTTTATAATATATACGCGAGTTATTCGGGAAGACCGGGTTTACCCCATTCTGAATAACTGATACGACGATAAGTCGAAGATGAAGACGATGGTCGAAGACCGGAGGTCTTCACGTCGTTTGGGTGATAACTGATGATCTTGATTGGGCTGTACACCCAAGAAGATGGAAACAGTTAGTGATCGTCCAGACGTACTTGGAGATCGATGGATATGCGGGGTACTAGGTGCCTCCGGCTTCGTTCAGACCCAGAACGGACTTGTAAATGGACTGTGTGTCTGACATCGGATTTCATTCTGTGTGACTGATATCGGTTGCATAGGATGGTTTGCCTGTGTGGCATGCTAAGATGCAAATGATCAAGGCTTCTGTTGAAAAGCAAAGTCTTGTGGTGATGATCAAAGCACGGCCTTTGTGGCGTAGCTTTGTGTAACGTTTACCTCGCGTGTTTCACACCAGGTATGAACCAAAAACGGGAGACGGACCTCAGGGAGGACTTGCGTTTCTTTCTAGCTAGAAGTGGCGTCAGTGGTTTTACACGCCCTGACGAGTTTGACTTATGTGGTTGTTGCTGTTGCGAGGCGCCTCGGTTATATCGGTTTCGGCCGAATGCATTCTGGTCGGCTGACGGACCAGACTTACACCCCATAGGGTGGGGAGACGTATTGTTCAGGCATAATAATCCACTCCGTGTGGACCGGCCCTGACGATCCAAGGGGCAGTTGCGGCTGTTCCTGAGGCTCGGGCTAGACAGTCTCGAATCGGTTGAGGACGATCCCTGGCCTCGGTTCATAGATGGAAAACCAATTTCCAAATACGTGACACTTGCGGTTTTATTTGTAAACCTATATATGGCGACATAGTGGCATGGGACGCTCATGTCGCCTATGATTGATACTTATGATTTGAAGTTGTTTTATACACTATGCACTTATTATAGTATCAAATGATTTGTTTTAAACGTATCAAGCATTCTTTGGCTGTTATAAGGGAAAACCCTATCCCCCGGCTTGCGTTGCATTGTGTGATAGGACCTGGGTCTTATAACAGCTTCATTTTTCTTTATTTATCATTGCGCTGTTTGTCTCATGCACTGGTATTCTTGGGAGGAAACTCGTTCCGTGTTATACGGCGTGGTCCCTTGATTTACCTAATGATTTAAAATAAAGATTTATAACTGTTTTAGTTCTCACACCAGTCACATGACTGACCTGGAGTTTATTGTTTTAACCTAAACTCTGGGTGCCCCTATTTTGACACGGGCAGCTAGTAGTTTTGGTTTTGCAGATTTATATTCACAGGATCCTGGTTTACAGCTGGAACGATATCCGGAAAGCTTTGTATCCGTATATCTACTTCTAGTTGTGTATTGTATTATTTTCCGCTGCTATGTATTTAAATGTAATTTAAATCTCTGATATTTCTGTGTAATATTCATTCATACTCTGTATATTCCTGAAATCTGATGCACTGTTGTAATATATAGTGAAATGTTCTTCTGTATGCGTTCGGTTGTGGCTTGTTCTCAAACGATAGGGCGTTTCGAACGGCCTGGGTCGGTTTAGCGACTGGTTCGGACCGAGCGAAATTCCTTGCCGTCACAGTTGGTATCAGAGCTTTGGTTTACAAAGCTCAGAGAACAAGGCACATTAGAACCATACGAAAGAATTCATCAGATATTGGATTAGTAATATCCAATGAGAATGACTCGTTAGAGATGGGATCAGTAGTATCCTAGAACGAGTGTGAAGAGTATATTTTTAAAATGAAAGTCAATTTTGTTTTGAAAATTTAAAATCAATTTTTCGTATTTGATTATATATTTATAAGATTTGGACAATTCAGTATATAAAGATTTTTGCGTATGCGCCTAGCTAGCGTATATTCAAAGTTTTAATATATTGGATAGATATAGTATCGCACTCTAGTCGCCCGAAGATGGTATTGATGATAGCGATCGCATCATCAACATTTATGTTCGAGTTTCGAAGGTGTGACTTTCTATATATTTCCATTAGACTGGTGTGAGAACCAAAACTAATATAGCTAGAATACATTGTTGTGATTTGGCATCAAAAACATGATTTCTGTATATATATCAAAATTATGAATTTGAAACGTTAAATTCACTAATTGATTGATGTTTGTGTTGTTTGTTTAGTTGTTTGCTAATTTTGAACCATTATGCCTAATTTGATCGGATAATGAATTGTATTGAAAATTGGTCGCATTTTCTTGCATATACATATACTTACATTGAACAGGTCATAGCAAGGAGGCTAGAGCAGAGAATAAAATTTGTTTGCCCGACAAATAGGTACATGTTTACTACATAATTTCCTGTTTTGTTTGGGTGATGATGATTTTGTGAGCCTATTGGCTAGCCGCTTGGCTTTTTCTTTTTCTTTTTGAGATCTGAAGGACCGGGGAAGCTATTTGAAATTCCCCGATGCTCCCGGTGCAGGGGAGGTTATGGCGAAATTTTTCAAAAATTTAGGGTGTTAGCCAAATTTTTGAAATTTTGAAAAATCTCAGAAACTAAAAAGTTAGAGAATGGAAGCCAGATCGAACATAGAGTTGATTAATCAAACCATTTTCGACTTTGTTCCTTTTCGGGGACGAAAAGTTTTAAGTGGGGGAGATTGTAACAACCCGTAAAATGCGAGCCAGTTTGAAATTTTTGTTTTGGCAATTTTATCGAATTTTGTTTATTTAAAATGAATTATTTTAAATAAAATCAACGAGAAATTTATTTTGAATGGAATTAGAACGTATATATTATATACGTCGTCGTTAGAATATAAATAATTATATATAATTATAAAAGGAATTGAAAATGGCGCGGTAGTTCGAAAATTCGATTTCTAATTTCAAATGAATATACAGAATTCAATATAAGTCAGGATTGAACGAAACAAGAAATATTTGAATCTGTATAACTATATCTTTGTAACGAAGTTAACAAACTGAGATTTCATTTTAGAAATGAAAAGATATGTCCAATTGAAAATTCTGAATAGTCGCTATGGAATTCAGGCCCTTAAAAATGGACATTTTGCAAACGTCCTCGGATTTCGACGAAACCACTTTTGTTGGGTCCGTGATGTCGAGTTATTGCTAGATTTCAAATTTCATAATTTTTCGAGTCAATATGTGAGCGTGGCAAAAGAAAACGCGTTTGACCAGTTTCAGTTGATTTTAATCGACTGGAAATTGGCCATTTTTCCAACGGTCTCAGAATTCGACGAAACTAGTTTTGTTAGGACCGTATCGTCAATACGAAGCTAGAAAATATTTTTTCGAGAATTTTTAGAGTTAATATGTGACCCCGGTAATTTGAAATGTACGTTTAAAATTCAATATAGCGATTTAAATGTAAATTCAACGGAAACTTATCGAGACGATCGAATCAGCTTGCGAGACATATCCCATTGTGTTCGGAATGGGGGTAAAACGCTATGGACGACAGGCGGTGGACCTCGTTTCGAGGTCGTATGTAAAAGTCAACTCTTTGCAAATTAAATAATTAATAATTAAATAAATATAATAAAAAAATCTTATCTTCCCCCCCCCCCTTAAAACTTTCTGCCGCCCCCCCCCCCCGTCATTCGTGGAAAAGAAAAAGAGAAAAAAAAAAAAACCCCAAAGACGCGATCGATCCACCATCGCACTCCCTCCCTGGCGCCGCCGTCCTTCACCGCCCCACCTCCTCTTCTCCGATCCCCCTCCTTCCCTCCCCCCCCCTCGCTTCTCTCCCCTCCTTCCCTGGTTAAAACCCGCACGCCCCCCCCCCCCCCCAGGCCTAGGTCAGCTCGAAGCCGCCGCCTCCGGCCTGCCAACGCCGTCTCCGAGGCTCCCGACCCCCTGCGCCCTCCCTCCACCTCCGGCGACGAGGACGAGCCCCCCCTGTAAGCAATTCTTTTTATTTTATTTTATTGTCTTATTTTTATTTTATAAAACAGAATTTAAAAAAAAATACTGATTTTATATTAAGTTTAAAAACTGATTTTTATATATTGCAAAAACTGATTTTTATATATTGCAAAAACTGATTTTTATGTATTGCAAAAACTGATTTTTATATATTGCAAAAACTGATTTTTATATATTGCAAAAACTGATTTTTATATATTGCAAAAACTGATTTTTATATATTGCAAAAACTGATTTTTATATATTGCAAAAACTGATTTTTATTTTCTATTCGTCGAAATAAAGTGCTGATTTTTATAAAGATGAAATCTTTATAGTTGAAAAGGCGAGATCTTTATATATAGAATAACGAAATAAAAATAGCATTTTTATCCATATAGCGTTGAAATAAAAATTCGATTTTTATATATTGAACTTTGAAATAAAAATTCGATTTTTATATATTGAACTTTGAAATAAAAATTCGATTTTTATATATTGAACTTGGAAATAAAAATTTGATTTTTATATATTGAACATCGGAATAAAAATGTGATTTTTACGTATGTAGTGAAAGCAGCAACGAAGGTGACAAAAAGGCGAAACGATGAAGACTTCTGCAAATGAAGAGCCGTGGAGCTAGGATAGCTATATGTGAGAATTTCTCACCTTTCAAATTTATTTTCTAGTTATATATATATATACTAGGATGCAGACGGTGTTTAGTAGCACCCGACACAACCGTCCACAGACCATGGACTTGTTTGTTGGGTTGCATAGATTAGAGATTGTTTGATTGAAATTGAATTGTGTGGTGAAATGGATTGATTTGATGATGTGTGAATGGCGTGGGCCTTCACTAGACCGGGGATAAGGCTAGGCCTTGTCCCGTTTCTAGTATCGTGCCGTTATGCCGCCGAAATTTTCTAAAATGTGTTAGAAAAATAAAAATATCATTTTATTTAAAGAATGAACTGAATAGAAATTCATATGTTGAAATAAAATGTTTTATCGTTAAAAATATAATTTTTAACGTGAATGCGAATAAATAAATTATTCATTTACAAACCAGACGGTTTGTTTATGTACACTGATTTGACTGACATTTATTGGGTCGATAAATTTTACACATCGCCCAACTGCACAAATAAAATATTTGTTTGATTGTTTGAAACCCTACACGGGTGTTAGGATGAAATATGCAGTTCACTCATCCTGATTGATTAAATATGTCGATCGATTGATTGACAGGCTGTTATAAGCGTTGAATATCTATATTTGATGCTTATACGGTGTAGTGCACTTTGGTTGATGGTTGATTATTTTTCAATGCTATGATATACATGTGTTGTATGAAAATCCATATAATTAACTTTATATGGTAATTGATTGGGCCTCATTCCAATTTGAAAAATAAAGAATATTATAAAATAAAAGTTCATGTGTTGACAGTACTCATTCATTGAGATTGGTCATGTGTTGAACGAAATATTTTAATATTAAAATTTACATCTTTATCGATATAAAATAAAAGTTCATGTGTTGACAGTACTCATTCATTGAGATTGGTCATGTGTTGAACGAAATATTTTGATAATAACAACTATTTTGAAAATTGAAATTTATGAAGCCGTGTTGATTAGATTAACGCCATTTTGACGTGAACGATATTTATATCGATTTTAAACGATTTCGAAATGAATTGAATTGAAAACGATTTCGAAATGAATTGAATTGAAAACGATTTCGAAATGAATTGAATTGAAAACGAATTCAAATTGAATTGAAATCGAATTGAAATGAATTGAAATTGAATTGAAATTTGAATTGAATTGAAATGAATTTTAAAACGAATTTATAAGGAAGAATTCAATTTTGATTTGAATTGAAATGGAAGTTGAAGTTGCTTTTGAAACGAATTTAAAACTATTTATAAAATTCGTTTTAAATAGAATCGACGAAATATATATTATATATATTATATATATAATATAATGGCCTGAATAGAACGCGCCGCGCCGCGGCAGTTCGTAAATTTCGACCATTTATTTCAAACGGACATTACGGGAGATCCGACCGTCGGATTCTCCTAAAACCGGAACCGTTGGGTTCGTATCGAAAAGAGCTTTCTAACGAATGTTAGAAATTTGAAATCTAACGGTTGGATTTGGAGATACGTCCAAATCAAATTGGAAAAAGGTCGCTGTAAGTGCAGTTCGATGGCCATTGTTGGAAATCGACTGTACGGGCCTTGATAAAATTATTAAAAATAGTAATAATTTGTGTAAAATCATAAGAAATGATTTGTGAAAGTTTGGGATGAAAAACTCCATATTTGAAAAGATAAAAATAGATTTTTATCGAAATGAACTAGTTTTGAACTAGAATTATAATTCTATTTATTTTTAAATAAATAAATTGAATTTGAAATGGTTTTGAAAATAACCAAAATTTCCAATGATTGCATTGGAGTGGATTTGAATCGAAATTGTCTTCGGAATATTTCGATGTTGGAATTCGTGATATTACAGGTGTTGTTATGGAAATTTGAAAGATATATATTTGTATCGTTATTTCCAATACGACATTTGTTAGTCGTAGAATTCGATATTGAATATAAGTCGATATATTTTCTATTCAGAGCCTTGTATTGAATATCGAATGTGATTTGGGTTTGTCGTGAATGGTGTCTTCACTAACACTATTCTTGAACCCAGTTGAGAAAAGATTAAATCTTTTTACTTAGATTTAATGAAGTGTACCAATTAAATAATATTTAATTGGAATTGAATCGATATTGATTTTTGGGTTTATCGTGAACAGTGTTTTAAATAACACTTGTTCTTTAACCCGATAATTAATGGAATGTGATTTGGGTTTGTCGTGAATGGTGTCTTCACTAACACTGTTCTTGAACCCAGTTGAGAAAAGATTAAATCTTTTTATTTAGATTTAATGAAGTGTACCAATTAAATAATATTTAATTGGAATTGAATCGATATTGATTTTTGGGTTTATCGTGAACAGTGTTTTAAATAACACTTGTTCTTTAACCCGATAATTAATGGAATGTGATTTGGGTTTGTCGTGAATGGTGTCTTCACTAACACTGTTCTTGAACCCAGTTGAGAAAAGATTAAATCTTTTTATTTAGATTTAATGAAGTGTACCAATTAAATAATATTTAATTGGAATTGAATCGATATTGATTTTTGGGTTTATCGTGAACAGTGTTTTAAATAACACTTGTTCTTTAACCCGATAATTAATGGAATGTGATTTGGGTTTATCGTGAACCGTGTTTTAAATGACACTGATTCTTTAACCCAGTCGAAGATTAAAACTAAGTGGAGTTTTAATGAATCTTTAATTAGATTGAAAAGATCGAGAATGGAGTATCACCAGTTTTGCTCCAGTCGATAGTTAAATCTTTAATTAGATTTGAACGTGAAATTTAGAAACTAACTGTCGGTTAGCTAAGCAGAATGGTTTCCTGGATATTGATCTGATGTTGGTTTCGGCCTTCGGGGTTAATATTTGGGGAATTATTCTCTTGATTAATTTACGGTTAGTGACTAATGAATTGGAATGAGGCGTATGTTGTGTTTGTGTAACACTTTTATAATATATACGCGAGTTATTCGGGAAGACCGGGTTTACCCCATTCTGAATAACTGATACGACGATAAGTCGAAGATGAAGACGATGGTCGAAGACCGGAGGTCTTCACGTCGTTTGGGTGATAACTGATGATCTTGATTGGGCTGTACACCCAAGAAGATGGAAACAGTTAGTGATCGTCCAGACGTACTTGGAGATCGATGGATATGCGGGGTACTAGGTGCCTCCGGCTTCGTTCAGACCCAGAACGGACTTGTAAATGGACTGTGTGTCTGACATCGGATTTCATTCTGTGTGACTGATATCGGTTGCATAGGATGGTTTGCCTGTGTGGCATGCTAAGATGCAAATGATCAAGGCTTCTGTTGAAAAGCAAAGTCTTGTGGTGATGATCAAAGCACGGCCTTTGTGGCGTAGCTTTGTGTAACGTTTACCTCGCGTGTTTCACACCAGGTATGAACCAAAAACGGGAGACGGACCTCAGGGAGGACTTGCGTTTCTTTCTAGCTAGAAGTGGCGTCAGTGGTTTTACACGCCCTGACGAGTTTGACTTATGTGGTTGTTGCTGTTGCGAGGCGCCTCGGTTATATCGGTTTCGGCCGAATGCATTCTGGTCGGCTGACGGACCAGACTTACACCCCATAGGGTGGGGAGACGTATTGTTCAGGCATAATAATCCACTCCGTGTGGACCGGCCCTGACGATCCAAGGGGCAGTTGCGGCTGTTCCTGAGGCTCGGGCTAGACAGTCTCGAATCGGTTGAGGACGATCCCTGGCCTCGGTTCATAGATGGAAAACCAATTTCCAAATACGTGACACTTGCGGTTTTATTTGTAAACCTATATATGGCGACATAGTGGCATGGGACGCTCATGTCGCCTATGATTGATACTTATGATTTGAAGTTGTTTTATACACTATGCACTTATTATAGTATCAAATGATTTGTTTTAAACGTATCAAGCATTCTTTGGCTGTTATAAGGGAAAACCCTATCCCCCGGCTTGCGTTGCATTGTGTGATAGGACCTGGGTCTTATAACAGCTTCATTTTTCTTTATTTAGCATTGCGCTGTTTGTCTCATGCACTGGTATTCTTGGGAGGAAACTCGTTCCGTGTTATACGGCGTGGTCCCTTGATTTACCTAATGATTTAAAATAAAGATTTATAACTGTTTTAGTTCTCACACCAGTCACATGACTGACCTGGAGTTTATTGTTTTAACCTAAACTCTGGGTGCCCCTATTTTGACACGGGCAGCTAGTAGTTTTGGTTTTGCAGATTTATATTCACAGGATCCTGGTTTACAGCTGGAACGATATCCGGAAAGCTTTGTATCCGTATATCTACTTCTAGTTGTGTATTGTATTATTTTCCGCTGCTATGTATTTAAATGTAATTTAAATCTCTGATATTTCTGTGTAATATTCATTCATACTCTGTATATTCCTGAAATCTGATGCACTGTTGTAATATATAGTGAAATGTTCTTCTGTATGCGTTCGGTTGTGGCTTGTTCTCAAACGATAGGGCGTTTCGAACGGCCTGGGTCGGTTTAGCGACTGGTTCGGACCGAGCGAAATTCCTTGCCGTCACAGTTGGTATCAGAGCTTTGGTTTACAAAGCTCAGAGAACAAGGCACATTAGAACCATACGAAAGAATTCATCAGATATTGGATTAGTAATATCCAATGAGAATGACTCGTTAGAGATGGGATCAGTAGTATCCTAGAACGAGTGTGAAGAGTATATTTTTAAAATGAAAGTCAATTTTGTTTTGAAAATTTAAAATCAATTTTTCGTATTTGATTATATATTTATAAGATTTGGACAATTCAGTATATAAAGATTTTTGCGTATGCGCCTAGCTAGCGTATATTCAAAGTTTTAATATATTGGATAGATATAGTATCGCACTCTAGTCGCCCGAAGATGGTATTGATGATAGCGATCGCATCATCAACATTTATGTTCGAGTTTCGAAGGTGTGACTTTCTATATATTTCCATTAGACTGGTGTGAGAACCAAAACTAATATAGCTAGAATACATTGTTGTGATTTGGCATCAAAAACATGATTTCTGTATATATATCAAAATTATGAATTTGAAACGTTAAATTCACTAATTGATTGATGTTTGTGTTGTTTGTTTAGTTGTTTGCTAATTTTGAACCATTATGCCTAATTTGATCGGATAATGAATTGTATTGAAAATTGGTCGCATTTGCTTGCATATACATATACTTACATTGAACAGGTCATAGCAAGGAGGCTAGAGCAGAGAATAAAATTTGTTTGCCCGACAAATAGGTACATGTTTACTACATAATTTCCTGTTTTGTTTGGGTGATGATGATTTTGTGAGCCTATTGGCTAGCCGCTTGGCTTTTTCTTTTTCTTTTTGAGATCTGAAGGACCGGGGAAGCTATTTGAAATTCCCCGATGCTCCCGGTGCAGGGGAGGTTATGGCGAAATTTTTCAAAAATTTAGGGTGTTAGCCAAATTTTTGAAATTTTGAAAAATCTCAGAAACTAAAAAGTTAGAGAATGGAAGCCAGATCGAACATAGAGTTGATTAATCAAACCATTTTCGACTTTGTTCCTTTTCGGGGACGAAAAGTTTTAAGTGGGGGAGATTGTAACAACCCGTAAAATGCGAGCCAGTTTGAAATTTTTGTTTTGGCAATTTTATCGAATTTTGTTTATTTAAAATGAATTATTTTAAATAAAATCAACGAGAAATTTATTTTGAATGGAATTAGAACGTATATATTATATACGTCGTTGTTAGAATATAAATAATTATATATAATTATAAAAGGAATTGAAAATGGCGCGGTAGTTCGAAAATTCGATTTCTAATTTCAAATGAATATACAGAATTCAATATAAGTCAGGATTGAACGAAACAAGAAATATTTGAATCTGTATAACTATATCTTTGTAACGAAGTTAACAAACTGAGATTTCATTTTAGAAATGAAAAGATATGTCCAATTGAAAATTCTGAATAGTCGCTATGGAATTCAGGCCCTTAAAAATGGACATTTTGCAAACGTCCTCGGATTTCGACGAAACCACTTTTGTTGGGTCCGTGATGTCGAGTTATTGCTAGATTTCAAATTTCATAATTTTTCGAGTCAATATGTGAGCGTGGCAAAAGAAAACGCGTTTGACCAGTTTCAGTTGATTTTAATCGACTGGAAATTGGCCATTTTTCCAACGGTCTCAGAATTCGACGAAACTAGTTTTGTTAGGACCGTATCGTCAATACGAAGCTAGAAAATATTTTTTCGAGAATTTTTAGAGTTAATATGTGACCCCGGTAATTTGAAATGTACGTTTAAAATTCAATATAGCGATTTAAATGTAAATTCAACGGAAACTTATCGAGACGATCGAATCAGCTTGCGAGACATATCCCATTGTGTTCGGAATGGGGGTAAAACGCTATGGACGACAGGCGGTGGACCTCGTTTCGAGGTCGTATGTAAAAGTCAACTCTTTGCAAATTAAATAATTAATAATTAAATAAATATAATAAAAAAATCTTATCTTCCCCCCCCCCCCCTTAAAACTTTCTGCCCCCCCCCCCCCCCCCCGTCATTCGTGGAAAAGAAAAAGAGAAAAAAAAAAAAAAACCCAAAGACGCGATCGATCCACCATCGCACTCCCTCCCTGGCGCCGCCGTCCTTCACCGCCCCACCTCCTCTTCTCCGATCCCCCTCCTTCCCTCCCCCCCCCTCGCTTCTCTCCCCTCCTTCCCTGGTTAAAACCCGCACGCCCCCCCCCCCCCCAGGCCTAGGTCAGCTCGAAGCCGCCGCCTCCGGCCTGCCAACGCCGTCTCCGAGGCTCCCGACCCCCTGCGCCCTCCCTCCACCTCCGGCGACGAGGACGAGCCCCCCCTGTAAGCAATTCTTTTTATTTTATTTTATTGTCTTATTTTTATTTTATAAAACAGAATTTAAAAAAAAAATACTGATTTTATATTAAGTTTAAAAACTGATTTTTATATATTGCAAAAACTGATTTTTATATATTGCAAAAACTGATTTTTATGTATTGCAAAAACTGATTTTTATATATTGCAAAAACTGATTTTTATATATTGCAAAAACTGATTTTTATATATTGCAAAAACTGATTTTTATATATTGCAAAAACTGATTTTTATATATTGCAAAAACTGATTTTTATTTTCTATTCGTCGAAATAAAGTGCTGATTTTTATAAAGATGAAATCTTTATAGTTGAAAAGGCGAGATCTTTATATATAGAATAACGAAATAAAAATAGCATTTTTATCCATATAGCGTTGAAATAAAAATTCGATTTTTATATATTGAACTTTGAAATAAAAATTCGATTTTTATATATTGAACTTTGAAATAAAAATTCGATTTTTATATATTGAACTTGGAAATAAAAATTTGATTTTTATATATTGAACATCGGAATAAAAATGTGATTTTTACGTATGTAGTGAAAGCAGCAACGAAGGTGACAAAAAGGCGAAACGATGAAGACTTCTGCAAATGAAGAGTCGTGGAGCTAGGATAGCTATATGTGAGAATTTCTCACCTTTCAAATTTATTTTCTAGTTATATATATATATACTAGGATGCAGACGGTGTTTAGTAGCACCCGACACAACCGTCCACAGACCATGGACTTGTTTGTTGGGTTGCATAGATTAGAGATTGTTTGATTGAAATTGAATTGTGTGGTGAAATGGATTGATTTGATGATGTGTGAATGGCGTGGGCCTTCACTAGACCGGGGATAAGGCTAGGCCTTGTCCCGTTTCTAGTATCGTGCCGTTATGCCGCCGAAATTTTCTAAAATGTGTTAGAAAAATAAAAATATCATTTTATTTAAAGAATGAACTGAATAGAAATTCATATGTTGAAATAAAATGTTTTATCGTTAAAAATATAATTTTTAACGTGAATGCGAATAAATAAATTATTCATTTACAAACCAGACGGTTTGTTTATGTACACTGATTTGACTGACATTTATTGGGTCGATAAATTTTACACATCGCCCAACTGCACAAATAAAATATTTGTTTGATTGTTTGAAACCCTACACGGGTGTTAGGATGAAATATGCAGTTCACTCATCCTGATTGATTAAATATGTCGATCGATTGATTGACAGGCTGTTATAAGCGTTGAATATCTATATTTGATGCTTATACGGTGTAGTGCACTTTGGTTGATGGTTGATTATTTTTCAATGCTATGATATACATGTGTTGTATGAAAATCCATATAATTAACTTTATATGGTAATTGATTGGGCCTTATTCCAATTTGAAAAATAAAGAATATTATAAAATAAAAGTTCATGTGTTGACAGTACTCATTCATTGAGATTGGTCATGTGTTGAACGAAATATTTTAATATTAAAATTTACATCTTTATCGATATAAAATAAAAGTTCATGTGTTGACAGTACTCATTCATTGAGATTGGTCATGTGTTGAACGAAATATTTTGATAATAACAACTATTTTGAAAATTGAAATTTATGAAGCCGTGTTGATTAGATTAACGCCATTTTGACGTGAACGATATTTATATCGATTTTAAACGATTTCGAAATGAATTGAATTGAAAACGATTTCGAAATGAATTGAATTGAAAACGATTTCGAAATGAATTGAATTGAAAACGATTTCGAAATGAATTGAATTGAAAACGAATTCAAATTGAATTGAAATCGAATTGAAATGAATTGAAATTGAATTGAAATTTGAATTGAATTGAAATGAATTTTAAAACGAATTTATAAGGAAGAATTCAATTTTGATTTGAATTGAAATGGAAGTTGAAGTTGCTTTTGAAACGAATTTAAAACTATTTATAAAATTCGTTTTAAATAGAATCGACGAAATATATATTATATATATTATATATATAATATAATGGCCTGAATAGAACGCGCCGCGCCGCGGCAGTTCGTAAATTTCGACCATTTATTTCAAACGGACATTACGGGAGATCCGACCGTCGGATTCTCCTAAAACCGGAACCGTTGGGTTCGTATCGAAAAGAGCTTTCTAACGAATGTTAGAAATTTGAAATCTAACGGTTGGATTTGGAGATACGTCCAAATCAAATTGGAAAAAGGTCGCTGTAAGTGCAGTTCGATGGCCATTGTTGGAAATCGACTGTACGGGCCTTGATAAAATTATTAAAAATAGTAATAATTTGTGTAAAATCATAAGAAATGATTTGTGAAAGTTTGGGATGAAAAACTCCATATTTGAAAAGATAAAAATAGATTTTTATCGAAATGAACTAGTTTTGAACTAGAATTATAATTCTATTTATTTTTAAATAAATAAATTGAATTTGAAATGGTTTTGAAAATAACCAAAATTTCCAATGATTGCATTGGAGTGGATTTGAATCGAAATTGTCTTCGGAATATTTCGATGTTGGAATTCGTGATATTACAGGTGTTGTTATGGAAATTTGAAAGATATATATTTGTATCGTTATTTCCAATACGACATTTGTTAGTCGTAGAATTCGATATTGAATATAAGTCGATATATTTTCTATTCAGAGCCTTGTATTGAATATCGAATGTGATTTGGGTTTGTCGTGAATGGTGTCTTCACTAACACTATTCTTGAACCCAGTTGAGAAAAGATTAAATCTTTTTACTTAGATTTAATGAAGTGTACCAATTAAATAATATTTAATTGGAATTGAATCGATATTGATTTTTGGGTTTATCGTGAACAGTGTTTTAAATAACACTTGTTCTTTAACCCGATAATTAATGGAATGTGATTTGGGTTTGTCGTGAATGGTGTCTTCACTAACACTGTTCTTGAACCCAGTTGAGAAAAGATTAAATCTTTTTATTTAGATTTAATGAAGTGTACCAATTAAATAATATTTAATTGGAATTGAATCGATATTGATTTTTGGGTTTATCGTGAACAGTGTTTTAAATAACACTTGTTCTTTAACCCGATAATTAATGGAATGTGATTTGGGTTTGTCGTGAATGGTGTCTTCACTAACACTGTTCTTGAACCCAGTTGAGAAAAGATTAAATCTTTTTATTTAGATTTAATGAAGTGTACCAATTAAATAATATTTAATTGGAATTGAATCGATATTGATTTTTGGGTTTATCGTGAACAGTGTTTTAAATAACACTTGTTCTTTAACCCGATAATTAATGGAATGTGATTTGGGTTTATCGTGAACCGTGTTTTAAATGACACTGATTCTTTAACCCAGTCGAAGATTAAAACTAAGTGGAGTTTTAATGAATCTTTAATTAGATTGAAAAGATC
Organism: Allium sativum; assembly: GCA_030737875.1. Classification (NCBI taxonomy): domain Eukaryota; kingdom Viridiplantae; phylum Streptophyta; class Magnoliopsida; order Asparagales; family Amaryllidaceae; genus Allium; species Allium sativum. The sequence goes on along the minus strand of CM060926.1, from coordinate 201,312,700 downwards.
GAGAATGGAGTATATCCAGTTTTGCTCAGTCGATAGTTAAATCTTTAATTAGATTTGAACGTGAAATTTAGAAACTAACTGTCGGTTAGCTAAGCAGAATGGTTTCCTGGATATTGATCTGATGTTGGTTTCGGCCTTCGGGGTTAATATTTGGGGAATTATTCTCTTGATTAATTTACGGTTAGTGACTAATGAATTGGAATGAGGCGTATGTTGTGTTTGTGTAACACTTTTATAATATATACGCGAGTTATTCGGGAAGACCGGGTTTACCCCATTCTGAATAACTGATACGACGATAAGTCGAAGATGAAGACGATGGTCGAAGACCGGAGGTCTTCACGTCGTTTGGGTGATAACTGATGATCTTGATTGGGCTGTACACCCAAGAAGATGGAAACAGTTAGTGATCGTCCAGACGTACTTGGAGATCGATGGATATGCGGGGTACTAGGTGCCTCCGGCTTCGTTCAGACCCAGCACGGACTTGTAAATGGACTGTGTGTCTGACATCGGATTTCATTCTGTGTGACTGATATCGGTTGCATCGGATGGTTTGCCTGTGTGGCATGCTAAGATGCAAATGATCAAGGCTTCTGTTGAAAAGCAAAGTCTTGTGGTGATGATCAAAGCACGGCCTTTGTGGCGTAGCTTTGTGTAACGTTTACCTCGCGTGTTTCACACCAGGTATGAACCAAAAACGGGAGATGGACCTCAGGGAGGACTTGCGTTTCTTTCTAGCTAGAAGTGGCGTCAGTGGTTTTACACGCCCTGACGAGTTTGACTTATGTGGTTGTTGCTGTTGCGAGGCGCCTCGGTTATATCGGTTTCGGCCGAATGCATTCTGGTCGGCTGACGGACCAGACTTACACCCCATAGGGTGGGGAGACGTATTGTTCAGGCATAATAATCCACTCCGTGTGGACCGGCCCTGACGATCCAAGGGGCAGTTGCGGCTGTTCCTGAGGCTCGGGCTAGACAGTCTCGAATCGGTTGAGGACGATCCCTGGCCTCGGTTCATAGATGGAAAACCAATTTCCAAATACGTGACACTTGCGGTTTTATTTGTAAACCTATATATGGCGACATAGTGGCATGGGACGCTCATGTCGCCTATGATTGATACTTATGATTTGAAGTTGTTTTATACACTATGCACTTATTATAGTATCAAATGATTTGTTTTAAACGTATCAAGCATTCTTTGGCTGTTATAAGGGAAAACCCTATCCCACGGCTTGCGTTGCATTGTGTGATAGGACCTGGGTCTTATAACAGCTTCATTTTTCTTTATTTAGCATTGCGCTGTTTGTCTCATGCACTGGTATTCTTGGGAGGAAACTCGTTCCGTGTTATACGGCGTGGTCCCTTGATTTACCTAATGATTTAAAATAAAGATTTATAACTGTTTTAGTTCTCACACCAGTCACATGACTGACCTGGAGTTTATTGTTTTAACCTAAACTCTGGGTGCCCCTATTTTGACACGGGCAGCTAGTAGTTTTGGTTTTGCAGATTTATATTCACAGGATCCTGGTTTACAGCTGGAACGATATCCGGAAAGCTTTGTATTCGTATATCTACTTCTAGTTGTGTATTGTATTATTTTCCGCTTCTATGTATTTAAATGTAATTTAAATCTCTGATATTTCTGTGTAATATTCATTCATACTCTGTATATTCCTGAAATCTGATGCACTGTTGTAATATATAGTGAAATGTTCTTCTGTATGCGTTCGGTTGTGGCTTGTTCTCAAACGATAGGGCGTTTCGAACGGCCTGGGTCGGTTTAGCGACTGGTTCGGACCGAGCGAAATTCCTTGCCGTCACATATATATATACTAGGATGCAGACGGTGCTTAGTAGCACCCGACACAATCGTCCACAGACCATGGACTTGTTTGTTTGGTTGCATAGATTAGTTTGATGATTTGATTTGAATTTGGTTGTTTGGTGAATATGATTGATGTGTGAATGGCGTGGGCCTTCACTAGACCGGGGATAAGGCTAGGCCTTGTCCCGTTTCTAGTATCGTGCCGTTATGCCGCCGAAATTTTCTAAAATATGTTAGAAAATAAAAATATCATTTTATTGTGTAAATGAATTGAATAGAAATTCATAGGTTGAAATAAAATGTTTTATCGTTAAAAATATAATTTTAACGTGAGGTGAATAAAATAAAGATTCATTTACAAACCAGATGGTTTGTTTATGTACACCTATTTGAAGGACATTGATTGGGTCGATAGATTTTACACATCGCCCAACTGCACAAACAAAAATGTGTGTTTGTTGATTTGAAACCCCACACGGGTGTTGGGATGAAATTTGAAGTTCACTCATCCTGATTGATTAAATGTGTCGATCGATTGATTGACAGGCTGTTATAAGCGTTGAATATCTATATTTGATGCTTATACAGTGTAGTGCACTTTGGTTGATGGTTGATTATTTTTCAATGTAATTATATACATGTGTTGTATGAAAATCCATATAATTAACTTTATATGGTAATTGATTGGGCCTCATTCCAATTTGAAAAATAAAGAATATTATAAAATAAAAGTTCATGTGTTGACAGTACTCATTCACTGAGATTGGTCATGTGTTGAACGAAATATTTTAGTAATAAAATTTACACCTTTATCGATATAAAATAAAAGTTCATGTGTTGACAGTACTCATTCATTGAGATTGGTCATGTGTTGAACGAAATATTTTGATAATAACAACTATTTTGAAAAAGAAATATTTGAAATAGGATATTTGAAAATAGAAATTTATGAAGCCGTGTTGATTAGATTGACGCCATTTTGACGTGAACGATATTTATATCGATTTTATTCATTTTAAAATGAATATTGAAAAGTGATTTCGAAATCGAATATTTTGAATTGAATTGAAAACGATTTCGAAATGAATTGAATTGAAAACGATTTCGAAATGAATTGAATTGAAAACGATTTCGAAATGAAATGAATTGAAAACGATTTCGAAATGAAATGAATTGAAAACAAGTTCAAATTGAATTGAAAGCGAATTTAAATGAATTCAAATTGAATTGAAATTTGAATTGAATAGAAATGAATTTTAAAACGAATTTATAGAGAAGAATTCAATTTTGATTTGAATTGAAACGGAAGTTGAAATTGCTTTTGAAACAAATTTAAAACTATTTATACAATTCGTTTTAAATAGAAATCGACGAAATATATATTATATATATAATATATATAATATAATGGCCTGAATAGAACGCGCCGCGCCGCGGCAGTTCGTGAATTTCAACCATTTATTTCAAACGGACATTACGGGAGATCCGACCGTCGGATTCTCCTAAAACCGGAACCGTTGGGTTCGTATCGAAAAGAGTTTTCTAACGAATGTGATAAATTAGAAATCTAACGGTCGGATTTGTAATTATGTCCAAATCAAATTTGAAAAAGGTCGCTATAAGTGCAGTTCGATGGCCATTAATGGAAATCGACTGTACGGGCCTTGATAAAATTATTAAAAATAGTAATAATTTGTGTAAAATCATAAGAAATGATTTGTGAAGATTTGGGATGAAAAACTTCATGTTTGAAAGGATAAAAATAGATTTTTATCGAAATGAACTGGTTTTGAACTAGAATTATAATTCTATTTATTTTTAAATAAATAAATTGAATTTAAAAAGGGTTTTAAAAATAACCAGAATATCCAATGATTGCATTGGAGTGGATTTGAATCGAAATTGTCTTCGGAATATTTCGATGTTGGAATTCGTGATTATACAGATGTTGTTATGGAAATTTGAAAGATATATATTTATATCGTTATTTCCAATACGACATTTGTTAGTCGTAGAATTCGATATTGAATATAAGCCGATATATTTTCTATTCAGAGCCTTGTATTGAATATCGAATGTGATTTGGGTTTGTCGTGAATGGTGTCTTCACTAACACTGTTCTTGAACCCAGTTGAGAAAAGATTAAATCTTTTTATTTAGATTTAATGAAGGGTACCAATTAAATAATATTTAATTGGAATTGAATTGATATTGATTTTTGGGTTTATCGTGAACAGTGTTTTAAATAACACTTGTTCTTTAACCCGATAATTAATGGAATGTGATTTTGGGTTTATCGTGAACCGTGTTTTAAATGACACTGATTCTTTAACCCAGTCGAAGATTAAAACTAAGTGGAGTTTTAATGAATCTTTAATTAGATTGAAATGATCGAAAATGGAGTATCACCAGTTTTGCTCCAGGCGATAGTTAAATCTTTAATTAGATTTGAACGTGAAATGGTAATTGAATTTACCGATAACACTGTGGTGTTAGATATGAAGTATTCACAGTTTTACTTCATGGGATGAATAGGTTGGGATTGGGAAATTATAACAAATGATTACTTCGGTAAGGTTCGATAATCCCGACTAGTTTGAATTGATATTCAAAAGTTGATTAAAGAATAAATTCAAGAATTATCTTTGATAAAATTAATGGGAACTTTTCCCTATGAATGTGAAATTAGAAACTAACTGTCGGTTAGCTAAGTAGAATGGTTTTCTGGATATTGATCTGATGTTGGTTTCGGCCTTCGGGGTTAATATTTGGGGAATTATTCTCTTGATTAATTTACGGTTAGTGACTGATGGATTGGAATGAGGCGTATGTTGTGTTTGTGTAACACTTATTTAAAATATACGCGAGTTATTCGGGAAGACCGGGTTTATCCCATTCTGAATAACTGATACGACGATAAGTCGAAGATGAAGACGATGGTCGAAGACCGGAGGTCTTCACGCCGTTTGGGTAATTACTGATGATCTTGATTGGGCTGTACACCCAAGAAGATGGAAACAGTTGGTGATCGTCCAGACGTACTTGGAGATCGATGGATATGCGGGGTACTAGGTGCCTCCGGTTTCGTTCAGACCCAGAACGGACTTGTAAATGGACTGTGTGTCTGACATTGGATTTTAGTCTGTGTGTTTGATTTCTATTAAATATATATCTGTTTGGCGGCGGAGAATTTATTCTCTTGCTTAACGCCCTTCTCTGAGACGTACGAGCTCGGGGGTTATATATTGATGGATATCAAACGCATGGAGTGAATTGCCTGTGTGGCATGCCTAAGTGGCAATTGATCGAGGCTTCTGTTGAAAAGCAAAGTCTTGTGGTGATGATCAAAGCACGGCCTTTGTGGCGTAGCTTTGTGTAACGTTTACCTCGCGTGTTTCACACCCGGTATGAACCAAAAACGGGAGAGGACGTCAGGGAGGGCATGCGTTTCTTTCTAGCTAGAAGTGGCGTCAGTGGTTTTACACGCCCTGACGAGTTTGACTTATGTGGTTGTTGCTGTTGCGAGGCGCCTCGGATTGATCGGTCGTTCTCGAACCGATGGAGTCATTTAGTTGGCTCGTTTACGCCCCATAGGGTGGGGAAACGCATGTTCAGGCATTTTAATCCACTCCGTGTGGACCAGCCCTGAGGATCCAAAGGCTTGACAGAGTACTTGCCTGAGGCTCGGGCTAGACAGTCTCGAATCGGTTGAGGACTATCTTTTGCCTCGGTTCATAGATGGAAACCCAATTTCCAAATACGTGACTTTGCGATTTTGATTGTATAACCTATATATGGCGACATAGTGGTATGGGGCATTCATGCCGCCTATGATTGATACTTATGATTTGAAGTTGTTTTATACACTATACACTTATAATAGTATCAAATGATTTCTTTTAAACGTATCAAGCATTCTTGGCTATTATAAGGTAAAAACCCTATCCTCCGGCTTGCGATTGCATTGTGTGATGGGAACTGGGTCTTATAACAGCTTCATTTTTCTTTATTAAGCATTGCGCTGTTGTTTTATGCACTGGTATTCTTGGGAGGAAACCCGTTCCGTGTTATACGGCGTGGTCCCTTGATTTACCTAACTTTAAAATAAAGATTATCTGTTTTAGTTCTCACACCAGTCCCATGACTGACCTGGAGTTTATTGTTTTAACCTAAACTCTGGGTGCCCTTATTTTGACATGGGCAGCTAGTAGTTTTGGTTTTGCAGATTTATATTCACAGGATCCTGGTTTACAGCTGGAACGATATCCGGAAAGCTTTGTATCCGTATATCTCCTTCTAGTTGTGTATTGTATTATTTTCCGCTGCTATGTATTCAAATGTAATTTGAACCTCTGTTATTTCTGTGTAATATTTATTTATACTCTGTATATTCTTGTAATCTGGTGCATTGTTGTAATATACAATGAAATGTTCTTCTGTATGCGTTCTGTTGTGGTTTGTTCTCGAACTATCCGACGCTTTCCTTTACGGGGAAGTTACGGGTTTTCACAGTTGGTATCAGAGCTTTGGTTTACAGAGCTCGAGAACAAGGCACATTAGAACCATACGAAATAATTCATCAGATATTGGATTAGTAATATCCAATTAGAATGACTCGTTAGAGATGGGATCAGTAGTATCCTAGAACGAGTGTGAAGAGTATATTTTTAAAAATGAAAACAAATTTTGTTTTGAAAATTTAAATCAATTATTCGTATTTGATTAGTTATTTATATTGATTAGGACAATCCAAAATATAAAGATTTTTGCGTATGCGCTTAGCTAGCGTGTATTCGAAGTTTTAATATATTGGATAGATATAGCATCACACCCTAGTCGCCGGAGATGATGTTGATAATGACCATGGCATCATCAATATTTATGTTCGTGCTCCGAAGGTGTGATTTCTATATATTTCCTATAGACTGGTGTGAGAACCAAAATTAGATAAGGCCTATTGTTGTGATTTGGCATACAAAAATCTGATTTTTGACTATATATCAAAATTATGAATTTGAAATGATAATTCACTAAGTGATTGATGTTTGAGTTGTTTGTTTATTTGTTTGCTAATTTTTAGCCATTTCGCCTAATTGTATCAAATATTGAGTTATATTGAAAATTGGTCGCATTTGCTTGCATATACATATACTTACATTGAACAGGTCATAGCAAGGAGGCTAGAGCCAGAGAATAAAATTTGTTTGCCCGACAAATAGGTACATATTTACTACATAATTTACTGTTTTGTTTGGGTGATGATGATTTTGTGAGCCTATTGGCTAGCCGCTTGGCTTTTTCTTTTTCTTTTTGAGATCTGAAGGACCGGGGAAGCTATTTGAAATTCCCCGATGCTCCCGGTGCAGGGGAGGTTATGGCGAAATTTTTCAAAAATTTAGGGAGTTAGCCAAATTTTTGAAATTTTGAAAATTCTCAGAAACTGAAAAGTTGGAGAATGGAAGCCAGATCGATCGTAGAGCTGAATAATCAAACCACTTTCGACTTTGTTCCTTTTCGGGGACGAAAAGTTTTAAGTGGGGGAGATTGTAACAACCCGTAAAATGCGAGCCAGTTTGAAAATTTTATTTTGGCAATTTTAGCGAATTTTGATTATTTAAAATGAATTATTTTAAATAATATCGACGAGAAATTTATTTTTAATAGAATTCGACGTATATATTATATACGTCGTCGTTAGAATATAAATAATTATATATAATTATAATGGAATTGAAAATGGCGCGGTAGTTCGATAATTCGATTTCAAACTTCAATTGAATGTACCGGGTGCAAAACAATCCGGATTTTAGTGAAACCAAAAATAATGGAATCTAATTGTGGATATCTTTCCAACGAATCCGACAAATCAAGATTTCATATCGGGAATCAAAAGATATGTCCAGCTGAAAATTCTGAATAGTCGCTATGGAATTCAGGCCCTTAAAAATGGACATTTTGTAAACGACCTCGGATTTCGACGAAACTAGTTTTGTTGGATCCGCAGTGTCAAGTTATTGCTAAGTTTCAAATTTCATAATTTTTCGAATCAATATGTGAGCGTGGCAAAGGAAAACGCGTTTGACCAGTTTCAGTTGATTTTAATCGACTGGAAATTGGCCATTTTTCTAACGGTCTCAGAATTCGACGAAACTAGTTTTGTTAGGACCGTATCGTCAATGCGAAGCTAGGAAATATTTTTCTGTAATTTTTCTAGTTAGTATGTGACCCCGGTAATTTGAAATGTACGTTTAAAATTCAAAATAAGGATTTAAATGAAAATTCAACAGAAACTGATTGTAACGATCAAACCAGCTTACGATACATATCCCATTGTGTTCGGAATGGGGGTGAAACGCTGTAGACGACAGGCGGTGGGTCTCGTTTTGAGGTCGAAAATAAAAGTTGCTTTTTAGAATTAGAATAAAAAATATATATATATAATAATTAAAATTCCCTCTCTCTATATCATCAGACCCCCCCCCCCCCCCCCCCGCGTTTATTTTGTAATCGATTTTAAATAAAAAAAAAAAGGAAAGAAGACGGAGCAGCCGCCGAAGTTCATCGCGCCTCCACTGGGAGATCCGCCGCCCACCTCCGTCGTCGCTCGCGAGTGAAGACCACCATCGATTCCTCCCCCCCCCCCCTGCAGCCACGAATCCCCAAATCCAAGCTCCCTAATCGAAACTCCAGCAAGCCCTAACCCTAAACCCCCTTCTCCCCGCCGCCGCAGGTTCGCCACCGGCCAACTGAGCCGCGCCCGACCTCCCCTGACCAGCCACGATACCTCAGCACCCCCCCTCCTATCGAATGCTGTAAGTTTTTTTTTTTTGGTTATAAAAGCTGATTTCTATATGTTATAAAAACTGATTTTTATGTATAGAAAAGTTTGATTTTTATTTATAGAAAAGCTTAATTTTTATAGAAAGATAAGATTTTTGAAAAGAAGGAAAATTAGATTTTTAGGAATGGGATAAATAAAAATATGATTTTGTTCATACGAGAAACACGGTTTTCATTCATATGAAAGTGTTGATTTTTATACTTAAAAAGCTATGATTTTCACACTTAAAAAGTTATGATTTTTATACTTAAGAAGTTATGATTTTTATATATTGAACTTTGAAATAAAAATTCGATTTTTATATATTGAACTTTGAAATAAAAATTCGATTTTTATATATTGAACTTTGAAATAAAAATTCGATTTTTATATATTGAACTTTGAAATAAAAATTCGATTTTTATATATTGAATAGCGAAGTAAAAATTCGATTTTTACATATGTAGTGAAAGCGGACAACGAAAGCGACGAAAGGCGAGTTGGCGAAGATTTCCTGCATTAGAAGTGCCGTGGAGCTTGGATAGCTTTCTGTGAGAACTTCTCACTCTAAATTCTCTTTTTCTAGTTTTATATATATACTAGGATGCAGACGGTGCTTAGTAGCACCCGACACAATCGTCCACAGACCATGGACTTGTTTGTTTGGTTGCATAGATTAGTTTGATGATTTGATTTGAATTTGGTTGTTTGGTGAATATGATTGATGTGTGAATGGCGTGGGCCTTCACTAGACCGGGGATAAGGCTAGGCCTTGTCCCGTTTCTAGTATCGTGCCGTTATGCCGCCGAAATTTTCTAAAATATGTTAGAAAATAAAAATATCATTTTATTGTGTAAATGAATTGAATAGAAATTCATAGGTTGAAATAAAATGTTTTATCGTTAAAAATATAATTTTAACGTGAAGTGAATAAAATAAAGATTCATTTACAAACCAGATGGTTTGTTTATGTACACCTATTTGAAGGACATTGATTGGGTCGATAGATTTTACACATCGCCCAACTGCACAAACAAAAATGTGTGTTTGTTGATTTGAAACCCCACACGGGTGTTGGGATGAAATTTGAAGTTCACTCATCCTGATTAATTAAATGTGTCGATCGATCGATTGACAGGCTGTTATAAGCGTTGAATATCTATATTTGATGCTTATACAGTGTAGTGCACTTTGGTTGATGGTTGATTATTTTTCAATGTAATTATATACATGTGTTGTATGAAAATCCATATAATTAACTTTATATGGTAATTGATTGGGCCTCATTCCAATTTGAAAAATAAAGAATATTATAAAATAAAAGTTCATGTGTTGACAGTACTCATTCACTAAGATTGGTCATGTGTTGAACGAAATATTTTAGTAATAAAATTTACACCTTTATCGATATAAAATAAAAGTTCATGTGTTGACAGTACTCATTCATTGAGATTGGTCATGTGTTGAACGAAATATTTTGATAATAACAACTATTTTGAAAAAGAAATATTTGAAATAGGATATTTGAAAATAGAAATTTATGAAGCCGTGTTGATTAGATTGACGCCATTTTGACGTGAACGATATTTATATCGATTTTATTCATTTTAAAATGAATATTGAAAAGTGATTTCGAAATCGAATATTTTGAATTGAATTGAAAACGATTTCGAAATGAATTGAATTGAAAACGATTTCGAAATGAATTGAATTGAAAACGATTTCGAAATGAAATGAATTGAAAACGATTTCGAAATGAAATGAATTGAAAACGAGTTCAAATTGAATTGAAAGCGAATTTAAATGAATTCAAATTGAATTGAAATTTGAATTGAATAGAAATGAATTTTAAAACGAATTTATAGAGAAGAATTCAATTTTGATTTGAATTGAAACGGAAGTTGAAATTGCTTTTGAAACGAATTTAAAACTATTTATATAATTCGTTTTAAATAGAAATCGACGAAATATATATTATATATATTATATATATAATATAATGGCCTGAATAGAACGCGCCGCGCCGCGGCAGTTCGTGAATTTCGACCATTTATTTCAAACGGACATTACGGGAGATCCGACCGTCGGATTCTCCTAAAACCGGAACCGTTGGGTTCGTATCGAAAAGAGTTTTCTAACGAATGTGATAAATTAGAAATCTAACGGTTAGATTTGGAATTATGTCCAAATCAAATTTGAAAAAGGTCGCTATAAGTGCAGTTCGATGGCCATTAATGGAAATCGACTGTACGGGCCTTGATAAAATTATTAAAAATAGTAATAATTTGTGTAAAATCATAAGAAATGATTTGTGAAGATTTGGGATGAAAAACTTCATGTTTGAAAGGATAAAAATAGATTTTTATCGAAATGAACTGGTTTTGAACTAGAATTATAATTCTATTTATTTTTAAATAAATAAATTGAATTTAAAAAGGGTTTTAAAAATAACCAGAATATCCAATGATTGCATTGGAGTGGATTTGAATCGAAATTGTCTTCGGAATATTTCGATGTTGGAATTCGTGATTATACAGATGTTGTTATGGAAATTTGAAAGATATATATTTATATAGTTATTTCCAATACGACATTTGTTAGTCGTAGAATTCGATATTGAATATAAGCCGATATATTTTCTATTCAGAGCCTTGTATTGAATATCGAATGTGATTTGGGTTTGTCGTGAATGGTGTCTTCACTAACACTGTTCTTGAACCCAGTTGAGAAAAGATTAAATCTTTTTATTTAGATTTAATGAAGGGTACCAATTAAATAATATTTAATTGGAATTGAATTGATATTGATTTTTGGGTTTATCGTGAACAGTGTTTTAAATAACACTTGTTCTTTAACCCGATAATTAATGGAATGTGATTTTGGGTTTATCGTGAACCGTGTTTTAAATGACACTGATTCTTTAACCCAGTCGAAGATTAAAACTAAGTGGAGTTTTAATGAATCTTTAATTAGATTGAAATGATCGAAAATGGAGTATCACCAGTTTTGCTCCAGGCGATAGTTAAATCTTTAATTAGATTTGAACGTGAAATGGTAATTGAATTTACCGATAACACTGTGGTGTTAGATATGAAGTATTCACAGTTTTACTTCATGGGATGAATAGGTTGGGATTGGGAAATTATAACAAATGATTACTTCGGTAAGGTTCGCTAATCCCGACTAGTTTGAATTGATATTCAAAAGTTGATTAAAGAATAAATTCAAGAATTATCTTTGATAAAATTAATGGGAACTTTTCCCTATGAATGTGAAATTAGAAACTAACCGTCGGTTAGTGATTAACATTGAAAAGTGTTTATTTTATTACTCTTATGCTTTATCTTTTGTAAATAAATAAATGATACTTTGGTTACTTTTGTATGTTTTTACAGGATGTCAAGAAATGCCTCCTTCAATTCAAATCAAAGGCCAACTGCAAGAAAGAGCTACTTCCTCACATCAAATTCATTTCAATTGCAAAAGAAGTAGTAGCTCACTGGTAAAGGCATAGGAATTGGTGCTGAGAGACCTGAGTTCGAACCCCGTCAAGCTCACTTTTTGCCAAAGAAACGGAGCGCGTTCACACTGGCCCCTTTGCTTTGAGAAATATCTGGATTAGTGTTATGATATACACATATTCATGTGTATGTATTTATGATGTGCACCAATTAACATCTCAGCAATAGCCATATTCTCATCATGGAAGTAAATTCAAATCATTCAATTTCAATTAGAAGAATTTCTGATTGAATTGCTGCCAAGAAGAAAAACCAATTTTGAAGATTTTATCTTATATTGCCTTTGGAGTCTGATAAGCGTCCTTGTTTGGAAGAATTAATTAGATGCAATCTTCTATCAATCAAGCCACATGGGAAAATTGAAAGATATGGAAAATATTTACCACGATATGCCCAGATTTTCTCCAATCAGATGGTCAAGGAAGGCAAGAAATATTCACGAATAAGGAGGGCCATTTATTCATAGACCTAGTTAGGGTTTTCCCATTCGCATCTATAAATATGTGATTGTAACCATTGTAAAAATTCATCCATTCTTCTGTACTCTCTTATTTTTAATAAAACTTTTGTTTCTTTAGCTTCTGCATTTTATTTTCATGGCAAATTGTGTTGTCTAGTCAATTAGATTTGCTAGAACACAATTTGCTTTTGCTTTTATTTTTCTTACTAGTGATTGACCGTCTGATTAGATTCAGCGGTAATCCTAGTTTTTATTCTCAGTTGTTGATTTCCTTTCTGCAATTTTATTTCTAGTGTTCTATTTTATTTTAATCATTGAATTTACTACAGATCTGATTAGATTCGAATCTGTAGTGAATTTAATTGCATTTGTTATTCGTAGTTTTTTATTTTGTTTTGAAAAAAAAATCAACCTCCAGCTTCGCCTAACACGCCCACGAAACATATAAATAATAAAATTTAACTTTCCTCCCTGTGTTCGACCTGTATGCTACACACCTGTATGCTTGCAGAATTTATTACAAATGTCGCGCTTTTCTAATTCATAGACTAGCGTCGATCAAGTTTTTGGCGCCGTTGCCGGGGAGGTAACCATTAAATTCTATTATTTATTTAATTTCTGATTCGTGTTAGTTTTTGTTTTTATTTTTTCCTTTTATTTTCTTGTGTATAGATATAGAAAAAGTTCTTAACTGGTTGGTTTGGTATTATAAATTGATACCGTAATCTTCTAAATTAAAAGAGAGAAAAATCTTACCAATTTTTGTTTTAATTTGTTCCCCCTTCTTCCATATATTTATTTCCTTTACAATCTCTACGATCTTTTGTTTCTCGAAAAAAAAAAGCTTGCCATTTTTTTTATTCCTTTTCTTTCTCTTTGCAATTTATTTCTTTCCCTTTTACATTTGACTCCCTTCTACTTGTACAAATATTCCTTAAAAAAAAAAAAAAAAAGAGTGAGAATTCCTATTTTGTTGTCTCCTTCCATTTTTTCTTTTGTTTTTCTCTTTACAAAGCCCCATCTTCAGCTCACTACTACATCCTCGTATCCACCATCGCCATACCTCAGCAAGCTCAGATCGTGCTTCATTAGACTCAACATCGCATCCACGTCCAGACATTATCACCAACTCCCTGTTCAATCCGATCAACGCCCTTCCTACCCAAAAGTCATACAGTGATCACCATTTTCCTGATAGCCAAAAACCGCAATTCACAGATCCTACTTTACAGCTTCACGTAACCGACTATCAACCCCTCAAAAAAAAAAAAGACCATTTGCCATTCTAATCTACTTCAACAACCCTATTGCTTAAGTATTCATCCACAAATTTTGCCACCCCTCTTCACCAAGATCAACCTTCATCGTCATCAGGCCTTACTCAAACTCCCGTACCCCCATCAGCCTCACAATCACGAAACAACATTCCCTCCAATTGCTACTGCCAGTTCAACAATCACCTTGTCAACAAAGACCACGTTCCTCCTCACAAACCCACAGCACCGAACCAACCAAGCCTCAACAGTTCATCTCCACTACACTCACTCCGTTCACTACCTTTTGCCAGAACTGTATACCAAAGCCCCTCACCATCAACTACATAGTCACATTCACAAACCCTCCTCAGTTTACAAAACCCGTACAAGATCCTCCCCCATCTTCATTACAAATCCGCAACCTCGCAACTCCCTGAAAACCGAAGAACTGATCATCACACCCTTGTTTACATCACCGACTTCACCAACCACAATTCCAACGCCAATCTCCAATTCACCACTCAGCACCGAAACCTCAAATTGCAATTCAACCCAAATCGAACGCATCAACAATAAGCCTTCATCGGCCATCAGTTCGGATATCAAAAACCCTCAACCGAACACCTCCTCCTTCATCTCGCAATACTCGATTCGCTTCCGAACCCTGCGATCTATCACCCAACCCCAGATCGCCCCCAATTACCACAACTTTGTCCATCCTTCTACCCGCATAACAAACCACACAGACCCGTAAACATCACATACCGCGACTCCACCTTCACCGCAATCGCATCCTCTCCAACCCACCTACAGCCACAAACCCGAACAACATCTCATACACCGAACAACCATTGCCCTGCTTTCACCTTTCACGCAAAAATCACTCTCAATACCAACTCCAGTAGAACCATCGTATTCCCTTCTTCAACACCCCCTGTTCACAGTTCATCCCATCTTTACTTAAAAAAAAAAAAAATATATATATATATATATAACAACTCCGGCCCATACCTCTCACCATCCCCATCATACCCATAGTACACAAACTGCTTCAAAAATTTCATACCGCAATCATCTTCAACATACTCATCTTCCCTATACCACCTTAGCCATACAATTCGCAGATCCCAGTATCACAAATCCGTGCCCTGACATCTTCAATCCATTACTCCTCTGCCCTTTGTCAATCATACTGGCTTAACAGCCCCTTCCCTACCGCAACTTTCTCCCCATACTTCATCAAATTTCTGCCTTCAACAACACGTCACCCACACTCACCAAACAACACAGTCACAAAAAAAAAAAAAACCTGATTCAAGTCTTGACTCCCCGTTCTTTTTAATTGATTCTGAAAAAAAAAAGAGAAGGTAGGCGGCTTGTGGAATTGTTTTTGAGGGAATTCAATTTTGCTTTAAAAAAAAGGGGGAGTGTGAATTGTTATCTCATCAGTTCGAAGGAAAGAAACCGTATATGAAGAAGGGGACTTTTTTTTAGTTGTAGTGGCGTGATTTGTTTCTGAAATTGAAGGACGTGAATTTCTGTTTCCATAACTCAGAAGTGGACCTCTGCGTATTTATTTGTGATATTTTTTTTTTTAATCAGGGACGGATGTATTTGTGAATGTAAGATCCTTGTTTCAAGGCTTATATTGTTGCGCCTGTTTTCTACTTTGAGTTGGTCTCGTTTAGTATAGGTTAAATTGTTAAAAAAAAAAAGGAGAAAAAAATTATGTTTAGTTCTTCTATTTCATCTGCTCAGTTTTAGCTTTTTAGTTATCTCTTTTTCTTCTTTCTTCTCTTTTCGTTTGCTTGTCTCAGTTCTTTTCTAAAAAAAAAAAAAAAAAAAAAAAAAAAAAGGAGAATTTTTCAAAATCAGGTACAGCTGAAATTTTTTAAAAAGGGTCTTAAAAATTTTTTTTTCGGGCTCCTAGCCCGAACCCGTGCCGCAGCGCAGTCAAGCAATTAATAGAAGGGGACAACAACAGAAAACAGCGGACGATTCAGATGGTTTGGAGCGGTTGCACACCAAGTGGGGTGTGAACGCGCTAGCGCTTCCCAAATTCACTGGAGGACTGCCGATCAAGGTGAAAACTTTTAAAACTCTACAGGTGCTCTGCTGCAAAAGGAAAAAGAAAAAAAATATATAGACAACTGTTGTAAAAATTTTCTGCAGGGGCAGCGGCTTTGAATGTACAATTTTTAATTTCTGCAGTTATTTTGTGTGATTGCTGTTGTTTCTGCATCTTTTATTCATTCTGTTAAGGGCAATACCCCAATTAACATAAGGTGAGGGATTTCATCACCCTTTCCTTAGCCCACAAATTGCATTTTATCGTAGAATCTGACTAATAATAACGGTTAGACGTTGGACTTAAGGGAGTCACGGGCTCATCTAGGGCTTAATTATATTGTGATAGTTGATTCATTTGGAACGAATTATTTCTTGGTGTCTAGACTACGGCAGAGAAATAGTCGTTTATAAATATTACGGTGATTCGTAAATATTATATCGGTTGTTACTCTGAAGGTACTTAAACCTTCGGCTGCATTGCTAGGGTGATTCCTGGTGCACCGATAACTCCTGTCCGTTAACTGGCTAAGAAATCTTTTGATCTAAGTAATCAAACGCGTCACTTTATAATTTTGGGTTAAGAGCCAATAAGGACAGAAAACTTCATTGTAGCTAATTTCTGTGCTTGCAATTAACAACAATGAGTGAAAAAAGTGTTAGCCAACAAAATTCTCCTAGAGGTTCTCGAATCAACCAAAATTTTCCAACCGAATTGGATCAAAATCGAGTAAATCAAAATTTTCCAAACTTTGGGGATCAAAACCAAATAAATCAAAATTTTCAAAACCTCAATATCCAAATGGATAGACCCTTGTCTCTTCGTGATCGATGTTATCCGACTAGGACCGTTCAACCATCTGTCATTGTGTTCCCACCAGCTGAAGGAAACAATTTTGAGCTAAAACATTCTTTTATCCAAGGGGTACCAAAGTTTACTGGATCTGAAAATGCTTATGAATTTCTGAGTGAATTTGAATTGTATGCCTCCACAACAAAAATGCAACAACTATCTAACGAATCGATCAAGCTAAGGCTAATTCCATTTGCACTACTTGAAAGCGCTAAAAGATGGCTAAATTCTCTTCCACGACATTCCATAAGAAGTTGGGATGAATTTGTCACTGCATTCTTGAAAAAGTTTTTCCCTTTCCATAAAACTCTAAAAATTCGAACTGAGATAAACCAATTTTGTCAAAATGAGGGGGAAACTTTTTCAAAATACTTTGAGAGATTCAACCAGCTATTATATAGTTGCCCTCATCATGGAATTCTAAAAGATCACTTGTGTCAAATTGCATATGAAGGGCTAAACTATCAGACTAGAACTCAACTAGAATCAATGTGTGGAGGAGACTTTATGTCTAAAACAGCCGATGAAGCTTGGCGGTTTTTAGAAGATTATTCTGAAAAGGACATGCAGTGGGAATCGATTCGATTTCCCATTCGTACTTCTACTAGAGGAGTGCATGTTGTGGACCCAAGTCAAATTCCCTTAGAAAATCAAACTCCTCAAACCGGAGAAGGGTTACCCCACTATTACTCTCAAGACCAAGCCAATGCCATAGCTCAGAATAATCCCTACTCTTCCACGTACAACCCTGGTTGGAGGAACCACCCAAACTTTTCTTGGTCGAACCCCAATAATTCGGCTAACCCATCTCACGTGCAACCCTTTATTCCCAATCCGAATTACCAAGCTCCACCCCCCAATTCTCAAACCTCTCAAGCTACACCTCAATCTAAACAACCTTATAGGCACCCCAATTTTCAATCATCAAACCAATCATCTCAATCTTCTCAACCGTCACCAGACATTGTGCGTTTAGAAAAACAAATGGAACAAATGATGAATATGATAAAGGAACTAGCGAAAAATAACGAGAAAGGAAAGTTGCCTAGTCAACCTGAGGTGAATCCAAAATATAACTCTCGTACTGTAAATTCTTGTGAGGACGAAAACCATAATCCAGTCAACGCTATTACAACCCTTCGATCTGGAAAGAGGATTGATAATAACGTGGGCAACCCTGGCGAATCTTCTAACTCGACCCCAGTCCCTAATCTTGATGATCATCCATTGGCTTCGAATGCCAATTCTTCTGAACCTCAAATTCCCTTAAATGTTGGCAATCCCAACAGTTCTTCTCCTTGTGTCGGCAAACCCGACCCACCTTTGAAAACCAATGTTGGCAATCCCAACATTTCATCTTCTACACCCCTACCACCTTTTTCCTCGAATGATGAAACTGATCGTAGAATCGAAAAACCAGTTGCTCCTTTTCCCCATAGGCTCAATAATAAGAAGAAAGCGGCAAATTTCGATAAAATTCTGGAAATTTTCAAACAAGTCCGTGTGAACATTCCTCTTTTAGACACCATTGAACAAATTCCTCAATATGCTAAATGTCTTAAGGAATTGTGTACACAAAAACATGCGACCAATGTCCCAAAAACCGCCTTTCTAACTGCGAATACAAGCTCTGTTCTTTCGAATCTTTCCCCAGTCAAGTATAAAGACCCTGGCTGCCCTACGATTGATTGTAAAATAGGAAACACTCACATCTCTCGTGCCCTACTCGACCTTGGTGCCAGTGTCAACCTTCTTCCTTATACTGTCTATCGTCAACTTGGACTAGGGGAGATTAAACCAACAAACATCACACTTCAACTAGCCGATCGATCTGTCAAAAAGCCATTGGGAATTATCGAAGACGTCTTGATACAGATCGAACAGTTTTACTTCCCTGTCGATTTTATAGTTCTAGAAACAGAGCCTGTCTCAAATCCCCACGTTCAAATACCATTGATCTTAGGACGCCCCTTCTTAGCAACCTCTAATGCTGTCATTAATTGTAGGAATGGTCAACTTCGACTTTCCTTCGGGCACCTAACCATTGAGCTAAACATCTTTAATCTCAACAAACAACCTAGGGATTTTGAGATCGATGAAATTGACATGATTCAAACCACAGTTGATGAAACCTCAAGTGACACTTCTGAAGCCCTGAAAATATGTCTTGACCATTTCAACCCTGATTTCGACGAACTCGAATACATTTCTGAACTGAACAAAATTCTTGACTCCGACACTTCGCCACCTGAATCTAACCAAGGAATGTTGACCAATGTTGATACACAAGAACTTCCTAAGTTAGACCTCAAACCCTTGCCACCAGACCTTAAGTA
Organism: Allium sativum; assembly: GCA_030737875.1. NCBI lineage: Eukaryota > Viridiplantae > Streptophyta > Magnoliopsida > Asparagales > Amaryllidaceae > Allium > Allium sativum. The sequence goes on along the minus strand of CM060926.1, from coordinate 201,293,553 downwards.
TGCCTACCTAGACTCTTCAAAAACTTTTCCCGTAATCTTGGCTTCCGATCTTACCGAGGACCAAGAAGAAAAACTTTTGGATATCTTGCGGGAAAATAAGGACGCCTTGGGGTGGGAAATTAGCGATATAAAAGGAATTAGCCCATCAATTGTGGAACATCGCATACATTTAGTTGATGAGGCTAAACCCACCCGTGAGGCTCAAAGGCGATTAAACCCAAACATGAGAGAAGTGGTCAAGGAGGAGATAATCAAATGTCTAGACAATAACATCATCTATCCCATCTCTGATAGTACTTGGGTGAGTCCGGTACAAGTTGTACCAAAGAAGTCGGGAGTCACAGTGATCAAAAACGACAGTAATGAACTCGTCCCAACAAAAATCAAAACCAAATGGCGTGTGTGCATCGACTATCGAAAGCTTAACTCAGCCACACGAAAAGACCATTTTCCCTTGCCTTTTATTGACCAAATGCTCGAACGCTTAGCGGGACATGAGTACTACTGTTTTCTCGATGGATACTCTGGCTATAACCAAATCCCTGTTGCTTTAGAGGATCAACATAAGACCACCTTTACTTGTCCCTTTGGAACCTTTGCTTATCGTCGCATGCCTTTCGGTCTTTGTAATGCCCCCGCGACTTTCCAAAGGTGTATGATGAGTATTTTCTCTGATATGGTGGAAGAATTCTTGGAAATATTCATGGACGATTTTTCAATATATGGATCATCTTTTTCCCAATGTCTCACTCATCTGGAACTCGTCCTTAAGCGTTGTAAGGAGAAATCACTCGTGCTTAATTGGGAGAAATGCCACTTTATGGTAAAAAGGGGGATAGTTCTAGGTCATGTCGTCTCCAAAGATGGCCTAGAAGTCGATAAATCCAAAATCGATTTGATTGCTAATTTACCTCCTCCTAAGTCTGTCAAAGATGTTCGCTCATTTCTTGGCCATGCAGGATTCTATAGAAGATTCATTAAGGATTTCTCAAAGATTTCAAAACCTCTCTCGAACTTACTTGCCAAAGACGTAAAGTTTGAATTTTCCAATGATTGCAAAACATCTTTTGAAACTCTTAAATCACTCTTGACCACAACTCCCATCATTCAACCTCCTGATTGGACTCAACCCTTCGAACTTATGTGTGACGCTTCTGATTTTGCTATTGGAGCCATCTTGGGTCAGCGTATCGATAAACTCCCTCGAGTCATTTATTACGCTAGCAAAACTTTAAACGAGGCCCAACTGAATTACTCAACTACTGAAAAGGAATTCTTGGCAGTTGTCTTCGCTCTTGAGAAATTCAGACCATATCTCATAGGATCCAAAGTCATAGTTTACACTGACCATGCTGCCTTACGATATTTGCTTTCTAAGAAGGATGCCAAGGCCCGCTTGATCCGTTGGATCCTTCTTCTTCAAGAATTCGATATAGAAATAAGAGATAAAAAGGGTTCTGAAAATGTCGTAGCTGATCATCTCTCTCGAATTGTGCACGAAAATGATAACGACACTCAAATCGATGACTATTTTCCTGACGAACAACTCCTTTCGATCTCTAACACCCCTTGGTACGCTGACATTGTGAATTATCTTGTCACACAACAAATGCCCGCTGAATGGTCGAAACAAGATAAACAAAAATTTCTCTCAAAAGTTCGAAACTTCTATTGGGATGACCCATATCTTTTCAAATACTGTCCAGACCAAATCATTCGAAGGTGTGTGCCCGATCAGGAACACCAAAGTATTCTCTCCTTCTCACATGACCATGCTTGTGGCGGTCATTTTGGAGCAAGAAAAACTGCTGCAAAAGTTTTGCAAAGCGGTTTTTATTGGCCCACACTCTTCCGTGACGCTTTCGAATTTTGCTCTAAATGTGAGCGATGTCAAAGAACGGGTCGAGTCTCTAAGCGAAACATGATGCCCCTCAACCCCATTTTAGTGATTGAGTTATTCGATGTTTGGGGCATCGATTTCATGGGACCATTCCCTAATTCATTTGGGAATCTTTACATCTTACTTGCGGTAGATTATGTCTCAAAATGGGTTGAAGCCATTCCGACCAAAACCAACGACAACAAGGTTGTTGTCAAATTCCTCAAAGAAAACATCTTTTCACGCTTTGGTACACCTCGAGCTATCATTAGCGATAATGGCACTCACTTCTGTAATCGTGCTTTTGAGTCCTTGCTCAAGAAATACTCAATCACACACAAGCTATCGACCCCCTACCATCCACAAACGAGTGGGCAAGTAGAAGTTTCCAATAGACAAATCAAACAAATTCTTGAGAAAACCGTGAATTCCAACAGAAAAGATTGGTCCGTAAAACTGATTGATGCACTTTGGGCTTTTCGCACTGCTTATAAAACCAATCTAGGGATGTCACCATATCGATTAGTCTTTGGAAAGGCCTGTCACTTACCTCTTGAATTAGAGCATCGTGCTCTTTGGGCCATAAAATTTTTGAACTTTGACTTAGAAAAAGCCGGCTCACATAGGAAGTTACAAATTTCTGAATTGGAGGAATTAAGAAATGAGGCGTATGAAAATGCGAAAATCTACAAAGAAAGAACCAAAGCCCAACACGACAAAAACATACTTCGTAAGGAATTCAACGTAGGTCAAAAAGTTCTTTTATACGACTCTAGACTTCACTTGTTTCCAGGAAAACTCAGATCTCGATGGACTGGACCTTATGTCGTGAAAACAGTATACCCTCATGGAGCGGTTGAAATTGAAAATCCCAGAGATGGAAAAGTCTTCAAAGTAAACGGTCAACGACTGAAACCATTTTTGGAATTCGAACAATATGACGAAGATGACTCTATCGATCTGCATGATCATCCACCATGAAATCAGGTGGTACACGTTCTTTTTCTTTTATTTTTATTTTTCATTTTTTTTTCATTTTATTTTTGTTTTTCTGCCTTAGCCAGTTGGGACACTGTCTCAATCAAGTGTGGGGGGGGGGGGGAGTCTGCATTTCATCCATTTTCATTTTTTTTCTTTGTTTTTATTTTTTTATTTTCAGCCATTTAAATAGGACCATCATACATTTTAGACTGTAGTAACATACCATAATTTTTTTTTTTTGGAAATTACGACTCATTTTCGATTGATACAACAAAAAAAGTTTACAATTTTTAGTCAGTTGATAGTATTTTTCTCTCTCAACTAAGATCAAATAAGAAATATGATGAAAAGTTGAATTTTGAGGGATAATAGTGTAACCGGTACATAGGGAGATTCTTAGGTGATGGCCATGAAATCTATTCTATATTGTAGACTTTGTTTAAATAAGTGGAGGACCTAAAATGCTTATAATGGCTTGTCAAATATTTGAAACTAAGTTGTGTTAAGTTGAATTCGCGTAACTCTCTTTTGTGCTTATTTTTTTCGATAACAATAATAATAGTATTCCAAGGGTATCCAACATTGCTTGTATATCGAGCGTTGGTGTGCAAACCCGCCAAGCTCTATCCGACACGTTGTTGACAAAGTCAAAGTTGGAATATCTTGGTCTCATTTTATGGGATTGGACACCTAAGGATTACCGACACGTTGTTGACAAAGTCAAAGTCGGCCTGCACAATCCGCCAAGCTCTTTACCTACTCTCCGTTAGTCCGCGAGGCAGTGCATGGGTGGTAAACCTTGGTCTTTTTAGGTGTATGTACTTAATCATAAATCTTAAAATTTTATAGAATAAAGAATAAGCGATGATACCCAAACACTTCTTGACCTTATTGATTTGACTAGCCATACATGAGAAAATTAGAATACCACTTTGCAAACTGTGCCAAACAAACTAAGAATTTATTTCATGGCTGCACTATGTTATCGACCGAACTAACTGGCCAAACTGGAATTTAACATTTGAAAACTTGATTTATATTGAAAATTTGTGACAAGTCGAGGTATCTAAAATAAAATCAACTGATTAGAAATTATTAACTTAATTTGTTGTACCACTTTCATGAAACAAGTCGTGTTTTCATTTTTCGTTTTTAGTTGCATATGTCCATTGCATTCATGTAGTTTCATTAGAATTATAACATACTGCATTTGGATTTTGTGGGTAGTATCTGCTGAAAACCCTCATGAGACACCACTCGTCCTACTAGGGACACCTAGAGGTTTAACGGCTTGTTGCATACGCTCAATGCAATCGTGTTTCCTACGAAAGTGCGACCTATCTAGTTAGTTTTCATTTTTTTTACTCGAGGACGAGTAAAAGATAAGTGTGGGGGTATTTGATTAACACTGAAAAGTGTTTATTTTATTACTCTTATGCTTTATCTTTTGTAAATAAATAAATGATACTTTGGTTACTTTTGTATGTTTTTACAGGATGTCAAGAAATGCCTCCTTCAATTCAAATCAAAGGCCAACTGCAAGAAAGAGCTACTTCCTCACATCAAATTCATTTCAATTGCAAAAGAAGTAGTAGCTCACTGGTAAAGGCATAGGAATTGGTGCTGAGAGACCTGAGTTCGAACCCCGTCAAGCTCACTTTTTGCCAAAGAAACGGAGCGCGTTCACACTGGCCCCTTTGCTTTGAGAAATATCTGGATTAGTGTTATGATATACACATATTCATGTGTATGTATTTATGATGTGCACCAATTAACATCTCAGCAATAGCCATATTCTCATCATGGAAGTAAATTCAAATCATTCAATTTCAATTAGAAGAATTTCTGATTGAATTGCTGCCAAGAAGAAAAACCAATTTTGAAGATTTTATCTTATATTGCCTTTGGAGTCTGATAAGCGTCCTTGTTTGGAAGAATTAATTAGATGCAATCTTCTATCAATCAAGCCACATGGGAAAATTGAAAGATATGGAAAATATTTACCACGATATGCCCAGATTTTCTCCAATCAGATGGTCAAGGAAGGCAAGAAATATTCACGAATAAGGAGGGCCATTTATTCATAGACCTAGTTAGGGTTTTCCCATTCGCATCTATAAATATGTGATTGTAACCATTGTAAAAATTCATCCATTCTTCTGTACTCTCTTATTTTTAATAAAACTTTTGTTTCTTTAGCTTCTGCATTTTATTTTCATGGCAAATTGTGTTGTCTAGTCAATTAGATTTGCTAGAACACAATTTGCTTTTGCTTTTATTTTTCTTACTAGTGATTGACCGTCTGATTAGATTCAGCGGTAATCCTAGTTTTTATTCTCAGTTGTTGATTTCCTTTCTGCAATTTTATTTCTAGTGTTCTATTTTATTTTAATCATTGAATTTACTACAGATCTGATTAGATTCGAATCTGTAGTGAATTTAATTGCATTTGTTATTCGTAGTTTTTTATTTTGTTTTGAAAAAAAAATCAACCTCCAGCTTCGCCTAACACGCCCACGAAACATATAAATAATAAAATTTAACTTTCCTCCCTGTGTTTGACCTGTATGCTACACACCTGTATGCTTGCAGAATTTATTACAAATGTCGCGCTTTTCTAATTCATAGACTAGCGTCGATCAGTTAGCTAAGTAGAATGGTTTTCTGGATATTGATCTGATGTTGGTTTCGGCCTTCGGGGTTAATATTTGGGGAATTATTCTCTTGATTAATTTACGGTTAGTGACTGATGGATTGGAATGAGGCGTATGTTGTGTTTGTGTAACACTTATTTAAAATATACGCGAGTTATTCGGGAAGACCGGGTTTATCCCATTCTGAATAACTGATACGACGATAAGTCGAAGATGAAGACGATGGTCGAAGACCGGAGGTCTTCACGCCGTTTGGGTAATTACTGATGATCTTGATTGGGCTGTACACCCAAGAAGATGGAAACAGTTGGTGATCGTCCAGACGTACTTGGAGATCGATGGATATGCGGGGTACTAGGTGCCTCCGGTTTCGTTCAGACCCAGAACGGACTTGTAAATGGACTGTGTGTCTGACATTGGATTTTAGTCTGTGTGTTTGATTTCTATTAAATATATATCTGTTTGGCGGCGGAGAATTTATTCTCTTGCTTAACGCCCTTCTCTGAGACGTACGAGCTCGGGGGTTATATATTGATGGATATCAAACGCATGGAGTGAATTGCCTGTGTGGCATGCCTAAGTGGCAATTGATCGAGGCTTCTGTTGAAAAGCAAAGTCTTGTGGTGATGATCAAAGCACGGCCTTTGTGGCGTAGCTTTGTGTAACGTTTACCTCGCGTGTTTCACACCCGGTATGAACCAAAAACGGGAGAGGACGTCAGGGAGGGCATGCGTTTCTTTCTAGCTAGAAGTGGCGTCAGTGGTTTTACACGCCCTGACGAGTTTGACTTATGTGGTTGTTGCTGTTGCGAGGCGCCTCGGATTGATCGGTCGTTCTCGAACCGATGGAGTCATTTAGTTGGCTCGTTTACGCCCCATAGGGCGGGGAAACGCATGTTCAGGCATTTTAATCCACTCCGTGTGGACCGGCCCTGAGGATCCAAAGGCTTGACAGAGTACTTGCCTGAGGCTCGGGCTAGACAGTCTCGAATCGGTTGAGGACTATCTTTTGCCTCGGTTCATAGATGGAAACCCAATTTCCAAATACGTGACTTTGCGATTTTGATTGTATAACCTATATATGGCGACATAGTGGTATGGGGCATTCATGCCGCCTATGATTGATACTTATGATTTGAAGTTGTTTTATACACTATACACTTATAATAGTATCAAATGATTTCTTTTAAACGTATCAAGCATTCTTGGCTATTATAAGGTAAAAACCCTATCCTCCGGCTTGCGATTGCATTGTGTGATGGGAACTGGGTCTTATAACAGCTTCATTTTTCTTTATTAAGCATTGCGCTGTTGTTTTATGCACTGGTATTCTTGGGAGGAAACCCGTTCCGTGTTATACGGCGTGGTCCCTTGATTTACCTAACTTTAAAATAAAGATTAACTGTTTTAGTTCTCACACCAGTCCCATGACTGACCTGGAGTTTATTGTTTTAACCTAAACTCTGGGTGCCCTTATTTTGACACGGGCAGCTAGTAGTTTTGGTTTTGCAGATTTATATTCACAGGATCCTGGTTTACAGCTGGAACGATATCCGGAAAGCTTTGTATCCGTATATCTCCTTCTAGTTGTGTATTGTATTATTTTCCGCTGCTATGTATTCAAATGTAATTTGAACCTCTGTTATTTCTGTGTAATATTTATTTATACTCTGTATATTCTTGTAATCTGGTGCATTGTTGTAATATACAATGAAATGTTCTTCTGTATGCGTTCTGTTGTGGTTTGTTCTCGAACTATCCGACGCTTTCCTTTACGGGGAAGTTACGGGTTTTCACATTGAAGAGCCCAAAAATCTCTTCGAAACGTGTATTTACACGAAGGATTTCGTTGAGAATTGAGGGAGAAATCGGAGAATGAAAATTTGAGTGGTTATGGGTTCTTACGGCTGAAAGAATGACGGGAGGAGGAAGAAGAACCCGTGCGTGGCTTTTATAATATTATATTTAGGGTTATTTAATTATTTTTAATTAGCCCGGTTAAGCCCGTTTTGGTCCGAACTCAGAATTAGGCCTGCTTACTGTCGTTCTTAGGGTTTTGATGTCTTCTGAGCGCAATGGGCTATGTCTCGGGCCCCAATTCCGATGTCTGTAACATTTTTTTAAATCCTATTAAAATTAATTAATTAAATATTGACCGTACATGAAAATTCGCCGAGGCCACAAATTAACTTCAAAAATTCCCGAAAAATATATTTAGCTATGTTTTGACGCTGCGGACCCAGAAAACTTAATTTCGTTCAACTCTGAGCTCGTATGAATTTTTAATGAATTTTTAAAGTCATAAGTTGTCCGTTTACACTGAAAAATCAATTATAATTATATATTAATTCTAAAAATTACCGAAAAATCATTTTTAGCTTTGTTTTGACGATACGAACCCAAAAAAATTATTTTCGTCGAATTCTGAGACTGTTTGAAAAATGGCTATTTTTCAGTCGATTAAAATTTAATAGAAACAGTCAAAACACATTCTCTTTTACCACGCTCACATATTAAGTCGAAAAATTCTAAAAATTGAAACCTAGCAATAATTTGACATTCCGGTTCCAACAAAAGTGGTTTCGTCGAAAACAGAGGCCGTTTGAAAAATGACTATTTTTAAGGCTAATATATTTAATATTAAAAATACCTTTTTAAACAAATAATTTCCGAAACTCAAAATATATAAATGTTTACTGTTTTTCAATGTAGAAACATCATTCTGAACTCAATGGAAGTGGTTTCGAGTTCAAATTCCTTTGCATGCAAAAAGTAGCATTTTTGACCTATGTAAGTTACCTAGCGACCTTTCTAAATTTTAATTTGGGCATAACTTTTGATTCCCGCTATGAAATTTCGATTTTTCGGATTCGTTGGAAAGATATTTTTAAATAGATTCTAATATTTTTTGTTTCACTAAAATCCGTTAAATTTTGCATCTTGTACGGTCAGTCAAAGTTCAAGTTTGACTTTTCAAACTACCGCGCTATTTCTAACTCTTCTTATAATTAAAATTAAATTATTCATTCTAACTTCGTTTTGAATCAAATTTGTGATAATTATTATTTAAAATAGATTACTTTAAATATCAAAACTCATTAAAATCACTTAAAATAAATTTTTAAATTTACCCCAAAATTAAGGGTTGTTACAGATTTGGACTTAAAACAAAATCTACAACATGAAAACTCGATATTTCTATTCATTAGAAAAATATAGTTAATTAGACCCTAACGTTTCTTGTTTCAAATAAATCCAACTTATATTGGATCCTATACGAACAATTAAAGTTCAAAACGTTATATTACGAACTATCGCGCCGCTGTAGCTTGTTTTATAATAAAATTATAAATTAATCATTCAAACGTCGATTAATAAGCGAAGTGTTAATATATTTCAAAACTAAACAACATTAAATTCTTTAAAATTGCCCATTCACGTTATATTGCAAATTCAACCAATTCCGAGCATTCCGGAATTTAAATTATTATTTTATTATTAATATTAATAAAATATTCAAAATTATTAAATTCTTGCTAGTAAAATTTTAAAATAACATTTAAAACCATTTAAAAATATTTAATCAAACGGTTTAAAATCTGGGTCGTTGCATTCCTTCCCCCTTAAAAGAATTTCATCTTCGAAATTACTAAGAAAAGAAGAATGCTACAAACTCAGCAAATTTTAAAATTCCAATCAGTTAAAAATCTCTCTTTTACACTTTCCAAACTTCTAGTTTGAAACAAACTAGTTAATTTTAAAAAAAATCCAATTCCAATTTTTTTTCAAAGATTGGAGATGTTTCTAACACCTTAAATTTTGAAATTTTTTTGGCAGAGTCTCCCCCGTACGGAGGGACTTCTTCAATATTGCATGTTCAACAAAAATATATTCATCGACCCATATAGTCGAAAAACCAAAAATCAAGTCTCAAAAGCCCAAAAATTTATATTTTGCGTAGGCGCACCTTTTTGCGGGCGTTATTATGAGATAAGCAGTAATCTATACTTGATCTGACTTAACTATTATGCAATTCTAATCAACTGGATTCAATCAACTCCAGTATTCTGTTGGACGGGTTTAATGATGAATTCACTCTGCATCTGTTCTTAAACTCAGATGAAATTCATTATAATAATAATCATGCCAGTAAGATTCAAATGTCCAAGTCATCTATTCCAAATAATTTCATATTATCATTTCTTGTCAATTCCTTATGATACATGAATCCATTTTTATAAGTTGAGTTCATTTATTCAAAATTGGCTTCAACCAAATTCATTCAATTTAAATCACGTGATAATTTCAACCATGCAATCTATTTGGATTCATTTATTTCTATTGGCTTGCGTTCCAATTTATTTCAATATTCAAGTTAAATTCTGATTCACATTTGAAATTTTTACTTGGTTTATCCTTTTAATTTCATAACCACCAATTCAAAACGATCGTCCAATCCAAACAATCCATTCAAACGAACATTCATAAATCAAATTGCTAAATCTAATTGCCCATATTCAAATAATTTAAGAAAATTATTACTTCTATTGCTTTATAAAATTTATTGAGTCAAAAATAATTTAAAAATAATTTTATATCAAATTACAAATACATGCACTCATATATATACACTCAAACTCAATCTAAGGTATTACTTACCCCATCTCCATTGAGTTACGCAACAGCGCCAAGGTTTTCGCTTAACCTTCAGCTCTAACACCAAATGTAACGACCCGACTTTTTCCGTACCCTTTGAGTCAACTAATTACACTTCTGTCCAACTCAAAGTGCACGCTGAAGCAGATAGTTATGAGAAAGAAATTAGAGGGTGAGAAGTAGAATGAAAGAAATGTTAGAATAGAAGAATAAAAAGTTCAGAGACTCACAGCGGAATGGACAAAATATAATATATCAACATACCTTACAAAAAGGAACTGTATAAACAACATCAGAGTATACATACATTTCAATGCAATACACAGCGGAATAATATAATACCAGCAAATATAGCTATACGTCTCGGCTCCAGCTCCTCTTCTGAAGCTCCAAGCGAAACCTAACCCGATAATGTGCTTGGTCTGACCCGAGCACATTTGATAAAAACAAAATTCACCCGGATCAGTCTGGGATACTATCAATGATAAATTCACATGGAAACAACTTGCTTAACTCTAGAAATCCTTTTTGAAAGAAAAGGATAACAGTAAGACCAACCCAAACATAAACACGGACGGTTTTTACCTTACTATAACCCAAAACATTTTTGATATATAAAAATCTAGTGATATTATAATAGTGTCTGTCAAATCACAAATAAATAACCATCTAGTAGAACGTTTGCATCTCACGCTCACATATTCATTATATAATCAAAAACCGCAAGGTGCTTATTGGAGATTGGAATTCAACTATGGCAATGTATGGGACCGCCTTCTGATTAGTGTACCTCTGTAGATGAATACATTGGGGTTCAACAAGAACATCTTGCAACCCAGGCTGAACATGAACGCCCACTCATTTAGCTTGAGTGTAGCGAATATACCATTACCACGGTTAGGGGCCAGCCAACCGAACCGAAAGCATACAAAAGTAAGGGATAACCGAGGCATTTTATTTCTCCAGATCAGGCAATGATATACCCTGCTTGGGTATGACCCAACTAGCCATGTGATCTACACTATTTTTGTCATTTCCCGGTTGATGAGGCTTGAGATCACGATTATCTTTTAAGAACAGCACATCTCCATTCACTTTGAATGCCACATCATCGGATCCGCCAGAAATCACTAATTGATTTTCACAAAAATACTCTGGGTGTTAAGCTAAGAGAAGTTGCCTTCTACGCCACCAAACTCGATACGTTTTAAGAAATCAACGTACGTGACCCCTTTTGGAAATACTCTATCGGACATTCGTCCATACAAGTCATCCAGGAATAGGATGAACCGAAGGCACCCTCCTATCGCATCCTAGGAATCACCAAAATAGAAGTCCTTGCAATCTATTGATTCCAACCACGACAGAACCACAATTTATCTCGGGGAGCGAACCGAGATTATAAGTAGTCCTTTCGTTCTATGAAGATCTGTGGTCTTCAATGCTCCATCTTTCTTCCATGCAAGTTATTTTCGTACGCAACGTTGATTCGAAGTGGTTTTAGGTCTAGTTCCCATCCCAGTCTCTTTGAAACAACACGTCAAAAGGTCAAATAAATTATCTCATTGACAGTTTGGTGTTTTAACTATCAATGTCAGACAGTACGGTCAAGTATATTGGCGGCTCAAGTCTTTTTACTTGAATTCATTTATTAAAACTATTTCATTGATCCTTAGAAATCGATTTCATATTCTTATTTCAAATCTCATTGATTTCATTACATTGAAAACAATTGCATATCTTTATTTACCAAACTCCGCTCATTACTTCATTTCGAAACATCACTCGCTACTCCAAAAGTGGGGATATTCAACACTAATTTGTGTGCGTTGCATGAAAAGTGTGGCGATAGCTATGCATTCTTTGATCTTCTGCAACAACATTCATTTGTTGTTGCATTAGATGTGAATGTAGTGTTTCGGTTGGAATTCTTATGCTGTGACGTGCAACACCAGGTCAAAGTTTTGCATTACATAAATACATGCCAAGTCAGCGATCCGCGTTATCAGTTTAAACAAATATATAACCGTAGATGTAGATTAATCCAACGTTTCAAGCCGATCCTTGCTACACCAATTCAAAGTGTTGCATTAGATAAATACATGCCGAGTTTTTAAAATAAAGAACCGTAGATGTAGATTAATCCGACGGTTCAAGCCGATCCTTGCTACAGCTTAGTGAAAATTTGGCGTGATAGTTTCCCCATTCACGAAATACTTCCCCCCAAAACAAATTTCTCCCGTACTCCTCCTTCGATCCGTTTCTCTCTCCATGAAATCCATCCAAGAACACCTCCGATTGCTACTGTAAGTCTGTATCTCCGGTTACAAACTATAAACCTTCGATTGCTCATATTTTACAAACTTTACACCTCCAATTTGGATCATTTAGGACAATTACAGGTAGTTAGGGCTTCATCATTTCAGATTTATTTAGTTGATTTCATCGCTAACTTATTTTGGTCTACGTTCAAAGTCTCTGGGTGATTTGGGTATACCGATTGCCTTAAATTAGGGTTTTTAATACTTGAAGTGTTGTATTTATATGTTTGCATGTGTTGAAATTATGCAAGTTCTGTATTTTTATGTTTGCCAAACCATTGATGTATTGGTAAATAATGCTTATTTCGACATGTGGAAACAAAATTTAGAGGACAAAAGAAATCCAATTTAAATGTCTATTTCTGTTTGTAGTTAAATAATGCGTATTTCTCTTCCTACATCATATGACTACGAAGATACCTTGGGCATGGGTGATCTAGGATTGTCATATCCATCATCACCAGAAACTCCTATTGATTTTTACATAAAGATGCAAGAAAGGCACTATGATGATTTGCTTGAGTATGAACTAGAGCAAGAAGAACTCCGAAGACAACAGCTAGAAGAAGAACGACGTGAAGAAAGGGCGATGCGACGGCATAGTCGTGCTGCCTTACGTCGTCAGCATCAAAACAACCAAGTGGTTAACGAACAACAAGCTGACTTACAAATCATAAAGTGTGATTGTGGGTATGCCGCTGTAGAAGATGTTATTTCGATTGGATTCAACATTGGTCGTTGTTATTTTAGATGTCGTGTTTATCCCACAGGGTGTACCTTTTGGTAGTGGATTAACCAACAGTTTCCAAGTCGAGCCGCTGAGTACGCAAATGAATTACAACATCAACTTACAACGCTGCAAAATCGAGTTATTGGTTTTCGAACTGACGTTAGTAGACTTAACGACTAGCTTCAAGGGCTAAACATTAGAAGACAAAATTAAATTATTGCATCGTTCTTTGTATTAGGTACAACTGCATCGTCTTTGTGTCACCTGTATGGTCTTTGTATCTGTACTATTTTGTTTTGGTGCAGTTATGTAATGTTATGAATTTGTGGTCAGTATCCTTAGTTGCATGTTTTATGTATTATCCTGATAACTCAGTTCCAAAAGTTAGTGATAATTCATATCAAAACAATCGTCTTTGTATCATCACACTGATTATGTATATTTGTAAATTATTAACTTGTTTTGTTTTTATTCCTAATTTAGTCGAACCTTATAGGGTATCCCTTGTTCGTGTCTTGAAACTATTAGTGGTATCAAATTTGGTCTTGCTAGGCCGTGGTTAGACTGTGGCAACGGATAGTGAAAATTACATATGGATAGGACTTCCGAGATCGAGTGCAGAATATGTAAGAGGGGTAACAGCTTTTCTAAGAAATGCATTTCCCATTTATAAAGTAGGTGATGAGATGAAGTGCCGCTGCAAAAATGTACAGAACGTAATTGGTATTGTGAAAATGTCATATACGATCATCTTATTTTTATAGGCCCTTCTTCGTTACATACCAGGTGGATTTGTGAAGTTTCACAGACAAAATTATTAGGTGTTGATGAACATATGGATTGTGTAACGGAGATGGATTTTGAGGATAATTTGGATGTGATGTTCAAATGTGCGGGTTACAAATTTGGTCAAAATCCCAGTGACTTTGTAGTAGAACCAAATCAAGAGGCCGATAAATTTTATCGGCATGTTAAAGAAGGAAAAAAACCGTTATATCCTGGCTGCACTAAATTTTCTCGACTAAGTTTCTTGATCAGGATTTATCATTTAAAGTGTGCTTATGGAAATAACGAGTCTGCGTTTAGGGAATTACTAAAGCTTATAAAAGAAGCATTTCCTAATGCCCAGTTGCCTTTGTCTTCCTATGCTGCAAAGAATTAATTAAGGATTTAGGTCTTGATTACCATAAAATACATGCCTGCCCAAACCATTGCATGTTATATTGGGCAGAGAATAAAGATAAAGAGGCTTGTGACATTTGTGGTTTTTCGAGGTGGGCTGTAAAAGAAAAAGAAGACAATGTTGATAATAATGATCCACCAAAGTCGATTCCCAAAGTGCCGGCAAATGTTATGAGGTACTTTCCTCTAAGACTAAGGTTACAAAGGATGTTTATGTGTAAAGAATTTTCCAAACTCATGAGATGGCACTAAGTGGAACGAAAAGAAGATGGAAAACTAAGACATCCGGCTGATGGTATGGCATGGAAGATGATGGATGCTCGCTATCCTGATTTTTCATCAGAAAATCGTAATGTTAGATTGGGTCTAGCATCTGATGGATTTAATCCATATCGTTCAATGAATTCAAGTTATAGTACATGGCCAATTATGTTGGTAAACTACAATCTTCCGCCTTGGTTATGTATGAAACAAGAGAATTTGATTCTTTCAACATTAATATCTGATCCAGATTCTCCAAAGAACAGTATTGACGTATATATGCTGCCTTTAATTGCGGAATTGAAAGCGTTATGGAATGTTGGTGTCGAAACATATGATTCCTTGACTGGTGAAAATTTTAATTTACGTGCAAGCGTCTTATGGACCATTAGTGATTTTCTGAGATATGCCATGTTTTCAGGTTGGAGCACGAAGGGGAAACTAGCGTGTCCAGTATGCCATTATGAGACTTCTTCAAATTATTTGAAACATAGCAAACAAATGTGTTATATGCACCGTAGAAAGTTTCTTGATCCGACACATGAGTGGAGGCTGGATAAGAGGAGATTTAATGGCGAAACTGAAATGGGGAGCATTCCAGAAATACTATCAGGAACTGATATTGAACAGTTATTGGGGGGGAGGGGGTTCAAAAATAGGTTTCGGGATAAGACGAAGAAACCTGGTAAAAGTGATGGCCCTTTTAAAAAAAGGTCAATACTGTTTGACTTACCATATTGGTGTCATAATCCCCTTCGACATAACCTGGATGCCATGCACATAGAGAAGAACATACGCGACAAAATATTAGGTACTTTACTTAATATAGGTCGCATGTCGAAGGATCACCTAAACGCTCGTTTGGATTTACAGGAATTGGGCATAAGGAAAGAACTTCATCCTGTTGAATGTGGTGACGGAAAGCATGTTGAAATTAGAGCTGCAATATTTGATATGACAAACAAGGAAAAAGAAATCTTTTGCTCTGTATTGAAGAACGCCAAACTGCCCTACGGTTGTGCCTCGAATGTTAGTCGGTACGTGCACATAAAAGAGAGAACGGTTGTGGGATATAAGAGCCATGATGCTCATTTCATATTCCACTTTTTGTTACAATTTGCCGTGAAGAAAGCGTCAAAACCTGAGGTTGCGTTATCAATGATCAGATTTAGTGCATTCCTTAGAGGACTATGGAGCAAGGTTATCAAGAGGCTGCAAAAAGAAATTGTCATGATACTTTGTCATTTTGAAATGATTTTTCCACAGGCTTTTTTTGATATAATGGTACACTTGCCTGTTCATTTATGCAGAGAAATCAAATACGGCGGGCCTGAACATCTTAGATGCATGTGTCCAATTGAGTGATATCTAGGAAAGTTGAAATCTTATGTGCGAAATAGAAACAGACCGAAAGGTTCGATTGCAGAAGGTTACTTGGCAGAAGAGTGTGTGACCTTCTGTTCAAGATTTTTAAGTGTTGATGGAGGAACAGAAAACACGTTGATTGATTTTAGAAGATGTCCAACATATTTGGAATATCATATTGGAACAAAGAAGAATAAAGATGGGAAGATTTTCAATTTGAAAGATGCAGAGTGGAAGGCAACGCATCGCTATATTCTGTTCAATTCCGGTAATAAAGAAATTGAGAGTTTGATCGAGTAAGTTCTTAAGTTCCTATATCATTTTCCTTAACTATAAATTAACATCTGCATTTCGTAGTTTTTTGACCTTAATTATTATTTAGGGTTCATCGAGATATTGTGGATGGTCTTCCAAATCCAAGCAGATACAAGAGGGAACGAGAACATTTCAAAAAGTTTTGGAATTGGCTTAAAGAAGAGGTTCTGAAAAAGGGCAATATTTCAACAGATTTAGAGTTGTTTGCATTAGGTCCTAATCGAGTAGCTAGGAAGTTTACCGGTTATATAGTAAATGGATACAGATTCCACACAAAATTTAGAGATTCTCGATGTACCACACAAAATAGTGGTGTATTTTTGAGTGCCAAAACCACCATCTTTGCAAGTTCGAAAGACCAAAACCCAATAGTGGGTGATGTCAATTACTACGGATCAATCGAAGAAATTTTTTAGCTTGATTATCGGGGAGCTTTCACAGTGGTCCTTTTTAAGTGTTGCTGGTACCAAGAGGAAAAAGATTCATATGGTCTTACTTGAGTAAATTTTAGCAAGTGCCATAAAACTGAGCCTTATGTCCTGTCTTCGCAAGTGCAGCAAGTATTTTATGTGGAAGATGCAGTTGAAAAGAACAGTCATTACGTTATTAAAAAATTGCTGCAAGATTGGTGTGATACTGAAAATCATAATGCAATGGAAGAACACTTGAGCAATACGCAACCAAATGATACGGGCATAGGTGGTGAACTAGAACCAGAAGTTATTGATGTGGGTTGGATTAGGGATGATGTCCCCGTAATACAACAAGAAACAGAAGTAGAAACAGAAGTTCCTGATCTTGTTCCGTCTCATTAGGATAAAAATTCCTCTTTCTTCTTGCTTTAATTTGATCTAATTTATGATGTATTTGGCACGTATTGTTTTAGCTAGGAACTATTATCTTTGATGAATGTATTTGTCACTCTTTTCTCATAATGCAATCTACATTGTTCACATGTTTTATGATTAAATGTCTTTCTTTACTGTTATCTGACTGTGGTTATAGACCAAAATGTTATAGTTGTTGTTTTTTGTCTACTTAAACATGCATGTACCTTGTTCTAATGTATTTATTTTATATAGGATGGATGAACTTATTACTATCCGACTGCAACATGGCGGACAGTTTCGAAAGACATGTTACGTTGGTGGAGATCCCTTCGTAGTACCAAATTATGATGTGGACCGCTTTTCTTACAGTGTGCTTATGGACTTTATTAAAGATGATCTCCATTACACTGAAATAGGAGGAGTCTATATCATCAGCAAAGGAACGAGGGGTGGCTAGCAGCTAATATTGAATGACAAGGACGTAATGTAACGTCCCACATTTTTTTCGGTTTGTATTTGAATATTTAAATCAGTTTAAATATTGAATTTGTAATATAAGTGGATTTATATATTAATTAAAAATGAAGTTGAACGTATAAAGATATATATTAATTATAATCGAGCCCATAACGACGCTGCAGTTCGTAATTTAACGTTCTGAACTTCAACTGAGTGTACCGGACTCGTTTTGAATCGGATTTCTTCGAAACGAGAAATGTTGGAATCTGTTGAACTGTATCTTTCTAACAGAAGTGAAAAATAAAGATTTCGTTGTGTAGATTGCAAGATATGTCCAAATCAAATATTCAAATAGTCGCTGTGAAATCGTATATCGACCATAACGGTTTATTTGAAATAACTTGACATCGGATGCAAATCGGGACAAGGTTCTTTTGAGGCGCAGCGATAATTTAATTTTTAGAATTTTACTGTAATTTTTAATTAATTAAATATGCAACTTTTTATTTGGGGTATTTCGCATCCTGTATCGGTATTCCGAAATTTCAAAATATGAATCAACCTACCGACATTATTATATTTTTGGGACCGGGACACCTCGTTGAACATGACTGCACTCTTACGTCTGTCTGTACGTGAACAGAGTTTATAACTCAAACAAACTTAAAATATACATATACGTGATTCAAACATATATACCAAAATGCTAATTCAAACGTGAAGCAGGGAAGACCTATCGATCTTTGCACATGACTAAATTGTTCAAACTCAAAACAAATTAAGGCGACAAATAAAGAATACTCTTTCTACTCTTGGTATACCTGTTTGTGTCATCCGTGGGAATTAGGCAAATAAACAGCACAATATTGAACGTACATATGTAACCAAAGAAAGTTCCAACATAAGGTTTTAGTCGGTATGGCTTGGTAGAAGAAACAAACAAAATTAGACCTATGCAAGCTATCCTATACTATTTCCCTAACATTTAGCCATGCCCTATTACGTATACCTTTCATCTAAATTAAATGGTAATGACCGTAACCTACTTCTAACCTACTCCTATCCTAATACTTCACTGCGAAGTAATACTGTACCCACGTTACTCTAATACGTGCCTATCCTATTGACTACACCCTACAACTAATCCTTAGCAAGTAAGGATCCTCAAGTATAAAAATATGAGTGCTCATCCTCCGCTCTTCAGCAAATAAAGAAACGAAACTCTACCATCTAAAATCTCGAGCATACTCAAGCATATATATGCGTGAACTCCCCTTCCCAGTTTCACATTTCTCGGTGAAACTCGTGAGGGTGGTCTACTGCATCATCGGCTTGAGAATGTCAGGCACATCGGTGTGCTGTGTTTAAGTGAGTGAAGTACTCGAAGGTGGCCATGACATGGAAGTACTCACGGATGAAGTATGTGGTGTATTAATGGACGTGAAGGGGATTTAGGAGTTGCATGGGGGTGTGAAGGTTTGTGAAAGGGGGCGTTGGCAGAAATGTAGTAGGAACAGTATGGGAGAATGGATGGTAGTTGAAGGAAAAGGAGGATGGCATGGTGCGAGTTATGGTAAGATGCTGAATGGAGGGAAACATGAAGGATGAAGCACGTTGGGATCTAAAGGAAGAATGGGGTGACTCCTTGTATGCAAAGTTCGGAGATGGAAGCTTATGCATGGAGCGGAAATGGTGAAAAAGGTGATGATGCAGGCACGTTGGAAGATGATGGCCAGGTAAAGGGTGTATAACGCATGGAGGTATAAAGAGGATGATGTATATGGTGTGATAGAGATTTAGCTATGAGGTAAATTGGAATATATTGTTTAGTTTGGTGTGAACGTGAGGATAGAGAGGAGTATTGGAGAGAGCATGGCAGCAGCGGTTCTTCCCTGTAGCAGTGCATGTAAACCAAGGAGGTATAAAGATGCAGAAATGGAGAGTGCGAACGTTAATGTATACACAGTAGTATGTACTTGAAAAACTAAGGTGGCAAGGCAAATCCTTTACGGTGATGGGTTCAAAACTAAAATGAAGTCGAAGGTGGCATTTTACACAGTCGTTGTTCCATATTCCATCCAGCAGCCTCCATATGAATGCGCGGTATGTGTAGAGGACGGTGGATATGGCACTGGGATGTGTTGAGGTGATTTGCTCTCAAAGAAGTGGAGCTGGCGTGGAACTCATGGACAACAGGAGTTGCATCGTGCGTGAACCAACGCATGTGAATGTAAATGGGAGCTGGGACATTTTGGTACTGGCATTGTGTATACAGGTGCATGATGAAAAAGAAAAACCAAGTTTTCGGTGAGAAGAGGAGCACTGTTAGGGCGGTGCGGGTCTGCAGATTGTTGGGCCAGCTTAGGAAAAAGGGATGCGGTCCAATACAAAAACAAAAGAAATTAAAAAGAACAACGCCCATGATAGGTTACGTGAATGTGAATTAGCAGAAAAAGGGATCAAGTTTTGTGTGAGAGGATGCAAAGCCAACGTGGGTTTTGAAACAGGGGGAGTTGGGCCGATACTTTAGTTAAGCAAATAATAAATAAATAAATAAAAGTAAAAGGAGAACGGTCCATGAAACAAATACTGGAGCCGTTCATCTTATCATGGAACATGAACGCAAGTTTACGAGTGGTGATTGGTAAGACCAGAAGGTAAAGCCATGGGTTAGAGATTGATCAGGAATTGAACGTGATAATATCTGTTGGAATCAAGATGACGAGATCTACATTGAAGAACTGATTTCACGGCAAACTGAGCTACTGGAATTTCGTGATAAAATCAACTGACGCAAATCGTTATTTAACGGTTAACGCGCCAAGGTGAGTAAAATCACTAACTCTGATCTATTTTAAAGTATTGCGATTATATTTTAATGTTGTTTGAATGCTGTGTGATGGTCGATTAGGTAGATTCAAATTAATTTGGTCGAATATTATATACCGTCACATATGTACACACCATCGGTTGGATACTGATTCCATCAATTTGAATATTCCCTAGTATAGAGTTAGTGTAAATTGTGTTGACTGACATCTGTGGATGCGGAAACCGGTTGGAGGAATCCGACCTGATTCCTCGATATTTATATGTATTGTTTGTTTTGTATGCACTGTTTGAACCCGAATTATATTTAAAACCCCATGAGAATATTTATGTTGAACGGATATTCAACATCTGTTTGATAAATAAATAAATGATATCGATTTAGAAAGTGGTGACAGTCAACCATAAAACCATCGTTTTGTTAAAGAGTTGATTGGCCGTCAGGCAAATCAACGAGGTTAATTATAAAAATTTTATTTTTATAATTAAAAAGAAGATTTAAATTTATAATAGAAGTTCTATTATAAACCAGTATTTTAGAGTTCGTTTTATAAAATAAATAAAAACGATTGTTGTCATTTAAAATGAGTTTATAAAGCAGAAATTATCCGACGATTAAATATTTGGATAATAATATTATTAGATTAATTATATTAATCTAATGTTAAGAAGTAATTAAAATCAGTTAACGAATTTACTGATGGAATGAAGTTGATTAAATCTACTGTTATTTGGGAAAATAATTATTAGGTTAATTGGTCTTCAATTAATCTAATGAAACAGTTTAGAAATAAATTAATCCAAAGTAATAAGATTTAATTACCTTTTGGTTAAGAAGTTATAAATAGAACTGTGGAATGGAGAAAGCGAAGAGTAAATGTTTAATATAAATAATCAAACACCAGAGATTTCAAAGTAACGATATGGTGTTATAAAACCATAGTTAAAAATAAACATGAAAGTACGACCGGATAGATATTATAAGTAATAAGGGATTAGAGTGCAGACTTGTATCGGTTCTAAGGTAAGAATGTTGTCGATCAAGGTCTGAGAGGTAAATAGAATACCCCAACTTGAACGGCTTCGCTGATCGAGGAACGATATCAGTTTGTAACAGAAAGAGATGTCAATATTTTTGTAACGGAAAGAAATGTCAAGGTTTTTGTAACAGAAAGAGATGTCAAGATTTTTGTAACGGTAAAACACGTCGAGATTAGTTATAAAGTGGCATATAGCAGCGTATTGCAGGTTTGAACTATAGCGATAAAATAAACGCTGTTGATTAGGATTAAGCGTGACTGTTATGTCAAGATTAGTCATAAAGGAGAATATTACAGCGTATGATAAGTTTAGAACTATAACGATAAATTAACGCTGCCAACCAAACTTAAGCGTGATTTTTATATATGGCAGCACTTCCTAGGAAATGAAGCAGTTTAGTTGAAATCCACTTATTCGAAAGTGATAAATAACGATGTCGTAAGAAAATATAAGTATCATTTTAGAAAGAGAAATTGGGGAATCGTGTTAGAAAACGATGACAGCAATTCGATGTTCGAAATGTGATTAGAATTAAACCGTTATGATTTGGAACTAGAATTCGACGATGTCGAATGTATTAAAAGTAAACTATTTTTAGGGATTATAATCTGATAGAATAATTAACATTTAGTTATAAACAAATAAATGTTAATAGGATAGGAGTCAATATTTAGTTATAAACTTGATATCGATTTGATAAGAAGTTGACTTAGAAACAGAGTTTATAAAGTGGAATAGGAATATAAAAAGTATGAAGGAGATTTTGGTAAACAAGATAAGGGAAAGTATTTCGTGAATAAAGAGTTATATGATAAAGATGTTCAGATTTCTATAATAAGGGAGGGTATTCACATTTCAAAGTGAAAAATGTTTTAAAAGTGAACGTAGGGCCGATAAAAGGGTTAAAAGGAAATTGGAAATATTTTCCAATATAAATAGGATAGATTATCCAAGTATAGAAATAAAGAATGTGAAATTAATGGAAATAGTTCGAACGTTAATAACGTATGTTTCTGGAACATGAAAGAATAAGAGTTTATAATAACTGGAAATGTTTTCCAAGAAGTATGAAAAGGCTAAAATGAGATTTGAGAAATATCTGGTAATATATGGGAATTCGAAAAATAAAACGAATGTCAAATAAAAGTGCCCCTGGTTGTGTGGTGTTTAGTTATACATTAGAATGGATGTTTGTTTTTACTTCGATGGTTAAATAACCGACTATCGATGTGATTTGACCATCGTTGTCAATACGGAGAGACCGGTTGGATATATTATCCGGAAATCACTCCGTATAGGCATAATCGTTGCGAATTAGATATGCTGAAGATAATTGAAGACAGAGTTAAATGCAAGGGTCGTCCAGTTCTAGAATGGTGTTTATTTGTTTGTCCAGTCCCAGGACAACTTGTATGGACGAGTGTCTGACAGAGTATTTCCAACGGTCACGCCGTTGATTTGTACGAATATACCAAGTTAGTGGGGAGAAGGTAACTTCTCTTTATTCTACACCCAGTGTGCATTTGTGTAATCAATGTGTGATTACGGATTTGACAATGTGACATTCAAAGTGAATGGTGATCAGATGTTCTGAAGATAGACGTAGCCTCTAGCCTCACAACCAGGAAGTAACAGAAGTTGGGCTAGGCAGCATGGCTAGTTGGGTCATCCCCAAGCAGGGTGTATTGTCACCGATCAAGAGAAAATTCATATTTATACTTCTTTTCGATTCTGTATCTTCGGATGACGGTTGGATGGCCTACAACCGTGGTGGCAATATATTCGCGACACTCAAGCTAAATGAGTGAGCGGTCATGTGTGGCCGGGTTGCAAGACGTTCTTGTTGAAACCTGAGTGTATCCCCTCTAGAGTACACTATTCAGAAGGTGCTCCCATACCTTGTTTGTTGAAATTCAATCTCCAATAAGTGCCCTGCGGTTTATGTTTTTATACTATATATATGTGGAGCGTGAGATGCAAGAGTTCTGCTACTTGATGATTTAATTGAGTAGACATTATTATAATATCACTGAAGTTAGATATAAAAATATGTTGGGTTATAGTAAGGTAAAAACCGTCCATGTTTATGTGTGGGTTGGTCTTACTATTACCTTCTTGTTTGGAAAAGGATTTTCAAAGTTAAACAGTATGGTTGGAATTTACTCACACCAGTCCCATGACTGACCCAGAGTTTATTTTGTTTGTTTTCCCTAAACTCTTGGGTGCCCAAATTTGTACGGGCAGTCAAGTGTTTCAGGCTTTGCAGATTCACTTGGAGGAGCTCAAAAGCAGGAAGCTTCACCATTAGTTATGTAGAGTTATTTCCGCTGTGATATGATGTATTGTACTCTGATAATGGTATGTATATACAATACAGTTTTGTATTCAAAGTTATGTTATATAATACATCTTATTTTGTTCCGCTGCGAGTTTCGTGTTACTCTGATTCTGTTCAGTTGTGATCTTCTTCTTCTTCTATTCTATTAGTTCTATCTTTTCTTTCTCACCCTCTAAATTCTTCTATTAATGTCCTGGTGTTTCCGATGCTTGAATAGTCAACAATGTGTTTTTATGTTGATTTTCTGGGTCGAAAATTCCATCCATTACAGATGGTATCAAAGCTGAAGGTTAAGTGATTACCTTGGCTCTGTGGCGTAACTCAATAGAGATGGAGTTAGTAATACTCTAGATTGAGTTTGAGTGTATATATACGAGTGAACGTATTTGCAGATTTATATAAAAACTGTTTTGTATTGTGTTGACTGGTCAGTCGAGTAGTTATGAATTCTGGTCGAAACAGTAATGCAAACTGAGTCGATAGGTGTTTCTAAACTCTTGAACAGAGTAATTCGACACAGTATGTTTTGAAAAGAGGGTAAATGAAACAATTTTACCCAAAATATATTTTGATATAAAAAGAAGTGTATATCTTGATATTAATATAATATATTGGATATGTGATCATTATTATGATCGAGCAGGATTATAATTGAGTTGGTTATATAAACTACCAATCGAAATATTATATAAGTTTGATATGCAAAATCAGATGAGCTGAATCTGAATTAAAAACCAGAATTGAAATAAAACACTAGAAACTTGAAAAAGAATTGAAATTGAATTTGAATTAAATATAAGGGAATTTTAAAATCCTGGGAGATTTGAAAATTTGTTTTCCAAGTGCTATGAAAGATATTTTGAAGTAATTTCAAAAATAGAGTGATTATTAATGAGTTTTTAAAGCAATATAGTATTGAACTCACTTCGATGGTTGGAAAATAAATTCCGATGATGATCGCGACATTGTCGGTGTTCATTTTCGAGCTGGTAAGTGACGAATTACTACCAAAGATTTTGTTTTGTATTGTTTGAGAAACAAGTTGTCAGAAATTCAAATGTTTTGAATTATAAATGATTTCAAACTGATTTGAAATAAATCCCAGGAATTTGAATTCTGAAATAAAAATTTAACTTATGAGTTAAAATGGTAAAAATGGAATTTAAACAAAGATAACAAAACTGGACTGAATTTGGAAAGATCCAGAATGAAAATTATAAAAGAAAAATATTGGAGATTCGAGTTATTAAAAATGAATTGATTCTTGGACAATAAGAATCGAATTTTGAATTAGAGATGGAGATAACTGATTGGAGAAATAAATCAATAAATGGGAAGTCGTAATAAAACTTAACAAGGTTAAGAACTGAGAGTGGAATCGGAGTTGAAATAGAAATTTGGCTTAGTAAAAGCGAAAGACTGGTTTGAGAACGGATTGATGGGAGATCAACCAAGGATGCTTGGATATGCGAGTTTGATAGCAGATGGCAGAGATAGAGTTGAATGCCCAACAAAGAAGGTACACGTTTATATACGAGTATGAGATTTTTATGAGTCAGTTTGGGCAAGCCGTTTGGCTGTTTGATTTCCTTTTGGATTGGAGAAGGCCCGGAGTGGCAAGTTGTTGTAGTACCGAGTGAGCCGTGCAGAGGAGATGCTGGTGAGATTCTCTAAAAATTTAAGCTGTTAGGAAATTTTCAGAAATTTTGAAAATATTCGAAATAATAAGGAATTAATATTTTAATTGGAAATAATCAGTTTAGTGGAAACTGGAACTATGAAGTAAACCAAAAAGATTTTTAACCATGTTATAACAGAGATTGTAGCATTTTCCCTATCTTAGCAATTTCGAGGACGAAATTATTTTAAGGGGGAAGGTCTGTAACGTCCCACATTTTTGTCGGTTTGTATTTGAATATTTAAATCAGTTTAAATATTGAATTTGTAATATAAGTGGATTTATATATTAATTAAAAATGAAGTTGAACGTATAAAGATATATATATTAATTATAATCGAGCTCATAACGAGGCTGCAGTTCGTAATTTAACGTACTGAACTTCAACTGAGTGTACCGGACTCGTTTTGAATCGGATTTCTTCGAAACGAGAAATGTTGGAATCTGTTGAACTGTATCTTTCTAACAGAAGTGAAAAATAAAGATTTCGTTGTGTAGATTGCAGGATATGTCCAAATCAAATATTCAAATAGTCGCTGTGAAATCGTATATCGACCATAACGGTTTATTTGAAATAACTTGATATCGGATGCAAATCGGGGCAAGGTTCTTTTGAGGCGCAGCGATAATTTAATTTTTAGAATTTTACTGTAATTTTTAATTAATTAAATATGCAACTTTTTATTTGGGGTATTTCGCATCCTGTATCGGTATTCCGAAATTTCAAAATATGAATCAACCTACCGACATTATTATATTTTTGGGACCGGGACACCTCGTTGAACATGACTGCACTCTTATGTCTGTCCGTACGTGAACAGAGTTTATAACTCAAACAAACTTAAAATATACATATACGTGATTCAAACATATATACCAAAATGCTAATTCAAACGTGAAGCAGGGAAGACCTATCGATCTCTACACATGACTAAATTGTTCAAACTCAAAACAAATTAAGGCGACAAATAAAGAATACTCTTTCTACTCTTGGTATACCTGTTTGTGTCATCCGTGGGAATTAAGCAAATAAACAGCACAATATTGAACGTTCATATGTAACCAAAGAAAGTTCCAACACAAGGTTTTAGTCGGTATGGCTTGGTAGAAGAAACAAACAAAAGTAGACCTATGCAAGCTATCCTATACTATTTCCCTAACATTTAGCCATGCCCTATTACGTATACCTTTCATCTAAATTAAATGGTAATGACCGTAACCTACTTCTAACCTACTCCTATCCTAATACTTCACTGCGAAGTAATACTGTACCCACGTTACTCTAATACGTGCCTATCCTATTGACTACACCCTACAACTAATCCTTAGCAAGTAAGGATCCTCAAGTATAAAAATATGAGTGCTCATCCTCCGCTCTTCAGCAAATAAAGAAACGAAACTCTACCATCTAAAATCTCGAGCATACTCAAGCATATATATGCGTGAACTCCCCTTCCCAGTTTCACGTTTCTCGGTGAAACTCGTGAGGGTGGTCTACTGCATCGTCGGCTTGAGAATGTCAGGCACATCGGTGTGCTGTGTTTAAGTGAGTGAAGTACTCGAAGGTGGCCATGACATGGAAGTACTCACAGATGAAGTATGCGGTGTATTAATGGACGTGAAGGGGATTTAGGAGTTGCATGGGGGTGTGAAGGTTTGTGAAAGGGGGCGTTGGCAGAAATGTAGTAGGAACAGTATGGGAGAATGGATGGTAGTTGAAGGAAATGGAGGATGGCATGGTGCGAGTTATGGTAAGATGCTGAATGGAGGGAAACATGAAGGGTGAAGCATGTTGGGATCTAAAGGAAGAATGGGGTGACTCCTTGTATGCAAAGTTCGGAGATGGAAGCTTATGCATGGAGCGGAAATGGTGAAAAAGGTGATGATGCAGGCACGTTGGAAGATGATGGCTAGGTAAAGGGTGTATAACGCATGGAGGTATAAAGAGGATGATGTATATGGTGTGATAGAGATTTAGCTGTGAGGTAAATTGGAATATATTGTTTAGTTTGGTGTGAACGTGAGGATAGAGAGGAGTATTGGAGAGAGCATGGCAGCAGCGGTTCTTCCCTGTAGCAGTGCATGTAAACCAAGGAGGTATAAAGATGCAGAAATGGAGAGTGCGAACGTTAATGTATACACAGTAGTATGTACTTGAAAAACTAAGGTGGCAAGGCAAATCCTTTACGGTGATGGGTTCAAAACTAAAATGAAGTCGAAGGTGGCATTTTGCACAGTCGTTGTTCCATATTCCATCCAGCAGCCTCCATATGAATGCGCGGTATGTGTAGAGGACGGTGGATATGGCACTGGGATGTGTTGAGGTGATTTGCTCTCAAAGAAGTGGAGCTGGCGTGGAACTCATGGACAACAGGAGTTGCATCATGCGTGAACCAACGCATGTGAATGTAAATGGGAGCTGGGACATTTTGGTACTGGCATTGTGTATACAGGTGCATGATGAAAAAGAAAAACCAAGTTTTCGGTGAGAAGAGGAGCACTGTTAGGGCGGTGCGGGTCTGCAGATTGTTGGGCCAGCTTAGGAAAAAGGGATGCGGTCCAATACAAAAACAAAAGAAATTAAAAAGAACAACGCCCATGATAGGTTACGTGAATGTGAATTAGCAGAAAAAGGGATCAAGTTTTGTGTGAGAGGATGAAAAGCCAACGTGGGTTTTGAAACAGGGGGAGTTGGGCCGATACTTTAATTAAGCAAATAATAAATAAATAAATAAATAAAAGTAAAAGGAGAACGGTCCATGAAACAAATACTGGAGCCGTTCATCTTATCATGGAACATGAACGCAAGTTTACGAGTGGTGATTGGTAAGACCAGAAGGTAAAGCCATGGGTTAGAGAATGATCAGGAATTGAACGTGATAATATCCGTCGGAATCAAGATGACAAGATCTACATTGAAGAACTGATTTCACGGCAAACTGAGCTACTGGAATTTCGTGATAAAATCAACTGACGCAAATCGTTATTTAACGGTTAACGCGCCAAGGTGAGTAAAATCACTAACTTTGATCTATTTTAAAGTATTGCAATTATATTTTAATGTTGTTTGAATGCTGTGTGATGGTCGATTAGGTAGATTCAAATTAATTTGGTCGAATATTATATACCGTCAAATATGTACACACCATCGGTTGGATACTGATTCCATCAATTTGAATATTTCCTACTATAGAGTTAGTGTAAATTGTGTTGACTGACATCTGTGGATGCGGAAACCGGTTGGAGGAATCCGACCGGATTCCTCGATATTTATATGTATTGTTTGTTTTGTATGCACTGTTTGAACCCGAATTATATTTAAAACCCCATGAGAATATTTATGTTGGACGGATATTCAACATCTGTTCGATAAATAAATAAATGATATCGATTTAGAAAGTGGTGACAGTCAACCATAAAACCATCGTTTTGTTAAAGAGTTGATTGGCCGTCAGGCAAATCAACGAGGTTAATTATAAAAATTTTATTTTTATAATTAAAAAGAAGATTTAAATTTATAATAGAAGTTCTATTATAAACCAGTATTTTAGAGTTCGTTTTATAAAATAAATAAAAACGATTGTTGGCATTTAAAATGAGTTTATAAAGCAGAAATTATCCGACGATTAAATATTTGGATAATAATATTATTAGATTAATTATATTAATCTAATGTTAAGAAGTAATTAAAATCAGTTAACGAATTTACTGATGGAATGAAGTTGATTAAATCTACTGTTATTTGGGAAAATAATTATTAGGTTAATTGGTCTTCAATTAATCTAATGAAACAGTTTAGAAATAAATTAATCCAAAGTAATAAGATTTAATTACCTTTTGGTTAAGAAGTTATAAATAGAACTGTGGAATGGAGAAAGCGAAGAGTAAATGTTTAATATAAATAATCAAACACCAGAGATTTCAAAGTAACGATATGGTGTTATAAAACCATAGTTAAAAATAAACATGAAAGTACGACCGGATAGATATTATAAGTAATAAGGGATTAGAGTGCAGACTTGTATCGGTTCTAAGGTAAGAATGTTGTCGATCAAGGTCTGAGAGGTAAATAGAATACCCCAACTTGAACGGCTTCGCTGATCGAGGAACGATATCAGTTTGTAACAGAAAGTGATGTCAATATTTTTGTAACGGAAAGAAATGTCAAGGTTTTTGTAACAGAAAGAGATGTCAAGATTTTTGTAACGGTAAAAGACGTGGAGATTAGTTATAAAGTGGCATATAGCACGTATTGCAAGTTTGAACTATAGCGATAAAATAAACGCTGTTGATTAGGATTAAGCGTGACGTTTACGTCAAGATTAGTCATAAAGGAGAATATTACAGCGTATGATAAGTTTAGAACTATAACGATAAATTAACGCTGCCAACCAAACTTAAGAGTGATTTTTATATATGGCAGCACTTCCTAGGAAATGAAGCAGTTTAGTTGAAATCCACTTATTCGAAAGTGATAAATAACGATGTCGTAAGAAAATATAAGTATCATTTTAGAAAGAGAAATTGGGGAATCGTGTTAGAAAACGATGACAGCAATTCGATGTTCGAAATGTGATTAGAATTAAACCGTTATGATTTGGAACTAGAATTCGACGATGTCGAATGTATTAAAAGTAAACTATTTTTAGGGATTATAATCTGATAGAATAATTTACATTTAGTTATAAACAAATAAATGTTAATAGGATAGGAGTCAGTATTTAGTTATAAACTTGATATCGATTTGATAAGAAGTTGACTTAGAAACAGAGTTTATAAAGTGGAATAGGAATATAAAAAGTATGAAAGAGATTTTGGTAAACAAGATAAGGGAAAGTATTTCGTGAATAAAGAGTTATATGATAAAGGTGTTCAGATTTCTATAATAAGGGAGGGTATTCACATTTCAAAGTGAAAAATGTTTTAAAAGTGAACGTAGGGCCGATAAAAGGGTTAAAAGGAAATTGGAAATATTTTCCAATATAAATAGGATAGATTATCCAAGTATAGAAATAAAGAATGTGAAATTAATGGAAATAGTTCGAACGTTAATAACGTATGTTTCTGGAACATGAAAGAATAAGAGTTTATAATAACTGGAAATGTTTTCCAAGAAGTATGAAAAGGCTAAAACGAGATTTGAGAAATATCTGGTAATATATGGGAATTCGAAAAATAAAACGAATGTCAAATAAAAGTGCCCGTGGTTGTGTGGTTTTAGTTATACATTAGAATGGATGTTTGTTTTTACTTCGATGGTTAAATAACCGACTATCGATGTGTTTTGACCATCGTTGTCAATACGGAGAGACCGGTTGGATATATTATCCGGAAACCACTCTGTATAGGCATAATCGTTGCGAATTAGATATGCTGAAGATAATTGAAGACAGAGTTAAATGCAGGGGTCGTCCAGTTCTAGAATGGTGTTTATTTGTTTGTCCAGTCCCAGGACAACTTGTATGGACGAGTGTCTGACAGAGTATTTCCAACGGTCACGCCGTTGATTTGTACGAATATACCAAGTTGGTGGGGAGAAGGTAACTTCTCTTTATTCTACACCCAGTGTGCATTTGTGTAATCAATGTGTGATTACGGATTTGACAATGTGACATTCAAAGTGAATGGTGATCAGATGTTCTGAAGATAGACGTAGCCTCTAGCCTCACAACCAGGAAGTAACAGAAGTTGGGCTAGGCAGCATGGCTAGTTGGGTCATCCCCAAGCAGGGTGTATTGTCACCGATCTAGAGAAAATTCATATTTATACTTCTTTTCGATTCTGTATCTTCGGATGACGGTTGGATGGCCTACAACCGTGGTGGCAATATATTCGCGACACTCAAGCTAAATGAGTGAGCGGTCATGTGTGGCCGGGTTGCAAGACGTTCTTGTTGAACCCTGAGTGTATCCCCTCTAGAGTACACTATTCAGAAGGTGCTCCCATACCTTGTTTGTTGAAATTCAATCTCCAATAAGTGCCCTGCGGTTTATGATTTTATACTATATATATGTGGAGCGTGAGATGCAAGCGTTCTGCTACTTGATGATTTAATTGAGTAGACATTATTATAATATCACTGAAGTTTGATATAAAAATATGTTGGGTTATAGTAAGGTAAAAACCGTCCATGTTTATGTGTGGGTTGGTCTTACTATTACCTTCTTGTTTGGAAAAGGATTTTCAAAGTTAAACAGTATGGTTGGAATTTACTCACACCAGTCCCATGACTGACCCAGAGTTTATTTTGTTTGTTTTCCCTAAACTCTTGGGTGCCCAAATTTGTACGGGCAGTCAAGTGTTTCAGGCTTTGCAGATTCACTTGGAGGAGCTCAAAAGCAGGAAGCTTCACCATTAGTTATGTAGAGTTATTTCCGCTGTGATATGATGTATTGTACTCTGATAATGGTATGTATATACAATACAGTTTTGTATTCAAAGTTATGTTATATAATACATCTTATTTTGTTCCGCTGCGAGTTTCGTGTTACTCTGATTCTGTTCAGTTGTGATCTTCTTCTTCTTCTATTCTATTAGTTCTATCTTTTCTTTCTCACCCTCTAAATTCTTCTATTAATGTCCTGGTGTTTTCGATGCTTGAATAGTCAACAGTGTGTTTTTATGTTGATTTTATGGGTCGAAAATTCCATCCATTTCACGTAAACGAGTATGTACAGGGCTGCATTAATAAGCAAGAAGAAGTGGTTTTTTACATCGACAACACCATTGACAAAGACATTGAGTCGGTGACTCAACTGCAGCCACATGTAATCATATGGCCAAGGAAAAACATAATTCAAGGTATATAGTATATGTAATATATATCCATTCTTATATATATATATCTCTCTGTGTGTAAAGAACTACGAAGGAGGCCATCGTTTCGGTTTTTTTTGTTCCCGGTTCTGCTAAGAAGACGATTGCAAAGCGCATGTATACTACTGCACATAGACTTCAGCAGCAACACAAAATGATGAAAAACAACCCAACTCAAGTTGGTCAGAAGAAACTATCGCCGGAGCCTGATGATATGAATAAGGATGAAGAAGATGTTACTGTGACGGACAAAGGAACCAGGAGGAAATTAAATGTAGAAAATGAAACAGATAATGATGATGATACCCGAGAGAATGAAGCTGATGTTCAGGTATTTTTCAGTTTTCATTTCAGTTTTATTAATCCGGATGAAATCTTTCATTTCAAACTACTTTTTATTAAAATTCTGCACGTAAAAGCAAGAACTGGATTTTAGTTGTTTTCTATTACTGTGTCAATGTCCTATTCCGACCATGAAGGCTGCAGCTAATTCAAGTAACTATTTGTTCTTTGTGCATACTGTAACAACCCGGAAAATCTGAGCCAATTTAAAAATTTTATTTTGGCGATTTTAATTAATTTTGATTATTCAAAATGATTTATTTTAAATAATAACGACGAAAAATTTATTTAAATAGAAGTTAAAACGAATAAATTTATTTTAAATATAAAACGAGCCTGAAATGGCGCGGCAGTTCGAAAATTCGATTTCAAATTTCAAATGAATATACAGAATTCGTTTTGAGTCGTAATTGAACGAAACAAGAAATATTTGAACCTGTTTGATGATATCTTTCTAACGAAGCTAAGAAACTGATATTTCACTTCAGAAGTTGAAAGATATGTACAGTTTAAAATTCAGAAAAGTCGCTGTGGAATTTACGTATATTTTAATATATATATATAAAGGCCCTTAAAAATGGAAATTTTGCAAACGACCTCAGTTTTCGATGAAACCACTTTTGTTGGATCTGGGATGTCAAATTATTGCTAGGTTTCAAAATTCATAATTTTCTGAATTAATATGTGAGCGTGGCGCAGTTAAGTGCGTTTGACCAGTTTTAGTTGAATTTAATCGACTGAAAATGGCCATTTTTCAAATGATCTCAGAATTCGACGAAATTAGTTTTGTTAGGACCGTATCGTCAATACGAAGCTAGAAAATATTTTTTGGGAATTTTTAGAATTCGTATGTGGCCCCGGTAAATTGAAATGTGCGTTGAAAATTTAATATAATGGTATATATATTAGTTTCAATGAAAACTGATCGTAACAGCCGAATTGGCTTGCGAAACATATCCCATTGTGTTCGTAATGGGGGTATTACGCTAGGGACGACAGTCGTTGGGTTCGATTCGAGGACCGAACGAAAAAGTACCTTTATGGGAATTAATTAAATAAATATATTTTTATTCATAAAGGCCCTCCTTTTTCTCTCTTGATACCACGGTCACCCCTCCCTTTTCAAAACCCAATTTATTTTATACATAAAAAAAAGAACACTCGCGCCTCTCGATCTCGCGATGCCGCCGGACCTTCCACCTGAAGCCGCCGGACCTTCCACCTGAAGCCGCCGTTCACCGCCTCCCTTCCCCCTCATCTCCACCTCGCGCGGAAGCCTCCCACCTCCCCTTCTTCCCCCTTCTCCTCGTTTAGCCCCACGCCCTAACCCATCCGTCGCCAAGAACGCCGACCACCACAAGGTCATGCCCTGCCTGAGCAGCTGCGCCGCCTCCACAGACCCCACAACCCGACTTCGACGTTGAAAACCCCCTCATCTCTCGATTTCAACTGTAAGTCTTTATTTTTGCTTATTTATTTTTGTTCTTCAGTTTTAATACAAATGCTATGATAAAAATATGATTTTTAATCAAGAAAGATTGATTTTTCATAATAGAAAGGAGTGATTTTTATTTAGGAAAAAGATGAGATTTTTAAACAAGTAAAGACGAGATTTTTAAACAAGTAAAGATGAGATTTTTTAAACAAGTAAGGATGATATTTTTAAACAAGTAAAGATGAGATTTTTAAACTAGTAAGGACGATTATTTTAAACAAGTAAAGAAGAGATTTTTTAACATATAAAGAAGTGATTTTTATCATGAAGTGTTCATATGAATAAAGATTTGATTTCCTTTTTATGTATGAAAATAAAGATAGGATTTTTATTTATATATGATGATTAAAAATATGATTTTTATATTAGTAAGAGATTAAAAATATGATTTTTATATACGTAGAAATATAAAAATATAATTTTTATAGGAGTAGCAAGGTAAAAATATGATCTTCATAATATAAACATTGAAATAAAAATATGATTTTTATGTATGAAGTAACAGTATAAAAATTTGATTTTTAATAATCAACGGCGTGAAACAGATCTCGTTGGAGACGCGATGAAAATTTCCTACATATGAAGAGCCGCGGTGAATTGGTTTAGCTTTTCGGTGAGAACTTCTCACTTTAATTCTATTTTCTAGTTAAAATATATACTAGGATGCTGACGGTGCTTAGCAGCACCCGACACCCGTCGTCTACAGACCATGGACGACTTGTTTGTTTGATTGTGTTTGGATTGATTTGTCTGTGTGAATTTGGTAAGTGATGTTGAAATAAAATATATTCAGGTGTTGAAATAAAATAAATATTCATTTATAAATCAGACGATTTGTTTATGTACACTGATTTGACAGATATTGATTGGGACGATAAATTTTACACATCGCCCAACTGCACAAATAAAATAGGTGTTTGTTGATTGAAACCCCACACGCGTGTTGGGATGATATTGATGTACACTAATCCCAACTGTTTAGTGTTATGTCAATCGTTAGGTTGACAGACTGTTATAAGCGTTAAATATTTATTTTAATGCTTATACAGTGGTAGAAAGCACTTTAGATGATGGTTGATTGTTTATCGTTGTAATTATATACATGTGTTGTATGGAATCCATATAAGTAACATTATATGGTATTTGATTGGGCCTCATTCCAATTTGAAAAATAAAGAATATTATAAAATAAAGACTCGTGTGTTGAATAGAAAAAATATTCATGTGTTTAAATAAATTATATATTCATGTGTTGAATAAATGAAAATTCATGTGTTGAGTAAAAAAAAAAATCTCTAAACGATAAAAATCACAATTTTATCGAATATATAAAATAACAAACATAGTCATGTGTTGACGGTACTCATGTGTTGAGAATATTCATGGGTTGAAACTATTAACTTTTTGGATATTTTATTTACGGAATCCCTATGAATAGGATCAAACCTTATTCCATGATATTTCCATAAGATTCCTCTTTCTTATTCTTAAGCAAGCCCTCGAGAGGGTTTAGTTGATCCATGATTTATGTTTCATCTTTCTTTTTGTTTGTTTCGAGAAAGATATCGATCAATTCCGATTCTTTCTTCATGTGTTGAAATAAAATATATATTCATGTGTTGAATAGAATAACGAAGCTATTGAAATATATAAAGTCGTGTTGATTAGATTTGCGCTATTTCGACGCGAACGATATTTATATCGATTATATTCGTTTTTATAATGAGTATAGAAAAGAAAGTGATTTCAAATATAACGTTTTGAAATTATTATCATTTATATATTAATAATATGGAATATTCAATTTTGATTTGAAATTTGAATATGAAGTTGAAATTGTTTTAAAAACGAATTTAAAACGATTTATAAAATACGTTTTGAATTGAAATCGACGATATATATATAATATATATATTATATATATTTAATGGCCTGAATAGAACGCGCCGCGCCGCGGTAGTTCACGAATTTCGACCATTGATTTCGAATTGACGTTACGGGAGATCCGACCGCGGATTCTCCTAAATCCGGAACCGTTGGGTTCGTATCGAAAAGAGCTTTCTATCGAATATGAGAAATTTGAAATCTAACGGTTGGATCTGGAGATACGTCCAAATCAAATTTAGAAAAGGTCGCTATAAGTGCAGTTCGACGACCGTTCATGGAAATCGACTGTACGGGCCTTAATAAAATTATTAAAAATATTAATAATTTGTGTGAAATCATAATAAATGATTTAGGAGGAATTGGGATAAAAAAACTCAATATTTGAAAAGATAAAAACAGATTTTTATCGAATTGAACTAGTTATTAACTAAAAATAAAATTCAATTATTTTAAAGAAATAAATGGGATTGAGAATGGGTTTTAAAATAATCAGGATTTCCAATATATGAATTGGAACGGATTTGAATCGAAATCATCTTTGGAATATTTCGATGTTGGATTTCGTGATTATACAAGTATTGTTGTGGAAATTTGAAAGATATACTTTATATCGTTATTTCCAATACGATATTTGTTGGTTTCAGAATCCGATATTGAATATAAGCCGATATATTTTCTATTCAGAGCCTTATATTTAATATCGAATTGGAATTTGGGTTCGTCGTGAACAGTGTCTTAAATAACACTGTTCTTGAACTCACTTTAGAAAAGAATAAATCTTTTAATTTAGACTTAGTGAAATTGTCCAGTTAGTTAGTATTTAATTGGAATTGAATCTAAATTGGTTTTTGGGTTTATCGTGAGAGGTGTTTTGAATAACACCTGTTCTTTAACCCGATTAACAATGGGATATGATTTTGGGTTTATCGTGAACCGTGTTTTAAATGACATCGGTTCTTTAACCCAGTTAAAGATTAAAACTAAGTGGAGTTTTAATGAATCTTGAATTAGATGAAATGATCGAGAATGGAGTATCACCAATTTTGTTCCAAGCGATAGTTAAATCTTTAATTAGATTTGAACGTGAAATGGTAATTAAATTTACCGATAACACTAGTGTTAGATGTGGAGTATTACCAGTTTTGCTCCAAGGGATAATAGGTTGGGATTGGGAAATTAAATAAAGGATTACTTCGGTAAGGTGTGTTAATCCCGACTAGTTTGGAAAATCTTAATAAGGTTTGAAATGATATTCCAAGGAAGATTAAAGAATAAATTTTAAAGAATTTATCTCTAATAAAATTAACGGGAACCTTTCCCTAAGAATGTGAATATTTAAATAAAAGAATATTCGGAATTGGAATGAGGCGTATGTTGTGTTTGTGTAACACTTGTTTATTATATACGCGGGTTATTCGGAAAGGCCGGGTTTATACGCATTCTGAATAATCGATTCGACGATAAATTGAAGATTAAGATGGTAGTTGAAGACCGGAGGTCTTCACATCGTTTGGGTGATTACTGATGATCTTGATTGGGCTGTACACCCAAGAGGATGGAATCAGTTGGTGATCGTCCAGACGTACTTGGAGATCGACGGATATGCGAGCAAAGTGCCTCCGGTTTCGTTCAGACCCAGAACGAACTTGTATGGACTGTGTGTCTGACATTGGATTTTATTCTGTGTGATTGATTTCTATTAAATATATATCTATTTGGCGGCGGAGAATTTGTTCTCGTGCTTAACGCCCTTCTCTGAGACGTACGAGCTCAGAGGTTATATATTGATGGATATCAATCGCATGGAGTGAATTGCCTCTATGGCATGCCTAAGTGGCAAATGATCAAGGCTTCTGTTGAAAAGCAAAGTCTTGTGGTTGATGATCAAAGCACGGCCTGTGTGGCGTAGCTTTGTGTATAGCGTTAATTCGCGAGCCTCACACCCTGGTGTGAACCAGAAACGGGAGAAGGACTCAGGGAGAACATGCGTCTCTTTCTAGCTAGAGGTGGTGTCAGTGCTTAAACTAGCTGACATTTATATACTTTTCACCTGTGTGGTTGTTGGAATGCGAGGCGCCTCGGATATGGAGTCATTTGGCTCATTTACGCCCCATAGGGCGGGGAGACTTAGTGTTCAGGGTTTTATTTAATCCACATCGAGTGGACCGGCCCTGATGTTCCTAGGAACGATGCGTTCTGTTCCTAAGACATAGTAGGCTAGATTGTCTCGAATCGGTGAGGATATTGCCCCTTGCCTCGGTTCACAGACAGAAATCCAACTTCCAATACGTGATTTTGCGATTATAATTGTAGAGCCTAGTATGGCGACATAGTGGGATGGGGCACTCAGGCCTTCTATGATTGATATTTATGATTGAAATTGTTTTTGACACTATACACTTATAGTAATAATAAAACATGAAATTTCACGTACCAAGCATTCTTGGCTATTATAAGGTAAAACCCTATCCTCCGGCTTGCGTTGCATTGTGTGATGGGACCTGGATCTTATAATGGCTTCATTGTTCTTTATTTAGCATTGCGCTATTTGTTATATGCACTGGTATTCTTGGGAGGAAACTCGTTCCGTGTTATACGGCGTGGTCCCTTGATTTACCTAACTTTAAAAATAAAGATTAATAACTATTTTAGTTCTCACACTAGTCACATGACTGACCCGGAGTTTATTGTTTTAACCTCAACTCTGGGTGCCCTTATTTTCCGCACGGGAAGCTAGTAGTTTTGGTATTGCAGATTTATATTCACAGGATTCTGGTTTACAACTGGAATGATATTCGGGAAGCTTTCTATCCGTGTATCTCTTTCAGTTGTACTTTGTATTATTTTTCCGCTGCAGTAATGTATTTGTCAAATGTATATTGTTTCTGTATATTCTTGTACTCTGATGTAAATTGTTGTAATAAGCAATGAAATGTTCTTCTGTTTGCATTCTGATTTGTCTTGTCCTCATTTCGATTCGGGTTTTGAACGGTCCTGCTCGGTTTAGCGATCGATTCGAATCGAGCGAAATTCCCTTTCGTCACATTTGGTATCAGATCTTTGGTTTACAAAGCTCGAGAACAAGACATATTAGAACCGAACGAAAGAACTTATCAGAGATTGGATTAGTAATATCCAATGAGAATGACTCGTTAGAGATGGGATCAGTAGTATCCTAGAACGAGTGTGAAGGGTATATTTTTAAAATAAAAATGAAAACCAATTTTGTTTTGAAAATTTAAACTTTATTATGCGTACTTGAGTATATTGTTTTATATTGAATTTGGACAATCAAGTATATAAAGATTTTGTGTATACGCGTCTTAAACGTATATTTGAAGTTTTAATATACTTGATAGATATAGAATCACACTCTAGTCGCTCGGAGATAATTCTACTGATGACGTACGACATCAGTAGTTTATGTTCGAGTATACGAAAGTGGGATATTTATATATTTCCAATAGACTGGTGTGAGAACCAAAACTAGATAGGGCTTATTGTTGTGACTTGGCATCAAAAATTGGATTTTTGACCACATAAAAATTATGAATTTGAAACGTTATTTCACTAATTGATTGATGGTTGTGTTGTATGATTATTTGTTAACCAATAAAACCCATATGTACATGAATGGTAAACTTAGCCCAATTGTGCCAAATATTGAACTGAATTGAAAATTATTGCATTTGCATATATGTACATGTGTATACATTGAACAGGTCATTGCAAAGAGGCTAGAGAAGAGGAATAAAATTGTTTGCCCGTCAAATAGGTACATGTTTATTGTATTTCTTGGGGTTTTGATGATTTTATGAGCCGATTGGCTAGCCGCTTGGCTGTTTCTTTTTCTTTCTGAGATCTGAGGGCCATGGGAGGCTATTTGGAATATCCCGATGCTCTCGGTGCAGGGGAGGTTATGGCGAAATTTTTCGAAAATTTAGGGTGTTAGCCAAATTTTTGAAAAATTGGAAAAGTTCTTAGAAACTGAAAAGTTGAAGAACTTAAGTCGTAACGAAAATAATGAAAGTTGGGTTGATTTGAAAACAACTTTCAACTTCGTTCCTTTTCGAGGACGAAAAGATTTTAAGTTGGGGAGATTGTAACAACCCGGAAAATCTGAGCCAATTTAAAAATTTATTTTGGCGATTTTAGTGAATTTTGATTATTCAAAACGATTTATTTTAAATAATAACGACGAAAAATTTATTTAAATCGAAGTTAAATCGAATAAATCAATTTTAAATATAAAACGAGCCTGAAATGGTGCGGCGGCTCGAAAATTCGATTTCAAATGAATATACAGAATTCGTTTTAAGTCGGAATTGAACGAAACAAGAAATATTTGAACCTGTTTGATGATATCTCTCTAACGAAGCTATGAAACCGAGATTTCACTTTAGAAGTTGAAAGATATGTCAAGTTTAAAATTCAGAAAAGTCGCTATGGAATTTACATATATTTTAATATATATAAAGGCCCTTAAAAATGGAAATTTTGCAAACGGCCTCGGTTTTCGACGAAACTACTTTTTTTAGATCCGGGATGTCAAATTACACCTATATTTCAAAATTCATAATTTTCTGAATTAATATGTGAGCACGGCGCAGTTAAACGCGTTTGACCATTTTTAGTTGAATTTAATCGACTGAAAATGGCCATTTTTCAAACGATCTCAGAATTCGACAAAATTAGTTTTGTTAGGACCATATCGTCAATACGAAGCTAGAAAATATTTTTCGAGAATTTTTAGAATTCGTATGTGGCCCGGGTAAATTGAAATGTGCGTTGAAAATTCAATATAATGGTTTATATTTTAATTTCAGTGAAAACTGATCGTAACAGCCGAATTGGCTTGCAAAACATATCCCATTGTGTTCGAAATGGGGGTATTAC
Organism: Allium sativum; assembly: GCA_030737875.1. Classification (NCBI taxonomy): domain Eukaryota; kingdom Viridiplantae; phylum Streptophyta; class Magnoliopsida; order Asparagales; family Amaryllidaceae; genus Allium; species Allium sativum. The sequence goes on along the minus strand of CM060926.1, from coordinate 201,252,599 downwards.
ACTAGGGACGACAGTCGTTGGGTTCGATTCGGGGACCGAACGAAAAAGTACCTTTATGGGAATTAATTAAATAAATATATTTTTATTCATAAAGCCCCCCATTTTCTCTCTTGATACCACGGTCACCCCTCCCTTTTCAAAACCCGATTTATTTTATAAAAAAAAAGAACACTCGCGCCTCTCGATCTCGCGATAACGTCGGACCCTCCACCTGAAGCCGCCGTTCACCGCCTCCCTTCCTCCTCATCTCCACCTCACGCGGAAGCCGCCCACCTCCCCTTCTCCTCGTTTAGCCCCACGCTCTAACCCTTCCGCTGCCAAGAACTCCGACCACCACAAGGTCTTGCCCCGCCTGAGCACCTGCGCCGCCTCCACAGACCCCACAACCCGACTCCGACGTTGAAAACCCCCCGATATCTCGATTTCAACGGTAAGTCTTTATTTTTTCTTATTTATTTTTGTTCTTCAGTTTTAATACAATTGCTATGATAAAAATAGGATTTTTAATCAAGAAAGATTGATTTTTCATAATAGAAAGGAGTGATTTTTATTTAGGAAAAAGATGAGATTTTTAAACAAGTAAAACGAGATTTTTAAACAAGTAAAGATGAGATTTTTAAACAAGTAAGGATGTGATTTTTAAACAAGTAATGATGAGATTTTTAAACAAGAAAGGACGAGATTTTTAAACAAGTAAAGACGAGAATTTTTTAACATATAAAGAAGTGATTTTTATCATGAAGTGTTCATATGAATAAAGATTTGATTTTTATAATTAAAAAGATTTGATTTCCTTTTTATGTATGAAAATAAAGAAAGGATTTTTATTTACATATGATGATTAAAAATATGATTTTTATATTGGTAAGAGATTAAAAATATGATTTTTATATACGTAGAGATATAAAAATATAATTTTTATAGGAGTAGCAAGGTAAAAATATGATCTTCATAATATAAACATCGAAATAAAAATATGATTTTTATGTATGAAGTAACAGTATAAAAATTTGATTTTTAATAATCAACTGTGTGAAACAGATCTCGTTGGAGACGCGATGAAAATTTCCTACATATGAAGAGTCGCGGTGAATTGGTTTAGCTTTTCGGTGAGAACTTCTCACTTTAATTCTATTTTCTAGTTAAAATATATACTAGGTTGCTGACGGTGCTTAGCAGCACCCGACACCCGTTGTCCACGGACCATGGACGACTTGTTTGTTTGTTTGTGTTTGGATTGATTTGTCTGTGTGAATTTGGTAAGTGATGTTGAAATAAAACATATTCATGTGTTGAAATAAAATAAATATTCATTTATAAATCAGACGATTTGTTTATGTACACTGATTTGACTGATATTGATTGGGGCGATAAATTTAACACATCGCCCAACTGCACAAATAAAATAAGTGTTTGTTGATTGAAACCCCACACGGGTGTTGGGATGATATTGATGTACACTAATCCCAACTGTTTAGTGGTATGTCAATCGTTAGGTTGACAGACTGTTATAAGCGTTAAATATTTATTTTAATGCTTGTACAGTGGTAGAAAGCACTTTGGATGATGGTCGATTGTTTATCGTTGTAATTATATACATGCGTTGTATGGAATCCATATATGTAACATTATATGGTATTTGATTGGGCCTCATTCCAATTTGGAAAATAAAGAATATTATAAAATAAAGACTCGTGTGTTGAATATAATAAATATTCATGTGTTTAAATAAATTATATATTCATGTGTTGAATAAAAGAAAATTCATGTGTTGAGTAAAAAAAAATCTCTAAATGATAAAAATCACAATTTTATCGAATATATTAAATAACAAAAATAGTCATGTGTTGACGATACTCATGTGTTGAGAATATTCATGTGTTAAAACTATTCATGTGTTGAAATAAAATATATATTCATGTGTTGAAATAAAAAATATATTCATGTGTTGAATAGAATAACGAAGTTATTGAAATATATAAAGCCGTGTTGATTATATTTGCGCTATTTCGACGCGAACGATATTTATATCGATTATATTCGTTTTTATAATGAGTATAGAAAAGAAAGTGATTTCAAATATAATGTTTTGAAATTATTATCATTTATATATTAATGATATGGAATATTCAATTTTGATTTGAAATTGAATATGAAGTTGAAATTGTTTTGAAAACGAATTTAAAACGATTTATAAAATACGTTTTGAATTGAAATAGACGAAATATATATATAATATATATATTTAATGGCCTGAATCGAATTTAAAATACGTTCCGTGTTATACGGCGTGGTCCCTTGATTTACCTAACTTTAAAAATAAAGATTAATAACTGTTTTAGTTCTCACACCAGTCACATGACTGACCTGGAGTTTATTGTTTTAACCTAAACTCTGGGTGCCCTTATTTTCCGCACGGGCAGCTAGTAGTTTTGGTTTTGCAGATTTATATTCACAGGATTCTGGTTTACAGCTGGAATGATATTCGGGAAGCTTTGTATCCATGTATCTCTTTCAGTTGTACTTTGTATTATTTTTCCGCTGCAGTAATGTATTTGTCAAATGTATATTGTTTCTGTATATTCTTGTACTCTGATGTAAATTGTTGTAATAAGCAATGAAATGTTCTTCTGTTTGCATTGTGATTTGTCTTGTCCTCATTTCGGTTCGGGTTTTGAACGGTCCTGGTCGGTTTAACGATCGATTCGGATCGAGCGAAATTCCCTTTCGTCACACATACGTTCTGTCAAAATAGCGAGAATTGTTTATACTTCGACTCTATTTGGTTAACTAGCTTAAATTTATCATCGATGGTGCGTAATAATGTTAATCTGCTTGCAGTTCTCACAACCATCAGTTTTGAAGAAATATGAACAAGAGCGAATCGCGCGAATGCATGAAAACGATGCAGTTAGTAGATCACTGGGGGTGCCTTCATTGGTTAGTTGTATGCAAGAGGCTGCCGCATGAAATAAGAAAGATTAAGGTAAAGATGTTGCTGCACGTGATGAATACATCCCAGAAAATGCTGGCGAAGACGTCACTCATGATTCATCGGATTCGGAGGTATAAAGAAATTATTTGTTTATTACTTATTGTCTTTGCCTTTATGAATGTAAAAAATCTTGACCTTCGATTTAATTGTAGATAATCAAAATTGTAAAGTCAAACGAGCCTTTACCTGGACCAAGAACTCATTTGCGAACTAATGCAGCCATTGAAATTGAGAAGGAAGCGATGACCTGCACCACCTCTCCGAAGAAATCTGGCTCCAACAGGGAGTTGATCAAGAAACACACTCCCACTCCAAAGAAAATGAGTAACCGGGCGAAAATTGCAGAAACATTAATGAACCTGAAGAAACTTACACCGTCTTTTTCAGGATTTTTAAAACCTACAACGTCTCGTCCATCCGTTTTAAAACCTACATGTAACAAATTGTTCAAACAAACAACCACTTCATGTGAAGCTGCTGGTTCAGTTGCTTCTTATTTAGCGATGCGGAAACGTCAAAAGCAGAATGTTGAAGCGCCTGAAACAATGGGAAATCTTACCGATTGATTAGAGCAGGAATGGATTGCACAGGAAGATGAAGCAGGTACAGGTACAATATAATGTTTCTTTATCTGTGCGCTGCACTGCACTGTTGACTGTGTCTATTTTCTATTTATTTTTTTGAACCTGGTAGATAAAGTACAAGGTCCAAAAAAACCTAGAGGGAAGTCAAAAATGACCAAGGTGCATGCTAGAACCACTACAACAAAAAAGGCTTTTAACAGCGGTTCAAAAACGCTGTTAAAAGTTTTAAAGCGTTAGTATAAATGTTGTATAACGACATGGTGTCTTAGGCCCCTAATTTTCAACAGCAGAAAATAAACGCTGTTAAAAAAGTGAGTTCCACAGCGTTTTTTCTGAGCTGTTAATACTTTATGCACAGCGTTTATATTGAGCTGTTAATAGTTTTCAGGTGCGTATTGCTTCCATTTTCATCAGCCGATTATAAACGCTGTTACTATTATTTCACAGCGTTTTTCTTATGCTGTTATAGTGTATATACTTTTGTCTTTTCGTAGAACTAACAGCGTTATATAAACGCTGTCGATAGTTCCTAATATTTTTACTCCACTACTGCCACGTTCCACTGTAATATTTATATCAATAATCTACACTCATTTCATCATATTTCAACTAAACAATATACATAACATTGTATCAAACTAGAAACTAACATATGAAAATATAATTATTAATCGTTTTCATAAAGTAATATGAATACAATATCCGTAGACAAAATTTACATACATTCATAAACAAACGTCATACAACATTGGACAAACTTGTGAAAACAAACCTATTTACGATGCATGTTAAAAACATACATATTTATCCCTTCAACCTTTCTGGCATATACCGTTTAAGCATGTCGTCTATTGCTTCCTTTTAGTCCACACTGCAGATTGCTCCATTGTTCGTCTCTTTAGTGCTTCAAGTCCACTTGAGCTTCAACTCTACTCAAATATTTTATTGTAGAATTAAAACGGTTAAATGATTAGGTTAATTATAAATGATCATACTATGGTGCTTACGGAAAATGTACTGTCATTTCAAATGGAAAATCTAAATTAACCGATAGTGGAAATCAAACTTTACCTTCCATCCATCCTTTTGTCTCATGGAATGCTCTAACATGATAATAAGGAAACTGTGTACTAAATATTAAATCTCCTCAATGCTAATACCATTCAAATCTTTAATTGGACCCATCTGTAAGTAGATACATTTTGTAAAGAAGATATGAGAGTGATAAACATGTGCATAGTTTGTAGCCATGTAGACATTTTGTTTTGCTTATTAAAGTTCCAAAAACAAAGCTATGTTTTTAATGTGTGTGTTCCTGTAGTTATGATACACGCCTTGGTAAATAAATAGAATTCAATTCATTTCTAATAATCAAAGTCTGCATCTCATTTCCAATTTTATGTTTCATCTACTTGACTATCTTTTGGGGATATAACACTGTGGCATATATAGAACGAATTATAGGTGAAAAAATGTGCTAAAATTATTGTAAACACCTGCCATCATAATAATAATAACTGAAAATTTAACCCATAACAAAATCAAAATAATCATTCACGACCTCAGCATAATAAATTAACATGAAACAAAATCTTACAGCACTACTTGCATGAGCTTTAATTTTTGGCAACGGCATAAAACCAGTGTCATCGGCAAGAGCACAGTGCTAATGTCATCAGCAACAACACAAAACAAAAGCACTCCAAACACCCTGCATTAGCAAAATGGAACTGGCATAACCAGTGAATATTATCAATAACTAATGGCAATCAGAAAATATCAAACGCATACGCGACAGCCAAAGTAGCAGGGAGGAAAAGAAGTGCCATTAAGACCATAATGATAACGAAATGCATAGCACCCAGCCAGATGATGAGAGCTGACAGTTGATCAAAATAGTTAGATAGGGACAGTCACACATAGCTCAGTAATACTAATACTAATACTAACCTGAATATCATATGGAGAACAAATAGATACTTCCCCAGCAATAGCAGCTTGATTTCCTTCTCCTCCAAGGTTCTTAACCTAATAAAAATCAAAATGGTCATGCAAATACTTTAGCGAGCAATGAAACTGTATCATTACAATAAAATTTTCACAGCGTTTATTGTTAAAAACTAAGGGAGAGCTCTTAGGCTTGCTGTTGGAACGACAAGCGCAATTACGGTTCCGAACAGCAAGCCTGCGCTTGATGTTCCGAACAGCAAGCTCTTAGGCTTGCTGTTTCGGAACAGTAAGCCACTGCTGTTCCGAACAGCAAGCCAGAGTTTGCTGTTCCGAACTGCAAGCTCTTAGGCTTGCTGTCGGAACAACAAGCGCAATTCCTGTTCCGAACAGCAAGCCTTCTCTTGTTGTTCGAACAGCAAGCTCTTAGGCTTGCTGTCGGAACAGCAAGTGCAATTGCTATTCCGAATAGCAAGCCTGCGCTAGCTGTTCGAACAGCAAGCTCTTAGGCTTGTTGTCGGAACAGCAAGCGCAATTGCTGTTCCGAACAGCAAGCCAGAGCTTGCTATTCCGAACAGCAAGCCAGAGCTTGTTGTTCCGAACTGCAAGCTCTTAGGCTTGCTGTCGGAATAGCAAGCGCAATTGTTGTTCCGAACAGCAACCCTGCGCTTGCTGTTCCGAACAACAATGTAATGACCCGCATTTCTGACCGTTGAATAATCAACTAATTTAATTATTTAAATATTGTTTTGGCGATATCGATAACTGGAATTAAAATAAAATGAATATTTAATTAATAATTATAATATGATAATATATTATAATGTCAAAATAGTCAGAAATAGTTGAATGGTCAATATTGTCTGAATTGGATAGTGTAAGAGATTTGGTAGCGTTTAGATTTGAAATATAATAACGAATATATTATTTAATCGATGATGTTAGAACGTATAATTATATTATAATTAAAATCGAGTTTGAAATGGCGCTGCAGTTCGTAATTTGGCGATTTGAACTTCAACTGAATGTACAGGATTCGTTCTAAGTCGGATTTCTGTGAAACAAGAAACGTGTGGAGCTGGTGGAGTATATCTTTCTAATGGAAGAGAAAAATTAGGATTTCTTCGTGTAGATTTTGAGATATGTCCAAATCAAATTTTAAAATAGTCGCTATAGAATCGTTTATCGACCGTAATGGGTTATTCGATATAAGTAGAGATCGGGTTTGAATATAGACGAGGTTCTTTTGGGAAAGAGTGATAAAATAATTTTTAGAATTTTACTGTAATTTTTAATTAATTTAATAAGCAACTTTTTATTTGGAGTATTTTGCAACCTTAATCAGCAATTTTGGGGTTTCACAGAATAAGTCAACGGACCTATATTATTATACTTTTGGGATCGTGGCAATTTGCTCATCTCAATGGTACTTTGATTTCTGTCGATAGCGATTTGTATATGAACGAAATATTTTGATCAAGGTTCGGTATCTGCCACCTGGTCACTACTGTTTGCTTTAGGATATATCTTTCTTATAGTGTTTTCATAATTAATGTTCATTGACAACAACACGTTGATAATTTTCTGCATATGGATTGAACGAGAAACCTCACAATACGGTAAGCAACTAAATATTGTGCCTTAAGCGAATAACAATATATATATATATATATATATATATATAGACTGTCCTTTTTGTCAACCAACGTTTCTTTCCAATTGAATGAAGATGTACAAACTTTATATTACTTCACCGCTAAGGCTTGGTGTTCAGAACGTACTGTGTACAAGTAAGGGAATTTATGAGCCAAGCTGTGTTATTCCATCAGCACAGCTAGGCTAGGAAATTTACACGTGATACTCTCTGAGCCAATTACTTAGCATCATTGCTAAGGGATCCATGGATATAAATACAAACAGCCTCATATTTGTTTTCTTCTTCATGAAACAGCTCAGCCGCAAGTTTTGTATGGCTAAAAATAATAATAAATAAATATATTAAAATAAACTGGAGCATACGATTTGAATGGGGGTGCTGCATGAGATTTGAAACGCGTAAGCATGGCTCGGACGACGCAAAGTGAAGGAGTGAGCGAGTTGCATGGAATACGTGAACAAACTGGAAGTGAAGAAGGTCGTTCAAGTATTATTCAGGAGAAAAATGGGGACGTGAGGCGTGTGGGAGAGGGAAGCGTTTAAGGAGTTATACGCAGTAAAGGCGGTGCATATGTATTCTGGTGATGTATTGTTCCGGTTCCTGTAGCCGTGGTGGAGAGTGTTGGAGGTGGAAGGGAAACTCGTGTAAAAAGTGGTGCGAACGTGAGGAGATCTGGATGTCGGTATGCTGTCGGGTGTGTGGGTGTTGATGTTGATAATGTGCAGAAGATGAGATGGTGAAGGAGATGAATGATGGTGGTTGTCTCGTTTGTTTCGGTGGAGAATACGATGAGAAGGGATCGAATTTGCGTTGAGGAATACTGGGATTCAATGTTGAGGAGAGACTGGATTTCAGTGAGTTGGAAGAAGAAGAGAGCGGGCCAGAAGGGTTGGGCCGAAGATGTTGGGCCTCAAAGGCTTCAGCAAATCAAAAATAATTTAGAACAAAAGAAATAAAAAGAAAAGGAAGAAAAAAGAGGAAGGAGAGGCCTAGTATGGGTGGACGTGAATGGTCAAGTAATGAGCAAACGCAAGGATGGGCCGAGCTATTTTGGATGAAGCCCATTTTAATTTAAAGTAAAGAAAAGAAAATCCCCAAGTTCAGAAGTGCCGACTATTTCATATCTTTAAATCAAAGGGAAAGGAGCGCGAACGAAGAAAAATATTTAGACAGTGGCTCGGGCACATTAAGCAAATTAGATGATAACCATGAAACTATCAGTCGTTCATGATACGAAATTAGAATCGAATAAACCAAGATCTGACGGGATCATGCTGAAGAATAGAATTTTCTGGAACTGATCAGGGCTATCGACGCAAACCGTTATTCAACGGTTAACGCGCAATGTGAGTAAAACTCACTAACTCTCCTCAATTTATATTTTAATATAAATTGTACTTTATTTACTGACTGCTGTATATTGATTGTTAAACTGGACTGTTAAATAGATTTGATTGAAAACGTAGTTATAGTTAATCTATGTACTGTTAATCAAATATGGTTCTGTACAGCAGGATATTTCATTTCAAAATGAAATATGATATATATTATACTGTGTAACATCTGTGGATGCAGGGAGACAGGTTGGAGGAATCCGACTGGATTCCTCAACAATTATTTTACTGTTTTCATATATTCTGATATATGTTGTGTTTTATAATCTATTATTGATTTTGGATGTTAGAACGATATTGATCATCGTTGTTTGATATTTTAAATATCATAAGAAACCCTGAGTTGTAAAAAAAAGGAATATTTCAATGTATATTGAAACAAAGGAGTTTTATAAAATCAACCGATTTTATAAAAGGAAAACAATTTGAAAATAGAGTATTTAGAAAATCTCAAGATTTTATAAAAAGGAAATTATTTATAAAACAAATAGAGTTTTATAAAAGGGATATTTATTTAGAAAATAAATAGAATTGAAAAGGAGAATATTTATTTAGAAAATAAATAGAAATAAGAAATATTTATTTAGAAGATAAATAGAAGTTGTAAATAGGAAATATTTGTAACGGTAAAAAAAAGTTGTAAGAGGGAAATGGTTGTAACGGAAAACGTAGTTTATCAAAAGGAGTTAATCAAACGTAGTTTATCAAAAGGAGTTAATCAAACATAGTTTATCAAAAGGAGTTAATCAAACGTAGTTTATCAAAAGGAGTTAATCAAACGTAGTTTATCAAAAGGAGTTAATCAAACGTAGTTTATCAAAAGGAGTTAATCAAACGTAGTTTATAAAAAGGGGTTAATCGAATATAGAAAATAAGAAGTGAAGTTAAACAAAAATTAGAAACTGACTAGAGATTAGTAAGTTGAATAGTTTTCTGAGTGTTGATCTGATGTTGGTTTTGGCCTTCGGGGTTTATACTTAGAGAATTGTTCTCTTACTAGTTTACAGTTAGGGACTAATAGTTGTGGAATGATAGTGATGCGTAAATGAGGATTGGAAATGTTTTCCAATGTTGAAAACATATATTTTCTAATTTTAGAAAATAAGGAAATATGAATATATATATATATATATGATTGATGATTGGATCGATAATTCCATTTGGAATTAAGATCGTTGTTTGTACACCGACATATTTTCATTTGATAGTTAAATCACAGACTATCGAAGTTTTGACCATTTTACGTTGTTAATATGGAGAGACCGGTTGGATTATTATCCGAAGAACCACTCCGTATCGACATAAGCGTTGTGATCAAATACGATGAAGAAATTGAAGACGGAGTAAAGTGCAAGGGCTGTCCTATTTACAGAATAGTGCCTTCGGTTTCGTTCAGTCCCAGAACGAACGTATATGGACGAATGTCTGACAGAATAGTTCCAATGATCGAAAGAGTTGGACTGTACAAATATATATGGTGGCCAACGGATTTGTTCCCTTCGCATAATATCCAGAATCTATTTTTGCAGATCCAACTAATGATTAACGGATCTGATAATGTGGCATTCAAAGTGATCGTGTTATCAATGAAGGGAAAGTAAGCGTAGCTTCTAGCCTCACATCTGGTAAATGACAAAAATCGGGCAGGCAGCATGGCTAAGTCGGTCGCACCGAAGTAGGGTGTATAATCACCTATCTAGAGAATATTCATTTGCTTCTTTAATCTATCAATGCTGTCCCATATATATACGGGAAACGGTTGCTGATCCCGACCGTTGGTGATGTACATTCGATACACTCAAGCGAAATGAGTGGTCGGTCATGTGTGGCTGAGTTGCAAGATGTTCTTGTTGAACTCCAATGTATCGTTCCTAGAGTACACTGATCGGAAGGTGTTTCCATACCTTGTCATAGTTGGAAACCCAATCATCCAATACGCACCTGCGGTTTTGATTGTATACTATATATATAGAACGTGAGATGCAAGCGTTTCTACTAGACTGATATCTATTTGTATTTAGACATTATCATAATATCAGAATGATATTGCTTTTCAAAGATGTTTGGATTCTCATAAGGGAAAAACCCGTTCCGTATTCACGGCGTGGTCTTATGAGATATCATATACCTGTTTAAATGATTTGAGTTTACTCACACCAGTCACATGACTGACCCGGAGTTTATTTGTTTTGTCTTCCCTAAACTCTTGGGTGCCTAAATTTGTACGGGCAGTCAAGTAGTCGGGATTTACAGATGCACTTGGAGAGCTTGGAGCAGGAGGCTTCAGCAGTCGATAGCTATTATTTATTCCGCTGTGATGTTATATGTTGTACTCTGAAAATGGTATGTATAAACAGTTATAACTTTGTATTTCAAAAGTTATGTTATATTTTATTCGTTCCACTGTGAGATTCGTGTTACTCTGATGTTGTTGTTGTTGTCTTCTTCTTCTTCTATTCTAAGTTTCTATCTTGTCTATCCTCACCCTCTATCTTCTTTCTATTAGTTTCTTGAATTTCTAGTGCAATTTGGGGTTGGACTTGTGTTATTTAGTCAGCTCAAATTGGACTGGATTTTCGGGTCACTACAAACAAGCTCTTAGGCTTGCTATTCTGGAACAGCAAGCCCGCGCTTGCTGTTCCGAAACCGGCAGCTCATATTCTCAATAAAAATTATAGAAAAAGTTCCTGAAAAATCATGATATCGAACAAATTCGGATGTGGTCCATTGATGCACAGAATTAGATAAAACCATTCTTTTGTAATTTCTCATATGTTTCTCTTTGTACTTAAACAAAACTTTTTTAACTGTTTCCTATTAGCTTGGACTGAAAGTACTTACATTTTTCGAATGGAAACAACTAAATATGATAATATTAAATTAGTTCATCCAATAAACTGCCTGGAACTAACATGAAATGTTGCATAAATGGATGAGCAGATTATAAAAGCATATTATTTGTAAGAAAATCACTTACATATTTATTTCCTTGCATATGTTTCTAAAGACCCTTCGCCATTTAGATTTTTCTTTTTCCAGAAAAGCATATTATTTGTAAGAAAATCACTTACATATTTATTTCCTTGCATATGTTTCTAAAGACCCTTCGCCAATTAGATTTTTCTTTTTCCAGTGACATGGTTCAATGTGAGATTTTGATCCTTGTAGAAGCACCAATGGTTCTAAACTTGCTTGTTATATATTAGCGTTGTAAGAACTTCAGCATATACATGCATAAATAATAAGCATACGCACATAAAACTAATTAAATAAATAAAGAGAAGAAAGTAGAATAACCGACCTTAAAGAAATCAAGGAAGAAGTCATTGAATAGAGCAATAGTTCAAGAAAGCCACAGCCTTTCATTTTCTCTCCCTACTTTTTTTTCTTTCAAAACTGCAAATATTTTCATTTTGACCAAAATTAAAAATAAAGATGAATTTTGAAACATGTTTCTGGGAACAGACACTGTGTATAAAACTTAAAGAATTACCTCTCCTTTACGATTAAACATGCGACCAACGCTGAACCCCCGACCTCCATGAGCAGAAGGGCTCTCTATCTATAGAATGAGATAATCCAGTATGATTATTCACAAACAAATTAATGGCAGACAAATGTTACATCATTTATACTTACAACATATAATATCCGATCATGGCCTCTAACAGGCCTGTGGAACCACATCCTGGCAATCAAAAACCAAAAATTAAATTAATGAAATTTCAATTTTCAAGAAACAATCAATATGACATAAGCATATTGCAGGTTTTAAAATAATAGTCATAAGACACACATTGAAGAGTGGCATAACACCAGACGTGTAAAATACATAAAAGATAGGAATATGGAACTATTTGAGACTACTATATTATGGAAAATGATATAGTACCACATCATAACACGTAAAATACATAAAAGATAGGAATAGGGTTCCCACGTCATAACATGGAAAATGATATAGTAGCACATATTATGGCTATTACATGCAAATCAGACAGCTAAATCATTTAACTAATGGAAGATATTAAAATCAACTACTAAATTGATTTACGCACATTTCTATAATCAAGCTGGTTATTTTTCCTGCTTTCTGCGTACAACAAAAGATTTAGGTCAATCAAAGAATTTACCAACGACCTTTTTTGTATCATTGAAACAAAAATTTCATAACTGCATTTCAAGTGCTTAGCTTTAAAGTACACTACAAGTAAGACAAACATTGATACCCAAAGCAAAATCTATTCAGTTGAAAAAAGGTCTATCATCAAGTGTACTTGTCTTCTTGTGCAAAAATAAAAATTTCACATACATTTGGTAAATTATGGTTTACTTTGTAGTGGATTTATAATTGCAGCTTAATAGTATATCTTTGTTCTCTCAAAATAATTGTGCTGTTATATATAATTTTTACACATATAAAGAAAGGCAAATATTTCCATATTTGATAAAGATTATAAATATAAAATGAACAATGTTTTGAAGTTGAGATCCTACTGCTCAATGATCACAAGATATCATGCATGAAACACATACACACACAGACATACATCAAATAGTTCCTAGCACAGCTGAATATGGACTTGTTCTGCTTTTGTAGTTGTATGTAATTTCAACAGAAAAAGAAAGTAATAAATAATATATATGTTCCTAAATTAAATCTAAGGTTCTTAAGCAAAGAATGTGCTACTCTAATTGATTGTCAGTTACGAAGATAACTATTTGATGCCTCCTGCCAAAAAACATGTCACCAATCCGAGTAAAACGAATAAACACTGTAGATGCACAACAGGTGGCAAATATGAAATAAAGACAGACAAAAAACAATGGGTAAAATTGACAAACAACATATAAACTTGTAGGCTATAAAAGAAGATGCTGGAAGACGTAAAAGGGGACTATCGACTCCTAAAGAATCAGAGATATATTCTCGAAAAGCATGTATAATTTAACGTTGTATGTTTTTAAGAAACATCACATACTGGATTACCGGTTGACGTATAGCCAATTATGGTCAGAACCACGTAAAAAGGTTCTGTGTTTTTACTTGCCTATATTATGCGTGTTTCTTATACCTCTTTCTTAATCGATAATTCTCAAAAACGTTTCCCTGGCTGTGGATGCAGACTGAGACTGCGACATAGCTGCTTCGAAAAGATGAAATCAACTTTGCTTAATTTCGTTAATTCAGAAATTCTAGTTGAGTGTTAGTGGAACGAAAAATCTTATTAACACAGGTATTCAGACCTATTTGGATCCAAATATTCTGTAACCTGCTTCTGTTAAAGTTCCAAACAAATTTGAAATTAACTGTGAATGAATCATTTAAGTGTTCTTTCTTCTGATATTAAATACACATTAATGATTTATTTTCAGTAATAGTCTGGACTATGTAACCAATTAACTTAAGTTGAATCAACCGTTGTGTGATTCCCCAAAAGAGTATATTGCTAATGTTAATAAAACATTATTTAATTTATTGAACAGAAAGTTGGTACCATTTAATTCAATGACAACTCATTTGAACTGTGATCATGGTGCTTGATTAGCTGAACGTGTCTTTCTTACAGAAAGTAAATTAATTACATGGTGTTAAAGCAAAGTAATAAATAATATATACATCAAATACATTTGACCGTTATGAAAATCTAGTGTTAAAGCAAAGTTCAGTTACGAAAACAACTATTTTAGTCTCAAATCATAAATTTTGTTGGCATGTATTTTAATACATCATGTTTGAGGCATCTAGGACTTAAAAGATGGTTTAACTCATTGATTGCCAGTTACAGGTTACAACAAAAAGGAATTTTACTTATATGTTGCATATTTCATTTGAATTGTGGCCTTATGTAGCCTTGGCATATTTAGTGCATAAGAAGTGTTTATGTTATTTAGGAAAAAAATATTACTGTAAAACCTACCTATTTTTTTTGGGCATTATAATTCAGTACTAGAATTTTGGCTTTAATTAACACCATCTTTCGCAGTCAAGTCGAAAACATGTTTCTCTTTGTTTGAACTGAGAAAGAAAAGGAGAGCATTTAAATTGAGAAAGTCTCAGACGGCTGAAACGTTTGGTTGTTACATTGTTAGACCAAAAATTTGAATCTCTTAGTTTATAAAGTGGTTTAGCAGCAATCATGCCTCAAGGGCCAGTTTTCCTCCGCTGACTATTGTGATACCAAGAACATGGACTATGTCATATTTGTTGGGAAATTATGCAAATTTCCTTATGATTATATTTGTGGAGAAAAGATATGAAATTTAGAAATGGTAAGACACACAAATTTGATAACGGAGTTCGGCCAATTATGCCTACATCTCCGGGCTGCTGCAGATCTTTTATTTCAGAGAATATTACAAAGTGATTACACAGAACACTTTATACACAACACTCGATCTCACTCTCTTCTTGCTCTTCTCTTCTTCTTAGTGGATTTGGAATGAGATATAAACTATGAACAAGAATGATGTATTTATAGGTGGAAGGATGGTTGGTGGGGGTTGGTGGCTTGGTTGGTGGCCTGGTAGGTGGCAAGGTAGGTAGCAATCCCATGTTGAACACATGGTTGGCTAGGGGGCTGCTGTGAGCAGCTGCTGCACATGCAACATACCAACAATCTCCCACTAGAAGACTGATTTCAATCTGTCTTCACACATTGATCGATGCAACAGCCATTCTGCTCTTTTTAATCTAGCAGACCAACTGAAGTCGAAAACAACTTCAGTTTATCGATAGTTATCGTCTTCTTTCCTATGGGTAACTCAGCTAGTTCCCATGTCTGGTTGAAGATGAGAGACTTCGTCTCATCTTTAATGGCAAGCTCCCACTTGCTAGCATCTTCAGTCTGAGATGCTTCATCATAGCATTCAGTTTCTCCTGCATCAGTCATATAAAGAGTACCACTCTTTTTACCTTGAGCAATCGTCATTGCACCCTTTGAAATTTTCCAATCACCACCATGGAAAGTTGTAGTATAGCCTTCACTAGCTAATTATCCTACGAAAATCAAATTCTTTCTCAAATCAGGTATGTGTCTGATATCCTTTAGCTCCCAAACTAACACATTTAGCTTTATCTTCACAGCACCTTTTCCAACGATATCACAAGGTTGATCGTCACCAAGATATACTTTTCTAAGATTTCCAGAGGCATACGTTTCGAAGAATTCTTTCTGCGAAGTGGCATGAAACGATGCTCCAGAGTCTAACACCCAAGACTCTTCCTTGCTCTCCAAAGAGCATATCAATGCTTCATCTCCTCCTGAGGTAAAAGTAACATTTGCCTCTGCCTTCGCCTCCTGGTCCTTTGGTGCACTTCTGCGTTGATTTTTGTAGTGCCCGGTCTTTCCACAATTCCAACACTCCACAGTCTTTGAGTTGTGGGAATTGTTTGGATTGCTAGATTTAGATCTCCAATCCTTCGACCTACCTCGGTTGTTCGATTTGCTGCGTCCATTTCCTCGTGTTGAATTACTTCCTCTTGATTGTGTATGCCGAATTGAAAATTTTGATGATTCACCAGAATCTCTTCGCCGGATCTCTTCACTGAGAACATATCACCAATATCATCAAATTTTAACTTATTGCTTCCCGACGAGCTACTCACTGATGTGACAATAGCATTCCAACTTTCTGGCAGGGAAGACAAAAGTATCAACGCGCGTACTTCTTCGTCAAACTCAATTTCAACTGAACTTAGCTGAGAAGTAACTGTATTCAGTTCATTGAGATGTTGAGCTATCGATGCACCTTCTGTCATCCGCAAATTGAACAATCGCCTCATAAAATGAACTTTGTTAGAGGTCGATGGCTTCTCGTACATACTGGAGAGAGCCGCCATAAGACCCGCCGTGGTCTTTTCTTTTGCTATGTTGAAAGCTACATCGCGAGATAACGTCAATCGAATAACTCTAAGGGCTTGTCTATCAAGAGGAGCCCAATCTTCATCCTTCATATTCTCTGGCTTCTTTTCTGAGAGAGGTTGATAAAGCCTTTTCTGGTATAGATAATCTTTAATCTGCATTTTCCAAGAGCCAAAGTCGGCTCCGTTAAACTTCTCGATTTTCACCTTTCCTTCATCTGCCGCCATCGCTCCCACTCGAATTTGATTTCTTTTCTAACAAATTATCGCTCTGATACCAGTTGTTGGGAAATTACGCAAATTTCCTTATAGTTAGACTTATGGAGAAAAGAAATTAAATGTAGAATGGTAAGAGACACACAAATTTGATAACGGAGTTCGACCAATTATGTCTACGCCCCCGGGCTGCTGCAGATCTTTTATTTCAGAGAATATTACAAAGTGTAACGTCCCGTATTTTCTGGCCATTTTATAGGAATATTTTATTTATTTAAAATATTGATTTGAATATATATAACCGATTTCAGCCATTTGATTTTGAATATTTAAATTTTATTAATAATATTTTATTTTCGGCAAATTTGGGAAAATGACGTTTTTGCCTCATAATGTGGTCCGGCAATTTTAAATGGTTCAATATCGTTGTTATGAACTATAATGGCGATTTCGTTTATAAAACGACGTTATAACGTTTAATTTATAATTTAATTATAAAACGAGCTACAGCAGCGCGGCAGTTCGTAAATTGGCATTTTGAACTTTAAACGCCCGTACAGGGCCCAAACTAAGTCGGATTTTCTCGAAACAAGAAACGTCCGAATCTGTTGGTTAATATTTTTCTATGAAAGAGAAAAATCGAGTTTTCGTGTTGTAGATTTTATTTTATGGCCAAATCAAATTTTGAAAAGGTCGCTATGGAATTTCCTTATATATTATATCGTCATTTATAATAAATAAAAGGGTTTTTAAATATTTATAATATCGATTTGGCTTCAAACTCAACCCGAGCAATTTTATTTGAGTAATATACGATATTTTGGTCGTGTATGGCCAATTTCAATATTTTAATAATATTATATTGAGGTATTTTAAAATTGGTTTATTTTATTTGAATTGGCCAGTTATAAAAGGGCCTTTATTCAAACGACCTCAATTTTCGATGAAATAAATTTTATTGAGACCGCAACAGTAAATTATTGTTATATTTAAAATGGCGCGTCAATCGGGGTTAATTTGTGAGCGTGGCAAAATAAAACATAAATAAAAACAACCGTTTGAACGTGAACGAGGGCCATTCGAGCAAACGAACTCGGAATTCGACGAAACGAGTTTCATTAGGACCGTATCATCAAAATATACTATGACGTCCATTCGCATCTCGAACGGGGTTCGTATGTGAGCGCAGCAGCGAATAAACGATGTTCGAAATAGCGATAGGTATGAAATAAAAATCGTTAGTCAACATCGCTCGTCACGTCGACTTAAAATATATTTTCCCACACCTATATATAACCCAAAATATCAGATTTTGAGCAAAAACATTTCCTCCATTCATGTAATTTTGCGAAAAAGACCTCCAACACAAATTTAATTATATCTTCCAATCCGTGATGATTTTGATAGGGGGACCTGAAGGAAAGTGGTAGATCGGGTCCGTATTTACTTGCTCAGAAAAATCGGGGACCTATGGTGGTCGGAGGTCGCCGGAATCGGCCTAAAACCTTGAAAACCTACTTCCGTTCTTTGTTAAAATCAAGGAGTTGTGGTCGATTTGGGGAGACGGGACCTTGGGGGTTTTGTAGAGGAGAGAAAGGGCTTCGATTTGGCTGTGGTCTCGGGGTCTCTGGTGGTCTATGGTGGTCGGGGCGAAGAGTTGAACGTAGGGGATGTTGTTTTTGATGTGGTGATCGAATTACTTCAATTTTCGGCGGCTAGGGGGGTCGTGGGGCCAAGGGGTCTGCGGTCGGAGGAAGGGGGGGTGAGGTGGTTCGAATGGTGGTGGTGCGGTGTCCCATCATTGTCGGTGGTGGCGTAATTTTCCAGATGAACGGAGAAGGGTCAGAGCGAGATTACTAGCGATCAGAGGCGGCTGGGGGGCTGGGGTTTCGGTCGTGGGTGCTGGGGGCAACGGTGGTGGCGATGGCGGGGTCTGGCCGGCGTCAGGTCGACGGGTAACTGAGCAACGGTGATTGGTTTTAGCGATGGTTTGAACGAAGTGAAGGGATCGGGTTTTTTCTCACCAACGAAGGAGAAACGCGTTTAGCAGATGACAACGATGACGTGGCAGGTATTAAGGATAATTATGATAATTAGTTAAGTTTAGTTATTAATTAATTAATTAAATAGTTGAGTTAATTATCGTATATATTTATCAAACTTTAAAATAACGTATCTTTCTCATACGTTAACGGATTTCAGCGAAACTAGATCCGTTGGGATCGCAGAGACGAGCTCTAGACGATGGCACTGACTAGGCTCTGATCTGATGCAGTTGAAAATTCAGCTAATTTTGATCGTTCGACTGAATTTAAAAGGAACAAACGCATCAACCGTCGACAGAATAACCTGGTGAGTTAATTCTCACACCTTCTGGAATTCTGTGATGTGGTAAATTCATATTAAAATATAATTTACCTTTAAAAATATAAATTGGTTGATTGGTTGTTGTTGACTTTTATGCTTGATTGGATGCTGTTAATTAGATTTAACCGATCATATGAAATTTATTTCATATATTATCATGAAATGTATAACGAGCTGTGATGCAGTGAAGGACAGGTTGGAGGGATCCGATCGGATTCCTCAAATATTATATATGTTGTTTGTTTGTTTTATATTGTTGATATTTGAACTGATTGAACCCCATATGGTAGAAAAACCTGTTTGAGTGTGATGGTTGAATAAATATTCACCTGTGCTGTGTTTAAAATCAACCGACAGTGTTGATTTGGTAATTGGCAGTGAATGGCCTAAAATGTGTTGTTTAGACGTCGTTCGACCGTTCGGTGAAACGACGCAGTTTTAAAGTTATAAATTATTTTATAACTAAATTGAGGCTTTTCAGTTATTTTATTTAAGTAATTAAATAAGAAGTTTATAAATAAATAAATTTTTATATCGAATTTATAAAAGGAATTATTTAAATGGTCTATGCAAGTTAAAAGCAGAAACCCAAGGAATTTTGCATATAGGTTGGTAAACTAGAATAATTGTTTTTAAACAATTAAATTGTGCTTTTAAGTTAATTAAGTTATTTAATTAACATAAAGGGAAATAAGAGTTTTATGAAAGGAATTAGAGCCAAAGTGTTCAACGAGATGGGAAAATGGATTTGGCTAGTAAATATAGAGATTTAAACAGGTTTTTTTTCTAAATTGTTAAATTAAGTAAAAATAGGATTCAATTGGAACGATGTGATTATGAGGGATGATAAACATATTAGTGTTAAACTGGAATATGGTTATAATAATGGTAATAATGGTTTTATAAAGAAAATATAAGAAGTGTTAAATTGTGCCCAGGGGATTATTATAAGTATTATAAGAAATGCTCGAAGGGATGAAGTAAATTAATTGACATATGGTTTTTATTGTACATCCAAAGTTTATAAGTGAAATGTTGATTTTAGTGAAAGGTGGTGTTTGTGAACTTTCACTTAATCTAACAAATTAAGTAAAGAGGTTATATTGGAAAGGATTTCAAATTATAAGGAAAGGTTTATAAAACCATATTCGAAATCGTGGTGGTAAATAAGATTTTGATGAAGTGGTTCAATTTCAAACTAGTATTTATTCTAAGATAAGAGCGTTGGCGATCAAGGTGTGAGAGGTAAATAAAATACCCCAACTTGAACGGTTTCGTTATTATCGAGGGATGGTATTGGTTTGAAACGAGTGAAAGGTGTGGTAATTGAGATGGAAAGTTAAGTACATTTATATATATATATATATATATATATATATATATACATACATTCTTTGAAATGTATAAAGTGGTTTGTTAAAATTATTTATAAATAAATGTTTTGAATTTATGGGAAGATTTAGAAGTTTATTAACCATTTTGGTAAACATGTTTTAAATGGGCCAAGTCTTGCCATGTACTGAATCAGCAAACTCAGTTTATACACACATTTGTTATTTGATAGTTAAATCACCGACTATCAAACCTGACCAATACGATTGTTAGTATGGAAAGACCGGGATCGAATTTATATTCGAAAACCATTCTAACTAACAAATACGTGAAGATATCAGAAGACAGTCGAGATGGAGCATTGAAGACCGTAGATCTTCATAAACGGAAGAACCACTAAGATTCTCTGTCTTGCAAGCAGAGATAAACTATGATTCTGTCGTGGTTGGAATATGTGGGTTGCAAGGACTACTCGCTACTGATCCATGGGGTGATTCCTATATGAGATGCAGTAGGAGAGTACCTTCGGTTCATCCTGTTCCTGGATGACTTGTATGGACAGATGTCTGACAGAGTATTTCCAAAGGAATTACATGCGTTGATTTCTCCAAACGTACCATAGTTGATGGCGGAGAAATGGTTATTCTCTAGCTAAATAAACTAGAGTATTTTTGTGGACGTCAATCAAGTGTGATCTAGCGGATCTGACGATGTGGCATTCAAAGTGAATGATGACCAGAGAGTATAAAGGAATTCTAGCATCAAGCCTCATCAACCGGGAAATGAAAAAAATCGGGCAGGTAGCACGGCTATGTGGGTCGCTCCCATTAGGGTGTATGATCACCTATCGAGAGAAATTCCATTTTCTTCTTAAATCTATATTTTGATGCTGTCCCTTTATCGGGAGGCGGTTGCTGATCCCAACCGTCGGTGATATACATTCGATACACTCAAGCGAAATGAGTGGTCGGTCAAGTGAGGGCCGGGTTGCAAGACGTTCTTGTTGAACCCAGTGTATTCGCTTCTACAGATACACAAGCGGAAGGTGGTCCCATACCTTGTCATAGTTGGAATCCAATATCCAATAAGCGCCCGCGGTTTAGAATTGTATACTATATATGGGTAGCGTGAGATGCAAGCGTTCCTCTAGATTGTTATTTATTTGTATTTAGACATTATGATAATATTAGAGAATGTTATGATTTCAAAATCGTTTTGGGTTATAGTAAGGTAAAAACCGTCCGTGTTTATGTGTGGACTGGTCTTACTATTATCTTTTGATTTCATAAAGGATTTTCCAAAGTTAAACAAGTGTGTGTTCCGTGAATTTATCACTGATGGTATTCCAGACTGACCTGGTGTATTTCGTTTTAAATCAAATGTGCCCGGGTCAGACCGAGTATGTTCCAGGTTAGGTTTCACTCGAAGTTCAGGAGATAGAAGCAGGAGGCTTCACCGTTAGTTATATACAGATCTGCTATGATTGATGAATGTTGTACTCTGATGATTGGTATGTATATACAGTTTCTTCTGTATAAAGATATTTGATATTATATTTTATTCGTTCCACTGTGAGATTCTGATGTGTTCTTCTTCTTTTTTCTATTCTAATATTTCTTCCTTTCTATTCTCACCCTCTAAATTCTTTCTCATGAAAATCTGGGGTTCGATACTTTGGTTTTTGGCAAGTGATACGGGTTTATGTATTATTGTCGAAAACTCGAGCGTCGACCTTTTCCCCGGGTCGTTATAGTGGTATCAGAGCTATTTGTTTAGAGATAACCTTGGCTCTGTGGTGTGACTCAATAGTGATGGGGTTAGTAATACCCTAGATTGAGTTTGAGTATATGTATGAGAGCGCGTATTTGTAAATTTGATATAAAATTATTTTGAAATTATTTTTTCCTAATTTGTTTTATAATAAAATAAAAGTAAAGGTTATTATAGTATGGGCAATCGATTGCTTTGTTTGAATGATGTGTTTGGATTGTGTGCTCGATCCCATGAATATGAACCTGAACATGAATCGATTTGGTTGAAACCCAATATGAAATAAATAATTCGAATAAATCAATCCAGATAAATGAATTTGAATGGATAATTATAAGAAATAAATGAAGTGATTATAAATAATTATAATCTTGTGTGTTTTGAATTATGTATGATATGGATGTTTTGAACCTTATTGATATTGTTTTGTGGACTAATGAATTGGTTGGAGTCGAGAAACAAGTGCAGAAGTGCCGATTCAGCTTTAAAATCCATCCAAGAGAAATTCTGGAGTTAATCGAATCCAGTTTGGATAAGAGCTGCATTAAAATTTAGCAAGCTCAAGTATAATATATTGCTTATCGCATAATAACGCTCGCAAAAAGGTACGCCTATGAAAATATGTAATTTTTGGTTTTTCTTTGGGTTTTGAGTTTAGATTTTGAATTTGTTCGACCATGAGAGTCGATGTATATATATTTCTTGAACCTGCGATTTCGCAGATGTCCTCTGTACAGGGGAGACTCTGCCGGAATTTTTCCAAAATTTAAGGTGTTAGAAATTTTTGAAGATTTTTGGGAAATTTCTTTTATTGCAAATAAATCGGTTTTAAAATCGATTAAATTTATTTTGGAAATAAAATCGAGTTTTAAATTAATTATTATTATAAAGATAATGGATTGTGACGTTCGTTTCTACCTTAGCAATTTCGAGGACGAAATTATTTTAAGGGGGAAGGAATGTAACGTCCCGTATTTTCAGGCCATTTTATTGGAATATTTTATTTATTTAAAATATTGATTTGAATATATATAATCGATTTCAGCCATTTGATTTTGAATATTTAAATTTTATTAATAATATAATAATATTTTATTTTCGGCAAATTTGGGAAAATATCGTTTTTGCTGCATAATGTGGTCGGGCAATTTTAAATGGTGCAATATCATTCGTGTTGAATTATAATGGCGATTTCGTTTATAAAACGATGTTATAACGTTTAATTTATAATTTAATTATAAAACGAGCTGCAGCGGCGCGGTAGTTCGTAAATTGGCGTTTTGAACTTTAAACGGCCATACAGGGCCCAAGCTAAGTCGGATTTTCTCGAAACAAGAAACGTCTGAATCTGTTGGGTAATATTTTTCTAATGAAAGAGAACAATCGAGTTTACATGTTGTAGATTTTATTTTATGGACAAATCAAATTTTGAAAAGGTCGCTATGGAATTTCCTTATATATTATATCGTCATTTATATTAAATAAAAGGGTTTTTAAATATTTATAATGTCGATTTGGCTTCAAACTCAACCCGACTATTTTATTTGAGTAATATACGATATTTTGGTCGTGTATGGCCAATTTCAATATTTTAATAACATTATATTGAGGTATTTTAAAATTGGTTTATTTTATTTGAATTGGCCAGTTATAAAAGGGCCTTTATTCAAACGACCTCAGTTTTCGACGAAATAAATTTTATTGAGACCGCAACAGTAAATTATTGTTATATTTCAAATGGCGCGTCAATCGGGGTTAATTTGTGAGCGTGGAAAAATAAAACGTAAAAAAAACAACCGTTTGAACGTGAACGAGGGTCGTTCGAGCAAACGAACTCGGAATTCGACGAAACGAGTTTCATTGGGACCGTATTGTCAAATTATTCTATGACATCCATTCGCATCTCGAACGGGGTTCGTATGTGAGCGCAGCAGTGAATAAACGATGTTCGAAATAGCGATAGGTACGAAATAAAAATCGTTAGTCAACATCGCTCGTCACGTTGACTTAAAATATATTTTCCCACACCTATATATAACCCAAAATATCAGAATTTCAGCAAAAACATTTCCTCCATTCATATAATTTTGCGAAAAAGTCCTCCAACACTAATTTAATTTTATCTTCCAATCCGTGATGATTTTGATAGGGGGACCTGAAGGAAAGTGGTAGATCGGGTCCGTATCTACTTGCTCAGAAAAATCGGGGGCCTATGGTGGTCGGAGGTCGCCGGAATCGGCCTAAAACCGTGAAAACCTACTTCCGTTCTTTGTTAAAATCAAGGAGTTGTGGTCGATTTGGGGAGACGGGACCTTGGGGGTTTTGTAGAGGAGAGAAAGGGCTTCGATTTGGCTGTGGTCTCGGGGTCTCTGGTGGTCTATGGTGGTCGGGGCGAAGAGTTGAACGTAGGGGATGTTGTTTTTGATGTGGTGATCGAATTACTTCAATTTTCGGCGGCTAGGGGGGTCGTGGGGCCAAGGGGTCTGCGGTCGGAGGAAGGGGGAGTGAGGTGGTTCAAATGGTGGTGGTGTGGTGTCCCATCATCGCCGGTGGTAGCGTAATTTTCTAGATGAACGAAGAAGGGTCAGAGCGAGATAACTGGCGGTCGGAGGCGACTGGGAGGCTGGGGTTTCGGTCGTGGGCGCTGGGGGCAACGGCCGTGGCGATGGCGAGGTCTGGCCGGCATTAGGTGGACGGGTAGCTGAGCAACGGTGATTGGTTTTGGCGATGGTTTGAACGAAGTGAAGGGATCGGGTTTTTTCCCACCAACGGAGGAGAAACGCGTTTAGCAGATGACAACGATGACGTGGCAGGTATTAAGGATAATTATGATAATTAGTTAAGTTTAGTTATTAATTAATGAATTAATTAAATAGTTTAGTTAATTATCATATATATTTATCAAACTTTAAAATAATGTGTCTTTCTCATACGTTAACGGATTTCAGCGAAACTGTATCCGTTGGGATCGCAGGGACGAGCTCTAGACGATGGCACTGACTAGGCTCTGATCTGACGCAGTTGAAAATTTAGCTAATTTTGATCGTTCGACTGAATTTCAAAGGAACAAACGCGTCAACCGTCGACAGAATAACCTGGTGAGTTAATTCTCACACCTTCTAGAATTCTATGATGTGGTAAATTCATATTAAAATATAATTTACCTTTAAAAATATAAATTGGTTGATTGGTTGCTGTTGACTGTTATGGTTGATTGGATGCTGTTAATTAGATTTAACCGATCATATGAAATTTATTTCATATATTATCATGAAATGTATAACGAGTTGTGATGCAGGGAAGGACAGGTTGGAGGGATCCGACCGGATTCCTCAAATATTATATATGTTGTTTGTTTGTTTTATATTGTTGATATTTAAACTGATTGAACCCCATATGGTAGAAAAACCTGTTTGAGTGTGATGGTTGAATAAATATTCACCTGTGTTGTGTTTAAAATCAACCGACAGTATTGATTTGGTAATTGGTAGTGAATGGCCTAAAATGTGTTGTTTAGACGTCGTTCGACCGTTCGGTGAAACGACGCAGTTTTAAAGTTATAAAATTATTTTATAACTAAATTGAGGCTTTTCAGTTATTTTATTTAAGTAATTAAATAAGAAGTTTATAAATAAATATTTTAATCGAATTTATAAAAGGAATTATTTAAATGGTCTATGCAAGTTAAAAGCAGAAACCCAAGGAATTTTGCATATGGGTTGGTAAACTAGAATAATTGTTTTTAAACAATTAAATAGTGGTTTTAAGTTAATTAAGTTATTTAATTAACATAAAGGGAAATAAGAGTTTTATGAAAGGAATTATAGCCAAAGTGTTCAACGAGATGGGAAAATGGATTTGGCAAGTAAATATAGAGATTTGAATGGGTTTTTTTTTCTAAATTGTTAAATTAAGTAAAAACTGGATTCAATTGGAACGAGGTGATTATGAGGGATGATAAACATATCAGTGTTAAACTGGAATATGGTTATGACAATGGTAATAATGGTTTTATAAAGAAAATATAAGAAGTGTTAAATTCTGCCTAGGGGATTATTATAAGTATTATAAGAAATGCTCGAAGGAATGAAGTAAATTAATTGACATATGGTTTTTATTGTACATCCAAAGTTTATAAGTGAAATGTTGATTTTAGTGAAAGGTGGTGTTTGTGAACTTTCACTTAATCTAACAAATTAAGTAAAGAGGTTATATTGGAAAGGATTTCAAATTATAAGGAAAGGTTTATAAAACCATATTCGAAATCGTGGTGGTAAATAAGATTTTGATGAAGTGGTTCAGTTTCAGACTAGTATTTATTCTTAGATAAGAGCGTTGGCGATCAAGGTGTGAGAGGTAAATAAAATACCCCAACTTGAACGGTTTCGTTATTATCGAGGGATGGTATTGGTTTGAAACGAGTGAAAGGTGTGGTAATTGAGATGGAAAGTTAAGTACATTTATATATATATATATATACATTCTTTGAAATGTATAAAGTGGTTTGTTAAAATTATATATAAATAAATTTTTTGAATTTATGTGAAGATTTAGAAGTTTATTAACCATTTTGGTAAATATGTTTTAAATGGGCCAAGTCCTGCCAAGTACTGAATCAGCAAACTCAGTTTATACACACATTTGTTATTTGATAGTTAAATCACCGACTATCAAACCTGACCAATACGATTGTTGGTATGGAAAGACCGGGGTCGAATTTATAATCGAAAACCATTCCGACCAACAAATACTTGAAGATATCAGAAGACGGTCGAGATGGAGCATTGAAGACCGTAGATCTTCATAAATGGAAGAACCACTAAGATCCTCTGTCTTGCAAGCAGAGATAAACTGTGATTCTGTCGTGGTTGAAATCTATGGGTTGCAAGGATTACTTGCTACTGATTCATGGGGTGATTCCTATATGAGATGCAGTAGGAGAGTACCTTCGGTTCATCCTGTTCCTGGATGACTTGTATGGACGGATGTCTGACAGAGTATTTCCAAAGGAATTATGTGCGTTGATTTCTCCAAACGTACCATAGTTGATGGCGTAGAAATGGTTATTCTCTAGCCAAATAAACTAGAGTATTTTTGTGGACGTCAATCAAGTGTGATCTGGCAAATCTGACGATGTGGCATTCAAAGTGATTGATGACCAGAGAGTATAAAGGAATTCTAGCCTCAACCCTCATCAACCGGGAAATGACAAAAATCGGGCAGGCAGCATGGCTATGTGGGTCGCTTCCATTAGGGTGTATGATCACCTATCGAGAGAAATTCCATTTTCTTCTTAAATCTATATTTTGATGCTGTCCCTTTATCGGGAGGCGGTTGCTGATCCCAACCGTCGGTGATATACATTCGATACACTCAAGCGAAATGAGTGGTCGGTCAAGTGAGGGCCGGGTTGCAAGACGTTCTTGTTGAACCCAGTGTATTCGCTTCTACATATACACAAGCGGAAGTTGGTCCCATACCTTGTCATAGTTGGAATCCAATATCCAATAAGCGCCCGCGGTTTAGGATTGTATACTATATATGGGTAGCGTGAGATGCAAGCGTTCCTCTAGATTGTTATTTATTTGTATTTAGACATTATGATAATATTAGAGAATGTTATGATTTCAAAATCGTTTTGGGTTATAGTAAGGTAAAAACCGTCCGTGTTTATGTGTGGACTGGTCTTACTATTATCTTTTGATTTCATAAAGGATTTTCCAAAGTTAAACAAGTGTGTGTTCCGTGAATTTATCACTGATGGTATTCCAGACTGACCTGGTGTATTTCGTTTTAAATCAAATGTGCCCGGGTCAGACCGAGTATGTTCCAGGTTAGGTTTCACTCGAAGTTCAGGAGATAGAAGCAGGAGGCTTCACCGTTAGTTATATACAGATCTGCTATGATTGATGAATGTTGTACTCTGATGATTGGTATGTATATACAGTTTCTTCTGTATAAAGATATTTGATATTATATTTTATTCGTTCCACTGTGAGATTCTGATGTGTTCTTCTTCTTTTTTCTATTCTAATATTTCTTCCTTTCTATTCTCACCCTCTAAATTCTTTCTCATGACAATCTGGGGTTCGATACTTGGGTTTTTGGCAAGTGATACGGGTTTTGTATTATTGTCGAAAACTCGAGCGTCGACCTTTTCCCCGGGTCGTTACACAAAGTGATTACACAGAACACTTTGTACACAACACTCGATCTCACTCTCTTCTTGCTCTCCTCTTCTTCTTAGTGTATTTGGAATGAGATATAAACTATGAACAAGAATGGTGTATTTATAGGTGAGAAGGATGGTTGGTGGGGATTGGTGGCTTGGTTGGTGGCCCGATAGGTCGCAAGGTAGGTAGCAATCCCATGTTGAACACATGGGTGGCTAGGGGGGCTGCTGTGAGCAGCTGCTGCACATGCAGCATACCAACAATATTTACAATATAGATATGAAATATGTTCATAGAACTGGACCTACAGGGATTGGATATTACACATCATTAATTGCTCAAGTTCTCCCTATTTGTCTAACAAAATATGTGATGCCAGCAGAAGTTCTAGTAAACTTTTACATGAAGTCACAAAACATAAAATAGATATAAATCTAAACTGCGACACATTATGAATAATGAAAATATACTAAATGTTCATATATAGTAAACAAACCTCGATAAGTTTAGTGACATCCAAGCATGCCTTCCTCTTTAACCAATAATATCAGAAGGATGGACAACCAACACAAATGCAGACTCAGATCTGAACCAAAAACAGTATAATTATCTAACTGACAGCTGCCCTCATACAAAAAAGGTAAAATTGCATAATAAGATATCTATTATAGTATACCGCAGCATAGTAATTAATGTTTGTAAAACCAAAAGAAAAAAAGAACTAATATAGTAAATACGATGATCCAGTAAAAGAAATTAGATTACCTTTTCAAATCTCCTTCACTGCAATTAGTTTTATCTACAACAGTAGAAATTGCAGTCAACAGGTGCGACATATGGAATTCAGGACTTTCTATCACTTGTTTGACAACGTGATTAATCATACTCAACTATACAGTTTCTAGTACCATTGACTCTAGAAAGAACCTTGTACCATGGGTGATTATATTGATTATTTTAAACAACAACAAATTTATATTAGCATCTCTAGTAAACAAACTTTTAAATAAAAATACCAATAATTGGTTTATAAGAACATTCTTAGTATGAACTTCGTTAGCTTGCGATAATAATCTCTCCACTCTTGAATCAAGAGCGGCTTCCTTGCTATTGATATTGTTCTAATGCTCTTTCCTGATTCGGCTATTCCAGTCCCAGTTCAAACCGCGAATATGGATGATTAAGGGAATCACAAAACAAATAATAGAGTTTTTTGAAGTTTTTACAAACTTACATCATCTCAAGCCAAACTTTATGTTCCTAGAAAAGAATGTCTATGACTAAATCATACTCACATGGCTGTAGACACCATGTCATACTCTCTCTAATCACCGCAGCCTATGTTCAAATGACATAATTCCCCACCTATTAGCTGCACCAAAACATTGTTCAGCTAGTTTCACAGTAATCGTCAATCTATTCAGATGGAGGTTGTCTAAAGATAAAGGTATGGCACACGAAAACTTGTGGTTAAAAGTATCCAGCTAATATCACAAATTTTCAGTTGCAAAAGGCGATACACAAAAAAGGTGAACAAATATCATCCATAAAGAGTCAACAAAAAAATTCCCCTTTACTCTAATATCGATTCATATTCATAAATACTGATCCATTTCCACCTTTTATAGTATCATATTCTTTGTTATAACATTCAAAATATAGTATTTTAATTGAGCAATTAGATACTCATTTTTTTCCTTTTCTTTTTCTTTCATTGACTCTTTTGCTAAACAGATAGGACAGAAATTTCTGCTTCTTTTAGTGCGTACATAAATAAAGGCACAAAAAATGTAATCTTTTACTAAGCAGCTATATTTACAATGCACTTGACTAAGAAAAAATGAGCTATGAATATGCACCAGGATATTTAAAAAATATCTGGAAAAAAAATCAGTTTACACAGCTAGAAGTGATTATGTGAAAAGTGATAGGTGAAAAATGGTATATTTCTTAGGATTACCTAACAGTTAAAGAAATATTAACATGAATGAAAGAATGTCGGGTTATCAAGCGTGCTACATGAAAAAAAAAACATTACTAAATTTTGGAAAACATACATTTTTCATTCTTGAAATTAAACATAAAGTTTTAAGCTATAAATATCACAAGTAATGTTAATTAAATGATCAAAGCTAGTAATATTTTTACTCACCCAATTATGTGATGTCAAATCAAATCATAGGTTCAACCCATCCTTTCTTTCCAGTGATCAACATGAGTTAGTTGAGCGCATCTAACCGGATCGGTCTCACACCAAGAATCTGTAGTCCGACAAAATCAAATTGGGAAAAGGTAAGCGCATGAAGATAATTTTATTATCACTAAGTGAAATATACATTTAGAAAAAAGGGAAAAGACATAGAACAGGAACAATGATCATGTTAAAGAAATCTTAACACTATGACCAAAAACCTTGTTATAATTTACAGTAGAAGATACAAAAAAAAGCAACGAAATCAAAGATATATTACCTCAAAATCTACAAAAAATATTAAATTGACCCTGATAACCGATATACTTATAAATTCATTAGTAGCACAAAATCTACAAAAAAGTTAACCAAATTAGCTTTTTTCCGCTTCTTTATAGCTTTAACCATTGCTTAGAATTCAAATTGACATGTTATTGGCTTTTATTTCTTTTTAATAAAAAAAAAACAGAATTGATAATATAGATAAAAGTTAAACCTGAAAATTAACTGCAATGCTCGTTCTTGAATAACATACATATGTACAGTAGTGCTGGCATAAAATTTACTGGGAAGATTGGACATAGCAAAAGCAAATGATTACAAACAATAAAAATTTATGTATTCTATATACAAGAAAGAGGCACATCATAACCAATTTATCTTATAGATGTAAAAGTTTCAGGGATGACCTCAAATTTTTTTTATAACATCACTCTACTTCCAAAGATAGAGTTTGAAAGTGCGATGCAGTTATCAGTAGTATATGTTAAGACTTTGGCTAAAACGAGGTGATAAATATGATAGTTTATGTTATTTTAAAAAATACTACCATCCAGAAAAGAATAAAATGTGAATGTGAAATTCTAGAGAAATAAAATGAATACAAAAAATATCTGAAATTGATTTCATGAAAAACTGACAGTGGAAGTAGAAATATATTTAATGGACCGTATAGTCTATACATGAACTTATTCCCCTTTCTACATTTGATAAATACATGTTTAAAGTTGATTAATTCTATCATAATCAGCTAGTACATCATGCTTCTTCAGAAAAATAATAATTTACAATTAGATACTCATACATTATGATTTAAGATTCGAGTACGCATATTCATAATCAATGCATATATTTATAAATACATCCAGCTATATACTTTCACATGCTTGAAGTTACCTATCTTAGACCTACATCTTCAAACCTGATGAAATGTACTGTCATGGGTATAAATCCAAGTACCTACTTATTTGGTTATAATAAATTTCAAATAATCTTGTGTTGATGCTAACAAGATTCGCTCGTCCTTATCATAATCTCCATTTCTTGCATCTGACTGCCCTATATTCGTCAACTATTCCATAAAAATGAAAGAACTGTAGATAAAGCTAGACTTAAAATCATTGTGAAATTGCATTACTGTTGATTTGATCAATTTCACACACAATGACAAAACAATAGAAAATGTGAACGCATACACTACTTTCATCTAAACAATGTTTCATCTGTAAAACAACAACAATGGGGCATAATGATTATTTCAGCTATGCAGGATATGCACACACCCAAACGCATAGAAGAAACTTAGAACATGATATTATCTTCAGCAATATCGTAAGTTGTAAGCAATAATTATTACATCATGCATGCAAGATCTGAACATCAATAGGGTAAATTTTGAACTTAGTCTGACAATAAACAGTGATTTGAAACCAAACTAAAAACTAGGGTCAAAACTTACCAGGTTCAATATTCTTAGCTGAGTTTAGGGAAACTGCGAGGGAATTGAAGTGAGAAGAGAAACTGTCGAGTTTAGGGAAATCGCATGTGGGAATATCGAAGTGGATCTCTGAGTTTAAACCAAAATAGAGGATGAGGGATTGAAAAAAAAATCCACCCTGAAAATTAAGGGAGAGGGAAATGAATATCGTGTAGAGTGATGTAAAATTGGGGCTTTTTTATGACTTATGCGGGATTAAGAGGCAGCAGACCAAAAATGTATTTATCAGCGTTAAATCCTGAATATTACCGCCTACTGTGCTTTCTACGGCTTTAACCCTATGAACGCTGAAAATAAAAGCTGTCAAAAGACACTTTTGTTGTAGTGAACCCCTGATGATAAAGTAGTCAATAAGTTGAATGAGGATGGTCAGCCAGTATCTGATAATATTACAGAGTTAAGCAATTTTGTTGGGATAATAGCAAAGGATAATGTGTCTCTAACTTACATCAATTGGCATGTTGTTCCAGATCAATTAAAGCGACAAACGTTGGATTATGCTCTGGTACAATCTAATTTCCTTAACCATATCAACTGACTTCCTAAATGTTTGGTTAAATTAGTTTGTTTCCTGAATTTTGTGATTGATATATTGTAGGCTAGGTATGTCATTTCGGAAGAAGGACAAAAGTGGGCCTTGAACATGCTTAACGACTCTTGGAGGTAGTACAAGTCACGCATCAAAGCAAGGTATTATAAAAAATATTCAACTGATGAGGAAAGGCTTGCAAATAGGCCGAGTACAATTCCGTTGGAGGATTTTAAAATGCTCTTGGAATACTGGGGGGATGAAGCAGTTAAGGTACGGCTTTAATGATATTCACATTTGTATAATGTTTAGTAGTTCACATTATCTTGTTTAATGCTAATCGATTCTTTAGTAGTTCGCATTATCCTTATTTAGTGGTAAATTTTTTTTTTTTTTGGATTTCCATGCCCTAGTTGATACTAATTCCGCGCATCGTAATTCACTAAATGAGACACATACCATGGGTCCCAAAACTCATGCAGTAGCCAAAGAAAAGATAGTATGTGTTTTTTTGAACTTAAGTTATTTTTTTTTGTGATTGAGTTGAATTGGCCACATGATAATTCTAATTTGTTATATCATTGAATTATATTTTATATATCATTGTCACAATGTTCATAAGCAGCAGCTAGATCTGTAAATTCTTAACATTGAATGTTAAAAATTGTGTTTAATTTTTGGTAATCCTAATACATGACAGAGAAAGAAGGACTCAGAAAAAGCCTCTCCATCTGCTGCCTTGGTTTATTTGGAAATATATAAACGAGAACCGGGTAGAAGGTACAAGACTAACACGGATGAATTAAAGGCCAAATATGTGAGTACATATATAATTAGATAGTGAAATAGCAATACTTGTGTCAGTATAATTGGGACATTGTACGTTTGTTGCAGCTGCTTATTAAATCGAACACATAGTTAGTTTGAAAGAAAACAAGTTCTGTTAATAAATTCATTCCTGCCAGCTGCCTATTTATATATATGCTTGCCTGGTTTTCATTTTGTAGGCAAAGGTTCAAGCAATGGTGGATGCAGGGAACATTGCTGAGGCAGATGCACTTGTTTTTTGTGGGAAGAGCCACAAGCGGAACTGGCTTGTAGGAAGGCGAGGAAAAATGGCCGAAAAGTCTCCAACAACTCCTGGTTCTTCGGACAGTTATGTGCAAGAGCTTGAGGCGGACTTGGAAGAAAAGGTGAATAGAAAAGTGAAAGAGAAAGAGTCATTAGTGTTAAAAAAGCTTAGTGAAGCCTAACCAGATCTTAATTTAGATGTCGGAGACTTTTGTGTCACCACAACAAGTGATGAAGATGACCTTGTTACCCCTGTAACCCCGACAACTGACTGAAGTATTTGGATGGTATGTGTTAGCACTTGTGATATGTTCTATTCTTTTGAATTATGGCACTGTGGTATGTGTTCGTGATGGCACTTTTGGTATGTTTGGATGATGGCACTTGTGGTATGGGTTGGTGATGACACTTGTGAGAGGGTATATATAATTGGTTGGTCTGACTGTGGTTATGAATGTTTTGGGAGGATTTATTGTATGAATATTTTGGTATATATGTATGAAAGTGGTACAATGTTTTGGATTGAATATATGTACTGCAGATTGTAATTACAGGGTTGCATTACAGCTACATTTGATTTTTTTTTCTGGTGTTGCATTTGATTTTTTTACCATTGCAGTTGATGTTTTCTGGTGTTGCAGTACAATATTGTGGTGTCATATTATATGGCACTATGGTGTTGCATTAGACTGTGTTGGTGTTGCATTAGACTGTGCTATGGTGTTGCATTAGACTGTGTTGTGGTGTTGCATTAAGTGACTATTATTAATTTCACAATGGTACGGCACGTGGGGCCCACACCTTATGTGGTGCCATGTGGATAGCTGACGTGGCATGTGACGCATGTTTAGCTGACGTGGAGAGATGACGTGGCATGCGACACGTAGGCAACTGACATGGAAAGTGCATGTGGCCCCCACTACCATGACCTGGAAGCCAGGCTCTGGCTTCTACTTAAGGCAACGCTGTATGTTGTTGCATTACATGCATATACGGTTGCAATAGGGTTATAATGCAACACTTCCTGTCTGTGGCCTTAGATGTGCAAAAGCATTGCCTCAGAAGGCTAATGCAACAGCCGCGGATGCCACGCCCCATTGGTGTTGCCCATTTGAAAAAAGGGCCTTTGGCAACGCTTTTCTGATCTACGGCCACAGTAAAATAGTGTCGAAAATGCCTATTTTTGTAGTAGTGACTATATATATTCACCAAATCCTTTTCATTTCCTTTGCCTTAGAAAAACATTTTACGTCCTAAATTCGGAGGTATAAACAAATTCACTCTTCAAACTTGGGTCGAACGATGTTAAAATATAGCTCCTTTACTTTAAAGATTGCTATTTTCTCATTTACATTCAAAATCTTGCAAATAACACTGTCATATTCTCTAATAGAAATATTAAACAATTTCAACACCTTTACGGTTCCAAACTAATATCATCCATTGATAATAGTGAAGCCGTTCAAGTTGGGGTATTTTAATTACCTCTCAGACCTTGACCGACAATGTTCTTATCTCAGAGTAGATAAAGTTTGAAACACAAAACCTACCATTCTCATTTCCCTTTACTATTAAATTTTAAATATGGTTTATAAACCATTTTTCTTTTATTCAAAAATCCACTTCATATTCAAATTCCTTTTACTTAATTTGTTAATTAAGTAAATCATTTACTAACTCCTTTCTAGAAATCTTTTTATGCAACTACATTAATAACTTGGGTTATACTCTAATAAACTATCTACTGATACTTTACCTAAAATCATTTACCTTATTATAAAACCAAATTTGTATTCTGTTACTAAATGCATTACCAGAATTCCTTATACCGATCCATTATTCAATCTCTTTTGAAATTTCCATGTCATTTATATTCATTTTACTTAACAAGGAAAAATCTTATTAAAATTTTCATATTATCTTACTAATCTTTTTATAAACTTCCGTATATAACTTGGATTTTATTATCCAATCTCCTACGAAAATCTTTTTCTGATTTCCTTGCTTATACTTTATTCAATTATTAAGTAATACTGATTAAAACGGCATAATAACTTCACATTCTGGTTTACATTATTCCTAACACCATTCAATTTGGTTACATTTCAAAATTCGATTACTTATTAACTAACTTCCATTTAGAAAGTTAATTACATTCATTATAATTAATTAAAATAATAATGAATCTCGTTATTGACTTATGAAGTAAAATAGTTTACGTTATCTGTAAGATTGGTTAATCATTTCATTAAATAATATTAATGATTATCAATACAAAAATCTTTTAACTTCATTAAATAAAAAGATAATTAATATTCAAGAAATTTCGTTAAATTGAGATAAATATTCGTTAAATAATTCCCATTAGATTAACCAAAGATCGATCAACCTAATTATCAATTTTAATCAAACAGTTGACTTCCTCAACTTAAATATCAGTTATTTGTTAACTGGTTTCAATTTACCCTTACCCTTAGATTAAAATAATTGAAATATCGATTAACTGTTTTACTTAAATGGTTATTTTCAAAACAATAACCCGTAAGTTAAATTCAAGCTTCTACATTTATATAACTCATTAGAATGTTTAAATTGCTATACATAATATTATATAATTATTTTTGTAAAAACCATTTATAAATATCAACTTTCTTTAAAACTTCTATTTTAGATAAAACAAAATTTAAAACTTTACTTCAATTATAAAAATAAATTTTATAACTTAAAATATACTGGTTCGCCCAACGGCGAGTTAGTGTCTCAAAACAGGGTTTTAAATCATTTGCTGCATTAACTTAATCAATACTGTTTATTGATTATAACATAACGATCGTTGATTATAAGTTCAACGATTAACATCCATTAAACTATCAACATCCAAGCAGGTTATATAATCGTTTGGGGACAAATAATTCATACGTGAAAGATATGAACTATCAATGACATACAATTTATTTGAGGAATCCGGTCGGATCCCTCCAACCTGTTCTTCCCTGCATCACATATCATATTATAATTTATAACAACATAGTAAACAATAATTTAAGCTAAAACATCCAAAAGACATAAATGTAATGTCAACAAACATTGAACAAATCAATAAGCATCCAAAGGCATCCAAACATCCAATTATATATTATTATTGGTGAATTATAATTATATGAATTTAACACATCACAACAGTCCAGAAAAGTGTGAGAATTAACTCACCATTTATTTTGATGGTCGATTGTCGCATCGTTTCATATATTTCTAAACAAGCATTTAAAAATATATGAAATTCCAGTAGTTTCTGAATCACTCCATTCCAGCTCATACGCGTAGTTCTCATCGCCGCGATTCCAACGAATCTTGTTTCGCGTAATTCTGATACTGTATGGAAAAGATACACCTAAATTAAGTTTATATATTAATCGATTCTCTAATTAAACTAATTATTGATTAATTCACAATTAAGAAATAATTACCTTAACTTCAAATTTTCCACGTCATTAGGTGGATAACGCGTTTTCTCATTCCCAGTAATCACGAGCCCGATCTTCATCTTCCTTCAGGCCATCGCGTGAACTCCATACCTTTCTTCTATCTCCGACGACGCCTGGAGCCACCAGGGATGACTTCGAACCCCGTGCCAAAATCGCCACTCCACGGCGAACCACTACGCAGCCTCGTGACCCCATACCTCTCCGTTCAACCAAAATCTCGAGATGATCGTGGAACGCCTTAACGAAAATTTCTCTGATCACCGACCTCGTCAGACCCCGCCACCAACTAGAATCGAGGCGGCTCCCCTCGCTCTCAACATCACCTTCAGGCAACTTCACCCAATTCGCCACCGTTGATGCACAATCGGTCAAGATCCGATCAAACTGCCAAAAACCATACGACTCTGATCAACTTGCTATAACTTCCTCCTCCGATCGTTTAATACAAATTGACCAACAGAAAAAAAATGTCGACCTGCCTTCCCTCTTCAACTCTTCTTCAGACCAAAGTCCTAAATCTTCACCAATTTCCTCCAAAACGCAAAAATCTAAAACTTAACATCCCTGTTTAATTGCTCTTCACGACCACCATACATCACTGAACGTCACCAAATTTTAACTGGGAGTAGACATCACCAGGATCTCCAACTTTCCTGTTGGGGACAACTTCTGATTCTCAACCAATTGGGTGGAATAAATTTTTAGTGTATGTGGACTTATTTGCAAAACTGAATATGGATGAACGGGTTTGGGGTTGTGTAACAGCCCACACCTCCGTTCGCGCAAGATATTGTCTCCAACTTAGCCACTGTATAGGTGTGGGGTTTTGTTCCTCAAAAGGCCTTGTCGTTAGTAGGAGATGGGCTCAACTATATAAGTCCACACTTCACACAGGCTTCCACAATGTGGGACTTATATTGCACTAGAAGTAGGGGTGTTACAGTCTCCCCCCTAGAGAGCCCAACGTCCCCGTTGGCTCACGAACACCTCACCCAGGCACTGTGGTCTACACAGGTTCCACAATTCCAGCTGAATATTGGCTCTGATACCACTGTAACAGCCCGCACCTCCGTTCGCGCAAGATATTGTCCCGAACTTAGCCACCGCATAGGTGTGGGGTTTTATTCCTCAAAAGGCCTCGGCGTTAGTAGGAGATGGTCTCAACTATATAAGTCCACACTTCACACTGGCTTCCACGATGTGGGACTTATATTTCACTAGAAGTAGGAGTGTTACAGGTTGTGAGGCTGAAGTGAACGTGTATATAAAGATAATTTAAATGTTATTTTATTACAATGTGACTAGCGATATTTTTTTCCGTGCCTATCGCCATTTCTGAACGTTGTTTATTTGTTCCCGTACTCACATACAAACTCCATTCGCAATGAAAATGGACGTCATGGTATAATTTGACGTTACGGTCCTAATGAGACTTGTTTCGTCGAATTCTGAGCCCGTTTGCTTAAACGACGCTCGTTCATGTTCAAACGATCGATTTATTTGTATTTTATTTTACTGCACTCACATAATAACTCCAATTGGCGCGAAAATTAAAATCTAGCAATAGTTAGTCTTTACGGTTATAATAAAATTTGTTTCGCTGAAAATAGAGGTCGTTCGAATAAAAGCCGTTTTTAAATGCCCAATTTAAATTAAAATAAATTAATTTAAAAATACCTCAATATAATAATATTAAAATATTACATTTGGCCATACTCGAACAGAATTTCATGTACTTTCAATATAAAATATTCTGGGTTGGTTCCAAGTTAAACGATATTAAAAATATTTTAAACCTCTTTTATTATATATAAGTAAACGTTATAAATTTGTTAATGAATTCCATAGCGACTATTTGAAAATTTTATTTGGACGTAAAACAAAATCTATAACATGAAAACTAGATATTTTTATTCCATTAGAAAAATATGGTTAATTAGATCCTAATATTTCTTGTGTTAAAGAAATCCGACTTATATTGGATCCTATACGATCAACTAAAGTTCAAAACGTTATATTACAAACTACAGCGCCGATGCAGCTTGTTTTATTATAAAATTATAAATTAAACCTTCAAATGTCGTTCAATAAATGAAATATTGACATATTTCAAAACTAAACAACATTAAATTCTTTTAAATTACCCGTTCACGTTATATTGCATATTCAACCAATTCCGAGCATTCCGAAATTTAAATTATTATTTATATTAATAAAATGTTCAAAATTATTAAATTCAAGCTAATAAAATTTTAAAACAACATTTAAAAATATTTAATCAAACGGGTTAAAATCTGGGCCGCTACATTCCTTCCCCCTTAAAAGAATTTTGTCCTCGAAATTACTAAGAAAGGAAGAATTCTACAAACTCAGCAAATTTTAAAATTCCAATCAGTTAAAAATCTCTCTTTTACACTTTCCAAACTTCTAGTTTGAACCAAACTAGTTAATTTTAAAAGAAAACTAATTCCCATTTTTTTTCATAGATTGGAGATTTTTCTAACACCTTAAATTTTGGAACTTTTTGGCAAAGTCTCCCCTGTACGGAGGGACTTCTGCAATATTGCAGGTTCAACAAAAATATATTCATCGACTCACATAGTCGAAAACCCAAAAATCAAGTCTCAAAACCCAAATCAAAAGCCCAAAAATTTATATTTTGCGTAGGCATACCTTTTTGCGTGCATTATTATGTGATAAGCAATAATCTATACTTGAGCTGGCTTAACTATTATGCAATTCTAATCATTTGGATTCAATCAACTCCAGTATTCTCTTGGATGGGTTTAATGATGAATTCACTCTGCACATGTTCTTAAACTCAAATGAAATTCATTATAATAATAATCATGCTAGTAAGATTCAAATGTCCAAGTCATCTATTCCAAATAATTTCATATTATCATTTCTTGTCAATTCCTTATGATACATGAATCCATTTTTATAAGTTGAGTTCATTTATTCAAATTTGGCTTCAACCAAATTCATTCAACTTTAAATCACGTAACAATTTCAACCATGCAATTTATTTGGATTCATTTATTTCTATTGGCTTATGTTCCAGTTTATTTCAATATTCAAGTTAAATTCTGATTCACATTTGAAATTCTTACTTGGTTTATCCTATTAATTTCATAAACACCAATTCAAAACGATCATCCAATCCAAACAATCCATTCAAATGAACATTCATAAATCTAATTGCTAAATCTAATTGCCCACATTCTAATAATTTAAGAAAATTATTACTTCTATTGCT
The DNA here is from genome assembly GCA_030737875.1 of Allium sativum. Lineage (NCBI taxonomy): Eukaryota > Viridiplantae > Streptophyta > Magnoliopsida > Asparagales > Amaryllidaceae > Allium > Allium sativum. The sequence goes on along the minus strand of CM060926.1, from coordinate 201,211,988 downwards.
TTATAAAATATATTGAGTAAAAAATAATTTAAAAATAATTTTATACCAAATTACAAATACGCGCACTCACATATATACACTCAAACTCAATCTAGGGTATTACTAATCCCATCTCTATTGAGTTACACCACAGGGCCAAGGTTCTCGCTTAACCTTTAGCTCTGATACCAAATGTAACGACCCGACTTTTTCCGTGCCCCTTGAGTCGACTAATTACACTTCTGTCCAACTCAAAGTGCACGCAAAAGCAGATAGTTATGAGAAAGAAATTAGAGGGTGAGAAGTAGAAAGAACGAAATGTTAGAATAGAAGAATAAATAGATTAGAGTCTCGCAGCGGAATGGACAAAATATAATATATCAACATACCTTACAAAAAGGAACGGTATATAACAATGTTAGAGTACACATACATTTCAATGCAATACACACCAGAATAATATAATACCAGCAAATATAGCTATACGTCTCGGCTCCAGCTCCTCTTCTGAAGCTCCAAGCGAAACCTAACCTGATAATGTGCTTGGCTGACCCAAGCACATTCGATTAAAACAAAATTCACCCGGATCAGTCTGGAATACTATCAATGATAAATTCACATGGCAACAACTTGCTTAACTCTAGAAATCCTTTTTGAAAGATAAGGATAACAGTAAGACCAACCCACACATAAACACGGATGGTTTTTACCTTACTATAACCCAAAACATTTTTGATATATCAAAATCTAGTGATATTATAATAATGTCTATCAAATCACAAATAAACAACCATCTAGTAGAACGCTTGCATCTCACGCTCCACATATTCATTATATAATCAAAAACCGCAAGGCGCTTATTGGAGATTGGATTTCAATTATGGCAATGTATGGGACCACCTTCCGATCGGTGTACCTCTACAGATGAATACACTGGGGTTCGACAAGAACATCTTGCAACCCAGGCTAAACATGAACGGCCACTCATTTAGCTTGAGTGTAGCAAATATATCATTACCACGGTTGGGGTCCAGCCAACCGAACCGAAAGCATACAAAAGTAAGGGACAACCGGGGCATTTTATTTCTCCAGATCAGGTAATGATATACCCTGCTTGGGTATGACCCAATTAGCTATGCGACCTACCCGATTTCTTCCATTTCCCGGTTGATGAGGCTTGAGGTCATGATTATCTTTTAAGAATAGCACGTCTCCATTCACTTTGAATGCCACATCGTCAGATCCTCCAGAAATCACTAATTAATTTCCACAAAAATATTATGGGTGTTAAGCTAAGAGAAGTTGCCTTCTCCGCCACCAAACTCGGTACGTTTGAAGAAATCAACGTACATGACCCCTTTTGGAAATACTCTGTCAGACATTCGTCCATACAAGTCATCCAGGAGCAGGATGAACCGAAGTCACCCTCCTACTGCATCCTAGGAATCACCAAAAGAGAAGTCCTTGCAATCCATAGATTCTAACCATGATAGAACCAAAATTTATCTCGGGTAGCGAACGAAGATTATAAGTAGTCCTTCCGTTTTATGAAGATCTGTGGTCTTCAATGCTCCATCTTTCTTCCCTGCAAGTTATTTTCATATGCAACGCTGATTCGAAGTGGTTTTGGGTCTAGTTCTCATCCCGGTCTCTTCAAAACAACACGTCAAAAGGTCCAATAAAATATCTCATTGACAGTTTGGTGTTTTAACTATCAATGTCGGGCAGTACGGTCAAGTATATTGGCAGCTCAGGTCTTTTTACTTGAATTCATTTATTAAAACTATTTCATTGATCCTTAGAAATCGATTTTGTATTCTTATTTCAAATCTCATTGTTTTCATTACATTGAAAACAATAACATATCTTTATTTACCAAACTCCACTCATTACTTATAACAACCCGGAATTTCACAACAAATTTAAAAATTATTTTTTATATAATTTCATGGGAAATACGTCAAAATTTAAAAATTCGATTTTTAAAGCATTACATAGCCCTTAACAAGTGAAATTTTGCTAGGTAGCTCAGAATTCGACGAGACCAATTTTTTCTGGATTCATAACGACAAATCATTGTTGAGTTCCAAAATGCGCGTCAAACGGACTCATTATGTGGCGTTGCACGATAAAATAATACGATGTAATAATCTAAGCAGTTTTACAAAGGAACATTATTAAGATGATCTCAGAATTCGATTTCGTTTTTTGGATTCGTATCGTCAAATAATGATAAGATTTCAAGTTTCATGATTTTTAGAATCAGTATGTGATCGTGCGTGATTTTACAATGCAAAAACAGTCGATATTTTGACTTTAAAAATTTGTTGTTTGTGCATACGGACTAAGAATTTGATAAAACCAGTTTCATTGGGTCCGTAATGTCAGAGAATAGTTGCATGTCAATTTTCATTGAAAATGGAATCCGTAGGTGATCACACGAATTTTTAAATGATGAAAATGAGTGATATTTGAGCGTAGAAAAATATAAAATCAATATAAGAATAATTGGCCTTTACTATATAACAACCTAAACTCTCTAGAACCTAATTCTATCCCTCATTTATACGGTAGCCCTTTTCTGCTCTTCCAACGCCCTAAATGCAACTTCTAAAATAAAATAAAAAAACAATTCAAATCAAAGGCTATAAATCATGATACCAATATATTTGTGATCGTGAGGTGTTTCTCTACATCCTATGTGAGTTGGGTCAAGTTCGAAGAAGGTTTGGGACGTTGTCATTTTTCCAGCATGAGCTCAAGTAGTCTAGGGCTCCGATTTTTTGTGAATACAAGCAACAATACACGTTTTGGTTATTGTTTTGGAGTTCGTGAGGTAGAATAGCACTTGTATGCGAAATTTGGAGCGATTCGGAGAAAATTTTTGTCGAGTGGAATAGGGGCAGCATGCATTTGGAGATGGGGCTGCTGCAGGTTGTGTGTTTTGGGAAGAAGGAGGATGAATGGAGTGATTAAGGTTAAGAATTTAATTAATTACTTATGTTAATGATGTATATATGTGTTGAATCTTATAAAAAGCATAACTTTCTCATACGAACTCGGAATTCAACGAAACAGATTCCGTTGGAACCGTATCGACGAGAGCTTCGCAAAGAAACAGATTTAGAATGATTTGGAGCTCGTCTCAATTTTTGGCGGAGTGGAAACCATCAATGAGAAATCTAAATTCAATTTAGAAAAGGAGTAGATTTGAAAATTATTTGCATGAAACTTAATTGTTAGTTAGAACCATTATTGTTAGTGGCAAATAAAAATTTATTTAGTTACGAAATAATTTTTAGCAAGTAAAAAATGTGATTTTTAACTAATGTATGCGATGTAGAAAATTGTCTTGAGTTATTCTCAGCTCACTTTTAAAATGGTTTTTTGAGGAAGGATGGGTGTGTAGCATGAACTACACAGCCGTTTACGCGTAGATATAATATAAAATAGTAGCTGGTTGACAAGCCCAACCAGTAGCATCCAGAATAAGAAAGACCAAGACGGTCTTAAGTAGTCGGTCTAGCATATCGATAAAATATATACATGATAAAACTACCGCATGCGAAAGCAAAATACATAACAAGTCAGCACTATATAACTGTGCTCCGTACATAACCAAAATAAGTCAAACAGGTACTCCTTCTCAAAGAGGGAACAAGGAGCTGCTGCCGTGGGTTCCAGGAGAGTGCAGTCTGGGGAGGGAGAATATGAATCGGGCGCGTCTGACTGTGCCTGTCCAAAGTTCGAAGAGGTGCAGTATGTGATAACAAGTTCCCAGCAAATACTTTCTAGGCTTAGTGAAGACGCAAGCGTTGCGCTCTAACCAGATACACCAAGAGAAGATCGCTACCAAAGAATCCATAGAAGGGTCGGGGGAGGAGTGCTGTCAATAATCAAAGAAGGAACGAATCGAAGGAATGAATCCAAGAACGAATGAACTGATTGTCGACCAAACAGCGAAGGCGAAATCGCAGTCAAAGAACAAGTGATTGAGAGATTCATTTTCTAGATTGCAGAGGACACAGAGTTGATCGACATCGATGCTGAAATGGCGGAGTCTGTCTTTCGAGTAAATTCGATTATGGATCAGAAGCCATTGAAAAATAATAACATGGGGAGGGAGATGACATTTCCAGATTCTGGAGTAAGAGAAGCGACGACCTGGATGGATTAGATAATCGTAACACGATTTAACAGAGAATGTATTAGAGGAGTTTAAGGCCCAAGAGAAAGAGTCTGGCCCAACAGTTAGCCTGCAGTTATTAATAAGTTCTCCAATGTGGATTAATTCATTAAGTGTGGAAAGCCCAACCCATGAGTTAGGAAAAAAGCCCAGAGGCCCTAATCTAAATGCCTCAGCAAGAGTTAGCGGGTTAGAACTGTTTGATGGCCCAAGAATGTTGAAGGAGGAGGATAAAGGTAATTCACCAATCCAAATGTCTTGCCAAAACAAGCAAGATTCTCCATTATTTACTTTAACATGGAACAGCATTTTAACTCTCGGCAGGGAGCACAAAACACCGCTCCAAAAAGGAGACGGCCGTGAGGAAGGGATGAAATGAAGGACCAAGTTTGGATTAGAGTTGTAGTGACGTTTTAAGATCCAGTCCTTCCAAATACAGCTGGTTGGAGAGAGAATTCTCCAGATCCATTTGGTTAAGAGAGCGAGATTGAAGGTTGAGAGATGTGGAACATTCAAACCCCCATGCGAGTAGGGGAGACAAACAGTTTGCCAATTTACAATAAAAATATCATGTTTATTGTATGGTTTATAAAATTAAAAAAAAAATCATGTGTCGAAAAAAATGCTTGAACAATAAAAATATCATTTTTATTGTATGTATGAACCATTAAAAAAATTCATGTGTCGAATAAAATGCTTGAACAATAAAAATATCATGTTTATTGTATGTATGAACCATTAAAAATATTCGTGTGTCGTATAAAATGCTTGAACAATAAAAATATCATTTTTATTGTATGTATGAACCATTAAAAATATTCATGTGTTGAGTAAACTGTTTGAACAATAAAAATATCATTTTTGTTCTATATATGAGTCATATAAAATAGTCATGCCTTGACATAAATGCTAGTGGGTTAAAAATATTATTTTTAACATGTATATGAGTCATATAAAATGGTCATGTTATAAAATAATTTTTAGTTCGTTAAAAATATGATTTTTAACGTATGTAGGTGTTGTAGGAAATATATATGCGTTGTTAAAATATATATAGGCGTTGTATAAATTACATAAGCATTGTATGAATATGCATATAAGCGTTATATGAGATTATAAAAAACGTTGTAGAAAATATATATAAACGTTATATGAAATATATATATGCATTGTAGGAAATATATATAAGTGTCGTATAAATTATATAAACGTTATATGAGAATATATAAGCGTTGTACGAACATATATATAAACATTATATGAAATTATATATATATATAGCGTTGTATGAAACTATGTATAGGCGTTGAATGAAATATTCATTAGCAGTTAAAAATATGATTTTTAACTTATGTATGCGACATTGGAATGAAAGGTAAAATTAAACCAAATTGAACAAAAAATTGAACTAAGTTGAAAATCGATTGAATTTGCATACATGTACATGCATGTAAAATGAACAGGTCATAGCAAGGAGGCTAGAGGAGAGGAATAAAATTGTATGCCTGATAAATAGGTTTATATTTACTATTTTGTTTGGTTTTGATGATTTTATGAGCCGATTGGCTAGCCGCTTGGCTTTTTCTTTTTAATTGGAGAGGGCCTATGTGGCGGTTTGGGGATTTTCCCGATGCTCCCCATACAAAAGAGATAATGGTGAAATTTTTCAGAAATTTAGGGTGTTAGCCAAATTTCTGAAATATTAGAAAGTTAGAAACTGAAAAGTTGAAGAACTTGAGCCAGAATAGAAATTGAAATCGTTTTCAAATTAATTTATAACGTTTATAAAATACGTTCTATAAAGGAAATCGACGATATATATTATATATATAATGGCTTGAAAAAAATGTGTCGCGCCGCGACCGTTCGCGAATTTTGACCATTGACTTTGAATGGACGTAGCGGGAGATCCGACCGTCGGATTCTCCTGAAACCAGAACCTATGGGTTCATATCAAAAAGAGCTTTCTAATAAGTATATGAGATTTGAAATCCAACGGTTAGATTTTGAGAAATGTCAAATTCAAGTTTGAATAAAAACAATGTCAGTGTAGTTAAATGACCAGAAACGTCATTTAACTGAAAGGGCCTATTTTTTAACGATTAAAAATAGGGAAAAATTATGTAAAATCATAATAAATATTTGAAATGGTTTAAAATGAAAAATTCCAAGTTTATGAAGATAAAAGATATTTTTATCAAAATAAGTTGTTTATAAACTTTTATAAAGAATTAGAAAGGGGTTTAAGATAACCAAGATTTCCAATGTATATATATTGGAATGGATTTGAAAGGAAATTATCTTCGGATATTTTAATATTGGATTCCGTGATTATGCGGATATTGTTATGGGAATTTGGAAGATTTCGATATCGTTATTTCCGATACGATATCTGTTGGTTTCAGAACTTGATATTGAATAAGTCGATATTACTTCTATTAAGAGCCTTGTGTTTAATATCAAATTGGATTTTGTATATGAAGTTTAAAACTAAGAAGAGTTTTAATAATTCTTTAATTGGATATTGGAATGGATAGATGGTAATTAAATTTACCAAAACACCAAATATACTTGGTTGTTGATATGTTATTGTTTATTGATTTAATGGATTGTGCTCCACCAGTTTATGAGAAAATATATGCTTCTACACTTAGCATTGGGTTGGGTAGAGATACTTGTATGTTATCACCTTGTGAAACACTTCACGATTTGACTATGAGGTGTTAGCGATGTTGAGTTCATTCCGAATTTAATGAATGATTGTGAAAGGTGATTTGCTTAAGTGAAAAGAAATGTATTCACGATTTTTGGACAGGGAATGTTTTATAAAAATGTTTTATAGAACAGAAAGGATTTCGAGGGCTAAAAACCCGATGGTTTCGAAATGATTTGTAAATATATTATGTGTTTGACATTGTAGTTCATCGCGTAACCGATTAGTTGCTATTGAGGATGTATCTATGTCGTGGCGGAGAATTCATTCTTTTGCCTAACACCCTTCTTTGTAACGTACGAGCTCAAAGGTTATGTGATTAATAGTGACTGATCATATGTGGGAATTGCTGATGTGAAGTACTATGGTTTGAAAGTACTTGTGATTATTATGTTGTGAAATGATTTTCCCTACTTCGGGATATGAAATGATTTGGTATGTAGCTAGAGATTCGAGTAACCCGGACGACTAAAAGTATGGGTGAGAGAGACCCGGGGCCTTAAATGGCGTGGGGTCAGTGTGTAGCCTGCTCGATGAGTGGGAGGTGCGCGCACACACACACACACACACAAACACACACACACACACACACACACACACACACACACATATATATATATATATCGAGTTGCTTAGGTGCATGCCTTTTGCCTTGTCTAAGGGAAGCCCGATATTTAGTTGCATACTTGTTTGTATGCATTGTTATGTTTTGGAATTCATATTTCCAAATGTTTTGTTTTGAGATCCCGAAGTGAAATCTACTTTATTATGAAAGTTAGATATGTATTTCAAATGATTTGAAACAAGAAATCGGGATATAAAGTCCAAAGGAATAATTTCTGTAAAGTGAATTGGATTTTGGAAATCTAAGTTTAGGGATTTAGCCTAAATGGGTAGATTAAGGAATTGCATGTTGATTGATGCATTGTAGATCCATAAGTTTATTTATTGCTGTTGTTTATACACCGGAAATCCAATGGAGTAAACCCGTTCTGCATTAGCGGTGTGGTCCTGTGATTTGCCATATTATTAAACATAAGTTAATTTGAACTGTTTAGAGTTTCTCACACCAGTCCCATGACTGACTCGTAGTTTTTTCCCTTGCAAACTCGGGTGCCCCTATTTCTACACGGGCAGCCGAGTACTTTGTTTTGCAGATATTTATCCTGAGCAGGATTCTGGATCAAAGCCTAAAGCTGTGTCCAGAACATTGATAGTCTTTCGCTGTGCATTGTATTACATTTATTATAAATTATTCTTCCGCGGTATTATTTTCGATGTACTTTGATATTCTGTACTCTGATGTAACATTATTATGATGTTTATAAAAGTCTTATGTTGTTGTACGGATGTTGTTGTATACCCAGAGTTAGCGTATCCAGACTTCGATCGGTCTAGGTCGATTTAGCGATCGATTAGGTCCGAGCGAAATCCGTATCGCTACATTACTTCATTTCGAAACATCACTATATATATTCACCAAATCCTTTTCATTTCCTTTGCCTTAGAAAAACATTTTATGTTCTAAATTCGGAGGTATAAATAAATTCACTCTTCAAACTTGGGTCGAACGATGTTAAAATATACCTCCTTTACTTTAAAGCTTACAGTTTTCTCATTTACATTCAAAATCCTGCAAATAACACTGTCATATTCTCTTATAGAAATATTAAACAATTTCAACACCTTTACCGTTCCAAACTAATATAATCCCTTGATAATAGTCAAGCCGTTCAAGTTGGGGTATTTTAATTACCTCTCGGACTTTGACCGACAACGTTCTTATTTCAGAGTAGATAAAAGTTTGAAACACAAAACCTACCATTCTCAATTCCCATTACTATTAAATTTTAAATATGGTTTTATAAACCATTTTTCTTTCATTCAAAAACCCACTTGATATTCAAATTCCTTTTACTTAATTTGTTAATTAAGTAAATCATTTACTAACTCCTTTCTAGAAATCTTTTTATGCAACTACATTAATAACTTGGGTTATATTCTAATTATCTATCTACTGATACTTTACCTAAAATCATTTATCTTATTATAAAACCAAATTTGTATTCTGTTACTAAATGCATTACTTGAATTCCTTATACCGATCCATTATTCAATCTCTTTTGAAATTTCCATGTCATTTATATTCATTTTACTTAATTAGGAAAAATCTTATTAAAATCTTCATATTAGCTTACTAATCTTTTTATAAACTTCCGTATATAACTTGGATTTTATTATCCAATCTCTTACGAAAATCTTTTTCTGATTTCCTTGCTTGTACTTTATTCAATTATTAAGTAATACAGATTAAAACGGCATAATAGCTTCACATTCTGGTTTACATTATTCCTAACACCATTCAATTTAGTTTCATTTCAAAATTCGATTACTTATTAACTAACTTCCATTTAGAAAGTTAATTACTTTCATTATTATTAATTAAAATAATAATGAATCTCGTTATTGGCTGATGAAGTAAAATAGTTTACTTCATCAGTAAAATTGGTTAATCACTTCATTAAATAATATTAATGATTATCAATACAAAAATCTTTTAACTTCGTTAAATAAAAAGATAATTAATATTCAAGAAATTTCGTTAAATTGAAATAAATATTCGTTAAGAAATTCCTATTAGATTAACCAAAGACCGATCAACCTAATTATCAATTTTAATCAGACAGTTGACTTCCTCAACTTAAATATCAATTATTTGTTAACTGGTTTCAATTTACCGGTAATGACCCATATTTTCTGTCTATTTATTTGGAATATTTTAATTATTTTATTTGTTTAAAATGTTGGTTTAAATTTAAATAATCGAATTTAACGATTTATTTGGAATATATTATGTAAATAAATAATAAAATATTTTTTTAATTTCCAGAATTTGGGAAAATGTTGGATTTGAAATATATTGTGACCGGGAAGTTTAAAATGGTCAAATATTGGTTATATTGAAAATATAGTGACAATTTCGATTCGAAAATGACGGTCGAGCGATATGGTTTATAATTTAATTAAATAACGAGCTGCAGCGGCGTGGCAGCTCGCATTTTGGCGTTTTGAACTTCAATTGGTCGTACCGGGTTCAAAATAAGTCGGATTTCCCCGAAACAAGAAATGTCGGGACCGGTTGGACAATATCTTTCGAATGAAAGAGAAAAATCGAGTTTTCGTGTCCTAGATTTCGTTTTATGTCCAAATAAAATTTTGAAAAGGTCGTTGTGGAATTTCGTTATATATTATAACGTTATTTATATTAAATAAAAGGGTTTTTAAATATTTTTAATATCGATTTGGCTTCAAACCCAACCCGGGATATTTTATCTTGGTATTATACGATATTCTGGTCGTGTATGACAAATTTCAATATTTTATTATTATTATATTGAGGTATTTTAAAATTGGTTTATTTTATTCGAATTGGCCAATTATAAAAGGGCCTTTATTCAAACGACCTCATTTTTTGACGAAATAAATTTCATTGGGACCGCAATGGCAAATTGTTGCTATATTTCAAGTGGCGCGTCAATCGGGGTTAATTTGTGAGCGTGGCAAAATAAAATGCAAATAAAAACGACCATTTGAACGTGAACGAGGGCCATTCGAGCAAACAAACTCGGAATTCGACGAAACAAGTTACATTAGGACCGTATCATCAAATTATACAATGCTGTCCATTCGCGTCTCGAACGGGGTTCGTATGTGAGCGCAACAGCGAATAAACGACGTTCGAAAACGTGATAGGTACGAAATAAAAATCGTTAGTCAGCGTCGCTCGTCAAATCAACATAAAATATATTATACACACATTGTATATACCCTTATAAATCAACATTTCCATCCAAGACTTCATCTCTTCCATGTAATTTTGCAATAAATTCCTCAAACACAAAATCATTTAATTCTCTCAATCCGTGAAGAATTTGTGGGGGGTTCCAAAGCAAAAGTTGTAGATCTGGTCGACGCGGACCTGCTGTGAAAAGTGGGGGGTGAACGAACACCTGTGGTGACCGGAATCGTCTTAAAACCAGCAAATTCCATTTTCGTTTTTCCTCATTTTGCGGGCTAGGGGGTTGATTTGGGAGGCCAGGACCTTAGGGCTTTTGTAGAGGGGAGATCAGGCTTTCAAATGACTGTGGTCTCGAGTTCTACAATCGACGGTGGTCGGAGAATTTGAGAGATAAACGGAAACAGTCTTTTTGGGTTTATTTTTGAAGTTGCTAACGGTTTTGGTGGCCGTGAGGCCGGAGGAAGCCATTAGGGGGTCGCGGTCTGGGGGGAGTCAACGCTGGGTGGTCGGACGCGTCGACTGATGGTGTTACGGTCACCAATGGCGGCTCGAGGCGGGGGAATATGGCACATGAACGAAGAACGGTTGTGGGGCTTTTCCGGCGATTTGACAAAGGGCTAGGGGTCGAGGCGGCTGCCGGGGGGGCGCCGTACAGTGGTGGTTGCGAGGAGGGGGTCGTGGTGGTCTAGCTTCGCCTGAGGCGTCATCGGTGACGGCCTGGAAGCGTTGAAGCCGCGAAGAGGAACGATGGTAATCGGGTTTCTTCAACCCTGAAGAAGAAAACGCGTGAAACTAAAAGGGGACACTGACGTGGCCGATTAATTAAGGTAAGAAAAGGTAAGTTTTAATTTAATTTATTTATTTAATTATCGTATATATATTCAAACTTTAAAACACCATAACTTATTCATACTTTAACGAAAGCTGACGAAACTGGATCCGTTGGGATCGCAGGGACGAGCTCTAGGCGATGGCACTGACTAGGCTCTGATCTGACACAGTTGAAAATTCAGCTAATTTTGATCGTTTGATTGAATTTAAAAGCGACAAACGCATCAACCGTTGACAGAATAACCTGGTGAGTTAATTCTCACACCTTCTGGAATTCTATGATGTGGTAAATTCATATTAAAATAAAATTTACCATTTAAAAATATAAATTGTTTGATTGGTTGTTGTTGGCTGCTATTTTTTGATTGGTTGCAGTTATATATATTTAATCATTTTAAATTAGTAGATCATATGAAATTTATTTCATATATTATTATGAAATGTATAACGAGCTGTGGTGCAGGGAAGAATAGGTTGGAGGGATCCTACCGGATTCCTCAAATATTATATATGTTGTTTGTTTGTTTGATATTGTTGATATTTGAACTGATTGAACCCATATGGTTGAAAAACCTGTTTGAGTGTGATGGTTGAATAAATATGCACCGTGTTGTGTTTAAAATCAACCGATAGTGTTGATTTGGTAATTGGCAGTGAATAGCCTAAAATGTGTTGTCTTAGACATCATTCTACCGTTCGGCGAATCGACGCAGTTAAAGTTATAAAATATTTTATAATTAAATTTAGCCTTTTTAAGTTATTTTATATGAATAATTAAAGTGGAAATTTAATTGAGTTATAAAAGAAATTATTGAATTTGGTTAGGGGTGATAACATTGATTATTATTTAATGAGCTTTTAAAATGATATAATCCTATTTTTGGTTAATATCAAAGTTAACCATTCCTAATGAAACTAATGATAAAGTTAATTATTATTAAAATGATGGCTTTTATTTGGGTTCCATTTGAAAAGTGATTAAGGGGCAATATGGTTTGACCAAAAGAGCGATAAGAGGTTTAAAAGGGGTTTTCCAAACCAAACGATAACTTTAAAGGTTAAAGAGTTGAATTGAGCGAAACGTTGTGATTGAAGTAAGGAAAAATATATACGATTGGTTTGGGTTAGATATTGGTAAAAAGGGATCTTTGAATTAAAAATCCAAGTTTAAAGAATCTTATTGTGAAGAAGGGGATAAGTGCGTTTTAGTTATGGGATCCTAGATAAGGTTAAGTAAGAATGCTCGAATGGATGTAAAAGAGCTATATTGACAGGGGATTTGTATATTAAGTACAAAAAGGACATAAATGAAATTATGCTTAGGACCAAAGTTTGGTGAACTTTGACTTAACCAAACGAATTAGGAAAAAAGGTTATTTTTGAACAAGGGACTTCAAATGTAAGGAATGGTTTTGTAAAACCAGGTTTGAAATCGAAATGGTAAATAAGATTTGGGGAAATGTTTAAGTGACAAACTAATATTATTCTAAGGTAAGAACGTCGTCGATCAAGGTATGAGAGGTAAATAAAATACCCCAACCTGAACGGCTTCGCGATTATCGAGGAATGGTATTGGTTTGGGATAAGTGTAGATGTTGAATTTGGTTTTATCCCATACGAGGAAATTTGAACATGAGTACGAGGTTTTGAATACAAATGTTAGTTACAAGATTAATAAGAATATTGTTTTCAAATTATATTGAATATTTGTTTATTCAGTTAAAGTTGATCGAATACAGTATTTGAGGTAGAGTTAGTCAAACATAGTTTTCAGGAAGAGTTGCCATTGCGTACGACTGCTAGCGTGATTCGCAGGGCTGTAGATAGCCTACGGCGGTCGGATGTTTCCTGAGGGAATCAGGCGTAACCATTGTGATTGCTGCGATCTAGAGTCAAGCGAATGGAGTTAAGTCGAGTATTAGTTAATCGATAGGAGTAATCAAGTCGAATTAGACAAGTTAGAGTTAAGTCGAATATTAGAGTTGATTAACGATTTTGCTAAATATATTTTAAAGAGGCCAATCATGTCAAGTACTGAATCAGTGAAATCAATTTATTGAACACATTGTTCTTTGATAGTTAAATCACCGACTATCAAAACTTGACCAATATGATTGTTGGTATGGAAAGACCGGGATCGAATTTATATTCGAAAACCATTCCGACCAATAAATACGCGAGGACGTCATTTGAAGACGGAGCAAGTGAAGACCGTGGATCTTCATAAGCGGAAGAATAACTGGTCGAATCCCTCTGGCTTGCAAATAGAGTTATTTGGTTTGTGATTCTGCTGTGGTTGAAATCCACGGATTGCAAGGACTACTTGCCACTGATCCTGGGGGTGACTCTTGTAAGGATGCAGTAGGAGAGTACCTTCGGTTCATCCTGTTCCTGGATGACTTGTATGGATGAATGTCTGACAGAGTATTTCCAAAGGGTCACGCAAGTTGATTTCTTCAAACGTATCACAGTTGGGTCGCTCCCGACCGGGTTATTTTTGTGGAAGTCAATTAGTGATATCCAGAGGATCTGACGATGTGGCATTCCAAGTGTATGGTGGCCAGATGTTCGAAATGAAATTCTAGCCTCAAGCCTCATCAACCAGGAAATGACAGAAATCGGGCAGGCAGCATGGCTATGTGGGTCGCTCCCATTAGGATGTATGATCACCTGTCTAAAGAAATTCCTTTTTCTTCTTAAATCTATCGATGCTGTCCCTTTTCGGGCAGGTGGTTGCTGATCCCAACCGTCGGTGATATACATTCGATACACTCAAGCGAAATGAGTGGTCGGTCATGTGAGGGCCGGGTTGCAAGACGTTCTTGTTGAACCCAGTGTATTCGCCTCTAGAGATACACGTGCGGAAGGTGTTCCCATACCTTGTCATAGTTGGAATCCAATATCCAATAAGCGCCCGCGGTTTGGGTTGTATACTATATATGGGGAGCATGAGATGCAAGCGTTCCTCTAGATTGTTATTTACTTGTATTTAGACACTATGATAATATCAGATCAAAGTATGATTTCAAAAATGTTTTGGGTTATAGTAAGGTAAAAACCGTCCGTGTTTATGTGTGGACTGGTCTTACTATTATCCTTTGATTTCAGAAAGGATTTTCAAAGTTAAACAAGTTGTGTGTGTGCTGTGAATTTATCACTGATAGTATTCCAGACTGACCCAGTGTATTTTGTTTTAAATCAAATGTGCTCGAGTCATACCGAGTATGTTCCAAGTTAGGTTCGCTTGGAGTTTCAGGAGCTAGAAGCAGGAGTCTTCACCGCTAGTTATAAAGTTAGTTTCCGCTGTGATTGATGAATGTGGTACTCTGATGATTGGTATGTATATACAATTCTTTTGTATAAAGAGATTTGATATTATATTTTATTCGTTCCGCTGTGAGATTCTGATGTGGTGTTCTTCTTCTTTCTTCTATTCTAATACTTCTTTCTTTCTATTCTCACCCTCTAAACTCTTTCTGATGACAATTTGGGGGTTCGATACTTTGGTTTTTGGCAAGCGATACGGGTTTATGTATTGTTGTCGAAGACTCTAGCGTCGACCTTTGCCCGGGTTGTTACAGTGGTATCAGAGCTATTGGTTTAGTGATAACCTTGGCTCTGTGGTGTGACTCGATAGAGATGGGGTTAGCAATACCCTAGATTGAGTTTGAGTGTATATATGAGAGCGCGTATTTGTAATTTGGTAAAAGAATTATTTTTGAAATTATTTTTGCCCAATATATTTTATAAATAATGAAAGTAATGATTTTTCACGAATTATTATAGTATAGGAAAATTATTTGGATTTGTTAATGTTGATTGTGTGATATGCTTGGATTGTGTTGTTGGTTGCTTGGATGTAAAACCTGAACATGAATTGATTTGGTTAATGCCAATCTGAAATAAATAATTCGAAGAAATCAATCCAGATAGAAAAACCTGAATGGGAATTAAAGAAATAAATGAAGTAATTATAATTATAATCTCATACGGATTGAATTGTGTGTAAAATGGATGATATATATGATATGGATGTTTTGAACATAACTGACATTTGTGTTGGATACTAATGAAATTCGTTTGAGTTCAGATCAGGTGCTGAAGAACCAATTCAGCCTTAAAATCCATCCTGGAGTTTATTGAATCCAGTTTGAGCATAGAGCTGCATAATGATTAAGCAAGCTCGCATATAAATTATCGCATATCGCATAATAACGCTCGCGAAAAGGTACACCTACGCAAATATGAATTTTTTTGGTTTTTAGTTGGGTTTTGAGTTTGGATTTTGAATTTTTCCGACCATGAGAGTCGATGTATATATATTTCTTGAACCTGCGATATTGCAGATGGTCCTCCGTGCAAGGGAGACTCAGCCAAAAATTTTCTAAAATTTAAGGTGTTAGAAATTTTTTGGAAAATTCTTTTATTTTAAATAAATTGGTTTTAAAACCAATTGGGTCGGTTTGAAAATAAATTCGAGTTTTAAATTTAATTATTTTGAAAAGATAATGGGAAATAACGTTCTTTTCTACCTTAGCAATTTCGAGGACGAAATTATTTTAAAGGGGAAGGAATGTAACGACCCGTATTTTCTGCCTATTTATTTGGAATATTTTAATTATTTTATTTATTTAAAATATTGGTTTAAATTTAAATAATCGAATTTAACTATTTATTTGGAATATATTATGTAAATAAATAATAAAATAATATTTTAATTTTCAGAATTTTGGAAAATGTTGGATTTGAAATATATTGTGATCGGGCAGTTTAAAATGGTCAAATATTGGTTATATTGAAAATATAGTGACGATTTCGATTCGAAAACGATGGTCGAGCGATATGGTTTATAATTTAATTAAATAACGAGCTGCAGCGGCGCGGCAGTTCGGGTTTTGGCGTTTTGAACTGAAATTGGTCGTACCGGGTTCAAAATAAGTCGGATTTCCTCGAAACAAGAAACGTCGGGACCGGTTGGACAATATCTTTCTAATGAAAGAGAAAAATCGAGTTTTCGTATCGTAGATTTCGTTTTATGTCCAAATCAAATTTTGAAAAGGTCGCTGTGGAATTTCGTTATATATTATAACGTTATTTATAATAAATAAAAGGGTTTTTAAATATTTTTAATATCGATTTGGCTTCAAACCCAACCCGGGATATTTTATCTTGGTGTTATACGATATTCTAGTCGTGTATGACAAATTTCAATATTTTATTATTATTATATTGAGGTATTTTAAAATTGGTTTATTTTATTCGAATTGGCCAGTTATAAAAGGGCCTTTATTCAAACGACCTCAGTTTTCGACAAAATAAATTTCATTGGGACCGCAATGGCAAATTGTTGCTATATTTCAAGTGGCGCGTCAATCGGGGTTAATTTGTGAGCGTGGTAAAATAAATTGCAAATAAAAACGACCATTGAACGTGAACGAGGGTCATTCGAGCAAACGAACTCGGAATTCGATGAAACAAGTTTCGTTAGGACCGTATCGTCAAATTATACTATGCCGTCCATTCGCGTCTCGAACGGGGTTCGTATGTGAGCGCAGCAGCGAATAAACGACATTCGAAAACGCGATCGGTACGAAATAAAAATCGTTAGTCAGTTTCGCTCGTCAAATCAACATTAAATATATTATACACACATTATATATACCCTTATAAATCAACATTTCCAGCCAAGACTTCATCTCTTCCATGTAATTTTGCAATAGAGTCCTCAAACACAAAATCATTTAATTCCCTCAATCCGTGAAGAATTCGTGGGGGGTTCCAAAGCAAAAGCTGTAGATCTGGTCGACGCGGACCTGCTGTGAAAAGTGGGGGGTGAACGAACAACTGTGGTGACCGGAATCGGCTTAAAACCAGCAAATTCCATTTTCGTTTTTCCTCGTTTTGCGGGCTAGGGGGTTCATTTGGGTGGCCGGGACCTTAGGGCTTTTGTAGAGGGGAGATCAGGCTTTCAAATAACTGTGGTCTTGGGTTCTACAATCGACGGTGGTCAGAGAATTTGAGAGATGAATGGAAACAGTCTTTTTGGGTTTATTTTTGAAGTTGCTAACAGTTTTGGTGGCCATGAGGCCGGAGGAAGCCATTAGGGTGTCGCGGTCTGGGGGGAGTCAACGATGGGTGGTCGGACGCGTCGACCGGTGGTGTTCCGGTCACCAATGGCGGCTCGAGGCTGGGGAAAATGGCACATGAACGGAGAACGGTTGTGGGGGTTTTCCGGCGATTTGACGAAGGGCTAGGGGTCGAGGCGGCTGCCGGGGGGCACCATACAGTGGCGGTTGCGAGGAGAGGGTCGTGGTGGTCTAGCTCCGCCTGAGGCGTCAACGGCGACGGCCTGGAAGTGTTGAAGCCGTGAAGAGGAACGATGGTAATCGGGTTTCTTCAACCCTGAAGAAGAAAACGCGTGAAACTAAAAGGGGACGCTGACATGGCCGATTAATTAAGGTAAGAAAAGGTAAGTTTTAATTTAATTAATTTATTTAATTATCGTATATATATTCAAACTTTAAAACACCATAACTTCTTCATACTTTAACGAAATCTGACGAAACTGGATCCGTTGGGATCGCAGGGACGAGCTCTAGGCGATGGCACTGACTAGGCTCTGATCTAACACAGTTGAAAATTCAGCTAATTTTGATCGTTTGACTGAATTTAAAAGCGATAAACGCGTCAACCGTCGACTTGAGTTAATTCTCACACCTTCTGGAATTCTGTGATGTGGTAAATTCATATTAAAATAAAATTTACCATTTAAAAAAATAAATTATTTTATTGGTTGCTGTTGGCTGTTATTGTTTGATTGGTTGCAGTTATATATATTTAATCATTTTAAATTAGTAGATCATATGAAATTTATTTCATATATTATTATGAAATGTATAACGAGCTGTGGTGCAAGGAAGAACAGGTTGGAGGGATCCGACCGGATTCCTCAAATATTATTGTAACGGCCCGCAAATACGTGCTATCTGAATTGACTAATAACACCACACGTCCAAGCCAAATTGCACAGAAATACGAATCATTATTTGAAAGAAGTTAGAGGATGAGAAATAGAAAGAAAGAAATATTAGGATAGAAGAAAACGAAGATCACAAACTCACAACGGATCGAATAAAAATATATTTTATAACATAACTTTTGAAATACAAATCAGTAACTTTACATACATACCGTCATCAGAGCACAACAGTCATTTCTGGAACAGTTATAAACACCTGTTCCCAGATACAACATAGTACACAGCGGAAATACGATAATCTACAGCTAACTGGTGAAGCCTCCTGCTTCCAGCTCCTCCAATTGAATCTGTGAAATCCCGACTACTTGACTGCCCGTACAAATTTGGGCACCCAAGAGTTTAGGGAAAACAAAACAAAATAAACTCTGGATCAGTCATGGGACTGGTGTGAGTAAACTCCAACCACTTGTTTAACTTTAAAAATCCTTTCAAAAGAAAAGATAATAGTAAGACCAGCCCACACATAAACACGGACGGTTTTTACCTTACTATAACCCAAAACACTTTGATTCGAAAATCTAGTGATATTATAATAATGTCTACATCAAGTAAATAACCAAATAGCAGAACGCTTGCATCTCACGCTCCACATACATAGTATAAAATCAAAAACCGCATGGCGCTTATTGGAGATTGGATTTCCAACATGACAAGGTATGGAACCACCTTCTGCTAGTGTATCTCTAGAGAGAAATACACTGGGTTCAACAAGAACATCTTTTAACCCGGTCCACACATGACTGACCACTCATTTCGCTTGAGTGTATCGAATGTATATCACCAACGGTTGGGATCAGCAACCGTCTCCCGACTGGGACAGCATCGAATAGAATAAGAAATTAAATGAACCTCTAGATAGGTGATTATACATCCTAATGGGTGCGACCCACATAACCATGCTGCCTGCCCGATTTTTATCCTTTCCCGGTTGTTGAGGCCTGAGGCTACGAATACTTACCATTCATTGATAGCACAATCACTTTGAATGCCACATTGTCAGATCCGTTAATCACTAGTTGAGTTTGCACAAATATTCTGGATGTTATGCTAAGGGAATAAATCCGTTGCAACCATATATATTTATACAGACCAACCCTTTTGATCATTGGAAATACTTTGTCAGACATTCGTCCATTTACGTTCGTTTTGGGACTGAACAAAACCGAAGGCTCAATTTCTATAAATAGAAAAGCCCTTGCACTTTACTCCGTCTTCAATATATTCAGCATACTTGGTTCGCAACGCTTATGCCGATACGGAGTGGTTCTTCGGATAATAATCCAACTGGTCTCTCCATATTGACAACGATGGTCAAAACTTCGATAGTCTGTGATTTAACTATCGAATAAAAACAAGTGTTCATCCAACATATCAAACAAATCACTGGGCTCTTTAATTAATATTTCATTAATTAAATCCCTTCTCCATTTCCTTATCAATATTTGTTAACCAAATATTTTCAATAACCATATTGGCCCTTTACGCTATTTGGAAAGCATTTCCCAATATCAACTTCTTTTATTTTCTATATATTAGAAAATATCTCTATTTGCAATTGGAAACAATTCCAATCACTTATCTCTATCCCGACTATTTTAATTATACTCAGGAAATATTTACTTGTTATATTTCCAAAATTCCATCACTTGGGTTTAAAACGAATGTTGTGTAAAACATTGTTACAACAACCCCAAAATATTTTATTCAACTAACTCTTTTCCAAATACTTCTCTTCGAGACTGGATCTTGCTATTTATCCATTAAAAATGAAATCAATAAAGTTGGGGTAAAATTACCTCTCAGACTTTAACTGAAAACATCCTCAACTTCAAAACGGCAAAACCACTTACCTCGAATAAACACACTATACAATCCAATTATTCATTTTTAAAACATGTATATAGTTCGCTTTCTATTTCTAATTTATCGATTTCCCTTTTTGTTTACAATATTCGATTTTTATATTCATTTACCTATCGAATTTTATACGTCGATGCAATAATTTCTAACTATCAAAATATCTTAAAAATATTCTAACTTCTTAAATTTCTGGAAAAATTCGCCATAACCTCCCCTGCACCGGGAGCATCGGGAAATTTCAAATAGCTTTCCCGGTCCTTCTTATCTCGAAAAGAAAAAGAAAAAGCCAAGTGGCTTGTCGATACGGCGCATAAAAACCCATATGTGAATTAAATACGTACCTTTTTGTCGAGCATTATATATATATATATATATATCTTCTATGCTTCATACACTTCATTCCAAACCTGTTTAACATATATCCAACCATTTTCGATTCATTTCAACTTGATCTAATCGTTTTAACTCAATTTGTTAATTCATTTGTTAATTAGCACCCTTGCCTATTTCACTTCCATAATTGAATATAGCATGTTCAAATATGTTATCTTGCTTATAAATTAATTTCATTTTTTGTTTCCAACTCAAATCCCATATTCGATTTCAAATATATATTCACCCGTTCAATTTACTTTACCAAAATCCAAATTCGATTCAAAATCTCTTTTAATCAAATATACCCCAGGCTAGTTATTTCTATTCAGTAGCTAAAAATATGATTTTTGTTTCAAAATCATTTCACTTACTTTACTGGAGTTCATATTTAATTTATATCTTCGGTCTGGATTTTTTTAATGGAAATTCGGATTTTTATTTATAAAAATCCTTTTATTTATTTGAATAAACCGTTACGATTTTAAAGTGGTATTGGCGCTGTTTTTCTGAAAATTTGATTTTGACATAACTCAAAATCTATACGACGAAATTCAGATTTTTCTCTTCCATTAGAAAACTATTATCTAGTCGGTCCTGACGTTTCTTTTTTCAAAGAATTCTGACTTCAATTGAGTTCTATATACTCGATTGAAGTTCGAGTCGCCAATTTACGAACTACCGCGCCGTGGCGAGTTCGCTATATATATATTTATATATATATATATATATAAATATATATATATACCTTTAAAACTTTGTTTTTAAAATAAATTCAACTCTATTTTTGATATATATTTTAATATATATCAAATCCATTTCCCTTTTCAATCCCAAAATAATATTTTCGATTTTCTATATTCAAATTCCATTTTCATTTCCATTTGAATTTTAAATATTCAAATTTCCAATTTAAATTTCTATTTGAATTCTATATTTAAAATTCATTTCAACTCTATTTGAATTCTATACTCAAGTACCATTTGAACTTCTATATTCAAAATTTCTATATTCAAACCTCTTATTCAAATTCCGTTTGAATTCTTTTATCCAAATTCTATATTCAGATTTCATATGAACTTTCTTTATTCAAATCTATTTGAATTCCCTTGAATTCAAATTCTATTTCAATTCCTTTGAATTCAAATCCCATATTTAAATTTTTTTTTTTTTGAATTTCTATAGTCAAATTCTCTTTCAATTATATATGAATTCAAATTTCATTGCAATTCTATTTTTTTGAAATTCTATTTTCGAAGTCTATTTCAAATTCTCTTTTGAAATTCTATTTTGAAAATCTATTTCAAATTCTATTTGGAAATTCTATTTCAAATTCTCTATATTCAAACTCCGTTTGAAAGTTCTATATTCAAATTTTATATTTAAAATTTCTTTCTTCAAATTCCATTTCACTTTTCTATATTCAAATTCTATGTTTGAATTCCCTTCATATTTTCTCTATTCCATATTTGAATTCCCATTGAATTTCTATATTTCAAATCTATTTGCATTTCAAATATTCGATTCCATTTGAATTTTCATATTCAAATCTCTATTTGATTTTTCTTTATTTGAATTCCTATGGATTCAAACTCTATTTTAATTTCTTTGAATTTAAATTCTATATTTCATTCTAATTTCTTCTATTCAAATCCTATTTGAACTTCTATTTGAATTTCTAATATTCAATCTCCTTTTTCTTTTATTTAAAATTCAAATATTTAAACTCCTTTTCTAATTCTACTATTCAAATGTTATACTCAAATTTCATTTGAGTCATATATTTAAAAATTTCATTTCAAATCCTATTTTGAAATTTCATTTCAAATCCCAATTTCACACTTGTATTTCTATTTTTGAATTATCAAATGATAATTCTTTTCACTTCATTTATAACTTCGTTATAAAAGATATTTATAAACTTCGTTTATAAAGAAACTACTTGTTTTATTTTTCAAAAACAAGTTTATATTTTTATTTCCATTTAAAATTCAAATTCTATTTAAAAATAGAATTTTTCCTTTTTAAATCTCAAATATCCTTCCATGATATTTTTAAATATCATTACTTAAGCCCAGTGATATTTAAACACACAAAGCAACCAATTATTTATTTTTCTAACACATCATATATAACAATATATATGCAAACAAATAAACAAACAGATAATATATTTTTGAGGAATCCAGTTGGATTCCTCCAACCTGTTTTCCTGCATCCACAGATGTTAGCACATAAATAATACCCATTCTGCTTCGTGGCAGAATATCGCGGTATAGAAGGTCATCCACTAATCATAGCGTGGGGCGTATAGGGTAATCATCCGCTATGAAACTGCGGGCATCCGCTAATGAGACTGCGGGAATCCAACCAATCAATCAACCCAATATATATATAATAGCCTAAATAACTAATATATATAAAACAAGCAGAAAAATCCAAACAAGCAACAAAAATTATTTTTACGAAGTAAAAATAATTATAAATAAAAGGTGAGTGAGATTTACTCACCGTGATATTCCTTTAATCCGATCTATTCTGATTTCCATTTCAAATTCCATTTCGCGGCCTACACCGATATGATTCAACGCAACCGGTTTTCCACTCGAATATGATATCATGTATATGTTAAATGAAATATTCCTTAGTTAGTAAAATTTTATGCATTTGGATTAAATTAATTTAATCCTAACTGACATACTAATTTAATTCTAACTAGTATGCTGATTTAATTCTAATCCATATATTAATTAAATTCTAATCCATATATTAATTAAATTCTAACCTTTTCTAAATAAAATTCTAACCTTTTCTAAATAAAATTCTAACCTCATTATTCACTTCATAAACATTTAACCATATATGTATATTTTTCATTTACTTAAAATAAATAAATAACAAGTTTTAAATTACCTTGATTGCTTCAATTAGCTTAAGCTAATCAGGCTCTAACCACACTCTGAAATTTCGACTTCAGGTTTCAGAAAATAGATCAAAACTGTTTCATCCATTTTCCGGCATTTTACCGAACAACTGCACCGCACTCCCTCTTTCCTTCTTATAGTTCTAATGATCACCGTTCAGTTCTGAAATCTGAAACTCTACCTCACCATCGAGCAGAAGAACTGAGCCCTAACTTCTCCTAATCGCAACCTTAGGTTGCTGCTCCAACCCCCAGTGCTACCAAGATGATGCTGCGCACCCATCAGTCTGCTGTCACCCCCAATTCCGTGAGTGCGTCCTCTAACATCACCCACCAGAACCCATCATCAATCAGATTGAACTCCACCCCTCCAGTACACATCGAACAGCCTCACAACCCCATCGCAACCTCACGGAACCCCCAAATCGGTTACCAATGCCCAGTAGAAGCTCCTCCTTACCTCGAAGACTAGCATCGTACTGATGCCAAGCACCTGTCGCGACCTTATTCCGTTTGACAAGACCGAAGTCGAACACCCAAATCGCGAGCTTCAACTGACACGTGACGAGATCGATGACCCCTTTTCGCGATAGGCTTCCCTGATTCGAACGCGACTTCGCAACCCCCTAGACTCCACCAAGGTTCGAGCGAATTTGATTTGAGGAATTTATAGGAAAGGCGTAGCCTGGAGGAGCATTGGCTGTGAGGAAAAGGATCGCCCCTTTATTTTCTTTGAAAGCTTTCGTTTTAACAAAGAAGGTGATTTCGATTTTGGAATGAGAAGGGGTTGGTTCGAATTCTGGTACAAAGGAGTTCGGCCATTAAATTTGAGGCTTTTGTTTTGTTTCCCTGTCTGTGAAGAATGAAATGGAGAAGAGAAGGTGAACGCGATTTTATAGACGATAATACTTGGAGCTGAAGGAGTTTACAGTGCGTGGAGTACATTCAATTTAATACGATGTGATATAAAGAGATTTTAGTTTATTTAAACCGATATCGATTTGATTTTGATCCTATCCAAAAATCAGATATTTTGGGTTCATTAATTTAAACCATGAACCGCTATTTTAACGTACCGACCATCGTCCCAATGTTACAACGTTATTTTGAACTCTGTGATCTGATATTGAAATTTAAATTCGAATGTAAATATAAACGGCCATATTAAATTGATAATTCAATATAAAATATCATTTATATTATCAACTAAATATTTAAAACAATATTAAATATTTAAAATAAATTATTCAAAAATCTGGGTCGTTACATTCTTCCCCTCTTAAAATAATTTCGTCCCCGAAATTGCTAAGGTGGGAAAAATTCTACAAGCCCATTAACTCTTTCAGAATTCACTTATGTTGAAACTCAACATTTCATCTTTCAACAAATTTAGTTTAACCAAAACTTTTGGCTTTCATTCATTTAATTCGAATGATCCTCAGCCAATACATTCACATCCAATTCATATTTCCTTCATATGAATTTAAATTCATTCAAATTGATTTTAGATCAATTTACCCACTTTCAATCCATTTAACTTGATGAAGTTAAATTTAAAATTCTTGAATTTCAAATCTCTGGGTTTTTATTTCAAATCCTTTTGAAATCACACCAATATACACATTTTTATAACTATTTCAAATTCAAAACATTTGAATTTTTCCAAACCAACTTATTCTCTTTAAAATCAATTTCCATCAAAACTTTTCTGAGGTAGCAATCCATCACTTAGAAACTCGAAAATGAACCCTGAGGATACTGCAGTCATCATCAGAATTATTTTCCAGCCACTGAAGTGAGTTCAGTGCTTTACCACATTCAAAATCCATTAAAAATGATTTTTATTCAAAAACCCTTCCAAATCAAAGCTATATTATCTTAATATACTTCGCAAATGATTTCAAACCTCCCAGGATTTTAAATTCCAAATTCTGGTTTGAATTTAACATTAATTCACCTCATTTGTATATTTAATTCTTATACAAATTCTATTTTGGTTATATATAACCATTCCAATTTTATAATCTCGTTTGATTATAATCCTAACAATCAACACATCCATATAATAATTTCAGAAAATTATTCCTTCTATAACAAAATAGAAATTTGGTAAAATTATTTCATTTACCCACTTTAAAACAATATCGTGTTGAATTTCTCTGTTCAAGTGTTTAGAAATTCCTATCCACTTCGTGGAGTCCCACGATTCGATCAGAATTCATAAACTACTTAACAGACAAGTCAACACAATATAAAACAATTTTTATATCAATTAACAAATACGCTCTCTCGTATATATACACTCAACTCATTCTAGGGCACTGCTGACCCTATCTCTAATGAGCACAATCCCAACAAAGCCTAGGTATTCGCTCAACCTAAGCTCTGATACCAACTGTAACAGCCCGCAAATCCGTGCTATCTGAATTGACTAATAACACCACACGTCCAACCCAAATTGCACAGAAATACGAATCATTATTAGAAAGAAGTTAGAGGATGAGAAATAGAAAGAAAGAAATATTAGGATAGAAGAAAACGAAGATCACAAACTCACAACGGATCGAATAAAAATATATTTTATAACATAACTTTTGAAATACAAATCAGTAACTTTACATACATACCGTCATCAGAGCACAACAGTCATTTCTGGAACAGTTATAAACACCTGTTCCCAGATACAACATAGTACACAGCGGAAATACGATAATCTACAGCTAACTGGTGAAGCCTCCTGCTTCCAGCTCCTCCAATTGAATCTGTGAAATCCCGACTACTTGACTGCCCGTACAAATTTGGGCACCAAAGAGTTTAGGGAAAACAAAACAAAATAAACTCTGGATCGGTCATGGGACTGGTGTGAGTAAACTCCAACCACTTGTTTAACTTTAAAAATCCTTTCAAAAGAAAAGATAATAGTAAGACCAGCCCACACATAAACACGGACGGTTTTTACCTTACTATAACCCAAAACACTTTGATACGAAAATCTAGTGATATTATAATAATGTCTACATCAAGTAAATAACCAAATAGCAGAATGCTTGCATCTCACGCTCCACATACATAGTATAAAATCAAAAACCGCATGGCGCTTATTGGAGATTGGATTTCCAACATGACAAGGTATGGAACCAACTTCCGCTAGTGTATCTCTAGAGAGAAATACACTGGGTTCAACAAGAACATCTTGTAACCCGGTCCACACATGACCGACCACTCATTTCGCTTGAGTGTATCGAATGTATATCACCAACGGTTGGGATCAGCAACCGTCTCCCGACTGGGACAACATCGAATAGAATAAGAAATTAAATGAACCTCTAGATAGGTGATTATACATCCTAATGGGTGCGACCCACATAGCCATGCTGCCTGCTCGATTTTTGTCCTTTCCCGGTTGTTGAGGCCTGAGGCTACGAATACTTACCATTCATTGATAGCACAATCACTTTGAATGCCACATTGTCAGATCCGTTAATCACTAGTTGAGTTTGCACAAATATTCTGGATGTTATGCTAAGGGAATAAATCCGTTGCAACCATATATATTTATACAGACCAACCCTTTTGATCATTGGAAATACTTTGTCAGACATTCGTCCATTTACGTTCGTTCTGGGACTGAACGAAACCGAAGGCACAATTTCTATAAATAGAAAAGCCCTTGCACTTTACTCCGTCTTCAATATATTCAGCATACTTGGTTCGCAACGCTTATGCCGATACGGAGTGGTTCTTCGGATAATAATCCAACCGGTCTCTCCATATTGACAACGATGGTCAAAACTTCGATAGTCTGTAATTTAACTATCGAATAAAAACAAGTGCTCATCCAACATATCAAACAAATCATTGGGCTCTTTAATTAATATTTCATTAATTAAATCCCTTCTCCATTTCCTTATCAATATTTGTTAACCAAATATTTTCAATAACCATATTGGCCCTTTACGCTATTTGGAAAGCATTTCCCAATATCAACTTCTTTTATTTTCTATATATTAGAAAATATCTCTATTTGCAATTGGAAACAATTCCAATCACTTATCTCTATCCCGACTATTTTAATTATACTCAGGAAATATTTACTTATTATATTTCCAAAATTCCATCACTTGGGTTTAAAACGAATGTTGTGTAAAACATTGTTACAACAACCCCAAAATATTTTATTCAACTAACTCTTTTCCAAATACTTCTCTTCGAGACTGGATCTTGCTATTTATCCATTAAAAATGAAATCAATCAAGTTGGGGTAAAATTACCTCTCAGACTTTAACTGAAAACATCCTCAACTTCAAAACGGCAAAACCACTTACCTCGAATAAACACACTATACAATCCAATTATTCATTTTTAAAACATGTATATAGTTCGCTTTCTATTTCTAATTTATCGATTTCCCTTTTTGTTTAAAATATTCGATTTTTATATTCATTTACCTATCGAATTTTATACGTCGATGCAATAATTTCTAACTATCAAAATATCTTAAAAATATTCTAACTTCTTAAATTTCTGGAAAAATTCGCCATAACCTCCCCTGCACCGGGAGCATCGGGAAATTTCAAATAGCTTTCCCGGTCCTTCTTATCTCGAAAAGAAAAAGAAAAAGCCAAGTGGCTTGTCGCTACGGCGCATAAAAACCCATATGTGAATTAAATACGTACCTTTTTGTTGAGCATTCTATATATATATCTTCTATGCTTCATACACTTCATTCCAAACTTGTTTAACATATATCCAACCATTTTCGATTCATTTCAACTTGATCTAATCGTTTTAACTCAATTTGTTAATTCATTTGTTAATTAGCACCCTTGCCTATTTCACTTCCATAATTGAATATAGCATGTTCAAATATGTTATCTTGCTTATAAATTAATTTCATTTTTTGTTTCCAACTCAAATCCCATATTCGATTTCAAATATATATTCACCCGTTCAATTTACTTTACCGAAATCCAAATTCGATTCAAAATCTCTTTTAATCAAATAAACCCCAGGCTAGTTATTTCTATTCAGTAGCTAAAAATCTGATTTTTGTTTCAAAATCATTTCACTTACTTCACTGGAGTTCATATTTATTTTATATCTCCGGTCTGGATTTTTTTAATGGAAATTCGGATTTTTATTTATAAAAATCCTTTTATTTATTTGAATAAACCGTTACGATTTTAAAGTGGTATTGGCGCTGTTTTTCTGAAAATTTGATTTTGACATAACTCAAAATCTATACGACGAAATTCAGATTTTTCTCTTCCATTAGAAAACTATTATCTAGTCGGTCCTGACGTTTCTTGTTTCAAAGAATTCTGACTTCAATTGAGTTCTATATACTCGATTGAAGTTCGAGTCGGCAATTTACGAACTACCGCGCCGTGGCGAGTTCGCTATATATATATATATATATATATATATATATATATATATATGTATATATACCTTTAAAATTTTGTTTTTAAAATAAATTCAACTCTATTTTTGATATATATTTTAATATATATCAAATCCATTTCCCTTTTCAATCCCAAAATAGTATTTTCGATTTTCTATATTCAAATCCCATTTTCATTTCCATTTGAATTTTAAATATTCAAATTTCCAATTTAAATTTCTATTTGAATTCTATATTTAAAATTCATTTCAACTCTATTTGAATTCTATACTCAAGTACCATTTGAACTTCTATATTCAAAATTTCTATATTTAAACCTCTTATTCAAATTCCGTTTGAATTCTTTTATCCAAATTCTATATTCAGATTTCATATGAACTTTCTTTATTCAAATCTATTTGAATTCCCTTGAATTCAAATTCTATTTCAATTCCTTTGAATTCAAATCCCATATTTAAATTCTTTTTTTTTTTTTTTGAATTTCTATAGTCAAATTCTCTTTCAATTATATTTGAATTCAAATTTCATTGCAATTCTATTTTTTTGAAATTCTATTTTCAAAGTCTATTTCAAATTCTCTTTTGAAATTCTATTTTGAAAATCTATTTCAAATTCTATTTGGAAATTCTATTTCAAATTCTCTATATTCAAACTCCGTTTGAAAGTTCTATATTCAAATTTTATATTTAAAATTTCTTTCTTCAAATTCCATTTCACTTTTCTATATTCAAATTCTATGTTTGAATTCCCTTCATATTTTCTCTATTCCATATTTGAATTCCCATTGAATTTCTATATTTCAAATCTATTTGCATTTCAAATATTCGATTCCATTTGAATTTTCATATTCAAATCTCTATTTGATTTTTCTTTATTTGAATTCCTATGGATTCAAACTCTATTTTAATTTCTTTGAATTTAAATTCTATATTTCATTCTAATTTCGTCTATTCAAATCCTATTTGAACTTCTATTTGAATTTCTAATATTCAATCTCCTTTTTCTTTTATTTAAAATTCAAATATTTAAACTCCTTTTCTAATTCTACTATTCAAATGTTATACTCAAATTTCATTTGAGTCATATATTTAAAAATTTCATTTCAAATCCTATTTTGAAATTTCATTTCAAATCCCAATTTCACACTTGTATTTCTATTTTTGAATTATCAAATGATAATTCTTTTCACTTCATTTATAACTTCATTATAAAAGATATTTATAAACTTCGTTTATAAAGAAACTACTTGTTTTATTTTTCAAAAACAAGTTTATATTTTTATTTCCATTTAAAATTCAAATTCTATTTAAAAATAGAATTTTTCCTTTTTAAATCTCAAATATCCTTCCATGATATTTTTAAATATCATTACTTAAGCCCAGTGATATTTAAACACACAAAGCAACCAATTATTTATTTTTCTAACACATCATATATAACAATATATATGCAAACAAATAAACAAACAGATAATATATTTTTGAGGAATCCAGTTGGATTCCTCCAACCTGTTTTCCTGCATCCACAGATGTTAGCACATAAATAATACCCATTCTGCTTCGTGGCAGAATATCGCGGTATAGAAGGTCATCCACTAATCATAGCATGGGGCGTATAGGGTAATCATCCGCTATGAAACTGCGGGCATCCGCTAATGAGACTGCGGGAATCCAACCAATCAATCAACCCAATATATATATAATAGCCTAAATAACTAATATATATAAAACAAGCAGAAAAATCCAAACAAGCAACAAAAATTATTTTTACGAAGTAAAAATAATTATAAATAAAAGGTGAGTGAGATTTACTCACCGTGAGATTCCTTTAATCCGATCTATTCTGATTTCCATTTCAAATTCCATTTCGCGGCCTACACCGATATGATTCAACGCAACCGGTTTTCCACTCGAATCTGATATCATGTATATGTTAAATGAAATATTCCTTAGTTAGTAAAATTTTATGCATTTGGATTAAATTAATTTAATCCTAACTGACATACTAATTTAATTCTAACTAGTATGCTGATTTAATTCTAATCCATATATTAATTAAATTCTAATCCATATATTAATTAAATTCTAACCTTTTCTAAATAAAATTCTAACCTTTTCTAAATAAAATTCTAACCTCATTATTCACTTCATAAACATTTAACCATATATGTATATTTTTCATTTACTTAAAATAAATAAATAACAAGTTTTAAATTACCTTAATTGCTTCAGTTAGCTTAAGCTAATCAGGCTCTAACCACACTCTGAAATTTCGACTTCAGGTTTCAGAAAATAGATCAAAACTGTTTCATCCATTTTCCGGCATTTTACCGAACAACTGCACCGCACTCCCTCTTTTCTTCTTATAGTTCTAATGATCACCGTTCAGTTTTGAAATCTGAAACTCTACCTCACCATCGAGCAGAAGAACTGAGCCCTAACTTCTCCTAATCGCAACCTTAGGTTGCTGCTCCAACCCCCAGTGCTACCAAGATGATGCTGCGCACCCATCAGTCTGCTGTCACCCCCAATTCCGTGAGCGCATCCTCTAACATCACCCACCAGAACCCATCATCAATCAGATTGAACTCCACCCCTCCAGTACACATCGAACAGCCTCACAACCCCATCGCAACCTCACGGAACCCCCAAATCGGTTACCAATGCCCAGTAGAAGCTCCTCCTTACCTCGAAGACTAGCATCGTACTGACCCCAAGCACCTGTCGCGACCTTATTCCGTTTGACAAGACCGAAGTCGAACACCCAAATCGCGAGCTTCAACTGACACGTGACGAGATCGATGACCCCTTTTCGCGATAGGCTTCCCTGATTCGAACGTGACTTCGCAACCCCCTAGACTCCACCAAGGTTCGAGCGAATTCGATTTGAGGAATTTATAGGAAAGGCGTAGCCTGGAGGAGCATTGGCTGTGAGGAAAAGGATTGCCCCTTTATTTTCTTTGAAAGCTTTCGTTTTAACAGAGAAGGTGATTTCGATTTTGGAATGAGAAAGGGTTGGTTCGAATTCTGGTACAAAGGAGTTCGGCCATTAAATTTGAGGCTTTTGTTTTGTTTCCCTGTCTGTGAAGAATGAAATGGAGAAGAGAAGGTGAACGCGATTTTATAGACGATAATACTTGGAGCTGAAGGAGTTTACAGTGCGTGGAGTACATTCAATTTAATACGATGTGATATAAAGAGATTTTAGTTTATCTAAACCGATATCGATTTGATTTTGATCCTATCCAAAAATCAGATATTTTGGGTTCATTAATTTAAACCATGAACCGCTATTTTAACGTACCGACCATCGTCCCAATGTTACAACGTTATTTTGAACTCTGTGATCTGATATTGAAATTTAAATTCGAATGTAAATATAAACGGCCATATTAAATTGATAATTCAATATAAAATATCATTTATATTATCAACTAAATATTTAAAACAATATTAAATATTTAAAATAAATTATTCTAAAATCTGGGTCGTTACAATTATATATGTTGTTTGTTTGTTTGATATTGTTGATATTTGAACTGATTGAACCCCATATGGTTGAAAAACCTGTTTGAGTGTGATGGTTGAATAAATATGCACCGTGTTGTGTTTAAAATCAACCGATAGTGTTGATTTGGTAATTGGCAGTGAATGGCCTAAAATGTGTTGTCTTATATGTCATTCTACCGTTCGGTGAATCGACGCAGTTAAAGTTATAAACTATTTTATAATTAAATTGAGCCTTTTTAAGTTATTTTATGTGAATAATTAAAGTGGAAATTGAATTGAGTTATAAAAGAAATTATTGAATTTGGTTAGGGGTGATAACATTGATTATTATTTAATGAGCTTTTAAAATGATAATAATCCTATTTTTGGTTAATATCAAAGTTAACCATTCCTAATGAAACTAATGATAAAGTTAATTATTATTAAAATGATGGCTTTTAATTGGGATCCATTTGAAAAGTGATTAAGGGGCAATATGGTTTGACCAAAAGAGCGATAAGAGGTTTAAAAGGGGTTTTCCAAACCAAATGATAACTTTAAAGGTTAAAGAGTTGAATTGAGCGAAACGTTGTGATTGAAGTAAGGAAAAATATATACGATTGGTTTGGGTTAGATATTGGTAAAAAGGGATCTTTGGATTAAAAATCCAAGTTTAAAGAATCTTGTTGTGAAGAAGGGGATAAGTGCGTTTTAGTTATGGGATCCTAGATAAGGTTAAGTAAGAATGCTCGAATGGATGTAAAAGAGCTATATTGACATGGGATTTGTATATTAAGTACAAAAGGACATAAATGAAATTATGCTTAGGACCAAAGTTGGGTGAACTTTGACTTAACCAAACGAATTAGGAAAAAAGGTTATTTTTGAAAAAGGGATTTCAAATGTAAGGAATGGTTTTGTAAAACCAGGTTTGAAATCAAAATGGTAAATAAGATTTGGGGAAATGTTTAAGTGACAAACTAATATTATTCTAAGGTAAGAACGTCGTCGATCAACGTATGAGAGGTAAATAAAATACCCAACTTGAACGGCTTCGCGATTATCGAGGAATGGTATTGGTTTGGGATAAGTGAAGATGTTGAATTTGATTTTATCCTATACGAGGAACTTTGAACATGAGTACGAGGTTTTGAATACAAATGTTAGTTACAAGATTAATTAGAATATTGTTTTCAAATTATATTGAATATTTGTTTATTCAGTTAGAGTTGATCGAATACAGTATTTGAGGTAGAGTTAGTCAAACATAGTTTTCAGGAAGAGTTGCCATTGCGTACGACTGCTAGCGTAATTCGCAGGGCTGTAGATAGCCTACGGCGGTCGGATGTTTCCTGAGGGAATCAGGCGTAACCATTGTGATTGCTGCGATCTAAAGTCAAGCGAATGGAGTTAAGTCGAGTATTAGTTAATCGATAGGAGTGATCAAGTCGAGTTAGACAAGTTAGAGTTAAGTCGAATATTAGAGTTGATTAACGATTTTGCTAAATATATTTTAAAGAGGCCAATCATGTCAAGTACTAAATCAGTGAAATCAATTTATTGAACACATTGTTCTTTGATAGTTAAATCACTGACTATCAAAACTTGACCAATACGATTGTTGGTATGGAAAGACCGGGATCGAATTTATATTCGAAAACCATTCCGACCAATAAATACGTGAAGACGTCATTTGAAGACGGAGCAAGTGAAAACCGTGGATCTTCATAAGCAGAAGGAATACTGGTCGAATCCCTCTGGCTTGCAACCAAAGTTATTTGGTTTGTGATTCTGTTGTGGTTGAAATCCACGGATTGCAAGGACTACTCGCTACTGATCCTGGGGGTGATTCCTATAAGGATGCAGTTGGAGAGTACCTTCGGTTCATCCTGTTCCTGGATGACTTGTATGGACGAATGTCTGACAGAGTATTTCCAAAGGGTCACGTATGTTGATTTCTTCAAACGTATCACAGTTGGGTCGCTCCCGACCGGGTTATTTTTGTAGACGTCAATTAGTGATATCCAGAGAGGATCTGACGATGTGGCATTCCAAGTGTATGGTGGCCAGATGTTCGAAATGAAATTCTAGCCTCAAGCCTCATCAACCAGGAAATGACAGAAATCGGGCAGGCTGCATGGCTATGTGGGTCGCTCCCACTAGGATGTATGATCACCTATCTAGAGAAATTCCTTTTGCTTCTTAAATCTATCGATGTTGTCCCTTTTCGGGCTGGCGGTTGCTGATCCCAACCGTCAGTGATATACATTCGATACACTCAAGCGAAATGAGTGGTCGGTCATGTGGGCCGGGTTGAAAGACGTTCTTGTTGAACCCAGTGTATTCGCCTCTAGAGATACATGTGCGGAAGGTGGTCCCATACCTTGTCATAGTTGGAATCCAATATCCAATAAGTGCCCGCGGTTTTGGGTTGTATACTATATATGGGGAGCATGAGATGCAAGCGTTCCTCTAGATTGTTATTTACTTGTATTTGAACACTATGATAATATCATATCAAAGTATGATTTCAAAAATGTTTTGGGTTATAGTAAGGTAAAAACCGTCCGTGTTTATGTGTGGACTGGTCTTACTATTATCCTTTGATTTCAGAAAGGATTTTCAAAGTTAAACAAGTTGTGTGTGTGCTGTGAATTTATCACTGATAGTATTCCAGACTGACCCGGTGTATTTTGTTTTAAATCAAATGTGCTCGGGTCAGACCGAGTATGTTCTAGGTTAGGTTCGCTTGGAGTTTCTGGAGCTAGAAGCAGGAGGCTTCACCGCTAGTTATAAAGTTATTTTCCGCAGTGATTGACGAATGTGGTACTCTGATGATTGGTATGTATATACAATTCTTTTGTATAAAGAGATTTGATATTATATTTTATTCGTTCCGCTGTGAGATTCTGATGTGGTGTTCTTCTTCTTTCTTCTATTCTAATACTTCTTTCTTTCTATTCTCACCCTCTAAACTCTTTCTCATGACAAACTGGGTGTTCGATACTTGGGTTTTTGGCAAGCGATACGGGTTTATGTATTGTTGTCGAAGGCTCGAGCGTCGAGCTTTTCCCCCGGGTCGTTACATTACCCTTACCCTTAGATTAAAATAATTGAAATATCGCTTAACTGTTTCAATTGAATGGTTATTTTCAAAACAATAACCGGTAGGTTAAATTCAAGCTTCTACATTTATAAAACTCATTAGAATGTTTAAATTGCTGTACATAATATTATATAATTATTTTTGTAAAAACCATTTATAAATATCAACTTTCTTTAAATCTTCAATTTTAGATAAAATAAACTTTAAAACTTTACTTTAGTTATAAAAATAAATTTTATAACTTAAAATATATTGGTTCGCCTAACGGTGAATTAACGTCTCAAAACAGGGTTTTGAATCATTTGCTGCCAATAACTTAATCAATACCGTTTATTGATTAAAACATAACAATCGTTGATTATATGTTCAACGATTAACATCCATTAAACTATCAACATCCAAATAGGTTGTATAATCGTTTTGCGATAAATAATTCATATGTGAAAGATATGAACAATCAATGACATACTATTTATTTGAGAAATCCAGTCGGATCCCTCCAACCTGTTCTTCCCTGCATCACATATCATATTATAATTTATAACAACATATGAAATAATAATTTAAGCTAAAACATACAATACGACATAAATGTAATGTCAGCAATCATTGAACAAATCAATAAGCATCCAAAGGCATCCAAACATCCAATTATATATTATTATTGGTGAATTATAATTATATGAATTTAAAACATCACGACAATCCAGAAAAGTGTGAGAATTAACTCACCACTTATTTTGATGGTTGATTGTCGCATCGTTTCATATATTTCTAAACAAGCATCTAAAAATATGTGAAATTCTAGTAGTTTCTGAATCACTCCATTCCAGCTCGTACGCGTAGTGCTCGTCACCACGATTCCAACGAATCTTGTTTCGCGTAATTCTGATACCGTATGGAAAAGATACACCTAAATTAAGTTTATATGTTAATTGATTCTCTAATTAAACTAATTACAGATTAAGTAACAATTAAGAAATAATTACCTTAACTTAACAAATTTTCCACGTCATTAGGTGGATAATGCGTTTTCTCATTCCCAGTAATCACGAGTCCTATCTTCATCTTCCTCCAGGCCATCGCGTGAAATCCATACCTTTCTTATATTGCCGACGATGCCTGGAGCCACCAGGGATGACTTTGAACTCCGTGCCAGAATCGCCACTCCACGGCGAACCACCACGCCAAGCCTCGTGACCCCATGCCTCTCCGTTCACCTAAAATCTAGAGAAGAACGTGAAATGCCTTAACGACAATTTCTCCGATATCCGACCTCGTCAGACCCCGCCACCACCTGGAATCGAGGCGGCTCCCCTCACTCTCAACTTCACCTTCAGGCAACTCTACCCAGTTCGCCACCGTTGATGCGCAATCGGGAAAGATCCGATCAAACTGCCAAAAACTATGCGACTCTGAACAACTTGCTATAACTTCCTCCTCCGATAGTTTCAGACAAATTGACCAGCAGCAAAGATGTCGACCATCCTTCCCTCTTCATCTCTTCTTCAAACCCCAAGTCCTAATTCTTCACCAATCTCGTCCAAAATGGCAAAATCTGAAACTTAACATCCCCGTTTAACTGCTCTCACGACCACCAAACATCACCGAACGTCACCAAATTTTAACTGGGAGTAGACATCACCAGGATCTCCAACTTTCCTATTGGGGACAAGTTCTGATTCTCAACCAATTGGGTGGAATAAATTATTTAGTGTATGTGGACTTATTTGCAAAACTGAGTATGGATGAATGGGTTTGGGGTTGTGAGGCTGAAGTGAACGTGTATATAGAGATAATTTAAATGTTATTTTATTACGATGTGACTAGCGATACTTTTTCCCTTGCCTATCGCCATTTCTGAACGTTGTTTATTTGTTAATGTGCTCACATACAAACTCCATTCGTAATGAAAATGGACGTCATGGTATAATTTGACGTTACAATCCTAATGAAAATTGTTACGTCGAATTCCGAGTCCGTTTGCTTAAACGGCGCTCGTTCACGTCCAAACGACCGATTTATTTGTATTTTAATTTGCTGCACTCACAGAATAACTCCAATTGGCGCGAAACTTGTAATCTAGCAATAATTAGTCATTACGGTCATAATAAAATTTGTTTCGCTGAAAACAGAGGTCGTTTGAATAAAAGCCCTTTTTAAATGTCCAATTTAAATTAAAATAAATTAATTTAAAAATACCTCAATGTAATAATAATAAAATATTACATTTAGCCATACTCGATCAGAATTTTATGTACTTTCAATATAAAATATTTCGGGCTGGGTTCCAAGGTAAGACGATATTAAAAATATTTTTAAACCCCTTTTATTTTATATAATTAAACGTTATAATTTATTAACGAATTACATAGCGACTATTTGAAAATTCGATTTGGACGTAAAACAAAATCTACAAAATGAAAGCTCGATTTTTCCATTAGAAAAATATGGTTAATTAGATCCTAACGTTTCTTGTTTCAAAGAAATCCGACTTATATTGGATCCTATACGTTCAATTAAAGTTCAAAACGTAATATTACGAACTACCGCGCCACTGCAGCTCGTTTTAAAATAAAATTAT
This sequence comes from Allium sativum, assembly GCA_030737875.1. Lineage (NCBI taxonomy): Eukaryota > Viridiplantae > Streptophyta > Magnoliopsida > Asparagales > Amaryllidaceae > Allium > Allium sativum. The sequence goes on along the minus strand of CM060926.1, from coordinate 201,173,704 downwards.
AAATTAAACATTTAAACGTCGTTTAATAAACGAAATCGTTAATAGATTTCAAAACTAAACAACATTAAATTCTTTTAAACTGCCCGTTCACGTTATATTACAAATTCAACCAACTCCGACCATTCTGGAATTTAAATTATTATTTTATTATTTATATTAATAAAATGTTCCAAATTATAAAATTCAAGCTAATAAAATTTTAAAACAACATTTAAAACCATTTAAAAATATTTAATCAAACGGATACAAATCTGGACCGTTACATTTGGCGATGTTTTGGAGGAGCGGTGATGTTTTTTTTGAGTAACACGTGGAACCTTAAGATCACAGCATACATTGACGCTCACTTAAGTAAACCCCGCGCCGTGTGTCTCCCTCGCTTGTATAGTCGTCGCACACGGATGCGTAACGTCCTAGCCCCCAAAGTGCAATAATTAGTCATTAGTCCAAACGACCGATTTATTTGTATTTTAATTTGCTGCACTCACAAAATAACTCCAATTGGCGCGAAACTTGTAATCGAGCAAAAATTAGTCATTACGGTCATAATAAATTTTGTTTCGCTGAAAACAGAGGTCGTTTGAATAAAAGCCCTTTTTAAATGTCCAATTTAAATTAAAATAAATTAATTTAAAAATACCTCAATGTAATAGTAATAAAATATTACATTTGGCCATACTCGATCAGAATTTCATGTACTTTCAATATAAAATATTCCGGGCTAGGTTCCAAGCTAAGACGATATTAAAAATATTTTTAAACCCCTTTTATTTTATATAATTAAACGTTATAATTTATTAACGAATTCCATAGCGACTATTTGAAAATTTGATTTGGACGTAAAACAAAATCTACAAAATGAAAGCTCGGTTTTTCCATTAGAAAAATATGGTTAATTAGATCCTAACGTTACCTGTTTCAAAGAAATCCAACTTATATTGGATCCTGTACGTTCAATTAAAGTTCAAAACGTAATATTACGAACTACCACGCCGCTGCAGCTCGTTTTATAATAAAATTATAAATTAAACGTTTAAACGTCGTTTAATAAACGAAATCGTTAATATATTTCAAAACTAAACAACATTAAATTCTTTTAAATTGCCCGTTCACGTTATATTACAAATTCAACCAACTTCGACCATTCTGGAATTTAAATTATTATTTTATTATTTATATTAATAAAATGTTCCAAATTATAAAATTCAAGCTAATAAAATTTTAAAACAACATTTAAAACCATTTAAAAATATTTAATCAAACGGATAAAAATCTGGACCGTTACATTTGGCGATGTTTTGGAGGAGCGGTGATGTTTTTTTTTGAGTAACACGTGGAACCTTAAGATCACAACATACATTGACGCTCACTTAAGTAAACCCCGCGCCGTGTGTCTACCCCGCTTGTATAGTCGCCGCACACGGATGCGTAACGTCCTAGCCCCCAAAGTGGTTCACAGCGGGATTCGAACCTGCCCGCACACAGTACTTAGATCCCCATCTCCCTCTCCTGAACCACCCGAGCTACGAACGGCGGGTGAGCGGCGATGTTTTGGTTGGCGCGATCCCTTCTCGACCCATTCTCGTGGCTCCGTGGCGACACTTCCATCTTTATCTTCGCGCGATATGTTGAGTTGAGCGCGCCTTGCGTACTTTTGGAAACCGAACCAAAAGATCGGTTAACATTTGCTCCACAAAGTACGTCTTGTCTTGACAAGATGTGCGTTGCGTTGTGGATGAGTAGTTGAGTTGTCGATTTTCCTGCAGTCTAAAAAGAATAAACGTTAGTGGTTGATATATTTTACCTTTCGGTTGTAACCGAGTCGTCGCTTGTTTTACGTTAAGGTTATATCGTTTGGGAAACGAGCGCTCATGAGGCTCATACTTGGATAGTTGTCGACGCACGCGAACATACGCGCAGGTATGAACCATTCTCGCAGAACAAAAAATATATTATTATTTTTTATCGAGTCGAATTTTCATACCCATGGGGTACGAAATTTCGAACCCCAAGGAGGTACGAGATTTTGTACCCCGAAGGGATACGAAAGGACGCCCCTTTTACTTATAAATAGGCCTTCCCCCCATCACTCTCCCCTTTCTTCCTTATTGATCTTAGCCGCCATTGAATTTCGAGAGCCTCTTCCTTTCGAGCTTTGTCGTGAGTCAAGGGTTCCAGGCCATCCTCGATCTCGTTCGCACGTGTTTGGAGCGAGAGAGGGGGCGGGAGGGGGGGGTTGGGGAGAGCGAAGGTGGAAGAGAAGATAGAAAAGGATAGGGTGGAGCCAAAAGCTCTCGAACCCATGGGATTCGAATTTTCTACTAATCCCTTCTTTGTTTTTTTCTTAATATCCATATTTGAGTCAACTACGTAAACCGATAACATAACTAAAAATTTAGCGAAGATATTTTCTTTTTCAAGCCCAACGTATAAGATATATAACATAAAATCATACATCATAATTTAAAAAAAAAAATTGAAAATCTGTTATTTAACTTAAATCATCGGACGATGCATAATAAGCTTTTACTTTTTATCATTAATAGTGAAAATGTTACATTTTAAAAAATAACGCGTGCAACGCATGAGTTACACACTATACACAATAGATTACAAAATAATAGTTTACATATCCAAATCTCAAATTAAGCTTAAGAAAAAAAAGAATCAATTTGGGAATCAACAGCAGCAATCAAGGATGGATTTACAATAAAGTTTGCACAAAATATATAGCGAGCGAAATATATATAAATCAACAATTATCTTACCAAGATATTGTAAAACGAAGATAGAAGCAGTGGCGGATTTAGGGGATCTAGTAGGATCACTGGACCCCACTAGACTTTTTATATTTTATTTTTTACTAATGATTTTAGTGGATTACATCTATCTCTTTACTGCTAAAAAGAAAAAAGTCACTTTTTTACATTATAATCAAGTTTCCCACCAAATGTCATCCATATGTCTGTCGGATGTGGATATTTACATCAATAAAGAGATGATATATGTGCTGCCTTTTCTCTTTTTATCTCTCTCCCATTTCCCTTTTTTGGCCCCCACTAGCAAGTAAATCAATCCTTTTTCTTAGCAATAGATGAAAGAAATTAATGACTGCATTTATTTTATTTCCATCTAATGCAAATGAAATCAATAATTTATGCATTTCTACATTAAAAATATTTACTTTCTGTTTTGCATATTTGTTTCCACCTATTTACGATTTGATATCACCAAAATTTAACATAACTATACAGATGACGTCTTTGCCCATACCATTAACATAACTATACCGATGACGTCTTTGCCCATACCATGTTCTGTAAGGAACAAAGAAAACATAACATTAACCTAGCAAGCAAACATAACATTACATTTCCGGAGCCATCAAAAGACTGTCTATTTGTTCTAACTAAAGAAAAGCATAAAATGAACATCACAACACAGAAAGTATTTTTGTGCGGCTTGGTTATGGCTGTCAAATTAAACCAAATGTTCAAAGCCAACGTCTTGCCAGAAACATAGCGAACCCTGTCAAAGCACAGCCACATACTAGATTCAAGTTTAGCCTCACTTGAAAATATTCCTGTCTATTTGTTCTAACATTACATTAACCAAGAAAACATAACATTAACCAAGAAAGCAAACAAACATAACATTACATTTCCGGAGCCATCAAAAGACTGTCTATTTGTTCTAACTAAAGAAAAGCATAAAATGAACATCACAACACAGAAAGTATTTTTTTGCGGCTTGGTTATGGCTGTCAAATTAAACCAAATGTTCAAAGCCAACGTCTTGCCAGAAACATAGCGAACCCTGTCAAAGCACAACCACATACTAGATTCAAGTTTAGCCTCACTTGAAAATATTCTTGTACAAAACATAAAGGAATCTTCATTAGCAGCAAATAAACACAATTATAAAATTTTACATGGTTTCACCATAGATTCTCATTACTCACTAATTTAATCATTTCGCTTAAGGTCTCGTAAGCTTTATTAGAACATTCTTTTGCGCTCTCCTTTTTTATCCGATCTCCAGCCTGTCTGCAATTTTGTATATACATAACAAAAATCAATATCTTAGCATATAAAAGGGCTCATTTACAGGAAACTTGCATAAATAACCTATAATATTGCCGAATACAAGCATTCATTTCTTTATCACCAAATTGATGTCGATATTTTTCTTAAGATAATCCGATAAATTTCAATACACATTTAAATAAAACACATGACTGATTGACCAAATTAGACAAATTCATAAAATAAATCCTATGATAAACCGCTTTCAGCTTTTAGCCAGTTTGAATTAAAACAATAATAGATCAAACTAAAATTTTAGATGCTTCGACTTAATTTTAAACAACCTCCTACAAAAAAGCACAAAAATACAAAGCAGAAATGAGAACATAGACCGTAAACCTACTAATTTTATCAACTAATCCAATAGTCTTTGCACTATCTAGTTTGCTAAAAGAATGAGCCGCTCCACTAAAACAAAACTTAATATAAGCAGTGTCCCCATGATTATATATGTGTTTTTACACCAAGACATAGTACTTAGTAAACTGGTGAACACCAAACATTTCGAAGTTCAAATATACCAAGTAAAGGCACAAATATTCACGCCAATTAATCACAAACATAAAAATTAGTAACTCAACCACAAAACATTTGACTTAATACCAGGTTAATTAATTTGCATAATATGAATAGAGAGAAAAATTAAGGCCCCACAGATTAAGTCTACCATTATGTTTCAACTTTCCAAGCATAACATTTTGTACTCCTTTTCTAAGCATCCTAACATCCTTCAACATATAAACTACCCAGTGATATAAGAATGTCAATTATGGGTAGCATTTATGTTTGTTTATATCAGAATTCCATGAAGTAGTGAAAAACTAAGAGAATGAAATTCAAAAAGAAAAGGAAAAGGAGTCACCTAAACTTGTGTCCAAGTTTTCCATCCTCCTTTTCAAAGTCCCTGCCAAGATATAATCCGGAATATTATACATTATAATAAGAAAAAAAGGATCTCTCATTAGCAAATTTAACACGGAGTAAAATCGTCAAAACGTTCGGATACTGGATTTCAGGACATCTTATGTCGTTTGCTGCGCGAATTTCACCTAGCAATTCAACAGGCTTTTTCTCAACGCTCTCATTGCATAGAACCTATATTCATATAAAAATGTGGACAATAATGCATGATTAATTACAACCCCTCAATCACCCAAACACAAAATAAAGTCAAATGGGACTTGCTTCAACCACGTTCAAAAAATCCACAATGACAAACAAACAAGAAATTTCTACCACAGTACATGTGTATATTAGGATTTGGTTATAGTTTTTCTACGAATTTCGTCAAACTACTTGTTGTGAATGATTTCGATTCAAGACAACTCAAATCAAACCTCCAAACAATCATAGTAAATGTGCAAAAAAACACAACATTCAGCGCTCAGCAATCAGTATTCCGCATTCAGCGTCCAGCTTTCAGCGTTTTTAACAAACGAAGCCTAAAATTGTTCTGAATTATTTTATCTGAATAGATGTTTTATTCAGAATTAAAAAAACAGTATGAAAGTGCTTACACTTATTTACTGAATAAGCATTTCAGATCTGAACGCTTATTCACAAACGGTACCTTAGAAAGTTTGATTTATAAATCAGAACTTGCATTTAGAACTTCTAATGAAAACAAGCACAGACTTAATCTGTCTCTGAAAAAGCAGAAAAAGAAATTAGTGAGTAAAAAAAAAACCAGACCTCGCCATTTTCATTTATAAAACCTTCAGTGCTAGTCGCCTTAGCTTGCTCAGTAGGAATACCTTGCGCAGCCGGCTTGCTAATCGTTATCGAACACGAATCACACTGATTATTTGATTTCCAATCGAGCATCAACACAACCGAGAATGTTACACACAAAAAAGGGCGATTTCTTACGGAAGCAGTGTTTGGAAGAGAAGTTCTCTTCCCGTTGCAAATGGAAATAGGAACTTCTCTGATGTTATAATTTCGATTTCTTATTAGAGAAGTGGATATTGACTGTAACAAAAGGGATTCGCTGAATAAGCATTTCGGATCTGAACATCAATTCACAAACGGTACCTTAGAAAGTTGGATTTATAAATCAGAACTTGCATTCAGAACTTCTAATTAAAACAAGCACAGACTTAATCTGTCTTTGAAAAAGCAGAAAAAGAAATTAGCGAGTATAAAAAACCAGACCTTGCCGTTTTCATTTAGACCTCCTTCAGTGCTAATCGCCTTATCTTGCTCAGTATGAATACCTTGCGCATCCAGCTTGCTAATCTATATTGAACACAAATCATACACTGATTATTTGATTTCCAATCAATTTAAAAAAAAAAGGCAATTTCTTACGGAAGCAGTGGTATGAAGAGAAGTTCTCTTCCCGTTGCAAATCGAAAGAGCTCTGGTGTTATGATTTCGATTTCTTATTAGAGAAGAGGATATCGACTGTAACAAAAGGAATCCGCCTCTTTTACTCGCCATAGCTAATTTGTGGGAGATTGAAGAAATAAAATTAGCGAATTTCTTAATGAAGGGGAAACCGCAGGGACGAACCGACCTTAAATTAGCGAATTTCTCGATGAAGGGGAAACCGCTGGGATTAAGTGCATCAACAACAAGACGGATGTACAAATCTAAATTTCTAAACTCCGAAAAATCAAAACAACGAAGTATCCAACAGTTTGAAAACCACGCGTTTGTTAGACAAACGCATAAATCCACGCGCTTGTTAAACAAACGCCTGGTTTCTTCCAATTTTATATATTATATGGGTTTAATATTTCAAAACGATAGAGAGTTGAAAAAATGGCGACTTCAAGCTCTTCTAAATTCCCAAATTCCAGAAACAAATTTGCCATCTGTCTAGATTCAGATCATCGATCCGCCGTGCCTCCAGATCTACAATCATCAGGGCGACATGCAGAACATGGAAGATTCAATCTCCAAGGTAAGCCATTTTCTTCAGATCTTAAATCAGAAATTGACTTTCCGGATCTAGTTTCTAATGATCAAAGTAACACAAATCCGGTTAGATTGAATTAGTCGAAAGCATGGATTGACATTGTAAGGGAGAATCATTTCCATCAATCTGCTATTCAACTTAAGTTTTATGAACCTGCTATTACGGAGAACATTAGAGTTGCCATTATTAATGAGGATTTAACCAACGTAGCAAGAGAAAAATGGATTAACTCTATTGTTTTTTATGTATTTGGTAACAAGCCATATTACCATTTTCTTAAGAGTCATATAGATCGGAATTGGGGTTTGCAAAGTAAATTCCAGTTATTTTCAAGAGAAAATGGATTTTACATCCTTAAGTGTGAAAATGAAGAGGAATGTGATAGGATTCTAGCTGTTGGACCCTATTATTACAATAAAAGATTAATTATCATGAAGAAATGGGTTCCTGATTTGAAACTGAGTAAAGAATTCTTGCATGCATTACCGATTTGGATTCATCTTCCTAACTTAGATTTAGATTTCTGGACTGTTAAAGGAATTAGTAGAATTACATCTTTAATTGGTCAGCCTTTGAAGTTAGATAACTCAACAGAAAATGTAGCTAGAATATCATATGCCAGAGTCTTGGTTGAAGTGAATGTAGATTTTCAATTTCCTGAGTTCATTCCTATTCAAAACTATAAAGGTGAAATTGTATGGCAAAGAGTAATTTATGAATAGATTCCTACTATTTGTTCTGTTTGCAAAGTTTTTGGTCATACAAAGGATGTGTGCAAGTCTCTTAAGGTATGGTCTCCTATGACTAATAGTAAAGTTCTCTCTGAAATAGATATAGATGAAGTAGTACAATATCAAAACAAAAATATAACCGTATGTCCGGAAAAAAGTGGTCTGTTGGTTAATAATTCTTCTTCCATGACAAGCTGTGTTGATAAGGTTGCTACTCATATTAATGAGGCATAAAATCAGTTAAGTGTTGGTAGTTCTCAGCTGGTAACGGAAGCCTATAATCCCATGAAGCAATTAAAAGAGAACAACAAAGAGTTGGACAACTCTAATATGGTGACTGAGGTAAGTAAAGAAGAGATAGAAGAAAAGAAATTTTCTGAAGAAATGATTGTGCCTTCTAAAAGTAAAATAGAACATTATTCAAAAGCAAACTTGAAAATGGTTCATAATAATGAAGTTAGAAAAGGTTTTAATCTAGCAGCTGAAATCCTAAATGGAGAAGATGATGAAAGCAGAGATGTACATATGGAGGAGTCAGATGATTCGTTTAGCTCTTACAGTTCAACTAACAGTTTTAAAAAGAGAAGATTAAAATTTAAACATAGCTTTCACAAAAATGATAACAAGCTTATCACGGATGAACCTTTATTTGAGGATAATCCGGGGTGGATAAAGCTTAGGAATCAATTACAAACCCGTTCAAGAACAAGGAAAGGTAAAGGAGGAGGATGTTCAAGTGGTAGCAATAATGGTGGTGTGACTTAAATAGTGTGAACTTCCTTTATTGTTCTGTCATGTTACTTGGAGCCTTTGTTCTTTAGTGTTAGATACATATATGATTTGAACAAGTTTTTTCTGTACATGTTTTCCTGCTGCTGATCGTATATGGAGGTATTCCCTTTGCGTCTTGGTGGAGCTTGTTAAGTCATAGTTTGTTTTTGGTGCTTCGATAGTCAGCGTGGTGGTTCTGCTGGTTTGTTATTTGGCTCGTGGATCTATATTTGGTCTTTCTTGGAGTTTTGTGGGAGTTAGCATCTTGTCTTCAATGGATCTTCAGTGGGTCATCAGTGTTTCTAGTGTTCTAGTTTGTGGTTCTATGTTGTATTTGTGTGCCTGTTTTGTAAGTTGTTCGAGCTGGATTATGTTTCTTGTTCAGTATTTGTTTTGTATGGGTAATTTTGGTGCCAGCTCGAACTCCTACTTGTAACTCTTTGCATGTAATAAAGTACCCTTATCTTCAAAAAAAAATTTATTTCAAAATATGTTTAACAAACTATTATTAACTAAAGAATATGTATATGTTTAAAAATATGTTTATATACTGCTTCATGTTTGTAATGTATTATATGTAATTATTTTGACCATTCAACAAGCACTAAGAAAAACTAAGCATCAAATAACTGAATGATTCAACAAGCACTGAACAAAGCTAGAAACGAGGTTGCTTACAAGAGATCGCAGCATAGAAATAAGTACTAAAACTTAATGCAACATATACTAACATAGAAATAGATAATATAACTATGGATAATAAAACTTCGTTCATGTTTTTGTTGGGATTTTAAGTCACCTAATCATTACGGTTAAGCCGCAAATTTGCGGTAACGTTTTGGAGACGTCTAATCTCGTGTTCGAGTTCGTTTGCATATATAATTCCCCTTGGGCACAGAGGTGCGTCTGTCCAATCTGCGTAATTGCATTCATTCAGATAGGATGGACATTACTGAATGCGACGGCCAATATTGTTTCCATCTGCACGAACCACAACTTCAACTGGATAACTGCAATAGCAACTAATTTGATAAGAATCACCTTCATATTCATTAGGAATTGGAACATGTGGTACTCCTCATGCCATGGAAGAACGACAGACTGTTCATGCGTGTGTTGAACGTTTGGTACTTGGGATTGATGTGGAGGTTGGACGGTCCGTTGTTCGGACGGTGGTTCAACCCGAGGTCTCAGTTGGTTTAGAAACTCGAGTTCATCTGCAAGCTCCTGAAGTCGCATCTGTTCATACGCCTGTTCATCAGAGTCTGGAGATAATGGCTAGCATAGTTGTGGTAAAGCACAGAGTAGTTGAAAACAAAAATGAGTTGGAGTGAGGTAAGTTGTGAGTAATTCGACAAAGATATATAGCTGCGTAGGGTACTAGTGAATAAAGGGTAAAACAAACAATGATCTGAACTAGCATACCGAGTAGTCATATCAGCTTTAAACCTGTTACCGTTGCACACTATTCGAGATTCACTTTCAATTTGCTCTTTTACCATGTGCACTGCTTTTACCTTGCACTGACTAGTCTTATCAAGAAAGAGCAATACATCCTTAGTTTATGGGGTAGTCACGTGTAAAGTTAAATGGGATTGATCTGATCATTTAAATACTAGATGATGGATTGCTCTTCTTTCATAAATAACTCCGTAGGTTAAATGGGAGATTGGTATATAAGTGATGAACAAATGGAGCAAATGTTCGATGAGTGGGAACAAACCAAAGATCACCAAAATGAGGTAGTATTCATGCCAGAAGCTCAAATAAACGAGGTGCCTAAAGAGGTTCATGCACCTCAAATACGAGCTACAATGCCAAGACCGCCTTGAAGCGTACAAGCTCAACCAGTTCGTGCTAACCATAGAGCCTCATCTTCCTTGTCAACCAGTTCGGAATGTCGGGTTCGAACAATGATTTGAACGTAGTTGAACTATAACGACCCACATTTTTGACCGTTCAAATCGACAATAAACCACACATGTCGACCCAATTAAATCAACAACCCAGATAGTTATTGGGAAAAAGAAGAAAAAGAGAAAGAAGAGAAAATAAATCGCAGAACCTCACAGCGGAAGGACAACATATAATAAACAAATAATGCTTCAAAAGCATTTAAAAACATATACATTCGAGTTATACTTTCTCAGACATCAAAGTTACACTTGTACAAATACAAACAGTAATGCAACGGAAATAAAGTGCAGCGGAACACACATGTAATATATATATATATATATATACCAAATACTCGTCTTCATCCTCCAAGCTGTTGAAATCTTCGCTAACTGCAACATCTGTTGACCCGAGCGTATTGCATAAAAAGAAAACACAACAAACACTCGGATCAGCACTAAATCATTCTCATATTAGTCAAATTAAAATACGAAATAACATTAGTGTCATGGGTGCAGTAACTCAAGAGATGTTACGGGATTTTCCATCTCTCAAGGATCCATTAAACTAATTCATAGATAGTATAATACGCTATTATGATAGTATCTACTCAGCAAAGTATTAATACTGAAAATAGCATAAGTGGGATTACATTTTTACCCTTTAACCGTTTATAATACCGTAATCTATACAGTACCGTAAACCCACCGTAAACGATGGCATCAGAGGGCACTCCATAGGTACGATACAAATCAAAGTCGTAGGGGGCTCGATAAAGATAAATATGACAAGACACTCGAGGCAATGCCCAGGGTAGGATTCTACCAATTGCACTCCCGGACCGGTGGTAATGCATAGCAGCCACTACCGCCCACCTCGGATCACACTCCCAATTTAAAATGGGCCCAAATCATCATCATCATAGTCATAGAAATAGTATCGAAGAAGTGTGTCCGATCAAAGTTGCTACCTCAATAAGTCACGGTATAACTCCTGTTTTAGTCATTTCAATTCTGACCCGAAGGCCAGGTCTATTTCGTCATCGTTCATCTTCTTCGATTCAATAATCGCCTCCAAGTCATCATACTCATTCTGGATACGTCATGACGTTCATAGTTGTCAAAGTGGTATCGACACTGACAGAGAGTATGCCATTTGCCGACTCCGGTCTCTTTAACAACCAACGCTTATGTTTTCTACATCGGTCAGTTCTTTTACATTTCTCAAAGGTTCATTTCTATATCAAAATATCATATTTTGTTAGAACCGCATTTATATTCAAAATAGAATATAATTTCATATCAAGATATCAAAATCATTCAAGAACCGATTACATTCTAAATTAGAATATATTTCTATATCATATATTATAATCAATATAATATTTCAAAAATCAACTTATATTCAAATAGAATTTATTTCATCTTAAAAATTTCAAATTATTCCAAATTGATTTATGTTCAAAATCTGTTCTTATTCAATAGAATATATACCTTCTTAACTCATTTCAAATTCCTTAGGAGATAAATGTATATTCAAGTAGAATACAATTCGCACTCCCATATTATCATTGGTTTAGAAATCGATTCTTATTCCAAGAGGATATAACTTTATCTCAACTCCACTAGAACCAACGATTTAGATTCGAACACTTGCCATTCGGAAGAAATGTAAAATTTTAAAGGATATAAATATGAAAATAGATGTTTATAAAGAAAACCTTTATATAAAATAATATATATATATATATATAGAATATAATAGTTAGAATAGGATAAGATAACTTTAAAGCACTATGTATACACATAAATTGAAGTTTACAAAATAGTTTTTTAAAACAAATATAAGGAAATTCAGTTATAACAAAATGGTTTATGGGTAAAGGTATTAATAAATAAATTTTAAGGAAAGGAAAATTTATCTGAAATCAAACAGTATATATATAATAAAGTTCTTAATACTGTAATTGTTTCTTCTTCCGAATTTCAAATACTCGAACCTATACCCCAGTCCAAATGGAGTTGCATAGTTCAAAAATCTTGTTTCAACCCCATTCAAACCACCATTCGATTTATAGGGTTTAACCAAAGTTCATCTCAAATTCGAAGTAATTCCAAATATACTCACATAACTTCCATTTCCAAAACTTGATTCGTGGAGAATTATACATTTTTCATCTTGCCATAATTTCTTGAACCCCAAATCAACTAAAGATTCTCATTCAAGAATTTAAACTTGTTTGGAAAATTTCCTTGCCAAATTCATAATCGTTCAAAGTTCAGGTTAAAGGAAATATAAGTTATAGAAAATCAACCCTTTCCCTTTAATAAAATTTCATTGAATAAATTTCGAATACTTAAAAAAATCATTTAACCGACCGATGTCCTTAGATAATTTGCCATCCTATGGCCAAGTGATTTTAATTTTTCGATATTTCAGGGATGGATCTATCATTTCAATCCAAATCAGGGCCACATAGATCTATCATTTCACTCTGTGTTCTTAATTTATTTCTGACGATTAATCGTGGGTTTATTCGATGCCCTAACATCTAGGGTGAAAAATGGGATTAATCATCAACATGAGCACACAATATTCATATACTGAAAAAGGACATTTCAAGCAGTATTCATTCAGTAATTCAAACCAACCAAGGCATCCATCACACAACATTTTATTCCATGGTAATGTTTAATCATTTCACTGATTTCAACTGTCGAGGTTATCTAACTAGAAATTTAAATTAAATTTAAATAACTAATGATCGATTTTCATTGCATGTTACACATTTGCACGTCAAATTTAAGCGACCATTCACCAGTCAAACACAACCATGCAACCAAACTTATTTCACAATTTAATTTGATAAATATGGGAAAAATTTAGTTATTCGTAAGCGAAGAATCACTCACCTTTGGGTCTTTATTGGATCAGACATCCAAACAAAGCCCAAAATTTCACAGTCTCATAATGCAACGAAACCAATCTCAGATTGTCCGCAATTCCGCCACGATCCCAACGCACCCGACTGCGTCCAAATCCGAGTTAATATGTGAAAGTTATCAGCGTTTTAGCATTTTGAAAATTTGAAAATATAAAATTAATAAAATCATTTCTCACCCACTCAGAAGGCGACACGTTAGCACACCGTTAAGCTTCTTCCCGCTCCTCCACAATTTCGTGCGTGAACAGTAGCCGAGAAAACAAACCCAAATGCCCGAACTTTGACCGACCAACGCCCTCAACTCCTACCACCGGACATCCCGAGACCATCCTCAAACGGAAGCTCCTTGAAAACCGCACCTCCCTGTACCAGTGCCTCCGCCTCCGATGGCCTTCCCTTCGCCGGGGACGGAGATGAATGGAACGCCTTTTTACCCTTCAACGACCAAATTCTGGCGCCACACTCCACTTTAAAGCCCACGAACGCCACCGTTGCACTCTTATGGATCTCCTCTGTAATACCCAGAAGCCTGATTTCGCGATTAACCCTTAAATCGAAAACCCCCAATTTCATGCTTAGGGTTCCGCAATTTAAAGGTTTGACCTTTGATTTCTGGAAAATCTGAGCATTGCATGTTGAAACAAATGGTACCCATAGCTTCGTATCGTCGAGAGATTTAATTTGATATATAGTTTGTTGTGTTTTGAAGAGATTTGATTTTAATGCCTGTATTTTCTTTTCTAGGGTTTTTGAAGTTTTTCTGCCATTAGAGAAAGAGTCGGTGGAGGAAATATACGTATGTTGAAAAATGGCCGAGGTGTGGTAAATGGGTATCATTTATATAAATATAGGAGGCCCAACATAAGAAACAAACAATTATCCAACTACATAGATCTCTTTCACAGTTTCTCTCGTACGGTCAAACGGTAAGTCGGATTGTAACGCAAATTGAAATCCTACCATAATTTACCTTTCAGGTTCCGATGGAGCCAGTTTCGTCGAATTCCGAGACAGTCGCCAAAAAAGTTAAATTCCATCGTCAATTAATTTTTAAAATATCCAATTATTCGATTAACTATTTAAATTCAAATTTAAATAAAAATAAAATTTTATTTAAATCAAATTTCAACTTGAATAAATTTTATACATCGATTTCACAAGTTTAAGTTCCCAATTTGATTATCTGAATTTAAATTTGAATTTCAGTTATTTTAACAACTCAGAATTTCCCGATTTACCAAATTAATTTGGAATTCAATTTTTGACTTAAACCACTCAAATCTAATTATTATTAAAATATTAACCTTCACATTTCAACATCTTTAAATAAATCTTAATAAAAGAATTTGTTTATATTAAATTCAAACAATCGTCATCCTTAAAATCAACAAAATTTGATTTTTATCAAATATTATTTCACATAATTCATTTTAAATTGAAAATTAAATATATATAAAATATGGGATGTTACATTCTCCCCAACTTAAAAATCTTTTCGTCCTCGAAAAGAGAATGAGATAAGGTATTAAACAAGTCATACTTCCAAATCCATACTTATAAAATAGTATTTATAAGATAAGTTATATAGTTGTAAAATATCATAAAATTTTCTAACTTCCGAAATCATGGAAAATTTCGGCAGCATCTCCTTTGTACGGAGAGGTCCGAAAAAATCGCAATACATATATAAATCCAAATATTCATCTCATCACACGATGAGGCATCCCAAAATGGGAAAAACAAAATATATATATATATATATATATATATATATATATATATATATATATATATAACCACAACCCGTATAACACACATACGTACCTTCTTTAGCGTTATATTTGCAATTTATATACTTAAGCACTTAGCATTTAGCGCAAGTGAGCTCTGAAGCGTAGCGCGACTTCCCTACACCTGCTACATACTCACACATACATGAGAATTGAACATATATACACTAAATAGCAAATGCATATAACTGACACAACATATCATTGACATTTCAACTATAAAACTATAATATTCCTGACAGGCCAACAAACAAATCATCGATTATCACCCTATAAATGATGGAATTGGACTAAAACACACAAACGTTGTTGCATTTCTTTCAGGCTTTCCGAATTGTTCGGATTCGTCGAATTCGGATAATTCATTCAAAAGTTATGACCATTTTCGTAAAAGCGAACGCTTCAGCTCATACACATAAAATTGTAGACATGAGTTGTTCTACCCGGTTTCTAACCCTTTAAACATTAAAATTTCAGCAAGTATATTAAGGAAATGTTTTAGTTCAGATTCTGGCCTTTCCGAATTGTGCTCGCACATTAATATTCGATGCTCCGTTAGAAAGTTATGGTCAAAACAATGTAAGTATCCGCTTCAGATTTTTATTTTCTACGCGCTGAACTACAACTAACGCTTGGATTTCAACCTAATAAACATGCACATTTGACGAGGCTCTATTAATAAAAGTTCTAGTTCGGTTTCTAAGGTTTCCGAAAAGTCTGAAATCACCCAATTCTGGTAATTTAATCAAAAGTTATGGATGTTTTATTATAGCTTATTGAATTTTTCAGATTTTCTCGTAAACATCGATTATTTTATTTGGAGTTTCAAACTTTTCGCTTCCAAAACTTTGCAAATCTTTAACACTTCAATTTGTTATCACTTCATCATTCGAGAAACGGATTCACATTCGATTGCTTATTTTATTTCGATATTCTTTCTATTCAATTCCCGGTTTCATTTCAAGTGTTAAGTTCAGATTAAAACTAGAATTCATTTTAAAATTTCAACGAACTTGATTATACTAGACCTTTAACTCCTTAACTTGAATCCATTTGCCAAACTCATTTACATCAACTTCCATTACCAATGGTTTCATTCCCAAAAGAGATTTTAAAATTCACTTTCGTCTATGTAGTTCAACCAAATTTTTCCTTAAATGTTGATTCATTTGAGTTGGGCTTTCAAACCTTCGAATTTTCTAACCTTAGCAAACCTCGACCACTAGATTTGGTTATCATTTATTAATGCAATGGTTTACCCGTTAGTTGTTTGTATGGATCAATTTATACTTACTCAATCCAACTTTCTGTATAAATTCTATATCGACTTATTTAATTTCACTAAGTCGATTTCGTTTTATCAATCCATTTAAATCAGATTAAGATTTATTTTTCTCTCATTCCAATATTTTCATTTTCTAAATACAATTTGGTTAACTCCATTATCTTATTCCAAATAAGCTAAATTTTAGATTTGCGTCACATTTCACTTGTTTTGGCATTTCTATTCATTCACCTAACCATTTTCTTATTCATGTATTTTCATTTTCATTTTAAATCAAATCTTATCCCATTAACTTAATTTATTTAATTGACTCACGAATCATGAGTTGAACTAAGGACTATTCATAACTCAAGTGTTAGTTCTCAAAATTGTTATTATCCGATTCCTGAGTTAAACTTCATTTAACTCGATTCCTCTACTCAAGTTTGGTTATACTCCATTCAACCAAAGCACTTGTAACACCCCACGCCCGCTATGGTCACTCACTAAGGGAATGCCATAGCATCGGTGGAGTATTTTAGTGAATATAGAACAGAAAAATTACAACAAGACAGATATAAATAGTACTTGAAATTTTAAAACATCATCTCATAACAGCGGAAATAAACATGTCTGGTTACATCATAAAACCACGATAAAAGTCAAGTACAATATCCATCAAAATAAAAAAGTACATAATCCCACTCTGTCATACAATAGCCAGAACCAAAGAAAAGATAACTGGATAACTAGAGCTTTACATCTATCCAAGCTCCTAAAGACTGGAACAGAAATCCGATCAAGCTCCACTACTGCCAGGATCCACCGTAGGACCTGAGGGTTGGGAAAAAGATAAAAACAACGGGGTCAGACATACGTCTGAGTGAGCCCTATAACTTTAACAATACAATCATTAAAGTAACCAGAGAAGACATAAACTTGACCTACGGTAATATCTGGGGATGAATGGCTACACTAAGCAGCTTGGTAGACTTAGGATAAACTAAGATAACCGTAAGGACGCATCTACCCATCCAAGGATAATTACTAACTGCACCACACCAGTCATTCCTACTTAAAGGTTGATCCCTTCTAAGGACTTAAAAAATTTCCCCAGTAGTCTCGTGTACCCCTAGCCACTACATAGGTGCCGTCTGCCCCTATCTCCACTAGGTGTACTTAGTAATTCTTACCCAGTAGTCTCGTGTACCCTTACATAGGTGCCGTCTGCCCCTATTTTTATTAGGTGTACCCACTACTCCCCATCGATCGGCTCCCTACTGTAGATACCCGTGCTGGTCCCACAGTGGGGTGTATCACTCCCCTAAAGTGGCTACCCAATACTATCAACGGTGCACGGCTTTATATCTACACGATGCAACAACGGCTTATCTACCAGCCCGGGCCCACACACGCATATGAAACCCGTTGGACTTGCGTTGCCACCGCTAACCCGTTTTGGCCTCTTATAATCAAGCCCAATATGCGTGTCCCGTCACTCGACATGGGTCGAGCCCACAAAGATACGTTTGGGATATTGGTTGAAATGGGCCCCCACAAGCTACCCACCTAAGCTTGTCATATATCTAGTGTATCCCACTTAACCCTTTAATCATGTTTAATCACATGTTTCCACTTGGTTAAGTATTCTAATCGTATTTTCTATTGCCACCCAAGGCAACCCACTAGATTCCACATGCCACCCAAGGCAACCACAAAATTTCCACATGCCACCCAAGGCACCCACTTAACCCCTTATGTCCCACTACATGCTAATATGGTTAAGTGTTTCTTAATTAATTAAGACCGTGATCTCCCATAAAGACCTCCCACATTAGACTGGCTGTTATGACCGCCTGGTTAAGCCGGTAGAGTCCGGGCAGTCTTACGTCATAACAGAGCCTAACCTCGTGTCTTTACTTTAATCACGTATTTAATTTATGGCTAAGACCTCTCACATTGGGCTGACATTTGTAGCAACTGGTTAAGCCGGTCGGGTCCGGGCAGTTTTACACTACAAATGAGTCCAACCTCGTGTCTTAGTCGATTAATTACACCTAATTAATCACCCCCATATTAATTATCCCTAATTAATATCAAGTTTTCCATAATATGGGTAGACCTAACTCAATAGGTAAATTCCCATGGGGTAGACCTAATTCAATAGGTAAATTCCCACTTATGGTAATTTATTTTTATGGTATGCTTAATCATACCCAATCATACTTTTATTAACATATTTACCAACCCCATCGTTCCCCACGTAAATCGTTCTCATTTCATGACATAAATAAGGGGAAGATCATCACAAATATCATGGGTTTAGCATACAACTTTGTCATGGGTTAAGAGGATGTCAACTTGCATATATGAGCATATATTAACCCAACTACATATAACCCAAACTTGCATATTATCATACACATATCTTGCATAACATGTTGAACTTGCATATAAGCATTCTCATAACTCGCATAACATGTTAAACATGCATTTAAGCATACACATAACTTGCATAAGCATTCACATACTTGCATAAGCATTTACATACTTGCATAAGCATTCACATACTTGCATAAACATTCACATACTTGCATAAGCATGCATGACTTGCATATCATGTTAAACTTGCATTTAAGCATATACATATCTTGCATAAGCATTCATATACTTGCATAAGCATTCATAACTTGCAAATCATGTTAAACTTGCATTTAAACATATACATAACTTGCATATGAACTTGCATAACTCACTTTGTTAAACATGCATAAATCCACTTATTAAATATGCATAAACCCACATATTAAACATGCATAAATCCACTTGTTAAATATGCATAAACCAACTTGTTAAGCATGCATAAACCAACTTATCAAACATGCATAAACTCACTTATTAATTATGCATATACATAGAGAAACATGGAATAACATATCATTACAAATGATTCAAACTCACTAATCCACAACTAAGACCATAAGTCTCATTACACCCAATCTACTTACTTTAACAATTGATGTTAAAGTGATAGAAACTCACCAAACCCAAAATTAACCAACTTATGAAGTGGAATTAGTTGCTAAATATGAAGATGGTGATGATTAGAGAATGATTTGAGAGGGATTAGCTTGCAACTTCCTTCTTAGATTAGTGGAGACTCCTTCTAGGATTTAATTTGGCAGCATGAGGACTTCATTTCTATTTTTAGTATGGATTAAGGTAGGTTTAGGGTGTATTTATAGATTAGGAGAGTGTTTTAGGCCCTTAGATTAACCCTAGATTAGATTAGGTCCGTTAGATTTAGGAAATCTCTAGAACCCAGCCCAGCCCTAGCCAGAAAACCAGATCTGGTGCACCCAAGCCCCCTGGTTCGAGACGCCGTGTCGACAGGCAAGTCGACAGGCAAGTCGACACCCCTGTCGACAGGCCTGTCGACAGCCCTGTCGACAGGCCTGTCGACAGCCCTGTCGACATGCTTAGGGCGGGAATCTTCCCGCCTGGCCCCGCTTGTTCTATTTTAAAATCTGAATTTAAGTTTCTAAATCTGTTTTTAGCTCTAAATTTTCTGCAAACTTCTTTGGGCCATAACCGGGCCATACGGACTCCGATTCTCGAAAACTCGGACTCTATTTCGCGTATTTTTCCGAGACGAACGCAATAACGCAGCCCGTTACCCCCAATTCCCATGTCTGATATTATTTATCCTGTAATTAGTGAATTTTAGTATTAACTAAAATTCGGGGTGTTACATTCTCCCCCCTTAAAGGATTTCGTCCCCGAAATCTCTAAGCTAAGGAGAATGCATATCCTACCATCCAAACAACCATCTACTCAAATCATCAACCACGGGCATCCATTGTCCTTAAACAGTTTCTAATGATGTATGAGCATATGCAAAAAGTGTGTGTATATGTTCCCTATCTAATGTATGAACATATGCAAACCATGATAGTGCCATGCATCCATTATGTATGCGAACGAACCCTATCGACACACACAATATCTACATGAGTACACAATCATTCACCAAAATGCATCATCCATGTGATAACACAACCATTATACATCCATAAATATATCTTCCTACACACAATTTTATGCAATATGCAATATGAAGTGACTGAGCCGATCTAGTGCCTAGAGTGTGTGTATATGCATCCACGAGCAACCACTAGCAAACACTTGCATCCACTTGCATCCATCAACCATAACATGTCTCAAACACATGTTTCAACCATAGGTTTACCCTATCTAAAGGTCAAAGGTACTAACGAGAGGACATACCAAAGATAAGATAAGTACTAGACAAGCGATAAAGGAGAAAGTAAAGACGTACCCTCAAAAAGAAATGGGTACAATGAACGCATCTTCGCTTCCGTCTCCCAAGTCGCGTTGCTCTCATCTTCTCCCCATTGCACTTTGACTAGCTGAACCTCTCGATTCCTCAATTTCCTAGTCTCTGACCCAAGAATGCGAGTAGGAGCTCGTCGAATCGTCGCATCACGCTCAACCTCTACATATCTAAGCAAGCTCGGCTCTACCACCTCTGCGGTCTCATGTAAGCACTTCCTCAGATGTGATACATGGAATACATCATGAACACCACTAAGTCTGTCGGGCAACTCCACCCTATATGCCATCCGTCCAATCCTTTCCTTGATAGGAAACGGCCCAACAAACCTCGGTGCTAACTTCCCAACGGATCCGAAGCGAACAACATTTCTCAACGGAGATACCTTAACAAAAACCATATCCCCAACCTCAAACTCAAGATCCGTCCTTCTCTTGTCCGCATAAGATTTTTGCCTATCTTGCGCTGCTTTCATCCTTCTTCGAATCAAATCGATCTTCTCTGAAGTCTCCCTAACCATATCAGGCCCAAGCAAGATCTTATCCGTAGATTCCCACCAATATGTAGGTGATCGACAAGGCCTTCCATAGAGAGCTTCGAAAGGAGCCATACCAATACTGGACTGAAAGCTGTTATTATATGCAAACTCCACCAATGGAAGATGCTCTTCCCATGTACCTCCGAAATCTAGGATACAAAGCCTCAAAAGGTCTTCTAGAACACGATTCACCCTCTCAGTCTGGCCGTCTGTCTGAGGATGATATGCGGTGCTCAGACACAATTGAGTCCCCACTGCTTCTTGCAAACTTCTCCAGAACTCGCTAGTGAAGATAGGATCTCGATCACTCACTATGCTAGAGGGTACCCCATGCAATCGAACTATCTCTCTAAGATATACTGAAGCTAGCCATGGAGCGGTCCTCTTGCTCTTCACAGGTATGAAATGGGCGCTCTTAGTAAGTCTGTCTACCACCACCCAAATTCCTGTATTACCCTTCCTCGATCTGGGTAACCCGTCAATAAAATCCATCGAGACGCTATCCCACTTCCATTGCGGAACCTCCAATGGGTGAAGTAACCCACCTGGTTTCTTTTGCTCCGCCTTTACTTGTTGGCACACCAAGCATCGAGCTACATACTCGGCCACATCTTTCTTCATACCGGCCCAGAAGAAAACCCTCTTCATGTCTCGGTACATCTTGTCCCCACCGGGATGAATGGTCATCCTAGAACGGTGTGCGTCATCAAGAATAGCCTTCCTCAAACCCTCGTCTTGCGGTACACAAAGTCTACCGTCTCTGCGCAAGCACCCCCTATCGTCTAGGGTGTACCTACTCAAATGGCTGGACGACTCCCCCCTTATGAGCTTTTCTACTAACTCAACCAAATGTGGGTCGCCCCTCTGTGCTTCTCCAACCCGCCCCAAAAGAGTAGGTCTAACTTCCAAAGAAGCTAGCAAACCTGGTACATAGTCAGTGGAAGGTCTGAAATCAAACATCGAGATAAATTCCAAGCTTCGTCGTTCCACGAACAATGGACTCAAGGACAACCTCTTCCTGCTCAAGGCGTCCGCCACCACGTTACCCTTGCCAGGGGTATACGCTATCTCGAAATCATAGGATGCTAAGAACTCCATCCACCTTTGCTGTCTTAAGTTTAAATCCTTCTGAGAGAATAAGTACTTCAATGATTTATGGTCAGTGAACAACTCGAATCTCTCACCAAGAAGATAATGACGCCAAATCTTAAGCGCAAAAACAATAGCGGCCAGCTCTAGATCATGGGTAGGTTAATTTTTCTCATGTGCCCTCAACTGCCTTCCACCGTAGGCTATTACCCTTCCCTCTTGCATTAAGACTGCGCCAAGTCCTGTCCCACAGGCATCGGTATAGACAACAAATGTCCTGCTCCCATCTGGCAACACTAAAACTGGAGCGGTGGTTAAAGCTCTCTTTAACCGTCGGAACGCATCATCGCAATCTACGTCCCATGTGAAAACAAGATTCTTCTTTGTTAAGCGGGTTAATGGGGCTGATATCTTCGCGAAGTCTTTAATAAACTTCCTATAATAACCCGCCAACCCCAAGAAACTTCTTACTTCGGTAGCATTTTTCGGAACCTTCCAATCCTGAATTGATACTACCTTCGCGGGATCCACAGCTATCCCTTCCTTGGAGACCACGTGCCCCAAGAACCGCACCTCTTTCCGCCAGAAGTGACATTTGGAGAATTTAGCCTTAAGGCTATGTGCTCGAAGAGTCTTCAATACCTCCCCAAGATGTAGGGCATGCTCTTCTTCACTCTTAGAAAATACTAAGATATCATCCACAAAGACCACCACGAATTTATTAAGGAACTCCCTGAACACCCTACTCATCAAATCAACGAAGTATGCAGGGGCGTTCGTCAACCCAAATGGCATCACTAGCCACTCATAGAAACCATCAGGAGTCCTAAAGGCAGTCTTGTCTATGCTATCCTCAGCCACCCTCAACTGATGAAACCCCGTGGCTAAGTCCAACTGAGAAAATACTGAAGCGCCAACCAACTGATCGAAAAGATCATCAATCCTCGGCAATGGGTGTCTATTCTTCTTTGTGAGCTTGTTGAGTTCTCTATAGTCTACACAAAGTCTGAGGGACCCATCCGCCTTCGTAGAAAATACTACTGGAGCACCCCACTCCGATATACTTCGTCTTATGAACCCCTTCTCAAGCAACTCCCCTACTTGCTTATGGAGTTCCCTCCTCTCACGAGGAGCCATGTGGCGCACTGGTAAAGATACCGGTTTAGCATTATCCACCAAATATATTCGGAAGTCAATCTCCCTCTTCGGAGGTAAGCCCTTAACCTCCTCAAACACATCCGGATATTCCCGGACCACTCTAACAGATTGCAAACTCTCGACCGAAGCGTCAAGCGATTCAAGATAACTTAGCATAACAGAGTCCATGGGATTACAAGAAATCTCAAGAGTGTTACCCAAGCGGGTCATGAGCCTAACAACTCTCCTTTCGCAATCAAGAACGGTACCATTACTGGATAACCAGTCCATGCCCAAAATCAACCCATAGCCCGTGAAGCCTAACACAAAAGCATCACATCTAAACTCAATGCTAAGTATAGAAATCTTCAAACCCAAACATATCATAGACAAATAAGTGGAGCCCCCAATTGGGTTTGAAACAACCAAGGGATCATCTACCAGACTGGTGTCTAAGTGCAGTAACTCAACTAATGATGATGAAATAAATGAATGCGATGTGCCTGAATCAAACAATGTACGGACAGGATGATCAAATAGAAAAACCAGACTTTCAACGGAGATAGTTCTACCTCTTTCCTGAATTGGTGGAACCACGAGAGCCTGTACTTGCCCCCTAGCCTGACTCGGTGCCATAAGAGCTTGCACCTGTCCTCCTGAGGTAGACCCCGTCCTTTGCCCCGTCTTAGGGCAATCCTAAACTAAATGCCCTGCTTTGCCACAGTGGAAGCAGCCAGTCTTCTTCTTCTTGCGACAATCCTTGCTTAGGTGGCCAGGTGTTCCACAATTGAAACACTTCTTCTTCTTGCCCTTGCCACCATTGCCTTTCCCACCTTTATTTTGTTGTTGTTGCTGAGGTCTCTTTTGATCTCCCTGCTTCTCGGGTGCCTTATTAGCATTAGGACCCTTCTCTTCTTCATACATGAGTGCCATGTCAACTAGCTTCTCAAAGGTGGCCCCCATAGGGATATGAGTCATAGCCAACCCATGCATCGGTTCATTCAAGCCTTTCACGAACCTCAAAGCCTTCTTCTCCGGTGTATTCACCATGTCTAGGCCAAACCTTGCCAATTGATTAAACTTGTTGACATATTCCTTCACCGAGAGATTCCCTTGCTTTAGAGTCAAGAATTTTTCCATATACAAGTTTTCCTCCGCCCTTGAGAGAAACTTTGCCACAAATCTTTGCCTAAAATCCGCCCAAGAGTCAACGGGGCGTTCTCCATTAGTGACCTCCCACCAGAATGAGGCCTCTCCCTTCATTAACCAAGCAGCCAACTTGACTTTCTTCCCTTCTTCCATCTCAAAGATATCTATCAACTCTTCCACCTCTTTAAGCCAATCTCTAGCCTCCACAAAGGTTTCAGATCCTTGAAAAGGTTTCCCTCCCATAGCTTTAAATTCCTTGCAAGTCTTAGCAAAAGTATCCGTGCGAGGAGGAGGGGGAGGAGGAAGATCGGGTGCTACGGTTGGTGGAGGAACATTTGCTGGACCCGCAGTGGTGGCCCTAGCCTCCATCAATCTCCTATACCATGCTGGTACCGTCACACCCTCCGGAAGGTTAAGATTCTCGGCCATGCTGAAACGAAAAAGGAAAGATTCAAAACGAAGGGTTCGAAGGATATAGATATGGCTATTGGGGATTATGCTTTTCTTTCAAAAACTTTTCTCTTAAAAGACATGTTTTTGAAAATATCTCTTTCAAAAATGTTTTAGAAAAATAGTTTTCTAAAAATTTTATCTGTTCCGGTAACCTTTGCTCTGATACCACGTGTAACACCCCACGCCCGCTATGGTCACTCACTAAGGGAATTCCATAGCATCAGTGGAGTATTTTAGTGAATATAGAACAGAAAAATTACAACAAGACAGATATAAATAGTACTTGAAATTTTAAAACATCATCTCATAATAGCGGAAATAAACATGTCTGGTTACATCATAAAACCACGATAAAAGTCAAGTACAATATCCATCAAAATAAAGAAGTACATAATCCCACTCTGTCATACAATAGCCAGAACAAAAGAAAAGATAACTGGATAACTGGAGCTTTACATCTATCCAAGCTCCTAAAGACTGGAACAGAAATCCGATCAAGCTCCACTACTGCCAGGATCCACCGTAGGACCTGAGGGTTGGGAAAAAGATAAAAACAACGGGGTCAGACATACGTCTGAGTGAGCCCTATAACTTTAACAATACAATCATTAAAGTAACCAGAGAAGACATAAACTTGACCTACGGTAATATCTGGGGATGAATGGCTACACTAAGCAGCTTGGTAGACTTAGGATAAACTAAGATAACCGTAAAAGATAACCGTAAGGACGCATCTACCCACCCAAGGATAATTACTAACTGAACCACACCAGTCATTCCTACTTAAAGGTTGATCCCTTCTAAGGACTTAGAAAATTTCCCCAGTAGTCTCGTGTACCCCTAGCCACTACATAGGTGCCGTCTGCCCCTATCTCCACTAGGTGTACTTAGTAATTCTTACCCAGTAGTCTCGTGTACCCTTACATAGGTGTCGTCTGCCCCTATCTTTATTAGGTGTACCCACTACTCCCCATCGATCGGCTCCCTACCGTAGATACCCGTGCTGGTCCCACAGTGGGGTGTATCACTCCCCTAAAGTGGCTACCCAATACTATCAACGGTGCACGGCTTTATATCTACACGATGCAACAACGGCTTATCTACCAGCCCGGGCCCACACACGCATATGAAACCCGTTGGACTTGCGTTGCCACCGCTAACCCGTTTTGGCCTCTTATAATCAAGCCCAATATGCGTGTCCCGTAACTCGACATGGGTCGAGCCCACAAAGATACGTTTGGGATATTGGTTGAAATGGTCCCCCACAAGCTACCCACCTAAGCTTGTCATATATCTAGTGTATCCCACTTAACCCTTTAATCATGTTTAATTACATGTTTCCACTTGGTTAAGTATTCTAATCGTATTTTCTATTGCCACCCAAGGCAACCCACTAGATTCCACATGCCACCCAAGGCAACCACAAAATTTCCACATGCCACCCAAGGCACCCACTTAACCCCTCATGTCCCACTACATGCTAATATGGTTAAGTGTTTCTTAATTAATTAAGACCGTGATCTCCCATAAAGACCTCCCACATTAGACTGGCTGTTATGACCGCCTGGTTAAGCCGGTAGAGTCCGGGCAGTCTTACGTCATAACAGAGCCTAACCTCGTGTCTTTACTTTAATCACGTATTTAATTTATGGCTAAGACCTCTCACATTGGGCTGACATTTGTAGCAATTGGTTAAGCCGGTCGGGTCCGGGCTGTTTTACACTACAAATGAGTCCAACCTCGTGTCTTAGTCGATTAATTACACCTAATTAATCACCCCCATATTAATTATCCCTAATTAATATCAAGTTTTCCATAACATGGGTAGACCTAACTCAATAGGTAAATTCCCATGGGGTAGACCTAACTCAATAGGTAAATTCCCACTTATGGTAATTTATTTTTATGGTATGCTTAATCATACCCAATCATACTTTTATTAACATATTTACCAACCCCATCGTTCCCCACGTAAATCGTTCTCATTTCATGACATAAATAAGGGGAAGATCATCACAAATATCATGGGTTTAGCATACAACTTTGTCATGGGTTAAGAGGATGTCAACTTGCATATATGAGCATATATTAACCCAACTACATATAACCCAAACTTGCATATTATCATACACATATCTTGCATAACATGTTGAACTTGCATATAAGCATTCTCATAACTCGCATAACATGTTAAACATGCATTTAAGCATACACATAACTTGCATAAGCATTCACATACTTGCATAAGCATTTACATACTTGCATAAGCATTCACATACTTGCATAAACATTCACATACTTGCATAAGCATGCATGACTTGCATATCATGTTAAACTTGCATTTAAGCATATACATATCTTGCATAAGCATTCATATACTTGCATAAGCATTCATAACTTGCAAATCATGTTAAACTTGCATTTAAACATATACATAACTTGCATATGAACTTGCATAACTCACTTTGTTAAACATGCATAAATCCACTTATTAAATATGCATAAACCCACATATTAAACATGCATAAATCCACTTGTTAAATATGCATAAACCAACTTGTTAAGCATGCATAAACCAACTTATCAAACATGCATAAACTCACTTATTAATTATGCATATACATAGAGAAACATGGAATAGCATATCATTACAAATGATTCAAACTCACTAATCCACAACTAAGAACATAAGTCTCATTACACCCAATCTACTTACTTTAACAATTGATGTTAAAGTGATAGAAACTCACCAAACCCAAAATTAACCAACTTATGAAGTGGAATTAGTTGCTAAATATGAAGATGGTGATGATTAGAGAATGATTTGAGAGGGATTAGCTTGCAACTTCCTTCTTAGATTAGTGGAGACTCCTTCTAGGATTTAATTTGGCGGCATGAGGCCTTCATTTCTATTTTTAGTATGGATTAAGGTAGGTTTAGGGTGTATTTATAGATTAGGAGAGTGTTTTAGGCCCTTAGATTAACCCTAGATTAGATTAGGTCCGTTAGATTTAGGAAATCTCTAGAACCCAGCCCAGCCCTAGCCAGAAAACCAGATCTGGTGCACCCAAGCCCCCTGGTTCGAGACGCCGTGTCGACAGGCAAGTCGACAGGCAAGTCGACACCCCTGTCGACAGGCCTGTCGACAGCCCTGTCGACATGCTTAGGGCGGGAATCTTCCCGCCTGGCCCCGCTGGTTCTATTTTAAAATCTGAATTTAAGTTTCTAAATCTGTTTTTAGCTCTAAATTTTCTGCAAACTTCTTTGGGCCATAACCGGGCCATACGGACTCCGATTCTCGAAAACTCGGACTCTATTTCGCGTATTTTTCCGAGACGAACGCAATAACGCAGCCCGTTACCCCCAATTCCCATGTCTGAGATTATTTATCCTGTAATTAGTGAATTTTAGTATTAACTAAAATTCGGGGTGTTACAGCACTTACATTTCATTCATTTCATTTTCCATATCCATATTTACCTTTCATATTGTACTTATTAGGTTTACCCTATTTAGATTTTCTACGCCTTCATCTCACACGTACACTAACTAACCATTAACTCCTTCATTTTTAATTTACCGAACATTCATATTCTATCAACTAACCTAAATTCCTTTTATTTTTTCCTCAAACAAGCTTAATAACTTATTCTTTATCCCAGGTTATGACTTGTTACTCTTATTACTCAACTAAATCTTTCCTTTATTTTGGATCGACTTTAGTTAAATTTTATTTCACAGTTAATTTAAATTTTCCTAACACCTTTATCGACCAAACCTAGAGTTTCCTGAACTAAATTATTGTCCATGCTTAAGAGTTTTGATGACAACTTCTTTTCACTTAATATTCAAGTCTATGTCATGATTTCAAAGTCCAAATTTTCAATGACTCGAGTACTTTAGTCCTTAAGTCACTGTCATTAGTTAAGGTGAGTTAAGATTGCTTTATTCCAGATTCTAAACTAAGTTTAAAATAACATATACATACTTATACTATTTTATAAACCATACATTTTAAATTTTAAATCCCAATCTTAAATTAACAAAGAACATATAATTTCATGACTATTATTCTTCTCTAAATACTTAAGCCCATTCATGATTTAAAGAAAAACTAAATTCTAATGAATCGAGTTACCTTAATATTGAAATTCATATTATTAGTTAAGATAAACTTAAATACTTTGATTCCGGGTTTTAAACCAAGTTTAAAATAACCTATATGTTTACTCTATTTTATAGAGAAACATACCATATACAATTTTAAATCCAAATCTTTAATTACCAAAACATAGAATTTTTTTCAAAGTATGTTTAACTTAAATTTCAACTTTAAATAACCTATTTTAATACCTTTATATATAAATTTATATCATATGGAATTAAATCCAAAATCTTTTGTCAAACAAGTTATAATAACCATTGAGTGATCTCCCCCACTTAAACTCTTCAGAATAAACATCGAAAATGTGTGCACTCATTTCCAAAGTCGTTTCTAAGGCCTAAGTAAGGATTACACTCTTATTCCACTTAAAATCCTTTGAAAACTATTTCCAGAACTATTTCTTATAGTACGTCATCATTTAAAACTTTGGCAAAACATTTACCAATGCCCCAGAATCGAGTTCTTAAGTTTACTTCTATTTAATTTTCTATTTACTTTTTCACCCAATTGTATTTAATAGATTTCATTTTCAAATTTCAAAACTCTTTTAAATTTTTCCTTAGGTTTGTTATTGAATCAACCATAATAGATAACAACCTAATATTATAGCCTACTAAAATGAATACATATATACTTGAACCAAAAATATATATATATATATATATGATATATTTAAAAATATAATCGGAAACCATATTATGTTGATCATTCTGTTCGATTATTTATAAATTCCTATCGATTCTATGGGGTCCCATATATCGACTAGAATCCATAAATATTCAACAGGACAAGTCAACAAAATATAAAACCAATTTATATCAAAAATACAAGTACGCTCTCTCATATCACTCAAACCCATTCTAGGGCGTTTCTAACCCCATCTCCAATGAGTAAATTCCCAAACAGAGCCAAGGTTATCGCTAACCATCGCTCTGATACCAAATGTAACGGCCCACATTTTTGACCGTTCAAATCGACAATAAACCACACATGTCGACCCAAACAAATCAACAACCCATATAGTTATTGGGAAAAAGAAGAAAAGAGAAAGAAGCGGAAGGACAACATATTATAAACAAATAATGGTTCAAAAGCAATTAGAAACATATACATTCGAGTTATACTTTCTCATACATCAGAGTTACACTTGTACAAATACAAATAGTAATGCAGCGGAAATAAAATACAGCAAAACATACATGTAATAGATATACATGCCAAATACTCGTCTTCATCCTCCAAGCTGTTGAAATCTTCGCTAACTGCAACATCTGCTGACTCGAGCGTATTGCATAAAAAGAAAACACAACAAACACTCGGATCAGCACTAAATCATTCTCATACAAGTCAAATTAAAATACGAAATAACATCAGTGTCATGGGTGCAGTAACTCAAGAGATGTTACGGTATTTTCCATCTCTCAAGGATCCGTTAAATTAATACATAGATAGTATAATACGCTATTATGAAAGTGTCTACTCAGTAAAGTATAAGTACTAAAAATAGCGTATGCGGGATTACATTTTTACCCTTACACCGTTTACAATACCGTAGTCTATATAGTACCGTAAACCTACCATAAACGATGGCATCAGAGGGCACTCCATAGGTACGAGACAAATCAAAGTCGTAGGGGGATCGATAAGGATAAATATGACAAGGTACTCGAGGCAATGCCCAGGGTAGGATTCTACCAATTGCACTCTCGGATCGGTGGTAATGCATAGCAGCCACTACCGCCCACCTCGGATCACACTCCCAATTCAAAATGGGCCCAAATCATCGTCATCATAGTCATAGAAATAGTATCGAAGAAGTGTACGTCTGATCAAAGGTGCTACCTCAATTAGTCACGGTATAGCTCCTGTTTTAGTCATTTCAATTCTAACCTGAAGGTCAGGGCTATTTCATCATAGTTCATCTTCTTCGATTCAATAATCGCCTCCAAGTCATCATACTCATTCTGGATACGTCATAACGTTCACAGTTGTCAAAGTGGTATCGACACTGACAGAGAGTATGCCATTTGCTGACTCTGGTCTCTTTAACAACCAACGCTTATGTTTTCTACATCGATCGGCTCTTTTACATTTCTCAAAGGTTCATTTCCATATCAAAATATCATATTTTGTTAGAACCCCATTTATATTCAAAATAGAATATAATTTCATATCAAGATATCAAAACCATTCAAGAACCAATTATATTCTAAATTAGAATATATTTCCATATCATATATTATAATCAATATAATATTTCAAGAATCGACTTATATTCAAATAGAATAAATTTCATCTTAAAGATTTCAAATTATTCTAAATCGATTTATGTTCGAAATCCGTTCCTATTCAATAGAATATATACCTTCGTAACTTATTTCAAATTCCTTAGGAGATAAATGTATATTCAAGTAGAATATAATTCACACCCCCATATTATCATTGGTTTAGAAATCGATTCTTATTCCAAGAGGATATAACTTTATCTCAACTCCACTAGAACCAACGATTTAGATTCAAACACTTGCCATTCGGAAGAAATGTAAAATTTTAAAGGATATAAATATGAAAATAGATGTTTATAAAGAAAACCTTTATATAAAATAATATATACATATAAAATATAATAGTTAGAATAGGATAAGATAACTTTAAAGCACTATGTATATACATAAATTAAAGTTTACAAAATAGTTTTATGAAAAAAAATTAAGGAAATTCCGTTATAACAAAATGGTTTATGGGTAAAGGTATTAATAAATAAATTTTAAGGAAAGGAAAATTTATCCGAAATCAAACAGTATATATATATAACAAAATTATTAATACCGTAATTGTTGCTTCTTCCGAATTTCAAATACTCGAACCTATACCCCAGTCCAAATGGAGTTGCATAGTTCAAAAATCTTGTTTCAACCCCATTTAAACCCACCATTCGATTTATAGGATTTAAACCAAAATTCATCTCAAACTTGAGGTAATTCCGAATATACTCACATAACTTCCATTTCCAAAACTTGATTCGTGGAGAATTATATATTTTTCATCTTGCCATAATTTCTTGAACCCCAAATCAACTAAAGATTCTCATTCAAGAATTTAAACTTGTTTGGAAAATTTCCTTGCCAAATTCATAATCGTTCAAAGTTTAGGTTAAAGAAAATATAAGTTATAGAAAATCAACCCTTCCCCTTTAATAAAATTTCATTGAATAAATTTTGAATACTTAAAAAATCATTTAACCGACCGATGTCCTTAGATAATTTGCTATCCTATAGCCAAGTGATTTTAATTTTTCGATATTTCAGGGATGGATCTATCATTTCAATCTAAATCAAGGTCAAAGAGATTTTTCATTTCACTCTGTGTTCTTAATTTATTTCTGACGATTAATCCCGGGTTTATTCGATGCCCGTAACATCTAGGGTGAAAAATGGGATTAATCGTCAACATGAGCACATAATATTCATATACTGAAAAAGGACATTTCAAGCAGTACTCATTCAGTAATTCAAACCAACCAAGGCATCCATCACACAAAATTTTATTCCATGGTAATGTTTAATCATTTCACTTATTTCAAGTGTCGAGGTTTTCTAACTAGAAATTTAAATTAAATTTAAATAACTAATTATCGATTTTCATTGCATGTTACACATTTGCATGTCAAATTTATGTGACCATTCACCAATCAAACACAACCATGCAACCAAACTTATTTCACAGTTTAATTTGATAAATATGGGAAAAATTTAGTTATTCGTGAGCAAAGAATCACTCACCTTTGGGTCTTTATTGGATCAGACGTCCAAACAAAGCCCAAAATTTCACAGTCTCTAAATGCAACGAAACCGATCTCAAATTGTCTGCAATTCCGCCATGATCCCAATGCAACCAACCGCGTCCAAATCCGAGTTAATATGTGAAAGCTATCAGCGTTTTAGCATTTTGAAATTTTGAAATTTTGAAAATATAAAATTAATAAAATCATTTCTCACCCACTCAGAAGGCGACACGTCTGCACACCGTTAAGCTTCTTCTCGCTCCTCCACAATTCCATGCGTGAACAGTAGCCGAGAAAACAAACCCAAATGCCCGAACTTTGACCGACCACCGATCTCAACTCCTGCACCTGACATCCCGAGACCACCCTCAAACGGAAGCTCCTTGAAAACTACACCTCCCTGTACCAGTGCCTCCACCTTCAATGGCCTTCCCTTCGCCGGGGACAAAGATGAACGGAACACCTTTTTACCCTTCAACGACCAAATTCCGGCGCCACACTCCACTTTAAAGCCCACGAACTCCACTGTTGCACTCGTATGGATCTCCTCTATAATACCCAGAAGCCTGATTTCGCGATTAACCCTTAAATCAAAAACCCCCGATTTCATGCTTAGGGTTCCGCGATTTAAAGGTTTGACCTTTGATTTCTGGCAAATCTGAGCACTGCATGTTGAAACAAATGGTACCCATAGCTTCGTATCGTCGAGATCTTCAATCTGATATATAATTTGTTGGGTTTTGAAGAGATTTGATTTTAAAGTCTGTATTTTCTTTTCTACGGTTTTTGAAGTTTTTCTGCCATTAGAGAAAGAGTCGGTGGAAGAAATATTCGTATGTGGAAAAATGGCTGAGGTATGGTAAATGTGTTTCATTTATATAAATATAGGAGGCCCAACATAAGAAACAAACAATTATCCAATTATGTATATCACTTTCACACTTTCTCTCGTACGCTCAAACGGTAAGTCGGATTGTAACACAAATTGAAATCCTACCATAATTCATCGTTCCGGTTCCGACGGAGCCAGTTTCTTCGAATTCCGAGATAGTTGCCAAAATAGTTTAATTCCATCGTCAATTAATTATTAAAATATCCAATTATTCGATTAACTATTTAAATTCAAATTTAAATATAAATAAATTTTTATTTAAATCAAATTTCAACTTGAATAAATTTTATACATCGATTTCACAAGTTTAAGTTCCCTATTTGATTATCTGAATTTAAATTTGAATTTCAGTTATTTTAACAACTCAGAATTTCCCGATTTACCAAATTAATTTGGAATTGAATTTTTGACTTAAACCACTTAAATCTAATTATTATTAAAATATTAACCTTCACATTTCAACATCTTTAAATATATCTTAATAAAAGAATTTGCTTATATTAAATTCAAACAATCGTCATCCTTGAAATCAACAAAATTTGATTTTTATCAAATATTATTTCACTTAATTCATTTTAAATTGAAAATTAAATATACAAAAAATATGGGATGTTACATGAACGCTCAACGTTGTTTAACTATTTGGAAAACGGTAGATCAGTTCCATATCATTTTACTTTAGAGGGTCACGTGTATGACCATGGATATTATCTAGGTGATGGTATATACCCATAATGGAGTACCATTGTCAAGACAATACCGAACCCACAAAACAATAAACAAGCAAGCTTTGCAGCAATGCAAGAAGGATAAAGAAAGGATGTAGAAAGAGCATTTGGCGTTCTACAATCCAGATTTGCCATAGTCAGTAATCCATGCAGACTTTGGTCTCCAAATAAAATGACTAGGATAATGTATACTTGTGTTATTTTACATAACATGATTATAGAGGACGAAAGAGACATAGAGGATTATTTCAATTACGACTACACTGCTCCTCCACCTGAGATTTGGCACGAAAATATGATTGAAAGCGAACTAGAGCTTGAGTTTCACGTCGAAAGCCAAATGTCCTACCGTAACGCTCAAATTCATCGAAGACTCTAGAAAGATTTAACAGATCATTTATGGAACTTTGTTGGAAGTCAGTAAAACTACTTACCCTTAGTTGTTGTGTTTTCGTTGCTTTACTAGTTCTAATTGTGTACCGTAACCTTTAATCAGTATCTAAAACTATGTTTCCGTTAATTGTTAGTGAAATCATGTATCTTAAGCTTTTGTAACCGTTGATCGTTTTTGTTTAATTACATCTTTGTGCCTAAGTTTCTAAATCGGTGGAAGTAACATAAATAGCACACAACTTCGTCATAAATGAGTAATCTAAATTATTACTAATCATGAGTTTGATAAACATACGCCTGGATAAAGGCGTTTGTTTAACAAACGCGGAAATCCTTGCGCTTGTTAAACAAACGGGTGTATCCACGTGCCTGTTCAACAACCGCATCATGAGTTCGCACATTCCGAAGCTTTCACCCCAGATTTCCGAACTCTTTGATGTTTCTACACTCTATTGGAGCTCAAAATAGGTGTAGATTTCACAATAACTGATATCTACTCTTTTGTTGGAGTTGCCCTAACCGGCCTTTCAATTTGTGAGTGGCTAAAGGCACCCCCAAAAGTGCATCCTAATCCTAACACCATTTCTATAAAAAAAACATCTATACTATTTTTTATACTTGCATGCAACACTAGAGCATGTCAAACTAATTGCATGTTAAATCAACGCCCAGGTTATGAAAGTCTGTCTGCTCGCATTGAATTTAAGTCTCTAATCTTTTTCCTGCATAACTTCTCTATCTGCATTGCATTTCAGCCGTTTCTCTACCAGTCGCTTCTCCACACTGCAATGCCTGTCATTTCAGTCGCTATTTGTATGCAGCTTGTTATCTATGCCGATTATATGTGTAGATGTTGGTGTCTTACATTCATGCCATACACTTCTGTGAAATGACATGACACTGCCTCTGCACAATGTAGTCTTTTCTTATGCAGTCGGTTTATATGTTTCAGCTACATATAGTTTTTCCAATTCTCACATGTTCCATGCCATATTTGATAGTACTGTCAACTTTGGCCTACCTGTGGCTCAATTTTTTTTATTCAATTAATTGTATTGTTTTTCATATAAGAGTAAAGCTGTCATTGCTCATCATCTCATTGATGGTTCCCTTTTGGAACTGCTCTAATTATTCTTGTTCAGTGTTTTGTGTACACCTACTAGATGTGTTGGTTTGCCTTGTTTTATTCCTGCATAATAAATAAACGTGAGCGCTTTCCTCTCGTTTCCACTACTAGAAAATGTTGTTATAGTGACATAACTATTGTGATGGAAAAATTCCTAGTAAAATTGTGTCGGATCTGAGATGGATCTAAATTGCTTTTTTAAGTTTGTTTTTTCAAATATATTTTTCTGTTAACCAACATATTTTTTTGTGGTGTAACATGAATCCCTAACAAATCTGTGGTAAATTAGTCATTGAATTATCATGGATATGGAAAGCATAGTTAAATTTTACCTTTAAAAAATGGAAAGCTATTTGTCATAGATCATGGAAGATCCATCACAAATCAACTATGGAGTTGTCATTGATGGTTGAGTCACTAACTTTTATGTTAGAATTAAGTAAAATATTGTTTCCACAAGAAGTCACAAACCCATAGTAATTTCAATGTTGATTTATTATGGATTTGTGATGTAATATCTGATTATTATTTTCAAATAAAAATGGATAATTCAAAAGTGTTGACGCGCAAAATTACCGCCAACACTCAAGATTCTTTATTACTTAAGAATTATCATTTCGCATGGAAAAGTAAGTGCGGAAAAACAATAAATCACACAATAGATTTATAGTGGTTCGGTCTCGCGAGGGGCCTATGCCTACTTTGGAAGTGTTGCTGGTATTTTATTAATAATGAAGAGTTACGAGCATGATAACATCACATGGCATCTCTCTACAAATATTTCCAAGTATTTCAAGGTCATATATGTCATATACAAAACATTGAAAAAAGACAATTTTGTCCTTCTTATTCCTCAAAGCATGGATGTCATTAAAGAGGTCTCTTGGAGCTTCACAAGAGATGTCAATCACTTAAAAACCAACCCCTTTGAAGTGTGAGGCAGTGGGATATTTATAATGGAGTTGTTCGGTGGGAGCAGGCAGAAATCTGGGACCACTGGCCGAATCTTGAACCCCCAGCCGAGCCTCAAAACTCGAACCCCCGCCTTGTGACGGAGTCCAAAAACTCGTATCCCGCATGGGTTACGAAATTCGAACCCCGAGGGGTTCAAAATTCATACCCCATGGGGTACGAATTTCGTGCCTCGTGGGGTACGAAACTCGTATCCCGAAGGGTACGAGAAATGCGTAAAAAGAGAGCATGGAGCATCTTGATTAAGGCTTTTGTCCTTTTGGGGTTCGGGGCGATGGTTTGGTGTAACGACCCGACTTTTTCCGCACCCTTTGAGTCGACTAATTACACTTCTGTCCAACTCAAAGTGCATGCAAAAGCAGATAGTTATGAGAAATAAATTAGAAGGTGAGAAGTAGAAAGAAAGAAATGTTAGAATAGAAGAATAATAAGATCAGAGTCTCACATCGGAATGGACAAAATATAATATATCATCATACCTTACAAATAGAAACTTTATATAACAACATCATAGTATAAATGCATTTCAATACAACACACAGCGGAATAATATAATACCAGTAAATATAGCTATACGTCCCAGCTCCAGCTCCTCTTCTGAAGCTCCAAGCGAAACCTAACCTGATAATGTGCTTGGTCTGACCTGAGCACATTTGATTAAAACAAAATTCACCTGGATCACTCTGGAATACTATCAGTGATAAATTCACATGGCAACAACTTGCTTAACTTTAGAAATCCTTTTTAAAAGAAAAGGATAATAGTAAGACCAACCCACACATAAACACGGACGGTTTTTACCTTACTATAACCCAAAACATTTTTGATGTATCAAAATCTAGTGATATTATAATAGTGTCTATCAAATCAAAAATAAATAACCATCTAGTAGAAAGCTTGCATCTCATGCTCTACATATTCATTATATAATCAAAAACGGCAAGGAGCTTATTGGAGATTGGATTCCAACTATGGCAAGGTATGGGACCACCTTCCGATCAGTGTACCTCTGGAGATGAATACACTGGGGTTCAACAAGAA
Organism: Allium sativum; assembly: GCA_030737875.1. Classification (NCBI taxonomy): domain Eukaryota; kingdom Viridiplantae; phylum Streptophyta; class Magnoliopsida; order Asparagales; family Amaryllidaceae; genus Allium; species Allium sativum. Next base: position 201,135,479 of record CM060926.1, on the reverse strand, counting down.
CATCTTGCAACCCAGGATAAACATGAATGCCCACTCATTTAGCATGAGTGTAGCGAATATATCACTACCACAGTTGGGGGCCATCCAACCGAACCGAAAGCAAACAAAAGTATGGGACAACCGAGGCATTTTATTTCTCCAGATCAGGTAATGATATACCCTGCTTGGGTATGACCCAACTAGCCATGTGACCTACCCGATTTCTGCCATTTCCCGGTTGATGAGGCTTGAGGTCACGATTATCTTTTTAGAATAGCACGTCTCCATTCACTTTGAATGCCACATCATCAGATCTGCCAGAAATCACTAATTGATTTCCACAAAAATACTCTGGGTGTTAAGCTAAGAGAAGTTGCCTTCTCCGCCACCAAACTCGGTACGTTTGAAGAAATCAACGTTGGAAATACTTTGTCAGACATTCGTCCATACATGTAACAACCCGGAATTTTGGAACCAATTAAAAAAAAATTAGCTATTTTAATGGATTTTTAATATTTAAAATAATTTATTTTAAATAAAAACGACTAGAAATTTATTTTAATCAAAGCTTGAATTTATAAATTTATAATTTATATATAACAAGCCTGAAATGGCGCGGTAGGTTGAAAAATTATTTTAAACTTTGAATTAATATACATGATTCAATATTAATCAGAATTGGACAAAACCATAAACATTAGGATCAAATTAATCATATCTTTCTAATGAATGTAAGAAACTGAGATTTCACTTTATAAATGATAAGTTATGACCAGTTTAAAATTTGGAATAGTCGTATGGAATTTATATATATTTTAATTAATATATAAGCCCTTGAAAATAGATATTTTGCAGACGACCTCTGAATATGATGAAACCACTTTTGTTGGATTCAGAATGTAAAATTATAGTCAGGTTTCAATTTTCATAATTTTTGGATTTAATATGTGAGCGTGGCGAATTTAAACGTGTTTTGAATTTCAATTTAAATTTAATCGACTGAAAAAGGTCATTTTTCAAACGGTCTTCAAATTCAACGAAATTAGTTTTGTTAGGACCTTATTGCCAAAACATAGCTAGATTTAGTTTTCGGGAATTTTTTGAGTCAATACGTGATCCTAGTAAATTAAAATGTATGTTGAAATCAATATTGAATGTTATATTGATTTATATTTTAATTTAAAGAAAAACTGATCGAAATAGTCGACTTGGCTTACGAAACATATTCCATTGTGTCTGGAATGGGGGTATTTAGTTAAGGACGACAGTTGTTTGGTTTGATTTGGGGTTCGGAACGATACACGAGTTTATTGGAATTTAACTGAATTAAATATTAAACAAATAGTATAAAAAGATTTTTTAAAACCCTAATTTTCTGAAAATCTGATTCGCTAGAAAAATAGCGCCATCGACTCTCGACGAAAGGCGGATATTGCTTGATTTTAAATCCTTTTCGATCTCTCAAGATAATCAATGAAATTCGAAAATTCCAAAAGCAAAATTGAAGAGTTTCTCAAGGGCTTTGAATCTAGACCGGTTTGATCATCTCTGGTGGAGTATTAGGATCGGAATTTGGGTTCAAAGAGCTCGCCGTCGAGCTCGATTTCCGCCACCATATGACGATCGAGTTCGCTTGAACTCCAGGGGTAGGCAACGCATGCGATGGCGGTCCTCGGGGTGGCGTCCGATCATCAGCAGGTGGAGCGACGAGGCGGAAAATTCAAGACCTAGTTTTGAAGCTAAGTTCGACGTCGGTCTGGAGAAGTTTAATGAAAAGGTAACGTTTTATTTCTTTACTAATTTAATTAATTACACATTTAACTATCAAACACGTTAAAATCCATATCTAGTCCATATGAGGTCCAAATCGCGCAAAACTAGATATGCTGCGATCGTGGGGACGAGAGCTTCACAACAATACTAACTGGGTCCAATTTGGAGCTCGTTTGAATTTGGGGCAAATTCAAACCCGAACGGTACCAGAATCGCCAATTAAAGAATGACGGAGTGGAAACCAAGGTAAGAACTCCTTCTCACTCAAACTATTTTATAGTTAAATATATCCTAGGTTGCAGACGGGGCTCAGTAGCTCCATACACTACTTTTTGTGCAAACCATGGATGATTTGTGTGATATAATTGAGACTGTGATTCTGAAATGTTTGATACGATAGAAAAATAATTATAAAATTATTGTGATGAATAAAATGGACTAAATATTCATTTATATATACTGAACAGTGAAAATTGTCTAGTTAGAAAAATAATTCAGATCGAATTAAAATTGGTTAAATTTATTAACCAATAATTTATTGTTTAGCTAGATAAATAATTTAGACCGAATTAGAACTGGTTAAATTTATTAACTAGTAATTTATTTAAATTGATTCTTGTTGGTTAAAAACCCCACACGAGTCATGGGATGGTATTTTTTTACACATCTTCCTGCTATGTTGTTCGTATGTTAATCGACCGATTAACAGACGAGATAGGCGTCAGAAAATTATCTAAAGCTTATATAAAAATAAAATGCACACTGGATGTCATTTTGGATGTTGATAGTTGTCTAGAACCATCGTTGGATGTTTACGATGTATGTAATCCATACAAATTTATTTATACAGATATTGGTTGTGATTTTATTCCAATCCGGAATTAATACGAATATTTTTATAAAATAATATTCAATGAAGATTTAAAGCTAATTTTAATGTCCGATTTTGGATGGACAAAGAAATATAAATAAATGAAGCCGAGTTAGGTAGAAATCGCTATTTTGATTCAAACAAATTTTATATCGATTTATTCATTTTTAAAATGAATATTGAAAAAGTTGGATTTCAAAATACTACATTTTGAAAATATTATCATTTTGAAATGATAAGAGGTTTAATTTATATTGGTAATGAAAGTGAAATCGTTTTAAAATTAATTTATTAACGTTTTATAAAATATATTTTAAATGAAGATTGAATATATATATAATATAATATATATATATATATATATTTAAATGGTTTGAATAGAACGCGCCGCGCCATGACCGTTTACGAATATCAATCATTAACTTTGAATGGATGTAATGATAGATCCGACCGTCGGATTCTCCTAAAACCGAAACCGTTGGGTTCGTATCGAAAAGAGCTTTCCAATTAATGTAAGAGATTTGAAATCTAACAATTAGATTTTTAAATATGTCCAAATAAGATTTGGAAAAGGTGGCTGTGGATGTAGTTCGATGACTGTATATGGAAATCGACTGAAATGGCGATATTAAAATTATAAAAAAAATGGAAAAATTGTGTAAAATCATAATATATGATTTAGAAATATTTTTGGATGAAAAATTCCATATTTGAAATGATAAAAGATATTTTTATCAGAATGAACTAATTATTAACTAGAATGATAATCCAATATTTTTAAATAAATAATTTGGATTTGAGAATGGTTTTTGATATATCTAGGATTTTCCAATGAATAAATTGGAATGGATTTGAGTGGAAATAATCTTCGTAATATTTCGATACTGGATTCCGTGATTATATGGATATGGTTATTGGAATTTGAAAGATACAGATATCGTTATTCCCAATACGATATCCGTTGGTTTCAGAATTTGATATTGAATATAAGCCGATATATTTCTATTCAGAGCCTTGTATTTAATGTCAAATTGGATTTTGGGTTTGTCGTGAATGGTGTCTTCAATAACACTATTCTTAAACCTAGTTGAAAAAGGAATGAATCTTTTAATTAAGATTAATAGAGTTTTCCAATTAATACCTATAAATTGGATTTAAAATGGAAGTAGATTTTGGGTTGATCGTGAACAATGCTTTAAAGGACATTTTTTCTTAAGACCCAATTAACAGTGAAGATATAGTTTGGAATTTATAAATCTTTTTATTAATATTTAATGGAGATTTTCCAAAATAAATTTTTTCCAATTTAATAGATTAAATTGGAATTGAATGGAATTCGATTTAATAATCGAGGTAAAATTCTATAAAGGAAGACCATTAATATATATGGAATTTAAAAGGCTTTGTTGTTATTCCATTTATATTACTAGTATGATACAGAAATTTATATCAATTATATATTGATTGGTTTTCCGTGAAGATTCCATATTTAATTGAAGATGATTTGGGTTTATCGTGAACTGTGTTTTAAATGACATTGGTTCTTTAACCCAGTTAAAGATAGGATTAATTCCCTAAAGTTGAATAATCATTAAGTAATGATTTTTGATATTAAAAATGAAATAGAGTTTTAAAAAATCTTTAATTAGATTGAAATAAGAATAAGATGATTAAATTTATCGAATTCATGAAATGATCGAGAATGGAGTATCACTAGTTTTTCTCCAGTCGATAGTTAAATCTTTAATTAGATTTGAAATGTGAAATGGTAATTAATATTACCGATAATACAGAGAGTGTTAGATATGGAGTACTACCAATTTTGCTCCATGGGATGAATAGGTTGGGTTTGGATTAATAAAATGAATGATTACTTCGGTAAGGCTCGATAATCCCGACTAGTCTTATATAAACCTTAATTGGTTTGAAATTGTAAAAAGATATTATAAAATCCTTTGAAATGATATCCAAAGGAAGATTAAACAAGATGTTTAAAAGATTTTATCTTTGATAAAATTATCGGGAACCTTTCCCAAATGGTATGAATATTTGAATAAAACAATATTCTGGATTGGAATGAGATGTGTGTATATTATCTTTATTTATCACCTGATTATAAAGATGCGCTAGTTATTTGGAAAGGCCGGGTTTAACCCATTCTGAGTAACTATTTCAACGATTGAAAGTCGAAGATATTGAAGACGGTGCAATACCGACAATCTTCACATCGAATGGATGCTACTGAAGCCCTTGATCGGAGTTGCTACCTTGAAGGGGTTATAGTGGTAGTTGTTCGGGCGTACTTGTTGATTGTTAGGATATGCGAGGACCTCTCTCCTGTATTGGACATATGGGACGAGGAATAAGGTGCCTCTGATTTCGTTCAGACCCAGAACGGACTTATATATGGATTGTGTGTCTGACACATTCTGTGATGATTGATTTCTATTATATATATATATATATATCTGTTTGGTGGCGGAGAATTTATTCTTTTCTTAACACCCTTCTCTTAGGCGTATGAGCTTGGAGGTTAAATACGTTGATAGACATTAGTCATATGGCGTGGATTGTCAATGTGGCATGCTAAGATGCAATGATCAAGGCTTTTGTTGAAAAGCAGAGTCTTGTGGATGATGATCAAAGCACCGCTTTAATTAGCATAGCTTTGTGATGTAGCGTTAATTCGTGACCCTCACACCTCGGTATGAGGCAAAAAGTGATCGTGACTGGGGGGATAATATGACGTTCCTTTCTAGCTAGAAGTGGTGTCATGGTATTGTAACGACCCAAAAAATCTGAACTAATTTAAAAATTTTAAATTGGCTAAAATAATGGATTTTAAATATTTAAAATAAATATTTTAAATAATGGAAATGGAAAGTGAGTTTGAATCGATATTTGAAAACGAATATAATTAGTTATAATTATAAACAAGGCCTGAAATGGCGCTGCAGTTTCAAAAATTGAATTCAAAATTTGTCGGACTGTACCGGGTGCAAAACAAAACGGATTTTAGTGAAACCAAAAATATTTAAATCTGTTAGTGAATACCTTTCTAACGAATCTGAAAAATCGAATTTTCATAACGGAAAGCAAAAGTTATGGCCGAATGAATTTTCAGAAAGGTCGCTATGGAATTTATATAGCCCGTGAAATTGGCCATTTTGCATACGACCTCGGAATTCGACGAAACCACTTTTGTTGGATCCGGGATGTGAAGTTATTTCTATGTTTCAAATTTCATAATTTTTGAAGCTAGTATGTGAGCGTAGCAAAAGAAAACGTGTTTTGGCCAATTATAGTTAAATTGGATCGACCAGAAATGGGCCTTTTTGCAAACGGTCTCAGAATTCGACGAAACTAGTTTTGTTGGGACCATATCGTCAAAACATAGCTAGATTTATTTTTCTGGAATTTTTCGAATCAGTTTGTGGCCCTGGTAAATTGAAATGTACGTTCAAATTAAATATTGAATGTTATATATTTTAATTTGAAGGAAAACTGGCTGAAACAGTCGAATGGGCCTACGAAACATATTCCATTGTGTTCGGAATGGGGGTAAAACACTAGGGACGACAGTCGTTGGGTGTAGATTGGTGGTCGCGTCAGAAAACCCATTATAAAACCCATCGGCCAATCAAAATTTTTATAAAAAAAAGAAGAAAATCCTTTAATTTTCTCTCTCCCTGATATCGATTCACGGCGGAAATAGCTTGCCACCTTCTCTCCTCGATTCCTCCTTCCACGCTTAGTAAAATCAAGTGCTCCAGTTAGGGATTTTGAAGAGCTCGAGACGAGCTTCAAATCCATACCTGGTTTTGATTTTTTCGTGGAGTATTTCTTTCGTTTGAAGCCTCCAAAGTCTGAACGTTCATCGCGCCGCCAGGGGGCCGTCTCGCCGTCGAGTTCACCAGCGCCACCCCCGCCTGGTGCGCGACTCCAAGCTCTTCGACGTGGTACAACCCGATCTTCGTATAGTGCAATGGATTGAAAGAAAAATTAAAACCTAGTTTTGAAGAAATCAAGCAGGTATCGGCTGTTTAATTAAAAACCGATTTTAACAGTTTAAAACCGTTGCAAACTTCGAAAAATCATATCTTTTTCGTTCGTTAACGAAATTCGATGAAACAGGAAACATCGTGACCGTTAGGACGTCTTCTACATTTTAGAAGAAACCGCATATTTTTCTGAGCCTTCTGCTATTTTTGGTGGAGTGGAACCCAATGTGAGATTTCTAATTTATAAACAATATGGAAAACGACGATGTATAAATTATATAGTCGATGTATGAGTTATATAAGCGTTGTACACCTCATGTATAAGCGTTGTATAAGTTGTATGTTCGATGTATAAGTTGTATATGCGTTGTAAAAATTATATATGTGTTGAAATAGAAGTGAATTGCTATATATATATATATATATATATATATATATATATATATATGCCCCTCGTCCACAAACCATGGACGATATTTATTGATTGTGATTGGTGTGAAAATTGATTGATAGCGAATGGTTGTTTGGGATTGTTTGTGGTTGATATTGATTGATTGTGGTTGAAAAATACCCATTTGTGGTTGAGAAATATTTGGTTGAAACCACATAGGATTAGTTTGTGGAAATGAAATAAATATATACATGCCGCCTGCGTGCGAAATAGATGCATGATCCCCATTGTCAAAAACCGCGAGGTTTTAAGGTAGAGCGAGGAGCCGTACTAGGGACGGTCCCGGTTTTAACTACCCTGCCGTTATGCTGCCGAAATTTGAATAATATTCATGTGTTTAAATTATTTTCATTTACTGAAACTATATTTATTCATTGTATAGAAAACCTTCATGTGTTGAATCGATATTCATTCGTTGATTAGAAATTCATGTGTTGAATGGTATTCGTGTTTTAAATATAAAAATCACATTTTTATCTATATATATAAACTATAGAAAACCTTCATGTGTTGAATCGATATTCATTCGTTGATTAGGAATTCATGTGTTGAATGGTATTCGTGTTTTAAATATAAAAATCACATTTTTATCTATATATATATATATATAAACTATAGAAAACATTCATGTGTTGAATCGATATTCATTCGTTGATTAGAAATTCATGTGTTGAATGGTATTCATATTTTGAAATAAATTGTTTCATAATAAAAATCACCTTTTTCTCATTTATACGAGCTATGTAAGATGACCTCGTTTTAAAAGAAATTTTTTTATAAGAAAAATCCTATTTTTATCACCTATATAAACTATATAAAATAATAGTATTTTGAAATGAATTGTTTTACAATAAAAATCATATTTTTATTATACACATGAATTGTTGAAATGGGAAGTGTTAAAAATAGCAACTCGTTCAAATAAATATGCATGAGTTGAAATATTCATTAATTAGCTAATGACGTGATTTTTACCTATGCATGTAACATTAGAATGAATGATGCTTTTAAACCAAATGGAATCAAACATGAAGTTGAATGGAAAATGATAAGTGATAAGAACTGTATATATGTACATGCATATTTATTGAACAGGTTATGGCAAAGGGGCTAGAGAAGAGGAATAAAATATTGTGCCCGACAAATAGGTACACATTTACTGTTTTGTTTGGGTGATGATTTTATGAGCCTGTTGGCTAGCCGCTTGGCTTTTTCTTTTCAACATGAAACGCCCATGTGGCTATTTGGGAATTTTCCCAGCCCCTCCCGTACAAAGGAGGTTATGGCGAAATTTTCCAAAATTTAAAGGCGTTAGTGAAATATTTGAAGTGAAAAACGATATTGAAATTGTTGAATGAACTAAATTTATATAAATATATAAATATAAATAAAATTAAAACGAAACGTGGCCATGCAGTTCGTGTTTTGAAACCGTGATTTCAAACAACTAGTGCGAGAAATCCGACCATTGGATTTTCCCGAAACCGCAACCGTTGGGTTCGCCTTGGAAATATCTTTCCAACGGCACCAACTTTGTAAAAATCCAACAGTTGGATTGTTTGGAATGTTTAATTCAAATCTGAAGAAAAACAGCGCCACGGCCGCGTTATGGCCCGAAGCGTCGTTTTGAATAAATTGGCTATTTTAAAATAAATAAAAATAGCGATAAATCATTATAAAATATCATAAATGATATGAAATGGAAATAAACTGAATTTGCTCGATTTATGTGGTATTTGATGGTTGAATGTGTTGGGTGTGAAAATTACATTAAAGAACAAGATTGGTGTTGTCGAATGATTTAACCATTGAAATAAATTGATTTGAAATTTTAAATATACGTGAATTATTTGAGAAGGTCGAGTTAATTCTCATTTCAAATAATTGACCGACGATTGAAAGTCGAAGATGAAGACGGTGGTCGAAGACCGGAGATCTTCATCTCGTTTGGATGGTAACCGAGGTCCTGATTAGGAGGCATCCCGAAATATGGATAATGAGTGGTGATCGTCTAAACGTACGTGGTGATCGATGGGTTTGCGAGGTATTTAGTGCCTCCGGTTTCGTTCAGACCCAGAACGGACTTGTAAATGGACTGTGTGTCTGACATTGGATTTTATTCTGTGTTGATTGATCTCGGTTAAATATACATCTGTTTGGCGGCGGAGAATTTATTCTTTTGCTTAACGCCCTTCTCTGAAACGCACGAGCTCAGAGGTTGTATATCGATGGACATCAGTCGCATGGCATGAATTGCTAGTGTGGCATGCCTAAGTGGCAAATGAACAGGGCTTCTGTTGAAAAGCAAAGTCTTGTGGTGATGATCAAAGCGCCGCCTGTGTGGCGTAGTTTTGTGTAAAACGTGAAATCGCGAGCCTTACACCCCGTTATGAACCAGAAACGGGAGAGGACATCAGGGAGGGCCTGCTTTTCTTCCTAGCTAGGGTGGTGTCAGTGACCTACCAGCCCTGACATTTATATACTTTTCACCTATGTGGTTGTTGCTGTTGCGAGGCGCCTCGGTTTGATCGGACGATCCGGGTCCGATGGAGTAATTCGTTGGCTCGTTTACGCCCCAAAGGGCGGGGAGACGTAGTGTTCAGGCATAATAATCCACATCGGTGGACCGGCCCTGACGATCCAAGGGGCAGTTGCGGCTGTTCCTGAGGCTCGGGCTAGGCAGTCTCGAATTCGGTAAGGACTATCTTTTGCCTTGGTTTAGGACGGAAATCCAATTTCCAAATACGACATCGTGCTGTTTTGATTGTATACCTATATATGGCGACATAGTGGTATGGGGCATTAATGCCATCTATGATTGATAGTTATGATTCGAAATTGTTTTCAAAACATATAAACACTAGTAGTAATACCAAATGCCTTTGTTTTATTTGTATCAATCATATTTTGGCCGTTATAAGGTAAAAAACTCTATCCTCCGGTTTGCGTTGCATTGTGTGATGGGAACTGAGTCTTATAATGGCTTAATTTTTATAAAATGCATTGCGTTGTTTAAAAGAAAGATTTGTTTTAAAGCACTGGCAATCCAATGGAGTAAACCTGTTCCACGAAAGTGGCGTGGTCCTGTGATTAGCCATATTATATATGTGTTGATTAGAATTCCCATACCAGTCCCATGACTGACTCGTAGTTTGTTTCACTTTCAAACTCGGGTGCCCCTTTTTCTACACGGGCAGCCTTGTATTCAGGTTTAGCTGGTTATTTCTGGATAGCTGGAGCTGAAGATGGATTCTATCATTTATCTCTTTTTATGCTGTTCAGCTCCTATTGTACATATTTTGTTTGTTTCCACTGTAGACATATATGTATAGCTGAACTGTATTTGTACTAAGTAAGATCCTGTATACTATGTAACTCTGATGATTACTTTTATCTAGTATATTCTATTGTTCATTATCTGGTGTATTTACTTAATTCTGTTCTGCTATTATCTGTTTCTGTGTTATATTCCAAAGATAACCCTTGCCACCGTCAGTACGGGGTTTGGGGTCGTCTCAGGTATGGAGCCCAGACATTTTTACTTATGTGGATGATGGAATGTGGCGCCTCGGATATTGGGTCTTATTGCTCAGAGATATGTTTCCGATAGGACCAGGAAACATGTGTTCAGGAGTAACTAATCCTCAAATGTATGGGAGGACCGACCCTGAAGATCCAAGGGTTCACTACGGGGGATCCTGAGGCATTTGGTAGAGTGTCTCGAATCAGAAGGAGCCATCCTAGCCTTGACTCATGATGAAAATCAATTTCCAATACGCGATTTTCGATTTTAGTTGTAAACCTATATGGCGACATGATATATGGTACCCATTCCATCTATGATTGATACATTTATATTCGAAGTTGATTTCTTCACTATGCACTTATAGTATTATCAAATGATTTGTTTTAAAACATACCAAGCATGTTTGGCTATTATAAGTTAAAACTCTATCCTTCGGCTTGCGTTGCATTGTATGATGGGACCTGAGTCTTATAATAGCTTCATTTTTCGAAAAGCATGCGTTGTTTATAAATTGTTTTATGGTATTCTTGGGAGGAAACCCGTTTCGTGTACGGCGTGGTCCCTTGATTTACCCCCACTTTAAAATCAAGTTTAATAACTGTTTTAGTTCTCACACCAGTCTCATGACTGACTCGGAGTTTACTGTTTTAACCTAAACTCTGGGTGCCCCTATTTTCCACATGAGCAACTAGTAGTTTTGGTTTTGCAGATTTCTATTTCACAGGATCCTGGTTTACAGCTGGAGCTATATTCGGGAAGCTTTGTACCCGTGTATTATTTTCAATTGTGCTAGTTGTTGTATTTTCCACTATGCTTTGTATTTATACATTTTATTTCCGATGCTATGTACTTTAGATCCCTGATATTTTACGTGGTGTAATATTTTTCATTTATACTCTGATATTATTGTACTCTAATGTAAATTGTTGTAATGGCAATGAAATATTCTACTGTTTGTGTTCCGACGTGTCGTGTTCTCAACTCAATCCGGGCTTTCCCATACGGGGAAGTTTGGGTCGTTTCAGTTTGGTATCAGAGCTTTTGTTTACAAAGCTGGAGAACAAGGCACGTTAGAACCGAACTAAAGAATTCATCAGAGATAGGATTAGTAATATCCTATAAGAATGACTCGTTAGAGATTGGGTTAGTAATACCCTAGAATGTGTTCGACGAGTATAATTTACAATAAAAACAAATTTAGTTTTGAAATTTAAATCTTATTATTCGTATTTGATTATTTTATTTTAAATTCATTTTGGACTATGAGTATTAGTAGATTTTGCATTTACGCCTAGCTAGCATATTTTCGAAGCTACAAATATACTAGATAGAAATAGAATCACACTCTAGTAGCCCGGAGATGATCCTGGTGATTAATCGATTATCATAAGCATTTATGTTCGAGTTTCGAAAGTGGGGTATCTATATATTTCCAATGGACTGGTGTGAGAACCAAAACTTTGTAGGGTTTATTGTTGTGATTTGGCATTGAAATTGCAATTTTAAGTATATATAAAAGTTATCCGTTTGGAAATTTATTCAACAAATTGATTGTTGGATATGATGTGCGATTATTAGTATAGCTAATAAAAATATTGGAATAACAAATCCAATAAGAGAATAAGAGGTAAAATTTTAGCCAAATCGAATCAATTATTGAACCGAATTGAAAATTGATTGGAATAGCATACATGTACATATATATGTGTGTAAGCTGGTCATAGCATGGAAGCTAAGAAGAGGAATAAAATTGTATGTCCGAAATATGTATATATTTAATGTATTTTTTGGGTTTTGATGATTTTATGAGCCGATTGGCTTTTTCTTTTGATTGATGAGGGCCCTATGAGGCACGTTGCGGTTTTTCCTATAAGCCCGTACAAAGAAGGTTATGGCAAAATTTCTCAAAAATTTAAGGCGTTAGCCAAATTTTTGAGAAATAAGAAAGTTCTTAGAAACTGAAAAGTTGAAGAACTCAAGCCAGAATGAAAGTTGAGTTGGTTAGTTAAACAACTTTCAGCTCTGTTCCTTTTCGAGGAAGAAAAGATTTTTAAGTGGGGGAGATTGTAATATCTCGGAATTTTGGAACCAATTTAAATTTTTTATTTTAACTATTTTAATTGATTTTGAATATTTAGAATGATTTATTTTCAATAATAACGACTAGAAATTTATTTTAATCGAAGTTAGAATTTATAAATTTAGAATTTATAAATTTATAATTTATATATAACGAGCCTGAAATGGCGCGGTAGGTTGAAAATTCGATTTTAAACTTTGAATTAATACACATGATTCAATATTAATCAGAAATCGATAAAACCAGAAACGTTAGGATCGAATTAATCATATTTTTCTAACGAATGAAAGAAACTGATATTTCACTTTATAAATGATAAGTTATGACCAGTTTAAAATTTGGAATAGTCGCTATGGAATTTATATATTTTTTAATTAATATATAAGCCCTTAAAAATAGGTATTTTGCAAATGACCTCTGAGTTTGACGAAACCACTTTTGTTGGATCCGGAATGTCAAATTATTGTCAGGTTTCAATTTTCATAATTTTTGGATTTAATATCTGAGCGTAGCAAATTTAAACGTGTTTTGAATTTCGATTTAAATTTAATCGACTGGAAAAAGGCTATTTTTCAAACGGTCTCCAAGTTCGACGAAATTAGTTTTGTTAGGACTGTATCGTCAAAACATAGATAGATTTATTTTTCGGTAATTTTTGGAGTTAATATGTGGCCCCGATAAATTAAAATGTATGTTGAAATCAATATTGAACGTTATATTGATTTATATTTTAATTTAAAGAAAAACTGATCGAAACAGTCGAATTGGCTTACGAAACATATTCCATTGTGTCTGGAATTGGGGTATTTAGTTAAGGTCGACAGTCATTGGGTTTGACTTGGAGTTCGGAACGATACACGAGTTATATTGGAATTTAATTGAATTAAATATTAAACAAATAGTATAAAATGATTTTTAAAACCCTATTTTTCTAAAAAACTGATTCGCTGGAAAAATAGCGTCGTCATCTCTTGACAAAATGTGGATAATGCTCGATTTTAAATCCCTTTTGATCTCTCAGGATAATCAATGAAATTCGAAAATTCTAAAAGAAAAATTGAAGAGTTTCTCCAGGGCTTTGAATCTAGACCGGTTTGATCATCTTTGGTGGAGTATTGGGATCGGAATTTGGGCTAAAAGAGCACGTCGTCGAGCTCGATTTCCGCCACCATACAACGATCGAGTTCGCCTGAACTCCTGGGGTTGGCGGCGCATGCGACGACGGTCCCTGGGGTGGCGTCCGATCATTAGCAGGTGGATCGACGAAGCGGAAAGTTCAAGACCTAGTTTTGAAGCTCAGTTCAACGTCGGCCTGGAGAAGTTTAAAGAAAAGGTAACGTTTTATTTCGTTAATAATTTAATTAATTACACATTTAACTATCAAACGCGTTAAAATCCATATCTATACCATACGAGGTCGGAATCGCGCAAAACTAGATCCATTGCGATCGTGGGGACGAGAGCTTCACGACAAGACTAACTAGGTCCAATTTGGAGCTCGTTTGTATTTGTGGAAATTCAAACCCGAACGGTACCTGGATCGCCAGTTAAAGAATGATGGAGTGGAAACCAAAGTGAGAACTCCTTCTCACTCAAACTATTTTACAGTTAAATATATCCTAGGTTGTAGACAGGGCTTAGTAGCTCCACACACTACTTTTTGTACAAACCATGGATGATTTGTGCGATATGATTGAGACTGTGATTCTGAAATGTTTGATACGATAGAAAAATAATTATAAAATTATTGTGATGAATAAAATGGACAAAATATTCATTTATATATATTGAACAGTGAAAATTGTCTAGTTAGAAAAATAATTCAAACCGAATTAAAATTGGTTAAATTTATTAACCAATAATTTATTGTTTAGCTAGATAAATAATTCAGAATGAATTAGAACTTGTTAAATTTATTAACCAGTAATTTATTTAAATTGATTGTTGTTGGTTGAAAACCCCACACGGGTCATGGGATGATATGTTTTTACATAGCTCCCTAGTATGTTGTTCGTATGTTAATCCAATGATTAAAGATAGGCGTCCGAAAATTATCTGAAGTTTATATAAAATAAAATGCACACTGGATGTCATTTTGGATGTTGATAGTTGTTTAGAACTATCGTTGGATGTTTATGATGTATGTAATCCATATAAATTATTTATATGGATATTGGTTGTGATTTTATTCCAATCCGGAATTAATACAAACATTTTTATAAAATAATATTCAATGAAGATTTAAAGCTGATTTTGATGTCCGATTTTGAATTGACATAGAAATATAAATAAATGAAGCCGAGTTGGATAGAATTCGCTATTTTGACTCTAACGGATTTTATATCGATTTATTCATTTTTAAATTGAATACTGAAAAATTGGATTTCAAAATATTACATTTTGAAAATATTATCGTTCTGAAATGATAAGAGGTTTAATTTATATTGTTAATGAAAGTGAAATCATTTTAAAACGAATTTATTAACGTTTTATAAAATACGTTTTAAATGGAAATCGAAAAAATATATTATATATATATTTAAATGGTTTGAATAGAACACGCAGCGCCGTGACCGTTTGTGAATTTCAACCGTTGACTTTGAATGGACGTAACGGGAGATCTGACCGTTGGATTCTCCTAAAATCGGAACCGTTGGGTTCGTATTGGAAAGAGCTTTCCAATGAATATAAGTGATTTGAAATCTAACGGTAATATTTTTAAATATGTCCAAATTAGTTTTGGAAAAGGTCGCTATGGATGAAGTTCGATGACCGTATATGGAAATCGACTGAAATGGCGATTTTAAAATTATAAAATAAATATGGAAAAATTGTGTAAAATCATAATAAATGATTTAGAAAGATTTTTTGATGAAAAAAATCCATATTTTAAAAGTTGAAAGATATTTTTATCAGAATGAACTAATTATTAACTAAAATGATAATCCAATATTTTTAAATAAATAAATTGGATTTGAGAATGGTTTTTGAGATAACCAGGAATTTCCAATGAATAAATTGGAATGGATTTGAATGGAAATAATCTTCGGAGTATTTCAATACTGGATTCCGTGATTATACGGATATGGTTATGGGAATTTGAAAGATACAGATATCGTTATTCCCAATACAATATCCGTTGGTTTCAGAATTTGATATTGAATATAATCCGATATATTTCTATTCAGAGCCTTGTATTTAATATCAAATTGGATTTTTGGTTTGTCGTGAATGGTATCTTCAATAACACTATTCTTAAACCCAGTTGAAAAAGGAATGAATCTTTTAATCAAGATTAATGAAGTTTTCCAATTAATACCTATAATTGGATTTATAATGGAAGTTGATTTTGGGTTGATCGTGAACAATGTTTTAAAAGACATTTGTTCTTAAAACCCAATTGACAGTGAAGATATGGTTTGGAATTTATAAATCTTTTTATTAAGATTTAGTGGAGATTTTCCAAAATAAAGTTTTCCAATTTAAAAGATTATATTGGAATTGAATGGAATTCAATTTAATAATCGAGATAAACTTCTGTAAAGGAAGACCGTTAATATATATGGAATTTAAAAGGCTTTGCCGTTATTCCATATATATTACTAGTCTGATATAGAAATTTATATCAATTATATATTGATCGGTTTTCCGTGAAGATTCCATATTGAATGGAAGATGATTTGGGTTTACCGTGAACTGTGTTTTAAACGACATTGGTTATTTAACCCGGTTAAAGACAAGATTAATTCCCAATAGTTGAATAATCATTAAGTAATGATTTCTAATATTAAAACTGACATAGAGTTTTAATGAATCTTTAAATACATTGAAATAAGAATAAGATTAGCATGGCCCCTACGCAAGGATGACACGCACAAATCGAGAAATAAGAATAAGATGATTAAATTTATCGAATTCATGAAATGATCGAGAATGGAGCATCACCAATTTTGCTCCAGTCGATTGTTAAATTTTTATTTAGATTTGAAATGTGAAATGGTAATTAATATTACCGATAATATAGAGAGTGTTAGATATGGAGTACTACCAGTTTTGCTCCATGGGATGAATAGGTTGGGTTTCGATTAATAAAATGAATGATTACTTTGGTAAGACTCGATAATCCCGACTAGTCTTATATAAACCTTAATTGGTTTGAAATTGTAAAAAGATATTATAAAATCTTTTGAAATGATATCCAAAGGAAGATTAAACAAGATGTTTAAAAGATTTTATCTTTGATAAAATTAACGGGAACCTTTCCCAAATGGTATGAATATTTGAATAAAAGAATATTCTGGATTGGAATGAGATGTGTGTATATTATCTTTATTTATCACCTGATTATAAAGATGCGCTAGTTATTTGGAAAGACTGCGTTTAACCCATTCTGAGTAACTGTTTCGACGATTGAAAGTCAAAGATATTGAAAACGGTGCAATATCAATAATCTTCATATCGAATGGATGCTACTGAAGCCCTTGATCAGAGTTGCTGCCTTGAAGGGGTTATAGTGGTAGTTGTCCGGGCGTACTTGTTGATTGTTCGGATATGCGAGGACCTCTCTCCTGTATTAGACATATGGGATGAGGAATAAGGTGCCTTCGGTTTCGTTCAGACCCAGAACAGACTTATATATGGATTGTGTGTCTG
Organism: Allium sativum; assembly: GCA_030737875.1. Taxonomy (NCBI): domain Eukaryota; kingdom Viridiplantae; phylum Streptophyta; class Magnoliopsida; order Asparagales; family Amaryllidaceae; genus Allium; species Allium sativum. The sequence continues at coordinate 201,118,145 of CM060926.1, read as the reverse complement.
ACATTGGATTTCATTCTATGATGATTGATTTCTATTAAATATATATATCTGTTTGATGGCGGAGAATTTATTCTTTGCTTAACACCCTTCTCTTAGACGTACGAGCTTGGAGGTTATATATATTGATAGACACCAGTCGTATGGCGTGGATTGTCAATGTGGCATGCTAAGATGCAATGATCAAGGCTTTTGTTGAAAAGAAGAGTCTTGTGGATGATGATCAAAGCACCGCTTTAATTAGCATAGCTTTGTGTTGTAGCGTTAATTCACGAGCCTCACACCTCGGTATGCGTCAAAAACGGGATTGTGACTGCGGGGAGAACATGACGTTTCTTTCTAGTTAGAAGTGGTGTCATGGTATGGAGCCCAGACATTTTTACTTATGTGGATGATGGAATGAGGCGTCTCAGATATTGGGTCTTATGGTTCAGAGATATAGGTCCGATAGGACCAGGAAACGTGTATTTAGGAGTAACTAGTCCTCAAATGTAAGGGAGGAATGGCCCTGAAGATCCAAGGGTTCACTACGGGGGATCCTGAGGCATTTGCTAGAGTGTGTCGAATAGGAAGGAGCCATCCCTAGCCTTGACTCATGATGGAATCCAGTTTCCAATACGTGACCTTCGATTTTAGTTGTAAACCTATATGGCGACATGATATATGGTACCCATGTCGTCTATGATTGATACATTTATATTCGAAGCTGATTTCTTCACTATGCACTTATAGTATACCAAATAATTTGTTTTAAAACGTACCAAGCATGTTTGGCTATTATAAGGTAAAACTTTATCCTCCGGCTTGCGTTGCATTGTGTGATGGTACCTGAGTCTTATAATAGCTTCATTTTTTGAAAAGCACTACGTTGTTTATAAATTGTTTTATGGTATTCTTGGGAGGAAACCCGTTCCGTGTTATACGGCGTGGTCCCTTGACTTACCCCATTTTAAAAACCAAGTTTAATAACTGTTTAGTTCTCACACTAGTCCCATGACTGACTCAGAGTAATATTTCATAGGATCCTGGTTTACATCTGGAGCTATATACGGGAAGCTTTGTACCCATGTATTGTTTTCAGTTGTTCTAGTTGTTGTATTTTCCACTACGCATTGTATTTATACATTTTATTTCTGCTGCCATGTATTTTAAATCCCTGATATTTTCCATGGTGTAATATTATTCATTTATACTCTGATATTCTTGTACTCTGATGTAAATTGTTGTAATGGCAGTGAAATGTTCTACTGTTTGTGTTCCGACGTGTCGTGTTCTCAACTCAATCCGGGCTTTCCCATACGGGGAAGTTTGGATCATTTTAATACAAGTCCTCCAGGAACAGGATGAACCAAAGGCACTCTCCTACCGCATCCTAGGAATCACTCAAAGAATCAGTAGCGATAAGTCCTTGCAATCCATAGATTCCAACCACGATAGAACCACGGTATATCTTGGGGCGCGAACCGAGATTATAAGTAGTCCTTCCGTTTTATGAAGATCTATGGTCTTCAATGCTCCATCTTTCTTCTCTGCAACTTAGTTTCATACGCAACGTTGATTCGAAGTGGTTTGGGGTCTATTTCCCATCCTGGTCTCTTCGAAACAACACGTCAAAAGGTCCAATAAAATATCTCATTGATAGTTTGGTGTTTTAACTATCAATATAAGACAGTACGGTCAAGGATATTGGCTGCTCGGGTCTTTTTACTTGAATTCATTATTAAAACTATTTCATTGATCCTTAGAAATCGATTTTGTATTCTTATTTCAAATCTCATTTTTTTTCATTACATTGAAAACAATAATATATCTTTATTTACCTAACTCCACTCATTACTTCAATTCGAAACATCACTATAGATATTCGCTAAACCCTTTTCATTTCCTTTGCCTTAGAAAAACATTTTATGTTCTAAATTCGGAGGTATAAATAAATTCACTCTTCAAACTTGGGTCGAACGATGTTAAAATATACCTCCTTTACTTTAAAGCTGATTGTTTTCCCATTTACATTCAAAATCTTGCAAATAACACCGTCATATTCTCTTATAGAAATATTAAACAATTTCAACAACTTTACCATTCCAAACTAATATCATCCCTTGATAATAGTGAAGTCATTCAAGTTGGGGTATTTTAAATACCTCTCAGACCTTGACCGACAACGTTCTTATCTTAGAGTAGATAAAAGTTTGAAACACAAAACCTACTCTTCTCATTTCCATTTACTATTAAATTTTAAATATGGTTTTATAAACCATTTTTATTTCATTCAAAAACCCACTTCATATTCAAATTCCTTTTAAAATTAAGTAAATCATTTACTAACTCCTTTCTGGAAATCTTTTTATACAACTACATTAATAACTTAGGTTATATTCTAATAATCTATCTACTGATACGTTACCTAAAATCATTTATCTTATTATAAAACCAAATTTGTATTTTATTACTAAATGCATTACCAGAATTCCTTATACCGATCCATTATTCAATCTCTTTTGAAATTTCCATTTCATTTATATTCATTTTACTTAACTAGGAAAAATCTTATTAAAATCTTCATATTAGCTTACTAATCTTTTTATAAACTTCCGTACATAACTTGGATTTTATTATCCAATCCCTTACGAAAATCTTTATCTGATTTCCTTGCTTATACTTTCTTCGATTATTAAGTGATACTGATTAAAACGGCATAATAGCTTCACATTCTGGTTTACATTATTCCTAAAACCATTCAATTTAGTTTCATTTCAAAATTTGATTACTTATTAACTAACTTCCATTTACAAAGTTAATTACTTTCATTATTATTAATTAAAATAGTAATGAATCCCGTTGTTGACTGATGAAGTAAAATAGTTTACTTTATATGTAAGATTGGTTAATCACTTCATTAAATAATATTAATGATTATCAATACAAAAATCTTTTAACTTCGTTAAATAAAAAGATAATTAATATTCAAGAAATTTCGTTAAACTGAAATAAATATTCGTTAAGTAATTCCCATTGGATTAACTAAAGATCGATTAACCTAATTATCAATTTTAATCAAACAGTTGACTTCCTCAACTTAAATATCAATTATTTGTTAACTGGTTTCAATTTACCCTTACCCTTAGACTAAAATAATTGAAATATCGATTAACTATTTTACTTAAATGGTTATTTTCAAAACAATAACCCATAAGTTAAATTCAAGCTTCTACATTTATAAAACTCATTAGAATGTTTAAATTGTTGTACATAATATTGTATAATTATTTTTGTAAAAACCATTTATAAATATCAACTTTCTTTAAGACTTCTATTTTAGATAAAATAAAATTTAAAACTTTACTTCAGTTATAAAAATAAATTTTATAACTTAAAATATATTGGTTTGCTTAACGGCAAGTTAATGTCTCAAAACAAGGTTTTAAATCATTTGCTGCCAATAACTTAATCAATACTGTTTATTGATTAAAATAACAATCGTTGATTATAAGTTCAACGATTAACATCCATTAAACTATAACCATCCAAACAGGTTATTTAATCGCTTGGGGTTAAATAATTCATATGCGAAAGATATGAACAATCAATGACATACAATTTATTTGAGGAATCCAGTCGGATCCCTCCAACCTGTTCTTCCCTGCATTACATATCATATTATAATTTATAACAACATATGAAACAACAATTTTAGCTAAAACATCCAATAGACATAAATGTAATGTCAACAATCATTGAAAAAATCAATAAGCATCCAATGGAATCCAAACATCCAATTATATATTATTATTGGTGAATTATAATTATATGAATTTAACACATGATAGCAGTCCAGAAAAGTGTGAGAATTAACTCACCATTTATTTTGATGGTCGATTGTCGCATCGTTTCATATATTTCTAAACAAGCGTTTAAAAATACATGAAATTCCATTAGTTTCTGAATCACTCCATTCCAGCTTGTACGCGTAGTGCTCGTCGCCACGATTCCAACGAATCTTGTATCGCGTAATTTTGATACTGTATGGAAAAGATACACCTAAATTAAGTTTATATATTAATCGATTCTCTAATTAAACTAATTATAGATTAATTAACAACTAAGAAATAATTACCTTAACAAATTTTCCACGTCATTAGGTGGATAACATGTTTTCACATTCCTAGTAATTACGAGCCCGATCTTCATCTTCCTCCAGGCCATCGTGTGAACTCCATACCTTTCTTCTATCGCCGACGACGCCTGGAGCCACCAGGGATGACTTCGAACCCCGCACCAGAATCTCCACTCCACGGCGAACTACCACACCAAGCCTCGTGACCCCATGCCTCTCCGTTCACTCGAAATCTCGAGATGATCGTGAAACGCCTTAACGACGATTTCTCTGATCACCGAGCTCGTCAGACCCCGCCACCACCTGGAATCGAGGCGACTCCCCACTCTCAACTTCGCCTTCAGGCAACTCCACCCAATTTGCCACTGTTGATGCGCAATCGGTCAAGATCCGATCAAACTGCCAAAAACCATACGACTCCGATCAACTTGCTATAACTTCCTCCTCCGATTGTTTCAGACAAATTGACCAACAGAAAAGATGTAGACCAGCCTTCCCTCTTCAACTCTTCTTCAGATCCCAAGTCCTAATTCTTCACCATTCTCCTCCAAAACGCAAAAATCTGAAACTTAACATCCCCGTTTAACTACTTTTCACGACCACCAGACATCACTGAACATCACCAAATTTTAACTGGGAGTAGACATTACCAGGATCTCCAACTTTCCTGTTGGGGACAACTTCTGATTCTCAACCAATTGGGTGGAATAAATTATTTAGTGTATGTGGACTTATTTGCAAAACTGAATATGAATGAACGGGTTTGGGGTTGTGAGGCTTAAGTGAATGTGTATATAAAGATAATTTAAATGTTATTTTATTACGATGTGACTAGAGATATTTTTTTTCGTGCCTATCGCCATTTCTAAACGTTGTTTATTTGTTCCTGTGCTCACGTACAAACTCCATTCGCAATGAAAATGGACGTCATTGCATAATTTGACATTACGGTCCTAATGAAACTTGTTTCGTCGAATTTCGAACCTGTTTGCTTAAATGGCGCTCGTTCATGTCCAAACGATCGATTTATTTGTATTTTATTTTGCTGCACTCAAAGAATAACTCCAACTGGCGCGAAACTTGAAATCTAGCAATATTTAGTTATTACGGTCATAATAAAATTTGTTTTGCTGAAAACAGAGGTTGTTTGAATAAAAGCCCTTTTTAAATGTCCAATTTAAATTAAAATAAATTAATTTAAAAATACCTCAATATGATAATAATAAAATATTACATTTGGCCATACTTGATCATAATTTCATGTACTTTCAATATAAAATATTCTGGGATTGGGTTCCAAGCTAAGACGATATTAAAAATATTTTAAACCCCTTTATTTTAGATAATTAATCGTTATAATTTATAAACAAATTCAATAACGTATATTTGAAATTTTGATTTGGATGCAAAACAAAATCTACAACATGAAAACTCGATATTTCTATTCCATTAGAAAAATATGGTTACTTAGATCTTAACATTTCTTGTTTCAAAGAAATCCGACTTATATTGGATCCTATACGAACAATCAAAGTACAAAACGTTATATTACGAACTACCGCGCCGCTGCAGCTTGTTTTATAACAAAATTATGAATTAAACATTCAAACGTCGTTTAATAAAAGAAATGTTAATATATTTCAAAACTAAACAACATTAAATTCTTTTAAATTACCTGTTGACGTTATATTGCAAATTCAACCTATTCCGAGCATTCCGGAATTTAAATTATTATTTTATTATTTATATTAATAAAATATTCAAAAATATTAAATTCAAGCTAATAAAATTTTAAAACAACATTTAAAACCATTTAAAAATGTTTATTCAAACGGTTTAAAATATGGGTCGATACATTCCTTCCCGCTTAAAAGAATTTCGTCCCCGAAATTACTAAGAAAGGAAGAATACTACAAACTCAACAAATTTTAAATCTCCAATCAGTTAAAAATCTCTCTTTTACACTTTCCGAACTTCTAGTTTGAACCAAACTAGTTAATTTTGAAAGAAAACCAATTCCAATTTTTTTTCAAAGATTGGAGTTTTTCTAACACCTTAAATTTTGGAAAATATTTGGCATAGTCTCCCCTGTACGGAGGGACTTCTGCAATATTGCAGGTTCAACAAAAGTATATTCATCGACCACATGGTCGGAAAACAAAAAATAAAGTCTCAAAACCCAAATCAAAAGCCCAAAAATTTATATTTCGCGTAGGCGTACCTTTTTGCGGGTGTTATTATGTGATAAGCAGTAATCTATACTTGAGCTGACTTAACTATTATGCAGTTCTAATTAATTGGATTCAATCAACTCCAGTATTCTGTTGGACTGGTTTAATGATGAATTCACTCTGCACATGTTCTTAAACTCAGATGAAATTCATTATAATAATTATCATGCCAGTAGGATTCAAACGTCCAAGTCATCTATTCCAAATAATTTCATATTATCATTTCTTGTCAATTCCTTATGATACATGAATCCATTTTTATAAGTTGAGTTCATTTATTCAAAATAGGCTTCAACCAAATTCATTCAACTTTAAATCACGTAATAATTTCAACCATGCAATCTATTTGGATTCATTTATTTCTATTGGCTTGCGTTCCAATTTATTTCAATATTCAAGTTAAATTCTGATTCACATTTGAAATTCTTACTTGGTTTATCCTTTTAATTTCATAACCATCAATTCAAAAAGATCATCCAATCCATTCAAACGTACATTCATAAATCAAATTGCTAAATCTAATTTTCCATATTCAAATAATTTAAGAAAATTATTACTTCTACTGCTTTATAAAATATATTGAGTCAAAAATAATTTTATAGCAAATTACAAATATGCGCACTCATATATATACACTCAAACTCAATCTAAGGTATTACATACCCCATCTCCATGGAGTTACGCCACAGAGCCAAGGTTCCCGCTTAACCTTCAACTCTGATACCAAATGTAATGACCCAACTATTTCCATACCCTTTGAGTCGACTAATTACACTTCTGTTCAACTCAAAGTGCACGCAAAAGCAGATAGTTATGAGAAAGAAATTAGAGGGTGAGAAGTAGAAAGAAAGAAATGTTAGAACAGAAGAATAAGAAGATCAGAGTCTCACAACAGAATGGACAAAATATAATATATCAACATACCTTACAAAAAGGCACTGTATATAACCACATCGGAGTACACATACATTTCAATACAACACATAGCGGGATAATATAATACCAGCAAATATAGCTATACGTCTCGGCTCCAGCTCCTTTCTGAAGCTCCAAGCGAAACCTAACCTGATAATGTGCTTGGTATGACCCGAGCACATTTGATTAAAACAAAATTCACCCGGATCAGTCTGGAATACTATCAGTGATAAATTCACATGGCAACAACTTGCTTAACTTTAGAAATCCTTTTTGAAAGAAAAAAGATAATAGTAAGACCAGCCCACACATAAACACAGACAGTTTTTGCCTTACTATAACTGAAAACATTTTTGATATATAAAAATCTAGTGATATTATAATAGTGTCTATCAAATCACAAATAAATAACCATCTAGTAGAACGCTAGCATCTCACACTCTACATACTCATTATATAATCAAAAACCGCAAGGCGCTTATTGGTGATTGGATTAAAACTATAGAAAGGTATGGGTCCACCTTCCGATCAGTGTACCTCTGCAGATGAATACACTGGGGTTCAACAAGAACATCTTGCAACCCATGCTAAACATGACTGCCCACTCATTTAGCTTGAGTGTAATGAATATATCATTACCCCGTTTGGGGGCCAGCCAACCGAACCGAAATCATTCGAAAGTAAGGGACAACCGAGGCATTTTATTTCGCCAGATCACACAATGATATACCCTGCTTGGGTATGACCCAACTAGCCATGCAACCTACCCGATTTCTTCCATTTCCCAGTTGATGAGGCTTGAGGCCACGACTATCTTTTATGAATAGCACATCTCCATTCCCTTTGAATGCCACATCGTCGGACCCGCCAGAAATCACTAATTGATTTCCACAAAAATACTTTGGGTGTTAAGCTAAGAGAAGTTGCCTTCTACGTCACCAAACTCGGTACGTTTGAAGAAATCAACGTACATGACGCCTTTTGGAAATACTATGATGGACATTCGTCAATACAAGTCTTCCAGGAACAGGATGAACTGAAAGCACCCCCCTACCGCATCCTAAGAATCACCAAAAGCGAAGTCCTTGCAATCCATAGATTCCAACCACAACAGAACCACAGTTTATCTCGGGGAGTGAATCGAGATTATAAGTAGTCCTTTCGTTTTATGAAGATCTGTGGTCTTCAATGCTACCTCTTTCTTCCCTGCAAGTTATTTTCGTAATCAACGTTGATTTGAAGTGGTTTTGGGTCAAGTTCCCATCCCGGTCTCTTCGTAACAACACGTCAAAAGGTCCAATAAAATATTTCATTGACAGTTTGGTGTTTTAACTATCAATGTCAGACAATACGGTCAAGTATATTGGCAGCTCAGGTCTTTTTACTTGAATTCCTTTATTAAAACTAAATCATTGAACCTTAGAGATCGATTTCGTATTCTTATGTCAAATCTCATTGTTTTCATTACATTGAAAACAATAACATATCTTTATTTAACAAACTCCACTTATTACTTCATTTCGAAACATCACTATATATATTCACCAAATCCTTTTCATTTCCTTTGCCTTAGTAAAATATTTTATGTTCTAAATTCAGAGCTATAAATAAATTCACTGTTCCAACTTGGGTTGAACGATGTTAAAATATACCTCCTTTATTTTAAAGCTTACTGTTTTCTCATTTACAATCAAAATCTTGCAAATAACATTGTCATATTCTCTAATAGAAATATTAAACAATTTCAACACCTTTACCATTCCAAACTAATATCATCCCTTGATAATAGTGAAGCCGTTCAAGTTGGGGTATTTTAATTACCTATCAGGCCTTGACTGACAACGTTCTTATCTCAGAGTAGATAAAAGTTTGAAACATAAAACCTACCATTCTCATTTCCATTTACTATTAAATTTTAAATATGGTTTTATAAACCATTTTTCTTTCATTCAAAAATTCACTTCATATTCAAATTCCTTTTACTTAATTTGTTAATTAAGTAAATCATTTACTAACCCCTTTCTAGAAATCTTTTTATACAACAACATTAATAACTTGGGTTATATTCTAGTAATCTATCTACTGATACTTTACCTAAAATCATTTACCTTATTATAATACCAAATTTGTATTCTAATACTAAATGCATTACCAAAATTCCTTATACCGATCCATAATTCTATCTCTTTTGAAATTTCCATGTCATTTATTTTCATTTTACTTAACTAGGAAAAATCTTATTAAAATCTTCATATTATCTTACTAATCTTTTTATAAACTTCCGTATATAACTTGGATTTTATTATCCAATCTCTTACGAATCTTCTTCTAATTTCCTTGCTTATACTTTATTCAATTATTAAGTAATACTGATTAAAACGGCATAATAGCTTCACATTCTGGTTTACATTATTCCTAACACCATTCAATTTGGTTTCATTTCAAAACTCGATTACTTATTAACTAACATCCATTTAGAAAGTTAATTACATTCATTATAATTAATTAAAACAATAATGAATCTTGTTATTGACTAATAAAGTAAAATAGCTTAGGTTATTTGTAAGATTGGTTAATCACTTCATTAAATAATATTAATGATTATCAAACAAAAATCTTTTAACTTCATTAAATAAAAAGATAATTAATATTTAAGAAATTTCATTAAATTGAAATAAATATTCGTTAATTAATTCCCATTAGATATACCAAAGATCGATCAACCTAATTATCAATTTTAGTCAAATAGTTGACTTCCTCAACTTAAATATCTGTTATTTGTTAACTGGTTTCAATTTACCCTTACACTTAGATTAAAATAATTGAAATATCGATTAACTGTTTTACTTAAATGGTAATTTTCAAAACAATAACCCGTAAGTTAAATTCAAGCTTCTACATTTATAAAACTCATTAGAATGTTTAAATTGTTGTACATAATATTGTATATTTTTTTTTTGTAAAAACCATTTATAAACATCAACTTTCTTTAAAACTTCTATTTTAGATAAAATAAAATTTAAAACTTTACTTCAGTTATAAAAATAAATTTTATAACTTAAAATATATTGGTTTGCTTAACGGCGAGTTAATGTCTCAAAACAGGGTTTTAAATCATTTGCTGCCAATAACTTAATCAATACTGTTTATTGATTAAAACATAACAATCGTTGATTACAAGTTCAACGATTAACATCCATTAAACTATCAACATCCAAACAGGTTATATAATCGTTTGGGGATAAATAATTCATATGTGAAAGATATGAACAATCAATGACATACAATTTATTTGAGGAATCCGGTCGGATCCCTCCAACCTGTTCTTCCCTGCATCACATATCATATTATAATTTATAACTACATATAAAACAATAATTTAAGCTAAAACATCCAATAGACATAAATGTAATATCAACAATCATTGAACAAATCTATAAGCATCCAAAGGCATCCAAACATCCAATTATATATTATTATTGGTGAATTATAATTATATGAATTATCACATCACAGCAGTCCAGAAAAGTGTGAGAATTAACTCACCATTTATTTTGATGGTCGATTGTCGCATCGTTTCATATATTTCTAAACAAGCGTTTAAAAATATATGAAATTCTAGTAGTTTCTGAATCACCCCATTCCAGCTCGTACGCGTAGTGCTCGTCGCCACGATTCCAACGAATCTTGCTTCGCGTAATTCTGATACCGTATGGAAAAGATACACCTAAATTAAGTTTATATATTAATTGATTCTCTAATTAAACTAATTATAGATTAATTAACAATTAAGAAATAATTAACTTAACTTAACAAATTTTCAACGTCATTAGGTGGATAACGTGTTTTCTCATTCCCAGTAATCACGATCCCGATCTTCATCTTCCTCCAGGCCATCGCGTGAACTCCATACCTTTCTTCTATCGTTGACAACGCCTGGAGCCACCAAGGATGCTTCAAACCCCGTGCCAGAATCGCCACTCCACGGCGAACCACTACGCCAAGCCTCGTGACCCCATGCCTCTCCATTTACCCCAAATATCGAGATGATCGTGAAATGCCTTAACGACAATTTCTCTGATAACCGACCTCGTCAGACCCCGCCACCACCTGGAATCGAGGCGGCTCCCCTCACTCTCAACTTCACCTTCAGGTAACTCCACCCAGTTCGCCACCGTTGATGCGCAATCGGTCAAGATCAGATCAAACTGCCAAAAACCATACGACTCCGATCAACTTGCTATAACTTCCTCATCCGATCGTTTCAGACAAATTGACCAACAGAAAGAAATGTCGACCAGCCTTCCCTCTTCAACTCTTCTTCAGACCTAAGTCCTAATTATTCACCAATCTCCTCCAAAATGCAAAAATCTGAAACTTAATATCCCCGTTTAACTGCTCTTCACGACCACCATACATCACTGAACGTCACCAAATTTTAACTGGTAGTAGACATCACCAGGATCTCCAACTTTCCTGTTGGGGACAACTTCTGATTCTCAACCAATTGGGTGGAATAAATTATTTATTGTGTGTGGACTTATTTGCAAAACTGAATATGGATGAACGGGTTTGGGGTTGTGTAACAGCCCACACCTCTGTTCGCGCAAGATATTGTCCCCAACTTAGCCACCGTATAGGTATGGGGTTTTGTTCCTCAAAAGGCCTCAGCATTAGTAGAAGATGGGCTCAACTATATAAGTCCACACTTCACACAGGCTTCCACGATGTGGGACTTATATTTCACTAGAAGTAGGGGTGTTACAATCTCCCCCCTATAGAGCCCACCGTCCCTGTTGGCTCACGAACACCTCACCCAGACGTTGTGGTCCACAAAGGTTCCATAATTCCGGCTGGATATTGGCTCTGATATCACTGTAACAGCCCACACCTCCGTTCGCGCATGATATTGTCCCCAACTTAGCCACTGTATAGGTGTGGGGTTTTGTTCTTCAAAAGGCCTCGGCGTTAGTAGGAGATGGGCTCCACTATATAAGTCCACACTTCACAAGGCTTCCACGATGTGGGACTTATATTTCACTAGAAGTAGGGGTGTTACAGGTTGTAAGGCTGAAGTGAACGTGTATATAAAGACAATTTAAATGTTATTTTATTACAATGTGACTAACGATATTTTTTTCCATGCCTATCGCCATTTCTGAACGCTGTTTATTTGTTCCCGTACTCACATACAAACTCCATTCGCAATGAAAATGGACGTCATGGTATAATTTGACGTTACGGTCCTAATGAGACTTGTTTCGTCATTCTGAGCCCGTTTGCTTAAACGGCGCTCGTTCATGTTCAAACGATCGATTTATTTGTATTTTATTTTACTGCACTCACATAATAACTCCAATTGGCTCGAAAATTGAAATCTAGCAATAGTTAGTCATTACGGTCATAATAAAATTTGTTTCGCTCAAAACATAGGTCGTTTGAATAAAAGCCCTTTTTAAATGTCCAATTTAAATTAAAATAAATTAATTTTAAAATACCTCTATATAATAATAATAAAATATTGCATTTGTCCATACTCGATCAGAATTTCATGTACTTTCATTATAAAATATTCTGGGTTGGGTTCCAAGTTAAACGATATTAAAAATATTTTAACCACTTTTATTTTATATAAGTAAACGTTATAATTTATTAACGAATTCCATAGTGACTATTTGAAAATTTGATTTAGACGTAAAACAAAATCTACGACATGAAAACTCGATATTTATATTCGTTAGAAAAATATGGTTAATTAGATCCTGATGTTTCTTGTTTCAAAGAAATCCGACTTATATTGGATCCTATACGATCAACTAAAGTTCAAAACGTTATATTACGAACTACAGCGCCGCTGCAGCTTGTTTTATAATAAAATTATAAATTAAACCTTCAAACGTCGTTTAATAAACAAAATGTTTATATATTTCAAAACTAAATAACATTAAATTCTTTTAAATTGCCCGTTCACGTTATATTGCAAACTCAACCAATTCCGACCATTTTCGGAATTTAAATTATTATTTGTTTATTTATATTAATAAAATATTCAAAGTTATTAAATTCAAGCTAATAAAATTTTAAAACAACATTTAAAACCATTTAAAAATATTTAATCAAAGAGTTTAAAATCTGGGTCATTACATTCCTTCCCCCTTAAAAAATTTTCGCCCTCGAAATTACTAAGAAAGGAAGAATGCTACAAACTCGGCAAATTTTAAAATTCCACTTAGTTAAAAATCTCTCTTTTACACTTTCCAAATTTCTAGTTTGAACCAAACTAGTTAATTTTAAAAGAAAAATAATTCCATTTTTTTTTAAAAGATTGAAGATTTTTCTAACACCTTAAATTTTGTAAAATTTTAGGTATAGTCTTCCCTGTACGGAGGGACTTCTGCAATATTGCAGGTTCAACAAAAATATATTCATTGACCTACATAGTCGGAAAACCAAAAATTAAGTCTCAAAACCCAAATCAAAAGCCCAAAGATTTATATTTTGCGTAGGCGTACCTTTTTGCGAGCGTTATTAAGCGATAAGCATTAATCTGTACTTGAGCTGGCTTAACTATTATGCAATTCTAATCAATAGGATTCAATCAACTCCAGTATTCTATTGGACGGATTTAATGATCAATTTACTCTGCACCTATTCTTAAACTCAGTTGAAATTCATTATAATAATAATCATGCTAGTAAGATTCAAACGTCCAAGTCATCTATTCCAAATAATTTCATATTATCATTTCTTGTCAATTCCTTATGATACATGAATCCATTTTTATAAGTTGAGCTCATTTATTCAAATTTGGCTTCAACCAAATTCATTCAACTTTAAATCACGTAACAATTTCAACCGTGTAATCTATTTGGATTCATTTATTTCTGTTGGCTTAAGTTCCAATTTATTTCAATATTCAAGTTAAATTCTGATTCACATTTGAAATTCTTACTTGGTTTATACTTTTAATTCATAACCACTAATTCAAAACGATCGTCCAATCCAAACAATCCATTCAAACGAACATTCATAAATCTAACTGCTAAATCTAATTGCCCATATTCTAATAATTTAAGAAAATTATTACTTCTATTGCTTTATAAAATATATTGAGTCAACAATAATTTAAAAACAATTTTATATCAAATTACAAATACCCGAACTCGTATATATACACTCAAACTCAATCTAGGGTATTACCAACCCCATCTCTATTGAGTTAAGCCAAAGAGCCAAGGTTCTCGCTTAACCTTCAGCTCTGATACCAAATGTAACGACCCGACTTTTTCCGTACCCTTTGAGTCGACTAATTACACTTCTGTCCAACTCAAAGTGCACGCAAAAGCAGATAGTTATGATAAAGAAATTAGAGGGTGAGAAGTAGAAAGAATTGTTAGAATAGAAGAATAAGAAGATCAGAGTCTCACAGCGGAATGGACAAAATATAATATATCAACATACCTTACAAAAAGGAACTGTATATAACAACATCGGAGTATACATACATTTCAATGCAATACACAACGGAATAATATAATACCAGCAAATATAGCTAAACGTCTCGGCTCCAGCTCCTATTCTGAAGCTCCAAGCGAAAACTAACCTGATAATGTGCTTGGTCTGACCCGAGCACATTTGATTAAAACAAAATTCAGCCGGATCAGTCTGGAATACTATCAATGATAAATTCACATGGCAACAACTTGCTTAACTTTAGATATCCTTTTTGAAAGTAAAGGATAATAGTAAGACCAACCCACACATAAACACGGATGGTTTTTACCTTACTATAAACCAAAATAGTTTTGATGCATCAAAATCTAGTGATATTATAATAGTGTCTATCAAATCACAAATAAATAACCATTTAGTAGAACGCTTGCATCTCATGCTCTACATATTCATTATATAATCAAAAACCGTAAGGCACTTATTAGAGATTGGATTTCAACTATGGTAAGGTATGAGACCACCTTCCGATCAGTGTACCTCTGCAGATGAATACACTGGGGTTCAACAAGAACATCTTGCAACCCAGGCTAAACATGAATGCCCACTCATTTAGCTTGAGTGTAGCGAATATATCATTACCACGGTTGGGGGCCAGCCAACCGAACCGAAAGCATGCAAAAGTAAGGGACAACCGAGGCATTTTATTTCTCCAGATCACGTAATGACATGCCCTGCTTGGGTATGAACCAATTAGCTATGCTACCTACCCGATTTCTTCCATTTCCTAGTTGATGATGCTTGAGGTCACTATTATCTTTTAAGAACAGCGCGTCTCCATTCACTTTGAATGCCACATCGTCAGATTCTCCAGAAATCACAAATTAGTTTCCACAAAAATACTTTGGGTGTTAAGCTAAGAGAAGTTGCCTTCTCCGCCACCAAACTCGGTACGTTTAAAGAAATCAACGTACATGACCCCTTTTGGAAATACTCTGTCAGACATTCGTCCATACAAGTCATCCAGGAACAGGATGAACCGAAGGCACCCTCCTACCACATCCTAGGAATCACCAAAAGAGTAGTCCTTGCAATCTATAGATTCCAACCACGACAGAACCACAATTTATCCCGGGGAGCGAACCGAGATTATAAGTAGTCCTTCCGTTTTATGAAGATCTGTGGTCTTATATGCTCCATCTTTCTTCCTTGCAAGTTAGTTTCGTATGCAACGTTGATTCGAAGTGGTTTAGGGTCTAGTTCCCATCCCGGTCTCTTCGAAACAACATGTCAAAAGGTCCAATAAAATATCTCATTGACAGTTCGGTGTTTTAACTATCAATGTCAGGTAGTACGGTCAAGTATATTTGCAGCTCAGGTCTTTTTACTTGAATTCATTTATTAAAACTATTTCATTGATTCTTAGAAATCGATTTCGTATTCTTATTTCAAATCTCATTGTTTTCATTACATTGAAAACAATAACATATCTTTCTTTACCAAACTCCACTCATTACTTGTAACAACCCGAAATTTCACAACAAATTTAAAAATTATTTTTAATATAATTTTACCGGAAAATACGTCAGAATTTAAAAATTCGATTTTTAAATCATTACATAGCCCTTAAAAACTGAAATTTTGCTAGGTAGCTCAGAATTCGACAAGACCAATTTTTCTGGATTCATAATGACAAATCATTGTTGAGTTCCAAAATGCGCGTCAAACGGACTCAGTATGTGGCCTTGCGCGATAAAACAACCCGAAGTAATAATCTGAGCAGTTTTACGAAGGAACATTATTAAGACGATCTCAGAATTCGATTTCAAATTTTTTTTGGATTCGTATCGTCAAATAATGATGAAATTCCATGTTTCATGATTTTTAGAATTCGTACGTGATTTTACAGTGCAAAAACAATCAATATTTTGACTTTAAAAATTCGTTGTTTGTGCAGACGGACTCAGAATTTGATAAAACCTGTTTCATTGGGTCCGTAATGTCAGAGAATAGTTGCATGTCAATTTTCATTGAAAATGGAATGCATACGTAATCACACGGATTTTTAAATGATGAAAATGAGTGATATTTGAGCGTAGAAAAATATAAAATCAATATAAAAATAATTGGCCTTTACTATATAACAACCTAAACTCTCTAAAACCTAATTCTAACCCTCATTTATATGGCAGCCCTTTTTTGCTCTTCCAACGCCCTAAATGCAACTTCTAAAAAAAAAAAAAAAAAACAATTCAAATCAAAGGATATAAATTATGATACCTATATATTTGTGATCGTGAGGTGTTTCTCTACGTCCTATGTGAGTTGGGTCAAGTTCGAAGAAGGTTTGGGATGCTGTCATTTTTCCACCGTTAGCTCAATTGGTCTAAGGCTCTGATTTTTGATGAATACAAGCAACGATACACGTTTTGGTTATTGTTTTGGAGTTCGTGAGGTAGAATAGCACTTGTATGCAAAATTTGGAGCGATTCATATAAATTTTTTGTCGAGTGGAATAGGGGCAGCATGCATTTGGAGATGGGGCTGCCGCGGGTTGTATGTTTGGGGAAGAAGGAGTATGAGTGGAGTGATTAAGGTTAAGAATTTAATTAATTACTTATGTTAATGATGTATATATGTGTTGAATCTTATAAAAAGCATAACTTTCTCATACAAACTCGGAATTCAGCGAAACATGATCCGTTTGAACCGTATCGACGAGAGCTTCGCAAAAGAAACAGATTTGGAGCTCGTCTCAATTTTTGACGGAGTGAAAACCATCAATGAGAAATCTAAATTCAATTTAGAAAAGGGGTATATTAGAAAATTATTTGCATGAAACTTAATTGTTGGTTAGAACCATTATTGTTAGTGGCAAATAAAAATTTATTTAGTTATGAAATAATTTTTAGCAAGTAAAAAAAATGTGATTTTTAACTAATGTATGCGATGTAGAAATTTGTCGTGAGTAATTCTAAGCTCACTTTTAAAATGGTTTATAAAACTATAAAAAAAATTATTCGTGTGTCGAAAAAAAATGCTTGAACAATAAAAATATCATTTTTATTGTATGTATGAACCATTAAAAATATTCATGTATCGAATAAAATGCTTGAACAATAAAAATATCATTTTTATTGTATGTGAGCCATTAAAAATATTCATGTGTCGCATAAAATGCTTGGATAATAAAAATATCATTTTTATTGTATGTATAAACCATTTAAAATATTCATTTGTTGAGTAAAATGTTTGAACAATAAAAATATCATTTTTGTTGTATATATGAGTCATATAAAATAGTCATGCCTTGAAATAAATGCTAGTGGGTTAAAAATATTATTTTTAACATGTATATGAGTCATATAAAATAATCATGTTATGAAATAATTTTTAGTTCGTTGAAAATATGATTTTTGACGTATGTAGGTGTTGTAGAAAATATATACGCGTTGTGAAAATATATATAGGCGTTGTATAAATTACATAAGCATTGTATGAATATGTATATAAGCTTTATATGAGAATATAAAAACGTTGTAGGAAATATATATAAATGTTATATGAAATATATAAAAGCATTGTAGGAAAAATATATAAGTGTCGTATAAATTATATAAACCTTATATGAGAATATATAAGCGTTGTATGAACATATATATATAAACGTTATATGAAAAAAAAAATAGCGTTGTATGAAATTATGTATAGGCATTGAATGAAATATTCATTAGTAGTTAAAAATATGATTTTTAACTTATGTATGCGACATTGGAATGAAAGGTAAAATTAAACCAAATTGAACCAAGTTGAAAATCAATTGAATTTGCATACATGCACATGCATACAAAATGAACATGTCATAGTAAGGAGGCTAGAGAAGAGGAATAAAATTGTATGCCCGAAAAATTGGTATATATTTAATTTTTTTTTTTGGTTTTGATGATTTTATGAGCCGATTGGCTAGCCGCTTGGCTTTTTCTTTTTGATTGGAGAGGGCCTGTGTGGAGGTTTGTGGATTTTCCCGATGCTCTCCGTACAAAGGAGATAATGGCGAAATTTTTCAGAAATTTAGGGTGTTAGCCAAATTTCTGAAAAAATAGAAAGTTAGAAACTGAAAAGTTGAAGAACTTGAGCTAGAATAGAAATTGAAATCATTTTCAAATGAATTTATAACATTTATAAAATATGTTTTATAAAGGAAATCGACGATATATATATTATATATATATGGCTTGAATAAAATGTGTCGCGCCGCGATCATTCGCAAATTTCGACCATTGACTTTGAATGGACGTAGCGGGAGATCCGACCGTCGGATTCTCCTGAAACCAGAACCTATGGGTTCATATCGAAAAGAGCTTTCTAATAAGTATATGAGATTTGAAATCCAACGGTTAGATTTTGAGAAATATCAAATTCAAGTTTGAATAAAAACAGCGCCAGTGTAGTTAAATGACCTGAAACGTCGTTGAACTGAAAGGGCCTATTTTTAAACGATTAAAAATAGGGGAAAATTATGTAAAATCATAATAAATGATTTGAAATGGTTTTGGATGAAAAATTCCAAGTTTATGAAGATAAAAGATATTTTTATCAGAATAAGTTATTTATAAACTTTTATAAAGAATTAGAAAGGGGTTTAAGATAACCAAGATTTCCAGTGTATATATATTGGAATGGATTTGAATGGAAATTATCTTTGGATATTTCGATATTGGATTCCGTCATTATACAGATATCGTTATTCCCGATACGATATCTGTTGGTTTCAGAATTTGATGTTAAACATAAGTCGATATTACTTCTATTCAGAGCCTTGTGTTTAATATCAAATTGGATTTTGTATATGAAGATTAAAACTAAGAAGAGTTTTAATAAATCTTTAATTAGATATTGGAATGGATAGATGGTAATTAAATTTACCAAAACACCAAATATACTTGGTTGTTGATGTGTTATTGTTGATTGATTGAATGGATTGTGCTCGACCAATTTATGAGAAAATATATGCTTTTACACTTAGCATTGGTTTGGGTAGAGATACTAGTATGCTTTCACCTTGTGAAACACTTCACGATTTGACTATAAGGTGTTAGCGATGTTGAGTTCATTTCAAATTTAATGAATGATTGTGAAAGGTTATTTGCTTAAGTGAAAAGAAATATATTCCCGATTTTTGGACAGGGAATGTTTTATAAAAATGTTTTATAGAACAGAAAGGATTTCGAGGGATAAAAACCCGATGGTTTCGAAATGATTTGTAAATATATTATGTGTTTGACATTGTGGTTCATCGCGTAACCGATTAGTTGTTACTGATGACGTATCTGTGTGGTGGCGGAGAATTCATTCTTTTGCCTAACACCTTTCTTTGAGACGTACGAGCTCAAAGGTTATGTTATTAATAGTGACTGATCATATATGGGAATTGCTGATGTGAAGTACTATAGTTTGAAAGTACTTGTGATTATTATGTTGTGAAATGATTTTCCCAACTTCAGGATATGAAATGATTTGGTATGTGGCTAAAGATTCGAGTAACCCGGATGACTAAAATTATGGGTGAGAGAGACCCGGGGCCTTAAATGGCATGGGGTTAGTGTGTAGCCTGCTCCATGTGTTGGAGGTGCATATATATATATATATATATATATATATATATATATATATATATATCGAGTTGCTTAGGTGCGTGCCCTTTGCCTTGTCTAAGGGAAGCCCGATATTTAGTTGCATACTTGTTTGTATGCATTGTTATGTTTTGGAATTCATATTTCCAAATGTTTTGTTTTGAGATCCCGAAGTGAAATCTACTTTATTATGAAAGTTAGATATGTATTTCAAATGATTTGAAACAAGAAATCGGAAAATAAAGTCCAAAGGAATAATTTCTGTGAAGTGAATTGGATTTTGGAAATCTAAGTTTAGGGATTTAACCTAAATGGGTAGATTGAGGAATTGCATGTTGATTGATGCATTATAGATCCATAAGTTAATTTATGGTTGTTGTTTTTACACCGGAAATCCAATGGAGTAAACCCTTTCCGCGTTAGCGGCGTGGTCCTGTGATTTGCCATATTATTAAACATAAGTTAATTTGAACTGTTTAGAGTTTCTCACACCAGTCCCATGACTGACTCGTAGTTTGTTTTTCCCTTGCAAACTCGGGTGCCCCAATTTCTACATGGGCAGTCGAGTACTTTGTTTTGCAGATATTTATCTTGAGCAGGATTCTGGACCGAAGCCTAAAGCTGTGTCCAGAACATTGATAGTCTTCCGCTGTGCATTGTATTACATTTATTATAAATTATTCTTCCGCGGTATTATTTTTGATGTACTCTGATATTCTGTACTCTGATGTAACATTATTATGATGTTTATAAAAGTCTTATGTTGTTGTTCGGATGTTGTTGTATACCCAGAGTTAGCGTATCCAGGCTTCGAACGGTCTTGGTCGATTTAGCGATCGATTAGGTCCGAGCGAAATCCGTATCGCTGCATTACTTCATTTCGAAACATCACTATATATATTCACCAAATCCTTTTCATTTCCTTTGCCATAGAAAAACATTTTATATTCTAAATTCGGAGGTATAAATAAATTCACTCTTCGAATTTGGGTCAAACGATGTTAAAATATACCTCCTTTACGTTAAAACTTACTGTTTTCTCATTTACATTCTAAATCCTGCAAATAACATTGTCATATTCTCTTATAGAAATATTAAACAATTTTAACACCTTTACCATTCCAAATTGATATCATCACTTGATAATAGTGAAGCCATTCAAGTTGGGGTATTTTAATTACCTCTCAGACCTTGACCGACAACGTTCTTATCTCAGAGTTGATAAAAGTTTGAAACACATAACCTACCATTCTCATTTCCCTTTACGATAAATTTTAAATATGGTTTTATAAACCATTTTTCATTCATTCAAAAACCCACTTCATATTCAAATTCCTTTTACTCAATTTGTTAATTAATTAAATCATTTACTAACTCCTTTCTAGAAATCTTTTTATGCAACTACATTAATAACTTGTGTTATATTCTAATAATCTATCTACTAATACTTTACCTAAAATCATTTTTCTTATTATAAAACCAAATTTGTATTCTATTACTAAATTCATTACCAGAATTCCTTATACCGATCCATTATTCAACCTCTTTTGAAATTTCCATGTCATTTATATTCATTTTACTAAACTAGGAAAAATCTTATTAAAATCTTCATATTATCTTAGTAATCTTTTTATAAGCTTCCGTATATAACTTGGATTTATTATCCAATCCCTTACGAAAATCTTTTTCAGATTTCCTAGCTTGTACTTTATTCAATTATTAAGTAATACTGATTAAAACGACATAATAACTTCACATTCTGGTTTACATTATTCCTAACACCATTCAATTTAGTTTCATTTCAAAATTCGATTACTTATTAACTAACTTCCATTTAGAAAGTTAATTAATTTCATTATTATTAATTAATATAATAATGAATCTTGTTATTGGCCGATGAAGTAAAATAGTTTACGTTATTTGTAAGATTGGTTAATCACTTCATTAAATAATATTAATGATTATCACTACAAAAATCTTTTAACTTCATTAAATAAAAAGATAATTAATATTCAAGAAATTTCATTAAATTGAAATAAATATTCGTTAAGTAATTCCCATTAGATTAACCAAAGATCAATCAACCTAATTATCAATTTTAATCAAACAGTTGACTTCCTCAACTTAAATATCAGTTATTTGTTAAATGGTTTCGATTTACCCTTACCCTTAGATTAAAATAATTGAAATATCGCTTAACTGGTTTACTTAAATAGTTATTTTCAAAACAATAACCCGTAAGTTAAATTCAAGCTTCTACATTCATAAAACTCATTAGAATGTTTAAATTGCTATACATAATATTATATAATTATTTTTGTAAAAACCATTTATAAATATCAACTTTCTTTAAAACTTCTATTTTAGATAAAATAAAATTTAAAACTTTACTTCAGTTATAAAAATAAATTTTATAACTTAAAATATATTGGTTCGCCCAACGGCGAGTTATCGTCTCAAAACAGGGTTTTAAATCATTTACTGCCAATAACTTAATCAATACTGTTTATTGATTAAAATAACAATCGTTAATTATAAGTTCAACGATTAACATCCATTAAACTATCAACATCCAAACAGGTTATATAATCGCTTGGGGTTAAATAATTCGTATGTGAAAGATATGAACAATCAATGACATACAATTTATTTAAGGAATCTGGTCGGATCCCTCCATGTAACAACCCGTATTTTCAGAGATATAATAATTTATTTATTTAATTATTTAAATAGTGATATAGAAATTTTAATAGCTATTTAATAATATAATAGTGAATATTTAATTAATTATTAAACAGTGAATATTTAATTAATATAATAATTAAATAATATATTTAATTCTGAATATAATGAGAATTAGCTGAAATGGCAATATCGTGTGAACTGGACAAATTTGAAATATATAATTCGGTTTAGAGTTGAATTATATTAACGAATATATTATATAACGACAGTTGAACGTATAATTATATTATTATTATAATCGAGCTCGAAATGGCGCTGCAGTTCGTAATTTGGCGATTTGAACTTCAACTGAATGTACAGGGTCCATTTTAAATCGGATTTCAGTGAAACAAGAAACGTATGGAGCTGGTGAAGTATATTTTTCTAGTGGAAGAGAAAATTCGAGATTTCGTCGCATAGATTTTGAGTTATGTCTAAATTAAATATTCAGAAAAACAGCGGTATATTCGTTCGTGGCCATAACGGTTATTTAAAGATATTTGAATATCGGATTCGAATTTAGATAAGGTTCTTTTGGGACATAACGATAATTTAATTTTTAGAATTTTACTGTAATTTTTAATTAATTAAATGAGAAACTTTTTATTTGGAGTATTTTGCACCCTTAATCAACAATTGTGGGGTTTCACAATATGAGTTAATCTACCGGTATTATTATATTTTTGGGATCGTAGGACATTGCTAGTCTCACCGGTGTTTTTATTTCTGTTCGTAGCAGCTCGGGTATGAACATAATAATATATATAGGGTACGTTAAACTTAGACAAAATATCCTAAAATTTATGTGGGCCTAGGGAAAGCCACGCCTTCACTATCTTCTCAGCCACATGTTCTTGCTGAAACGTGGAAGAAGCTAAATCATTACAAACGAAAATAACCCTATAAATACAAAACTCCTTAAACCTAATTTCTACTTTTTATTTGCTTAACTTTCACAGTCGCTACGAGCGAAAACTTTTCCTCCAACAAAAATCGTGAGGTCTAAAATCGAGCAAAGAACAAACCAAACCGCATTGGAATGTAAGCGTTCGAGTTTGAGAAAATGACGTTGGTTCTCGGTGTGAGCGCACGTGTGTTAATGGGAGTTCGAGCGCGATAGAGGGGTTGTCGAGCTGGAGCAAAAATGGTGCGGATGGTATGAAGGAGGCGTTTGCTAAGAGGCTTAGGGGGTTCGGAAATGAGGGCATGACTGTGTGGTTCAGAGAAGGTGGAGGTTTGTTGTGGAGGTGCTCCTTGAAGTTGCGGAATGGTGGGTTGTTGTATTGCTGGAAAACGTGAAATGATGGGGGATGGATCCTTGCAATGTGCGGTTTGATTCTCAAAGGGACTGGGTTAAACAGTACGTAAAGCCCAATGTTTAAAGTCATTTTAATTTGTTTTACAGTGAAGGAAACGTGTTTGCGGAGTGTTGTGGCATTTAGGCATTTTTTGGAAATGAGAAGGAGGTGCGTATTGATTTTGAGGATACTGGTTATGTTTTTATATACTGTAGGAGATGAAGCAACAGTGAAGAGAGAATGGTAAGCAAATGGGCCATCGGTTATAAGTGAAGACCAAATAAAGAAAGAAAGTGATGTGAAAGGGGAAGGAGCTTTGAAATTGGGCATTTGAAAATGGCAAATGGCCAACTGTTTACTGAAGTGGCAATTGGCTTTTCCAGCGGGGAAGAAGAGATAAAAATACGGGTTTGGTTTCTCAATGAGGTGATGGGCCGCAAACCCAGTTGGGAAGAAAAATATATATAAAGGAAATCAAAGGGTCTGTGGGCCAGTTTGTATAAGTGAGGCCTGGAAAGGGAAATAGAAAAGGGTAGATAACGGATGTGAGGATAAAGTGGGAGCTTGTTACCCACGAAAACACGGTTTCTGTTCTAGCAGGAAGAAGGAGGCACATCGGGTTGGGTTTTTAATACATGAGTGGGCCGGTATTTCAAGAATTAGACAAAACAAGATCCGTTGGGATCGTATGGACGACGACTATGCACCGGAACTGACTGAGAGTGGATTGGGGCTCATAACAATTTATTGCGAAATAAATTATTCGTCTGAATAAACAGACGCAAATCGTTATATAACGGTTAACGTGAAATGTGAGTAAAACTCACCAACTCTGAACAGTTCTATTTTTATAATGTATATTTAGAACTGATAAATGTTGACTGATTGCTGTGTGTTAACTGTTTGGTTGAGTTGCTTATGTATTGATTGAAATTATAGATAACGAATACATATAAATCATTAATCAAATATTGATTTTGTTTATCAGAATACGTTATACTCGTATTGTCTAACATCTGTGATGTAGGGAAACAGGTTGGAGGGATCCAACTGGGTTCCTCAATATATAAATACTGTTTTGTTTTATATATTGTGTTATACGATGTGATATGAAATCTGTTGATGATTTTATATGTGTGAATGATACTGATCATTGTTATATGGTATGTTAAATACCATAACATACCAGAATGTTGATAAGGGAATTTTCAACGTGATATTTGAAAATAAAATATTTATAAAATCAAAGAAAGATTTTATAAATGGGAATATTTATAAATAGGTAATATTTATAAAAAGGATATTTATAAATGAATATTTATAAAGTGAATTATTTATTCAGATAAATAAGTAAGACATTTTAAATGGATTATTTATTTAGAAGATAAATAGGAAAATAAAAAGAAGATATTTGTAAAACAAATATAAAGGAATTTATTTATAAAACAAATGCAAAGGAAAATATTTGTAAAACAAATAGAAAGGAAAACATTTGTAAAGCATTTACAAGTGGAATTCAAAAGAGAAATATTTGTAAAACATTTACAAATAGATTAAATGGAGATATTTATTTATAGGAAATAAATAGAATGTTAAATGAGATATTTATTTAGAAAATAAATAAAAGGATAAAAAGGTAAATATTTATTGGTTAAATAAATAGAATTGAAAGAAATATTTATTTATTAAATAAATAGGATTAAATCAAAGGAATAATTAGAAAATGAATCGAAGATGGAAATCTGTTTTTAACAGTAAAAGGGAAAAGATTATTTAAAGTGAAATTAAATAGAAATCTGTTTTAACAGATAAATTGGGATGATTAATTTATAAATAAGATGTTATAAATTAAGTAAAATATTTATCGTTGGATAAATGGAATATATAAGTCAGGTTCTATATAGAAAAGTAAGAATCGATTTCAACATCGATGTTTGAAACTGAATATGGACGTAGAGTTAACCAAAGGAGTTAATCAACATGTGTTAATCAAAATGAGTTAGAGAAGATTACCGAGTCAAGATAATCGAGTTAAGTTATCGAATATCACTTATTCGAAGTAGAGTATCGAGTATAGCTTATTCGAGAAGAGTTATCAAATATAGTTATTTGAGATAGAGTTAGTCAAACATAGTTATTCAGGATGAGTTGCCATTTCGTACGACTGCTAGCGTAATTCGCAGGGCTATAAATAGCCTACGGCGGTCGAATGTTTCATGAGGGAATCAGGCGTGACCATTGTGATCGTTGCGATCTGGAGTCAAGCGAATGGAGTTAATCGAATATTAGTTATTCGATAGGAGTAAACTAAGTTAAGATAATCGAGTTTATCGAGTTATGTAATTGAGTTAATCGAGTTAAGTGAATCAAGTTAAGTTAATCAATGGGGGTGAATTGAGTTAAGGGAAATAAGTTGAGTTAAATAAGTTGAGTTAATCGAGTATGGTTAGTCAAACCAAGTTAGTCGAATCGAGTGGATCGAACCAAGTTAGTCGAGCCTAGGTAATCGAATCGAGTGGGTCGAACCAAGTTAGTCGAGCCTAGGTAATCGAATCGAGTTGGTTGAACCAAGTTAGTCGAGTTCATCGAGTCGAGTTAATCGAATTTAGTTATTCGAGAGAAGTTAATCGAATTTAGTTATTCGAGAGAAGTTAATCGAATTTAATTATTCAAATAGAGTTCGTCGAATACTAATTATTCGAAAGGAGTTATCGATTATAGTTTAATCGAAAAGAGTTTATCAATTATAGTTTAATCGAAATGAGTTATCGATTTGTTTAATCGAAAGGAGTTAAATCGAATTTAATTATTCGAAGTAAGTAAATCGAATAAAAGTTATTCAAAGAGAGATTTCGAATATAAGTTATTCGAAGGGTGATGATCGAAAAAAAGTTATTCGAAGAGCGAAATCGAATATAAGTTATTCGAAGAAAGAGTTAATCAAATAGAGATTACTCGAAAGAGAGTAAATCGTCGAATTCGATTATATCGAATTCGGAAAAGTACTTATACTTTCCGGTTTTTAATTCAAGATTTATTTATTTATAAATAAATTAGTGTTAGGATAATTATTCAAAATAAGAATAAAAGTTAGATGTTAAGTTAGATGTTTCAAAAGTAGGGATTATAACGTTATCGTTATAACCAATGTTTTAAATAAAGAAATGGATTCGTAAATTGAATCCGAGAAAGACGTAAAGAAGTTTGTTCAAGATTAAAAGATAAACTTTGACCATTTCGAAGTTAAAACGTTGTTCAGTTAAGGTCTGAGAGGTAATTATATCCAAACTTGATTGACTTCCGTCTTAACTAAGGAATGGTAAGGTTTGATCGTGAAGGAGTTTTGGAAATGTTTTCCAAATAAGAATCAGAAATATTATCTGATAAATAGAAACTAAGAATTTAGAATATATGGAATTAGGAGATAAATAAATTAATGAACTAAGAGATGAATGATAAATGATGATTGATCGATATAATTTCCATTTGGAAATAATATCGTTGTTTGCACACTTGTTTTTCTTTGATAGTTAATTCACCGACTATCGAAGTTTTTGACCATTTTAACATTGTTAATATGGAGAGACCGGTGCGATTACTATCCAAAGAACCACTCTGTATTGGAATAAGCATTGCGAATTATATATGTCGAAGATAATTAAAGACGGAGTAAAGTGCAAGGGATATTGTATAAGTCTTAGATAACAGTGCCTAAGATGGATGTACTGAATAGTGCCTTCGGTTTGTCTAGTCCCACGACAACTTGTATGGACGAAGGTCTGACATAGTATATCTAATAAATCTCGTAAGTTGATCTGTTCAAACGTATTCACGTTTGGTGGCGGAGGAATTCGTTTCTCTTAGCTGTATGCCCGTGTTATTTTTGGATAAATCAATTTGTGATTTGGCGGGTATGACGATGTGACATTCTAAGTGAATGAAGATGTAGCATGTAAAAGATATGCGTAGCTTCTAGCCTCACATCCGGTAAATGACAGAAATCGGGCGGGCAGCATGGCTATGTAGGTCGCACCTATTAGGGTGTATAATCACCTGATCTAGAGTTTCATTTACTTCTAAAAATCTATTGTTGATGCTGTCCCATTCGGGAAACGGTTGCTGATCCCAACCGTTGGTGATATACATTCGATACACTCAAGCGAAATGAGTGGTCGGTCATGTGTGGTCGGGTTGTAAGATGTTCTTGTTGAACCCAGTGTATTCCTCTATAGAGGTACACTAGCGAAAGATGGTTCCATACCGTGTCATAGTTGGAAATCCATTACCCAATACGTGCTTGCGGTTTTGATTGTATACTATATATGTAGAACGTGAGATGAAAGCGTTTCTGCTAGATGATTATTATTATTTTGGTTGATAAACAATATTATAATATCGAAAGAGTTTTGATATGAAGATTAGTTTTGGATTCTCATAAGGGAAAAACCCGTTCCGTTATACGGCGAGGTCTTATGAGATATCATTGAATGACTCAAACTGTTTAAACTGTTTTACTCATACTAGTCCCATGACTGACCCGGAGTTTATTTTATTTTGTTTTCCCTAAACTCTTGGGTGCTCAATTTTGTACGAGCAGTCAAGTAATCGGGATTTACAGATACTTGAAGAGCTGGAGCAGGAGGCTTCAGGATTATATAGCTATTATTATTCCGCTGTGTTGTAAGTGCTGTACTTGATAATGATATGTATATTCAAGTACGATCTTTTATCTCAAAGTTATGTTATATTTTATTCATTCCGCTGTGAGGTTCGTGTTACTCTGATGTTGTTGTTGTCTTCTTCTTCTTCTATTCTAAGTTTCTATCTTACCTATTCTCACCCTCTAATTTCTTTCATTAACCTTCCGGTATTTTCGACTCTTGATGTTCGATATGTGTTGTATATCGGATAATCAAGATCGACTTTTTTCCGGGTCGTTACAGTTGGTAACAGAGCTTAAGGTTAAGTAATTACCTTGGCTCTGGGGCGTGATTCAGTAGAGATGGGGTTAGTAATACCCTAGATTGAGTTTGAGTGTATATATATGAGTGTGTATATGTTATTCAATATAAAATGGTTTTATATTGTGGAGATTTATTGGTTGAGTTGTTTATGAGTTCTGGTCGATCAGTTTGATCCACTGTATCGGTAGGAGTTTCTAAATACTCGAATACGATGAATCAACATGATATGTTTTGAAATTAACATAGTAAAATTGGTTTTGTTGGTTGTTAGTATAATCGAATGAGACTATAAAAAGGTGAAATGGTTATAAATAACCAATCAAGATTCATATAAGTAAAGTATTTGAAATAAGATGAATTAAATCTGAATTTAAATCAGAATTAGGAATTAAAATAAGGAAATTTTAAGTTCCTGGGAGATTTTGAAAATGTTTTACAATTTGAAATTGATATAGTATTGAACTCACCTTGATGACTGGAAAATAATTCCGAGGATGGATCGATACATCGTCGGTGTGATTTTCGAGTTCCTAAGTGACGGATTACTACCAAAGTTTTGTTTTTAATTGTTTAGAGGAAACAACTTGTTAGAAATTCAAATGTTTTGAATTGGTATTTTGATGTCAAAATTGATTTGAAATAAACTCAGGGATTTAAAGTATGGAATTAAAATTTAACTAGTTAAGTTAAATAATCGAGATGGTAGAGATAAATAAACAAATTAGAATTTAACTTGAACCAAGTTAAATAAAACTGGATTTGGTTAGAGAAATAATTTGGAATGGAATTAAGTTGATAAGTTAGAAGTTTGGAAATTGAGATTGGAGTTTGAATGGAATTTGACTTTGGTCTAAACAAATGGTTGTGTTGGAGATAAACGTGATTTGAGTTTGATTGGGATAACATTGGTATATGCTGAGCTGATAGCATATGGAAGTAATAGAGTTGATATACCCGACAAAAAGGTACTAGTTTATATTTATATATGGGTTTGAGATTTTGATGAGCCAAATTGGCAAGCCGCTTGGCTGTTTGATTTTCTTTTGGGATGAAGAAGGCCCAGAGAGGCAAGTTGTAGTTGTACCGTTTGACCAGTACAAAGGAGGTGCTGGAGAAATTTTTCAGGAATTTCGGGTGTTAGAAAATTTTCAGAGTTTATGAAAATTCTCGTTAGCAAGAATTAATATTTTATTTAAAATAAATCAGTACAGTGAAATTGGAATATAAAAAATTAAACAAACAAATCTGTAATCAGTAAAAGGGTTTGTTTTCTACCTTAGCAATTTCGAGGACGAAATTATTTTAAGGGGGAAAGAATGTAACGACCCGTATTTTCAGAGATATAACAATTTATTTATTTAATTATTTAAATAGTGATATAGAAATTTTAATAGCTGTTTAATAATATAACAGTGAATGTTTAATTAATATAATAATTAAATAATATATTTAATTCTGAATATAATCAGAATTAGCTGAAATGGCAATATCGTGTGAACTGGACAAATTTGAAATATATAATTCGGTTTAGAGTTGAATTATATTAACGAATATATTATATAACGACAGTTGAACGTATAATTATATTATAATTATAATCGAGCTCGAAATAGTGTTGCAGTTCGTAATTTGGCGATTCGAACTTCAACTGAATGTACAGGGTCCATTTTAAATCGGATTTCTGTGAAACAAGAAACGTATGGAGCTGGTGAAGTATATTTTTCTAGTGGAAGAGAAAAATCGAGATTTCGTCGTATAGATTTTGAGTTATGTCCAAATTAAATATTTAGAAAAATAGCGGTATATTCGTCCGTGGCCATAACGGTTATTTAAAAATATTTGAATATCAGATTCGAATTTAGACAAGGTTCTTTTGGGACATAACGATAATTTAATTTTTAGAATTTTACTGTAATTTTTAATAAATTAAATAAGCAACTTTTTATTTGGAGTATTTTGCACCCTAAATCAACAATTGTGGGGTTTCACAATTTGAGTTAATCTACCGGTATTTTTATATTTTTGGGATCGTAGGACATTGCTCGTCTCATCGATGTTTTTATTTCTGTTCGCAGCAGCTCGGGTATGAACAGAATTATATATATAGGGTACGTTAAACTTAAACAAAATATCCTAAAATTTATGTGGACCTAAGGAAAGCTACGCCTTCACTATCTTCTCAGCCACATGTTCTTGCTGAAACGTGGAAGAAGCTAAATCATTACAAACGCAAATAACCCTATAAATACAAAACTCCTTAAACCTAATTTCTACTTTTTATTTGCTCAACTTTCACAGCCACCACGAGCGGAAAACTTTTCCTCCAACAAAAATCGTGAGGTCTAAAATCGAGCAAAGATCAAACCAACCCGCATTGGAGTGTAAGCGTTCGAGTTTGAGAAAATGACGTTGGTTTTCGGTGTGAGCGCACGTGTGTTAATGAGAGTTCGAGCGCGACATAGGGGTTGTCGAGATGGAGAAAAAATGGTGCGGATGGTATGAAGGAGGCATTTGCTGAGAGGCTCAGGGGTTCGGAAATGAGGGCGTGACTGTGTGGTTTAGAGAAGGTGGAGGTTTGTTGTGGAGGCGCTCCTTGAAGTTGCGGAATGGTGGGTTGTTGTATTGCTGGAAAACGTGAAATGATGAGGGATGGATCCTGGCAATGTGCGGTTTGATTCTCAAAGGGGCTGGGTTAAACAGTATGTAAAGCCCATTGTTTAAAGTCATTTTAATTTGTTTAACAGTGAAGGCAACGTGCTTGTGGAGTGTTGTGGCATTTAGGCATTATTTGGAAATGAGAAGGAGGTGCATATTGATGTTGAGGGTACTGGTTATGTTTTTATATATTATAGGAGATGAAGCAATAGTGAAGAGTGAATGGTAAGAAAATGGGCCATCGGTTATAAGTGAAGACCAAATAAAGAAAGAAAGAAAGTGATGTGAAAGGGGGAGGAGCTTTTAAATTGGGCATTTGAAAATGGCAAATGGCCTACTGTTTACTGAAGTGGCAATTGGCTTTTCCAGCGGGGAAGAAGAGATAAAAATACGGGTTTGGTTTCTCAATGAGGTGATGGGCCGCAAATCCAGTTGGGAAGAAAAATATATATAAAGGAAATCAAAGGGTCTGTGGGCCAGTTTGTATAAGTGAGGCCTGGAAAAGGGAAATAGAAAAGGGTAGATAACAGATGTAAGGAGAAAGTGGGACCTTGTTACCCACGAAAACACGGTTTCTGTTCTAGTAGGAAGAAGGAGGCACTTCGGGTTGGGTTTTTAATACATGAGTGGGTCGGTATTTCAAGAATTGGACAAAACAAGATCCGTTGGGATCGTATGGACGATGGCTATGCAGCAGAACTGACTGAGAGTGGATTGGGGCTCGTTACGATTTATTGCGAAATAAATTGTCCGTCTGAATCAACAGACGCAAATCGTTATATAACGGTTAATGCGAAATTTGAGTAAAACTCACCAACTCTGAACAGTTCTATTTTTATAACGTATATTTAGAACTGATAAATGTTAACTGATTGCTGTGTGTTAACTGTTTGGTTGAGTAGCGTATGTATTGATTGAAATTATAGATAACGATATACATATAAATCGTTAATCGAATATTGATTCTGTTTATTAAAATATGTTATACTCGTATTGTCTAACATCTGTGATGCTGGGAAACAGGTTGAAGGGACCCAACTGGGTTCCTCAATATATAAATATTGTTTTATTTTATATATTCTGTTATACGATATGATATGAAATCTGTTAATGATTTTATATGTGTGAATGATACTGATCATTGTTATATGGTATGTTAAATACCATAGCATACCGTAATGTTGATAAGGGTATTTTCAAAGTGATATTTGAAAATAAAATATTTATAAAATCAAAGAAAGATTTTATAAACGGGAATATTTATAAATAGGTAATATTTATAAAAAGGATATTTATAAATGGAAAATTTATAAAGTGAATTATTTATTAAGATAATTAAGTAAGACATTTTAAATGGATTATTTATTTAGAAGATAAATAGGAAAATAAAAAGAAGATATTTGTAAAACAAATATAAAGGAAATTATTTGTAAAACAAATACAAAGGAAAATATTTGTAAAACAAATAGAAAGGAAAACATTTGTAAAGCATTTACAAGTGGAATTCAAAAGAGAAATATTTGTAAAACATTTACAAATAGATTAAATGGAGATATTTATTTATAGGAAATAAATAGAATGTTAAACGAGATATTTATTTAGAAAATAAATAACATGATAAAAAGGGAAATATTTATTGGTTAAATAAATAGAATTGAAAGGAATATTTATTTATTAAATAAATAGGATTAAATCAAAGGATAATTAATGTAACGACCCGGATTTTTGGCCGTTAAATTCTGAATATTTAAAATTTGTTTAAGAATTTTAATTGAATTACATATAGGAATTTATTAATTAAAAACGAAGTTTGAACGTAAATTTATAATATAATATAAAACGAGCTCGAAATCGCGCGGCAGTTCGTAATATAGAGTTTTGAACTTCAACTGAGGATACAGGATCCGATATAAGTCGGATTTCTGTGAAACAAGAAACGTTGGGACCGTATTTATTATAATTTTCATATGAAAGAGAAAGATTCAGATTTTGTGTTATAATTTGTTAGTTATGGTCAAATCAAATTTTGAAATAGTCGCTGTGGAAAATCGTTATTTAAATTATACGCGTTAAAATAGCCGTTTTGCAAACGGACTCAGAATTCGACGAAATCAGTTTCATTGGGACCATATCGTTAAATTATTGTACGGTGTTGAATTGCGTGGCAAACCGATGTCGTATGTAAGCACGGTAGCCGTAAACGCTCGTTCAGTGCAATTAAATTAATTCAACTGAATAAAGGGATATTAGAGTGTAACTTGAACAGACGATCGAATCAGGCCACGAAACCAGTTCCAGTGAGTTCGTAGCGTCGGATATAGTCAGGGTAGGTATATAGTTTGTTATTTTTAGAGATCGACAAATTTGGTGTTCAGAAGGGCAGTGCGGTACGCGCCAAAAACAGCCTACCGGGGCAACAGTCTCAGAATGCGACGAAACTAGTGCCGTTGGGTTCGTATCGAAAAGTTATTGTCAGTGTTCGCAGTTTCAAGTTGTTTTGATTTATCTGGTGATCGTGAAAAATTTAAACGCGTGTTGATTTCTGGTTTTATAAAGGAATTTTTTCAAACGATGTCGGAATTCGACGAAACTTGTCCCGTTGGATTCAGAATACCTTTTTATACCAAGATTAGCTTTTTAATCAGTAAACAGACTGTTCATTCATATGATTACCTTTGTCGAGTTATCTCAAAGACGTTACTTTTCAAATATCTCCTTATTTAATTTTCATGTATTCGTTCATATGATTAACCATTCCCATTCAAAACAGTGGCTTCTTCAAGTGCTTGCCAAGTAATAAAAGTCCGTGCTCCCCAAGTAATAAAAGTCCGTGCTACCCAAGTAATAAAAGTCCGTGCTACCCAAGTAATAAAGTCCGTGCATACCAAGAAATTTTATTGCCGTGCTACCCACGATGCTTTTCCTTTAAATACTGTACTTCTTCTTCCCATTTCCCGAATAGAAAAAAATCAAAATGCAAATAAATAAATAAATAAAACGAAAATCTCTCGTTCAATAAAATAATAAATAAAACCCATCCGTAATCCCTAAATTCCTTCCCTATATTTCATCTCTTCTGATCCATTTCAAGTTCACATGTTTATCCTTAGCGCAATAGTTTCAGCTGGGCTTCCACCAGCGCCATGCTAAGGCTCGACTCGAGGTCAGGACGGAAGGAGGCTGGGCGTAGTAAGGGCGGAGATGAAGTCATGGGGCAAGGGTTAGCGTTCGCGCACAGGTCGAGGAGTTCAGGTCTTCGACGGTGTCGGCATGGTGATGGGGTTAGTCTCCGATCATCGGTGGGTGTGGTAGTAAGTGCTGAAGAAGAGGAAGCAAGGTAATAATGTATATTAGTTCATTGTGTGGAATACTGGAATGATGTAAACTAGCCAAATCAGATATGTACGGGCTCCTTAATGGATTTCTTGTAGTCCAAACATGTGCAGTTGTGCTTATGGCGATGATTTCCTACCAGTGGTAATGTAATTTTTGCTAAGCGCCTATGAGCATTATGATATGTTCTTCCTTTCTTTTCTTTCGCTCCTTTTTTCTTTTTTTGTTTTGCAGTACTGGGCCTACCGTAGTATTTAAATTAAAACGATGATATTGGCAAGAATCCTTGAGTTGAAGCCTGTACATAACTGCTGATAACAACGAGCTTTCGGTATTTTGGCTCAGGCAAGGAACACGTTGGGATTATCTATAAATTGAGTGAACAGGACAGAATGAGAACTTCAAGGATTTATGTTTGGATGTGCAGTGGGACTTGCTTACAAATTGTGCGGGTTCAATAGCTGTCCGGTCAACTGTTGAAGGGAGGCAAGGTGAGCTTTTGTTGGTGAAGGCGGTCGACAGTAGGCTTCAAATTTATGGAGAACGATGTGTTTCCTTGGGGTGGGTTATCGATGGCGTGGGCTCTTCCTTATGAACAGATGCGTTGGACAGAAATCAGCCTGTTAGAGGGTATAATTAAAGTGCATTTGGAAATGAAGACAACTAAATTTGTGAACTCAGCGTGAAGAGCAGAAGGGATTGATGGTAATTAACGTGATGGATTAGTGGAGTAAGGTGCGTGCTTTGCGGTGATAAGTTTGAGCGGAGTTGCCGCGTTGGTTTTAATATTCGCATAGTTAGTAAGGGTGGAAGATGGAAATGGTGGTCAAATTATTAACCATTGGGAAGTGCTGTAGCAGAAAACAAGGGAGACGAGTTTGGGAGTAAAGGATTGGGAGAAGAAGCCAACCGGGATTTATAAGAAAAAAATGGTAATATGTTAGGAAATTAAATAAATATTTAACGATCGTAATATTGTAATAATTATTACTAGTGTATTCGTGAACAGAATTTGACGAACCCGATCACGAAGGGGACCGTAACGACGAAATCTACGTTGTAGAATTGACGTGGCTAAGAACTGAGCTATTAAGAAATTCGTGATAAAATCAAACGTTTGTTTGGTTGTAAACGAATTAAAAGCAGAACCGTCAACTGCAAATCAAGGTGAGTAAACTCACTCGTTTAAAATTATTTTATAATGGTTGCTTGGTTGAATAGTTGATAAATTGGTTGATATAATCACATCGTTGATTGATTTTTCATTTATGCGATATTTTTGATGTTACTAACATCTGTGGATGCAGGGAAACAGGTTGGAGGGATCCAACTGGATCCCTCAATATTTTATTTACTGTTTTATTTGATGGTGATATATGTTATGCTACATTATCCATGGTTGAATTTGTGTGTTTGGTTTACCCTGGCCTTAAGAACCTGGTATTTTAGATACCGAAAGATATCATCGAATGTGAAAAAGGAAATTAGAATTTAAAAGCAGAGTTTATTTCCAAATTAGAAATAATTTCTTTTTCATTGAGTTGCAAATGGAAAACCTATTCCATTGGGTAAACCAAGAAAAATGTTATAAATAAAGATATAAATTAAGTGGATCATTAACCATTGGATAAATTAAAAGCTGAGTTCAAATATGAATGTATATTTGAAAGTGAGTATCGGTTTTGAAACCAATATTTGGAAATGGATCCGAATTTAGCAAACTACAGAGGAAAGTTTAAAGAAAGATTTTCAAATGCTTAAAGTAAAAGAATAAATAACTTAAAACAAGGAAATATTTTGGCAAATAAAATGTATATAAGAAGAGGATTTATAGAAATCGAATTAAGTGGTTAGAAGAATGTATAGTTATAAATATGTTTAAAGAAGAACTTGAATTGTTTAAAATAAACAGAGTTTTTAAATGAACAACGGAAGCGTGTGCGTCGCACACGGTATTTTATTCAAAACAGCAATCATAACGCTGTTGTTATAAGAAATGCTTTTTAAAATTTTAAACAGCGATTTTAACGCTGTCTTTGTAAGAAATGCTTTTATAAAACTAAACAGTGATTTTAGCGCTGTTGTTATAATAGAGGTTGTAAATCTATACAGCAATTTTAGACGCTGCTGTTATAGTAAATGTCTTGGTAAATCTAAATAGCAATTTTAACGCTGCCGTTATAATAACTGTTTTAATAGCAAATCTTAGTGCTATGGTTATGATAAGGGTTTTATAATGCTAGGTAGCGGTTTTAACGCTGTTGTTGAAAGCAATGTTTGGTTTAAAGTTGTGAGCTCTGAATATTTCAAAGTGAATGATAGAAAGGGTTGGTTAGTGATATCGTTAATTAACGAATGATTTATGATTTAAGTCATAATAATGATGTTATAACATCAGTAAATTCAAAGGGTTTAGAAATGTTTTCTAACTGGAATACAAGATGTCTTCTCAATAAAGGAATTATATATTGGAAATGTTTTCCGATATTCAAGTTAGAAAATAAAAGTCATATTAAAGTTATTATATTTCGGATGCAGGGAATTATAACGCCATTGTTATAATCAAGTGATTCCTGAAAAGGAAGTGGATTCATAATCGAATCCGAGAGCAATGTGAGGAAGCGTGTTAAAAGATTGGAAAGATGAACCTTGTCTACTTCGAGGTTAGAAATGTTGCTCAGTTAAGGTCTGAGAGGTAATTATACCCCAACTTGATTGACTTCGTTTTAACTAAGAAATGATTAAGGTTCGATAGTGGAAAGTGGTTAAGTGGAAACCAAATGAAGGAGATTTGGCATAGTGATGTTTATTCAAACATCTGTTTAATCAAATGAAGGAGATTTGGAAACGTTGTTCCAAATGAGAGTCAGAAATGTTTTCTGAATATAGAGGACAGATAATGGAAATGTTTTCCAATGTTAATAGAATATATTTTCTAAATATATTAAATAAGGAATGTAAATGAAAGTGAGAAGGGAAATGAATAAATGAATGAACAAAAAGGAATAAACGTTGAATGATGTTTGGTCGATAGAATTTCCTTTTGGAAATAATATCATTGTTTGCACACCAACATGTTTTCATTTGATAGTTAAATCACCGACTATCAAAGTTTTGACCATTTTAACGTTGTTAATATGGAGAGACCGGTTGGATTATTATCCAGAGAACCACTCCGTATTGGCATAAGCGTTGCGAATCAAGTATGCTGAATATTTTGAAGACGGAGTGAAGTGCAAGGGCTATTGTATAAGTCTTAGATAACAGTGCCTAAGATGGATGTACTGAATAGTGCCTTCGGTTTGTCCAGACCCAGGACAACTTGTATGGACGAGTGTCTGACAGAGTATTTCCAAAGGGGGTTACGTACGTTGATTCCTTCAAACGTACGAAGTTGATGGCATAGAAGGGAAGCTTCTTTAGCCTAACAATCTGAGTATTTTTGTGGGAATCAATTAGTGATTTCCGATGGATCTGACGATGTGGCATTCAAAGTGAATGATGGCCAGATGTTCTGGAAGATAATTCAAACCTCAAACCTCACAACCCGGAAGTGGACAAAAATCGGGCAGGCAGCATGGCTATGTGGGTCGCACCCATTAGGATGTATGACCACCTATCTAGAGAAATTCCTTTTGTTCTTAAATCTATCGATGCTGTCCCTTATCGGGAGGCGGTTGCTGATCCCAACCGTCGGTGATATACATTCGATACACTCAAGCGAAATGAGTGGTCGGTCATGTGAGGGCCGGGTTGCAAGACGTTCTTGTTGAACCCAGTGTATTTGCCTCTAGAGATACACGTTCGGAAGGTGGTCCCATACCTTGTCAAGTTGGAATCCAATCTCCAATAAGCGCCTGCGAGTTTGATTGTATATTATATATGTAGAGCGTGAGATGCAAGCGTTCTACTAGATTTTAATTACTTGTGATTAGACATTATTATAATATCAGATAATATATGATTTCCAAAATGTTTTGGGTTATCGTAAGGTAAAAACCATCCGTGTTTATGTGTGGATCGGTCTTACGATTATCTTTTCTTTCGAAAAGATTTTGAAAGTTAAACCAAAGGTTGGAGTTTACTCACACCAGTCCCATGACTGACCCAGAGTTTATTTTGTTTGTTTTCCCTAAACTCTTGGGTGCCCAAATTTGTACGGGCAGTCAAGTGGTCGGGATTTTACAGATTCGCTTGGAGGGGCTAGAAGCGGGAGGCTTCACCAGTAGTTATAGACTATCATATTTCCGCTGTGTACTATGTTGTATCTGGAAACAGGTGTTGATAACTGTTCCAGGAATAATTGTTGTGCTCTGATAATGGTACGTATATATACAGTTACTGATTTGCACTTCAAAAGTTATGTTATTTAATATATTTTATTCGTTCCGCTGTGAGTTGTGATCTTCATTTTCTTATATTCTAATATTTCTTTCTTTCTATTTCTCATCCTCTAACTTCTTTCTAATAATGGTTCGTATTTCTGTGCAATTTGAGTTGGACGTGTGGTGTTATTAGTCGACTCAAAGGGTACGGATTTGCGGGTCGTTTCATTTGGTATCAGAGCTGAAGGTTAAGTGATTACCTTGGCTCTGTGGCGTAACTCAATAGAGATAGGGTTAGTAATACCCTAGATTGAGTTTGAGTGTATATATATGAGCGCGTATTTGTAAATTCGATATAAAAATTGTTTTATATTGTGTTGGCTGGTTTGTTGAGTGGTTTATGAATTCTGGTCGATACAGGATGGACAACTGTATCGATAGGTGTTTCTAAATTCTCGAACAAAACAATTCGACATGGTATTGTTTTAAAAATGGGTGGATAAAATAATCTGCCCAAAGATTATTTTGGTATAAAGGATTAATTTCTGAAATATAATTATATGTGAATGTGTTAGTTGTTATTACAATAAAATGAAATTATGAAATATTGAATTGGTTATATAACCAAGATAAACTAGAATAAAATTCAAACCATAAATTGGAATTTAAATCCCGGATATTTTAAAAATATTCCTTGAAGTATTTTAAAGGTAATATAGCATTGGTTTGAATTTTTTTTGAATTAGAATGTTTTAAATGGATTTTAAAAGCGATTAAGCATTGAAATCACTTCAGTGGCGAGAAAATAATTCGGATAATGG
The DNA here is from genome assembly GCA_030737875.1 of Allium sativum. Lineage (NCBI taxonomy): Eukaryota > Viridiplantae > Streptophyta > Magnoliopsida > Asparagales > Amaryllidaceae > Allium > Allium sativum. The sequence goes on along the minus strand of CM060926.1, from coordinate 201,077,683 downwards.
GTCGCGACATTATCGGTATTCATTTTCAAGTTTCGAGTGGTGGATTGCTACCATAGTAATTTCGGAATGAAAGATTTGTTTGAAAATGACAAGTTATCTTAGAAATTCAAAAGTTTTGAATTGAGTTGATTATAAATATATGTATATAAATGTATATGATTTCAAACTAAAACCCGGGAATTTGAAGTCTGAAAATTAAAATTTAACCTAAGTTAAATAAAAATGAAATTAAGTATAGAGATGTTGGAATTCGAAATATTAATAGGAATTCGACCTATGGATAAACAAGTTGAATATCTATTGGATGCTGTTGTTTGGAATTAAACTGGGGTGGAATTGAACCCAAGCAGGATAAGGGGGTTGACTTTTGAAAACAGAACTCAGTTTGGATTAGTGAATGGAAGCGACTAATCAGAAGTTGATTAGAGATCTGACAACTAGAAGTTGTATTGATTTGAAGCTGGTGGGAAATCGATATGTGTATGTTGAGCAGGTATGGAATGGAAGAAAGTGCAAGAGATTGAATTATGCTCGACAAAAAGGTACATGTTTACAATATTGTTTGGGTTGATGATTTTATGAACCTATGAGGCAAGCTGCTTGGCTGTTTGATTTTCTTTTGGATTGGGAAAGGCCTAAAAAGGCAAGTTGTGGTTGTACCGATTGAGCCGTGCAGAGGAGATGCTGCCAAAATTTTTTAGAATTTAAAGTGTTAGGAAATTTTCAGAATTTTTGAAAATGTTCGTTAGTAAGAATAAATAAATACTTTTAATTGAGATAAATTGGCCCAGTTAAACTAAAGTTAAGAAGTGAACAAAAGGGATTTGTGGATCGAGTTAATAGGGTATGTGGTGTCTTTTCCTACCTTAGCAATTTCGAGGACGAAATTATTTTAAGGGGGAAGGAATGTAACGACCCGGATTTTTGGCCGTTAAATTCTGAATATTTAAAATTTGTTTAAGAATTTTAATTGAATTACATATAGGAATTTATTAATTAAAAACGAAGTTTGAACGTAAATTTATAATATAATATAAAACGAGCTCGAAATCGCGCGGCAGTTCGTAATATAGAGTTTTGAACTTCAACTGAGGATACAGGATCCGATATAAGTCGGATTTCTGTGAAACAAGAAACGTTGGGACCGTATTTATTATAATTTTCATATGAAAGAGAAAGATTCAGATTTTGTGTTATAATTTGTTAGTTATGGTCAAATCAAATTTTGAAATAGTCGCTGTGGAAAATCGTTATTTAAATTATACGCGTTAAAATAGCCGTTTTGCAAACGGACTCAGATTTCGACGAAATCAGTTTCATTGGGACCGTATCGTTAAATTATTGTACGGTGTTGAATTGCGTGGCAAACCGATGTCGTATGTAAGCACGGTAGCCGTAAACGCTGGTTCAGTGCAATTAAATTAATTCAACTGAATAAAGGGATATTAGAGTGTAACTTGAACAGACGATCGAATCAGGCCACGAAACCAGTTCCAGTGAGTTCGTAGCGTCGGATATAGTCAGGGTAGGTATATAGTTTGTTATTTTTAGAGATCGACAAATTTGGTGTTCAGAAGGGCAGTGCGGTACGCGCCAAAAACAGCCTACCGGGGCAACAGTCTCAGAATGCGACGAAACTAGTGCCGTTGGGTTCGTATCGAAAAGTTATTGTCAGTGTTCGCAGTTTCAAGTTGTTTTGATTTATCTGGTGATCGTGAAAAATTTAAACGCGTGTTGATTTCTGGTTTTATAAAGGAATTTTTTCAAACGATGTCGGAATTCGACGAAACTTGTCCCGTTGGATTCAGAATACCTTTTTATACCAAGATTAGCTTTTTAATCAGTAAACAGACTGTTCATTCATATGATTACCTTTGTCGAGTTATCTCAAAGACGTTACTTTTCAAATATCTCCTTATTTAATTTTCATGTATTCGTTCATATGATTAACCATTCCCATTCAAAACAGTGGCTTCTTCAAGTGCTTGCCAAGTAATAAAAGTCCGTGCTACCCAAGTAATAAAAGTCCGTGCTACCCAAGTAATAAAGTCCGTGCATACCAAGAAATTTTATTGCCGTGCTACCCACGATGCTTTTCCTTTAAATACTGTACTTCTTCTTCCCATTTCCCGAATAGAAAAAAATCAAAATGCAAATAAATAAATAAATAAAACGAAAATCTCTCGTTCAATAAAATAATAAATAAAACCCATCCGTAATCCCTAAATTCCTTCCCTATATTTCATCTCTTCTGATCCATTTCAAGTTCACATGTTTATCCTTAGCGCAATAGTTTCAGCTGGGCTTCCACCAGCGCCATGCTAAGGCTCGGCTCGAGGTCAGGACGGAAGGAGGCTGGGCGTAGTAAGGGCGGAGATGAAGTCATGGGGCAAGGGTTAGCGTTCGCGCACAGGTCGAGGAGTTCAGGTCTTCGACGGTGTCGGCATGGTGATGGGGTTAGTCTCCGATCATCGGTGGGTGTGGTAGTAAGTGCTGAAGAAGAGGAAGCAAGGTAATAATGTATATTAGTTCATTGTGTGGAATACTGGAATGATGTAAACTAGCCAAATCAGATATGTACGGGCTCCTTAATGGATTTCTTGTAGTCCAAACATGTGCAGTTGTGCTTATGGCGATGATTTCCTACCAGTGGTAATGTAATTTTTGCTAAGCGCCTATGAGCATTATGATATGTTCTTCCTTTCTTTTCTTTCGCTCCCTTTTTCTTTTTTTGTTTTGCAGTACTGGGCCTACCGTAGTATTTAAATTAAAACGATGATATTGGCAAGAATCCTTGAGTTGAAGCCTGTACATAACTGCTGATAACAACGGGCTTTCGGTATTTTGGCTCAGGCAAGGAACACGTTGGGATTATCTATAAATTGAGTGAACAGGACAGAATGAGAACTTCAAGGATTTATGTTTGGATGTGCAGTGGGACTTGCTTACAAATAATGCGGGTTCAATAGCTGTCCGGTCAACTGTTGAAGGGAGGCAAGGTGAGCTTTTGTTGGTGAAGGCGGTCGACAGTAGGCTTCAAATTTATGGAGAACGATGTGTTTCCTTGGGGTGGGTTATCGATGGCGTGGGCTCTTCCTTATGAACAGATGCGTTGGACAGAAATCAGCCTGTTAGAGGGTATAATTAAAGTGCATTTGGAAATGAAGACAACTAAATTTGTGAACTCAGCGTGAAGAGCAGAAGGGATTGATGGTAATTAACGTGATGGATTAGTGGAGTAAGGTGCGTGCTTTGCGGTGATAAGTTTGAGCGGAGTTGCCGCGTTGGTTTTAATATTCGCATAGTTAGTAAGGGTGGAAGATGGAAATGGTGGTCAAATTATTAACCATTGGGAAGTGCTGTAGCAGAAAACAAGGGAGACGAGTTTGGGAGTAAAGGATTGGGAGAAGAAGCCAACCGGGATTTATAAGAAAAAAATGGTAATATGTTAGGAAATTAAATAAATATTTAACGATCGTAATATTGTAATAATTATTACTAGTGTATTCGTGAACAGAATTTGACGAACCCGATCACGAAGGGGACCGTAACGACGAAATCTACGTTGTAGAATTGACGTGGCTAAGAACTGAGCTATTAAGAAATTCGTGATAAAATCAAACGTTTGTTTGGTTGTAAACGAATTAAAAGCAGAACCGTCAACTGCAAATCAAGGTGAGTAAACTCACTCGTTTAAAATTATTTTATAATGGTTGCTTGGTTGAATAGTTGATAAATTGGTTGATATAATCACATCGTTGATTGATTTTCCATTTATGCGATATTTTTGATGTTACTAACATCTGTGGATGCAGGGAAACAGGTTGGAGGGATCCAACTGGATCCCTCAATATTTTATTTACTGTTTTATTTGATGGTGATATATGTTATGCTACATTATCCATGGTTGAATTTGTGTGTTTGGTTTACCCTGGCCTTAAGAACCTGGTATTTTAGATACCGAAAGATATCATCGAATGTGAAAAAGGAAATTAGAATTTAAAAGCAGAGTTTATTTCCAAATTAGAAATAATTTCTTTTTCATTGAGTTGCAAATGGAAAACCTATTCCATTGGGTAAACCAAGAAAAATGTTATAAATAAAGATATAAATTAAGTGGATCATTAACCATTGGATAAATTAAAAGGTGAGTTCAAATATGAATGTATATTTGAAAGTGAGTATCGGTTTTGAAACCAATATTTGGAAATGGATCCGAATTTAGCAAACTACAGAGGAAAGTTTAAAGAAAGATTTTCAAATGCTTAAAGTAAAAGAATAAATAACTTAAAACAAGGAAATATTTTGGCAAATAAAATGTATATAAGAAGAGGATTTATAGAAATCGAATTAAGTGGTTAGAAGAATGTATAGTTATAAATATGTTTAAAGAAGAACTTGAATTGTTTAAAATAAACAGAGTTTTTAAATGAACAACGGAAGCGTGTGCGTCGCACACGGTATTTTATTCAAAACAGCAATCATAACGCTGTTGTTATAAGAAATGCTTTTTAAAATTTTAAACAGCGATTTTAACGCTGTCTTTGTAAGAAATGCTTTTATAAAACTAAACAGTGATTTTAGCGCTGTTGTTATAATAGAGGTTGTAAATCTATACAGCAATTTTAGACGCTGCTGTTATAGTAAATGTCTTGGTAAATCTAAATAGCAATTTTAACGCTGCCGTTATAATAACTGTTTTAATAGCAAATCTTAGTGCTATGGTTATGATAAGGGTTTTATAATGCTAGGTAGCGGTTTTAACGCTGTTGTTGAAAGCAATGTTTGGTTTAAAGTTGTGAGCTCTGAATATTTCAAAGTGAATGATAGAAAGGGTTGGTTAGTGATATCGTTAATTAACGAATGATTTATGATTTAAGTCATAATAATGATGTTATAACATCAGTAAATTCAAAGGGTTTAGAAATGTTTTCTAACTGGAATACAAGATGTCTTCTCAATAAAGGAATTATATATTGGAAATGTTTTCCGATATTCAAGTTAGAAAATAAAAGTCATATTAAAGTTATTATATTTCGGATGCAGGGAATTATAACACCATTGTTATAATCAAGTGATTCCTGAAAAGGAAGTGGATTCATAATCGAATCCGAGAGCAACGTGAGGAAGCGTGTTAAAAGATTGGAAAGATGAACCTTGTCTACTTCGAGGTTAGAAATGTTGCTCAGTTAAGGTCTGAGAGGTAATTATACCCCAACTTGATTGACTTCGTTTTAACTAAGAAATGATTAAGGTTCGATAGTGGAAAGTGGTTAAGTGGAAACCAAATGAAGGAGATTTGGCATAGTGATGTTTATTCAAACATCTGTTTAATCAAATGAAGGAGATTTGGAAACATTGTTCCAAATGAGAGTCAGAAATGTTTTCTGAATATAGAGGACAGATAATGGAAATGTTTTCCAATGTTAATAGAATATATTTTCTAAATATATTAAATAAGGAATGTAAATGAAAGTGAGAAGGGAAATGAATAAATGAATGAACAAAAAGGAATAAACGTTGAATGATGTTTGGTCGATAGAATTTCCTTTTGGAAATAATATCATTGTTTGCACACCAACATGTTTTCATTTGATAGTTAAATCACCGACTATCAAAGTTTTGACCATTTTAACGTTGTTAATATGGAGAGACCGGTTGGATTATTATCCAGAGAACCACTCCGTATTGGCATAAGCGTTGCGAATCAAGTATGCTGAATATTTTGAAGACGGAGTGAAGTGCAAGGGCTATTGTATAAGTCTTAGATAACAGTGCCTAAGATGGATGTACTGAATAGTGCCTTCGGTTTGTCCAGACCCAGGACAACTTGTATGGACGAGTGTCTGACAGAGTATTTCCAAAGGGGGTTACGTACGTTGATTCCTTCAAACGTACGAAGTTGATGGCATAGAAGGGAAGCTTCTTTAGCCTAACAATCTGAGTATTTTTGTGGGAATCAATTAGTGATTTCCGATGGATCTGACGATGTGGCATTCAAAGTGAATGATGGCCAGATGTTCTGGAAGATAATTCAAACCTCAAACCTCACAACCCGGAAGTGGACAAAAATCGGGCAGGCAGCATGGCTATGTGGGTCGCACCCATTAGGATGTATGACCACCTATCTAGAGAAATTCCTTTTGTTATTAAATCTATCGATGCTGTCCCTTATCGGGAGGCGGTTGCTGATCCCAACCGTCGGTGATATACATTCGATACACTCAAGCGAAATGAGTGGTCGGTCATGTGAGGGCCGGGTTGCAAGACGTTCTTGTTGAACCCAGTGTATTTGCCTCTAGAGATACACGTTCGGAAGGTGGTCCCATACCTTGTCAAGTTGGAATCCAATCTCCAATAAGCGCCTGCGAGTTTGATTGTATATTATATATGTAGAGCGTGAGATGCAAGCGTTCTACTAGATTTTAATTACTTGTGATTAGACATTATTATAATATCAGATAATATATGATTTCCAAAATGTTTTGGGTTATCGTAAGGTAAAAACCATCCGTGTTTATGTGTGGATCGGTCTTACGATTATCTTTTCTTTCGAAAAGATTTTGAAAGTTAAACCAAAGGTTGGAGTTTACTCACACCAGTCCCATGACTGACCCAGAGTTTATTTTGTTTGTTTTCCCTAAACTCTTGGGTGCCCAAATTTGTACGGGCAGTCAAGTGGTCGGGATTTTACAGATTCGCTTGGAGGGGCTAGAAGCGGGAGGCTTCACCAGTAGTTATAGACTATCATATTTCCGCTGTGTACTATGTTGTATCTGGAAACAGGTGTTGATAACTGTTCCAGGAATAATTGTTGTGCTCTGATAATGGTACGTATATATACAGTTACTGATTTGCACTTCAAAAGTTATGTTATTTAATATATTTTATTCGTTCCGCTGTGAGTTGTGATCTTCATTTTCTTATATTCTAATATTTCTTTCTTTCTATTTCTCATCCTCTAACTTCTTTCTAATAATGGTTCGTATTTCTGTGCAATTTGAGTTGGACGTGTGGTGTTATTAGTCTACTCAAAGGGTACGGATTTGCAGGTCGTTTCAATTAAAAAATGAATCGAAGATGGAAATCTGTTTTTAACAGTAAAAGGGAAAAGATTATTTAAAGTGAAATTAAATAGAAATCTGTTTTAACAGATAAATTGGGAAGATTAATTTATAAATAAGATGTTATAAATTAAGTAAAATATTTATTGTTGGATAAATGGAATATATAAGTCAGGACTTATATAGAAAAGTAAGAATCGATTTCAACATCGATGTTTAAAAATGAATATGGACGTAGAGTTAACCAAAGGAGTTAATCAACATGTGTTAATCAAAATGAGTTAGAGAAGATTATCGAGTCAAGATAATCGAGTTAAGTTATCGAATATCACTTATTTGAGCTAGAGTATCGAGTATAGATTATTCGAGAAGAGGTATCAAATATAGTTATTTGAAATAGAGTTAGTCAAACATAATTATTCAGGATGAGTTGCCATTTCGTACGACTGCTAGCGTAATTCGCAGGGCTTTAAATAGCCTACGGCGGTCGAATGTTTCATGAGGGAATCAGGCGTGACCATTGTGATCGCTGCGATCTAGAGTCAAGCGAATGGAGTTAATCAGATATTAATATTCGATATGAGTAAACCGAGTTAAGATAATCGAGTTAATCGAGTTAAGATAATCGAGTTAATCGAGTTAAGTAATCGAGTTAATCGAGTTGAGTGAATCAAGTTAAGTTAATCGATGGGAGTGAATCGAGTTAAGTGAAATAAGTTGAGTTAATCGAGTATGGTTAGTCAAACCAAGTTAGTCGAATCGAGTGGGTCGAACCAAGTTGGTCGAGCCTAGGTAATCGAATCGAGTGTGTCAAACTAAGTTGGTCGAGCCTAGGTAATCGAATCGAGTTGGTCGAACCAAGTTAGTCGAGTTCATCGAGTTGAGTTAATAGAATTTAGTTATTCGAGAGAAGTTAATCGAATTTAGTTATTCGAGAGAAGTTAATCGAATTTAGTTATTCAAATAGAGTTTGTCGAATATTAATTATTCGAAAGGAGTTATCGATTATAGTTTAATCGAAAAGATTTAATCATTTATAGTTTAATCGAAATGAGTTATCGATTTGTTTAATCGAAAGGAGTTAAATCGAATTTAATTATTTGAAGTAAGTAAATCGAATAAAAGTTTTTCGAAGAGAGATTTCGAATATAAGTTATTCGAAGGGCGATGATCGAATCAAAGTTATTCGAAGAGGGAAATCGAATATACGTTATTCGAAGAAAGAGTTAATCAAATAGAGATTACTCGAAAAAGAGTAAATCGTCGAATTCTATTATATCGAATTCGGGAATGTACTTATACTTTCCGGTTTTTAAATCAAGATTTATTTATTTATAAATAAATTAGTGTTAGGATAATTATTCAAAATAAGAATAAAAGTTAGATGTTTCAAAAGTAGGGATTATAACGTTATCGTTATAACCAATGTTTTAAATAAAGAAATGGATTCGTAAATTGAATCCGAGAAAGACGTAAAGAAGTTTGTTCAAGATTAAAAGATAAAATTTGACCATTTCGAAGTTAAAACATTATTCAGTTAAGGTCTGAGATGAAATTATATCCCAACTTGATTGACTTCCTTCTTAACTAAGGAATGGTAAGGTTTGATCGTGAAGGAGTTTTGGAAATGTTTTCCAAATAAGAATCAGAAATGTTTTCTGATAAATATAAAATAAGAATTTAGAATATATGGAAACAGGAGATAAATAAATTAATGAACTAAAGAGATGAATGATGAATGATGATTGATCGGTATAATTTCCGTTCGGAAATAATATCGTTGTTTGCACACTTGTTTTTCTTTGATAGTTAACTCACAGACTATCGAAGTTTTTGACTATTTTAACGTTGTTAATATGGAGAGACCGGTTGGATTACTATCCAAAGAACCACTCCGTATTGGCATAAGTGTTGCAAATCATATATGTCCAAGATAATTGAAGACGGAGTAAAGTGCAAGGGCTATTGTATAAGTCTTAGATAACAGTTCCTAAGATGGATGTACTGAATAGTGCCTTCGGTTTGTCCAGTCCCAAGACAACTTGTATGGACGAAGGTATGATAGAGTATATCTAATAAATTGCGTAAGTTGATCTATTCAAACGTATTCACGTTTGGTGGCGGAGGAATTCGTTTCTCTTAGCTGTATGCCCGTGTTATTTTTGGATAAATCAATTTGTGATTTGGCGGGTATGACTGAATGAAGATGTGGCATGTTAAAGATAAGCATAACTTTTAGCCTCACATCCGGTAAATGACAGAAATCGGGTGGGCAAAATGGCTATGTAGGTCGCACCTATTAGGGTGTATAATCAACTGATCTAGAGTTTCATTACTTCTAAAAATCTGTTGTTGATGCTGTCCCATTTGGGAAACGGTTGCTGATCTCAACCGTTGGTGATATACATTCGATACAATCAAGCGAAATGAGTGGTCGGTCATGTGTGGCTGGGTTGCAAGATGTTCTTGTTGAACCTAGTGTATTCTTCTCTAGAGGTACACTAGCGAAAGGTGGTTCCATACCTTGTCATACTTGGAAATCCATTACCCAATACGTGCTTGCGGTTTTGATTGTATACTATATATGTAGAACGTGAGATGAAAGCGTTTCTGCTAGATGACTATTATTATTGTGGTTGATAGACATTATTATAATATCAAAAGAGTTTTGATATATAGATTAGTTTTGGATTCTCATAAGGGAAAAACCCGTTCCGTTATACGGCGTGGTCTTAAGAGATATCGTTGAATGACTCAAACTATTTAAACTGTTTTACTCATACCAGTCCCATGACTGACCCAGAGTTTATTTTTTTTGTTTTCCCTAAACTCTTGGGTGCTCAATTTTGTACGAGTAGTCAAGTAGTCGGGATTTACAGATACTTGAACAGCTGGAGCAGGAGGCTTCAGGATTATATAGCTATTATTATTCCGCTGTGTTGTAAGTGCTGTACTTGATAATGATATGTATATTCAAGTACGATCTTTTATTTCAAAGTTATGTTAAATTTTATTCGTTCCGCTGTGAGGTTCGTGTTACTCTGATGTTGTTGTTGTCTTCTTCTTCTTCTATTATAAGTTTCTATCTTATCTATTCTCACCCTCTAATCTCTTTCATTAAGCATCCGGTATTTTCAACTCTTGATGTTCGATATGTGTTGTATATCGGATAATCAAGATCGACTTTTTTCCGGGTCGTTACACTCCAACCTGTTCTTCCCTTCATCACATAACATATTATAATTTATAACAACATATGAAACAATAATTTAAGCTAAAACATCCAATAGACATAAATGTAATGTCAACAATCATTGAACAAATCAATAAGCATCCAAAGGCATCCAAACATCCAATTATATATTATTATTGGTGAATTACAATTATATGAATTTAACACATGATAGCAATCCATAAAAGTGTGAGAATTAACTCACCATTTATTTTGATGGTCGATTGTCGCATCGTTTCATATGTTACTAAACAAGCATTTAAAAATATATGAAATTCCATTAATTTCTGAATCACTCCATTCTAGCTCGTTCGCGTAGTGCTCGTCGCCACGATTCCAACGAATCTTGTTTCGCGTAATTGTGATACAGTATGAAAAAGATACACCTAAATTAAGTTTATATATTAATCGATTCTCTAATTAAACTAATAATAGATTAATTAACAATTAAGAAATAATTACCTTAACAAATTTTCCACGTCATTAGGTGGATAACGCGTTTTCACATTCCAAGTAATTACGAGTCCGATCTTCATCTTCCTCCAGGACATCGCGTGAACTCCATACCTTTCTTCTATCGCCGATGAAGCCTGGAGCCACCAGGGATGACTTCGAACTCCGCGCCAGAATCGCAACTCCAAGGTGCACCACCACGACAAGCCTCGTGACCCCATGCCTCTCTGTTCACCCAAAATCTGGAGATGAACGTGAAACGACTTAATGACAATTTCTCCCATATCCGACCTCGTCAGACCCCGCCACCACCTGGAATCCAGGCGGCTCCCCTCACTCTCAACTTCACCTTCAGGCAACTCTACCCAGTTCACCGCCGTTGATGCGCAATCGGTCAAGATCCGATCAAACTTCCAAAAACCGTACGACTCCGATCAACTTGCTATAACTTCCTCCTCCGATAATTTCAGGCAAATTGACCGGCAACAAAGATGTCGACCATCCTTCCCTCTTCAACTCTTCTTCAAACCCCAAGTCCTGATTTTTCACCAATCTCCTCCAAAACGCCAAAATCCGAAACTTAACATCCCCGTTTAACTGCTCCTCATGACCACCAAACGTCACCAAATTTGAACTGGGAGTAGACATCACCAGGATCTCCAACTTTCCTGTTGGGGACAACTTCTGATTCTCAACCAATTGGGTGGAATAAATTATTTAGTGTATATGGAATTATTTGCAAAACTGAGTATGGATGAACGGGTTTGGGGTTGTGAGGCTGAAGTGAACGTGTATATAGAGATAATTTAAATGTTATTTTATTACGATGTGACTAGCGATACTTTTCCCGTGCCTATCGCCATTTATGAACGCCGTTTATTTGTTCATGTGCTCACATACAAACTCCATTCATAATGAAAATGGACGTCATGGTATAATTTGACGTTACGGTCCTAATGAAAATTGTTTCGTCGAATTCCGAGTCCCTTCGCTTAAACGGCGCTAGTTCATGTCCAAACGATCGATTTATTTGTATTTTAATTTGCTGCACTCAAAGAATAACTCTAATTGGTGCGAAAATTGTAATCTAGCAATAATTAGTCATTACAGTCATAACAAAATTTGTTTCGCTGAAAAGAGAGGTTGTTTGAATAAAAGCCCTTTTTAAATGTCCAATTTAAATTAAAATAAATTAATTTAAAAATACCTCAATGTAATAATAATAAAAATTACATTTGGCCATACTCGATCAGAATTTCATGTACTTTCAATATATTATATTGCGGGTTGGGTTCCAAGCTAAGACGATATTAAAAATATTTTTAAACCCCTTTTATTTTATATAATTAAACGTTATAATTTATTAACGAATTCCATAGCGACTATTTTAAAATTTGATTTGGACGTAAAACAAAATCTACAAAATAAAAGCTCGAATTTTCTATTCCATTAGAAAAATATGGTTAATTAGATCCTAACATTTCTTGTTTCAAAGAAATCCGACTTATATTGGATCATGTACGTTCAATTAAAGTTCAAAACGTATTATTACGAACTACCGCGCCGATGCAGCTCGTTTTATAATAAAATTATAAATTAAACGTTCAAACGTTGTTTAATAAACGAAATCGTCAATATATTTCAAAACTAAACAACATTAAGTTCTTTTTAATTGGCCGTTCACGTTATATTGCAAATTCAACCAAATTCCGACCATTCCGAAATTTAAATTATTATTTTATTATTTATATTAATAAAATATTCAAAATTATAAAATTCAAGTTAATAAAATTTTAAAACAACATTTAAAACCATTTAAAAATATTTAATCAAATGGTTAAAAATCTGGACCGTTACATTTCGCGGCGTTTGGAGGAGCAGTGATGTTTTTTTGAGTAACACGTTGAACCTTAAGATTACAGCATACATTGACGCTCACTTAAGTAAACCCTGCGCCGTGTGTCTACCTCGCTTGTATTGTCGTCGCACACGGATGCGTAACGTCCTAGCCCCCAAAGTGCAATAATTAGTCATTAGTCCAAACGACCGATTTATTTGTATTTTAATTTGCTGCACTCACAGAATAACTCCAATTGGCGCGAAACTTGTAATCGAGCAATAATTAGTCATTACGGTCATAATAAAATTTGTTTCGCTAAAAACAGAGGTCGTTTGAATAAAAGCCCTTTTTAAATGTCCAATTTAAATTAAAATAAATTAATTTAAAAATACCTCAATGTAATAATAATAAAATATTACATTTGGCCATACTCGATCAGAATTTCATGTACTTTCAATATAAAATATTCCGGGCTAGGTTCCAAGCTAAGATGATATTAAAAATATTTTTAAACCCCTTTTATTTTATGTAATTAAACGTTATAATTTATTAATGAATTCCATAGCGACTATTTGAAAATTTGATTTGGACGTAAAACAAAATCTACAAAATGAAAGCTCGATTTTTCCATTGGAAAAATATGGTTAATTAGATCCTAACGTTTCTTGTTTCAAAGAAATCCGACTTATATTGGATCTTGTACGTTCAATTAAAGTTCAAAACGTAATATTATGAACTACCGCGCCGCTGCAGCTCGTTTTATAATAAAATTAAACGTCGTTTAATAAACGAAATCGTTAATATATTTCAAAACTAAACAACATTAAATTCTTTTAAATTGCCCGTTCACGTTATATTACAAATTTAACCAACTTCGACCATTCTGGAATTTAAATTATTATTTTATTATTTATATTAATAAAATGTTCCAAATTATAAAATTCAAGCTAATAAAATTTTAAAACAACATTTAAAACCATTTAAAAATATTTAATCAAATGGATAAAAATCTGGACCGTTACATTTGGCGATGTTTTGGAGGAGCGGTGATGTTTTTTTTGGGTAACACGTGGAACCTTAAGATCACAGCATACATTGACGCTCACTTAAGTAAACCCCGCGCCGTGTGTCTACCCCGCTTGTATAGTCGCCGCACACGGATGCGTAACGCCCTAGCCCCCAAAGTGGTTCACAGCGGGATTCGAACCTGCCCGCACACAGTACTTAGATCCCCATCTCCCTCTCCTGAACCACCCGAGCCACGAACAGCGGGTGAGCAGTGATGTTTTGGTTGGCGCGATCCCTTCTCGACCCATTCTTGTGGCTCCGTGGCGACACTTCCATCTTTATCTTCGTGCGATATGTTGAGTTGAGCGCGCCTTGCGTACTTTTGGAAACCGAACCAAAAGACCGGTTAACATTTGCTCCACAAAGTACGTCTTGTCTTGACAAGATGTGCGTTGTGTTGTGGATGAGTAGTTGAGTTATCGATTTTCCTGCAGACTAAAAAGAATAAACGTTAGTGGTTGATATATTTTACCTTTCGGTTGTAACCGAGTCGTCGCTTGTTTTACGTTAAGGTTATATCATTTGGGAAACGAGCACTCACGAGGCTCATACTTGGATAGTTGTCGACACGCACGAACATACGTGCAGGTATGAACCATTCTCGCAGAACAAAAAATATATTATCATTTTTTATCGAGTCGAATTTTCGTACCCATGAGGTACGAAATTTCGAACCCCAGAGAGGTACGAGATTTTATACCCCGAAGGGATACGAAAGGACGCCCCTTTTACTTATAAATAGGTCTTCCCCCCATCACTCTCCTATTTCTTCCTTATTGATCTCAGCCACCATTGAATTTCGAGAGCCTCTTCCTTTCGAGCTTTGTCGTGAGTCGAGGGTTCCATGCCATCCTCGATCTCGTTCGCACGTGTTTGGAGCGAGAGAGGGGGAGGGGGGTGGCAAGAGCGAAGGTGGAAGAGAAGATAGAAAAGGAGAGGGTGGAGCCAAAAGCTCTCGAACCCATGGGATTCGAATTTTCTACTAATCCCTTCTTTGTTTTTTTCTTAATATCCACATTTTAGTCAACTACGTAAACCGATAACATAACTAAAAATTTAACAAAGATTTTTTTTTTCAAGCCCAACGTATAAGATATATAACATAAAATCATACATCATAATTTTTAAAAAAATATTTTAAAAATCAGTTATTTTACTTAAATCATCGGACGATGCATAATAAGCTTTTACTTTTTATCATTAATAGTGAAAATGTTACATTTTAAAAAATAACGCGTGCAACGCACGAGTTACACACTAGACACAATAGATTACAAAATAATAGTTTACATATCCAAATCTCAAATTAAGCTTAAGAAAAAAAAGAATCAATTTGGGAATCACCAGCAGCAATCAAGGATGGATTTACAATAAAATTTGCACAAAATGTATAGCGAGCGAAATATATATAAATCAACAATTATCTTACCAAGATATTGTAAAACGAAGATAGAAGCAGTGGCGGATTTATGGGATCTAGTAGGATCACTGGACCCCACTAGACTTTTTACATTTTATTTTTTACTAATGATTTTAGTGGATTACATCCATCTCTTTACTGCTAAAAAGAAAAAAGTCACTTTTTTACATTATAGTCAAGTTTCCCACCAAATGTCATCCATATGTCTGTCGGGTGTGGATATTTATATCAATAAAGAGATGATATATGTGGTGCCTTTTCTCTTTTTATCTCTCTCCCATTTCCCTTTTTTGGCCCCCACTAGCAAGTAAATCAATCCTTTTTCTTAGCAATAGATGAAAGAAATTAATGACTGCATTTATTTTATTTCCATCTAATGCAAATGAAATCAATAATTTATGCATTTCTACATTAAAAATATTTACTTTATGTTTTGCATATTTGTTTCCACCTATTTACGATTTGATATCACCAAAATTTAACATAACTATACAGATGACATCTTTGCCCATACCATTTAACATAACTATACAGATGACGTCTTTGTCCATACCAAGTTATGTTCTGTAAGGAACAAAGAAAACATAACATTAACCAAGCAAGCAAACAAACATAACATTACATTTCCGGAGCCATCAAAAGACTGTCTATTTGTTCCAACTAAAGAAAAGCATAAAATGAAAATCACAACACAGAAAGTATTTTTGTGCGACTTGGTTATGGCTGTCAAATTAATCCAAATGTTCAAAGCCAACGTCTTTCCAGAAACATAGCGAACCCTGTCAAAGAACAGCCACATACTAGATTTAAGTTTAGCCTTACTTGAAAATATTCCTGTACAAAACATAAAGGAATCTTTATTAGCAGCAAATAAACACAATTATAAAATTTTACATGGTTTCACCATAGATTCTCATTACTCACTAATTTAATCATTTCGCTTAAGGTCTCGTAAGCTTTATTAGAACGTTCTTTTGCGCTCTCCTTTTTTATCCGATCTCCAGCCTGTCCGCAATTTTGTATATACATAACAAAAATCAATATCTTGGCATATAAAAGGGCTCATTTACAGGAAACTTGCATAAATAACCTACTAATATTGCTGAATACAAGCATTCATTTCTTTATCACCAAATTGATGTCGATATTTTTCTAAAGATAATCCGATAAATTTCAATACACATTTAAATAATTCACATGACTGATTGACCAAATTAGACAAATTCTTAAAATAAATCCTATGATAAACCGCTTTCAGCTTTTAGCCAGTTTGAATTAAAACAATAATAGATCAAACTAAAATTTTAGATGCTTCGACTTAATTTTAAACAACCTCCTACAAAAAAGCACAAAAATACAAAGCAGAAATGAGAACATAGACCGTAAACTTACTAATTTTATCAACTAATCCAATAGTCTTTGCACTATCTAGTTTGCTAAAAGAATGAGCCGCTCCACTAAAACAAAACTTAATATAAGCAGTGTCCCCATGATTATAAATGTGTTTTTACACCAAGACATAGTACTTAGTAAACTGGTGAACACCAAACATTTCGAAGTTCAAATATACCAAGTAAAGGCACAAATATTCACGCCAATTAATCACAAACATAAAAATTAGTAACTCAACTACAAAACATTTGACTTAATACCAGGTTACTTAATTAATTTGCATAATATGAATAGAGAGAAAAATTAAGGCCCCACAGATTAAGTCTACCATTATGTTTCAAATTTCCAAGCATAACATTTTGTACTCCTTTTCTAAGCATCCTAACATCCTTCAACATATAAACTACCCAATGATATAAGAATGTCAATTATGGGTAGCATTTATGTTTGTTTATATCAGAATTCCATGAAGTCAGTGAAAAACTAAGAGAATGAAATTCAAAAAGAAAAGGAAAAGGAGTCACCTAAACTTGTGTCCAAGTTTTCCATCCTCCTTTTCAAAGTCCCTGCCAAGATATAATCCGGAATATTATACATTATAATAAGAAAAAAAGGATCTCTCATTAGCAAATTTAACATGGAGTAAAATCGTCAAAACGTTCGGATATTTGATTTCAGGACATCTTATGTCGTTTGCTGCGCGAATTTCACCCAGCAATTCAACAGGCTTTTTCTCAACGCTCTCATTGCATAGAACCTGTATTCATATAAAAATGTGGTCAATAATGCATGATTAATTACAACCCCTCACTCACCCAAACACAAAATAAAGTCAAATTGGACTTGCTTCAACCACGTTCAAAAAATCCACAATGACAAACAAACAAGAAATTTCTACCACAGTACATGTGTATATTAGGATTTGGTTATAGTTTTTCTACGAATTTCGTCAAGCTACTTGTTGTGAATGATTTCGATTCAAGATAACTCAAATCAAACCTCCAAACAATCATGGTAAATGTGCAAAAAAACACAACATTCCGTGCTCAGCAATCAGTATTCTGCATTCAGCGTCCAGCTTTCAGCCTTTTAAACAAACGAAGCCTAAAATTGTTCTGAATTATTTTATCTGAATAGATGTTTTATTCAGAATAAAAAAACCAGTATGAAACTGCTTAACACTTATAAGCTGAATAAGCATTTCAGATCTGAACACTTGTTCACAAACGGTACCTTAGAAAGTTTGATTTATAAATCAGAACTTGCATTTAGAACTTCAAATTTAAATAAGCACAGACTTGATCTATCTCTGAAAAAGCAGAAAAAGAAACTAGCGAGTAAAAAAAACCCAGACCTCGTCATTTTCATTTGGAACCCCTACAGTGCTAATCGCTTTAGCTTGCTCAGTATGAATACCTTGCGCATCCAGCTTGCTAATCTATATTGAACACAAATCATACACCGATTATTTGATTTTCAATCAAGCATCAACACAACCGAGAATGTTATTCAAAAAAAGGTGATTTCTTACGGAAGTAGTGATAGGAAGAGAAGTTCTCTTCCCGTTGCAAATCGAAAGAGCTCTGGTGTTATGATTTCGATTTCTTATTAGAGAAGAGGATATTGACTGTAACAAAAGGGATCCTCCTCTTTTACACGCCATAGCTAATTTGTGGAAGGTTAAAGAAATAAAATTAGCGAATTTCTAGGAGAAACCGCTGGGGGACGAACCGACCTTAAATTAGCGAATTTCTTGATGAAGGGGAAATCGCTGCGAATGGACCGGGCTGTTAAACAGTGAGCGGCCAAGAGATGCGTATTGGTATCCGTAATGCAGTTGAATTTTGGTTCCAACAGACATTATCCAACTAATATTAAGGTAAATATTACTGGGCCAATCCTGAATCAGGAATTGGTCCGGTGTGGCGATTTTTTCAGCTCGTAACATGGCGAGCCGAAGCTCGCCACATTAGAATCCCAAAAAAATCGGCTCCTCGACACCAACGACTAAAAATTGTCCTCAATTTTCAAACGGTCATATCGTACCAACAGCTATAAAACGGTCATAAATTTTCAAATGACTATATTTACAATTATAAAACGGTTTCATTCTACCATTTTACATCCCATCCTATTCGCAATTCTCTTCTATTTTTATAATCTAAACAAGCTCTGAATCTGTAACGGCGTCACCATTTGGAGAATTCTCACATCCGACAATGGAAGAAAGCCAGTTTTTCCAAGGCAACACGAGCAATTTTTTGGGAACTCCGTCAAGCAGACAAGAGATCATACCGTGGACAAACCAAGAGGATATCGATCTATGCACCATTTATTGTCATTTCTCACAAGAGCCGGCAACGGGGAACGACCAATCAGGCGTTGCGTTTTGGAAAAAAAAATAAGATCGCGTTCGTTGAGAAGCATCCAAAATGCGGACGGACGTTATCGGCGATTCAAGGCCGTTTTGGCAAAATAAGCCGTCAAACCCAGTTTTATGAGTTGCGAGTGTACAAAATAAAGATAGCAAATCCAAGCGGCATGGGAGAAGAAGATAATCTTGTATATTTTCTTACTACTTACGTTAGTGTTTCGTAGATTGTTTTTATGATTCGTATACCCATTTTTAAACAGAAACAAATGGCGAACGAGAAGTTCAAGAAGCTTTTTCCTAGACAAAATGGGACGAAAAGGCCACAATATTATCAGTTTATGCATTGTTATGATCTGCTTACTAGTCAACCTAAATGGAACTCAAGACTTGCTAAGAGCCTCCGCGATGTTCAAACCGCTAGCAAGAGCAAGAAAAAAGCTTCTAAATCTCGGTATTCTTCCAGTCCAAGCGACCCAACTGCCAAAATTTCTCAATGTGAAGGGGAAAACCTACTCGATGAGTTCAATGCCACGATTGACGAAGATTTTAGACCCGAGAGAGTCAAAGCTGCGAAAAGAAATGGCAAAACAGCGGTTGAGCTAGAAGCAAAAGTGAATGCATACAACGAAGAACACAGTCGTAGAGCTGAAAAAAGACTTGTAGAAGCCAAAGAAAGAACAGAAGTTATGAAAAGGATTGCTGATCTGGAAGAGAAGAAGCTACAAATTCTAGCGGAGGAATTAGCGCACAAGAAAGAGCAAGATGCGTATTAGAAAGATCAAGACGAGATTGCTATCATGAACAAAGATCTGTGTAACGTCCCAGATTTTATGGTCATTTAAATTGGAATATTTAAATCCGTTTATATATTATATTGGAGATATAATAGATTTTATATCGAATTTTATTTATTAAAATGGAGTTCGAATATATATATATATATATATATATATATATATATATATATATATATATATTATATATGATTATAAAACGAACTCGAAATGCCGCGGTAGTTTGTAATTTTCGATTTGAACTTTAACTGAATTTACAGGATCCGATACAAGTCAGATTTCTGTGAAACAAGAAACGTTTGAACCGATTTGATTATATTTTTCTAAAGGAAGAGAAAAATGGAGATTTCATCGTATAGATTGTAAGATATGTCCAAATCAAATTTTCAAATAGTCGCTATAAAATTTCATTAATAAATGATAACGTTTATTTAGTACATATAAGGAATATCTGTATACTTGGATACCATTTTGTACCGAATTTCGGAATATTGAGTTTAAATATATATTGGTTACTTCGTTTGGAGATATATATGATAATACTGATTTATTATTATTTAAATAGAATTGTTTTGAATTTAATTATATTTTACCGATCGTATATAGGCCTTGAAAATAGTTTTATTTTCCAATGATCTCCGTTTCCAACGAAACAAATTTTATTGGAATGCGTATAATTAAATATTGCTTCATTTTCAGTTTGGAGTCAAACGAAGCTGTTTTGTCGGTAGGCGAATTTTAAGAGTGAACCGATGATTATAATTTGAATAAAATAGAACAGTTTTTGCAAACGGAGTCAGTTTTCAATGAAACTGGTTTCATTAAGACAGTAACGTCAAATTATAGCATAGCGTCCATTTTCGTAATTTTTAGAGTTCGGACATAGCGGTGCGTGTATTTGACATGGAATGAAATATAACAGTAACCGTGTAATAAAATCAATTCTAACATGAATGAAAAGCTAACATAAATCATCATGTTTAACATCATCATCTATTCGTTACAACCGCTTAGTTTTTGCACCAAATATTAATTATTGCGGGATAATATAACAATATAGTCTCATCCATTATTGTTAAACAAGTAGTAGTACCATTTCTAAGTGTTGAAACTAACATAATACGTTGTCAACTACAGATGTTGCATATACAAACCAAAATTTAGACTATTACTTCACTTTGAAGCTTTCTAATACAACATGTTAGCATATAGATTTGTCAACACCTACCCTATAGCTATAGCAATATATGCCTTCACGCAAGCCACACTAACCTATCGTTTCCCATTAATGAACGCATGGCCTAATGTTTTGAGGCAAAAACCTAAGATTGAACCAATGAGAGACATCGTTCCGATCTTAAATCCTTTTCCTCTATATAAACCAATCTCCTCTCTGCCTAATATTATAACACAGGCTTCGAATTCAAATATACACCGTATTACTAAACTGCGAAGCTCCATTTTAAAACATGAAGACGTTGGTGAATCGGAGAGGGGGAAAACACGGTTGACAGGAGCAGGTATCAAAAGACATATAAATAGAAGAAAAGAACGCAAAGATGAAGAAGGCCATATTGTTTGAAGGGGGAAGGTTTCATTGAACGTGAAACATGGGGGGAGGTAGTAGTATAAACGAGTATGACGTGGAACATGGGCGTTGTTCGAGAGCATCAGCTGAATGGAGGAAACAAAGCAGTACCAGTTCTGGTCCGGATACCGTGAAGAAGAAAATACGTGCTATCTTGACACTGGGATTTTTCGAAAGCCTTAAGGAAAGAAAGATAGCGAGAGCAGTAAAACGTGAGGGTAAAAGCGGACGGCGATGGGAGCAACAGTGAACAGAAGTTTCGAAAGTAAGAGGGAGACATTGGTTAACGTGTGTTAACCCTCTTTTTGTCAAGAGCCTCAACGAGTCGAACCGAAGCACAAACGCCCGACCTGAGGTGGACTGAGCTCTAGAAAACACAACGGATGCACAAGTCGACCAAGTTATAGATCGACCCAACTCCCACCCGATCAGTAGATGGCTCGAGTCATTCTCCTGATCGGCCTAAAATCCCGCTTCCATAGATATTGCTTCCAGATATTCTGCCTTGACCGATTACTCCGCATCTACCGGATATTTCGCCGAGACCAATTATCTCGGGCCAGTTTGTATATCTTCTACTATCATGGAATATCCTGAATTTTAGGCAAAGGTTACGGTCAAAGCATAACCGGACAAAGCTCAACTTTTTATACACCTTCCGGCGATGGCCACGTCAGCTCCGACTTCCAAGGGCACTATTTATGAGCAGTGAACCAGTCAGCAGCCACAACTTTAGTCACTCGCTGGGCTCCACGTGGCTGAATCTTCCCGAAATGGCCAGACTATACCACGGCGGCCTAAGCCATTTTTTCACCTATAAATACCCTGTAACCAGAGGAGGCAAAGAGAGGATTTTTCTTTTCACCACTTTTCTCGAGTTCATCCTTCTCCAGTGATCTTCAGATTCTCCTTCTTTCAAAAAGAGAAGACGGATAGCTACATTTTCCTTCTTCTTCTTCCTCAAAATTATAAGAAAAGAGTTGTATTTGTAATAAAAAGAAAAGTAATAACATATAAAGTGGACGTAGGCATCGACTTTGGCCGAACCACAATAAAAATTCTGGTGTGGTCTTCCCCGTTTTCTTGTTTTTTCTGTATTTATATCTTATTTCTTGCGTCGCTTGCACGATTGGGGGTTGTACGTCACTAGTGACCAACTTTTGATGTATACAACGTGAACACAGCAGTAGTCCAAGAAGCAAGCGGGAACTCAGGCACGATTGGGGGTTGTACGTCACTAGTGACCAACTTTTGCATCAACAGTTTGGCGCGCCAGGAAGGGGGGAGCACGCCTACTTAGCCAACGAGCCTCTGTTCATCTCAAATCATGGCGATCAAACGAAAGAAAGATGCAACGTCCTCTCGTCCCTCAGGCACCAACGCAACTGAGATTGACGCTGCGGAAGTAAGCCACGAAGTTTCCTCTCATGACAATCAGCCTCAGTTCCTCACCCGGGACGACCTGGATAAAATTATGGCCGAGTTCAGAGACCAGATGATATCTCAGGGTAGAGTCCTCGAACAACAATAGCAGCTGATGAGTCGTTTCCTCGGTCGAGTGGATGTGGGGTTGAACGCTTCAACATCAATTCCTCCATCGACCGAGACTGGAGCAATAACCGATCTTCGGTCTGCACAGAATTAGGCCACTGATCGGCATACACCTTTATTTCATCCTGGTTTGGTCCCACCAGCTAATCGAGCACAACCAGGAGTATCGCTTCCAGCGACCAGCACAGTTGTAGCAGCAGATTCTCAGGAGGCGGGCGATCAAGATCTAGGTCATCTGGCAAATATGCCTCTGCTCTTTGAAACGTCTCGACCTGTCGAGCCAGTCGAGCTACCACCGGGTCCCTCAGAATCAATGCCATTCTCCTTACAACCCGACATCTTACCGCAAACCAGTCTAACCACTCTTCCCCATCAATGAAGAGCTGGTGCAGCCTTCCCTTCGAACGAGGAAAATCAGCCCGCTGTGCCGACCCTCACAATGGCGGAAGAGAATGTTACCGTAGACCCTCTTAACCTCGCCTCAAACAAGGGCAACCGCGGGATCCGTGCATCACATGCTATGCTGGATCGGCCAGGACCCTCGGGACTGAGAGCAGATCGACCCGCAACTCGTCAGGTTCAAGTGGGGCCATTCTCCCCAGAACCACCTAATGCGGCTCACCTTCCCATGCACCTTCACTCAACTCTCGGAGGACGAGCCCAGCCAGCGACCATCCTTCCAATCATGCTTTGTCCCGATCCCCGTACAGAAGCTCACCCGAGTACAGAACTAAATTCATGGCAACGACTCCTCGGAGATGGGAGTCGGCTCGCAAGCATTATCCGACGCTTCATTCGGGGCAACTCGTCCCAGCAAGACATAGATAATGTCAATCGCAGCCCCTTCACTAGGGAAATCAGAAATTCTCGTAACCCTCCAGATTTCAAGTTCCCAGCTATTGAACCATACAACAGTCGTACTTACCCGACCATCCATCTCATGAGATACATGCGAAATATGGAAGTACTCGGCGCATCGACCAACGTCATGACTAAGTGCTTCCCCCTCTTTCTTACAGACATAGCCGACATGTGGTTTCAGCAACTCACAACGGAGTCGATCAGCAGTTGGAATACTCTAGTTACCCGTTTCATCGAGCAATTTCGGGTGCATATATCTCGACCGAAGAGTATCATGTTCTTATCAACTATCAAGCAGCGACACGGAGAGACGCTCAGATCCTTTTTGGAAAGATTCAACGCGGCTGTAGCATCAGTTGATCGGCCCGAGCCATCAATGGTGCTCTTGGCCGCCATCTTAGGAGTTCAGATCCGAATATAATTCTCAATCTCATTAACTCGAGATCCTCCTAAGAATATTAATGGCTTTTATTCTGAAGCCGAGCGATTCCTCCGACAAGAAGATGCCAGCCTTGAAATGGAGAGCCTTGAAGTCTTAGCTGCCAAGCAACAAGGTCCATTTGAGGGCATCGGCCAGAATAAAGGAAGAGGAAAAGCTCCGGAGAACACTGAACACAATGTACAGTCTCGAAGTGAGAACAGATATGACCAATATACCGAGCTTAATACTTCTTTGCTTGACATCTATCTTGACGTTCATGGGTCTCTGCCTACTCCAAAACCACCTCGACGAGAGCCAACCCAGATGGAACTTGACTCGGGTAAGAATTGTATATTCCACAACATAGCTGGACATAATACAAATGAATGCCGACATCTGCGCGATCTCATCGAAGGGAGAATCAAAAGGGAGAGCTCCACGAATATGTTAAAGGTCGCGCCCCGGCCAAGCCGCCGCGATCCTCTGCCCAAGCTCCTCAGGATGGTCCTCGAGTTCCTCGAAATGGAAGGGACCCAAAGCCTAGCACTCGTGGCATAATCATTAATTAGATTTTATCTTTTTCTCTTAATGTATTTCCTTTTGAATTGTTTTGCTTCTTGTCATAGTTAGTTATGAACTTTCTTTAGCAAATCTGAATTGTGTTTAAAGATTTCTAAGCCGGGCATGGACAATGCTCGCCCTCTCTCTACACTATATGATTAGTGTGAATATCCACTGACTCCTTGAACATTTGCTCCCTTAGACGAGGGAGATCCCATTTCTAATATGAAACATACCCCTTCTCTTTTCCTTCGATCCACGAGCATTTATAGCTTGTCGAGTGTACTAACTTAATATGAGTCGAACACACAAAAAAACACTTGCCCTAAGCCGAGTATGGCTATACTCGCCACTCCTAAGCCGAGTCAGATCAGCGTTCGCCCTTAAGCCGAACCAGATCAGCACTCGCCATTAAGCCGAGCCATACTAGCGCTCGCCACTAAGCCGAACCAGGTTAGCGTTCGCCCCCAAGCCGGATATAGACGATGTCCGCCACCAAGCCGAGCACGACTAATGCTCGCCACCCTATAAAGCTAAGTGAATTGAAATGCTCGACACAAATGTTTTGTTTTTTATGTACAGGAACTCTATGCGTGGAAATTACTATACTAGCCTAAATACGGTTCCTCGATGACTGTCGGTTTTCTAGCCTTAATACGACCTAGTATGGTCGTCGGTTTTCTGGCTTTAATATAGTATCGGAACCGTCGGTTCTATGGCCTTAATATGGTTTGGCACAACCATAGCAGCTCGAGCATTTGCGCTCTGGTTCAGAGTTCAGAACACACCTTCCTTTACCAATGAAGATATATTCTAAGGGGCAAAGTGTTAACCCTCTTTTTGTCAAGAGCCTCAACGAGTCGAACCGAAGCACAGACGCCCGACCTGAGGTGGACTGAGCTCTAGAAAACCCAACGGATGCACAAGTCGACCAAGTTATAGATCGGCCCAACTCCTACCCGATCGGTAGATGGCTCGAGTCATTCTCCTGATCGACCTAAGATCCCGCTTCCATAAATATTGCTTCCAGATATTCTGCCTTGACCGATTATTCCGCATCGACCGGATATTTCGCCGAGACCGATTATCTCGGGCCAGTTTGAATATCTTCTACTATCATGGAATATCCCGACTTTTTAGGCAAAGGATACGGTCAAAGCATATCCGGACAAAGCTCAACTTTTTATACACCTTCCAGCGATGGCCACGTCAGCTCCGACTTCCAAGGGCACTATTTATGAGCAGTGAACCAGTCACCAGCCGCAACTTCAGTCACTCGCTGGGCTCCACGTGGTTGAATCTTCCCGAAATGGCCGGATTATACCACGACAGCCCAAGTCATTTTTTCACCTATAATACCCTGTAACCAGAGGAGGCAAAGAGAGGATTTTTCTTTTCACCACTTTTCTCGAGTTCATCCTTCTCCAGTGATCTTCAGATTCTCCTTCTTTCAAAAAGAGAAGACGAATAACTACATTTTCCTTCTTCTTCTTCCTCAAAATTATAAGAAAAGAGTTTTATTTGTAATAAAAAGAAAAGTAATAACATATAAAGTGGACATAGGCATCGACTTTGGCCGAACCACTATAAAAATTCTGGTGTGCTCTTCCCCGTTTTCTTGTTTTTTCTGTATTTCTATCTTATTTCGTGCGTCGCTCGAACGATTGGGGATTGTACGTCACTAGTGACCAACTTTTGACGTCAACAACGTGAACACAGCAGTAGTCCAAGAAGCAAGCGGGAACTATGGTGCCTGTTCAAATGGTGGTAGCAGTATACAAACGTGGTGAAAGGTGGAGAAACATGGAGTTTGGGTTCGCCAGAGTGAAGTTGGTGTTGAGGTGTTCGAACGGGGTGATAGCACTGGAACGAAGAGGTGGGTGGTGGTCTTCACTGGCGTGGATATAGGAAGAAAGTTGCATGTTAACTACAGTATTCTGAAAGGAAGAATATGAACAGTTCTTCTTCGTGACCTAGTATATTTATATACTAAATATATTTACAGTTTTCCGAGTTCAATTCTTATGTCCCTATTCTCCCTGTTCCCCTGTGCCCCTCCAATCAAATCACCTGATTTCCATTTTTTGCATTTAAATCCCCGAACAATTGAGGGTTTTAACTGCAAAAAGTGAAAATCAGGGGGTTGTGATTGGTTGGGACACGGAGGGACACCGAAAATGGGGACAGAACAATTGGTGCCCAGTTTGCCTAACCCAATTCCAATATGTTTAACATGGCCAGTAATCCCATATTTCGTGCCCAGTCTTGTTTATAAACATGCCCACTAATTTTTTATGTACCTGGTAAAAACATGTCCTTCTGGAAAGCGGTATATATAATAAAGTAGTTTGGGATATCATAATGGGTCCAAGAACTTATAAACATATGCCATTTAAGTGTGACTAAACCGTTATGCCATGCACAGTTAAACCGTGTTATGTATACGTCTAAGAGCATTTAAAACTGTGATTAATCCCTTGCTAGCCCAAAAACACACACACACACACACACACACACATATATATACATATACACACACATATCTTTGAAGCCTAGGTAAATAATTCGAAGTATGCCAGTTGCCTTTAATTGTGCCCAATTTAGATTTAAAGTGCCAAAACTATTGTTGTGTTTTAATCAAGGCCTGTGTAATTCTCAGGGGTCTAATCGGTTTACATGTGTCGAACTGTAACTGAAAATAGTATAGGTTATCACTACTGTTTTATTTTAGTACTGTGTAGATATATTTTAGTAACTAATCGATTTCCTCGCGGGGTTGATAGCGCAACACAAAAAATAATGATAAAAAAGTTTGCTTGTGTGTGTACACTCATTCCTTGCTCGTTAATTAAATATTAGTTTGAAAATACCCTCAGTTCACCATTTCAGTTGGCTTTGTAAAATATTATAGCTACTAAATTAATTAAAATATTTTTTCTACCCTAGTAACCATTCGAAGAAAATAGAGTTTAGAAAATAATTTGTTATTTAGGGTATTAATCATATTAATTTATTAAGTGGATACCGTAGTAAATTTATGATGTTGGATCGTGTTAGATTGGAATGAAACTAGTGACGATGGGACCATATCGACAAGCACGTCGCAGATGGAAGAAGCTAAGTATTTAGTTAAATTAAATGCATGTTTAACTTAATTTAATAGAACCATTCTAACGTCAGAAAGAAATCCAAGGTGAGTCTAACTCACTCAGTTTATCCTGCTTATATTTTTATTAGCTGGGTTTTTTTTGTGTGAAATGGTTGCTAATGGTTGGTGATGTTATGACTGTTTACATGTGTGTTGAATATTTTTAATATTCACTGATTAAATTAAGCGTTTGTTTAATAAAATCAAATTAAATCATTATTTTAACGATCAGATTCCAAACAAGGTAACTTACCTAGTTGATTACGTTTATAATAATATAAATGTATTAAATAAATAATTACTGTTTGAATAGACGTTACTGTTGTTTGTTATTAGTTTAACAATTTACTGTAATATATTATCATATTGAATTTAAGGTAACCCATTATGATGCAGAGAAGGACAGGTTGGAGGAATCCAACCGGATTCCTCAAATATGTTGATTATATTAATATTATATTATATGAGCTACTTAACCAGTAGGTTTGAATGATTAATTTACTTTTGATCGTTGAATTAAAATTCAATGTTTGTTTATTATTAACCAAAGGATGATATTGGTTGAGTGATTGGCAATGGTTGGCCTAAAAATGAACCATATTATGGACACTGATTTACAGTCAGGAAAATCGATAAAAATAAGGTTACAAGAATTTAATTTATAACCAAAACAAATTTTTGAATCTATTTATATAGATTATTTAAATAATGGTTTGTTAAATGAAATAAATAATTATCTTTATCTTGGAATTATAAATCAAGTACATAAAGCAAATTCTTAGGTTGGTGAGTTTATAAGCAGATGAGCAAGAATTATCCAAATGGTTAAGGCTTGGATTTTTATTATTTCAAATTATAATTAAAGGCGATCATTAAATTTAATTAGATTGTTAATTAAATTAAATAGGATTATTTAAATTGATTTTAAAGAAGGAACTACTGGAATTGGTTAATGTATTAACCCTGTTTTGAGATAATTAAGTTAATGGCTTAAACGAGAATTGATTAGTAAAAGCGATTATTGGATTATTCAAGTAAATTATTATTTTAAAATAACCTTTAAGAGAAATTAACTACTTATTTATAGTTAATGACAAAGTACACTTTTAATGAAAGAAGTTGGGGTTAATTATTTAACCACATAAAGGAAATAATCTAGTAACCAGAACTCGATTAACAAGGACAATGGCGGTCTTAAGACCCTGTTTATAACTTAAAAGGAATTTAGAAACGTTTTACTCATATGAGTTAGATTTATTCTAGGAAAGGGATTCAGTGAAAAGTAAAGTTCTAAATAAGATTTAAGATGAGTTGAAATTAAATGGGAGTTTAAGTTGAATTCGATTATAAAGGTGGAGAAATAATGATAGGATCCGGAGATAAATGGTTTAGAGATGAAATGGAGTCGAGTTGAAACAAAACTAAGATAAGTGGGTTTTAAGAGGGATTATATAGTAAATGTAAGTGTTGTAATAGTTACTGGGATTTGGGATTTCGTTGATAAACTTCTATTTATTATGAAGATAAGAATGTTGTCGCCTCAAGGTCTGAGAGGTAAATAAAATACCCCAACTTTAACGACTTCTTGATTATCCAAGGATGATACGAGTTTAGAAACGAGGGTAGTTGAAGGAGTTAAAATTAGTATTTTCGTAAAGAATATATACAAACTTTAGTTTAAAGAATCATAAGTTAAATAAAGTGATTGGGAAACAAGAAGTGAAAGAGTGGTATTCCAAATGTGGAAAGATTTAGAGATTTAATTAACAACTGTTTAATGAAAGAGGCCAAGTGTTGCTGTGTACTGAACCAATGAACCCATTTTATTTTCTATGGATGATGGCTGTTTATTTTGATAGTTAAAACACCGACTATCAAAATCAGGCCAAGTCGATTGTTGGTACGGAAAGACCGGAAACGAATTTATATTCGAAAACCATTCCGACCAGCAAATACGTAAACATTGAAGATGTTTAGAAGATGATCAAGATGAAGCAATTGAAGACCGTGGATCCTCATAAGCGGAAGGATTGCTGTCGAATATCTCTGACTTGTAACTATAGGTTTTCTGACATGATTCGGTCGTGGTTGGAAATTTTGCGGATTTGCAAGGACTTCTCGCTACTGATCCATAGGGTAATTCAGGGATGCAGTAGGAGAGTGCCTTTGGTTCATCCTGTTCCTGGATGACTTATATGGACGAGTGTCTGACAGAGTACTTCCAAATAGGTCACGTACATTGATTCTTCAAACATGCCCAGTGTATTTTTGAGGTCGACAATCAGTGATTTGACGGATTTGACAATATGGCCTTCAAAGTGAATGGTGACCAGATGTTCTAAGAAGTAAACATAGCCTCAAGCCTCATCAATTGGGAAATGACAATAATCGGGCAGACAGCATGGCTAGTTGGGTCACACTCAAGCAGGGTGTATTATAACCATCTAGAGAAATTCCTATTTTGTTTCTTAATATATATTTCGCTACTGCAGCTTTTGGTAACGGTTGCTAATCCCAACCGTGGGTGGTAATATATTCGATACACTCAAGCTAAATGAGTGGTCGGTCATGTGTGGCCGGGTTGCAAGACGTTCTTGTTGAACCCTAGTGTATCCCGTCTAGAGTACACTGTTCGGAAGTTGATCCCATACCTTGTCTAGTTGGAATCTAATCTCCAATAAGTGCCCCACGGTTTTTGATTATAGACTATATATGTAGAGAGTGAGATTCAAGCGTTCTACTATTTGGTTATTTATTTGATAGACACTATTATAATATTGCTGGATTTTGATATCAAAACTACTTTGGGTTATAGTAAGGTAAAAACCGTTCGTGTTTATGTGTGGGCTGGTCTTACTATTATCCTTTTCTTTCAAAAGGATTTGGACTTTAAATCAAGATGGATGTTAGTTAAACTTAGTGAGTTTTTCTCGCGCTGGTTCTCCAGACTGATCCGTGGCGTTTGTAATTTCTCGGGTCAGCCCGAGTAACAGTTTCAGGTTATCAGATACTGTAAAGTTCAGAGAAGAGCTGGAGGAGTCCAAATGTGTGATATATTATTCCGCTGTGTGCTATATTGAGGACAAATTATTATAACTGTCCAGATGGTCTGATGTACTCTGATGAATGTAAGTATATATGTAAAGTTATTTATAAAGATTTATTTCTGTATTATATTTTGTTCCGCTACGATGTGAGATTTGGATTCTGTGTTGTCTTCTTATTCTTCTATTCTAATAGTTCTATCTTATCTTTCTCATCTTCTTATTTCTTTCTATTAATGACTTGTATTTTCATGCATTTTGGGTTGAATGTGTAGGATATTAGTCAGCTCAAATGGGTACGGATTTAAGGGCCATTACTGTTGGTATCAGAGCTATAGGTTGAGTAGCAACCTTGGCTCTGTGACGAAACTTAGTAGAGATAGGGTTAGTAACACTCTAGATTGAGTTTGGGTATATATATACGAGAGAACGTATTTGTAAACTTTATATAAAAATGTTTTATATTGTATTGATTGATTAGTTCAAGTATTGGGAAACCATATGGAACTGGAAATCGAGAGAATATTGTTTTATAAAAAAGGTAAATAGAATAATTTTGCCCAAATTATTTTTTTATAGAAAAATGATATAATTTTCTATAATATAGTAATATTGGTTGTTTGATTGTTTTGATTTTGTTGAAATTAAAATAAAGTCAGAAATTGGATTCTGAAATAGAGGAGAATTGATTAGGAAAATCAATTAGCTTATTGAATTCAAAATAAAAACTTAACTTGGTTAAGATGAATTAATAGAATTGAATAAACTTGGGATTCGAATGGATAATAATGGAAATTAATCGATTGATATCAATGTATATTAAACCAAGGTGAATACAGATCAGTAAGTACCAATGCTGAATATAATTCAAATGATTTGGTTGTTTGGTATGTGTTTGTTGGATTGATTGGATAAAATTCATCAAAACGGATCAATAAAGAAGTTGAATCAATTGAAAACAAATTTCCAATATAATAAATTGGAAATAAAGTCGGTTATGAAATAAAACTGAGTTATTTAACCATGGATTGATATTGGCATTATGAGTTGAGTTAAGTGCAGATTTCAGAAGGCTATGAAATTGATTTGATTATACAGATTGAAGTACCGATTGGAAAACAAAGAGGAGTTAGCTGATTGATTCGAATTTGGAATAAAATTGCCTGACAAACAGGTAAACCTTAGTATATTGATTGGAGTGATTGATTTTATACCCTTGAGCAGGATGGCCATTTGGCTTTTGGTTTCATTTTGGAGAAGTTGAGGCCCAGGGTGGAAATTGTAGTTGCACCGATCGAACCACGTAGAGGAGGTGCTGGCGAAATTTTCGAAATTTTTATAGAGATTGAATTCGTTTTGATGATAATTCAATAATGATTATTTTAAAATAATTGGGTTCGTAGTATTCTTCTTACCTTGTAATTTCGGGGACAAAATTCTTTTAAGGGGGGAAGAATGTAATGTCCCAGATTTTGTGTTCATTTAAATTGGAATATTTAAATCCATTTATATATTATATTGGAGATATAATATATTTTATATCGAATTTTATTTATTAAAATGGAGTTCGAATACATATATTTATATATATAATTATAAAACGAACTCAAAACGCCGCGGTAGTTCGTAATTTTTGATTTGAACTTTAACTGAATATACAGGATCCGATACAAGTTGGATTTCTGTGAAACAAGAAACGTTTGAAGCGATTTGATTATATTTTTCTAACGGAAGAGAAAAATGGAGATTTCATCGTATAGATTGTAAGATATGTCCAAATCAAATTTTCAAATAGTCGCTATAGGATTTCGTTAATAAACGTTTACATTTATTTAATAAATATAAGGAATATCTATATATTTTGATACCGTTTTAAACCCAATTTCAGAATATTGAGTTTAAATATTTATATTGGTTACTTCGTTTGGAGATATATATGATAATACTGATTTATTATTATTTAAATAGAATTGTTTTGAATTTAATTATATTTTATCGACCATATATAGGCCTTAAAAATAGTTTTATTTTCCAACGATCTCGGTTTCCGACGAAACAAATTTTATTGGAATGCAATAATTAAATATTGCTACATTTCCATTTTGGAGCCAAACAGAGCTGTTTTGTCGATAGGTGAATTTTAAGGGTGAACCGATGATTAGAATTTGAATAAAATAACACAGTTTTTGCAAAAGGAGTCCGTTTTGAACGAAACTGGTTTCATTAAGACCGTAACGTCAAATTATATCATGGCGTCCATTTTCGTAATTTTTGGAGTTCGGACATAGCTGTAACACCCCACCTCCATTAATGTCACTCACAAAGGGAATGCATTAACTTTAGTGAAGCTTTATAGGTAAAAGATGCAGATAAATTACAAGACAGACGAATAAAGCAGCGGAAAATAAGTAAAACTTTATTTCATTGATAAAACAGCAGCTTGGTAAAACAGCTTGTACAAAGATTGTTTTCCAACACCAAAACACCAATACCCAGTACAACAAAGTATCTGTTTTTATTTTAATAAAATAAAGAAGCATAAAATGATAATGATTTTCCCCAATAAAGCATGAACCAGCCATAGCAGTGGAAAAGAGAGTCCAAAGCAATACATCCACTAACTTCGAGCTTGGAAAAAGAAACGGTCCAAACTAAGATGAGCTATTCCCTCCTTGACTACCTGAGGGGAGGG
The DNA here is from genome assembly GCA_030737875.1 of Allium sativum. Taxonomy (NCBI): domain Eukaryota; kingdom Viridiplantae; phylum Streptophyta; class Magnoliopsida; order Asparagales; family Amaryllidaceae; genus Allium; species Allium sativum. Next base: position 201,044,180 of record CM060926.1, on the reverse strand, counting down.
AAACAGAAGAAAAGAAGGCGAAAGAAAACGGGTCAGACATAAGCCTGGTAAGTCCAGTGATTATTCAGCATGTAAATAGGAAAAAGGATCATGACATGAATAAACTAAATATAAGACAATACCGTGATAACATGGACAACAAGATAACATAAGATTAGCATAAGATATGAAAAGGCAAGATAAACTGAATGCGCTTATATTCTTTCTCTGCTTCGCCACTACCCTGTTATTCTGATTTCTATATCTCTACACCAACTAACTAGTATCCTAACTAGTGTCTTTTATAGAATGATTCGTATTCCCTACTAGTGTCCCAACTAGTATCCTGTAAAAAAGGATCCGTATCCCATACTAGTGTCCCAACTAGTTTCCAGTGTTATATAATAAGGTGATCCTAACCCCGCAATCGTGGTAGCCTTTAGGTGTACATCTAGTATGAGGATCTTACCTTAATCAGCCTAATTGCCATGAAGATGTTAGATGTATCCTTACTACCTTAACCAGTCGGCTCCCTAACCCGTATGTATTAATTACTTGTGTCATTCGGCCCTGCTTGCATGTAGATACTTGTGCTGGTCCCATCATGGGGTGTATCAATTCCCATGATGGCAACCCGATATGATTCAAGATGCACAGTGTATACATTGATGCCCAGTGCCTGCTTTTCCCACACCGGAGCACGTGCACGCCCGTACTCCGTAGAGACCTACACTGCTGCACCACCCACCGCTAATTTGACCGCTTAAAATCAGCCTAGTAATCGTGCCCCACCCTGCCTAGTTCAGGGTACTATGATACATCTATGTGGGTTACTGCTGAAATGGGTCCCCGTTACTAAGGTTTCCTAGGGTCTATTCGCATACCCCCCAGATTGGTTAAGTGTTATCCATCCATTCCAGTTAACTTAACCCACCACACATCATGTCATGTTGGTTAAGTGTTGTCCATTCATGTTAACTCAACCCATCCACTCATCATGTCATATGGTTAAGCGTTTCTTATTAACTTAACCATGTTCATTCATCATGTTTTATTGGTTAAGTGTTCTAACTTTACTTAACCCCACCTTCCTGTCTAACTAACATGTTATAACAGTTAAGTGTTCTAAATTTACTTAACCCCACCTTCTTGTCTAATTAACATGTTATAACGGTTAATTATTCCAAATTTACTTAACCCTACCTTCTTGTCGAATTAACATGTTATAACGGTTAAGTGTTCTAAATTTACTTAACCCTACCTTTTTGTCTAATTAACATGTTATAACGGTTAAGTGTTCTAAATTTACTTAACCCCACCATCTTTTCTAATTAATATGTTATAACGGTTAAGTGTTCTAAATTTACTTAACCCGACTTCTTGTCTAATTAACATGTTATAACGGTTAAGTGTTCTAAATTTACTTAACCCCACCTTCTTGTCTAATTAACATGTTATAACGGTTAAGTGTCACCTATATGTTACTTATCCTTACCATCCTTAGCATGTCTGTTTCTTAGTTATAATTCATTCATTAAAGCATCAACCTCTCACATTAGATATATTTTGTTGCGGTCGCTGGATGTGCCTGGCGGTTTCGTGCAGTCTTACACCGCAACTCAATCTAACCTCGGGTTTTTGGGCTTAATGCGCTAACCTCTCACATTAGATCTATATTGTTGCGTCGCTGGATTTGCTGGGCGGTTCCGCGCAGTCTTACACCGCAACTCAATCTAACCTCGGGTTAGGCATGTTCATCTTTAGCCAATTCACATATTTATCATATATGCCTAAGTCGATGTGTCAAATTTTCCACAAGTTTAGTCAATACAAGTTTTATGCCACATTCACATGCTATGCCAAAAATTTACTAAATTAAATTATACCCAATTTTCCCCGTGTTATAATCGCACGTACGACGAGATTCGATCTATGTTCCGAATGAACTTCTTATTCACAAAAGCAAGTAGAAAGGGGAAATATAGAGAAGGAGCATAAGAATTGTCATAAGGAAAAATAGGCATCTAAAGGTGTACCCAATTCAAGAATCATGTTTCAATGTTGTACATTAACAATATGTGTAGACAAGCTAAGCAATTTACACTATAGGTATAAAGATTAGGTAGAACTGGACTTAAGAGAATCACTAATCTTTATGTACAACATGATAAGTCCCATTATTTTAATCGCAATAGTCACATAGGCATAGGATGTACAACATGATAAGTCCCATTATTTTAATCTCAATAGTCACATAGGCATATGATGTACAACATGATAAGTCCCATTATATCAATCACAACAATCTCATAGGCATGATAGGTTCCATTATGTCAATCCAACAGCCTCATTGGCATGGTAGGTTTTATTATGTCAGTCACAACAATCCCATAGGAATGATTAGTGTCATTACATCGATCACAATAGCCTCATAGGCATCAGCAATTCAGATTTAACAAAAGGATAGACACGAATCAAAATTAGGCATTGTTCTAGATCCGATTATTACAGTCATGATTTCTATTAGATGTTTAAATCTAAATAATAACTGCACTTACAGAAAAAGGACAGATCTTGTGTTCTGGGATCTGATTTCTGAATTTGAAAAGCTATCCTTTGATGTAGACGTTTGATTTGAAGTTCTTCTAATCGATTACTAGTTTGGATTTGCTTTTCTAGTTTGGATATGATGAAAGAGGATAGGCTAGCTTGTAGACGAACAACATGACGGCACCATAGCTTTAGGGTTAAGAGGTTAAGGTTTAGGTTTAGCTACGTATATATAGATGTCTAGGATTAATTCTAGCCTTTAGATCAACCTAGGAGAAATCAGAGCCATCAAACCAAAGAGATGTGTCATCCAGCCAACCATAGCATGACACCTAATCCCTAATACCTCAGAAATTAGTCATTGGCCAATCTGAGAAGGCCACATCAGCTCAGGACTATCAAAATTCGTTACTACCTAGATCTGGCTGATTGGGTCGACCCATACAAGGGGGTCAACACCTATGTCGACCCCAAAGTGTCTGGGTCGAAACTAGTGTCGACCCAGCGGGTCTCGAGTCGACACCCCAAACGTGGTCGGTTCCTCGTTTTGCCTTCCTACTTCCGCTGTTTTGCACATTTTTGAATATAATTTGATTTTATTTTATTTACGTATACAAACTTCCAACCTCAATAACTTCTTCATACAGTATCCGTTTTATGCAAACTCAGACTCTATCTCAAGCGAAATTCCGAGATGAACACAATGGCGCAACCCGTTTCACTTAATTCTTCTTTTATTTATTAATTATTCCTTAATTTAATAATTTTAAATATTTAAAATTACGGGGTGTTACATTCTCCCCTCCTTAAAGGATTTCGTCCCCGAAATCTCCTAGTTAAGAATAATGTATATCCTACCATCCAACATCCATCTACTCAACCATTCAATCATAGGCATCCATTGCCCTTAAAAGGTATCTAATGCTTTCATTATCATATGCATAGTATGTGTATATGTCCTTATCTAATGCAAAATCAGTCAGTCTACTGATTCAGTTGACTTCCTTAAAGCAATTCATGATAGTGCCATGCGTCCATTATGTATGCAAAAGAACCCTAATGATACATATCACTTCTATATGAGTGCACAATCATACATTCAAATGCGACATCCATATGATAACACATTCAACATACATCCATTAAATTAAATGTGCACAAATATTCATATGTAGTTATGAAAGTGATTGAGCCGATCTGGTGCCTAATGTGTGTGTATATGCATCCATGAGCAACCACTAGCAAACACTTTCATCCATTTGCATTCACCAAACATAACATGTCTCAAACACATGTTTACATCCATTGGCTTCTACCTGAGGATTGAGGATAGGACCGAGAGGAAAAACTTAAAAGATAAAGACTAACATGCAAATAAACTTTACAGAAAAAGAGAGATCAAGGATATACCCTCAAAAAGGGTATGATGTACCTAGTCTTTAGTCTTCTAAGTCGCAACTTCTTGAGCTTCACTCCATTCTGCTCTGACTATCTTAACTTCACGATTGCGTAGCTTCTTAATTTATGTTTCCCAAATATAAGTCGGGACTCATTTCTCTGTCACCTCTCGTCCCACCTCTTCTCCTTCTAGTTTACTCGGCACTACAACTTCTGCTGTGTCATGCTAACATTCCAAGAACCATCTCTTGAAAATAAATAGATGCTAACCATGTTACCAAGTATATATACTAAGATGATTAGAGGTCTCGCCTCTACTTAGCTTACCCATCATTTCACAAATCTGAGGGTCTTCATGTCACGCCGCTCATATCCGATGCAAAAGCATGGGCCGCTCTTCTAGCGATGCCAACTAACTTAACTGAAGGTTTTAAAATCAATGGTTGATATGTATTCTGAACTTTTCCTCTCCACATAAAGAGGACTTGAAGTCAACCTTATTCTTAAGGCATCCGCTACGACCTTACCCTTCTTTCTTACATCAAAATGGCGCCTAGTCCCATGCCGCATGCATCCGTGTATACCGTAAACCTTTTACTACCGTAAGGTAAAAGTAAAAACTGGGGCCGTTGTAAGAGCCCTCTTCGATCGTTGCAAAGCGACATCACAATCAGTATCCCGAGCAAAGGTTAGATTCTTCTTCGTTAATCCAGTAAGTGGGGCCGATACCTTCGCAAAGTCCTTAATTAACTTCCTATACCAGCCCGCTAAACCAAGAAAACTTCTTACTCCCGTTGCATTCCTTGGGACCTTCTAATCTTGCACCGCAACTACTTTTGCGGGATCCACTGTTATCCCTTCCTTGGATATCACCTGTCTTAGAAACCCTACTTTTGTTTCTCTCCAAAAATGATATTTGGAGAACCTAGCCTTAAGCTGATGCGCTTGGAGGTTATCCGAGACTTCCCTTAGATGCAAAGCATGTTCTTCCTCACTCTTAGAGAAAACCAAAATATCATCTATGCACAAGCAAAGTGAACCATCCGCCTTTGTAGCGAAAACAACTGGAGCACCCTATTCAGAAATACTTCGCCTTACGAACCCTTTCCCAAGTAACTCTTTTACTTGTTTACTGAGCCCTTCCTTTCCCTTGGGGCCATGTGTCGTACAAGTAATGCAAATGACTTTGCATTGTCAACTAGATATATGCGGAAGTCTATCTCGCGTTTTTAGGGGACAAACCCCTAACTTGATTAAAAACATCTGCGTACTCATGGACTATTCTAACGGATCGAAGATCGTCGATAGATGCATCAAGTGATTCTAGGTAGCTAAGCCAAACTGATCCCTTAGGATTGCACGAAATCTCAAGGGTATTCCCGAGGCATGTCAAAAGTCTAACTACCGTCCTTTCACAATTACTAGCTAACCAATCCATGCCTAGAATCAACCGATAGCCCATGAAACAAAAAACATTAGCATTACACTTAAACTCAATACTTAATATAGCTATTCTCAAATCCTTACAAACCAAAGATAAATGAGCCGAACCACCAATTGGATTTAAGACAATAATGGGATCTTCTACTATACAAGTACTAAGGTGCTGAGACTCAACTATGGAAGCAGGTATAAATGAATTTGAAACGCTAAAATCAAAAAGAGTACTAACAGGATGATCAAAAAGAAAAACTAAACTTTTCAACAGAAACTTTACTACCCCTCTCTTAGGTACGTTGGCGGTGAGAGCATGCACTTGCCCTCCTAAAAATCCTGTCCTTTATTCTCGCCCTTGTCCTTAATTATATGACCCATTATACCATAATAAAGACACTTCCTCTTGTCTTAGGTTTTACTATTCTTTTCTCCCTTCTAGTTTTGTGATTCTTCCACTTACACCTCTTTCTTTTTACCTCCTTTGTGAACCAAGTCCATATCAATGAGTTTCTCATCCTTGGGAATGCTCCTTAGCCGAACTCCCTCATTCTCATCTTTTCCATCCTTGTGTAACATGTTGACAAGTCTCTCGAAAGTTGCCTCCATCGCATGGAAAACCCTACAAAGCTTGAAAGAAAATTAGCTGCAGGTTAAACTACTGCGGCTAATATGGAAGTTGGGCACTTCTTCGCCCTTTGACAGGTGTTGTAGTCTCATCAAGACTACAGAACCATGCCGCGATGAGATTACCTCCCAGAAAGCCAGGAGCACCGGAGACTCAGGAAAGAAGGAAACAAGGATTCAAACAGAGGATCAAAAGATAGTACATATAGCTTTGGGGAATATTCCTTTAAAGCAAAACTTTTCTTTTGAAAATGCTTCTTTTAAAACCGTTTTGAAAATAATATTTCAAATCTTTTATATGATCCGGTAACCTTCGGCTCTGATACCAAATGTAACACCCCACCTCCATTAATGTCACTCACAAAGGGAATGCATTAACTTCGGTGAAGCATTACAGGTAAAAGATGCTGATAAATTACAAGACAGACGAATAAAGCAGCGGAAAATAAATAAAATTTTAATTCATTGATAAAACAACAGCTTGATAAAATAGCTTGTATAAAGATTATTTTCCAACACCAAAACACCAATACCCAATACAACAAAGTATCTGTCTTTTTTTTAATAAAATAAAGAAGCATAAAATGACAATGATTTTCCCCAATAAAGCATGAGCCAGCCATAGCAGTGGAAAAGAGAGTCCAAAGCAATACATCAACAAACTTCGAGCTTGGAAAGAGAAACGGTCCAAACTAAGCTAAGTTATTCCCTCCCTGACTACCTGAGGGGAGGGGGAAACAGAAGAAAAGAAGGTGAAAGAAAACGGGTCAGACATAAGCCTGGTAAGTCCAGTGATTATTCAGCATGTAAACAGGAAAAAGGATCATGACATGAATAAACTGAATATAAGACAATACCGTGATAACAGGGATAACAAGATAACATAAGATTAGCATAAGATATGATAAGGCAAGATAAACTGAATGCGCTCCTATTCTTTCTCTGCTTCACCACTACCCTGTTATTCTGATTTCTATATCTCTGCACTAACTAAATAGTATCCTAACTAGTGTCTTTTATAGAATGATTCGTATTCCCTACTAGTGTCCCAACTTGTATCCTTTTAAAAAAAGGATCTGTATCCCTATTAGTGTCCCAACTAGTATCCAGTGTTATATAATAAGGTGATCCCATCCCTGCAATCATGGTAGCCTTCAGGTGTACTTCTAGTATGAGGATCTTACCTCAATCAACCTAATTGCTATGAAGATGTTAGATGTATCCTTACTACCTTAACCAGTCGGCTCCCTAACTCGTATGTATTCATTACTTGTTTCATTCAGCCCCGCTTGCATGTAGAAACCTGTGCTGGTCCCATCATGGGGTGTATCAATTCCCATGATGGCAACCCGACACGATTCAAGATACACAGTGTATACTACTGATGCCAGTGCCTGCTTTTCCCGCTCCAGAGCACGTGCACGCCCGTACTCCATCGAGACCTACACTGCTGCACCACCCGCCGCTAATTTGACCGCTTATAATCAGCCCATCAATCGTGCCCCACCCTGCCTAGTTCAGGATACCGTGATACATCTATGTGGGTTACTGCTGAAATGGGTCCCTGTTACTAGGATTCCCTAGGGTCTATTCGAATATCCCCTAAATTGATTATGTGTTATCCAACCATTCAAGTTAACTTAACCCACCACACATCATGTCATGTTGGTTAAGTGTTGTCCATTCATGTTAACTCAACCCATCCACTCATTATGTCATGTTGGTTAAGTGTTTCTTATTAACTTAACCCTGTTCATTCATCATGTTGTATTGGTTAAGTGTTCTAACTTTACTTAACCCCACCTTCTTGTCTAACTAACATGTTATAATGGTTAAGTGTTCCAAATTTACTTAACCCCACCTTCTTGTCTAATTAACATGTTATAATGGTTAAGTGTTCCAAATTTACTTAATCCCACCTTCTTGTCTAATTAACATGTTATAACAGTTAAGTGTTCTAAATTTACTTAACCCCACCTTTTTGTCTAATTAACATGTTGTAACAGTTAAGTGTTCTAAATTTACTTAACTCCACCTTCTTGTCTAATTAACATGTTATAACGGTTAAGTGTTACAAATTTACTTAACCCCACCTTCTTGTCTAATTAACATGTTATAATGGTTAAGTGTTCTAAATTTACTTAACCCTACCTTCTTGTCTAATTAACATGTTATAACGGTTAAGTGTCGCCTATATGTTACTTAACCTTACCATCCTTAGCATGTCTGTTTCTTAGTTTTAATTCACTCATTAAAGCACCAAACTCTCACATTAGGTATATTTTGTTGCGGTCACTGGATGTGTCGGGCGGTTCCGGGTTGTCTTACACCACAACTCAATCTAACCTCAGGTTTTTGGGCTTAATGCGCTAACCTCTCACATTAGATCCATATTGTTGCGGTCGCTGGATTTTCCGGGCGGTTCCGGGCAGTCTTACACCGCAACTCAATCTAACCTCGGGTTAGGCATGTTCATCTTTAGCCAATTCACATATTTATCATATATGCCCAAGTCGATGTGTCAAATTTTCTACAAGTCTAGTCAATACAAGTTTGATGCCACATTCACATGCTATGCTCAAATTTTACTAAATTAAATTATACCCAATTTTCCAAGTGTTATAATCGCACGTACAACGAGATTCAATCTAAGTTCCGAATGAACTTAGTATTCACAAAAGCAAGTAGAAAGGGGAAAAATAGAGAAGGAGCACAAAAATTGTCATAAGGAAAAATGGGCATGTTAAGGTGTACCCAATTCAAGAATCATGTTTCAATGTTGTACATTAACAATATGCGTAGACAAGCTAAGCAATTTACACTATAGGTATAAAGATTAGGTAGAATTGGACTTAAGAGAATCACTAATCTTTATGTACAACATGATGAGTCCCATTATTTTAATCGCAATAGTCACATAGGCATAGGGTGTACAACATGATAAGTCCCAATATTTTAATCGCAATAGTCACATAGGCATAGGATGTACAACATGATAAGTCCCATTATATCAATCACAACAATCTCATAGGCATGATAGGTTCCATTATGTCAATCCAACAGTCTCATAGGCGTGGTGGGTTTTATTATGTCAGTCACAACAGTCCTATAGGCATGATAAGTGTCATTACATCGATCACAATAGCCTCATAGGCATAAGCAATTCAGATTTAACAAAAGGATAGGCACGAATCAAAATTAGGCATTATTCTAGATCTGATTATTACAGTCATGATTTCTATTAGATGTTTAAATCTAAATAATAACTGCACTTATAGAAAAAGGACGGATCTTGTGTTTGGGATCTGATTCTGAATTTGAAAAGCTATCCTTTGATGTAGACGTTTGATTTGAAGTTCTTCTAATCGGTTACTAGTTTGGATTTGATTTTCTAGTTTGGATATGATGAAAGAGGCTAAGCTAACTTGTAGATGAACAACATGACGGCACCATAGCTTTAGTGTTATGAGGTTAGGTTTAGGTTTAGCTACGTATATATAGATGTCTAGGATTAATTCTAGCCTTTAGATCAACCTAGGAGAAATCAGAGCCATCAAACCAAAGAGATGTGTCATCCAGCCAACCATAGCATGACACCTAAGCCCTAATACCTCAGAAATTAGTCATTGGCCAATCAGAGAAGGCCACATCAGCTCAGGACTATGAAAATTCGTTACTGCCCAGATCTGGCTGATTGGATCGACCCCTACATAGGGGGTCGACACCTATGTCGACCCCGGTGTCGACCCCAAAGTGTTTGGGTCGACACTGGTATTGACCCAGCGGGTCTCGGGTCGATATCCCAAACGTGGCCGATTCCTCGTTTTGCCTTCCTTCTTCCGCAGTTTTGAATATTTTTCAATATAAATTGATTTTATTTTATTAATGTATACAAACTTCCAACCTCAATAACTTCTTCATATTGTATCCGTTTTTCGCAAACTCGAACTCTATCTCAAGAGAAATTCCGAGACGAACGCAATGGCGCAACACCTTTCACTTAATTCTTCTTTTAATAATTAATTATTCCTTAATTTACTAATTTTAAATATTTAAAATTACGGGGTGTTACAATAGTGGTCCGTGTATTTGACATGGAATGAAATATAGTGGTAACCGTGTAATAAAATCAATTCTACCATAAATAAAAAGCTAACATAAATCATCATGTTTAACATCATCATATATTCGTTACAACAACTTAGTTTTTGCACCAAATATTAATTATTGCGGAATAATATAGCAATATAGTCTCATCCATTATTGTTAAGCAAGTAGTTATACCATTTCGAAGTGTTAAAACTAACATAATACGTAGTCCCCAACAGACATTGCATATACAAATAAATATTTAGACTATTACTTCACTTTGAACCTTTCTAATACAACATGTTAGCATATAGATTTGTCAACACCTACCCTATAGCTATAGCTATATATGCCTTCACGCAATCCACACTAACCTATCGTTTCCTATTAATGAACGCATGGCCTAATGTTTTGAGGCACAAACCTATGATTGAACCAATGAGAGACATCGTTCTGATCTTAAATCCTTTTCCTCTGTATAAACCAATCTCCTCTCTACCTAATATTATAACACAGGCTTTGAATTCAAATATACACTATATTACTAAACTGCGAAGCTCCATTTTGAAACATGAAGACGTTGGTGAATGAGAGAGGGAGAACACATGGTTGACAGAAGCAGGTATCGAAAGACATATAAATAGAAGAAAGGAAAGCAAAGATGAAGAAGGCCATATTATTTAAAGGGAAGGTTTCATGGAACATGAAACATGGGGGGAGGTAGTAGTATATACGAGTATGACTTGGAACAAGGGCGTCGTTCGAGAGCATCAGTTGAGTGGAGGAAACAAAGGAGTACCAGTTCTGGTCCGAATATCGTGAAGAAGAAAATGCTAGCTATCTTGACACTGGGAGTTTTTGAAAGCCTTGAGGAAAGAAAGATAGCGAGAGCAGTGAAACGTGAAGGTAACAGCGGATGGTGATGGGAGCAACAGTGAACAGAAGTTTGGAAAATAGGAGGGAGACATTGGTTAACGTAAACACAACGGTAGTCCAAGAAGCAAGCGGGAACTATGGTGCCAGTTCAGACGGTGGTAGTAGTATACAAACGTGGTGAAAGGTGAAGAAATATGGAGTTTGGGTTCGCTAGAGTCAAGTTGGTGCTGAGGTGTTCGAACGGGGTGATAGCACTGGAACGAAGAGGTGGGTGGTGGTCTTCACTGGCGTGGATACAGGAAGAAAGTGGCATGTTAACTACAGTAGTCTGAAAGGAAGAATATGAATAGTTCTTCTTCGTGACCTGGTATATTTATATACTAAATATATTTACAGTTCGCCTAACCCAATTCCAATATGTTTAACATGGCTAGTAAGCCCATATTTCATGCCCAATCATGTTTATAAACATGCCAACTAAGTTTTTACGTACCTGGAAAAAACGTGTCCTTCTAGAAAGTGGTATATATAATAAAGTAGTCCGGTATATCATAATGTGTCCAACAACTTATAAACGTATACCATTTAAGTGTGACTAAACCGTTATGCCATGCACAGTTAAACCGTGTTATGTATATGTCTAAGAGCTTTTAAAACTGTGATTAATCCCTTGCTAGTCCAAACACACACACACACACACACACACACACACACACATATATATATATATATATATATATATATATATATATATATATCTTCGAAGCCTAGGTAAATAATTCAAAATATGCCAGTTGCCTTTAATTGTGCCCAGTTCAGATTTAAAATGCCAAAACTATTGTTGTGTTTTAATCAAGGCCTGTGTAATTCTCAGGTTTCTAATCGGTTTACATGTGCCGAACTGTAACTGAAAAGACTATAGGTTATCACTACTATTTTATTTTAATACTGTGTAGAAATATTTTAGTAACTAATCGATTTCCTCGCGGGGTTGATAGTGCAACACTAACAATAATGATAAAAAAGTTTGCTTGTGTTTGTACACTCATTCCGTGCTCGTTAATTAAATATTAGTTTGAAAATGCCCTCCGCTCACCATTTCAGTTGCCTTTGTAAAATATTATAGCTACTAAATTAATTAACATATTTTTTCTATCCTAGTAACCATTCGAAGAAAATAGAGTTTAGAAAATAATTTTTTATTTAAGGTTTTAATAATATTAATTTATTAAGTGGATACCGTAGTGAACTTATAACGTGCGATCGTGTTACTAGATTGGAATGAAACCAGTGACGATGGGACCATATCGACAAGCGCAAAACGATGAAACTCGTTTGGTCGTAGATGGAAGCAGCTGAGCATTTAATTGAATTAAATGCATGTTTAATTTAATTAAATTGAACCATTCAAATGTCAGAAGGAAATCCAAGGTGAGTTTAACTCACTCAGTTTATCCTGCTTATATTTTTATAAGGGGTTTTTTTGTGCGAAATGGTTGCTAATGGTTGATGATGTGATGACTGTTTACATGTGTGTTGAATATTTTTAATATTCACTGATTAAATTAAGCATTTGTTTAATTTAATCGGATTAAATAGTTATTTTAACAATTAGATTCCAAACAAGGTAATTTACCTTGTTGGTTACATTTATAATAATATAAACGTATTAAATAAATAATTGACTATTTGAATGGACGTTATTATTGGCTGTTATTATTTAAACTGTTTACCGCAATATATTATCGTATTGAATTTAAGGTAACCCATTATGATGCAGGGAAGGACAGGTTGGAGAAATCCAACTGGATTCCTCAAATATGTTGTTTATATTCATATTATATTATATGAACTGTTTAACCAGTAGGATTGAATGATTAATTTACTGTTGATCGTTGAATTAAAATTCAACGTTTGTTTATTATTAACCAAAGTGTAACAACCCGGAAAATCTGAGCCAATTTAAAAAATTTATTTTGGCTATTTTAGCGAATTTTGATTATTTAAAATGTTTATTTTAAATAATAATGACGAATTTTTTTTTAAATCGAAGTAAAAAGGAATAAATTTATTTTAATTATATAACGAGCCTGAAATGGCGCGTTAGTTCAAAAATTTGATTTCGAATTTCAAACGAATATCCAGAATTCGATATAAGTCAGAATTGAACGAAACAAGAAATATTTGAATCTGTGTGAAGATATCTTTCTAACGAAGTTAAGAAACTGAGATTTCACTTTAAAGGTTGAAAGATATGCCCAGTTTAAAATTCAGAAAAGTCGCTGTGGAATTTATATATATTTTAATATATATAAAGGCCTTCGAAATAGCCATTTTGCAACCGACCTCGGAATTCGACGAAACCACTTTTTTTGGGTCCGAGACGACGAATTATTGTTAGGTTCCAAAATTCATAATTTTCTGAATCAATATGTGAGCGTGGTAAAGGAAAACGTGTTTTGTCAGTTTCAGTTAAATCTGATCAACCAAAAAATGGCCATTTTTCAAACGGTCTCAGAATTCGACGAAATCCGTTTTGTTAGGACCGTTTCGTCGATACGAAGCTAGGAATAATTTTTCTGGAATTTTTCGAGTCAGTATGTGGGTCCGGTAAATTAAAATGTACGTTCAAATCAGAAATTGAATGTTTTATATTTTAATTTGAAGAAAAGCTGACTTTAACAGTCGAATTGGCCTACGTAACATGTCTCATTGTGTCCGGGATGGGGGTAATTAGCCAAGGGCAACAGACGTTGGGTTTGGATTGGAGTTCGTATGTGATAAGGGGTATTTTTGGATTTAATTAAATTAAAAATTAAAATAAATATATGGGCCAATCAAAAATCATGGCCATTATTTTCTCTCTCCCCGATTAAGCCCAGGCGACGGCGGAAGTTGATCAAAACCTTCTCTCTTCGATTTCTCATCCACCACTCAATGAAAAATCATGATTCTTGATTCATTTTAAAGCTCTAGAGCTCCTCTTCAAATCAATATAGAGTTTGGTTTTTTTCGTTGCCTGAATCACCTGAATCGAGCTCAAGAAGACCGGCGCTTTGAGTCGCCGTCGCCGCCTATACAAGCACTCGAACTGGACGTGTCACCCACTGGTCTGCACGCCTCCGGGAGCTCCTCGATGTGGTACCATTTGATTTCAGTGAAGTGCTACAGATTTTGCCAAAAATTGAACCCTAGTTTTGAACATCAACGAGAGGTATGCGGCTGTGTATAGATTTCAACTGTTTTTACACTTTTAAGTGTCGCAAACTTTGAAAAATCGTATCTTTTTCATGTGTTGACGAAATTCGATGAAACAGGAGACATCGGGACCGTGTCGACGCTCTTTATATTCTAGAAGAGACCGGATATTTTTCTGAGCCTTCTACAATTTTTCGCAAAGCAACGAACCAATGTGAGATTTCTAACTCACTTGAAATGGAATAAAATATATTAGGTTGCCGACGGAGTTTTAGAAACTCCTGATACCCGTCGTCCACAGACCATGGACAACTTGTTTGAGTTGTGATGTGAAATTTGGTTGATATGCGTGAATGGTTGTTTGTGGTTGAAAAATACCTTTGTGGTTGAAAAACACTTGTGGTTGAAAAAAAAACCCTTGTGGTTGAAAAATACCTTTGTAGTTGAGAGAATAATTGAGTGTAGTTAGAATCCAAATAGGATAAGGGTGAGGAAATGAATGAAAAACATGCCGCCTACGTGCGAACTAGATGCATGAATCCCCACTGTCAAATACCGCAAGGTATTAAGGTAGAGCGAGGAGCCATCATAAGGGATGGTGCCGGTTTTACTACCCTGCCGTTATGCTGCTGAAATTTTCAGAAATATTTGTGTGTTTGAATTTTATTCATGTATTGATATATATTCATGTGTTGAGTTCATGTGTTGAAAAATTAATAGTTCATGTGTTGAATAAATAAATTGTTTTAACAATAAAAATCACATCTTTATTATATGAACAAAGTATATAAAATATTCATGTGTTGAATAAAAAGATAGAACGATAAAAATCACATTTTTATCATGTAAGTGAAGTATATAAAATATTCATGTGTTGAATAAAAAGATAGAACGATAAAAATCACATTTTTATCAAATATATGAAGTGTTAAAAATATTCATGTGTTGAAATAAATATTTGTGGGTTAAAAATATTTTTTTTTCCTTTATATGAAGTGAAAATGGTTTAGAAATCGAGGAAGGAATTATATTTATATATATAAATATAAATTAAAATAAAACGAATAACGACGCTGCAGTTCGCGTTTTGAATTCATAACATTAAATGAATATACCGAGAGATCCGACCGTCAGATTCTCTCGAAACTGGACCCGTTGGATCCGCCTGGGAAAGATATTTCCAATGGTGTAAAATTTGTTAAGATCCAATGGTTAGATTTTTAGAAATGTGTAAATCAATTTTATAGAAAACAGCGCCACAGCCGCGTTATGGCCTGAATCGTCGTTTAATTAAATTAGGCTATTTTTAAATAAATAAAAATAGCGATATATCGATATAAAATATTATAAGTGATATGGAATGGAAATAAACCAATTTTACTTGGTTTGCTTGATATTCTGATGGTTGAACGTGTTTGACATGAAAATTATATTAAAGAACTGAAATGTGAGTGTCGAATAATTTAACTATAGAAAAAATCGATTTAAATTCTAATATAAGTGAATTATTTGAAAAGGCCGAGTTAAATCTCATTTCAAATAATTGATCGACAATTCAAAGTCGAAGATATGAAGACGGTGCAAGGCCGACGATCTTCACGTCAAATGGAGGGGTGCTACTGTCGCTCAGGATTGGAGTAGCTACCTTGAAGGGGCGACCGTAGTAGCCATCCGGATGTACTTGTTGATGGTACGGATATACGAGGAATAAAGTTCCTCCGATTTCGTTCAGACCCAAAACGGACTTGTAAATGGACTCTGTGTCTGACATTGGATTTTGTTCTGTGCTGATTGATCTCTATTAAATATATATCTATTTGGCGGCGGAGAATTTATTCTCTTGCTTATACGCCCTTCTCTGAGACGTACGAGCTCAGAGGTTATATATCTATAGAAATCGGTCGCATGGAGTGAATTGTCTGTGTGGCATGCCTAAGTGGCAGATGATCAAGGCTTCTGTTGAAAAGCAAAGTCTTGAGGTTGATGATCAAAGCACGGCCTAAGTGGCATAGCTTTGTGTATAGCATGGATTTGCAAGCCTCACACCCTGGTATGGACCAAAAACGGGAGAAGGACATCAGGGAGGACATGCGTTTTCTTCTAGTTAGAGGTGGTGTCAGTGCTTAAACTGGCTGACATTTATATATTTTCACATGTGTGGTTGTTGCTATTGCGAGGTGCCTTGGATATGGAGTCATTGGGCTCATTTACTCCCCATAGGGCGGGGAAACGCAGTGTTCAGGAATTTTAATTCACATCAAGTGGACCGACCCTAACGATCTAAAGGCTTGACTGAGTACTTGCCTGAGACACGGACTAGAGCGTCTCGAATTCGGTGAGGATCTTGCCCCTAGCCTCGGTTCATGGTGGAAATCCAATTTCCAATACGACATGTGCGGTTCTGATTGAAAACCTATATTGGCGACATAGTGGTATGGGGCACTTATGCCGTCTATAATTGATATTATGTTTGATATTGTTTTTGAAACATATAAACAATATTATAATATCAAAAGATTTGTTTTATCATATTAAGCATATTTTGGCCAATATAAGGTAAAACTCTCTCCTCCGGTTTGCGTTGCATTGTGTGATGGGACTTGAGTCTTATATTGGCTTCATTCTTCTAAAAAGCATTTCGTTGTTTAATGATTTACTTTGTGTTATGCACTAGCGACCACTGGAGTAAACCCGTTGCCGAAAGCGGTGTGGTCTTATGATTCGCCTTGTTATTGTTGTTTAAGCAGTTAAGTAGATTTCTCATACCAGTCCCATGACTGACTCGTAGTTTGTTTCACTTGCAAACTCGGGTGCCCCTCTTTTCTACACGGGCAGCCTTGTATACAGGTTTTAGAAGACTTATTTAGGATTGCTGGAGCTGGAGCAGGATTTATCATTTCTATTTTATTGTTTCAGTCACCATTATGTATATTATGTTTGATTCTGCTGCAGACATTTTATATTAAGCTGAAACTGTTTTTTGTGCTAAGTATGATCCTATTATACTGTGTAACTCTGATGAGTATTATTTCCAGTATTATTTGATGTTCATTCTGGTGTAATTCTATATTTCTGTTCTGCTGTTATGTGTTTATGTGTTATATTCCAAAGATTATCCTAGCCATCGTCTTATGGGGGTTTGGGGTCGTCACACAAAGGATGATATTAGTTGAGTGATTGGCAATGGTTGGCCTAAAAATGAACCATATTATGGACATTGATTTATAGTCAGGAAAATCGATAAAAATAAGGTTACAAGAATTTAATTTATAACCAAAACGGATTTTTGAATCTATTTATAGATTATTTAAATAATGGTTTATTAAAGGATATAAATAATTATCTTTATCTTGTAATTATAAATCAAGTGTGTAAAGCAAATTCTTAGGTTGGTGAGTTTATAAACAGATGAGCAAGGATTATCCAAATGGTTAAGGCTTGGATTTTTATTATTTCAAATTATAATTAAAGGCGATCATTAAATTTAATTAGATTGTTAATTAAATTAAATAGGATTATTTAAATTGATTTTAAAGAAGGAACTAATGGAATTGGTTAATGGATTAACCCAGTTTTGAGATAATTAAGTTAATGGCTTAAACGAGAATTGATTAGTAAAAGAGATTATTGGATTATTAAAGTAAATTATTATTTTAAAATAACCTTTAAGGGAAATTAACTACTTATTTATAGTCAATGATAAAGTACACTTTTAATGAAAGAGGTTAAGGTTAATCATTTAACCACATAAAGGGAATAATCTTGTAACCAGAACTCGATTAACAAGGACAAAGGAGGTCTTAAGACCCTGTTTATAACATAAAAGGAACTTAAATACGTTTTACTCATATGAGTTAAATTTATTCTAGGAAAGGGATTCAGTGAAAAGTAAAGTTATAAATAAGATTTAAGATGAGTTGAAATTAAATGGGAGTTTAAGTTGAATTTGATTATAAAGGTGGAGAAATAATGATAGGATCTGGAGATAAATGGTCTGGAGATGAAATGGAGTTGAGTTGAAACAAAACTAAGATAAGTGGGTTTTAAGAGGGATTATATAGTAAATGTAAGTGTTGTAATAGTTACTGGGATTTGGGAGTTCGTTGATAAACTTCTATTTATTCTGAAGATAAGAATGTTGTCGCCTCAACGTCCGAGAGGTAAATAAAATACCCCAACTTTAACGACTTCATGATTATCCAAGGATGATATGAGTTTAGAAACGAGGGTAGTTGAGGGGGTTAAATTAGAATTTTCATAAAGAATATATACAAACTATAATTCAAAGAATCATAAGTTGAATAAAGTGATAGGGAAATAAGAAGTGAAAGAGTGGTATTCCAAATGTGGAAAGATTTAGAGATTTAATTAACAACTGTTCAATGAAAGAGTCCAAGTGTTGTTGTGTACTGAACCAATGAACCCATTTTATTTTCTATGAATGATGGTTGTTTATTTTGATAGTTAAAACACCGACTATCAAAATTTGGCCAAGTCTATTGTTGGTACGGAAAGATCGGAATCAAATTTATATTCGAAAACCATTCCGACCAGCAAATACGTAAACATTGAAGATGTTTAGAAGTTGATCAAGATGAAGCAATTGAAGACCGTGGATCCTCATTAGCGGAAGGATTGTTGTCGAATTTATCCGACTTGCAACAAGAGGTTTTCTGATGTGATTCGGTCATGGTTAGAAATTTTGCGAATTTACAAGGACTTCTCGCTACTGATCCATAGGGTAATTCAGGGATGCAGTAGAAGAGTGCCTTCGGTTAATCCTGTTCCTGGATGATTTATATGGACGAGTGTCTGACAGAGTATTTCCAAATAGGTCTCATACATTGATTTCTTCAAACATCCCCAGTGTATTTTTGAGGTCGTCAATTAGTGATTTGACGGATTTGACAATGTGGCCTTCAAAGTGAATGGTGACTAGATGTTCTAAGAAGTAAACATAGCCTCAAGCCTCATCAACCGAGAAATGAAAAAATGGGCAGGCAACATGGCTAGGTGGGTCATACCCAAGTAGGGTGTATTATAACCATCTAGAGAAATTCCTATTTTGTTTCTTAATGTATATTTCGTTGCTGCAGCTTTTAGTAACGGTTGCTGATCCCAACCGTGGGTGGTAATATATTCGACACACTCAAGATAAATGAGTGGTCGGTCATTTGTGGCCAGGTTGCAAGACATTCTTGTTGAACCCCAGTGTATCCCCTCTAGAGTACACTGACCGGAAGGTGATCCTATACCTTTTCTAGTTGGAATCCAATCTCCAATAAGTGCCCTGCGGTTTTTGATTATAGACTATATATGTAGAGCGTGAACTGCAAGCATTCTACTATTTGGTTATTTATTTGATATACACTATTATAATATCGCAGGATTTTGATATCAAAGCTATTTTGGGTTATAGTAAGGTAAAAAACGTCCGCGTTTATGTGTGGGCTGGTCTTACTATTATCCTTTTCTTTCAAAAGGATTTGGACTTTAAATCAAGATGGATGTTAGTTAAACTTAGTGAGTTTTTATCACGCTGTTTCTCCAGACTGATCCGTGGCGTTTGTAATGTCTCGGGTCAGCCCGAGTAACAGGTTCAGGTTATCGGATACTATGAAGTTCAGAGAAGAGCTGGAGGAGTCCAGACGTATAATGTATTATTCCGTTGTGTGTTGTATTGAGGACAGGTTATTATAATTGTCCAAATGGTCTTCTGTACTCTGATGAATGTAAGTATTTATGTAAAGTTATTTATAAATATTTATTTCTATATTATATTTTGTTCCGTTGTGATGTGAGATTTTGATTCTATGTTGTCTTCTTATTCTTATATTCTAATAGTTCTATCTTATCTTTCTCATCCACTTATTTCTTTCTATTAATGATCTGTATTTTCGTGCACTTTTGGTTGAATGTGTAGGCTATTAGTCAGCTCAAATGGGTACGGATTTACGGGCCATTACAATCCGAGTTGAATGCCTCAATTGGAGCGGGAATTTTGGATGGTGATGAAACACCGTATTCTAACGTCACAGTTTCCTCACTTATAAGTTGGTTGCGCACCACTATTTGTATTACTAGTTGCTTGTATTATGTTGTTGTAGTAATCTTATATTCCTTGTTGTAGTAACGATTTTCTTATAAATGGAATGTGTGCTTTATTCTATATCGCTATTGTTTCCGTAAGCTGATAGTTTTATAACTTAAATAAAGTATCAAATTATACGAAATCTCAATTTTTTTACGTAGAAGCATCGAATAACTAAACGATTCAACAAGCCCTAAGCAAAACCATTAGCCTATTCAGCACCATATCGGGTTGACCAACTATAATGTAGTTTGTAGGCTTCGTACCCAACAAAATCAGTGCCATACTCTATAAGGTAACGAGAATCAAAAGTTGCCCAAGTCGTTTTAAATATGTCTTCATCTTCAACTATTTGTATAATCTTTTAGTATCGTTCACAAGTTTTAATGAAATGCCGATGAGCCATATGAATTTCACCAGAAGTTCGTGTAGTGGTGCAGTTACGATGATTGTTATATAATCTTGTTATCATGGACCAAAATTGTTCTTAGGTTAGGCCTCCTCCATTTTGCATCAGTAGAAAATCTCTTTTATCAACTTCGATATAGGATTTCACGAGTATAAGTAAGTAATTAGGAGAGAATTTGGTTGTAGTAGCACTGGAGCTTGCATTACTTTGGTTGTGATGATTACGGTTAACCACTTGCCTCCTTATGTTTTTGCGTGGACATGCTTTTGGTTTTTGAACTTCAACTACTTGTTGAGTGCCACGAACAATTTCATTTTGAACTGATTCTTTCGCATCTTCTACTTGTGTATCTGGAACGAATCCACCCTCTTTCTCCTCCTCCTTGTTCCTTTCATACTCTTCAAACATTTTATCTATAGGTTCATCACTTATTTCCCAATCGTCCATTTAAGATACATGGAAACAAGAAACATATTACGTACACAAAGAAGTACTTAAACAAGGGAAAAAAATATGACAGGATTATTATTTTCTCACCTTAATGTCGGGGTTTGTAACACCCTACATCCGTTAAGGTCACTCACAAAGGAAATGCCTTAACTTTAATGGAGCATTATGGGTACTGGAACAGAAATATTACAAGACATACATATATAAAACATTGAAAAGTAAAGTAGAAGTACTTCAAATTTATTTATTAAGTATAACTATTTACAATAAAAGCCCAGCAACTTCCAATACCCAATTATGTAGCTAAAATATCTATCTTTCTCAAAAACAAAGAAGCATAAAAATAAATTGTGATATTCCCCAATAAAGCAATGCAAGCCATAGCCAAGAGAAATCCAAGCCGTACGTGAAAGATCTTTGGAGCTTGGTAAGATCCGAACTAAGCTGTATTCCCACCCTGCGAACCGGGAGGGGGGGGGGGGACGGAAGTAAAAGAGGCGAAACAAAATGGGTCAGTAATAAAGACTGAGTAAGTCCTAGTGACTTTCAGCATAAAAACAGGTAAAGATAACATGGCATGAATAAACTGAAATTAAACATAAGCATGATGACAAGACAAGCAACAGGCAAGATAACTAAGAATAACATGATGTGATTTCTGTCAAGTATAACATCGCAAGGTTCCCATTCAAGATAAACTAAGTATATTTTCGCAAGATTTCTATCAAGCATCGCAAGATTTCTCTGCTTCGCCATTAAAGTATTTCTATGATATATGTTTGCTCTGCACCACCTAACCAGCATCCTCACAAGTGTCTTGCATGGAATGATCCTTATTCCTACTAGTACTCCAACTAGTGTCCTATGTAACAAGGATCCTTACCCCCTACTAGTGTCCCAACTAGTAGCCCGTGTTATATAATAAGGTGATCCCAACCACTACTTAGAAATCATAATACTAGTCTTATGTACCCCTAGCTGACTACATAGGTGCCGCCTGCCCCTATCTCCACTAGGTGTACCCACCAATCCCCATGCGATCGGCTCCCTAACTCGTAGATACTCGTGCTGGCCCCATAGTGGGGTGTATCATTCCCCAAAGTGGTAACCCAATACAACGGAGATGCACGTCTTATACCTACACGATGCAACAACATCTTACCTACCAGTCCGGGCCCACATACGCACATGACCCCGTTGGACTTGCATTGCCACCGCTAACCCGTTTTGACTTCTTACAGTCAGACCCAGTACGCGTGTCCCGTCCTTGACTTGGGTCGAGCCCACAAAGATACTAAATGGGTTACTGGTCTGAAAGGGTCCCCCATATATGACACAAGCTTTCCACCTATGCTTGGTCCCCTTTAGAAATTACTACTTAACCCCATTATTATTCATGTCCACTTACATGTTCAACTAGGTTAAGTAATTACTATTCGTATTTCCACATGTCACCCACTTAACCCCTCATGTCCCACCATATGTTTTCTTTGGTTAAGTGTTTCTTAATTGATTACTACCGCAACCCCGTAGGACCTCTCACATTAGGCCACCCTTTTGTGGTTGTTGGATTTGCCGGGCGGGTCCGGGCAGTCTTACACCCCAAATAGGCCTAACCTCGTGTCCATACAGTTGTCATGCATTTAGTTTGGGCCTATGACATCTCACATTGGGCTACCAATTGTGGTTGCTGGATTTGTCGGGAGGGTCGGGCAGTCTTACACCACAATTGAGTCCAACCTCATGTCATAAACATTCATTAATAGGTATAATCTTTTTACCCCAAATTTTGATTAAATATCCATAATCAAATTTGTAAATAAATTTCCAAGTAACCTTATGTCCATAAATGACATCAATCTTACCAATTAAGGTTTTAATTACATCTTTGCCTTTATAGGCCATAACATGCCAATTCACAACATTTATGTGTATAATCAACATTTTCCCATAATTCCCCCGCGTCGTTGATTCGCATAAAATATATGATAGACTAAGAAATAGTCTAACACATTAAAAAGGGAAAAACACCACAAATCTACATAACATACAAAATAGGCCTAACTTGCACATGAGAGTTTTCAACATAACTTGCATAACTTAGTGATGTCTAGAATCTAAACATAGACCTAAAAGGGGTGTGAACTTGCATAAACATCAGTCACAAACTCGCACGAACAATAATCACAAACTTGCATAAACGGTGTATGTTATGGATCTAAGCCTAAAGGTATACACTTGCATAGACTTGTACATATGAATTTCTACCTAAACTTGCACAAGGTCATTTTCACTTGATTCATATGTAAACAACCCACCCATAGAAACTTGCATATAACTTAGCATCCGTAAAATAATGTCATATGATAGGTCATGTTGAACATAGGTGATTTGGGCAAAACTAGCATGTAACTTACATCATGAACAATTAACACATATTCATAAATTATCATATTTTCCAATGATTCACAAGCATAACCATAAAACTCAATTTACATCTTAACCTAATTAACCTTTTTAATTATCTTGTTAAAGAAATCGAACTCACTATAAAGTTATGCCAAGTTATAGCCTTTTATTTATAATACGTGCCAACTACCCAAAACCCAACTTAGGCGCGTTCATATTAAACCTCTACCAGGTCATAAATTATCATATACGTTTCAACTCCAAATTTTACATAATTAACATGTGCCCTAGTTCTAGATTACATGTCAGTTTTACATATGCCCAACTCATACCAAATTTACATATGTTCAATTCATATCAAATTTACATATGTTCAATTCACATCAAATTTACATGTATGCCAATTTTACACATATACCAGGTTCCATGCCGTTTTACATATGTCAATATTCTTTTCATTTTACATAAGTCGAGTTTTATACCCAAAATTACATGTATACCACATTTACACCAATTTACCCATAGCAAATTCTAGCCAAATTACATATGTCAAGTTCCCAATCGCGCAATAACCATTATAATGACAATGCCCAAAATATACCCCATTTCATGTTAATGGTAAATTATCCTCAAACATCCAATTTTCATATTATGCCTTCGATTCCACCAAACACATATATTCAATTAGGCAATATCCCAATATTTCCCCATATACAAATCGCACGTATATCGTGGTTTAGGCCTAGGTCCAAAATTGACCAAGGTTCATCAAAAGAAAATAAATAGGGGAAGGTAGAAGTTGCAATAAAAACAAGATCAGAGAGAAAACGACATAAAAACATCATCTCAGGCATAAAGAATAGATCTTGATAATAATATCAACATGAACCAAGAAAATTGATTTACAACAAGCTGAATAGACCATAAACTTGCCATGAGAATAAAGATAGAAAAGTTCCCAAAATCAAGATCCAAGAAGAAACAAGAATAGACTTGAATAAAAAGTCCAATTTCACTTCATCACATGCCCATATTAAATTTAAATATTTAGATCTGAAAATAACTAGAACTTACAGAGCATGACTAATGAATTAAGAACTGAATTTGTTGTAGAAACGATGCGGCGTTGCTAATTTATTATTTGAACCATTGTTGAAGCTTTATTCTTTGAATTGATTTGAGTTTGAATGCTTGTACTTTGATTTGGAAACGGCGGCCATGGCTTAAGAGGGAATTTAGCAGCATAACGGTGCAAGAATGATTTGTTGTCAATTAGGCTAGGTCTTAGGATGTTTTTATGGGTGTAGGAACTTATTTAGGCCCTTAGGTTAACCCTAGAACTGATCTGAACCATCAAAACACGTCCCGGGCTTCAAAAATGGGTTCTGGGCCAAAACAGGCTGACCAGGTCGACTTGTAAGGGGGGAGGTCGACCCCCTGGTCGACCTGTGGGGGGTAGGTCGAACCCTAGGTCGACCCCCTGGTCGACCTGTGGGGGGTAGGTCGAACCCCTGGTCGACCTGACCCCCAGGTCGACCTGCCTGGTTCTGTGCTGCCTGAAATTTGCTGAATCTTCTACAGGCCATAACTTCTTCACCCGGACTCCGATTTTCGGAAACTCAGACTCTATTTCATGTAGAATTCTGAGACGAACGCAATGGCGCAACCCGTTTCCCTTGATTCTCATTTTTAAAATTAATTATACCCTTTTTAAAATTCAGGTTGTTACATTCTCCCCTCCTTAATAGATTTCGTCCCCGAAATTTTCAAGTTAAGAAGTATGTGTCCTACCATCCAATCATCCATCTACTCAATCATCAATCACAGGCATCCATTGTCCTTAAGAGATTTCTAATGTTGTATGAACACATGCAGAAAGTGTGTGTATATGTTCCCTATCTAATGCAAATGATCAGGCCTGATTGATCTTCTTAATGCAAAATATTTTTAGTGCCATGAGTCCAACATGTATGCAAATAGTCCTAGTCACATAAACACTATATGTGTGCTCAAACATCCATCCATATGCAACATCCACAAGATAACACATTCAATTTCATCCATAAACAAGTATAAACAATCATGCATATGCAGGATGAAAGGTGACTGAGCCGATCTAGTGCCTAATGTGCGTGTATATGCATTCATGAGCAACCACTTGCAACCACTTGCAACCATCAATCATAACATGTCTCAAACACATGTTTACACACAATTGTTCCTACCTAGAGGTATAGACAAATGATAGAAGCAAGTAAAAACTTTGTGCCCATTAGGTAATGTCAAAACTTGAAATCTACGTCACATATATACTGATTAGGAGAAGAACTCCCTAAGCACCAGCCTCGAAGACCGAAATCAACATCAGACTGACACCCAAAGAATTACTCAACCCGACCAATATATATGTTTCTAGGAAACTAAGTGTGATGGACTCCTTTTAGGTCACAAGGAAATCCGTTCCTAAAACTAACCCATATCCTATAAAACCCCAAAAAAAAAGTTTAATCAACCCAACGAACACCCTCAAGCCCCAACATGTATTACTAACATATGAGTCATACTCCCTGTGGGGTTTGCAACCGAAATAGGATTGAGAGTAGGACCGAGAGGATATACTTAAAAGATAGCATGCAAGTAAGCTATACAGGAAAAGTGGGATCAAGGATATATTCTTAAAAAGAGATATGATGTGCGTATCTAGTCTTTAATCTTTTAAGCCGCTTTTCCTTGAGCTTAACTCCATTGTGCTTTGACCGTCTTTAACTTCACAATTTCGTAGCTTCTTAATTCCTATTTCCAAAATATGAGTTGGAACTCATTTCACTGTCGCCTCTCGTTCCACTTTCACTTATTCTTTTTCTAGTATACTCGGCTCAAACATAACTGCGTACTCATGGTTTCATGCAAGCTCTCCAAAATCCACTAGTGAATCCTGGATCTCGTTTACTTATTATAAGGTATTCCACGCAGAAGGACTATCTCTTGAAAACAAACAAATGCCAACCATGTTGCCAAATATACTTACTAAGGTGATTTTCTATAACTCATGCATAAGCGAAATGAACCATCTGCCTTAGTGGCGAACACTACTCGAACAGATTACAAATTACCAATAAATGTGTCAAGAGATTCTAGATAACTAATCATGACAGAACCCTAAAGGTTACACGAGACTTCGAGGGTATTACCGAGCAAGTCAAGAGTCTAACTACCCTCCTTTCAAAACCGAGAATGGCACCCTTATTGGATAAACACTCCGTCCCTAAAATCAACCCATAGCCCAAAAACATTAGCTTTACTTCTAAACTCAATACTTAGCATAGGCATTCTCAAATCCAAACAAGTCATGAATAAATGAGCTGATTTCCCAAACGGAATTGAGACAAAAATGGGATCCTCTACTACGCTAGTACTAAGGTGCAGAGTCTCAACTATCGAAGCAGAATTAAAAGGATGCGATGTACAAAAACAAAGTTCTGACGAGATGATAGAAAAGCTAAACCTTTAACAGAAACGTTACCACCTCTCTTAGGTACGCTAGTAGTGAGAGCATACAATTTCCCTCTCAACGATCTTGTTCTTTGCCCTTGTCCTTGTCCTATAATACTTAACTATATGTCCCTTTTTAGCATACTAAAGATACTCTCACTTGTCATGGGTTTTATTATTCTTTCACTATGGCCTCTTCCCTTTCACCTTTTCCTTCTTCGTGGATTAAGCCATATCAACAAGTTTCTCATCCTTAGACTTGTGTTCTTTATCCTCGTTCTTACTATCCTTATATAGCTTGTTGACAATTTTCTCGAAAGCTACCTCCATCGCACGGCAACCCTACAAAGCTTGAAATAAGATTAGCCGCAAGAAAAACTACTGCGACTACAGATGGACGTTGGGCACTCTTTTGCCCTCCGACATATGTCGTATGCCTACAAACTATGGTGAAAAAGAAAGAGAGAAGAGACTCAAGGAGAGAATCAAAAGATAGTGCTTATGGCTTTGGGGAATATGACTTTCGTAAAACAAAACTTTTCTTGGAAAAATGCTTCTTTGTAAACGTTTTGAAAATAATTTCAGAAGGTTTTTAAAAGATTTTGCCCAGTCTGGTAACCTTCTGCTCTGATAACAAATGTAACACCCCACATCCGTTAAGGTCACTCACAAACGGAATGCCTTAACTTTAATGGAGCATTATGGGTACTGGAACAGAAATATTACAAGACAGACATATATAAAACATTGAAAAGTAAAGTAGAAGTACTTCAAATTTATTTATTAAGTATAACTGTTTACAATAAAAGCCCAGAAACTTCCAATACCCAATTATATAGCTAAAATATCTGTCTTGCTCAAAAACAAAGAAGCATAAAAATAAAATTGTGATATTCCCCAATAAAGCAATGCAACCCATAGCCAAGAGAAATCCAAGCTGTACATGAAAGAGCTTTGGAGCTTGGTAAGTTCCGAACTAAGTTGTATTCCCACCCTGCGAACCTGGAGGGGGGAACGGAAGAAAAAGAGGCGAAACAAAATGGGTCAGTCATAAAGACTGAGTAAGTCCTAGTGAATTTCAGCATAAAAACCGGTAAAGATAACATGGCATGAATAAATTGAAATTAAACATAAGCATGATGACAAGATAAGCAACAGACAAGATAACTAAGAATAACATGATGTGATTTTTGTCAAGTATAACATCGCAAGGTTCCCATTCAAGATAAACTAAGTATATTTTCGCAAGATTTCTATCAAGCATCGCAAGATTTCTCTGCTTTGCCATTAAAATATTTCAATGATATCTGTTTGCTCTGCACCACCTAATTAGCATCCTCACAAGTGTCTTGCATGGAATGATCCTTATTCCTACTAGTACTCCATCTAGTGTCCTATGTAACAAGGATCCTTACCCCCTACTAGTGTCCCAACTAGTAGCCTGTGTTATATAATAAGGTGATCTCAACCACTACTTAGAAATCATAATAGTAGTCTTATGTACCCCTAGCTGACTACATAGGTGCCGCCTGCCCCTATCTCCACTAGGTGTACCCACCAATCCCCAAGCGATCGGCTCCCTAACCTCGTGTCATAAATATTCATTAATAGGTATAGTCTTTTTACCCCAAATTTGGATTAAATATCCCTAATCAAATTTGTAAATAAATTTCCAATTATCTTTATGTCCATAAATGACATCAGTCTTACCAATTAAGTTTTTAATTACATTTTTGCCTTTATAGGCCATAACATGCCAATTCACAACATTTATGTGTATAATCAATATTTTCCCATAATTCCCCCGCGTTGTTGATTTGCATAAGATATATGATAGACTAAGAAATAGACTAACACATGAAAAAGGTAAAAACACCATAAATCTACATAACATACAAAATAGGCCCAACTTGCTCATGAGAGTTTTCAACATAACTTGCATAACTTAGTGATGTCATGAATCTAAGCATCGACCTAAAAGGGGTGTAAACTGGCATAAACATCAGTCACAAACTTGCATGAACAATAATCACAAACTTGCATAAACGGTGTATGTTATGGATCTAAGCCTAAAGGTATAAACTTGCATAGACTTGTACATGTGAATTTCTACCTAAACTTGCACAAGGTCATTTTCACTTGATTCATATGTAAACAACCCACCCATAGAAACTTGCGTATAACTTAACATCCATAAAATAATGTCATATGATAGGTCATGTTGAACATAGGTGATTTGAGCAAAACTAGCATGTAACTTACATCATGAACAATTAACACATATTCACAAATTATCATATTATCCAATGATTCACAAGCATAACCATAAAACTCAATTTACATCTTAACCTTATTAACCTTTTTGATTATCTTGTTAAAGAAATCGAACTCACTATAAAGTTATGCCATGTTATAGCCTTTTATTTACAATACATGCCAACTACCCAGAACCCAACTTAGGCGCGTTCATATTAAACCTCTACCAAGTCATAAATTATCATATACATTTTAACTCCAAATTTTACATAATTAACATGTGCCCCAGTTCTAGATTACATGTCAGTTTTACATATGCCCAACTCATACCAAATTTACATATGTTCAATTCATATCAAATTTACATGTATGCCAATTTTACACATACACCAGGTTCCATGCCTTTTACATATGTCAATATTCTTTTCATTTTACATAGGTCAAGTTTTATACCCAAAATTACATGTATACCACGTTTACACCAATTTACCCAGAGCAAGTTCTAACCAAATTACATATGTCAAGATCCCAATCGCGCAATAACCATTATAATGACAATGCCCAAAATATACCCCATTTCATGTTAATGGTAAATTATCCCCAAACATCCTATTTTCATATTATGCCTTCGATTCCACCAAACACATATTCAATTAGGCAATATCCCAATATTTCCCCATATACAAATCGCATGTATATCGTGGTTTAGGCCTAGGTCCGAAATTGACCAAGGTTCATCAAAAGAAAATAAATAGGGGAAGGTAGAAGTTGCAATAAAAACAAGATCAAAAAGAAAACGGCATAAAAACATCATCTTAGGCATAAAGAATGGATCTTGATAATAATATCAACATGAACCAAGAAAATTGATTTACAACAAGCTGAATAGACCATAAACTTGCCATGAGAATAAAGATAGAAAAGTTCCCAAAATCAAGATCCAAGAAGAAACAAGAATAGACTTGAATCAAAAGTCCAATTTCACTTCATCACATGCCCATATTAAATTTAAATATTTAGATCTGAAAATAACTAGACCTTACAGAGCACGACTAATGAATTAAGAACTGGATTTGTTGTAGAAACGATGCGGCGTTGCTGATTTATTGTTTGAACCGTTGTTGATGCTTTGTTCTTTGAATTGATTTGAGTTTGAATGCTTGTACTTTGATTTGGAGACGGTGGCCATGGCTTAAGAGGTAATTTTGCAACATAACAGTGTAAGAATGATTTGTTGTGAATTAGGCTAGGTCTTAGGATGTTTTTATAGGTGTAGGAACTTATTTAGGCCCTTAGATTAAGCCTAGAACTGATCTGAACCATCAAAACACGTCCCGGTCTTCAAAAATGAGTTTTGGGCCAAAAAAGGCCAACCAGGTCGACTTGTAAAGGGGGGAGGTCGACCCCCTGGTCGACCTGTGGGGGGTAGGTCGACCCCCAGATCGACCTGCCTGGTTCTGTGCTCCCTGAAATTTGCTGAATCTTCTACAGGCCATAACTTCTTCATCCGGACTCCGATTTTCGAAAAATCGGACACTATTTCATGTAAAATTCCGAGACGAACGCAATGGCGCAACCCATTTCCCTTGATTCTCATTTTAAAAATTAATTATACCCTGATTTCTTGTTTTAACACGTTATTAAAATTCGGGTTGTTACAGGGTTGATCTAGAACGCGCAAATTTTAGGTATGGTTGGGGGACGAAGTCTAAACTATTTAACAAGGGGTTACTTTTTCGTAAAGCTCTATCATCATTAATTGAGCAGTAGGATAAAGACATATGACACGACTACCCTCTGTCCTCAACAGTTGAGTTGCTATGGCTCTGCCTTAAATCAGTTGATGTTACTACACTCTACATCACTTGGGTAACGTGCTATAGGTTGTCTAACGAATAGAAACAACATGTAACAAGCTGGAAAATCAGAACCAATTTATTTTTTTTTAAGCGATTTTAATGGATTTTGATTATTTAAAATGAATTATTTTAAATAATAACGACGAAAAATTTATTTAAATCGATGTTAGAATGAATAAATTTATTTTAATTATATAACGAGCCTGAAAAGGCGCGGTAGTTTTAAAATTCGATTTTAAACTTTGAACGATAATACCAAATTCAATATAAGTCAGAATTGGATGAAATTGGAAACGTTAGGATCGAATTAACTATATCTTTCTAATGAATGTCAGAAATTTAAATTTCACTTTAGAAATCGTAAGTTATGGCTAAATCAAAATTCATTGTAGTCGTTATGGAATCTTATATATATTTTAATAAGTGAATATTAGGATCACATCCCTAAAAGCAAACTTAATTAGGCTCACATCTCCCCCATGTTTTACATATAAATCCGCCACCCGTTTTTATTTTTCCGCCTTTTTTGTTTTTTTTTAAAATGTGCGGTTTTTTTTTTAAATGTGCAGCACTTTATATAATTTTTGTTTTAAATCTGGAAATAATTTCAGAAGTCCACAGAAAAAAAAATAGTTGCATATATGTATGCAAGTATTACTGATAATTGCATACATGTATGCAACTTTTGCATAAGCTGTGTTTGGTTTGAAAATATGAAAATAAACTTGCATAAATGTGTGCAAGTATTTGGAATATTTGCACACATGTATGCATATATTTGTATGAAGAAAAATTAGGCTCGCTTATGCCTGAGATTTTTTGCACACTCTCATGCAAGAATTAAGCAATACGTGCTCAGATATATACAAGTAAATCAACAAAGATGAATGAAGGGAAAAATAAGCACGGATATATGCAGGAAAATACATATTTGTGCATACTATTATGCAATTAACTGCAAATTTCGTTATTTTTCTGTTTTTTATTTTTGATGCCTTATTTGATGGTTTTTTTATTTGAATTTTTTAGCGTTTACATGTTTTATTTAAATATTAATTTACGTGATTTTTTTATATTTTTTTATGACTTTTCAGAAAATAGGGACCTAATTTACGATAAGTTTATGACCTGATGTGAGCCTACTTTAAAACCTTAACAGGGACCTGTAAAAAACGACCCTTTTAATAATATAAGGCCCTTAAAAATAGCGATTTTGCAAACGACCTCCGTTTTTTATGAAACCACTTTTGTTGGATCCGGGATGTCAAATTATTGCTAGATTCAAATTTCCATAATTTTTGAAATTAATATGTGAGCGTGGTAAGCGAAAACGTGTTTTAACAGTTTTAGTCAATTTGGATCGACCAGAAAATGGCCATTTTTCAAATGGTCTTCAAATTTTACAAAATTAATTTTGTTAGGACCGTATCGTCAATACGAAGCTAGAAATAATTTTTTTGGAATTTTCTAAGT
This sequence comes from Allium sativum, assembly GCA_030737875.1. Lineage (NCBI taxonomy): Eukaryota > Viridiplantae > Streptophyta > Magnoliopsida > Asparagales > Amaryllidaceae > Allium > Allium sativum. The sequence continues at coordinate 201,011,590 of CM060926.1, read as the reverse complement.
CAGTATGTGGCCCCGGTAAATTAAAATGTACGTTTAAATTAAATATAAATTGATTTATATTGTAATTTGAAGAAAAACTGATCATAACAGCCGAATTGGCTTACGAAACATATTCCATTGTGTTCGGAATGAGGGTAATTAGCTAGGTGTGATAGTCGTTGGGTCTCGATTGGAGTTCGAATGGAAAGATGACATTTGGAGATTAAATTAATTAAAAATATAATTAAATTTAAAAAGTCAAACCCTTGATCTCCTTAGGCCCCCCTCCTTTTTGTTGTTCATTTTTCAAAACTGAATAAAAAGAAGAAGAAAAGGGATCGGATCTCGATCGCGCTCAGCACCCCCTCCGACGATCGATGGCGGTGTAACAACCCGGAAATTCTGAGCCAATTTAAAAATTTTATTTTGGCGATTTTGATGAATTTTGGTTATTTAAAATGGATTATTTTAAATAATAACGAAGGAAAATTTATTTTCGACGAAGTTAAAACGAATAAATTTATTTAATTTATATAACGAGCCTGAAATGGCGCGGCAGTTCGAAAATTCGATTTCGAATTTCAAATGAATGTACGGGATTCAAAATAAATCGGATTTTAGCGAAACAAGAAATATTTGAATCTGTTTAATCATATTTTTCTAACGAAGTTAAGAAACTGAGATTTCACTTTATAAGTTGAAAGATATGTCCAGTTTAAAATTCAGAAAAGTCACTGTGGAATTTATATATATTTTAATATGTGAAAATTAGGCTCACATCCTTAAAACTAAACTTAATTAGGCTCACATCCTTCCATGTAGAATTATATAAATATCATCCTTATTTTTGAACTAGCGCCATATTTTTTACTGATTTGCCCAAAACAAATATCATGGCCTATTTTTACGCATGATATCCGATTTTTGATTTTGCATTAAATCCATTAATCGTATTACTCATTCAATATTTTCAGAAACATATTTTTTACATCATGGCGGCGACCCCTTCCTTTATTTGTTAACTTCGAATTTTATCTTCCAATATTCGGCCGTTTTGATCCACAAATTTATTTTCAACCAGCGTGTTGCAGAGACATAATTTGATCAACGAATAATTTAGTAAATGGATCTGGCATCCTCAAGGTATTTTCTGGTGTTTTATTTTTTGTAAAAAGTATGTTCAGAAATAAAAAATTATCAATTTTTCTGAAAATTATATTTCTTTATTATTTTTACTTATTTCAATTATTTATGTTTATAGACGTATAGTTTAAAATGTTTATAAAGTTTAGTAATTTGTAAAAAACTTTATGTTAAAATGTATAAAAGTATGCATAATTTTTGAATTTTAGCATATTCAAATGCAAAAAACGTTGTAACAAGTCTGTATGGATCTATTCTGAATAGTTTAGTATAATTATGCATATTTTACGCAATATATGCACTCTGGTATGCAGATTTTTTGAACTTATGTTAAATTGTTCGGCTAATGATTAATTGCTTACATATATGAATATGATTGTAATATTGACATATTATAATCGTTGGCGATATATTTTTTATAAATTGAAGTTTATTTTACTAATTTTTGCATATAAATATGCGGATATTAATATTATTTGCAAAGATGTATGCAACTTTTTATAATAATATGATTGTGTCTCTGTAATTTTATTTGATTTACGCAGATCAGTCTGATTAATTTTTGCTCTTTTAATTTTCACACAGTGGTCCTGCAAATATTGGTGTTCTTGTGTTGTTGAAGTTTGGGGATGATAGTTTTTCTATTCGTCTTTATTTCGATAGTTCTGTTGATATTGTTAGAGAGGCTGTTTGTGGCAAATGGATGGAGTTAACTCCGTTGTCTTTTTAATTATTTCACTACAGAGACGGCTTTCGAAGGAATATTCAAAGTAATTCCGATCTAAAATCCATTCTTTTGTTGGCTGCGCATAATCGTGAGGATTATTTGGTTTTTGTTGTTGATGTCAATCTTAATTGTTCTTTTGTCGCTGATGGTAGCGAATCTTCTTTTGGTAGCGACTCCACTTATGCTAGTAATAGTGATTCCAGCAACAAATTCAAGCAATTATTAACAAGTGATTTGAATCATTCTGTTTTCTCTGGTATTGGTCAACAATTTAAAGGAGGTGTTACTGAATTTAAACTTTATTTGATGATGTATAGTATGAAAACTGGTTATAAGCTTAATTTGATTAAGAACGATAAAGAAAGAGTTACAGCTGTATGTTCGAAAAATAATTGTAGTTTTCGGATTCATGCTTCTCTTAAGTTTAATCTGCCGGGATATTTTGTTATAAAGAGATTTCAACCAGAACATACATGTGGTGCTGGAATTCATGACATAAACAATCCTGTTATATCCAGTAAATTGATTAAGTTATTGGTTTGTGATCATATTCAAGCCAATCCGTTAATGAAGACGAAGGACATTACTAACTTGTTCCAAACCGAATATAATGTTATTTTGAAGTATTACTATGCATATAGTGGGAAGAGGTTGGCATTGAAAGATTTACATGGAAGCGACGTAATGTCGTATCATCATTTGCAGTCATTTTGTGATGCAATTCTTACTACCAATCCTGGAAGTAAAGTTGTTTTGGAGTGCAATAATTCAACGCGGTAATTTGAGAGGGTTTTTATTGGCTTTGAAGCTTGTGCATATGGATTTCAATACTGTCGTCCATTAATTTATGTTGACGCTACTTTTATGAAGGGAAGAGCTCAAGGGTGTTTAATGGCTGCTACCGGTAAAAACGGAAACGAAGGTATGGTTTATTATCGTATATTTTTTTTTCCACAACAACTATCATTAACATGTCCTCTACTATTAACATTTTTTTAATTATTTGCATTTATGTTGTTAAATATTTTGAAATTTTGCATACATTACTGGTATTCCATTCATGGTACGCATAGCAAATATGCATTATATGGTGAAGACCTGCATGCATCAACGAAAAAATTACTAACAAATACATACACGTGTGCACAATTTTTTAATACAATATTCATTTATTTAAGAAACCTGCACATATATATGCAAAATTTCTACATATATGCATATTTCAATGAAGACTGCTTACACTTAAATTATCACAAACCTGTGAAGCTACATGTATTTCAGGATGTAAATATTATTAATATGTCCTGTGCTATTGTTAACAATTCTTTACAAATTTGCGCTTACGTACTTTAAAGTTTTGAAATATTGCATACATCACTGGTATTACATTCATGCAATTCGTAGTAAATATTCATTGTACTGTGAAGACCTGCATGCATCAATGAAAAAATTATTAACAAATGCATACATTTATGCACATTATGTTTATACAATATTAAATTATTCAGAAAACCTTCACATATATATATGCAAAATTTCTACATATATGCATATTTTAATGAAGCTTTCTGAAACATATATTTTCACATAACTGTATGTCAAATTTTTTTTTTTTTTTTTAGGTTTTTTCCCTATAGCAATTGCAATTGTTTCTGGAGAAGATGAAGATAACTGGATATGTTTTTGTGAACAACTCAAAGACTTTCTTAAAGAGGATTATAGAAGCTATGTTTTCATTTCAGATCGTCATCCTGGAATTCTAGTTGCTATTCCAAAGGTGTTTCCAAATTCCATTCATGGATCGTGCTTATATCATTTGACCAATAACCTAAAGGTTGCTTTGAAATCTCAATTTTTGAAAACTAATAAGCGGATTTTGTTGGATACATTTGCAAGAATTGCTTATGCATATAATTTGACTGATTTTAATGCTGCACTGAAGAATTTTAGAGATATTGGTGGATTGACTATGAGAAATTTTTTGAATGGTATTCCTTTTGAGAAGTTTACAAACTTTTTTTCCCTGCTTGTCGATACGGTGAAATGTCATCAAATTGTTCAGAAAGCTTTAACAAGTGGATTTTGGAGGAAAGACATTTACCAATAACTGCTTGCTTGGATAAAATAAGGTTGAAACTAATGAAACTAATGTCCGATCGTCGTGAAGTTGCTTCGACATGGAATAGCGTTTTGTGTCCAGTTAATGAAACTCGATTAAGGAATCTACACTTAGAAGGAGCTTCTTGGTTCGTTATCAAATCTAGTGAACATAAATTTGAAGTTCATTCTCCAGTTCATCAATTTGTTGATCTATATAATCGAGTATGTTCGTGTAACATGTGGCAAGTAAGTGGTTTTCCTTGCGCTCACACCGTTAGATGTATCTTAAGTTGTGAAAACTTGAATGTATACGACTACATTGATGCTTACTTTAAAGTTGGTCATTTTCAACTGTCATATTCTCATCCAATAAATCCTATCATCAATTATATGGGTGAAGACGTGGCTGTTGAAGATGCAGTAATAGCTCCGCCAAAAGGTAGACGCATGCCTGTTCGTCCATCCTCGTCAAAAAGATTGAAATCTACAGGTGAATTTACAAAGACTACTCGGTGTGGATTGTGCAAGAAATTGGGTCATAACAAACGGACTTGTTCTTCAGTCCAAAAATAGTTGTGTTTTTTTTTTAATATTTTATAATAAAGCTGTTTACAAATTATATTGTACAGACTCCAAACTTGCTATCTCAGTTTTATTTTATAATCGGTACTTTACTGTTTTATTTGTATTTTTAACACTTTATGCTTTCCCCTCAGTTCTGTTAACCCAGATATTCTGCATACTTTTACAAATTTATGCAATATTCAATCTTACTTGCATACATGTGTGTTATTAAACTAAACTTTAATTCTACAGTTCTACTTGTTTGTCAAGCTCAGTACATTTCTTTTAAAACATTACTCCATACTTTCAAATATACAATTACTTATGAAAATGACAACTGCTCACAAGTATTCTTCAACACTGCAGATAAGTATGCAACTATATGTAATTTTTGAATGAAATTAGACAAATTAATGGTCCAATTATACTGTGATTAAAATTTGACTCATTTATCTTTTTTACAAATCCTATTTATAACAAATAATCATGCACAATGTTCATACAACCGACATACGTTGGAATGTATCACAAAATCAAATTCGTATACTCATTCTTCATTACACTAACAAAATATTTCATACACAATTTCATTCTACTCGTAGTTTTTATTGTTGCATATAAAAATGCAACAGTCTCTGTAATTTGTGTGAATTTATGCATAAATTATCTTTTACTCAAACGTACTAAATTATCATTTATTATTTATAATTTTTAAATTTACTGTTTAACTACTTCGTTTGTAATTTCTTAATTTCTTCAAAAAATTATACAAACTAGTATCATTCTACGCATTCATTTTATTTACAAACAAATCCACATCATTCATAACGGTTATATAAATCTTCACATTTACACACCAATTATATTGAAAATTTTGCATATAATTATGCATATAAGTATAATAAACTACACACATGTACGAATCATTTCATACCATCATGCAAAATATCAAAAAATTAATTCATACCTAAAAACGACATTTTCATTTCAGTTCGCACAGCATTTAACCATGTTCTCGTAGTCTAAACAAAAAAGGTATTAAACTTTTTTACACATTACTAAAACACCTCCAAAATTACAAATAATTCGACCACCTACTTTACGCCCTTTACACATCCTTGTTTGCATCTGACAAAAGGAAGTTTTGTGTCAGATTATTCAACACATTCCAGCTGTGAGGATTGCAGTTGAGAAGTTTTAAACCAAACTCAGCTCTTTGATCATTAACAGCCCCAGGACTCCACATTTCATCATTTTCATCCATCTCTTTATTCTTAGTTCTTTGCTTCATATAGTTCATTACAAGCATACCACAGTTGACCCTACAAAATTAATATACTACCAACAATTAATAGGGTGTAAACATATAATTTGATTTGATACATTATACAAAATGTGCATACAACCATGCTATAATTACAAAAAAATGCATATACGTACGGACAAATTCAACAATAGATTTCTTACGTATGTCCTTGTTGTGGGCATTGAGAAAATTCTATTTGATTAGGTGTCCGATAATCTTTTTTCAAAAGCTTCTTCAACAAGGCATTGACGTAATTTCTCTGTTACATAAAAAAAAAATTCTATCAGTAATGTTTCATAAACACACACAAAAATTAAAAATACCAAATTGAAATACAATTTTTCTTGCTGCTTTTTGGTGATTCCCAACGCCACGTCGCGGTATGTTCGGATCATAATGGATCCATCTTCTTTCAGCCTTTACAAACTCTAACAAAGAAAAATGACTTTCACAGTGAATTGGAAAGAAAATCTTTGTGCAAAATTCATAGCCATGTGTCACTCTTTTATCCAAGACTTTTTTTAACTGCTCCTTAAAATCCTTTAGTAACAGTCCCTAAATATTAACAGTTTCATTATTAAAAATTTTTACAAATTAAAAACATATTCATATAGTATTTATATTACCGAAGCAAGAGTTTTGATCATCATAACTTCTGGATAATCTCTTCGCAACTCCACACCAAACCAGTCGATTATCTACTCAAATTAGATAATTTTTTATTTGTTACAAATACATAACTGTTTGCATATATTAATAGAAAACCTGTCAACAAATAACTAGTAAAGTTAACTATTACCTCTCCATCGACGAAATTCCCAACTATCAAATCAGCCCAAGCAGTTCCAGTCACGCAAACGGCTTCATCACCATTAAGATATGTCGTTTTGCTGTACATGTTTGAAATTAATTCAAAAAATATGTAATATATGATCAAATATAACTCAAGCATCTACGTTTCCTAATTGCACATATATCTGCAATTTTTCATAAAAATTACATACATACATGCAATTAGATCAATTAATTGCATAATATTAAAACATAACAAAAAATTTGCATACTAGTGTGCAATATTGTTTACACTTCTGGATAATCTCTTCGCAACTCCACACCAAACCAGTCGATTATCTACTCAAATTAGATAATTTTTTATTTGTTACAAATACATAACTGTTTGCATATATTAATAGAAAACCTGTCAACAAATAACTAGTAAAGTTAACTATTACCTCTCCATCGACGAAATTCCCAACTATCAAATCAGCCCAAGCAGTTCCAGTCACGCAAACGGCTTCATCACCATTAAGATATGTCGTTTTGCTGTACATGTTTGAAATTAATTCAAAAAATATGTAATATATGATCAAATATAACTCAAGCATCTACGTTTCCTAATTGCACATATATCTGCAATTTTTCATAAAAATTACATACATACATGCAATTAGATCAATTAATTGCATAATATTAAAACATAACAAAAAATTTGCATACTAGTGTACAAAAAATTTACAGAAATTTATGCAAACAATCTAAAATTATTTTATTAACATTGATGTTCGATTTATATTTTGTTCATAAAGATGCAAAAAATATGAATATATGCATACATTTACTACATAAAACGCTGGAAACATGCACAACATTCATATTTTTCAACACTGTACCTCGCATTTATTTACACCAACTAAAGTCAGTGCAACAAATAAAGAAACTTAAACATATCACCTTCACGCATTTTATAAGTTTGATAGAAGGGAATGAAAAAATGGCGGATCCTTTTTCGGCGAAAGAACCTCGTCCATTTTCCGTTTCGGACAAATCAAAGGTGAATACGAAGGGGAAAAAGGCGAGATTTATCTCTCGTCCAGATTTGGTTTCTATCCGTTATCAGAAGCGATGTTTTCGTTGTGGAGATTGTAATCACTTAGCGAGGTTCTGCGGATTACAAATGAAATGTTTCAAATGTGGCCAATTAGGGCACAAAGAAGGTTCTTGCTCGATTTCTTCAAGTTCTTGGCGGATTTATGCAAAGAAACAACACCGTGTTCTGGGTTCGGGGTTGGTGTTATTAAAGAATTTTATAAGCATCGAGGATCAGATTCGAATTGCTATCAAATGTCAAGAACTGGGTATTGGGGAAGGTGGATTTTACAGACCTCGATACGACAATGGTTCTGTTTTTAATCTGACTATGATGTGTTTGGGGAAATGTTGGAACCCGCAATCAAGGGTTTATGAAGATAAGAGGAAGTATGATGGTGCTTCTCCTCCAGATATTCCAATAGAATTTAAGCAATTAGTTAATTCTTCTATGTTGATGGCGTTCAGAGAAATTGTGGACAGCGGGGGTAAAGTCGATGAACTTCCATCTATGTCCCCTGATGTGTGTATCGTAAATTACTATAACTCTGAAGGGAAACTGGGTATTCATCAGGATAAGGACGAGAGTGTTGAGAGTATTTCACTTGGTCTGCCAGTGGTCTCTTTTTCTATTGGAGATGCGGCTGAGTTTGTATATAGAGAAGAGGGTACCATGGGGCTCGACAGGAAAATCATATTGGAATCAGGTGATGTACTCATTTTTGGAGGAAAATCACGTGGGATTTTTCATGGCATCACAGGTATACTTAAAGGTTCAGCACCGGAGCAGATTAGAACGAGAACCAATATGAAATTCGGAAGACTGAACTTGACCTTCAGACAATGTGAGGTAAGTAATTTACAACCAAATTCTGGTAGTCAAGTAAAGCAGTATCGATCATATTCAGATGTCTTAAAAGTGCCTTCGATAGTCATGCCTAAATGGAACTCGTCAAAAACCACGAACACTCAGTCTAGAAGAATTGTGGATTGGCCGTTTTTGTTTTCGTTGTGGTGATGCTTTCCATATTGCGAGGAACTGTAGTAATGGTTTAAAATGCTTTAATTGTAATTGTATGGGACATCGCAAGTCTAACTGTCCAGTACAGTTTCACGGTAATACTGTTTTCGAGTTGCTGCACTATAACTGTATGATGATTTGCCAGAGAATGACTGAACTCCTAGATTTGTACTCACTGGATTTTGAAGTTAATGAAAACGATGGGGCTTATTGGTTGTTATCGTTGGGGTGGAATCTAGAAGGCATGGTTGATGGGATTTTATGGAGCAAGGAAGTGAAGGTTGTGAATATCTTCCCTCCACTGCCTTGTCCGAAGACAACGAAAGAGTATGCTTTTGATTTTAGCTTGAATTTAATTAGAGTTAAGAGACTCTACACCGATTCGATGGCAAAGAACAAGAAGATGGCTTTTAGGCTGTTGGACAAGATTCTTGAGCATTTTGATACAGTAAACACGGCCATTAACTGTGAGTACAAAGATGTGAACCTGAACTATATGACTATTAGCAGTGGGTGGAATAATAAAGGGATGGATAATAGAGCTCAAACTGTGGTGGAAATGGTTGTTACTGACTTGACCGTAGATGGAGGGGATTGTCTGGAAAGCGATGGGAGGAATGATGAGGGTTTAGTTTGGACATTGATGAGAGATCCGATGCTACTGGATCCATGCGTGCAATTCTGTTTAGGGCTTGGTGGTGTCATTAATGCAGGTGTTGATAATGGACTTGGGGTGGATAATGTCTTTGAATGTGGTATTAATGTTGGTGGTAATAATGGGACTGATGGTGTTTATGTGGGCGTTGATCATGGACTTGGGGCTGATAATGAGATTGTAGGTGGCATTAATGTTGATAATGGGATTGATGGTGGCATTATTGTGGATGTTGATAATGGACTTGGGTTTGATAATGGGTTTGAAGGAGGCATTATTGTCGGTGATAATAGTGTTGTTAATGGGAATGATGGTGGCAATGTGGGTGCTGTTAAAGGACTTGGTGCTGACAATGGGATCGTTGGTGGCATTAATGTAGGTGGTAAGAGTGTGGACTGTAATGTGGCGGACGACGTTGAACTCTCGAATAGTTTTGGCGTGTTAGAAAGTTTTGAGGATGTTGCAGAGGAACCACAATCAGATAATGAAGAAGTCAACTTATCAGATTATAGAGAAAATGGGAGGACCATCTCGGGCTTAAAAGGAAAAGAACTTAAGGTAAGACAAAATAATGTTGACAGGTATATTAAAATTGGTGATAATATGGGGACTTGCTGCATGGGGCGTGAGAACAACTCAAATACTGTAGGAATGACAAGTACAGTGTTAGATGTGGTTGATTCTTTTTGCTACCGTGACATGCCAGTATTCGATACGAGGGAGAAGTCTGAAAGTTTGGATGGTGTATATATTGTAAAGCAGATAGATGTTAGTACTAGTAACAAAAATGGAGGTCAGTTAGTCATTATGAAGCAGGAAGATTCAGTGGTGTTTGGATTACGTATGGGGTATGGCAGGGGTGTAGGTGCAATGTTTATAAACATACTGGGCGAGAGACTATTTTCCCTATTTTTGAGTCCGTGTATTGATGAGTATTTTTTGGGGTGTGAGGTCTTTCGGTCTGTGGGGGATTTAGTTGCTGGTGCATCCCACTCGGCTAATAATATTTTCCTAGAGATTAGTGAAGGGCACTTTCAGAGCAGTGAAGGACAAGCCCTGAGCAGCGATGTTTCCACTCCTTCACCTAAGAGGGGGAGACGAAGGAGAGAGATTCCCAGTTCTGGTTTGATTCGTCGCAGTGCTAGGATCAGATATGGTTCATCTTCATCACGAGGTAAGTCTTCGAGCCCGGGCGCTAGTAGTAGCAGCTCGGATCGGGGCTCAGGTATTTCTACGTCTTTGGGTAGTGATTATACTCCTTTTGCATTGGGTAGTCTTTCGACTAGGCAGTTATTTCAGTTAGCAAATGATACTGCTTTTATTTTTTCGGATATTGAGATTGATGCTGAGTATATTAGAAATAGAGAACTAGAGCGAGTTTCTTCTATAAATAGATGAGGATTGTTAGTTGGAATGTTAGGGGTTTAAATGTGCCTAAAAAATGTTCTAAAATTAGGGCTTTTTTTAGAGATAATCACATTGATATTGTTTTACTTCAAGAGACAAAAATTGAATGTCCGGATTATAGGTTCTATATTAGGTTAGGTGGGTCTCTTTTCCGTAACTGGTCTTATCTCCCAGCAGTAGGTACTGCCGGAGGAATTATGATTGGTTGGAAAGACAATCAATATAGATTGGTGCTTGAGTTCCCAAAGATACATTCTCTACATATTATTTTACAATCCCTGTCTGATAATACTTTTTTGGGCATCACAAATGTGTATGGTCCCCACACTAAAGAGGATAGAAGAGTTTTATGGGAAGAATGTTCTAGTTTTAGGAATATTGCTCCTAATTCGTGGGTAGTGGGAGGGGATTTTAATGTTACCAGATTTCTAGGGGAGAGATCACCTCGAGAAGGTGATTTCTCAGATATGGAAGACTTTAATGACTTTATAATAGACAGTAATTTAATAGAGATTCCTCTTGATAATAGACTGTTCACTTGGTCGAATGCTCGTGATAGTCCTTCCTTTGCATTATTGGATAGGTTTTTTATTAGTTCTGAATTAGAAGATAGATATTCGATTTGTAAAGTCAAGGGACTGCCGTTTTTACTCTCTGATCATTGCCCTATTATTCTTACGTGTAATTCAAACATTTCAATTAGTAGTAGTTTTAAATTCGAAAAGATGTGGTTGCTGGATCATAGTTTCAATAATCTTGTCTCCATGAAATGGAAGGCCTTATTTTATTTTAATAATATTTATAGAGGTAATTCTGCTAAGATTTTTGTGGCGAAGTTAGGTAAGTTGAGATTTTTTCTAAAGCGTTGGAATAAATATATTTTTGGTAATGTAAGATTTAGAAAAGATAAGATCTTGTGTGAACTGTTAGAGCTAGAAAAAATTAGTGAAACTAGGATCCTTAATAACATTGAGAAAGATAGGTACTGTAATTCTAAACAAGATCTTAAAATGTTATTAGAAAAAGAGGAGGTCATGTGGAGGCAAAGGTCTCGTGTACAATGGATTAAGGAAGGTGATAATAACACTAAGTTTTTTCATAGTGTGGCTAACAAAAGGAGACGTGAAAATACGATTCAATCGATTATTGTAAATGATGTAGAACTGTCCACTCAAAAGGATCTTAATGAAGCTTTCACTAGATATTATAATAATATTTTCGGTTCTAAGTTTAAGAGAAGAACCAATGTCAGATGGAACGACTTATATCCTTCTGACACTAGAGTCAGTCTTGTAGATTTGGATAAACCTTTTTCAGAGCAGGAGATTTGGAAGGCAATCAGTGATATGCCTAGCGACAAAGCTCCTGGTCCTGATGGGTTCTCGGTTAATTTTTACAAACAATTTTGGGATGTGTTAAAATTTGACATTATTGAATTATTTAATGAATTTTATAATGGTGATTTGCGTTTAGGCAGTTTTAACTTTGCCAATGTCATACTTATTCATAAGAGAGAGGGGGCAAACTCACTTAAGGATTTTAGACCAATTTCTCTTATTAATGTTTCAGTTAAGATCATTTCAAAAGTCTTAGCGAATAGGTTGAGTAGCAAGATGAATGACCTTATTGATGGATCCCAAACAGCTTTTCTTAAAGGTAGGAATATAGTTGATGGAGTGGCAGCGGTACAGGAATACATTAATGTATGTTGTAAGTACAATATAACATGTGCCATCTTGAAGCTGGATTTTGAGAAGGCATTTGACTCAATTGATTGGGACTTTATATGTGAATTATGTCTTGTTAGGGGTTTTAGCATTAGATGGACCAACTGGATCATGTTGTTACTTAGATCCGGTTGTTCCAACATTGTAGTTAATGGGGTTATGGGTAAGAAGATTCAATCTAAGAGAGGACTTAGGCAAGGCGACCCCTTATCGCCCTTCCTTTTTAACTTAGCTGTAGATGTCTTCTCAAAAATTATTAAGCGAGCAGGGAATTTAGGTTTTTTAGGTAGTGTTGGGAATGAGGAATTTCAAAATGAATTATCGATTCTTCAATTTGCGGATGATACTTTATTATTCTCATCTCATCTGCCTGAGCATATTATTGCTCTTAAATTTATCCTTTACTGTTTTGAGATGTTATCTGGTCTAAGAATAAATTTTGATAAGAGTGCAGTGATGGTTATTAATGATTTTAACAATATTGAGACTTTAGTGGCTAGTACTTTGAATTGTTCGATAATGAAGTTTCCTTTTGATTATTTAGGTTTTAAGATAAGACCATCAAAGCTTAAAAAGGAAGATTGGATAGTCATCATTGATAAGATTAATAACAAACTATCTAGTTGGAATAATAGATTTCTGTCCAGAGCAGGTAGGTTAGTACTTGTCAATTCGGTTCTATCAGCTATTCCTTCCTATTGGATGGCTGTCCATCGGTTCCCTAAATGGGTTATTGAGAAGATCGATAGGATTAGGCGAAACTTCCTTTGGAATGGGGATTCTAGTTGTAGTGGTATTAAATGTCTAGTTAATTGGGACATGTGTTGTAAACCTAAATTGGAGGGGGGATTGGGGATCATAAATCTAAATAATTTTAACTCTGCTTTACTCGCCAAATGGTTATGGAAATATAGATGTCCAGAAGTGAAGACTACTTGGAAGTCTATCGTTTTCAAATCCTATTATTCTAGAGGTGAGTTTCTTATAGGAAACAGTGGTGGATGGGATAATAGATTATCCCACTTTTGGAAGTCTGTTTTGGGCTGTTTTGACTTTTTTAATGTTGGTTGCAAAACGTTAGTACATTCAGGAAACCTTACATATTTCTGGCATGATGCTTGGTTATCTATAGTGCCGTTAAAAATTGAATTTAGTGAACTTTTTAATATTAGTAGATTTAAGAATGCTTTAATTAAGGATATTTACAAAACAGAATTAGATCCTCCGTGGGAGTTTACCTTTGATAATATTTTAGAGGAAAATTTATTAAGACAATTGGCTTTACTTAAAGCAAAGTTAACATTGTATCACTTGGACGAAAATGGTGATTCTATTAGCTGGTGTATGGATAAGGGTTTGGTTTACACTGTTCATTCTATGTACAGTTTTATTAATTTTTCTGGTATTTCATTACATCCCTTTAAATATCTATGGAAATCGAATTCTACTCCTAAAGCAAAGTTCCTAATGTGGTTGATCGTACATAAGAAGCTTAATACTATTGAGATACTAAAGAGAAAAAATGTTATTTTTGATGTAAAATGTTGTTTTTGTAATATTAGAGAGGAGGATGTGGATCATTTATTTTATTCTTGTTATTTTACCTTTTCGGTTTTTAATATGATTATTAGGTTGTTTACTTTTGATGGTTTTAATACCTTTAGTAGTTGTATTGATTATTGGAATTGTTATAGATTGCGATTCAATTCCAGACAGAAATATATATTGGATTCCTTAGTAATGTTCATAAGTTGGTTCATTTGGGTGGAGAGAAACCAGAGAATTTTTCATTCTACCTCTATACCAAAAGATAAATTAATCATTAATATAGTAAATTTCTGTTTGTTTTGGATGTCTAATTCACACAATAAATTATTTAGCGAATTACAATTTGGGCATTTTCTATTTAAGGTTAGGTCAAATCTGTGTTTATTCACTCATATTAATAACTATTTTAGATGTAATAGTCTTCGTCTGGGTTGTTGATTATTTTTACTTGGGTTGGCATACTCTTATAGTTTGTATGATTATTATGTTTTTATCTCTATACATGTATATATGTATATAAGTCTATATATATAGGTATATGCATATGTGTATATATATATATTGGCATATATTCATATATATGTGTAAGTTACTGATAATTTTGTTTCAGTTTTTCAGATTACAGGTTGTAGAAGTAATGGTGAAGATATTGGAGTTGCTGTTTGGTTGGATCATTTTGGTTTGGATTGGATATTTGTATTAGGAGTGGAGTTGTTCGTTTTTTGGTGATCTGTTACACCACTTGTTATTTGCATATAGTTTATTAAATGTATGGGTATAGATATATTCTTCTTATCGGGTGGTGGCCTTGCCAGAATTCGATAATGAAGTATGATGGGTGGTGGCCTTGCCGGAGCTCATCTATCTATTACCCCATACATTGCTATGTGAGGCTCCTGATTTGGGTCTGTACTTGAATCTTTGTATTACTTTATACTTTTTATTATATATATGTGTGCTCTCTTCCTTTTGGAAGATCACACATTTTTTTCCTCAAAAAAAAGAAACTTAAACATAATTTTTACCTTAGTCCAGTCAATGCAACAAAGTCTTCCATTTGTTTTATCTGACTTTCCTCCAACTTCCGCACATTTTCATATCTTCTAATTTTCAAATTAGTGCCTATCCGAGTTTCTTTGGACTTATCGTTATTTTCAAATTCATCAACATCCACTACTGCAGACTGTCTCATAATTTTTTTCCCTGCAAATACAATTTAATATTTTACGTAATCCAATATTACCGACATTCAAACAAACTCAACCGAACATTATCTAATTCTAAATACTAATATACCTTTCACTTTTGCCACCTTTTCTTTTTCTTGTGCTTTTTCCTCTTCTACATCAATCTCCATATCTTGTACTTCATCATAATTTTCTTCATCTCCATTACTTTCGTCATTTACAACATCATCATCACCACTATTACGTAGAATCTTTTCATTGTCTACGCCCTTCTCTTTTTCTTTCATCATTTCGTTGTTTGTTACATTCCCTTCTACTATGTTATTACCTTCATCATCGACATCACCGCTTCTCTGCGCCTCCATACCTATTCACGTTTAATCTGATTCACTAATTATTTGTAAAATATGCACACATCTATGCGTCAACTAATATTATATGCAGACACAGTACGCATTTTTTACTATGTACCTTACAAAACTGTCTACAAAAATTACTACTATAGACACATTAAAATGCATTTAATACTCAAAAATAACTTCAAATACGCAGTATTTTTGGTATATACAGAGAAAATTTTCCACCATTTATTAATATTTTCACACAACTACATAACTATTACCTAATATATGCCCATAATAACGCAAAAAAAAAAATATTTTTGCATTAATACAAAATATATACTGCAAACGTTGTAATCGTAATAAGAAAATTTTCATACCTTTACTGCTCTCATCATTTTTTACCTCCATCAGGTTTTCCTTTTCTGCTTTATTCTCTTCTTTATGTCTGTTTTCTACTACATGATCTTTATTTTTGTGCATTTCTTCATTCATATCATCCCTTTCATTCTCATCAGCGCTATCAACTTCATCAACTTCTGCACTCTTATCATTTTGATCATCATCTTTTCCATCCTCAACCGATTCGTCTTCCTCCTCTTCGGTTTCATTATCTGCACTTTCCCTCTCAACATTCATTTCCTCTTGGTTTTGATTTTCATCATCACTGTTTTCAACACTTTCACTATCCCCAGTCATATCATCTCCATCAACAATTGTAGTATTATTTTTCTCGACGCTTTCTTCTGAGGATATTTCTGTCTCCAGCTC
The DNA here is from genome assembly GCA_030737875.1 of Allium sativum. NCBI lineage: Eukaryota > Viridiplantae > Streptophyta > Magnoliopsida > Asparagales > Amaryllidaceae > Allium > Allium sativum. The sequence goes on along the minus strand of CM060926.1, from coordinate 200,995,248 downwards.
ATGAATTCTTTGTTTTAGACTAAAAATTTCTGCTTTCAGGTTTTCTTCTGATGATATTTCTGTCTCGAGCTCCTGAATCCTTAGTTTCTGACTTAAATTTTCTGCTTTCAGCTTTCTATTTTCCACTTTTAAATTTTCAATTATTTCCTTGTAATATTTTTCACTTTTGCTAAACATTTTTGCATACTCTTCGTTTTTCTCAACAGATTGCTTTACTTTTTCCATCTCCTTTTGATGCACCACCTAATAAATGAAACACAATACATTCTCATTTACTACCAAAATATTAATAGTTAAGTTTAAACAATCAATATATGTATTATGCAAACATACCTGTACAATTTAAGTTTTCATAATATATTCATATATGTGCGCAATTTTTATATATACTTGCACAGTTTTACGTAAAAAAAATTAACTTTTAAGGTCAACATACATGTTAACTATTACACTGCTAATTATTCCTTGAACTGCGGTTTACTCATTCCAATATAATACTCAGTTGATCAAAATCAGTCATCAAATTTTGGAATAATTAATTTATCAACAAAAATAAATATAATTTTAATGCATTCTTACTGTGCTATATGTGATATCTAAAACCATATGCGGCTTCAGCAAACTAATATCCCATTTTCCAGCCAACGGGTAACTATCTTTGTACACTTTCTTAGTTGTCCTCAAAATAAAGGTTTTGTCACAGAACCACCACTGCAAAATCAATTAAACAGTTACTACATTATATACCAATATAATAAAGTAAAAAATAACAAATAAAATTATAAATATTACCAACAATAAAGTAACACATGCATTAATTTAGCGTGGTGTATTCCAATATTTTTGAACTTTGCGGAATAAATGGTTATGAATCGTTTTTGGCCAAGATATCGCTGCTAACTTGTCGGTACACACACAGTACGGTACAAGAATCCAAGGTATGCTGCAATTCGGGCTGGATACCAAAAACGTAGCTGCTAAGTACAAAAGAATAAGTTTTACTGTGTCAATCTGTGCTTCTTGTGATTTTTCCTTGATTGTAGAAAACAGCTGTCTCTTTATATTCTTCTTGTTTACAAATTTTTCTTCTCTGAAATGTCTATCAACAAATGATTTATATTCTTCATTATTTTTGTCTTCTTTTTTTATGTGATCTTTTGTTGTGATCATCTCTCCATCTATTGGTGCAGCAAGCAAGTGTTCAATATCTTCTACTGAAAAATTGAGAACCAAATTTCCAAACTCAAAGTAATTCAGATTTTTCTGGTAGCTTCTAATAATGATATCCAACGTTGTTGAATTTTTATTCGTTTCTAACATCGAAATAATCCCATCAAAAATCATTTTAATAAATTTTCCAAGTAGCATCATATCTAGCAACATTTTATGCTTAACAATAAACAAATCTTCGCGCTTTAACTCTTCAAATAATTCAATAAATGATTTCAAATTGTTTCTGTATACTTCATCCTTCTTTTGAAGTTTTGGTTCATCTTCTATTTTCTTCTTTTTCTGTATATGCAAATACTCTGTAGGTTTACCGGTTGTCACTAGAGCTTTCTCCATATTTTCGCCCACCTGAATATCTTCTTCCACATTTGGCCTCTGCAGCAAAAACCATACATAATTTTACAAAATCAATAATTACAAATAACTGATTAACAAACTATTATAGGATATAAAAACATTTGTAAGAAACAAAAATGTTACTAAATACATGTACTCATTCAACTAACATGCTCAAATTGTACATTATTATGCAAAATATCTTTTTATTTGCACGCAAACATGTAAATAATTGGTTATTTTTGCATAATTACATTCAAAAATTTCACATTAAACATAAATATTCAATTAACATTCTTGTAACCAATGCAATACATAATAAAACTTTTCCAATCAAATTAAGTAAATTAGTAGTAAAATAAATTATGCATTATACAAAAAAATTCATTTCAAATAACTTCCAAAATCATGTCATAAACAAGAAAACAGCAAAAAAACATAAAAAACTGAAGTTAAATGCATAATATTATGCACTTTTTTGAGTTCATTGCATGCATATGTGCAATTATTACAGTTCTTACAGCGCCTAGATTTAACCGCATATTTTCACTTCATTTTTATTTGCATCCGATTGTGCGAATATCTCAGAAAACATGCACACATGTGTGCAACATTTTTATAGGCTAACACGTTAGCTTAAAGTAGGTACCTAATTTATCAAAAAAAAAAAAAAATTAAAACCCGCCCCCTATTTTCTGAGTTCCGCCTAGTTTTGTAAAAAAAAAAATGTGCGGTACTTCTTTAAAAAAAAAAAATCTATATTCTGGAAATAATTTCAGGATTCCACGTAAATTAAAAAAAAATTGCATACATTTATGCACTAATTACTGATAATTGCATATATGTATGCAACTTTTCAAAATACTGTGTTCGTTTTGGAAATCTGAAAATAAACCTACACAAATGTGTGCATGTATTTTTATATATTTGCACACATGTAAGCATGTATTTGCATGAATAAAAATTAACAAAGATGAATGTAGTAAAAAAATTACATACCTGATCAAATTTTTTTCACATGCAATTATTCTTATTTTTTACACAGATTGCTGCATATAAATTTGTGCAGATGCAATTTAGTTGCATTTAACATTTCAAAACATATGTATCTAATGTTGCATAATCATCATTAAAAAATTAATAACACGATTCCATTATTACTTCACAGGCTCGACATCTAATTGATATGTGCACAATTCTTTTCAACTATTATTTTAATTTGCACAAAATTGTGCAACTATTATTTACACATACAAAGAAATCATACAAACATGCAAACATTGAATCCATCATACTTTCTTTTTTAGTACTCCTACTTATATCAAACAATCAAGTAATATTTAATTTTAAAATCTCAGAATCTAGCAAAATTAATCAAAAAAAAAACCTTAACTCAACAATATAATACCAATTGTACCTTCGTCCTCGCCATTCAACTTAATTTGATGCCGACGATACACGTTTTTTCGTCCAATAAGAGTAATATCCTACTTCGAACGGCGAATATTGGCTCCTGATTACAAATATCGACTGCCTAATTAAATTTTTTGAAGATTTCTCAAATTAGGGTTTTGAGATGATTTTACGCACCGATATTACGGAACAAAAGGAAATGAAATATTTAATAACTAGTGCGACACTTTAAACGTACTAAAGGGTATTTGCGTAATATTTTCCGTTACTTTTCAAAAATAGGGACTTGTTTTATATTTTTTTTATAGTCGGGTTTTTTTCCTATTTTCAAACTTTATAGGGACCTGTAAAAAACGCACCCTTTTAATATATATAAAGGCCCTTAAAAATGGAAATTTTGCAAACAACCTCGGATTTCGACAAAACTACATTTGTTGGATCCGGGATGTCAAATTATTGCTAGGTTTCAAAATTCATAATTTTTTAAATCAATATGTGAGCGTGGCGCAGTTAAACGTGTTTGACTAGTTTCAGTTGAATTTAATCGACTGGAAAATGGCCATTTTTCAAACGGTCTCAGAATTTGACGAAACTAGTTTTGTTAGGACCATATCATCAATACGAAGCTAGAAATAATTTTTTTGGAATTTTTTGAGTCAGTGTGAGGCCCTGGTAAATTGAAATGTGCGTTCAAAATCAATATATAGATTTATATTTTAATTTAAACGGAAACTGGTCGAAACAGTCGAATTGGCTTACGATACATAACCCATTGTGTTCGGAATGGGGGTAACACGCTAGGGATGACAGTCGGTGGGTTCGATTCTGAGTTCGAAATAAAAAGTTACATTTTGGGATTAAAAATAATAAAATATAAATTAATTATATAAAACCCCTTGCACCTTTCCTTCTCCCTCAGTCAACGCCCTTTGAAAAAAAAAGAAACCAAATCGTAGAAACCCGTCGAGCCATCGTTCTCCGTCACCGCCGCCGCCAGGGGGTCCTCCATCACGTCGCTCGCTTAGGGCGCTCCACCGCAGACCCCCCTTCGTGCTCTCTTCTCTCCTCCATGATAAAGACCATCGACCAGCCCCTTTTCTCCACCAAAACCGAGCCTCCGACCACCACCACTCCAGACCTCCGCCACACGTTCCCCACTTCCTTGCGCCAGCGACGCTCCAGCCCCCCATTTAGACGATTCACAGTAAGTTTTTCTTAGTTTTATTTAATTAATTTACTAAGTTTCTACATAATTAGGGTAAAACAAAATCATTTTTTTTATAGAAATGTAAAGATTAGTTTTATTTATAGAGAATATAAATTAAAGATTTAAATTTTATTAGTTAAAAGATTTTGATTTAAAGAAAAATTAGATTTTTCATGTTGACAAAAATGAAATTATTATGATCATGAAAAGTAGATTTTCATTAGGAAAGAGTTTAGATTTTTTTAGTGAAAAGATCATATGTTTTTTAATGTAAGAAAGCATATATTTTTATCTACATAAAAGACGTGATTTTTAAGGAAGTAAAGACGTGATTTTTGTGTAGGAAAGGTTATGATTTTTGTATAAGTATAGGTATGATTTTTACAACATAAAGTTGGGATTTTTTTAGCATGAACAAGGTTAGATTTTGTTCATTATAAAGATTATATTTTTATATATATGAAGCAAAGGAAAAGATTCAATTTTTATATTCAAAGTGAACGAATAAAAATATGATTTTTATTTGTTTAGAATGAAAAGATCGTATTTTTAAGAATGAAAAGATCGTATTTTTAACATTGAAAGGATCGTATTTCTAACATTTAAAAATCGTATTTTTAACAATATATAGAGCGATATAAAAATATAATTTTAATCAATGGAGTGATAATATAAAAATGTGATTTTTATATATGTAGCGAACACGGACGACGAAAGTGACAAAAGGCGAGCACGACGAAGATTTCCTACATACAAAGAGTCACGGCATTTGGTTTAGCTCTCGGTGAGAACTTCTCACTCAAATTTATTTCTAGTTAAAATAATATACTAGGATGCTGTTGGTGCTTAGTAGCACCCGACACCGTCGTCCACAGACCATGGACTTGTTTGTTTGGTTATTTGGTTGATGGAATTATTTGTTTGGGTTTAGTCATTTGGTTGAATTAAATTGATAGAATGTGGTTTGTGTATGGCATAGGCCATTATTAGATCGGGGATAAGGCTAGGCCTTGTCCCGTTTCTAGTATCGTGTCGTTATGCCGCCGAAATTTTCTAAAAATAAGTTAGAAAAAATAAACATATCATTTTATTGAATAAATGAACTGAATAGAAATTCATGGGTTGAAATTAATAATTTATCGTTAAAAATATTATTTTTAACGTGTATGTGAATAAAAAAAATATTCATTTACAAATCAGACGATTTGTTTATGTACACTGATTTGACTGATATTGATTGGGATGATAAATTTTACACGTCACCCAACTGTGAAAATAATATTCAGTGTTTGTGGATTGAAACCCCACACGGGTGTTGGGATGATATTGACGTACACTAATCCCAACTGTTTCGTGGTATGTCGATCGATTGGTTGACGGGCTGTATAAGCATTATTAATTTATTTTAATGCTTATACATACAGTGGTAGAAAGCACTTTGGATGATGGTTGATTGTTTATCGTTGTGATTATATGCATGTGTTGTATGGAATCCATATAAATAACGTTATATGGTAATTGATCGGGTCTCATTCCAATTTAGAATTAATAAAAAGCCTTCATCTGTTGAATTAAAATAAATATTCATGTGTTGAATAAGAAAATATTCATGTGTTGAATAAAATAAATATTCATGTGTTGAATAAGAAAACATTCATGTATTGAATAAAATAAATATTCATGTGTTGAATAGAATAAACATTCATGTGTTGAGTAAAAGCCGTGTTGAATAGATATGCGCCATTTTGACGTGAACGATAGTTATATCGATTTTATTCGTTATTTATAATGAATGGCGAAAAAGAAGCGATTTCAAAATATAACGTTTTGAAAATATTATAATTTATATGTTAATGATATGGAATATTCAATTTTGATTTGAAATTGAATATGAAGTTGAAACCGTTTTGAAAACGGATTTAAAACGATTTATAAAATACGTTTTGAACAAAATATATATTATATAATATATATATATATATATATATTAATGGTTTGAATAGAACGCGTCGCGGCCGTTCGCGAATTTCGACCATTGACTTCGAATTGATGCTACGGGAGATCCGACCATCGGATTCTCCTAAAACCGGAAACGTTGGGTTCGTATCGAAAAGAGCTTTCCATTGAATGTAAGAAATTTGGAATCTAACGGTTGGATTTGGAATTATGTCTAAATCAAATTTAGAAAAGGTCGATGTATGTGCAGTTCGACGACCGTTATTGGAAATCGACTGTACGGGCCTTGATAAAATTATTAAAAATATTAATAATTTGTGTAAAATCATAATAAATGATTTGGGAAGAATTGGGTTGAAAAATTCAATATTTGAAATGATAAAAATAGATTTTTATTAAATTGAACTAGTTATTAACTAGAATTAAAATCCAGTTATTTTTAAAGAAATAAATGGTATTGAGAATGGGTGTTAAAATATCAGAATTTCCAATATACGTATTGGAATGGATTTGAATCGAAATTATCATCGGAATATTTCGATGTTGGATTTCGTGATTATACAGATATGGTTGTGAAAATTTGAAAGATATATTTATATCGTTATTTCCAATACGATGTCTGTTGGTTCCAGAATTTGATATTGAATATAAGCCGATATATTTTCTATTCAGAGCCTTGTATTTAATATAAAATGAGATTTTGGGTTCGTCGTGAATGGTTTCTTAAATAACACTGTTCTTGAACCCAGTTTAGAAAAGAATAAATCTTTTAATTAAGATTTAGGGAAATTGTGCAGTTAATTAATATTTAATTGGAATTGAATTGAAAATTTGATTTTTGGGTTTATCGTGAATGGTGTTTTAAATAACACTTGTTCTTTAACCCGATTAACAGTGGGATGTGATTTTGTATTTATCGTGAACCCTGTTTTAAATGACATCGGTTCTTTAACCCAGTTAAAGATTAAAACTAAGTGGAGTTTTAATAAAACTTTAATTAGATTGAAATGATCGAGAATGGAGTATCACCAGTTTTGCTCCAAGCGATAGTTAAATCTTTAACTAGATTTGAACGTGAAAGGTAATTAATTTTACCGATAACACCGTGGTGTTAGATATGAAGTATTACCTGTTTTGCTCCATGGGATAAATAGGTTGGGATTGGGAAATAAAATAAATAATTACTTCGATGTGGTTCGCTAATCCCGACTAGTTTGGAAAACCGTAATATGGTTCGAAATGATATACAAAGGAAGATTAAAGAATAATTTTGAAGAATTTATCTTTGATAAAATTAATGGGTGAATTGGAACGAGGTGTATGTTGTGTTTGTGTAACACTTGTTTATTATATACGCGGGTTATTCGGAAAGGCCAGGTTTATACCCATTCTGAATAACTGATTCGACGATAAATCGAAGATGAAGACGGTGGTTGAAGACCGGAGGTCTTCACATCGGTTGGGTGATTACTGATGATCTTGATTGGATTGTACACCCAAGAAGAGAGAATCAGTTGGTGATCGTCCAGACGTACTTGGAGATCGACGGATATGCGAGGAAAGTGCCTCCGGTTTCGTTCAGACCCAAAACGAACTTGTAAATGGACTGTGTGTCTGACATTGGATTTTATTCTGTGTGATTGATTTCTATTAAATATATATCTGTTTGGCGGTGGAGAATTTATTCTCTTGCTTAACGCCCTTCTCTGAAACGTACGAGCTCAGAGGTTATATATTGATGGATATCAATCGCATGGCATGAATTGCCTGTGTGGCATGCCTAAGTGGCAAATGATCAAGGCTTCTGTTGAAAAGCAAAGTCTTGTGGTTGATGATCAAAGCACAGCCTTTGTGGCATAGCTTTTTGTATAGCGTGGATTCGCGAGCCTCACACCCCGGAATGAACCAAAAGTGGGAGAGGATCCAGGGAGAACATGCGTCTCTTTCTAACTAGGGTGGTGTCAGGGACCTACCAGCGCTGACATTTATATACTTTTCACCTGTGTGGTTGTTGCTGTTGCGAGGCGCCTCGATATGGAGTCATTTGGCTCATTTACGCCCCAAAGGGCGGGGAGACGTACTGTTTAGGGTTATATTTTAATCCGCTAAGTGTGGACCGGCCCTGTGGCTCTTAGGTGCAGTTGCGGCTGTAGACTGAGACATGGGCTAGATTGTCTCGAATCGGTGAGGATCTTGCCCCTAGCCTCGATTCATAGATGGAAATCCAACTTCCAATACGACATTTTGCGGTTTTATTTGTAGAACCTACTATTGGCGACATGATAGATGGTACCCATGCCGCCTATGATTGATACACTTATATTTGTAGTTGTTTTCGACAGTATACACTTATAGTAATAATAAAAGATAAAATTTCGTGTATCAAGCATGCTTTGGCTATTATAAGGTAAAACCCTATCCTCCGGCTTGCGTTGCATTGTGTGATGGGATCTGGGTCTTATAATAGCTTCATTTTTCTTTATTTAGCATTGCGCTGTTTGTTATATGCACTGGTATTCCTGGGAGGAAACCCGTTCCGTGTTATACGGCGTGGTCCCTTGATTTACCTAACTTTAAAATAAAGATTAATAACTATTTCAGTTCTCACACCAGTCACATGACTGACCTGGAGTTTATTGTCTTAACCTAAACTCTGGGTGCCCCTATTTTCCGCACGGGCAGCTAGTAGTTTTGGCTTTGCAGATTTATATTCACATGACTCTGGTTTACAGCTGGAATGGTATTCGGGAAGCTTTGTATCCGTGTATCTCTTTCAGTTGTACTTTGTATTATTTTTCCGCAGCAGTAATGTATTTGAATCTCTGATATTTGTCAAATGTATATTATTTGTGTATACTCTGTATATTCTTGTACTTTGATGTAAATTGTTGTAATAAGCAATGAAATGTTCTTCTATTTGTGTTCTGATTCATCTTGTCCTCAATTCAATCCGGGCTTTCCTTACCGGAGAAGTTCGGGTTCTTATATTTGGTATCAGAGCTTTGGTTTACAATGCTCGAGAACAAGATATTAGAACCGAACGAAAGGATTCATCAGAGATTGGATTAGTAATATCCATTGAGAATGACTCGTTGCAGATGGGATCAGTAGTATCCTAGAACGAGTTTGAAGAGTATTATTTATTAAAAACAAATTTTGTTTTGAAAATTTAATCTAAGTATACGTATATAAGTATATTTATTTTATATTGATATGGACAATCCAGTATATAAAGATTTTGCATATACGTCTGATCCACGTGTATACAAAGCCTCAATATATTGGATAGATATAGAATCACACCCTAGACGCTCAGAGATGACTCTGATGATACTGGTGATTGACATGTCAACATCAGTAGTTTATGTTCGAGTTTTGAAAGTGGGATTTTTATATATTTCCATTAGACTTGTGTGAGAACCAAAACAAGATAGGGCTTATTGTGTGACTTGGCATCAAAAATTGGATTTTTGACTATATAAAAATTATGAATTTGAAACGTTAATCAACTAATTGATTGATGGTTGTGTTGTTTGATTATTGGTTTGATTAATTAAAATTTTGAACCATTTGGTCGAATTGAACAAATATTGAACTAGATTGAAATTTCTTGAAATTTGCATATATGTCCATCTATATACATTGAACAGGTCATAGCATGAGGCTAGAGATGAGGAATAAAATTGTTTGCCCTATAAATAGGTACACGTTTATTGTATTTCTTGGGGTTTTTGATGATTTTATGAGCCGATTGGCTGTTTCTTTTTCTTTTTTAGATCTGAGGGCCATGGGAGGCTATTTGAAATATCCCGATGCTCCCAGTGCAGGGAAGGTTATGGCGAAATTTTTCGAAAATTTAGGGTGTTAGCCAAATTTTTGAAAAAGTTGAAAAGTTTTTAGAAACTAAAAAGTTGAAAAACTCAAGCCATAATTAAAATAATGGAAGTTGAGTTGATTACAAAACAACTTTCACCTTCGTTCCTTTTCAAGGACGAAAAGATTTTAAGTGGGGGAGATTGTAACAACCCGGAAATTCTGAGCCAATTTAAAATTTTTATTTTGGCGATTTTGATGAATTTTGGTTATTTATAATGGATTATTTTAAATAACAACGACGGAAAATTTATTTTTGACGAAGTTAAAACAAATAAATTTATTTAATTTATATAACGAGCCTGAAATGGCGCGGTAGTTCGAAAATTCAATTTCGAATTTCAAATGAATGTACAGGATTCAAAATAAATCGGATTTCAGCGAAACAAGAAATATTTGAATCTGTTTAATCATATCTTTCTAATGAAGTTAAGAAACTGAGATTTCACTTTAGAAGTTGAAAGATATGTCTAGTTTAAAATTCAGAAAAGTCGCTGTGGAATATATATATATATTTTAATATATACAACGACCCTTAAAAATGGAAAATTTTCAAACGATCTCGGATTTCGATGAAACCACTTTTGTTGGATCCGGGATATCAATTTATTGCTAGGTTTCAAAATTCGTAATTTTCTGAATCAATATGTGAGCGTGGCGCAGTTAAACGCGTTTGACCAGCTTCAGTTGAATTTAAACGACTGGAAAATGGTCATTTTTCAAACGGTCTCAGAGTTAGACGAAACTAGTTTCGTTAGGACCGTATCGTCAATACGAAGCTAGAAATAATTTTTCTGGAATTTTTTGAGTCAGTATGAGGCGCTGGTAAATTGAAATGTGCATTCACAATCAATATATAGATTTATATTTTAATTTAAACGGAAACTTAAAAAAACAGTCGAATTGGCTTACGATACATATCCCGTTGTGCTCGGAATGGGGGTAATACGCTAGGGATGACCGTCAGTGGGATCGATTCTGAGTTCGAAATAAAAAGTTACCTTTTGGGATTAAAAATAATAAAATATAAATTAATTATATAAAACCCCTTGCTCTTTTCCGTCTCCCTCCGTCAACGCCCTTTGAAAAAAAAAGAAAAAGAAAAAGAAACCAAATCGCAAAAATCCGTCGAGCCATCGTTCTCCGTCACCGTCGCCGCCAGGGGGTCCTCCACCACCGTCGCTTGCCTGGGGCGCTCCACCGTAGACCCCCCCCCCTTCGTGCTCTCTTCTCTCCTCCACGATAAACACCATCGCCCAGCCCCTTTTCTCCACCAAAACTAAGCCTCCGACCACCACCACTCCAGACCTTCGCCACTCGTTCGCCTCCTCCTAGCGCCAGCGACGCTCCAGCCCACCTTTTAGAAGATTCACAGTAAGTTTTTCTTAGTTTTATTTAATTAATTTATTATGTTTCTACATATTTAGGGTAAAACAAAATCAGTTTTTTTTATAGAAATGTAAAGATTAGTTTTATTTATAGAGAATATAAATTAAGGATTTAATTTTTATTAGTTAAAAGATTTTGATTTAAAGAAAAAATAGATTTTTCATGTTGACAAAAATGAGATTATTATGATCATGAAAAGTAGATTTTCATTAGGAAAGAGTTTATATATTTTTTTAGTGAAAAGATCATAAATTTTTTGAAGTATGAAAGCATGTATTTTTTTCTACATAAAAAACGTGATTTTTAAGGAAGTAAAGACGTGATTTTTGTGTAGGAAAGGTTATGATTTTTGTATAAGTATAGGTATGATTTTTACAACATAAAGTTGGGATTTTTTTTTAGCATGAACAAGATTAGATTTTGTTCAATATAAAGATTAGATTTATATATATATGAAGCAAAGGTAAAGACTCTATTTTTATAGTCAAAGTGAACGAATAAAAATATGATTTTTATTTGATTAGAATGAAAAGATCGTATTTTTAAGAACGAAAAGATCATATTTTTAACATTGAAAGGATCGTATTTTTAACATTGAAAAGATCGTATTTTTAACAATGTATAGAGCGATATAAAAATATAATTTTTATCCATGGAGTGATAATATAAAAATGTGATTTTTATATATGCAGCGAACACGGGCGACGAAAGTGACAAAAGGCAAGCACGACGAAGATTTCCTACATACGAAGAGTCGCGGTGTTTGGTTTAGCTCTCGATGAGAACTTCTCACTCAAATTTATTTCTAGTTAAAATAATATACTAGGATGCTGACGGTGCTTACTACCACCCGACACCATCGTCCACAGACCATGGACTTGTTTGTTTGGCTATTTGGTTGATGGAATTATATGTTTGGATTTAGTCGTTTCGTTGAATTGAATTGATAGAATGTGGTTTGTGTATAGCGTAGGCGATTATTAGATCGGGGATAAGGCTAGGCCTTGTCCCGTTTGAAGTATCGTGCCGTTATGCCGCCGAAATTTTCTAAAAATAAGTTAGAAAAAATAAAAATATCATTTTATTGAATAAATGAACTGAATAGAAATTCATGCGTTGAAATGAATAATTTATCGTCGAAAATATAGTTTTTAACGTGTATGTGAATAAAATAAAATATTCATTTACAAATCAGACGATTTGTTTATGTACACTGATTTGACTGATATTGATTAGGATGATAAATTTTACACGTCGCCCAACTGCACAAATAATATTCAGTGTTTGTGGATTGAAACCCCACATGGGTGTTGGGATGATATTGATGACTAATCCCAACTGTTTAGTGGTATGTCGATCGATTGGTTGACAGGCTGTATAAGCACTATTAATTTATTTTAATGCTTGTACAGTGGTAGAAAGCACTTTGGATGATGGTTGATTGTTTATCGTTGTGATTATATACATGTGTTGTATGGAATCCATATAAATAACATTATATGGTAATTGATCGGGTCTCATTCCAATTTAGAATTAATAAAAAACCTTCATGTGTTGAATAAGAAAATATTCATGTGTTGAATAAAATAAATGTTCATGTGTTGAATAAGAAAGTATTCATGTGTTGAATAAAATAAATATTCATGGTTGAATAGAATAAACATTCATGTGTTGAGTAAAAGCCGTGTTGAATACATATGAGCCATTTTGACGTGAATGATAGTTATATCGATTTTATTCGTTATTTATAATGAATGGCGAAAAAGAAGCGATTTCAAAATATAACGTTTTGAAAATATTATCATTCATATTTTAATGATATGGAATATTCAATTTTGATTTGAAATTGAATATGAAGTTGAAACCGTTTTGAAAACGGATTTAAAACGATTTATAAAATACGTTTTGAATGAAATATATATTATATATAATATATATATATATATATATATTAGTGGTTTGAATAGAACGCGCCGCGCCGCGGCCGTTCGCGAATTTCGACCATTGACTTCGAATTGATGCTACGGGAGATCCTACCGTCGGATTCTCCTAAAACCAGAACTGTTGGGTTCGTATCGAATAGTGATTTCCAATGAATATAATAAATTTGAAATCTAACAGTTGGATTTAGAATTATGTCCAAATCAAATTTAGAAAAGGTCGCTGTAAGTGCAGTTCGACGACCGTTATTGGAAATCGACTGTACGACCTTGATAAAATTATTAAAAATATTAATAATTTGTGTAAAATCATAATAAATGATTTGGGAAGAATTGGGGTGAAAAATTCAATATTTGAAATGATAAAAACAGATTTTTATCAAGTTGAACTAGTTATTAACTAGAATTAAAATCCAGTTATTTTTAAAGAAATAAATGGGATTGAGAAAGGGTGTTAAAATATCAGAATTTCCAATATACGTATTGGAATGGATTTGAATCGAAATTATCGTCGGAATATTTCGATGTTGGATTTCGTGATTATACAGAAATGGTTGTGGAAATTTGAAAGACAATGAATACTGGTGACACGAGAGTGTTGCAATAAGGTGTGCGTGTGATTTGTGTATCTCGTGTAATCCCCCTAATGGACCAGAGTCCAGAGCTTGGCTCGTCTGAATGTTTTCTTTGTTCCCAACAGGGGGAGTAACTTCCTTTGGGTCAGGAAATAGCAGTTCATCTCCAAAGTCTTCCTGCCTATAGATATCGTTTGGTAAAGGGATTTTGTTCAATTCCTCGAATATGTGCTCTTCTGTCAACTCATCGTGAGAAACTGGCTCAACCGGTGGAAAGGCTCTTGAAGGAGACTACTCCTCAGAGACAGGGATTTCTTTAGGCTCATCAGTTTGGGACTTGTCTCCCTTTGGTATATTTAAATCCTCATCATCTTGATCAGTATGTGGCGAAGGACTCTTGGGAATTTCAACTACTTTGGTAGCCCCCGAAGTCCCTTCCTCTCCAGCTGGGGGCACATACTTATAAGGCTTACCACCTGCACCAAGCCCAAATCTAATATCCAACAGATGGTGCCTATGAAGGTTCTCATCAGTAATACATTTCTTGATCCTCAAGAAGTCAGATTTGCATTTAAGAAGGTGGGATTGTCGATTATTGTATATTGAGCCCTCTATTTTTGGGAATCTGTGATCTACACAAAAAGAAAAAGAAACGCGTTAGTGTTTTGATTATGTAATCAAGCCACATATTTAAAGGCTCGGAACCTACTTGACTTAATCCACCTCCTTGCACACCCAGCCTGTAGTTTTATATAGAACCAATTGGCTTTGGGATCCCCTATGTTGATGTAACTATCAGATAGAACTTTCTTGTTGGCTACCGATTCGAAGAAGGAGAAATTTGGACTTGCTGTGGAACGATGTTTGAAAAAGTAATAGAACTTCATGTCTTTAAAAGTAAGCTCGGTTTGCAAGATTTCCGCATACGCGATATAGAGAGTGTACAGAGATGCATAAGCATTAGGGTGAAGCTGCATGGGGCAATACGCAACCAATTCAAGGTTTCTATGACGATAGGTGGGAATGGAGGAACAGCGTCGACGCTACACATCAACCTACTAATAGTCATATATCCGGGTGGGGCAAGGTGAGGTCGATCATGTTTACCTGGAGTTTGAACATCATCCCAAGATATCCCGTGTTTTAGACAAATCCTCAGAAGCTTGGTGTCGTCTAATTTGGAAGCCAAACAATCGATAAATTTATCAATTCCCAGAACACCAGGGATCTCATCAGGAGGTCGCTCATCTACGTCGGACTCCTCAGCTGAAGTACTTTCCGATGAATCGGATTCCTTTTCTGCTTCGTATTCGGACTCAGAGTCCTGACCCTCTGGATTAATTGAAGGAACATCAGGGTTAGGTTGTTCCGATATCTCCGGGTTCGTCTCTGTTTCAGATTCCTTAGGAGATCGTCTGCCTGACATTGCTGTTTTGGTGAGTAAACATGCGAGATTAGAAAATAATTACCCGTAGCCCCGTGCATGTGCAAGTGCTCGTGTGTGCAAGTGTGTGTAATACTGGAAAATAAGGCCACAAAGAAAATAGAATATGCTGTTAAGTCCTGATGTTGTTCAGTCCAAAAAGTTCATCTTGAAGGCTCTAACCTAACTGTCCATTGGGATATTAGTGTTAAATTGCATTATTTGGTCAACATGCGCAACAGGTGGTTCATTGAATTGGCTCGTGAGACGGGGTTCGGATCGCTATAAATTATCGGAATGTGAGACTGAAGCTTTGGATCGTGGTGGTGCTTCGGATCATGGAACGCTGGAATTCTTGACGCCCTGTGCTTTACCTAAGTGGATCATGATAACCACCCACGATCCACTTTACGTCTCGTACCCATTGACCGATGCTCCTATATCTCCACGACCCCACTTTCCTCGATCCGACCCGTTGTCCAAAATATCACTCTCACTTTCCTTTCCTCTTCCACCCTTCTCATGATCCGAGACAAAGCCCTCATCCACCAGCCGACCTGATCCTCTCTCCCTTCTTCTCCCTCGTCTCTCCTCCTTACTTACGAACCAACATGGTCATCCCTTCCTTCTTCTTCCTCAACTCACCTCTCCACTCTCAAACCCATGAAACCGAACCTGGATATTTGCTATCCCCAAAACCCATAAAATTCTGCTACCTCCACTTTCCAAATCAATACAAACCCGAGAGAAACGAAAAATGAAATTACCTTTTTTAAAGTTTGGAATCGGATGGATGTTTGGAAATTGAAATTAGGGTTCTGCTAAAGAAGGCTGGCGGTGGCAAAAAGAGGAAGAAAGAGAAGGGAAAGGGGGTGGGTCTCGGTTTATATAGCCAAAAGTTGTGACCGTTGGTATCCCATTTCTTGTCCTATTCGGACCGTGGGCCTTAGTGGGTCGTGAACCCTGCACAGCGGAGAAGAAAGGAGGCCGATCCCTTTATTAACTCGTGATAAGAGGAAGCCCATCGCGTCTGAAGCCCACGCGGAAGTTGAACAGAAACAATTACCTCATCCCATGGACCGTGGGGAGTTCTAGCGACCTGACCCGACAAGCAATTGTCAAAAATGAAAATTCAGAAATGGTCGTGAAAATTGAAAAGTTTACCTGACAATTTTACAATGAAGTCTCCAAATATTCCAGAGGGAAGAATAATCCAATAAGCAAAGAAATGATTGAAAATCTAACATGATATTTATATTGATCAAGACGCACCATTTCCTGGAACAATGCGACGTTTCAGACAAATACGACCACTGGTTCACATCGCCTCATGAAAAGATGGGTCTGCAACTTCGAAGCATGTTCCATCCTCGATAAAACATACTTCGAGGGGACAAAATGTTGGCTAGCTTTTTGACCAAGCCACCAAGGTCTGTATAGCCCTCGAAGACCTGATCGGATCGCTCTGCCTTATGCGGTTCGCGATCGCCCCCCGGTGACCACGATCCGATCTGTCTTCCAACATGCGACCTGATCCGTACCCGGACACCAAACCGAGAGCAATGACTAAGTCTTCCACAATCCGCGAACGCAGGATCTAGAGACACTTGTCCATAACGACCATATTGACTATTTCCCCATCAAGATACGAGCCCGTATGAGATCCTCGGGATTTGTGCCACGTATGACCGCGACCCGTCTGCAGAAATCAGATATAAATTGCCCAGAACTTGGCATTTTTCAGGATCTTTTGGCAATTGAGAGCTCTGATTCCAGCATTGTTGTGCCTCCATTATTTCTAGTCGGAACTATTTCAAAATTACTGAGTGAATCAATATTGTATAAGTGAGATTGAGAGAGAAATCATCGATTGTACTCTGATTTCAAGTATAATCATTGATATAAAGTGGACTAGGCTCGTTAACGTCGAACCACTATAAATCTTGTGTATTTTCTGCTTTTATGTCATTTTTCTGATATTTGTTTCCACAATTTAGAACAGTTTGGGTGTTAGAGCCAAATTTGGGTCTAACAACTATCTTTCATAAATGAACAACTAAAGTGTGTGCATCGCACACAGTATTTTACTCTAAAACGTCTGCTTGTTTATACGACATTTTATACCTTTGTTATACTTGTAAATTATCTTTTTATAATTATAAATAACTAAATTTATAATTATCTCTCTCTTTGTTTTATTTTTAAACTCATCGAACTTCTACAATCGAGCTTTTGTCCCTGATCTTCCTGCTACTGTCTTTCTTCCACTTGCCTACGATATTTAAATAAAAATTCTCTTTTTATTTATTTATTTATTTTTCTATTTTTATTTTGAACTTGGTTTAATTTAAAACTTCGTCCCAAAATCTCATTCGTTAGCGTATTTGTCAAAGTGCCAGTTCGCATGTACCACTTTTCAAAATCTCTGTGTTCCGCCCGTAAATCTACCCAAATTGCCATGCACCAGTTAAAGTACCACATCTCCACCTGGTAGTGCCACTTTACCAAGTACCAACTCTTCAAAACACCATGCTCCGCCTCCAAAAATCCCATGTTGAGCCATATTTTTCCTTCTTAGCCAAAGTACCACCTGGTACTAAGTACCAAGTACCAACTTCCAAACCAACATGTTTTGGCTTCAAAATCCAATGTTGTACTCACGATTTCCTGCTTCGCCCAAAGTACCACCTGGTACTACCAAAGTACCAAGTAGCACTCCTCAAAAACACTTGCCACAACCGATGGATCACCTCAAAAACTCCATGCCAAACACAGTACCATCCTGATGTACACACACTTCCACTGTGCACATGCACACGCCAACGAGCCATCGTCGACCATGTGCAATAGTCCCCACACGTCACATATCACCTCCTGGTCACACCACCATCCTCTGATCCGTCCACTTGAGCGTCTACAGTGTTTTCACTGTCTTCCTCCTACCCCGTTGGAATGGGTTCCATTGAAGAACTGACCCGCAGTCGTCATCTCCGATGACTAGAACGCGTCCAACTCCGGCCACACCTCGGTGGCAACATCCATCACTGTTTCCCCCTTGTGCGCAGCTTCCTAGACCCCCGTGGTGGCATAGTTCAGTCGAAACACAAACACCAAAGAAAACTAACCCAAAACCCTATTTTCTCCTTGTCTTCACAATTCGCTTATCAGAAAAATCGTCTCCTATTTTTCGGATGATCACCACCCTTTTACGCTCCCTATGACCTAACGCCACCAGTCCCAGTCACGTGGTTCGCTGGAATTTTGCCCAAAAAGGCATTTCCGTCCATCTCAACATTTCTCGCTAATCTCAATGTTAAAAATTATGTAATGACCACCAAAAATCATCATTTCGTTATACGATTCCATTTATATACGTAAATCTCGATTCTGAGATGTTTGAAATTTCATGATATATGTTGGTTACAACGAGCATCCTGTTTTTCTGTTTTTCTTGTGTATAAGTTCATTTGCAATGTTTCTCCTTTGTTTATATTTACTAATGTATGAAATATATATATTATTTCCTTACATAAACCTAGTGTGAGAATTTTAGTAAGATTCTCTTTTGGCAACAAGTATCCATGAGGTTCTGTGTTTACAGAACACAGTAGCAGGTTTATAAGCTGAGGTTTTAAACTATCAACTAAACTTATGAAAACATACTGGTACTATTTATATATGAAATAACAATCTACAAAAGATGTAATTCATCAATTATTTGTTGTTTGTTGGCAAAATGATGGTGTTAATCACAACAGGAACTTACAGCATACAGACTGATGTTTTCAGACATAGTTTACAGCAGTAGTTTAAAGAATTAAACACTGAAATTAGAAGATGTTTACTCACCTGTTTTAGATTCCCTCTCTGTTCTAAGGAGTCTGCTACCTTTCATTTCTCAGTTTCAAGTGAAATTGTGTGTACAACATATGGAAGTTCATGGTGATATTTATAGCCAGGTTTCAACATTAAACAATTCACCTTTCTTTATATTTTAAGGTGGTAGGTTCTACAGTATATATTGATTTTAGACTTCCCATTACTCAAACCTATTGTATATTTAATACCAGATATTTCTGTCTACATCTAGCTTCTAAAAACACTCAGCCATTACTCATTAATGTCTCTGAATGGTCACACAATTCCTGGGATTATGTTGTCACATAAAAAGAGAATTTGTTGTAATTTAAATATACTGGATGTGCTATCCTATGACATTAGCTAAAATACTTTTCATACACTATGATTCGTATGATCTTGTTTTAGGTAAATGTCTTGTAGATGCATAGCCATACCATTTCCTATTTCGATTTGCTGCCAAATTGGTTAAAACATAATATGATTTGTCTTTTCATTTCTTTGTCTTTGTCTCAAATATAAAATAGATTAGTGGGTTGTTTATATATATTAGCAGCACCCCTTAGGAGCTAGGCTAGTGTCAATAGTGCATCCACTTGCATTTTCCAGCATGGTTAAAGTCCATGCTCATTAAATGTAGTGAATGGTTCATGAATGCTTTAAACCTTGTTTTTAGTTTTGCTGTAGTATCTTAGGGGATGGCCTTATGTATCGTATCTATACTTTTGAAATGTTATATCACATTAAGAAGTTGACTTCCTTTGTGTTGTTTTGTGAGCAATACACTTGTTTATTTGTGTGGCATTTCACCATACACGTGGTGTTCAATGTTCATGGGAATTTGTTTGCTATAAAACATCTTGCACATGTTTCTAAATCAAATGTCATATTTGATACATTATCATATACATTATATAACTACATGTGTATGTTTCTAGTATTTAAGGCTTTTGTTGCAAGCTTAAATTATGAATTCATGTTAAAATATAACTAAATATAAGCATGTTAGTGTATACATACATTTATATATTTTTACATATAAATATAATTGTTTAAGTTTGCTTATAAATCTTGATTTGATTCCACTTTATTTAATTAACTCATAAATAAATCAATATTTATTATTAAATAAAGTCTCTAAAAATCGGGACATTACAACCAATATACGCATACATGATGCAACTATTACAAATAGTCGCATACATGTATGCTTACAAAGTTGAACTGGGATTCATGTGTTACGAATAGTTGCATACATGAATGCAACTACTCTGTATATATGCATGCATGTGTGCAACAAATTTAAAAAGGATGACGACTTCTGAACATGCGTATGAATTATAAGAGCATAAATGTGTGCAAGAATGTTTAAAAACGGCGAATGCTTGAAAAAAAAGGCCAGAATTGAATATATGCACAAAAGGATGCGTATAATGCTTTTTAGCTGCATACATGTATGCATCTATACTGCAGTTGGGCACAACGCTGAAATATAAGCATGAATGTATGCAGCTATTCACGAATATGTGCATCTTTTGATGCCAAAACCTGTTGTTTTGCTGTTTTTGTGTATTTTTGGGTTTTGACGTGGTTTTCAATTATTTCAACACCTGAATATTTTGGCGGGTACGTGTTTTATTTAATAATGTTTTTTCGTGATTTTTTTATTCATTTTTTATTTTTTTACCTAATTTTCAAAAAATAGGGACCTAATTTACATGAAAAGTTGGACCGGATTGAGCCTAATTTTGAAACTTTGTAGGGACCTGTGCCAAACGGACCCTGAATTTAAACTGAAATTACAAAACACGTTTAAATTTACCACGATCGCATATTAACTCCAAAAACTATGAAATTTAAAATCTAGCAATAATTTGACATTCCGGATTTAACAAAAGTGGCTTTGTCGAAAACAGAGATCGTTTGTAAAGTGGCTATTTTTAAAGGCTATATGATACTAAAATGTATATAAATTCCATAGCGACTATTTTGAATTTTAAACTGGACATTACTTACGATTTATAAAGTGAAATCTAAATTTCTTACATTCATTAGAAAGATATAGTTAAATAGATTCTAACATTTCTCGTTTCGTCCAATTCTGATTTAAAATGAATTCTGTATACTCAATTGAAATTGGAAATCTAATTTTCAAACTACTGCGCCATTTCGAGCTCATTTTATAATTAAAATAAATTTATACGTTCTAACTTCGATTCAAATAAATTTCTAGTCATTATTATTTAAAGTAAATCATTTTAAATATTCAAAATCCATTAAAATCAATTAAAAATATATTTTAAATTGGTTCAGAAATTCCGGGTTGTTACACAAACCACCACAAACTGTACTCAAACTGCTTCAACCTCCATACATATGCCAACAAACCACAACCAAGACTCACAACATACCATTTATCAAACCAAACGTTTAACTATCTTCGAACAATTAGCCCAACAATTCGTAACACTCATCTGCACAAGCCATTCATCAAAGCCACAAACATTCACTCTGCAAACCCACGCCTTCATCGCTTTGCAAACTAGAACCCATGGTCATCTGAAATCGTATACCAAATTTCGTCCATCACTAAACAACTCATCACCACACATACTTCATCATAGAATCACCTACAACATACAGGCCACTCCATCCACATAGCGACATCCACACTACCCTTCACCCTCACCATTCAAGCCTTCGACAACTTCATTCATATTGTCTCCAACACAAACTGCTACAGCCATAACCACTACAACTGCTCTACTACCACTCCCTTATACAATCATTCCACCCAGTCCAGTACCACACAACAATCCCTCAAACCCAAAACTTCAACAGCACAAATCGCTTTACCTCACTACAAATCACTTCGTCTCACTGCAAATCCAAAATTCGCCACCTCAAAAAAACCGAAAAACCCCAGCGGAAATTGCAACTAAACCACGAACAACCTCCACGGCGATCAACCCTAATCCAGAATTGTGAATCCCTAAATCCGCAATCGATTAGCGGAATTCCACAACCAATCCACAAAGCACTCAATTCCTGAAATCGAGAATCACCTGAGCCATCATTTTCGAGAACAACGGACTGCACAATTCTATTTTCAGAGTCATGACTTGCAATTTTTTACTTTCGAACCATTTAAGTTTTGAAAATTTGGCTCGTACTAAAACAGTTTTACAATTTTGAGAAAATTGGGAGTTTTATTGAGAGGGCATTCAGGTTAAGTTTATATTGGGCCGGATTTGGGTAATTTGGAGTTTTATTGAGAGGACTTTCGGATTGTATATATTTTTTTTTTTGCCACTATTTTTGAAAACTACTAACAAATCATAAATAATAAATATGCTTGAATAATTTTGGAGGAATCAGATTATCGTATAGTTTCATGTGGTGTAGAAAAATTTGATATAATCCACATTCAATGGAAATCATGGATTGCTTAAATATTTTATAGTCAACTGAATAACACGATTGAAAATTATATTAAACTATATATTGATTAAAATAGGAAATGTTAGGATGAAAAATAAGTTCATGTCAATAAAAAAATGAAAAACATTTAAATAAGAATTTTTATTTTAAAAAGCAATTATCTATAGTTAAATTTAAAAGAAAAGCGTAAAATTATTTTTTGTAGCCAAAATAAATGAGCTAATTATACAACTTTTTTATTTTCCTAAGTATACAATGAAATTTATAATTTTAGTTTTTTATTGCATATTTTTTATAATTTGATTTCCTTATATACTTTCTTATATTTAATGATGGAAAATGAATCAACTTTACTACATGAATCAACTTTACTATAGATGGAGTATATAGAAAATAATAAATTGTTTGATGCCTATGTATAACAAAGAAATCATGCTATAAAAAATAATTAAATAAAATACATAACCACATGAGTACAACAAAATAAAAATAAAAGAACATTAGATATAAAAAATAGTTCGTTCAATCATTTTTACTAACCAATAGAAGATTTTTTTGTATCCATTTAGCAATAAGTTTAGCAACTTTTCCAAAAATAAAAGAAATAAAAAAATTCGCAATCATATTAATACTAGTGCTATAATGTAATTAATTTCAAATAAGTAATCAATGTGAACGCATCCTTTGGTTTGTAACCATTGTATCAAATAACATATGGTTTAATATAGGGGTTTGTTATTGACACTCCAATTTATGTTAAGAAGGGGCCAAATTTTAAGGACACTCTACTTTTTTCAAATTGCTAAGAGGGGGTTAATGTATGTAGATAATTTTTTTAACTTCTTACACTTTTACCTTTATTTTAAAAAAATTATGCACCGTAAAATCATCAAAGCCCTAAACTGAAAAACCCTAAATTGTTTAACTGGATATTACATTGGGGAATAGTTGATATCAAATGCATAAGATTTAACAAACTTAAATTAGATTGTAATGCTTACAACAAGTGCATACGATTTAATAAACAAAATTATTAGTCTAAAATAAAACATGGATATAAATAAATGAGTCGAAATTGTTCTATACTTGTAAAAATAAGAAGTAAAAAATTGTAACAACTCAAAACATCAGAACCAATATAAAAAATTTATTTTTTCTATTTTAATGTATTTCGAATATTTAAAATGATTTATTTTAAATAATAACGACCAAAAATTTATTTTAAATTAACTAAGAATGTATAAATTTATTTTAATTATAAAACGAGCCTAAAATGGCGCGGTAGTTTGAAATTTCGATTTTAAATTTCAACTGAATATACAGAACTCGATATAAGTTAGAATTGGATGAAACAAGAAATATTTGAATCTGATTAACAATATCTTTCTAACGGATGTAAAAATTTGAGATTTCACTTTAAGAATTGAAAGTTATGTCCAGTTTAAAATTTAAAATAGTCGCTATAGAATTTATATATATTTATATATTTTAATAATATGTATAGCCCTTAAAAATAGTCATTTTGCAAACGACCTCCATTTTCAATGAAACCACTTTTGTTGGATTTAGAATGTCAAATTATTACTAGATTCCAAATGTCATAATTTTTGGAATCAATATGTGAGCGTGGCGCACTTAAACGCGTTTGACCAATTTTAGTTGAATTTAATCGACTGGAAAATGACCATTTTTCGAATGGCCTCCAAATTAGATGAAATTAGTTTTTCTAGGATCATATCGTCCAAACATAGCCAGATTTATTTTTCTGGAATTTTTGGAGTTTGTATGTAGCACAGGTAAATTAAAATGTACGTTTAAATTCAATATATATTGATTTATATATTAATTTTGATAAAAACTGATCAAAACGATAGAATTGGCTTATGAAACATATCCCATTGTGTTCGGAATGAGGGTATTTGGCTAGGGATGACAGTCATTGGGTTTGGTTTGGAGTTTGTATAAATAAACAGGTATTTTTGAAAATTAAATAAATTATTATATATAGCCGACCAATCACGTTTTTTCTTTCAACCCTAAATTCTAGAATCAGAAAAATTCGCGCCGCCAACAATGAGCGATATACGGCGAGGAAAGCACGAATTTTTGAATCCAATTTCCGCCTAATCCCCTCAATAACAAATCAAATTCATAAAGTGAAGATTGTAGAACTTTCTGAGATCTTTAAATCCATACATGGGGGATCGATTTTCGTAGTGAATTTAGCGAGGAATCAGGCCTTAATGGGCCGATGTTCATCACCGTTCTCCCGCCGCCTAGGTTCACCGAGCTCAGCCCCGTGCACGGTTGTGGCAGCTCTCCCCATGGCCTGTGATGTTAGCTAATCCGATCAGGCGCTGGTGCTTCGATGTGGCTGCAAAATTGAGCCATAGTATTTGAGTATGGGTTCAATACGTGGCCGAAGAATTTAAAGAGGAAGAAGGTAGTTTAATTAATTAAATTATTACTTACTCTAATTTGTAATTAAGGTTTGTGACGCGATATCTTTTTCATACGAGGTCCAAATCATGCGAAACTGGATCCGTTGCGATCGTGGGGACGAGAGCTTCACAACAAAACTGACCACGTCCAATTTGGTGCAGGTTAGAATTTCGGGCAAATTCAAATCTGAAATGTTCAGGAAATCAGAAAGAAAACCGGCGGAGTGGAAACCGACGGTGAGAACTTCTCACTTAAATTATTTTGTACAGTTAAATATATTCTAGGTTGCAGACGGTGCTTAGTAGAAACCGACACTACTTTTTGTACAAACCATGGATGATTGGTGTGATTTGATTGTATTGAGGGAAAAAATGACTGTATAGTCTATAGTGATTGTGATATTGAGAATGGAGTAAATAAAATAATTGTATGTGTTGTATAACTAATTTATATATGCTTTATATTAATTATTTATATACACTGCATAAAATTCTCTTGAAATAAATATTCATTTACAAATCAGACGATTTGTTTATGTACACCTATTTATCTGACATTGATTGGGACGATTAATTTTACACATCGCCCAACTGCACAAATAAAATCTGTGTTTGTTGATCAAAACCCTACACTGGCATTGGGATGATATTTGACATACACTAATCCCAATAATTAGTGGTATGTCAGTCGATGGATTGACAGACTATATTGAGCGTTATTTATTTATTTTAATGCTTATGCAGTTTTGTTGTGCACTCTGGATGATGGATGATTGTTTATCATTGTTATTATATACATGTGTTGTATGGAATCCATATAAATAACATTATATGGTAATTGACTAGGTCTCATTCCAAATTGGAAAATAAAGAATATTTTATAATAGTATCCAGAAAAAGGATTAAAAATAAATTCATGTGTTGAATAAAATAAAATAATGAATATTTTTAAATAATATTCAGTAAAAGTTGAAAATATGATTTTGATGTTCGATTTTGGATGGACACGGTGTGAAGCCGTGTTGATTAGATTTGCGCCATTTTCATGCAAACAATATTTATATCGATTTTCATTTTATAATGAATATCAAAAAGGAAATTACTTCGAAATCTAATATTGTGAAAATATTATCATTTAAATATTATAATGATAAGGAGTATTCAATTTTAATTTAAATTGAAAATGAAGTGGGAATCGTTTTAAAATGAATTTATAAAATATGTTTTGAACAGAAACGATGAAATATATATGTTATATATATAATATATATATTATAATGGCCTGAATAGAACGCGCCGCGCAGCGACCATTGACTTCAAATGGACGTTACGGGAGATCCGACAGTCGGATTCTTCTAAAACAGGAATCTTGGGTTCGTATCGAAAAGAGCTTTCCAATGAATATATGGAATTTGAAATCTAACGATTGGATTTGGAATTATATCCAAATCAAATTTGGAAAAGGTCGCTATGGACGCAGTTCGATGACCGTTTATGGAAATCGACTGAAATTGCGATATTAAAATTATTGAAAATACTAATAATTTGTGTAAAATCATAATAAATGATTTGGAGAGAAGTTGCATGAAAAATTCCATATTTGTAAAGATAAAAATGCATTTTTATCAAAACGAACTAGTTAATAACTAGAATGAGGAATCCAATGTTTTAAATAAATAAATTGGATTGAAATGGTTTTAATATAACCAGAGTTTTCCAACATATGAATTGGAATGGATTTGAAGAGAAATTATCTTCGGAATATTTCGATATTGGATTTCGTGATTATACGGATACTGTAGAGGAATTTGGAAGATATGTATATTGTTATTCCCAATACGATATTTGTTGATTTCAGAATTTGATTAAATATAAGCCGATATAATTTCTATTCAGAGCCTCGTATTTAATATCGAATTGGATTTTGGGTTTATCGTGAATGGTGTCTTTATTAACACTTTTCTTAAACCCCAAGTGAAAAGAATAAATCTTTTAATTAAGATTATTAGAGTTTCGAGTTATATTTAGTAATTGGAATAAAATGGAATGTGAATTGGATTTATTATGAACTGTGTTTTAAACGACATTCATTCTTTAACCCGATTAACAGTGAAACGTGATTTGGAATGTATAAATCTTTTATTAAGATTTAATGGAAAATTTCCAAAGTAAGGTTTACCAATTAATTAATATTTAATTGGGATGAATGGAATTCGATTTAGTAATAATCGAAATGAGCTTCTATGGAAGAAGACTGTTAATATATATGGAATTTAGAAAATTTTGTCGTTATTCCATTGATATTATTATTCGGATAAGGAAATTGATATCGAGTATATATTGATCTGTTTTCCGTGAAAATTCCATAATTAATGGAATGTGATTTTGGGTTTATCGTGAAATGTGTTTTTAATGACATTAGTTCTTTAACCCAGTTAAAAACAGGATTTATTTCCTAGATTTGGATAATCATTAATATTGATTTTTGGGAAGATTAAAACTAAGTGGAGTTTTAATAAATCATTAATTAGATTGAAATGTAAATGAGATAATTTAAATTATCAAATTTGGGAAATGATCGAGAATGGAGTATCACCAATTTTGCTCCAAGCGATAGTTAAATCTTTAATTAGATTTGAACAGGAAATGGTAATTAATTTTTACCGATAACACCGTGGTGTTAAATATGGAGTATCACCAGTTTTGCTCCATGGGATAAATAGGTTGGGATTGGGAAATAAAATAAATGATTACTTCGGTGTGGTTCGCTAATCCCGACTAGTTTGGATAAACCTTAATTTGGTTGGAATTGATATCCAAAGGAAGATTAAAGAATAAATTGATAAAATATTGTGTTTGATAAAATTAATGGGAACCTATCCCTAATGATGTGAATATTTAGATAAAAGAATATTCTGGATTGGAATGAGGCATATGTGTGTTTGTGTAGCACTTGTTTATAATATACGCGAGTTATTCTGAAAGACCGGGTTTATCCCATTCTGAATAACTGATTCGACGATAAGTCGATGATGAAGACGGTGGTTGAAGACCAGAGGTCTTCACATCGTTTGGATGATTACTGATATCTTGATTGGGCCGTACACCCAAGACAAGGGAAAAAGGGTGATCGTCCAGATGTACTTGGATATCAATGGATATGTGAGGGACTTTCTCCTGTATTGGACATATGGGATGAGGAATTAGGTGCCTCCGGTTTCGTTCAAACCCAGAAAGAACTTGTAAATGGATGTGTGTCGGACATTGGATTTTATTCTGTATTGATTGATCTCTATTAAATATATATCTGTTTGGCGGCGGAGAATTTAATCTCTTTCTTAACGCCCTTCTCTGAGACGTACGAGCTCAGAGGTTATATATCGATGGACATCAGTCGTATGGCATGAATTGTCAATGTGGCATGCGGAGATGCAGGGATCAAGGCTTTTATTGAAAAGCAGAGCCTTGTGTTGATGATCAAAGCATAGCTTTAATATAGCGCCGCTTTGTGTATAGCATTAATTCGCGAGCCTCACACCCCGGTGTGAACCAGAAATGGGTTGAGGGACCCCAGGTAGAACATGCGTTTCTTTCTAGTTAGGAGTGATGTCATGGTATGGAGCCCAGATATTTTACTTATGTGGGTGATGGAAAGCGAGGTACCTCGGATATTGAGTCACTACGGGGCTTAAGGATAGGTCGACATACAGATCAGGTTTTATGCCCCATAGGGCAGGGAGACGCATTATTTAGGTGTTGGCTAGCTTTTGGACTAAGCCACCAAGGTTCACACACAAAGGGAATATGAAGCCTCACATGTTAAAACCCTTAAAGACACGATCGTGGCCTTCCTACCTCGACTCATGACACCATTGCCACGACCCCCGATTGTGACTACCCATGGCGACCCGATCCCTCCCCGCAATCCGACCCATATGGTCCCAGAATGGAAGGCACGACTTAGTCTATCACGATCCGAAAGGCCGAGATATTGCGACATCTGTCCATAACGGCCATTTTGACCATTTCTACATCCAGTCATGAATCAGTCCGAGATCCTCGAGATTTGTGCCACGTATGACCACGATCCGTCTGCAAATATCACCTATCAATAGCCCAACACTTGGCCTTTTTCAGGATCTTTTGGCAGTTTGGAGTGTTGTTTCCACCATTATTGTTATCTCATCATATCTTATCAGTCTTAGCTCGAAATTATTAAGTAAATCATCATTGTAAAAGTGAGATTGGGAGAGAAATCATTATTGTACTTGGATCTTACGAATAATTATAGATATGAAGTGGACGTAGGCTCTTTAACGCCGAACCATTATAAATCTTGTGTGTTTTCTGTGTTTTCTTGCATTTTTCTAGATATGAATCTCTGCTAGTACAGATTATTTGGTTGTTAGAGCCACTTTTGGATCTAACATTTCGGTGCTTTCACTGAGAATTTAAGTCTCAGCATGTTGGATTGTCACTCTATTGTTTGGATATCAAGTCCGAAGAAGATAGTCCGAACCTTCACTGTTTTGATTTTAGAAGAACTCAACAAACTCAGAGTATTATGGCTGGAAAGAAGTCCCAGGATGCATGAGCTTCGCAGGCCGACGAAGCTACACACGAAGCTCACGAAGACAGCATTCAGGAGCAGGTCGAACTGGAATCCCCGGATCGTAGCGATGCGGGGGTGATCCGAACTGGTGAGGGTGTCACAACCCGAGTGGCTGAAGACGTCACGACCCGTTCTCAAGATAACGGCAACCTCCTTCCTGCTAATGCTTCCACGATCTGAACCCAGAGGGCCACCACGAGCCAACACCAGGATGGTACCACGAGCCATCAACACAGGGTGACCACGACCCGAAATGATAATCAGACCACTACTCGACCTGGAAGGAAATTATTGCTCATTTTGCTCGTGCTGGTGCTTCTGTACGACCTGGTTCAGATTCTTTGTGTATAAGAAAGAATGTTGATGATCAGTTAAATGCTTCTGCTCCAGCAACCGAAGGAAATCTCTCTTGCATACTTGAAGCATTGGACAGACAAACTGATGAATTGGCTGCTCAAAGGCGAGAGAGCTCGTTGCTGCGTCAGAATATTACTGCTTTAGACAGACGAATTGATGATATCCAGAGGCAGGTGTCACCACCGCCAGCTCACCCTTTTACCCCATAATACTCATCCTCGTTTGAAGAACCTCGAAGAAACCAGCGATGGCCTCCATTAGAAAAGGATGAGAATAGAGAGCAGCTCCGATTTGGGTCACTTCCTTCTCGAGAAGAAGCGGCACTCAATCAAGAAGTTAATAATCGCAACCTAAGCGAGCCTATTTTGCCACCTAGGAGTGTAGATGTCATCGATCTTGCTCAGAATCAACCTGTTCCTCTCGCTCATCGCGTGATTGACCACAGCAATAGAGGTAAGGGATTTATGTCAGGCCCTAAACTTTGCAGCAGCACGTTAGAGAAATGCTGGAGGGGACCGTAGGGCAAGAAGCGCTGATCCTGAATCTACCTTAACCCATGCAGATGTCGAAGCCATGGTTAGGCAAATGATGGCAGAAAAACGTGGACAAAGGAGTGAAGATTGGGGTATAGGCCGCAGTCACACACCCTTCACTGATGACATATTAGAGGTTCGATTCCTAAGGAAATTCAACATGGCATCTATGAACCGTTATACGGGAAGGGCATATCCAATCCAGCACCTAATGAGATATTCATGGTACATGAATGCAGCTGCAGCCTCCGACGCTGTAAAGTGTAAGGCATTCTTGATATACCTGGAGGATACAGTGTTAACGTGGTTTACTCGTTTGCCAGCGCGATCGATCTCTAGTTTCAGGGAATTAAGTGAACAGTTCATGAACCAGTTCCGACTGCATACTCAGAGATCGAAGAATGTTATCGAATTATCCCTCATTAAGCAGCGTCCGGATGAAACTTTTAGGTCCTACCTAGATCGCTTTAATTTAGCCGTCACTAAAGTTAGAGATCCCCAAGAACAAACCGTTTTGATGGCCTTGATTGACGGGGTGGATAAGGATACTGAGTTTGGAAAATATTTGGCCGGCAAGCTACCGCTGACCAGAGAGATATTCTATGAAAAAACCATTATTCCTACCGAAAGAGGAACGCCACTGACAAGGAAGACTTACAGAGTAATGTGGCTACCAAACAAACTGGGGGCAGTTCCGGAAAGGTGGAAGTGAACGTAGCGAAAAAGAACCAGGGAAATGGCGATCAATCTGGAAACGGTAACAAGAGGAGGAATTAAGGAAATAACTCGCAGAAGAGGTCTCGATTCCGACCATTCGAGAATTTCACGCCATTAAATGATACTTTAGAGAATATCTTTATGGATACCTACAATGTCCTCCAGTACAAGAGGCCTCCACCTAGGGATTCCATGGAGAAAGAACGAGAGTCGGAAAAGTTTTGTCTTTTCCATCAATCCCACGGACACTCCACTAACTAATGCCGACATTGAGGGATGTTGTTGAGAAGCTACTTCGCGAGGGAAAGTTGGATGAGTATAAGATTACTCAGAGAGATAGGGGGCAAGTTGGGCAGCCTCCAATAAGAATCAGCCTGCTGCTAGACCTACCGCTCAATAGAAAGGAAAGAACATTGTCATCAACACCATAGTAGGAGGACCTCATCCTGCTGGACACAGCTTTAGGGCAATGGATCAATACGTGAACGCAGTCAAGCATCTTGAAGTAGAGGAGTGAAGCAATCTTGAATTCGCAGCCCCGGTGAAACAACAAAAAATTATGTTGGATGATGTCGTCTTTCACGGTAGAGATAGTGTAGGAATTCACTCCCCTACCGAGGACCCTCTTGTGATCACCACAAATATTGGCCCTGCATTAGTCCACAAAGTTTTGGTGGATAATGAGAGTTCAGTAAATATATTATTCAAAAAAGCGTTCGATCAAATGCAGATGGAAGCAAAAGACTTGAAGCCTTGTGATGGACGGATACACGGCTTCAATGGAGCCTCAGGCTCCCCGATCGAATATGTAGATTTGCTAGTCACCCTGGGAGAGGGAGATTGCCGGAGAGTGAGAATCCTCTCATTTGTAGTGTTGGACATTGAGTCGCCTTATAACACTTTATTCGGTCGACTGGCCCTAGCAGAATTCAGGGCCTGTATTGCGCCCCGGTTCCTATTGTTAAAATTCCCGACAAACGCAGGAGTGGGAGCAGTAAGGGGCAACCAAGTCATAGGAAGAGCTTGCTATATAACAGAATTGAAGTTGTTACTCAAAGGATTGAATATTGATCCAAAGGATACTTCTCTGCCTGCAAAGGAGAATACAGCATAGCAATTAAAGACAGTTCCAAGGGAGCCGCCAAAGGAACTACCCAAGGATATAGATCCCAGAAAGGATGAGGAACCCGTAGGTAGAACGGCGACTCCTAATGAAACAACTGGGGACGTTCCGATCGATGATAATGACCCATTGAAGGTCTTAAAGATCGAGTCCTTGTTGGATCATGTTCGTGCAAAGGAGCTGACCGACTTTCTGAAGGCCAACCTAGATGTGTTTGCCTGGACTCACGCTGATATCTGTGGTATATCTCCGTCAATCATGAGTCATTCACTCAGTATCAACCCAAAGCATCCACCTGTTAAACAGAAAAGGTGAATGCTAGGTCCGGAGAGGTCGGTCGCCTTAAAAGGAGAAGTTGAGAAGTTGAGGAGCAAAGGATTTATCAGAGACACAACTTAACCAGATTGGATTTCAAACCCGGTGTTGGTAAAAAAGGCCAATGGGAAATGGCGTACGTGCATCGACTTCTCGGACTTAAACAAGGCCTGCCCGAAGGATAGCTTTCGACATCCCATAATTGACCAATTGGTGGATTCCACAGCAGGTCATGAACTCCTCTCCTTTATGGACGCTTATTCTGGATATAACCAAATCCCCATGCATGTTCCGGATCAGGAACATACTAGCTTTATTACAGATTTGGGATTATACTGCTACGTGGTGATGCCCTTCGGCCTGAAGAATGCCGGAGAGACATATCAAAGGCTGGTAAACAGGATGTTTCATAACCAGATCGGGAAGACGATGGAGGTATATGTAGATGATATGCTAGTAAAGTCTAGACAGTCAGTGAATCACACTACCGGTCTAGCTGAAATGTTCGATATACTCAGACGATATGGGATGAAGCTCAACCCTCTGAAGTGCTCGTTTGGAGTTGCCTCTGGGAAGTTTTTAGGTTTTATTGTTAGTTCGCGTGGAATTGAGATTAACCCAGACCAAATTACAACAATCTGAAATATTCAGGAACCAAGGCAAATTAAAGATGTGCAGAGCCTCACCGGGAAAGTAGCCGCATTGAGTATGTTCATCTCAAAAGCTACATATAAATGCATCCCATTCTTCGAACTAATCAAGCGAGGAAAGTGCAACTTTAAATGGACTCCTGATTGTGTGGAAGTGTTCCTGAACCTCTTGGATCATTTGGAGAAGCACCCGATACTGTCTAAGCAAGTGGACCATGAGGATTTGTTCATATACTTGGCAGTATCGTCCCACGCCATAAGTTCAGCCTTGGTAAGAGAAGAGGATAAAGTTTAGAGACCCATATATTACGTAAGCAAGAAGATAGCGGCCATAGAGCGAAATTATCCGAAGACTGAAAAGCTTGCATATAGCCTACTAATCGCATCTAGAAAACTTTGTCACTAATTTCAGGCTCATCCCACTACTGTATACACAGATCACCCGCTGAGACAAGTATTACAAAAACCAGAAAAGTCGGGAAGACTCTTGAAATGGAATGTTAAGTTGAGCCAGTTTGACCTGAAATTTCAGCCTTGAAGATCGATAAGAGGGCTAGTACTGGCAGATTTCATAGTAGAGTTTACCATCCCTAAAGACGACGAAGTGAGTAAAGGAACTGACACCCCGAAACAACTCCTTGACCCTAATGCATGGAAACTATATACCGACGGAGCTAAAAATGATAGAAGATCAGGTGCAGGAATTGTACTGGAAACCCCCGAGAAACGATCAATATATTATGCTCTGAGGTTGGAGTTCCTTGCCACGAACAACGATTCGGAATATGAATCCCGGATTACCGGGCTTAGGCTTGCTAAGGAGTTGGGAATAACAAAGTTGGACATCTTCTGCAATTCAAAGATAATTGTGAACCATGTCAATAAGGAATTCCAGGCTAAAGGGCCGAGGCTGGTGTTATATCTAAAGAAATCAAAGGAAATGCTGAGCAGCTTTGAACACTATAGCATTACACACATCACTCGATCGAAAAATCAAAGGGCCGATAAGCTAGCCAAAATGGTTAGTTCTGATAATCCCGAGGACACGGAGATAGTCCCGGTAGAAACACTTCAAACTCCAAGCATCGATCAGATGGAAATTGATCATGTGCTAGAGACTGAGCCGGAAAGGGAGTCCTAGATGACACCCTTGAAGAATTTCCTACATAATGGAACACTCCCAACCAAGAAAATTGAAAGGCGTGTCGTGATTCGTAAAGCTTCACGATATGTCATGCAAGGTGAAGTACTATATCGTCAAGGGTTTTCAATACTGATCCTCCGATGTATAGCCCATGACGATATAGAAAGAGTATTAAAAAAAGTTCACGAAGGAGAATGCGACGACCACGCTGGAGGACATACATTGGCAAACTAAATATTACGATATGGGTATTTTTGGCCTACCTAAATAAGGATCATCTAAGTATGCTCGACACTGTGACGTATGCCAGAAATTTTCAAAGATCTCTAGGGCACCTCCTAGACAGTTAAAGACAATGATGAGTCTGTGGCCTTTTGTTGTATGGGGAGTTGATATTATCAGAAGTCACCCCCTAGCGAAGGGTGGGGCAAAGTTCGTTATAGTGGCCATCGATTACTTTACAAAATGGGTTGAAGTAGAAGCGCTAATAATGATTTCAACCAAGAAGGTGATCAACTTCGTCCAAAGAAATATCATATGTCGATTTGGATTCCAAAAGTTATCATAACTGATAATGGAACCCAATTCGACAGCACCGAGTTCTGAGACTTTTGCCAAAGATACTGTATCGAGAAGAGGTTCACAGCTGTGGCACATCCACAATCAAATGGACGGGTAGAAGCGGCGAACAAAGTAATCAAGTCCATTTTAAAGAAACGACTGAAACGGGCCAAGGCCATTTGGGTCGATGAGCTACCTTTGGCACTGTGGGCCTACAGAACAACTTTCAAATTAGCTACTGGGCATACTCCTTTCTCCCTTGCTTTCGGATCGGAAGAAGTTATCCCCGTAGAGCTAGAAGTACCGTCCCACAGGGTCACTTATTACAACCCAATGACTAATAACGAGCTGCTTCTCGAATCCCTGGATATGGTGGAAGAAAAAAGAGACGAAGCAGACTTACGTGCCTTAAGGCACAAGCAGCAAGTTGCTCGGTACTGCAATAAAAGAGTCTGAGCTCGAACCTTTGAACCCGGAGACTTGGTTCTAAAGCATGTCTTTTCACCTCCAACACATTTGGGGCCGAAGTGGGAAGGACCCTATGCCATCCTATGGAGGCTTGATAATGGATCCTTCAAGCTAACGACCGTGGACGGAATTGGAATCCCCAGATTGTGGAATGCCCAGCATTTGCGACACTATCTGACATGAAAACTATCATTCTTATTTTTTTGTTTGTAGGACCATGTAATAAGGATTGACTTGCCTAGAACAGACCAGTTATATGAACAAAATATTATAAAGTGGACGTAGGTCGTGATTTGACCGAACCACTATAAAATATTGTGTCATTTACTTTTATCGCACCATTACTTAGTATATTATTACTCGTGAATTATCATAAATGATGCATTAACTAACAATATACAGGATAAGGAGAAGGCGATAAAGTAAATGACACGGCCATCGAAGCTCTACTTCTCTGGATCTAAGAAGAAGAACATAGGACAAAGAATCAAATTGTCCATGAGACGTGAAGGTGCACCATGATTTTAAAGACCGTCTCGACTAACACTCTACCCTTGATATCCGACGGGAGAGTATAATGGCGTTGGAGACTCGGCGCCCTAAAAGAACTCCTACCCCGTTGAAGGATCAGGGAACAAAATGAAAGCTGAGTTTGAACTCTATCCTGGGCATACAACAGGAGAGTATAAGGGTGTTTTAATTAAATGCCGCTTAAGGGCTCCTACCCCGCTGAAGGATCCGGAACAAGAATGAAAGTTGAGCCCGACTCCCTCATTTCCGGACATAGAGGGCAACATAAGTGTGACTCTAATCAATCCCCTATAAGCCCTGGCCAGGCATTATAATGATGATTGATTTGAGGCATACACATACGACATTGTGCATATACATAGTGCATAAACTTTTCAATGATTATCATTCATGGCTTTAGTATTTAGTTATGATTGTTTACATTAGTTATGATTATTTTTAATTTCTATGATTCAGAATAATAAACTCTTCAGATATGGTAAACTTGCAGGTACGTGAGGATACAAAAGAAATAGATTTTCATTTACTAAATGCGGGTTCACAAAATAAAGCTAAGAAAAAGGCGAGGGCCATACTCGCAGCTACATCATAAGGCCAATGGAAATACTAAAAAGAAAGATATAATTAAACAAGCACTACTTGGGCTTTGGGGACGACCTCAGCCTCTTCTCCTTCTTTTTCTTCCCCATCTCCTCCTCCTTGTCAACATCGGCTTTATCATGCTTCTTCCTTTTCCTCTTGTCAGAAGGAGGATCTACTGGAAGGTTGGTAGACTGGCCTGTGAGCTGCGAAGTTATCAACTTAGAGGGGAACCTAATGACTAACCCAGTTTTGGGATCAGCATTAGTGATAGGAGGCACATTTAGAGGCTCTTGTTCCTCTATTTTTAAAGCCAACTGTTTATCCCTCTTCGCCTTTATCTCGGCCAGAGTATCATTCTCAGGATCTTTGGTCTCCCCACGATGTCTACATCCTCCTCTTTATCCTCGTGGTCGTCATCAATGTCATCCAAAGCTCCGATAACTTCAGCGTCCGTTGGGGCATCTTTACCGGATGCCTCAACGGTTTCCTTAGTCGCTCCGGCTTCGGACTGCTTTGGATCTTCGGGAATGACCTCGGTGTTTAAGGCACACTGATCTTCTCGACCTTAACCGGCTTCTCTGCAACATCTCGGTAGATTTGGCATCTACATTATGAGAAGCAATAGTTATTAGTTCAGGAGAAAGTGTGGTCATCCCAATTGATTGCTCTATACCATGACGATAAGTTATAACGGCTTTGACAAACTGTAAAGAAAATGTGGAGATACCTTCCGCTGATCCTTCAGCCGAAGCCGCAGTGGAAGCTCCAATGGCATGAGGGACTAGAATTCTGGAGATCAAGGGAATGTCGGGATTGTTTTCCTCAACTTCAGAAGTTTTGGGCTCCGATGCTGAGCTGGAACCCTCATTAATTTTAGTCTTGCCCTTGAGATCAGATTTCTCTTTCTCCACGGCCACCTTAATCATACGTATACCTTCTGCCAAGGCCTCAGGTTCTCCACCCTTAAGATATGTCTCCATAAGCTTTCTTTCGTCGATCTCATTAACCCCCTACGGATGCTTCTCTCCATCGACTATCATATCCCAGACATTAGCCAGAGAGATATTATAATATTGGATCCAGGAAATGTCTCGGGCGCGGATAACCTGAGCAAAAAAGTCCATAAGCAGCTCCTCAAACCCTCCTATTTCTTTCTCAACTGCAGCAAGATTAGCGGTAGCAGCGGAGGCCGACTCAAGAGTAGTATTGGCATTACTCTCGGCAAGAGCTACCCATTCCTCGGCATGGGTTAGCCGATCATTTAAACTTGTCTTCTCCTTCTCCCAAGCAGCCCTCTCTGTAGCGAATCGATCTTTTGCAGCTTTCAATTCAGCATTAGCAAGTTTTAGGTCATCTACCTCCTTCTTCAAGGCCACGCGCTTTTGACTATTCGAATCAAGTTCGAGGTTGAAGCGTTTCATGGCATTATCTAGCTCGGTCTTAAAATTTGCAGCATCCCGCTGAGCTATCGCGAGAAGGGCCTGTGTGTCCTCCAGATCTTTTATCGCTTTATTCCTGGCCCTGGTATCGTTATCAAT
The DNA here is from genome assembly GCA_030737875.1 of Allium sativum. NCBI lineage: Eukaryota > Viridiplantae > Streptophyta > Magnoliopsida > Asparagales > Amaryllidaceae > Allium > Allium sativum. Next base: position 200,957,035 of record CM060926.1, on the reverse strand, counting down.
TTTTACCCTGGCCTTAGCCGCACTGTCTCTAAGGTACGGATCACATCAGAAAGATTCTTTGCATGCTTTTTCATCACCCTATACTGCTTGGCTACATGGGCGACGCGTCCCACAACTTCGTCATCCCGATTCTCAGGAGACGGCTCTAGGTTTGGGAAAAAGACCATCCTCTCAAAATAAAGTTTAGGGAATTGCTTCTGCAAGCGCTCCAGTTTTGCCTTAGTATCAGGAGCCAGGGCCACTTCTTGCGTAGTAGAGGACTCTAGATGTCGCTGACTCGAAGAAACAAAGGGTGTTTTCTCCTGCTCTTTGCCTTTGCTCGGCTCCTTTTGTTTGCCTTTGGGATCATGAGGCTTTTTAGAAGATTTTCCGTTGGGAGGTAAGCCCCTTGGAGGGGTCGGCGCCTTAGGAATCTCTTTGCTCCTAGTATGGGGGTGGTTGGCGACTGTGGGACTTCCAAGGATCCTGTTAGAAGGAGAGCGGGAGCGCGGGGACTGAGTTTGATAGGAATCAGAACGTCTTTGACTATCCTTCCCACGACTGCCGCTGTGGTCATGCTCGGGGATGGAAGAAAGCCTGGGAGTATTCTCGCGAAGAGCGCGTAAGAATAAGAATGACGACGAGACATATTTACTGCAAGGAATAACAAACAAAGATCAAGATTACGAATATGGTGAGTGTAAAGGTGTCGCGGCGAGTGGTGCATGTGGTATGTGTGTGTCCACATAACCCCCCTAACCGACCAGGGCCCGAAGCTTGGCTTATCTACACAGTCTCTTTATCTCTAACTGGAGAGGTTTCACCCTCAGAGGTAGGGGAAAATGGTTCCCCTCCAAGGTCTCCGGAGGTATAGAAGTCATCTGGTAAGGGAATCTACTCTAAATCCTCATGTATTTGCTCATCTGTTAATGAGGGTTAGAGTTGTGGTGGAGTCTTATTATTTTCACAGAATTCACAGATATTCGAGCGCTTTCGTTGTCTCAACAATCAAGTGATCATAATCCTCTTTTGTTGGAACTTATTGTTTTCTCTACAACTAAAGGCTTCCCTTTTAGGTATTCTAATGAATGGCATGTTAAAGAAGGATATGAAGAATGTGAATGATAGGTCTTCAAGTAAATGGATGGGGAATTCCACGTTATATTTTTCAGCAAAAGTTAAAGGCATGCAAATTGGAGCTTAAAAACTGGAATAGGGTTAGACCTAAGGACAATTATGGAAGCTGAAGCAGTTTTTAAAGAGAGGGAATTAGCTTGTGATGAAGATCCAGAGAATATAATTTTATATGAAAGAATTCTTGAAGCTAAACGTGCGTTAGAGATTCAAAAGCATATCAAATACTGGAGTTATAAGCAGAAGGCAAAGGTCTCTTGGCTCCAAGATAGTGACACAAATTCTAAACTTTTCCATTCAAAGATGTCATCGAGGAGACATGCAAATAACCTGAATGCTCTGATTAATAATAATGGGGAATTGGTTCATAAACCAGAAGAGGTAGCTGAGGAAGCAATTCGATATTTCTCTGCACTATTTAATGGAGCACTTGAATCAGAGTTTCCAACTTTTCAATCCATTGCTAGGATTAACTCAAAAGGGAAACAGGTACTATTACAACCAATATCATTAGTAGAGGTAAAGGTAGCTGTAGATTCAGTTCACATAGATTCTAGCCTAGGTCCAGACGGATTTAGTTCCAATTTTATATTAATATGGATTTATTATCAGCCATGCAAGACATGTTAACCTCTTCTAAATTACCAAAAGGGATTAATCGCACGTTTATCACACTAATCCCCAAAGTGGATATGCTATCTAAAATTGCCTACTACCGTCCAATAGCACGTTGTAATCTTTATTACAAGATTTTTAGTAAAATTCTCTGTAATAGGATTAAGTGGTATTTGCCTCATTTAATCTCCCCTAACAAAGGTGCTTTTATTCCTTCTCGGTTTATTGGTGATAACAAATTATTGGCTCATGAATTGCTTAGAGATTTCAAGAAGGTAGGGGTTAATAAATTTTGCATAAAGGTAGATCTTCATAAGGCCTATGACATGATGAATAGGAGATTCATATGTCATATTATGTTGAAAATGGGCTTCCATTTACATTTTATAAATGTGGTCTTTGAATATATAAATACTCCAACCTTTTCAATATTGATTCGAGGAATTCCAAAAGGGTTTATTGCTTCGAATAGGGGATTACGTCAAGGAGATCCTTTGTCTCCGTATCTTTTTATAATAGCAATGGAGTATTTTACATTTGGTATGAATGAAGCACTGTTGCTACACAAGTTTATTCCTGTTTATAGATTCGAGTCTGTGGTAACTCATCTACTTTATGCTGACAATTTAGTAATATTTGGGAAATGCCTACCTACCTGTGCTAGAACTTTGAGGGATATATTTGATAGATTGGGGAAATTCAGTGGACTTACAGTTAGCATTTTTAAAACCAAAATTTATTTTAGTTCTCATGCAAGGAATACAAGTGAATTTTCATCAGTGTTGGGTTTTCAAGTAGATCAATTACCTGTGAGATATCTAGGAGTACCTATATCATCAAACTATGCACATTATAATGATTACCAATCATTATTACATAAAGTTCAGTAGAAAATACAGTCTTGTGATGTTAATTTCTTAAGTTTCGCGGGAAGAGTTGAATTGATTTTATTTGTGATAAATCCAATAGTATTTTATTGGTTATTCGTGTATCAGCTTCTTGGACATGTCATAGACAAACTGCATACCAAGTGTTCTGATTTCTTTTGGGGTAATTCTCAGCATAAAATTTAATGGGAAACTCTATGTTTAACCAAGAATGAAGGGGGATCGGTATGAAATCATTTTTTGAACTAAAAAGAGCCGTAGGTATAAAGCTTTTATGGAAGTTTCTTTCTGATTCGTCTCTTTGGGGCTCGTGGATGCATATGAAGTACTGTCATGAGAAGTATTTCTGATGCATGAGGATAGACAACAATGCTTCGTGTACATGGAAGATGCTTTTGAGATTAAGAACTTGTGGAAAGCAGCTCTTTAATATGGTAATCACATCAGGTTCGAAAACTTTTTATGGTTTGAACCATGGATAAATTTCAAATGTCTTGTCGAATTGATTGGAATTTATAGATTTTTTTCATTTCGGTAGGCATAATGAATATGTATCATTTATTATATGTGATGGGAATATTAATGTTAACCTAAATGCTGCTACTCAAGAGGTTACTCATGAAGTTAATGCGGTGGTAGTAAAACAAAATTCATGTGATGATTGTTATGAATGGGGAGAAGGGGGAGAATTCACTTTTCATAAAGCATGGGAGAAGATAAGAAGTAAACAAAGTGGAAACTGAAAATCGGAACCAATTTAAATTTTTTATTTTGGATATTTTAATGGATTTTGAATTTTTAAAATGATTTATTTTAAATAATAACGACTAAAAATTTATTTTAATCGAAATTAGAACGTATAAATTTATTTTAATTATAAAACGAGCCAGAAATGGCGCGGTATTTTGAAAATTCGATTTCTAATTTCAGTTTAATATACAAAATTCATTTTAAATCAGAATTAGACGAAAAAAGAAATATTTTAATCTTTTTAATGATATCTTTCTAACGAATGCAAAAAACTGGATTTTACTTTATAAATTAAAATTTATGACCTGTTTAAAATTCAGAATAGTCGCCATGGAATTTATATATATTTATATATTTTAATTAAATTTATATAGCCCTTAAAAATAGCCATTTTGCAAACGACCTCCGTTTTCGATGAAACCACTTTTGTTGGATCCGGAATGTCAAATTATTGCTAGATTCCAATCTTCATAATTTTTGGAATTAATATGTGAGTGTGGCGAATTGAAAAGTGTTTGGTAATTTCAGTTTGAATTTAATTGGCTGGAAAATGGCCATGTTTTAAACGTTCTCCAAATTCAACGAAATTAGTTTTGTTAGGACCGTATCGTTAAGACATAGTCAGGTTTATTTTTCTGGAATTTTTGGAATTAGTGTATGGCCTCGGTAAATTAAAATATACGTTTGAATTCAATATACACTGATTTATATTTTAATTTTGATAAAAACTATTCGAAACGATCGAATTGGCTTACGAAACATATCCCATTGTGTCCAGAATGGGGGTATTTAGCTAGGGGAGACATTCGATGGGTTAGATTTGGAGTTCAGAATGATACACGAGTTATATTGGAATTTAATTGGATTAAATATTATATAAAATAAATTATAAAAGGGAAAAAACCATAACCCTAAGCCCTTTTATCAACCGCCGCATTTAAACAACCAACGGCGGAAAACGCTCCAACTTTCTAATCCCAAATTCTACCAATTAAATAAGTCAATTTCATAAACTTATAAAACGTAAATGGAATGGCTTCGAGAGGGCTTCCGATCCATACCTAGCTGATGGGTTATCGTCGCGTGTGGAGCACGAAATCAAGCCTCAAAGACCGCCAGTTCATGGTTAATTTCAGGTGGCGTGGGGCCACCGAGCGTGACAACACTCCCGGCATTAAAGGAGAACAGCAGCGGCTTCAAAATGGCGAGGTCTGATGGGGGTCATGTCAACTCTAGTGGCGGCGCTGAGCAAGGGACGAAGTCAAGATGGGTTTCGTGAGTTACAGGAGGATTAAGGATGAGGGAGAAGTAATTAAAGATTTTACTTATTTATTTAATTAAATTATTATGTAATTAATGTATAAACGTCAATAACTCTTTCGTGTGAGGTCAAAATTGAACGATTTCGGTTGCATTGTGATCATGGCGGAGAATTCTACATTTCCGAACTGACCAGGACGAAAATGGAGTCAATTATAATTTCAGGAAATTTCAAAGCCAACCGTACTGAAATCAGAAATAAGAGAATGAAGGAGTGGAAACGAACGTGAGAACTCTCTCACACTCATATTATTGTACCAATATTATATAATAGGTTGCAAACGGTGCTTAGTAGCACCCGACACTATTTATTGTACAAACCGTGGTTGTTTGTTTGGATTGAATGGACTGTATTGTGGTTGTATTGTGTGAATAAAATATTGGAACAATAAAAATATCATTTTTATTGCAGAAATGAAATAATAAAAATATTCATGTGTTGAAAAAAAAAGTGTAATCATTAAAAATATCATTTTAATATGTAATAGAACTATAAGAAATAGTCATGTGTTGAAATAAATATTCATTTACAAATTGGACGATTTGTTTATGTACAACTATTTAACTAATATTGATTGGGACGATAAAATTTTATACATCGCCCAACTGCACAAATAAAATCTGTGTTTGTTGATTGAAACCCCACACGGGTATTGGGATGATATTTAACATACACTAAGCCCAATTGTTTAGTTGTATGTCAATCGATTGGTTGACAGACTGTTATAAGCGTTAATTATTTATATTTAAGGCTTATGAAGTTGTGTAATGCACTCTGGATGATGGATGATTGTATATCATTGTTATTATATACATGTGTTGTATGGAATCCATATAAATAACATTATATGGTAATTGATGGGTCTCATTCCAATTTGGAAAATAAAGAATATTTTAACATAATATTCAGAAAAGGAAAATAAATATTCATGTGTTGAAGAAAATATTCATTTGTTGAATAAAATATCGAACATTTTAAAATAATATTCAGTAAAATATCAAAGTATGATTTTGATGTTCAATTTTGGATGAACATGAAAATATTGAAATGTGTGAAGCCGTGTTGATTAGATATGTGCCATTTTGATGCGAACAATATTTATATCGATTTTATTCGTTTTTACAATGAATATCGAAAAGGAAATGATTTAAAAATCTGATATTTTGAAAATATTATCATTTAAACATTATAGTGATAAGGAATATTCAATTTTGAATTAAAATCGAAAATGAAGTGGGAGTCGTTTTAAAATAAATTAATAAAATACGTTTCGACGAAATATATATAATATATATTTTTTAAATATATAATGTCCTGAATAGAAAACGCCACGCCGCAGCCGTTCACGAATTTCGACCATTGACTTAAAATGGATGTTACGGGATATCCGACCGTCGGATTCTCCTCAAACTGGAACAGGTGGGTTCGTATCGAAAAGAGCTTTCCAACGAATATAAGATATTTGAAATCTAATGGTTGGATTTGGAATTATGTCCAAATCAAATTTGGAAAAGGTCGCTATGGATGCAGTTCGATGACAGTTTATGGAAATTGACTGAAATAGCGATATTGAAATTATTAAAAATAATAGTAGTTTGTGTAAAATCAAATAAAAATGATTTGGAAAGAATTTGGATGAAAAATTCCACATTTGTAAAGATAAAAATATATTTTTATCGAAATGAACTAGCTATTAACAAGAAATAATAATCCAATATTTTTAAATAAATAAATTGGCTTGAAACAGTTTTAATATAACTAGAATTTTCCAATGTATGAATTGGAATGGATTTGAATAGAAATTATCTTCGGAATATTTCGATACTGGAACAGGTGGGTTCGTATCGAAAAGAGCTTTCCAACGAATATAAGATATTTGAAATCTAATGGTTGGATTTGGAATTATGTCCAAACCAAATTTGGAAAAGGTCGCTATGGATGCAGTTCGATGACAGTTTATGGAAATCGACTGAAATAGCGATATTAAAATTATTAATATTAGTAGTTTGTGTAAAATCAAATAAAAATGATTTGGAAAGAATTTGGATGAAAAATTCCACATTTGTAAAGATAAAAATATATTTTTATCGAAATGAACTAGCTATTAACAAGAAATAATAATCCAATATTTTTAAATAAATAAATTGGCTTGAAACGGTTTTAATATAACCAGAATTTTCCAATGTATGAATTGGAATGGATTTGAATAGAAATTATCTTTAGAATATTTCGATATTGGATTCCCTGATTATATGAATATTGCGGAGGAATATGGAAGATATATATGTATATGTATATATATATATCGTTATTCTTAATACGATATTTATGGATTTCAGAATTTGATATTGAATATAAGACGATATAATTTCTATTTAGAGCCTTGTTTTTAATATCGAATTGGATTTTGGGTTTGTTGTGAATGGTGTCTTAAATAACACTGTTCTTAAACCCCGTGTAAAAAGGAATAAATATTTTAATTAAGATTATTAAAGTTTCCACTTAATTAACATTTAATTGGAATAAAATGGAATGTGAATTGGGTTTATTGTGAACTGTGCTTTAAATGACATTCGTTCTTTAACCCGATTTGCAATAAAATGTGATTTGGAATATACAAATCTTTTATGAAGATTTAATGCAAATTTTCAAAGTAAAGTTTACCAATTAATTAATATTTAATTGGAATGGAATGGAATTCGATTTAATAATTTCGAAATGAGATTCTGTGGAGGAAGACTATTAATATATATGGAATTTAAAAGGCTTTAACGTTATTCCAATTATATTATTAGTCGAATACGGAAATTGGTATCGATTATATATTGATCTATTTTTCGTGAAGATTCCATAATTAATGGAATGTGATTTTGGGTTTGTCGTGAACTGTGTTTTAAATGACATGGGTTCTTGAACCCAATTAAAGACAGGATTTATTTCCTAGATTTGAATAATCATTAATATTAATTTTTGGGAAGATTAAAACTAAGTGGAGTTTTAATGAATCTTTAATTAGATTGGAATGTGAATATGATAATATAAATTGTCAAATTTAGGAAATGATCGAGAATGGAGTATCACCAGTTTTGCTCCAGGCGATAGTTAAATCTTTAATTAGATTTGAACATGAAATGGTAATTAATTTTATCGATAACACCGTGGTGTTAGATATGGAGTGCAATCAGTTTTGCTCCATGGGATGAATAGGTTGGGATTGGGAAATATATTAAATGATTACTTCGGTGCAGTTCGCTAATCCCGACTAGTTTGGATAAACCTTAATTTGGTTTAAATTGGTATCCAAAGGAAGAATAAAGAATAAATTTAAAAGACTTTATCTTTGATAAAATTAATGGGAACCTTTCCCAAGCAATGTGAATATTTGAATAAAAGAATATTCTGGATTGGAATGAGGCGTATATTGTGTTTGTGTAGCACGTGTTTATTATATACGCGAGTTATTCGGAAAGACTAGGTTTATACCCATTCTGAATAACTGATTCGATGATAAGTCGACGATGAAGACGGTGGTTAAAGACCGGAGGTCTTCAATCGTTTGGATGATTACTGATGTCTTGATTGGGCGGTACACCCAAGACAAGGTAATAAGTGGTGATCGTCCGGACGTACTTGGAGATCGACCAGATATGCGAGGGCCCCTCCCCTGTATTGGACATATGGGACAAGGAATAAGGTGCCTCATGTTTCGTTCAGACCAAGAACGAACTTGTAAATGGACTATGTGTCTGACATTGGATTTTATTCTATGTTAATTGATCTCTATTAAAATATATATCTGTTTGGTGACGGAGAATTTATTCTCTTGCTTAACACCCTTCTCTGAGACGTATGAGTTTAGAGGTTATATATCAATAGACATCAGTTGCATGGCGTGAATTGCCTATGTGGCATGCTTACACTAGTACAAAACTGTTTATTTGCGTCGCCTTATTTGCGATGGTTTAGCTAAAAACAGTAGCATATATGGTTATGTGCGACTGTTGTAGTTACAAACCGTAGCAAGTTGTCAAGAAAATGAGGAAGAGACCAATTTGCGACGGTATTATTTAAACACGGTAGCAAATATATACAATTTGCTACAATTGGCGGACACAACGGTCGCATATGAGTAAACAAAAATGGCTATTTGGGTCTTTATGTATACATATAGCGTAACTCTTTGATTTTTACCCCACTTCTATTTCCTCTATTTCCCCATATCCTTCGTCCCCTCTTTCTCTTGGTAATAAAGTGCTTATGGTTGATTAATCCCAAATTGACATCGGATCGATTAACATCGAATTATAGAGCCAGTAGCATTCACACTTTTCCATTTTTGATATACATAAAAAAAAACCTAGAAATGAGATCGATTCGCTTGCTTCTCAGATCGACATCGTTTGATATCGCCAGATTTAGGTTTAGAACAAACTGAACCAGATCCGTTGGCAGTACCTCCGTCTCTGCCTGTTTGCTCCACCGATCTAATACAGGTATATATACGCTACTACTTTGGGTTTCTTTTTTGTTGGTTATGTAAAATATACAGTAATATTTATGTATGTGCATTAGGTATATTAAAACTATTTCTAATTTCCGATAATCATTTGTTAATTTGATGTATTTCGTAGGTGTAGTGTCCTGTAAACAGAAGCTGATATTCATATGCTTCACCTTCAAAAAGGATAATCATACTTATTATGGTATGTAGCTGAAGTTTTAATGTCATGGTAATTGTGGCTTTTAAATTAGCATACATTATCTTTTCTGGTTTATTTTACAGCATGGTGGCCAAACACTATTAGCGAATGAGGTGGGTTTGGGAAAGCACTACAGGTAAGGGAACTAGGTTTGACTATGAGCTAACAATGATTGAAGTTTATGCATCTCCACTAGGTTATAGCTAGAGGTATATGTAACTCTAGTGGCAATTAAATATAAACCGAGGGTTGAAAAAACAAATACATTTCTGCTAGAGAGATCCAGCTAGGTGGTGGTGTATGTCCAAAGGTTTAATGCTTTATTATGAGTTATTTTTTGAATAGTTGATAAAAGTTGGAATTCCAGTTTCATAGTTAGAAAATTATCTCTACTTAGATAAGAAATATTTTGTAACCTAGACTCATAATGCATTTACAAATCACTTTTCACTTATCATGCATTCGTGCAAGTTTATATTTGCATCACATATATGAAAATAAAAGTCATGGCTGGAAAACTATGTTAATAGTTTCTGGTTGAGTGCGCACAGCATCATGACAGCATTGTTTATTATGTTCTATTCAAAATAATGCAGAATTGTCAAGCTCTATTATGCCTACTGAAAAAAGTAAAAAAATATACTTATCTTCATCGACTAGGTCTTCAACCTACAATATTTACCAAATAACCTAAACATATATTAGTACACGGTATTTGTAATGGGACTAGCTAGTTTTGAATGTACACTCCATGAATGATTATTCGATCATGACATTTATCTTGTAAATTTTCTAAGTTACAAAATAAGACATGGAATTAAATAATCTAAATGATCTAAACATTAAACTATGTAAAAGAAGAATAAAAATAATTAAAATAATGAGAATGATGTAAACGTTAAACAATTTAAAAGATAAATAATAGTTGGTTTACATACTTGCTTGTAGCAATTCAACTTGCAGTGAGTTTAGATTTTTGTTTTCTCCACTCCATTGGATGTTCTTCTTTTGATTGGTATGTTGCACCTGCACACTGCCAAATTTTAATAATGTGTGGACAAAACTGTGTTTTCTTTGGACGTCCATGGTACCATCATTCACTTAGTTCTTTAATAATACCCGGTTCTCTAAAGGTATATTGCAGAAAGGGTTATGAAATTTTCTCAAGAATCCAAAATATTTTATGTGTTTTGGCAGTGTTTAATGTTATGTAATTTATATCTTTTGTGTATGTAGACATTTTGTTTTTTTTTTTTTTTTTTTGTTATTTTGAAGTTATCCCAACCTTATGACAATTAGTTAGCGAGGTAATATGGTTTGGTTCAGTATATGATTTGAATAAGTTGCAAAATGTAGTAGTACATCAAGGAGATTTGTCAAAGGAAAAATAGTTTAGGAATTTCTAGCATGTGTTCTTATTTCCTTTCTTGTTTTCCACGATCAGAGGTTGGCTATAGATACTGATCTCTAAGTAAACCTACTGTTCAACAATCCATCAGGGAGGACAACCAACGAAGAACAATGCATGTGTACATAAATCTGATAAATGAAACCAAATAGCAACATGTTTGACATTCTATGAAGATACACTCATATGCACCGTCTTTTAGTCTCTTTGTCAAACACATGGCAGTTCTTTTGTTTGCATGAAAAAGTTTATTGATACAGGTAACAAGACAAGCTGCATATGCATTTTTAATTAGGACACTAAACTCTTATACTGATCTTGTGATAAATTGTCATCTGACTAGAAAAAAAACTCATACAGCACATGTATTCATTTGTTCTGGAAAAAAATTCTGCTAGCACTGGTTATAAAACTTTTGTCCTTTGTTGCCTTATTTTGTTCTCTATTATTTACAATTCCCTACTTTTCATTTTGGGAAATCACATTCTCAGTCCAACCTTAAAAAAAAGATATCATATTGCATTTTTTCCCGTTTCGGTACTATCAATTTTGTGCTTCCCGTTACATTGCAATCTAAGTTTTGCATTCACATCACTTGCTGTTTATTTCATTTAGTGCATTGCAATTGCACCTTTCTTTATGCAAAAAAGGATAATTGCTATCAGATGAAACTAAGCTAAAGTGGCTACTCCTCAGTCCTTCCCTTTTATTTCAATCCACATCTCAATATGTTTGAATTTATTTGGTTTTGACCTTGATAACAAATAATTATGCGTTGGCATCATTTTGCCCAGTCCAAAAATTTAGAGGTCATGCTAGTCTTTTCCTTTTTAGTTATGGGTTGATACCGAAATAAATGACTCGCAGATATAAAACAAATTTGTCAACCTTTAGCAAAATGTCAGCGTCCTTTCATGATAAACTAAAACTTAATTTATGTTTATACATAACAGTTTTGATGGATTTACGTTCATGAAATTTCAATATTTGCTAGAGTGGAAACACAGTTTTGTACCGTGGACTTGTATAAAATCTTTGTAGCTACACTTATAAACGAGCTAATATAAGTATAAAATTTGGCAGTGTGCAGGTGCAGCATACCATTCAAAAGGACATCCAATGGAGTGGAGAAAACGAAAATATAAACTCACCGCAAGTTGGATTGCTGTAAACAAGTATGTAAAACCAACTATTATTTATCTTTTGAATTGTTTAATGTCTACATCATTCTCATTATTTTTATTCTTTTTCTACATTGTTTAATGTTTAGATCATTTAGATTATTTATTTCCAAGTCTTATTTGCTAACTTAGAAAATTTACAAGATAAATGTCATGATCGAATAATCATTCGTGGAGTGTACATTCAAAACCTGTTATTGTTTTTATGGTTGATTGCTTCAGCTGCATGTTTGCATTGTTTTTGGCCTTGATTATCTATGATTTGGTTGATTGTTATAGCCTAAATGCAAACGGTCAATTACTTTCCGTAAGAGCACTGGAAGCATTAATATCTGCGTCACAGCCTAGTTCTAATATTTCAGTTCAATCCATATGAATAGGAGGGAATCAAAAAAAGCTCCAAATTCAATCGATATTTCCTTTATAACTATTTTTTTAAATTAAAACATACCATCTTATACTCCTAACATTTGCACTGATGTGAGAGCATCCATAATAAATTTGACTAAACTTCAATAAAAAAAGGTTGCTTTAAGATTTAATAATAAAGTTGAAGCATTGCTTATTAACTGTTGTATCTTCATTGATCTGTTAATAGTCAAACTTCGGATTGATGACTTCTAATGAATATATTAAATTGCATCCCATTAAATAGTATATCAATCATTGCTATGACACGACTTTCAAATATTTTGATGAGCAGGTCAAATGTACCTATGATGAATTAAGCGGATTGTAGTGCAAGAAAGAGTGAACTGAATGCGCTAGGTGGGCTGTTATGCAGGTTACATTTTTCTGGCTCATTGTTTCCTTTTATTTACAACATGTTCATAAAACTTCAACTGGGCTATATTACCACTATTTCTTGTGTATGGTTGTATACTATTTCTTGTGTTTTAGAGTCGCCAATACATTTCCAGATAAAGTATGCAGTGTTCATGGCAGGCATTCCTGGGCTTAGGGTGATCATTTCTTGCTTTTCTGAATCCCCTTGGTGAATAAAAACCAGTCATGGTCAGTAGTAATAGATCATCACAGTGGAGTAATCGACGTACTCAAACAACCTAAATATTACACAACCATCTCCACCATAACAAGTAAAAAGACCAAGATTGTGATATCGGGCCTAGCTTCTTAGGATGTTACAGCTACCGATTTTAAAAAGCATGTCCCTGTTCACGAGGCCACAGTGAAGACATTCGATATAGATGTATTTTAACCTCATACAGCACCAGCATTGTAGTTTCTCAATGCTTATGGATTCCACATCTATTCCCATAGATATCCTTTGACATGTTACAATCATTGATTTTTGTTTGAAGTATGCTAAGTCAGCAATTTGTATTTGAGCGATTTCAAATCGCATACGTGCCTCAGTTCGTGTGTGCAAGGCTGGTTTGTTAATCATACGAGTTGATTCCTTATTGTTTATCATTTATTAACCGACTGACTTAAGTAAACACTTCCATCAACACTTCATGAGCGACCTCAGTTCGTGTGTATACTGGGCATTGGCCTGCTCATTTATTATTTATGAGAACCTTGTTGTTTTTCTATAGAATTTCATGAATGTGGAATGTTGGCAACGGGGATTTTTTTATTGCATGTATTAGACCGCATTTATATCTTAATGATTTTACTACATTGTAATGTTGAAGTCACTCATTAAAAAAAATGTTATTCATGCTGATAGTGATGGTTATATGCATTTGTCAGGGTTCCATCCACCAACTCAGGAAGGTTCCATGCCTGGTGATGACTGAAGTTTTGTTTGGCTATGTCCTTTGGTTTGTATTTTTTTAGGCACTATGATCTACTGTTCTGGATTACTTGCAAAGTGAAGCTCTGGATAATTTCACATGAAGGTTTGGACATTTTTTATTTATACTGTTCTGTTTTATGCTTATTGTTTATGGATCTCTATATATCCATACTGCTATGGATATCTATATTGTTCTATTTCATATTTACTGTTCTGTTTTATTTGCAAAGTGAAGCTCTGCGATCTACTAGTCTTTCTATTTTTAAAGCTTGGTCCCGTTCTTCATCCAAGAGCAACCTTACAGACTTCAATTTCTCTAGCTTCTTCAGATCCTCATGAACTCTTCTATAACTCTGGTCAAAATCACGATTCGCCTACTGATACCACTAGCTCCCGAGAGACATGTCCTGTTCAAACTAATTATTCCAACGCAATCCCTGATGTAAAGAAACTAGATAAAGAAAGGTGAAAATGAATATACAGAATCACAAGTTGTGCGAATGATATCTTTAGTAAGCAAGCAACTAACGCTGCGAACTAGCTCATGACAGAATTGAAGTCGTTTCTGATATAATGACTGTTATTCCCATTGAGCTTTTAGACGAGCTCTCGAGTTATTCTAGATGGAACTGGAGGTCCTCAAAATAGAGAGGAGCTATTGAATCTTTAACATCTGGTTCACAATAGAACCGATTTATCAGCAAACAACCTAGTTAAAGCTCATAGAGTGCAACTTGAAATATTAGTTGCGATCAACACAGGAATACAAGCTTTCCTTCATCCAGGTATCAACATTCCTCAAAGCCACGTAATCGAAGTATTTCTACACAAGAGGTGCAGGAACATTGCTTTTCAGAGCTCACTCCCTGCTGGTGAATGTAGTTGTGATATCTGTACTAACAGAAATGGATTTTGCAACCAATGCATGTGTGGGATATGCAATAAATTTGACTTTGAAGTTAATACATGTCGTTGAATTGGTTGTGACGTCTGTGCACACTGGGCACACACTAACTGTGCAATGCATTTGGGCCGATTCAGATGGGCCAGTTTGGAGGAGTAGTGAGCTACTCGCAGATGTTATTCTGATGTCAAGCTTGCAATAAAACATCAAAACTGATGCGATGGGTCAAAGATGTTTTCCAGCATCACGCACATGCATGGGACAGAGATGCTTTGATAAGAGAACTCGAGCCTGTTAGTAGGATTTTCAGAATTAGCGAGGATCTGAAAGGGAGGAAATTGCTCGGGAAATGTGGGGATCTTACATAGAAGATGAAGAGTGGTGCTACGGCATTCACTCCATGCAAAATGCTAATGCTTCTTTTTCAAGGTAACCTTTTTAATACTCTTTTGTTTGGGATACAACCATTGCTTCTTTATTTAGGTAAATTTGACGTACACATGTTCTACTGATTATCCTACATGCACTCTGTGAATCATCCTATATGCTTTGTTTTTCTCCCTCGACCAAAATATCAATTCCCATTCGTAGAAACAGTTGCTTCTGCTTTGGACAGAGGATTCATTTTTTTTTTTCAAAACAACCAAAAGCACTTCTTATCAGAGCTTGAGATAGACTCCACAAAAAGCCCAACGGAAGGTACCAACCCAAATAGCCAAATTGCACCATAGGAAGCCTGCAACCAAATTGCAGAAGTGGTTTGAAGAGAAACTGTAAATTTAAGTGAATGAACACAATAGAATTTAAGTGAATGAATGAATGCCATAAATCCTAGCATTTGGTATCCTGATATTGACCTAGGTAATGGATGCGAAAAAATTTGAAATTGATACACATACGTTCAAGGTGACACCTTCGTGAGTATGTCATCATTCTTCAGTGGTTTTTACACAAAATAAATAGTTCAAGGGACAATGTCCATAGCATAAATCTGAAACCTGTGAAAGTAAACAATTAGAGTGTCAATTTTTTTTAGAATGTATGTGTACAACAACTGTTTCAGAAAGTAAACATTTTTTCTAGAACATATTATTGTATTTTTATTTTTGACTGCTCTTGCATGTCAAACTATTTGTAAACAAAAATCATATTATAAACATGTTTATGAAACAATTTATAAGCTGGTGATTGATAGTTTATAAGCTGGTGTGCCCAGTCCAGTATTGTGTATCTGTGTTTTGTTTTAATATTCTTGATTGCGTGAATTTGATTTTACATTTCTTGAAAATATTGTTAGTTTATGCTTTACAAACTAGTTATCCCTTCTATTTACAGTAATAGTGCATTTACTAACTAATTACATCATCTTACTTGCTTATTAATATACTTGTTTTCACTCTTTATCAACTTTCTCCTTTTTTCAACCTGGAGAGAAAAACTGCAAACCAAAGTTAATGGAAGAAATATTACCCATCAGTTTACAAAAAGGATATGATCAGTTCACATTACTTCTGGGATACTATTTACGGTATTTTCATGTCTCTATTTTGTAGTTCATGATCAGTTGTTCGCATAATTTTTAGCGTCCAATTTCATAGTTTAGGATATTATGTTTGGTATATTTTCAATTGCAGTCAAAATAATTTTATGTTGGTTTTTTTGGCAGATGCTGATTTTAAGTCAACCATCACGAAGACAAATTGTGCTATTTTCAGTTTTAAGCTGGATGATCCATTTTGTTTTTTTAGTCATGTGAAGAATGTTAATTTCTGATGAAATAAGTATTATGTAAGTATTTACACGAATTGGTTGGTGCTTGGCATATGATTAGTTATGACTCATGCAAACTATTTTTGATGTATGGTTATCAATGTTGGTGTTTTTTTTCAAATGATATAAGATTTTGTGAACTGTGCATGTAGTTCTTGTGTTCATATATTTTGTGAATTGCTTATATGCTAGGAAATATTAATTTGTATTGACAGTTGATAATCATAATGGTTGAGATGAAATGCAGTTGCATTAGATCTTTTGAATTTAGAAGTTATTTGCTACTGTTGTAAATAAAACACAGTCGCAAATGCTAAACTTATTGCGTCAGTTATTTTAAAATCTGTCGCACAAGGTCAAAGTTTTGAAGTCAAATATCAGTTTCTTGCTACTGGTGCAAAACAAACTATCGCTAATGAATTATACTACAGCGACTGTTATTATAGAAAACTCGTCGCAAGAGCTTGTATATTGCGACGGCTTTTAAACTATCGCAGTAAGTTTACACATGTTGCGACGGTTGTAGAACAGTCTCAAATAAGCTTGAACAACCGTCGCAAATGACCTGTTTTGTAGTAGTGTTAAGTGGCAAATGATCAAGGCTTTTGTTGAAAAGCAAAGTCTTGTGGTTGATAATCAAAGCATGGCTTGTGTGGCATAGCTTTGTGTATAGCATTAATTTGCGAGCCTCACACCTCGTTGTGAACCAGAAAGGGGAGAGGACTTCAGGGTAATGGACATATGCTAGTTTCTAGCTAGGAGTGGTGTCATGGTATGGAGCCTAGACATTTTTACTTATGTGGATGATGGAAAGCGAGGCGCCTCGGTTATATCTGTTACTACGGAGCCGATGGATATTGAGTCTAAGGGCTCATTTATGCCCCATAAGGCAGGTTAGCATATAGTTTATGGTATTACTAACCCACTAAGTGTGGGCCGACCCTGACGATCCAAGGCTTGCCTACGCGCTTGACTGAGACATGGGCTAGATTGTCTCAAAGCGGCAAGGACGATCCTTTGCCTTTGTTCACAGATGGAATCAAACTTCCAATACGACATTTGCGGTTTTAATTATAGAATTAGTATGGCGACATAGTGGGATGGGGCGCTAATGCCGTCTACGATTGATACATTTATATTTAAATCTGTTTCTGACACTATACACTTATAATAATATCAAAATGATTTCTTTTAAACATACCAAGCATGTTTGGCTATTATAAGGGAAAACACTATCCTCCGGCTTGCGTTGCGTGGTGTGATGGGACCTAGGTCCTATAATAGCTTCAGTTTTTCAAAAAGCATTGCGCTATTTATTTTATGCACTGGTATTCTTAGGAGGAAACCTATTCCGTGTTATACGGCGTGGTCCTTTGATTTACCATACTTTAAAAATCAAGTTTTAAATAACTGTTTTAGTTCTCGCACCAGTCCCATGACTGACCTGGAGTTTATTGTTTTAACCTAAACTCTAGGTGCCCCTATTTTCCACATGGGCAGCTAGTAGTCTTTGTTTTGCATATTTCTATTTCAGGATCCTGGTTTATAGCTGGAACTATACTCGGAAAGCTCTGTATTCATGTATTTTATTTAGTTCAGTTATGTATTATTTTTCCACTGCTAATGTAATTTAACTCTCTGATATTTATCAAATGTATATTATTTATTCATACTCTGTAATATTCTTGTACTCTGATGTAATTGGTGTAATAAAAAAATGAAATATTCCTCTGTTTGTATTCTGATTTGTCGTGTTCTCAACTCAATCCGGGCTTTCTCTTCTCTTCGGAGACCGAGGAAGTTCAGGTCGCTTCAACTTGGTATCAGAGCTTTGGTTTACAGAGATGGAGAGCAAGACACATTAGAACCAATGAAAGAATTCATCAGAGATTGGATTAGTAATATCCAATGAGAATGAATCATTAGAGATGGGATCAGTAGTATCCTAGAATGAGTTGAAAGAGTGTTGTTATTTTTAAAATAAAAGTGAAAAACAAATTTAATTTTGAAAATTATAACTAATTATACATATTTGAGTATATTATTTTATTTGATTTTGGACAATCTAGTATGTGAAGATTTTGCATAGACGCCTTGCAAACGTGTATACAAAGTCTCAAATATACCGGATAGATATAGAATCACACTCTAGTCGCTCGGGCATGATTCTGATGATTGACATGTCATCATCAGAATTAATTTTCGAGTTTCGAAAGTGGGATATTTATATATTTCCAATTGACTAATGTGAGAACCAAAACTTAGATATGGTCTATTGCTGTGATTTGCACAAAAAATATAACTTTGACTATATATAAAAATTACACGTTTGTAAAGCTAATTCACCAATTGATTGTTGGTTGTGTTGTATGATTATTAATTTAATTCAACCAACATGAGAATGAAAGGTAAAAATAGACAAATCGAATCAAATGTTGAACTTTATTGAAAATTTGTTGCATTTCATATATGTACTTTTATATACATTGAACAGGTCATAGCATGGAAGCTAAGAAGAGGAATAAAATTGTATGGCCGACAAATAGGTACATGTTTACTAATTTGTTGGGTTTTGATGATTTTATGAGCCGACTGGCTGGCCGCTTGGTTTTTTCTTTTTCTTTTGGATTTGTGAGGGCCCTGTGTGGAAAGATGTGATTTTCTCGGGAACCCCGTACAAAGGAGGTTATAGCGAAATTTTTTGAAAATTTAGGTGTTAGCCAAATTTTTTAGAAATTAGAAAATTTCTTAGAAACTGAAAAGTTGAAGAATGAAAGCCAGAATGAAAGTTAAGTTGCTTAGTTAAACAACTTTCAGCTCCGTTCATTTTCGAGGACGAAAAGATTTTAAGTGGGGGAGAATGTAACAACCCGGAAAATCGAAACCAATTTAAAAAAATTATTTTGTCTATTTTAATGTATTTTGAATATTTAAAATGATTTATTTTAAATAATAACGACTAAAAAATTATTTTAATCGAATTTAGAACGTATAAATTTATTTTAATTATAAAACGAGCCGGAAATGGCGCGGTATTTTGAAAATCCGATTTCTAATTTCAATTTAATATACATAATTCATTTTAAATCAGAATTGGACGAAACAAGAAATATTTGAATCTATGTAATGATATCTTTTTAAAAACTTAAGAAACTGAAATTTTACTTTATAAATTGAAAGTTATGACCAGTTTAAAATTTAGAATAGTCGTTATGGAATTTATATATATTTTTATATATTTTAATTATATACATAGGCCTTGAAAATAGCCATTTTGCAAACGACCTCCATTTTCGGCGAAACCACTTTTGTTAGATCCGGAATGTCAAATTATTGCTAGATTCCAATATTCATAATTTTTGGAATTAATATGTGAGCGTGGCGAATTAAAAAGTGTTTGGTAATTTCAATTTGAATTTAATCGACTGGAAAATGGCAATTTTTCAAACGGTCTCCAAATTCAACGAAATTAGTTTTGTTAGGACCATATCGTCAAAACACAGCCAGATTTATTTTTCTGGAATTTTTGGAGTCAGTATATGGCCCCGGTAAATTAAAATATACGTTTGAATTCAATATACATTGATTTATATTTTAATTTTGATAAAAACCGTTCAAAATGATCGAATTGGCTTACAAAACATATCCCATTGTGTCCGGAATAGGGGTATTTAGTTAGGGACGATAGTCGTTGGATTAGATTTGGAGTTCGGAACAATACACGAGTTATATCGGAATTTAATTGAATTAAATATTATATAAAATAAATTATAAAAGGGGAAAAAACCTAACCCTAAGCCCTTTTATCAGTTGCTGCATTCAAGCAACCAAGAGCGGAAAACGCTCCAATTATCTCATCCCAAATTCTTCCAATTAACAAGTCGATTTCATAAACTTATAAAACGTAAATGGAAGGGCTTCGAGAGGGCTTTCGATCCATACCTAGCTGATGGGTTATCGTCGTGTGTGGAGAACGAAATCAAGCCTCGAAGACCGCCAGTTCGTGGTTAATTTCAGGTGGTGTGGGGCCACCCAGCGCGGCAGCGCTCCCGACGTTGGAGGAGAACGGCAGCGGCTTCAAAACGGCGGGGTCTGATGGGGGTGACGACAACTCTGGTGGCGGCGTTGAGCAAGGGACGAAGTCAAGATGGGTTTGGTGAGTTACAGGAGGATTAAGGATGAGGGAGAAGTAATTAAAGATTTTAATTATTTATTTAATTAAATTATTATGTAATTAATGTATAAACAGCAATACCTCTTTCATACGAAGTCAAAACTTAATGATTTCAGTTGCGTTGTGATCGTGGTGGAGAATTCTACATTTTAGAACTGACCAGAACGAAAATAGAGTTAACTAGAATTTCAGGCAATTTCAAATTTAAACCGTATTGAAATCAAAAATAAGAGAATGGAGGAGTGGAAACGAATGTAAGAACTCTCTCACGCTCAAATTATTGTACCATTATTATATAATAGGTTGCAGATGGTGCTAAGTAGCACTCGAAACTATTTATTGTACAAACCATGGTCGTTTGTTTGGATTGAATGGACTGTATTGTGGTTGTATTGTGTGAATAAAATATTGGAACAATAAAAATATCATTTTTATTGTAGAAATGAAATAATAAAAATATTCATGTGTTGAAAAAAAATGTGTAATCATTAAAAATATCATTTTAATATGTAATAAAACTATAAGAAATAGTCATGTGTTGAAATAAATATTCATTTACAAATTGGACGATTTGTTTATGTACAACTATTTAACTAATATTGATTGGGACGATAAAATTTTACACATCGCCCAACTGCACAAATAAAATCTGTGTTTGTTGATTGAAACCCCACACGGGTATTGGGATGATATTTGACATACAATAATCCCAATTGTATAGTTGTATGTCAATCGATTTGTTGACAGACTGTTATAAGCGTTAATTATTTATATTTAAGGCTTATGCAGTTGTGTAATGCACTCTGGATGATGGATGATTGTATATCATTGTTATTATATACATGTGTTGTATGGAGTCCATATAAATAACATTATATGGTAATTGATGGGGTCCCACTCCAATTTGGAAAATAAAGAATATTTTAACATAATATTCAGAAAAGGAAAATAAATATTCATGTGTTGAATAAAATAAATATTCATGTGTTGAAGAAAATATTCATTTATTGAATAAAATAACGAATGTTTTAAAATAATATTTAGTAAAAGATCAAAGTCTGATTTTGATGCCCAATTTTGGATGGACACGAAAATATTGAAATGTGTGAAGCTGTTTTGATTAGATATGCGCCATTTTAACGCGAACGATATTTATATCGGTTTTATTTATTTTTATAATGAATATCGAAAAGGAAATGATTTAGAAATCTGATATTTTGAAAATATTATCATTTAAACATTATAATGATAAGGAGTATTCAATTTTGATTTAAAATGAAGCGGGAATCGTTTTAAAACTAATTTATAAAATACCTTTTGAACAGAAACGACAAAATATATATTATATATATATTATAATGGCCTGGATAGAACCTGTCGCGCAGCGACTATTCGCGAATTTCGACCATTGACTTCAAATGGACGTTACAGGAGATCCGACTGTCGGATTCTCCTAAAACTGGAACCTTTGGGTTCGTATCGAAAAGAACTTTCCAACTAATATAAGATATTTGAAATCTACGGTTGGATTTGGAATTATGTCCAAATCAAATTTGGAAAAGGTCGTTATGGATGCAGTTCGATGACCGTTTATGGAAATCGACTGAAATAGCGATTTTAAAATTATTAAAAATATTAGTAATTTGTGTAAAATCAAAAAAATGATTTGGATAAAAAATTCCCCGTTTTTAAAGATAAAAATATATTTTTATCGAAATGAACTAGTTATTAACTAGAAATAATAATCCAATACTTTTTAAATAAAAAAATTGGATTGAAACAGTTTTAATATAACCAGAATTTTCCAACGTATGAATTTGAATGGATTTGAATAAAATTATCTTCGGAATATTTCGATATTGGATTCCGTGATTATACGGATATTGTGGAGGAATTTGGAACATATATATTGTTATTCCCAATACGATATTTATTGATTTCAGAATTTGAAATTGAATGTAAGCTGATATAATTTCTATTTAGGGCCCTGTATTTAATATCGAATTGATTTTGGGTTTGTCGTGAATGTTGTCTTAAATAACACTGTTCTTAAACCCTGTGTAAAAAGGAATAAATCTTTTATTTAAGATTATTAGAGTTTCCAGTTAATTAACATTTAATTGGAATAAAATGGAATGTGAATTGGGTTTATTGTGAACTGTGTTTTAAATGACATTCGTTCTTCAACAGATTTGCAATAAAATGTGATTTGGAATATACAAATCTTTTATGAATATTTAATGGAAATTTTCCAAAGTAAAGTTTACCAACTAATTAATATTTAATTGGAATGGAATGGAATTCGATTTAATAATAATCGAAATGAGCTTCTGTGGAGGAAGACTATTAATATATATATGAAATTTAAAAGGCTTTGTCGTTATTCCATTTATATTATTAGTCGGATACGGAAATTGGTATTGATTATATATTGATTTGTTTTCCGTGAAGATTCCATAATTAATGGAATGTGATTTTGGGTTTGTCATGAACTGTGTTTTAAATGACATGGATTCTTGAGCCCAATAAAAGACTGGATTTATTTCCTAGATTTGAATAATCATTAATATTGATTTTTGGGAAGATTAAAACGAAGTGGACTTTTAGTGCATCTTTAATTAGATTGGAATGTTAATATGATAATATAAATTATCAAATTTGGGAAATGATCGAGAATGAAGTATCACCTGTTTTTCTCCAGGCGATAGTTAAATCTTTAAATAGATTTGAACATGAAATGGTAATTAATTTTACCGATAACACCGTGGTGATAGATATGGAGTGCTACCAATTTTGCTCCATGGGATGAATAGGTTGGGATTGGGAAATATATTAAATGATTACTTCGGTGTGGTTCGCTAATCCCGACTAGTTTGGATAAGCCTTAATTTGGTTTAAATTGATATCCAAAGGAAGAATAAAGAATAAATCTAAAAGAATTTATCTTTGATAAAATTAATGGGAACCTTTCCCAAGAAATGTGAATATCTGAATAAAAGAATATTCTGGATTGGAATGAGGCGTATGTTGTGTTTTTGTGGTACTTGTTTATTATATACGCGAGTTATTCGGAAAGACCGGGTTTATACCCATTCTAAATAACTGATTCGACGATAAGTCGACAATGAAGACGGTGGTTGAAAACCGGAGGTCTTCACATCGTTTGGATGATTACTGATGTCTTGATTGTGCTGTACACCCAAGACAAAGTAATAAGTGGTGATCGTCCGGACGTACTTGGAGATCGACTGGATATGCGAGGGCCTTCCTCATGTATTGGACATGTGGGACGAGGAATAAGGTGCCTCCAGTTTCGTTCAGACCCAGAACAAACTTGTAAATGGACTGTGTGTCTGACATTGGATTTTATTCTATGTTAATTGATCTCTATTAAATATATACACCTGTTTGGTGACAGAGAATTTATTCTCTTTCTTAACACCCTTCTCTGAGACGCACGAGCTTAGAGGTTATATATCAATAGACATCAGTCGCATGGCGTGAAATGCCTATGTGGCATGCCTCAGTGGCAAATGATCAAGGCTTTTGTTGAAAAGAAAGTCTTGTGGTTGATGATCGAAGCATGCCTGTGTAGCATAGCTTTGTGTGTAGCGTTAATTCGCGAGCCACACCCCGCGGTGTGAACCAGAAACGGGAGAGGACTTCAGGGTAATGGACATATGCTAGTTTCTAGCTAGGAGTGGTGTCATGATATGGAGCCCAGACATTTTTACTTATGTGGATGATGGAAAGCAAGGCGCCTCAGTTATATCGGTTACTACGGAGCCGATGGATATTGAGTCTTCGGGCTCATTTATGCCCCATAGGGCAGGCTAGCATATAGTTTATGGTATTACTAACCCGTTAAGTGTGGACCGACCCTGACGATCCAAGGCTTGCCTGCACGCTTTCCTGAGATATGGGCTTGATTGTCTCGAAGTGGTAAGGACGATCCCTTGCCTTGGTTCACAGATTGAATCCAACTTCCAATACGACATTTGCTGTTTTAATTGTAGAACTAGTATGGTGACATAGTGGGATGGGGCGCTAATGTCGTCTATGATTGATACATTTATATTTGAAACTGTTTCTGACACTATACACTTATAATAACATCAAAATGATTTCTTGTAAACTTACCAAGCATGTTTGGCTATTATAAGGGAAACCCCTATCCTCCGGCTTGCGTTGCATTGTGTGATGGGACCTGGGTCTTGTAATAGCTTCATTTTTCCAAAAAGCATTGCGCTATTTTTTTTATGCACTGGTATTCTTAGGAGGAGACCCGTTTCGTGTTATACGACGTGGTCCTTTGATTTACCATACTTCAAAAATCAAGTTTTAAATAACTGTTTTAGTTCTCACACCAGTCCCATGACTGACCTGGAGTTTATTGTTTTAACCTAAACTCTGGGTGCCCCTATTTTCCACACGGGCAGCTAGTAGTTTTGGTTTTGCAGATTTCTATTTCAGGATCCTGGTTTATAGCTGGAACTATACACAGAAAGCTCTGTATCTGTGTATTTTATTCAGTTGTGTTATGTATTCTTTTCCGCTGCTAATGTAATTTAAATCTCTGATATTTATCAAATGTATATTATTTATTCATACTCTGTAATATTCTTGTACTCTGATGTAATTATTGTAATAAGCAATGAAATGTTCCTCTGTTTGTGTTCTTGTTTGTCGTGTTCTCAACTCAATCAGGGCTTTCTCTTCTCTTCGGAGACCGGGGATGTTCGGGTCGCTTCAAAAGTGATATTGCACAATAGAAATGCTAGGAGAATGGCATTCATTGCTTTTCTTGTTGTTAATGACTGATTATCCATAAGAGACAGGCTATATAGATTCGGTATGGTTGATGATAACGGTTGTGTTTTATGTGAGGGGAATGTTGAATCTATTAACCGTTTGTTTTTTTATTGTGAGTATGCAAGCTATATATGGAAAGCAATATGCATTAAGCTTGGAATCTTAGCAAATCAGAATGGTTCGATTGAAGAAGAGGCAGAGAATATCATGAACATGTTCAAAGAGAAGGACCAATTATTTGATGTACCATATGCAACTATTACTGCTGCAATATATCAATTGTGGCTTGAAAGAAATTCCAGAATATTTAAACAAAAGAAGATCAGCAAGGAAATCCAATTATCAATGATAGAAAAAGAAGTTCAAAGCCTGGGGAAGAACAATGGAAGCAAGACAAGAAGGTCGCACCTTACTGAAGAATTACTAAGAAGATGGGGTATTGAATTGTTTGATTTTGGTTAAATGTTTAGATTTTCTTACGGTTTGACTTGAATGGCTAAGGTCTATGAGATAGAGAGTGGTGATTTGTTGTAGCGTGGGTTATAGTTGATGTTTTTTCATGTACTACTAATATATAACGTTTATATGTGCTCTTTTCCCCTTTGTCGCACTCATTTAGGTTAGAGGGCATAAGGTTTTGATGAGGCATATAAACAAAGTATATGATTGGTTTTGATATAAAGTGAACCAATTTTCAAAAAAAAAAAAAACAATTTCCACACTAAAATTAAAATAATTATATAACTGTTTGTGGTATTACTGAAAACTTTACTCGAATATATAAATATTAACCTCAACATTTTATCTTATATATTGATAAATGTGCTAATTTAGTAGAAATGTTTTGTATTATTTCAAGGCCTAAAGTCTATAACATTTTCTTTCCCTTTCTGGATAGATGATGCACTTGAAAATTGCTAGTGCTTACAATGTAGTATAAAAAATATGAAAGTGTACGAAAAATTACATAAGAAATTACCTCACAATATAGGAGTTTCATCTTCTGATCCATATTCCACTTTATACTAAATTTTTCAAGCCTCCCTGAGGACATATATTGAAACACCGGTACGGAAAACTAACAATTGCATACCTATTAAGTATTGGTTTTTAGCTAGATATTTGATCTTATAACTAAATTTTCTTGTTATTTATTGAGATTGATAAGATAATAGAAACAAAAAAATAAAGATGGAACAACCATCAGATGATGAGATTAAATGAAATTAGGATCGTGTAATTAGAAAAAAGTAATAACCATAACATCGAGTGATAGGAAGAAAAAGCATAAAAAGAAGATAAACAATAAAACAATTGCATGGCTGTTGGCATTTCGCTTAAGAAAATCATAGTAGGAAATAGTAAATAAAAGTCTTGGACAATTAAATAGCTAACACATGGACATCATATGAGATTCTGGAGAAAACTAAAAATGAATAATCATGAACTATATACCGAGCAAAAAAATTAAAAAACAGAGATGAAACTATCATCGGATGATGAGAACAAATGAGATTTGGATTGTGCAATTGGAAAAAAAATGAAGAATATCCATGATGTTGATCCATAGGAAGAAGTATGCAGAGAATATAAACAATAAACAACTATAAGTCAAGTTTTTTGAGAAAACTAGAAATGAACAATCATCACCGTATGAGTTTTACAATAACACACCAAAAACATAAAAGGTTTTTCTTGTTATTTATTTAGATAAAAAGAGAATAGAAATAAATAAATAGAGACGTAACTTCCATTAGATGATGAGGCTAAATGAAATTTGGACTGTGTAGTTTGAAAAAAAATGAATAGTCATGAACTGTATACTGACTACTGAGCACAAAATAGAAAAAGCAGTGATGAAACTATACACCAAAAAAGTAAAAGGTTTTTCTTGTTATTTACTTAGATAACCATAATATCGACCGGTGGGAAGAAGAAGTATAATGAGAAGATAAACAATAAGACAATTGCATGTCTATTGGTATTTTGTTTAAGAAAAAACATAGTATGAAATAGCAAATAAAAATCTAGGACAATTAAACAGCTAACATACGGGCAACATATGAGATTTTTGAGCAAATTGAAGTTGAATAGTCATATACAGTATAAAGAGAAGGAAAATCAAAAATAGAGACGCAACTATCATCGGGTGATGAGAATAAATGAAACTAGGATTGTGCAATTAGAAAAAATTGAAGAATATTCATGATAAGGATCGATAGGAAGAAGAACAAGAAGTATAATTAAAAGATAAACAATGAAACAACTATGTGTCTATAGATATTTCATTTAAGATAAATGGTAGTGGGAAAAGTAAATAAAAGTCTAAGACAATTAAATAGCTGACACATGGCAGCATCTGAGATTTTTTAAGAAAACTGGAAATGAATAGTCATAAATTGTATGTTGAGATTTCATGTAATATAATAGATAGATAATATATTTTAATTTGATTTAGGTTGGGATTAGAATATTTTAGCTATAGCATGCATAGAAAAGAAAAAAATGAAAAAAGTTGGGAGAAAATGAAATGAAAGTGAAAGAACTAAAAAATGACAAATGTGCACATTGATATTTCTCTTAAAATGTACAATAGAAAGATAGTCTATAATCTATAAAATATTAATTAGTCTATTAGTATTCTTATAAGAAATAACTGTAATAAACAAAAGTAATGTCAAATTAAAGATATTAAATATACCATGACACATGGCAACATGTGATTTTTGAGAAAACTGAAACCGAAAGGTCTTCAGATGAGTATTGTGCTTTCATATAATATAATTATAACGACCCGGAAAATCTGAACCAATTTAAAAAAATTTAATTGGCTAAAATAGTGGATTTTAAATATTTAAAATAAATATTTTAAATAATAGTGATGAAAATAGGTTTGAATCGATGTTTGAAAATAATTATAATTAATTTTAATTATAAACAAGGCCTGAAATGGCTCTGCAGTTTCAAAAATTGAATTCAAACTTTGACTGACTGTACCGGGTGCAAAACAAAACGGATTTGAGTGAAACCAAAAATATTTAAATCTGCTAGTGAATATCTTTCTAACGAATCTGAAAAATCGAAGTTTCATAGTAGGAAGAAAAAGTTATGGCCAGATGAATTTTCAGAAAGGTCGCTATAGAAATTATATCGCCCCTGAAAATAGACATTTTGCATACAACCTCAGAATTTGACGAAACCACTTTTGTTGGATCCAGGATGTCAAATTATAGCTAGGTTTCAAATTTCATAATTTTTGAAGCTAGTATGTGAGCATGGCAAAGGAAAATGTGTTTTGGTCAATTATAGTTAAATTGGATCGGCCAGAAAAGTGCCATTTTGCAAACGGTCTCAGAATTCAATGAAACTAGTTTTGTTGGGACCGTATCGTCAAAACATAGCTAGATTTATTTTTCTAGAATTTTTCGAATCAGTTTGTGGCACTAGCAAATTGAAATCTACGTTCAAATCGAATATTGAATGTTATATATTTTAAATTGAAGGAAAACTGACTGAAACAGTCGAATAGGCCTACGAAACATATCCCATTGTGTTTGGAATGGGGGTAAAACGCTAGGGACGACAGTCGTTGGGTTTAGATTGGGGTTCGTGTGTGAAAGGGGGGTATTTTTGGAAAAAAATATATAAATAAAAAAATGGGTATTGTGCCACGTCAGAACCCCCCCCCCCCCCCCCAAATTTCTCTCTCCCCGATCGATTGAAGGCGGAAAGCCCTTTAAAGCTTCTAGCTCCGATTCCGGCGACTCCGTTCATCGATTGACCCCGACCCTTCACAACTTTTGGAAGCCCTCGCTCCCCTCTTCAAATCCATACCAGTTGCTCCTCCTATCGTGGCGCCATCGACGAGAACCACCGCCCCAAAGTTCATCGTTTCAAACCGCCGCCGCGAGGTCCCCTGACCACCGAGCTGGTCCACAACCCGCTGCGTGGAAACGCCTCTCCTAGGTCTTCGACGCTGCGAAGGCCGATCATCATCTAGCTTCACGGATTTCGCGAAATTCCCAACCCTAGTTTCGTACCAAACAGAGAGGTAACGGTTTATATATATTAAACTATATTATAGCATTTTAAAAGCGCTATCGTTTATGATTTCACTGTAAAAATCATATCTTTTTCGTTTGTTGACGAAATTCAGTGAAACAAGAGACAGTGGACTCATGTGGACGTCTTCTACATTCTAGAAGAGACCGCATATTTTTCTGAGCCTTCTGCTATTTTTTGGTGGAGTGGAACCCAATGTGAGATTTCTAATTTATAAACGATATGGAAAATGACAATGTATAAATTATATAGTCGATGTATGACTTGTATAAGCGTTGTACACCTCATGTATAAGCGTTGTATAGGTCGTACGTTCGATGTATAAGTTATATATGCGTTGTAAAAATTATATATGTGTTGAAATAGAAGTGAAATGCTTATATATAAATATATATATATATATATACGCACCTCATCCACAAACCATGGACGATATTTATTGGTTGTGATTGGTGTGAAAATTGGTTGATAGCGAATGGTTGATTATAATTGTTTGTGGTTGAAATTGATTGATTGTGGTTGAAAAATACCCATTTGTGGTTGAGAATTATTTGGTTGAAACCACATAGGATTGGTTTGTGGAAATGAAAAATATATACATGCCGCCTGCGTGCGAACTAGATGCATGATTCCCCATTGCCAAAAGCTGCGAGGCTTTAAGGTAGAGCGAGGAGCCGTACTAGGGACGGCCCCAGTTTTAACTACCCTGCTGTTATGCTGCCGAAATTTTGAATAATATTCATGCATTAGAATTATTTTCATGTGTTGAAA
This sequence comes from Allium sativum, assembly GCA_030737875.1. NCBI lineage: Eukaryota > Viridiplantae > Streptophyta > Magnoliopsida > Asparagales > Amaryllidaceae > Allium > Allium sativum. The sequence goes on along the minus strand of CM060926.1, from coordinate 200,926,805 downwards.
CTATATTCGTGTGCTGTATAGAAATTCATCTATTGAATGACATTCATGTTTTAAAATAAATTGTTTTGCACTAAAAATCACCTTTTTATCTATATATATAAAAACTATATAAAACCTTCATGTGTTGAATCGAAATTCATTCATTGAATAGAATTCATGTGTTGAATGGTATTCGTGTTTTAAATATAAAAATCACCTTTTCATCTATATATATAAACTATAGAAACCTTCATGTGTTGAATCGAAATTCATTCGTTGAATGGAAATTCATGTGTTGAATGGTATTCGTGTTTTAAATATAAAAAATCACCTTTTTATCTATATATATATATATAAACTATAGAATACCTTCATCTGTTGAATCGAAATTCATTCGTTGAATAGAATTCATGTGTTGAATGTATTCGTGTTTTAAATATAAAAATCACCTTTTTATCTATCTCTCTATATATATATATATATATATATATAAACTATAGAAAACCTTCATGTGTTGAATCGAAATTCAGTCGTTGAATGGAAATTCATGTGTTGAATGGTATTCGTGTTTTAAATATAAAAATCACCTTTTTATCTATCTATATATATATATATATATATATAAACTATACAAAACCTTCATGTGTTGAATCGAAATTCAATCGTTGAATAGAATTCATGTGTTGAATGGTATTCGTGTTTTAAATATAAAAATCACCTTTATATATATATATATATATATATATATATATATATAAAATATAGAAAACCTTCATGTGTTGAATTGAAATTCATTCGTTGAATAGAATTCATGTGTTGAATGGTATTCATATTTTGAAAGAAATTGTTTTATAATAAAAATCCTATTTTTATCATCAATATGAACTATATAAAATACTCTTGTTTTGAAATGAATTGTTTTATAATAAAAATCATATTTTTATTACCTATATGAACTATATAAAATAATCGCATTTTGAAATGAATTGTTTTACAATAAAAATCACCTTTCTACTGTACACATGAGTTGTTAAAAATAGTGAAGTGTCGAAGTGAATGTTTGTTGGATAAAAATATCATTTTTATCAAATATATGAAAAGAATATAACTTTGAAATCGAAGAAACGATATATATATATATATATAGAATTGAAATATATCGAATAACGAAGCTGTAGTTCATATTTTGAAACAGTGATTTCAAACGATTAGTGCGGGAGATCCGACCATCGGATTTTCTCGAAATCGCAGCCATTGGGTTCGCATTGGAAATATCTTTCCAACGGCACCAACTTTGTAAAAATCCAACGGTTGGATTGTCTGGATTGTTTAATTCAAATCTGAAGAAAAACAGCGCCAGAATCGATTATATTTATATATATATAATTATATTAAATCGAATAACGACGCTGCAGTTCGTATTTTAAAATCGAAACTTCAAACAATTATACCAGGAGATCCGACCGTCGGATTATCCCGAAACCGGAACCGTTGGATTCGTTTTAAAAAGATCTTTCTAATGATGTAAATTTTATGAAGATCCAACGGTTAGATTTTCAGATATGTGTAAATCAAATCTGAAGAAAAACACCGCCACGGCCGCGTTATGGCCTGAAGCGTCGTTTAAATAAATTGGCTATTTTTAAATAAATAAAAATAGCGATAAATCGTTATAAAATATTATAAATGATATGGAATGTGAAATTTAGAAATTAACTGAAGGTTGGTTAAGTCGAATGGTTTCCTGGGTGTTGATCTGATGTTGGTTTCGGCCTTCGGGGTTAATATTTGGGAAATCGTTCTCTTACTGATTGACGGTTAGTGACTAATGAATTGAAATAAGGCGTATGTTGTGTTTGTGTAGCACTTGTTTATTATATACGCGAGTTGCTCAGAAAGACCGGGTTTATCCCATTCTGAATAACTGAATCGACGATAAGAAATCGAAGATGAAGACGGTGGTCGAAAACCGGAGATCTTCACCTCGTTTGGATGGTAACTGATGTCCTGATTGGGAGGCATCCCGAAATATGGATAATGAGTGGTGATCGTCCAGACGTACGTGGAAATCGATGGGTTTGCGAGGTATATAGTGCCTCCGGCTTCGTTCAAACCCAGAACGGACTTGCAAATGGACGGTGTGTCTTACATTGGAATTTATTCTGTGTGATTGATAGCCATCAGTTGCACGGTGTGAATTGCCTGTGTGGCATGCTAAGATGCAGTGATCAGGACTTTTGTTGAAAAGCAAAGCCTTGTGGTTGATGATCAAAGCACCGCCTGTGTGGCGTAGCTTTGTGGATAACGTGAATTCGCGAGCCTCACACCTCGGTATGAACCAGAAACGGGAGAGGACATCAGGGAGGGCATGCGTTTCCTTCTAGTTAGAAGTGGCGTCAGTGGTTTTACACGCCCTGACGAGTTTGACTTATGTGGTTGTTGCTGTTGCGAGGCGCCTCGGTTATATCGGTTGATCCGGGACCGATGGAGTCATTCTTTGGCTCACTTACGCCCCCAAGGGCGGGGAAACGCAGTGTTCAGGAATTTTAATCCACATCGGTGGACCGGACCTGACGATCCAAGGGTCGATGCGCTCTGACCTTGAGGCTCGGGCTAGACAATCTCGAAGTCGGTAAGGACTATCTTTTGCCTTGGTTCATGACGGAAATCCAATTTCCAAATACGTGACTGTGCGGTTTTGATTGTATATATATATATGGCGACATGATATATGGTACCCATGTCGTCGATGATTGATAGTTATGATTGAAATTGTTTTCGAAACCTATAAACACTAGTAAAAATATAAGATGCTTTTGTTTTAACCGTATCAAGCATATTTTGGCCATTATAAGGTAAAACTCTATCCTCCGGTTTGCGTTGCATTGTGTGATGGGAACTGAGTCTTATAATGGCTTCATTTTTATAAAAAGCATTGCGATGTTTAAAGATTTACTTGTTTTAAAGCACTGATAATCCAATGGAGTAAAGCCGTTCCACGAAAGTGGCGTGGTCCAGTGATTAGCCATATTATAAATGTGTTGAGTAGATTTCTCATACCTGTCCCATGACTGACTCATTGTTTGTTTCACTTTCAAACTCGGGTGCCCCTTTTCTGCATGGGCAGCCTTGTATTCAGGTTTTAGCTGGCTTTCTCTGGATAGCTGAAGCTAAAGATGGATTCTATCATTTATCTCTTTTTATGTTGTTCAGCTCTTATTGTACATATTATGTTTGTTTTCCGTTGTAGACATTTATGTATAGCTGAACTGTATTTGTACTAAGTATGATCCTATATACTGTGTAACTCTGATGATTACGTTTATCCAGTGTATTATTTGTTCATTATCTGGTGTACTTATTTATTTCTGTTCTGCTATTATCTGTTTCTGTGTTATATTCCAAAGATTACCCTTGCCACCGTCAGTACGGGGTTCGGGGTCGTCTCATTTGGTATCAGAGCTTTGGTTAAGCTTAGTGCTAGAATATAACATATTAACGAACTCGTCAGAAATAGAACCAGTAGTGTTCTAGGATGGGTAACTCAATACAGATAGGATCAGTAATATCCTAGTATGAGTGCAGCAGAATCAGAATAACTCGTTAGAGATGGGGTCAGAAGTGCCCCAGAACGAGTCGAGAATAATATGTTTATAAATAACGTATTTGTGATTATAGTCTGGTTTTAGAAATATGATTTTTGAACATATATAAAAGATATATATTTTTGAAAAGTTAAAAATAATTTGATTGTTGTTTGTGTTGTGTGATAGTAGATTTGATTAATTTAATTATCGGAACGATAGTTAGTTTAATCAATATGAGAATGAATGGTAGAATTTATTCGATTAAATCACACATTGAACTGATATAAAAATAGATAGAAATATATACATGTGCATTATATAGGTTTAAACAGGTAATTGGATTGGCTGTTGAGTAAAGAAATTATTTGCGTGCCCGACAAATAGGTAAACCTTAATGAGTTGGATGCGAAATATTGTTATATCAACTCCTGTGAATGCCATTGGATGCGGAGTGCTGGTTGTTCTGTGTGAAATAATAAAAGTCGCCCTAGGATACTAACAATTAATTTTGAACTACACTACATGGCATACTTCTTGAAGATAGACATACTTCATCATATACCACATAAGCATTTGGAGCTTGTGTGATGAGGTGGAAGATTTACCATACGAGCGAGAGGCTTGTATGGCGATGACTATATTTTACAGGTTGAACTGATGACTGATATGACCATATAAATTGTAACGATAAATTGCCAGATTAATAAAAACCCCACACGGGTCTGGAGTTGACAATAATCACGTCTCTCTAGTTATTAGATACGGCACATAGATTATTTATTTCCCTCATGGGACGAGGTGACGAGAATTATTCTCTGGAGCAATTAAAATACACACTCCCTCAGGCTTTGACAGGGTGACGAGAATTTATTCTCTGGAGTTATTATCTATACACGCTCCCCTGTGAACACCAGAATATATCACTATAAATATGTGTATGCTTTATAGGATTTACAGGGTACCTAATACGGCCCAATAAATTTCCAAACCCCTCCCCGTACAAAGGAGGTTATGGCGAAATTTTTCGAAAATTCCGGGTGTTAGCCAAATTTTTGAAGAATTTGAAAATTCTCAAAAACTGAAAAGTTGGAGAAAGGAAGCCAGGTTGAACATAGAGTTGATTAATCAAACCACTTTTGACTTTGTTCCTTTTCGGGGACGAAAAGTTTTAAGTGGGGGAGATTGTAACGACCCGGAAAATCTGAACCAATTTAAAAATTTTAAATTGGCTAAAATAGTGGATTTTAAATATTTAAAATAAATATTTTAAATAATAGCGATGAAAAATAGGTTTGAATCGATGTTTGAAAATAATTATAATTAATTTTAATTATAAACAAAGCCTGAAATGGCCCTGTAGTTTCAAAAATTGAATTCAAACTTTGACTGACTGTACCAGGTGCAAAACAAAACGGATTTGAGTGAAACCAAAAATATTTAAATCTTTTAGTGAATATCTTTCTAACGAATCTGAAAAATCGAAGTTTCATAGTAGGAAGAAAAAGTTATGGCCAGATGAATTTTCAGAAAGGTCGCTATAGAAATTATATCGCCCTTGAAAATAGACATTTTGCATACGACCTCGGAATTCGACGAAACCACTTTTGTTGGATCCGGGATGTCAAATTATCGTTATATTTCAAATTTCATAATTTTTGAACTAGTATGTGCGCGTGGCAAAGGAAAATGTGTTTTGGTCAATTATAGTTAAATTGGATCAGCCAGAAAAGGGCCATTTTGCAAACGGTCTCAGAATTCGACGAAACTAGTTTTGTTGGGACCGTATCGTCAAAACATAGCTAGATTTATTTTTCTGGAATTTTTCGAATCAGTTTGTGGCCCTGGCAAATTGAAATGTATGTTCAAATCGAATATTGAATGTTACATATTTTAAATTGAAGGAAAATTAACTGAAACAGTCGAATGGGCCTACGAAACATATCCCATTGTGTTCGGAATGGGAGTAAAACACTTGGGACGACAGTCATTGGGTTTGGATTGGGGTTCGTGTGTGAAAGGGGGGTATTTTTGGGGAAAAAATATATAAATAAAAAAAGGGTATTGGGCCACGTCAGAAACCCCCCCCCCCCATTTATCTCTCCCTGATCGATTGAAGGCGGAAAGCCCTTCAAAGCTTCCAGCTCCGATTCCGACGACTCCGTTCATCGATTGACCCTGACCCTTCACAACTTTTTGAAGCCCTCGCTCCCCTCTTCAAATCCATACCAGTTGCTCCTCCTATCGTGGCGCCATCGACGAGAACCACCGCCCCAAAGTTCATCGTTTCAAACCGCCGCCGCGAGCTCCCATGACCACCGAGCTGGTCCACACCCCGCTGCGCGGAAACGCCTCTCCTAGCCCTTCGACGCTGCGAAGGCCGATCGTCCTCTAGCTTCATGGATTTCGCGAAATTCCCAACCCTAGTTTCGAACCAAACAGAGAGGTAATGGTTTATATATATTAAACTATATTATAGCATTTTAAAAGCACTACCGTTTATGATTTCACTGTAAAAATCATATCTTTTTCGTTTGTTGATGAAATTCAGTGAAACAAGAGACAATGGACTCGTGTGGACGTCTTCTACATTCTAGAAGAGACCGCATATTTTTCTGAGCCTTCTACTATTTTTTGGTGGAGTGGAACCCAATGTGAGATTTCTAATTTATAAACGATGTGGAAAATGACGATGTATAAATTATATAGTCAATGTATGACTTGTACAAGCATTGTACACCTCATGTATAAGCGTTGTATAGGTCGTACGTTCGATGTATAAGTTATATATGCGTTGTAAAAATTATATATGTGTTGAAATAGAAGTAAAATGCTTATATATAAATATATTTATATATAAATATATATATACACCCCTCATCCACAAACCATGGACGATATTTATTGGTTGTGATTGGTGTGAAAATTGGTTGATAGCGAATGGTTGATTATAATTGTTTGTGGTTGAAATTGATCGATTGTGGTTGAAAAATACCCATTTGTGGTTGAGAATTATTTGGTTGAAACCACATAGGATTAGTTTGTGGAAATGAAAAATATATACATGTCGCCTGCGTGCGAACTAGATGCATGATTCCCCAATGTCAAAAGCTGCGAGGCATTAAGGTCGAGCGAGAAGCCGTACTAGGGACGGCCCCGATTTTAACTACCCTGCCGTTATGCTGCCGAAATTTTGAATAATATTCATGCGTTAGAATTATTTTCATGTGTTGAAACTATATTCGTGCGTTGTATAGAAATTCATCTATTGAACGACATTCATGTTTTAAAATAAATTGTTTTGCAATAAAAATCACCTATTTATCTATATATATATATAAAAACTATAGAAAACCTTCATGTGTTGAATCGAAATTCATTCGTTGAATAAAATTCATGTGTTGAATGGTATTCGTGTTTTAAATATAAAAATCACCTTTTTATCTATATATATATATATAAATTATAGAAACCTTCATGTGTTGAATCGAAATTCATTCTTTGAATGGAAATTCATGTGTTGAATGGTAGTCGTGTTTTAAATATAAAAAACCACCTTTTTATATATATAAACTATAGAAAACCTTCATGTGTTGAATCGAAATTCATTCGTTGAATAGAATTCATGTGTTGAATGGTATTCGTGTTTTAAATATAAAAATCACCTTTTTATGTCTCTCTCTCTCTCTCTCTCTATATATATATATATATATATATATATATATAAACTATAGAAAACCTTCATGTGTTGAATCGAAATTCGTTCGTTGAATGGAAATTCATGTGTTGAATGGTATTCGTGTTTTAAATATAAAAATCACCTTTTTATCTATATATATAAACTATACAAAACCTTCATGTGTTGAATCGAAATTCATTCGTTGAATAGAATTCATGTGTTGAATGGTATTCGTGTTTTAAATATAAAAATCACCTTTTTATCTATATATATAAAATATAGAAAACCTTCATGTGTTGAATTGAAATTCATTCGTTGAATAGAATTCATGTGTTGAATGGTATTCATATTTTGAAAGAAAATGTTTTATAATAAAAATCCTATTTTTATCATCAATATGAACTATATAAAATACTCTTGTTTTGAAATGAATTGTTTTATAATAAAAATAATATTTTTATTACCTATATGAACTATATAAAATAATCGCATTTTGAAATGAATTATTTTACAATAAAAATCACCTTTCTACTGTACACATGAGTTGTTAAAAATAGTGAAGTGTCGAAGTGAATGTTTGTTGGATAAAAATATCATTTTTATCAAATATATGAAAAGAATATAGCTTTGAAATCGAAGAAACGATATATATATATATATATATAGAATTGAAATATATCGAATAACGAAGCTGCAGTTCGTATTTTGAAACCGTGATTTCAAACGATTAGTGCGGGAGATCCTACCATCGGATTTTCCCGAAATCGCAACCGTTGGGTTTGCTTTGGAAATATCTTTCCAACGGCACCAATTTTGTAAAAATCCAACGGTTGGATTGTCTGGAATGTTTAATTCAAATCTGAAGAAAAACAGCGCCAGAATCGATTATATTTATATATATATATATATATATATATATAATTATATTAAATCGAATAACGACGCTGCAGTTCATATTTTGAAATCGAAAATTCAAACGATTATACCGGGAGTTCCGACCGTCGGATTTTCCCGAAACCGGAACCGTCGGATTCGTTTTAAAAAGATCTTTCTAATGATGTAAATTTTATGAAGATCCAACGGTTAGATTTTCAGATATGTGTAAATCAAATCTGAAGAAAACAACGCCATGGCCGCGTTATGGCCTGAAGCGTCATTTAAATAAATTGGCTATTTTTTAATAAATAAAAATAGCGATAAATCGTTATAAAATATCATAAACGATATGGAATGTGAAATTTAGAAATTAACTGAAGGTTGGCTTAGTCGAATGGTTTCCTGGGTGTTGATCTGATGTTGGTTTCAGCCTTCGGGGTTAATATTTGGGAAATCGTTCTCTTACTGATTGACGATTAGTGACTAATGAATTGAAATAAGGCGTATGTTGGGTTTGTGTAGCACTTGTTTATTATATACGCGAGTTACTCAGAAAGACCGGGTTTATCCCATTCTGAATAACTGAATCGATGATAAGAAATCGAAGATGAAGACGGTGGTCGAAGACCGGAGATCTTCTCCTCGTTTGGATGGTAACTGATGTCCTGATTGGGAGGCATCCCGAAATATGGATAATGAGTGGTGATCGTCCAGACGTACATGGAAATCGATGGGTTTGCGAGGTATATAGTGCCTCCGGCTTTGTTCAGACCCAGAACGGACTTGCAAATGGACGGTGTGTCCTTTATTCTGTGTGATTGATAGTCATCAGTTGCACTGTGTGAATTGCCTGTGTGGCATGCTAAGATGCAGTGATCAGGACTTCTGTTGAAAAGCAAAGTCTTGTGGTTGATGATCAAAGCACCGCCTGTGTGGCGTAGCTTTGTGTATAACGTGAATTCACGAGCCTCAAACCCTGGTATGAACCAGAAACGGGAGAGGACATCAGGGAGGGCATGCGTTTCCTTCTAGTTAGAAGTGGCGTCAGTGGTTATACACTCTCTGACGAGTTGGACTTATGTGGTTGTTGTTGTTGCTAGGCGCCTCGGTTATATCGGTCGATCCGGGACCGATGGAGTCATTTGTTTGCTCACTTACGCCCCAAAAGGCAGGGAAACGCAGTGTTCAGGAATTTTAATCCACATCGGTGGACCGGCCCTGACGATCCAAGGGTCGATGCGCTCTGACCCTGAGGCTCGGGCTAGACAGTCTCGAAGTCGATAAGGACTATCTTTTGCCTTGGTTCATGACGGAAATCCAATTTCCAAATATGTGACTGTGCGGTTTTGATTGTATATATATATATATATATATATATATATATATATATATATATATATATATATATATATATATATATATATGGCGACATGATATATGGTACCCATGCCGTATGTGATTGATAGTTATGATTGAAATTGTTTTCGAAACCTATAAGCACTAGTAAAAATATCAAATGCTTTTGTTTTATCCGTATCAAGCATATTTTGGCCATTATAAGGTAAAACTCTATCCTCCGGTTTGCGTTGCATTGTGTGATGGGAACTGAGTCTTATAATGGCTTCATTTTTATAAAAGCATTGCGATGTTTAAAGATTTACTTGTTTTAAAGCACTGGCAATCCAATGGAGTAAACCCGTTCCACGAAAGTGGCGTGGTCCTGTGATTAGCCATATTATAAATGTGTTGAGTAGATTTCTCATACTAGTCCCATGACTGACTCGTAGTTTGTTTCACTTTCAAACTCGGGTGCCCCTTTTCTGCACGGGCAGCCTTGTATTCAGGTTTTAGCTGGCTTTCTCTATATAGCTGGAGCTGAAGATGGATTCTATCATTTATCTCTTTTTATGATGTTCAGCTCCTATTGTACATATTATGTTTGTTTTCCGCTGTAGACATTTATGTATAGCTGAACTGTATTTGTACTAAGTATGATCCTGTATACTGTGTAACTCTGATGATTACGTTTATCCAGTGTATTATTTGTTCATTATCTGGTGTACTTATTTATTTATGTTTAGCTATTATTTGTTTCTGTGTTATATTCTAAAGATTACCCTTGCCACCGTTAGTACGGGGTTCGGGGTCGTCTCAATAATAGAATAGATATCTGATTCATTTTCACTACCTCTTTCGATGGCGAAAACCATTCCTCTTGGTATGTACCTATTTTATAATATAAAAATTAAATTTTATTATTAAAAAAACTATTACTTATCATTTCTATGTTACCATCTTATATCCTCTAGAGAGTAATAATTGTTTCTCGTAACATTCATAGATTTAGCAGTAATCAAATGAGATTTTCCTCTAGTGCCTACTGCCATTGTTTACCTAACCTAGAGAGAATTGTGCTTTGTTAAATAATTTTATTCTCTTTTTTTAATAGCACAATTTTATATTAAACTGTTGGTAAGAAGATGCTAGAACCATGATTTCCTCATATCTTGGCGAAGTTACATAGTCAGTTTGAGATGTGAACTACTCAACGGCTCAATCTTATAATTTGCATTTACATAGCATTAAGACTAAAGCACAACATTCTAGTATTTACCGTTAAAATTTTAGTAATTTAATGATACATTTAATTTCAGTTAGGCATATTACTATCCTTTAATTACAACTAAATATTTTAACAGAACTACGTACTAACCATCAAATTCAACTAAATATTTTAATAGAACTTCTTTCTAATATAGAATGAAGTCTATGTATTTATAATTAAGTCCACTCTATCCATAAAGTTGTATTGAATAAAAAAAATATTTTCATAAATGGGTACATGTAAATATTTTGCATTAAAATATACATTATGTTATTCTTGTATAGAACACCCAAACATCCAGAGATAGCTCTAGCTGTGACCCATAAAATGTATTCTTTCTTTACTGAACTAGATCATTTATTAGAAAAGATCAAAGTATTTCAATGTATATAAATTTTATTTCCATGATTCTATCGAACGTCTTTCTTGCTATACTTATAAATGACATAGGTAAACTATTGTTTTAATCAATAAGAAACCCTAAATGGATAACACATTTACCTCTTTCTAAAAAGTGAAGAAAGAGACCAAAAGAAGTTTATATGTATGTATGCACAAGTACATACACACACGGTTAGGTATTTATGGCATACTACTCCATTTGAGTGAAAAGTGAAGTTTCCATGACAGTACAACCCGTAATAGGTCGATATTATTACAGAGGTTGTAACTTGTCAATTATGGCTACTATCTTCTAATCAAAAATATTCTTTGGACATCAAATCATCTTGTAAGTATCGAGTAGGAAAATAATACTTCCTCATTAACCATTCATATCTTGCTAAAATGGTTTAATTTCTAAACCTAACATATAGGTTATATTGACGATGGGATCAGAAAAATATTCTTATGATCAAAATATTGCATACTTCATCCACAACGTAGAATGATACCAAGTGGCTCATTATACGTGTTAACCAGTTTAAACCCGAAGAAGAGATTGAGGAAAATTGAAGACTACACAAACCTGGGTTTAATTCAGACTCCATGCATCAACTCAAAGCATCTAGAAGAGGAAGGTCAAGAAGTCTAAGGTCAAAATGTGCTAAGTGTATGGATCGTCGCTAGTCCATAGCACATGGCCCGGCACCGGTCCATAACAATGATCACAGGAGCATTATGGCCCATAATTCTATGATCTATGTCATTTACCTAGCCCGTCTATGAAGTTTCAAGTAAATTGGACATGTCTTGCTACTACACCCTAATGGACTGAACTAAAACCATGCATATCGGGGTGACAGACCTCCAAGTATAAATAAATGAAGACCAATGGTCCAATCCAAGTCGAATTCTGCAGGGAAGGTCACAATGGAATAGGAAAGTAAGTTATAAATCCCACATCTCGAAAAGGCCTTAGTCTATAGATCGACACAGTCCATGGGGATTGATGCATGGGGAATATGAAAGCCAAACCATCTAGGAAGAGTAACAAAGGTAATAGAAAGATGGATGGAAAAGTTTAAGTTAAGAAAATGTTCAAGTCTGTAGACCGGAACTAGTCATTAGAGCCTAGAGACCTGGTCTTCATATTTGGTGCGTAGGCTAAGGGGTTTCTTTGGACCTATTTTTATAGTAACTTGGTCCAATATCCTTTAGAACACTTATAAATATAGCATACTCTCCTCCAAATAGCAGGACCAATCTCCAGCTACTAGAACTCCACCAGAATCCATCCTCAACCACTTCTAAACTACAAGGATAGCAAGGACTCTTCACTTAACCCATTATCGAGATCTATTCCAATAACTGATGGTTTTGGAGACACTTGTTTACTTACTTCAGATATAACAATATTCATATTTATAATCTTTGAACTCAAAAGTATTGTATCTGGCATGGCAAGCAAAGTAGTAAAGATATTCAATGTGGATGTAGGCCATATCAATGGTGAACCGCAATAAACCTTGTGTCTTCTTTCTTCCCTTTTTGTTTCTATTGTTTTCCATTTATTTCTACTAAGTCTTTATTGTTTTCACCTAGAGGGGTGGCTCTTTCACTAAAAACATATGTTAGTGCCATTTTGCATTAATAATTTTTATATAAATTATTTGTGGCAACTTCTTTAATTCGTTGTGCGCAGATATATACCTAGCCTAACCTTCCCCAAGGTATGCTTTTCTTATATGTGTACATATAGTACTCAAAACCTTGACCACTTAGCACTTTCTAACTAAAAGAGGTCCCTGGCATCATCAATTTTGGTATATCAGTTCCATCTACCATGACCAATGGCTCATAAATACATCATTAAAAATATAATATGAATTCAATTTTCATACTATAATCGCAATTCAAAGGTTTATGCTAGAGTTAATTAGTCCACCCCTATAAAATTAAAACATTTTTAAATACACAATGAAGTTCATGTGTATCCTTGGCGAACTTTACATTACTGGGTCATAAATGCTGTTAGGACACAAACTAAGCCTTTGCTACCGCTCATGCAGGACACTGGGTGTCTAAGCCGATGTGCTAGACCAACTATTAAATAGTGGAATCATTATTCAAATAGTGACTCTCCAAAGGCAACATCCCTGCTTAGACTAAAGTAATTCTATAAAATATCCTTATTAATTACTTGGTTTTATATTGGATATGAAGTGGACCCCATTTTCTTAGAAGGTATACAGAGCCATTAAGAGCATTCCCAACAAAAGGTTGGGCCTGGGGTCCAATCCAGTTGGGTTGACCCCCCACCAACCCCCAATGGGAGAAAAAACATCAATCCCAATGGAGGGTTGTTGTGTCGCTTAGTCGACTTTTATAAAGTCGGCTAAGGAAAAGGTGGTCTTAGTCAACTTTGTAAAAACCAGCTAAGGCTATGCATGCTCAACTTTTATATTTGTTTACCTTGTTCGGCTTTATAAAGCAAGCTAAGGGCAAGGTTTCCAAGCAACCGAATGGTGCCAAAGCAACCCCGGAGCCTCCAACCGACCCCTTGTTAGGGGTCGGTTGGAGCCCAACCTAATCATGGGTTGGGAATGCTCTAAATAGTTTAAACCTAAGGTGAACCTACGAGCTTATTTCCTGATTGTCTACGTGCTACAAATATCCCTTTACCATAGTTCTACATCATATAAGTTTATACAACATCTAGTACCCTTAAGTGGAAAACAAACTTCATTGTATAACTTTATAGTCCATATGTCTTAACCCACTAAATAAAGTAAGATGTCTTTGTTTCAATATTAGGCAAAGCCCATTAAACTCTATTTACATATTTAAGGCAACATAATTTATTCTAATTACAGTTAATGTGTCATAATATTAAATTATTTCCTAACATATTTATTCTTTTTTCTACAAATGCCACTTTGTCCAAAATAAGTAAGTATTACTCCAAAAAATGTTTCCTAATGATATTTATTTACTTTTTAGATTTAGTTAGTTATTCCTTTCTTATATTCCCTTAATTAACCTCCCTTACTTATTAATCTGTCACACTGGTCCAGTTATAACATATTCAATTTCCATAAGCTTGCAATTTTGCACATTTACTGTTAATTCATTATTGGAGTTACGAAATTTGATCTTTAATTATATATCCCACTATTTATTACAAACTCGATTCAAATATATAAATCATATTTAATGCAAAGAGTAATGTTTATTAAGTTGAATTGATTATGTATCCATTTTGAACACTTTAGCCTTATACAGGTTTATAATTCATTTTTTAGTTTCCTTTGTAAATCGTCAAATAGAATGTTTTATTTTATATGCTAACATGTCAGAATTACTCTTCTAATAGATACCCATTATAACCTTTACATGAATTTACCTAAATTAAAAGATTTGTTACATTTGACATTACAAAGAATTATTTATTTTCATCTTAATAATTTATTATGTAAAATATGGAAAGAAATCCAGACTATAGAGATGTAATTTTTTATTTTTGTGTGTATTCCTTGTAATTTCAAAATGCTACACTTTTCTATGTATCAAGAGAATTAGAATAATTTATAGAAGTTATACATTTAATATTTCTAGCAAATGAAAACGTATAGATTCACATCTTATTAAAATTATGATAAAATCTCAATTTTATTAATATTTTTACAACCCACATTATAGTTCTGGAACAAATTAGACTGACATTTCAAAATACTATATTAATTTATATCACGCAGGATCAGATTAATTAAAGTTTGATGAAATCTTGTTTGAGATTGAAGGCAGAATTTGCAGAACATAAGAGGATTGATTAATTGATAATAAAACTGTACAAACGATGGCTATGTAAAGCCATCTTACAGTGGAGTGGATATTTGGGCTGCAGCCCATTTATACAGTGCGAAAGTGAAAAAGAGATGGGTAAAACATGCCAATTCTAATGTACAAAGTATATAGCATTTATACTATCTTGGCTGATGTAAAACGTAATTCATTTCCATATTTTATCAGCCCCCCATCGAAACTATGGGGAATTGAAAACCCTAGTTTCGGATCTTCATGAATCTTCTTCAATCTTCACTGATAATACATAGATTTGAGTGATTTAAAGCTATAGACATCAGATCTGAAGAGTATGAGCTTAATCATCAATTGGTTGAGTTTGTATCTCGAACCCTAGCTTTATCAACTTCGATTTGGAGTGCTGATGGGTTTCTTTGGGAATCTAATGGTTTCCTTAGCGATTTTCACTCCTCATCATGGATGTTGCTGAAAGTATGGTTATGCCTTATGATGCTTTGCTCGTCCTTGCTATTGACATTCAACTCTGATCCGAATCTGGTAAAATTTAAGCTTGAGATAGCTTTGGTTAGTATGTCGGCTCTTTGGTAAGTTCCTGGTATGTGGTTCACCTGAATTTCTCCTCTTTGAACCATTTCTCTAACAAAGTGTAGATCTATTTCGATATGTTTAGTTCTAGCATGTTGTATTGGGTTTTCAGACATATAGACTGCACTTTTGTAATCACACCATATTGTTGGCTTCATGTCTGATTTTAATCCAATTTCATCTAATAATGATTGTAGCCATTTGATTTCTGTTGCTGTGTTTGCAATACTTTTGTACTCTGCTTTTGTACTAGACCTTGATATGGTAGGTTGTTTTTTTGAACACCATGATATTAAGTTTGGTCCAAAATAAACATAGTAATCAGTTGTAGATCTTCTATCATTTGGATCTGAGGCCCAGTCTGCATCAGCATATGCATTTATATTGAGATGTTGACTTGACTTTAGTGTTAGCCCATAATTAACAGTCCCTTTTAGATATCTTAATATCCTCTTGACTTCTCTCCAATGAGTATCTAATGGGCTCTGCATAAATTGAGAGACTTTATTAACACTGAAAGCAATACCAGGCCTGGTTATAGTATCATATTGTAATGCCCCTATAACACTCCTATATTCAGATATATTTGATATAGCCTCTCACCTATGTTTAGAATAATGTTGGTTAGACATCATTGGAGTTGGTTGGGGATTTGCATTTATCATTTTTGTTTTGGTTAGTAACTCAGTGATATACTTTCTTTGGCACAGAATTATTTCAATATCTGATCTATGTACTTCTATGCCTAGAAAATACTTGATTTCACCAAAAAAATTGATGGAAAATTGTTTGTCTAAATATTGGGTGAGTCTATCTATGTCATCTGAGTTGCTACCGGTGATAATTAGATCATCTACATATATTAATATGTAAATGATAGAATTATTACTGCTTTTGATAAATAAAGAAGTATCTGATTTGGTTGACTTAAACCCCTGTTTAAACAGAGTGTTTTTGAGTTTGTCAAACCAGACACGAGGAGCTTGCTTTAGACCATAGATGGCCTTGTTCAATTTACATACATAACTAGGATTGTTGTTGTAACCCATTGGTTGATGCATGTAAATTTCTTCATCAAGTGTGCCATTTAAAAAGGCATTATTAACATCCAGATGTTTAATATGCCATCTTTTATATAAAGCTGTGGTTAGAATCAATCTAATAGTTGTTGGTTTTACCATAGGTGAGAAAGTTTGATTAAAATCAAATCCATATTCCTATGTAAAACATTTATCAACTAACCTAGCTTTATATTTATTGAGTGTACCGTATGGATTTCTCTTGAGTCTATAAGTCCATTTACAGCCAACTATATTTTTATTGGTAGGTGGACATACAAGATCCTAAGTTTTATTTTTGATGCATGAGGGCATTATACTCCTCATGCATTGCTGCCTTCCAATTTTTATTTTTAATAGCCTGATCAAAAGATTCAAGTTCTATAAATTGGATGAGGCAACAAATAATTTTGGTTTGAAAATACCGCTTTTGGCCCTAGTTATCATAGGAAGGCCAGTTTGAACTGGCTGTTCAGCTGAAGGTGAGTGTCCTTCAGTTTCAGAACTTGAAGAATTTTCTGATTCAGCTCTTTGTTGATTTGAATCTTCATGTTCAGTTTGCTGATTTTGACCTTGTGTTGAAACAGGTGTTGATGGAGTTTGACTAGGAGGCTCAATAGCATCATTGTCTTGATTATGTATAGGTGATATGCATTGAGCATCAGCTTCTTCATCAACATTTATTGAATGTCAGTCTTTTTTGACAGTGGGTATAGCAGGTATGGATGCCTTTGCATTAACAACTTTACAGTTGTTTTCATATCCTTATTTTTGTAAGGATAAACTCTTTCATTAAACACTACATGCCTACTAATATAAATTCTTCCTGTTTCATCTATACATTTGTATCCTTTTTGGTTATTAGAGTAACCTAGAAAGGTACATTGCTTAGATCTGAATTTAACTTATTAGAATTATATGGCCTCAAATATGGAAAAATAGGCATCCAAAAATTTTTAAGTTGTGATAGTCTGGTTTAGTATTAAACAGTTTTTCAAATGGGCTTGAACCCTTCAGTACAACAGTTGGTTGTCTATTAATAAGATACACTACTGTGCTGAAGGCCTCTTGCCAAATTTTTAAGGGTAAACTAGCTTGAGCTAGAAGTGTTAAACCAGATTCTACTATGTGCCTATGTTTTCTTTCAACAAGACCATTCTGTTCAGATGTATAAGGGCATGTAATTCTGTGAATGATACTAAACTTTTGAACTCACTGCCCCCATCTGATTGCACAGTTTTAACTGAACACTTGAATTGTTTTTCACCCATAGTTATAAAGTTTATTGTAGCATTGTATGTCTCAGATTTATTTTTTAGAAAATAAATCCAAGTGTATCTAGTAAAGGCATCAACAAATGAAACATAATATTTGAAGCCAAAGTCAGAGTAAATAGGAGCAGGACCCCATAGGTCTATGGCAATCAATTGTAGTGGTTCAGTGTATTGAGTACATGAATCACTAAAGGGTAACTTATGACTCTTACCCACTTGACAATACTTGCATATATAAGGCAAATTTATAGGATCAAATTTCACTTTATTATCATTTAGAATTTTGATAACAGTTTTAGTACTTGGGTGACCAAGCTTACAGTGCCCAAGATCAAAATATATCTTTATTGTCCACAATTTTTATATTTTCACTTAGATTACAGTTCATACTTTAATTCACATCATCACAAGTACCATTTTGGCCTTTAGCAGAATTAAATTTGTATAGGCCATGATTGAGATCACCCTGTAAAAGGATTTCTTTAGTTAGAATATCTCTAACAAGACAAACTTTTGGAAAAAATTTAAAGTAGACACTATTATCATTAGCAAATTACGATACATTAATTAAATTTTTTAGCAATCTTCGGCACTCTAAGTAAATTGTGTAGATAACATTTCTTTTTTCTATGATATATGTATTACCAATATGAGAAATATTAATTTTCTTACCATTACCCATGGAAACGGATTTGTTACCTTTATACTTCTTGCATCCCAGATTTAGGTTGTCAAGATTATGAGTAATATGATTTGTTGCTCCAAAATCGGGGTATCAGTTATCATCTTGAATATGATCAATAGTTGCAGCTTCATTTTGATTATTGCTTCTTTGAGAATTGCTGGCATCTTGGTTTGCTTGTGCTATATTTGCACTTGGGTTACCATTGTTGTTTTGTCCTTGATTTCCAGAGTAATTGTTGTTATATCTAAAATAACATTTCAGTGCAGTGTGTCCTATTTTCTCACAGATCTGACATTTGGGTCTATTATTATTATTCCATCGACCTCTGCCCCTTCCTCTGTTGGGTCCACCACCTCTTTGGTACGAATTTTCAGCTTTATTATTGCTTATCTGACTCTTAGGTTTAAATCCAGCAACTAGATTAGCATTGTAAGATGTTTCTTGCATTCTTTTACTACTTATTCTTGCCTTGTGAGAGAATAAAATTGAATGAACCTCATCAATAGGTGGGTCAGTCTTTTGAGATGTTATAACATCAACCACAGCTTCATATTCATCATTTAATCCATTCATTAAGTATAGAACTTAATCTGAATTTTGAACAGTATTCCCTGTGGCATTAAGAAGATCACCCAATCTCTTGACTTTTGAAATATATTCCCGCATGCTAAGATCTTCCATTCTAATATTCTGTAACTGTCTCTTGTAATGTTGAACTTTGGCAGATGATTGATTGTTAAATTCTTTTTCAACAGTTTTCCATATATCATTTGATGAGTTGCATCCAATTACAAGAGGTAATAAATTTGCACTTATAGATGAAAGTAGCCAAGAACTTATTAACATGTCATGTCTATGATAATGAACATAATCTTCATTTGCCACAGTTCGATTATCTTGATCAGTGATGAATTTTGCTGGTATAGGTGTAGTACCATAAATGTAACCTTCTACACCATATCCTTGAACTGCTGTTTCTATTTGAAGTCTCCACAACGGATAATTGTCTTCTTCTAGGTGAATAGTAATAAGTTGACTTTTGAGGCTAATGATGTCCTTGACAAATTGTTTTGCTGGTATTGTTGGATTTGGATCTTTAGGATTGATTCCAGAATTGGATTCAGATACTCTTGACTCATTTCCCATTTTTGTCAACAATCAGAAAGGAGATACTGAAGAAATTGATATTAAGTTGTGAGTTTGAATGCCAATGAGTGACTGAAAATACAAGAATCAGAAAATTCAGGTATGAGCCCCAGAAAAGAATGATGATGAGGTAAGAATTTCTTTAGGTAAACTCTGAATGATTTTCTGGCACGGCTTTAGCTGATTTTGATGAATTTCTTGGTTTTCTTGAACTCTTTTTGGTGGCCAAAGTGCACAGTATGTAGAAATACTATGCAAATGAGCAGATGCAGCCTGATTCTTTGGAATTACAGGCACGGCACTGATTGATTGCACTGTATTTCACTCTCAAATGATGAGTTTGAAACTCAGATGAGAGAATTCCCACGTGGTGAATTTTTTCTGATGGGAAATACTCGCTAAACAACACATTGAGTAATTTGATAATGCCGCTAGGCAAATTTTGGCTCTGATACCAAATTAACGTTTGATGAAATCTTATTTGAGATTATATGCAGAATTTGCAGAACAGAAGAGGATTGATTAATTGATAATAAAACTATACAAACGATGACTATATAAGGCCATATTACAGTGGAGCAGATAATTGGGCTGCAGCCCATTTATATAGTGCGGAAGTGAAAAAGAGATGGTTAAAACATGCCCATTCTATTGTACAAAGTATATTGCATTTATACTATCTTGGCTGATGTAAAATGTAATTATTTCCATATTTTATCAAGATTTACAGATGAATCTATTCTCCTATAAAAATCTTGTATGCCATCATGAGTTGATCCATAAATAATGAGTCGTTAGAGCTTGCCTCATAAGGGCTGTTACATTATAATACTTAATGCCCACACTTTTGAAAGATATGTGTATTTTTTATTGTCAATCCATTTATTGATGTAGGAATTGTCTTCGCTTCAACGCACGCCAACCCTCGAGTGTATGTGTCACAGAAACACGGTAATCCAAAGTGATGTAAGTAAATGCAGGGAGAACCTAGCTTTTTATAGTGGTTCGGCAATAAAACCTACATCCCCTTTATAGTAATCATTCATCATATGTTTGTCGAATACAAAGTTTGTACAAGTTCAGACAATACATGTACACAAAGTTGTGTAATAGAACAACAAAATGTATGCCAATTCTAATCTTTGTCTGAAATGTCAGTCGTCCTCTTCATTGAATGTAAAGTGTGTTGACTTGGTCAACAATGTCTGAGAAATGGCTTCAATGTCCAGGAGTGTGAAATTAGGTCCAAAAGTATGTTCAATTGAATATCCAAGTGATGAAGAAAAACTAGTATGCAACGTTTTAGTGGTCAAGGCTATGTCCAATAGTCATAGAGAAGGAGATGACAGTCATTAATAATACTTTTAGAGCTCTAGAGTGAGAAAATCCATCATTTTTAATGAATGAGATAGAGGGCATTTACAAGAAGTGGATTAGGTAGGAGTAGATGAGATTTAAAGACCACACAGGAGAAAATCGCATCCCAGGAGTGCCTGAACCAAAAAAATCACATCCCTCCCCACTGGAAAGTGGAAATTCGCATCCCTTCTACAGGATACGAATTTTTGCATCCAAAGGATGTGAAAATTCACATCCTAGAGGGATGCGCCTTACTGCACGCGAGGAGGGGAAGTATGGATACATCACATCCTATGGATGTGAGGGCATCGCAAACGAGGGATGCGAGGGAATCGCATCTAAGGGATGCGATGACACCGCACTTGTGGGATTCGATGGCACCGCATACAGGGCTTGCTAACAAAGTGGGATAAAGTGAAGGTGATGCGATGTGAGTTGGGATGCGGTGCTAAGCAAGGGTAGTACGGGGTGATAGAAACGTGATGCAGCCCAAGGAGCCGAAGAATCTGCTGAAGATCGTGAAGACATTTCTTCACATGTTCACGAAAATGGCGTAACTTTCAAACCATAAGCCAGTTTGGGCCAAACGAAATTTGTACCTGAAGCCAACTCAGAGGGATACAAATGTTATGGTGCAACACATCATAATCCATGTTTTCAGGCCCATAAGAGGTCATCTAAAGGGGTTTCGGGCCGTTTTTATGTTTACTGATATACAAACTTGACATATGACAATTGGACTTATAACATTTTATTTTTACTTTGAGAAAGAAGAAATGAAATTTAAAAACAAAAAATTCTTATGCTATTAAGTTATTGCAGACTAGGAGGGCCTTAAACGATACCACCAAATATATTTATCAATGTTGTAAAATGTGCAAGCACATCTGCTTCTTTGGCTAATGACTGGACAAGTGTGATTGTAGGAAAAACTTTCGGATGAGACTCAGAATCTTCTTCTATTGGGGTAAGAGAATGAGTGGAAGGTGAGAGAAAGAAAATGTGGGGTTGAAAAGTGGTAGGTTATCAGGGTGCTCCACTGCCTGAGGTGCCATTGAACCTGACTTATATATATATATATAAATATATATAAACTTCGGCTTTCCTATTTTAATGGCAGACAATACAGTTTGTTTTCCTCAATCTCGACCCGAATTTTAATCCACAAAATCTAATCCTATTCAATCTACAGTTACAGATCCACAAATTAATCAATCTAATCATACATTTCCGTTATCATCTAATCCTATTTCTTCAGGATCCATTGATCGAAATCTGGAATATATAGATCCGGGATCTGAATTTGTTTTTATCCCTGAGCAAGTCTTCAATGAATCTGATAAAGTATGGATCCATACTATAGCTTTAGTGCCGATTAACTTCAAACTCTCAATCATAAAGCTCAAGGACTACATCCAAAAAGTCTGGAGACCTCTGAATGGATTCAATGTGCATATTACTCCTCATTATGATTTTGCAGTTCAATTTGAAGCCATTGAAGAATTATCTCGAGTAATGGAAGGATCCACCTATTCATACTTTGGACGATTGCTTCTAGTTGATGAATGGCATCCTGGGTATGATTTTTCAAAAAAACAGAGTGATGTTATTCAGATCTGGGTAAGATCACATGGACTTCCAATGGAATTATGGACAAAAAATGCTATACAAAGAGTTGCTAGTTATATCTCTAAACCAGTTCTTATTGATTCAAATACTGCTGAAAGGAAATTCACAAAATATGCTAGGGTTCTAATATCTATTGACACTCTAACTGAGAAGAAAACTATTGTTCCTATATCATTGCATACTGGACAAAAAGTAGAAGTTACTGTTGAATATGAATTTGTTCCAGAGAAGTGCCTGAAATGTAAATTATTTGGGCATGATGATGAGGAACATGAAGCCACTCTTGATCCCTCTTGGAAGTAGAATGATATAGAAGAAGAAACTACAGATGAAAATGAAATCAATCCTCTGTCAGAACAAGAAAAAGCTAATGAATCTACTGAAAAACAAGGAGATGATTTAGATTTTCTTAATTCTAAATTACCTGATGATATAATCCCTGATGTGTTGAACAATGTGGCTGATGTAATGGAGAAAAATGATCATCCTAAAGAACCTGATAAAGGAAAACAGGTTGATGTTTCTAATCTTATAGATAAGAATAAAAATATGCAAAGCACTAAATCCTCTACATCAAGTTCACTGCCTCATAATACTCCTGCTAAAAGATTTATTAGGAGTTCATCTACCATTAAATGACAATCTTATCATGGAATGTTAGGGGAATGAACACTCTTTCTCGTATGAAAGAAGTGATCAAACTCCTTAATCAAGTTAAGCTAACTATTGTTGGTTTAGTTGAAAATAAGTTGTCTGTATCTAATCTAAAACTTTTTTTTAACTTTACTTCCTAGTTCATGGAAATACTTGACTAATAATTCAGATTAAGTTAATGGTAGAATCCTTATGGTTTGGGATTCAAATGTTTGGGATATTGTGTCTTTAGCATCATCATTTCAACATATTACTGTATCTGCTACAAATAAAGGAGGATTCTCAATGATTTTTTCTTTGATTTATGCAAGCAACATTTTCACTAAAATAATGGATTTATGGAAATTGCTCATCAATGATTCTGGATTAGTAAACAATGCATGGATTCTCTTGGGTGATTTTAATAATGCCTTATCTCCTATGGATAAAAAGGGAGGTCGTTCAATTCCTTATCAATATATAAGAGAATTCCAGAAATTCATTTTGCAAGCTTCCATATCAAAATTAAAGCCTCTTGGTTTTCTTTTCACATGGCGTAGAAGAGGTATTGCAAGTCATATTGACAAAGTTTTAGTCAATAATTTCTTTTTGCAAAATTTTCTTAATATGAAGGCCTTATCTCTGTCTCAACACTCTAGTGATCATAATCCTATATTATTGGACCTTATTCCTACTCCTATGATTAAAGGTTCCCCTTTTAGATTTAGGAATGATTGGCCAAACTTGCCTGGATACATGAATGCAGTTGAAAAAGGTTTTAATGTATCTACTTGGGGTTTTCAAAGTTATAAATTCATGTATAAGCTTAAGAGATGTAAAGCAGAATTGAAATTTGGAATAAAATTAGAGACAGAAATAATGCAAACCTGATTGCAGCTGAACAGCATATGAATAATCTGTAACAAGCTGCTGATTTGGATCCAGAAGACATTGCTATATATGATGATTATCTCCTTGCCAAACAAGAATATCAAAATCTGCAGAAAATTTATTTTCAAGGTTTTAAACAGCAGGCAAAGGTGTCATGGCTACATCAAGGTGATACTAATTCAAAATTCTTCTATTCCTGTATGTCAAATAGGATATATTTTAATCATATTAGAGCTCTTATTGATCAAGATGGGAATCTAATGTTTAAAGATGAAGAGATTGAAAAGGAAGCCATAAAATATTATTCAGAATTATTTAATGTACCTTCCAAAGTTCCTGCATTTAATTTCCAGCCAATTAGCATTATTAATACTCAGGACAAGATTTTCTTTTATCTGAAGTATCCTTAAGTGAAATCAGAGAGACTCTATTCTCAATTCAAGATGATACTAGTCCTGGTCCAGATGGGATTAATTCAAAGTTTATGAAACTGCATTGGGATTTGTTAAAATAAGACTTACTTAAAGCTATTCAAGATATTTTTAAATCTGGAAAACTGCCTAAGTCTATCAACAATACATTCATAACTTTGATCCCAAAAAATGATAGACCTACATAGATATCTCATTACAGGCCTATATCCTGTTGTAATTTGTATTACAAAATATTTGCTGAAGTCCTATGTAATAGACTGAAACCATTTTTGCCTCATTTAGTTTCATAAAATCAGAGTGCTTTTGTTATGGATAAATACATTGGTGACAATATATTACTAGCACATGAGTTGTTGAGGGATTTTAAGAAAAAAGGAATGGCTAAAATGTGTGTCAAGGTGGACTTGCAAAATGCTTATGACAGCATAAATAAGAAATTCATTTGCCAAATCATGTCTTTAATGAATTTTCCTAATCATTTTATTAGCTTGATTTATGAGTGTATGTCAACAGCTACCTTCTCTATCTTAATTCACGGAATTCCAAAAGGATTTATTACATCAACTAGAAGGATCAGACAAGGAGATCCTCTATCTCCTTATCTTTTTGCTTTAGCAATGCAGTTTTTCACTTATCAAATGGATGAAGCAGTTTCAAATAAATCCTTTCAAACAAGCAGTGCAGTGCAACCAAATATTTCCCATCTTCTTTATGCAGATGATTTAATAATTTTTGGGAAGAGTTCAAGGCAAAATGCAATAACATTGACACAAATTTTTCAGAAATTGAGAATTTGTGCAGGTTTGAAAGTGAATGCAGACAAAACAAAAGTATTCTTTAGTAGTTCAGTGGTAAATGATCAAGAAATAGTGGATATTCTGGGTTTTGATAGGGGTGTTTTACCTATCAAGTATTTGGGTGTTCCACTATCATCTAACTATTTGCATTATTCTGAATGTAATGCATTGATTCAAAGAATTCATGGAAAAATTCAAGGTTGGGAGAATAAAATGCTATCTTATGCTGGTAGAGCTGAACTGATTAATGGAGTGTTGAATCCAATTGTTCTTTACTAGTTATTTATTTACCAAATTCCAGAGTTCGCCTTGGATAAATTGCAATCAATGTGTTCTGATTTTTTCTGGGGTGGTGCAGGACACAAAATTGCATGGAATTCTTTGTGTAAGCGTAAAAGTGAAGGGGGTATTGGATTGAAAAAAATTCTGATTTAAAAAAGGCAGCATGTGTTAAATTGTTATGGAAATACTTGTTAGACAGCTCTCTATGGAGCAAGTGGATATAGAACAAATATTGCAAAGGTAACTTTTTTGGTCTATGTCTGAGGACAATAATTATTCATCTACATGGAAATGCATGCTTAGATTAAGAACTCACTCAAAACAGTTTTTTAATAGAATTATTGCAAATGGAAATGATACTTTTTTGTGGCATGATCCTTGGATTAATTGTCAGTGTTTAGTGAATATACATGGTTATGACAGACTTTATATGATAGGTAATCCAAATCAGAAAGTAAGCTCTGTTATAAATGATGATAGTTTGAATCCTCTTATTCATCCAGCAACTAGAGAGTTGATAGATGAAATAAGTACTATTCACATTCAACCTAATCTCAGTGAGGATAAGTATGAGTGGTGTTCTGGTGGAAAATTCTCTATCATTCAGCATGGAATTATGTGAGAACTCATGAGGAAATTGACCCTATTTTCTCAGTTATTTGGCATAATAAAAATAGTAGGAAAATGTCTTTTATAACATACTTAGCAAGCATGGGAAGATTGAACACAAAGGACAGAATTTTAAGATTTGGGAACATTTCTAATACATTATCTCCTCTTTGCGAACTTCATCCAGAATCAATTGAACATCTCTTTTTTCAGTGCGATTACTACTCCTTTATTTGGTTATCTCTAAAGCAAAAGTTGGGTATGTCTTTGACAACAGATCTACAATTAAGAAGTGAATCGAGAGAAATTAACCATCTTTTCAAAACAAAAGATGAAATTAGGGGTCTTGCATGTGGAGCAATCACTTCAGCAGTGTATTTTATATGGAAAGAACGGAATGAAAGAATTTTTCAAAATCGTCGTACCTCGATGATGTCCAAGCTTAATCAAATCGTAAGGGAGATTCAATTCCTGGTTAGGAACAACGGCAGCAAATCTGAAAGGAGCTCGAGGAATTTTCAACTGTTGGAGATCTAGGGAGTTGACTTAGCTGACACTGGATAGAGGAAGAAGACCATCGGTTTTGTAGTTTGATGTTGGGTTGGGCTTGATGGGCCGGCAGAGAGACATGTTTTTTTGGTTTTATTTAGCCTGTCTTTTATTTTCAAACTTTGTATTCCTCTTTTATAGTTGATATTTGTTCTTGTATTCACCAAATTTATATGTACTCTTTTTCCCTGTAACGCACCCATGTTAGGGGGATTACAGGGTTTTAACGAGGCATATAAAGGAGGTTTTTAATTGGTATTAGCAATAAAGAGTACCAATTTTCAAATATATATATATATATATATATATATATATATATGCGAGCGTTCTGTAAAACGTCGATTCATACGGTGATGAACTTTCCTTTTCTTTGTACCATTTCGATCATTGGGTCAAATCGTGGAGTGAGTAGGATTCCCTTAGCGTCTTTGCATTGCTAACTAACCCTCATTCTTTTGCAATATAACTACCCGTGGCAATAAAGATAGTTAGATGTTAATAGAACTGGATTGAATGGACACATGAGTTAGTTGGCTAGTAATTTTTACGTTGCAAGACAATCCAAAAAGCACATTTATATTCACAATTCTCTGTATCGTTCAATTGTTTTTCTTGGAACTAACTTCTATTATTACATTTACAATAGTTCCAATGTCTGGAGTTGCTAAGGTAACTTCCTCCAGTATCTTGTTTAATTTTTGTTTTATCCCACGAGATCACCCATGTTCTTCTTATAGTACACCCTATAAAAAGGTGTTAATCATGGTGAAGAAGAAAACACCGGCGATTTTAGGAAAAGACATAGTGCGCTACATAAAAAAATAAGTTGTATAAAGTTTCCAAATGGATTGCTTGCAGCTCCCTCAAGGAGCAAAATGTTACTGAATTGAATATTTAATTTTGATAAAATTGCTGCTCGTTTATCTGAATGGTCTATTCTTCTTTTGTTTTGGTAAGGAAAATTTGGCAAAGAATATGGAAGTTGCACGAAAGGGCAAAAAGGAGGTTGAGAAAGCAAATGGGGAGTCTAAGGTAAATTCAAATAATATTAATATTAGGCTTTTTAATGTAATATTCTTCGAATTTGCTCTTGGCAATGTATATTTTGTGTAACGATGCAGATTATTGACCATTATTGTTTGAACATTTAAAATGGTTTTAAATGTTGATTTGGAAGTATTAATGGATTTTAATTTATTTATTACACGAAGTTTGAACGTATAATTTATATTAAAAATTATAAACGAGCTCGTAATATCGCGGTAGTTTGTAATATTTTGTTTTGAACTTCGGTTGAATATATAGAATCCAATTTATGTCGGATTTATTTGAAACAAGAATTGTCGGAATCGATTTGATTATAGTTTTCTAATGAGAGAGAAAAATCAAGATTTTGAGTTATGTCCGAATCAAATATTCAAATAATCGCTATGGAATCATTTATAAATTATAACGATTTATTTAATAAAATAAATAAGGTTTTTAATAAATTGAATATTGTTTTAACCTGTAATTTGATCATAATGGTTTCTGAATAGTTATATATGCTATTGGAATATATTAGAAATTAATAGAGTTTTAAACTAGTCAGATTAATATTGATTTGGCGAAAGTGAGTATTTTATACTAATTTAATCAAGTTAAAAATAGTCATTTTTGAAACAGTGATAGATTTCGATGAAATCAGTTTTATTGGATCTGTAATGTTAAATTATTATATAAAAATAAACTTTATGGCAATCTGAAGGCGTATGTGACTTCGGTAACCATAAACGCACACCTAGTTTGCATAGACATGAATTAAATAAATTTAATTTAATTAAAAGGAATTTATTTATATCTTGAGCTAACGATCGAATTAAGATGCAAGATCTATTCCATTGAGTTCGTATTGACGTTTAGAGGCAAAATATGTTAAATTCGTTATTTTTTGGAGATCAATTATTTTGGTGTTCAATTATAGCTTCGTATTATGTGTAAAATATCGTTTTGGGTGAACAGTCTTGGAATGCAACGAAACTTGTGTCATTGGATCCATATTAGTAAGTTATTATAGGATTTTGATTTTTGTGTCTATCGGACTTACGGTTTGATCATGGGAATAGAAAATGTCTAGATTTTTATTTAATTGCCTATTTGATTTAATATGAATACTAAGAATATCGAATTTTCAAATGATCTCCGTTTTCGATGAAACGAATTTTATTAGAATATGTACAGCTAGTTATTGCTAGATTTCTAGTTTGGAGTTAATCAGAATTGTTTTATTAGCGTGCAAAGTTTAAACGTAAACCGATAAATAAATTGAAACTAAAATAACATTGTTTTGCAAATGAAGACGGATTTCGACCAAAGGAATTTCACTGAGTGCGGAATGTTAAGACTTAGCAGTGTGTCCATTTTCGTCACGTTTGGAGATCATGGATGGCGGTATGAATATTAAACGTTCAACGTTGTATAGCGGTAATTTGATAATTAATGTAAAATATATTCCTTTCCATGCAAGCTACTATACCCAAGCCTTTAGGTGGAAACTACACAGTCTTTGCTTGCATGCCACACAAAAATCCTTCCTCCCCACGTTTTCCTTTATATATATATACACACACACACACTCCCATCGTCTATCCCGTTTTCTTTCTTTTAGAAAAGTAAACCCATGTCAAACGTTCCACTATGTGGTCAACACAAACCCACTGCGCCTCCACAAATAAATGAACGGCCTAAAGCTCGCGAATCTGATCCTCCATTTCTCCAAGTCCATGCAATAAATTGAATCAATCTCAACTACAATACTGTAGAGAGCAACGAGATCGACTTATTGACCAGTGGTGATCACCCCTAACAAACAGTGGTGATCAAAATTTTATCAGGAGTGTGTGCCGTTCGTGGACTGTTTACGGGAGGAATATGAAGTCGTACGAGGTGATAATTGGGTCGAAGGTGGAGTGGCTTGTGGCACAGAATTCGGCAGTTTCAGATCAGGTGATGGTGGACCGAAAAAGCGGCGCGATGCTATGATGTTGGTTGTTTTCTTCAAACACATATTAAGTGTTGTTGGTTGTTTCCTTGAAACACTCATTAAGTGTTGCTGATTATCATGTTGAAACACCTATAAGGTGTTGCAGTTTACTAACCTGAAATACCTCTCAAGTGTTTTAATTTGTCAATCTGAAACACTTGTTAAACGTTTAAATTTGTCAATCTGAAATAAAATATCAGTGTTTCAGAAATCTGCAACACCTAAAAAGGGTTTTTTAAAAATTTAGCAATATTTTTTACCATTTCAAATTGTTTGGTGTTGTGACTATTTGGAGTTTTTACTTCATTGTTTGAAATTAGAGGTTTTTTCTCTTTCTAAATAAAAACGCATTGTTAGAAATCTGTAAGAAATATTAACAAATAATGTAGGAAGAGATGTGTAAATTCACGTATTTTGTACATAGTTTACATCATCTATTCTAAATAAAATATTACCTATTTCTTGTGATCTTAAATATCTTAGCATTCCCTCTTATAAATAATTTGGGCAAAATTTACAGTAAATAACCATTTTAAAGAGATATTTTTGAGCAAAACGGTTGTGTAGTGCGGGACTACACAACCGGTTAAATTTTATAATTAAAGAAAGAAACAGTGATCGGTCAACAAGCCTGACTAGTAGCCAACATAAGTAGTAATTAATCTTTTCAGAGATATATACCGACCCAGATTTTTACCGTTTTGTTTAAATATTGAAATTGTTTTTAAATTTTGATTTGGAAATATTAAAAGGGTTTATATTTATTATTTAACGAAGTTCGGATGTATAATTTATATTTAATTTATAAACGAGCTCGTAACATTACGGGAATCCGTAATATTACGTTTTGAACTTCAACTGAATATACAAAATCAATTTTAAGTCAGAGTTCATTGAAACAAAAATCGTCAGGATCCATTTGATTATAATTTTCTAATAAAGGAGAAAAATTGAGGTTTCGTCTTATAAATTGTTAGTTATGTCCGAATCAAATTTTCAAATAGTCGTTGTGGAATTCATTTATAAATTATACCTTTTTATTTAATAAAATAAAGGGTTTTTAATAAAATTAAATATTGTTTTAACCTGCAATGTAATCAAAATGGTTATGAAATCTCGACTAAACGTATCTCATCCGAAATTTATACAAATTTTAATCAGTCAAAAATATAGGTGTAAATATTCATTCAAATCTTATTCGATCAGAAAGAAACTTTGTTTCCATGTTAAATAAATCCCATGCAGCAGTACATGTGTACTTCTAATTCTTATGTGTTGTTCCAAAACTAATCCAAAATCTTCGTTAGTCAATACTTTCGTCTTGTAAATCACGCCGCCTGTGCACATTTTTATGAAATCAAACCAAAACCTCGAGAATCCCATGTAAGAAAAATAGTTCAAAGCCTGAAAGATATCCCTATAAAAACATAAATCTCAGTAGTATAATAAATCCTCTAAACGCTAGCATGTGTTTTGCAAATCAACGTTAACCATCCCACATCTTCCAGCTCAATTTCAAACCTCAGCTTTGGTCAAAAACGTCGGCTTCTTTGTTTGATAGTTCAATTTTCCTTATAGAATAAATAAATAAATACATTGTATATATCTATATCAATAATAAGAAAGACCAGCATGCCACTCTGGTACCGAACCAACGTTCAGAATACTTAGCCATGTGAAATCATGCAGTGTAACATTTCCAAGGCCATGTGATTTTCTACAAATAAATTATTGTTTCCCAATTAAAGGAAAGAAGAAAAAAATTATATACATTATCTTATCTGTCCTTTCCACAACACCTTGCTGTACATATGAAAGTGACGTTGTGAAGGCCCGCCTCGCACCAGCCGACATTTTCCAAGAAATGCGATGTGCTGATACCCGACTAGCACGGGACGGTCGTCATATAAAAGGGATTTGGAACTATGAATCATCAAAGAAACTGTAGTATATCTCACAGCGCATGGAATAAAATATAATAATAACATAACTTGACATAAAACAGGCGAGACAGTGCATAAGCTGAAAACTAAACCATAACCATCAGAGTAGAGGAAACCAAAATACAGCTTATTACAACTTCAAAATACTATCTCTAAAACAAAATAGAAAGGTATATCACTAATGCCCAAAGTAGTGACCATCAGCAACACAGGGAGAATATATGTAAATAGTACGTGGAAGCCTCATGCTTCTCTCCGGACAACTACTCGTGCATAACCACCTAACATGCCTCTAGTCTGCTCGTTTAGGAGCACCCAGAGTAATAAGAAGAGACATAAAACTCTGGGTCAGACAAAAGTCTGGTATGAGTTATAGCAGCAGAATAAAACAATAATAGGTATAAATAATCATACCTGAACCCGGACCTGCAACCAAAGAGTCAGCACAACAAGATGTACAATACTCTAAGGTAACACTAACATATGGTGTAAAATAATGGGGGTATGCATGACATGGTGATAGCAAACATCAAACCTAGCAATCATCCTCACATCTCTCACTCAGTGCATAAAGCATACGATATCCACTGTTTTGATCACCAGAACCATTTGGGGCCTTGATGGAGCTCAGTTCCATCCAAACCTTACTACAACCACTTTGCCCTTAGGGGTGCTGATAGAATTCGATTCCATACAACTTTGACCCCACCGCACTGGTCCATAGTCAATGCCCCTCCATCAATAGTGAATCAACGTTATAGGTGTCGATAACCCCTTTGCACGCGTCCCGCAGCAAAGTCCAACTCATGGAGTTAACTCATTGGTTCCCATCTGGATCCTGAGCTACAACTTATCATTTGGACTTCCTTTGCATCTCAAGTTTTGGTCTCCATCTCGGTTCGGATCGGATTCAGCTCCTCGATTCACAACTCGTCGGTTCGGGGTTCTCCATGTCGATCCATGACATCGGTTCGTGGGTCTTGCTCGTGGACCACATTCGGGTCGTGGGATCCACTCGTGATGAACATTTTTTTCGTGGGTTTTCCTGCTCGTGAGGCCGGTTCGTGATGAGCATCTGGGTCATGATGCTCCACCGCGGTTCATGAGTCTCCATCCAGGTAGGCTCGGTGATGCCGATTCGTGAGCTTCTGGTCGGATCGTGGGTCGCTTGAACGACTCGTGTCCTCCGTTTATGGGTGCATCGGTTCGTGAGGGACAAGATGGCTCGTGAAGGGGTTCATAATCGGGGTCGGCTCGTGAAGGATGCCTCACGAGTGGGGTTATGGCTAATCGATTTCCTACACTATTTCCTGCAGCTTTCCAGTGAGCTATTTATGTCATACAATAGCGTTTTCGACCATTCTAACTGTTCTATGCAATCACAAAACCATACCAAACAGATATACAGAATCGACCATAAGCCTCAAAACAACAATTTAACATGTTAATATGGATCAAATATACCCAAAATGTAGCACCCCGTAATTTTATAGTGTTAAAATTAATAAATTAAAGAATACTTAATTTTTAGAAGAAGAATTAAGTAGAAGGGTTGCGCCATTGCATTCGTCTCGGAATTCTACTTGAGATAGAGTCCGAGTTTACGTAAAAAGGAGTTTGTATACTTATAAGAGAAATATATGTATATATAAATAAAATAAAAATCAATTTAAATTCAAAAATATTCAAATAGCAAAGGCGGGAACAGGAAACACGGAACTGAACACGTTTGGGGTGTCGACCCAAGACCCGCTGGGTCGACACCAGTGTCGACTCAGGCTCTTTGGGGTCGACACCGGTGTCGACATAGGTGTCGAGCCCCCCAGTAGGGGTCGACCCCATCGGCCAGATCTGGGCAATGACGCATTTTGGAGAATTAGGGATTATGTGGCGTTTTCTGGTTGGTTGGGTGATGTGTTTTTCTGGCTTGGATGTTTAGATGGATCCCAACCTAATCTAAAGGCCCTAATACACCTAATACTCCTACAAATAAACACCTTGACCTAATCCTAATTTCATTAACAAACTCATGGCGACTCCATGCTGCTAAAACCTAAATCAACCTAGCCTCCACCAAAACTAATCAAATTCAAGTTGGAAGATAAAGATCAAAGCCTACATCAACGGTTTAGCTAATCAACTTCAGAAATCAGAATTCAGAACTATTCTCTATCCTTAATCCTATCGCTGTGAGTCTATGTCACTTTCACAAGATAATTAATTAAAAGTTATTGTGATAAGTTGTAAATTGGATTATATGAACATGCCTGTAATGAATCTTATCAAGTTTGCAAATTGCCAACTTTTTGATTCATAATCTATGCCTTTCTGATCTATTTTATCAGTACATGCATGTTTATGTTCATGTGCATGTTCTTATGTTTATGAAAGTTTTGATATCATGATTCTCTTCCCTCCTCCTTTTCCTTTTTTTTTACGAGATTAGGCAAACTTCGAGCCTAACGTATTATTAGAGATTTGCGTACGAATAACATTTGAGCGATTGGGAAAAGTTTGGGAAATGTAATAATATGTAATTTGGCATAAATTGTAATTTGGCATAAATTGTGATAATAGGTAATTGGGCATAAACTGATGATGACTATGGATTGGGCATTATTGTACATAACTTGTAAACATGAGATTTGACATAAGTGGGTTTGGGTACAATTTGGTATAGCCTATAAACATGGGATTATAGGCACAAATTGGATTAGAGTTTTACACATAAGTTTTGATGGGAATTTATGGGTAATTGGGAATTACTATAATCCATGTTTTGAGATGAACTTAGTAATTATGAACGCCTAAGATACGAGGTTAGATAGGTTTGCAGTAAAAGCCTGCCCGGAACCGCCCGACATGTCCAGCAACCGCAAATGGTATCTAATGTGAGAGGTCAAAGGCAGAAATTAAATGCGTAATAATGCAAAGACACAAGGTTAGATTTGGATTGCGGTGTAAGCCTGCTCGGAACCGCCCAGCATATCCAGCAAACACAAATGGTAATATAATGCGGGAGGTCTTGCAAGATTACGGTTAAAATGAATTAACAAACACTTAACCTAAATGAGACATGTGGTTAGGCATGGGAATAAAGAGGGGTTAAGTGGGAATTCCTAGTAGGGACCAAGCTTAGGAGGGAAGCTTGTGTCAAGTGTGGGACCTTTTTAAACCAGTAAACCATTTTAGTATCTATGTGAGCTCGAACTAGGTCGAGGACGGGACATGCTTACTGGGGTTGATTGTAAGAGGTCAATAAAGAGTTAGCGGTGGCTATGCAAGTCCAACAGGGTCATGTGCATGCATGGGTCCGGGCTGGTAGGTAAGACGTTGTTGCATCATGTAGATATAAGTCGTGCCTTTTAGTAGTATCGGGTTGCCACATTAGGAAGTGATACATCCTACTATGGGACCAACACGGGTATCTACGAGTTAGAGAGCCGATCGAATGGGGCGGGTAGTGGGTACAACTAGTGGAGATAGGAGCAGGCGGCACCTATGACAGCATCTAGGCGAACACGAAACTACCATCATTATTATTACCATAATTATGGTTGTTAAGAGGGATCATCTTTTAGTAAGTTACTAGTATGTTAGTACGGTGCAGAGCATATCTTATAGTGGTTAGGAGCACAGGTGATGTTCTATCTTGCTCACCTTTTTTACCTTGTCATATCTACTTGTGTTACAGCCATCTCTTATATCCAATTTATTTCTTATCCTGTTACTTTACTTATTATATTGTTAAAGTTACTGGACTCTCCAGACTTTATGTCTGACCTCGTTTGTTTCACCTTTTTTCTTTCCTTCTCCCCAGTCCTCAGGGTGGGAATTAGTGGAGCTTGACTTGGATTTCTTTCTTCTTGGAGAGCTTGGAAGTGCTGAGAGTAATGCTCAGCTTTATCTTTTTTCTTTATGGCTATCCGTAGTGGGATTATGCTTTTGTTTCATGTATTCTGGTAATAATTTTGTCAAGATGGATATTTATGTACTTGGCTTTAGTATTTGGTTTTGATGTTGTAACCAAACATGTTTTGCTTTTCCGCTGCAATGAATGAAGTTTAAATTTTTAAGTACTATTTTTATATATCTGTCTTGTGATGTTTTGTTCTATAAGTTAATGCATTCCCTTAGTGAGTGACATTAATGGACATGTGGTGTTACACGTGGTATCAACGTTGAAGGTTACCAGAACAGGTAAAAAGATTTTGAAAACCGTTTTCAAAAGCATTTTTTAGAAAGAAGTATTTCCAAAAACATGTTTTAAAGAGAGTATTTTTAAGAAAAAAATTTATTATGAAAAACATAATCCCCAAGTGCCATATATCTATATTTCGATTCTCTATTTTGAATCTCTTCCTTTTTCCTTTCAGCATGTCTGACCAACCCGAAATACTCGAGGGCGTACAGATACTAGGCTGGTTCAGAAGGTATCTAGAGGCAAGGGTTAATGCCGCAGGCCCAGCAAACGCTCCTCCTCCTCCCTCTCCTCGTGTAGACGCTTTTTCTAAGATTTGCAAAGACTTCCGTGCAATTGGCGGAAAACCATTTAATGGAACTGAGACGTTTGTTGAGGCTCGGAATTGGCTCAAGGAAGTAGAGGATTTGTTCGGTATCTTTGATATAGATGATGGGAGGAAGGTCCAACTAGTCGCTTGGTTGATAAAGGATGAAGCTTCATTTTGGTGGGAAGTAACTAATGGAGGACGTGCAGTGGAGACATGGATGGATTTTAGGCAAAGGTTCGAGTTGAAATTTCTTTCACAAGCAGAGAAGAGTTTATACATGGAGAGGTTCTTGGCTTTGAAGCAAGGGAGTTTGTCTGTGAAGGAGTATGTGACTAGTTTAACCAATTAGCAAGATTTGTTATGTAATTAGTGAATACACCACATAAGAAGGCCTTGAGATTTGCCAAGGGTCTAAATGAACTATTACATGGGTTGGCTATGTCCCACATTCCTAGTGGGGCGACTTTCGAGAATCTCGTTGATATGGCGCTGATGCATGAAGAGGAGAAAGGTGCAAGTGTAGTTAAGGCACAAGATAATAAAGGGGATCCGAAGAAAGCACAGCAACAACAAAAGAAAGGTAGTAAGGATAACAAGGGCCAAGGGAAGAAAAGGTGCTTTAATTGTGGAACACCAGGTCACTTAAGCAAGGACTGTAGGAAGAAGAAGAAGACGAGTTGCTTCCAGTGTGGTGAGGCAGGACATATGATTAAAGACTTACCAAGGAGGCAAGGACAAGATCAAGGACAGAGGACAGGATCTACTTTTGGAGGGCAGGTTCACGCTCTCATGGCACCTCCGTAGGAGAAAGGTAGAAACATTTCTGTTGAAAGTTTGATTTTCCTTTTTGATCATCCTGTACATACTTTGTTTGATTCTAGCGCTTCACACTCGTTCATATCTATTTCTATTATTGAGTCTCTGCACCTAGATAGTAGTGGATCCCGTTAGTGTCTCAAATCCTATTGGGGGTACGGCTCGTCTTTCTATGTTATGCCGGGGCTTGAAAATTTTTGTGTATGGCATTAAGTTCGAATGTGACGCTTATGTGCTTGGTTTCACTGGCTATGGGTTGATTCTAGGAATAAATTAGCTAGCCAAATATGGTGCCATTCTCGACTGTGAAAGGAGGGTAGTTAGACTATTGACTAGTTTGGGTAATACTCTCGATATCTCATGCTCCTAACGGTCCGGTTATGCTTAGCTAGAATCTCTTGACACGTCTATTGATGATTTGCAATCTATTTGAGTAGTCTGTGAGTATGCAGATGCCTTTGAGGAGGTTAGGGGCTTACCTCCAAAACGCAAGATAGATTTACGTATATACTTGGTGGACAATGCAAAGCCAGTTGCATTTTCCGTGCGCCACATGGCTCCTAGAGAAAGGAGAGAACTAAGTAAACAAGTAAAAGAGTTGCTTGAGAAAGAGTTCATAAGAAGAAGTATCTCAGAGTGGGGTGCTCCAGTTGTTTTTGCTACAAAAGCCGATGGCTCGCTTAGATTGTGTGTAGACTATAAGGAGCTAAATAAACTAATGAAGAAAAATAGACATCCCTTGCTGAGAATAGATGATTTGTTCGACCAGTTGGTTGGTGCTTCGGTTTTCTCGCGGTTGGACTTAGCTACAGGATTTCAACAGTTGAGGGTAGCTGAGGATAGTATAGATAAGACTGCTTTTAGGACTCCTGATGGTTTCTTTGAATGGCTAGTCATGCCCTTTGGTTTGACAAATGCACCCGCATATTTTGTAGACTTGATGAGTAGGGTGTTTAAGGAGTTTCTAAACAAGTTCGTGGTGGTCTTTGTGGATGATATTTCGATATTCTCTAGAAGCGAGGAAGAGCATGCCCTACATCTTAGGGAAGTATTAGAGACCCTTCGAGCACATCAACTCAAAGCTAAGTTCTCCAAATATCATTTTTGGAGGAAGGAAGTGAGGTTCTTAGGGCACGTGGTCTCTAAAGAAGGGATAGCTGTGGATCCCGCAATGATAGTAGCAATCCAAGATTGGAAGATTCCTAAGAATGCAATAGAAGTAAGAAGTTTTATTGGTTTGGCGGGCTATTATAGAAAGTTCATTAAGGACTTTGCTAAGATATTAGCCCCACTTACCCGATTGACGAAAAAGAATTTGGCCTTTTCTTGGGATGTTGACTGTGACGATGCTTTCCAACGTTTGAAGATGGCTTTGATGACAGCTCCAGTTTTAGTTTTGCCGGATGGGAGTAAGCCATTCACAGTCTATACCGATGCCTACGGGATAGGGGTTGGCGCAGTTTTGATGCAAGAGGGAAGCGTAATATGCTATGGTGGAAGACAATAGAAGGTCTATGAGAAGAATTACCCTACCCACGACTTAGAGTTGGCTGCCATAGTTTTTGCGCTTAAGTCTTGGCGCCACTATTTGCTTGGAGAGAGGTTTGAGTTGTATATAGACCATAAGTCACTTAAATACTTGTTCTCTCAAAAAGATCTAAACTTAAGGCAACAAAGATGGATGGAGTTCTTAGCATCCTACGATTTTGAGATTTCATATACCCTTGGAAAGGGGAACGTTGTGGCTGACGCCTTGAGTGGAAAGAAGTTGAATTTGAGTCCTTTGTTTGTCGAGCGGCAGAATTTAGAGTACATATCCACCTTTGATTTTAGACCCTCCGAAGATTATAGGTTCGGTTTGTTGGCATCATTAGAGGTGCGAACTACGCTTTTGGGATAGGTAGGAGTAGCACAGCGAGATAACCCACAGTTGATAGGGATAGTAGACAAGCTCATAAGAGGAGAGTCTTCGAGCCATCTTAGTAGGTATACTATTGATGACAAAGGTTGGTTGCGTAGAGATGGAAGACTTTGCGTATCACAAGATGATAATTTGAGAAGGGAAATTCTTGAAGAAGCACATTGTTTTAAGATAACCATAAATCCCGATGGTGACAAGATGTATAGGGACATGAAGCGAGTTTTCTTTTGGGCTGGAATGAAGAAGGATGTGGCTGAGTTCGTTTCTAGAAGCTTAATGTACCAACAAGTTAAGGCTGAGAAAAAGAAGCCTGGTGGGTTGCTTCAACCTTTAGAGGTTCCACAGTGGAAATGGGAAAGTGTTTCCATGGATTTTGTTGACGGGTTGCCAAGGTCGAGGAAGGGTAATACGATGATTTGGGTAGTAGTAGATAGACACCAAGAGCACCCATTTCATTCACGTTAAGAGTAAAAGGACAGCGGCATGGTTAGCATCTGTTTATCTCCGAGAGATAGTTCGTCTGCATGACATACCTTCTAGTATTGTGAGCGATCGAGATCCCATTTTCACTAGTTAGTTTTGGAAGAGCTAGCAAGAGGTGGTAGGAATGCAATTGTGTTTGAGCACCGCTTATTACCCTCAGACAGATGGCCAAACCGAAAGAGTGAATCGAATTCTGGAAGAACTTTTTAGGTTATGCATCTTGGACTTTGGAGGGACATGGAAGGAACACCTTCCATTAGTGGAGTTCGCCTACAACAACAGTTATCAGACTAGTATCGGCATGGCACCTTTTGAGGCTTTATATGGGCGACCTTGTCGATCACCAACTTGTTGGTGGGAACTTACGGATAAGATTTTTCTTGGGCCCGATATGGTTAGAGAAATTTCGGGTAAGATAGACTTGATTCGAAGACGTATAAAGACGGCACAGGATCGGCAAAAGTCATATGATGATAAGAGAAGGACCAATCTTGAGTTCGATGTTGGAGACATGGTCTTTGTTAAAGTATCACCATTGAAGAATGTAGTTCGCTTTGGAGCTGTAGAGAAATTGGCACCAAAGTTCGTAGGGCCATTCCCTATTTCAGAGCGAATTGGATAGATGGCCAATAGAGTGAAGTTGCTTGAGAATCCTAGTGGTGTTCATGACGTGTTTCATGTGTCGCATTTGAGGAAGTGTTTACATGATACAGCGGAAGTAGTAGACCCGAGCATGCTTAGAGAAGTGGAAGTAGAGCGAGATGCCACGATTAGACGAGCTCCTACATGCATCCTTGGATCAGAGGTCAAGAAGTTTTGCAACCGAGAGGTCAAGTTGGTTAATGTCCAATAGGGAGATGACCAAAGAGATGCCACTTGGGAGACGGAAGACAAGATACGTGCGTTGTACCCTTTCCTTTTTCAAGGTATGTTCTTAAGTTTTCCTTTTTCTACCTCTTTGTTTATACTTGTTCTATCGTTTAGTGTATCCTCCCGATTATGTCTTCGGTCCTTAGGTAGAAAATCCTATGGTTGTAAACATGTGTTTGAAACATGTTATGTTTTGTAGATGCAAGTGTTTGCCAATGGTTGCTCGTGGATGCATTTACACACACTTTAGGCACTAAGATCGGCTCAGTCACTTTCATATTGCATATGCATATATTTGTTATTGATTGAAATTTGATGTGTTATCATGTGGACGTTGCATTTGAGTGAATGATTGTGCACTCATATAGAAGTTATAAAATGCATTAGGAATAATTGCATACATGTCGGACTCATAGCACTAACATAATTCGCATTAAGGAGGTCAAGTGAATCAGTAGACCGCCTGATCTTTGCATTAGATAAGGAACATATACACACACTTTTGCATATGTTCATATAGCATTAGAAATATTTTAAGGACAATGGATGCTTGTGGATGATGGATGAGTAGACGGATGATTGGATGGTAGGATACATTCTTCTTAACTTGAAGATTTCGGGGACGAAATCCTTTAAGGAGGGGAGAATGTAACACCCCGTAATTTTATAATATTAAAATTGATAAATTAAAGAATAAATAATTTTTAAAAGAAAATTAAGTAAAACGGGTTGCGCCATTGCGTTCGTCTCGGAATTTTACTTGAGGTAGAGTCCGAGTTTGCGTAAAACGGATATAGTATGAAGAAGTTATTAAGGTTGGAAGTTTGTATACTTATAAGAGAAATACATGTATATATAAATAAAATAAAAATCAATTTAAATTCAAAAATATTCAAACAGCGAAGGCAGAAAGAGGAAACGTGGAACTGACCACGTTTGGGGTGTCGACTCGAGACCCGCTGGGTCGACACCATTGCCGACTCAGGCTCTTTGAAGTCGACACCGGTGTCGACATAGGTGTCGACCCCCACAATAGGGTTGACCCCATCGGCCAGATCTGGGCAGTGACAAATTTTGGAAAATTAGGGTTTATGTGGTGTTTTCTAATTGGATGGGTGATGTGTTTTTCTGGTTTGGATGGTTTAGATAGATCCTAACCTGATCTAAAGGCCCTAATACACCTAATACTCCTATAAATAAACACCTTGACCTAACCCTAATTTCATTAACAAATTCATAGCGCCTCCATGCTGCTCCTAAATCAACCTAGCCTCCACCAAAACTAATCAAATTCAAGTTGAAAGACAAAGACCAAAGCCTACATCAACGATTTAGCTAATCAACTTCAGAAATCAGAAATCTGAACTATTCTTTATCCTTAATCCTATCGCTGTAAGTCTATGTCACTTTCACAAGATAATTAATTAAAAGTGATTGTGATAATTTGTAAATTGGATTATATGAACATGCCTGTAAGGAATCTTATCAAATTTGCAAATTGTCACCTTTTTGATTCATAACATATGCCTTTCTGGTCTATTTTATCAGTACATGCATATTTATGTTCATATGCCTATTCTTATGTTTATGCTAGTTTTGATATCATGATTCTCTTCCCTCCTCCTTTTCCTTTTTCTTTTTATGAGATTCGGCTAACTTCGAACCTAACGTATTATACGAGATTTGCGTGCAAATAAAGTTTGAGCGATTGGGAAAAGTTTGGGAAATGCAACAATATGTAATTTGGCATAAATTGTAATTTGGCATAAATTGTGATAATATGTAATTGGGCATAAATTGATGATGACTATGGATTGGTCATAATTGTATATAACTTGTAAACATGAGATTTGACATAAGTGGGTTTGGGTACAATTTGGTATAACCTATAAACATGGGATTGTAGGCATAAATTGGATTAGAGTTTGACACATAAATTTGGATGGAAATTTATGGGTAATTGGGAATTACAATAATCCATGTTTTGAGATAAACTTAGTGATAATGAACGCCTAAGACACGAGGTTAGAGAGGTTTGTGGTAAAAGCCTGCCCGAAACCGCCTGGCATGTCCAGCAACCGCAAACAGTATCTAATGTGAGAAGTCAAAGGCAGAAATTAAATGCATAATAATGCAAAGACACGAGGTTAGATTTGGATTGCGGTGTAAGCCTTCCCAGAACCGCCCGGCATATCAAGCAACCGCAAACGATAGTCTAATGTGGGAGGTCTTGCAAGATTACGATTAAAATGGATTAACAAACACTTAACCTGAATGAGACATGTGGTTAGGCATGGGAATAAAGAGGGGTTACGTGGGAATTCCTAGTGGGGACCAAGCTAAGGCGGGAAGCTTTTGTCAAGTGTGGGGACCATTTTCAACCAGTAACCCATTTTAGTATCTATGTGAGCTCGAACTAGGTCGAGGACGGAACACGCTTACTAGGTTTGATTGTAAGTGGTCAATAAAGAGTTAGCGGTGGCAGTGCAAGTCCAACGGGGTCATGTGCGTGCATGGATCCGGGCTGGAAGGTAAGACGATGTTGCATCGTGTAGGTATAAGCCATGCCTTTTAGTAGTATCGGGTTGCCCCTTTAGGAAGTGATACATCCTACTGTTGGACCAGCACAAATATCAACGAGTTAGGGAGTCGATCGAATGGGGCGGGTAGTGGGTACAACTAGTGGAGATAGGAGAAGGCAGCACCTATGACAGCAACTAGGGGTACACAAAACTACCATCATTATTATTACCATAATTATGGTTGTTGAGAGGGATCATCTTTTTGTAAGTAACTAGTATGTTAGTACGCTGCAGAGCATATCTTATAGTGGTTAACAGCGCAGGCGATGTTCTATCTTGCTCACCTTATTTACCTTGTCATATCTACTTGTGTTACTGTCATCTCTTATATCCAGTTTATTTCTTATCCTGTTACTTTACTGATTATATTGTTAATGTTACTAGACTTGCCAGACTTTATGTCTGACCTCGTTTGT
Organism: Allium sativum; assembly: GCA_030737875.1. Taxonomy (NCBI): domain Eukaryota; kingdom Viridiplantae; phylum Streptophyta; class Magnoliopsida; order Asparagales; family Amaryllidaceae; genus Allium; species Allium sativum. Next base: position 200,883,384 of record CM060926.1, on the reverse strand, counting down.
TTTGCCTCTTCTCTTTCCTTTTTCCCCCTGGTCCTCAGGGTGGGAATTAGTGGAGCTTGACATGGATTTCTTTCTTCTTGGAGAGCTTGGAAGTGCTGAGAGCAATGCTCAGCTTTATCTCTTTTTCTTTATGGCTATCCGTAGTGGGATTATGCTTTTGTTTCATGTATTCTGATAATAATTTTGTCAAGATGGATATTTATGTACTTGGCTTTAGTATTTGGTTTTGATGTTGTAACCAAACATGTTTTGCTTTTCCGCTGCAATGAATGAAGTTTAAATTTTTAAGTGCTATTTTTATATATCTATCTTGTGATGTTCCGTTCTATACACTTATAATGCTCCATGGAAGTTAATGCATTCCCTTAGTGAGTGACATTAATGGACGTGAGGTGTTACACAAAACCCGTGTTTTCCCCTTAATCAAGTTTAACCAAATCAAACATTAGGATTAGCAAACTTAACCCAAATTTCTAACAGAGGCATAAAATAATATTTCAGAATTTCTAAATATTTTTCTAGATTTTTACCATGCATAATTTTACTAATTATCACTAATCACCCCTAATTAGTCGTAATTAGTGTAAAAACATGCTAATCACTCACCTTAGCCACAAATAAACTCTTAGATCTAAAACTCTACTGTTATGGGTCGAATTCCAATGCAGCACAGCTGCTCTATCTCTGATTTGACGCTATTCCTCCTTGATTTGACGTAGATTAGCTAATATATGATTAGAAAATGATTAAGGATGAATTTAGAAGGTGGAGGCCCTTGCTAGGGTTCAAGGGATGTAAATGGAGGCTGGAAAAATGAATAAAACTGATTTCCCAAACCCTATCAGCCTTTCCATAACCCTAATCCCCAAATGTGTTATGGGCCTAGCTACTAATCACCTATTAGGCTCGGTTAAGCTGTTTTTCATCTTCCAAACTTTGTTTCAGCCATATCTCCCAAATAGTAAGTTCGTTTGATCAATGTGACCACTCTACGGAAAGGTAAACTATCATCTGAATCCAATGGAAGTGATTTTAGGTCAAAAATCCTTACCAATCAAAAGTTATAGGCGAAACAAGATCCGCCAAGGGAAAAACGTTCATTTAAAATTTGGCAAAAATCGTGAACATGGGAAAAGACCACAGTAGTCGCTCCCTAAAGTTACATGACCATACGACTTCGTGTGAAAATAAAATAAATATTCTACGATCCTCCGATACGTAGAATGTGAGTCGTTACAGACGTACCCCTTTTAAATACATAAACCTTTTGCTCCATTCGTTTTGAAACTCATATGCCCAATAAGCCAACCAACGGCAGTTATACCCGAACCCCTCTCCTCACTTTACTTCTAATCCGACAATGGAATTCGAATATTCCCAAGTGCAAATGTATTTAGGGCACTGTGATCCGTCTATCCAATGGTGATGATCGGGAACCTTGATCTGAGGTGGCCTGATCCATACATGGAAGACGCAGCAGTTATGTTGGTTTATCCGACTAACGGTGGATTTATGGTTGTTGAACCTTATGGCGGGGAAGGAGGGCATTGGGCTGCGTGCAGCGGCGGTCGACGATGGAAGTCAGGTGGTCTTTCATTGGTACAGCAGCTATGTCAAGTTTGTGAGCATGTTGGGAAAAGATGGGTTCACGTTTGAACATGAAGATGGAAGAAACGGGTTGTTTAACCGTATAACAAAGTACAACGCTAATAAGGAGTGCCAGCTTACATGGTATAACGTTTGAAACCAGTGGAGCAGTGCCCGAAAGAGCGATACAAGGAGAACATCGAGCCTTTAAACCAACGAAACAAATAGGAAGACGGTAATCGACCTATCTCCGATAATTAAAAGTAGTTAATTGGTTAATTAAATTCTAATTGAGAATTAGTTTATTTAAGTAATATACTTATAAGATGTCTAATTACGTAGGCGAAGGGTTCCAATTGCATAATGGAAATAAACACGGGAAAAGAAACGACGATGTACATAGTTATCGACCTGGGTTGAACAAAACACGATTAATTAAAGTAAATATTTAATTAAGAAATTTATGATTTTAAATTAAAAACGTATATTATAAATACCATAACTTGTAATTGTGGAAACAGAATTGAACGGAACGATGAATGTTGGGACTGTATTGCCAAGTATAATATTTTGGGATTGACTTGGACAAAGCTGGAGATAGCTGGGATTTTTCCATTAAATTAAAAATCTGTTTAATTTAACTGAAATCATATCGCTTAGCGACAAACAGAATCAATGTGAGTATAACTCACTCAGTTAATCCCACTTATATTTTATATAAGTTGGGTTTTATTTTGTGTGTTATGGTTGTTTATTATTGGATGATTGCTGAATGATTTATATATATATTGACTGACTGGATTAAATTAAACGTTCATTTAATTGAATTAAAATTAATTGTTATTTTTAACAATTATTATCAAATAAGGTAACTTACCTTGTTACGTTTATAGTAATATAAACGTGTGGAATTAGTTGATGGATGTTTGGATTGCTATTACTGGTTAATTGTTGAAAGTCATATCTATTAGATGATTATTATTGGTTGAACCCTTTTATTTCGCTGATCAAAGTGGACAACAAGTATTTTTCCATATTGAATGGATGATTTTATTTGAGCAAACCTATTTGGATGCAGGGAATAACAGGTTGGAGGGATCCAACTGGATTCCTCAAATATTTTGTACGTTGTTTGTTTACATATTATTTATATATGATCTATTCAACCCAAGTGACATTGAAAACTTGTTTGGATGTTGATTCATCATTCTTGTGTTTTAATCAATAAACAACATTGATTAAGGAATTTGCAGCAAATGGTTTAAAAAATTCGTTTTTAGGAAAATTGATGTATTTTAAAGTTTAACATTTTTTTATAACTAAAAGGAAGTTTGAATTATATTTATAAATAAGTCTATATTTATAAATGATTTTTATGAAAATGGTTATAGAATATTCTTTATGGTAATTTTTAATTTTCTTACTTACAAGTTATCGTTTGAAATAATTAATTTGAAGAAGCCAACTAAGCGATATTATTAGATTAATTATATTAATAGGACGTGATTAATTGAACGGGATTAATTATATTAATAGTAAACTAAATTCGCTTTAGTTATAAAAATAAATTTTAAAACTTTAAATTACATCAACTTGCCTAACAACGAATTAATGTTTAAAAATATGGTTTTTAGACCACTTTCTTCAAATCCCTTAATCAGTGTTGTTTATTGATTAAAACACAATAATGATGAATCAACATCCAAACAAGTTTCCAATGTCACTTAGGTTTAATATATCATATATAAAGAGTATCTAAACAAACAACGTACAAAATATTTCAGGAATCTAGTTGGATCCCTCCAACCTGTTATTCCCTGCATCCAAATAGGTTTGCTCAAATAAAATCATCCATTCAATATGGCAAAATAATTGTTGTCTACTTTGATAAGCGGAATAAAGGGGTTCAACGAATAATAATCATCTAATAGATATGACTTTCAACAATTAACCAGTAATAGCAATCCAAACATCCATCTACTAATTCCGCACATTTATATTACTATAAACGTAAAAAAGGTAAGTTACTTTATTTGATAATAATTGTTAAAAAAACGATTAATTTTAATTAAATTAAACGAACGTTTAATTTAATCCAATTAGTCAATATATATAAATCATTCAACAATCATCCAATAATAAACAACCATAACACACAAAATACAACCCAACTTATATAAAATATAGTGAATATTAGGCTCACATCTCTATTTTGAAACTTAATTAGGCTCACATCCGGTCATAAACTTATTATAAATTAGGTCCCTGTTTTCAAAACTTATAAAATAATAATTAAAAAAAATCGTAAATTAGTAATAAAATAAATTATGCATTATACAAAAAATTCAGTTCAAAAAACAACAAAAATCATGTCAGAAAGAAGAAAACAGCAAAAAAACAGAAAAAACTGCAGTTAAATGCATAATATTATGCATGTTTTTGAGTTTATTGCATGCATATGTGCAATTATTACAGCAAAATATAAGTGGGATTAACTGAGTGAGTTATACGCACATTGATTCTGTTTGTCGCTAAGCGATATGATTTCAGTTAAATTAAACAGATGTTTAATTTAATGGAAAAATCCCAGCTATCTCCAGCATTGTCCAAGTCAATCCCAAAATATTGTACTTGGCAATACAGTCCCATTTTCGTCGTTCCGTTCAATTCTTTTTCCACAAGCACAAGTTATGGTATTTATAATATACGTTTTTAAATTAAAATCATAAATTTCTTAATTAAATATTTACTTTAATTAATCGTGTTTTGTTCAACCCAGGTCGATAACTCTGTACAGCGTCGTTTCATTTCCCATGTTTATTTCCATTATGTAATTGGAACCCTTCACCTACGCAATTAAATATCATATAAGTATATTACTTAAATAAACTAATTTTCAATTAGAATTTAATAAATCAATTAATTACTTTTAATTATCGGAGATAGGCCGATTATTGTCTTCCTGTTTGTTTCGTTGGTTTAAAGGCTCGATGTTCTCCTTGGATCGTTCTTTCAGGCACTGCTCCATTGGTTTCAAACGTTGTACCATGCACGCGGGCACTCCTCATCAGCGTTGTACTTTGGTATATGGTTAAACAACCCGTTTCTTCCATTTTCGTGTTCAAACGTGAACCCATCCTTTCCCAACATGCTCACAAACTTGACACAGCTGTTGTACCAATGAAAGACCACCTGACTTCCATTGTCGACCGCTGCTGCACGCAGCCCAATGCCCTCCTTCCACGCCATAAGGTTCGACAGCCATAGCTCCACCGTTAGTCGGATAAACCACCATAACTGCTACGTGTTCCAAATACGGATCCAGCCACCTCAGATCAAGGTTGCCGATCATCACAGTTGGATAGACGGATCGCAGTGCCCTCAATACATTTGCAGTTGGGAATATTCGAATTTCATTGTCGGATTAGAAGTAAAATGAGGAGAGAGGTTCGAGTATTACTGGCCTTTGGTTGGCTTAGTGGGCATCTGAGTTTCAAAACAAATGGAGAGAAAGGTTTAAGTAGTGTTTGGTTTACCATTTTAAGTTTTGGGTTTTCGTCCATACAAAAATGTGCACAACAAATGCATATCATGGAAAACAACCATTTTAGAAAACAAAGTTAACAAACAAAATAAAAACAACTTTTATCCATTTTTAATGTTTTGAGAAATGAGAGGAACATGAAGACCAATTCTTCCTTCCATGATTGCTACATCCTCTCCGCGGTCCCCTCCATTTTCCTTTCTTTCTACCATTCCTCCCTTCACATCTTTAATGTTTTGTAATTAATTTTGAAAACTAAAAACTCAAAACTCATTTTTAACCAAACGCACCCAATTATGTATTTAAAAGGGGTACGTCACTTTCATATGTACAACAAGGTGTTGTGGAAAGGACAGGCAAGATAATGTATATAATTTTTTTCCTCTTTCCTTTAATTGGACAGCAGTGATTTATTTGCAGAAAATCACATGGCCTTGGACACGTTACACTGCATGATTTCACATGGCTAAGTATTCTGAACGTTGGTTCGATACCAGAGTGGCAGGCTGGCCCTTCTTATTATTGATATAGATATATATAATTTATTTATTTATTTTTATAAGGAAAATCGAACTACCCAACAAAGGAGCCAACGTTTTTGGCTAAAGATGAAGTTTGAAATTGAGCTGGAAGATATGGGATGTAACGACCTGGATTTTTCAACTATTTGATTTCGAATATTTAAACTTGTTTTAATATGATATTATAAATATTAATGGATTTTTAATATTAAATTCGTTTATTAAACGATGATTTAACATTAAATTTATATTTAATTTATAAATGAACTCGAAACGTTGTGGTAGTTCGTAAATTTAGTTTTGAACTTCAATTGAATATACATAATCCATTTTAAGTCGGAATTCTTTAAAACTAGAATTGTCCGAATCTATTTAATTATAATTTTCTAAAGGAGGGAAAAATAAGATTTCGTGTTCTAGATTTTGAGTTATGTCCAAATCAAATTTTCAGATAGTCGCTATGAAATCGTTTATAAATTATAACGATTTATTTAATAAATTTAATGGATATTTAAATGTCGTTTTAATCTTAAATTTTATCAGAATGGTTATGTATGATGTTGGAGCGTAATGGAAGTTAATAGATTTTTAATATTCAGTTTAACGTTGATCTACTAGAAGATGAGAATTTTATATTAATTAATTAATTTGAAAATGGCCAATTCTGAAAACAGTAATGGATTTCGACGAAACAAGTTTGACCATAGAAATTAGAAACACTTAGAAATGGTTTCATTAAAATCAATTTAAATCATTGATTATAAATTTATATCTCGTCCATATGTTTGAATTAAAACCTGGAATTTTTTCCAGTACATTTAAAATAATAGTTGAACCAAAAACATCAGTCGAGCATTTTGATTGGTATTTGGAACCACGAGATACTTTGTAAATGAGGTCCTTTTTAGCACGTCATTCTCAAATTTTATTAAATCGTTGCAAAATCCGTATGCAAATCGCATGAAAATCTTGACTAATCTCAATGCAGTGTAAATATGATGAAAATCTTGATGTATCTTCTCATAAACCATTCATCCAAATCTTATACTATTTTGGCGCAACACCTCAACGCTGGCAAGTTGAAAATTTTACCTTGGATACTTTAATTTCAAATTGTAAACCTCAGTGGACGATTAGTCAAAGATTTCGGCGCACATATCCTTATAATACTTATCTTGTATTAAATAGATCTTATCTCGTTGTTTCGTGTCGCTTTCATGTATTAAATTTTTGCGGGTTCTTTAACTTCAATAATTTTCTTTCTTTTGATTTCCCCATTCGTTCTACATACACATATGTGTACCAAAGGGTCATAACTACGTGTACTCATGTGAATCTATTTACAAAACTTTCGAAATCTCCACCGTGAATTTGCAAACAAATTAGCTGGCTCATTTAAAGAAAATTTTACCCTGTCTGTACTAACTCCAACATGTTCACTGTACATCGTAAGCAACCCTTCGGGTGCGTTCACAGCATTAATTTGGCATGCTTAGGTTTTTGTTCGCGTCCGACGCATCGGACATGAATACCTTTTTCCCCTTTCAAATGGAACGATAACTGAACGTTGGAAATCAAGTTGTTGGCGTCCGACGCGTCCGACGCGTCGGACGCCAACGGCTTGATTTCCAACGTTCTTATTTTCCCCCTACAAAACCATCACATTCACCTACCTCTTCATCCACACAACACCAACCCAATCCTCTTCTAATATTATCTTAAGCCGAATTCGAACAGCAATCAGGTTTTTTCAGTTTGGTGTTCATATTATTTTCCATTATTCAACCTAGTTTTTCCGTTGTTTTTTTAAATTTATTTCTAATATATATTGTTTTTCATTTTTCAGTATGGCTAATCGAAAAGTTGCACATCACTGGTCGTTTACTGCAACTCAGATTATGCTGCAATGTTCTGTTGATGCATATGGTGCTTGTGGCAGCAACAAAAAAGGTGTGCATAAAGTGATTGTAGAAAAGTTCAACGATGCCATAGAAACCATTGCGGAGATCGTACCGATTGACGAAAGTAAGATCCGAAACAAATATGATAGTCTTCGACGAGGTTGGATGAAATGAGATGAACTGATGAACAAGACTAGCGCGGGTTGGGATGCTTACAAAGGAACAGTCTTTGGAAGTTATGAATGGTGGGAAGATCGTGTTAAGGTCTGTAAATTTATTTTGTTACCCTTCATTTATAGACAGTTTCTTACAATTTATTTCTTACATTTAGGAATTTGGAACGGGTGTCTTGAAATATAAGAACGTCCAATAGAAAACATAGAGCTGATGCAACAATTATTTCATGGGACGAATGCAACTGGACAATCGTCGTACACTCCTGCTGCTACTGTACAACCGTCGCTGACTGGCACGCTGCCATCAACACAAAGCACGTTTGACAGAACATGGGTTTTCGATGGGTTTTTTAATCCATTGGATGACACGCAAAATAATCATATACCAAACTTGAATTCGCCATCAAATACTCTTTTGCAACAAACTTCAATTAATCCACCAAATTACGAAGCTACCAATAATCCCTCCGTCAACCCAAAATCCAATGAATCCGCATACTCAACCAATTGCACGTCAAAATTTAAGAAGACGACATGGTGAAAGTGACGATAAGATGGCTATGCTCATTGACTAATGCACGAGAGATAGATGAAAAAATCTCGCACGCATTCTGATAGTCCTAATACGGGTACTAGCGTGGAATCAACGGGAGGTTCTACAAATTATGCAAATACGGTAGCTCGCATGCAATGTCTTGGAGCAACGGGTGAGTTTGATGTCGCAGATGCACTATTATTTGTTTTGGACCCCAAAATAAATGATATCTTCACTGCTCTTCCGGATGAGATAGCGAAAAGCTGGTTGATAAGAGGGCTTGCAGACAAATGCCAAGAAAAAGAATACCAAACTTATCTGATAAATACAACCAAGTAGGATGTTCATGTCATCGTGTTATTGTATTTCTGTCGTATTTATGTTTGTATTTTCTTTGTGTAATAAAATGTAGTTGTTTTGTTTTACGAAATTAGTATTTAATTAAATCAAAACAAATAATTTAACAATTAAATACCCCGCTCAAATACCCCGTTCGCCGCTAAAAACACATTCGTCGTTCGCTACAGTACCACGCTCAAATAACCCGCTCAAATGTGACGCTCAAATACCCCGTTCAAATGTCACCCTAAAGTAGCCACTCAGCGTTGGTTAAGAAAGCATCTTTCTTCGTTAAATTGTTGAACGCGGTTTCCCTTCTTTCGAAAGTCCAGTTTACACATATTAACGAATGGCTCCCCTTCTTCCAAACCTGTAATTAATTCGATCTCCCCTTCTGTTAACTATCTCGAGTGGGTGTCAAAGGGGGAATCGGTCGTCTTGGTGAGGGCTAGGCATAGGCAGAGTCGCCGGAGCTTAGGCGTCGCATGGGGACTGAATCGAGGATTCGAACTGCTGACGGTTCGGGATGAACTGCAGATGAACGGAGACAGTAGGGAAGGCCATAGTTATGGCGAAGGTGGAGGAGTGTAGGCCGCGTTCATTGGTAGTGTCTGATGCGGTGCGGTGGACTGATGATGGCACGGTGGTGGACAATCTCCTGCGTGCGAACAGTTGAAATGGGGAACTGGGTTGTGTGAAGAAGCTATACCGCAAAGAGAAAGAAAACAGTAACCAGTTTATAACGTTTAACCAAAGTACTTAGATTAAATTAGTTTTAACTAAAATTATAACATGATGAATTATAACAGGTTATGAATATGGGATGGCATGCATTGCGTGCGTGGTGAGGAGCCATGCGATCTGGGGTCTGGAGCAACGACGAGAGGAGGAATAATTAGCTGTTTGTATACTCTTTAATCCAAGTATAAAGTAGGATTAGTTTAATTAAATTTTAATTAAAGTTTAATTATATTTTAAATTGTTAAAAGCTGGTGGTATTCCTGGCAAGAACGCGATATGAAAGGTGAAAAGGAGATTATTCTCCACTTTGAAGTATGATCTCAATTTTGTTATTGGATAAGGTAGCTGTACTTTACTTTCATTGTTTTGTTTATTTATTAATCTGTTAATTCATTTTGATATAAGAACATGTATGTTGATCTGTGAATGTATGTCGATCTGTGAAGATGAAAGAATTTGTTGATTATGTTTGTACAGAAGGAAATGTAAAAACTGTGAACTGTCTTATTTTATTTTAGTTACTTATTTTTGATTTCTTCTGAATTTTATTTAATTAAGCATCTGCAATTTTTTTTATTTTCTTTGTGTAGCTCACAAAATGTCGAACATTGCTAAGCTTGAATTCAAGGCACTAGATGTATCGGGGGACAATTATTTGTCATGGATACTGGATGCCGAAATCCATTTACAAGCTCAATGCTTAGAGAACGCCATTAAAAATGGCAATAATATGTCCCAGCAGGACAAAGCAAATGCATTGATATTTTTAAGATGCCACATCCACGATGATCTAAAATCAGAATATTTAACTGAAAAAGACCCTCTCCGCTTATGGAACTCCCTGAAGGAGCATTATGACCACCAAAAGACGGTCATACTTCCAAATACAAGGCAAGAATGGTTGAACCTGAGGTTTCAAGACTTTAAAACTGTTAGGGGATATAATTCCGCGATGTTTAGAATTACATCTAAATTAAAATAATGTGGAGAAAAGGTAGATGATACGCAAATGTTGAAAAAGACCTTCTCAATATTTCATGACTCGAATGTGCTCCTGGAGCAGCAATATCGAGAGCATCATTTTACAAAATATTCTGAACTCATTGAATGTCTGTTGATTGCTGAACAAAATAATGAACTGCTTCTTAGAAACCACTCCTCAAGACCAACTGGTTCAGGTGCGTTACCTGAACTTAATGCTAACTTTACCCACTCCGAATGAGGTCGTGACAGAGGCAGAGGAATAGGTAGAGGACGTGATCGTGGACGTAGATACAACCCCAGTAGAGGTGTATATAGTGGTTTTGGATGCAACAAAACTACTGAATTTAAAAAGCAGCCTGAAAATAGCAATAATTTAGTTGTAGAAAATAAGAAGCATTATGAGGAAATTTGCTACAGATGCGGGCGTACTGGTCATTGGTCACGTACTTGCAGATCATCAAAGAAAGCAATCGAAGAATACCATAAATCGAAGAATATCGAGACAAATAATACTGAGGGATTGTCCGATAACAGTGGCATGAAGTTAGATGATTTCTTTGAAGACTATGACGGGAATTTATTCAGCGATGAAAATTTAAATACAATATTCGAAGAAATTGACCGAGCCAATAAGTAGCCCGAACCTCATCCTATGGTTTTTATTTTTGTTTCATTTCCCTTCAGCATGTATTAGTTTAAAACTTTTATTCGTTTTTCTTTTAGTTTATTCTTATGGAATTACAGAAATAATGTCTAATGTTGAACTTTGATTAGTAGTTTATTCACATGGACATTTATTTATATTTGGGTTATTTCTGTTATTGACTAGCTGTATTTAATTCTTAAGGTATGGATCGACAGTGCTTAAGTGTTGATATATGTCTGGTTGATAGTGGGGATACTCATACAATTTTGAAAAACCCAAAGTTTTTCTCTGAATTATCTGAAAATATTTCATATAAAGTTTCAACTATAGTTGGCTCAGCTAATATAATTAAAGGGTTTGGAAGAGCCCGTATAGTGTTACCAAATGGTACACATATATTCATTCAAAATGCACTATATTCAAGCAACTCTAAAAGAAATCTGCTTAGTTTCAAAGATATAAGAATGAATGGATATCATATTGAAACTATAAATGAATGTAACAAAGAATATCTTTGTGTTATTTCTAAAATTGAAAGCCAAAAGCTTATTTTAGAAAATAAATTGGTACAATTTCAACTAGATTATACTTTACCAAAATTGGCATAGTTGAATCTCATTTTATAAACACGGGCCAGAAGCTCACAGATACAAAGAAATTGATTCTTTGGCATGATCGTTTAGGTCATCCTGGATAAACTATGATGCGTAAAATAGCTAAGAACTCAAATGGGCATGATTTACCAAATCAGTTGAATTTACCAAATGATTACATGTGTACATCATGTGCACAAGGAAAATTAATTACTCGGTCTTCTTACAGTAAGATCACCTCTGAATCTCTAGTATTTTTGCAAAGAATTCAAGGTGACATATGTGTTCCGATTCATCCCCTTGCGGGCCATTTAGATACTTTATGGTGTTAATTGATGCATCGACTCGTTGGTCACATGTATGTTTGTTATCTACTAGAATCATGGCACTTGCCAAATTACTTGCTCAAATAATTAAATTAAGAGCACATTTCCCCGATCATCAAATCAAATCAATACGACTAGATAATGCAGGAGAATTCACTTCTCAAGTATTTGATGATTGTTTTTTATCACTGGGAATTAAAGTTGAACATCCAGTAGCTCATGTTCATACTCAAAATGGTCTAGTAGAATCATTAATTAAGCGTTTGCAACTTATTGCATGACCTTTACTTATGCAAAAAAGTTGCCTGTTACAGCTCGGGGACATGCAATTTTGCATGCGTCCAAATTGATTAAAATTAGACCAACGACTTATCATCAATTTTCACCATCATAGCTTTTAACTGGATCCCAACCAAATATTTCACATCTCGAAAAATTTGTTGCGCTGTGCATGTACCCATTAGTCCCCCACTTCGTACTAAAATGGGTTCTCAAAGAAGATTTGGAATTTATGTGGAATTTGACTCACCTTCGATAATTCGTTATCTTGAACCTCTTACGAGTGATGTCTTTACTGCAAGATTTGCATATTGCAAATTTGATGAGTTAAATTTCCTGTCGTTAGGGGAGAAAAGACCGTTCCAGTAGAACGGCATGAAATTTCATGGAATAATCCCTCTATGTTTCATTTGGATACACGTACCAAACAATGTCAATACGAGGTACAAAGAATTTTGCATATTCAAAATATCGCAAATCAAATGCCAGATGCATTTAATGATGTTGCAAAAATAACTAAATCTCATATTCTAGTAGCAAATACACCGGTTAGAATTGAAATCCCTGAAGGACCAATAACAGCAAATGAATCTAAAGCTAGACAAAAACGTGGAAGACCGATAGGTTCAAAAGACTTGGCACATAGAAAAAGAAAGTCTAATGAAAAATTATCAATTAGCAAACCTCCCGAGGTTATGGATGATCCAAAGGATAACTCAAAAGAAAATCTCAATTCTCCTAAAATCACTGAAGGAACTATTATCCCAGAAGAAATAATAGAAGCATCCGAAAATAAAATGGTACCTAACAATAATGAGATCTCAATGTTTCATACGAATTTTGGAGAAATATGGGATCGAAGTAAAATAACAATTGATGATGTATTCTCATTCACAGTAGCTACTGAAATAACTGAATGTCATGACCATAATGAGAATAATGATAATGAACCAACTAGCATAAATGAATGTCGAAAAAGACAAGATTGGCCAAAGTGGAAAGATGCTATTCAGGTTGAGTTAGATTCACTTCAAAAACATGGTGTATTAGGACCAATAGAGAAAACACCAGAAGGTGTTAAACCAGTCGGTTACAAATGGGTATTCGTTAGAAAACGAAATGATAAAAATGAAGTTGTGAGATACAAAGCAAGGATTATTGCACAAGTTTTCCTACAGAGACCAGGTTTTGACTTCAAAGAAACATACTCTCCTGTTATGCATGTCATAACATTTCGATATTTAATAAGCCTTGTAGTTTCTGAGAAGCTTGACATAAGATTGACTGATGTTGTGACAGCTTATCTACACGGTGAATTAGATACCGATATTTACATGAAAATCCCGGACGGATATAAATTGCCTGAAGCAAAATCAAAGTCAATGTATTCATTAAAATTGAGACGATGACTATACGGTTTGAAACAATCTAGAAGAATGTGGTATAACCGTCTTAGTGAATATTTAGTAAAAGCTGGATACAAAAACAATCTCATTTGTCCATGTGTCTTTATAAAGAAATCGGTAAAGGGATTTGCTATCTTAGCGGTATATGTTGATGATATAAATTTGTTTGGAACTTCAGAAGAGATCAATGAAACAATAGATTACCTAAAACAGGAATTTGAAATGAAAGATCTTGGAAAAACCAAATACTGTCTTGGTCTACAGATTGAGCACAGTAAAAACAGATTGAGCACAGTAAAAATGGCATATTAATCCATCAATCAAATTACATTGAGAAAACCCTGAAGCGTTTTCAAATGGATAAAGCATATCCACTTAGTACACCTATGGTTGTCAGATCACAAGATATTAAAAAGGACCCTTACCAACCAAAAGAACATGATGAAAATATACTTGGTCCAGAAGTACCATATCTCAGTGCAATTGGTGCATTGTTATATTTAGCCCAATGCAGGAGACAAGATATTGCATTGTTAGTCAATCTTCTAGCAAGATATAGTTCTGCACCAACTAAAAGACACTGGAATGGCATAAAACATATCTTGAGATATCTGAGAGGAACCACTGATTTAGGTTTATTTTATTCTAACATAGGCAATAATCCGATTCTAGTTGGTTATCTGATGCAGGTTATCTTTCTGATCCACATAAAGCAAGACCACAAACAGGATATGTATTTACTAACAGCAATGTAGCTATTTCATGGAGATCTACAAAGCAAACATTGGTAGCAACATCATCCAAATCATTCTGAAATACTAGCACTACATGAAGCAAGTCGAGAATGTATTTGTTTGAGATCATTAATCGAACATATTCGAAACACATGTCAACTTCCCTCGACTACAGAGAGATCAACCATCATTTATGAAGATAATGCTGCATGCGTAGCTCAGATTCAAGCAGGATATATCAAGGGTGATAGGACAAAGCGCATTTCTCCCAAATTCTTCTTCACACATGAACTTTAAAAAGTCAATAAGATAGAAGTGAAGCAAATTCAGTCTCAAGAAAATCCAGCAGATTTATTCACCAAAGCACTTCCAATGTCAACAATTCAGAAGATGGTTTGTAAAATTGGTATGCATTGTTTGCATCATCAAACTATTTGAATAATGCGTTACGAATCAGGAGGAGCATATATAATGATATAGTGTTCTCTTTTCCACAGGGTTTTTCATAAAAAAGGTTTTTAATGAGGCAATCAATCTTATCATCTTTGCATACACATATTTAAGGGGGGTGTTGTAATATATACATTTTTAAGGGTGAATACGCTTAATGCAAGGGACACTATTGTAATTGATGAGACATGTAAAGCCTATACATAGAGAGCTTGTGTATGTTGTAATTATATCTGAATGAATAAAAATGTCTGCTCTCTCTTATTTTCTTGTGTTCTTCTTTTATTTTGTAACAAGTAATTAACTATAATTAATTATAACTAAGAGATGAGTTAGTTAATTATAATATAAATTATTAACTAATCCTATCATGTTTAAATTAGGATTAGGATTGAGTTGCTCAGCCAAAAATCCTAAGGCAACAGACTCAAGTCAAACTGGAATGAAGAACTAAAGTCAGCCATAAATTTTTTTAAACAAACGTAATTATTTTAATAATTTTTTTATTAAGGAGTTAACTATTTATTTAAAATCGTATAATTTTAATGGCCATGATTTGTGTATCTGTTAACATAATTGAACCAAGTAAGCTACGTTGGGATCGTAACGTCAAACCGTACATTATGGAACTAACTTGGGCAAAATTATAGGCTGCTGAAATTATTGGTTCAATTAAACGCTAGTTTAATTTAATGGGAAACCGAACCACTTTAGAGACAACAGAATTCGGTGAGTATAACTCACTCAGTTTTTTCCATTTATATTTTATAAGTTGGATTAAATTTTTGTATGCTATGGATGCTTATTATTGGATGACTACTGAATATATTTCTATATATTGACTGAACTGATTAAATTAAACATTCGTTTGATTTAATTGAAACCCAATCGTTATTTTAACAGTTTTTTCCAGTTGAGGTAACTTACCTTATTGGTTACGTTTATAATAATATAAACGTATTAAAATTTTGATGGATGTTCGGATCGCTGTTATTGGCTAACAATTGTTAATTATATCTTAATATTGAATTGGATTGAATTAACCTATTTGGATGCAGGGAAAAATACGTAGGAGGAATTCAGCAGGATTCCTAACGTATACTGATAATGTTTATCATATGTGATAGATATGTCTGATTGATGTTGCAATTGGATGAAATAAACACTTATTTCACAATTTGGTATTTTTAGCGGTAATTTGGCCCTTTAATACCAAAATTAAAATAAGAAATTGTTATAACAAATTTTAAAATAAATCTGAAATGTTTTATGTAATAAACAAGGATTTTCGACCCCGAAAATCGACACAAAAATACCATGTCGACATTCAGGCACCGAAAATAATGGAACATTATGAGAAAGAAATCAGAGGGTGAGATAAGAAAAGAAAGAAATATTAGAATAGAAGAATAAGAAGAACATCAGAACAGAATCTCAGAGCGGAACGAATAAAATATAATAGATCAAATCCCTTTATACAAAAAGAACTGTATATACATACCAATCATCAGAGTACATCATATATTAGACACAGCGGAAATAAACTCTAAATAACTAATGGTGAAGCCTCCTGCTTCCAGCTCGTGGACTCCAAGCGGAACCAAACCAATAAATACATAGGTCTGACTCGAGCACATTTGAAGCAAATCAAAATTCACCCAGATTAGTCTGGAATACTTTTAGTGGTAAATTCACAAAAAACAACTTGCTTAACTTTAGAACTCCTTTTTGAAAGAAAGGATAATAGTAAGACTAGACCACACATAAACACAGACGGTTTTTACCTTGCTATAACCCAAAACATTTTGAAATCATATCTTATCTGATATTATGATTGTGTCTAAATACAAATAAATAGAATCTAGCTAGCGGAACACTTGCATCTCACACTCCATAAATATAGTATACAATCAAAACCATGGCGCTTATGAGAGATTGGATTCCGACTATGACAAGGTATGGATCCACCTGCCGATAGTGTATCTCTAGAGGGGAATACGCTGGGTTCAACAAGAACATCTTGCAACCAGGCCCACACATGACCGACCACTCGTTTCTCTTGAGTGTATTGAATATATTGTCACCTACGGTTGGGTCCACATAACCGTTATTCGAAGATACAGAAACAAAAGAAGAACAAATACAAATATTCTCTAGATGGTGAGAATACACCCTAATGGGAATGACCCTAATAGCCATGCTACCTGCCCGATTTTTGTCATTTCCTGGTTGTGAGGCTTGAGGTTATAATCTCTTCCAGAAAATCTGGCCACCATTCACTTTGAACGCCACATCATCAGGTCTGTCCATACAAGATGTCCTGGGAATGGAAAAACCGAATGCACCCTCCTATCATATCCTAGAAATCACCTTATATATCAGTACCGAGTAGTCCTTACAATCCACAGACTCCAACCACGACATAATCATAGTTTATCTCTGGGAGCTAACCATAGATCATAAGAAATAATTCCGTTTTATGAAGATCTATGGTCTTCAATGCTCCGTCTCGACTATCGTCTGATTTCTGCCACGATTACAAATTTGCTGGTCGGAACGGTTTTCAAATATAAATTCGATCCCGGTCTTTCTGAACCAACAATCGATAATTGGCCAGATTTGATAGCCGGTTATTTAACTCTCAAATAAAAAAACATTCATCCATAAAATAAATTTACTGGTTCGGTGTTCGGCATCATTTGGCCTCTTTGATAATTAACAAATGGTTAATTTAGACTTATATCTTCAATACTAGGAAAACATTTCCCTTCTCTTATATAATATGAGAATTTTCAATTATCTTCTCACTTCTACTTTATTAGCTCCTCATTATTAATCGGTAAGTGAATTAATTTCTAAGTATCAACCCCGAAGGTCGAAACCAACATCAGATTGACACCTCGAAAATTACTCAACTCAACCAACGTACAACTGGTTATAATTTCTTTAAAACTATATCCAATTCCTTCTCGTATTTTATATATCTTTTTAAACCATTAAAATAAGCCATGATTCAAATATGAATCAAATACAATATAAAAACTTCGTTAAAAGTTACTTCGACATTATTTGGTTATATCTTAACTAAACTACATTTCTTGTTTAAAATACATGATTTTAAATCGAGTCCTTGTCTTAATTCGCTCAACCAACTTCAATTCACTTTGGTTCCTATCTCGATTCTCATTTCATAACCTATCATTTCAACGTTTACAACTTATTTAACTTATTTCCATAACTGTAATCATTACGATATTATCAATTAAACTTGGTTTGACATATCTTCACCAAACCTTGCATTTTGTGAAATGCAATTAAAGAGAATTCAATTTTAAACAAACATATATATTATTGTTAATATAAACTTGTTTAAACTCATTTAACTAATAACCGTGTTTTAAGGCTTTACAAACTTCCATTTTTATTCCACGATCATCCCTTTGATTATTATTAAATAATAATAAAACTTCAATATTATAAAAATGATTTACTTTATCATTAACAATTTCTATTTAAAAAAAAAATCAATGATCCATCACCACTTAAGAAGTTGACTTATTCACCTTAATATAACTAACTTGTTAACCCATCCTATTTGATCCTTCCATTTAAATTAATTAATAATATAATTAATTTAAATTAATTCCATTTACCTTGATTATTATTTAATAAATAAAAATCAATTTCCATATAATCCCAATCTAATTGTTTCTTAAAAACAATTAATAAATTCATATAAACTTAAATATTAAATATTTATTTTTATTTAATAAACTTTATTTCAAAATAGATTTAAAGGCCTATCTTCAGTTATAAACAAATTTATAACTTCATTCTGTCGATTTACCTAACGGTAACTCAATATTTATAAAACAAGGGATTTTTAGGCATCCGCTGTCAACTGCTCAACCAATACCGCCCATGGATTTAAAACATCACATCAACATCGAATTTCAATTCAACGTTTAATATTCAATCAATATCATCATTTGGGAGTAAACAGTTCCATATTTAAATAATATAAACAACATATAACGTATTTGAGGAATTCGTTCGGATCCCTCCAACCTGTTTGTCCCTGCATTACAAATCATAATATTTGATAAAAATATATAAATAGTTATTTAAATTAAAATATCCAATACGACAAATATAATTGTCGACAATCATTAACTAACCAATCAACCAAGGCATGCAATCATCCAATCAACGATAAATTATTTTTATATGAATTTAACACATCACAGTATTCCAGAAAAGTGTGAGAGTTAACTCACCATTTGTTTCGATTGACAGTTGTCGCGTTATTCTGTTTAATTTTAAATAGGCATTTAAAATTATTCGGAAACTCGATTGCCTCAAATCCTGTCCAAACCTACACGGCAGCATGGTGCTCTTTACTGTGATTCTACCGTGTCCGGATTTACTGAATTCTGATAACGAACGAGAAAGATAAGACTATTATAAATTTATACGAATTAAATTAAAACTAAATTTGTTATTATTATTAATTTAATTCTGAACCTTAATTACGCTTACGGTAACCACCTGATTAACAGCCTGAATCACGCCTTTTCTTTGGATTCCCGATGTGTCCTTCTTCACCCGGAATAAAACGTGCCTCCACCTTCCAAAATAAGCAGTTCATACTCCATATTTTTTCATTATATATATAGTTAGGCCCAAGCCCAATAATCTATTCATAGCCCGCTCCTCTCCCTTGATCTTCTTCTCCTACCTTACGTGCTTCCCAAAATCTATCTCCAGCTTTTACTTCTCCTCTATGTTTTTTTGTTCCTCCTTTCATTTTCCGAAACCGTTTACTGACTAAAAAAACTAACCCCAAAGTTCACCCAGAACTCCCTTGCATCTCATCCCTGCTCTAAATTGTCGTGTGTTTTCTCATGCCAAACTCCCATCGCTCGACCAAACTAATCACCCAAAATACTTCTATGTTCTCCCTCCTGAACAATCAGCACCATATACTTTACTGCTTCTCTGAACCCACGGTCACACCCAACATTTATTCATGTTTTAAAAACCTTCCTATGCAAAAAGTTACGGCCTCCCAAACTGCTAATCTCTCCTCTCCAGTCGCCTCCATACTGTTCGTTGCTCATATGCCATCTCCTCTAAACAAATTCACGACTATACACACCATGTCCCCTTGTTCTAGTTCACACCGAACCACATGCTTTTCCTTCACTACTGGCACAGTTGGCTGAACATCGACTCCACCATCCTATACCTGCGCTACTTCGTCCATGTCTGTCTCCAGGCTTGTAGTTGGAAACATGAACCGCTTCCAGTTCCATCCGAAAGCAATGCAATCCCTATACTTCCCAAACAACTCGCTGTCATCCAGTCATCCTCCCCTTCGACCTTACCTCAGTCTCCTCGCCTCAAGTAAATCGTTTTAGAGCCAAAGCTCAAAATGTTCTTACCAAAGTCTGAAAATGGCTAAGACCCCCACGCAATATGAAGGCAGCTGACAAGGCACAAATGCTCCACGAGGTTCAAACGAGATTTAAGATAATATTTTAAAAGAAGGAGAACGATTGTTATTATAAACAGGCTTTGGTTTTGTTTGATTTTAGAAAGGAGAGAAGAGATTTCTTTTTAAATCTGAGATCTCGTTTTAGAAAAGAAACAGAAGAAGAGTGTGGCTTCAGAAAGAAATGTTTAGTGTTGGGGAGAAAGATATAGGGTGATGGGTATATATAGAGAACATATATATTTTAATATCAAGGATCATGTACAACAGGACGTGCTCGTATGCAGAAATCATGGCGTGAATTCAGGAAAAAGGATTGCGATTTCCTTACTTAGGCCTTTAAGTCAGCCATGTCGCGTTATCTATAGGGTGCGTTTGCAGTCAAAATTTAGCACGCCCTTTTTTTTGGCATCCGACGCGTCGGACGTAAGTACCTTTTACCCCTTCCAGATTCCACGATTCTCGAACGTTGGAAAAGTAACCGTTGCCGTCCGACGCGTCGGACGCCACTGGTTAATTTTCCAACGTAGCCTTAAATCCCACGGCCTCCCCCCTTTTCTCCCCATCTCAACCCGAATCCTCTCCTCCTAACCCCCAAATTTCTATTTTTTCGAGCAATTTCAAGTTGCAAAAACGGTAATTTTTTATACGGTTGTGTTTATTTTTCAATTTCCTATAACATATGTTTTTTTCGAATTTTTCTGAATTTTTTTTTTTGGTTCATGCAGATGGCTTCTTCTTCCACCTCTGCTACCTTGCAGCCATTTGCGAACTGGACGGACGACCGGGAGTCCGCTTTCATAGATATTTGCGTTGAGTTTATAGCCGCTCGCGATACATGCGTCAGTGGGTTCTACTCAACAGTCGCGGCAACAATGAATGACCGTTATAATCTGGAGTTCACAGAAACCCATATCAAAAATAAATGGGACAACATAAAGCGCTCTTTTCGCGATTGGAACAGACCGCTACGAACACCTGGCAGTGTATGGAATGCAGAGTTTGATTATTTGGACAGTCCTGATGATTTTTGGAGTACCGGCGATGGCAGACCATACAGAAAATTCAGGAAGAACTCGCCGTTGAAGTTCCGAGAGCAGGACATTATGTTCGATGGTTGTTTGCGCAGAGATACTTGTGTGTATCCGATTCCTGAGGTTGCGCCTCCTACTGCACCTGCACCTCCACCAGCGCCTATGCCATCCGCTTCCTTCTCCCCTTCCGAAGCGGGTTACTGTACTGGTTGGATGGCTTCGGGCGATCCCCCTTCCGGTCAGCCCTCTAGGCGCAGACAGGTAGAGCGTCCCAGCTCATTTATGACCGACTAGCTGAGACAGCTTACTACTCGTTGCTTGGAGCTTGCTCAGGGACCGGGTACGCGTGTGGAGCTTTGAGAGATTCTGATGATTTTCCGCAATGATCCGTGGAATGTGGATATTGTTCAGGAGCTTACCGATGAGGGCATACGTGGATTTATTTTGGCGGAGTTGATCTTATTGCCCCATCGTCGTTTATTTTAGATTTTCATGTATTTGTTTTAATTTCAGTCCTGTTGTGTTCTTTATGTTTGTATTTCTGCTCATGTAATGAAAAATGTAGTCGTTTTGTTTTATGCTATTAGTATTTAATTAATTCAAAACAATTAATTTAACAATTAAATACCCCACTCAAATACCCCGTTCGTAGCTAAAAACACATTCCCCGTTCGCTACAGTACCACGCTAAAATACTCCGCTCAAATGCCTCACTCAAATACCCTGCTCGCGTTGGTTAAGAACGCACCCATAGAGAAATGGGTTTGGAGATTTTAGATTTTTCGCATTTAATGTTTTGTTTTACGATTAATAATTCCACCACTCTTTACCCCAACGTTAAATAAACGCACCGCCTGCACAAGCTCCAACCGCAATGAAAATAATTACACCGCTTCTTTTGGTTATTCCGGTCCCAACAGAATTTATTTCATTGAAAATGGACTCCGTTTGCACCATAGAGTTATTCTAATTTACCGGTCCAGCTTTAAATTTCGCCTACCGACAAAACAACTTCGTTGGGCTCCAAACTGGAAATATAGCAACAATTAATTATACGTATTCCAATAAAACTTGTTTCATCGATAACAGAGATCGTTTGGAAAAAATGATTACTTCTTAATCTTGTATAATATTGATAGATAATAATTAATTCATAAATATTTCTATTTAATGACAATAAATTAATATCATCGTAAATATATTAATGTGAATCTCATACAGCTTCAAACTCGGCCAATATAGATTTTAAAATTCAATATTCAGGAATTTGGGTTAAAATGGCATCCAAAATATATAGAAATTCTTTTATTTTTTTTAATCAAATCGTTATAAATTCTTAACGATTCCATATTGACTATTTTAAAATTTGAATTGGACATAACTTACAATTTATATGATGAAATCTTGATTTTTCTCTATCACTGAAAAAATATAATCACATAGATTCAAGAGGTTCTTGTTTCATAGAAATCCGACTTATATCAGACCCTGTATATTCAATTAAATTTCAAAATTCAATACTACGAAGTACCGCATCGTTTTGATCTCATTTTAATTAATTTATAAATATATAAATTCGAACTCCATTTTGTGACAAATAAATTCTATATATAATCCATTAATATCACTAAAACGATATTTAAAACAAATTTCAAATATTTGTAATTAACATTCAAAAATCCGGGATGTTACATTCTTCCCCCCTTAAAAGAATTTCGTCCCCAAAATTACAAGGTAAGAAGAATGACCCGAACCAATTATTTTAAAATAAATATATTTTGAATTATTATTAAAACAAATTCAAATTCTTTAAAATTTTCGAAAATTTCGCCAGCTCCTCCTCTGCGTGGCTCGATCGGTACAACTACAACTGACACTCCGGCCTCAACTTCTTCAAAAGAAAAACCAAAACCAAATGACTACCCAACTCAGGGGTAAAATTAGTCACCAACCAATAATATATTAAGGTTTACCTATTTGTCGGGCGATTCAATTCCAATTTCGAAGCAAACCAACTAACATCTCTTCATCTTTCAACTTGTACTTTAATATATGTAACCATATCAACTCCCATGGCCTTCTAATATTTGCGCTTTACTCAATTTATAATGAAATAACAATCCAAGGTTAAATAATTCAGTTTCATTCATAACCAGTTTTATTGAAATCCATTATACTGAAATTTATTTCCTTGCTTCTCATTTCATTCAATTTCTTATTAACCGTTAATAAATTCTAACGTCCAATCAACTTTAATACACACTTAACTTAATCATTCGACTTTAATTTAATTTGTCTGGATAAATTAAATTATTTAACCTAGTTAAATTTCCTTTTTCAGATTCAATTAACTAATTGGTTCAATTCTATTTCATAATTTTCGAATTCCAATCAAATCAAGTAAGACAACCAAATACCCAGTATTACTATACTATAGAAAATTTATTTCCTTTTTATAT
Source organism: Allium sativum (assembly GCA_030737875.1). NCBI lineage: Eukaryota > Viridiplantae > Streptophyta > Magnoliopsida > Asparagales > Amaryllidaceae > Allium > Allium sativum. The sequence continues at coordinate 200,859,635 of CM060926.1, read as the reverse complement.
AAAAAATATAATTTGGGAAAAATTATTTCATTTACCCGCTTAACAAAACAATTTTATATTCAAATTTCAAATAAGCACTTTCACATATGTATTCAATCTCAATCTAGGGTATTACTAACCCTATCTTTACTGAGTGACTCCATAGAGCCAAGGTTACTACACAACCTGGCTCTGATACCACTGTAACGAACAGGGATTTTCGACCCGAAACTCGACACAAAATTACCATGTCGACATTCAAGCACTGAAAATACTGGAACGTTATGAGAAAGAAATTAGAGGGCGAGATAAGAAAATAAATATTAGAATAGAAGAATAAGAAGAACATCAAAACAGAATCTCACAGCGGAACGAATAAAATATAATAGATCAAATCTCTTTATACAAAAAGAACTGTATATACATACCAATCATAAGAGTACATCATATATCAGACACAGCGGAAATAAACACCAAATAACTAACGGTGAAGCCTCCTGCTTCCAGCTCCTAAACTCCAAGCGGAACCTAACTTGTAAATACACTCAGTTTGACCCGAGCACATTTGAAGCAAAGCAAAATTCACCCATTAGTCTGGAATACTTTCAGTGGAAAATTCACAACAAACAGCTTGCTTAACTTTAGAAATCCATTTTGAAAAAAAGGGTAATAGTAAGACCAACCCACACATAAACACGGACGGTTTTTACCTTACTATAACCCAAAACATTTTGAAATCATATCTTATCTAATATTATGATAGTTTCTAAATACAAATAAATAGAATCTAGCGGAACGCTTGCATCTCACGCTCCACAAATATAGTATATAATCAAAACTGCGGCGCTTATTGGAGATTGGATTCCGACTATGACAAGGTATGAATCCACCTGCTGATAGTGCATCTCTAGAGGGGAATACATCGGGTTCAACAAGAACGTCTTGTAACCCGGCGCACACATAACTGACCACTCATTTCTTTTGAGTGTATCGAATATATCGCCACCTACGGTTGTCTCCACATAACCATTATTCAAAGATACAGAAATGAAAGAAGAACAAATACGAATATTCTCTATGCCTGCCTGATTTTTGTCATTTCCTGGTTGTGAGGGTTGAGGTTATAATCTTTTCCAGAACATCTGGCCACCATTCACTTTGAACGCCACATCATCAGATCCATCCATACAAGTTGTCCTGGGACTGGACAAACCGAAGGCACCCTCCTACCACATCCTAGGAATCACCCTATAGATCAGTAGCGAAGTCCTTGCAATCCATAGACTCCAACCACGACAGAATCATAGTTTATCTCTAAGAGCTAACAAGAGATTATAAGAAATAATTCCGTTTTATGAAGATCTGTGGTCTTCAATGCTCCATCTCGATCGTCATCTTATTTCTCCCACGATTATGTATTTGCTAGTCGGAATGGTTTTCGAATATAATTCGCTCCCGATCTTTCCGAACCAACAACCGATAATTGGCCAGATTTGATAACCGGTTATTTAACTCTCAAATAAACAAACATTCATCCATAAAATAAATTTACTGGTTCGGTGTTCAGCATCATTTGGCCTCTTTGATAATTAACAAATAGTTAATTTAGACTTATATCTTCAATACTAGGAAAATGTTTCCCTTCTCTTATATAATATGAGAATATTTAATTATCATCTCACTTCTACCTTATTAGCGCCTCATTATAAACCGGTAAGTGAATAAATTTCTATATATCAACCCCGAAGGCCGAAACCAACATCAAATTGACACCTCGAAAGTTACACAACTCAACCAATGTACAACCGGTTCTAATTTCAATAAAACTTTATTCAACTCCTTCTTGTATTTTATATATCTTTTTAAACCATTAAAATAAGCCATGATTCAAATATGAATCAAATACAATATAAAAACTTCATTAAAACTTACTTCGACATAATTTGGTTATATCTTGACTAAACTCCATTTCTTGTTTAAAATATGTGATTTTAAATTGAGTCCTTGTCTTAATTCGCTCAACCAACTTCAATTCACTTTGGTTCCTATCTCGGTACTCATTTCATAACCTATCATTTCAAAATTTACAACTTATTTAACTTATTTCCATAACTATAATCATTACGATATTATCAAATAAACTTGGTTTGACATATCTTCACCAAACCTTGCAATTTTTTGAATTCCAATTAATAAGAATTCAATTCTAAACAAACATATATATTATTGTTAATATAAACCTGCTTAAAACTCATTTAACTAATAACTGTGTTTTAAGGCTTTATAAACTTCCATTTTTATTCCACGATCATCCCTTTGATTATTAATAAAATAATAATAAAACTTCAATATTATAAAAATGATTTACTTTATCATTAATAATTTCTATCTAAAACAAATTTAATGATCCATCACCATTTAAGCAGTTGACGTATTCAACATAACATAACTAACTTATTAACCCATCCCAATTGATCCTTCCATTTAAGTTAATTAATAATATAATTAATTTAAATTAATTCCATTTACCTTGATTATTATTTAATAAATAAAAATCAATTTCCATATAATCCCAATAAAATCGTTTCTTAAAAACAATTAATAAATTCATATAAACTTAAATATTAAATATTTACTTCCATTTAATAAACTTTATTTCAAAATAGATTTGAAAATCTATCTTTAGTTATAAATAAATTTATAACTTCATTCCCATCAGTTCACCTAACGGTAATTCAATATTTATAAAACAAGGGATTTTTAGGCATCCGTTGTCAACTACTCAACCAATACTGCCCATGGATTTAAAACATCACATCAACATTGAATTTCAATTCAACGTTCAATATTCAGTCAATTTCATCATTTGGGCGTAAACTGTTCCATAATTAAATAGTATAAACAACATGTAATGTATTTGAGGAATCCGGTCGGATCCCTCTAACCTGTTCGTCCCTGCATTACAGATCATAATATTTGATAAAAATATATAAACAATTATTTAAATTAAAATCATCCAATACGACAATTATAATTTTCGACAATCATTAACTAACCAATCAACCAAGGCATGCAATCATCCAATCAACGATAAATTATTTTTATATGAATTTAACACATCATAGTAATCCCGAAAAGTGTGAGAGTTAACTCACCATTTGTTTCGATTGAAGGTTGTCGCGTTATTCCGTTTAATTTTAAACAGGAATTTAAAGTTATTAGGAAACTTGATTGCCTTTAATCCCGTCTAAACCTGCATGGCAGCGTGGTGCTCTTTACTGTGATTCCAACGTGCCCGAATTTACTGAATTCTGATAATGGGCGGGAAAGATATGACTATTATAAATTTATACGAATTAAATTAAAACTAAATATGTTATTATTATTAATTTAATTCTGAACCTTAATTATGCTTACCGTAACCACCCGATTAACAGCCTCAATCACGCCTTTTCTTTGGATTCCCGATGTGTCCTTCTTCACTTGGAATAAAATGTTCCTCCACCGTCCAAAATAAGCAGTTCATACTCCATATTATATTTATTATATATATATATATATATATATATATAGTTATGCCCAAGCCCAATAACCTACTCATAGCCTGCTCCTCTCCCTTGATCTTCTTCTCCTACCTTACATCTGAAGCTTCCCAAAAATTGTCTCCGGCTTTTACTTCTCCTCTACGCTTTCTTGTTCCTCCTTTCATTTTCCGAAACTGCTCACTGAATAAAAAAAACTAACCCCAAAGTTCACCCAGAACTCCCTTGCATCTCATCCCTGCTCTAAATTGTCGTGTGTTTTCTCATGCCATACTCCCATCGCTCGACCAAACTGGTTACCCAAAATACTTCTATGTTCTCTCGCCTGAACAATCAGCACCACCCACTTTACAGCTGCTCTGAACCCATGATCATGCCCAAAATTTCTTCATGTTTTAAAAACATTCCCATGCAAAAGTTACGGCCTCCCAAACTATTAATCCATCCTCTCCAGTCGCCTCCATATTTTTCGTTGCTCATGGGCCATCTCCTCTAAACAAATTCACGGCTGTACACACCATGTCCCCTTGTCTTAGTTCGCACCGAACCACATGCTCCTCCTTCGCTACCGGCACAGTTGACTGAACATCGACTCCACCATCCTGTACCTGTGCTACTTCATCGATATCCGTCTCCAGGCTTGTGATTGGAACCATGAACCGCTTCCAGTTCCATCTGAAAGAAACAAAGTCCCTATAGTTTCCAAGCAACTCGCTATCATCCAGTCATCCTCCCCTCCGACCTTATCTCAGTCTCCTCACCTCAAGTAAATCCTTTTAGAGCCTAAGCTCCAATTGTTCTTACCGAAGTCTGAAAATGGCCAAGACCCCCACGCACTACATAGGCCGCTGATAAGGCACAAATGCTCCACGTGGTTCAAACGAGATTTAAGATAGTATTTTAAAAGAAGGAGAACGTTTGTTATTACAGATAGGCTATGGTTTTGTTTGATTTCAGAAAGGAGAGAAGAGTTTTCTTTTTAATTCTGAGATCTCATTTTCGAAAAGAAATAGAAGAAGACTGTGGCTTCAGGAAGAAATGTTTAGTGTTGGGGAGAAAGATATAGGATGATGGAGATTTTAAATTTTTCTGATTTAACGTTTTGTTTTATTGCAGTTAATAATTCCACCGCTCTTTATCCCAACGTTAAATAAACGCACTGCCTACACTAGCTTCTATCACAACGAAAATAATTACACCGATTCTTCTGGTTATTCCAGTCCCAACGTAATTTATTTCGTTGAAAACGGACTCCGTTTGCACCATAGAGTTATTCTAATTTATCGGTTCACCTTTCAATTTCGCCTACCGACATAACAACTCCGTTGGTCTCCAAAATGGAAATCTAGCAACAATTAATTATACGTATTCCAATAAAACTAGTTTCGTTGATAATGAAGATCATTTGGAAAAACGATTATTTCTTAATCTTGTATAATATCGATAAATAATAATTAATTCATAAACAGTTCTATTTATTGATATTAAATTAATATCATTGTAAATATATTTAAACAGAATCTTATACAGCTTCAAACTCGGCCAATATAGATTTTAAAATTCAATATTTAGAAATTCAGGTTAAAACGACATCCAAAGTATATAGAAATTCTTTTATATTTATTAATTAATTCATTATAAATTATTAACGAATCCATAGCGACTATTTCAAAATTTGAATTGGACATAACTTACAATTTATACGATGAAATCTCGATTTTTCTCTATCACTGGAAAAATATAATCATATAGATTAAAGGGTTCTTATTTCATAGAAATCTGACTTATATTAGACCATGTATATTCAATTAAAGTTCAAAATTCAATATTACGAACTATCGCGTTGTTTCGAGATCGTTTTAATTAATTTATAAATATATAAATTCGAACTCCATTTTCTGATAAAAAAGTTCGATATATAATCCATTAATATCACCAAAACGATATTTAAAATAGATTTTAAATATTCATAATTAACGTTCAAAAATCTGGGATGTTACATTTTCAGATTTATATCCTTTAAGATGTTGATTGTCGTCAGGCAAATCGAAGAGGTTTAATTTATAAAACTTATTTTATAACTGAAGTTAAGTTTTATTTTTATATTAATATTTTATATTGGTTTTTAATAAAGTGAGTAGAAATGATTGGCTTTGACGTTTTAACAAGTTATAAGCGAATTAAGCTGTAATTAATCTACGGGTTAATATTTTGGAATAATTATTTTAAGAAAATAATTAAACGATAAATATTAGATTAATTAAGTTAATGTAATAAAAATAAGTAATTTTAATTTAGTTAACAAGTAACTAATAATTTCCAAATTGACCAAGTCAATGGTCCAAATTGTAATTAGATTTATTGGTCTTTTGATTAATCTAATGTAATAAGGGTTTTAAACCAATAAAGATTTCCTAAATATTATCAACGATGTTTAAAAATGATTATTAAATTAGTGTAGTTAGCTATTGTTTATTAAAGAGATTAACTGATCTGTTTTCAATTAGTAATGAAATAAATTGTTTATTTCGGTAATGATGAAGTTAAATTATATTATTTTAATCAAAATGAGTACTTCTTAAATGGAATTCATTTAAGACAATAATTGAGTTTATAAGCAGAATTGAAAGAAAATTTCCAAAATGTTAATAAGACTTGAAATTGGAATAGGGAAAGGGGTTTCAAACTGAAAGGAAATGGTTATTTAAACCGAATTTGAATTCAAATAAGAGTTTGAGATTTCAAAGTAGAATGGGTTTTAAAATTTCAAACTTTTATCTATCTTGAGATAAGAATGTTGTTGATCAAGGTTTGAGAGGTAAATAGAATACCCCAACTTGAACGACCTCGCTATTATCAAGAGATGATATTGGGTTGAAAAGGCAAAAGTGGTTGAAAATATTTTGTTAATTTAATATAAGGAATTCTACAATATATCTGCAAGGTTCTAAGGTGTAATAAGAAATTATTAGATATAAATGGAAAAACTAATTTTTCCTAACAAATAAACACAAAAGAGTTCTGCAAGGTTCTTTCCTCTCTTACCCTCTAATTTCTTTCTATTAACTATCCTCTTTTTCATGTAATTTGGGTTGGAAAGAAGTGTAATTAGTCTACTCAAAGTGTACGAAAAGTGGGACGTTACAAGATATTTTGAATCTCAACGAGATTAAATACAAAAGGGTTGTTCTAGTAATTATGTTGTACTAGAATATGAAATAATAACAAAAATAAAACATAACTAGTACTACGTAAATATGGCACTATATATATATATATATATATATATATATAACTTTATCCGTCCAAACTAACATAATGACACTATAAATATTATTAATAAACTTACGTTGCGTGTTTGAGTTTTTGATGGTTTCTACTTTTAATTGGAATATGTAAGGTAATATTTTCCATAATAAATGGAAATGAATATTTGCAACTGTTATGTAGTTAGCAATAAGTACGGAGTTAATTATTATAATTGAAATGTTACAAATACGTTAAAAAGGGAATTAATATGGTAACGATGAATGTAGTGGGGGAATGAAAGAATAAGTAATAAATGTCATATGGTTACAATTGAAAATGGATAAGAATAAATGTTGTGACTCTAATTAGGAAATCAACACACACACACACACATATATACACACACATAAGAAATAATAAAATTGAATAAGATAGTAATATTATGGGAGTTATAATAAGTAGAACTAAATTGGGACTGATGTAAATGACATTTTATATGACGTCCATTTCCTTAGGGAATATGACCATTAGTGTTAGTCTGCTTTGTGACCAGGCTACCCCAAAACTAGGAACATGAGTATGAACTTACATTGTTTGGCGATCACTATAACCATATCTAGCATTATCTTTGTTGTATTTAACTTCCAAATTGGAGATCTATCACTACCACTTATGTGAATGACATTTATACCATATGTTGTGTTTTTGAAGAATTATTGAAAACATTGCAAAATCTAAAGGCCTCCGTTCATTCTAAGTTTTATGTTTTGTGTTTCCATACAAGATATGAAAACCGCCAATGCGAATATCTAAAATTTTAAGTCATTAATGATGTAACGACGGAGATGATGAAGTGACAGGAGAGGACAACAGATGGAATGATGGGACGATTTTCCAAAACATGAAGCAAAAAACATATGTTTTCCATTTTGCATGTTAGTTTCATTTTCAAATTAGTTATTTTAAAAAAATACATGTGTTGTTGCGTTTTTATTTGAACGGAAACACAAAATCAAAAATGGCGAACTAGTCAGATGCTAAAATACTTTTATCTCCTAGATTGATCGAAAGGTACGGGGAACCAATGTGGTTATTAACCTTGATATGGCGAAGGATTACGATAGTATGTCTTGGTTTTTCATTATCTGGATTCTCCAGACTTTCGATTTTCCTTAGCCCCTTATTGACTTTGTTTGGAGGCTCATTTCTAACTACTGGTTTTCTGTTCTTATCAATGGTTCGACTGAGGGTTTTTTGAGGTCAGGTACGTAGGGGGCTCAAGGAGGGGGATCCCTTATCCCCGACTCTATTTGTCATCGCTGTAGAAGCATACGTTAGAGGGGTGCACTGACTAACGATAGCTGGCCAAATCCATCATTTCGGGATCCTTAGCGGTTGTCCCGTGATCTCTTTGTTATCCTTTGCGGATGACGTCATTATATTCTCTAATGAGAATCGTCACTCCTTTAGATGTCTTATGGATTTCCTCCATCTTTATGAGAGGTGTTCAGGGAAACTTGTTAACACTTCGCATAGTTGTTTCGTTCCCTCTTGGTCTATGACCTCTTGAAGCATTTATTGGATAGAGTCCTTTTTTGGTTTCCATATGGCCTCACTTTCTTTGTCGTGTCTTGGTATTCTTCTTTATAGAGACCGCAAACTTAACGCCAATTTCGAGCCCCTAACTGATAAAGCTAGGGGGAAGATTTTAAGATGGAACTTTGCACTCCTCTCTTAAGAGGGTAGACTTGTTCTTATCAATTATGTCCACGATTCAGTTGGGCCTCATGTCTTCGCGACTATGGCGCACACTACTTCTTTCTTTCTTTCCTATCGCTCTTTCGCTTCATCTTTTTTCTAGGGGAAAAAGGACGATGCCGGAAGACATATTGGGTTTCCTCAGAGATTGTTTGTTGTCCCAGACGTAAGGGTGGTTTGGGGTTGAGGGACCCTAGGGACATTTGTATGGCTTTTGCTTGTAAACGATGGGTTCGTTTCCATAACAACGACTCTCTATGGGCGTTGTTCCTTCATGCTAAATACCATCGTCTTTTGCAGTCAAATTTCTCCAGTACCCCATCTTACGCTAGTGAGCAGTGGAAACATATGGAAGCAGCGAAGGGATTTTCCAATTCCCATAGTAGGGGTTCGGCTAGAATGGGGTTCTGTTTCCTCTTAGGGTAGCTTGGAAATCAGCGTGAATTCCAATGCCTAGAATTCTGATTTTCTTTGTCATTTAGGACTGCCACATTCCTTCCAATGTTTCCATTCTTATGTGGAGAATTCTTCATAAAATAATTCCTACGGATGCGAACCTCATGCGGATTAGAGTCCAGCTCGTTTCCCGGTGCAGGTGTTGTAGGTCTGGGGACGTGGAATCGATTTCGCATATTTTCTTATCTAGTGTACGTGCTATTTTCATCTGGTCTTACTTCGGGGCCATGGTTGGCATTAGCACATGAACTTCTTCCCTTTCTTACAATTTTCTTTCTTGGTGGCCCGGAAGATCCGATAAGTATTTCCAATCCATACTTGTCTATCTTCTTCCTTGTCCGATCTGTTGGCATCTGTGGTGTTCTTGAAATAACGTCGTTTTTGATGACTCGTTGATGCAGTCTGTGTAACACCCCGTAATTTTAAAGAACATTATAACGATAAACTAAAGAATACTTAATTAGATATTGGTAATTAAGTAAAATGAACTGTACCATTGCGTTTGTCTTGGAATTCTACTTTAGATAGACTCCCGGTTTGAGTAAAACGGACATTGTATGAAGAAGAGATTAAGGTTTGAAGTTTGTATTCATATAAGAGAAATATATAAAAATTGTAACAGCCCGAAAAATCAGAACCAATTTAAAATTTTTATTTAAGCAATTTTAATAGATTTTGAATATTTAAAATAATTTATTTTAAATAATAACGACTTAAAATTTATTTTAATCGAAGTTAGAACGTATAAATTTATTTAAATAATAAAACGAACCTGAAATGGCATGGTAGTTTGAAAATTCGATTTCTAATTTCGAATGAATACATAGGATTCAATATAAGTCAGAACTGGATGAAACTGAAAACGTTAGAATCTATTTAACTATATCTTTCTAATGAATGTAAGAAACTTAAATTTCACTTTAGAAATTAAAAGTTATGTCCAGTTTGAAATTTAAAATAGTCTCTATGGAATTTATATATATTTATAATATATATAAAACCCTTAAAATATCCATTTTGCAAACAATCTCCGTTTTCGATGAAACCACTTTTGTTGGATCCGGAATGTCAAACTATTACTAGATTACAATTTTCATAATTTTCATAAATTAAAATAAATCCAAACGAATTTATGGTTAGAATTCGACTATGTCGAATTTAAATAAAATAAATTATATCCAGAAAGGGTATTTAAATTGTATTAAATAGAAATTGAAATTAAATATGAAAATAGATTCACTGTATATATATAAGTTAAAATCAATAAAATATTCCAGAATAGGAATTGGGTTTCAAATGGATTTGAAATGGAAACTTGTTTTAAATTATAAAACAAGGAAGTTAAATTTATAAACGGTGTTTATAAATTATGTGAGGTAATTATCATTGGATAATTTGAAATTATAAATTCAAATATGAATTTAAAAGTGACTTGGGAAGTGTTTTGAAACAAAACGAGTGATTATATTCCGGAATTCAGAATATAAACTGAATTGAGAAAAATCCAATGGATCTATAATTAAAATTCGATTGTATCAAATTTTATAAATAATTTATTTATTAAGGAATTGGAATTTAAGTTGTAAATAAAATTATAACTGGGTTAGGACTTTTATATGAAATGAACGACGATTTTGGAAAAAAGAGTTGTTAAGTTAAAATATGTAAAATGGGTTTAATTTATATTAAAATATTAAAATAAGGTTGGAATTTATATTATAAACGAAGTCTAAATGCTTATATTTAATATAATTAAAACGAACTTGCCGCAGCGCAGTAGTTCGCAAATTGGCATTTCGGACTTTAATAGAGTATACAGAACTCAATTTAAGTCAGAATTCTTTGAAATAATAATCGTCAAGACCGATTGAATTATAGTTTTCTAGTGGAAGAGAGAAATCTGGATTTCGTCTGATAGATTTTGAGTTATGTCAAAATCAAATTTCCAGAAAAACAGCGCCATAATCGTTATTAAAACATAACGGTTTATTTAATAAAATTGAAGTATTTTAAGTAATAAAAACGTGGATTTTCATTTTAAAAATCTAGACTGGAGTTGTAAAAGAAATATGAACTCAAGTGGAGTAAGTGAACTGATCTTTGAAACAAAAATCAGATTTTTAATTGCTGAATAGAATTAACTAATTTGAAGAATAATTAGTTAATGGAATATTGAATCGAAATTGGACTTTTGATAAGTAAATTGGGTTTGTAAATTTATATTCGAAATAGAATATGAAACTCAAGTTGGAAATGAAATTCGACTTGTTTATAACTGAATTAAAATATATACGAACATGATATGTTAAAATAAAAGAGATTTGGCAAAAGAACTAATTAAAGAATAAATTAGTTAAATGAGTTAAAAATGATTTGATCGACTTCGAATAAATTGGGAATGTATTTATATAAGTTAGACAAGTATGGAATGAAGTATACGAAAATTATAATTCTAGTGCCCGACATAAAGGTACACGTTTAAATTGCATATGAGGTTTTATGCGCCGAATCGGCAAGCCGCTTGGCTTTTTTATTTTCTTTTTGAATGGAAAGGGCCTAGAGAGGCGAGTTGAGGTTTGAACTATTGACCAGTACAAAGGAGGTTATGGCGAAATTTTCCGAAAATTTAAGGAGTTAGAATATTTTTAAGATAATTTAATAATTAGAAATCTATATATCAATATATATAAAATCCTATAAGGAAACGAACTTAAAAATAGAATATTATAAACAACAAGGAAATCTATAAATTAGATTTGTTAAAAATAGAAAGAGAACCATATACACATTTTTAAAATAAATAATTGGTTTTTATAGTGTTATTTATTCGAGGTAAGTGGTCTTATATGTTTTGAAGTTAAGGATGTCTTCAGTCAAGGTCTAAGAGCTAGTTATACCCCAACTTGATTGATTTCATTATTAATCGATAAATAACAAGATTCAGTCTCGAAGAGAGATGTTTAAAGAGATTTAGTTGAATGCAATATCTTGGGTTGTTGTAACGATGTTTTATATAACATTCGTTTTAACCCAGGTAAGCTGAATTTTGGAAATATAATAAATAAATATTTCCTGAGTGTAAAAATGAACGGTCGTGGAAGAGATAAATAATTGGAATGTTTCCAATTATAAATAGAAGATATTTTCTATGTATAGAATATAAAAGGGATTGATATATGGAAATATTTTTCCAAATAATGTAAGAGGCCACGATAATTGTCGAAAATATCGTGTTAACGAATATTGATAAGGAAATGGAGAAGTGATTTAATTAATGAAATATTAAATTAAAGGGCCCAGTGATTGTTTGATGCTTTGAATGGATGTTTGTTTTCTTCGATAGTTAAATAACGGACTATCGAAGTATTTGCCAATATCGTTGTCAATATGGAGAGACCGGTTGGATTATTATCCGAGAACCACTCCGTATTGACAGTAGTATTGTGAACCAGATTATATGAAGATAATCGAAGATGGAGTAAAGTGCAAGGGCTGTTTTTGTTAATCCTAGGTAGAAATTGCCTACGATGGATTAACGAAAATTGAGCCTTCGGTTTCGTTCAGTCCTAGAACGAAGTGTATGGACGAATATCTGACAGAGTATTTCCAATGATTTCATATGTTGGTCTGTATAAATATATATTGTGGTAGAGAATTTATTCTCTTAGCATAATAGCCAGATTATATTTGTGCAAATCAATTAATGGTTAACGGAACTGACAATGTGGTATTCAAAGTGATTGTGCTATCAATGAAAAGTAAGTAAGCGTAGCCTCAGGTCTCAGTGACCGGGAAATGACAAAAATCGGGCAGGCAGCATGGCTAAGTTGGTAGCTCTCAATTAGGGTGTATTATCACCTATCTAGAGAAATTCATTTCATTCTTTGTTCTATTCGATGTTGTCCCATTTGGGAAAACGGTTGTTGATCCCAACCGTTGGTGATATACATTCGATACGCTCAAGCGAAATGAGTGGTCGGTCATGTGTGGCCAGGTTACAAGATGTTCTTGTTGAACCCAGTGTATTTCTCTTTAGAGATACACTATCAGAAGGTGGTTCCATACCTTGTCATAGTTGGAAATTCATTACCCAATAAGTGCTTGCGGTTTTTTGATTGTATACTAAATATATGTGGAGTGTGAAATGCAAACGTTCCACTAGATTATTATTTATTTGATTTAGACACTATTATAATATCAAAAGAGTTTTGATATAAAGATTATCATTTCTTTCAAAAGGATTTTGAAGTTAAATCAAGTGTTTTGGATTCTCATAAGGGAAAAACTCGTTCCGTGTTATACGGCGTGGTCTTATGAGATATCGTTTATTTTCTCAAACTGCTTTAAATTGTTTACTCTTACCAGTCCCATGACTAACCCAGAGCTTATTTTGTTTTGTATTACCTAAACTCTTGGGTGCTCAAATTTGTATGGGCATTCAAGTAGTTCAGGATTTTACAGATTTATTTAAAGGAGCTTGGAGCAGGAGGCTTCAGTCTTGGATATATAGTATTTTTATTTCCGTTGTGTTGTAAGTATTGTACTCTGACAATTGTATGTTATACAGTTAAAATTTTGTATTTCAAAAGTTATGATATATTATATTTTGTTCCGCTTCGATGTGAGATTCTGTGTTGTTATTTCTGTTCTTCATCTACCTTTTTCTTCTAAAAAAAATGATTCGTATTTCTGTGATATTTGGGTTGGACGTGTGATGTATGTAGTCAACTCAGATAGTACGGATCTGCGGGCCATTACAATTATTCTTCTCAAGGCTAATAAGAGCTCTAGCAATCATAATAACTGTTAGTCCCTAAAAAATCCACCTACACATTGATCAGAGAATCCCGAACGAACACCCACCAGGATCGACCAGATACGATACCATCCTAAACACTCAGACAAACACACGGAGTGAGATCGAGCATCAAGAACAAGATGGGGCGGCCATCCACGAAGACCGAATACAAGCATACAGCTAACCTTGGAAAGTACGACCGAGTAAAGGTACAGACCGTATATTTCAAGAGCCCGCACGAAGCGGGCAAAGGGCACACGATCCAAGGACCAAATCCCAATCACATAAGTACATCAAGGCCTCGAAGACAGGATTGTACGCGCAACACGAAGACCGCCCGCCAACTACAACGCCGGTCGCTCAGCACTCAAATCTATAGAACGAATACTCGTGCACCTCTTGAGGGAAGCACCATAACATATCATAGCTACAGGGCATCGACCGAACGTCCCGAAGGCTACGAAGACTTCCATTCACCCGCTCGGAGCAAGCACAGCATTACTACAACACAATGATCGATCGCTCCATCAGAGTCATCGCCGAGTCGATAACATTCCCACTCATCAACTGACGAAAATGAACTTAGCAAAAGATCTTCAACCAAGGGAGCTGTTCACAAGCCGATCAGGGCGCTCACTCCATCTCGTCGCTCACCCACGATAGCTAAACTACAACTCATAGCAGCCGGCGACAGCTGGCCAATGGCACACCCAGTAATTAATGAAATAGATGATCTTAGTGGGTAAAAGCGGATCTGATATCCTCCCTAGAGAATCTCGCCTATAAATAGACAAGGATCATTAACAGAAAAGAGATCGAATTCTTTAAAATAACGAAGTGCTGCTGAACTCCGTCCTCAACCAGATCTGGCCATGGCGTCAAGCTTGTCCTCCGAATAGTGAAGACACTCTTCTCCTCAATCATCCACCCATTTTCTTCCTCTTCAAACTATACCATTCTCATGTATAATTCCTAGATTGAAGTATATAATTGATGGTATATTGAGTGAATAGCGAGACGAATGAAAGAGAGATCTGATGTACTTTGTAACTCTGATTGTCTGAACGGAAATCGCCATCATAGTGGACGTAGGCCTCGTTAACGGCCGAACCACTCTAAATCTTGTCTCTATTTACTTTACTTGCATCTACTGTTTTTATATTTACTTGCTAAACACGGCTCCATATTTTTCCTACCGAACCGGTGAAGTACATTCTTAGTACCTTTGGATGTTTGTGCCATTTTTGGTGTAAACATTTTGGTGCCCACCGTGGGGCTCATGTTATAATTTCTTTCCATATTTCATCAATCTAGAAACCTTTTCTGTTTGAAGCATTTTCTCTCTCTCAAAACTATATCCGGATCAAAGAAAAGCGGTAAATCCGCTAAAGCAGCTACAACTAATGAGGATGACCATGCTAATGAGGCTTCACCTCAAGCCCTGAATCGGGAGGTTGAAGAAACCCCTAGGCCGACGATAACGCGAGATGAGATGAATGAAGTTGTAACTGGCTTAAATGAAAGATTGGATCGTACAGCGAAGATGATAATTGAAAGGTTTGATGTATTGACTAATACTCAAGCCAATTTGTTGGCAACAAACACTGGGGTCGGTACCAGTGATAAAGGAGACTCATCAGCCTCAGACCCTGAGCATCCTCACAGTCCAGTGGGAAACAGGGGAGGGGCTGGCGTTGAGGATCCTAAAACCAAATCTCTGCAGCATAAGGGAGAGCGTGCTACCCGGATCATCACAAGTCCCAACAACGGCGCGAAGCGCCAAATCTCGAGCCGTGGTCATGCCAGAAGACATACCAGTATTGATCCCGATGGGCCACAAGGGATGAGGGGCATATCGCGGACATGATTCGGCGAGTAATGAAGGAAAACGCAATCCAAGAGGAGGAAGAAAAGGATTGGGAGTTTTCCCCCAGTAAGAACCCATTCACAAAGGAGATATGCGAAGCAAGGTTCCCAAAGAAGTTCATACCGCCAGCGATCGCACCCAACAGCGGAGTAGGTGATCCGACCATCTTCTTGTTCAAGTACGACCGACATATGAACGGGGCCAGAGCCATGGATGAGATCAAGTGCCTCTACTTTCTGGTATGTCTAGAAGGTGTGGCGTCGTTGTGGTTCACCCGACTTCCACCCAGATGCATCGATCAGTTCGCCGCCCTGGCAAAAAGATTTCAGGACTGATTCCGGTTGCAACCCACGAAGGCAAGGGACGTGATGTCACTCGGTGAGATGGGACAAATGCCCGGAGAAACCATCAGGGCCTTCCTCGCACGCTTTCATGCGGCAGCAGCGGAAGTCATCGAGCCGGAGCCTTGGCATTTGCTGGCAGCTCTAAAAGGGGCTATTGATAAGAAATCGGAGTTTGAAAAGTGGCTTAAGATGAAGAAACCAAAGACTCTGAAAAAGTTTTACAAAAAAGCTGAGGAATACATGAGCGTAGAAGAGGAAGCTCTGAACGTTCAGAAGGCTACTGGAAGTGTTGTTATCAAAGAAGGGGGAAGCATCGGATCCAGAACTGAGCGAAAGGATGATGTCGGACACAAGAGGGGAAGCTACGAGCAGGATAGCAAAGCCTATAAGAAGACGCGGATGTATAAACCATCCGAACTAACCCTCCTAAATGAAACTCCAGAGAGAATCTATCAAGCCGCAAAGGACTCAGGTGTCTTTCCCTAGATGAAGCCACAAAAGGTGACCGAGCAGCAAACCAACTCCGGAAGATTCTGCCGATTCCACAGCCAACCAGGGCACAGCACCAATGTATGCCGGCACCTGAAGAGTTTGATCGAAGAACTTATCAGGAAAAATCAACTCCAGCAATTTGTAAAAAATCCCCAGAATGCTCCCTCCGTTCAGGGGCAGCCCAATTCTGGTAACAACACCAGAGCATTAGCCAATTCAAGACCGGTGGTCAACATGATATTCGGAGGCCCTCACTCAGCTGGGAACAGTTGGGCAGATATGGAAAGGTACGCTGAAGAGCTAAAAAATGTCGTAGAAGAGGAAAGATGCATGGTTCTGAACGACAACCTCCCGATGAAGATACTCAAAACTTCGAACGAAGACATGGTATTCAGGAATAAAGATGCGGAAGGATCGCTTACACCAACGATCGATGTCATGGTGATCACCATTGGTCTCGGGCCTGTAGTGGTGAGAAGGGTTCTGGTAGACACTGGGGCATCGGTCAACGTGATATTCATCAATACTTTTCGAAAGATGAATCTCCCTATGGCAGAAGTCCGCGCGTACCCAAATAAGATTCACGGTTTCACAGGCCAACCTACGCGACCCATCGGAACAATAGACCTGTTCGAAGAGCTGGCAGATGGGGAACGCAGAGCTTCTATGTTACAAACTTTAGTCCTGATAGACGAGTTCTCATCTTATAACGCATTCCTTGGGAGGCCAACCCTTTCAGGATTCAAAATCACATTGGCCCCGTGGTGCTTGACCATGAAGTTTCCGACCGAGAAAGGAATCGGGGTAATCAAGGGCGATCGGATTGCCGCAAGAGACTGCTATGTAACGGAACTAAGAGAGGCCAAGAAAAGAGACTCGGGAAAGGATGCGGAGGCTCTTCCCCGCATCTAAAACCCCCCTTTATAGCAACTAAGGAAAGGTCCGCGCACTGGCGAGCACAGTGGATTACAAAAGGAAATTGATCCTAGAGAAGCCAGTGCAGAGGACGAAAAGGCGACGTCGGCTGAAGACACAATTTCTGTAGCTGTAAATCCGAAGGACCCAAACCGCGTGCTGAATATAGGGTCTCGGCTAAGACCCGAACTTAAGAATCAGCTAATCGCCTTTCTGAGAACGAATCTAGATGTGTTCGCATGGAGTCACTCTGACATGTGCGGCGTATCTCCAAACGTTGCAGTCCATAAGTTAAACATTGACCCGAGCGTCCCAGCTATCAAGCAAAAAAGGAGGACGCAGGGGCCGGAGAGGTCGCGTGCTTTAAAAGAAGAAGTCGATGGGCTGATGGAAAATGGTTTCATCTGAGACTCTACCTATCCGAAATGGGTGTCCAACCCGGTGCTTGTGAAGAAATCAAACGGCAAATGGCGGGTCTGTGTTGATTATTCAGATTTAAACAAGGCTTGCCCGAAGGATAGCTTCCCTCTTCCTAGAATTGACCAATTGGTAGATTCCACTGCGGGCCATGAATTGCTATCTTTCATGGATGCATATTCCGGCTATAACCAAATTATGATGTATGGTCCAGACCAAGACAACACCAGTTTCATCACCGATCTCGGTTTATATTGTTACAAAGTAATGCCCTACGGACTAAAAAACGCTGGGGCAACATACCAACGGCTGGTGAAAGCGATGTTCAAGAAACAAATTGGTAAGACAATGGAGGTCTATGTCGACGACATGTTGGTCAAGTCGAAAAGAGCGGTCGATCATATAGAAGACTTTGCTCAAATGTTCAGTATCCTGCGTCAGTATGGTATGAAGCTAAACCCTTTAAAATGCTCTTTCGGCGTCGGCTCAGGCAAGTTCCTTGGGTACATGGTCAACGCTAGGGGTATAGAAGCTAACCCGGCCAAGATCTCAGCCTTGAGAGAAATGCGAGCCCCAGGAACCAAGAAAGAGCTCCAGTGCCTGAACGAAAAGATCGCATCCTTAAACCGCTTTATATCCAAAGTGACAGACAGATGCCTACCATTCTTCGATGCCCTCAGAAAAGGAAGAAAGGAAATACAGTGGACCCATGAATGTCAGAAAGCTTTCGAGGAACTGGTCCAACACCTGGCAACGCATCCCATGCTGTCAAAACCGAACGATGGCGAAAACATATTCCTATATCTGGCAGTCTCCGCTCACGCCTTGAGCGCGGCACTGATCAGAGAAGATTCGAAGATACAAAAGCCGGTCTACTACATCAGCAAGAGGCTATCTGGAGCAGAGCTCAATTACCCAAAACTTGAGAAGCTCGCTTACTGTCTGCTCATTACATCAAAGAAGCTTCGCCCCTACTTCCAAGCTCATCCCATTAAAGTCCTCATCGATCAACCTTTAAGGCAGGTTTTGTCCCGACCAGAAACTTCAGGGAGGTTATTGAAATGGAACATAGAACTCAGTCAGTACGACATCACGTATCACCCCCGGAGGGCGATTAACGGACAGACGTTGGCCGATTTCATCGCAGAATTCACTGATAGAGGGGAGGCGCAGGAGGAAGACGGTAGCGAAAATCATGCCCAATGGAAACTGTTTGTTGATGGGGCATCAAACGACCGTTGCTCCGGGGCAGTGGTAGTTCTCGAGACCCCCGAGGGACGATCCCTATGCTACGCGTTAAGGTTAGAATTTCCAGCAACCAACAACGAAGCCGAGTATGAAGCCCTGATTGCAGGGGTTAAAATAGCAAGGGAACTGCAAATCAACGTCATACATATCTTCAGCGACTCTCAGCTCGTAGTATGCCAAATATTAGGAGAATTCCAAGCCAAGATAGGCAACTTACCAGCTTACCTCACCAAGGCCTTGAAATTGTTGGGAACTTTCGAACACTATACCATATCCCATATTCCTAGGAAAGAGAAAGCTAAAGCCGATTCGTTGGCTAAATACGCAAGCACGGGAGATGCTCAGCAATTGGGACTATTTCCAGTGGAAATCCTTTCTAGTCCAAGCACGAAGCAAGTGGAAGTCGATCAGATCATGGAAGCGACCGACAACTCAACCTTGTGGATGGCACCAATAGAGGAATATCTCACAACCGGGGCACTCCGTACAGAACCCAAACTCCGAAGAAAGATCCTACGGAAAGCTCCACTATATTTGATTTAGGACGAACGACTTTATAGACAGGGGTTCTCTACACCCTTGCTCTGCTGTGTTACGAAAGAGGAATCCAAAACAATCATGGAAGAATTACACGAAGGAGAATGCGGGGGACACACCGGCGGACAAACATTAGCTAAAAAGATCCTACGGTACGGCTACTTCTGGCCAGACATCAACAAGGATTCATCAGCATACACTAAAAAGTGTGACCAATGCCAAAGATTCGCCAAGATCCCAAGATTGCCATCCACAACTATGACTCATATGGTCAGCCCGTGGCCGTTTGCTATCTGGGGCATTGACCTCATAGGAGCTCTGCCTACGGCCAAATCCAGTTTCAAATATGCGATCGTTGCCGTTGATTATTTCACAAAGTGGGCGGAAGCCGAACCCTTGGCCACTATAACATCGAAGAAAGTCATCAACTTCATCTTAAAGAATATTATATGCAGATTCGGGGTACCGCATAAGATAATCTCGGACAACGGGACCCAGTCTGAAAGCGAAGAGTTTAAAAGCTTCTGCGCTAAATACAAAATTGAGCAGAGCTTCTCAGCGGTCGCTCACCCATAAGTGAACAGGCACGTGGAAGTAGTGAACAAAATTATTAAGACTACTATCAAGAAGCGGCTGGAAAAGGCTAAGGGTGCCTGGGTAGACGAGCTCCCGCTGGCGTTATGGGAATATCGCACCACACACAAAATTGCCACAGGTCACACTCCTTTCTCCTTGTCTTACGGCTCAGAAGCTATGATACCGGTAGAACTAGAAGTCCCTACCCATAGAAGGATACATTTCGACCATCAAGAAAACGAAAGGTTACAACTCGAAGATCTCGACCAAATCGAAGAGAGGAGGAAAGAAGCGGAACTCAGAGTAGCCGCGCACCAAAGAAGGGTAGCTAGGCACTTCAACTCGAAAGTCAAACACAGGACTTTTGAAATTGGGGATCTCGTCCTAAAAAAGATAATGACTGGGACTGAATTCTTCGGACCCAATTAGGAAGGGCCCTATATTATAAGTCAGAAACTCCAGGATGGCACTTTTAAACTGACCACCACGGATGGTGATCAGATCCCACGAGCGTGGAACAGCGAGCACATTCGCCATTATTTCTTATAATGAGGTATTCAAATTGTTGTAAAGATTTTCAAAAAGAATCTCGCATCTGCATAATATGCACACAAAACGATTGAATAGGAAGTCTTAACTACATGTATAAACTATTTGTTCACAGGCTCCTACTGAAATTTTGTCTCCTTGTGTAGGTAAGCAAACAAAAAAAACATCAACTTGAGGGATTCCGACTTTCATCAGGAAGCACTGGATCTCTAAATACTGGACCAACAAAGAGCTTGGTATCAGACAAAAAGTGGGGCAACGCTGGAGCAAAAGGAGCCCCACAAATAAAAGTCCCACGGATAAAAATAAAAGCCCACCAAAGAAACACCTTCTTAGGTGTAGGATGTAGGTTCTCCGACTTAAAAAAAGGGAGAAGGAAAAAAATTTCTTTTCCCAAGAAGGAGGACCTATGTCTGTTTCCTAGGGCAAAACACGCTGGAGCAAAAGGAGCCCCACAAACAAAAGTCCCACGGATAAAAATAAAAGCCCACCAAAGAAACACCTTCTTAGGTGCAGGAAGTAGGTTCTCCGACTTAAAAAAGGGAGAAGGAAAAAATTTCTTTTCCCAAAAAGGAGGGCCTGTGTCTGTTTCCTAGGGCAAAACACGCTGGAAAGACCAGCGGAAATCTTAGCCGGATGGGGGTATCCATCTTGTTCTTTGCTGTTAACCAAGTCGAGTAGAGCCAAGATTGGATTGTAAATTGGAGCCCTAGTCCTCCCAAGGGGGCACGCATATAAATGCATCACGAAGATACCCCAAACCAATAAGCAGGATATCAAATAAGAAATAAAAGAAAAAGAAAAAACACTAATCAAAGCAAAAAATAAAAATAAACCCAGCTTAATAGAGTTGCAAACAAACCCAACTGTAATACGACACTAGCGTACGAACGTCGTGCGATACGACGAAAAACATGAAAAAACACTGCGCAAAATTCTTTTACTTAATATATATTATCGAAGCAGGTCAAACAACTATTCATCACAGACACAGGGATAACAGAGTCCATCACAAGTCACAGCAGAGTGATAAGAGCGGGGACCGGCACCCTCTTGAACACACCAGTCTATCAAATCCAAAACATAGAAAGAAAACAAACAAAGAAAGAAGTTACGGGTTCCTGACCTTCTTTGGACGACCAACCTTTCTCTTGACAGGCCCGGAACAAGACGAAAACCCACCAGCACGAGCAGAAACCACTGACTCCACATCTCCAGGAGCGAAGGAAGCAACCACATCATCCTTAGACCTCAAAGCTTGAATCAGCTTTTCCTTGTCACCCTCCAAAGCCGCAATATGTTCAAGATTGACCCTATGAAGCCTTTGAAGATTACAAGCTAATGTATGCCAACCGTTCATCTGTTTCACGGAACGATTCTTCAATAGATCCATCTGCTTATCAAATTGGTTCACCGCGGTCTCAAGGCGTGCCACCATCTGATCCTTTGCTGCAACCATGTCATAAGAAAATTTGTGGGAGTCAGCGAAAGAAATGCCTGCATTCGAAGGAACCCCTTGCAAGCTCCATCCTTGAAATTGCTTAGTAAGTTTGGGGCAGCAAGGACCAGGAATGTGGCGCGGTCTATTGATAATGGACTGGAGTTCTGTGTAAGAAGGGCTGGAAGACGGCTGCCCGGCGGATCGGGTATCGTCCGAGGATACGCTCAAATCAACAAGGGTTTCCTTCCTACGCCCTTCCGAAAATGAAGCCATCCTGAAAATAGAACAAGAAAATGACTACAAAGCCAAAGAGAAGGAAACAGAAAACGAGAATCAACCAACCTAGATATTAAAAAAAAATCTTTCTTCCTAGAGAACTCCACTAAAAGGGAAATGAAGACAAAGGATGAGTGAAAAATGAAACAAATAAGGGGAAGATATAGGGACGTTTGGGGGCAATCCTCGCCACATCACCTTGCACTCGAGTACTGAAACAAATGTCTCATCAAAACTCAGTCGGCCTGCCCACTTCCCCTGGACATAACACTCTGTGATAAAGGCAGAACAGGTCCAAGCGCCTCGTCATATTCCAGCGGTCCCACAAAAACATTTGTTCACATAAAACAGGAAAAACAGATCTTTTAAGGCAATGCGCGTCCACCAAATATGTCGAAGCCTATGATTCTTTATTTCCAAGAAATCACAAACTTCGAGGGGCAAGTGTTAATCCCTAAAAAATCCACCCGCACATTGATCAGAGAATCCCGAACGAATACCCACCAGGATCAACCAAATACGGTACCATCCTAAACACTCAGACAAACACACGGAGTGAGATCGAGCATCAAGACCACGATGGGGCGGCCATCGACGAAGACCGACTACAAGCATACAGCTAACCTTGGAAAGTACTACCGAGTAAAGGTACAAACCGTATATTTCAAGAGCCAGCACGAAGCGGACAAAGGGCACACGATCCAAGGACCAAAGCCGATCATATATGTACATCAAGGCCTCGAAGACAGGATTGTACGCGTAACACGAAGACCACCCGCCAACTACAACGCTGGTTGCTCAGCACTCAAATCTATAGAACGAATACACGCGCACCTCCTGCGGGAAGCACCATAACATATCATAGCTACAAGACATCGACCGAACGTCCCGAAGGCTACGAAGACTTCCATTCACCTGCTCGGAGCAAGCACAACATTACTACAACACAATGATCGATCGCTCCATCAGAGTCATCGCCGAGTCGATAACATTCCCACTCATCAATTGACGGAAACGACCTTAGCAAAAGACCTTCAACCAAGGGAGCTGTTCACAAGCCGATCAGGGAGGTCGCTCCATCTCGTCGCTTGCCCACGATAGCTAAACTACAACTCATAGCAGCCGGCGACAGCTGGCCAATGGCATACCCAGTAATTAATGAAATGGACGATCTTAGTGGGTAAAAGCGGATCTGATTTTCTCCCCAGAGAATCTTGCCTATAAATAGACAAGGATCGTCAACAGAAAAGAGATCGAATCCTTCAAAATAACGAAGTGCTGCTGAACTCGTCCTCAACCAGATCTGGCCATGGCGTCAAGCTTGGCCTCCGAATAGTGAAGACACTCTTCTCCGCAATCATCCACCCATCTTCTTCCACTTCAAACTATACCATTCTCATGTATAATTCCTAGATTGAAGTATATAATTGAGGGTATATTGAGTGAATAGCGAGATGAATGAAAGAGAGATCTGATGTACTTTGTAACTCTGATTGTCTGAACGAAAATCGCCATCATAGTGGACGTAGGCCTCGTTAACGGCCGAACCACTCTAAATCTTGTCTCTATTTACTTTACTTGCATCTACTGTTTTTATATTTACTTGCTAAACACGGCTCCATATTTTTCCTACCGAACCGGTGAAGTACATTCTTAGTACCTTTGGATGTTTGTGCCATTTTTGGTGTAAACAATAACAATATAAATACTTGCGATCTGGACAACTATGAGAGCAGAGCTGAAGCATACTTACAAGGAGGAAAATAACCAATTGAAATATCAAAGGGGGGAGGCAATAATACCAATTGCAGTAACCATACTAAGTACGGGATGGAAAATGTTAACATACCAACATTTGGCTCACTACTTGATGAACCAAGCCCTGACGATCATATCAGTGGAATATCTGCAAATGGGAGTAATTACAATTTAAATAACATTAATTATAATTCATATGAACACTGCAAATCCGTCTAGAATTTACCTAGTATGTGCAGGCTAGATAAAGTCATCCCCAGTAGCGTCTCCAACGTCAGATCTCTTGAAGATATCAGCCTCACCAATCACAGACATCAAGAGAGATACTGGATGGCTGCTGAAAACTCCTTCCCTTCAGTCTCCTTACTTGGAGACCCAGAAATCATTTTGCACTCCAAATCCGATAAGGGAAGTATGATGAAACATAAAGATCACAACTTTAATTATGTAAAGAGCGATTTAGGTAACCATAATTTACCTGTGAACTACAGATCGGATAATCGGATCTCCAACAGTGTTCTTGAGGACAGATCTGGAGGAAAACCCAAAGATCGGAGATAAAAAGACATTGAAGAGCAAAGAATTGGCAAATACTCCTATATCAGCTAGCTTAACAACAAAAAATATCACTTATCTTGCTGGAACAAATGAGATTATAGCACATCTCAAAGTAAAACATATGTAGATTCAATAGCTGAAGCAGATCGTAAGTAGTTTGAAGACAATTCTATGGATAAAGGGGACAAGCTTTGCAATTGGAAGCCTCGGTAGAGTTACTTTGCTTAAGAATCTTCTTGGAATGAAGATTGGAGTTTGGTAGAAGATAAAGGCGTCCGCCGTTTATGTTTCCTGGAGAATTAAAACCCTAGCTTTGTATGTCGGTTAGGGTTACGAAGACAAATAATGTGTTGTCTTCTGTTATGTCGGAAGGGGTATTATACCACTTTGTTGTGGGCTTGGCCTTGGGCCAAATTTTTACATGTTTCAAAAAAAAAAAAAGTAGAACCGTGGAAAACATTGCAAATCTAAAGGCTTCTGTTTGGTTTTGTTTTAATTTTTATGTTTTGTGTTCTCAAAATTCATTACAAAATTTGATAAGTGTAGATGAAATTATTTAAAATTCCAAGTCATTAATGATGTAACGATGGAGACGATGAAGTTACGATGGAGGACAACACTACAGATGAAATGATGGGATGATTTTCCAAAACATGAAGAAAATTAATATTTGTTTTCCGTTTTGCATATTAGTTTCATTTTCAAATTAGTTACTTAAAAGAAAAAAATACAAAAAAAATACATGCGGTGTTGCACTGTTGCTTTTTTTTGTTTGAACGAAAACAAAGAACCAAAAAAGGTAAATCAGTCATAGTCTAAAATTCTTTTATAATTATTATGTTAGAAAATAAATTAGAGGAGCTGGAATGTTTACAAAATAACAGAATGAAAGAAAGCTGGTTGTGAAATTCATTGGGTTTAATGTTACATTTCATCTTTGCATTTATAATGTTGGATAAATACGCAGCTTAGATATAATCCTAGTCAAAAGCGGATCACTGTATAAATGATTGCACACAAGCTTATAATGTTGGATAAATATGCAGCTTAGATCTAAGTTGGTTTGAACTTCTAGAATGATATATGGCGTAGAGGGCTTGCCTTACTTTGGACGACGGGCTGTATTATGGTTTACCGCTTACCATCATGGGCTCTTTAAAGCTGCTGGGCTTGAGCCCAACTTGTTGGCGGCCCATGTTCTCAAACAAAAGCAAACAATTATTATCCATTTTACATCACCAACTGTCGTGGTTGCTTAACTCTATCAAAATACAAAAATGCTAAATGGACCGAAATAATTTACATCTAATTATGCTAATGTGAAATAAATGAATATGACTCTATGAATTGCGCCTCAAAAATATGAGGTGGAATCCATCTTTTTCTTTCTATTTCGCAACTTTAAACAAAAATAGTTTTGGTCTTTGTAGCATCGTTGATCCAAATATTTCATTCAGTGCCGGGTCTTGAAATTTTAAATGTCTCTACCACAAATGAATGAAGTATACTCTACATGGTACCCCAAACTTGAAGCAATAATGAGCGTCACTGCAGCTGGGTCCATAATTGACAAGGAAAGGAACGACGCAGAAACTTAATTAATCACTATACGAGTTTGTTGACACCACTTTGACGTATGTTACCATGACACCACTAACGGTGTTAGTGGTATGTGGCTGAGATTGCCCCCTTATTTTCTCATGTTAAATCTGAGCTACACACCATTAATACCGTTAGTGGTGTCATGGTGACACACGTTAAATACTGTCATAAACTAGCTAATCCTGCTACATTAAAAAAGACCCATCAAGATGCATGTGAAGAGCCATGAATTTGAATCATGACATCCCATTTGCAATATAAATATGATATCATGATTGGTTTGTATATGCATTTGCTGACATTGCTGTAATAATAATGGAGCCAGCAAAGTGCATTTTTAGTGGAGTGGGCAACCCAGTTTTACAAAGAAAATAATATATATATATATATATATATATATATATATATATATATATATATATATATATAGTCCCACGCCTTGTGACTAGCTAAGTATTTTTTATTTTATTTTTCCCTTTGTGCTTTGGCTTTAAGGATTGTTTACAGGATATGATTTGCCTGCCTTGATTGTTTTTCCTCTTTTTCTTTTGGCAGATTTCGTGGTAATTGCTTCCTTTGTGGTGGCAAGCAAACGCATAGTAAGGGTTTTCAAACAGCTGCTTTTATCAGTTCACTGGATTTCGTTTGACTGTTTAAAGCCTTTTGCTTTGAAGGATAGCCAGGATTCATGTTCCCGCTGTTATTTTGTGTGTTAAAACTCGGATTAATAATGAAATCCAACTGATGATTGATGATTAATATGTGGTTGTTATCCGTTTTTAAGCTTGAGAAGAGAACTTTTTATTTCGTTGCTGTGTGACAAAGCATAGAGTAGCCAGTTAAAACCAGTTATATGTCAACAGCTTGAATGTGCAATTCTTAAATGCAGTCTATGTGTTCAGGAATCGTCTCTGGTTCAAAATCCTGAATTAGCCCGATGCATGTATAAATATTTGCTAAATAATGAATTAATATGTAGTATACAAGTCAACTCAAATCACATTAGCTACAGTATAGACACCAATCCAATTTCAAAACTTTATTGATTGAACGATTAAACGTTACAACTTGAATACGAGATGTCGCAAATTCAAAACATTCACTGTGTGACTCGAACATACATTGATAAGCAAAGAAAAGAAAGAAAAAAGAAAAAACAATGGCATATTAAACACAATTGAAAACAAAATTATGTACAGGCATATATACCTGACAAAGCTTTCAACTTTGAGTTTTTGCTGAAAAAAAAAAAAAAAAAAAAAAAAAATATGAAAGTCGAAAGTTACTATAGCAACTACAGCGGTTACATTTGCTAGCTTGTCATTCTCCTTGACGCAAATTAGTGACTTGATTCGGACTGAACTTCTGAAGACAGAAGAAAGATAACCACTTTGTTTTTTGCACACTCAAAATAACATCAAGTAACAAACCTCACTAACTAAGACTGAAGAGATATCACCACTTTGGTTTTGTTAAATACAAAGCGTCGATGACATATGCACAGTATTTCAATGCATACTGTAACAACCCGTATTTTTCGATAACATGTTAAAACGAGAATCAAGGCAGAATTTAATTTTAAATTCTGAATCAAGTAAAACGGGCTACGCCATTGCGTTCGTCTCGGAAAAATACGCGAAATAGAGTCCGAGTTTTTGAAAATCGGAGTCCATATGACCCGGTTAAGGCCCAAAGAAGTTTTCGGAAGATTTGAATTTCGAAACGTGCAGAAATGGGGCCAGGCGGGAAAATTCCCGCCCAGACAAGTCGACAGGCATGTCGACAGGCATGTCGACATGCATGTCGACAGGGCTGTCGACTTGCCCTGTCGGCTGATTTTGATCTGGTGCACCTATTTGCTATCTTGGCTAGGTTTTTGGGCCTGGTTTGAAATCTGACGGTTCAGGTTGGTCCTAGGGTTAATCTAAGGGCCTAAAACTATCCTAATCTCTATAAAAAGACCCTAAATCTACCCCTAAACCCTCATTATTCACTCATGTAACTAAACTATGGCCAAATTTCTACTCTCATGGCCTCCATCTCAAATCCCTAGAGCCTATGCACTCAAATCAAGTTCAAATCAAAAGGTGCAAGCTTGCTACACAAAATCAAGGCCAAATCAACGTTGTTATGCGAGTTTCATGACGGATCTTCATCAAAGGAGCCACCTTTCTTCGTCAAAATGATGCATGATCCCTTTCCTAAGCCTTGCCTATGTAAGTTCTAGCTACTTTTGGGTCAAAACGGTATTTTTAATGTTGACATGGGATAAAATGAGGCTAAACATGATTATGCGAACCTATATGAACCTTACCTTGCCTCTTGTGTTCATGTTTATGATCTTAGGCCATGTGAGTGACTTGATCATGCCTTTTATGCTATGTATAACCTAGTTTAACTTGCAAGTTTGGATCTTTATGCATGAAATGCTAGCATAAACCTTTAGGAACCATTTTACTTGTGAAACATTGGCTAAGACTAGATTTTGGGGCTAATGCATGTTTATGAACCCAAACCCTTTTATGCTATCATGCAAGTTGGTGGCCAAGTCCTTTATGAGATTATGCATGTTTATGGCCAAACCCTTTGTGATAATATGCATGTTTGGGGCCAAAATTACCTTATGACACTATGCATGTTTATGGCCAATCTCTTTACGATGTTATGCATGTGGAAGCCAAGCCCTTTTTGGCATCATGCATGGTTTGAGACCAATATGTGACATAGTATCCTTACTATGTTGACTCGATTTGCTTGCGTTGGGAAAACACGACTTTGGGTAGTTAGATAAACATGAACATGTCGCAAAGTCTTAACTTGAATATGACATGCGTTTATACTTGAAAATATGACTTGAAAGATAACATGGAAGATGACATGTAAGTATGCATAAAAACATGAGCTTGGGAATTTACCTATTAAGTTAGGTCTACCCTTTGGGAATTTACCTATTAAGTTAGGTCTACCCAAATGCTCGGAAACGTGTAACATGTTTTGGAACATGATGAACTTAGATAATATGAGTATGGCCAACTCGAGGTTGGGTTGAGTTTGCAACGTAAAACTACCCGGAACCGACCGGCCTAACTAGTAGTTGCAAACGATAGGACCCAATGTGAGAAGCTGGTCATGTCGCGCTTAAGACCCGAGGTTAGACTAAGTTGTGGTGTAAACCTACCCGGACCCGCCCGGCTTAACTAGTAACCACAACAAGGTCTAATGTGAGAGGTTGAGGGTGCATTAATTAAATTAATGCCACATAATAGGGTTAAGTTAATTTGATTAATGAGGCTTAACCAAATATGATATGGACAGACGGGTTAAGTAATTTGATTAGGCTAATGATACTTAACAAAACATGATAAGCTTGGGTAGGTTAAGTAACTTGATTTGCCTAATGACACTTGACCATTTTTATACGACTGGTGGACGGGATTAAGTTAACCAACACTTAATCAATCCAACACGATAACGTGATAAGGTTAAGTAAATTTTCTTAATGACGCTTAACCATATAATA
Organism: Allium sativum; assembly: GCA_030737875.1. NCBI lineage: Eukaryota > Viridiplantae > Streptophyta > Magnoliopsida > Asparagales > Amaryllidaceae > Allium > Allium sativum. The sequence continues at coordinate 200,829,753 of CM060926.1, read as the reverse complement.
CAATTAATGGATGGGGTTAAGATTAGGCTTAACTAATCTAAACACGGTAATCGGATGGGGTTAAGTAGCCTAGACTTAATTAATCCCACTTAGTAATTTAATGGGGTTGAGTTAAACGCTTAACTAATTTAACACGATGATTTGATGAGGTTAAGTGACCTATACTTAACCAATCTAACTCGTTAATTTGATGAGGTTAAGTTAATCTATACTTAACCAATCTAACGTGAAAACATGATAAGGCTAAGTCACGAGTCACTTGAATACGCTTGACCGACTTGACTCGGAAATTTGACAAGGTCAAGTTAATTTATAATTAACCAATCTAAAATGATAATTAGACGAGGTTAAGTTATGGATTGTTTGGTATACTTAGCCAACTTGACACATGGTTTGTAGGGTTAAGTCTTGGACTTGGATACTTAGCCAATTTTGACATGGTTTGTAGACGGGCTAAGTTATGAACTTAAGTAACACTTAATCCATTAGATAAACCCTAATTCTGAGGATTAGGTAAATAACCACAGTTAACAAGGGTAATGGAAATAAGGCTAAGTGGTAAACCTTAGTTAAGGGAAACTAAGTAATAATTCTTAGTCAAGGAAATCTGGACCACTTCTTAGATAGATGAGTAACCCGATGCGTTAGGTCAACGTTTAAGTATGCGTGTAGGAGCAGACTATCTGATAAAGGCTCCAACAAACTGGGTAACGAAGCAGCGGCTTCGGGGAACGTGAGGATATTCTTGGGATCCCTCTGTGAGCTGCCAGGTCATTATACTAGGCTCACGAGAGGTTGAGGTCTGCGGTAGAAGAACCAAGAATATGCCTTGGTTGCTATGCGAGCGACCTAAAGACTGGGGTGGATAGCAGTGAGTCGGCGGATACATAAGGTGCCCGAGATAGCAAGTTCGTCGTTCATCTACCATCTTGAGTCAAGCGTGTACGTACGGAAAGGCAGGGAACACCCAACAGACCATAATTGCTATCTAATTATGGGTGAGGTAGGCCGTAGGATGTGGGCTGGCCGGAGTGTAGTTCTCATGCAAGATTTTCTCTTGTGTTGCCTTTCGCTAGTTGAGGGAGGGGTCTCGTGGGACCATAGCCACGTGTAGAAAAGCAGACCTTAGTATCTGCATCGGCAGATAAATCTAAAGCTCCCGACCGAGTCCTGTATTTCTAGTTCCGCCCTGTGACAGGACTCGGATGGCACGATGTGATACATGTGCATACAGTTATAGAAAAACGATACACGATGAATGCGTGGGGAAAAGGGCGCGGTTGAGGGTTAGCGTAATCCCTAGTGGCCTAGGTGGTTTAACCCAAACCGAGATACGAAAGCGTGCAATAGGTAAGCGTAATCCCTAGTGGTGCTAGGTGGCATAAGTCCTAGTAGTTCAAACGATGATTCATATGGAAGAGCCTAGCTAGAACAAGGGTGACAGTCCAAACGATTTCAAGGATAATACGACATGAGGAAGCCCGTACGAGGTACGGCAAAGAACTGAACTTATATACATGGAAAGAAGCATGTGATTTGAGTAACCTATATATGCGATATTAGGTCGACATGGACCATTACACGACTTTGAGCACGGGACATTCATGGTTAACACATGACGCGGGTAGGGATACTAGTACGAGGGGTGCAGAGCAAATATACATGTTAGGACTAGGAAGAATATACATAATAGATACCGTGGGATGTTAGACGGGGTAGATGCCTTGGGATAATGTACTCGATAGAAATCTCACGATGTGATACCTTGACTTATCATAACACCGCAGTTTATCATGATACCTTGGTTTACCTTGCCACAGTAGTTCAACCGGCTATCCTGGTTTATCTATCTTGTAGTTATCCTTATGTTTACTTTCAGTTTATGCATGTCATGTTACCTTTACCTGTTTTTATACTGGAAGTAGATAGGACTTACTCAGTCTTTTTGACTGACCCGTTTTGTTTCGCCTCTTTTCTTCCGTTTCCCCCCCCCCCCAGGTTACAGGGAGGAAACAATGCTGTTTAGTTCGGACTTCTTCTGCCTGAAGGTCATCATGGATGGCTTGGACTTCTCTTGGCTATGGCTACTTTACTGTTTTTACTTGGGGAATAATTTATGAAAAGGTTTTTATGCTTCTTTATTATTGCAAGACAGGTTTTGATGTACTCTGATGTAAAAGGCTTTAGACCTCATTTATTCATGTTATGAAAGTTTGATTTTACTTCCGCTAATTATATATGTTCTGTCTTGTGATATTTCTGTGCATGTTTACCAATAATGCCCCTCTAAAGCTAGTGCATTCCTGTGCGAGTGACCCTAGCGGAGGCGGGGTGTTACATTTGGTATCAGAGCAGAAGGTTACCAGACTGGGCAAAAGTTTTTAAAGACCTTCTGAAAATTTTTGAAAAACCGTTTAAAAAGAAGCATTTTTCAAGAAAACTTTCTTTTAAAAGAAAAAGGCTATTCCCCAAAGGCCATTAGCATCATCCTTGTTTCCTTGGTTGAATCTCTTTTCCTTTCTTTCCTCCATCTGTAGTCACAGTGGTTTTGACTGCGACTAGTCTTTCCAGCTGCGTAAGTGTTTCCCGTACGATGGAGGTAGTTCTCGAGAGACCGTTGCAGAGTTATGCATGAAAGGATAGTAAGAACAAGGATAAAGAATACGAGCTCAGGGATAAGCAACATGTTGGTATGGCTGAGTCCTAAAAGAAGGGAGAAAGATGAACAATGAAACCCATGACGAGAGAGTACCTTTGGCATGGTGAAACGGGACGGATAGTTAAGTATCATGGAACAGGGACAAGATCATTCGGAGGGCAATAGTATGCTCTCATTTCTAGGGTACCTCAGAAGGAGGGTAACGATCTTGTCAAAGGTTTAGCTTTTCTTCTCTATCATCCTGTCGGGACTTTGTTTTGATCACCGCATCTTTTAAGTCCGCTTCGATAGTTGAGTCTCTGCACCTTAGTACTAGCGTAGTAGAGAATCCCGCTTTTGTCTCAAGTCCTATTGGAAGATCGGTCCATTTACTCATGGCTTGTTTGGACTGGAGAATGTCTATGTCAAGTGTTGAGCTTGGAAATAATGCTTATGTTTATAAGCTATGAATGGATTCTAGGGATGAAGTGGTTATCCAGTAAGGGGTGCCATTCTCGGTTTTGGAAAGAGGGTAGTTAGATTCTCGACTCATCTTGGTGATACCCTCGAAATCTCGTGTAACCCTTTGGGTTCTGTCATGGCTAGTTACCTAGAATCCCATGATGTAGTTGTTGGTAATCCGTTTGAATTGAATTCGCCGTTAAGGCGGATGGTTCGTTTCGATTATGCATGAGTTACGGGGATCACCCTAGTAAGGACTCTTGGCAATTTGGATTGGCATCGGAAAACGAGATCCATAATTCACTAGTGAATTTTGGAGAGCTGGCTTGAGTACGTAGACATGGTTGAGCCAAGTATACTAGGGAAAGAATAAGTGCAAGTGGGACGAGAAGCGACGAGGAAATGAGTTCCAACTCATGTTATGGAAACAGGAAGTAAGAAGCTGCGAAATCGTGAAGAAAAAGGGGCGGTCAAGGCACGATGGAACTAAGCTCAAGGTAATGCGACGCAGGAGACTGGAGACCAAATACGTGCATGATATCTCTTTTGGGGAATATATCCTCGATCCCTGTTTTTCTATTGAGCTTGCTTGTAGGCTATCTTTTATGGATATCCTCTCGGTCCTGTCTCTGTTACAAACCCCGTATGGAGTTTGTTTTGTTTATCTTCTCGATCTTATTTCAGGGAATCTTAGGTAGAACCCTATGGATGTAAACATGTATTTGAAACATGTTATGGTTGATATGGTTGCAAATAGTTGCAAGTGGTTGCTCGTGGATGCGCGAATTTACATTAGATATTAGCTCGACTCGGTCACATTTCATATTGCATATGCACGAGTATTTATACTTGTTTATGGATGAAATTGAATGTGTTATCATGCGGATGTTGCATATGGTTGAATGATTGTGCACGCATATAGTATCTATATGACTAGGACTATTTGCATACATGTTGGATTCATGGCACTATACATATTTTTGCATTAGAAAGATTATTCAGGCCTGATCATTAGCATTAGCTAAGGAACATATACACACACTCTTTGCATGTATTCATACAGCATTAGAAATCATCTAAGGACGATGGTTGCTTGTGGATGATGTTTTGAGTAGATGGATGATGGATGGTAGGATATGTTCTTCCTAACTTGGAGATTTCGGGGACGAAATCCTAAAAGGTGGGGAGAATGTAACAACCCGTATTTTTCGATAACATGTTAAAACGAGAATCAAGGCAGAATTTAATTTTAAATTCTGAATCAAGTAAAACGGGCTACGCCATTGCGTTCGTCTCGGAAAAATACGCGAAATAGAGTCCGAGTTTTCGAAAATCGGAGTCCGTATGACCCGGTTAAGGCCCAAAGAAGTTTTCGGAAGATTTGAATTTCGAAACGTGCAGAAATGGGGCCAGGCGGGAAAATTCCCGCCCAGACAAGTCGACAGGCATGTCGACAGGCATGTCGACAGGCATGTCGACATGCATGTCGACAGGGCTGTCGACTTGCCCTGTCGGCTGATTTTGATCTGGTGCACCTATTTGCTATCTTGGCTAGGTTTTTGGGCCTGGTTTGAAATCTGACGGTTCAGGTTGGTCCTAGGGTTAATCTAAGGGCCTAAAACTATCCTAATCTCTATAAAAAGACCCTAAATCTACCCCTAAACCCTCATTATTCACTCATGTAACTAAACTATGGCCAAATTTCTACTCTCATGGCCTCCATCTCAAATCCCTAGAGCCTATGCACTCAAATCAAGTTCAAATCAAAAGGTGCAAGCTTGCTACACAAAATCAAGGCCAAATCAACGTTGTTATGCGAGTTTCATGACGGATCTTCATCAAAGGAGCCACCTTTCTTCGTCAAAATGATGCATGATCCCTTTCCTAAGCCTTGCCTATGTAAGTTCTAGCTACTTTTGGGTCAAAACGGTATTTTTAATGTTGACATGGGATAAAATGAGGCTAAACATGATTATGCGAACCTATATGAACCTTACCTTGCCTCTTGTGTTCATGTTTATGATCTTAGGCCATGTGAGTGACTTGATCATGCCTTTTATGCTATGTATAACCTAGTTTAACTTGCAAGTTTGGATCTTTATGCATGAAATGCTAGCATAAACCTTTAGGAACCATTTTACTTGTGAAACATTGGCTAAGACTAGATTTTGGGGCTAATGCATGTTTATGAACCCAAACCCTTTTATGCTATCATGCAAGTTGGTGGCCAAGTCCTTTATGAGATTATGCATGTTTATGGCCAAACCCTTTGTGATAATATGCATGTTTGGGGCCAAAATTACCTTATGACACTATGCATGTTTATGGCCAATCTCTTTACGATGTTATGCATGTGGAAGCCAAGCCCTTTTTGGCATCATGCATGGTTTGAGACCAATATGTGACATAGTATCCTTACTATGTTGACTCGATTTGCTTGCGTTGGGAAAACACGACTTTGGGTAGTTAGATAAACATGAACATGTCGCAAAGTCTTAACTTGAATATGACATGCGTTTATACTTGAAAATATGACTTGAAAGATAACATGGAAGATGACATGTAAGTATGCATAAAAACATGAGCTTGGGAATTTACCTATTAAGTTAGGTCTACCCTTTGGGAATTTACCTATTAAGTTAGGTCTACCCAAATGCTCGGAAACGTGTAACATGTTTTGGAACATGATGAACTTAGATAATATGAGTATGGCCAACTCGAGGTTGGGTTGAGTTTGCAACGTAAAACTACCCGGAACCGACCGGCCTAACTAGTAGTTGCAAACGATAGGACCCAATGTGAGAAGCTGGTCATGTCGCGCTTAAGACCCGAGGTTAGACTAAGTTGTGGTGTAAACCTACCCGGACCCGCCCGGCTTAACTAGTAACCACAACAAGGTCTAATGTGAGAGGTTGAGGGTGCATTAATTAAATTAATGCCACATAATAGGGTTAAGTTAATTTGATTAATGAGGCTTAACCAAATATGATATGGACAGACGGGTTAAGTAATTTGATTAGGCTAATGATACTTAACAAAACATGATAAGCTTGGGTAGGTTAAGTAACTTGATTTGCCTAATGACACTTGACCATTTTTATACGACTGGTGGACGGGATTAAGTTAACCAACACTTAATCAATCCAACACGATAACGTGATAAGGTTAAGTAAATTTTCTTAATGACGCTTAACCATATAATACAATTAATGGATGGGGTTAAGATTAGGCTTAACTAATCTAAACACGGTAATCGGATGGGGTTAAGTAGCCTAGACTTAATTAATCCCACTTAGTAATTTAATGGGGTTGAGTTAAACGCTTAACTAATTTAACACGATGATTTGATGAGGTTAAGTGACCTATACTTAACCAATCTAACTCGTTAATTTGATGAGGTTAAGTTAATCTATACTTAACCAATCTAACGTGAAAACATGATAAGGCTAAGTCACGAGTCACTTGAATACGCTTGACCGACTTGACTCGGAAATTTGACAAGGTCAAGTTAATTTATAATTAACCAATCTAAAATGATAATTAGACGAGGTTAAGTTATGGATTGTTTGGTATACTTAGCCAACTTGACACATGGTTTGTAGGGTTAAGTCTTGGACTTGGATACTTAGCCAATTTTGACATGGTTTGTAGACGGGCTAAGTTATGAACTTAAGTAACACTTAATCCATTAGATAAACCCTAATTCTGAGGATTAGGTAAATAACCACAGTTAACAAGGGTAATGGAAATAAGGCTAAGTGGTAAACCTTAGTTAAGGGAAACTAAGTAATAATTCTTAGTCAAGGAAATCTGGACCACTTCTTAGATAGATGAGTAACCCGATGCGTTAGGTCAACGTTTAAGTATGCGTGTAGGAGCAGACTATCTGATAAAGGCTCCAACGAACTGGGTAACGAAGCAGCGGCTTCGGGGAACGTGAGGATATTCTTGGGATCCCTCTGTGAGCTGCCAGGTCATTATACTAGGCTCACGAGAGGTTGAGGTCTGCGGTAGAAGAACCAAGAATATGCCTTGGTTGCTATGCGAGCGACCTAAAGACTGGGGTGGATAGCAGTGAGTCGGCGGATACATAAGGTGCCCGAGATAGCAAGTTCGTCGTTCATCTACCATCTTGAGTCAAGCGTGTACGTACGGAAAGGCAGGGAACACCCAACAGACCATAATTGCTATCTAATTATGGGTGAGGTAGGCCGTAGGATGTGGGCTGGCCGGAGTGTAGTTCTCATGCAAGATTTTCTCTTGTGTTGCCTTTCGCTAGTTGAGGGAGGGGTCTCGTGGGACCATAGCCACGTGTAGAAAAGCAGACCTTAGTATCTGCATCGGCAGATAAATCTAAAGCTCCCGACCGAGTCCTGTATTTCTAGTTCCGCCCTGTGACAGGACTCGGATGGCACGATGTGATACATGTGCATACAGTTATAGAAAAACGATACACGATGAATGCGTGGGGAAAAGGGCGCGGTTGAGGGTTAGCGTAATCCCTAGTGGCCTAGGTGGTTTAACCCAAACCGAGATACGAAAGCGTGTAATAGGTAAGCGTAATCCCTAGTGGTGCTAGGTGGCATAAGTCCTAGTAGTTCAAACGATGATTCATATGGAAGAGCCTAGCTAGAACAAGGGTGACAGTCCAAACGATTTCAAGGATAATACGACATGAGGAAGCCCGTACGAGGTACGGCAAAGAACTGAACTTATATACATTGAAAGAAGCATGTGATTTGAGTAACCTATATATGCGATATTAGGTCGACATGGACCATTACACGACTTTGAGCACGGGACATTCATGGTTAACACATGACGCGGGTAGGGATACTAGTACGAGGGGTGCAGAGCAAATATACATGTTAGGACTAGGAAGAATATACATAATAGATACCGTGGGATGTTAGACGGGGTAGATGCCTTGGGATAATGTACTCGATAGAAATCTCACGATGTGATACCTTGACTTATCATAACACCGCAGTTTATCATGATACCTTGGTTTACCTTGCCACAGTAGTTCAACCGGCTATCCTGGTTTATCTATCTTGTAGTTATCCTTATGTTTACTTTCAGTTTATGCATGTCATGTTACCTTTACCTGTTTTTATACTGGAAGTAGATAGGACTTACTCAGTCTTTTTGACTGACCCGTTTTGTTTCGCCTCTTTTCTTCCGTTTCCCCCCCCCCCCCCCCAGGTTACAGGGAGGAAACAATGCTGTTTAGTTCGGACTTCTTCTGCCTGAAGGTCATCATGGATGGCTTGGACTTCTCTTGGCTATGGCTACTTTACTGTTTTTACTTGGGGAATAATTTATGAAAAGGTTTTTATGCTTCTTTATTATTGCAAGACAGGTTTTGATGTACTCTGATGTAAAAGGCTTTAGACCTCATTTATTCATGTTATGAAAGTTTGATTTTACTTCCGCTAATTATATATGTTCTGTCTTGTGATATTTCTGTGCATGTTTACCAATAATGCCCCTCTAAAGCTAGTGCATTCCTGTGCGAGTGACCCTAGCGGAGGCGGGGTGTTACACATACCTTACGCATGCCTGCCTATTTAGGGTGCGTTCTTAACCAACGCGAGCGAGGTATTTGAGCGTGGTACTGTAACGAACGGGGAATGTGTTTTTAGCGACGAACAGGGTATTTGAGCGGGGTATTTAATTGTTAAATTATTTGTTTTGATTTAATTATAAAGTACTAATTTCGTAATACAAAACGACTACATTTCATTACACAAAAGAAAATACACACATAAATACGACATAAATACAATAACACGATGACATGAACCTCCTACTTGTTGGTATTTATCAGATAAGATTGTCTGCAAGCCCTCTTATCAACCAGCTTTTTGCTATCTCATCCGGAAAAGCAGCGAACATATCATTTATTTTGGGGTCCAAAACAAATAATAAGGCGTCTACAACATCAAACTCACCCGTTGCTCAAAAACGTTGCATGCGAGTTGCCGTATTTGCATAATTTGTAGTACTTCTCGTTGATTCCACGCTAGTACTTGTATTAGGACTATCAGAATGCGTGCGAGATTTTTTCATTTGTCTCTCGGTCATTAGGTCAACGAGCATAGTCATCTTATCATCACTTTCACCACGTCGTCTTCTTAAATTTTGACGTGAAGTTTGTTGAGTAGGCGGATTCATTGGATTTTGGGTTGCCGGAGGGATTATTGGAGCTTCATAATTTGGTGGATTCATTGGATTTTGTTGCAAAGGAGGATTTGATGGCGAATTCAGGTTTGGAATATGATTATTTTGTGCATCATCCAAAGGATTAAAAAACCCATCGAAAGCTCATGTTCTGTCAAACGTGCTTTGTGTTGATGGCGGCGTGCCAGTCTGCGACGGTTGTACAGTAGCAGCAGGAGTGTACGACGATTGACCAGTTGCATTCGTCCCACGAAATAATTGTTGCATCAGCTCCAAGTTTTCTATTGGACGTTTCTTATATTTCAAGACACCCGATCCAAATTCCTAAATGTAAAAGGAAAAATTGTAAGAAACTGTCTATAAATGAATGGTAACAAAATAAATTTACAGACCTTAACACGATCTTCCCACCATTCATCGCTTCCAGAGACCGTTCCTTTGTAAGCATACCAACCCGCGCCAGTCTTATTCATCAGTGCATCCCATTTCATCCAATCCCGTCGAAGACTATCATATTTGTTTCAGATTTTTGCTTTCGTCAATCGGTACGATGTCTGAAATGGTTTCTATGGCATCGTTGAACTTTTCTGCAATCACTTTATGCACACCTTTTTTGTTGCTGCCACAAGCACCATATGCATCAACAGAGCATTGCAGCATAATCTAAGTTGCAGTAAACGACCAGTGATATGCAGCTTTTCGATTTGCTATACTGAAAAATGAAAAACAAAATATATTAGAAATAAATTTAAAAAAACAATGGAAAATAATATGAACAACAGACTGAAAAAAACCTGATTACTGATCGAATTCGGTTGAAGAGGATGAAGAGGAACGTTGGAAATCAAGCCGTTGGCGTCCGCGCTATCGTTCCATTTGAAAGTGGAAAAAAAATTTTGTGTCTGACGCGTCGGACGCGAACAAAAAGTTGAACGTGCCAAATAAAAGCTATGAATGCACCCTTAACTGCCAGTTCTTACTAACATAAGGTACGCAATTAAAATTGGCCATGTTACAGGTGCTAAAGCGTCTAGCGCATCAAAAAGCGGAAATGTAGCAAATTATTATTTCAACCTTTTAAGTGAACGGTTGGAATATAAACCATTGACATTTGTCGAACTCATCAAACGCGTCATACCGAGAGTCTGCTTGTTTCCCACGTCTTCCCCATATACATCCGCCCACCTCCACCTCCTCCAGAACCACCAGAAAACCAGCCCAAGTAAAAAGCTTCTTCACTTTTTTTCTCCATCCAATCTTCTATTCATGTATTTTTCTCTCCCAATCTACTTGATTTTTCATCTCTACGGTATATATTTGAAAAAAAATAAGAACATTTCAAAATTCTCATTTTTCTATGTTATGGCGCTATCTTATGGTTCCACTATTGTTTCCACTTTCTTGCAGACCTTAATTTTATGGGTGGATAAATATAAAGTAGCATTCATTGAAATTTCTATCCTACAAGCATATATAACCAGCTTTTGCTTTTCTAAAAACATCGCATTGCATCATTTTTACCATGAAATTATCAAAACTTGTAGCAATTTCAATATGTAGACACATTCGGATCTTCCAAACGAAAAACAAATATGGATAATTTTGTATTTGCAAATAGTCAAGGGCTTAAGTGAAACTCCTTTTGCTTGCCTACACTCAATCCGGAAAATGGCAAATATCATTATTTGCGTTTATAAGAAAATCATTTAATTTATATAACTGACTAAAATGTCACAAACTAATTACATTATAATTAATTTTGTATATGCTTATACACAGATGTGTGCTGCTAAAAGCACCCTGAAATGTGCTTCCTAACAACATGCTTAATTTAATCACTTTTGATTAAATTAATGTACTTCCTAACACCAGTTTTATTCCTCCACTCAATCGCTAATCACCGAACGTATTCCATCACCCGTCATTAGTTCAAAGGTAAACCCTATTTCTTTTTATCATCTTATCTCGATCGATCAAATATAAACGTCGATCTGATTTGCTTCCTAACATGATCCACCATCTACTTCTTCCCCAATTGAATCCTCTTAAACCCTAATTCTCAATTTTATTGTAATTTGAGGAAATTATATTTTAGTAATCATTACTATTGGATTTCTTAGCAATAAAGGATTGAAGGGCGAGAACTTATACACGAACTTGAAGGGCGAGAACTTATACACGAACGAAGACTTCGCGAATAGCCAATGCTCTAATGAAAAAGATGAGGTTATTTATCTTAAATTATTTTTGTATCGTTTCTAATGCTATTGTCCTTTTTTTCTTTTGGTTTTTAAAAATTAAAATTATTGTTATGGATTTAATTTTGTTGTTGTGAGTAATAGGAGACATTGAGTATGCTGAATTCAAAGAACGATAATGCAGAAGAAAATAGCGTCAAATTAAGGAATATCGGAATAATTTAGGGTTGGGTGTCTATTTTTTATTTCATGGTAGCCAGATGAATATGTGTATAGGAAAGATGGTGGTGTTTAGTTATGGTGTTAGGAAGCACATTTCAGGGAGCTTTTAGTAGCACACCATATAGATACATTGTAAGGGCCAGAGGCGAAAATAAATATAATATTTTAGGCCCTCGCCTTGTATGTTTAACTGATACCCTGAACTCAATACAAATATGAGATATATGTTGAATTCTAATTTCCATAGTATCATTTTTACCCCATTTCAATTAGATCTAGAACTTATTTTGTTCTCTTATCCTTCACCGTCGTCATTGCCCTTTAAAATCCATTTTCAAACTTGAGTAATTCTAAACCCAGATGGTTTTAGTTAGTATATCTGCTCTTTGATATACAGTTGGGATGTGATTAGTAGTGAGTTGTCGACTTACTTACAAACAAAATAAAGATCAATTCGAATATGTTTCTTTCATAAGTGAAGTAGTAAATTAGTTAAACGTAAAACCTGCTCAGCTAGTGACACCAAATAATAGATTTTCTTATTGATTGAATCCCAATTTCATTAAAGTAGCAACTTGATATGCATTATTTCTGCAGTTGTTGCAACGATCCGTATTCTACGTATCAAAGAATTGTAGAATATTTACATTATGGGAAATGACTAATAAGGTAATTTCTTATATTCATTATTTTTGTTGAATTTTAATGTGCTCATTTTATCTTTGGCGAATCTTGTTTCTCCCAAAACTTTTGAGTGGTAAAGAATTTAGACTTAAAACCACTTCCATTGGATTCAGAATATGATTTTCCATTCCGTACAATGGTCACATTAAGCAAATGGACTTGGCATGTAGGAGAAATGGCTGGAATAAGGTTGAGATGGCTTAATAGGGCTGGTTAGTTCACTAGCAGGTGGGACCCACAACCATTTCAGGTCTGGTGACTTGTAGGGACTGAAGTGATAGGAGAATCTTCTCCTATTCACTTCAACACTCCCAAGAATATATCTAAACCCCAAATGGACTCCACCCTCTTAAGTTATCACTAATCTTTAATTTAATTAGCCAAACAACCATCTTATGTGACACCTTGGGATCAAAACAATTCCATTTTTAAGGTTGAAAAGAGAACTTTTTAATTTGGTTGTTGTGTGACAAAACATAGACAAGCTGATTAAAACCAGTTATATGTCCACAACTTGAATGTGCAATTCGGTAAATGCAGCCTGTGTGTTCAGAAATCCATCTCTGGTTTAAAATCCTGAATAAATCCGATGCATGTATTAATCGTCTATGACATATGCACGGTATTTCCATGCATAACTTATAGACGCCTGCCTATTTAACATGCATATGTTCTTACTAACGTAAGGTACGCCATTAAAATAGGCCATGTTACAGTTTTTAACACGTCCAAGATGGCCCGAAGACCTGCGGGTCACGACCCTGCTGGAGTGAACCGAAGTCCCTCAGTGAAAAAAAGTTCCTCAGGATGATCCGAAGATCATCAAAATAAATAAAATCATGAAAAGATCATAATTGATCCAAGGTAGTGAAAATTACTCCAAGCTAGTAATTATAAGAGTTTAGTTATATGTACCATAACTACTAGCTCTACTCGAATATTTACGAACAAGTCGTATAGTCCACTAAAAACATAAGACGATCATTGCCACAGTTTCAATCGAGTGAGTCCAAAAATTAACCGTCGAAGTAAACGCAAGGGATCATAGTCCTTGTTTTTGCTAAGGCATTTAATTAGATTTCTTAGACAAACGAGAAAAAGGTCTATAAAATATACTAGTAGATTTGGAAATGATTTATAAAACGATTTCGTAAAATAACTTCATATAATGAAGTGAGATTGGAAACCACTTTGGTAAAAGAATTTAGTATCTACTAATAATATAAAACCCTTTATATATATAGTTTCGAAGTGGCAAATCTCGTATAATAACGATCGAAATAACGACCGAACTAAGAATTCATGTTTTTATGACGTAAATTAAATCTCATGAATATCAATCATAAATTCATTCACAATTGAATAAATGAACTAAACCATCAAAATTGGTATTCAATGAATCAAAAAATTACCAAAAATCGATGAATTCGAATTGCTGAAATATGTGAATTAGTGAAACTGGAAAACCACAGAAAAAGGCCAAACGGGTTGAAACTTGGTCGGGAAAGAGCCTGAAACAACCTAGACAATCGACCGTGGTCTAGGTTGATAATAAGGGCTAGTCCTTTTTTTGCCTATATATATATATATGTATGTATGTATATTTATATAATAGCTTATTCTTCTGAATTTTGACGTATAAGAATGAGAATTAAACGATTTAGTAAAAATTTATCTTTAGGTTTTATTTTGATATTCCAACGTTTGATTCACCTGAAATAGATTTTTACTAAATCGTTTAATTCTCATTCTTATACGTCGAAATTCAGAAGAATAAGCTATTATACTAATATATATATATATATATATATATATATATATATAATAATTTTACAAAGAAAATAGGACTTTTAAACGATTTTAAAAAACATATATATAAGCTTTATAATGAAAAACCCTTATTTAAATAGATTATCTATTTAAAAATACCAAACAATTTGATTAAAAATATTTCAAAATAGCTGAAGGACATTTATTTTCCAAACCATTGTTTTAAAGAATTCACTAAAATTTAGCTAGAATTAAAACCATTCAAAATCATCAAGAATACTCAATTGGAGTATGCTCGATGATGAACCAACCACGATGCTATGTAAACTTACCCAATTTGGATATTTCTTTTAGCTAAAGCACATATGAATCATTTCTAATGAACTATGGAGGCTATGCACTTGATCTAGATGATAATAAGGGCTCATAAGCCCGTCGAAACAACTCAAAAACACAAACAAACATGCATAAACTTATATACATTAGATTGCAATGATTTTGATTATAAGTTCAAAGGTGAAATAAATTCCAAACCAAAGCATATAAAAGTGATTCAAGCGACTCGTGAAGACTTAGGACTTTGCTGTGGCGACAACGAGGCTTCACAAGATCACCAATTCACCTCGTAGCATATGAATACGATTGTGTGCACAATCTAAACAATAAATTCCAATTTAATGAAGCTAAAACAAATGAACCGAAAAGTGTATACTTATCTAACCAATTCATATGCATATACACAATTCAAAATGAACCTAAATTACACTTTACAAGCCTCTAGGCTTGTGGCATAGATGTGAGTTCATTCAAGAACTCACCTTTGATTTGAATGGTTGAAGGAGAAGCACACACATAAGCTAGAAAGCAATCTCTCTTCATTAGCTCCTCCAAAATCACCACAAACACATACATACGGGAATATATGTTGTAGGGCAAGAGCAAAAATCCGAAATTGATGAGCTATGAGGATAGAGAAACTTACCCATGACTCTAAATTTATTAAGCACTTGAACTGTAGTTCCAAACTACAAAACCATAACTTGAAATTTCTATTTCCTTTTCTCCTTTGCCATTTCTAAAAGAGGAGAAGTGCTAGGAAATAAAATGAAGTGAATGGGAGGAAAGGGAGAGGCTTTGGCCATCTAACTAGGTTGGGAGGATTTAAACAAGCCAAAGTGACTAGTTTTAGCCAAAATCAAACCCAATCCAAAGTCCAATTTTTCACCATCTCCAAATATATCAATGTTTATTGTCAGAAAGGTTGTAAACGACGATCTGGACTCAATGGAAGTGATTTCGAGTCCAAACTCATCTGTATGCAAAATAAGACTTTTTGTACATACACTCGATTAAGGATTAACGTCGTTATATTGAAATAAAATATTTAAATACATTATCCTTAAATATGTGGGTTGTTACGGTCAGCTTGGGATGTGAACTACTCAACGGCTCAATCTTATAATTTGCATTTACATAGCATTAAGATTAAAATACAATATTCTAGTATGTACCGTTAACATTTTAGTAATTTAACACTATATTTAATTTCAGTTACACATATTACTAGCCTTTAATTACAACTAAATATTTTAATAGAAATACTAACCATCAAATTCAACTAAATATTTTAATAAAACTTCTTTCTAATACAGAATGAAGTCTGTGTATTTATAATTAAGTCCACTTTATCCATAAAGTTGTATTGAATAAAAACATATATTTTCACAAAAGGGTATGTGTAAATATTTCGCATTAAAATATACATTATGTTATTCTTGTATAGAACACCAAAACATTCAGAGATAGCTCTAGCTAAGACCCATAAAATTTATTCTTTCTTTACTGAACTAGATCATTTATCAGAAAAGATCAAAGTATTTCAATGTACATAAATTTTATTTCTATGATTCCATCGAACACCTTTCTTGTTATACTTATAAATGACATAGATAAACTATTGTTTCAATAAATAAGAAATTTTAAATAGATAACACATTTACCTCTTTCGAAAAATTGAAGAAAGAGACCAAAAGAAGTTTATATGTATGTATGCACATGCACATACACACACACACACACACACACACGGTTAGGTAGTTATGGCATACTACTCCATTTGAGTGAAAAAAATGAAGTTTGCGTAATAGTACAACCTACAATGGGTCGATATTTTTACAAAGGTTGAACATATCGATTATGGCTACTATCTTCTAATCAACAGTATTCTTTGGACATGAAATCATCTTGTAAGTATCAAGCAGAAAAATAATACTTCTGCACTAACCATTCATATCTTGCTAAAGTGGTTTAATTTCTAAACCTATCATTTAGGTTGTATTAACGATGAGGTTATAACAACATTCTGATGATCAAAATATTACATACTTCATCCACAACGTAGAATGATACCAAGTGGCTCATTATACGTGTTAACCCAGTTTAAACCCAAAGAAGAGATTAAGGAAAAATGAAGACTACAAAAACCTGCATTAATTCAAACTCCATGCATCGACTCAAAGCATCTAAAAGAGGAAGCTCAAGAAGTCTAAGGCCAAAATGTGCTAAGTGTATGGACCGTCGCCAGTCCATAGCACATGGCCTGACACCGGTCCATAACAGTGATCACAGGAGCATTAAGACCCATAATTTTATGATCAATGTCATTTACCTAGCCCACTTGTGAAGTTTCAAGTCAACTGGACATGTCTTGCTACTACACCCTGATGGACTGAACTAAAACCGTGCTTGTCGGGATGACGGACCTCCAAGTATGAATAAATGAAGACCAATCCAAGTCAAATTCTCCAGGGAAGGTCACAAGAGAATAGGAAAGTAAGTTATAAAGCCCACATCTCAAAAAGGCCTTAGTCAATAGACCAGCATAGTCCATGGGGCTTGATGATATGAAAGCCAAACCATCTAGGAAGAGTCACAAGGTCATAGAAAGATGCATGGAAAAGTTTAAGTCAAGAAAATGCTCAAGTCTGTAGACCGGAACTAGTCATTAGATCCTAGATGCCTGGCCTTCATATTTGGTGCATAGGCTAAGGGGTTTCTTTGGACCTATTTTTATAGTAACTTGGTTCAATATCTTTAGAATACTTATAAATATAGAATACTCTCCTCCAGATAGCAGAACCAATCTCGAGCTATTAGAAATCTGCCAAAATCCATCCTCAAACACTTCTAAACTCCAAGGGTAGCAAGGACTCTTCACTTAACCCAATTATCGAGATCTATTCCAATAATTGGTGGTTTTGGAGACACTTGTTTACTTACTTTAGGGATAACATTATTCATATTTATAATCATTGAACTCAAAAGTATTGTATCTGGCATGGCAAGTAAAGTAGTAAAGATATTCAATGTGGATGTAGGCCTTACCAGTGGATGAACCACTACAAACCTTGTGTCTTCTTTCTTCCCTTTTTGTTTCTATTATTTTCCATTTTTTTCTACTAAATCTTTATTGTTTTCACCAAGAGGGTTGGTTCTTTCACTAAAAAAAAATATGTTAGTGTCATTTTGCATTAACATATTTTATATAAATTATTTGTGGCAACTTCTTTAATTCGTTGTATGCAGATATATACCTAGCCTAACCTTCTTTAAGATATGCTTTTCTTATATGTATTACATATAGTACTAAAAAACTTGACCACTTTCTAACTAAAAGAGATCCCTGGTATCATCAGCGTTGGTATATCTATTCTATCTACCATGACCAATGACTCATATATACATCTTTAAAAAATATAATACGAATTCGATTTTCATACCACAATCGCAACTCAATGTCTTATGTTAGAGTTAATTAGTCCACCCCCATAAAATTGAAACCTTTTTAAATATACAATGAAGTTCATGTGTATCCTTGGTGAACTTTACATTAGTGGGTCGTAAAAGTTGTTAGGGCACAAACTAAGTCTTTGCTACTGCTCATGCAGGACCACTGGGTGTCTAAGACTACATGCTTTACCAACTATAAAATAGTGGAATCATTATTTAAATAGTCACTATCCATAGGCCATTAAGAGCATTCCCAACTTAAGGTTGGGCCAGGGGTCCAATCCGGCTGGGTTGACCTCCACCAACCCCCATGGGAGAAAACACATCGACCCCAATGGAGGGCTGCTGTGACGACCGCCCATAACCCCTGCACTAAACAAGAGGAATAATGCGCTGAAGGGTGTGTCAGGCTGCTATGGACGATCATCAGAGTAGGTAAAAAACATCGGAACCTGTCGTAAAACGCACAACGCAAGGATAAAATTTAATAGAACATATACAATTGGTAATAGTAATGAAGCATCATATAGAAAATTTTTGAAACTTTCTCAACATCTGGAAAGGTTATCCAACTGATACCAAAGTTTGCACATAAGGCCTCACTACAACCCTCATAGAGAATTCAAACAGCGGAAATAGAAATACCAGATAGTAATAAAAATAGTACGCCAGCCTCCTACTCGCCTCCGCACAGCAGCAACGTCCTCACTAATCACCTGTAACCTGCTACTTAGTATGCCCATCCACAACCGGATGAACAACCCAAGGTAATAAGAGGAAACTTAAAACCTTGAGTCAGACAGCAGTCTTAGTGAGCGTAAAACAGCTAACAAACTTCAACAATAAAGTATATGAGAATAGGTAGGTTAGCAAACCAATCTACCAAACACCAAAGAAGAACTCAATTCCCGTCTTCCCCACATCGGACAGTGATAGCCTTTACGATAAACAATTCAACCATTCATCCATGGTAACCAGAACACCCATCCAATCATGGTAAATCATTCATAACATCCAGATTATATGTATCTCATGTAAACCATCCTAATCGAATTCAACATCCCTCAACCACAAGCCCCAAAATCCTAAACCAATATCAAACAAGCACCCAAGGAACATCTCCTTCAACGTTGTACAACCTACATGAGACGGTACAAACAGAACAACCAATCACCCATGACTGACTATGGCTATCACCGCCAATACTGCTTTGTAACCATCGTTAATTGTATGACAGCCAACCTTGCCATATGTCAAGGGCTAATGTTAACCCCAGTTCTAGCATAAACTCCATACGCCTTTCAACGATACGTATGTATTTCCAACCTTGACAACTAGGCCTTTCAACGACACCCAGGGTACTCGACCTACAACCGGTCTTTTGAGTGCCTCCATCGTACCCCTGGTTTGAACCTATTAGAACTTACGACAACGATAATCTCTCAGCCTTCTCATCTCTAGTCATCCAACTTGACGACTTTTCATAGCTCAAGAAACCTTCTCGAGCAACCATTATCCACCAACTCATGACCTTTGAGTTGTCGCCTCATTCGCTGTTCTACACCGATCAATGAACACCTTTCTACACTTCGAACCTTCCAACTTGAATTTACTTCGAAGTCACACCATCACCGAGCCAAGTTACACCACTACACTGCGGCTTGAGTAGGGTTCGGAGGGTTGCCCCTGCAAAATATTTTTTCCAGACCTTTTTCTTCAAATCCCGGTCGTCCCCGAAATATAAATTTTCAGAAAAATGACCCTATGACTGATCCCTGGCCATGCTCGACCGACCATGCTCGACCCCTTACATGGCCTAACTCCACTTGTTCGAGCCATACTGCTCGACCCGACCAGAACCATCCTAACTAACCCAACCTGCTCAATCGGAACAACCTGTGCACGACCGACCTCTTCGTGCTCGACCCAAGCTTGCTCGACCCTATGCATCAATCCTCGACCCGAACACTCCTGCTCGATCGACCCAAAAGAAGACCGACCCAACTTGTTTCTTTTCCTCCAAAAAATCCTTCCATGGTCCGACCGACACCATGTTCGACCCATACCATGTTCGACCCAAAATCTACATCCTCAAATTCAACTCCAATTTCGACCAAAACTTCGCGAAATCGATACAATAGACGAAACCAGCTCATCCAATACATCCAATATGATCACAAACATGATATGAAATCAACAATAACACCAATATGACTATTCCATCAATAAACATGTAAAAAATTTCAAAATCACCATAAATGTACATATGAGTAAAACCATGGGTCTAACTTGCACATTCATATGAAATGTCATAGAAATTACTTATCTAAACTAGCTAAATCAGATTATAGGGTGATCTCTATGAAAATGAACTTAATATGGCATAGATTTATGGAAAAATGTTTGAATTTGATGAGAAACATGCACATACACTCATATACTTCATTGCATTCATGTGAGAAATGTAAATCACTCACCGATTTGCCAAACCAAGTTAAAATTAATGAAATAAGAATCCGGACAGCAAGCATCTCGCACCAAGCACCTTGATTTGATGAACTCTTGCCTCAATTGATGTAGATCTAGCCTCAAATGGTGTAGATCTATGATTTCCCTACTTGGATTTGGATTTTTAATGGTGGAAAGGTGTTAGAGGAAGGAGGAGCACAAGGCACCCAATGAGAGAATGGAAAACTAAAACTATATCCCATCTCCCTCACCCCTTATTTATACTCTTCCATCAACCCACAATGAGTCTCTCCAGCTCAGCCCATTATGGCTTACCAAACCTGGATAGCCAACTGAAAACCTTAAAACAGCGATTTCTCCCAAACCGCTGAGTCAAATCTTTAATGTGACCGCTCTACGGAAAGACGATCATCAATTCGTTTCCAATGGCACAGGTCTCACCCTCTGATTCGACCTAAGTCAAAAGTTATGCCATGTACAAGATTGACAGAGGCAAAATGGTCACAAAAATATCGGTAAAAATTATGGACATGTCTCACATCCCCATAAGCAACATATTAAAAGATGAGAATGATCCAACCCTCAGGGAATAAAATAAAAATATTTTACGATCCTCCGATACGTAAAATGCGGGTTGCTACAGCTGTTGTATCCCTTAGTCGACTTTTATAAAGTCGGCTAAGGAAAAGGTGGTCTTAGCCGGCTTTATAAAAGCTAGCTAAGGCCATGCATGCTCAACTTTTATATTTGTTTCCCTTAGCCGACTTTTATAAAGCAGGCAAAGGGCAAGGTTGCCAAGCAACTGAATGGTTGCTTTGGCAACTTTTGTGGTTGCCAAAGCAACCACAGAACCTCCAATCGACCCCCTGTTGGGGGTCAGTTGGAGCCCTACCCAACCTAGGGTTGGGAATGCTCTAAATAATTTAAACTTAAGGTGAACCTACAGGCTTATTTCCTAATTATCTACTTGCTACAAATATCCCTTTACCATAGCTCTACATCATATAAGTTTATACAACATCTAGTACCCTTGAGTGGAAAACAAACTTCATTGTATAGCTCTATACTCCATGTGTATTAATCCACTAAATCAAATTATATATCTTCGTTTCGATATTAGGCAATGCCCATTAACCTCTATTTACATATTGAAGGCAACATAATCTATTCTAATGACAATTAATGTGTCATAATATATGTTCATTGTTACAAAATAAATCAGAACATATAATAAACAAGAAGCCATTAGAGAGAACAGAAAGACAGGGGAGAGACTTTTATTTTTATTGCTTCAAGTATATCCAATTTCTGTTACATTGGCTTCTTTTTATATAGGCTTTGGAGCTGATGTTAAACTTATTCCCATGATGCAGGACTAAATAGAATATGACAAGAGCGTATTCACTCATATATATTATAACACTCCCCCTTGAATATGCGTCTTCAAAATCTTGAATGCTATGCTAACTTGAAATTGTCCCTTTTAAAACATATATGATGATTGCACCCCCCTTATAATTATCTTGCTTGCATATATCTGTTCAATCAATATAAACATTGTCTGTTGCCTTCAAAACTCTATCGGGAAAACCCAATGGGAAAAACCTTGAATGAGAAAAAGAGTACAATGTCTGACATTATGAATATCATATTAAAATGATATTCCTTAAAAGAGTTTTATGCTTCAGGATCAAAACAATGCCTCATCAAAAACCTTTTTATGAAAAACTCTGTGGGAAAAATCACAAACAAGGAAAAGAGTGCAAATTTATTTCATCTTTAGGTAACATGTTTTACAATGTTACCGTAAGGGTTGATACTTCAGGATCAAGATAATCCCTCATTAAAAACCCTACAACAAAAACCCCATGGGAAAAATATTAGTGAAGGAAAAGAGTACATTATAGCATATTTTTATATGCTCCCCCTTATTTATAACTCACTATTTAATTAGTCTATTAATGTAGTCAACGCATGCCAATTCTGTACATCATCTTCTGGAATGTTGATTTGGAAATAGCCTTTGAGAACATATCTACTCGCTTTTCTTGAACTGAATTTGTTTCTCCTCTTTCTTGTTATCCTTTCATTCATGTGTAAAGAGAAATTTAGAAGAAATGTGCTATATCCTATCACCCTTGATATAATTCACTTGAATCTGAGTCATGCAAACTGCCTTGTCTTCTTCATAAATAATAGTTTACTGCATCAAAAGATGTTTGATACTTCTGGATCAAAATGTTGCCTCGTCAAAATCTTACTAAGAAAAACCCGAAGGGAAAAATCTTAGTGAAGGAAAAAGTGTACAATATACAGTGTATATTTACTACGTCAAAAGTAGTATGATACTCCTGGATCAGTGTAATGCCTCGTTAAAACCTTAATAAGAAAATCCCAGTGGGAAAAAAATCTTAAATAAGGAAAAAGAGTACATTATAACTTATTTATGTATGTTACTTTTGAGTTGATACTTCTGGATCATGACAATGCCTCATTAAAACCTTACTATCCCAGCGAGGAAAAACTTAGTTAAGGAAAAAGAGTGCATTATAACATACTTATGGATGCTCCCCCTGATTTAATAATTTCCTCTGAATTTGTATTCTTCTTTCAATAACTCCAATTGCTTACAGATACTTCTTAATGAAGTTTTTCTTTAAAAACTTCACGTGCATTTCCATGCTTCAGACATGATTTCTTATTTAAAACGCCTTCTTTTTGTGATTTATATGCTACTAATATTCATTTATGAATACACTTCATGTGCTTTTAATTTTGTGTTTCAACCGGGCTTGTATATTGCAATACCCATTTGATGAATAAGACAACTTTCATTACAACAACACTAAGCAGGAAGTAATCTACTCATCTTGAAGTATATCAAGATTTTCATTACAATAATACTTAGAAGAATGATGTAATCTATCATCCATGTTCTTTGTATTCTTTATAATTTATGTTCTTCAGGAACTTATATATTATAATAAGTTTTGCATATCGCAACTACCACTTCAATGGATATTAAGAGTTTCGTTACAATAATTCTTGAAAGCAGGAAGTGATCTACTCATCATGAATTATTTCAAGATTTTCATCACAACAATACTTAAAGGAATGTTGTAATCTACATTTCTTGCTCTTTGCATTATTTGTCACTACCAACATAATTTAAATTCTTCCGGAATTTATATACTTTCATCGTTTATACCTTCATGGTATTGTAAGCATTTTAAACACTTTCACCACTTTAATCAATTCAATTATCTCTGAAAATACAATGTTCATGGCACTTAACATGTTGTTGACACTCTAGGGTACTTCAGTAACTTCCGTGTGCTTTTGCCATTATATATATGTACATATATATATATATATATATATATATATATATATATATATATATTTCTATTTTTATCTTATGAACTACAGGTTCATATATTATGGACTAAGGTCCATTTATCTTATTTAGGAGAATTTCATGATGGCCAATCATGTTTCTCTCTAATGTAGGATTTTTAATCCATTTATAAATAAGCGTTTTATTATTTATTAATTTATCATCGATGCTTATTTCTTGTCAGTTCTATACATGATTTATTGAGATCTCAAAACTTATCATGCTTTAGGTACCTAAACCACTTCTAGGGTTATTTTGATAATCATGTCATGGGTTTCTTTCAAAGCACCCTTAAGCATTTCTTCGGGAGCACTCACCTCCTTTATTTTGCATCTTTATGACTTATCCAAAGATATTTTGAACTAACTTTTATACCACATTTTCAGTGGTGATTTACACTTTTGATCCTTCAGAGATTCAAATCTATATTGGAGAAAGTCTATTAGGGACATAATTGATCATTTATGAAAATTACTTAATACTTTGCATAGTTCTATATGTTAGCAAGTATTTAAGACTAATGATCCCTTTACCCTCCCTCTCAGTGTTGACGAACATTGTCACATTAAATAATAAACTTTCTTTCGATTCTCATTTTTAATCCAATGTCGCAATCTAGCTAGCAAATACATTAGATGTATTTCAATTGTAGGAGGATAATGCTCTTATTAGTTGATAAGATGCATTTATATTGTATTGGTTATTCCCTTTCATTGATTTGATGACTTGGAGGAATTTTCTATCATTTGAATATGCATATGACTTCAGGCTTTTCAATATTGATGTCAATCGACTTTCTGAAATATTAAATAATATATGCATAATTTATAACATGAACTCATGACAACTTCAGGTTGTTAATTAAATATTCGCATATATGTGTATATACATGCGTCCACGTATTCCATATGTAATTGATTTGCATATTCTTTCTCATTCGAGTTATCGATTCTAGACCAAATTATTTAAGGTTCCAATCATTATCTTTTGCTTATCAAGCAATGTCGATGTGAATCTTAAAAATCGTATCGTAATATCCAAAACATCTGATTTGGAACTGCACTGAACTTCTGGTTCAAATAAATTATATAAACAACTTCAAGTTGTTAAACTGTATTGAATGTATAAACAACTTCAGGTTGTTAAATTGTATTGAACTTCTGGTTCAACTATATTGAACTTCTAGTTCAAATAATTTACATAAAAAAAACTTCAAGTTGTTAAAATTTATTCTTCAATACAATATGTAAATATAAATATATAAGCAAGATATAACTCATATTGAAAATTGTACAATCTTTGGATGTATTATCATTGTCGCATATGATGTAACTTCTTTAAGAAGTATAATGTTATTATTTCACACAGTTTCAATAAAGCTTCATGCTTTTAAATTATAAAGTATTTCAAGTTCCAATGCATATATATACACATACATATGTATATCAAGTTTATTAATTTATGATGAACTTCTGGTTCTCAATCTTTTAACATACTTTTAATTTAGAAGCTTTTACATTCTTCCTAATTGTCAAGATTTTAGACTGCAAACTTCATCAAAAAGTTTCTTTTTTCACAATCCAAGACTTCAGGTCTCAGATCTGAGTTATACAACCTTTTCCATTACATTAGATAATAGTTGTCAAATATATTGACTAATGATATATATGTCTATTCTTATTCCAAACACAAACATACATCATTTAACCTACAATAGCCAATGTTTTTAATACATTTATAATAATATGGTAATACAATATATGTTACCATAACGATACATTTAATGCATTTATTATAAAAATAACGGAAATAACCATTATACGGTCTAAATATATGAATCAAATAAATAAATTTTACTTAAGTCGACATAATAATTTTTTTATCTAGCTACAGTATTGGTCAACGAAAAAAACTGAATTAAACAACTTATAGTTGTACTGCATTTCTCAATAATCAAATTTTCTAAAATACCATATATATGTATAATATCTAATCGAGAAAATTTTCAAAGTGCATAATTATAGAACCAAGATTTTACATTCTTTAATATGAATGATTCGAAAACTTGCAGATCTATACATAAAATTTACAACATAAAAATCACATGTTTTAGATTCAAATTATACAATCAATATAAAGATCTTTTAGATCTTTCTTTTTACATCAAATTACTTCTTACCATCGTAGAAACTACAAGTTCTAAGTTTTCCATTTTATAACAAAAATTACTTTTGCATTCACTTCCGGTGTGCAAAATTAAGATCCGTATTTAGATCTTAACTTAATATGATCTTCAGGATGCATATTTACTTTATAAAAGTTTTCCTAGGAAATAATAAAATATTTCTTCTAGAAATATAATATGTTCTAAAATGACAATAATAAAACTTCTAGCTTTATCATAATTCATATATTGTTATTGTATATTTTAAATTGAAGCAGCTTTTCTAGAAAGTGCATTTGTTCACATCTGAGAGTCATTTTACTATTTTTCTTCAAGAAAATAGTATTTATTATAAGTAATGATCTCATCTAACAATAAATTTCTTCAAGAAATTATGTGTAGCATAAAATTGGAATATAAGTCTTTCTCCTTTTTATTTAAACTTTTCATTTCATTGTTTTTTCAAATCATTTTCTATTACATGTCATTTGCTATATGCAAAAATTAAATGCAATTACATGCTTCGAGGCTTTAATTCATCTTTCTCATTTGCATATGAACTTCAGGTTCCTCATTTGCATAAGAACTTCAGGTTCCTCATTTAAAAAAAAATTGTATATGAACTTTAGGTCATTTACATATGAACTTCAGGTTCCTCATTTGAAAGAACTGGTTTACATCATGAGTTTTCAATCTCACTTCCAGTGATAAATAAATACTGCTATTGAATTTAAATGCTACATCATTATATTTTATACCCATAATTCTGTTGGATATACAAAAAAAAATTATTTTTTTTCAAGAGATATTTTGTCTTTAGTCTATCCAAAAGAATTACATACGAAAAGTAATAGTAGATCAGAAAGGATAAAACTAGATTTACCTCTACATCATCAATAATGTAAACAATACATATATAATCAAATCTCCATTCGGAATTGGAAAACTCAAAATTAGATCCGCAAAGAAATAAAAGAATATATCTACATATTTAGGATCAATAAAAATAATTAAATCTAAAAAGTTAGATCTACTGGAACATAATCTAGATCTACAAAAAAAAATATAGATCCATAGATCAAATATTCTCAAACAGAAAACAATAGTAAAACAAATATACCACGAATTGATATTCTCAAATAAAAATTACTTACATGACAAATTCATCGATGTAGATCTAGAAGATTTCAACAAATAACTATAATAGAATCTCGTGTTGTTAACGTGTTATAAAATAAAACAGAACATATAATAACAAGAAGCCAATAAAGAGACACGGGAGGGATATTTATTTTTATTGCTTCAAGTATATCCAATTTCTATTACATTGGCTTCTTTATATATATAGGCTTTGGAGCTGATGTTAGACTTATGCCCATGATGTGGGACTAAATAGAATATGACAACAGCGTATTCACTCCTATATATTATAACATTCGTATGTTTCTCTAGCTGTAGTATTCCTTTTCACTTTTTTATTATTTGCGTCTTTTATATGGTTGCACACCGGATGTTCGTTTTTATGGTTATGATATAATATATTTTAAGCATTATAATATGTGGATTTATGTTCATGTATTTCTTTTTTCCATCCATAATTGTAAGTACTTTATCATGGATAGTATTAATTTTTCTTTTTAAAGGATTCAAATATTTCAAAATAATTATTTCTTTTCATAGATAATGTTCACCGTGATTAAACATCCTTGAAACTGTCATAGCAGTTTTATATGTTTTTCAAATAATAAAGTAGTGCCTGGAAGGTAAATTTTGTCACGACTGGTTGTCCTATGCATGCATCTGATTTTTGTGAAACTTTGGAATAAGTTGTGTTAGATAGCATGTTTTAGTTTTATGCAAGTTAACAAACATATGCATGAATATTGGAAAATCTTTACATTCTACGCAAGTTAAAAAAACCTATACATTTATTAGATGCAGCTAAACCACAACAAAAACATGAATATTTGAAAATATAAATTTTGTTGCTTATGCACTCTACAATATTTCAATGCTGATGTAATTTATCGCGTTTTTTATGTACTGAATTTGTTAGCCTTCTTCCTTCTTTCATAAAAGGAAACACTTTCAAGGAGTTGTCTTCAGTAATCTAAATGTTTAGTTATATATGTCATGGGTAATTGTTTCATAATATAAGTTAAACATTCAAACGCATTTCAACTTCGTTGCGCAAGCACTTAACTGCAACGAAGGGTTAGACTGGAAAATTTTATATATTCTACTTATGATGGGGGCAAGAATATACAGTTTTATCATTGCATATTCTTATTGAAGATGCTACATAAAAGAATAAACTGTTAACAGACTTAGTGGTTGTTGTCCTAATATTTTACTTCTTTGACATTTTCCTATTAAGAGTGGAATTTCTTTTAGATGCTTTCTTACCATATTTTAGTTGTCTACAATACACAAAATTCATAGTGATATATATATATATATATATATATATATATATATATATATATATATATATATATATATATATATATATATAGTGATGTGGTACCTTATCTATTAATCAATGGGTCAACAATGGATAAAAAAATTAATGTGGTAAAACCAAGATTTGAAGTTTTGGCCAAAATACTGGGACAACAGTCTTTCAATTTCGATTTCAATATAGAACAAAGCGAAACTTATCTAGACTTCAATTTTATAAAAAAACATCAAACTTCGAATTCTGCAAAGAAAACTCAATAAAAAGGTAAATTTATATCTTAGATTTACCAATCTTCAAATTTTGAAATTTTAATAAACTACCTTCATTTGAGATACATCTCATTTTTATGTAGATAAATGAGGAAATGCTTATAAACACATCATAATTCAAATTCAACTGAAACATAAAATTCAGTTTCATTGGTCAACCATTGATGAAAATAAAAGGAAGTAGTACTAAAATCATATATTGCGTGTTTTTGGTACAAGTAACCATGAGCGAATACAATTTCAATTTTCGCTAAATAATTTTTAAGGTATTTTGACAACAAAAACCTATTTAGTTTATAGAGACGGTATCTTTACTGCAGTTTTTGGTAAGTAAAAATAGCAAAATTATTTTTTTGCCTATTGTACTATATTGTGCAAAATATATTGTTACTATAGTTGCAAACATTCCTGAGTGTTAGGTTGGTGTAGTTATAGTTGTTGTAATTGGATAAAGAAGTTATGTAAAGGTCAAGGTTGACTGTCAGTGGTAAGCTGAGCTGATGGTATATTGATTGGATTGCCAACGAATTAATATAAGTTAATTACAAACTAGATGAGTTTATGTACATTTAGCTTAACTGTAGAAAGTCGGTTATGAAGACAAGTGATTTGATTGAATGGTCGGTTGAAGTTGGGAGTTGTAATTGTTGGAGCTACTAATGAAGAAATGATAGGCATGAAGAAAGAGCACTGAAATCTAAAGCTGCTATTCTTTTTGGGAGTCTAATGCTGAGTAAATATGAACGGTGGTTGTTATCATGATTTTGGATCAAATGTTCAATCAACGAACACGACATGGTGTAGAAATTCAAAAAAGAACGATAATAATGTAGGTAATTTCGTAACTATATTTTGTTTACTCTGATAAATATGAAATATGTATTCGACTTTCTGTTCATTGTTATATGCTAATTGATTAAATTATTTCTACAAAATTTCGGACAATTACAATGTCGATGTTTTCTAGTTTCTAGATGATGGAGAGTGACATAGTATACATTACATTTGACATGCTTGACATGTTTATTGCTGCCATACGTCTTAAGCACATGCTTCCTTCAATCAACTTTTTTTTAATGTTATGAAAAGAAATTGTCTGAAAGAAAATAGCAGTCATAAATTCTAAAATACTTCAGCAAAAAATGAATTGATTGAAATATTGCAATTAAATTTCATGATCAATAATGTTTTGGCTAAAAGTAAACATTCAACGATCATTTTATATCAAAATATAGTGCAATCCGTGTGCTTGTTATCGGATATGATTAACTTAAATTGTAGTAAATTACAGAAATGCCAAGTATAATAACTGTTCATTTTCTTTTAAGATTCAAGAAAATTCTAGTAAATGATTTATTTTGGCAGAGTTGATTTTAACGCTTGTTCTGTTATTAATTGTCACTTAATGTAAATATCAAACTAAATTCATAGTTGTGTATTTAAATTTAAATTTAAAATCAAAATGATATCCGTACAGGTAGAAACAAACAGCTACGGTGTAGACGGTTTGCCTTTATTTGGACTATGGGCTGTATTATGGTTTACCGCTTACCATAATGGGTTCTTAAAAGGTGCTGGGCTTGAGCCCAACTTTTTGGGCGTTCCCAAGTTTTCAAACCAAAGCAGAACAATTACTGTCTTCTTCAAGTATCGGGTATTGAAATTCTAAATGTCTCTATCACAAATGAATTAAGTATACTCTACTACATGGTACCCCAAACTTCAAGCAATAATGACCGTTACTGCAGCTGGGTCCATAATTGACAAGGAAAGGAACGACGCAGAGAGAGCTAGCTTGTTGATCTCATTTAACTGGAATCACCAGGACACCACTAACGGTGTTTGTGGTGTGGGACTGAGATTTAATAAGAGAAATTCAGGGGTCAATCACAGTCTCACGCCACTAGTATCGTTAGCGGTGTCATGGTGACTCCAGTTAAAGTGGGGTTAACAAACTCGCACTGCGACGCAGGGACTTAACTTAATCCTGCTACATTAAAAAAACCCATCAAGATGCATGTGAAGAGCCATGAATTTGAATCATGACATCCCATTTGCAATATAAATATGATATCATGATTGGTTTTTTATATGCATTTGCTGTAATAATAATGGAGCCAGCAAAGTGCATTTTTAGTGGAGTGGGCAACCCAGTTTTACAAAGGAAATCAAAATATTTAAAATAAAATAAAAATAGTCCCACGCCTTGTGACTAGCCAAGCATTTTTTATTTTATTTTTTTCCCTTTGTGCTTTCGCTTTAAGGGTTGTTTACAGGGTATGATTTGCCTGCCTTGTTTGTTTTTCCTCTTTTCTTTTGGCAGATTTCATGGTAGTTGCTTCCTTTGTGGTGGCAAGCAAACGCATAGTAAGGGTTTTGAACAGCTGCTTTTATCAGTTCATTGGATTTCGTTTGACTGTTTAAAGCCTTTTGCTTTGAAGGATAGCCAGGATTCATGTTCCCACTGTTGTTTTGTATGTTAAAACTTGGATTAATGATTGAATCTAGCTGATGATTGATGATTAGTATATGGTTGTTATCCATTTTTAAGCTTGACAAGAGAACTTTTTATTTTGTTGCTGTGTGACTAAGCATAGAGTAGCTGGTTAAAACCAGTTATTATATGTTTACAGCTTGAATGTGTAATTCGTAAATGCAGCCTGTTTGTTCAGGAATCAATGCTTATCTTACATATCTTAATTAAGCGTCAATGACATATGCACAGTATTTCCATGCATATCTTACAGACGCCTGCCTATTTAACATGAAGTAGCATTCATTGATATTTCTATCCTACATGCATATATATAATTACCAGCTTTAGCTGCTCAAAAAACATCGCATCTTGCATCATTTTTTCCATTAAAATTATCAAAACTTATAGCAATTTCAATACGTAGACATATTTGGATCTTCTGAATAGAAAACAAATACGGATACTTTTGTATTTGCAAATAGTCAAGAGCTAAGTGAAACTCCTTTCTGCTTGCCTTCACTCAATCCGTGGGAAAATGTCAAATATTACTGTTTGTGTTTATTAGAAGATCACTTAATTTATATTACTGAGTAAAATGTCACAACTAATTACATTATAATTAGTTTTGTACATGCTTATATACAGATACATTGCAAGGGCTAGAGGCGAAAAGAAATATAATATTTTAGGCCCCCGTCATATATGCTTAACTGATACCCTGAACTCAATACAAATATGAGATATACGTAGAATTCTAGTTTCCATAGTATCATTTTTACTCCTTTTCAGTTAGATCTAGAACTTATTTTGTTCCCTTATCCTTCGCATTGTCCTTTAAATCCATTTTCAAACTTGAGTAATTCTAAACCCAGATGGTTTAAGTTAGTATATCTGTCCTTTGATATACAGTTGGGATGTGATTAGCAGTGAGCCGTCAACTTGCTTACAAACAAAATAAAGATCAATTCTAATATGTTTTTTTTCATAAGTAAAGTAGTGAATTCCAAATAATAGATTTCCTTGTTGATTGAATCCCAATTTCATTAAGTAGCAACTTGGTATGCATTATTTCTGCCGTTGATGTAACGATCCTCATTCTACGTATCAAAGGATCATAGAATATTTACATTATTTAAACGTGAGGTCGTATGACAGTATAACCTTGGAAATGACTAATAAGGTCATTTCTTATCTTCACTTTTTTTGTTGAATTTTAATATGATCATTTTACCTTTGGCGAATCTTGTTTCACTCAAAACTTTTGACTGGTAAATAATATTGATTTAAAATCACTTTCATTGGGTTTAGAAAATGGTTTTGTATTTCGTACAGTGGTCACATTAAGTAAACGGACTTGTCGCTTGGGAGGAATGACTTAAATAAGATAGGGATGGCTTAATAGGGCGGTTAGATCATTAGCAGGTGCGACCCACAACCCATTTCAGGTTTGATCACTTGTAGGGGCTGAAGTGAAGGAGAATCTTCTCTTGTTCACTTCATCACTCCCAAGAATGTGTCCAAACCCCAGATGACCTCCACACTCTTAAAATATCATTAATCTTTACTTTAATTAGCCAAACAAACGTCTTTGGTGACACCTTGAGATCAAAACAATTCTATTTTTAAGCTTGACAAGAGAACTTTTTAATTTTATTGTTGTGTCACAAAGCATAGATTAGATGGTTAAAACCAATTATATGTCCACAGCTTAAATGCGCAATTTGGTAAATGCAGCCTATGTGTTCAGAAATCCATCTCTGATTTGAAATCCTGAATTAACCCGATGCATGTACTAAGCGTCTATGACATATGCACAATATTTCCATGCATAACTTATAGACCCTTGCCTATTTAACATGCTTCTGTTCTTACTAATGTAAGGTGCACCATTAAAATAGGTCACGTTACAGTTGCTAACGCGTCCGATGCATATTATCAATTCAACCGTTCAAAGGAACAGTCGAAATATTAGCCAGTGGCATTTATCGAATGCATTAAACGCGTCATACCGGCAGTCCACTCATTTCCCACATCATCCCCCACCCTCCTCAACCTCATCGAGAACCAGTAGAAAAGCAGCCCCAGTAAAAAGCGTCTTCACTTCTTTTTTTCAATTATCCATCCAATCATCTATTCAGGTATAATTCTCTACTAATCTACCCACTTTTTCTATCTTTACAATATATAATTCGAACTTTTTTTAAAGAACAATTTGAAATTCTCATTTTTTCAATGTTATAATGCAATCTTATGGTTCCACTACTGCTTTCATTTTCTCACAGCCCATAATTCTATGGGTAGATGAACTGTTAACAGGCTTTTTGGACTGATTCCCAAAAGTAGTTAAAGACCACTCGACTCATCCTGTCACGCGGCACCAAAGCTCGATTAGGCCCGGAAGGAGTCGCGGGAATATTGGCTTCACAACACCTCATAATCTACAATTTGCATCCTGTGGCTTTACATCACAAAGACCCCAGCCTCACCATCATCTCGTATCCGACATCACATCTTTCTGAGGCCCAGAACAACATGAATATTGCATCCCCATGCGGGATACGAATACGTATCCGTCACGGGATACGAATTCATATCCCATCGCGGGATCCCGCTCGCACCTCCTGGGATGTGAATTCACATCCCCTCTTGGGATGCGAATTTGCATCCCGCTCCCTGCTCGTAGGATGCGAGTTTGCGTCTTGGCCACTCCATCAGTGGCAGATTCGAGTCCCACACACAGGATACATATTTATATTCCCATCAAGTGGGATACAAATTCGTATCCGGCCCCTTGGGGTGCAAAGCCCCCGTGAACACGCGGGATACGAATTTTTGTTGCTGCTCTCCACTTTTCACCTACTCCTCTACCAATCCACTCCTATAAATACCCCCACATTTCTAACGTGAAAATGGTTGGTTCTTACTTACCTCCAAGCTCTGACGGCTACCTAGGAAGAAGATAACCTTCCCAAAGCCTCCCTAACATTTCCATCATCCTAGGAAGAAGGAGAAGCATATCCTTGGACAATGAACATGTTCTTGGACATTTAACCATAATTTTGAATATTAAACCATTTTGGGTTGCTTTGCCATCCGGTAAGAAGATAAAGAAGTCATCTTTGGACCTCCTTGACACCATGGCCAGGCTGGCAAAATGAAAGTTTCATACCTACGTCATCCATACTCGACTAAGCTCGGGATTCCCAGATACTCGAAGCATTCTTATTCCACTTCCAAACATTCGAAGCACAAAGAAGAATCTTCCACCTCCATCAAGCATAACACTCAAAAGTAACTCAATTGTGTACCAGAAATCTTCAAAAAAATCATGTATACTCGGGTATGTTCCAATCCAATGTTGTAACTTGTACCAATAGCATAAATAAAGAGCAAAACCATTCAAAGTGGACGTAGATTCCGACGAGCCAAACCACTATAAACTTTGTGTGATCGTTTACTTGCGTCTTTACCTTATACATTTCATCGCTACTTACTTACTTTCCACCGTCGACGTCTATTTTCACTAATTTGGAAATCACGAGTGTTGACGACCATTTTTCGGTGTCAACACTTTGTCGTGTTAGGTAGGGAAAGAAAGAAGCATGCATCTACGGTCAACTTTCTATCACTTCCTTCGAGAAATTGAAACCTCTCCTTTTCTTACAACTCAAGCACCAAGGCTTGGAACGCTACTTAAGTTTTTTAAGACTTACCAACGAAGCCTACCGATAACGGTGAATAATAGAAAGAGCCTCGTTGTCGGACGTTCCATTGTCGATACTGACTCAGATTTTCCTTCTCAGCCTCGACTCACGGAAGCTCTTACCTTGAGATGTTAGGCATAGCTACATAAATATTACATTGTGTTTAGTCTACTGAGGAGTAGATGAGTACAACGTGAGTGCAAAGCCTTGAGGGTTGTTAACCCAAATAACCTAACAATTAAGGAAACATAACTGAATGATATATGTAGGGTTATTTCAAAATGTATAATATGCCCATTCACCAGAATTTTGTGTTCCGACCCCCTCCTCATTACTTACTTGTAGGTTAGGTTTATGACAGAGATTTGGTAGCCTTTGGACACTTATTTGACAGTGTTATTACTTCGATAGGGCTAATTTGATTATTATATTTTATCCATTCAGCTGTGAGATGTTTTATCGAGCTCTGATATATTTTTATCTCTGTCTTTTCTGCAAGATACCAGACAAGTCAACTCGAATTTCGATAGACCGTGATTTTTAAAGAAAAAATGGTTTATCGAAATTCGGATTGTTGCATGATTCCTCACAATTAATTATGTAAATTCTCAAACTTTCCTTTTTATTACAATATTGGCACAATATTTTCTTTTAGTCCCAATTCATCAAATTTCCCCTTTTTGTTCATTATTTCAATTAATTTTCGCATAATCACAATTCAATAAATTTGCGCCTAACCATAATTCAACTATTCTGCATATAAGCACAATTCAACTATTCTGCATATAAGCACAATTCAACTATTTTACACATAGCCAAAAAATTTATTTAATTTGTGTAAAGCTAAAATTTAACATAAACTGTATATTCGGAAGTAGAAGTGGGGAAAAGAAGAAGAATAACATCTTGTAAATTCCAACAGAAATCAAATGATACAAAATACTATTATTGGAAATTATAATTCAAATTCACTTACCCGATTGTTTTCCAATTCTTAAATCTGATTCAGATCTATCACGCATGGTCTTCCTAATTGAATCTACCACGAAATAACGACAGACTTACACATCTGGCACTAAAAGAATGAAAGGAATCCTAATAATTCAAATCCACAAAATTTTACCTTACACAGACGAGAAACCCGAGCACCTATAACTTAAATTAATATTCTTTGTCTCCAAATCTTGAATCAGAACCCTAAAACTAATATATTCTTATTTCTGAAGAATTTGGGGGAGAAAGAAAATGCAAAGCTCTGGCGCTCTATCAGAAAATATGAGATTGTGGTCAGGGCCTACTAGCTTATTTATAAGTGTTAGACCAAAATCTGGGCCTAACACTCAAATGCAGACCATAGATTTCCGAATGCAGAAAAAAGTAAAATCAGAGGAGAGACACAAGATTTTTATAGTGGTTCGGCTCAAAACTAGCCTACGTCCACTTTATCTCTTCTTAAATCCTAAGAAGTTACAAGTACAATTCTCTCGGTTTATACACGAAATCCTCGTGTTTGCAATGAAAAGAGGTAAGAAATCATAAGATTATACACGAAATCCTTGTGTTATAACATGGAATTAGGCTTCTTTGCTATTGGAAATGCTTTGCAGAGAGCAATAGTGGAAGCCGTAAGGAGTTAGATCCAAAAAGATTTTTGAAAATTCCTTCAAATGGTGTATTTATAGCTGTAGGAGAGCTTCTGGGAAGACCGGTTCGTGATGGGGTACGTGGCAGGCGATCCAGGAAAGTAGGAGTAGAATTAGCCTTGAGAATAGGTCACAACAAGTTGCGTAAGAGCAGATTCGGGGGTCGGGTCGTGGTCATATAGTGCGAGCCGACCCGGTGATTCCTGATGGTGAGATGTGAAGTGGCGACGAGCTAGAGTGGTCGGTTCGTGGTCTACATTTGCTCCACAAGCCGGAGTGCTTCACGAGACAGGGTGCATCACGAGCGAAGGCGGGTCCCACGAGCCGAGGTCATGTTCTGAGTTTTCGGTACTAGTTTACACTACTTCACAGAAATGGGCATAACTTTCAAACCGTAAGTCCCATTGAGCCAAACCAAAGCTCAAACTGAAGCTAATTCAGAGAGCTACAAGAGTTACAAAGCTTAACTACGTAATTGCTGTTTTCGGCCCCAAAAAAGGTCATCTGGTAGGAGTTCCGCGCTGTTCTTTGTTGATGATGCGATTTTGACCAAATCGCTTCCTTTCTTCTGACAACGTTCTCACCGCTTGAGCGCGATGCTATCCAGAGATTCCATGTGTGGCAGCTTTTACCAAAAAGTGTATCAACAATAAGTGCTCAGAAGAATCACGTTCGTTAAATTTATAAAGATTAAATCAGAGCCATTCAAGAAAACAAAACACATCATTTTAGCCCGAAATGGGTCAACCCATGCTTCAAGTAGGTCGACCCATCTCTGAAGTGTGTTGTCCCCTGCGTCAACCCATGTATACAATTTTAAATAGTATACTTTGGGTCTGCTACGTGATTTTCTACTATGCTTTAAACATTGTTATTAATGTTATTCTCTTGCCTAATTTCTTTCTAATCTATTTAATTTTTAGTTTAACATTACACTCAATGTTGCATTCTTGCATATTATTCTTCCCCTTATATTAATATTTTCCATTTATATTACATGTTTCAGATTTCAAACTTAAATATTTGTGTATATATTCGCATACAACTTCATAAAATTTCATTCAATAATAGCTGCGTAATTTTTGTAACTGGAACCCAAAATGATTTCGGAATGGAAGACACGTAAGTTTGGTAGAGATGTTTTCGGAATGGAAGAGTCTCGAGTTTATGGCAGGATATGATTTCAGGCCAAGACGTGAACAGGAACCCGAAATGTTGGCAAGCCTATCGATAAGACCTACTCTAATCGAAAGGATAGGAGAGAGCCAAAAGTGAGATGCAAAGCTTGTCGAGTTTATCCAAAAGTTGGAACTAGAGAATAAAGAGTTAGAAGTCGATCAAGAAGGTTAGCTTCGAAAGTAAGGACGACTGATTGTTCCTGATATCGACGGATTGAGAGACGATGTTCTAAGGGAATTTCATCACTCAAAGTTGACGATTCATCCTGGTGGTAATAAGATGTATCAGGACATGCAGTAAGTCTACTACTGGGAACGGATGAAAAGAGACATTGGAAAGTTCATTTCCAAATGTATGAATTGTCAGCTGGTGAAAGCTGAACAGAAGAAGCTGAGTGGATTACTTCAGCCATTGGAGGTTCCTACATGGAAGTGAGAGCATATATCGATGGATTATATCGATGGACTACCTAGAAGTAGGGCAGGAAACGAAGGAATTTGGGTCATCGTGGATCGCTTGACCAAAAGTGCAAGGTTCATTCCTGTCAAATCAACTAGGACAACATCTAAGTTGGCTGAACTTTATGTGAAATGGATAGTTCGATTACATGATATCCCTAAGAGCATAATAAGTGATCGAGATCCATTGTTCGCGAGTAGATTTTGGAAAAGGTTGCAAGAAGCATTGGGATGGCACCATACGAGACGTTGCATGGAAGACCGTGTAACTCTTCGGCTTGTTGGTTAGAAACCAAAGACAAGCTGATACTTGGGCCTGAGATGATTAGAGAGGCATCAGACTATATCAAACTCATTCGGCAACGAGTAAAGGCAGCCCAAGAACGTCAAAAGAGTTATGTTGATAAGCATCGAAAAGATTTGGAATTCGACGTTGGCGACATGGTTTTGTAAGGGTTTCGCCGCTAAGACATGTTGTTCAATTTGGAAGTAAAGTAAAGTCAGCTCCAAGGTTTGTTGGACCGTTTTCGACAATCGAGCGAATTGAAAAGCTCGTATATAGATTTACTCGAGAAGATGTCATATGTGCATAACGCTTTCCGTGAATCATTTCTATGAAATATGCATATGATCCAGATGTGGTAGTATCTCCGGAACAATACGAAAACCTAGAAGTCGAGGCCGTGGTTATGAGACCTCGTAAGCCACTTCGTGTTGTGGCAAACGACACGAAACTGCTTAGGAGGAAGATGGTTAAGTTGGTCAAGGTACAATAGAGCGAGGATGGTATGTGGGAGACGGAGGAGAGTATAAAGATAACTCATCCAAAACTCATCGTCCATATGACCCATTGATATCGCGTCATCATTATTTCATTGTTACTTGTTGTTATTGTTATTATCTTTGTCGTTGTTAGAATTTTGCATGCTAGGATAGGGATATATGGATGTATGACTTGATGACTGCTAGTTTGGATGATAGAATTGGCTACTCATGGATGATAGGCGTGCAGAATTGTTTTGGTTGTTTGTGTTTAAGGAATTTCGGGGGTGAAATTCTTTGAGGAAGAGGGGGGGGGGGGAGAATGTAACAGCGCACATTTTACATATCAGAAGAATGTAAAATATTTTTATTTTATACCCTGAGGGTTGGATCATTCTTATATTTTAATATGTTACTTATGGGGATGTGAGACATATCCATATTTTTTTACCAATTTTGTAAGTGACCATTTTACCCCTGTAAATCTTGTATATGATATAACTTGTAGGATCTAGAATAACCCTAGAGGGGGGGTGAATAGGGTTTTTGACAGTTTTTAACTGAATTAAACACCAAACGAGATAAATAAAAATAAACAGATCACAGAATATAGCAGAAACAGAAATGCAGAAAATAAATCACACACAGATATACCCAGCTTCGGCAAAACCCTGCCTACTGCTGCATTCCTAAGGTTTCTACTAGATGATAGAACAGATCCCGCATACAAGACCTTGTACACTCGCGACTCTCGCTCCTATTCTAACTCTACGCTCAAAACCCTAGACTGAACGATGTCCCCTCGATCAGATTCCCCGAATTACAACCCCGTAATCCGTATCTCAGAATTTTTCAGACTCTGTCAACTGTCAGTCAACATCCTGACTGAATCCTAGAAATTTTTACAGACCTCTAGAAAACTGTTCGTTTGGTTTTTACAAAACAAAAAAAAAAAAAAAATACAAGAAATACAAAACTAAATACAAAACCCTAGTTGAAATATAAAAGAGGACTTAGCCCATTGAAAAAGTGCCAGCCCATTTGCTCCATATCATTTTGGTCCGTTCCTCGTTTGTCTCTGGAAGATAGAAAATGGCGGCCGATTGAAAAATAGCTAGGGTTTCAGAATTGAATCCCAAATCGAGGCCGATGTCTGATGAATTTGCTGCTTTCTGAAACTCGAATCTGGTGTTCCTCCTTTGTCTACGATTTGGTGTTGATTTCTGGTTCTCTGAAGAACTTTGATTTGGCTTCCCTCTCTGGCGTTCGATCGAAACCCTAATGAAACGTTGTAAGTGACTTTTTACTTCAATTGCTCTGCCTTTTGATTTATTGATGCTTGGGTTTTCGATTTGAGACGTTGGGTTGGTTTTCGATTTGCTGTCCCTTTTTGAATTGTTGCATGTGGATTCGATGCCCATTGCCAGTGATGAAAATGGTGTAACTATATAGGATTATACAAAATCCTAATCCCTGATTTCGCCAATGACTTGATATGATTGCGGTTTTCAAATTGTTTCCACTTTTGATGTTTTTGGCTGAAATGAATTGTATGGCATTAAAATGGCTTGTGAGATTTTTTGCTTTCAAACCGATTTACTCCTTTTGATTCTTGAATGGATTCGGCATAATGTATTTCCAGTTTTGTGTTCCTTGATTTAAATGATTTGATGAATCTAAACCATTGTGGATCTAGAGACCATACTTGCCAAAATTCTTGCCAAACAATGACTTATGTATAGCCCTTTGTCCCATTCGATATTATGGTATGAAATCGATTTCTGGATGTTGCCTTGTATGCCATGAATGAATATTTGCCAAATAAGAGATTAATTCTTGTGAATTGATTTTTGCCATTTTTGTTGTGAGATTTCTGGAAATTCATTTTGAGATTGCATAATGACATTGATTACCTCGTCATTAAATTTCTGAATGGTATTCCCTTGTTTGATTTGATGCCATGACTTCCTGGAATAAAATGTCCATAATTCTCTTGCCTTGTTTGAAATCCTTGATTGAATCACAAACTGGAAACATATGATTTTAGCCCCAAACTTAATTTCAGTTTTCTGGAATATTGATTGCTCATTTACAACAGATTTTAAAATGAGACTTTTCCTAGAACTGTTGCATGTATACTCCATTGTATCTTTGAATAGAATCGACCATGTACCTTCATTATTTGCTGTGTCACCATTTTCCTGCTACACTTGAAATCTGAAACGAGTTGTTGAAAGCATGTCGTCTTGAAAAGTTGTGTACATATCATACCATGATTAAAAAGAAACTGTTTCAGTAAATTTCTTTGATCATGCATATTGAACCATGCTCCACCGAACTTGTTCACTTGAAATATGCTACCTTAATGCTTTTGACTGTCATGATCACCCATGCAATGCATTACCATTGAAACATGTTGCACTATCATGCTCTTTGAATTGCTAAGCCTCCATTCTTGCATCTGCTATGATCCCTTGAACTTGGTTGTACTTTCATGCTTTCATGCTGATACTTGTACATGCTTGGCCATATATAGAGTTGACTTGTTCATTGACATTAAAGACTGCACTTGTGTTGCCTCTCTCTATTTGATGCTGTATGAATCTGTCATCTTGTATTGTTCATTTGCTGATGTACATCACCCATGCTTGCTGTTCGCATTCTTGCTTGTACAAGTATACACTGACATTGTAATTTAAAACTGGCTTGTAATTCTCTGCTGTATAAACTCCTGCCATGCTCGCTGTGTTCTTGAATTTTTGTTGTTGGCTGATCAGTTTGCATTGCTGTGAGGCTGCCATTCACCATGCTTCACCATTGCTGTCTTGTTAGTCTTGACTGTCTCGACTATTGGCTTGTGCACTTTTTTGTTTTGGTTGTGAGTATGTTGAGTGCGCATCCTTTATGATGTGTAACACCCCATGCTGGTTTGCCTTCACCATGTACTTGTTTGTGCTGAAGTAATTTGAGTTGAACTATGAACTTGAACATGCCGTGAATTTGCTCTCTTGTGCTGAATCATATATACGTGCTTCTTGACTTTGATTACCACTGATATGTTACGGTGCTTGGCCATTGATGTTGAGCATCATCACATTGGACCCATGACTTTGTACATATGAATATGCTGTGTTGACATTTGTTGTTTTGATCTTGATTGACTTGCTCATTTGACTTTTTGTATTTTTGGCTCCATGTCTATATTGC
This sequence comes from Allium sativum, assembly GCA_030737875.1. NCBI lineage: Eukaryota > Viridiplantae > Streptophyta > Magnoliopsida > Asparagales > Amaryllidaceae > Allium > Allium sativum. The sequence goes on along the minus strand of CM060926.1, from coordinate 200,787,618 downwards.
ACTGTCCCTTGGTTGTGCACTGAGTCGAGCAGGTCCACGTGGCTACTCCTCAGCTGCACACTGATTGGCGAGGCAGTGCACACGTGTATTTATACACGTGTGTATATGCAGCCATCAGTCAGAAAAAAAATCAGATCGAGTCAGAAAAATGATGAGAAACACACCGAATTCTGAGGCAAATAAAATTTTAAAAATAAAATTTAAATCTGCATGTGTTCAGTTTTTATTTCTATTGCAGTGTACTGTGTGTGTGTTTCTGTGAATGACAGGTATGAAGATGATGACTGGATTGACTGAAAGCTGGGAAGTCTGAAGACTGAAGACAGAAGACTAAGAGGCAGTGTCAGTGAATGTAAAAGTATCAGTGATTGAATATGTAGATGAAAATGTAAAACTAAGTGATGAGTGTTGAGTGAAGACTTGATGTGTACTGAAATGTATTACAGAGATGTACAAATAGTGGAGTATAAAATTTGTACTGTTTGATATTGAGATAAAATATTCTATTCAAATAAAATACTGTGAATATTTAAAGTTCTGTACAGTTGAATTTTATTTAAATAGAGATATTATATTCATGTATGTTGTGTAGTATATGAAACAGTACAATTGCAAACACATTTATAAAAATATATATTTGGTTGTCATCATCAAACAAAAATCATATAATTATGTATACAACACCGTTATATACAACAATCTCCCCCTTTTGATGATGACAAACAAATATGAAGATTTTGAATATAATAAATATGTTTGAGAGTGAAGAACTGAACTCCCCCTATTTGAAAGCTCCCCCTACAACAGAAACTCCCCCTATAACTGTGCATGAGTGAAAAGAATGTGAAACTGAATTGGAATTTTCAAAATTAATATATTTATAAACTATTTATAAACTATTCACTCATAAATCAAAATCTCAACCCATTCTCCCCCTTTTGTTATCATCAAAAGGATACAGAATTCAAAATACAGATGAAATGTGACAAAAAAATTCAGCATAAAAGGAAGAATGATTATCATAAATCTCAATCAGTCAAACAAAAATCATAATATTCTAAGAACAGGTGGCATATCTCACATTGTAGAGAATGACGGATTTACGATGAATTTTATATAAAATGGGGAGAGAAAAAAATGTATTCCAATTATTTTCCGAAAAAAATGAGGTTCAAAAACAGAGATGGAATTTGGACTATAATTAATAATTCAATTTAAGTGACAAGATCGAATAACCTCAAATCCCAATACCCATCAATCAGCAAATCATAATACGTCATAAAATATTAACACATTTCACATATTAGAAAATGAATTGGTAGGCTGGCTTTTTTACACAAAGGAGAATTTCAAGTTTATTTCAATTTATAGCATACTATTCCTTTTTCTTTTATTTTTATTTAAGAGCACACTGACCACGCATAACCAGAGCTTGGATTTTTAAATGAGGTCAGTCGCAGCTTAAATTATAAGTTGTCTCTTAACCATGCATGACCAGAGCTTGGATTTTTAAATGAGGTTAGAGACACACTTATGTATTAATCATATATTTTAACATTTTCAGCTTTAACTAGAAGAACTCCTCGGTATATACAACCAATATGAATGACAGAAATGTGGTAAGTACAGAGATGGACTATGAAATAAATTTCTAAATTAATTATATTATGAAATATGATCAACTGTACCGAGATAATTGAAAATTCTCAATTTCACTAATTCTGAATATAACATAACCACAATTCCATCACAAATATTTTCATTATTTATACAAAAAGATTTTTAAAAAATTTTAAACTCTCCACATTAATATAAAAAACATGATGGATGGCAGACAGGTGATGGATAAAGGAGATGGTCGAGAAATAATTGCCAGTTCAAAGATATTATAATAAATATTCAACCGTCATGAAAATCCAAATAAAATCTCCTCTTGTTGTGAAATACACTGCAGTCACAATTCATCACAATTTCAAAAACTGATAATAATTTTGATGAATTATAAATACAGTTCAATTGGATATTGATTTCAATTTCTAAATGAATAATCAACAAATAATTTTAAAGTTGAAAATCAATTACAAGAGGAAATGTGAGAAAGCTATACAGGATAAGAGGAAAAAAAATCAGTACTTCTGATACCAATTGTTCTCTCTTCTCGAGGATTTAAAATTGATACTTGAGACGAACAAGGATATCAAAGAGTTTCAAACACAGAGCCCACGCAGACAAGATTTACAAATTTGGCAAGCAACAGACAAATCAAAACAGGCAGTTATTTGAAAAACAGTATCAGAGCAGCACAAAAATAGTTTCAGAAACAAACTTGACAGAATGATGGTCACATAAGATGGTTCATGATCCAAGATTAAAAAATACCATTTATTTTAAATCATTTGATGAATATGAAATACTCTAGATTCAATGAATCGATTACACCTAATTATTAATGTCAGATTCAAGATATGTGTGTGATTCAATAAATCAATAATTTCAAATGATTTTAAACAAATAAATATTTAAATCAATTAATCATGAAATATCAATGATTTTCAAAGACCATTTTCAAAAAGAACTTTTCAAGAATTTCTCAAAAACTATTTCTTACAAGCCCAATAGAAATATCAGATCATTTACATCAAATTTGAGAGGTATTCATGATACCAGAAATTTAAAAAATAATTTATTTGAAATCACTTGAATCAATGTTAAGTTTGAGATATAATGAATCAGTCACACAAGGTTGATTATTTCAAATTTTAAGAGGTGTGTGATATTCAAAATATCAAGAATTTCAGATGATTTCAAACAAACTAATTTCAACCATAATAATCATGAATAAACATGAATTCTAAGATGTATCACTGAGATTCTAGACAATTTAAATTTTCCAAGCCATTCTGAAAAATAATGAAAATATCACTACTAATAAATAATAGAGTGCTGTAATGAGTGTAATATTTCAAGCGTTTCCAAAATGAATTGGAAGGGACTCAAAACAGTATAAGTGTGTGAAATTTCATTAATTATTCAGATCTTCAAAGATTTAGAATTCTAGTTAACAGTGTTCAAGATATGATATGAATGCATCAACACTGTTATGAATTCAAAAATCAGAAAATAAACTTCAAAACAATTGCAGATACATACAAGTTCAAATTCAGGATATGGAAATAATTAACACATGATGATTTTATACAAGTAAGGCAAATTTCAAAAAGAATCATTAATTCTGCAACTGGAAGTTTAAGAAGTATAGACAAAAAAAATATGGCAGTGTCAAAACAAAAAAAAAAGAAAGAGAAAAAAAATAAAAAGGAAAGGGGTAGAAGAAGAAATAAAAAATATTTACAAAGACAAGTTCAGAGATCATACCTGAAATCAGTGTAAACCAGAATCTCTGACTCAGTAAATCTTGGCCAAGGAACTGTAAAGAATACAGAAATATAGAACAGCTTGAAATCAATCTCTTTTCAGCATAGCAGTTCCTCAACCTTCACTGGTACCTAGCAGTTAAGTGGATCAAGTGGTCTAACAAAATTTGTAAAACCACTCTGAAATTTGTTTACCACTTTTGGTACCCAAACCTGTTTGTATAACATCCCATTCGAATCTATCTTTGTGCCTTTAGGAACCCAAACTTGTTTAGTTTTTTCAAAAATCATTTTATTTCCTTTTGGGGTCCACATCTGTTCAACTGGATTGTTATCAAACCAATTCTTGTCTCGTTTGTGATTTAAAAACCTTTTGGAATTGTCAAAATTCAAATTTTCAGAAAGACCCTTTTTAAAGCAATTTAAAGGTTTTTTAAAATCACAAGAATTCAATTTTTCAAAAACACTTGTTTTTCCAAAACCAATACCTTGTTTATGACCAACCGAAAATTGGTTTTGTAACAGCATATTCAACGATTTTTCTCCATTCGAAAATTTATTCAAAGTTGATTCTAATCGTTGAATTTTGGATTTAAGATCAGAGTTTTCTTTTATCAGATTTGAACAACGATTAATGTTGATCTTTCTCCTTTCAGTATCATTTTGTTTCAAAGACAAATTTTCGTTTTCAAGAAGTTTGATTTTGGTCTTGGACTCAAAGATTTCAGATTCAAAATTAACTTGTTTTTCAAATTCAAGTTTCTTGAAATTCTCAATCTCTTTTTCAAGCTCGTTTAAAATTAAATCACTTTTCAACAAGCTTTCTTTCTCAGCAATTTCATGTTTGGAACTTTTGATGGCCTTAAAATTATTTAATTCTTTTTGCAAAGAATTGTTTGAATCTTTTAGTTCAGCCTTGTTATCTTTTAAAATCAAAATTTCCTCTTTAAGTCTTTGAATATTTTTATTGAGATGAACGAGGTCAGTTTTCAATTTCAAACAACTTTCACAGTCAGAATTTTCTAATTTCATGACATTTGTAGATTCTGATTCCAAACAGTTAATTTTGCTATTTAACTCGTGATTTTTAGATTTCAAGTATTTGTTTTTACAATGGAGTTTATCAACGATTTTTGTTAAATCAGTACACATATAAACCAACTCTTCATAAGAGAAGCTTTCAGTCTCATTGTCTGTTGAGTCTCCATCGTCTGATCTACTTGAATTTTCATTTGTTTCTTCTCCTGAGCATAGATCTGAATCTGAGTTGACCATTTTGGGTTTTGAGCTGCTGTTGTCGATCTTTCCATACTTTGTATTGAGAAAATCCCATATTTCCTGCGCAGTCAAGCAATGAGAAATGAGGTTATATTGGACATCATCAATATAAGAATACAAAGTGTGAATAGCACGAGAATTAAATCCAATATCGTTCCTATTGACCATATCATAACCATTAATAACAGTATCCCAACATTTAATATCAATAGATTTTAAATATAATTCCATTTCTAATTTCCAATTTGAAAAATCTGTACCATTAAAAGTAAATGGAGTACGACTGGACTGATTCTCAGAAGACTGACAACTAGAATTCACCATTTCTCTAGAGTTAAAAAAAATACCTGCTCTGATACCACTTGTAGGATCTAGAATAACCCTAGAGGGGGGTGAATAGGGTTTTTGACAGTTTTTAACTGAATTAAACACCAAACGAGATAAATAAAAATAAACAGATCACAGAATATAGCAGAAACAGAAATGCAGAAAATAAATCACACACAGATATACCCAGCTTCGGCAAAACCCTGCCTACTGCTGCATTCCTAAGGTTTCTACTAGATGATAGAACATATCCCGCATACAAGACCTTGTACACTCGCGACTCTCGCTCCTATTCTAACTCTACGCTCAAAACCCTAGACTGAACGATGTCCCCTCGATCAGATTCCCCGAATTACAACCCCGTAATCCGTATCTCAGAATTTTTCAGACTCTGTCAACTGTCAGTCAACATCCTGACTGAATCCTAGAAATTTTTACAGACCTCTAGAAAACTGTTCGTTTGGTTTTTACAACACAAAAAAAAAAAAAACAAATACAAGAAATACAAAACTAAATACAAAACCCTAGTTGAAATATAAAAGAGGACTTAGCCCATTGAAAAAGTGCCAGCCCATTTGCTCCATATCATTTTGGTCCGTTCCTCGTTTGTCTCTGGAAGATAGAAAATGGCGGCCGATTGAAAAATAGCTAGGGTTTCAGAATTGAATCCCAAATCGAGGCCGATGTCTGTTGAATTTGCTGCTTTCTGAAACTCGAATCTGGTGTTCCTCCTTTGTCTACGATTTGGTGTTGATTTCTGGTTCTCTGAAGAACTTTGATTTGGCTTCCCTCTCTGGCGCTCGATCGAAACCCTAATGAAACGTTGTAAGTGACTTTTTACTTCAATTGCTCTGCCTTTTGATTTATTGATGCTTGGGTTTTCGATTTGAGACGTTGGGTTGGTTTTCGATTTGCTGTCCCTTTTTGAATTGTTGCATGTGGATTCGATGCCCATTGCCAGTGATGAAAATGGTGTAACTATATAGGATTATACAAAATCCTAATCCCTGATTTCGCCAATGACTTGATATGATTGCGGTTTTCAAATTGTTTCCACTTTTGATGTTTTTGGCTGAAATGAATTGTATGGCATTAAAATGGCTTGTGAGATTTTTTGCTTTCAAACCGATTTACTCCTTTTGATTCTTGAATGGATTCGGCATAATGTATTTCCAGTTTTGTGTTCCTTGATTTAAATGATTTGATGAATCTAAACCATTGTGGATCTAGAGACCATACTTGCCAAAATTCTTGCCAAACAATGACTTATGTATAGCCCTTTGTCCCATTCGATATTATGGTATGAAATCGATTTCTGGATGTTGCCTTGTATGCCATGAATGAATATTTGCCAAATAAGAGATTAATTCTTGTGAATTGATTTTTGCCATTTTTGTTGTGAGATTTCTGGAAATTCATTTTGAGATTGCATAATGACATTGATTACCTCGTCATTAAATTTCTGAATGGTATTCCCTTGTTTGATTTGATGCCATGACTTCCTGGAATAAAATGTCCATAATTCTCTTGCCTTGTTTGAAATCCTTGATTGAATCACAAACTGGAAACATATGATTTTAGCCCCAAACTTAATTTCAGTTTTCTGGAATATTGATTGCTCATTTACAACAGATTTTAAAATGAGACTTTTCCTAGAACTGCTGCATGTATACTCCATTGTATCTTTGAATAGAATCGACCATGTACCTTCATTATTTGCTGTGTCACCATTTTCCTGCTACACTTGAAATCTGAAACGAGTTGTTGAAAGCATGTCGTCTTGAAAAGTTGTGTACATATCATACCATGATTAAAAAGAAACTGTTTCAGTAAATTTCTTTGATCATGCATATTGAACCATGCTCCACCGAACTTGTTCACTTGAAATATGCTACCTTAATGCTTTTGACTGTCATGATCACCCATGCAATGCATTACCATTGAAACATGTTGCACTATCATGCTCTTTGAATTGCTAAGCCTCCATTCTTGCATCTGCTATGATCCCTTGAACTTGGTTGTACTTTCATGTTTTCATGCTGATACTTGTACATGCTTGGCCATATATAGAGTTGACTTGTTCATTGACATTAAAGACTGCACTTGTGTTGCCTCTCTCTATTTGATACTGTATGAATCTGTCATCTTGTATTGTTCATTTGCTGATGTACATCACCCATGCTTGCTGTTCGCATTCTTGCTTGTACAAGTATACACTGACATTGTAATTTAAAACTGGCTTGTAATTCTCTGCTGTATAAACTCCTGCCATGCTCGCTGTGTTCTTGAATTTTTGTTGTTGGCTGATCAGTTTGCATTGCTGTGAGGCTGCCATTCACCATGCTTCACCATTGCTGTCTTGTTAGTCTTGACTGTCTCAACTATTGGCTTGTGCACTTTTTTGTTTTGGTTGTGAGTATGTTGAGTGCGCATCCTTTATGATGTGTAACACCCCATGCTGGTTTGCCTTCACCATGTACTTGTTTGTGCTGAAGTAATTTGAGTTGAACTATGAACTTGAACATGCCGTGAATTTGCTCTCTTGTGCTGAATCATATATACGTGCTTCTTGACTTTGATTACCACTGATATGTTACGGTGCTTGGCCATTGATGTTGAGCATCATCACATTGGACCCATGACTTTGTACATATGAATATGCTGTGTTGACATTTGTTGTTTTGATCTTGATTGACTTGCTCATTTGACTTTTTGTATTTTTGGCTCCATGTCTATGTTGCACTGTCCCTTGGTTGTGCACTGAGTCGAGCAGGTCCACGTGGCTACTCCTCAGCTGCACGCTGATTGGCGAGGCAGTGCACACGTGTATTTATACACGTGTGTATATGCAGCCATCAGTCAGAAAAAAAATCAGATCGAGTCAGAAAAATGATGAGAAACACACCGAATTCTGAGGCAAATAAAATTTTAAAAATAAAATTTAAATCTGCATGTGTTCAGTTTTTATTTCTATTGCAGTGTACTGTGTGTGTGTTTCTGTGAATGACAGGTATGAAGATGATGACTGGATTAACTGAAAGCTGGGAAGTCTGAAGACTGAAGACAGAAGACTAAGAGGCAGTGTTAGTGAATGTAAAAGTATCAGTGATTGAATATGTAGATGAAAATGTAAAACTAAGTGATGAGTGTTGAGTGAAGACTTGATGTGTACTGAAATGTATTACAGAGATGTACAAATAGTGGAGTATAAAATTTGTACTGTTTGATATTGAGATAAAATATTCTATTCAAATAAAATACTGTGAATATTTAAAGTTCTGTACAGTTGAATTTTATTTAAATAGAGATATTATATTCATGTATGTTGTGTAGTATATGAAACAGTACAATTGCAAACACATTTATAAAAATATATATTTGGTTGTCATCATCAAACAAAAATCATATAATTGTGTATACAATACCGTTATATACAACATAACTTTTGACTCAAATCGAATCAGGTATTTAGATTTGTGCCATTGGAAAGGAAATGATGATTCCCTTTCCGTAAATTGGTCACATTAAAGATTTGGCTCAGCAGTTTGGGAGGAATCGTTATTTAAAGGTTTAACAGTTGGCTGTTCAGGTTTTGGGAGCCTTAATGGGCTGATTTGTAGAGGCCCATTAGTGGGATGGTGGAAAGCTATAAATAGGGGGTGAGAGGTATGGAGAATAGTTTGTTTTTTCCATTCTCTCATTTGGTGGCCTTGTGTTCCTCCTTCCTCTAACACCTTTCCACATTTAAAATCGAGATCTAAGGAAAGAAATCCCAGATTTACACCATTTGAAGCTAGATATACATCATTTGAAGTGAGAGATCATCGAATCGAAGGATTTGGATCAAGTTCTTCGCTGTCCAGAATCTAATTTCACCATTTTTGCTTTAATTTGAAGAATTGGTGATTGATATGCATTTCTCACATGGACTCAAGCAAGTATATGAGTTGTATACACACATTTTTATCAAATTCAAGTTGTTTTCCATATATCCACATCATGGTAAGTCTATTTTCATACGAGTCACCATAGGATCTTGTTAGGAACTTAAAACCGATAATTTTCATGTTATTTACATATGTTTATGCAAGTTAGTTCCATAATTATGTTCATTACCATGATTTTGGTGAAGTTTACCTAATTTTAGTGAAAATCATCATATTCATGTTGTTAGTGGTTTCGTAACATGCTTATGATTGTGTTGAATGAATTAGATGAGTATATTTCCTCAATTGTGTAGATTGGCGTAGTTTTGATCGAAATTGGGCTTGAATTTTAGCTGTATAGGTTTTGGGTCGGTCGTACAAGCCACAGGTCGGGCATGCAGTACAAGTAGGAGTACAGGTTTTGGGTCGGCACCAAACTGGGTCGGTCCCAAATTGGGTAGGTCCCAAACTGAGTGGGTACCAAACTGGGTCGGTCCCAAACTGGGTGGGTATCAAAGTGGGTCGGGGCCAAACTGGGTGGGTACCAAACTGGGATGGTCCCAAAGTGGGCCAGTCCCAAACTGGCTCTAGTCGGACATTTCTGGTGATGATGTGACATCGAAGTGAATTCAATGGGGAATGTCGAAGTGATGTGAAGTGTTCGTTGTTAGTCGTAATGCAACGGGTGTGATGGCGACTCAAAGGCGTTCTGAGCTTATTGGAAAGGGTTGGATGGTCGCCGTCGATGACGATTAGAGATACCGAAGGCCGAGGAATTATCGTTATCATAGGTTCTAGCAGACTCAAAGCAGGGTTATAATAGGGATACCTAAAAGACCGATTGTATGGTCGAGTACCCTGGGCGTCATGTATGGCCTAGATATGTCAAATTGTATGACATGTGAGGTTATAGCTAGAACCAGGGTTTACCATTGACCCTTGACAATTGATGACAAATTTTTCAGCCGGTCAGAAGATTAACGATGGTTTCGAAGCAGGATTGGCGGTGATAGCCAGAGTTTGTCTTGTATGATTGTTTGTTTTGCTTGTACCGTCTCATTTAGATTGTCTGACATTGGAGGAGATGTTTCTTGGGTGACGTTCCGATATTGGTTTAGGCCTTTGGGGCTTGTGCTTGAGAGATGTTGAATTCGATTAAGATGGTTTACGTGAGATGTATAATATGGATGTTATGAGTGTTATTATGGATTACTTCTGGTTGCCATGATTGAATAGTTGCTTGGATAACCTTGGTCATATGGTTGAAATGTTTGTTGTCAAGGCTATCACTATTAGAGGTGGGAAGAAACTTGTGAGTACTTCTCTGGTGTTGTGGGTAGATTAGTTTGTTTATTTACCCATTCTCGTATATTGATGATGCTAGTTAGTTGTTTTATCGCTCACTAAGGCTATTGTCTGACTCAATGTTTTATGTTTCCCTCTTATTACTTTGGGCTGTTCATCCGATTTTGGATGGGCAGACTGGGTGGCAGTTAACAGGGTGATAGCTTAGTAAGGACGATGTAGCAGTTCGAAGGCGAGCAGGAGGCTAGTGTACTATCTTACTATATGGTATCTTTCTTTTGATTGTGTGGTATTTATCTCTAAGCGCTATAGTGAGACAAATTTGTACAGACACTTAGGTGGTAATTTCCAGATTGTATGGATATTTTTTCTCTAATTGTTATTAAGGTTTAAGTTTCTGATCAAGTATGCCTCGCTATTATGACATGTTGTATATGTTCTGCTATATTTTATCCTTGCGCTGTGAGTTATACAATAGGTTCCGCGCATGTTATCATACCTTGACGATTGTCCATAGCTGCCTGACACATCTTTCAGCGCATTATTCCTCTTGTTTAGAGCAGGGCTTGTGGGTGGTCGTTACAATATATGTGGATTGAACGTCTATAAAATCTTGTTGGATTTGTAATAGTGTAGCTCACGGTAGGGTAGGGATGCTACAAAATAGGGGTGCCCCAGAACGCTCCTCATATATATATATATATATATATATATATATATAATTTTTTACTTAAATTTAGAAGGGGTCTTTAATCCAAATTCAATATCTAATTGAATCGGAAATTTATTTTGATAATAATCTATTACTTACCATAAAGAAGAATCACTATATGATGATGTGGTATTTAAAAACAATTCTCAACTTTTTACGCTCTTGTTAGAGGTTTATCTTTTGTCGTGTAACTCCTCTTAAACAATTCCCAATTTAATAGAATTTCGAAACAAATTCGTTCATTACCACGATATCATCCATTTTTAATAAATTGTACTGGAGCTATTGATGGCACAAATGTAATGGCGCACGTGACTCAAACGGACATGCAACGATTTGTAGGACGCAAAGGATTTCATACACAAAATATAACGACTGCAGGCGCATTTGATTTAACTTTTACGTTTGTAAGAGCAGAATGAGAAGAAACAGGCCATAATGCTAAAGTCTTTCGTGAAGTTATAATTACGCCAGGTCTGAAATTTCCTCATCCACCTATCGGACAATGCTATTTAGTTACGTTGATTCGGGATATCCACTAACAGAAGGATATATAACTCCCAACTACTCTGTGAGATACCATATTCTAGACTTCAACGACACGTAGAATGAATCAAAGTCAGACAATGACGTTTTCAACTACTATCATTCAAGTTTGGGCATGACAATCGAAAAAACTTTTGAAATTTAAAAGAAAAAATTTATCATCTTACATAACATGCCAACATATCCATACAACATTCAAGTATAGATTGTTACTGCTACAATGACTATTCACAACTTCATAAGGATATACAATGTTGGTGATTCTGATTTTATGTCGTTCGACGACAATCCTGATCTAGCGTCTAAGGAATTTTTGGAAGAGTATTACAGTATGCGAAACCATGGAAACAACGACCGAGTAACAGTTCAAAGAACCGCAACAACAACTAGCATGACCCTGGTTTGTGATGGTATACGAAATGAACTAGTTGCTGCTGGAATGCATTAACATGTACCTACAGTGTATTTTGTATCTTGTATTCCGCATTTCAAATTCTGCAATTTGTATTCTGCAGTTTATATTCTGTATTATACTCTTTCAGTTAACAAATAAACACAAATAAATAATATAAATTAATAAATCTATCACTTCCAATTTGCTTCTTCCGTTCAAAAAACGCATTTGTAGTTCGTGAAAATGTTCTTTTTCCGGCTTTTTCCAAATTCTCCTTTCGCGTCTTTTGCAAATGCACCCTCAATTATTATTTAGGTTGGGCCTGCCTTCCGCAAATGCAAGGAACGTATAAACAAAACACCTCTGCTCAGCTCATTTTCGTTCGCGATGCAGTCTGATTATTCAAATAGTGCCACAACAATAGTAGTCAATAGGTGCACGACTTTCCTCTCTAAACACAAAAAATATGATTTTGTGTGAAAGGGATAGTTTAATTTCGCCAAACCTTCATTTATACACGTATCATTATTCATTTTCTAGGATGGGAGCAGCTGTATTTCCCTTTTCCCTTCTTTATCAACTCGCTCCACTCTACAAAAGAACTTCCTTTGTACTTTCAACATTTTTTAAAACGCGTTTGTAGATCAAATTTAATGGTGTTAGCTAACTTGAGAACTTCCTTTATATTGTTAGTTAACCAACTAACCCAGCGTAAATGTTTGGAGATATATGTTATACGAACCATATATCAAGGGGCTAGAATTTAGTCTCGGCGTTTACTTGAATAAAATGATGCGTGCAATTGTAGCATTCTCAAAAAACAGCTTTTACAAGCAAAAACACATCCTACCAACATCAAATCAAGCAATGAATAATCAAAGCTGATAAGCTGGTCCACACAGCACTATCAAGCAAGTGTTACTTCATTTTCTGCCACCTTTTAGTAAAGTTAAGTGGGGTTATGCACTTCAATTAGTTTAGGTTAGGTTTATCTAACCTAGGTCTGGTTCATGAAAGAGAATTTGTCTCTTACACTTGCTTTCTAATGCATAACGCCATTCTTCTTACCAAACAGAGATAACAAAGAATTTAATGGATCACGTGTAGCTCCATGGTTCAATAAAACTATATATGTTTGCCCTTTTCACTCTTGATATTTCTATCTAAAAATAACCACATGCATTATGTATTGTTAGGTATACCTATATTAGGACATGGAGTGAGACTTATCAGTTGCTTCACTAATCTTCAGCTAAGATATTTCTACTAGAGTTTTATGCAAATAAGTAAACTAGAATGTTGATATTTCTGTTGTGAGCTTAGTTTATTGCAAAATGAACATTCTTTGACATCTAAATAGCATTGCACATGAATTAAGTTATAATTTATGCAGACCAATATGAACAAGGAACATGCCAGTATATTTTTATAATGTGGATAATTTTTCAGATCACATGGTGTTAACTACTAAGTCAAAAATTATAAATAAAAGTGCTTTGGGAACTTGTAGCTTATGTCTTCTTCTCTTTGTTCTCTGACTCTATGAGTTGGATTTAGTTTATAAGACAAGTTTGCTCTTTCCAAGCACCCAGCTACACACTCTTCGCTCATAAATTTCAAGAAAAAGGAATCTTAATACTTAATTATACTCCAAATTTAAGATTGATTTTGTACTGTTTTTCAACTAATTAATTCTTACATGTTTCACAGTATCAGTGCAATGTGAAGGCTTTTATACTGACATCATAGTGCTAAGATTCTTCACTCTGCATTATTTCGTTTTGTGATGGCCATATATGTCCTGAAGAAGCACGGATGCATAAATGACACTGTAATTGTATTGTGCAAATAGTGCTGAAGTGTACCTTCAAATGTGTCGGTATGGAACGGATATGTTTAATTTACAAATGCATAAGTTTAACTATGCATTCCATAAAAATAAGCATGTCTATATATTAAAAAATTCACAATCTTTGTGTGTAGAATTGTAATTTGTAGACGCTAGTTCAAAAAGGATTCAATATATATCTGCAGCTAATTTTTTGAGCGAATCTATTGTTGAAACAAGTTAATTATTCCACTAAGCTTTCATTTTAATTAATTTTACAAATATATGTTTGAAAACTCTTATAATCTGTCATTTTTGAATGAAAAGAATAAGATTAAAATAGACTTACATATATAACCAGTTTAAAACATTCTGAATCAATTAGTTATCTTACCAGTAGGTTGTGGTTGAATTTTTTCATAGTCTGATTGTTCTATTCAGAAGGTGATAAGTTTCATATATATTCCCTACAAAAACAAATTGTTTTAGTGGGAATAAATGATTCAAATCCCAACAAATTGTCCTTAAATTAAAATCGGGAAAAAAAAAGGGAAGAGGAGCAAACAAGAGAAAGAAAACAGAAAAAGGGGACCCTTATTGCTAATAACGTCAAATATTGCTGTCAGGGATTTCATGTAGCTTAGCTCTTCAATAATGCTTGACCCCATATGCTAATTTCTACAGTACAATCCATTATTGTGCTCATTTATTTAATATCCTGTAAAGCAATAATGGCTCTTTTTTATTTATAAAACCAGTATCATAATTTTACTGCAACAAGTAGTGTAACTTATGAGAAATTTCATACCCTTCTCAGAACACTGTTGCAGTGGTCCAAGAGAGGTGGTAAAGAGAGAAGTGTTGGCATTTAAAACATCTGAAATAGAACATGGTCCATTGAGTTAATATTAGTAGACAAAGAAGTCAAAAAGTTTTTGACTCAGATTTCAAACATTGTAAAGTGTGTTCATGAATGATAGTAATAAAGAGAGACAAATTGTAACTCGCGGACAGTGATATACCCTGTTCCAATAATATATGTAAAAAGTTACTGCATGAATTTTGCGCCAGAGACATATGAACATTTTTTCCAGTTGCTGTATCACATGAACTTTTTTTTTCAGTTTTGCTGTATCACACTATAAAGGAAGAAAACAGTGTACACACAGTTGCAAAAACACCTAAACAGAATGTATACGAGTATATCAAGCATGGCAGGCAGTACATACGCATTGCTTGATGCAAACATTTCTACTGTTTTCACTATGCGTGTACTTGTAGAGTTCAGGAATCATTGTTTTCTTGTTTTGCTTTCAGAGGTACATAAACAAACAGATTTTTTTTTTTTTGTATTTGTTCAGAAGGAAAACCAATTGAAATTGTAAAACCTTTCCTAATACAGCTAGTCCGATGTGCGAGTACCACACATAAACAAACACATGCATCAAAATGAAACTTCAAACTACAACTACCAGTAGTGTTATTATTTAAGGATGTTATGGTTATGTAATAATTTACTAGAAAATGGACACTGTAAATTAAATAGGAAATTGAAATTGTTAGATAATATTTGTATTCATATTTACATATTTACAGAGAGGGAGTAATGTAGATGTGTTAGAAACAGAGGGATACACGCAGATAGGTATAAAGAAGTGTCATGGTACAAGGTGAAGCTGGAGCAGAGATGTCACATGGGTCAGTTCATGCACTGAACTGAATTGTGGAACATGTTATGAATGCGCAACATCAGACAACTAAAGAGTAGATGCCTTTCAGTCAATTTACATATCGTATTCCTATCTTTCACAGGAATTTTTTATTTTATTTTATTTTTAATTTTTTTTTTTTTTTTTTTTTTGTAGATTCGGCCGCATTATTTTTATTCTGCATTTATTGGATTAACTTCATACACAGCGTTGCATGTATTTTACTTGTTATAACCAGTTTTTCTCCTGCTCTAAAACTATATATTTTGTATATAATTACTTGAGAGGGAGAGGGGGAGGGGGGGGGGGGGGGGGGAGGGGAGGTGTTCTTGGGGAAAAAACATTAAACACACACATTTTGTTGCTTTCCTTTCTTGCTCCTATTCATGGCGATACTTCTCTTACACAAGGTCTTTGCATGGATGATTTTGTTTGTCCAGAACACAAAAAACTACCTGACAAATTGAATTAATCGGAATTGGGAAATACCATATTATGGCTTGGCCTATTATAAAACCATTCCCAATAGGTAGTGGACTGAGGTCACATTTGGATGGGTTGACCCCAACCCAATCTCAATGGAAGTAAAACACAACAATCTCAACATGGAGTTGCCATGTTCTTTTACCTGACTTTTATAAAACCAGCTAAAAGATAAGGCGTGAATTATGATCCACAGCCGTTAGATCATAACCCATGCCACTCTGGATTATGATCCAGACTGTAGAAATTGCCGGCTTTTAAAAAGCCGACAATTTTTTCTTTTCATAGCCGACTTTATAGAGGTCGATTATGGATGCTTCCTTCCTCCTTTCACCATTCTCCACCAAATAAAATAAAAATAAAAATGAGAAGAGTTTTAAGAGCACTCTGAGGCAGCGAGAGTAGCAGTGCTGGCAATGTACCGCCACGTAAAGAGAACGTTCCGATTGAAGTAGACGTCCCACTCCACGTCGATGAGACGTTGCTAGACGACGAGAAGCTTCAAGGGAAAAAGACATAAACCCGAATATTGATAAGAATTTAGGAATCAATAGAGAACCGAGCACTTTTCGTGTGCTTTCGAACAACGAAGAACATATAAGCACGCAAGTGGAAAATTCTGTAAGTTATCTATCTTTTGTTTACAGATATTAGCAACATTTTGTAAATTATATATCAACATGTTTTTAACTAGGCATGACCAAGCGTTATTCATTTATATGTCATAATTTGCAATTATGATACAGTTGACACTATGCATACATTTCTCGATGAAATAGGTCATGGTGATTTCATAAGTACATGTTCACTTAACTTTAATCAAATTATTTTATATTTTAAAATAGCTTCATTTAAGTGTAAATTAATTTGTTAGGTAAAACCAACCTTTTAATTTCGGACATTCAGCTGGTTGGGGTGTTAGCCTCCTATTGGTGGAAGACCACTTATACATTTCATTTTGGGTTTGGAGAGTCAGGCATCACCCTTTAAATTTTACTGTGCTTACTAGACTTTCGGTACGACTGGACTAGAGTAAACTCAAGCAACTACCAATTTAAAGTAAGTCACTTTGCCAATAACGAGTATGAGAGAGAACAAGAACCGAAAGCCAAACTTAAACATCTGTAAGAAGCAGACCTTCTCTAGACAACCTGGGTGGCTGCAATGAGAAAGGGGGTTAGAACAATAAGATTTTGGTGAACAAGAATTGAATAACATAGATTATAATACACAAATGTTTCCCGTTTGGTTCAACCCAAAATGCATGCTTACTAAGGTTAGTAATTCTAGCCTAACCTTGCAAATAATTACGCACGACTCAAACTACCCTTCCCAAGGTGGTATTCCTGAAATATGATACCGAGATAGAACATTTACGCATATATTTATGAAGCCCTTATACCAGAACATGGCTGGTTATTTAACCGAGGGTGGACCCTTAATTATAGAGTTATATACATACATACATATATATATATATATATATATATATATCACTCACTTATCCTTTGTTACTTAATGTCTCACTTTTAATGATAGATAGGGTGGATTCTCCTTGATCGCTTAGAACCCTAGGCGAACCTATTGGTCACTTATTATTCCTTGATAATTTATTCAATGTTAACATAACTAAAGGGCACTAGCTACGGGCCCTACTAGTTAAGACTTCCGTCATTCACGCATTTAACCCATACCCTGTGTGAGGTGAGAGATGATATTTTATTGCTCGATATACCATCTAGCTGACCTTATTGAATAATATTCTTAGTCGTTTACCACTTCCCGTAGGATAGGTAGTCATATCTGACTTTTTTTAATTTTTAGGATTGGGTAGTTCCCACGCACACATGCTCCATTTAAGACCCCTAAATTGAAAGACCTACTCTCAGGTGGACTCCTCGACCCAAGCCACTTAAGACCCAAAGAAGCGGACTATACGCGAAGATTAATAAGTTAGTACCCTATTAGCCTTTAATACCTTTCCCTATTGGGATAAAGTGGGCTACGTTATTAAGTCATTCTTGTTTAGTTTCTCTTCACGGAAATATTATACGCATACGATTTATCGTCACGGATTCCTATGGTTAATAATGTTTCACATCATTAACCTACTAAGCCCAGTTCTAACTTTTAATTACAAGTTCTATTTTTTATAATATAAATATATAACAAAAAGGAGAAAAATAGCATTTCTCCAATGGCGAACAAAAGCAGATATGTAGTTAATAAACTACTACAAAATTTGTATCCAAAACATAAAATACAAAGCGGCAATGAAAACAGAAAAGTATAAAATAGCTCACAGAAGCATCCTCAGAAGTGAGCTACAAGGCGCGCTAAAACTGAGTCAAGACGAAGTCAGAGAATAACGGGAGGCCACCAGTCGGAATGAACAAAAGGCTGAAGGTGAAAAGAACCCTTTTTTTAAGGGGACCCAAAGCACAAAACAATCCTATCTAGCAAAAACATCAGTCCAAGTCATCCTGCACCAAGCCAAAACTCCTACTCCTATAGCCATGCCAATCCCAAGAACCTCCAGGTCCAAATGACAAGGCCAGTGATCCTGGAAAAATCCTAATAGCTCCGAGGAAAGAGAATCAAGCAACCCGACTTTCTGACAGTTCCGAGAACAAGACAACTAATCAAACCCATAGGATCCATTGCCCAACAATCAATAAAACATGTAATTCCAGACCCTGCAGTAGTAGCAACCAATGTCAGCGCTAAAGGGGGGTTGGTGAAGAGAAGAGGATAATGGGAAGACTACCACTTTCCTCCAAGAAACATATCCAGCCAATTCCCGCTCGAGTTGTAGATGGTACTGATGTAGCATCAAAGGTACCAGCCAACCGTCTCGATCGGGAACCAATAAAACCTCTGAATGGCCTACCACGAAATGCAAAGAACACATCATTCCTTACCCTTCGGATGATGGCATGAGGATCCATAGGCACTTCATCAAAAATCGCCTTATTTCGCGAACACCAAATGTGCCAGCAGATAAGACAAGGGATTAACCAAAAAAGGATCGAACGAACGGATTTACCTGAGATTCTGGCGCACCAAAGTATTTGTAAATTAGCGAGAGAAGATGCACTACTTTGAAGACCAACCAAGTTTCCGAAGAAATTCCAAACAGGCGTAGCAGTAATGCTGGAGAAAAACAAGTGAGCTATGGATTCTGTATCACCAAACCCACAACATCTGCACCGGGACACCAAACGGAAGCCAATCCTTTGAAGGTTCTCGTATATAGATACCCCACCATAGAGGGTCCGCCGCATAAACAAAGAAACCTTCGGTGGAATGCAGACATCCCAGATGAAGGAAAAATGAGGAAGACGTGGAGCTGGTGTTATCGCCGAGCTCCGTGCCGCTATAATCAAGAAGGGACTGCCGTCCCATTCGGCTCCCCCACCATGGGAATCCGAAAAGGCCTTCACGGGTTGCATCCGCTTCCACGTCTCACTAGCTTAGGACATGGTACTGGAGAAGCTCGCGTCTTGAAGACTGCGGTACTTGGCGCGAAGAAACGTCGCCCATAAGGAGTCGTTCGCAACAAACCTCGCACATAGTTTGCAAGCAAAGGCAGTACAGGTATCCTTTGGATTTCTAAGGCCTAAACCCCCTACACTTTTGAGATGAAAAATGTTGTCCTAAGAAATCCAGTTGTGACGATTAGCATTGTCCTTTTTACCCCAGAAAAAAGAAGACACTAAGGAACGATAAGAGTGGAAAAAGAATCTGGTAAGAGTCATGTCAGTAAAGACATGCGATCCTAAAGAGTCAAGCATAGCCTTACTGAGAACCAGTCTTCCTGCTTGAGAAAGCAGTGTCGCATTCCACCCGATGATCTTGCCCCTGACTTTACCGGTCAGAGGGTCGAAAATGGCGTTGAGCTTGCGACCTTTATAAAGTTCAATACCGAGGTATGGTAAGGGAAGGGAGGCAACCTTGAAATCAGAAAAGGTTTCAATCCAAGAAGATCTAGCTTCAGTTAAGTCACTTGCCGGAACGAAGCAACTTTTAGCAGAATTCTGAATAATTCTCGTATTGCTGAATGAGGCAGAGTAGACGACGGACTGACCGACGGCTACCATTCGTAAAAATGATAACGTCGT
The DNA here is from genome assembly GCA_030737875.1 of Allium sativum. Taxonomy (NCBI): domain Eukaryota; kingdom Viridiplantae; phylum Streptophyta; class Magnoliopsida; order Asparagales; family Amaryllidaceae; genus Allium; species Allium sativum. Next base: position 200,767,615 of record CM060926.1, on the reverse strand, counting down.
CAGGAAGGATAAGTAAGACATAGGAGGACAACCTAGCGGGATGCCAAACCATTGAATCTGATTAGCTATTGTAAGTGAATGTAAGCCATGTACAAAAGCCTCAGCAGCGATAACGAACAGAGAAGGGGAGAGTGGATCTCCTGGCGAAGGCCCCTTCCCTCATTGAAATACACATTGACTGTCCCGTTGATGAGAACGGAAAACCAACAGTTGGAGATAAGCCTCCAGATAAGATAAATAATGGCTTCGGGAAACCCAAAACCCCTTAGAACCCTGATGATGAAAAACCACAACATGCGACCATAAACCTTCTCCATGTCCAACTTTACGACCACATTAGAACCACTGAACTTCTGATCAATCTAGGACATCAACTCCTGGGCTAATATGACGTTATCCATAATCAAGCATCCTTATAAAAATCTAGCGTGAGAATAGGAGATAATGCGCTATAGAAACAGAGCCAGCCTAGTGGCTAGGACCTTAGAAATAACCTTATTAGAGAAGTCACACAAGCTGATTGGGCGAAAATCCGGACACGAGCGAGGATTTTCGCACTTGGAGATAAGGGTCAAATTGGTGGAAGTCTAACCTTGAGGCCGATCTCCACCCACGAAAAAATAACTAACTTCTAGGCAGAAATCCGATTGGATGATCGGCCATACACTCCAAAAGAAAACTCCATTGAAGTCATCAGACCTATTAGCACTATCCTTACTAAAAGCGAAGACACAAGCACGTATCTTTTCCGAAGAAGGAGGGGTGGCAAGGTCAACACTCTCTGAAGGAAGAACCAACCTAAGAATGAAGGCTAAAAAGGAAGGATCAGAAACTGAGATCTAGGGGGAGCCAAGAAAGGTTTGAGAGTGCGAGAGGATGGCCTCTTGGACTTCCTCCGAGGTGGAATCTATAGAGAGATCAGAACGTTGGATCTGAAGAATTGTGAGAAGTTTGTTCTTCTTACGAATGGAAGAATGGAAGAACTTGGAGTTCGAATCACCGTTGACAACCCATAATTGATCCTCGCCTTCTAACGAAGATAGTCATTCTTGACACGAAGTTCTGACGAAAAGGCTAACTGGGCCAAAGCCCATGCCTCCTTGTTAACAGTTGATGGATCTTCGTTGAAAGAAGCTTCAGCAATGATAAGAATCTCTTCCACCACTCTGACACGGTCGAAGATATTCTTGAAAACTTGCACGTTCCATCACTTGAGGCACGCCTTGAGACGTTTAAGCTTTCGGGAGAACTCAACAGATGGAGAGCCGTCTACCGGAGAGTTCCATGAGTCTTCCACAACCCGATGAAACGAATGATGCGTTCTTCATATGCTTTGGAACCTAAAAGAGGAAGGCCCAAAATGTGTATGGGGTGAGCAGGCGAGAAGCATAGGAGCATGATCCGAGAAGGTCCGATGCAGAAGAGAAAAGAGACACCCCACGTCCGTTGGTGTCACTCACTAAGGGAATGCATTAAGTTTCGTGAAGATCTATAGGTAAACAAACACAGAATAATTACAAGACAGATATAAATAAGGCAGCAGCGGAAAATTAAAACTTTTATTTCAACATAAGTCATAATACCGTGGTCCACAATTTCATAAGTCATAAAAACTATTACAATAAAATAACTTCTGTCTTGCACCATCAGAGTACATAAGTAATTAAAAAGCATCATTCCCCCAATAAAAAGAGTTAAGCCATAGTAGAGACAAGAACTTGAGCCATACTTCAGAAGAAGCTCCTAGCAAGATGATATCTGATTCCTGATTAAGTCAGAGTGCTTCCTCCCTAGGAAACTGGGATGGGAAATGGAAGAAAGAAGGAGATACAACAGGGTCAGACATAAAGTCTGGCGAGTCTAGTTACTTTTAGCCAGTAGATAAATAAAAGCAACATGATAGGCATATAAAATGGATAACAGATCGCTACATAGATGGCAGGTGTGACAAGGTAAGTAAGTTAAGGTGTATGTGCCTCACTAATGGCTACTCTATGTTATTACTAGTATAACTGAAATGAGATGATCCCTTTCACTATGAGTTGGTAGGCTTAGGTCATATGTCCAAGTATACCCTAACCACTACCCTAATCGATCGGCTCCCTACCCTGTAGATATCCTGTGCTGGCCCCATAGTAGGAGGTATCACTTCCTAAAGTGGCAACCCATGGTGTGCACAACTATATCTACGGGTGTCACCGTCGTCTTAGCCCCCTCTTCTCGGCCTATGCACGCACATGTTCCTGGTCGGTTTGCGTCGCCCACACCATAAGCCTCGTTTGGATCTCTTACAATCAATCAATAAGCGTGTCCCTTCTCCGCCTAGTACGGAGGTCTTTACTTGATACCAACTCCGGGTTTCTGACTGAAATGGGTTCCATACAATATGGTACAAGCTCTCCCCCTTGTCTTGTATCCCCCACTAGGTTTTCCACTGACTATGTATACCCTTAGGTAACTTTAACTACATAGCCCTATAATAGTTATGCTTACCCTAAAGGGTGTCTTTAATTATATAACTTCATTACATGATCTATCGGTTATGTATACTACTAAGTGTCTTTCATTACATAACCCTGTTGCATTATCTGCTGGTTGTGTATACCACTAGGTGTGTTTAATTACATAACCTTATTGGGTTAAGTACGTGGGCCTATATATACATATTACCCATCCCCTCTAATTTACTTAACCCACCACTACCCATCCAATTTTACTTAACCCTAACTTAAGTCCATAGTCATATTAAATTAGGTTAAGTAGTCAATTTCATTACCATGTCTAATTATGGTTATAATGGGCTAGACCTCCCACACTAGGCCTATAACTTGTGGATGCTGGATATGTCGGTCGTGTCCGGGCAATCTTATTCCACAGTTGGGCCTAACCTCGTGTCTTAGCCCGATTCGTATTTGCGTACTTAGACCTCCCACATTAGGTTCAACATTTTTGGCTGCTGGATATGCCAGTCGGGTCCGGGCAGACATCCACCACTAATGTAACCTAACATCGTGTCATAAGTACAATTTACAATTCCTAATTGTAAATTACTAATCATTCCAATTTAATCCAAATCTACCTATGTCATTATAGGTAACTATTTCTTTGTTTTCCCCATTTGAATTTCATGTCCCATTTCATATTAAACATTAACATAAATCATGCCAATTATAATCCCTTTTTCCCCGTTTCCTCTCTAACGTATTCATACGTATTTTGGCGGCATCTAGGCTACAACGTAGCCTAGCTATAACAATAAAAAGGGAATATGACAAGGGTGATAGTTTCAACATGTCTTGGCATTAACATGAACATAAATTGGCATAATAACAAGGCGAATGGACATGTAATTATCATCATAATAAAGTGGACATCAAACTTGTAACTTGTGGCGATCACTATGATGTTTAAGCAAGCATAATGAGATCTAGATTAAACTTTAGGTGTCCAATTACCTATATCTAGCATAGTTAGGGTGACATAGTAGAATGTTTAAATCAAAAGGTGGATTCACATGTCAAGTTTACAACATATCTCAATGTATCACAATATGATAGGTGAAAGGTAATTAACATAAAGGTCTAGATCCAAGTAATGTCATAATTATCCAAATTAATAGATTTACATCCACTATAAAATGGTTACAAGTCAAGATCCATATAAGCAACATAATCGAATCACCACAATTTTATTAGATCTAGGAAAATAGATCTGTCATGACATAATATAGAATTTCACATTAACGCAGAATCATACTTTACAACATATCCAGTTCATAGTCTTTCAAAGTATACTTTTATTTATCTAAACCTAAAGTAATCTAGAAAATCACAGCATTAGGCTTAGAGAATTCAAGAAGAACGGATCTAGAATTTCTAAATTGGATTTGTAGAATATGTTGTTGTAGAAACGGTTCAGTTCGCACTCTAGCAGCATATGGCCTCCATGACTCCTAGTGAAGAGAATATGAGAAATATGACACATATATATAGCTGCCATACCCCCTGAAACCGAGTGCCACCTCAGCCCTAGGGGTGTCGACACCCCTGTGGGTGGGTCGACCCCTAAGTCGACACCCCTTTAACGGACCGACCCCCATAGAGCGGGAATTTTACCGCTCAGAGGAATTTTTCGAATTTGAATCCTCTGGATAGGATTCTGACTCATCTCCGACTCACCTCTGACTCATGCATATATATATATAAAATATTTCTGTGTGTATACAAACTTAAAACTCTTATAGCTTCTTCATACGATGTCCGTTTTATACAAACCAAATGTCTATCTTATCCAGAATTTCGAGATGGACGCAACGGTGTAGTCGGTTTCCTCTAATTCTAAACATTAAATTAGTTATTATTTAATTTATTATCTTTATTCTCATTAAAAATTCGGGGTGTTACATTCTCCCCTACTCAAAGGATTTCGTCCCCGAAATCTCTAAGTTGAGAAGAGTGCATATCCTACCATCCATCATCCTTTTACTCATCCACCAATCACTGGCATCCATTGTCCTTAAAGATTGCTAATGCTTGTATGAATATATGCAAAGGTGTATGTATATGTCCCAACGCTAATGCGAAGATCAGGCGGTCTACTGATTCAGTTGACCTCCTTAATGCAATGTATGTTAGTGCCATGAATCCAATATGTATGCAAATAAACCTATTGTATCATATAAGTTCTATATGTGTGTACACCCATTCGTCGAAACACGACATCCATATGCCAGTTCATCCATTTTCATCCATAAAAGAAAAGAAAATGCACACACATCCATATGCAATATGAAAGTGATTGAGCCGATCTTAGTGCCTAATGTGTGTGTATATGCGTCCACATGCAGCCACTAGCAAACACTTGCATCCATCAAACATAACATGTTTCAAACACATGTTTACATCCATAGGATTCCTATCTAAAGTCGAAAATACGATGGATAAGATATATTCTATTGATAGAAATAAGTACTAATAAAACTTAGGAAAGGAGTTAAGAACATACCCTCGAAAAGAAAAGGGTACGAAGCACGAATCTTGTCTTCGGTCTCCCAAGTCGCATCTTCTAGGTTATCTCCCCATTGAATCTTTAGCAACTTGATTTCCATATTGCGCAACTTCTTAACCTCTGACCCAAGAATACGGGTGGGGACTCGTCAGACTATCGCTTCCTGTTCCACTTCGACTTCTTCTAACATGCTCGGCTCAACAACTTCCGCGGTGTCATGCAGGCACTTCCTTAGATGAGAGACATGTAAAACGTCATGAACACCAGATAAATTTTCTGGGAGCTTTACTCTGTAGGCCATTTGGCCAATCCTCTCGGTTATGGGAAATGGTCCCACAAAACTTCTCTATTGATCCGAAGTGAACCACATTCCCTAGAGGTGATTCTTTGATAAAAACTAAGTCTCCCACTTCGAATTCGATGTCAATCCTTCTCTTGTCTGCATAGGACTTTTTCCTATCTTGAGTTGTCCTCATCCGCCGTCGAATATGGTCAATCTTTTCGGATGTTTCCCTAACCATATCTGGTCCAAGTAATAATCTTTCTGTAGATTCCCACCAACAAGTTGGCGATCTACAGGGTCGTCTATACAACGCTTCGAAGGGTGCCATACCAATGCTAGCCTGATAGCAGTTATTATAGGCAAACTCTACTAAAGGAAGCTCTTCCTAAGTCCCTCCGAAGTCAAGGATGCACAGCCTTAAAAGATCTTCTAGAATTCTGTTTATCCTCTCCGTCTGCCCATCGGTCTGAGGATGATAAGTGGTGTTCAAACACAATTGTGTACCTAATGCTTCTTGCAAGCTCCACCAAAATTTGCTGGTAAAGATGGGGTCACGATCGCTCACGATGTTGGAAGGAACTCCGTGGAGACGAACTATCTCACGAACATAAATTGCTGCCAACCATGATGCCGCCCTTTTACTTTTAACTGGAATAAAGTGAGCACTCTTAGTGAGTTTGTCCACTATCACCCAAATACTAGTATTACCTTTCTTTGATCTAGGCAAATCATCTATGAAATCCATAGAGACGCTCTCCCATTTCCATTGCGAAACCACCAACGTATGAAGCAATCCACTGGGCTTCTTTTGCTCAGCTTTGACTTGCTGGCAAACCAAACATTGAGAAACAAATTCGGCCACGTCCTTCTTCATCCCAACCCAAAAGAAAACCCTCTTCATGTTTCTGTACATCTGGTCACCGCCTGGATGAAGGGTCATCTTAGAATTGTGGGCTTTTACTATGACTGCCTTTATCAAGCTTCCAGTTTCAGGAACGCAAAGCCTTCCATCTCATCGCAACCACCCCTTTGAATCTATGGCATACCTACTGAGGTGACTAGAAGTCTCCCCTATTCTGAGCTTATCCCTGATGTCTAGAATCTGTGGGTCACCTTGTTGCTAAGCTCCTATCTGATCCACAAGAGTCGGTCATATCTCTAAGGATGCAAACAAATCGGACAAAACTTCGATGGAGGGTCTAAAATCAAAAGCTGATATCAACTCCAACTTCTTTCTTTCCACAAACAGAGGACTCGGGGCCACCCTCTACCGACTTAGTGCGTTTGCCACCACATTACCCTTGCCGGGGGTATAAGAAATCTCAAAATCGTATGAAGCTAAGAACTCCATCCACCGTTGTTGCCTTAAGTTTAGATCCTTTTGTGAGAATAGATACTTGAAAGATTTATGATCGGTGTACAACTCGAACTTTTCTCCAATAAATAATGACGCCACGTCTTTAACGTGAATACTATGGTAGCTAGCTCTAAATTATGGGTGGGGTAGTTCTTCTCATGAATTCTCAACTGTCTATCCTCATAACATATTACTTCCCCTTCTTGCATCAGAACCGCACCAAGCCCTGTATTGCACGCATCAGTATAAACAATAAACACTTTACTCCCATCAGGCAAGGTTAAGACTGGGGCTGTTGTCAGACCCCTTTTTAGTCATTGGAAAGCAACGTCACAGTCTATGTCCCATGAAAATGTCAAATTCTTCTTTGTCAGCCTAGTGAGAGGGGTTGATATCTTCGCAAAGTCCTTAATGAACTTCCTATAATAACCTGCCAACCCAAGAAAGCTACTCACCTTGGTTGCATTTTTAGGAATCTGCCAATCTTGTACTGCAACCACTTTGGAGGGATCTGCAGCTATCCCTTCTTTGGAGACTACATGCTCCAAGAATCTCACCTCCTTTCTCCAGAAATGGCATTTGGAGAACTTTGCTTTTAGCTTATGGTCATAGAGAGTTTTCAAAACTTCTCCCAAATGTTGGGCATGCTCTTCTTCATTCTTGGAGAAGATCAAAATATCATCAACGAAGACCACGACAAATTTATTTAGGAACTCCCGAAAAACCCTACTCATCAAATCAACAAAATAGGCGGGTGCATTTGTCAGCCCAAAACGCATAATTAGCCATTCAAAGAAACCATCTGGAGTTCTGAAAGCAGTCTTATCTATGCTGTCCTCATCCACCCTCAACTGATGGAACCTTGTAGCTAAGTCCAACTGAGAAAATACCGAGGCCCCAACAAGCTAATCAAATAAATCATCAATCCTCGGAAGCGGGTGCCTATTTTTCATGGTGAGCTTATTTAACTCTCTATAGTCAACACACAAACGAAGCGAACCATCTGCTTTAGTTGCAAATACTACTAGAGCACCCCATTCCGATATACTTCGTTTGATAAACCCTTTTCATGTAGCTCCCCTATTTGCTTAGTCAGCTCCCTCCTTTCCCTTGGAGCCATGTGGCGTATTGGTAATGCAACTGGCTTTGCATTGTCCACCAGATATATATGGAAGTCAATTTCGCGCCTTGGAGGTAAACCCCATACCTCATCAAAAACATCTGAATAATCTCGAACCATTGGAACAGATTGCAAATCATCTATGGATGCATCAAAAGAATCTAGGAAGCTAAGCATAACAGACCTTTGAGGGTCACAAGAAACTTCGAGGGTCTTCCCATGACAAATCGGGAGTCTAAAAACCCTCCTCTCACAACCCAGAATGGCCCCATACGTTGTAAGCCAATCCATTCCCAGAATCAACCCATAGCCCATAAACCCGAGCACATACGCGTCGCATTCAAATTCTACGCCTAACACAGATATTTTCAAAACCCGAAAAATCATCGATAAATGAGCCAAACCACCAATGGGATTTGAAACAACTACTGGATCTACTACCATACTAGTAATTAAATGCAGAGATTCACCATAGAACTAGATATAAACGAGTGTGAAGCACCAGAATCAAAAGTGTTCTAACTGGATGGTTTGAAAGAGAAACTAAACTTTATGCGGAAATTTTTCTACCTCTTTCAGGAGCACTGATCGCGAGAGCATGCACCTGCCCTCCAGAAGTCCCTACTCTTTGCCCTTGTCCCTGCGATCCCTGTTTCTTCGGCCACTCTTTAGAGAAGTGTCCGACCTCTCAGCAATTAAAGCAACTGGCCTTCCTTCTCTTACAATCTTTGATCAGGTGGCCCTCTTTTCCACAATTGTGACATTTACTCTTATCCTTGCCTTTGTCATCTTCCCCCCTTTCTTCTGTTGTTGCTGCTTTTGCTGCCTTTTCTTGGGCCATACCTTCTTATTATGCGATGTCCCCTCAACTTTTGTTTCCTTCTTTTCTCCCTTGTCCTCCTCATGCATTAGGGCCATATCAATAAGATTTTCAAAGGTGGCCCCCATTGGAAGATAAGACATAGCTAAACTATGTATTGGCTAATTCAGCCCCTTAGCAAATCGCAAAGCCCTTTTGTGCGGCGTGTTTACCAACTCTAGCCCTAACCTTGCCAGCTGGTTGAACTTGTTCACATACTCCTTAACCATCAAATTTCCTTGTTTGAGTGTTAAAAACCTCTCCATCTGTATGCTTCTCTCCGCTTGGGAAAGAAATTTCATTTCAAACCTCTATCTAAAGTCTTCCTAAGTTTCTACTGGATGTCCAGCTTGGGTGATTTCCCACCAAAATGAGGTTTCGTCCTTTAACAAACAAGCAGCTAACTAAGTTTTTCTTCGATCCTCCACTTCAAAGATTACAAATAAGTCCTCGGTCTCCTTAAGTCAATTCCGAGCTTCTATGAATGTATCTTTCCCAGGGAATGGCCTTCCTCCCATAACCCGGAAGTCTTTGTAGATCTTGGCAAAGTTGTCCTTTTGGAGGAGGAGGAGGAGGAATGACTGGTGCAACTGGGGAGGAACGTTTTCTTGGCCTTCGGCAGGCGCCGCGGCCTCTAAATACCTACGAAACCATTCGGGTATTTTGACGCCCTCCGGGATATTAGGGATGTTTTGTTCCCTAGACATGCTGAAAATGGGAAAAGGAAGAAATTTAGATAAGGGATCGAAGGATACTACATATGGCTTTTTGGGGAATGTTTTTCAAAATAGACTTTTCTTTTTGAAAATGCTTTCCTTTATAAAAACTTTTTGAAAATATTTTTCAAAAACCTTTATCTAATATGGTAACCTTCAGCTCTAATACCAATTGAGACACCCCCACGTCCGTTAATGTCACTCGCAAAGGGAATGCATTAAGTTTTGTGAAGCGCTATAGGTAAATAGGCAAAGAATAATTACAAGACAGATATAAATAAGGCAGGAGTGAAAAATTCAAAATTTTATTTCAAACATAAGTCATAATACCGTGGTCCACAATTTCATAAGTCACAAAAACTATTACAATAAAATAACTTCTGTTTTGCACCATTAGAGTACTTAAGTAAATAAAAAGCATCATTCCCCCATAAAAAGAGTTAAGCCATAGTAGAGACAAGAACTTGAGCCATACTTCAGAAGTAGCTCCTAGCAAGATGATATTTGATTCCTGATTAAGTCTGAGTGTTTCCTCCCTGGGAACCTAGGATGGGAAACGAAAGAAAGAAGGAGAAACAACAGGGTCATACATAAAGTCTGGCGAGTCTAGTTACTTTTAGCCAATAGATAAATAAAAGCAAAATGATAGGCATATAAAGTTCAAGAGAGATCGCTAGATAAGTGGAAGGTGTGACAAGGTAAGCAAGTTAAGGTGTATGTGCCTCACTAATGGCTACTCTGCATTATTACTAGTATAACTGAAATGAGATGATCCCTTCCACTATGAGCTGGTAGGCTTAGGTCATACGTCCAAGTATACCCTAACCACTGCCCTAATCGGTCGGCTCCCTATCCTGTAGATATCCTGTGCTGACCCCACAGTTGGAGGTATCACTTCCTAAAGTGGCAACCCATGGTGTGCACAACCATATCTACTGGTGTCACGGTCGTCTTAGCCCCCTCTGCTCGTCCCATGCATGCACATGTCCCCGGTCAGTTTGTGCCGGCCATACCATCCGCCTCATTTGGATCTCTTACAATCAATCAGTAAGTGTGCCCCTTCTCTGCCTAGTACGGAGTTCTTTACTTGATACCAACTCCTGGTTACTAACTGAAATGGGTCCCACACAATATGATACAAGCTCTCCCCTTGTCTTCTATCCCCCACTAGGTTTTCCACTGACTATGTATACCCTTAGGTGTCTTCAATTACATAGCCTTATACTAGTTATGCTTACCCTAAAGGATGTCTTTAATTACATAACTTCATTACATTATAGATCGGTTATGTATACCACTAGGTGTCTTTAATTACATAACCCTGTTACATTATCTACTGGTTATGTATACCACTAGGTGTCTTTAATTACATAACCTTATTGGGTTAAGTATGTGGGCCTATATATACATATTACCCATCCCCTCTAATTTACTTAACCCACCACTACCCATCCAGTTTTACTTAACCCTAACTTAAGTCTATAGTCATATTAAATTAGGTTAAGTAGTCCATTTCATTACCATGTCCAATTATGGTTATAATGGGCTAGACCTCCCACATTAGGCCTACAACGTGTGGATGCTGGATATGTCGGTCGGGTCTGGGCAGTCTTATTCCACAGTTGGCCTAACTTTGTGTCTTAGCCCGATTCGTATTTGCGTACTTAGACCTCCCACATTAAGTTCAATATTAGTTGCTGCTGGATATGCTGGTCGGGTCCGGGCAGACTTCCACCACTAATGTAACCTATCCTCGTGTCATAAGTACAATTTACAATTCCTAATTGTAAATTACTAAACATTCCAAATTAATCCAAATCTACATATGTCATTATAGGTAGCTATTTCTATGTTTTCCCCATTTGAATTTCATGTCCCATTTCATATTAACCATTACATAAATCATGCCAATTATAATCCCTTTTTCCCCGTTTCCTCTCTAACATATTCGTACGTATTTTGGCGGCATCTAGGCTATAAAGTAGCCTAGCTATAAGAATAAAAAGGGAATATGACAAGGGTTATAGTTTCAACATGTCTGGCATAAACATGAACATAAACTGGCATAGTAACAAAGTGAATGGACATGTGATTATCATCATAATAAAGTGGACATCAAACTGGTAACTTGTGGCAATCACTATGATGTTTAAGCAACATAATGAGATCCAGATTAAACTTTAGGTGTCCAATTACCTAGATCTAGCATAATTAGGGTGACATAGTAACATGTTTAGATTAAAAGGTGGATTCACATGTCAAGTTTACAACATTTCTCAATGTATCACAATATGACAATTGAAAGGTAATTAACACAACGATCTAGATCCAAGTAATGTCACAATTGTCCAAATTAATAGATTTACATCCACCATAACATGGTTACAATTCAAGATCCATATAAGCAACGTAATCGAATCACCACAATTTTATTAGATCTAGGAAAATAGATCTGTCATAACATAGTATAGAATTTCACACTAACATAGAATCATACTTTACAACATTTCCAATTCATAGTCTTTCAAAGTATACTTTTATTTATCTAAACCTAAAAGTAATCTAGAAACTCACAGCGTTAGGTTTAGAGAATTTAAAAAGAACGGATCTAGAATTTCTGAATTGGTTTTGTAGAATATGTTGTTGTAGAAACAGTTCAGTTCGCACTCAAGCAGCATATGGCCTCCATAACTCCCAATGAAGAGAATATGAGTAATGTGACACATATATATAGTTGCCAGACCCGCTGAAACCGAGTGCCACCTCAGCACTAGGGGTGTCGACACCCCCGTGGGTAGGTCGACCCCTAGGTCGACACCCCTCTAGAGGGGTCGACCCCCTAGAGTGGGAATTTTGCCGCTTAGAGGAATTTTTCGAATTTGAATCCTCTGGATAGGATTCTAACTCATCTCTGACTCATGCATATGTATAAAATATTTCTATGCGTATACAAACTTAAAACTCTCATAACTTCTTCATACGGTGTCCGTTTTATACAAACCAAATAACTATCTTGACCAGAATCTCGAGACGGACGCAATGGTGCAGTCCGTTTCCTCTAGTTTTGAACATTAAATTAATTATTATTTAATTTATTCTCTTTAATGTCATTAACAATTTTGGGGTGTTACAAGAAACAGAGAATGAGAAGCGAAGGTTGAACTAATCATCTGATCCGAAAACTCTGTCTAGCCTATAGAGAATCTGATTCGGCCCTTCTTGGTTGTTACACCAAGTATAAGCCGATCCAACAAAAGAAACTTCAGACAGACCCAAAGCAACAATGAAAGCATTAAAATCCGCTACGGGCGTACGGTTGGCGGCAATGCCTCCTCTTTTCTCAACTTGACAGGCTACTACGTTGAAATCGCCTCCTAAGTCAGAAAGAGATAGGATGTCGGACCAAAGATTCAACCTCTCTGTCCGATCACATCTAGCGTAAACCGTAGAAGAAGAAAGCGGAAGGAGAAAGACGGTTATGAACAAGCCACCGACAAAAGCTGAGGCGAATCAAGAATCGAGTGAACCACCAACTCTTTGGACCAGAGGATCCATATCTTCCCAGACACATTGGCTAAGGCACCACCAAAGCCAAGCTACAGGACAGCACTGGCGGCCTTATTTGGACCTATTAAAGGCTCCAGAAGCGCTACCAAGCAAACAAAGTGTTTCGTAAAGATACGCTTCAGTCTATCCATTGACGCATCGTTACCAATACCACGTACATTCCAAAATAAGAAGTTCGCCATTAGGGAAACTGAGAACGAGCAGACGCTGCGGAAAGAAAAACCCCATGAAAGGAAGCACCCAACACACTTCAGATAAAATAAAGCGTGTGTCGAGTAGATCTTACGATCTGCTCAGGTGCCGCTATAGAGCATGTGCGAATGGTGCGGGAGTGCGAGGAGCCACTCTCGGTCTACGACGCACAGAAAAGAGTCGAGCAACCAGAGAAGAGGCAAAGCGCGAGTAGCCAAATCACGATGGGTACGAATTCTTAATAAGGCGAGATAGTCGATCGTTAACGATCGCTATCTCGTCCTTACTAAGGAGGATGGGGGACACCTCGACGTTAGAGGAGGCGACCTCTCCTACTGATGAGGGTGAAGGAGAAACAACAGAACTGGAAGAACTCCTAAGAAATGTAGGGGCGCTGAAGAGGAGCATCACCTGTTACTGTATGGATGTCACCAATACTGGACTGTCATAGGATTGAAAACCCCGTGAAGGTGGCAACATCCGCAAGCCAATGGTGAACCCGTACCTAATCAGTCTTTTTACAGCTCCCTATCCCACTCTCGGATAGGCACCATCAGGTATAGACACTAACGGGCGGCAATCTCCCTGGTAACACGTATAATGGCCCATATCAGTGTCCACTATTCGCCTACGACATAGAGACCACCTAACCCGTAATGTCTGTACCATTTGTAGCCACGCAAAACACCCGCAAAATGTGACGGCCCGCCCCGCACCAGCCTGCATTTCCTCCAAAAGTGCGCTGTACACATGCCCGACTAGCACGGGACGGTCGTCAGGAGAAAGGAAAGAAGAGAATGAACTAATCAAGGAACCTGTAGGATGTCTCACAGCGCGTGGAATAAAATATAATAATAACATACTTGACATAAAACAGGTGAGACAGTGCATAAGCTGATAACTAATAATAAATGTCAACATCAGAGCAGCGGAAATCCAAATACAGCTTATTACATCTACTGTCTCTAAACAAAAGAAAGATAAACTGGAAGATGCACCACCAATGCCCAAGCAGTGATCTTCAACAACACAGGGAGAATACTATATATATATATATTACGTGGAAGCCTCCTACTTGTCTCCGGATTATCTAGCCGTGCATCACCAACTAACCTGTCTCTAGTCTGCCCGTGTGAGCACCCAGAGTAATAAGAGGAGACATAAAACTCTGGGTCAGACATAAAGCCTGGTATGAGCGATAAGCATCTAAACAGAATAATAACAGGTATACTAAACCATACCTGAACCTGGACCTGCAACCAAAGAGTTAGCACTACATACTGTACAATACTCTAAGGTGCCTCAAAACAAGTGGTGTAAAGATATGGGAGTGGGGGTGTGCATGTCATAATGATAGCAAACAAATCAATCATAGCAACCATCCTCACATCTCTCACTCAGTGCGTAAAGCATACGATGTCCACCACTGTAAATCACTAGACTCATCGAAGTAGTGACGGAGTTCGACTCTGTACAACTACTGCTACAACCAAGCTTACCCACATGGAATCATGACCAAACCTTTTCAATGATCCCACTTCATTGGTCTATAGCTACTTTTAGTCGTACCTAGGTCACTACATACTGTGACCCTGAATCCGTTCACGTACTTCCCATACATAGTGATCCAAAGATACAGACATCGACAACTCCTTAGCACACGTCCCACAGCAAAGCCCAATCATGAAGTGAACTCATTGGTTCCCAACTGGGTCCGGGATCCTGAGCTCTAACTTCCATTTGGACTACCTTTGCATCTCGGGTTATTGGTTTCCTCCTGTTCGGGTCGGTCGGTCAAGAACCTTTCATTCTGATCGGTTTTCATCATCTCTACCCTGGTCGGTCGGTATTGCCCCCTGGTCGGTCGAACACTTCACCAATCCTGGTCGGTCGTACTTCACCATCCCTGGTCGGTCGAACACTTCACCATTCTTGGTCGGTCGTACTTCACCATCCCTGGTCGGTCGATATTTCATAATCGTATGGGGACGGTCGAACATCGCATAATGGTCGGTCTTGCCCAGCCTGGTCGGTCTCCCTAGTCCATCGCCATGGATCGGTTCGTGACAAGCTCCTTCGGGTCGGGTCGTGCTTCATCAGTTCGTGGCACCCTTGTCGGATCGTGGTGGATCGTGGTGGAGGGCTCGTGACTCGCAACATCGGATCGTGGTTAGCAATCGGGTCGTCTCGCGTGGAGTCCTGGTCGGTTCATGACACATGGGGCGATCCGGTCCCTGTGCGAATTCCTACAACTTCTTCCAGCGTCTGTTTACGCCATTCGACGACGTTTTTGACCAAACTAACACTTCTAAACAATCATAAAGCATACCATACAGTCATAGCAACATATAGTATCGACCACAAACACCAAAACATAAATCATAGCATGTGAAATAGATCAAACATACCCAAAAAACCATATTTTTCCCTTAAGCATGTTCAAGCAAACTTAATGATAGAATTAACAAAATTTAACCAAATTAGCCAAATTTTCTAACAGAGGTCTAAAATAATATTTTAGAATTTATAAATATTTTTCCATATTTTTAACATGCATGATTTCGCTAATTATCACTAATTACCCCTTAATCCCCTAAATTCCGGGATTAGCAAAACTAGTCCGAATTAACCCAAATTCATATAAGAGGCATAAAATGATGTTTTAGAATTTTAGGAATTTTTCTAGATTTTTCTGAGTTATAATTTCGCTAATCTTCGCTAATTACCCTAATTAGCTGTAATTAGTGTAAAACAAAGCAAATCACTCACCTTTGGCACAATTAAACTTTCAGAACTGAAACTCCTCTAATATAGATCCAATCTCTATGTGTTCCAGCAACTCTCTCTCTGATTTAGTGCTAATCCTCCTTGATTTGATGTAGTTTTGCTTGATCTTCGATTAGAAAGTGATTAGAGGTGATTTGGAGTGAAATTAGGAGGTAGAAGCCATTGTTAGGGATGAAGAGAAGGTTTGAGGCGGCTGGAAAATGACTAAAAACCGAAATCCCTAACCCCATCAGTACTTGAATACCCCTAAACCCGAAATCCCCCATTGGGCCTAGCTGCTAATCACCCGGTTAAGCCCGACTAGATGTTTTTAACCCGCAAAACCTTAACTCAGTTATATCTCCCAAACGGTAAGTCCATTTGGCTATTATGACCACTCTACGGAAAAAGAAACCATCATCCGAAGCTAATGGAAGTTGTCTCAGGTCAAAATTCCCTTCCAGTCAAAAGTTATGGACGAAACAAGATCAACTAGGGGCAAAACGGTCATTTAAAAATTGGGAAAAATCATGAACATGGGAAATGACCCCAATAGTCGTCTCCCAAATTTACATGACCATACGACTTCGTATGTGAAAGAACTAAATATTCTACGATCCTATGATGCGTAGAATGTGGGTCGTTACACTCTCCCCCCCCCCCTTAAGAAATTTCGTCCCCGAAATTCCTTAACCTAAAGCATACAAAGGATCCCGGATGCCTAACAACCACATACAACAATCAAACATGCAAAACAAGCAACCAAGCCTATCCTAGCATGCGGAGAACTAAATCGAAGTCAAAATCTTACCAGGCAAAGAGTTCTGGATAAGTCTTCCTAATGTTCTCCTCTGCCTCCCAAGTACAATCATTCTCGTCCTCGCCCCACTGAGCCTTGACTAGCTTCACCGCCTTCCTTCGAAGTAGCTTCGTATCGTACTCGACAATACGCATCGGCTTGCGGTTCCCTACCTCCTCAGGTCCTACTTCGGCATCGTCCAACTGACCAAGTGAAATAGTCATATCGGGGTCGTGCACAAACTTCCTTAACGAGGAGACATGAAATACATTGTGAACTCCTGCCATCTTGTCTGGTAACTCTACCTTATATGCCAAATTTCCAACTTGCTCAATAACCGGGAATGGACCAACAAATCTTAGTGCCAACTTTCCTCTTTTACCAAAACGAATCACACTCTTCAACGGAGAAATCTTGACGAGTACCATGTCACCCACGGAGAACTTAAATCTCTTCGTCTCTTATCAGTATAACTCCTCTACCTATCTTGAGTGGTCTTCTAATACTCGATTCACCCTATCTGTTTGACCGTCGATACCCACCTCCCTCCTAGAGATGATTTCCAATAGGTTAGGATCGTTCCTCTGACTGGAACCAACCCACTCAATCAAAATCGATCTAATCGTCAAGCTTACTAGCGTTTCTGAATCCAATTCGCTCTTAGGTCTAAAATCATATTCCGTGATATACTCTAGTTGCTTCCAACCTAGAAACATAACCCTTAGACTGACATGTCTCCAACTCAATGCACTCGATGAAAAATCGCCACAACTATTTATCTCTCACGTAAACCATCCTTGTCGGACTCGACATTCCCAAAGCACAAGCCCCAAAGGCCTAAACCAATATCAGACAAGCACCCAAGGAATATCTCCTCCGAATTCAGAAAATCTACATGATATGATACTAGCAAAACAACCAAACAAAAGCTTGATTCTTCTTTGTCAACTGAGTCAACGGTGCTGCTATCTTGGGAAAATCTTGGATGAACTTACGATAATGTCCAGCTAATCCCAAGAAACTTCTTACGTCTGTTACATTCTTGGGCGTAAACCAATCTTTCGCCGTAGCCACTTTTGAAGGATCAACGGCGATACCATTCTCTGAAACGACATGGCCCAAGAATCTCACTTCGCTTCCAATTGGTGTTTTATCAACACCTCCATGGCTATCCCTAAATGTTACTTGTGTTCTTCCTCTGTCCTCTAGTAAACCAAGATGTCGTCCACAAACACAAGAACAAACTTATTCAACTGGTCTCTGAATACTCCATTCATAGGATCCACAAAATATGTCGGGGCATTGGTCAGCCCAAATGGCATAACCAACCATTCATAGAATCCAGACGGCGTCCGAAATGCCGTTTTAGCTATACTCCCAGCTTCCACTCTAAGCTGGTGAAAACCTGTTGCGAGATCCAATTGAGAAAACACTCTCTCTCCACTCAACTGATCAAACAAATCATCTATCCGCGGTAGAGGATACTTATTCTTCCTCGTCACCTTATTCAACTCGCGGTAGTCTACACACAATCGAAGGGAACCATCCGCCTTGGTAGCGAACACAACTGGTGCTCCCTACTCAGAAACATTCCTTCTGATAAACCCCTTCTTCAAAAGATCGCTGACTTACACCCCGAGCTCTCGCTACTCCCTTGGTGCCATAAGACGAAGTGGCATCACTATAGGTCTGGCATCTTTTACCAAATCAATACGGAACTCAATCTCTCGGTGTGGTGGAAACCCGGTCACTTCTTCGAAGACGTCCGGATACTGGCCAACCACGGGCACAACTGACAACTCATCATGCGGGATGTCGAGGGAATTTAGAAAACTAGCCACTACCCTCTTACTGGGTAGACCACCAAACACTACCCTCCGCCCATCATCCGCTCTAACTGTCACCAACAAGCCCTCACAGTCTACCACCATCCCGTATCTTTGGAGCCAATCGACTCCCAAAATAATGCCAAACCCAGTAAAGCCCAAAACAAAGCAATCACAAACAAACATGCATCCATGACTCGATAAGACCACATTACGGCAAATCATACTAAGGCTAGTCGAACTACCTATCGGGTTCGTCACAACTAAACGTCTATCGACCATCTCGGGTTCCAATCCCAACCTATCTACCAGGTCACTAGATATGAAGGAACTGGAAGCTCCGGTATCAAACAAAACTCTAACAGGAACATCTTAAACATAAAGCATACCTTGGATAACAACATTCTTTCCCTCCTCCACCCCAGTTGGGGCATTCGACGAAGAAGGAACAACACTGATAGCATATGCTTTCACGATCTTCTTCTCTTTCAAAGGTTGTGGACACTTATCCTTTTGATGTACGACTTGTCCACAGTTAAAGCACTTCCTTTCCCCAGGTTTTTCTTGACAATCTCTGGCGTAGTGGCCCTTCTTGCCACAACTAAAGCACTTGCCATCTTTCTTATTTTTCTTTTTCTGACCATCCTTAACTTGGTCTTGTTTCCTCTTGCTCTGAGAATTCTTTTTGCCTTCACCGCCTGTTTGCGGCTTTGGCTCTTCTGCAGATGTAACCTCAGTCTTCGACTTAGGGTATCGGCTCTTTGACCTTAATGTCTTTCCTACAATAGACTCGAACGTCTCATCGATATGGTTAATAAGTCTTTCCCCCAAGTACCCATCCAAGCCAATTATGAACTTCTCGTTCTTCTTCCCGACTGTATCGATAAGGGACAATCCATATTTCGATAAAGTATTGAATTCAGCGATATACTTCGAGACTGCCCTACCATTCTGCTTAAGCTCTAAGAACTTCCTGAACAATTCTGATCTATGAGCAGCTGGAATGAACTTTTTGCTGAAATGAGTCATAAACTGATTCCAAGTAACTTGATTCCCTGGAGTAGCTGCCTTAATAGCGTTCCACCAATTCATAGCTCGTCCTTGCAATTGACGGGATGCTAGCATTCTCTTCATCTCATCCTCGATTCCCAAATCTTCAAAGATGCGCTCACAACTATCAAGCCAATCTTGAACTTCTGTAGCCGACTCCGTTCCGTGGAATGGCCTCCCACCAAGACTAGTATAATCCTTGTTAAGCTTGGCGAAATCGGCCCTAGGCGCCTGCACCGCTGCACCACCACCATTAACAGCATTAGGGACTGCTCCTTGCACTTCCCTAAGCATCTCTCTCATGAGGTTAGTAAACATCGTCCTCATCTCAGCAGCATCCCCATTATTAGCTCCTCTACCAGTACCCCTCGTATATCGGCTCATCGTTCAATCTGTACAGAGAAAACGATTAACCCTCTTCTTTGTGGTGTCAGTGCAGTGCAACCTTATCTTTATCTATACTAGTAGTATATATATAGCTTTCTGAAAACCAAAATAATCACAAATACGTGCTCTCATATACGTGTACTATCTCTCCCTAGTGTCTTTCCCTAGGTGAACTACGCAACCTAGAGCTCTGATACCAAGTGTGACGGCCCGCCCCGCACCAGCCTGCATTTCCTCCAAAAGTGCGCTGTACACATGCCCGACTAGCACGGGACGGTCGTCAGGAGAAAGGAAAGAAGAGAATGAACTAATCAAGGAACCTGTAGGATGTCTCACAGCGCGTGGAATAAAATATAATAATAACATACTTGACATAAAACAGGTGAGACAGTGCATAAGCTGATAACTAATAATAAATGTCAACATCAGAGCAGCGGAAATCCAAATACAGCTTATTACAACTTTTGAAGATCTACTGTCTCTAAACAAAAGAAAGCTAAAGTGGAAGATGCACCACCAATGCCCAAGCAGTGATCTTCAACAACACAGGGAGAATACTATATATATATATTACGTGGAAGCCTCCTGCTCGTCTCCGGATCATCTACCCGTGCATCACCAGCTAACCTGTCTCTAGTCTGCTCGTGTGAGCACCCAGAGTAATAAGAGGAGACATAAAACTATGGGTCAGACATAAAGCCTGGCATGAGCGATAAGCATCTAAACAGAATAATAACAGGTATACTAAACCATACCTGAACCTGGACCTGCAACCAAAGAGTTAGCACTACATACTGTACAATACTCTAAGGTGCCTCAAAACAAGTGGTGTAAATATATGGGAGTGGGGGTGTGCATGTCATAATGATAGCAAAAAAATCAATCATAGTAACCATCCTCACATCTCTCACTCAGTGCGTAAAGCATACGATGTCCACCACTGTAAATCACTAGACTCATCGAAGTAGTGACGGAGTTCGACTCTGTACAACTACTGCTACAACCAAGCTTACCCACATGGAATCATGACCAAACCTTTTCAATGATCCCACTTCATTGGTCTATAGATACTTTTAGTCGTACCTAGGTCACTACATACTGTGACCCTGAATCCGTTCACGTACTTCCCATACATAGTGATCCAAAGATACAGACATCGACAACTCCTTAGCACACGTCCCACAGCAAAGCCCAATCATGAAGTGAACTCATTGGTTCCCAACTAGGTCCGGGATCCTGAGCTCTAACTTCCATTTGGACTACCTTTGCATCTCGGGTTATTGGTTTCCTCCTGTTCGGGTCGGTCGGTCAAGAACCTTTCATTCTGGTCGGTTTTCATCATCTCTACCCTGGTCGGTCGGTATTGCCCCCTGGTCGGTCGAACACTTCACCAATCCTGGTCGGTCGTACTTCACCATCCCTAGTCGGTCGAACACTTCACCATTCCTGGTCGGTCGTACTTCACCATCCCTGGTCGGTCGATATTTCTTCATCGTATGGGGACGGTCGAACATCGCATAATGGTCGGTCTTGCCCAGCCTGGTCGGTCTCCCTAGTCCATCGCCACGGATCGGTTCGTGACAAGCTCCTTCGGGTCGGGTCGTGCTTCATCAGTTCGTGGCGCCCTTGTCGGATCGTGGTGGAGGGCTCGTGACTCGCAACATCGGATCGTGATTAGCAATCGGGTCGTCTCGCGTGGAGTCCTGGTCGGTTCGTGACACATGGGGCGATCCGGTCCCTGTGCGAATTCCTGCAACTTCTTCCAGCGTCTGTTTACGCCATTCAACGGCGTTTTTGACCAAACTAACACTTCTAAACAGTCATAAAGCATACCATACAGTCATAGCAACATATAGTATCGACCACAAACACCAAAACATAAATCATAGCATGTAAAATAGATCAAACATACCCAAAAACCATATTTTTCCCTTAAGCATGTTCAAGCAAACTTAATGATAGAATTAACAAAATTTAACCAAATTAGCCAATTTTTTTAACAGAGGTCTAAAATAATATTTTAGAATTATAAATATTTTTTCAGATTTTTAACATGCATAATTTCGCTAATTATCACTAATTACCCCTTAATCCCCTAAATTCCGGGATTAGCAAAACTAGTCCGAATTAACCCAAATTCATATCAGAGGCATAAAATGATGTTTTAGAATTTTAGGAATTTTTCAAGATTTTTCTGAGTTATAATTTCACTAATCTTCGCTAATTACCCTAATTAGCCGTAATTAGTGTAAAACAAAGCAAATCACTCACCTTTGGCACAATTAAACTTTCAGAACTGAAACTCCTCTGATATAGATCCAATCTCTATGTGTTCCAGCAACTCTCTCTCTCTCTCTGATTTTGTGCTAATCCTCCTTGATATGATGTAGTTTTGCTTGATCTTCGATTAGAAAGTGATTAGAGGTGATTTGGAGTGAAATTAAGAGGTAGAAGCCATTGTTAGGGATGAAGAGAAGGTTTGAGGCGGCTGGAAAATGACTAAAAACCGAAATCCCTAACCCCATCAGTACTTGAATACCCCTAAACCCGAAATCCCCCAATGGGCCTAGCTGCTAATCACCCGGTTAAGCCCGATTAGCTGTTTTTAACCCGCAAAACCTTAACTCAGCCATATCTCCCAAACGGTAAGTCCATTTGGCTATTATGACCACTCTACGGAAAGAGAAACCATCATCCGAAGCTAATGGAAGTTGTCTCAGGTCAAAATTCCCTTCCAGTCAAAAGTTATGGAAGAAACAAGATCAACTAGGGGCAAAATGGTCATTTAAAAATTGGGAAAAATCATGAACATGGGAAATGACCCCAATAGTCGTCTCCCAAAGTTACATGACCATATGACTTCGTATGTGAAAGAAATAAATATTCTACGATCCTATGATGCGTAGAATGCGGGTCGTTACACAAAACCTGACCAATCATAGCCAAAATGAAAGAGTCTCTAACGTTACGGCAAAGATCACTTTAGGACTCACCGACAAAACAAAACAGTGACTACGCTAACCACCGCACCGGAAAAGCCAGACAAGCCAATCCAAACGCAAACAAAAATCCCCTAAAACTGGCAGCCTAGACATAGTAATGCGCAAGCTTTGAAACCGGCCACACATTAATTATAAGTTCTATATTTTCTAGTGTAAATAAGGAAAGTTGTATCCTCCTTACCCTAGGATATTTATTTGATTATTCCCCTTTTTGGACTTGGTACTTACACAACAATCAATACACATAAATCCCATTTAAATTCATTCATTTCTGTTCATATGTCTATTGCCCTTTTATAACCCCAACGGTTATATTTTCCTAAGGCAACACTAAATATTTAATTTCTCTTTTTATTTCCATTGATTATAATCAATGTCATTTATGAGTCTAATGTCCATATTTTCCTAGGAAGTTAATTCACAATGGATATCCTTATCTTATCAGTCCTAAAATATCTATTTGTTGTACCACAACAGAAATTACTATTTATTTAT
Organism: Allium sativum; assembly: GCA_030737875.1. Lineage (NCBI taxonomy): Eukaryota > Viridiplantae > Streptophyta > Magnoliopsida > Asparagales > Amaryllidaceae > Allium > Allium sativum. The sequence continues at coordinate 200,744,189 of CM060926.1, read as the reverse complement.
TTATTTCTTGTCTATTATATATATGTATGCGCTAGACCTCTCGCATTAAGCTGACAACTTGTGGATTTTGGATTTGCCGGTAGGTTCCAGGCAGATTTCTACCACAAGTTGAGCCTAACTTTGTGCCTTAATGCGATTATGTAGTAAAATTCCTAATTGGGGTTTACAACATTTATCCTAATAAATCCAAGGAATCTTATCCATTTAGCTTAAAACCTTATTAAGTTTACTTTTCCCAAATCAACGTTATTTCCAACAGTTATTTATTCATTGTGGTTTTATTTATAACAACCATCATATTAATTGCTATAATGGTCACCACAAATATATTAATTAAATATAGGTATGATTCCATAAATAAATACCGTTCAAACATTCAAGTCTTTAATATAATGTATATTTTGACATTTATGTAGACTCAGACGAATAATGTATACTTGCATTTATTTATACTTTTTTGCGACTAACGTAGTTATCTTTCTTCATTATTTATTGTTAAATTTAATAATTTTTGGTTTAATTAGTAACTAAACATTCCTGTTTGTATTCAATTTTGTCAAGAGGTTCCAAATCTTAGAAAAAGACTGATAGTTATAGTTATTGTACATAATGCCTGATTATTGGAATAGACATATTTCAAACTACAAGAGATATATGTTTGTGGATATTTTGAAATAATACATGCAAACTATGCAAAAATATGTATATTTATATTTATATGTTAAATTACACAATTTTTCCCTTTTTCAATCTTTTTGTCATATTTCTTATAAACTCAAAATAATGTCTTTTTGTTCAAAAAGAGGAAAACACCATATTTACAACGACTAAACCACAATCTCAACAACATTGAACACAAATTGGCATATGTCTTTTAAATTAAATTCACATAAGTCACCAATTTACACCGGAACTAGAGACTTGGAAGTAAACTACATCTAAATAGTGTTATTAGGATTGATTTCCAAATCCTCAGTGTTTTACAACAAACGACAATATATTATCCAACATGATCGTAGGCAATATGTATAAAAAAAATTAGGTAAACCTACAATTAATATTATTCCTAACCACAATTCACAATTTTCAAGTTTTGATAACATTTATTAGCAGATTTGAAAAGTGTCAATTCAAATTCAATTATATTATGAACAGATCTGATGATAATAGGCATATATTTTGAGATCTAATTCAAACGAGATAAATAGGTTATTATAACTTTGCATATAAATTTCCCACTCCCTTGAAAGTATCCAAATCTGAAATCTGAATAACCTTTTAGGCAAACAATTCCCAAATTCTTACAAATCTACAATTAATCTAAAAAGGGGATACTTTCAGATCTGATAGACATGCAAGAAAATAGGAAAAGAATGGAGAGTCTGATGTAGAATAGCTTAGCCATCGATTTGCACCCTTTTCTATTTTAATCTGATAATCGCTTTCAAATCCACGTGGTTTATATTTGATCGATTGTATATGAATATATTTTCAAATAAGAAACTTGATTGGAAGAGAAAGGGAAACCACACTGCTTCGCTGCTGCCTACAGATTTGTGTGGAAAAGAATGAGGCCTTACCCCTTTATTTCCAAGAGTGGAATTGGCCATGAACTCTTATATTTAATTTAATTTATATCCATACATTTATTTGATAATATAATATAAACTTAACTCTTTAACCATAGTCGTCACTAGGCGTTTTGGCACCCGGTAGATCGACCGCTTAGGTCTCCAACCGCCCTGTGAGTGTGGTTAAATAGGGTATAATATATATAAATATTCTGATTTGTTTATTTTTCATCTTTTATCGTATTTCATTTGTAACTTTTCCATACGAACTCCGTTCGTAAAACTCCTAATATGCAAGTTGACCAGAATACTGAGACAAATGCATCGGTTAAAGTTTAATGGTCAAATTCCATCATTTGCAGAAATTTCTATTTTTGAAATTCTAACAATTAATTCTTATTGTCAAAATTTCGGGTTGTTACAATATTAGCACTATGAGTGCTTCCATAATATGACTTATTCGACGTTGGATCCAACTTTATCTTTATTCTTTCCCCAAGTGAGGGCGTGGGTTCATCAGAACCGAGGACCTGTACAAGGAGGTCAGGTCCATCACATATTTGTCATGGCTCGTAATCAAATTGAATTAGCACCACACAGGAGAGTATCATTTGGCATCCTTACGAGGGTTCACCATATTTGACATACGATGGTGTGGTCTATGTTGCTATGCTTACGTCGAGACATTTTCCTTTTGCCTTTTGTCCTCCTACTGGTGGTTGCTATTGGTTTCTTAGGGAATGCTATTAGAGGCAAATTTTATTAGGTGAATTCGTGTCTTATGTTCCACATTCTGATATTCTTACTTTCGTAGTGTTTGAGGCGGTAGATTTGGATGTAGCTCGAGATGAATAGTGGTGGCCAGCTAATTATTTCATCATTCCCAATTTGGAATATTCAGCGTTTTAGCGTAGATATTATACTCCAGCACATACAACTCTTATGATACAAGCTGCAACATTTGATTTGGTTGGCCCCTTAGTTACCAGACATGGCATTGTTCCTCGGTGCTTCCAGATCTTACCCAGAGCACTCGGTAATACCCACCGCCACCACCCCCGTAAGCAAGAGATTATAGTTGGATAGTGGCTATTTCTATGGTTACAAGTGGTGATACATATGCGGATATTCCTCGCCTACCGATAACATAGTACCCAGATCCAGCCATATTTCCATATGAGGATTTATATCAGATGTAGTTAGAGATGGGACATGTCGTGTACGACAAGCTTTGTCGGAACATTTATCATTTGACATCTCATATTAACGAGCTTACCACCGCTGATGAGGAGCGGTACCATCCAAGGGTTCGGGTAGGTATTGATGAGGACATAGCCGGTCTACATGATATTGACTTTGATGATATGTAGATTGATTGTAGTCTTTTATGTTATAAGTTTGTTGTTGATGTTGTTTTTTTTATCTATGAACATTACTGTATTCTCATTGTCGTTTCTGGTATCTATATGGTACTGTTGTATTATCCTTATTTTGTTGTGCTGATATTATGTTGTTGATTGTGATTAAGTTACTGTTGTATTATTAGTTCATGTAGTAGTGTTAAATATGTAGTTTATGATAGTTATCAATACAAGTATTTGTCATTATATTGTTCTTATTTTTGCTTTACGACTCATAAATAGTTTCCTTCAATCATCCAAGCATTAACTTAAACTGACAAGGGAAGATGAACACCATTAGTTGGTGTAACACCCTGTATTTTTTATATATATTAAATGAGAACAACGATAATTTATAGTTTCAGAATTTATCCCCGAAACATACACCAATGTGTTCGTAGCCATTTTCTAATTCTTTTTGACATACAACTTGCCCAAAATGGAGCTCGTATACAAAAATTATTAAGATATTCATAATTAAAAAAAATTGTATATGTATGTATGCGCACAAATACGAAATTTAAATTTAAAGATGTGTTATAATTGGAAAATATTAATTCTAATGAGTTATATTAAGAAATAAACTAAATGTTAAAAATTAACATTAAACAGAAATTAACTCGGTAGAATCACATTAAGGACCTAGAAGATGGGTCGACACGGGCTTCACATGGGTCGACCCCTGCGTCGACCATGGGGTTGACCCACCTCTAAGGTGGATCGACACATAGGTCGACCCATCTGGGCCAGATCTGTTTTGATTATGATGTGTTTTCTAACTTTAAACGATTCAGATATTATTTTATCGAATCCGACGAACCAGAAATTCTTGCATAACTATAAATAAACTAGCTCGGCCTAACCTTCAACTCATATTTTCTGAGATAACCCCAAGGCTCTGTATTTTTTTCTCCAAATCTTTCAGAAATTAGAAAATTAGTTTTAGGAGTTTCTGATTCAATATTTGAAGATAAGGAATGTAAATCTATAACACAGGTGTTCAGATTTCTGATCAACATGAGGTAAGTCCCATGAATCTGATTTATCTAGATTTCTTTCCCTTTTATTTTAGTATCAGATTTGTAAATCTATGGTAGTTTTAGTGCTAGATTCATTTAGGAAGATCATGTAATCACATATCTGAACCAGATTCAAGGATTGAAAAGCTGTCAGGTGAGTGGATTTAAAATTATACCTATGGATAATGGTATATTTACCGTTTACATTCCCCGTTATCCTTAACATGTTAACTAACTGTAAATTACGGTATTTGCAATATAATTTATTTTCTGTCATGTTAAGAATACTACTGTTGTACAGATCTATTCTATGAATCTGCTAATTGGATTAAGAACTGTTGTAATACTGAAAATTGTGGAATTTACAATAAACATGAATATGTTATTGAAATTGTTGTTTAATGATAAACTAGATATAAATTAAATTATAGTGAAATTAGGAATAATGGAAAATGAATAGATGTGCCTAATTTGTATGGAAAATTTACATTGATTTGAAAATTGTAAATAACATCTAACTCAAAAAATAAAAAGGGAAAATTTATGTGGACTGAGTTAGATGGATTCGGGAAAATTGATACATTTCCTTAACAGTAAAATTACTAAGAACGTAGTTGCAAGAAAAGAAAGGGAAAAATGGATTAGTGTGAAATACGGATTCTTTTACCATATTGCACACTAATCAAATAAAAAGATATATATAGGTCCACGATGAAAATAAAAGAAACAACTTGAAACTACGGATCTTATTTGATGTGCGTTATGGAAATGGATCTTTACATCTTCCCATTAATCTATCTAATAAGGCGTGTGAAATATTTTCCTGAAATAATGAGAACATTCAAGACGGTAAATAAATGGATGTAACAACAGTAAGATTTTGGTTAATGTTAAGGAACAAAGAGAAGATATAATGAACGGGGAATTTAACCTATTATAATTAATTATATGAGTTGGAATGCAATATAATAGATAGGTTAATCCCAAGGATAAGTGGAATTATAAAACGGGTTATAATAAATGAAAAAGAAAACTTGTTAATAAAACTTAGTTAAGAGAACTAAGTTAATAAGTAAACAACAACAAGTTATGATGATAGGGTAAGACAAAGTAATGATTAAATAAGAAGGAATAAAAGTAGACTTATGAAATGAAATAAGGTGTACTTAATTGAATCTTAAGTAGACATGTCATAAGAAACCATGAGAACTAAGAAAAGATATAATTAATTATACATTAAGTAAAACATGTTATTGAACTTGTAAACATGAAATTGGATAGTAAATGACATGGAATAATGTAAAAAGATTGTAGATTACTTTCGTTGATTACAATCTAGGGAATGACATGTTATAGGCTTATTAATGAACTTAAAACATGATTAAGTTAAACCTGTGCGATTAATAAGCGAGAGGAGTCCATTCCTCAGGGAAATAAGAGGCTCAAGGAAACTTGTAACTTGAATAAAAAGGGAATATTTGGGTAATTAAATTAACAAGTAATATGATAAGATTAATCATGTGCTTCATTAAAAGATTAGACATAGGGTCTAATAACACGATCGCGTGACACGCTTGGACCAGTGCATGCATATGAACATGAAGAACCCAACTAGGTAGATCACCGTGGTGTCCGAAGACATGAGAGGAGCACGTCTATATGAGTATTCTTCTTGATATTCTGCCTGATTACTCGTAGGATTGGAGGGAAGCCCGTTACTTCCGAGGGACGTGGTAGTGGTGGTCCTCTGTTGCGGTACATGCTCAGGGTTATACTCGTAGATCTTGGGTCTGCGCGGTACAACCTAGTGAGTATACCTTGACTGCAACTATAGACTTGGCAGTCAAAAGGCTATGGTGGATTGCGTTGAGTGATTTGACAATTACCTCGGGAAAAGTCTGGGTCAGGAACAATACATGATAGTAATCGTCGGGTACCTGTCATCCGCAGTCAGTGGGATGCGGAAGGAATAGAGCTAAACCAAGAGACAACCGATCTTCACTATCGAGATGTTGGTTGAGGGACATGCCAAATTGGATGATTAGGTTGCTTACTAAAGGCACATCACTTAGCTCTTGATGTAGTCTTTCACTAGTTGAGGGAGGGGTCGGGTGGGACCATAGCTAACGGGAAAATACAGATCTTATTCTGGATATCTGTATTGTAGGTCTTTTTGGGTGGACCTTTACAGATATGGAAAGCTCCCGACCGAGTTTTGTGCATTCAGATGCTGCCCTATTATGGGACTCGGTGTACAGTATGCAATACGTTCGTGTGAGGGTCTAAGTACACACACTGCATGGTGTATCATAGACGAGAGGGCATTACTTGGCGTCGAGGCTTGATTCGACCGAGGAATTTGGATATGACGATTCGTATGCTATCGTGGTATAACAATGATGGATCTATGTTATAATGTGGTGTAATGATTAGGATTTTCGCACGTCGTTCGACGTGATATACACTTCCGAGGCATGACGGTGGAGACTATGCGAAGATGGCATTATGATCAATATCTTGTTATGTTGGGGGTAGCTACATATATACTATATTAGGTTAGTCTACTGAGAAGTATATGGGTATGACGTGAGTATATACCCTTAAGTACTGTTAACCCAAACAACCTAATAAATATGAAAACATAAATGAATGTTATATGTATGATTATTTCAGAATGTATAATTTTTCCTCTCACCAGAACATTGTGTTCTGATCCCCTTCTCATAACACACTCGCAGGTTATGTTTGTGGCAGAGATATGATAGCTTTGGATATTGGTTAGGCAATATTATTATTTCGATAAGGCTATATCTGATTATATTATATTATATTATATCCATTCTGTTGTGAGATATTTACTGAGCTCTAATATATTTATTAACTATGTCTTTTCCATAGGATGCCAGAAAAGCTGACTCGAGCTTTGATAGATTAGGATTTTTGAAAAACAATTTGGTTTGTCGAGATCTGGGTTGTTACGTCTGGTATCGGAGCTTAGGTTTAGGATTCTTGTATAGATAGTGAGTGAATGTATTTCTATTTCTAAAAATATAAATATTATATATATATATATATACCTAGATCCATAAAGGAACCCACTAAACAGGAAGAGCGACATTTGGAAAGAGTTGAAATATCAGTTATGTACACTAAAGGAATGGTTATGAAAATTTGAGAATAAAATATCCCCGAGTAGTTTGGGTGAAAAATGTTTAATGTGTTTTGAAATGAAAAAAAGGATGGATCCTATATCTCAGTATTTGTGATGTTAGTATTTCAGATTAGTAGGTTTGGTAGTAAATCCTTATAAATTGGGAAAGAGTAATAAGGAAATGGATTAAGTATATATATATATATATATATATATATATGTGTGTGTGTGTGTGTGTGTGTCTATATATATTAGAGAGAAGTGGCTTTGTAGGAATATTTAGGGAAGAATAAAAAAGTTAAAATCCCACTTTGAGTCTAGCTCCATTGTTATGTTTTAAGAACTTGAAAGTTTAAAGGCTTTTAGGTGATAGTTTACAGTTTTTTTTTTTCAAGTTTTGACCTTAAAAGTTTACAATTTTAAAGTATGTACTAGCTGAATTTTATAGAAATGGTTTTTGAAACAAAAAGAGGTATTTTGACGTTTGGAAAAAAATACATATAAGTGACTAAATTGAAAACTACATATAGAGTTTTGAAAAAAAAAATTGGTATATTTTGGAAACGTTAATTACTTAGAAATTTTTATCGAAAATGAATTCTTTCAGAAAATAGTGTACTTTATAGAGCATGTTTAACTCACTAGTTTTTTTAAGTTATAATGTGTAAAAGATTTAAAATAACAAAGCATGGAAAAGATTGCAATTTCTCAATGGAAAAAAAACGATAAGGAAAATTTTGAAAATCTCTATTCTTTAGACAACAATTTTTGACAATTATTTGGACATAAAAATTTGATGGGTGAACAAAGTAAGTTGTTAAGAATTTAGAATAGGGTAGATGTTTAGGATAAGTTTAGAAATTCACATTTTGTTGTAAGCAACTGAACTGGGATTGTGAAGTGAATGGTTGTGAAATTAATTGAGAAATAGTTGTCCTTGTCCACTCCATTTTTTATGACTTGAAAAAAAAAGATTTTTTGAGATGTCATTTTTCTTTGGTTTGGCAAATAAGTTTTAATGAAAGAAAAGTGAAATTTTTAAGCTTGTAGTATTTGAAAGGAAAATGAAATGATGTTATGTAAGGATTAGTACCTAGGAAAGAAGGGGAATTTTTTAGAGGCTATAAAATTGACTACATGAATTGTTTTGGAATAACAGTAGACTCTCATAGAGTGCATAAGCACAGTAGAGCCAAGGTTGTTGCTTGGAAAAGACTGTTAGTACACAGCAAGGACTAGTTGCGACTGTTAGATAGTGGAGGGTGAGCAAGTTATTTAGATTTGATGGTTTGGAGTCAGCGAGGACGTGGTTCTATGATTCTTAGCCCTTGGTAGTAGTTGTATAGTGTGCCTGTTTTCCTATTTCAGTTTTGAAAAAAATTGAAGGATTATTTAAAAATTAAACTTAGATCTGTGGATTAAGTTAAATAAGATAAGGAAAAAGGAGACGACACAAATAAAAGAAAACAAACAATGATGACAACTGGAAAAAAGCAACAAATATGACAAATGGAGAGAAATGGAAAATTTCAAGAGAGAAAGAATTGGATTTTTCTAGGATAAGTTGGAAAAGAAATTTTTCTTATGTAACTGTGCTTGGATAGGGAGATAGGACATCTTTACATAATAGTTGCATAAAATCCAAGTATAGATAGAAAAGGTGCAAAAAAGAAAAAGGGAAGGTGTGAAGTTTTCCGTTTTTTTACCTTTTTGTAAAATAAGAAATCGAATTCAGAAAATTTGACTTTTCTACAATTCATAAAAGTTAAAGTAGTTGGTAGGGTGTGGACGCTAAAATATGGATGAACTACGCTCTTGCTCCGTAAGAGTGTAGGAAATTTGGTTGAAAAAGTATTTTGATTTTCAAAATATTGCATTCATGTAGAAATTGCCAATATATATAGGATGCATGCATCATGTTTTCAAAAAAAAATTCAAGAAAATTTGCATTCATATAGGAGGTACCGCCTATGCATTCATTACATTCTTGTATTATTATGTTGTGTTACACTTTGCACAAGTGCACAAATGGTTGAAAAATTGAATGTACACATAATGGTTGTGATTTATACGTAGAAGAGCAGCACTCCAACCTTACCAAATTTCGAGGATGAAATTTCCTACGTGTGGGAGAATGTAACACCCCGTATTTTAAATAAATATTAAACAAGGATATTGGTAATGTATAGTTTCAGAATTTAGCCCCAAAACATATACCATTGCGTTCGTGGCAATTTTCTGTTTCGTTTTGATATATGACTTGCCCAAAACTGAGCTCATATGGGAAAGTTATCAACAGATTAATAATTAAAAGATTGTATGCGTATATATGCCGTAAATTAAAATTTTAAATTTAAAGATGTGTTATTACTAGAAAATAATAATTCAAATGAGTTATATTAAGAAATAAACTAAACGTTAAAATTAACATTAACCAGAAATTAACTTGGCAGAAAACATGTTAAGGACCCAGGAGATGAGTCGACCTTAGCTTCACATGGGTCGATCCATATGTCGACCATAAGGTCGACCCACCCGGTCCAGATCTAATTTTTTGTGGCATGTTTTCTGATTTTAAATGGTTTGTGTGACACTCCACGTCCGTTAATGTCACTCACAACGGGAATGCATTAAGTTTCGTAAAGCGTTTAGGTAAACAGACACAGAATATTACAAGACAGATATAAAAAAATTTCCTGTGGAAATAAACAATTTTATTAATCATCAAAATACCGTGGTCCAAAGCATCATTTGTCTGAAATATAAAAACCCACAGAAACCACTTTCTTGTACATTAGAAATACCAGAGTACATAAAAGAAAGAAAATTCCCCAATAACAAAATATAGCCATTGCAACGAGAATATGAGCTTGATCCATACATATTAGCAGCTCTAGCAGGCAAGCAAAATCACGGTCAAGCCTAATGTTTCCTCCTTGAGAACCTAGGGGAGGGAGGGTATGGAACGGAAGAGAGAAGGAAAAACAGAAGGGGTCAGACATAAAGTTTGGCGAGTCTAGTAACTTTTAGCCAGTAAATAAATAAAGGTAATCATGACAGGCATAAAGTGGATAAGAGAGATCACTATACAATGGCAGGTGTGACATGACAGATAAGGTAAGTTGTATACATGCTTCACAAATAACTACTCTGCACTATTAATAGTACAATTTACAATGAGATGGTCCCTTCCACTATAAGTTGGTATACTTAGGGCATACGTCCGAGTGTACCCTAACCACTACCCTAATTGATCGGCTACCTATTCTGTAGATACCATGTGCTGGTACCACGGTAGGGGGTATCACTTCCCTAAAGTGGCAACCTAAGAGGTGCACAGTCTTATCTACTGGTGTCACGGTCGTCTTGTGCCCCTCAGCCCGGGCCATGCACGCACATGTCCCCGGTTGGTTTGCACCGTCTACACCACCCATCACGTTTTCGATCTCTTATAATCAATCAGTAAGCGTGCCCCTTCTCCACCTAGTACAGAGTTCCCTACTCTGATACCGAATACAGGTTACTGACCGAAATGAGTCCCACACAATATGATACAAGCTCTCCCCTTTTGTCTTGTATCCCCACTAGGTTTTCCACTGAGTATGTATACCCTAATGGGTGATCTTTAATTACATAGCCCTATAACAGTTATGCTTACCCTAAAAGGGTGATCTTTAATTACATAACTGTACCGGGTTAAGTTTGTGGGCCTATACATATATAAATATTACCCACCCCCTTCAGTTATACTTAACCCACCCACTATCCAATCCATTTTACTTAACCCTAACTTATGTACATAATCATACAGTTCTTGTGGATTAAATTTGGTTAAGTAGTCCTTTCTCATTACCATGTCCAATTATGGTTATATTAGGCTAGACCTCCCACATAAGGCCTACAACGTGTAGATGTTGTATATGTCGGTCGGGTCCAGGCAGTCTTATTTCACAGTTGGGCCTAACCTCGTTTCTTAGCCCGAGTCTTATTTAGACACTTAGACCTCTCACATTAGGTTCAACATTAGTGGCTATTGGATTTGCCGGTCGGGTCCGGGCAGACTTCCGCCACTAATATAACCTAACCTCGTGTCATAAGTGTTAATATAATTCCTAATTATAGTTGCTAAACATTCCATTTATTAATTAATTTACCTATTAATTAATTTTACCTTTTTGGGTGTTATTGCCTATTCTATCAACAATTTGAATTACTAGTCCAAAAATGCTTATTTCCCAATTATGCCAATATTTACTTTTCCCCCGTTTCTAACTAACGTCCTCACAAAATTGACGGCATGCCTAGGCTAAATAATTGGCCAAGCCATAAGCGACGAAAAGGAAAGCTAATAGGGATGTAACACAAGTGATCATTGAATATGATTTGGCATAACATATATTAACATAGTCATAAGGTTGTCATATGAACTTGTGACAATTTCTATGATGTCAAAGTGAACAAAAATGAGATCTAAACTAATCATTTAATTACGCAGCAATTCAGATCTAACATAGTAAGGGTGACACAGTAGCATGTTTAGATCTAAGGATAAATTCACATGTCTAATTTTATAACATATCCAAATTTATCACAATATGACAGGTGTAAGGTGATTAACATGAAGAACCAAATCTAATCAATGTCATAAATTTTCCAAATTAACATATTCACCTCTTCCGTAATATAATTACAAGTCAAGATCTACATAGGCAACATCATAGAATAACCACAATTATTTCAGATCTAGAGAAATAGATCTATCAAGATCTACATAGGTAACATTATAGAATAACTACAATTGTTTCAGATCTACGAGATTTAATACTGGCATAGATGCATACTTTACAACAGATCCGATTCATTGTCTTTCACGATTCACTATTATTTATTTAAACCTAAAAGTGGCTAGAAACTCATAACGTTAGGTTTAGAGAATTGAAAGAGAATAGATCTGAATTTTGAATTTGATTAGCTAAACCATTGATGTAGGACATTGATTCTGTTTCAGTTTGCCACCCAACAACATATGGCTCCCATGATCTGTAATGAAGAAAATAGGAGAATAGGGGACCATATTTATAGCCTAGAACCAATGAATCAGACACAGAATCAAGTCCAGTTAAGTAAAACGAATTCTGCCCAGATCTTCCTTGGGGTGTGGGGGGGGGGGGGGGGGTTCGACACCCCTATAAGCGGGTCGACACCCCCGAAGGGGGGTCAACACACCCTGAAGGGGGTCGACACCCCCTGAAGGGGGTCGACACCCACAAGCGGGAATTTTCCCGCTCAGCCTACTTTGGTTGGATTTTGATTTTTGAACTGTTTTGAAGGTTATGAAATTATGATATATATATCTGTTCTTCCTTATGTGTATACAAACTTCTAAGGCTTATAACTTCTAACGATATCCAATTTATGCAAACCCAGACTATATCGAAAGCAGAATTCCGAGACGAACGCAATGGCGCAGCCTGTTTCCCTTAATTCTTCTTAGAAAAAAAGTATTCTTTAGTCAGTTAATTTTAATATTTTAAAATTACGGGGTGTTATATTCTTCCCTCCTTAAAGGATTTCGTCCCCGAAATCTTCAAATTAAGAAGAACGTATCCTACCATCCATCATCCATCTACTCATCCATCATCCACAAGCATCCATTGTCCTTAAAAGATATCTAATGCTTATATGAGTATATGCAGAGGTGTGTGTATATGTCCCAATACTAATGCGAAAATCAGGCGTTCTACTGATCCAATTGACCTCCTTAATGCGATGTATGATTAGTACCATGAATCCAATATATATGAAAATAATCATATTATAACATGTAAGTTCTATATGTGTGCACGTCCATTCATCAAAGTGCAACATACATATGCTAACTCATCCATTTTCATCCATAAAAGAAAAGAAAATCCACACGCATCCATATGCAGTATAAGAGAGTGATTGAGCCGATCTAGTGCCTATGCGTCCACAGGCAGCCACTAGCAAACACTTGCATCCACTAGCATCCATCAAACATAACATGTTTCAAACACATGTTTTCATCCATAGGACTCCTATCTAAAGGTCGAAAACACTAGGGATAAGATATGTTCGATTGGCAAAAACAGGCACAGAGAAAGCTTTGGTAAAAGGAGTTAAGAACATATCCTCAAAAAGAAAAGGGTACGAAGCATGAATTCTATCTTCGGTTTCCCAAGTTGCGTCTTCTGGGTTGTCTCCCCATTGAACCTTTACCAACTTGATTTCTTTGTTGCGCATCTTCTTAACTTCCGATCTAAGAATACGGGTAGTGATTCGTCAGACTGTCGCCTCCCGTTCCACCTCCACTTTTCTCAACATACTCGACTCAACGACTTATGTGGTGTCATGCAGGCACGTCCGCAGATGAGAAACATGAAAGACATTGTGAACACCAAACAAATTCTCTGGGAGTTTTACTTTATAGGCCATATGGCATCCATATGCTAACTCATCCATTTTCATCCATAAAAGAAAAGAAAATCCACACGCATCCATATGCAGTATGAGAGAGTGATTGAGCCGGTCTAGTGCCTATGCGTCCACAGGCAGCAACTAGCAAACACTTGCATCCACTATCATCCATCAAACATAACATGTTTCAAACACATTTTTTCATCCATAGGACTCCTATCTAAAGGTCGAAAACACTAGGGATAAGAAATGTTCGATTGGCAAAAACAGGCACAGAGAAAGCTTTGGTAAAAGGAGTTAAGAACATATCCTCAAAAAGAAAAGGGTACGAAGCATGAATTCTATCTTCAGTTTCCCAAGTTGCATCTTCTGGGTTGTCTCCCCATTGAACCTTTACCAACTTGATTTCTTTGTTGCGCATCTTCTTAACTTCCGATCCAAGAATACGGGTAGTAACTCGTCAGACTGTCGCCTCCCGTTCCACCTCCACTTCTCTCAACAAACTCGACTCAACGACTTCTGTGGTGTCATGCAGGCACGTCCGCAGATGAGAAACATGAAAGACATTGTGAACACTGAATAAATTCTCTGGGAGTTTTACTTTATAGGCCATATGGCCAATTCTCTTGGTTATGGGAAAGGGTCCTACAAACCTAGGTGTCAACTTCCCTACTGAACCGAAGCGGACTACATTTCTCAGAGGTGATAATTGGATGAAAAATAAGTCTCCTACTTCAAAATCGATGTCGGTTCTCCTCTTGTCTGCATAGGACTTCTACCTATCTTGAGCTGTTTTCATTCACCGTCGAATAAGGTCAATCTTCTCAGACGTCTCCCTAACCATATCAGGCCCCTCCAAAGTCTAGGATGCACAGCCTCAGAAGATCTTCTAGAATTATATTCACCGTCTCTGTTTGGCCGTCAGTCTGAGGATGATAAGCAGTGCTCAAACACAACTGTGTACCCAATGCTTCTTGCAAACTCCACCAAAATTCGCTGGTAAAGATGGGGCCACGTTCGCTCACGATGCTGGAAGGAACTCCGTGGAAACGAACTATCTCACGAACATAAATTGTTGTCAACCATGGTGCCGTCCTTTTACTTTTAACTGGAATAAAGTGAGCACTCTTAGTGAGTTTGTCCACTATCACCCAAATATTTGTATTACCTTTCTTCAATCCAGGCAACTATGAAATCCATATAGACGCTCTCCCATTTCCACTGTAGGACCTCCAACAGATGAAGTAATCCACTGGGCTTCTTTTGCTCAGCCTTGACTTGATGGCAAACTAAACATTGAGAAACAAATTCAGCCATGTCTCTCTTCATCCCAGCCCAAAAGAAAACCCTCTTCCTGTCTCTATACATCTTTGCCTAGATGTATGGTCATCTTAGAATGGTGGGCTTCTTCTAGGACTGCCTTTATCAAGCTTCCAATTTGAAGAACACAAAGTCTTCCATCTCGTCACAACTATCCCTTTTCATCTATGGCATACCCACAGAGGTGACTAAAAGTCTCCCCTCTTTTTAGCTTATCCATGATGTCTAGAATCTGTGGGTCACCTTGTTGCGAAGCTCCTATCTGTTCCACAAGAGTCGGTCGTATCTCCAAGGATGCAAATAAATCAGGCAAAACTTCGATGGAGGGTCTAAAATCAAAAGCTGGTATGAAATCCAAGTTCTTTCTTTCCAAAAACAGAGGACTCAGGGCCACCCTCTGTCTACTCAGTGCGTCTACCACCACATTACTCTTGCTGGGGGTATAAGAAATCTCAAAATCATATGAAGCTTAGAACTCCATCCACTGCTGCTGCCTTAAGTTGAGATCCTTGTGTGAGAATGAATACTTGAGAGATTTATGGTCGGTTTACAGCTCGAACCTTTCTCCAAGCAAATAATGACGCCATGTCTTTAACGCGAATACTATGATAGCTAGCTCTAGATCATGGGTGGGGTAATTCTTTTCATGAACCCGCAACTGCCTACCCCCATAACATATTACCTTCCCCTGTTTCATTCAAACCGCACCAAGCCCTGTACCACACGCATCGGTGTAAACGGTAAATACTTTACTTCCATCGGGCAAGGCCAAGACTGGGGCTGTTGTGAGAGCCCTCTTAGTCGTTGGGAAGCAACAACACAGTTTATATCCCATGAAAACACCAATTTCTTCTTTGTTAGTCTGGTGAGAGGGGCTGATATCTTCGCGAAGTCCTTAATGAACTTCCTATAGTAACCTGCCAACCCAAGGAAGCTTCTAACCTCGGTTGCGTTTTTTAGGAATCTACCAATCTTGCACTGCAACACCTTCGCGGGATCTACAGCTATCCCTTCTTTTACATGCCCCAAGAATCTCACTTCCTTTCTCCAAAAGTGGCATTTGGAGAACTTTGCTTTAAGCTGATGGTCACGAAGAGTTTTCTAGACTTCTCTCAGATGTTGGGCATGCTCTTCTTCGTTCTTGGAGAAGATCAAAATATCACCAACGAAGACTACGAGAAATTTGTTTAGGAATTCCCCAAACACCCTGCTCATTAAATAAACAAAATAGGCGGGTGCATTTGTTTGCCCAAAAGGCATCACTAGCCATTCAAAGAAACCGTCCGCAATTCTAAAAGAAATTTTATCTATGCTGTCTTCAGCCACCCTCAGCTGATGGAACCCTATAGCCAAATCCAACTGAGAAAACACCAAGGCACCAACAAGCTGATCAAATAAATCATCAATCCTCGAAAGCGGGTGTCTGTTCCTCTTGGTGAGTTTATTTAACTCTCTGTAGTCAACATACAAACGAAGCGAACCATCCATCTTAGTTGCAAATACTACTGGTGCACCCCATTCAGATATGCTTCGTCTAATAAACCCTTTCTCAAGCTGCTCCTTTACTTGCTTACTCAGCTCCCTCCTTTCCCTTGGAGCCATATGGCGCACGGGTAATGCAACTGGTTTTGCATTGTCCACCAGATATATATATATATATATATATATGAAAGTTGATCTCACGCCTCGGAGGTAAACCCCGTATCTCATCAAAATCGTCAAAAAAATCTTAGGCTACTGGGACAGATTGCAAATCCTCTATAGATGCATAAAGAGATTCTAAGAAACTAAGCATAACAGACCCTTGTGGGTCACAAGAAACTTTGAGGGTCCTCCCATGACAAGTCAGGAGCCTAACAACCCTCCTCTCACAATCCAGAACGGCCCCATACGTAGTAAGCCAGTCCATTCTAGAATCAAGCCATAGCCTATAAACACGAGCACATAAGCATCACATTCAAATTCGATGCCTAACACAGATAAATTCAAAACCCGACAAATCATCGATAAATGATTCGAACCACCAATAGGGTTTGAAACAACTACGGGATCTACTACGATACTAGTAATTAAGTGCAGAGATTCAACTACAGAACTAGATATAAACGAGTGTAAAGCACCAGAATCAAAAAGTGTTCTAACTGGATGATTTGAAAGAGAAACTAAACTTTGTACGGAAATGTTTCTACCTCTTTTGGGAGAACTGATCGCGAGAGCATGCACCTGCCCTCCAGAAGTTCCAGCTCTTTGACATTGTCCCTGCGGTCCTTGTTTCTTTGGGCACTCTTTAGAGTAGTGTCCAAGCTCTCCACAATTAAAGCAACTAATCTTTCTTTTCTTACAATCTTTAACCAAGTGACCTTCCTTCCCACAATGATGACATTTTCTCTTATCCCTGCCTTTGTCATTCTTCCCT
This sequence comes from Allium sativum, assembly GCA_030737875.1. Taxonomy (NCBI): domain Eukaryota; kingdom Viridiplantae; phylum Streptophyta; class Magnoliopsida; order Asparagales; family Amaryllidaceae; genus Allium; species Allium sativum. The sequence continues at coordinate 200,726,874 of CM060926.1, read as the reverse complement.
CCTTTCTTCTGTTGTTGCTGTTGTTGTTGCTGCCATTGATGTTGCTGCTGCCCCTTCTTGGGCCACACCTTCTTATTCTGCGATGACTCCTCAGCTTTTACTTCCTTCTTTTCTCCCTTGTCCTCCTCATGCATTAGGGTAATATCAACAAGTTTTTCAAACTTGTCCCCCATTGGAAGATGGGACATAGCTAAACCATGTAGAGGCTCATTCAACCCCTTAACAAACTGCAAGGCCTTTTTATGCGGTGTGTCTACCAACTCTAGCCCGAACCTTGCCAGTTGGTTGAACTTATTCACATATTCCTTTACCATAAAATCTCCTTGTTTAAGTGCTAAGAACCTCTCCATCTGTATGCTTTGCTCCGCTTGGGAAAGAAAATTCACTTCGAACCTCTGTTTAAAATCTTCCCAAGTGTCTACTGGACGTCCAGCTTGGGTATCTTCCCACCAAAATGAGGCTTCGTCCTTTAACAACCAAGCAGCTAATTGAATTTTCCTTCGGTCCTCCACTTCAAATATTATGAATAAGTCCTCGGTCTCCTTGAGCCAATTCCGAGCTTCTATGAATGTCTCGTTCCCATGGAATGGCTTCCCTCCCATAGCACGGAAGTCCTTGCAGATCTTGGCGAAGTTATCTGCTCTTGGAGGGGGAGGAGGAGGAATGATTGGTGCAGCTGGGGGAGGAACGTCTCTTTGGCCTTCTATAGGCGTCGTGGCCTCTAAATACCTACGGAACCATCCGGATATAGTGACGCCCTCTAGGATATTAGGGACGTTTTGTTCCTCAGACATGCTGAAAAAAGGGAAAAAGAAGAAATTTAGATAAAGGATTGAGGCATGCTACATTTGGCTTTTTGGGGAATGTTTTTCGAAAAAGACCTTTCTTTTTGAAAATACTTTCTTTTAAAACTCATTTTGAAAATAATTTTCAGAACCTCTTATCTAATCTGGTAGCCTTCAGCTTTGATACCAAGTGTGACACTCCACGTACGTTAATGTCACTCACAAAGGGAAAAGGCTGTTAGTACAGAGCAATGGCTAGTTGTGACTGTTAGATGGTGGAGGGTGAGCAAGTTATTTAGATTTGATGGTTTGGACTCAGCGAGGACGTCGTTCTATGATTCTTAGCCCTTGGTAGTAGTTGTATAGTGTGCTTGTTTTCCTCTTTCAGTTTTGAAAAAATTTGAAGGCTTATTTAAAAATTAAATTTAGATCTGTGGATTAAGTCAAACAAGATAAGGAAAAAGGCGACGACACAAATAAAAGAAAACAAGCAATGATGACAACTGGAAAAAAAGCAACAAATATGGAAATGGAGAGAAAGGGAAAATTTCAAGAGAAAAAGAAATGGATTTTCCACAATAAGTTGGAAAAGAAAATTTTCTTATGTAAACTGTGCTTGGATAGGGAGATAGGACATCTTTACTTAATAGTTGCATAAAATCCAAGTACAGATAGAAAAGGTGCAAAAAAGAAAAACGGAAGGTGTGAAGTTTTCCGTTTTCTACCTTTTTTGTAAAATAAGAAATCGAATTCAGAAAATTAGACTTTTCGATAATTCATAAAAGTTAAATTTAGTTGGTAGGGAGTGGATGCAAAAAATTAGATGAACTACGCTCTTGCTCTGTAAGAGTGTAGGAAAATTGGTTGAAAAAGTATTTTTATTTTTAAAATATTGCATTCATGTAGAAATTGCCAATATATATAGGATGCGTGCATCATGTTTTCAAAAAAAAATTCAAGAAAAATTGCATTCATATAGGAGGTACTGCCTAGGAATTCATTACATTCTTGTATTATTATGTTGTGTTACACTTTGCACAAGTGAACAAATGGTTGAAAATTTGAATGTACATATAATGGTTGTGATTTATACGTAGAAGAACATTACTCCATCCTTATCAAATTTCGAGGATGAAATTTCCTAAGTGTGGGAGAATGTAACACCCCGTATTTTAAATAAATATTAAACAAGAATATTGATAATGTATAGTTCTAGAATTTATCCCTGAAACGTTTACCATTGCGTTCATGGCAATTTTCTGTTTTGTTTTGATATATGACTTGCCCAAAACTGAGCTCATATGGGAAAGTTATCAACAGATTAATAATTAAAAGATTGTATGCGTATATATGCCGCAAATTCAAAATTTAAATTTCAAGGCGTGTTATTACTGGAAAATAATAATTCAAATGAGTTATATTAAGAAATAAACTAAACGTTAAAATTAACGTTAACCAGAAATTAACTTGGCAGAAAACATGTTAAGGACCCAGGAGATGATTCGTCCTTGGTTCACATGGTTCGATCCATATGTCGACCATAAGGTCGACCCACCCGGTCCAGATCTATTTTTTTGTGGTGTGCTTTCTGATTTCAAATGGTTCATGTGACACTCCACATCCGTTAATGTCACTCACAAAGGGAATGCATTAAGTTTCGTGAAGCGTTTAGGTAAACAGACACAGAATATTACAAGACATATATAAAAAATTTTGCAGTGGAAATAATAACTTTATTAATCATCAAAATACCGTAGTCCAAAGCATCATTTGTCTAAAATATAAAAACCCACTAAAACATAAAAACCACTGTCTTATACTTTAGAAATATCAAAGTACACAAAAGAAAGAAAATTCCCCAATAACAAAATATAGCCATTGCAACGAGAATAGGAGCTTGATCCATACATATCAACTACTTCAGCAATCAAGCAAAATCATGGTCAAGCCTAAGTGTTTCCTCCCTAAAAACCTAGGGGGTGGAGGGAGGGAACGGAGAGAGAAGGAAAAACAAAAGGGGTCAGACATAAAGTCTGGCGAGTCTAGTAACTTTTAGCCAGTAAATAAATAAAAGTAATCATGACAGGCATAAAGTGGATAAGAGAGATCACTATACAAATGGCAGGTGTGACAAGGCAGATAAGGTAAGATGTATACATGCTTCACTAATAACTACTATGCACTATTACTATTATAATTTACAATGAGATGATCCCTTCCACTATAAGTTGGTAGACTTAGGCATAAGTCCGAGTGTACTTTAACCACAACCGTAATTGATCGGCACCCTACACTGTAGATACCCTGTGTTGGTCCCATAGTAGGGGGTATCTCTTCCCTAAAGTGGCATCCCAAGAGGTGCGCAATCACAGATACTGGTGTCATGGTCGTCTTGTCCCCCTCTGGCCGGCCCACGCACGCACATGCCCCCGGTCGGTTTGCGTCGTTTACAACACCTGTAACGTTTTGGATCTCTTATAATCAATCAGTAAACGTGCCCCTTCTCCGCCTAGTACGGAGTTCCCTACTCAGACACTGAATACGGGTTACTGACTGAAATAGGTCCCACACAATATGATACAAGCTCTCCCCTTTTGTCTTCTATACCCACTAGGTTTTCCACTGACTATGTACACCCTAATGGGTGATCTTACATTACATAGACCTATACCAGCTTACCCTAAAAGGGTGATCTTTAATTAAATAACTTTACCGGCTTAAGTTTGTGGGCCTATATATTTAAATATTACCCACCCCTTTCAGTTATACTTAACCCACCCACTATCCAATCCATTTTACTTAAACCTAACTTATGTTCATAATCATACAGTTCTTATGGATTAAATTAGGTTAAGTAGCCCTTTCTCATTACCATGTCCAATTATGGTTATATTGGGCTAGACCTCCCACATTAAGCCTACAACGTGTGGATGCTGGAGATGCCGGTCGGGTCCAGGCAGTCCTATTCCACAGTTGGGTCTAACCTCGTATCTTAGCCCAAGTCGTATTTACGCACTTAGACCTCTCACATTAGGTTCAACATTAGTGGCTGCTGGATATGCCGGTCGGTTCCGGGAAGACTTCCGCCACTAATATAACCTAACCTTGTGTCATAAGTGTTAATATAATTCCTAATTATAGTTTCTAAACATTCCATTTATTAATTAATTTACACATTAGTTAATCTTACCTTTTTGGGTGTTATTGCCCATTCTATCAACAATTTGAATTACTAGTCCAAAAATGCTTATTTCCCAATTGTGCCAATATTTACTTTTTCCCCCGTTTCTAACTAACGTCCTCACAAAATTGACGGCATGCCTAGGCTAAATAATTAGCCTAGCCATAAGTGATGAAAAGGAAATGTAATGGTGATGTAACACAAGTGATCATTGAATTTGATTTGGCATTACATCGATTAACATAGTCATAAGGTTTTCATATGAACTTATGACAATTTCTATGATGTCAAAGTGAAGAAAATGAGACTAAATTAACCATTTAAATATCCAGCAATTCAGATTTAGCATAGTAACGGTGACACAGTAGCATGTTTAGATCTAAGGATAAATTCACATGTCTAATTTTATAACATACACAAATTTATCACAATATGACAGGTGTAAGGTGATTTACATAAAGAACCAGATCTAATCAATGTCATAACTTGTCCAAATTAACATATTCACCACTTCCATAATATAGTTACAGTTCAAGATCTACATAGGCAACATCATAGAATAAACACAATTATTTCAGATCTAGAGAAATAGATCTATCAAGATCTACATAGGTAACATCATAGAATAACTACAATTGTGTCAGATCTACGAGATTTAATACAAGCATAGATTCATACTTTACAACAGATCCAATTCATTGTCTTTCACGATTCACTATTATTTATTTAAACCAAAAAGTGACTAGAAACTCAGAACGTTAGGGTTAGAGATGTGAAAGAGAATAGATCTAAATTCTGAATTTGATTAGCTAAACCGTTGTTGTAGGACTTTGATTATGTTTCAGTTTGCAACCCAACGTCATATGGCTCCTATGATCTTCAATGAAGAAAATAAGAGAACAGGGGACCATATTTATAGCCTAGAACTAATGAATCAGACCCAGAATCAAGTCCAGGTACGTAAAACTAATTCTGCCCAGATCTGCCTGGGGGTCGACACCCTTATAGGGGGTCGACACCCCAGTCGACACCCCCTAAGGGGGGTCAACACCCCCTGGGGGGTCGACACCCATGAGCGGGAATTTTCTCGCCCAGCCCGCTTTAGTTGGATTTTGATTTTTGAACTGTTTTGAAGGTTCTGAAATTATTATATATATATATATATATATGTTCTTCCGTATGCATATACAACCTTCTAAGGCTTATAACTTCTCCATACGATATCCGATTTACGCAAACTCGGACTCTATCCCAAGCATAATTCCGAGATGAACGCAATGGCACAGCCCGTTTCCCTTAATTCTTCTTCTAAAAATTAAGTATTCTTTAATCAATTAATTTTAGTATTTTAAAATTACAGGGTGTTACATTTCGGATTTTATTTTATCAAATCCGATGGACCAGGAATTCTTGCATACCTATAAATAGACTAGCAGGGCCTAGCCTTCAACTCATATTTTCTGAGACGAACCCAATGATCTGCCACTTTCTTTTCTCTCCAAGTATTTTAGAAACTAGAAAATTAGTTTTAGGAGATTCTGATTCAAGGCTTAAGGATAAAGAATGTAAATCTACAACATAGATGTTCAGATTTGCGATCAACGTGAGGTAAGTCCCGTGAATCTGATTTATTTAGGTTTCTTTCCTTCTTTCCCTCTTCTTTTAGTATTAGATTTGTAAATCCATGGTTTTTTTAGTACTAGATTGAGTTAGGAAGACCACAAAATCATAAATCTGAATCAGATTTAACGATTGGAAAGCTGTCAGGTGAGTGGATTTAGAATTATACCTCTAGGATAACGATATATTTATAATTTACATTCCCCGTTATTCTTAACATGTTAATTAACTGTAAATTATGGTAATTATGGTAAAAATTTTCAGTTATGTTTAGAATATTATTGTTTTACAAATCTATTCTATGAATCTTCTAATTGGGTTAAGAACTGTTGTAATAAAATTGTGGAATTTACAATAAACGCGAATAGATTACTAAAATTGTTGTTTATTGAAAAATTGGATATATTGTAATTAAATTATAGTGAAATTAGGTATAATGGAAAAAGAATAAATGTGTCTAATTTGTATGGAAAATTTATAGTGATTTGGAAACTGTAAATAACATCTAACTCAGAAAATAAAAAGGGAAAATTTGTAGTGGACCGAGTAAGATGGATCTGGGGAAAATTGATACATTTCGATAATGGTAAATTTACTTAGAACTTAGTTGCAAGAAAAGAAAGGGGAAAAGGGATTAGTGCGAAATACGTTTTCTTTTATCGTATTGCACACTAATCAAATAAAAAGATATATGTAGGTCCATTATGAAAATAAAAGAAATAGCTTGCAACTATGAATCTTATTTGATGTGCGTTATGGAAATGGATCTTTACAACTTTCCACTAATCAATCAAATGAGGTGTGTGAAATATTTTCTTTAAATAATGAGAACATACAAGACGGTAAATAAATGGATATTACAACATTAAAAGTTTGGTTAATGTTAAGGAACTAAGGGAAGATGTGATGAACGGGGAATATAAGCTATTATAATTAATTACATGAACAGGAATGCACTATAATATGTAGGCTTGTCCTAGGGACAAGTGGAATACAATATGGTTTATAATAAATGAAAAAGGAAACTTATTAATAAACCCTAGTTAAGAGGACTAAGTTAATGAGTAAACAAAAACAAGTTGTGACGTTGGAGTAAGACAAAGTCATGATTAAATAAGGAATAAAATTAGACTTATGAAATGAAATAATTTGTACTTAATCGAATATTAAGTGGACATGTCATATGAAAACATTAGAATTGAGAAAAGATATATTTAATTATACGTTAAGTAAAACATGTTATTGAACTTGTAAACGTTAAATTAGATAGTAAATGACATGGTAATAATGTAAAAAGATTGTAGATTACTTTCATTAAATACAGTCTAGGAAATGACATGTTATTGGATTGTTAATGAACTTAAAACATGATTAAGTTAAACCTGTGCAATTAATAAGCGAGAAGAGTTGTAACAACCTAGAAAATCAGAACCAATTTAAAATTCTTATTTTGGCAATTTAATGAATTTTGGATATTTAAAATGAATAATTTTAAATAAGAACAACGAGAAATTTATTTTGAATATAATTAGAACGTATATATTTATTTGAATCGACGCTAGATAGAATATAAATATATATTTTAATTATAAAAGGAATTGGAAATGGCGCGGTAGTTTGAAAAATCGATTTCAAATTTCAAATGAATGTACAGGATTCAAAATTAACCTGATTTTAGCGAAACAAAAAATATTACAATCTATTTGAAAATATATTTCCAACGAATCCAAAAAATCAAAATTTCATAGCGAGAATAAAAAGTTCTGTCCAGCTGAAATTTTAGAATAGTTGCTATGGAATTTTGGCCCTCAAAAATGGAAATTTTGCAAATGACCTCCGTTTTTGATGAAACCACTTTTGTTCGATCCGCGATGCCAAGTTATTACTAGATTCCATATTCATAATTTTTTGGATTTATATGTGAGCACGGCGCAGGAAAACGTGTTTTGACAGTTTTAGTTAATTTGGGTCGATCAGAAAATGGCAATTTTTCAAATGATCTCCAAATTTGACGAAATTAGTTTTATTAGAACTGTATCGTCAATACGAAGCTACAAAATTTTTCGGGAATTTTTAGAGCCCGTATGTGGCTCTCGGTAAATTGAAATGTTCATTCAAATTCAATATATAGATCTATATTTTGAATTTTGACGGAAACCTATCGAAATAGCCAATCTGGCTTACGATACATATCCCATTGTGTTCAGAATAGGAGTAATTAGCTAGAGACGACAGGCGGTGGGTCTCGTTTAGAGATTGAAATTAAAATTACTTTTTGGGATTTAAAATAATATAAAAATATAATAAAGTATATGGCCCCCATCTCTCCTTCCCAAATCAAATATGCATGAAAAAAAAGTGAAAAGGCCAAGGCGCTGTCGCGCCTCCACCCCTCGCGCCAGGCGCCGTCGGCGTTGACTCCCCTTAGCGATCCTCTCCCCTCCAGCCTCCTCGTCCGTCTCTCCTCCTCCCTCGATTGACGCAGAACCCCCCCCCCGTAATCCATCGCATCTCTCTCCTCTTCTCTCCTCCTTCCCTGTTCGGCCTTGCGCGCCCCTCCGTGCCTATGACGAACCCAAGCACCCCACCTCCTGTAAGTTTTTCTACTTTTATTTATTTATTTATTTTTATTACTAGGAAGTAACTAGGTATATAGAAACAAAAAAAATCTGTTTTACATGAGAAACGTTGTTTTAAAAATCTGATTTTCATGTATATGACTTGTTTCAATAAAAATTAGATTTTTATATATATTATATGATAATAAAAATATGATTTTTATATTATATAGATAATAAAAATGTGATTTTTATATTATAGAGACAATAAAAATATGATTTTTATTTGTGTATGATAATAAAAATATGTTTTTTATATTATATAGATAATAAAAATGTGATTTTTATATCATAGAGACAATGAAAATATGATTTTTATTTATGTTTGATATAAGAAATTTGATTTTTATATTATATAGATAATAAAAATTTGATCTTTATATATGTAGCGATAGGATAAAAATACGGTTTTTTATATATGAAGTGACGATATAAAAATGTGATTTTATCGTATGTGTAGCAAAGTAAAAATATGATTTTTATCATTTGAATGGCAGTGTAAAAATGTGATTTTTATATATTCACTAGTGATAGAAAGATTTGATTTTTATCTATATAGTAGAGGCATAAAAATGTGATTTTTATCTACGTAGCTTTGTTATAAAAATATGAAATTATTTTTAGAAAGAGAAAAATATAATTTTTAGCCTATGTATGTTATTTGAAGAATAATCATACAAAGAAATAATTATTGGTTGGCTAAAAAATATAATTTTTAACGTAGATATACTACATAGATCGACAATCAAAGCACGGCAGAGTGGATCCCAAAGGTGAGAACTTCTCACTTTAATTTATTTTCTAGTTAGAAATATATACTAGGATGGAGACGGTGCTTAGCAGCACCCGACACCCGTCGTCCACAAACCATGGACGACTTGTTTGTTTGTTTGATTGTGTTGTGAAAACTGGTTGTGTGATGTGGAATGGAATAAAATAGTTTATAGTTAAAAATATAAATTTTAACGTGTATATGGATTAAATAAATAGTCATAAACAAATCGGACGATTTGTTTATGAACACACATTTGACTGATACTGATTGGGATGATAAATTTTACACATCGCCCAACTGCACAAATAAAATTCATTATTCGTTGATTGAAACCCCACACGGGTATTGGGATGATATTGGACATACACTAATCCCAATATTTAGTTGTATGTCGATCGATTGATTAACAAGCTGTGTAAGCGTTGAATATTTATATTTGATGCTTATGCAGTGTAGAATACACTTTGGATGATGGTTGACCGTGTTTGATTGTTGTTGTGTTCATGTGTGTGAAATCCATATAAATCACATTATATGGTAATTGACTGTGTCTGATTCCAGTTTAGAAAGAAAAAATATTTTAAAATAATGAATATTTTAAAATAGTATTCAATAATGGATCAAAATGTGATTTTGATGTCCGATTTAGGATGAACATGAAAATATATAAATATATAAAGCCGTGTTGATTAGATTGACGCCATTTTGACGTGAACTATATCGATTTTATTCATTTCTATAATGAATATATAAAAGGAATTGATTTCAAAATATAATGTTTTGAAAATACTATCATTTATATATTGATGATATGGAATATTCAATTTTGATTAGATATTGAATATGAAGTTGAAATCGTTTTGAAAATGAATTTAAAACGATTTATAAAATACATTTAAAAGGAAATTGACGAAATATATATAATATATATATTATATATATAATGGCCTGAGTAGAACGCGCCGTGCCGCGGCAGTTCGTGAATTTCGACCATTGACTTCGAACAGACTTTACGGGAAATTCGGCCGTTGGATTCTCCTAAAACCGAAACCTTGGGTTCGTATCGAAAAGAGCTTTCTAACGAATACGAGAGATTTGAAATCTAATTGGATTTGGAATCATGTCCAAATCAAATTTAGAAAAGGTCACTGTAAGTGTAGTTCAATGGCCGTTTATGGAAATAGACTGTACGGGCCTTGATAAAATTATTAGAAATATAAATAATTTGTGTAAAATCATAATAATTGATTTGGAAAGAATTGGGCTGAAAAATTCCATATTCGAAAAGATAAAAGTATACTTTTATCGAAATGAACTAGTTATGAACTAGAATTATAATCCAATATTTTTAAAATAAATAAATTGGATTTGAAATGGTTTAAAAAATAACTAGAATTTCCAATATATGGATTAGAATGGATTTGTATGGAAATTATCTTCGGAATATTTCGATATTGGATTCCGTGATTATACGGATATAGTGGAGGAATTTGGAAGATATATATCGTTATTCCAATACGATACTTGTTGATTTCAGAATTTGATACTGAATACAAGCTGATATATTTTCTATTCAGAGCCTTGTATTTAATATCAAATGGGATTTTGGGTTTGTTGTGAACGGTGTTTTAAATAACGCTTGTTCTTTAACCTGATTAACAATGGAATGACATTTTGGGTTTGTCGTGAATGGTATCTTTAATAATACTGTTCTTAAACCCAATGAAGATAAGAAAATTAGAAACTAACTAGAGATTAGTTAAGTCGGATGGTTTCCTAGGTATTGATCTGATGTTGGTTTCCGCCTTCGGGGTTAATACTTAGGGAATTATTCTCTTACTAATTTATGGTTAGAGACTGATAGGATTTTGGGTTTGTTGTGAACTATGTTTTTAACGACATTCGTTTTTTAACCCGATTTACAGTGAAATGTGATTTGGAATTTATAATTCTTTTTATTAAAATTTAACGGGAATTTTCCAAATTAAAGTTTTCCAATTTAATATATTAAATTGGAATTGAATGGAATTCGATTGATAATAATCGAAGTGAACTTCTGTGGAGGAAGATTGTTAATACATATGGAATTTAAAAGGCTTTGCCGTTATTCCATTTATATTACTGGTCGGATACGGAAATTGATATCGATTATATATTGATTTATTTTTCCGTGAAGATTCCACAATTAATGGAATGTGATTTGGGTTTATCGTGAACTGTGTTTTGAATGGCGTTAGTTCTTTAACCCAATTAAAGGTAGGATCACATGTCTGTCATTGTATTTCAAACTGTGTGGTTGATCTCTGCTAAATATATATCTATTTGGTGGCGGAGAATTTATTCTCTTTCTTAACACCCTTCTCTAAGACGTGCGAGCTTAGAGGTTATATATCGGCAGAAATCGATAGTACGGTGTAGATTGTCGATGCGACATGTTAGTGTTTCCAAAGTTAAATAATCGTTAATATTGATTTTTAGGAAGATTAAAACTAAATGGATTTTTAATGAATCTTTAAATAGATTGAAAACGGGAATTGGTAATTTAAATTATCAAATTTGGGAGATAATCGAGAAAGGAGTATCGCTAGTTTTGCTCCTAGCGATAGTTAAATATTTAATTAGATTTGAACGTGAAATGGTAATTAAATTTACCGATAATACCGTGGTGTTAGATACGGGGTATGTCAGTTTGCTCCGTGGGATGAAGAGGTTGGGATTGGGAAATAAAATAAATGATTACTTCAGTGTGGTTCGCTAATCCCGACTAGTTTGGAACACTGTAGCATGGTTTGAATTGACATCCAAAGGAAGATTAAAGAATACATTTAAAGAACTTATCTTTGATAAAATTAATGGGAACCTTTCCCAAAGAATGGGAATATTTGAATAAAAGAATATTCAGAATTGGAATGAGGCATATGTTGTGTTTTTATAGCACTTGTTTATTATATACGCGAGTTATTCGAAAAGGCCGGGTTTATACCCATTCTGAATAATTGATTCGACGATATGTCGACGATGAAGACTGTAACACCCCGCCTCCGCTAGGGTCACTCGCAAAGGAATGCACTAGCTTTAGAGGGGCATTATTGGTAAACATGCACAGAAATATCACAAGACAGAATATATAAAATAGCGGAAGTAAAATCAAACTTTCATAACATGAATAAATAAGGTCTAAAGCCTTTTTCATCAGAGTACATCAAAACCTGTCTTGCAATAGTAAAGAAGCATAAAGACATTTTCATAAATTATTCCCCAAGTAAAAACAGTAAAGTAGCCATTAGCCAAGAAAAGTCCAAGCCATCCATGATGACCTTCAAGCAGAAGAAGTCCGAACTAAACAACAGTATTTCCTCCCTGTAACCTGGGGGGGGGGGGGAAACGGAAGAAAAAGAGGCGAAACAAAACGGGTCAGTCAAAAAGACTGAGTAAGCCCTATCTACTATTAGCATAAAAACTAGTAAAGTTAACTGACATGAGAAACTGAGATGAACATAAGCATGATAACAAGATAGATAAGCTAAATCAAAATAACAGGATGAACTACTGAACTCAGATAAACTAAGGTGTCATGATAAATTACGATGTCAAGATAAAACAAGGTATCACATCGTCAGGTTTCTATCAAGTATAATATCCCCAAGATATCTGTCACGTATAACGCCCCGTGATATCTATCCTGTATTTTAGCTCTGCACCTACCGTACTAGTATCCCCACCGTGTCATGTGTTAACCAAGAATGACCCTCACTCAAAAGTCGTGTAATGGTCCATGTCAACCTAATATATCGCATATATAGGTTACTCAACTTGTATGTTTTATTCCATGTAAATGTTCAGTCCCTTGCCGTAGACCATACGGGCTTTCCCATGAGATTCTATATTACTTTAACATAGTTCCATGATCCTTAAGATCGGTTTGGACTGTTACCCTAAACCTAGCCAGGGTCTTCCAACATGAATTATTGTTTGTACAACTAGGACTTATGCTACCTAGGGCTGTTAGGGATTATGCTTACCTATTGCACGTTTTCGTATCTCGGTTTGGGTTCAACCACCTAGGGCCACTAGGGATTACGCTAACCGCCAACCGCGCCCTTTTTCCCACGCATTCATCGTGAATCGCTTTTCCATGACTGTATGCACATGTATCACATCGTGCCATCCGAGTCCTGTCATAGGGGAAATCAAGAAATACAGGACTCGGTCGGGAGCTTTCGATTTATTTGCCGATGCAGATGCTAAGGTCTGTTTTTCTTATACGTGGCTAAGGTCCCACGAGACCACTCCCTCAACTAGTGAAAGACAAGACAGGATAAATCCTGTATGAGAACACAACACTGGCCAACCCACATCCAAGCCTTACCGCAACCATAATTAGATAGCAATTATGGTCTTTTGGGTGTTCTCTGCCTTTCCGTACGTACACGCTTGACCAAAGATGGTAGGTAGCCTGACGAAATGCTATCTAGGGTACGACCGTGTATCGTCGTCTATCCCCTATCCATCCCCGTCTTTAGGTCGCTCGTATAGCAACCAAGGCATACTCTTGGTTCTTCTAACGCAGACCTTAACCTCTCATGAGCCTAGTATAATCACCTGGCAGCTCATAGAGGGATACCAAGAATATCCTCACGTTCCCCGAAGCCGCTGCTTCGTTACCTAGTTCGCTGGAGCCTTTATCTAAATCAGATACTTGCTCCTACTCGTATACTTAAACGATGACCTACCGTATCAGGTTACTCATCTATCTATGAACTGGTCTAAATTTCCTTGACTAAGAATCATTACTTAGTTATTCTTCAACTAAGGTTTACCACTTGGCATTGTTCCCGTTATCCTTGTTAACTATGGTTATCCACCTAATCCTCAGAACTAGGGTTTACATAATGGATTAAGTGTCACTTAAGTTCATGACTTAACCCGTCTACAAATCCTGTCAAAATTGGCTAAGTATCCAAGTTCAAGGCTTAACCCTATAAACCATGCTCAAGTTGGTTAAGAATATTAAGCAATTCACGACTTAACCTCGTCCAATTATCATTCTAGATTGGTTAAGTATATATTAACTTGACCCTATCAATTTACTTAGTCAAATCGGTCAAGTGTATTCAAGCGATTCGTGACTTAGCCTTATCATGTTTTCACGTTATATTGGTTAAGTATTGGTTAACTTAACCACAATAAATTAACGAGTTAGATTGGATAAGTATAGGTCACTTAACCACATCAATTCATCATGTTTAGATTAGTTAAGTGTTTAACTTAACCCCATTAAACTACCAAGTGGGATTAATTAAGTCTAGGCTAACTTAACCCCATCCGATTTCCATGTTTAGACTAGTTGAGTCTAATCTTAACCCCATTCGTTAACCGTATTTTTCGGTTAAGCGTCATTAAGAAAACTTACTTAACCTTACCAAATTATCGCGTTGGATTGATTAAGTGTTGGTTAACTTAACCCCATCCACTAGTCATATAAAAATGGTTAAGTGTCATTAGGCAAATCAAGTTACTTAACCTACCCAACCTTGTCATGTTTTGTTAAGTATCATTAGCCTAATCAAATTACTTAACCCATTTGTCCATGTCATATTTGGTTAAGAGTCATTAATCAAATTAACTTAACCCTATCATGTGGCATTAATTACTTAATGCATCTTCACCTCTCACATTAGACTTTGTTGTGGTTACTAGTTAAGCCGGTCGGTTCCGGGTAGCTTTACACCACAACTTGGTCTAACCTCGGGTTCAAGCACAACATGACCAACTTCTCACATTGGGTCCTATTGTTTGCAACTACTAGTTAGGCCGGTCGGTTCCGGGTAGTTTTACGTTGCAAACTCAACCCAACCTCGAGTTGGCCACACTTATATTATCTAAGTGTCATGTCCATCATGTTTCCCAAAACATGTTACAAGTTTTCAAGCATTTGGGTAGACCTAACTTAATAGGTAAATTCCCAAAGGGTAGACCTAACTTAATAGGTAAATTCCCAAGCTTATGTTTTTATGCATACTTACATGTCAACTTCCATGTTATATTTCAAGTCATGTTTTCAAGTTGTATTTTCATGTCATTAGAAATTACCCATAACATAACCCAACGCTTTTAAACTCGCATATACGTTCGCGACAACGTAATGGATTAAAAGAAGAGACTTGGCAAAGGCATGACAAAAATGGATATTAAGCCACAAGTTAATCATGGTGGCAAATGAGGCACAAATGTGTTCATTAACTTGCATGTTACATTCTTAAGCCTCAAAACATGCATAAACCCAAACTTGGCACATAAGCGAATCATGGTGACAAAAGATATGGAATGATGACTAGTAACTCGCATATATCATCATATAAGGGTTATGACTTCATATGCAAGTTGACATAAAGGTTATGAGGGTTCTCATGTTGCCTAATGCAACATTTCAACATAAAGGTTGTAGCTTTTAGCTCACAAGATCAAGATAATGACTTCATAAACTTGCATGACTTGATAGCATGTATCATACTCAATGATCAAACCCAAACTTGCAACATGAACATTTAACTTCATAGTTAATATCTAAGAGTAGGGAAAGGGCTTACATTGCTATGAAGGCACAAAAGATATGACAAAGCCCTTATGCAATCAAATAGACCCAAAATGCAAGCTCTAACATAAAAACCCTTGAGCCAAAATGATCAAAACCCTTGCTTTATGATGCAAAGATAGAAACTTGACTTGAATGCAAGCTAATGACACTCATACAAGCTTGAAAACACTTGTATGCATGGAAAATCTCTCATAGAAACCATTTAGAAATTTTATGAAGAGAGTGGAGGCCATGAGAGGTAAAATTTTGCCATAGTTTAGTTGCATGAATGAATAATGAGGATTTAGGATAGGTTAGGGTCTTATTTATAGATTAGGCAAGTGTTTTAGGCCATAGGATTAAACCTAGATTCAATCCAAGCCATCAAAGCATGTCTTGGGGAAGAAGTCAAGTGTAGGAACCATCTAGGGCCTTTAGATAAAAGATGAACCATGAGAACCATCCAAATGCAAAATCTGCATTTGAGCGAATCGGCCCACGGGTTGACAGCCAAACACCCTGGATTAACCCCTAGTTGACCCAGCGTGCTCGGGTCGACCTCAAAAATCGGCCGGTTCGGTTATTCCCCTCTCCCAATTCGCTGTTTTGAACATTTTTGCATATTTATTTATTTAATTTTCAATTATATATATATATATATATATATATCAATATATATATATTTCTCTGCGCAACCCATTTCACTTAATTAAGTATACTTTAATTTGGGAATTTTTCATGAAACTTCACGAGGCCATATCTTGGTCATACGGACTCTGATTTTCGAAAACTCGGACTCTATTTCGCGTATTTTTCCGAGACGAACGCAATGGCATAGCCCGTTTCCCTTGATTCAGATTTTATAGTTTAATTCTGCCTCTATTTATGTTATAACAGGTTATTGAAAATACGGGTTGTTACATTTTCCCCACCTTTTAGGATTTCGTCCCCGAAATCTCCAAGTTAGGAAGAACATATCCTACCATCCATCATCCATCTACTCAAAACATCATCCACAAGCAACCATTGTCCTTAGATGATTTCTAATGCTGTATGAATATATGCAAAACGTGTGTGTACATGTTCCTCTGCTAATGCTAATGATCAGGCCTGAATAATCTTTCTAATGCAAAATATGTATAGTGCCATGAATCCAACATGTATGCAAATAGTCCTAGTCATATAGATACTATATGCGTGCACAATCATTCATTCATATGCAACAACCGCATGATAATACATTCGATTTCATCCATAAACAAGTATAAATACTCGTGCATATGCAATATGAAATGTGACCGAGTCAAGCTAGTATCTAATGTGTATTCGCGCATCCACGAGCAACCACTTGCAACCATATCAATCATAACATGTTTCAAATACATGTTTACATCCATAGGGTTCTACCTAGAATTCCATGAAACAGGGTCGAGAAGATAAACAGGACAAACTCCTTACAGGGTTTGTAACAGAGAATAGGACCGAGAGGATGTCCACAAAAGATAGCCTACAAGTAAGCTCTACAGAAAACAGGGATCAAGGATATACTCCCAAAAAGAGATATCATGCGCGTATCTAGTCTTTGACCATCAATGTCGTCTTTTAACTTCGCGATTTTGTAGCTTCTTATTCCTGTTTCCATAACATGAGCTGGACTCATTTCTTCGTCGCCTCTCGTTCCACTTGCACTTATCCTTTTCCTAGAATACTTGACGCAAACATGACTGCGTACTCATGATCTCATGCAAGCTTTCCAAAATTCACTTGTGAATCTTGGATCTCGTTTATATACTATAAGGCATTCCATGTAGAAGAACTTTCTCTTGAAAGTAAATAGATGTCAATCAGGTTATCATGCGCACTTACTAGGGTGATCTCTATAACCCATGCATAAATGAAGTAAACCATCCGTTTTATTGGCGAACACCACTCGATCGGGCTTCAAATTTCCAATAAAGGCATCAAGGGATTCTAAGTAACTAGTCATGACAGAACCTCAAAAAGGTTACCCGATACTTCGAGGGCATTACCAAGGCTAGTCAAAAGTTCTAACTACCCTCCTATCAAAACCGAGAGTGGCACCCCCTACTGGATAACCACTTCATCCCTAGAATCTATCCATAGCTTATAAACATAAGCATTATTTCCAAACTCAACACTTGGCATAGACATTCCCAAATCCAAACAAGTCATGTATAAATGGACTGATTCTCCAATAGGACTTTGAGACAAAAATGGGATTCTCTATTACGCTAGTACTTAAGGTGCAGAGACTCAATCTATCGAAGCAGACTTAAATGATACGAACAACGAAGTCCTAACGGGATGATAGAGAAGAAAAGCTAAACCTTTAACAAGATCGTTACCCTCCTTCCGAGGTACTCTAGAAATGAGAGCATACTACTGCCCTCCCGATGATCTTGTCCTTGTCCCATAATACTTAACTATCCGCCCCGTTTTACCATGCCAAAGGTACTCTCTCGTCATGGGTTTCATTGTTCATCTTTCTTCCTCCTTTGAGGACTAAGCCATACCAACAAGTTGCTCATCCTTAAGCTCGTATCCTTTATCCTTCTTTCTCACGATCCTTTCTTATAACGCGGCCACTGGTCTCTCGAGAACCACCTCCATCGTATGGAAAGCACTTTCGTAGGTAGAAAAGACTAGTCGCAGTTAAAACTACTGTGACTACAGATGGAGGAAAGAAAGGAAAAGAGACTCAATTAAGGAAACAAGGATAGTGCTAATGGCCTTTGGGGAATAGCCTTTTTCTTTTAAAAGAAAATTTTCTTGAAAAATGCTTCTTTGTAAACGGTTTTTTTTTTAAATAGTTTTCAGAAGGTCTTTAAAAACTTTTGCCCAGTCTGGTAACCTTCTGCTCTGATACCACGTGTATCACCCCGCCTCCGCTAGGGTCACTCGCAAAGGAATGCACTAGCTTTAGAGGGGCATTATTGGTAAACATGCACAGAAATATCACAAGACAGAACATATAAAATAGCGGAAGTAAAATCAAACTTTCATAACATGAATAAATAAGGTCTAAAGCCTTTTTCATCAGAGTACATCAAAACCTATCTTGCAATAGTAAAGAAGCATAAAGACATTTTCATAAATTATTCCCCAAGTAAAAACAGTAAAGTAGCCATTAGCCAAGAAAAGTCCAAGCCATCCATGATGACCTTCAAGCAGAAGAAGTCTGAAATAAACAACAATATTTCCTCCCTGTAACCTGGGGGGGGGGGGGGGAACCGAAGAAAAGGAGGCGAAACAAAACGGGTCAGTCAAAAAGACTGAGTAAGCCCTATCTACTATTAGCATAAAAACTAGTAAAGTTAACTGACATGAGAAACTGAGATGAACATAAGCATGATAACAAGATAGATAAGCTAAATCAAAATAACAGGATGAACTACTGAACTCAGATAAACTAAGGTGTCATGATAAATTACGATGTCAAGATAAAACAAGGTATCACATCGTCAGGTTTCTATCAAGTATAATATCCCCAAGATATCTGTCACGTATAACGCCCCGTGATATCTATCCTGTATTTTAGCTCTGCACCTACCGTACTAGTATCCCCACCGTGTCATGTGTTAACCAAGAATGACCCTCACTCAAAAGTCGTGTAATGGTCCATGTCAACCTAATATATCGCATATATAGGTTACTCAACTTGTATGTTTTATTCCATGTAAATGTTCAGTCCCTTGTCGTAGACCATACGGGCTTTCCCATGAGATTCTATATTACTTTAACATAGTTCCATGATCCTTAAGATCGGTTTGGACTGTTACCCTAAACCTAGCCAGGGTCTTCCAACATGAATTATTGTTTGTACAACTAGGACATATGCTACCTAGTGCTGCTAGGGATTATGCTTACCTATTGCACGTTTTCGTATCTCGGTTTGGGTTCAACCACCTAGGGCCACTAGGGATTACGCTAACCGCCAACCGCGCCCTTTTTCCCACGCATTCATCGTGAATCGCTTTTCCATGACTGTATGCACATGTATCACATCGTGCCATCCGAGTCCTATCACAGGGCAAATCAAGAAATACAGGACTCGGTCGGGAGCTTTCGATTTATCTGCCGATGCAGATGCTAAGGTCTGTTTTTCTTATACGTGGCTATGGTCCCACGAGACCACTTCCTCAACTAGTGAAAGACAAGACAGGATAAATCCTGTATGAGAACACAACACTGGCCAACCCACATCCAAGCCTTACCGCAACCATAATTAGATAGCAATTATGGTCTTTTGGGTGTTCTCTGCCTTTCCGTACGTACACGCTTGACCAAAGATGGTAGGTAGCCTGACGAAATGCTATCTAGGGTATGACCGTGTATCGTCGACTATCCCCTATCCATCCCTGTCTTTAGGTCGCTCGTATAGCAACCAAGGCATTCTCTTGGTTCTTCTAACGCAGACCTTAACCTCTCATGAGCCTAGTATAATCACCTGGCAGCTCATAGAGGGATACCAAGAATATCCTCACATTCCCCGAAGCCACTGCTTCGTTACCCAGTTCGCTGGAGCCTTTATCTAAATCAGATACTTGCTCCTACTCGTATACTTAAACGATGACCTACCGTATCAGGTTACTCATCTATCTATGAACTGGTCTAAATTTCCTTGACTAAGAATCATTACTTAGTTATTCTTCAACTAAGGTTTACCACTTGGCATTGTTCCCGTTATCCTTGTTAACTACGGTTATCCACCTAATCCTCAGAACTAGGGTTTACATAATGGATTAAGTGTCACTTAAGTTCATGACTTAACCCGTCTACAAATCCTATCAAAATTGGCTAAGTATCCAAGTTCAAGGCTTAACCCTACAAACCATGCTCAAGTTGGTTAAGTATATTAAGCAATTCACGACTTAACCTCGTCCAATTATCATATTAGATTGGTTAAGTATATATTAACTTGACCCTATCAATTTACTTAGTCAAATCGGTCAAGTGTATTCAAGCGATTCGTGACTTAGCCTTATCATGTTTTCACGTTATATTGGTTAAGTATTGGTTAACTTAACCACAATAAACTAACGAGTTAGATTGGATAAGTATAGGTCACTTAACCACATCAATTCATCTTGTTTAGATTAGTTAAGTGTTTAACTTAACCCCATTAAACTACCAAGTGGGATTAATTAAGTCTAGGCTAACTTAACCCCATCCGATTTCCATGTTTAGACTAGTTGAGTCTAATCTTAACCCCATTCGTTAACCGTATTTTTCGGTTAAGCGTCATTAAGAAAACTTACTTAACCTTACCAAGTTATCGCGTTGGATTGATTAAGTGTTGGTTAACTTAACCCCATCCACTAGTCATATAAAAATGGTTAAGTGTCATTAGGCAAATCAAGTTACTTAACCTACCCAACCTTGTCATGTTTTGTTAAGTATCATTAGCCTAATCAAATTACTTAACCCATTTGTCCATGTCATATTTGGTTAAGAGTCATTAATCAAATTAACTTAACCCTATCATGTGGCATTAATTACTTAATGCACCTTCTCCTCTCACATTAGACTTTGTTGTGGTTACTAGTTAAGCCGGTCGGTTCCGGGTAGCTTTACACCACAACTTGGTCTAACCTCGGGTTCAAGCACAACATGACCAACTTCTCACATTGGGTCCTATTGTTTGCAACTACTAGTTAGGCCGGTCGGTTCCGGGTAGTTTTACGTTGCAAACTCAACCCAACCTCGAGTTGGCCACACTTATATTATCTAAGTGTCATGTCCATCATGTTTCCCAAAACATGTTACAAGTTTTCAAACATTTGGGTAGACCTAACTTAATAGGTAAATTCCCAAAGGGTAGACCTAACTTAATAGGTAAATTCCCAAGCTTATGTTTTTATGCATACTTACATGTCAACTTCCATGTTATATTTCAAGTCATGTTTTCAAGTTGTATTTTCATGTCATTAGAAATTACCCATAACATAACCCAACGCTTTTAAACTCGCATATACGTTCGCGACAACGTAATGGATTAAAAGAAGAGACTTGGCAAAGGCATGACAAAAATGGATATTAAGCCACAAGTTAATCATGGTGGCAAATGAGGCACAAATGTGTTCATTAACTTGCATGTTACATTCTTAAGCCTCAAAACATGCATAAACCCAAACTTGGCACATAAGCGAATCATGGTGACAAAAGATATGGAATGATGACTAGTAACTCGCATATATCATCATATAAGGGTTATGACTTCATATGCAAGTTGACATAAAGGTTATGAGGGTTCTCATGTTGCCTAATGCAACATTTCAACATAAAGGTTGTAGCTTTTAGCTCACAAGATCAAGATAATGACTTCATAAACTTGCATGACATGATAGCATGTATCATACTCAATGATCAAACCCAAACTTGCAACATGAACATTTAACTTCATAGTTAATATCTAAGAGTAGGGAAAGGGCTTACATTGCTATGAAGGCACAAAAGATATGACAAAGCCCTTATGCAATCAAATAGACCCAAAATGCAAGCTCTAACATAAAAACTCTTGAGCCAAAATGATCAAAACCCTTGCTTTATGATGCAAAGATAGAAACTTGACTTGAATGCAAGCTAATGACACTCATACAAGCTTGAAAACACTTGTATGCATGGAAAATCTCTCATAGAAACCATTTAGAAATTATATGAAGAGAGTGGAGGCCTTGAGAGGTAAAATTTTGCCATAGTTTAGTTGCATGAATGAATAATGAGGATTTAGGATAGGTTAGGGTCTTATTTATAGATTAGGCAAGTGTTTTAGGCCATAGGATTAAACCTAGATTCAATCCAAGCCATCAAAGCATGTCTTGGGGAAGAAGTCAAGTGTAGGAACCATCTAGGGCCTTTAGATTAAAGATGAACCATGAGAACCATCCAAATGCAAAATCTGCATTTGAGTGAATCGGCCCATGGGTTGACAGCCAAACACCCTGGATTAACCCCTAGTCGACCCAGCGAGCTCGGGTCGACCTCAAAAATCGGCCGGTTCGGTTATTCCCCTCTCCCAATTCGCTGTTTTGAACATTTTTGCATATTTATTTATTTAATTTTCAATTATATATATATATATATATATCAATATATATATATATATTTCTCTGCGCAACCCATTTCACTTAATTAAGTATACTTTAATTTGGGAATTTTTCGTGAAACTTCGCGAGGCCATATCTTGGTCATACGGACTCCGATTTTCGAAAACTCGGACTCTATTTCGCGTATTTTTCCGAGACGAACGCAATGGCATAGCCCGTTTCCCTTGATTCGGATTTTACAGTTTAATTCTTCCTCCATTTATGTTATAACAGGTTATTGAAAATACGGGTTGTTACAAAGACGGTGGTTGAAGACCGGAGGTCTTCATATCGTTTGGATGATTACTAATGTTTGATTGGGCTGTACACCCAAGACGAGGTAATAAGTGGTGATCGTCCAGACGTACTTTGAAACACCCCACCTCCATTAAGGTCACTCACAAAGGGAATGCCTTAACTTCAGTGGAGCATTATAGGTAAAAGATGCAGATAAATTACAAGACAAACAAATAAAACAGCTGAAAATAAAGTCATTTTATTAACAATGTGGTTCAGTCAAGCTTTTACAACAGTTGTCTCAATCATATTAGAAGTAATACATAGAACTTTTGTCTTGATTTAAAAACTTCCAAGAATAAAAGAAGCATAAAAACAATGATATTCCCCAATAAAGCATGAACCAGCCATAGCCGTGGAAGAGAGAGTCCAAAGCGATACACCAACTAATCTTCAAGCTTGGAAAGAGAAGAGGTCCAAGTTAGGCTGAGCTATTCCCTCTCTGACTACCTGGGGGGAAACGGAAGAAAAGAGGCGAAAAACAAACTAGGTCAGACATAAGTCAGTTAAGTCCAGTGATATTTTAGCATGCAAACAAGATAAAGGATCATGACATGATTAAACCGAAAATAGGACAATACCATAAAAACAAGGTAACTAAAGACAAGATAAGTGCAAGGTGAACTGAATGCGCTTCTACTTTTTCTCTACTTCGCGACTACTTTGTTAATCTGATTTCTATATTTATCTCTGCACCACCTAACTGGTGTTCCAACCAGTAATCTGTATAAAATGAAAATCGTGATCCCAACCCCCGTAATTGTGGTAGCCTTCAGGTGTACATCAACCGTGAGGATTCCACCTCAATCATCCTGATTGCCATGAACATGTTAGATGTACCCTTACTACCCTATCGATCGGCTCCCTACTTGTATTCATGTTCCATGTGTTTATGTCAATCGGCCCTCTCTTGCATATAGATACCATGTGGTGGTCCCACCATAAGGTGTATCAATCCTAATGATAGCAATCCGACATGATTCAAGATGCACGGTGTATAACCACTAGTACCCAGTGCCTGCTTTTTCCCACTTCGGAGTACGTGCATGCCCGTAAACCGTCGGAACCTACACTGACGTACCCCATGCCGCTGCTTTGACCGCTTATAATCAGCCCAGTAATCGTGCCCCACCCTGCCTAGTTCAGGGTACCGTGATACATTCATGTGGGTTATTGATGAAATGGGTCCCCGTTACTAGGGTTTCCTATTGGTTAAGTTTGTGGGTCTATATTTACTAATATTACTCACCAACCCGATATGTACTTAACCCTCCCATCAATTCTAGCATTTTTAATAAACGGTTAAGTTTTGTGGGCCTATATGTACTAATATTACCCACCTACTCGAGATGTACTTAACCCTCCCACACATTACACCATATTAGTTAAGTATTATCCGCTCATGTTAACTTAACCCACTCATTCATCATGTCATGTTGTTTAAGCATTTCTTATTAACTTGACCCTCCTTACTTATCATGTTGGATTGGTTAAGTGTTTCCTATTAACTTAACCTCGTTCGTTCATCAAGATATATTGGTCAAGTGTTTCTTGTTAACTTAACCCCATTCATCTTGTTGTATTGGTTAAGTCTCATCAATCAATTCAAGTTAACATAACCCATCTACGTGTCATGTTATTTTGGTTAAGTGTTGCCTTCTTATGTTAACTTAACCCTACTACAAATCAATTTATATTGGTTAAGTGTTGCCCTCTTATTTTAACTTAACCTTTCCATAAATCAAGTTATATTGGTTAAGTGTTTCTAAATTTACTTAACCTCACCCACTTGTCTAATTAACATGTTATAACGGTTAAGTGTTCTAAATTTACTTAACCTCACCCACTTGTCTAATTAACATGTTATAATGGTTAAGTGTTCTAAATTTACTTAACCTCACCCACTTGTCTAACTAACTTGTTATAACGGTTAAGTTTTTTAAATTTACTTAGCCTCACCCACTTGTATAATTAACATGTTATAACGGTTAAGTGTCCTAAATTTACTTAACCTCACCCACTTTTCTAATTAACATGTTACAACGGTTAAGTGTTCTAAATTTACTTAACCTCACCCACTTGTCTAATTAACACATTATAACGGTTAAGTGTTCTAAATTTACTTAACCTCACCCACTTGTCTAATTAACGTGTTATAACGGTTAAGTGTTCTAAATTTACTTAACCTCACCCATCAGTTTAGTTAACATGTTGAATTGGTTAAGTGTTTCCTTAATTGACTTAACCCTACCAATCTTGACTTAGCTTTATTAAAGCACCAACCACTCACATTAGACAGGTATTGTTGTGGTCGCTGGATGTGCCTGTCGGTTCCGGGCAGTTTTACACCACAACTCAGTCTAATCTTTGGTCCTTTTTGGGCTCAATGCACTAACCACCCACATTAGACAGGTATTGTAATGACCCGCATTTTTATAGATATATAATTAATTTATTTAATTATATAATTGGTGATTTAGAGAAGTTAATGATCGTTTAATTAAATAATATTGAATATTTAATAAATAATTATAATATAATAATATATTATAATGACGAAATAGTCGGAAATAGTGAAATTCATAATATCGTGTGAATTTAATAGCATACGAGATTTGGTGGAGTTTCGATTCGAAATATAATAACGATTATATTGAATCGACGACAGTTTGAACGTATAATTATAATATAATTAAAATAGAGCTTGAAATGGCGCTGCAGTTCGTAAATTGGCGATTCTAACTTCAACTGAATGTACATGATTCGTTTTAAGCCGGATTTCTGTGAAACAAGAAACGTGTGGAGCTGGTGGAGTATATCTTTCTAGTGGAAGAGAAAAATCGGGATTTCGTCGTGTAGATTTTGATTCACGTTCAAATCAAATTTCAGAAAAGTCGCTATGGATTTCCTTTATAATTTGCGACGCTTTATTTACGTTATAAAAGGGTTTTCAAAATAATTGAATATCGGGTTTGAATTTAGACAAGGTTCTTAGAGACATAACGATAATTTAATTTTTAGAATTTTACTGTAATTTTTAATTAATTAAATAAGCAACTTTTTATTTGGAGTATTTCGCACCCTGAAATCGACATTTTGAAGTTTCACAATATGAGTTAACCTACCGGTATTATTATATTTTTGGGATCGTGTCACCAAGCTCGACACAACGGTATCTCTATTTCAGTCTGTAAGTGGAAGGAATTTTATGAAACAAGGTACGCTAAATTTTATAACCTAAAACTTAGAAGCAAATAAAAAGGGGTGACCAAGCCAATACTTAAGCTTAACAACATCACTCCCTTTCACTGGTCGGAAATAAGGCCACGCACTTCTGTGTTCAACCACCAGTATATGTGTTCTAAAATGAGAAAACGTGGACATAAAGGTCTTCACAAAAATCAAACACTTAAAGTAAATAAACTCATTCTTTCTGTAAACAATTGGAGCCGCCAGTTCTATCCTTCCACAAACAAGAATCGGCCCTCCACAAATTCACAATAAAAATCCATAGAAAATCGTATAAATTCCAATAAACTCTAAAACTTATATTTTTCGGTTTGTGAGAAGCCGCTCTTCATTCCTGTACCCATTTATAGGGGTGCGAACGAGAATTACTGAACCTCAAATCTCTGGCAGTCGATGTAGGGCACGGATCGCGATCTGCTGGGCGGCGTTGGCGAACTCGGGGAGGCTCTCGGAGTTGAAGGTGGTGGTTCCATGTGGATTAGCGGTGGATTGAAGGAGAGAGAGATGTTGAAAGGCTCGGTGAAGATGGCGGTATCGAGCTGTGAAGGGAGGAGAAGCAGTGACGCGTTACTGTGGGTGATTACTGCTAATTGTGGTTTAAAAAAAATGATTAAGGTCTCATTTGTTTAAGAATGGTTCAAGTGTAGATATGCTTCGATGGCAGTATTGTTTTCAAAAGGGGATTTTACTGGTGTTAGCAGTATTTCGGAGGAAGGAGTCAAACACTGAATTGGGTGGGCAAACGTTGAGTTTGAAGGGTAAATGATGTGGTGCAGATGTATGTTGTCTGAGGGAAGGAGATGGAGTTTATTATGAGGAAAAGAAAAAAAAGGGACAAGTTGAAGTTTTCGAAATGACAGATGGACCTTTTTGTGAATACGAGAAAAGTATTGGAATTGTGTACTGGAAGAGAGAGGACGAGACGAGGAGGAGGACGATGGCATTGCTTTTAAACTCGGTGGAGAAATGAGTTGGGGAGGAGGATACAAAGTTCGGTCGTGGTGAGATTCATTGTACAGGAGCGACGCGATCAGGTTTTTGGGGAAGAAGAGGATTTCAGGCCTAAGTATTTTAATTCGACAATGGGCCTTATGAAGGAAGTTAAGCCCAAATTTATATAATCAATTAGTTTAATTTTTATTTAAAATGTATACCATCTTGTATAACGCATATCTCCATCATACGTTATCAGAAATTCAAACCGTAAGTTGCGTTGGGACCGTATGGACGAGAGCTTCACAATGAAGCTGACTGGAAGTGGATTGGGGCTCGTATGAATTTATGGAGAAATAAATTGTCCGATTGAGTCGAACGACGCAAACCGTTATTCAACGGTTAACGCGCAACGGTGAGTAAATCTCACTAACTCTGAACAGTTTATATTTTCATGTTATATTTTTAGAACTGTTAAATATGGACTGATTGATTGTGTGTTGACTATTTGATTGAACTGCTAGTCAGTTAGTTAAATTTCTATATTGATTCTGTTTAACAGAATATATCATATGGAACTGAAAGTGATGTTATCTATACTGTCTAACATCTGTGATGCAGGGAAACAGGTTGGAGGAATCCGACTGGATTCCTCAACAGTTATTTTATTGTTTTACATATATTTTGATATATGATGTGAATTATAACCTGTTGTTGAATGTGTGTGTATGGACGATATTGAACATCGTGATTTGATATGATTGAATACCATGACATACCGGAATGTAGATAAAGGAGATTTTTCAAAGTGATATTGAAAAAGAGATATTTATAAAGTGGAATATTTATAAATAAGGAATATTTATAAATTGGGATATTTATAAATAGGAGATATTTAAAAAAAAGGAAATAATTTCAAAACAATTTCTTTTTGAATGGAAAAGCCTGTGTGGCGAGTTTGGGGATTTTCCCGATGCTCCCGATACAAAGGAGGTTATGGCGAATTTTCCCGGGAATCTAAGGAGTTAGAATATTTCAAGAATAAATTTGAAAAGGGAATATTTGTAAACCATTTACAAATAAGAATTGAAAAGGGAACATTATAAAAAGGGAAATCATCTTTTAAGGGTAGAACCGTTATTTAAAAGTAAATCTTTTCCAATGAATGAAACGTAGTTAAAAAGGAAATCTTTATAAAGTGAATAAAGTAAATCGAATATGGTATTCGAAGTTAGTTAATCGAATATGGTATTCGAAGTTAGTTAATCGAATATGGTATTCGAAGTTAGTTAATCGAATATGGTATTCGAAGTTAGTTAATCGAATATGGTATTCGAAGTTAGTTAATCGAATATGGTATTCGAAAGTTAGTTAATCGAATAAGTTATTCGAAAGGGGTTAGTCAAGTCGAGTTAGTCAAATAGAGTAAACCAGTTAGAGTTAATCAGTTAGAGTTAATCATTTAGAGTTAACCAGTTAGAGTTAATCAGTTAGAGTTAACCAGTTAGAGTTAATCAGTTAGAGTTAACCAGTTAGAGTTAATCAGTTAGAGTTAACCAATTAGAGATAATCAGTTAGAGTTAATCAAATAAGTGTTAATCCAAATAAGTTAAGTTAAATCGAATCTAGTTATTCGATAGGAGTTAATCAAGATGAGTTAAATAAGTTAAGTTAATCGAATCTAGTTATTCGATAGGAGTTAATCAAGTTGAGTTAAATAAAACCAAGTTAGTCGAGCCTAGATTAATCGAATCGAATTGGTCGAACCAAGTAAGTCGAGTTAGTCAAGTCAAGTTAAGTTAGCCGAGTTAAGTTCGGCGAGTTAAATTAATCGATGTTAGTTTCATCAAAAGGAGTTATCGATGTTAGTTTCATCGAAGGGAGTTATCGATTATAGTTTAATCGAAGTGAGGGTTTTCAAAGATGAGATATTTGAAAAGGAAAAGTTATCGAATATTAGTTGATCGAAGTGAGATTTATCGAACAAGAGTTATTCGAAAATAGATTTTCGAATATAGTTTATTCGAAAGTAAGATTTTCAAATATGAGATATTTGAAAAGGAAGGAGTTAATCGAATATAGGTTATTCGAAGAAGAGTTAATCAAACAGAGATTTCTCGAAGAGAGTTAATCGGCAAATTCGATTATATCGAATTCGGGAAAGTACTTATACTTTCCAGTGTCTAAATAGAGATTTATTTATTTATAAATAAATAAGTGTTAGGTTAATTATTCACTAATAAGAGTAGAAGTTATAATTAAAGTTAGATAATTCGAAAGTAGGGATTATAACATTATCGTTATAACCAATGTTTTAAATATAGAAGTGGATTAGTAAAATTGAATCCGAGAAAGGCGTAAAGAAGTTGTTAAAGATTAAAAAGATAAACTTTGACCATTTCGAAGTTATAACGTTGTTCAGTTAAGGTCTGAGAGGTAATTATATCCCAACTTGAGTGACTTCCTTCTTAACTAAGAAATGGTAAGGTTTGATCGTAAAGAAGTTTTGGAAATGTTTTCCAAACGAGAATCAGAAATGTTTTCTGATAAAAGAAAATAAGAATTTAGAATATAGGGAAACAGGAGATAAGTAAATAAATGAACTAAAGAGATTTATGTTAAATGATGTTGTTCGATATAATTTCCATTTGGAAATAATATCGTTGTTTGCACACTTGTTTTTCTTTGATAGTTAACTCACCGACTATCGAAGTTTTGACCATTTTAACGTTGTTAACATGGAGAGACCGGTTGGATTATTATCCATAGAACCACTCTGTATTGGCATAAGCGTCGCGAATCATATATGCCAAAGATAATTGAAGACGGAGTAAAATGCAAGGGCTATCCTATTTACAGAATAGTGCCTTCGGTTTGTCCAGTCCCAGGACAACTTGTATGGACGAAGGTCTGACAGAGTATATCCAATGGATCGCGTAAGTTGATCTGTTCAAACGTATTCACGTTTGGTGGCGGAGGAATTCGTTTCTCTTAGCTGTATACCCGTGTTATTTTTGGATAAGTCAGTTTGTGATTTGGCAGGTATGACAATGTGATGTTCTAAGTGAATGAAGATGGATGTCTGACAGAGTATTTCCAGAAAGGTCACGTACATTGATTTCTTCAACCGTACCAAGAGTGGAAGCGGAGAAGGAAACTTCTTTTAGCTGACATGTAATGTATTGTTGTAGACGTCAATTAGTGATTTTCGATGGATCTGACAATGTGGCATTCGAAGTGAATCTGATGTGATGATAAAGCGTAGCTTCTAGCCTCATCAACCGGTAAATGACAGAAATCGGGCAGGCAGCATGGCTAAGTCGGTCGCACCGAAGTAGGGTGTATAATCACCTATCTAGAGAATATTCATTTGCTTCTTTAATCTATCAATGCTGTCCCATATATATATATACGGGAACGGTTGCTGATACCAACCGTTGGTGATGTACATTCGATACACTCAAGCGAAATGAGTGGTCGGTCATGTGTGGCTGAGTTGCAAGATGTTCTTGTTGAACTCCAGTGTATCGTTCCTAGAGTACACTGATCGGAAGGTGATTCCATACCTTGTTATAGTTGGAAATCCATTACCCAATACATGCTTGCGGTTTTGATTGTATACTATATATGTAGAACGTGAGATGCAAGCGTTTCTACTAGACTGATATTTATTTGTACTTAGACATTATTATAATATCAGAATGATATTGCTTTGCAAAAATGTTTGGATTCTCATAAGGGAAAAATCCGTTCCGTATTCACGGCGTGGTCTTATGAGATATCATATACCTGTTTTAAATGATTTGAGTTTATTCACACCAGTCACATGGCTGACCCGGAGTTTATTTGTTGTTTTCACTAAACTCTTGGGTGCCTAAATTTGTACGGGCAGTCAAGTAGTCGGGTTTTACAGATATACTGGAAGAGCTTGGAGCAGGAGGCTTCAAGATCATATAGCCATAATTATTTCCGCTGTGTTGTAAGTGCTGTACTCTGATAAGTGCTATTGTATACATAACTGTTATATTTCAAAGTTATGTTATCTATTATATGTTATTCGTTCCGCTGTGAGGTTCGTGTTACTCTGATGTTATGTTCTTCTTCTTCTTCTATTCTAAGTTTCTATCTTATCTATTCTCACCTTCTAATTTCTTTCATTAACTATTCGGTTATTTTCGATCCTTGGATGTTCGATATTTGTTGTATATCGGATAACCAAGATCGCATTTTTCCGGGTCGTTACAGGTATTGTTGTGGTCACTAGATGTGTCGGTCGGTTCCGGGCAGTTTTACACCACAACTCAGTCTAACCTCGGGTTAGGCATATTCGTCTTTTCCAAATTTACATATTTCTTATTTATGACAAATTCCATATGTAAATTATTCCAAGTTTAATTATGCCATAATTATCCTTTTAATTATGCTCACAATTAATGGTATACTAAATATACCATTTCATGAACCAATCTATGCCATGTAATTTTTCATGTTTATTCTACATATTTATACGTAAATTATAAATCAATTATTATCATGGCCCACTTTCCTTCTAAATCACGTTCAAAATTTTAGGTATATAGATTATACCATTTTCATGCCACTTATCATGCTCATGTGTTGAACATGCCAATTACATGTAATTTCATGTTTTCCCCAACGTTACCCCCGTTGTACGTTCGCAAAATTACATAGAATGTTAGGCTCGATATTTTAGCCTAACTTATAAAACAAAAAGGGAAAAGAGGAACTTTGCAACATTCCAACATCATACAAAAGTATGGATCTAACTTCACATATGTCACATGGGTTTGGCATAGAACAATATACTTTTAACTATGAACTTGCAAATTTGATCTATGCAGCATGAACCACAAGCATATGAATTTACATAAAACTATACAATTTAAACTTGGCATGTAGTGGTGAACTTGCAAATTAGATCTATTATAGAGGCATATGGATCTAACATATAAAGTTGTAGATCTAAACATATAAGGTCGTAGATCTAAACATGTATGCATAATGGCTCTAAACAATTAGGCATAAATGACATGACTTAGCCTAAAACTTGTATGTATCATAGTATCACCAAACTTACATATGATAATTTCATTCCCAAATTCCTATACAACATCATAGGTTTACTCACCAATTTCCACATAACATGATAGGTTCGATAGACCACAATAGTTCATAGGCATATATGATAGAATAGACTTGAATAAACATGAATCAGCATCACATACAATTTGATACAATTCTATTTTACAATTCATTACAAATCATGTCTTTAATTTATTCACATCTGAAAGATAACTACACTTATAAACAAAAAGGAATTCTTGAGTTCTGGGATCTGTATTCTGAAATTGAATTGCTCGCCTTTGATGTAGATCGTTGAATTCTCTTAGTTGAATTAGATTAGATTTAATTTGATTTAGGTTTTAGTGGCGGCTAGGTTTAGATGAGAGTGAATAATAGAATTAGGTTTTAGGTTTATGGTCCTTATATTGTTGTAGAGTGTGTTTTAGGACCATAAGATTAACCTTGAACCATGAGAACCAATCAGATGCCACATCTGCCTTAGAGCGAATCGGCCTACGGGTTGACAGCCAAACACCCTGAATCAACCCCTAGTCGACCCAGCCGGGCTTGGGTCGACCTCAAAAATGGGCCGGTTCGGTTATTCCCCTCCCGGTTCGCTGTTTTGAACTTTTTTTGAATTTTTATTTATTTAATTTTTATATATATCTATATTTTTTTTCTCATATGCATACAAAATTCAAGGCTTAATAACTTCTTCCTAAGGTATCTGTTTTATGCAAACCAAATGTCTATCTTGACCAAAATTTTGAGACGAATGCAATAGTGCAACCCATTTCACTTAGTTATTCTTCTAAAAATTAAGTGTTCTTGAATTTGTTTATTTTAATATTCTCAGAAATTTCGGGGTGTTACATTCTCCCCTCCTTAAAGGATTTCGTCCCCGAAATCTTCAAGTTAAGAAGAATGCATCCTAACATCCAATCATCCATCTACTCATCCATCATCCACAAGCATCCATTGTCCTTAAAAGATTTCTAATTCCATATGAACATATGAAGAACATGTGTATATATCTCTTATCTAGTGCAAAATCAGGCGTACTACTGATCCAGTTGACCTCCTTAATGCGAATCATGAGAGTGTCATGCGTCCAATATGTATGCAAATATCCCTAATCGTGTAAATACTATATGTGTGCATATTCACTCATCCATATGCAACATCCATATGATAACACATCAAGTTTTAATCCATATACAAATACATTCATATGCATATGCAATATGAAAGTTACTGAGTCGATCTAGTACCTAATGTGTATATATGCATCCACGAGCAACCACTAGCAAACACTTGCAACCACTTGCAACCATCAATCATAACATGTATCAAACAAATGTTTTAATCCGTTGGCTTCTACCTAAGGATCGAGAATAGGACCAAGAGGATATACTTAAAAGATAAAGACTAGCATGCAAACAAATATTACAGAAAAAAGAGGAATCAAGGATATACCCTCAAAAAGGGTATGATGCACGTATCTAGTCTTCTAAGTCGCATCTTCTTTGAGCTTCACTCCACTGTACCTTAACTAATTTGAGTTAACGATTGTGAAGCTTCTTGAACTCCATTTCCAAAACCCACTAGTAAAGATAGGACCTCGATCATTTACTATGCTAGAAGGTATCCAATGTTGTCGAACAATCTTTCTAAGATAAACAGAAGTAAACCATGATACCAAATGTATATACTTAGATGATTAGAGGTCTCTCCTCTACTTAGCTTATCCATCATGTCGTAAATCCGAGGGTCTAAAGCTAAAGGTTGCTATGTACTTTTTACCTCTCTTAAGGTTAGTTTTTTTTCTACTTAGGGCGCCTGCCACAACTATTTATCTCTCACGCAAACCATCCTAGTCGAAGTCGACATCCCTCAAGTACAAGCCCAAAAGTCCTAAACCAATATTAGACAAGCACCCAAGGAATACCTCCTCCGAATTTGGATGATCTATGTGAGGTGATACTAGCAAAACAACCAAACAATTGAGCACTTAACTGACTCTGGCTATCCTCGCCAATCTTGCTCCAAAACTATCGTTGATCGCATAACTGGCTTTGTATTGTCAACTGGATATATGCGGAACCCTATCTCGAGTTTTTGGGGGAAAACTCCTAACCTTAATCAAAAAAACATCTACGTACTCATGGACTATTCTAACGGATCTAAAATCATCGATAAATACATAAAGTGATTCTAGGTAGCTAAGACAAACTGATCCCTTAGGATCGCACGAAATTTCGAGGGTGTTCCCAAGGCAAGTCGAAAGTCTAACCATCCTCCTTTCACAATTACTGGCTAACTAATCCATGCCTAGAATCCACCCATAGCCCATGAAACCAAAAACATAAGTATCTCAAATCGTTACAAACCAAAGGTAATTGAGCCAAACCACAAATTGGACTTGAGACAATAATGGGATCCTCTACTATACAAGCTTTAGGGTGCAGAGACTCAACTATGGAAGCAGATATAAACGAATGCGAAGCGAAAAAAATCAAAAAGAGTACTAGTAGGATGATAAAGAAGAAAAACAAAACTTTTCAACACAAACCTTACTACCTCTCTCTCAGGTATGCTGGTGGTGAGAGCATGCACTTGCCTTCCGGAAAATCCTGTCTTTTGTTCTTGCCCTTGCCTTTGATTATACGACACGTTATACCAAAATAAAGATACTTCCTCTTGTTTTAGTTTTTACTATTCTTTCCTCTCCTCCTTTGTGAACCAAGTCTATATCCATGAGTTCTTCATCCTTGGGTTGTGCTTCTTAGCCAAACTCACTAATTCTCATCTTTGCCATCCTTGTGTTACTTGTTGACAGGTCTTTTGAAAGCTGCCACCATTGCACATAAAATCCCATAAAACTCGAAAGAAAAATTAGCCGTAGGTGAAACTACTACGGCTATAGATGGAAGTTAGGCGCTTATTTGCCCTTTAACAAGTGTCGCGGTCTCATCAAGCCTACGGAACCATGCCGCGATGAGGTTACCTCCCAGAAATCCAGGAGCCCGGAGACTCAGGAAAGAAGGAAACAATGATTCAAACAGAGGATCAAAAAGATAGTGCATATGGCTTTGGGGAATATGCCTTTAAAATAGAACTTTTCTTTTGAAAATGCTTCTTTTACAATCGTTTCAAAAATAATTTTTCAAATCTTTTATCTGATCCGGTAACCTTCAGCTCTGATACCAAGTGAAACACCCCACCTCCGTTAAGGTCACTCACAAAGGGAATGCCTTAACTTCGGTGGAGCATTATAGATAAAAGATGCAAATAAATTACAAGACAGACAAATAAAAAAGAGGAAAATAAAGTCATTATATTAACAATGTGGTTCAGTCAAGCTTTTACAATAGTTGTATTAATCATACTAAAAGTAATACATAGAACTTCTGTCTTGATTTAAAAACTTCCAAGAATAAAAGAAGCATAAAAACAATGATATTCCCCGATAAAGCATGAAACAGCCATAGTAGTGGAAGAGAGAGTCCAAAGCGATACACCAACTAATCTTCAAGCTTTGAAAGAGAAGAGGTCCAAGTTAGGCTGAGCTATCTGAGCTATTCCCTCCCTGACTACCCGGGGGGGGGGGGGGGGAACGGAAGAAAAGAGGCGAAAAACAAACTAGGTCAGACATAAGTCAGGTAAGTCCAGTGATCTTTCAGCATGCAAACAAGATAAAGAATCATGACATGAATAAACCGAAAATAGGACAATACCATAAAAACAAGGTAACTAAAGACAAGATAAGTGCAAGGTGAACTGAATGCGCTTCTACTTTTTCTCTACTTCGCTACTACTCTGCTAATCTGATTTCTATATTTATCTCTGCACCACCTAACTAGTATCCTAACTAGTAATCTTTATAAAATGATAATCGTGATTCCAACCCCCGTAATTGTGGTAGCCTTCAGGTGTACTTCTATCGTGAGGATTCCACCTCAATCAGCTTAATTGCCATGAACATGTTAGATGTAGCCTTACCACCCTATCGATCGACTCCCTACTTGTATTCATGTTCTATGTGTCTGTGTCAATCGGCCCTCTCTTGCGTGTAGATACCCTGTGCTGGTCCCACCATAAGGTGTATCAATCCTTATGATAGCAACCCGACATGATTCAAGATGCACAGTGTATAACTATTGGTACCCAGTGCCTGCTTTTTCCCACTCCGAAGTAAGTGCATGCCCGTAAAATGTCGGAACCTACACTGACGTACCCCCGGCCGCTGCTTTGACCACTTATAATCAGCCCAGTAATCGTGCCCCACCCTGCCTAGTTCAGGGTACCGTGATACATTCATGTGGGTTACTGCTGAAATGGGTCCCCGTTACTAGGGTTTCCTATTGGTTAAGTTTGTGGGCCTATATTTACTAATATTTCCCACCAACCCGATATGCACTTAACCCTCTCATTGATTCAAGCATTTTTAATGAACGGTTAAGTTTTTTGGGCCTATATGTACTAACATTACCCACCTACACGAGATGTACTTAACCCTCCCGCACATTACGCCATATTAGTTAAGTGTTGTCTGCTCATGTTAAATTAAACTACTCATTCATCATGTCATGTTGGTTAAGCATTTCTTATTAACTTGACCCTCCTTACTTATCATGTTGGATCGGTTAAGTGTTTCCTATTAACTTAACCCCGTTCGTTCATCAAGATATATAGGTCAAGTGTTTCTTGTTAACTTAACCTTACGTATTCATCTTGTTGTATTGGTTAAGTGTCATCAATCAATTCAAGTTAACTTAACCCACCTACGTGTCATGTTACTTTGGTTAAGTGTCGCCTTCTTGTGTTAACTTAACCCTACTACAAATCAAGTTATACTGGTTAAGTGTTGCCTCTTATTTTAACTTAACCTTTCCATAAATCAAGTTATATTGGTTAAGTGTTTCTAAATTTACTTAACCTCACCCACTTGTCTAATTAACATGTTATAACGGTTAAGTGTTCTAAATTTACTTAACCTCACCCACTTGTCTAATTAACATGTTATAATGGTTAAGTGTTCTAAATTTACTTAACCTCACCCACTTGTCTAATTAACATGTTATAGCGGTTAAGTGTTTTAAATTTACTTAACCTCACCCACTTGTCTAATTAACATGTTATAACGGTTAAGTGTCCTAAAATTACTTAACCTCACCCACTTGTCTAGTTAACATGTTATAGCGGTTAAGTGTTCTAAATTTACTTAACCTCACCCACTTGTCTAATTAACATGTTATAACGGTTAAGTGTTCTAAATTTACTTAACCTCACCCACTTGTCTAGTTAACATGTTATAACGGTTAAGTGTTTTAACTTTACTTAACCTCACCCATCAGTTTGTTAACATGTTGAATTGGTTAAGTGTTTCCTTAATTGACTTAACCCTACCAATCTTGACTTAGCTTTATTAAAGCACCAACCACTCACATTAGACAGGTATTGTTGTGGTCACTGGATGTGCTGGTTGGTTCCAGGCAGTTTTACACCACAACTCAGTCTAACCACGGGTCCTTTTTGGGCTCAATGCACGACCCACATTAGACATGTATTGTTGTGGTCACTGGATGTGCCGGTCGGTTCCGGGTAGTTTTACACCACAACTCAGTCTAACCTCGGGTTAGGCATATTCGTCTTTTCTGAATTTACATAATTCTTATTTATGACAAATTCCATATGTAAATTATTCCCAATTTAAGTATGCCATAATTTTCCTTTTAATTATGCTCACAGTTAATGGTCTACTAAATAAACCATTTCATGAACCAATCTCTGCCATGCAATTTTTCATGTTTATCCTACATATTTATATGTAAATTATAAATCAATTATTGTCATAGCCCACTTTCCTTCTAAATCACGTTCAAAATTTTAGATATATAGATTATACCATTTTCATGCCACTTATCATGCTTATGTGTCAAACATGCCAATTACATGTAATTTCATGTTTTCCCCAACGTTACCCCGGTTGTACGTTCGCAAAATTACATAGAATGTTAGGCTCGATATTTTAGCCTAACTTATAAAACAAAAAGGGAAAAGAGGAACTTTACAACATTCCAACATCATACAAAAGTATGGATCTAACTACACGTATGTCACATGGATTTGGCATAGAACAATATACTTTTAACTATGAACTTGCAAATTTGATCTATGCAACATGAACCACAAGCATATGAATTTACATAAAACTATACAAGTTAAACTTGGCATGTAGTGGTGAACTTGCAAATTAGATCTATCATAAAGGCATATGGATCTAACATATAAAGTTGTAGATCTAAACATATAAGGTCGTAGATCTAAACATGTATGCATAATGGCTCTAAACAATTAGGCATAAACGACATGACTTAGCCTAAAACTTGTATGTATCATAATATCACTAAACTTACATATGATAATTTCATTCCCAAATTCCTATACAACATCATAGGTTTACTCACCAATTTCCACATAACATGATAGGTTTGATAGACCACAATAGTTCAAAGGCATATATGATAGAATAGACATGAATAAACATGAATCAGCATCATCACATACAACTTGATAAAATTCTATTTTATATTTCATTACAAATCTTGTCTTTGATTTATTCACATCTGAAAGATAACTACACTTACAAATAAAAAGGAATTCTTGAGTTCTAGGACCTGTATTCTAAAATTGAATTGCTCGCCTTTGATGTAGATCGTTGAATTCTCTTAGTTGAATTAGATTAGATTTAATTTGATTTTGGTTTTAGTGGCGGCTAGGTTTAGATGAGAATGAATAATAGAATTAGGTTTTAGGTTTAGGGTCCTTATATAGTTGTAGAGAGTGTTTTAGGACCATTAGATTAACCCTGAACCATGAGAACCAATTAGATGCCACATCTTCCTTACAGCGAATCGGCCCATGGGTTGACAGCCAAACACCCTGAATCAACCCCTAGTCGACCCATCAAGGCTCGGATTGACCTCAAAAATGGGCCGGTTCGATTATTC
This sequence comes from Allium sativum, assembly GCA_030737875.1. Taxonomy (NCBI): domain Eukaryota; kingdom Viridiplantae; phylum Streptophyta; class Magnoliopsida; order Asparagales; family Amaryllidaceae; genus Allium; species Allium sativum. Next base: position 200,687,635 of record CM060926.1, on the reverse strand, counting down.
CCCCTCCCGATTCGCTGTTTTGAACTTTTTTTGCATATTTATTTATCTAATTTTTATATATATCTATATATATATTTTTTTTTTCTCATATGCATACAAACTTCAAGGCTTAATAACTTCTTCATAAGGTATCCGTTTTATGCAATCCAAATGTCTATCTTGACCAAAATTTTGAGACAAACGTAATAGCGCAACCCATTTCACTTAATTATTCTTCTAAAAATTAAGTGTTCTTGAATTTGTTAATTTTAATATTCTCAGAAAATTCCGGGTGTTACATACTTGGAGATCGACAGATATGTGAGGGCCTCTCTCCTGTATTGGACATATGGGACGAGGAATAATGTGCCTCCGGTTTCGTTCAGACCCAGAACGGACTTGTAAATGGATGTGTGTCTGACATGGGATTTTATTCTCTGTTGATTGATAACTATTAAATATATATATCTGCTTGGCGGTGGAGAATTTATTCTCTTGCTTAACGCCCTTTCTGAGACGCATGAGCTCAGAGGTTATATATCAATAGATATCAGCCACATGGCATGAATTGCCTGTGTGGGATGGTGAGATGCAGTGATTAAGGCTTTGTTGAAAAGCAGAGTCTTGTGGTTGATGATAAAAGCACGACTTTAATACAACGTAGCTTTGTGTATGGCATTAATTCGCGAGCCTCACACCTCAGTTTGAGTCAAAAATGGGATAAGGGAACACAGTGAGTGCATGACGTTTCTTTCTAGCTATGGGTGGTGTCAGCGTTTTACAAGCCCTGACATTTATATTATTTTTACCTATGCGGTTGTTGGATTTCGAGGCGCCTCGGTTATATCGGTCTTTACGCAGCCATTGGATAGGTCTTATAGGACCGGGAAATGTGTGTTCAGGAATTTCCAATCCTCAAATGTAATGGTGGACCAGCACTACGGGATCCAGGGGATGCCCAGAGTGCGTAGTCCCGAGGCATTTGCTAGAGTGTCTCGAAGTGGTTAGGAGTACATCCCTTGCCTAGACTCATGACGGAAATCCAATTTCTAATACGTGACATTAGGTTTTACTTGTAGAGCCTAGTATGGCGACATACTAGGATGGGGCACTATGCCGTTTATGATTGATACATTTATATTTGAAGTTGTTTTCATACACTTTACATTATAATAGTATCAAAATGATTTGTTTTAAATGTACCAAGCATGTTTGGCTATTATAAGGTAAAACTCTACCCTTCGGCTTGCGTTGCATTGCGTGATGGGACCTGAGTCTTATAAAAGCTTCATTTTTCCGAAGAGCATTGCGTTGTTTATTCTATGCACTGCTATTCTTGGGAGAAAACCCGTTCCGTGTTATACGGTGTGGTCCCTTGATTTACTCTCTTTTAAAGTAAAATTTTAAATAACTGTTTTAGTTCTCACACAAGTCATATGACTGACCTGGAGTTTATTAATTTAACCTAAACTCTGGGTGCCCTTATTTTCCACACGGGCAGCTAGTAGTTTTGGTTTTGCAGATTTATATTCACAGGATCCCGGTTTACAGCTGGTATGATATTCAGAAAGTTTTGTATCCGTATATTCTTTTCAGTTGTGTTTGGTATTATTTTCCACTGCATTGTAACTTATAATTCTCTGATATTTAGTAAATGTGTAATATTTATTCATACACTGTATATTCTTGCATTCTTATGTAAATTGTTGTAATAAGCAATGAAATGTTCTTCTGTTCGTGTTTTGGTTTGTCTTGTCCTCAAAGCAATTTGTTCTTTCCTTCACAAGGAAGTTTGGGTTGCCACATTTGGTATTAGAGCTTTGGTTACAGAGCTCGAGAACAAGGCACTTAAAACCAAACCAAAGAATTCATCATATATTGGATTAGTAATATCCAATGAGAATGACTTGTTAGAGATAGGATCAGTAGTATCCTAGAACGAGTGTGAAGAGTATTATTTTTAAAATAAAAGTGAAAACAAACTTTATTTTGAAAATTTAAATCATATTATATGTATTTGAATGTTTATTTGTATTGAATTTGGACAATCCAATATATAAAGATTTTGCATATACGCCTTGCAAACGTATATTCAAAGTTTTAATATACCGGATAGATAGGGAATCACGCTCTAGTCGCCCGGACATGATTCTAGTGATGCCCGGGCATCATCAGTAATTGTGTTCGAGTTTCGAAAGTGGGATTTCTATATGATTCCAATTGGCTGGTGTGAGATCCAAAACTAGATAGGGTTTATTGTTCTGATTTGGCATCAAAAATTTGATTTTTGGACTATGTATCAAAATTATATATTTGAAAAGGTGACCAACTAATTGATTGTTGATTGTATTGTGTGATTATTTATTTAAATCAACATGTGAAAAAGGTGAGTTTAGGCCAAATTGAGCCAAATATTGAACTGTATTGAAAATTGTTTGGAAATGCATGCACGTACATATATACGTGTGAATAGGTCATAACAAGGAGGATAGAGAAGAGGAATAAAATTGTATGCCTAACAAATAGGTACATATTTACAAATTTCTTGGGTTTTTGGATGATTTTATGAGCCGATTGGCTTTTTCTTTTTGAGTTGAGAGGGCCTATGTGGCGGTTTGGGGATTTTCCCGATGCTCCCATGCAAAGGAGGTTATGGCGAAATTTTTCGAAAATTTAGGGTGTTAGCCAAATTTTTGAAGGATTGGAAAATTCTTAGAAACTGAAAAGTTGAAGAATGAAAGCCAAACTGAAAGTTGAGTTGGTTTGTAAAACAACTTTCAGCTCCATTCCTTCCCGAGGACGAAAATATTTTAAGTGGGGGATTTTGTAACAACCCAGAAAATCAGGACCAATTTAAAAATTTTATTTTGGCAATTTTAATGAATTTTGGATATTTAAAATGAATTATTTTAAATAATAACAATGAGAAATTTATTTTGAATAGAATTAGAACGTCTATGTTTATTTGAATCGACGTTAGAATATAAATATATATTTTAATTACAAAAGCAATTGGAAATGGCGCGGTAGTTTGAAAATTCGATTTCAAATTTTAAATGAATGTATATAATTCAAAATAAATCGGATTTTAGCAAAACCAAAAATATTAGAATCTATTTGAAAATATCTTTCCAACGAATCTGAAAAATCAAAATTTCATAGCGGGAATAAGAAGTTATGCTTAGTTGAAATTTTAGAGTAGTCGCTATGGAATTTTGGCCCTTTAAAATGGAAATTTTGCAAGTGACCTCCGTTTTCGACGAAACCACTTTTGTTGGATCCAGGATGTCAAGTCACTGCTAGATTCCAATATTCATAATTTTTGGGATTATTATGCGAGCGTGGCGCAGGAAAACATATTTTGACAGTTTAAGTCAATTTGGATCGACCAGAAAATGACCATTTTTAAAACGATATCCAAATTTGATGAAATTAGTTTTGTTAGAACCGTATCGTCAATACGAAGCTAGAAAATATATTTCGGGAATTTTTAGAGTCCGTATGTGGCCCCGGTACATTGAAATGTGCGTTCAATTACAATATATAGATTTAAGCCAAAAGGAGGCATGTTAATGCTTCGATTCCTTAAACAAGTTATTCAGTCAAAAGTTTAAAGTTTACTTGATTTAAGCCATCTTCTTGAACACCCAGACTATCTCTTTATATAGAACCAATCGGCCTTGGGATCCCCTATGTTGCTATATCCGTCAAACAAAACCTTCCTATTTGCTACCGATTCGAAAAAAGAGAAATTTGGGGTTGTCGAGGAGCGATGCTTGAAAAGATAAAAGAATTTTAAATCTTTAAACGTGAGCTCGGTATGCAGGATTTCCGCATATGCGATATATATAGTGTATAAAGTTGCGTAGGCATTGGGATGAAGCTGCATTGGAGCAATACCCAATCGTTTTAGGGTCTTAATAACGATTGGAGGAAATGGAGGAATAGCTCCTACCCAGCACATGAGTCGGCTGACTGTCATATACCCCTCCGGAGCCAAATGAGGTCTATCTTCGCTGCCGGATGTCCTCACATCATCCCAGGGGATACCATGTCTCAAGCAAATTCTCTTAAGCTTTATGTCATCAAGTTTGGAAGCTAAAGAGTCTGTGAATTTCTCTATTTCTATTGCACCAGGAATTTCGTCAGGAGCTCGGCCGTCTACCTCTGACTCTTCATCCAGCGAGGTACTCTCAAACGGACTCGATTCTGTTTCTGCCTCATATTCGGATCCAGAATCCGCACCCTCTGGATTAGTTGGAAGTACCTTGGGGTTGAGATGCTCATACACCTCGGGATCCGTCTCTGTGTCAGATCTTGAAGGGGAACGATTATCCGACATTACTGTTTAGGAGAGTAAACATGAGAGATACGAATATAATTACCCGTCCCCCCTGTGTGTGTGAGTGCAAGTGTGTGCCTGTGCATGTCTTAAAGAAAAAGCATAAAGGTTATCAAGATCATCGAAGTATTAGTCGTCATATGCAGTCAAATTATGCTGTCACTCCGTCCAGAAAGTCCATGTTCAAGGTTCTAACCTAACTGTCCAAATTCTCGCGATAACAATGTATTGTTTAAAGCTTAAAGCATATATGGGGTCCTTGGTTAAGCATGGTTCATATGGAGTGCACGGTTCGGTTCGCCCCCTTTCTCGGATCGTGATGCATGGTCGGATCGCCCCCTCTCTTGGATCGTTCATTATCTGGATCGTAAAACGAGTTCAGATCGTGGTATCTCCTCGGATCATGAAACAAGTATGGATACGCAATGGAGGTACTAACTAACGAGAGTACATCGCATCGGATCGTGATCCGGATCGGATCGCAGAGACTCACCATGACCCGATCCACACTCCACATCTTCAAACCCAAGCCTCGCTCACGAAACGATCCGAACTGCTCTTCCCTTTCCTTCTTCTTCCTCCTCCTCCTCTCGAGCGATTGAAACCCGTTGGCCATGGCGATTGCATAGCCTCCAAAACCTCAAAAACCACAGAATTCTGATCCTTTTTTCTCACAAAATCAGTCAAAAACTCAGAAATCAAGAGAGAGAGAAGGCGTTTAATGAGATTACCTTTCTGAAAATTGGGGAAACAAGTGGGATTTTAGAGATTTCACGAAGTATTAGGGTTTTTCTCGAAAAGGGAGCTGGCGGCGCGAGGCAAAAAAGAAGAAGGAAGGGAAAAGAGGGGGAAGGCCTGGTTTATATAGAGAAAGCGGTGGCTATTCGCCTCCCCTTTTTTGTTTTATTCGATCCGAACGGGCCGCGAAAAGGAAGCCCATTTCGTTTCATTGAAGAAGCCTGAATGCCCACGATCGAGTCCAGAATGTCACCCATGGATCGTGGTAACAATATGCGATCTGAACCAAAAAAAAAAGGAGAGAAGGAGAGGAAAAGTTCAAGAGTTTACCTGGCAGCTCGATAGTGAAGTCTTCAAAAAAATTCCAGAGATAGAAATTATCCGATGGATGGAGAAATGATCGAAGATTTAACTGATATTTATACTGGACAAAGGATACGACTTTCCGAAGTGACACGACGTCTTAAACAGACAAAACTATTGATTTGCATCTCCCTATGAGAAGACGTCTCTGCAATTTCGAAGCATGTTCCATCCTCGATAAAACATACTTCGAGGAGGCAAAATGTTGGCTAGCTTTTTGGCCAAGCCACCAAGGTTCACGCATGAGAAAAGAGTATAAAGCTTCGTGCCTTTGATCCAGAGAAAACTTGATCGCGGTCATTCGCCAGCTTTCGGATCGCCGCACTCCCATCGGATCGCCGCGAGCTGGTGCGAGCCGATCCGCCTACCTCATCGCGACCCCATCAGATAGCCACAAGAGGGTGCAAACCGATCCGTCCACCTCATCACGACTCGATCCGCACCTGCGCCACTACCTCGCTCCGATCCGATCCCCCGACGCACAACGAAGCCCCGGACTTGTTCAACCACGAACTGGTCTTCAGTGATTCGAAATGCACGGATCTCGCGACACCTATCCACAACTGTCATATTGACCAATTCCTCCTCATTGCTCGATCCGATCCGATTTTCTTGGGATCTACACCACGTGTGACCGCGAACTGCCTGATAGAATCAACTATAAATAGCCCAGAGACTGGCATTTTTCAGGATCTTTTGGCAGTATTGAGTATTGATTCCACCATTACTGTCGCACCGCTATTTCTTATCAGTATTACTTCGAGATTACTGAGAAAAATCATAATTGTAAGAGTGAGTTTGAGAGAAATCATTGGTTGTACTAGCATTCAAAGTATAATCAATAGCATATAAAGTGGACGTAGGCTCGTTAACGCCGAACCACTATAAACCTTGTGTGTTTTCTGCTTTTTTCTCATTTTTCAGTTATAATTCTCTACAAATCAGAACAATTTGGGTGTTAGAGCAAAATTTTGATCTAACATCTCCTTAGTCTTCTTCTGACATCATGGCGGCTCAAGTTCTTATTTTTGTGTGAATTTTAGTTGGGGACCTAGGGTGTTTTTATAGAGTTGCAAGTTAATTAGAGCCGTCGATGAAGCCAGGTTTAATCAAAGCCATCCGTTCTAAAGAGAAGCCCGTCAAAAGAAGACAACTCAGCCCTAGTGACAAGACCAGGCCCATAAACTCATGCCCGGACCCAACCAGATGAACCAGGCCGACCAGGCAGGTCGACACCCAGGTCGACCTGGGGGTGACCAGGTTGACACTATGGTCGACTTTGGGTGACCAGGTCGACACCATTGTCGACCTGGTCTCTGGGCGGGAATTTTCCCGCCCAGCCCAGTTTGAGGTTATTTTTCAAATTTTGAATTTTGCTCTGAACTGTTTTCTGTTAAGCTGAATTCTGAAATTTCGGAAGGCCATAACTCCTTCATACAGAGTCCGATTTGCGCAAACTCAGACTCTATCTCAAGCCGAATTCCGAGACGAACGCAACGGCGTAACCCGTTTCCCTTAAATCCTCTTCTAAAATTTAATTATACTTTAAATTTGTGAAACTTAATGTTACAGAACTACGGGGTGTTACAGATTTGATATTATTATTAGTGTATATATGTTTATAAAACATTTAAATCATAATGTATCAATCATAGATGGCATAGTACCCCATCATACTATGTCGCCATACTATTTCTACAATCAAAACCGCATGATGTTGTATTGGAAGTTGGATTTCCATCATGAGTCAAGGCTAGGAACGATCTCCTTACCGATTCGAGACACTCTAGCAATGTCTTAGGATTCAGACACTGGCGAACCCTTGGATCCTGCAGGGCCGATCCACAAATACTTTAGTGGATTGGTTATGCCTGAATACATGCTTCCCAGTCCTATTGAACCTATAATACGACTGCTGGCGACCGATAAATCCGAGGCCTCGAAAATTCCATCATCCACATAAGTAAATTTCAGGGCGTGTAAAACCCTGATACCACTTCTAGCTAGAAAGAAACGTGCGCACTCCTTGCGTTCCCTTGCTCCATTTTTGAGTCATACCGGGGTGTGAGGATCGCGAGGTTACGCTATACACAAAGCTATGCCGAAATAGACTATGCTTTGATTATCAATCACAAGGCTCTGCTTTTCAAAAAAGCCTTTATCATTTGCATCTTGGCGTGCCACATTGACAATTCATGCCATGCGATCGATAACTACCAATATATAACCTCTGAGCTTGTACGTCTCAAAGAAAGGTGTTAAGCAAGAGAATAAATTCTCCACCACCACAGATATATATATTAAATAGAAATCAATTTACATGGAATGAAATCCTGTAACAACCCGCATTCTACGCTTCGGAGGATCATAGAATATTTATTTCTTTCCCATATGAAGTCATATGGTCATGTAACTTTGGGAAACAACAATTTGACTCATTTCCCATGTTCATGATTTTTGTCGATTTTTAAAAATGACCGTTTTGCCCCTAGCTGATCTTGTTTTGGCCATAACTTTTGATTGGAAAGGAATTTTGACATGAAACAACTTCCATTAGATTCGTTTGATGGTTTACCTTTCCGTAGAGTGGTCATACGTGAAAAACGGACTTACCGTTTGGGAGATATGGCTGAAATAAGGTTTGAAAGGTGAAAAACTGCTTAATTGAGCCAAATAGGGTGATTAGCGAATGGGCCCATAACCCATTTCGGGATTAGGGTTATGGGGAGGCTGAAAGGAGTTAGAGATTCATTCCATTTCAGTTTTCTAGCCTCCACTTACCTCTTAGAAACCCTAAAAATGGCCTCCAACCTCAAAATCACCTCCAAATCATCTTCTAATCAAGGATTAAGCTTAGCAACATCAAATCAAGGGAGATCTACACCAAATCAACATTAGAGTTGCTGTTTAGCATCGGGATTCGCACCAAATCAGAGATCTACTTCAGATCTAAGTCTTGTTTGTGGCTAAGATGAGTGATTTGCATAGTTCCTCACTAATTATGGCTAATTAAGGGTAATTAGTGTTAATTAGCGAATTCAAACATGATAAAATTCTGGAAAAATATTTATAAAATTAGAAATTATGTTTTAGACCTCTGATATGAATTTGAGTTAATTTGGTTAAGTTTTGCTAATCACGTCATTAGTTACACCTAAACATGCTTAAGGGGAAATATGGGGTTTTGGGTATGTTTGATCCATTTTAACCTATCATATTGATGTTTTGGTGTTTGAGGCCACTTCTACTTGTTGCTATGACTGTATGGTATGTTTTGTGATTGATTAGAATAGGTAGAATGGTCGAAAACGCCGTCGAGTGGCGTAAATTGCTTGCTGGAAAGGTACAGAAAACAGGCCGATCTGGATCGGAACGGAGGGAGGACCCGATCCGCCCCTATACCTTACTCTTCAATCTATTCGCTCTTCTCGTGGCATGCATCATCCGATCCGACCTGCCTGATGTTCTCCGACCCAATCTGCCATAGTACCCGACCCGAACCAATGTACTACGACGAGGCTTGGAGACTACGACCCGACCCGAGTTGATTAGAAGAAGCCGATCCGAACTGTGGCACATTGGAGGACTCCGACCCGAACCGATGATGGCGATTGGAAATGGAGACTCGATCCGACCCGCTGAGGTGATGATGACCCGATCCGATCCAACGAAGGAGGATCACTCCGATCCGAACCGAACTGATGGCTAAGAGGGGATCCGAACCGATCCGGTGATGACCAATAACCCGAGATGCAAAGGTAGTCTAAGTGGAAGTTAGAGCTCAGGATCCAATGGGGAACCAACAAGTTCACTTCATGGTTGGGATTTGTTGCGGGACGTGTGCTAAGGAGTTGTCGACGTTCATAACTTCGATTCACCATTGAGAAAGGATGATGGGCTACTTATCAGTGCAGTAGAGTCACTATGACTCGAGGGGCAAGGTGATGGTAGCAAAACTACGTTATCAGTGCAGTAGAGTCATTATGACTCAAGGGGCAAAGTGATGCGTAGTAAGACTATGAGCCAGTGCAGTGGGGTCATTGTGACTCCATGGGGCAGAGTGGACATAGTAAAGGATTAGTGAGGCTATGAGCCAGTGCAGTGGGGTCATTGTGACTCCATGGGGCAAAGTGGACATAGCAAAGGATTAGTGGCTATGTATCAGTGCAATGAAGCCATTTATGACTTCATGGGGCAAAGTGATCATAGCAAGGTATGTTGGGTGATCGAAGTGGTGAATATCGTATGCTTTATGCACTGAGTGAGAGATGTGAGGATGGTTGCTATGTTTGATTGTTTGCCATCACTATGACATGCACACCCCACCCCCGTTATCTTTACACCATTTAAAATGGCACCTTAGAGTGTTGTACAGTATGTAGTGCTAACTCTTTGGTTGCAGGTCCAGGTTCAGGTATGTTTTAGTCTACCTGTTATTGTTCTGTTTAGATGCTTATTGCTCATACCAGGCTTTATGTCTGACCCAAAGTTTTATGTCTCTTCTTATTACTCTGGGTGCTCACACGAGAAGACTAGAGACATGTTAGCTGGTGATGCGTGAGTAGCTGATTTGGAGGCGAGCAGGAGGCTTCCACCTATGATATATAAATATTCTCCCTGTGTCGTTGGCGGTCGCTACTTGGGCATTAGTAGTGTACCTCCTTCATCTTACTTTTGCTTTTTGTGACACTTTGAAAGGTTGTAATAATATTAGCTTTGGATCATAAGTTGTACTTGGATTTTCCGCTGCTATATTAGCTTGTTTTCAGCTTATGCACTGTCTCACCTGTTTTATGTCAAGTATGTTGCTATTATATTTTATTCCATGCGCTGTGAGACATTTTACAGGTTCCTTGTTAGTTCATTTCCTTCTTCCCTTTCCTTCTGATGACTGTCCCATGCTAACTGGACATGTGTACAACACACTTTTGGAGCAAATATCGGTCGGTGCGGGGCGGGCCGTCACATTTGGTATCAGAGCTCTAGGTTGCGTAGGTAACCGAGGGAAAGACACTAGGGAGAGATTGTACGTATATGAAAGCGTGTATTTGTGATTACTTTGGTTTTCAAAAGCTATATATATGTACTATTAGTAGTATAAGAATGAAGTCGTACTGCACTAGCACCACTATGGGGTCGTTAATTATTTCCCCTTTTACAGATTGACGATGAGCCGATATGCTAGAGGTGCTGGTAGGGGAGCCAATAATGGGAATGCTGCTGACATGAGGGCGATGTTTACTGACCTCATGAGAGACATGCTTAGAAAGGTGCAAGGGGCAGTTCCCAATCCCGAAATTGGTGGTGGTCCAGTAGTGCAGGTGCCTAGGGTCGATTTCGCCAAGTTGTGCAAGGATTACACTAACCTTGGTGGGAAGCCGTTCCACGGAACGGAGTCGGCCACATATGTTCAGGATTGTTGGATAGTTGTGATCGTATCTTCGACGACTTGGGTATCGAGGATGCGATGAAGCGAAGGCTAGCGTCTCGTCGGCTGCAAGGGCGAGCGATGAATTGGTGGAATGCCATTAGAACAACTACTCTAGAAGATCAGGTTACTTGGGATCAGTTCAAAGCTCGCTTTAGCAAGAAGTTCATTCCAGCTGCCCAGAAGTCAGTGTTGTTTAAGAGATTCTGGGAACTCAAGCAAAATGGTAGGGCAGTCTTTGACTATATTGCTAAGTTCGACACTTTGTCGAATTATGGACTATCTCTTATAGATACTCCTGAGAAGAAGAATGAGAAGTTCATTACTGGTTTGGATGGATACTTGGGGGAAAGGCTTATCAACCACATCGATGAGACTTTTGAATCGATTGTGGGGAAAGCTTTGAGATCAGAGAGTCTTTACCCTAAGTCAAAGACTGAGGCTGCATCTGCAGAAGGGCTGAAGCCGCAAGCAGGCGGTGGAGGCAAGAATAACTCTCAGAATAAGAGGAAGTAGAGCCAATCTAAGGATGGCCAGAAAAAGAACAAGAAAGAAGTTGAGTGCTTCAGTTGTGGTAAGAAGGGCATTATGCTAAAGAATGTCGGGCCAAGCCAGTGGAAAGGAAATGCTACAACTGTGGCCAAGTGGGACATCATAAGGATAAGTGTCCGCAACCTCTTAAGGAGAAGTAGATTGTGAAAGCATATGCTATTGATGTTGTTCCTTCTTCGTCAAATGCCCCAACTGCGGCGGAGAAAGGAAAGAATGTTGTTATTCAAGGTATGCTTTCTATTTATGATGTACCAGTTCGAGTTTTGTTTGATACTAGGGCTTTCCGTTCCTTCATATCTAGTGACCTGGTAGATAGGTTGGGACTGGAACCCGAGATAGTCGATAGATCATTGGTTGTGACGAACCCGATTGGTGGTTCGACTAGCCTTAGTATGATTTGCCGAAATTTGGTCTTATCGAGTCATGGATGTATGTTTGGTTCTGATTGCTTTGTTTTGGGCTTTACTGGGTATGGCATTATATTGGGAGTCGATTGGCTCCAAAGATACGGGGTGGTGGTAGACTGTGAGGGCTTTTTGGTGATAGTTAGGGCGGATGATGGGCGGAGGGTAGTGTTTGGTAGTCTACCTAGTGATGGGGTAATGGCTAGTTTTGTAAATTCCCTCGACATCCCGCAGGATAAGTTGTCAGATGTGCCCGTGGTTGGCCAGTATCCGGACGTCTTCGAGTAGGTGACCGGGCTTCCACCACACCAAGAGATTGAGTTCCGTATTGATTTAGTGAAAGATGCCAGACCTATAGTGATGCCACTTCGTTGTATGGCACCAAGGGAGAAGCGAGAGCTCGGGGTGCAAGTCAGCAATCTTTTGAAGAAGGGATTTATTAGAAGAAGTGTCTCTGAGTGGGGAGCACCAGTTGTGTTTGCCACTAAGGCAGATGGTTCCCTTCATTTGTGTGTGGACTATCGCGAGTTGAATAAGGTAACGAGGAAGAATAAGTATCCTCTACCGCAGATAGATGATTTGTTTGATCAACTGGAAGGAGCAAGAGTGTTCTCCCAGTTGGACCTCACGACAGGATTTCATCAGCTTCGAATAGCGGATGAGAGTGTTCCGAAAACGACATTTAGGACGCCGTCTGGATTCTATGAGTGGTTGTTTATGCCATTTAGGTTGACCAATGCACCAGCCTATTTTGTGGATCTTATGAATCGAGTATTCAGAGATCAGTTGAATAAGTTTGTTCTTGTGTTCGTAGACGATATCCTTGTTTACTCGAGGACAGAGGAGGAACACAAGGGACACTTGAGAATAGTGATGGAGGTGTTGAGGAAACACCAATTGAAAGCGAAATTCTCTAAGTGTCAGTTTTGGAGAAGGGAAGTGAGATTCTTGGGCCATGTTGTTTCAGAGAATAGTGTTGTCGTGGACCCTGCAAAGGTGGCTACGGTACAGGATTGGCCTACGCCCAAGAATGCAACAGACGTAAGAAGTTTCTTGGGGTTAGCTGGATATTATCGTAAGTTTATCAAGGACTTCTCCAAGATAGCAGCATCGTTGACTCAGTTGACTAAGAAGAATCAGTCCTTCGTTTGGGACGGAGTGTGTGAGAATGCATTCAAGAGTCTAAAAGAAAAGTTGACGCGTGCGCCAGTATTAGTCATTCCTAAAGGGAATGAAGAAATGATGGTATACACAGATGCTTGTGGTACCGGATTAGGTGCTGTATTGATGCAAGGAGGTAGTGTTGTAGCTTATGCTAGTCGGCAGCTAAAGCCGCATGAGAAGAAGTATCCTACCCATGATTTGGAATTAGCAGCGATCGTGTTTGCGCTGAAGATGTGGAGACATTATCTCTTGGGAGAAAGATTTGAGTTGTTCACCGATCATAAATCGTTAAAGTATCTCTTCACCCAGATGGATCTAAATCTTCGCCAGCAGAGAAGGTTAGAGTTCTTGGCTTCGTATGATTTTGATATCGCATACACACCTGGGAAAGGTAATGCGGTAGCCGATGCCTTGAGTAGGAGACATGCCAGTTTAGCGGCTATGTTTCTTGAATGGAAGCAACTGGAGTATATCGCAGGGTTTGATTTCATACCAAAGTGCGAATTGGATCCAGAAGTGCTAGCGAGTTTGGCGATTAGACCCACTTTGATAGAGCGGATTGGTTCCAGCCAGAGGGACGATCCTAATCTATTGGAAATCATCTCCAAGTTAGAGACGGACATCGACGGTGAGGAGATGAATTTGTATGGGCTTGATCGAGATGGATGGCGTAGAAAGAATGGAAGACTAGTTGTACCCAACGTGAATGGTTTGAGGGATGAAGTTCTTAGAGAATGTCATCACTCAAAACTGACTATACATCCCAGTGGTAATTAGATGTATCGAGACATGAAGCAGACTTACTACTGGGAAGGGATTAAAAGAGACGTTGGGAAGTTTATATCCAAATGCATGAATTGCCAGCTAGTTAAAGCTGAGCAAAAGAAGCCTAGTAGTTTGTTGCAACCATTGGAAATTCCCGAATGGAAATGGGAGCAAGTCTCGATGGATTTCATCGATGGTTTACCAAGGACTAGATCGGGACATGATAGCATTTGGGTAATTATGGATCGATTGACTAAGAGCGCAAGATTTATACCAGTCAAATCGACCAGAACGGCAGCTAAGTTAGCAGAATTGTACATGAAGTGGATAGTGAGATTTCATGGAGTACCTAAAAGCATTATGAGTGACCGGAACCCGTTGTTCACTAGTGGGTTTTGGAAGAGCTTACAAGAGGCTCTAGGGTCAGAATTACATCTCAGGACCGCATATCATCCTCAGACCGACGGTCAGACGGAGAGGGTGAATCGTATATTGGAAGATCTATTGAGAGCATGTATATTGGATTTTGGTGGATCATGGGATGACCATTTGCATCTAGTAGAGTTTGCATATAATAATAGCTACCAATCCAGTATCGGTATGGCTCCATATGAAGCTTTGTACGGAAGACCGTGCAACTCACCATCATGTTGGATAGAGACTGGCGACAAGTTTATGCTTGGACCAGATGTAGTGAGGGAAACTTCAGATAAGATTAAGATCATTCAACAACGAATGAAGGCTGCCCAAGATAGGCAGAAGAGTTATGCTGATAAAAGGAGAAGAGATTTAAAATTCTCCGTAGGTGACTTGGTGTTTGTCAAGATTTCTCCGTTGAAGAGCGTGATACGATTTGGCAGGAGAGGCAAGTTGGCACCAAGATTTGTTGGCCCATTCCCTGTTCTTGAACTAGTCGGGAACTTGGCGTATAGAGTTGACTTACCAGAGAAGATGGCGGAAGTTCACAACGTATTTCATGTTTCCCAACTAAGGAAGTTCGTTCACGACCCAGATATGACTATTTCACCTGATCAGTTAGAGGACTTCGAAGTAGAACCCGAGGCGGTATGGAACCGCAAGCCGATTCGTATCGTCGAGCACGATACGAAGCAACTTCGAAGGAAGGCGGTGAAGCTAGTCAAGGTTCAGTGGGGCGGGAACGAGAATGACTATACTTGGGAGACAGAAGAGAGCATGAGAAAGATGTATCTAGAACTCTTTGCCTGGTAAGATTTACCTTGTAATTTAGTTATTCCGCATGCTAGGATAGACTTGTCTTGCTTGTTTTGCATGTTTGATTATTGTTTTATGGTTGATAGGCATGCGGGACCCTTTGTGTGTTTTGGTTAGGGAATTTCAGGGGCGAAATTTCTTAAGGGGGGGAGAATGTAACAACCCGCATTCTACGCATCGGAGGATCGTAGAATATTTATTTCTTTCCCATATGAAGTCATATGGTCATGTAACTTTGGGAAACAACCATTTGACTCGTTTCCCATGTTCATGATTTTTGTCGATTTTTAAAAATGGCCATTTTGCCCCTAGTTGATCTTGTTTTGGCCATAACTTTTGATTGGGAAGGAATTTTGACCTGAAACCACTTCCATTAGATTTTTTTGATGGTTTACCTTTAGAGTGGTCATATGTGAAAAACAGACTTACCGTTTGGGAGATATGGCTGAAATAAGGTTTGGAAGGTGAAAACTGCTTAACCGGGCCAAATAGGGTGATTAGCGAATTGTCCCATAACTCATTTCGGGATTAGGGTTATGGGGAGGCTGAAAGGATTTAGAGATTAATTCCATTTCAGTTTTCAATCCTCCACTTACCTCTTAGAAACCCTAAAAATGGCCTCCAACCTCTAAATCACCTCCAAATCATCTTCTAATCAAGGATTAAGCTTAGCAACATCAAATCAAGGGAGATCTACACCAAATCAACGTTAGAGCTGCTGTTTAGCATCGGGATTCACACCAAATCAGAGATCTACTTCAGATCTAAGTCTTATTTGTGGCTAAGGTGAGTGATTTGCATAGTTCCTCACTAATTATGGCTAATTAAGGATAATTAGTGTTAATTAGCGAATTTAAACATGATAAAATTCAGGAAAAATATTTATAAAATTCGAAATGATGTTTTAGACCTATGATATGAATTTGGGTTAGTTTGGTTAAGTTTTGCTAATCACATCATTAGTTACACCTAAACATGCTTAAGGGGAAATATGGGGTTTTGGGTATGTTTGATCCATTTTAACCTATCATATTGATGTTTTGGTGTTTGAGGTCACTTCTACTTGTTGCTATGACTGTATGGTATGTTTTGTGATTGAGTAGAATAGGTAGAATGGTTGAAAACGCCGTCGAGTGGCGTAAATTGCTTGCTGGAAAGGTACAGAAAACAGGCCGATCCGGATCGGAACGGAGGGAGGACCCGATCCGCCTCTATACCTTACTCTTCGATCTATTCGCTCTTCTCGTGGCATGCATCGTCCGATCCAACCCGCCTGATGTTCTCCGACCCGGTCCGCCATAGTACCCGACCCGAACCAATGTACTACGACGAGGCTTAGAGACTACGACCTGACCCGAGTTGATTAGAAGAAGCCGATCCGAACTGTGGCACATTGGAGGACTCCGACCCGAACTGATGATGGCGATTGGACATGGAGACTCGATCCGACCCGCTGAGGTGATGATGACCCGATCCGATCCAACGAAGGAGGAGCACTTCGATCCGAACCGAACTGATGGCTAAGAGGGGATCCGAACCGATCCGGTGATGACCAATAACCCGAGATGCAAAGGTAGTCCAAGTGGAAGTTAGAGCTCAGGATCCAATGGGGAACCAACGAGTTCACTTCATGGTTGGGCTTTGTTGCGGGACGTGTGCTAAGGAGTTGTCGACGTTCATAACTTCGATTCACCATTGAGAAAGGATGATGGGCTACTTATCAGTGCAGTAGAGTCACTATGACTCGAGGGGCAAGGTGATGGTAGCAAAACTACGTTATCAGTGCAGTAGAGTCATTATGACTCAAGGGGCAAAGTGATGCGTAGTAAGACTATGAGCCAGTGCAGTGGGGTCATTGTGACTCCCTGGGGTAGAGTGGACATAGTAAAGGATTAGTGAGGCTATGAGCCAGTGCAGTGGGGTCATTGTGACTCCATGTGGCAAAGTGGACATAGCAAAGGATCAGTGGCTATGTATCAGTGCAGTGAAGCCATTTATGACTTCATGGGGGCAAAGTGATCATAGCAAGGTATGTTGGGTGATCGAAGTGGTGAATATCATATGCTTTACGCAATGAGTGAGAGATGTGAGGATGGTTGCTATGTTTGATTGTTTTCCATCACTATGACATGCACACCCCACCCCCGTTATCTTTACACCATTTAAAATGGCACCATAGAGTGTTGTACAGTATGTAGTGCTAACTCTTTGGTTGCAGGTCCAGGTTCAGGTATGTTTTAGTCTACCTGTTATTGTTTTGTTTAGATGCTTATCACTCATACCAGGATTTATGTCTGACCCAGAGTTTTATGTCTCTTCTTATTACTCTGGGTGCTCACACGAGCAGACTAGAGATAGGTTAGCTGGTGATGCGCGAGTAGCTGATTCGGTGGCGAGCAGGAGGTTCCACGTATGATATATAGATATTCTCCCTGTGTCGTTGGCGGTCGCTACTTGGGCATTAGTAGTGTACCTCCTTCATCTTACTTTTGCTTTTTGAGACAGTTTGAAAGGTTGTAATAATATTAGCTTTGGATCATAAGCTGTACTTGGATTTTCTGCTGCTATATTAGCTTGTTTTCAGCCTATGCACTGTCTCACCTGTTTTATGTCAAGTATGTTGCTATTATATTTTATTCCATGCACCGTGAGACATTTTACAGGTTCCTTGTTAGTTCATTTCCTTCTTCCCTTTCCTTCTGACGACCGTCCCGTGCTAACTGGACATGTGTACAGCGCACTTTTGGAGTAAATGTCGGTTGGTGCGGAGCGGGCCGTCACAAATCCAATGTCAGACATACATCCATTTACAAGTCCATTCTGGGTCTGAAAGAAACCGGAGACACCTTATTCCTCGTCCCATATGTCCAATACAGAAGTGAGGTGCTCGCATATCCAAACAATCAACAAGTACATCCAGACAAACTACCACTTTAACCCTATACTGGTAGCCAGCCAATGCCGGGCATCAGTAGTCGTCCATTCAATGTGAAGATCGCCAGTATTCATCCACCATCTTCAATGTCTTTGACTTTAATCGTCGTAATAATTATTCAGAATGGGTTAAACCCGTTTTTTCTGAATAACTCGTGTCTTTATATAATTAAAAATAAGGTATTATAAAGACACATCCAACGCCTCATTCCAATTCAGAATAACTTTCTAATAAAATATTCATATCATTAGGGAAAGGTTCCCATTAAATTTATCAAAGATAAATCTTTTTAAATCTATTCTTAAATCTTCTTTTTGAAGATTCAACAAACCCCAATTTGATTTTTAATACCAAAAATCATTAATTTATGATTATTTAATTTAAGAATAATTAATCTTATCTTTAACTGGATTAAAGAATCAATGTCATTAAAAAACATTGTTCACGATAAACCCAAAATTATCTTCTATTAAATATGGAATTTTCACAGAAATCAAATTGATATATAACCGATATAAATTTCCGTATCGGATTAATAATATAAATGGAATAATCGCAAAGCCTTTTAAATCCCATATATAGTAATTGTCTTCTTATACGGAAGCCTATCTCGATTATTATCAAATCAAATTTCCATTGAATTCCAATTTAATATATTAAATTGGAAAACTTGACTTTTGGAAAATTTCTTTTTAAATCTTAATAAAAAGATCTATAAATTCTAAATTATATTTTCACTGTTAATTGGGTTGAAGAACAAATGTCGTTTAAAAACACAGTTCACGGTAAACCCAATTCACATATCAATTTATTCTAATTACTAAATATAATTTGAAAACTCTAATAATCTTAATTAAAAGATTTATTCTTACATACGGGGTTTAAGAACAGTGTTATTTAAGACACTATCCACAAACCAAAATCTAATGCTTCTATTTATTTCTAATTGAATATCAGTCAATTAGAAGACTTCATTAAATCTTAATTTAAAAGATTTATTCTAGCTAATAACTAGTTCATTTTGATAAAAATATATTTTTATCTTTTATCTATCCAAAAACAGACAAAGAAATCATCATTTTATCCTATGTTGAATAATATTTTAAATATTTGTTATTTAAAAATATTCTTTACATAAAAAGATTCTTTATATAAAATATTCTTTATATTACATTATTCTTTAATTCAAAATATTATTTATATTAAGAGATATTCTTTATTTAAAATATTCTTTATATAAAAGATATTCTGAATCGGAAAGCGACTCAATCATTTACCATATAACTTCGGTTATATGGATTTCATACATCGTATGTAAATGACAACAAATGGTAAATAATCATCAAACCATCCATTCAACATCCAGAGTGAAGTTCACAACTGTGTGAGCATTAAAATGAAATAATAACGCTCATCGCAGCCTGTCAATCTATCGATTGACATACAAATAAATATTGGGACTAGTGTATATCAATTATCATCCCAATACCCGTGTGAGGTTTCAGCCAACAACAGTTCATATAAATAAATAATTGATTAATGAATTTAACCAATTTCTATTTCTGCTAACATATTGATGATAATGAACAAAACATGTTATTTTATTTTTAAGCCGAATAAAAATGTAATTTACTCGTATAATTTCCTTATACATTTCTAATGTCCAATAGAATGTAATTTATTCATATGACATTATTGCTAATGGCAAATGAAAAGATAATTCTCATTTCCTTTATTTGTATGCAATTCCTATCTTAAGTTTTTAACAAATAAAAATAAATTATTTTAATTGTATATGTTTTCAGTATATAACCCGACACATATAAATGTCTATATTAAATAGCATAAACATTCTAATGTATACATTAACATATAAAAATTTCACTTTAGTTTACATACAAATTCTAAGGTGTGTTGTGATAATATAAATGATTCTTCATTTAGCATACAAATGCTAATGTATGCTTTTGCAAATAAAGATGATTCTTATGTTTGCATATAAATTCTATTAGATGTTATGCAAATAAAAACGATTCTTATATTTGCATATAAATTATATTTGAACAAAATGTAAAAAAGAATGATACATCCATTTTACTGACAATTCTATTTTATCAAAATGCATATTTTTGTTTGTAATACAAACCTATTTAACAAAATGCTATTCGTGTTTAACTTTTTATTTAACCAAAACCGTGATTTTTTGTTTTATTTCAAATCTAATTAACAAAAATGTAATTTTTTTGTTTTCAATAATCATACTTAACAAAATGTAATTTTATTTCAACTAGTATATTTTGACACAAATGAATATATTGGTTCAACTAATCTATTTGGCCAAAAATGTTTTTTTGACAAAAAAATGTGTATTTTGATCCAACTAACCTACTTTGACAAAAGTGTATATTTTGACAAAAATATGTGGTTTGATTCAACTGATTTATTTTGATCAAAAATGAAAATTTTGACAAAATGTATATTTTGATTTAACTAATCTATTTCAACAAAACAATAAAGACAATGACTTTGGTTTATTGACAAATCTATTTCAACAAAACAATAAAAAGGATAACTTTGTTTTGTCGGCAATTCTAATTCAACGAAACAATAAAAGTGATGTGTTTGTTTTGTCGACAATTCTAACTCAACAAAACAATTAAAAGTGATATGTTTGTTTTAACTATTATAATTTGACAATGGTGACCAATTTGTTTTAACTATGATAATTTGACAAAAACGACAAACTGGATTTCAACTATAATAAATTGATAAAAGTGACAAATTGGGTTTTAACTATTAGATAAAAGTGATAAATTGGGTTTTAACTATTCTTTTTGACAAAAATGGATTTTTTTTCAACAAATCCTTTTGACACAAATGATAACTTTGTTTCACCAACATGTTTTGACAAAAAAGGTTATTTTTATATCAACAATCACGTTTTGACAAAAAGTTTTTTTTTTTCAATAATCATGCTTTAACAAAATGTATATTTTTATTTCAATAATTATGTTTTAACAAATTGACTATTTTTATTTCATATAAAATGACAACAAAAATGATACTTTTAAATCTTCTATTTTATTGCATATAAAATGATAATAGAAATGCAACTTTAAAATCTATTCTTTTCATTACAACTAAAATGACAATAAAAATGTTTCTTTTGTATCAATTCTTTTTATTGTAGCTAACTTGACAATAAAAATGTTATTTTTAAATCTGTCCTTTTTATTATAACTAATCGACAATAAAAATATGATATTTTATAACTATTCTTTTTATTGCCAACAATATTACATAAA
This sequence comes from Allium sativum, assembly GCA_030737875.1. Classification (NCBI taxonomy): domain Eukaryota; kingdom Viridiplantae; phylum Streptophyta; class Magnoliopsida; order Asparagales; family Amaryllidaceae; genus Allium; species Allium sativum. The sequence goes on along the minus strand of CM060926.1, from coordinate 200,666,427 downwards.
AATGTAATCTTTAAATCTGATCCTTTTAATGGAACAAATATTACATAAAATATAATCTTTTAATTTTATTATTTTTAATGAAACAAATATTACATAAAATTGTAATCATTTAATTCAATTCATTTTAATGACACAAATATTACATAAAAATGTAATCTTTTAATTCTATTCTTTTAATGAAACATATATTACATAAAAATGTAATATTTTAATTTTATTCTTTTTAATGAAACAAATATTACATAAAAATGTAATCTTTTAATTCTATTCAAATATTACATAAAAATGTAATATTTTAATTCTATTCTTTTTAATTGTAAACAAATGACAATAAAAATCAAATCTTTTATTTTAATTCTTTTTATTGTAAACAAATGACAATAAAAATCAAATCTTTTATTCCAATTCTTTTATTTCGACAAAATGATCATTTTAATTCCATCAATCTAATTTGACAAAAATGTATGATTTTTGTTCAGTAAAACTATTTTGACAAAATGGACATTTTTGTTTCAAACTATGTTTCAACAAAAATTGATAATTTTGTTTCACTCTTTGGTTACAACAAAAATGATATAATTTTGTTTTGAAATCCTTTGTCACAACAAAAAGATAAATTTATTTTCATCTATTTTATAATAACCAATGTGATGATTTTGTTTTCAACTATTTTATAATAACCAAATGTTGATTTTGAATTCTACTCTTTTATTATATCTGCAATGACGATAAAATGTGTCCTTTAAATCTATTCTTTTTATCGTAATCAATATGACAATAAAATCATTTCTTTTTATTTTAATCTAACATGAACATCTTTATTTTATATATATAAAATAAAAGTATGATCTTTATTTTATACTACAAATTTTGACACACATGAATATTATACATTTTATATATACAACAAAATTATGGTTTTTATTGTACAGACTAAATCCTGACAACATGAATACACAATCCAATTCGATGGTTCATCGCAATTACAAAACAAATCAGCATTGCAACAAATATACATACAACATCAACATGAAATAAGTATACATTTCACATCGAAATAAATAATTAATTTTAAATTTTAAAATAGAAATATCACATTGGTATTTATCTGAGTTTACAACAGTCTCCTTTCAGATCTGGTTTATTCCATCGTCTAGATCTCGTCTCTATGAATCCAACGTTTCTGAAATTAGTCATTTTTGTTTCTGTTTGATCAAGATACGGTAGTTTAAACATTTAATAACTTTAATATAAATTAAAACTTAATTGATTAGATTAATTTCACTTATCCTTAATTAAGGACATAGGGCGTTGTCTTCTTCCTTATGCTGATAATCGAACCCATCCTCCACTCCCAAGACCCGCTTGCGCAAGCCTCAAGACCCCCTCCACCTTCGATCCGAACACCTGATGTTGAAGCCCTTCGAGCGAGCCGCCACTACCTCCACCCGCGAGCAGCTCGCGTTCGTCTCCTGGTCTAGATTAGCTTGCGAGTGTGGCCCCTTTGTGGCTCGAGATCTCGAAATCCGTGCAGTATAGTCCCGTCATAACCGTATGAACTCATAGATCCCTCTTAGTACTTTGGTTTTTGCTTCAGAAGCATATAATAATTCATCATGGATTAACGATTTTAGCAAATCAAATTGGGAGTATTCGATGCGTTCGTTTCCTATGATGTGGCTGATGGTGTTAGATTAGGGCTTGGGATTTTATATTATAGGGGTTTTTATAATATTAAATTATTTTAATTATCCAATTCAATGAAAAGCCCGTTTATCAAACTCCAAATCTAGCCCAATGAAAGTTATCCCTAGGCAAATACCCACGTTCCGGATGCAATGGGACAGGTCTCGTCAGCCCGTTTGATCATCTCTAGCTTGTTTTCTTTAATTTAATATATAAATCATTTATTTATTTAATTTGATCGTACATTTTAATTTACTGGAGCCACATACTGACTATAAAAATTCCAGAAAAATTATTTCTAGTTATGTTTTGGTGATACGATCCTAACAAGACTAATTTTGTCGAATTCCAAGACTGTTTGAAAAATGGCCATATTCTGGTCGATCCGATTTGACTGAAACTGTCAAAACACATTTTCCTTTGCCACACTCACATATTAAATCTAAAAATTATGAAAATTGAAACCTAGTAATGATTTTACATTCCGGTTCCAACAAAAGTGGTTTCGTCGAAAACGGAGGTCGTTTGAAAAATGGCTATTTTTAATATTAAAATATATATATAAATTCTAAAACGACTATTCCGAAATTTAAACTGGACATAACTTTTGATTCCCGCTATGAAATTTCAATTTTTTGGATTCGTTGGAAAAATATTTTTAAATAGATTCTAATATTTTTGGTTTTACTAAAATCCAATTTATTTTGAATCCTGTACAGTTAGTCAAAGTTCAAATTTTCAAACTACCGCGATATTTCTAATTCCTTTTATAATTAAATTAAAAAATTTCATTTTAACTTTGATTTAAATAATTTTTTCATCGTTATTATTTAAAATAAATCATTTTAACTATTTAAAATCTACTAAAATTTCTAAAATAAATTTTTTAAATTGGTTTAGAATTTGCGGGTTGTTACAATCTCCCCTACTTAAAATCTTTTCGTCCTCGAAAAGGAATGAAGCTAAAAATTGTTTAACTAACTGACTCAATTTTAATTTTTTTTATCGGTTTCGGAAATTTTATTAGTTAAACTAATAATCACACAATACAATCATCAATCAATTAGTTGATCAACTTTTCAATATATATATATATATATATATATATATATCATTTATATATTCGAAAATCATATTTTCTAATATCGGATTATATATATAATCACAAATACGTTAATTATAAACTTATTACTCTCAATTCATTCTAGGGCATTACTAACCCCATCTCTAATAAGTTTTCTCTTTCTAGGATGGTACTGATCCTATCTTTAATGAGTGTTCTTATTGGATATTACTAATCTAATCTCTGATGAGTCTTTTGTTCAGTTCTAACGAGTAGTACCCCCAAAGATTTGAGCTAACCAGAGCTCTGATACCAAATATAACAACCCCGATTTAGCCCGGACCTAATCGATCAATGAATCAACCAAGACCGCTCAAAACCCGAATACGTTAACTTAAGGAATACAACACATTAGAACAAATAACAGGAGACTTTTATTACATCATGATAATGTTACATCAGAGTACATAATATATTAGAGTACATCGGATAATAATAATACAGTAGAAGAAAATTTACGATAAATGTAATAAACTGCAGCGGAACAATTAAATTAACACAGCGGAAGACTACCAATGCTCTGGACACAGCTCTAAGCTTCGATCCAGAATCCTGCTCAATGTTTCTGCAAAATAAGCTACTCGACTGCCCGTGTGGAAAAGAGGGCACCCGAATTTGCAAAGTAAAACAAACTACGGGTTAGTCAGGGGACTGGTATGAGAAATCTTTCCTAATTTATCTAATAATAAGGCTAATCATAGGACCACGCCACTAATGCGGAACTGGTTTACTCCATTGGATTTCCAGTGCATGAAATAAAGTAAATTGTTAAACAATGTAATGCTTTTTAGAAAAATGAAACCATTATAAGACTCAAGTCCTATCATACAATGCAACGCAAGCCGGAGGATAGAGTTTTACCTTATAACGGTCAAAAATTCTTGATACGATAAAACGGATTTGATATTACTATTAGTGTATATATGTTTCAAAAACATTTCAATCATAATGTATCAATCATAGATGGTATACTAACCCATCGTACTATGTCGCCATACTAGTTCTACAATCAAAACCGCATGATGTCAAATTGGAAGTTGGATTTCCATCATGAGTCAAGGCTAGGAATGATCTCCTTACCGATTCGAGACACTCTAGCAATGTCTCAGGATTCAGACGTTGGCGAGCCCTTGGATCCAGCAGGGCCGGTCTATTAGTGTATATATGTTTCAAAAACATTTCAATCATAATGTATCAATCATAGATGGTATACTAACCCATCGTATTATGTCGCCATACTAGTTCTACAATCAAAACCGCATGATGTCAAATTGGAAGTTGGATTTCCATCATGAGTCAAGGCTAGGAATGATCTCCTTACCGATTCGAGACACTCTAGCAATGTCTCAGGATTCAGACGCTGGCGAGCCCTTGGATCCAGCAGGGCCGGTCCACAAATACTTTAGTGTATTGATTATGCCTATACACACGCTTCCCGGTCCTATTGAACCTATAATACGGCCATTGACGACCGATAAATCTGAGGCCTCGAAAATTCCATCATCCACATAAGTAAATATCAGGGCGTGTAAAACCCTGATACCACTTCTAGCTAGAAAGAAACGTGCGCATTCCCTTGCTCCGTTCCTGACTCATACCGGGGTGTGAGGCTCGCGAGGTCACGCTATACACAAAGCTATGCCGAAATATACTATGCTTTGATCATCAATCACAAGGCTCTTCTTTTCAACAAAAGCCTTGATCATTTGCATCTTGGCGTGCCACATTGACAATTCACGCCATGCGATCGATAACTACCAATATGTGACCTCTGAGCTCGTACGTCTCAGAGAAGGGTGTTAAGCAAGAGAATAAATTCTCCCCCACCATAGATATATATTAAATAGAAATCAATTTACATGGAATGAAATCCAATGTCAGAAAAACATCCATTTACAAGTCCGTTCTGGGTTTGAACGAAACCATAGAAACCTTATTCCTCGTCCCGTATGTCCAATACGGAAGTGACATGCTCGCATATCCGGACAATCAACAAGTACGTCCGGACAAACTACCACTTTAACCCTGTACTGGTAGCTAGCCAATGCCGGGAATCAGTAGCCGTCCATTCGATGTGAGGATCGTCGGTCTTCATCCACCATCTTCAATGTCTTTGACTTTAATCGCTGCAATAATTATTCGGAATGGGTTAAACCCGGTCTTTCCGAATAACTCACGTATTTGTATAATTAAAATCAGGTGTTATAAAGACACATCCAACGCCTCATTCCAATTCAGAATATCCTTCTAACAAAATATTCATATCAATAGGGAAAGGTTCCCATTAAATTTATCAAAGATAAATCCTTTTAAATCTATTCTAAAATCTTCTTTTTAAAGATTCAACAAACTCCAATTTGATTTTTAATATAAATAGTCATTACTTTATGATTATTTAATTTAAGAAAAATTAACCTTATCTTTAACTGGGTTAAAGAATCAATGTCATTTAAAAATATTGTTCACGATGAACTCAAAATTATCTTCCATTAAATATGGAATTTTCACAGAAATCAAATTGATATATAGCCGATATAAATTTCCGTATCGGATTAATAATATAAATGGAATAACAGCAAAGCCTTTTAAATCCCATGTACAGTAACAGTCTTCTTTTACAGAAGCCTATCTCGATTATTATCAAATCAAATTTCCATTCAATTCCAATTTAATATATTAAATTGGAAAACTAGACTTTAGATTTTTTTTTAAATCTTAATAAAAAGATCTATAAATTCTAAATTATATTTTCACTGCTAATTGGGTTAAAGAACAAATGTCATTCAAAAACGCTGTTCACGGTAAACCCAATTCACATGTCAATTTATTCTAATTACTACATACAATTTGAAAACTCTAATAATCTTAATTAAAAGATTTATTCTTACATACGGGGTTTAAGAACAGTGTTTTTTAAGACACCATCCACAACCCAAAATCTAATTCTTCTATTTAATTCTAATTAAATATCAATTGAATAGAAGTCTTCATTAAATCTTAATTTATATGATTTATTCTAGCTAATAACTAGTTCATTTTGATAAAAATATATTTTTGTCTTTTGTCCATCCAAAAACGGACAAAGAAATCATCATTTTATCCTACGTTGAATAATATTTTAAATATTTGTTATTTAAAAATATTCTTTACATAAAAAGATTCTTTATATAAAATATTCTTTATATTACAATATTCTTTAATTCAAAATATTCATTATATTTATAGATATTCTTATTTAAAATATTCTTTATATAAAAGATATTCTGAATCGGAAAGCGACTCAATCATTTACCATATAACTTCGGTTATATGGATTTCATACATCGTATGTAAATGACAACAAATGATAAATAATCATCAAACCATCCATTCAACATCCACGGTGAAGTTCACAACTGTGTGAGCATTAAAATGAAATAATAACGCTCATCGCAGCCTGTCAATCTAACGATTGACATACAAATAAATATTGGGGCCAGTGTATATCAATTATCATCCCAATACCCATATGGGGTTTCAGCCAACAACAGTTCATATAAATAAATAATTGATTAATGAATTTTACCAATTTTTATTTCTGCTAATATATTGATGATAATGAACAAAACATGTTATTTTATTCCTAACGCCGAATAAAAATGTAATTTACTCGTATAATTCCCCTATACATTTCTAGTGTCTAATAGAATGTAATTTATTCATATGACATTATTGCTGATGGCAAATGAAAAGATAATTCTCATTTCCTTTATTTGTATGCAATTCCTATCTTAAGTTTTTAACAAATAAAAAGAAATTGTTTTATTTGTATATGTTTTCAGTATATAACCCGATAGATATAAATGCCTATATTAAATAGCATAAACAGTCTAATGTATACATTAACATATAAAAATTTCCCTTTAGTTTACATACAAATTTTAAGGTGTGTTGTGATAATATAAATGATTCTTCATTTAACATACGAATGCTAATGTATGCTTTTGCATATAAAGATGATTCTTATGTTTGCATATAAATTCTACTAGATGTTATGCAAATAAAAATGATTCTTATACTTGCATACAAATTATATTTCAACAAAATGTATAAAGAATGATACATCCATTTAACTGACAATTCTATTTTATCAAAATGAATATTTTTGTTTGTAACACAAACCTATTTACCAAAATGCTATTTGTATTTAACTCTTTTATTTAACCAAAACCATGATTTTTTGTTTTATTTCAAATCTAATTAACAAAAATGTAATTTTTTTGTTTTCAATAATCATATTTAACAAAATGTAATTTTGGTTTCAACTAGTATATTTTGACACAAATGAATATATTGGTTCAACTAATCTATTTGGCCAAAAATGTTCTTTTTGACAAAAACATGTGTATTTTGATCCTACTAATCTACTTTGACAAAAGTGTATATTTTGACAAAAATATATGGCTTTATTCAACTGATCTATTTTGTAACAACCCGTAATTCTCTATTATTTAATTTTTCAATTTATTATGATTTTTGAGTATTTATGGTTATAAACAAAATTTGATGACTTAATTATGTAAATTTATTTGTAACATAATTAATTTGATTAAGTAATGTATGCTAGTTGTTTACAATAATAATAAATTGTAGTTATTGTAAATGAAATTACAATTGGTTTGTAATTATAAATATTGAAATTTGTAATTAATATTAAAATGTTTGGATGAAATTGATTTATTTAATTTACAATTGAAATTCAATATATATATATATGGATTAATGTGCATTTTACATTGTGTTGTAATATATATATTTGGAAATTATGTTGCTATAAAAATTGGAAAGTACGAACAAATCAAACATTAACTATTTGGTATTGATATGGTAACCAACTAGAATCAATACAATTAAGTATCGCACTTATTATAAATTAAAAGTGGTAGTTATAATAGTAAGGTAGAAATAAAATGAATGCTACAAGTAAAGTGGTGAATTAATAAGTAATAAATGGTATGTTTGCATGGGATATAAATTATAAATAAAAACGTAAAACCAGTGTGAATTTAAAATATAATTTATAAATTGGAAATTTATAGTGAAATTGTAAGACTAAAATAAAATGAATTGGTTGTTTTAGAATTAAATGCTCAATTGTGATTGTTGTAATTTAATTTGAGATTTATAGTATATGCCATTTATTCCATAACTAATTTAAGTCCTGGTTTAGATTAGGATTAATTCATTGATGTTTGGTATTAAATTTTAGGTGTAAAAGGAAATTGAAATTTTATAAATTAATTTACCTTTGGAATGTCACTGCCTATAAATGATCTTAGATATTAACCTAATTTAGATCTCTTCATGTTCATTGCTATGAAAATGGCTGTCTCTTTTTTTTTTTTTGAAAATCCATTTATTAACATTAAAAGGGGAATAAATTGGAAAATCCATTTATTGACATTAAAAGGGGAATAAATTTGAAAAGCCATTTATTGACGTTAAAAGGGGAATAAATTTGAAAAGCCTTAAGAAAGCATTTACATGGTTGTTCCTTTTTGTATATTATTTTTCTTTTTCTTTTTTTTACTGAGAAAAGACTATTCGTTCTCTTCCTCCAAACTTCTCTTCTCCGTCTAAATTCTTGTGTGTAGATCTACATCTTCAGGTAATACGCTGATTTAAAAATATTATTTCTCTTTAATCTATTTTTTTATCACATTGAAATACGTAAATTTGAAAAGTTTGTGAATAAATTCCGAACGAACCCATGCCTTACTATTTCTTTATTTTTCTTCACTTTGTTCCTTTTGTTTTGATATGAAACCTTAACAAAGATTCGCCTATCTTTCCCATTCTGAAATGCTTCTCTTTTCCCTTACAATTCAAACTACCATGTTTTTATTAAAAAAAAAAAATTTGATTACCAACGTTGTTCCAAATGTTTTGTCAAATAAAAAAATGGACACTTTTAGTTTTTCTACGTTTGTTATAGCATGGAAATATCATCCTTCCCCATGCATAAAACATGTACAATCATGGGTATAATATTTTTTTTATAAGTAGTGGAAGGAAGTTAAAAGATATAAACATGTTGTACATGCATGTGAACTTTTGGGAAGAATAAAGAAAATTAGTACCAGGTATTTCATATTTGCGTTTTATAAAAAAAAGGATTATAGTTTTGCTGTAGCATGGATTCATTTGTTAATCTTATAATAATATACCCCAAGCGTGTAAGAACATGTTGTTAAGTTATGTTGTACATTTACACTTGCGTGTTGAAACTTTTGAAGAGTAGGAAACAAAGTTTTCTTTTTGTGCCTGGGCATATGCATTTTGTGTATACTAAAAAAAGAGAGGTCATTTGCTAAGATTTATTGGTACATATAATATTGAATAGGAATGTAAACTATACCCAGGCATTTCGTCAAAGTGAGACCATTATTATGATATAAATAAAGTTGTAAGAATGAAAGGTTGTTGTGAAATGTAACCTATAGGAATTATAAACTAGACATACATAATTTGTTTAGTTGGGTTAGACTTCCATGCGCAATATATATATATATATATATATATATATATATATATATTTGTGAAATATAACTTCGCTACGTTTGTACTGGTCTTGACCATAATTTGTTTGTCCAGTTCGTTGAAGTTTCAGTGCCGTTCATTTCTACGCCTCTCTGTTATCATCTCTATTTATGTGCCACTGAAGGTGAGTTCAACTCACACCTAACTAAAATATTTGATTATTAGTTAAATTAATATCATGTCATGATATGACTGTATGGATTGATGTTTGACAGTTTAAATTGCATGTTTATATTTATTTATATCGATAGTATAGTTAAAATTTGACTGTTAAATATAATTTCACAGTTAAGTTAAAAATAGACATTTTATTTCTGTTTAAAACCTAACATCTGAAAATTTGTATGTTTATATGATATTGGACTATTCTGTATATATTGATGTGATGAATGGCTTGAATTTGATATATTTGATATATTGATGTTAATTGTGTGAACTTACCAGTTATTCACATTTATTCATATATGATCATTATTTGTGCTGATTAATCCCAACCATTACCCTAGATGTTACGGGCATCAAATAAACCAGGGTTTAATCATTAAAATGAATTAAGAACGTAGGTTGAAATGATAAATACCTATGACCCTGATTTGGATTGAAATGATATATATCCTTTCCCAAAATACTAAAATTTAAAATTTAAGTATCACTTGGCCATAGGATAGAAAATTATATATGGACACCGGTTGGTTAAATAAAAATTTGTTTTAACCATGAATTTAGAAAGGTTGTTTAAAGATGATAAGGATGATGTTTTATAAATTGTTTTCCTTTGAATTTGAACTTGAACTTTGAGTTTTGAAATAGAAACAAAAGATAAATAATTTAGTGTTGTAACTGAAGCTATAAAAATGAAATTTAATGTGAATCGAATTTATTGAAATTGAATGGTTTCACCCACCTTTGAAATTTATTATGAATCAACATTGTTTTGAATTATATATGAACCGTGAACTCTATATTTATTATAAATTGAAATCATTGAAAATGAGAATCTGATTTGGAACGTAACTATTTGAATTAATTTGATCAAAGTGAAATGAATGTAAATTGGAAGTTTAATCGATGGAATTATAAAAATTTGAGTTGATTGAATTGAAGATTGAAATATGACTTCAAGTTTAATTGAAAATGTTAGAGAACGATTCTAATTCCAACTATAGTATTTCAAAACCATTCTTTATAAACTATTTTAATAATAATTATATTTTCTGTATAAACTATTTTACTTTATTACTATTTTATTTTATAAATTATTTTAAATAAATCATTTTATAATTAATATTTGTTTTATAAATTATTCTAATATTTTAACTATAGATTTTACTAAATTTGATAATTCTATTTTAATTACAAACTATTTATTTTTCAACTATTTCAAATTATATATCTAAACTATTTCACATATATTTTTACTATCTTAATATTCAAATTATTTTAAAAGTTGGAATTGTTCAAGATTTAAGTTTGGTTTTTAAAGGAGATTTCATTATGAAACATTATATTTTGACTATTGAAATGATTTTAGAAAATATGATATTTTCGATATGAAGTACGAACCCCCTTTGAAATGTAAAAGAACCGACCGGTGTGAAAAATGTAAACGTTTGGTTGTTAAAGAGACCGAGATCGGATATTGTCATACTCTCTGCCAATATCGAAAACCACTTTAACAACTGTGTACGCGGTGGAGTTCCAGAAATTGTGTTGGATGGATTTGGAGGTGATTACTGGATTTGAAGAAAGAGAACGATGATGGATAACCTTGACCTTCGGGTCATAATTAAAATGACTAAAACAGGAGTCATACCCAGGTTAATTGAGTTAGCTACTCTGAGCAGGCATACTTCTTCGATACCATATATATACTTTGTGATTGATTGGCGCCTTTGATTTGATTTTGGGGTATGTTTGGGGTGGGCGGTAGTTGCGGCTATGCGTTACCACCGGCCTGGGTCAGCAATCCGGTAGAATCACTACTGATGGGTATTGCCTCGATGCCTTGTCATATTTATCCTGATCGAGCCCCCTACGATTTTGATTTAACGTTGTCGTATCACAGCGCATCCCTATCCGCCGACGTACTGGTGTGTTATATGCAAACTGTACGGCAACGGTATAAACGGTGTACGGGTAATAATGGTAATCCCGCTTACATTATTTTATTATGTTATATTTAACCATAGACATTATTATAATAGCGTATTATATTATATAGTATTAGTTTGACAGATCCTTATGAGATGAAATTCCCGTAACATCTCTTAAGTTATTGCACTCATATTATTACATGAAATTTGATTTAACTAATATGAGAATGATTTAGTTCTGATCCGAGTGTTTGTTGTGTTTCTTTTTGCAATACGCTCGGGTCAGACCGAGCTGCAGTTAGCGAAGATTCCATTGCTTTGAAGATTCCATTATGAAGATGAAGATGGAGCTCAACAGACGTATTATTATTATTATTCCGCTGCAATGCATTGGTATGTTGTATGTTAATTTACTCTGATAATCATTGTAAAATATAATAAAATGTATGTTTTAACAGCTTCATGAATTGTTATTTATTTATTATGTTTTGTCCTTCCGCTTCGAGATTCTGTATTTGTTCTTCTTCTCTTCTTCTTTTATTTATATAAATCCCAATAACTATCCTTATTTTTGATTTGTTTATGTCGACATTGAGGATCATTGTCGATTTGAACGGTCAAAAATATCGGGATGTTACAGTTGGTATCAGAGCTGGTTAGAGAATGTGATAGGGGGTTCTCGCTTGGCTGTTTGGTGGCGAGCAGGAGACTCTTACCCCTACACATCCCAATGGGAAGATTGGGTTGGTTGTTGCAGTCGAGAGGCTGGCCGTAAAATCAGTTCTGAGGTATCACTGTATGTCACGGTGGGAGGTTAGCCCACTGCCTGATGGTTGAAAAGCCTAGGGATGTTACATTTGGTATCAGAGCTTTGGTTTAGCGAAAACCTTGGCTCTATTTGGGATTAACTCATTAGAGATAGGGTAGTATTACACTAGAATGAGTTTGAGTGTATATGAGAGAGCGTATTTTTATTTTGGTATAAAAATGGTTTTATATATTGGTTGGTTGTTCTGTTGAGTATTTATGAATTCTGATCGGTACTTGGGACGCCAAGGCATCGATAGGGATTTCTAAACACTCGAACAGGGCTTATCGACATAATATTGTTTTGAATTTTATTTTATATATATATATATATATATAGAATTATTTGAAAATATATGAATTTTGATTTCGTTGATGATAATATTAAATTTTCATCATTAATCATTCGATTAATTAATAGTTAAAACCATTGGTTGTTGATGGTTTAAGAAAAATTAAATATTGAAAATTATTGATAATGAAATAAGAAGCAAAATATGAATTTGAGAATTTGATTTCGGGTGACTTTATAATATTGATTTGCAAATGATTTGAAATAATACATTTATATCTAAAAATTGTTTCATATAGAAATTGTTTTTATATGAATTATTGGAAAAAAAAAAAAATAAGTGTATACCCTCTTTTCTTTGAAAATGATTTCGGTGATGAGTGCACGCATTATCGATGTTTATTTTCAAGAGTCTAGGTAGGGAGACATTTAATATTTGTATTTTTTTAATGAAATTGAACTTTATTTAAATCCCTTTTATAGTATGGTTTATGTAAACGATATATTATATGGAAATTTTTTTTTGAAAAAAAAAGAACCTGAAATTTTAATTCTTGAAATCTTGAAATCTTGAATAAGTAATGAATTGAAACTTCTGAATATTAAGAATGTTATAATTAAAATAAAATTCTTAAGAATTGGATAATAAATTGAAACGAACGGTAACCACTGAAACTTGTGTAATAATCAACTCTGTTCTATAACTTTAATAACTTACCAATTAAGTAAGAAGTTGGGTGTTATAAGAATAAGCAATTAATTAATGCACAAGTATAAGAATGGAAAATCAAAGTGGAAATTTTTTATTGGTTATAAATAAAATTTAAGTTATGTAAGAAACAATATACTTAGTTATGTTGTGAAATTAAATTTAACTAACATGAATAAATTAAACCAATGAAAAATCAATTAAGCGAATTATTTGGTAATAAGCTAAATGTATTGTTGTTAATGTTTGGTTTTGTGGAAATATAAGTGTATAGGCTTATAATTTATAAACTTAACGAAGGTTGAACGGATTAATTAAATTTAATTAAAAATGAGCTCGTCGTGTAGCGGCAGTTTGTAATTTTCCGAATTGAAGTTTAAATGAATGTATAGAGTCTAAAATAAGTCGGAATTTTTTTTAAACAAGAATCTTTTGAATCTATTGGAACATAATTTTTTTCAATGAAAGAGAAAATTTTAGATTTCGACTTGTAAATTTTAATATATGTGTAATTCAATTTTCAGAAAAATCGTTGTTTGGTAATTCACTATTCTGAACAAAAATATTATGAAATTGGTTATGTAAACTAACAGAAGAGACAAGTTGAATAAGAAATTATATGGCTAAATATATATGACTGGACAAATCCCTTATTGCCCCTTTTCGAGGACGAAAAGTTTTAAGTGGGGGAGAGTGTAACAACCCGTAATTCTCTATTATTTAATTTTTCAATTTATTATGATTTTTGAGTATTTATGGTTATAAACAAAATTTGATGACTTAATTATGTAAATTTATTTGTAACATAATTAATTTGATTAAGTAATGTATGCTAGTTGTTTACAATAATAATAAATTGTAGTTATTGTAAATGAAATTACAATTGGTTTGTAATTATAAATATTGAAATTTGTAATTAATATTAAAATGTTTGGATGAAATTGATTTATTTAATTTACAATTGAAATTCAATATATATATATATATATATATGGATTAATGTGCATTTTACATTGTGTTGTAATATATATATTTGGAAATTATGTTGCTATAAAAATTGGAAAGTACGAACAAATCAAACATTAACTATTTGGTATTGATATGGTAACCAACTAGAATCAATACAATTAAGTATCGCACTTATTATAAATTAAAAGTGGTAGTTATAATAGTAAGGTAGAAATAAAATGAATGCTACAAGTAAAGTGGTGAATTAATAAGTAATAAATGGTATGTTTGCATGGGATATAAATTATAAATAAAAACGTAAAACCAGTGTGAATTTAAAATATAATTTATAAATTGGAAATTTATAGTGAAATTGTAAGACTAAAATAAAATGAATTGGTTGTTTTAGAATTAAATGCTCAATTGTGATTGTTGTAATTTAATTTGAGATTTATAGTATATGCCATTTATTCCATAACTAATTTAAGTCCTGGTTTAGATTAGGATTAATTCATTGATGTTTGGTATTAAATTTTAGGTGTAAAAGGAAATTGAAATTTTATAAATTAATTTACCTTTGGAATGTCACTGCCTATAAATGATCTTAGATATTAACCTAATTTAGATCTCTTCATGTTCATTGCTATGAAAATGGCCGTCTCTCTTTTTTTTTTTTTTTTTTTTTTTTTGAAAATCCATTTATTAACATTAAAAGGGGAATAAATTGGAAAATCCATTTATTGACATTAAAAGGGCCATTTATTGACGTTAAAAGGGGAATAAATTTGAAAAGCCTTAAGAAAGCATTTACATGGTTGTTCCTTTTTGTATATTATTTTTCTTTTTTTTACTGAGAAAAGACTATTCGTTCTCTTCCTCCAAACTTCTCTTCTCCGTCTAAATTCTTGTGTGTAGATCTACATCTTCAGGTAATACGCTGATTTAAAAATATTATTTCTCTTTAATCTATTTTTTTTATCACATCGAAATACGTAAATTTGAAAAGTTTGTGAATAAATTCCGAACGAACCCATGCCTTACTATTTCTTTATTTTTCTTCACTTTGTTCCTTTTGTTTTGATATGAAACCTTAACAAAGATTCGCCTATCTTTCCCATTCTGAAATGCTCCTCTTTTCCCTTACAATTCAAACTGCCATGTTTTTATTAAAAAAAAAAAAAAAAATTTGATTACCAACGTTGTTCCAAATGTTTTGTCAAATAAAAAAATGGACACTTTTAGTTTTTCTACGTTTGTTATAGCATGGAAATATCATCCTTCCCCATGCATAAAACATGTACAATCATGGGTATAATATTTTTTTTATAAGTAGTGGAAGGAAGTTAAAAGATATAAACATGTTGTACATGCATGTGAACTTTTGGGAAGAATAAAGAAAATTAGTACCAGGTATTTCATATTTGCGTTTTATAAAAAAAAAGGATTATAGTTTTGCTGTAGCATGGATTCATTTGTTAATCTTATAATAATATACCCCAAGCGTGTAAGAACATGTTGTTAAGTTATGTTGTACATTTACACTTGCGTGTTGAAACTTTTGAAGAGTAGGAAACAAAGTTTTCTTTTTGTGCCTGGGCATATGCATTTTGTGTATACTAAAAAAAAAGAGGTCATTTGCTAAGATTTATTGGTACATATAATATTGGATAGGAATGTAAACTATACCCAGGCATTTTGTCAAAGTGAGACCAATATTATGATATAAATAAAGTTGTAAGAATGAAAGGTTGTTGTGAAATGTAACCTATAGGAATTATAAACTAGACATACATAATTTGTTTAGTTGGGTTAGACTTCCATGCGCAATATATATATATATATATATATATATATATATATATATATATTTGTGAAATATAACTTCGCTACGTTTGTACTGGTCTTGACCATAATTTGTTTGTCCAGTTCGTTGAAGTTTCAGTGCCGTTCATTTCTACGCCTCTCTGTTATCATCTCTATTTCTGTGCCACTGAAGGTGAGTTCAACTCACACCTAACTAAAATATTTGATTGTTAGTTAAATTAATATCATGTCATGATATGACTGTATGGATTGATGTTTGACAGTTTAAATTGCATGTTTATATTTATTTGTATCGATAGTATAGTTAAAATTTGACTGTTAAATATAATTTCGCAGTTAAGTTAAAAATAGACATTTTATTTCTGTTTAAAACCTAACATCTGAAAATTTGTATGTTTATATGATATTGGACTATTCAGTATATATTGATGTGATGAATGGCTTGAATTTGATATATTTGATATATTGATGTTAATTGTGTGAACTTACCAGTTATTCACATTTATTCATATATGATCATTATTTGTGCTGATTAATCCCAACCATTACCCTAGATGTTACGGGCATCAAATAAACCAGGGTTTAATCATTAAAATGAATTAAGAACGTAGGTTGAAATGATAAATACCTATGACCCTGATTTGGATTGAAATGATATATATCCTTTCCCAAAATACTAAAATTTAAAATTTAAGTATCACTTGGCCATAGGATAGAAAATTATATATGGACACCGGTTGGTTAAATAAAAATTTGTTTTAACCATGAATTTAGAAAGGTTGTTTAAAGATGATAAGGATGATGTTTTATAAATTGTTTTCCTTTGAATTTGAACTTGAACTTTGAGTTTTGAAATAGAAACAAAAGATAAATAATTTAGTGTTGTAACTGAAGCTATAAAAATGAAATTTAATGTGAATCGAATTTATTGAAATTGAATGGTTTCACCCACCTTTGAAATTTATTATGAATCAACATTGTTTTGAATTATATATGAACCGTGAACTCTATATTTATTATAAATTGAAATCATTGAAAATGAGAATCTGATTTGGAACGTAACTATTTGAATTAATTTGATCAAAGTGAAATGAATGTAAATTGGAAGTTTAATCGATGGAATTATAAAAATTTGAGTTGATTGAATTGAAGATTGAAATATGACTTCAAGTTTAATTGAAAATGTTAGAGAACGATTCTAATTCCAACTATAGTATTTCAAAACCATTCTTTATAAACTATTTTAATAATAATTATATTTTCTGTATAAACTATTTTACTTTATTACTATTTTATTTTATAAATTATTTTAAATAAATCATTTTATAATTAATATTTGTTTTATAAATTATTCTAATATTTTAACTATAGATTTTACTAAATTTGATAATTCTATTTTAATTACAAACTATTTATTTTTCAACTATTTCAAATTATATATCTAAACTATTTCACATATATTTTTACTATCTTAATATTCAAATTATTTTAAAAGTTGGAATTGTTCAAGATTTAAGTTTGGTTTTTAAAGGAGATTTCATTATGAAACATTATATTTTGACTATTGAAATGATTTTAGAAAATTTGATATTTTCGATATGAAGTACGAACCCCCTTTGAAATGTAAAAGAACCGACCGGTGTGAAAAATGTAAACGTTTGGTTGTTAAAGAGACCGGGATCGGATATTGTCATACTCTCTGCCAATATCGAAAACCACTTTAACAACTGTGTACGCGGTGGAGTTCCAGAAATTGTGTTGGATGGATTTGGAGGTGATTACTGGATTTGAAGAAAGAGAACGATGATGGATAACCTTGACCTTCGGGTCATAATTAAAATGACTAAAACAGGAGTCATACCCAGGTTAATTGAGTTAGCTACTCTGAGCAGGCATACTTCTTCGATACCATATATATACTTTGTGATTGATTGGCGCCTTTGATTTGATTTTGGGGTATGTTTGGGGTGGGCGGTAGTTGCGGCTATGCGTTACCACCGGCCTGGGTCAGCAATCCGGTAGAATCACTACTGATGGGTATTGCCTCGATGCCTTGTCATATTTATCCTGATCGAGCCCCCTACGATTTTGATTTAACGTTGTCGTATCACAGCGCATCCCTATCCGCCGACGTACTGGTGTGTTATATGCAAACTGTACGGCAACGGTATAAACGGTGTACGGGTAATAATGGTAATCCCGCTTACATTATTTTATTATGTTATATTTAACCATAGACATTATTATAATAGCGTATTATATTATATAGTATTAGTTTGACAGATCCTTATGAGATGAAATTCCCGTAACATCTCTTAAGTTATTGCACTCATATTATTACATGAAATTTGATTTAACTAATATGAGAATGATTTAGTTCTGATCCGAGTGTTTGTTGTGTTTCTTTTTGCAATACGCTCGGGTCAGACCGAGCTGCAGTTAGCGAAGATTCCATTGCTTTGAGGATTCCATTATGAAGATGAAGATGGAGCTCAACAGACGTATTATTATTATTATTCTGCTGCAATGCATTGGTATGTTGTATGTTAATTTACTCTGATAATCATTGTAAAATATAATAAAATGTATGTTTTAACAGCTTCATGAATTGTTATTTATTTATTATATTTTGTCCTTCCGCTGCGAGATTCTGTATTTGTTCTTCTTCTCTTCTTCTTTTATTTATATAAATCCCAATAACTATCCTTATTTTTGATTTGTTTATGTCGATATTGAGGATCATTGTCGATTTGAACGGTCAAAAATATCGGGATGTTACATATTTTGACCAAAAATGGATATTTTGACAAAATGTGTATTTTGATTTAACTAATCTATTTCAACAAAACAATAAAGACAATGACTTTGTTTTGTTGATAAATCTATTTTAACAAAACAATAAAAAGGATAACTTTGTTTTGTCGGCAATTCTAATTCTACAAAACCATAAAAGTGATGTGTTTGTTTTGTCGACAATTCTAACTCAACAAAATAACTAAAAGTGATATGTTTGTTTTAACAATTATAATTTGACAAAAGTGACCAATTTGTTTTAAATGTGATAATTTGAGAAAATCGACAAATTTGATTTCAACTATAATAAATTGATAAAAGTGACAAATTGGGTTTTACCTATTTGATAAAAGTGACAAATTGGGTTTAACTATTCTTTTTGACAAAAATGGATATTTTTGTTTCAACAAATCCTTTTCACACAAATGATAATTTTGTTTCACTAACATGTTTTGACAAAAAAGGTTATTTTTATTTCATCAATCATGTTTTGAAAAAAACTATTTTTTTTTTCAATAATCATGCTTTAACAAAATCTATATTTTTATTTCAATAATCATGTTTTAACAAAATGACAATTTTTACTTCATATAAAATGACAACAAAAATGATACTTTTAAATCTTCTATTTTATTGCATATGAAATGATAATAAAAATGCAACTTTAAAATCTATTCTTTTCATTACAACTAAAATGACAATAAAAATGTTTCTCTTGTATCATTTCTTTTTATTGTAGCTAACTTGACAATAAAAATGTTATTTTTAAATATATCCTTTTTATTGTAACTAATCGACAATAAAAATATGATCTTTTATAACTATTCTTTTTATTGCAAACAATATTACATAAAAATGTAATCTTTAAATCTGATTCTTTTAATGAAACAAATATTACATAAAATATAATCTTTTAATTCTATTCTTTTTAATGAAACAAATATTACATAAAAATATAATCTTTTAATTCTATTCTTTTTAATGAAACAAATATTACATAATAACGTAATCTTTTAATTCTATTCTATTTAATGAAACAAATATTGCATAAAAATGTAATCTTTTAATTCTTTTCTAATATTTGCATAAAAATGTAATATTTTAATTCAATTCTTTTTAATTGTAAACAAATGACAATAAAAATCAAATCTTTTATTTCAATTCTTTGTATTGTAAACAAATGACAATAAAAATCAAATCTTTTATTCCAATTCTTTTATTTTGACAAAATGATGGTTTTAATTCCATCATTCTAATTTGACAAAATGTATGATTTTTGTTCAATAAAACTATTTTGACAAAATGGACATTTTTGTTTCAAACTAAGTTTCAACAAAAATTGATAATTTTGTTTCACTCTTCGGTTACAATAAAAATGAAAATATTTTTGTTTTGAAATCCTTTGTCACAACAAAAAGATATATTTATTTTCATCTATTTTATAATAACCAAAGTGATGATTTTGTTTTCAACTATTTTATAATAACCAAATGATCATTTTGAATTCTACTCTTTTATTATATCTACAATGACGATAAAATGTGTCCTTTAAATCTATTCTTTTTATCGTAATCAATACGAGAATAAATTCATTTCTCTTTATTTTAATTTAACATGAACATCTTTATTTTATATATATATAATAAAAGTATGATCTTTATTTTATACTACAAATTTTGACACACATGAATATTATACATTCTATATATACAACAAAAGTATGGTTTTTATTGTACGTACTAAATCCTGACAAACGTGAATACACAATCTAATTCGATGGCTCATCCAATCACAAAACAAATCAGCATTGCAACAATTATACATACAACATCAACATGAAATAAGTATACATTTCTCATCGAAATAAATAATTAATTTTAAATTTTAAAATAGAAATCTCACATTGTTATTTATCTGAATTTCCAACAGTCTCCGTTTCAGATCTGGTTTGTTGCATCGTCTAGATCTCGTCTCTACAAGTCTAATGTTTCTGAAATTAGTCATTTTCATTTCTGTTTGATCAAGATATGGATGTTTAAAAATTTAATAACTTTAATATAAATTAAAACTTAATTAATTAGATTAATTTTCACTTATCCTTAATTAAGGACATAGGGCCACGTCTTCTTCCTTCTGCTGATAATCGAACCCATCCTCCACTCCCAAGACCCGCTTGCGCAAGCCTCCAGACCCCCTCTGTGATGACTCCAAACTTCCGCAGTACAAAAATAAGGATAATCATTGGAATATAAAACATAAATAATAACAGCAGAACAGAAATATAGAATTACAGCAGAAAATATATCTGAAATTACACTGGAAATAATATCATTAGAGTTACACAGCATAATAAGATCATACTTAGTACATAATACAGTTTTCAACTTAATGTAGAATGTCTGCAGCGGAATAAACATAACACACTAAGTGAATCTGAACAGTAATTTAGAAATAGTAAGTCCATCTTCAGCTCCAAAGCTATCCAGAATGAGTCTGCTAAACCTGTTTACGAGGCTGCCCGTGTGAAAAAGAGGGCACCCGAGTTTGCAAAGTGAAACAAACTACGAGTCATTCATGGGACTGGTATGAGAAATCTACTTAACCTATCTAATAATAAGGCTAATCACAGGAGCACGCCGCTATCGCGGAACGGGTTTGCTTCATTGGATTGACAGTGCATAAGTAAAGTAAATCGGTAAACAACGAAATGCCTTTTAGAAAAATGAAACCATTATAAGGCTCAAGTCCCATCACACAATGCAACGCAAACCGGAGGATAGAGTTTTACCTTATAATGGTCAAAAATGCTTGATACGATAAAACGGAATTGATATTATTATAGTGTATATATGTTTTCAATATATTTCAATCATAATGTATCAATCATAGACAGCATAGCTACCATATACTATGTCGCCATACTAGTAATACAATTAAAACCGCAAGGGTCGTATTGGAAGTTGGATTTCCATCATGAACAAAGGTAAGAGATAGTCCTTACCGATTTTGAGACAATCTAGCCCATGTCTCAGGATCAGAGCTCGAGTGACCCTTAAGAGCCACATGGCCGGTCCACAGCTAATGTTAGTGAATTATATATAATTCCTGAACAATACGCCTCCCCGTCCTATGGGGCGTAAATAGAGCCACTGGGGACTTAATATCTGAGGTACCTTGCTTTCCATCATCGACACAGACATCACTTCTAGTTAGAAAGAAATGTATGTTCTCCCTGGATCCTTCTCCCATTTCCGGTTCATACCGGGGTGTGAGGCTCGCGAGGTAATGCAATATGCAAAGCTATGCTACAATAAAGCTATGTTTTGATCATCAACCACAAGGATCTTCTTTTCAACAATAAGCCTTGATCATTTGCATCTTGGCATACCACACTGACAGTTCATGCCATGCAATCGATAACTATCAATATATAACCTCTGAGCTCGTACATCTCAGAGAAGGGTGTTAAGCAAGAGAATAAATTCTTCGCCACCATAGATGTATATTAACAGAAATCGATTTAATTTACATGGAATGAAATCCAATGTCAGGCACACATCCATTTACAAATCCGTTCTGGGTTTGAACAAAACCAGAGACACCTTATTTCTCCTCCCATACGTCAAATACAGAGAAGAGGCGCTTGCATATCTAGATGATCAACAAGTACATCCGGACAACTACCACTACAACCCTTTCAAGGGAGCAACTCCAATCAAAGGCATCAATAGTCATCCATTCGATGTAAAGATCGTCGGTCGTCAATCACCGTCTTCATATCTTCGACTTTCGATCGTCGTATAATTATTTGAAATGAGCGTTAACCCGGACTTTTCAAATAATTCTCGAATATATATCATTTAAATCATTCCATATCGTTTATAATATTTTATAACGATTTATCGCTATTTTTATTTATTTAAAAATAGCCATTTTCAATTAAATGACGCTTCAGGTCATTACATGGCCCTAGCGCTGTTTTTATCGAAATTTGATTTACACATTTCTCAAAATGTAACTGTTGGATCTTAGCAAATTAGACATCATTGGAAAGATCTTTCCAAAACGAACCCAACGGTTCGGGTTTTTGGGAAAATCCGATGGTCGGATCTTCTGGTATAATCGTTTGAAATTACGATTTCAAAACGCGAACTACAGCGGCACGATTCGTTTTATTTTAATTTATATTTATATATAAATATATAAATATAAATCGTTCGACGATATCAAACCATTTTCAATTCAATATTGGTTTCTTTCATATATGAAATCAAATATACCATTAAAAATAAAATTGTTACTGATAATATCATCCTCTTTGTATATTGAATCTTTTATTTCCATACAATATTACATTGAAAATGTAAATCTTTTATTCCATGAAATATTACATTGAAGAACGTAACCTCTTATTACTATATATGTTTACATTGAAAATGTAACTTCTATTTCAATATTTATTCGCATTGAAAAATGTAACTTTTTATTTCAATGTTTATCACATTGAAAATGTAGATCTTTCATATCATTCTTATATTTACATTAAAAACGTAAACCTTTTATACCATTATATATTTACATGGAAAATGTAAATCTTTTTATATAATTATCTAGTTACATTGAAAATGTAAACTTTTTATACTTTCTTTGGTTACAAACAAGAATGTTATTTCACTCTTAGCTTTAATTACATATTAAGAATGTTACTTACTATTTCATTCTTGTTACATATAAAAATGTAACCTTTCTTTTCATAATAGTTTACATATAAAAATGTAACTTTTCATTCATGCCTCATTCACATTAGAAAAATGTGAATTTCTTTCATTCTTAATTCACATTTCAAAAATGTAAATTTCTTTAATTCTTTATCTACATTTGAAAAATGTAATTTTCTTTTATTTCATTATTATATTAACATTAAAAATGTTAATTTTTATTCCAGTGTAATATTTACATTGAAAATGCACTTTTTTTGTTCATTCTCCATTTTACATTGAAAAATGCATATTTATGTTCATTCTCCATTTTACATTGAAAAATGCATATTTTTGTTCATTCTTTAATTTACATTGAGAAATGCATGTTTTTGTTCATTCTTTAATTTACATTGAAAATGCACGTTTTTGTTCATTCTTTAATTTACATTGAAAAATGCATATTTTTGTTCATTCTTTAATTTACATTGAGAAATGCATATTTTTGTTCATTCATTAATTTACATTGAGAAATGCATATTTTTGTTCGTTCTTTAATCTACATTGAGAAATGCATATTTTTGTTCATTCTTTATCCTCATTTGGAAAATGTATGTTTTCATTCGTTCTTTGTTTTCATTTGAAAAATGTATATTACCATTAATTTTTTATATTTACATTTGAAAAATGTAAATTTTCAATGAATTCTCTATTTTCATTGTGTCATTTACATTAAAATATGTAGTCTTATGTCAAAATATTTTTATATCCAAATTGCCTATTGTAAAGTTGCATTACATAAAAATGTAGAATGCAATGAAAATCCAATTTATATTAAAATGTTTATCTTAATGTTTTATTTACATTGAAAATATAAGATCACATGTAAATTCATTTTTCTCTAAATGACTATTTTTAATATCACATTTACTTTAAAAATGTAAAATCTAATGTAATTATATTGTCCTCTATAAAGGTTCATTTTAAATGTTACATTATCGTTAAAAATGTAAAAACAAATGTAATTATATTTTTCTCTATAAATGTTCATTTTTAGTGTTACATTATCATAAAAAATGTAAAATCAAATGTAATTATATTTTTATGTAACAATTGACCATTTCTGGTTTACAAGCAAAATGTGAAATTCATGTTGGCGTATAATGATTATTTTCATATACATGTTAGAAGTATAATTTCCATATCATTCAAACACTTATATATCAAAACATGAATAATATTTTATAACACAAAAATATTTCAGAAAATTTTGGCAGCATAATGGCACGGTAATTAAAACTGGCACCGTCCCGATGTACGGCTCCTCGCTCTACCTTAAAGCCTCGCAGCTTTTGACAATGGGGACTTAAATAATCTATTTCGTACGCAGACGAATTTTTCCATAAGCTAATTCTGCTTTTTAACCAAAATCAATCACAAACAACAATCAACCATTTGTAATATTTATCAAATTTCAAACCACAAATCAAACAAATCATCCATGGTTTTTGGACGACGGGTGTCGGGAGTTTCTAAACTCCGTCTGCATCCTAAAATATTTTATTTATTTTTAATTCTGAATTCAGATATCTCACCTCGTATTTTATTTTCTCTAAAATTGTTGGATGCTCCAGAAATTGTGCGGTCAGTTCTGAAATGTAGATCTCGGTTTTACGGTCTCAATAATCCTGTTTCATTGAATTTCGTTATCATTCGAGTAAGATACGATCTAATGAAGTTTGCAAACAATTAAAAGATAATAAATAATTAAATTAATTAGGAATACCCTTTTCTTCTCCAACTCAAAATCGGCCGACACTTTCACTTTCACATTCAAAACTAGGGCTTGATATTCACTTCACCACGACGCGTCGGGGGATGATCAGAGATCGTCACGAGGAAGGGGGTAGCGTCGCCGATCACCCCCAGTGGGGGCGGCCAACTCGACAGCAGGTCTAGGGAGAAAATCGAGGTGGTGTGGCGATTGTATGTGACCAGTTTTCGAACGAATTACACCACTTCACGAGATCCAACCATATGGATCTGAAGATTATCCGATCCTCTTATATTTCCTCTGAAGAATTGCTTGAAAGTATTGGATGGATTGAAATATATTGAGGAATCAAATCCTGAAGATATCGCCCATAGATCGCAAGAATACGGCGGCTACGGTATATTGATTGTATAGGGTCTATCGTATGTATACTAGTATTTATACTGTATACCTTTATATTTTATTTAATTTAATTTAAAATTTAATCTCTATATCGCTATTGACTTCAAATAAAACCCAACGAGTGATGCTCCTAGCTAAGTACCCCCATTCTGGACACAATGGGATATGTCTCGTATGCCCATTCGAATGTTTCGATTGGTTTATCTTCAAATTAAGTAATAAAACATCTAATTATTTAATTTGATCGAGCATTTTAATTTGCCGGGGTCACAGACTGACTCTAAAAATTCCCAAAAAATAAATCTGGCTATGTTTTGATGATACGGTCCCAACAAAATTAATTTCATCGAATTTGGAGACCGTTGGAATAATGGCCACTTTCAAGTCGATCGAAATTGGCTAAAATTGTTAAAACACATTTTCTTTTGCCACGCCCCCATGTTGATTCCAAAAATTATGAAAATTGGAATCCTGTAATAATTTGACATTCCGGATCGAACAAAAGTGGTTTCGTTGAAAACGGAGGTCGTTTTAAAAATGGCTATTCATACGGGCCATATATTGTATTAAATTCCATAGCGACTATTCTGAAAATTCAACTGACCATAACTTTTGATTCCTGCTATGAAATTTCAATTTTTCAGATTCATTGGAAAGATATTCTTGAATAGATTTAACTATTTTTGGGTTTGCCAAAATCCGATTTATTTTGCATCCTGTACAGTCTGTCAAAGTTCAATTTCAAATTTTCAAACTACCGCGCTATTTGTAACTCCTTTTGAAGTGAAGATAAATATATTTGTTCGAACTTCAATTTAAATAAATTCTTAATCGATATTATTTAAAATAAATTATTTTAAGTATTCAAAATTCAATAAAATAGCCAAAATAAAATTTTTAAATTGCTTCTGATTTTTCGGGTTATTACAATCTCCCCCACTTAAAAGCTTTTCGTCCCCGAAAAGGAAACAATAGCAAAGTAGGAAATAAAACGGAAAACGTAGATATGGTAAATGTACCTTGCACTAAAGCTAGTCAGAGATATCCACTCTGCATTGGGGATAATCCTACTTGATGCTATCCTCGGTCTCCTATGTACAGTTTCTGGGATCTCCGCTCCACTGCATTTTGACTAGATGAATTCTTTTGTTCCTCAGAACTCGGGTTTCTTTTCCAATGATCTTTACCAGCTCCCTTATTACTGCTAAGTTCGGGGTAATTTCCAAATCTTGTTATGCAGCTTCCTCCACAACCGAGTCTGGATCATGTACATGCTTTCGAAGTTGAGACACATGGAATACATTATGTACCCCTGGCAACCAGTCAGGCAGCTGAACCCTGTAAGTGAGAGTTCCAATTATTATAGGATAGGGAATGGACCAATGAATAGAGGAGCCAACTTCCAAGTCATTCCAAAGGGAACTACTCCTCTCAATGGAGAAACTCTCAAATACACATAATCGCTAATAGCAAATTCTAAAACCCTTCTTCTTGAATCTGCATAATTTTTTTGTCGGCTCTGAGCTGCTAGTAATGTCTCTTAATAAAATCAACCTTGTTCAAAGCTTCATGGATCATGTCGGGACCCAATACTAGTCTATTGTCTGATTCAACCCAACATGCGGGAGATCTACAAGGCCTGCCATACAATGCTTCGAATGGCGACATTTTCAAGCTTGCTTGGTAACTGTTGTTATAAGAGAACTCGACCAAATGCAATAGATCTTCCCATGATCCACCAAAGTCAAGAATACAAGCCTGCAACAAATCTTCTAATATACGGTTCACCCTCTCAGTCTGGCCATTTGTTTGAGGATGATAAGCAGTGCTCAGATTTAATGTTGTCCCTAGCTCCTCTTGGAAAGCTTCCCAGAATTTACTAGCGAATATAGGGTCACGATCACTAACAATGCTATTGGGAAGTCCATATAGTCGGACAATTTCTTTGAAATAAATTTTCACCAAGATTTGAGATGTTCTACTTGATCTGACCGGAATAAAATGGGCAGACTTTGTGAAACGGTCAACGATCACCCAAATACTGTCATTGCCTTTTCTAGTTCGGGGCAAGACATCAATAAAATCCATGGAAATACCATCCTATTTCCAGCTTGGAACTTGTAGTGGTTGTAACAGGTCGGTAGGTTTTTGCTGATCACTTTTAACTTGTTGGCAAGTAGAACACCTGCCGACATAAATGGAGAAATCTCTTTTCATAAACTTCCACCAGAATGTACGCTTGAGATCATGATACATCTTGCTCACACCTGGATGAATACAAAGCTTGGATTTATGACATTCATCCATTACTTCTCTTCTGAGCTCAGAAATATTTGGGACACAAATTTGGCCTTTTGACCTAAGAACTCCCTTGTTATCAATTTGGAAACTCGAGGGTTCGCCTTCCTGAACTCTTTTACTAATTCTCTGTATAAATTCATCATCCTTTTGAAGAGCAGAGATTTTGTCGATTAATGTTGGTGTAACAATGAGATTGGCGATGATAAGAATGGCGACACTCGCATTCTTTCTGCTAAGTGCATCGGCCACAACATTGGCTTTTCCTGGAGTATACAAGATGTCCAGATCATATGGTGCAAGGAATTCAACCCAACGTTGCTGCCTCAAGTTCAAATCTCTTTCGGTGAACAGATACTTTAGGATTTGTGATCAGTATACAGTTCAAAATTTTCACCCAAGAGATAGTGCCTCCATATCTTTAGAGCAAATACAATGGCCATTAGCTCAAGATCATGAGTGGCGTAATTCTTCTCATGCAGTTTTAACTGACGGCTAGCATATGCGACTACTTTGTCCCTTTGCATTAGCATCGCACCAATACCTTCTCTAGAAGCATGAGTCCAAACTTTCGGATCCTGATTGCCATCAATGATAGTCAACGCTGAGGCAGTGGTCAACCTCAATTTCAGCTCTTGGAAAGCTGCCTCACATTCGGGTGTCCAAATGAACTTTGTATGTTTCTTTGTAAGCTTAGCCAATGGACAAGCTATCCTCGAAAAATATTTAACGAATTTCCGATGATAGCCAGTCAATCCTAGAAAACTTCTGACCTCAGTAGGAGTGCTAGGCTGCTTCCAATCTTTAATGGCTGTGATTTTACTGGGATCCGTTGAAATTCCCTCCCTCGATACTACATGACCAAGGAACTTCACTTCTTCTTGCCAGAATACACATTTAGAAAATTTGGCTTTTAATACATTCTTTCTCAGAATCTCCAAAATTTGTTCCAAATGCTTCTCATGCTTAGCAGTTGATTTGGAGAAGATTAAAATGTCTTCGATGAAAACCAAAACAAATTTGTTTAGGACATCACGAAATACTCGATTCATCAAATCGACAAAATAAGCTGGAGCATTGCATAAGCCGAACGACATTACTAACCGTTCATAAAATATGTCTGGACCTCTGAAAGCTGTCAAAGGAACACATTCTTCAGCAATACGCAGTTGATGGAAACATGTAGCTAGATCCATTTTAGAAAACACTTTTTCTCCATTCAGACGGTCTAACAAATCATCTACACAGGGCAATGGATATTTATTCTTGAGTATCTTCTTGTTTAAATCTCGGTAATCCACACACAGTCTGAGAGTACCGTCTGACTTTGGAACAAACACTACTTCTCCTCCCCACTTCGAGAAACTTGGCCTGATCAGACCTTTCCATAAGAGCTGTTTAGTTTGGTTACTCAACTCTTCTTTTTCTTTCCATGTCATTATTCGAATGGAATGCACAACTGGCCTTTCATTCGGGACTAGATCAGTCAATTTCCCTCCGCGGAGGTAAGCTATCACTTCTTCGAACACATCCACATAATTTTTGACGACAGGAATATCTTCTATGGTCATGGGAGAAACCTCAAGTGCAGCCCAAAATTCCTTTATGTCTGAATTTGAGCCTACACAGGGTATAACAATATTGGCAAGCTTGGTTTTAATTTTAACCACTCTTTCTGCATATCTAACCTCGGCTTTATGTTTAGTTAACCAGTCCAACCCAAGAATGATATCAAATTCAGAAAAATCCATAACAATCAGGGTGCAAGGAAATCGATAATAGGAAAAAGAGACGGGCACTTTACAATACACGCCGAGAATAAGGGAACCTCCTATCGGATTATGAACTCTAACCGATTCTTTATGGTTCTTTAGTTTTAACTTCAACTTCTTAACTGTATTGCTTGTGATAAATCTTTGTGATGCGCCCGTATCAAACAATACTTTAACTGGAATATTGCTGACAGTGAGAGTGCCTTCTAAAACTTCTGGCCTTTGCTGACTAGCTGAGGGTGTTGGATTTTCTGCTACTTCATTTACATGAGCTACTATAGACTCCTTTGATATTTGGCAACTCTTTGTAAGGTGACCAGTTTGATGGCATTTATTGCATTTCTGTTCTCTTGAAACTTCATCTTGGATTTAGATCCATCATTCTTTTGTTTCTTCGAAGATTTGCAATTCCTTAACAAATGCCCTGGCTTATTACATTTATTGCATATGGCAGTTGTTAGCGTTTCTTTCTTAGACCTTGGCCTTTTCTTATCAGCCTTAGGCTTCTTGCTGACCTCAGTCTTCGTACTTGCCTCAGGGCTATCAGCTTCAAACTTTATTTTGCTACTAGAACTACTTTCTTCTTCATCTTCTGTGCCATGTTGCTTGTCATTATACTCATAGCGGTAAACCATTCGTATCATCTCAGAAAATGGGAGATCCACATAAGCAAGTACTCGACCTTCATATTTCTTTTGAAGTCCTTTGATAAATCTCAGATTCTTCCTTGTAGGATCTTGAATTAGTTCTGGTGCAAAGCAGGAAATTCATTGAATTTCTTCTGATATTCCTGGATGATCATATCTCCTTGTTTCAGATTGTAAAACTCATCATGTGGCCGTTTAGTTGCTTCTGGAGGAATAAATCTTCCTTTGAACATTTCTTTGAATCTATCCTAGGTAATATTTGTGGCCGTTTAGTTGCTTCTGGAGGAATAAATCTTCCTTTGAACATTTCTTTGAATCTATCCCAGGTAATATTACCTTCTGGATTTTCCTCAGTAATAGTTTCCCACCATATTAGAGCTTCGACTTTGAGTGCCCAAGATGCTATTAATCTTTTCTAAACATCTCTCAGATTTAAGCATTCAAAAATTCTCTCAGCAGAACGCATCCATACCTGTGTTTCAATCACGGATTCTTTGCTCGAGAATTGTACTCCACCCAGATTTCGATATTTCATTACTAGAGCTTCTGGATCTGGTTCTAGTTCTGGTTGTGGGAGAACGATTGGCTCATTAGATTGTCAAACCATAGATTTACTTCTTCTGTTTCTGCCACTCATTTTCAACTATGTCTGCAAATAGCAGACAAAGAGTCAGGCCAACAATAAAGGCATTGTAAAGCATAGAGACATATATTTAAATGTAAATGAATCTATGGGGGGGGGGGTGTTTTATTCTTCCAGACTTACTCTAGGACATTACTAGTCCTATAAATAATGAGTTATTTATTTTAGAATACTACTAATTCTACTTCTATCCGGTTTATTTGTATGTTATATTCCGAGCTAAATTTAACCAAAGATTTGATACCAACTGTGATGACCCCAAACTTCCGTAGTACGAAAGTAAGGATAATCATTGGAATATAACACAAAAACAATAACAGCAGAACAGAAATATAGAATTACAGCACAAAAAATATATCTTAAATTACACTGGAAATAATATCATCAGAGTTACACAGCATAATAGGATCATACTTAGTACATAATACAGTTTTCAATTTAATATAGAATGTCTACAGCGGAATAAACATAACACACTAAGTGAATCTGAACAGTAATATAGAAATGGTAAGTCCATCTTCCGCTCCAAAGCTATCCAGAATGAGTCTGCTAAACCTGTATACGAGGCCGCCCGTGTGGAAAAGAGGGTACCCGAGTTTGCAAAGTGAAACAAACTACGAGTCAGTCATGGGACTGGAATGAGAAATCTACATAACCTATCTAATAATAAGGCTAATCACAGGACCATGCCGCTATCGCGGAACGGGTTTACTCCATTGGATTGCCAGTGCATAAGTAAAGTAAATCGGTAAACAATGCAATGCTTTTTAGAAAAATGAAACCATTATAAGACTCAAGTCCCATCACACAATGCAACGCAAACCGGAGGATAGAGTTTTACCTTATAATGGTCAAAAATGCTTGATACAATAAAAAGGAATTGATATTACTATAGTGTATATATGTTTTCAAAACATTTTAATCATAATGTATCAATCATAGACGGCATAACTACCATGTACTACATCGCCGTGCTAGTAATTCAATCAAAACCGCGAGGATCGTATTGGAAGTTGAATTTCAATCATAAACCAAGGCAAGAGATAGTCCTTAGCGATTTGGAGACAATCTAGCCCATGTCTCAGGATCATAGCTCGAGTGACCCTTGGCCACAGGGCCGGTCCACAACTAGTTTTAGTGGATTATATATAATTCTTGAACAATTTGTCTCCCCGCCTTGTGAGGCGTAAATAGAGCCACTAGTGACTCAATATCCGAGGTACCTCGCTTTCCATCATCCACATAAGTAAAAATATCTAGGCGTGTAAAACACATACATCACTTATAGCTAAAAAGAAACGTAAGTTCTCCCTGGATCCTTCTCTTGTTTCTGGTTCATACCAGGGTGTGAGGCTCGCGAAGTAACGCTATACACAAAGTTATGCTACAATAAAGCAGTGCTTTGATCATCAACCACAAGGCTCTACTTTTCAACAATAAGCCTTGATCATTTGCATCTTGGCATACCACACTGACAATTCACGCCATGCAATTGACACCTATCAATATATAACCTCTGAGCTCGTACGTCTCAGAGAAGGGTGTTAAGAAGGAGAATAAATTCTCCGCCACCACAGATATATATTAACAGAAATCGATTTAATTTACATGGAATGAAATCCAACGTCAGACACACATCCATTTACAAGTCCGACCTGGGTCTGAACGAAACTGGAGACACCTTATTCCTCCTTCCATATGTCCAATATGGAGAAGAGGCGCTCGCATATCCAGACGATCAACAAGTAAGTCCGGACAACTACCACTATAACCTTTTCGAAGCAGCAACTCCAATCAAAGGCATCAGTAATCATCCATTCGATGTGAAGATCGCTGGTCTTCAATCACCGTCTTCATATCTTCGACTTTCGATCGTTGTATAATTATTTGAAATGAGCGTTAACTTGGACTTTTCAAATAATTCTCGAGTATATATCATTTAAATCATTCCATATCATTTATAATATTTTATAATGATTTATCGCTATTTTTATTTATTTAAAAATAGCCATTTTCAATTAAACGACGCTTCGAGTCAATACATTGCCCTAACGCTGTTTTTATCGAAATTTGATTTACATATTTCTCAAAATATAACTGTTGGATCTTAGTAAATTATATATTGTTGGAAAGATCTTTCCAAAACGAACCCATTGGTTCATGTTTTAGGGAAAATCCGACGGTCGGATCTTCTGGTATAATCGCTTGAAGTTACGATTTCAAAACGCAAACTACAGCCGAGCGATTTATTTTATTTTAATATATATTTATATATTTATATATAAATACAAATCGTTCGTTGATACCAAACCATTTTCAATTCAATATTGGTTTCTTTCATATATGAAATCACATATACCATTAAAAATAAAATTGCTAATGATAATATCATCCTCTTTGTATATTGAATCTTTTATTTCCATACAATATTACATTGAAAATGTAAATCTTTTATTCTACGCAATATTACATTGAAAGAATGTAACCTCTTATTACTATATATGTTTACATTGAAAATGTAACTTCTATTTCAATATTTATTCGCATTGAAAAATGTAACTTTTTATTTCAATGTTTATCACATTGAAAATGTAGATCTTTCATATACCATTATATATTTACATCGAAAATGTAAATCTTTTTATATCATTATCTAGTTACATTGAAAATGTAAACTTTTTATACTTACTTTGGTTACAAATAAGAATGTAATTTCACTCTTAGCTTTAATTACATATTAAGAATGTAACTTTCTATTTCATTCTTGTTGCATATAAAAATGTAACCTTTCTTTCCATAATAGTTTACATATAAAAATGTAACTTTTCCTTCATGCCTCATTCACATTAGAAAAATGTGAATTTCTTTCATTCTTAATTTACATTTGAAAAATATAAATTTCTTTAATTCTTAATTTACATTTGAAAAATGTAAATTTCTTTTATTTCATTATTATATTAACATAAAAAATGTCAACTTTTATTCCAGTGTAATATTTACATTGAAAAATGCACATTTTTATTCATTCTCCATTTTACATTGAAAAATGCATATTTATGCTCATTCTCCATTTTACATTGAAAAATGCATATTTTTGTTCATTCTTTAATTTACATTGAGAAATGCATATTTTTGTCCATTCTTTAATTTACATTGAGAAAAGCATATTTTTGTTCATTCTTTAATGCACATTGAGAAATG
This sequence comes from Allium sativum, assembly GCA_030737875.1. Taxonomy (NCBI): domain Eukaryota; kingdom Viridiplantae; phylum Streptophyta; class Magnoliopsida; order Asparagales; family Amaryllidaceae; genus Allium; species Allium sativum. The sequence goes on along the minus strand of CM060926.1, from coordinate 200,632,139 downwards.
CATATTTTTTGTTCATTCCTTAATTTACATTGAGAAATGCATATTTTTGTTCATTCTTTAATTTACATTGAGAAATGCATATTTTTGTTCATACTTTATCCTCATTTTGAAAATGTATGTTTTCATTCCTTCTTTTTTTTCATTTGAAAAATGTATATTACTATTAATTCTTTATATTTACATTTGAAAAATGTAAATTTTCATTGATTCTCTATTTTCAATGTGTCATTTACATTAAAATATGAAGTCTAATGTCAAAATATTTTCATATCCAAATCACCTATTGTAAAGTTGCATTACATAAAAATGTAGAATGCAATGCAAATCCAATTTATATTAAAATGTTTATCTTAATGTTTTATTTACATTGAAAATATAAAATCACATGTAAATTCATTTTCTCTAAATGACTATTTTTAATATCACATTTACATTAAAAATGTAAAATTAAATGTAATTATATTGTCCTCTATAAGGGTTCATTTTTAAATGTTACATTATCATTAACAAATGTAATTATATTTTTCTCTATAAACGTTCATTTTTAATGCTACATTATCATTAAAAATGTAAAATCAAATGTAATTATATTTTTATGTAAGAATTGACCATTTCTGGTTTACAAGCAAAATGTGAAATTCATGTTGGCGTATAATGATTATTTTCATATACATGTTAGAAGTATAATTTCCATGTCATTCAAACACTAATATATCAAAACATGAATAATATTTTATAATACAAAAATATTTCAGAAAATTTCAGTAGCATAATGGAAGGGTAATTAAAACCAGCACCGTCCCGATGTACGGCTCCTCGCTCTACCTTAAAGCCTCGCAGCTTCTGACAATGGGGATTTAAATAATCTATTTCATATGCAGACAAATTTTTCCATAAGCTAATTCTATTTGTTTTAACCAAAATCAACACAAACAACAATCAACCATTTGTAATATTTACCAAATTTCAAACCATAAATCAAACAAGTCATCCATGGTTTTTGGACGACGGGTGTCGGGAGTTTCTAAACTCCGTCTGCATCCTAAAATATTTTATTTATTTTTAACTCTGAATTCAGATATCTCACCTAGCTTTTTATTTTTTCTAAAATTGTCGGATGCTCCAAAAATTGTGCAGTCAGTTCTGAAATGTAGATCTCGGTTTTATGGTCCTAATGAATCCTGTTTCATTGAATTTCGTTATCATTCGAGTAAGATAAAAGTTTGCAAACATTTAAAAGATAATAAATAATTAAATTAATTAGGAATACCCTTTTCTTCTCCAATTCAAATTCGGCCGACACTTTCACTTTCACGTTCAAAACTAGGGCTCGATATTCACTTCACGACGACGCGGCAGGGGATCAGAGATCGTCACAAGGAGGGGGTAGCATCGCCGATCACCGCCAGTGGGACCGGCCAACTCGATGGCGGGTCTGGGCGAAAATCGAGGTGGTGCGACAATCGTATGCGAGCAGTTTTCGAACCTATGACACCACTTCATGAGATACAACCGTATGGATCTGAAGATTATCCGATCCTCTTGAATTTCCTCTGAAGAATCGCTTGAAATTATTATATGGAATGAAATATATTGATGAATCAAATCCTGAAGATATCGGCCATATAACGCAAGAATACGGCGGCTATGGTATATTGACCATATATGGTTTATCGTATATATACTAATATTTATAATATACACCTTTGTATTTTATTTAATTTAATTTTAAATTTAATTTCTATATCGCTATTAACTCCAAATCAAACCCAACGAATAATGCCCTTAGCAAAATACCCCCATTCCGGACACAATGGGATATGTCTCATAGGGCCATTCGACTGTTTTGATAGGTTTTTCTTCAAATTAATTAATAAAATGTTTAATTATTTAATTTGATCGAACATTTTAATTTATCGGGGCCACAGAGTGAATCTGAAAATTCCCGAAAAATAAATCTGGCTATGTTTTAACGATACGGTCCCAACAAAACTAATTTCATTGAATTTGGAGACCGTTGGAAAAATGGCCACTTTCAAGTCGATCGAAATTGACTGAAATTGTCAAAACACATTTTATTTTTCCACGCCCCCATGTTGATTCCAAAAATTATGAAAATTGTAATCCTGCAATAATTTGACATTCTGGATCCAACAAAAGTGGTTTCGTCGAAAACGGAGGTCGTTTGAAAAATGGCCATTCATACGGGCCATATATTATATTAAATTCCATAGCAACTATTCTGAAAATTCAATTGACCATAACTTTTGATTCCTACTATGAAATTTCTATTTTTTGGATTCGTTGGAAAGATATTCTTAAAAAAATTTAAATATTTTTGGTATCAACAAAATCCGATTTATTTTGCATCCTGTACAGTCAATCAAAGTTCGATTTCAAATTTTCAAACTGCCGTGCTATTTCTAACTCCTCTTGAAGTGAAAATAAATAAATTCATTCAAACTTCAATTTAAATAAATTGTTAATCGATATTATTTAAAATAAATTATTTTAACTATTCAAAAAATTAGCCAAAATAAAAAATTTAAATTGGTTCTGATTTTCTGGGTTGTCACACCCTCCGCCATCGATCTGAACACCTAACGTTGAAGCCCTTCGAGCAAGCCGCCACGACCTCCACCCGCGAGCAGCTCGCGCCCGTCTCCTGGTCTCGATCAAAATGCGAGCATGGCACCTTTGTGGCTCAAGATCTCGAAATCCGTGGAGTATAATCCCATCATAACCGTATGAACTCATAGATCCCTCTTAGTACTTTGGTTTTTGCTTTAGAAGCATATAATAATTCTTCGTGGATTAAACGATTTTAGCAAATCAAATTTGGAGTATTCGGTGCGTATGTTTCCTAGGAGGCCGCAGATGGTTTTAGATTAGGGTTTGGGGATGTATATTATAGGGGTTTTTATAATATAAAATTATTTTAATTGTCCAATTCAATGAAAAAGCTCGTTTATCCTCCTAAACTCCAAACCTAGCCCAACGAAAGTTGTCTATAGGCAAATATCCACATTCCGGACGCAATGGGCTAGGTCCTGTCAGCCAGTTTGATCATCTCCAGCTTGTTTTCTTTAATTTAATATATAAATCATTTATTTATTTAATTTGATCGTACATTTAAATTTGCTGGAGCCACATACTGACTCTAAAAATTCCAAAAAAATATTTCTACTTATGTTTTGACGATACGGTCCTAATAAGACTAATTTCATCGAATTCCGAGACCGTTTGAAAAATGGCCATTTTCTGGTCGATTTGATTTGACTAAAGCTGACAAAACACATTTTACTTTGCCATGCTCACATATTAATTTTAAAAATTATGAAAATTCAAACCTAGTAATAATTTGACATTCCGGTTCCAACAAAAGTGGTTTCGTCGAAAACGGAGGTTATTTGAAAAATGGCTATTTTTAATATTAAAATATATATATAAATTCTACAGCGACTGTTCCGAATTTTAAACTGGACATGACTTTTGATTCCTGCTATGAAATTTCAATTTTTCGGATTCGTTGGAAAGATATTTTTAAATAGATTCTAATATTTTGTGGTTTTACTAAAATCCGATTTATTTTGAATCCTGTACAGTCAGTCAAAGTTCAAATTCAAATTTTCAAACTACCGTGCTATTTCTAATTCCTTTTATAATCAAATTAATATTTTTTGTTTTAACTTCAATTTAAATAAATTTTTCGTCATTATTTGTAACACCCCGTAATTTTAAATATTAAAATTAACAAATTTGAGAACCCTTAATTTTCAAGAGAAGAATTAAGGGAAATGGGTTGCGCCATTGCGTTCGCCTCGAAATTTTGCTTGGAATAGAGTCCAAATTTTCGTAAATCGGACTTCGTATGAGAAAGTTATGGTCTTCCGAAGTTTCAGAATTTAAATAAATTAAAAAAAGCTTAGGTTCAGAAATTCAAAATTCGAAATCAAAACAGAGAAGTGAGGTGGGCGAGATTTTTCCCGCCTAGGGCCAGGTCAACCAATTGGGGACCAAGGGGTCGACCTCCCCTATACAGGTCGACCAGGGTGTCGACCTGGGGGTCGACCGACCCCCCCAGGCAGATCTGAAATTTGACAATTTCTGACTCTCTCTTGAGTCATTAGGGCTGATGTGGCTGTTCTAGACAACTCTATCTAGTTTGGATGGTTGGGATTGCTCCTATGATTATCTAACGGCTTAGGTTGATTCAAACTTCTATAAAAGAGTGCCTAGACTCAGACCCTAAACCTAAGCAAAATTTGTCTCTTGGCCACCATTAATTGGCCTAATGACTCAACCTAAGCCGTTAGATAATCTGAGTCTTTAATATCCTTCCTAAAGCTTAGGGATTAGCAAGTCAAAATTGGGGTTAGGTTGATTCAATCTAAGCATATAATCATAGAAGTTTGTCTCTATCTAGTTTAGATTATATGCATAGTAACCCTAAAAGAGTGTCTTTAATGTCCTTCCTAAAGCTTAGGGATTAGCAAGTCAAAATTCTAATTCAAAAGACGAACAAATCATTCTCTTCTCTAACCTCTTTCACAAAATAATTAATAAATTATTTATGATGAGTTATAATTGGGATTATGAGAATATGTCTGTTGAATCATGTGACGTTGCTTAACTTTGTTATCGTCTGTTTGTGAATAAATGGCAGTTTTGTTAACTTATGTTAGTAGATCTATTTCATATGTCCAATCATATATGTTTACCTTGATTCATTTTATGACATCAGTTTATATGCAAGTTTGGGATGTAAATCATATGCTGTTTTGGATGTAAATCATATGCTAGATGTGAATCATATGCAAGTCTATATGCGGATTATACATAAGTTTATATGTGAATCAAGTATGTATATATATATATATATATATATATATATATGCTAGTTTATATGTAAAACATGTGGTACTAAATTACATGTTTAGATTCATACGCAAGTTTGTAGGAATCTATGTGCGAATTTACAATTTATGTAAGTTTAGGTGTAAAACCATACTCATGTGCAAGTTCACATTTTTATGTTTAGATCTATAGTTATATCCATGGCAGTACATAGTTATGCAAATTATGTTCTATATGTCCATTGCCTATGCAAGTTTGTATGTGAATCATATGCTAGTTTGAATGTAAGTTTGTATGAAATTTATATGCAAGTTATAGGAAAACAATATGCATATATGCAAATTCACAATTACATGTTTAGATCTATACATTTAGGTCCAAGACAGTACATAGTTTATATGAATTTATGTTTTATGACTATTTCCTATGCATGTATTGATTATGCAAATTTATGCTAATATGAATCATAATCATGCCAGTTTTGATCCATGTTAGCCTATTCTTATATGCAAGTTAGATCCATTTTATGTGCTATGCAAGTTGTGATGTTTCTTTTCTTTTTTATGAGTTAGACAATTTGCGAGTCTAACATATTTCATATTAAACGTACGAATGACGTGGGGACAATAGGGAAATATTAAATATTAATATTGCGAATTGGCATTAAATGGCTTAAAAGCATATAATTAATTAAAGACATTAATTGGCCTAATCTATATGCATAGTAATTACGGACATAATTTAAGTGACAATTATGGACATGGATTAAAATTGGAAGTTACTGGCAATTTGAATAGGGATATTAATTCAAATTGGGGTTGAATAATAATGTGTAATAATAAATGCCTAAGACACGAGATTAGACTCGTTTGTGGTGTAAGACTACCTGGACCTGCCCAGCAAATCCAGCAACCACAAACGGTAGCCTAATGTGAGAGGTCAAAGGCATAAATTAAATGCGTAATAAATGCCTAAGACACAAGGTTAGACTCGTTCGTGGTATAAGAATTCCCGGACCCGCCCGACACATCCAGCAATCGCAAACGGCAGTCTAATGTGAGAGGTCGTAGGCATAAATAATAAAATGCTTAGACACGAGATTAAGTCTGGCTTGTTGTGGAAGTCTGCCCGGAACCGCCCGGCATATCCAGCGGCCACAGGCAATCGACTTAATGTGAGAAGTCTGTGCTTTAATAATTAATTAATGCTGATCGAAGACGAATATAAATGACAAACAGAAGTTTGGTTGAGTGAGAAATTCTCTGAGTACCAATCTGATGTTGATTTCGGTCTTCGGGGTTGATACTTAGGTAGTTATTCTCTTAACCAATGTATATGTAAACAAAGATGTACTTAATCATAAATTAAGTAAAACGTGATAAGTGGATAGGGTTAAGATTAGCTTAACCAATAATCTGATAAGTAGGTAGGGTTAAGACCATCATCTGATAAGTAGGTAGGGTTAAAACCGACTTAACCAATAATCTGATAAATGAATAGGGTTAAGACCAGCTTAACCAATAATATATATTAATCTAATAAGTGGATAGGGTTAATACAAACTTAACCAATAATACATATTGATCTGATAAGTGGATAAGGTAAAGACCGACTTAACCAATAATATATAAATGGACAGGGTTAAGACCAACTTAACCAATAATATATAAGTGGATAGGGTTAAGACCCACTTAACCAATAATATATAAGTGGATGGGCTTAAGACTAGCTTAACCAATAATTTGATAAGTGAATAGGGTTAATACCAGCTTAACCAATAATATATATTAATTTGATAAGTGGATAAGCTTAAGACAAACTTAACCAATAATACATATTGATCTGATAAGTGGATAGGGTTAAGACCAACTTAACCAATAAAATATAAGTGGACAGGGTTAAGACCAATTTAACCAATAATATATAAGTGGATAGGGTTAAGACCAACTTAACCAATAATATGTAAGTGGATTGGGTTAAGACCAACTTAACCAATAATATATATATATATATATATATATATATATTGATCTGATAAGCGGATAGGGTTAAGACAAGCTTAACCAATAACGCATGTTGATTTGATAAGTGGGTAACATGAGTGACATGTGGGATATAATTATACACACTTACCCAAGTTGAAACATGTAAGAAGACATGAATAAGAAGGGGTTAAGTGGGAAATCCTAGTGGGGACCAAGCATGGGTGGAAAGCTTATGTTAAGTATGGGTACCCTTTTCAACCAGTAACCCATTTAGTATCTTAGTGAGCTCGACCTAGGTCGAGGACGGGACATGCTTACTGGGTTTTATTGTATGAGGTCAAAACGGGTTAGCGGTGGCCATGCAAGTCCAACAGGGTCATGTGCGTGCGTGGGCCCGGGCTGGTAGGTAAGACGTTGTTGCGTCGTGTAGGTATAGCCCGTGCATCTTTAGTGGTATCGGGTTGCCACTTTGGGAAGTGATACACCCCACTGTGGGACCAGCACCGGTATCTACGAGTTAGGGAGCCGATCGAATGGGGAAGGTAGTGGGTACGACTAGCCGAGATAGGAGCAGGCGGCACCTGTGAAGATAGCTAGGAGTACAACTACCATATTATGAACAAGTGTTGTGCTGTAATTAGAATAGGGAGGGTAGTGGGTAAAACTAGTGGAGATAGAGCAGGCGGCACCTATGAAGACAACTAAGGGTACATGAAACTACCATTATTATTATTTTGTTCAGTAGGCGGGATCAAATTTTAGGGTGACTAGTATCGGTGTAGTATAGTAATTATCCTATAGTGTTGGAGGCGCAATTAACGTTATCTTATTCCTCTTGTTTGCTTTGTCTTGCCCACTTGTTTCACACTCATTCCTTGTTTTACCAGTTTATGCCTTATCCTAATTACTTTAATAATTATATTGTTAAAGTTATTATACTCGCCAGACTTCATGTCTGACCCCCCTTGTTTTTGCCTCTTTTCTTCCTTTTCCCCCCAGGTTCTCAGGGTAGGACTAGTGCTAATGGAGCTTGATTTGGATCCTTTTCACTCTCTTTTGGAAATGCTTGGATTGCTGAAAGTAAAGTTCATCTCATCTCTTTTATGGCTACTTATGTTAGGGTTATGCTTTTTACTTTATGTACTCAGAAAACAATTTGTCAAGATGGATACTAAGTGTACTTGGTTTTACTGTTGGTTTATGATGTTGTTGTAATCAAACTATTCCTCCGCTGCAATAAAAGTTGTTTTAAAATTTTCAAGTACCAATATATGTATCTGTCTTGTTATATTATGTTCTATACACCAATAATACTCCATGAAAGTTAATGCATTCCTTTTGAGAGTGACATTAATGGATGTGGGGTGTTACATGTAGTATAAGAGCAGAAGGTTACCAAGAACAGATAAGAGATTTTGAAAAACTGTTTTTCGAAAATATTTTTAGAAAGAAATACTTTCAGAAGTATGTTTTAAAAAAAGTATTTTCAAGAGATATGTTTTTTTTTTAAAACATAACCCCAAGAGCCATATATCTTTCCTTCGAATCTCCGTTTTAAATCTCTTCTTCTTTCGTCCACATATAGACGCTTTTTCTAAGATAAGTAAGAACTTCCGTACGATGGGCGAAAAACCGCTTCATGGGACTGGGATGTTTGTCAAAGCTAGAAGGAAGTGGAGGACTTGTTGGTACCTTTAAGATAGACGATGGGAGGAAGGTTCAATTAGCTGCTTGGTTAATGAAGGATGAAGCCTCATTTTGGTAGGAGGTCACGAATGGAGAATGCGCAGGAGAGACATGGATAGGACACAAGATAAAGTAGATCCAAAGAAAGGCGGTAAAGATAATAAGGGGCCAAGAGAAAAGGAAGGGCCGCACTTGTGAAATACCTGACTACTTAAATTAAGACGTTAGAAAGATGAAGAAGAAGACTAGTTGTTATCGTTACGGAGAAACATGACATCTTTTTAGGATCGTCCAAGGAAGCAAAAGGAAAAAGTAAGGACAAGGTACAGGATCTTCTGGAGGGCAGACGCGTTCCCTCATGGCTGGCGTACCTAATAGAGGTAGAAATATCTTGGTTGGAAGTTTGGTTTTTCTTTTTGATCATCCCGTTCGAACCTTGTTTGAATTCTGACGCTTCACACTCGTTTATATATGCTTCGTTAGTTAAAACACTGCACCTAAATACTAGTCTAGTTACGAATCCCATAGTAATTTCAAATCCTATTGGTGGTTCGACTTATCTTTCAATGATTTGTCGGGATTTGAGAGTGTCTATCTTGGGCGTTGGGTTTGAATGCCACGCCTTCGTTCTTGGCTTCATGGGCTACGGCTTGATTCTAGGCATGGATTGGCTAGCTAGATATGGTGCCATACTTGACTGTGAAAGAAGGGTAGTTAGAATGTTGACTCGTTGTGGAAAGACCCTTGATATTTCTTATGACCCTAGAGGTCCGGTAATGCTTAGCTACCTAGAATCCCTTGACGCATCCAATGATGGTTTTGAATCTGTTCGTGTGGTCCGTGAATATAGTGACGTCTTCGATGAAGTTCGGGGTTTACCCCCGAGGTGCGAGATAGACTTTCGAATATACCTAGTAGATATTGCAAAGCTAGTTGCATTACCAGTACGCCACATGGCTCCGAGAGAGAGAAGAGAAATCAGTAAGCAAGTGAAAGAGCTGCTTGAGAAGGGGTTCATAAGAGGAAGTGTTTCGGAATGGGGTGCTCCAGTTGTTTTTGCTACGAAGGTTGATGGTTCACTTAGATTGTGCGTGGGCTATAGATAGTTGAATAAGCTTACAAAGAAGAACAGACACCCATTACTGAGGATAGATGATTTATTCGATCAGTTGGTGGGTGCTTCGGTTTTCTCGCAACTGGATTTTGCTACAGGATTTCATCAGCTAAGGGTGGCTGAAGACAGCATAGATAAGACTGTATTTAGAACTCCTGGCGGTTTCTTTGAGTGACTTGTCATGCCTTTTGGTTTGACGAATGCACCCGCATATTTCGTTGACTTAATGAGTAGGGTGTTTAGGGAGTTTCTAAACAAGTTTGTGGTAGTCTTTGTGGACGATATCTTGGTTTTCTCTAGAAGCGAGGAAGAGCATGCCCTACATCTTAGGGAAGTCTTAGAGATCCTACGAGCACATCTACTCAAAGCTAAGTTCTCCAAATGCCATTTTTGGAGGAAAGAAGTAAGGTTCTTAGGACACATGGTCTCTAAGGAGGGGATAGCTGTGGATCCCGCAAAGGTGGTGGTAATCCAAGATTGGAAGATTCCTAAGAATGCAACAAAAGTAAGAAGCTTTTTAGGGCTGGTTGGTTATTATAGGAAGTTCATTAAGGTCTTCATGAAGATATCAGCCCCACTTACTCGGTTGACGAAGTAGAACTTGACTTTTTCAAGGGATGTTGACTGTGACGATGCTTTCCAGCATCGGAAGAGGATGTTGATGACAACACCAGTTTTAGTTTTGCCAGATGGAAGTAAGACATTCGCAGTGTATATCGGTGCTTGCGGGACAGGGCTTGGAGAAGTTTTCAATGCAAGGGGAAAAGGTGATATGAAAAAAGCAGCAAGTACAAGCATCTCTTATCATCCACAGATGGATGGACAGACAGAAAGGGGTGAATAGAATCCTTGAAGATCTTTTGAGATTATGTATCCTAGAGGGATATGAGAAGAGGCAACGAGCTTAGTGGTGTTCATGACGTGTTTCACGTATCGCATTTGCGGATGTGTTACAAGATACCGCGGAAGTAGTGGAGCCGAGCATGCTTAGAGAAGTGGAAATAGAGTGAGATGCCACGATTAGACGAGCTCTTACATGCATCCTTGGGTCGGAGATATTAAAGCTACGCAACCGTGAAGTCAAGTGTAATGACCCGGAAATTCCGAACGAAATAAAAATTTAAATTGAACAAAACATCGATAAATAAACATATCGATAAAAGGATAATTCAATTACGAGAACATAAATATAAGTAAAAATCCTTTTACTAAGATCCAAAGCGCTGCTAAAACTAAAACAAGGCAAGTTTAACCAAATTAAAGACTTGCACTCAAGCCCTTTCTTGTGCAAAAACACCATGAACACCCTGGGATTTGTCTAGCCAAAACCTTAGTAACACTTAAACAAACAAAGCCCACTTCAGCCATTTGTGTGCAAGACATAATCACCATCCCTACTGGGAACAAGGCCCATGTAAATGTATAGATACTTCATGTGTAAGACAGAAGTACATAGGAGGAAGTGATTGATAGTTAGAGATATAAACACTTAAGTGTTTCCAAAGAAATGATCAAAGAATTCCTGCACAAACAAGACTTGGCGCAGCCAAGCATTTAATGCAAAGCATACTTGGATTTGGCCTTTAAAGATTTAAGTTATTTCCTTTAAGTGGTGTAATTATAGTAGCCAACCACATCTCCAATTTACTGTTAATAGCCGTGGGTTTTAAAAAGAATGTATACATCCTTTTACATTAAAGAAGTATGAGCATTAAATGTTTTTGTCACAACTGAAAGCATGAAAGTGGATACCCCTGCCATGAAGACTCTTGGCTCATGTTGACAAAATGAATTAAAGCTAGCAGGGAGCATTCCCTGTTATGAATAGCCTGCGCACATATTTGTGCAGAGAAATAGGACTTTTCCTATTAAGCTGATGATAGAACACCATTTGTTTATTCTTTGTTTAGCCTATAAATAAGGCAGCACACCCACACATTTTTTCCCACCTGAAAACGAGAAAGAGAAGAAAGAACAGAGTATTTTTATAACACGGCAAAAACCAGATTTTTACAAGTGAGTAAACTCCACTTTTACCTTGTATTTATAGATGCAAGTTGATGGAATTTCTGTGTTGATTTGAGGTCTTTAAAACCATGATATGAACTCCTATATACTTGCTGTGAAAACCATGATGAACACATATATGTTTGCTACGAACTAGGATAGAACATATATGCTTTTAACTATGGACAAACATATAGGCTTTTGCTGATTAACTATGGACAAACATATATGCTTTTGCTGTTAAACTATGGACCAATACGTATATTGTTGCTGTTGAAAACCATGGTAAAGCACACACATTTGTTTGTTGTAAAACCATGATGAACACATAGTGTTTTGCTGTTGAAATCAGGATGAACACACCTATTGTTTTGCTATTGAAACCTATGATAAACACACACATATAGTTGCTGTTGGATTATGATAACCACAAGTATATGTTTGCCACTTAACAGGCATAAACACTCAAGGATACACTTACTTTTGAAACACACTTTCAAACATGAAATCAAATTGTCATGTTTGTAGATATCAGGGTGTAGAACATAAGCATCATTCGAAAATATGATTTTTAAAAACAAACGCCGTGATTTTTAGAAGTGAGGATAAAGAGAATACTTGTTTTGGCCGAAATAAGAACTTAAGCTAAGTATAGGAGAACCACACCATTGTAGATCGAACGAATGAACATATGTATGCGTAACAACCTCTGAAATGCTAGAAAAATATAGACAAGAAATTTAAACGTAGATTTATTTAGTGGGGAGGAGTTTTGGACGTTTTTCTCTGCTCACGACTGTGTCGGGTTCAAGCTCGAACTGCTCTTCGTCGGAGCTGAAGGGGACCACCGCATGTGGGGGAATGGAGGCATCTGGTCGGGATCTTGAAGTGGGTAGAGGCGCTGGAGTTCCAGCGGGCTGAGGTAATGGGACGAGGAGTTTTCTCTGATGAGAGGGTTAAGCGTTCTAGTGTGTGCATGTTTTTTTTCTGTCTCGTTTGAAACGAGAACTGTGCTTCACCAGAGGCGAGTGGGACCACCACGGCAGCATCGATCAAGGACCCTGGACAGTGGCAAGGCGTGGACGAAGGCACTTGAGCTCCGATGGCCTGAGGTGGCCGTACGGTGGATGTTCCTGTAGCAAACTATGCACAACACAGTGTTTGACGTAGAGAGGATCTGGCAAGTGCCAGATCCCTTGAAGCAGCAGTGATCTGCCGTGCAGATCACTGTGTTTCAAGTGATCTGCACTTGGCAGATCACTTGGATCTGGCAAGTGCCAAATCCCTTGAACAACAGTGATATGCCGTGCAGATCACTGTGTTTCAAGTGATCTGCACTTTGCAGATCACCAACACTGCCTTGGCCAGATCACTTGAAACCAAGTGATCTGCCCATGCAGATTACTGGTTTTCAAGGTGATCGGCCGTACCAGATCACCAGATCCGGTACGTTGCCAGATCACACGAAAACGAGCGATCTGCCTAGGCAGGTCGAGTGGTTTCAAGCTGATCCGAGGAGTAGGATTTTTAGAATATTAAACAAAAGTTAGGAAATTTATTTCTAGATTTATTTAATTAGTTTTTATTAAATAAAAAAATTAAAAATTAAAAAGGATTAGTGTCAAATGTAAGCCATTAAAACGTTTGAATAAACAATGGAATACGATGTTGTCAACTTAAGTCAGAAATCATATTTTAAATGATTTAACGAATTAAATCATTTGTAAATAAAAGGTAAGTTAATCATATACTTAAACCTGATCCCTTAAGTAGCACTTGTCCCAAAAATATATTAAACGCAGATTGTCTCGAAGAGTCCGGAACTACGTTCCACTTCGATTCAGATTTATCGTCGCCAGTAAATAATTATCGAAGATAATAGAAGACGATGAAAGTGCAAGGATTATTCTGTAGATCCTGGGCAGGGATTTCCTGAGATGGATTTATAGAGTAACACCTTCGGTTTGTCCAATCCCAGGACGACTTGTATAGACGGATATTTGACAAAGTAATTCTAACGGATCTCGTACATTGATCTTTTCAAACGTATGTACGTAGTGGCAGACGAACTCGTTCCTCTTGCTTTATACTCATATTATATTTTTGGGAAAGTCAACTAGAGATTGGCGAGTTTTGACAATGTGATATCCAAAGAAAATTACCGTGTTTAAGTGGTAAGTTAGCCTCAAGCCTCACAACCGGAAATGACAGAAATCGGGCAGGCAGCATGGCTATGTGGTTAGCTCCCATTAGGATGTATCGTCACCTATCTAGAGATAATTTCCTTGTTTCTTATTCTATCGATTCTGTCCCGACTCGGGAAATGGTTGCCGTACACAACCATTGGTGATATACATTCATTACACTCAAGAGAAATGAGTGGTCGGTCATGTGTGGCCGGGTTACAAGAAGTTCTTGTTGAACCCGTGTATTCGTATCTAGAGATACACCATCGGAAGGTGATCCCATACCTTGTCATAAGTGGAAATCCGTTATCCATAAGCGCCAAGCGATTTTGTTTGTATATTATATAGTAAAATGTGAGATGAAAACATTTTACTAGATTATAAATTATTTGTGTAAACCCTAGACATTATCATAATATCTAGCTTTATTAGCACACACTGTTTGATCTCATAAGGTAAAAACCCATTCCGTATTCACGGCGTGGTCTTATGAATCATTTGTGATTTATTAAAACTATTTTATAAATCGTTTACTCATACCAGTCCATGACTGGCCCGGAGTTTATTTTTCTATGTTTTCCCTTAAACTCTTGGGTATTCATAACACTTGTTATGGATAGACAAGTGATCCAGGTATTTATCATTACTTGGAGTAGCAGGATGGCAAACCTGGGACGTTGGCTTATCTATCTTATGTTATGTACTATTATCCGGATGGTGGTTCAGTTATGATGTTATGTACTATTATTCAGCAAGTTAGTATCACTAGTGATTGTTATGTAATCACAATGACATATATCCCTATGTATGATGTACGTTATGTACTTGACTCAAATATGTATCCTTATGTATGAAGCACCTTATGTATTTGACTTGTAATGTGTAATATTTTGGGCTATAAATATATTGTCCTAAGTTCCGTTGTGAGATTCTGATGTCTTTTTCTTTGTTCTATTCTTCTATCTACTTCTTCTCTTATATAATGATACAACTTCCGAGGCACTGGAAAGTTGGGTCATTACATCAAGCTTGTAAAAGTTCAATGGAGTGGCGCCGTGGAAGACATGACTTGGGAAACTAAGAGGAAAATACACGCAGCCTACCCTTTTCTCTTGAGGGTACCTCCTTGATCTATTTTTCCATAATTTATTCATGCTTATATCTATCTTTTAAGTATATCTCCTCAGTCATATTCTTTATCCTTAGGTAGAAACCGATGGATATAAACATGTATTTGAAACATGTTATGATTGATGGTCGCGAATGGTTGCAAGTGGTTGCTAGTAGTTGCTCGTGGATGCATGTACACACACTTCAGGCACTAGATCGACTCAATCACTTTCATATTGCATATAAATGTGTGTGCATATTTAAATTAATGGATGTATAATGGTTGTGTTATCATATGGATGTTGCATTTAGATGAATGGTTGTGCACACATGTAGAAATAATAGGTATCGTTAGGATTCTTTCGCATACATAATGGACGCATCACACTATCATGATTTGCATTAAGGAGGTCAACTGAATCAGTAGACCGCCTGATTTTGCATTAGATAAGGAACATATACACACACTTTTTGCATATGTTCATACGGCAATAGAAATCTTGTAAGGGACAATGGATGCCTGCGTTTGATGGTTGAGTAGATGGATGATTGGATGTTAGGATATACATTCTCCTTAACTTGGAGATTTCGGGGGCGAAATCCTTTAAGGAGGGGAGAATGTAACGCCCCGTAATTTTAAATATTAAAATTAATAAATTTGAGAATACTTAATTTTTAAGAGAAGAATTAAGGAAATAGGTTACGCCATTGTGTTCGTCTCGAAATTCTGCTTAGAATAGAGTCCAAGTTTTCGTAAATCGGACTTTGTATGAGGAAGTTATGGCCTTCCGAAGTTTCAAAATTTAAATAAATTAAAAACAGCTCAGGTTCAGAAATTCAAAATTCGAAATCAAAACAGAGAAACGGGCTGGGCGGGATTTTCCCCGCCCAAGTCCAGGTCGACCAGGGGTTCGACCTCCCCTATATAGGTCGACCTACCCCCCCTGGGCAGATCTGAAATGTGACGATTTCTGACTCTCTCCTGAGTCATTAGGGCTGATGTAGATAACTCTATCTAGTCTAGATGGTTGGGATTGCTCCTATGATAATCTAAGGGATAAGGTTGATTCAAACTTATATGAAAGAGTGCCTAGACTCAAACCCTAAACCTAAAAAAAATTTGTCTCATGGCCACCAGCTGCTGCTAGGATAGTTCTCCTTCCTAAATCTTAGGGATTAGTAAGTTAGAATTCTAATTCAAAATACGAACAAATCATTCTCTTCTCTAACCTATCTTTGTAAGTACAATTTCTTTCACAAAATAATTAATAAATTAATTGTGATGAGTTATAATTGGGATTATGAGAATATGTCTGTTGAATCATGTGACGTTGCTTAACGTTGTTATCATCTGTTTGTGAATATATGACAGTTTTGTTAACATATGTTTGTAAATCTATTTCATATGTCCAATCATATATGTTTAACTTGATTCATTTTATGAAATCAGTTTATATGCAAGTTTGGGATGTAAATCATATGCTGTTTTGGATGTAAATCATATGCTAGATTGGTTATGAATCATATGAAAGTCTGTATGCGGATTATACATAAGTTTATATGTGAATCAAGTATGTTTATATATGCTAGTTTATATGTAGAACATGTGGTATTAATTTACATGTTTAGATTCATATGCAAATTTGTAGGAATCTATATGCAAGTTCACAAATTATGTAAGTTTAGGTGAAAAACCATATTCATGTGCAAGTTCACATTTTTATGTTTAGATTTATATTTAGATCCATGGCAGTACGTAGTTATGCAAATTTATGTTCCAAATGTCCATTGCCTATGCAAGTTTGTATGTGAATCATATGCTAGTTTGAATGTTAGTTTGTATGAAATTCATATGCAATTTATAGGAAAACCATGTCCATATATGCAAGTTCACAATTACATGTTTAGATCTGTACATTTATATCCATGATAGTACATAGTTTACACGAATTTATGTTTTATGACTATTGCCTATGCATTTATTGATTATGCAAATTTATGTTAATATGAATCATAATCATGCCAGTTTTGATCCATGTTAGTTTACTCTAATATGCTACTTATATCCATTTTATGTGCTATGCATGTTGTGATGTTTCTTTTCCTTTTTATGAGTTAGACTATTTGCGAGTCTAACATATTTCATATTAAACGTACAAACGACGTGGGGATAATTTGGAAATATTAATATTGCGATTTGGAATAAAATGGCTTAAAAGCATATAATTATTTTGAGACATTAATTGGCCGAATCTATATGCATAGTAATTATGGACATAATTTAAGTGACAATTATGGACATGGATTAAAATTGGAAGTTACTGGAAATTTGAATAGGGATACTAATTTAATTTGGAGTTGAATAATAATGTGTAATAATAAATGCCTAAGACACGAGGATAGACTTGTTTGTGGTGTAAGACTGCCCGGACCCGCCCGACAAATACAGCAACAACAAATGGTAGTCTAATGTGAGAGGTCAAAGGCCCAAATTAAATGCGTAATAAATGCCTAAGACACGAGGTTAGACTCGTTTATGGAATAAGACTGCCCGGACCCGTCCGGCACATTCAGCAACCGCAAACGGCCGTCTAATGTGAGAGGTCGTAGGCATAAATAAAAAAAATGCTTAGACACGAGGTTAAGTCTGGCTTGTGGTGGAAGTCTGCCTGGAACCGCCAGGCATATCCAGCGGCCACAAGCAATCGACTTAATGTGAGAGGTTTGTGCATTAATAATTAATTAATGCTGATCAAAGACGAATATGAATGACAAACAAAAGTTTGGTTGAGTGAGAAATTCTCTGAGTACCAATCTGATGTTAATTTCGGTCTTCGGGGTTGATACTTAGGGAGTTATTCTCTTAACCAATGTATCTGTAAATTAAGATGTACTTAATCACAAATTAAGTAAAACGTGATAAGTGGATAGGGTTAAGACCAGCTTAACCAATAATCTGATAAGTAGGTAGGGTTAAGACCAGCTTAACCAATAATCTGATAAGTAGGTACGGTTAAGACCGGCTTAACCAATAATCTGATAAGTGAATAGGGTTAAGACCAGCTTAACCAATAATATATATTAATCTAATAAGTGGATAGGGTTAAGACAAACTTAACCAATAATACATATAGATCTGATAACTGGATAGGGTTAAGACCGACTTAACCAATATCTATAAATGGACAGGGTTAAAACCAACTTAACCAATAATATATAAGTAGATAGGGTTAAGACCAACTTAACTAATAATATATAAGTGGATGGGGTTAAAACCAGCTTAACCAATAATTTGATAAGTGAATAGGGTTAAGACCAGCTTAACCAATAATATATATTAATCTAATAAGTGGATAGGGTTAAGACAAACTTAACCAATAATACATATTGATCTGATAAGTGGATAGGGTTAAGACCAACTTAACCAATAATATATAATTGGACATGGTTAAGACCAACTTAACCAATAATATATAAGTGGATAGGGTTAAGACCAACTTAACCAATAATATAAAAGTGGATGGGTTTAAGACGAGCTTAACCAATAATATATATATTGATCTGATAAGCGGATAGGGTTAAGACAAGCTTAACCAATAACATATGTTGATTTGATAAGTGGGTAACATAAGTGACATGTGGGATATAATTATAAACACTTACCCAAGTTGAAACACGTAAGAAGACATGAATAAGAAGGAGTTAACTGGGAAATCCTTGTGGGGAACAAGCATGGGTGGAAAGCTTGTGTCAAGTATGGGGACCCTTTTCAACCAGTAACCCATTTAGTATCTAAGTGAGCTCGACCTAGGTCGAGGACGGGACACGCTTACTGGGTTTGATTGTAAGAGGTCAAAACGGGTTAGCGGTGGCAACGCAAGTCCAACGGGGTCATGTGCATGTGTAGGCTTGAGCTGGTAGGTAAGACGTTGTTGTGTCGTGTAGGTATAAGCCGTGCATCTTTAGTGGTATCGGGATGCCACTTTGGGAAGTGATACACCCCACTGTGGGACCAACACGGGTATCTACGAGTTAGGAAGCCGATCGAATGGGGAAGGTAGTAGGTAGGACTAGCGGAGATAGGAGCAGGCGACACCTATGAAGACAGCTAGGAGTACAACTACCATATTTCGAACAAGTTTTGTAATTAGCATGGGGAGGGTAGTGGGTACAACTAGTGGAGATAGGAGCAAGCGGCACCTATGAAGACAACTAGGGGTACACGAAACTACCATTATTATTATTTTGTTCAGTAGGCGGGATCAACTTTTAGGGTGACTAGTATTGGTGCAGTATAGTAATTATCCTATAGTATTAACGTTATCTTATTCCTCTTGTTTGCTTTGTCTTGCCCACTTGTTTCACAGCCATTCCTTGTTTTACCAGTTTATGCCTTATCCTAATTACTTTAATAATTATATTTTTAAAGTTATTGTACTCGCCAGACTTCATGTCTGACCCCCCTTGTTTTCGCTTCTTTTCTTCCTTTTTCCCCTCCTGGTTCTCAGGGTGGGACTAGTGCTAGTGGAGCTTGATTTGGACCCCTTTCTCTCTCTTTTGGAAGTGCTTGGATTGCTGAAAGTAAAGTTAAGCTCATCTCTTTTATGGCTACTTATGTTAGGGTTATGCTTTTTTACTTTATGTACTCAGAAAACAATTTGTCAAGATGGATACTAAGTGTACTTGGTTTTACTGTTGGTTTATGATGTTGTTGTAATCAAACTATTTCTCGACTGCAATAAAAGTTGTTTTAAAATTTTCAAGTACCTATATATGTATCTGTCTTGTTATATTCTGTTCTATACACCAATAATACTCCATGAAAGTTAATGCATTCCCTTTGAGAGTGACATTAATGGACGTGGGGTGTTACATTATTATTTAAAATAAATAATTTTAACTATTTAAAATCCATTAAAATTTCTAAAATACAAATTTTAAATTGGTTCAGAATTTGCGGATTGTTATAGTTTTCTTCCGAGTTACTTATACTCGTCGAAGCAAATATCGACGTTGATAAAAAACCGATATTATGGTGCAAAATGGTGGGTGTCTAAACCATGAAATACACTAGACCATGGTCCAATAATCTTACAACAACCACCCCAAATTCCCCTCGAGGAGGTCTATTGTAGAAATTCATTAAAAAACACAGCACTTTTGTGGATGATTGTGAACGTTACCATGAGATTATCGAGCTTGTTGAAGATGTGGATGTTTTTACAGCTAATTGTTCCACTTTTGATTCACGTTACCCATCAAAATATGGACAGAATTCATCGGTCACGACGTTTATGAACGGCGTTATAGTTTCATTAATAGTATAATAATATTCAAAATGCTAGGATTTCAATTCTCGTTCCAATCGGAGGTCGTATTAGGTGGTTTTTGTGTGAAACTTACGTTGTAAGTTTCATTAATAATGTAATAATATTATTTCCACAATATAAATACCTTACCCAAACTAAAACCCTAGAAAACATGCGTTAACCCACTTTCTCTGGTCAAAGGCTGGTCACGTCGCCTCCAAACAAATTAAACGACCTGTAATTTTTGAAACCTTCCCCACGGTTTTCTCACGATCCATTCATTGATTCACAAAACTTACAACTATGAAATTCACGAGCTTGATGAGATCTTTGATTACAACAGTGGAGATCAGTTTTCGATCATCATGGTGGACGACTAAGGTCGATAGTTGAGTGGAGGGAGGTGCATCGTTCGCCGTCCTCTATCAGATTTCGATCATCAGAGATGGTCGTGGTAGTTGTATGATGGCGTCGATTTGGATATTGCGTGAAGCTCAATGGTATATTCGTATTTGAAGCGATGTATTGGCGTAGGAGGTATAAGGATGTGAAGATCTGGAACGAGAATCGTACATGGGAAAAAGGAAAAGTTAAATCAGCCATTGTTTTAAAAGTAATTAGTTCTAACAAATTATAATTAAGAAATTGTGAATTAAATTAAGTCGTATCGCTTAAATGTTAATAACTTCTTCGTACGTTACCAGAATTAGACGAAACTAGGGACATTGGGATCATAACCAGAAATACTACACTGCTGAGCGAAGTCGGAAGGGTTCAGAAATAATTGAGGATTTTGTTTAATTTTAAACATCTATTTAAAATTAAATGAAAAAATTCTGAAACCGAGTCGAAAATAATTGTGAGTTAACTCTTATGCTTTCTGTAATTCTATGATGTGATTAACTTTGAATTAATTATAATTTATCGTTGATAGGATAAATTGGTTGATTGGTTGTCTTGGATGCTATTTTTTGTTAATTGGTTGACGTTAGTTATAGTTATGTCATTTGAATGCATTAGATTAAATTTCTATTCCATATGTTATTATAAAATGATATGAACCGTGATGCAGGGATGGACATAATAGAGGTATCCAACTGGATTTCTCAAATAGTATGTATGTTATTTGTTTTATATTATTTGTATATGAATAGTTCGAACCCATTGACATTGAAAACCTGTTTGGATGTTGGATGTTGAATAAAATTCATTTTTATTGTGTTTTAAATTAATAGACGGTATTGATTAAGGTACTGGCAGCAAATCGCCTAAAATTTAACATTTTGTTGATTTGTCGTCAGGCGAATTGACGCAGTTAAGTTATAAGATTTATTTTTAGAACTGAAGCAGGTTTTTTAATTATATTTTATATATGAATTTTAGAAGTAAGTTGATATTTTTAAATTGGTTTTGTAAATGTTTTATAAAATAATTATATAATAAGAATTTGACGTTTAAATAAGTTTTATAAGCTAATAAAGCAATAATTAACCTACGGGTTAATATTTTGGGATAGTTTTTTTTAAGAAAACAATTAAGTAATATTATTATATTATTAATTAATCTAAGAGGAAAATTTAATTGAAATTAGTTAACGAATTAACTAATGGTTTAAAGTTGACCAAGACAACTGTTTTGTTTGAAGTTGTCTATTAGACTAGTTGGTCCTCAAGTAATCGAATGAAAATAGTTTAGTAAATAAATATTTTAAAATTAATAATATTTCTTAAATATTAGTTAACTTTTTATTTAATGATGTTTAAAAATGATTATTGAATTAATGTAGTTTATTATTATTTAAAAAAGTAATTAACTAATCTATTTTTAGTTAACAAAGAAGTAAATTATTTTTACTTCAGTAAATGATGAATTTAATTATTATTTTAATTAATAAAAATTAAAGCAATTTTTTTAATGGAATTCATTTAAGATACTAACGGAGTTGTAATGGGATTAAATTGGATATTTGTAAAGATGTGCAAAGGAGAATTTATTATAAAAATCGAAATGTTTTCGAATGGGTTTATAAACGAAAATCAAAACTAAAATATTATTTTTGTAAGCAATGTTTTACTTAATTAAATTAAGTAAAATGTTTCGAATAGAAAGAAAAGGTTGAAAAGGCAAAGAAGATGAACGTTAAATGGATTTAAATAAAGGAAGCGTTAAATGGATTTAGTTTTAAAATTCAAGTTTTATAAATGAAATTATAAAAGAAATTTGAGTTAATGTGATAAGTTTAAAAGTAAATATTTTATTTTAATGAGTAAGAAGAATTGAGATGAAAAGAAGGATTTTTCCAAGGACGTAAAGAAAGATAATTATCATATTTTGGAAAAGAAAGGATTAATGGGTTAAGACGTTAACGCTTTTGAGAAAAGAAGTTGATAATGGGAATATTGGTTATAAAACCCGTAGTTTTTAGTTTATAATATGATGTTAAAGGGTTTTGGTTTGCTATGAAAACATTTTCCAACATAAAGGAAATATAAAGGATATTTTGTGAATATATTCACAAAGAAAAGAAAAAAGAAATGGGTTTGTTAAATTATAGCGATAATTTCAAAGTAAAGAGATATAAAGAAGGAGTTTGGTTAATACAATTGTTTAAAGAGATAAGTTATGGTAGTATTTCCGAGGTAATGGAAACGGAAGTGTTTTGTTGGGATGAATATAAGGAATGATTTTTGTGAAAATTATTTAAGACTTGAGCTGCCAATATACATGACCTCATTGTTTGACCAGTCTGATGGATGATTGTTCTGGTTAAAGATTGTTGAGACTGATAGTTAAAAATCCGACTATCAATGGAATATATTATTGGAATTTTGACATGTTGTTTCGAAGAGACCAGAATGGGAACTAGACCCAAAACCTCTTCGAATCAATGTTGCGTTCAAAACTAATTTGCAGGGATATGTATAATGATGAAGCATTGAAGACCGTGGATCTTCATAAAACGGAAGTACTACTTATAATCTCTAGTTAGCTCCTAGAGATACGCTGTGGTTCTGTCGTGGTTGGAATCTACGAATTGCAAGGACTTCTCGCTACTGATCCTTAGGGTGATTCCTATATACTATGCGGTAGGAGGGCGCCTTTGGTTTATCCTATTCCTGGATGACTTGTAGGGATGGATGTCTGATAGAGTATTTCCTTAAGAGTCGCGTACATTGATTTTTTTTACAAATATACTAAGTTTTATGGCGGATAAGACACCTTCTCTTAGCTTAACACTCAGAGTATATTTATTGTAACACCCCACTCCCGCTATGATCACTCACAATGAGAATGCCATAACATCGGTGGAGTATTTTAGTGAATATAGAACAGAAAAATTACAACAAGACAGATATAAATAGTACTTGAAATTTTAAAACATCATCTCATAACAGCGGAAGTAAAACATGTCTGGTTACATCATAAACCCACAATAAAAGTCAAGTACAATATCCATCAAAATAAAGGAGTACATAATCCCACTCTCATACAATAGCCAAAACAAAAGGAAAGATAACTGGATAACTGGAGCTTTACATCTACCCAAGCTCCTAAAGACTGGAACAGCAATCCGATCAAGCTCCACTACTGCTAGGATCCACCACAGGACCTGAGGGTTGGGAAAAAGATAAAAACAACGGGGTCAGACATAAGTCTGAGCGAGTCCTATAACTTTAACAATACAATCGTTAAAGTAACCAGAGAAGACATGAACTGATATACGGTAACATATGGGGATGAATGGTTACACTAAGCAGTCAACTAAACTAAGATAAAGGATAAAGACGCATCTACCCTTCCTAAGGTAAATTACTAAACTGCACCACACCAGTCGTTCCTAACTTAAAGGTTGATCCCACCCATGGACTTATAAAATTAACCTAATAGTATTTGCGTACCCCTAGGTGACCAAGTAGGCGCCACAGGGCCCTACAATCCACCAGGTGTACACACTACTCCCCCATTCGATCGGCTCCCTAACGTAGATACCCGTGCTGGCCCCACTGTGGGGTGTACCATTCCCCAACGTGGCAACCTGATAAAACTAACGGTGCACGGCTTATATCTACACGATGCAACAACGGCTTACCTACCAGCCCGGGCCCACTCACGCATATGAAGCCCGTTGGACTTGCGTTGCCACCGCTAACCCGTTTGCCTCTTACAGTCAAGCCCAGTATGCGTGTCCCGTCCTCGACATGGGTCGAGCCCACAAAGATACGTATGGGTTACTGGTTGAAATGGGCCTCCACAAGCTACCCACCTAAGCTTGTCCCTTTTTCTAGTATACCCTACTTAACCCTTTAATCATGTTTAATTACATCTTTCCATTTTGGTTAAGTATTCTAATCGTATTTTCTATTGCCACCCAAGGCAACCACTAGATTTTCTCATGCCACCCATGGCACCCACTTAACCCCTCATGTCCCTCTACATGCTAATGTGGTTAAGTGTTTCTTAATTAATTAATTAAGAACGTAACCTTTGTAAAGACCTCTCACATTAGACTGTCTTTTATGACCGCTGGTTAAGCCGGTTGGGTCCGGGCAGCCTTATGTCATAACAGAGTCTAACCTCGTGTCTTTACATTAATCACGTATTTAGTTTGTGCCTAAGACCTCTCACATTGGGCTAACACTTGTAGCAACTGGTTAAGCCGGTTGGGTCCGGGCAGTTTTACGCTACAACTGAGTCCAACCTCGTGTCTTAGTCGATTAATTACACCTAATTAATCAAGTTTTTTCTTAACATGGGTAGACCTAACTCAATAGGTAAATTCCCATGGGGTAGACCTAACTCAATAGGTAAATTCCCAACACATAGTATGGGTACACCTAACTAAATAGGCAAATTCCCATACTATGTTCATTTATTTTGTGTTATGCATAATTATATTACTTTCACACAATCTTACTAACTTATGCATTTAATTAACCCCATCGTTCCCACGTAATTTCGTTTTCGTGACATAACACATAAAAGGTGTCAACTTGCATATGAATGAACATGTTTCAAAGGTGCCATCTTGCATATTAACAAACACATAACTTGCACATGCACTTGCATAACATGTCACATAACTTGCATATAATATGTCACATAACTTACATATTCACTTGCATAACAAACTTGCATATTAACTCATAGACTTGCATAATGTGTCATCATGAACTTGCATATTAACAAACATATAACTTGCATATTTACATACATGTAACTTGCATATTAACAAACATGTAACTTGCATATTAACAAACATGTAACTTGCATATTAACAAACATGTAACTTGCATATTTACATACATGTAACTTGCATATTTACATACATGTAACTTGCATAGCATATCACCATGAACTTGCATAACATGCATATGATTACATAGCCCACAACTTGCATATTTACTTACATGTAAACATAACATACATCATATTAAACTTGCATAAACTTGCATACTCAACATGCATAAACATAAGATTAATGCTAACATCATATCATATGATTCAAGACTCATTAATCCACATACAAAACCATAAATCCCATCACATCTCATCTAATTAGTTTACCCAAAAGATCATCAAAGTGATAGAAACTCACAACTAGCAATTTTGCACACCAAATGAAGAAGATTAAGATGCTAAGAAGGGATTAGAGGTTGATTAGAGAGTGATTAGCATGCAATCCTCTTCATTGATTTGTGGAGGCCATGATCAAGTTGCATTTTGCCATAGTTTAATTACAAGGTTTAATTATGAATGAATTAGGGTAGGGTTGGGGTCTTATTTATAGGATTAGAAAGTGTTTTAGGCCCTTAGATTAACCCTAGATTAGATTAGGACCCTTAGATTTAGGAAGTCTCTAGAATATAGCCCAAGACTGAACCAAGAACAAACCTGGTGCACCCAGACCAGCAGGGCCGACACCCTGTGTCGACTCCCCTGTCGACAGGGCTGTCGACACCCCTGTCGACACCCCTGTCGACATGGCTGTCGACACCCCTGTCGACATGCCTGTCGACACGGGGCTAGGCGGGAATTTCCCCCCCCCCTTTCCTCTTTTGGCTCCAAACTTGTTTTAGCTGCATTTTAAATCTGTTTTTAAATTTAAATTTTCTGGAAACTTCTTTGGGCCATAACCGGGCCATACGGACTCCGATTCTCAAAAACCCAGACTCTATTTCGCGTATTTTTCCGAGACGAACGCAATGACGCAGCCCGTTTCCCCTGGTTCTTCCATCTGAGATTAATTATACTTTAATTTCTAACCATTAGTATTAATTGAAATTCGGGGTGTTACATTTATGGAAGTCAATTAGTGATTTGATGGATCTGACGATGTGACATTTAAAGTTAATAAGATATTCTCTGAAAGGTAAAATGTGACCTCAAGCCTCATCCACCGGGCAGGCAGCATAGCTAAGTGGGTCATTCTCGTTTGGATATATTTGTCACTATCTAGATAAATTTCATTTGGTGTTCTTCTGCTTTTGAATCTTACAGGAATACGGTGACTGCATCCGTTTGGCGACAATATTTTCTATACACTCAAGTTGAATGATTGGTCGGTCATGTGAGGCCGGGTTGCAAGATGTTAAACCCTAGTGTATTGCTCTCTAGAGGTACACTTTCAGAGGGTGGTCCCATACCCTGTCATGTTGGAAATCATGTCTCCAATAGACACCATGTGGTTTTTGATTATATACTATATATGTAGAGCTTGAGATGCAAGCGTTCTGCTAGATGGTTATTTATTTATGATTTGATAGACACTATTATAATATTGCATGATTTTAATATATCAGAAAAGTGTTTTGGGTTATCATAAGATAAAAACCGTCGGTGTTTATGTGTGGACCATTTTTACGATTATCCTTTTCTTTTAAAAGGATTTTCTAAAGTTAAACAAGTTGTTTTCCATATGAATTTATCACTGAAAGTATTCCAGACTGATCCGAGTTGACTTTGCTTTGCTTTAAATGTACTCGGCTCTGGTTAGGCCGAGTATATTATCAGGTTAAGATTTCTCATGGAGTTTCAGAAGTGGAGCTGAAATCGAGACGTTTATCTATATTATCTGGTGCTACTTATTCAGTTGTCTGTATGTTGTATTAAGATGAATGTGTACTCTGATTGTGATAATACATATACAGTTTTCTTCTGATTGTGATAATATATATACAGTTTTCTTTTGAACAAAGTATTATTGATATATTACATTTTGTCTATTCCGGTGTGAGGCCTTGATCTTCTTATCCTACTATTCTAATTTTTCTTTCTTTTCTCACCCTCTAATTTCTTTCTCTTAACTATCTGCTTTTCTGTGCAATTTGACTTGACATGTGTTGTTAAATGTCGGCTTAAACTGTACGGAAAAAGTGGGTCGTTACGGTTCATGAACTACCATTTTGCGATTTTTTTTGTTTTCATTTTGACATATCTCATAATCGAAGCAATGAAATCTTGATTTTTTTCCTTTTATTATGAAACCGAATTGTAGTAGATAAGGTAGATTCTGTTACATCCCGCTACATAGCGTTTTGACTATGACAACTATACATAAACGTACATATTATTATCTAACCTTGTTTTGCAGGAAGCCATTTGACAAACAGATTCAAGAACAAAATAAATGGAGAATAAATATGTTATAAAGGTCTGTTAGTCTTAGATATTAATGTTAAATTCTTCCTTGATGATCACACACACATTATATATATATATATAGCTTTTCTTATATAAATTAAGCAAGGAATAGTCTAATAACAAAAAACAGACGTCTAGTCTGAAAATCTCAGACGTCTGCTTGCTGAGACAGATTGTTTTCAAAAGACAATATTCAGACGTCTGTTTCATATATTTCAGACGTCTGAATTTAGTCAGAAACGTACTGTTTCCTTTTGGCTTTAAAATTCAAACTATAAACAGACATCTGAAAATTATTCTCAGACATCTGATTCTGAAAGGTTGCAATTTTTATGAAGAGTCACAACCATTTTTCTTCGTCAAAACCTTTCATGATCAGTTGTATCTTTTGATATATTATAAATAGAGGGTTGATTAATTGTTTCAATCACCAATTCTTACTTTTATTCTATCTTATATTCTCAAAGCTCTCTGAATTCTAAAAACTATCTACTTTCATATTTGAGACCTTTTAACTTCCATATTCCTTCACGTACTTCACAATTATCATCAAGGAAAGGCTATAGGAAGGGTGTACTTAATATTCGACAATCCGTGTTATCAAGAACACAAAAGAGTCAACAATTATTCTGTATTAGTGAAGATCTCTTCAGTGGTTGATGCAAGAAATCCCATTCAGTGGTTTGGGTAATTGTGAACCTATTCCTCCGGGTGAAGTGAGGGTTTTAGTGTTAGTGAAATACCAGAAGTGAGTCTGGGACTGGACATAGGACAGTGGTCCGAACCAGTATAAATCAACTGTGTGATTTACTATTTTCTACTCTGCTATATAGATATTATATCCTATACTCCATACTACACGATCCTATACCACTGCATAACCTCTTTCAATTGGTATCGGAGCAAGGCCATCCTATAACCGTAAAACTGTTATTTGATATTTTGATAAAATGGAGAATAACCCAAGTACTAGCTCAACTACTTTTGCCGAAGGACAATCCACTCAAAGACAACCACTATTCAATGGACTACACTACAACTACTGGGCTACAAGAATGAGAATTTATATGCAAGCAAATGGTTTTATTGCATGGAATGCAACTCAAAAAGAGTTTACAGCTCCTACTACTGAATATGCAACTTGGACAACTATTAAAAAAGATGAAGCAAATGCAAATGCAAATGCAAAAGCTATGAACATGCTATACTGTGCCCTACATCGAAATGAATTCAATCGTGTTAGCATTTGTACATCAGCTTATCAAATATGGGAGACGCTAAAAACTATTCATGAAGGAACAAATAAAGTCAAACAAACTAAAATTTCAATGCTCAAAAATCAGTTCCAGAACTTCAAAATGCAACTATCAACGAAATGTACTCAAGATTCCAAGATATCTTACATGCATCGATAGGACTTGGAGAAAAATACAGTGACTTTGACATCATTTCAAAAGTACTAAATTCTTTAACTGATGATTGGGAAAGAAAAGTACTAGCCATAGAAGAAGCAAATGATTTATCAGCAATGAAACCAGAAGAGATAATAGGAAATCTTATGTCTTATGAAGTAAACCTTCAAGCAAAAAGGGAACTAGCTCAAGAAAAGAAAAATGTGGCCTTTTATGCTGATAAAGAGGAGTCTGAATCAGAAGACGAAGATTTAGCTTTTATTGCCAAAAACTTTAAGAAATTTCTGAAATATAGAAAAGGAAATTTCAAGAAGAATATTTCAAATAAGCCTTCATCTTCAAAACTAGAATGTTTCAATTGTCATAACAAAGGTCACATGATAAAAGGTTGTCCGGAAATGAAAGAAAATCAAAAGAACTTCAATAAAGGCAAGAAAGAAAAATTCAAGAGGAAAGCCTTTTCTGTTACATGGAACGAATCAGACTCAGATTCATCAAGCAGTGAAAGTGATAGTGATAAAGAGAAAGCAAATGTGTGTTTTATGGCACAAGAATCTGAGGTAAGTGAATTTTCTTATGAAGAACTAGTAGATGTTAATGCTGAACATTTAAATTTAATAAAAACTCTAAAGAAAAAGATTAAAGAAACTCGTGAAAATCAGAATAAAGCTGAATTCGAAAGAGATATGCTAAAAGATGAAAAGATAATTCTAGAAGAAGAACTTGAAATAGTTCAAGAAACTCTTACGAATTCGGATAGTCAGCTTTCTCTTTTGAGTCAAGAAATTGAAACTCAAAAAACGAAGAATGATGAAATTAGTTCTGAAAATCATTTGTTGAAAATTAGAGTAAAAGAACTAGAATTAGAAAACAAAGGTGTTCAAACTAAGTTAGAAAATATTTCAAAAAAAGTTTCAAATTTTAACAAGGGTACAGAAAATTTAACAAGAATCATAGAAAACTCTCAACCCTCTTAAAAAAAAATGGTTTAGGATTCAAAAATGAATTGAAATTTCCTCCAAAGAAAAATACCAAGTTCAGGAGGAAAATTGTCAAAATCCACAAAATCAATTAATAAAATTAAGATATGGGTTCCAAAAACTAATAATAGTTTGATTAGAAAGAAGCACATTAACTCATTTATGGAATCTGTGCATAATAATGAAAATTATTTATATAAAAGGGATACTAAACCCAGTTGGGTTTGGCTTCCTAAGACCTAACTTTTAGGACCCTATCAAAAAGTGGGTACCAATGTGCTTATTAATATTTTTTGCAGGTATCACTTAAAAAGAGAAAATGGATATTAGACAGTGGTTGCTAAAAACATATGACCGAAGACAAAAATATGTTAACAAATATATCATATTTTAATGGTGGCTCAGTTACCTTCGGAGATAATTCAAAAGGATTTATCATTGGCAAAGGAGATGTGTGCAACTACGGTATTTCAAATATTCCTCTTATTACTAATGCTTCTCTAGTTAAAAATTTAAAACATAATCTATTAAGTATTAGTCAATTATGTGACAAAGGTTTTAAAATAACTTTTCTGAAAACAAATGTAGTATTTTTGACAAAAATCAAAATATTATTTTTGAAGGTAATAGAGATAGAAATATTTATGTTTTAAATATGAAAGTAAATAATAACAAAGAAATGTGTTTGATTGCTAATAACAATGATTCTTGGTTATGGCATAAGCGTTTTTGTCATATAAACTAAAAAACTATACAAAAACTTTCTAAGCATGAGTTAGTAAGAGGTCTACCCAAAATAAATTTTAAAATAAATAACTTATGCGAAGATTTTCAGATAGGTAAACTAACTAAATCCTCCTTTAAATCAAAAAGGGTCATTTCAACTCTACAACCATTAGAACTATTACATATGGACTTGTTTGGACCTACTCAAATACAGTCATTAAATCATAATCGTTATGTATTTGTTATAATTGATGATTTTTCAAGATATACTTGGACTATGTTTTTGAAAAATAAAAGTGATACTTTTGATCATTTCAAAAATTTCGTTAAAAAGATTCAAAATTCTAAAAATTTAAAAGTTAAAAATATTCGAAGTGATCATAGTGGTGAATTTGAAAATGAATATTTTGAAGTATTCTTTAAAAAGAAAGGAATAAATCATAATTTTTCTTTTCCTCGAACTCCACAACAAAATGGAGTAGTAGAAAGAAAAAATAGAACCTTACAAGAATGTGCAAGAACTTTACTTAACAGTAGTACATTACCTAAACAATTTTGGGCAGAAGCTGTAGCAATTGCTTGTTATGTTTTAAATCGTATTTCTATTCGTCCTTTAACCAAAAATACTCCTTATGAACTTTTTAACGGAAGAAAACCAAACATTTCATATTTCAAGATTTTTGGATCTAGATGTTTTATTCTAAATACCAAAGATCAACTTGGAAAGTTTGATGCAAAAGCTGATCATGGGATCTTCGTTGGATATTCAGAACGTAGTAAAGCATATCGAATTTTCAATAAACGTACCAATGTTATAGAAGAATCTTTACACGTTTCTTTTGATGAAAATTATAATAAAAATATAAAAAACAATGATGATGATGATGAAAATATTGATAATATTGAAAATACAA
Source organism: Allium sativum (assembly GCA_030737875.1). Taxonomy (NCBI): domain Eukaryota; kingdom Viridiplantae; phylum Streptophyta; class Magnoliopsida; order Asparagales; family Amaryllidaceae; genus Allium; species Allium sativum. Next base: position 200,600,212 of record CM060926.1, on the reverse strand, counting down.
ATAATAATATTATAAATAATAGTCCTATAGAACATATTAGATCACCTCCTAGAATATTAAAAGATCATCCTACACAAAATATTATTAGTGAAATTGACATACACGTTCGTACAAGAAGTCAATTAAATCAAATAAGTCATGTAGCTTTCCTTTCAAATATTGAACCCAAGAATCCGAAAGAAGCTTCTACGGATGATTATTAGATTATCGCTATGCAAGAAGAGCTAAACCAGTTCGAACGAAATGACGTCTGGGAATTAGTACCTTGACCAATCGATCAATCAATTATTGGTACAAAATGGGTTTACAAGAACAAAGCAGATGAACTTGGAAATATCACAAGAAATAAAGCTAGATTGGTTGCTCAAGGATACAATCAAGAAGAAGGCATTGATTAGTAAGAAACATTCGCACCTGTAGCTAGATTAGAAGCAATACGTATTTTATTAGCTTATGCAAGTTTTCATAATTTTGAACTTTATCAAATGGACGTTAAAAGTGCTTTTTTAAATGGTTTTATAAAAGAAAGTGTTTACGTAGAACAACCACCGCTTTTTAAACATGAAAATATCCGGATTACGTTTATAAACTTAAAAAAGCATTATATGGTTTAAAACAAGCACCTCGTGCTTGGTATGAACGACTTAAAAGATATTTAATAAATTCTGGTTTTCGAGTAGGAAAAGCAGATCAAACTCTATTTATTAAAAATACAAACAAAGATATTTTAATTGTTCAAATTTATGTAGACGATATAATTTTCGGGTCTACAAATGAAAATTTATGTAAAGAATTTTCTACAATAATGACTAATGAATTTGAAATGTCCCATATGGGTGAATTATAATATTTTTTAGGTCTACAAATTAAACAAATTTCAAGTGGAATTTTTATTTTTCAAGAAAAATATTGTACTAATTTAATTAAACGTTTTGGTTTAGATAATACTTCAGGGAAACCAACACCAATGAGCACATCAATTCATCTTGACAAAGATGAAAAAGGAAAAAGTATTGACCAAAAATTATATAGAAGTATGATAGGTTCGCTACTTTATTTAACAGCAAGTCGTCCTGATATTATGATGAGTGTATGTTTGTGTGCACGATTTCAGTCAGACCCCAAAGAATCACATCTAAGAGCAGTAAAAAGAATTTTAAGATATCCTAATAATACTAAGAACTTCGGATTATTCTATCCGAAAAGCTGTCCATTTGAATTAGTGCCCTACAGTGATGCTGACTTTGGTGGATCACGGACAGATAGAAAAAGTACAAGTGGTACGTTCCATTTTATTTGAAAATCACTTGTATCTTGGTTTAGTAAAAAACAAAACTGTGTTTCACTCTCTACATGTGAAGCAGAATACATATCTGCTGCATTAGCATGTGCACTAGTAATTTATATGCAACAAACACTTAAAGATTTTGGAATTAATTTAACTAAATCAACAATATACTGTGACAATACTAGTGCTGTCAATTTATCAAAAAATCCGATAAATCACTCTAGAACAAAACATATAGATATTCGACATCATTTCCTTCGTGACAATATAGAAAAAGATATTATAAATTTAGACTATGTATCATCTGATAATCAGATTGCAAATATTTTTACTAAACCTTTATTAGAAAATTCGTTTATAAAATTACGCCGAGAACTTGGAATTGTCTCAGTAACAGACATTTAATTTAACTATGTTTTAAAACTTCCTAAAAACATTTCTGCAATTTTTTTTTACTATTTTTAGACTCTCCTAACTTTCCTCTCATCAATTAATTTATTTATAGTCATAAATTTCTAATCCACAAATTCATAACTTTCTTCTCTATATATAAATACATGGGTTCTTAAAATAAAATTATTGTTCTATTAAAATATTTAATCTCAAATTTACTATGTCATCAAGAAATTCAAACTCCTCTTTCAGTATTCATTTCACAACAAGTACCTCCTCCGATTCTATTAATCTTCCCACACCTATACCAAAATATGAACCTCAATATAAATGGGGTAACTATCACACCGGGTTTACTCCAAAATCAAAGAAAGCTAAACGAGCTTTATTTTCATCTCCCGATACAAAACGTAAAATTGACGATCTTCATCACTACCAAGAAGAACAAATCAAGCTACAGAAGGAATTATATTTTGAACAAAAAGCAACATCAACTCCTTTGAGCCTTCTTGAATAGATGATATACAAGTTTTGTGGTTCAAAAGAGAAGGATATTGTTTCGCCTTTACCAACTCCACCAAATTCTATTGATCCATCAGCTTCTTATCGAACAGCAAATGACCCGGTGAATTCAACAATGAAATATTATACTTACTCACCCTCACGACCATCATACGATCCAAGCTCATGGGATAGAAATTATCAAGCCAATGAAGGAAAGAGCACATCAACACCGAAGAAAACTCCTCCATCTAATAAATAAGCATGTTATTAAGATTATAAATTTTTTCTATCTTCTTACTCGTGTAATAATTATTTAACAAAAACAGACGTCTGAATATAACTAAACAAACGTCTGATTATAGTATGAATATAATTTCCCCTTTAAAGACAGACGTCTGTTTACAAAATATCAGACGTTTGAAATACGCCTAAAATACACTATTTTCTTTCGGGATAAAATTTCCTCCAAAACAGACGTCTGCCAAAAAAAAATTCAGACATTTATTATCTACTAACTAAAAATTTTCCCTCCAGATTTAGACGTCTAAATAAAAAATCCAGACATCTGAAAACACCATATTTTGTACTATTTCTTTCCGGCCTTGATTACATCCGAAAACAGACGTCTGTTTCATTTTACTCAAACATCTGAATCGGGTCAATCAGAATTTTAACCGATGCTTGACTTTTCAACTCCATCACAACCTTTCATTTTTTCATCTACCTTTTACTATCTTTTCATCTTTTACCAATTCCATATAACCCTAGCCCCCAAATCATTTTTTACCTCAAACTTTTACTACTCTCCAACATCAAAATAATGGCACATAGAGGAAAACGAACACGAGAGGAAGAATCTCTTCCACCCTCTGAAGAGATGATTCAACGATGGCTTTGGGATGGCACGGCAAAATCTAGATACAAGGCTATGAAAGATTCAAAATTCTTTGAAGGTGCATTTGTTAAGTTTGATGCTCTTTCTAATTACCGTCTCCTTCACTATGCTAGACACTTTCATTTTGAATCTCTGGTTGATTACAACAAAAACAATGTTAAAATCTACCCTCTCTTGGTCAAATTGTTCTTAGCAAACCTAAGCCTTGACCATACAAAACCCCATGTTAAAAATGATACAATTTGGTCATGGGTATGTGGAAAACGTGTCCTTATAACCTTGCAACGCTTAGGACAAATCTTAGAATGTTCATGGCAAGGGTTAGACATTGATACAATTGAAGTTGATATGGATACGCGTGATGAAGTTTCTCATCAATTTCTTTCCGACGATCTGATTAATATGGGACATCTTAAATCCACTCATCTTCGTCCACAAGCTCACCTACTTAATCGTATACTTGTACGCACTATTTAACCATGAACAGGGAGCTATGAAAAAGTGTACAAAAGGAGTTTTCAAGCTCTATATGCTTTATATTCAAGCAAATAAATTAACTGGGCCAAAATTATAATGGATGAATGGGTTGACATCACGTACAAGCGAAAGTACAAAACTCTACACTACGGTGCCTACATTACTAGAATTCTTGAAGCTTGTGACGTAAACATACCCACCAACATTCCATCCCTATCCATCAAAGAAATAGGTCCTAAAACTTTAAAGCTAATGGACATTCCTCAAAATCCTCCTACCTTAGAATTTATGTCTTTTGACACCTGGAAAGAACATGTTGCTGCCAATCCTGAATCTAACATTCCTGAACCGTCTCATCGACGCCAACCTAGACAACAAGAAGATGATAATTATATTCAGGTCATTTCTCCCGAAACATCTACCAAGCAAGCCGTCCTATTGCTATCTCAAAATCAAGCCAAACTTCAAAAAGAAATAAGAAATTATCATAAACAGACAACTAAGAAGTTTGAGTCCATCAAAGGTTTCTTGAATAAGATTTGGGAAAAGGTTTCGTGCACTGGTACTTCTTCAACCCAAGCTCAAGCACTTGCTCCGTTCCAATGGTCTTCAAGCTCTGCCGAAGTTCCAGACTCAGAGGAAGGCTCTCCTAAAGATGGTGGAACGACTGTTGTTGGGTCTACTTCAGAAGATTGGTAAGCATGGTTCGTAAGAATTCTAGAATTAGTATCTTGCATTAGTATTTTGCTTCAGTCTTTTGATTCTCTCCGAATATTTACATGGTTTGTAATATATTTTTTGCTACTACTTCGCACAAACCTTCTGTATGTGCTACTTATGTTACGGTGGTATGCTACTCTCTGTTTAATTATCTGTTTCTACATCTGTTTTTCTGTGTGTTGTGTGTATACTTAACATCTCTTATAAGTATTCCTTTTTGTCGAATGACAAAGGGGGAGAAACATGTTATATAATATGCATATTGACAGGGGGAGTTTATATAGTTGTCATTAGTCTAAAAGTGGGAGAATGTTACATCCCGCTACATAGCGTTTTAACATTGACAACTATACATAAACGCACATATTGTTATCTAACCTTGTTTTGCAGGAAGCCATTTGACAAACAGATTCAAGAACACAATAAATGAAGAATAAATATGTTATAAGGTCTGTTAGTCTTAGATCTTAATGTTAAAGTCTTCCTTGATGATCACACACACACACATTTTATATGTATATAGCTTTTCTTATATAAATTAAGCAAGGAATAGTCTGATAACAAAAAACAGACGCCTGGTCTGAAAATCTCAGACGTCTGTTTGCTGAGACAGATTGTTTTCAAAAGACAATATTCAGATGTCTGTTTCATATATTTCAGACGTCTGAATTTAGTTAGAAATGTACTGTTTCCTTTCGGCTTTAAAATTCAAACTATAAACAGACATCTGAAAATTATTATCAGACATCTGATTCTGAAAGGTTGCAATTTTTATGAAGAGTCACAACCATTTTTCTTCGTCAAAACCTTTCATGATCAGTTGTATCTTTTGATATATTATAAATAGAGGGTTGATTAATTGTTTCAATCACCAATTCTTACTTTTATTCTATCTTATATTCTCAAAGCTCTCTGAATTCTAAAAACTATCTACTTTCATATTTGAGACCTTTTAACTTCCATATTCCTTCATGTACTTCACAATTATCATTAAGGAAAGGCTATAGGTAGGGTGTACTTAATATTCGACAATCCGTGTTATCAAGAACACAAAAGAGTCAACAATTATTCTGTATTAGTGAAGACCTCTTCAGTGGTTGAGGCAAGAAATCCCGTTCAGTGGTTCGGGTAATTGTGAACCTATTCCTCCGGGTGAAGTGAGGGTTTTAGTGTTAGTGAAATACCAGAAGTGAGTCTGGGACTGGACGTAGGACAGTGGTCCGAACTAGTATAAATCGACTGTGTGATTTACTGCTTTCTACTCTGCTATATAGATATTATATCCTATACTCCATACTACACGATCCTATACCGCTGCATAACCTCTTTCAGATTCTTGTTTCATAGAATTCCGATTAATATTGGATTCAGTATATCGATTTGAAGTTAACTAGAAATTTACGAACTGCCTCTGCGCATCAAGCTCAAATTAATTAAATATAAAAATTTCATTTAATATCCTATAAAATTAATAATTATTAATTCACTCTCATAGGATTTCAAATAAAATTGGATGCAAATACATCATGGCTATAGTACTGCATGGGTTAGACAATTAGGGTCATCCCTTAGTTCATAACCTTCATTTATTTTGCAGTGTTTAGTCATTTCAACTAATTTAATAGCATGTAGTATGTATCAATAATAGTGTATAGTGAGTACACGACAGGGTGTTGTCAGCATCAATGACCCAATCTGCATGTTACTTCAATGTGTCATCATCGTGAAAAGTTATTGTCACTTTAAAATGACAATAACATTTATATCCTATATGTATTACAGCCACAAACATCATACTTTTATTAATATATTTTTTAAAAAATTTCAAAGTATACTAGGTGAACAAATATGGATAATTATGAAATAGATGACAATCTATTGATGGAACATGCTGAAAATGGGAAGCCAAAACTACAATTGTTCCTAAAACTTAATTTTAAACAGTTCATAATAATATTGCAGCTGTTGGTGATTCTTATTTGGCAAGCCATGCTTGGATAGAATCATCAAACCAAAGGACATAAAGACGAGTAAGTAACGACTATGGTTTCGGCCATCCTTCCTGGACTAAATGTCATTAAGGCTATATGTGTTATAAAATTGTGGCTACGAATATAAGAAATGCTAAGCGTTATTATTATAGCTGTCCAGAGTACCAAGATCATCGTTGGAATCTTAACGGGGTTCATTGTTATGAATATGTAGAGTGGGTTCATCTTGAGATTTCCTTGAGAGGAGTTTAGTATACCCGAGTGATGGAAGGTAAAATTCAAACATTTGAAGCTGAAGTGAGACAATTGGAAGCAAAAAACAATCGTTTAGAACAAAAAAAAAACATGCTACTTGGTATTAGAACGGACTGATTCAATAATTTATTATTAGATATTCATGGTAGTTTGTAATTCATTCTCATACCTGCAATTTGTTGTATTACTTGTTTGAAATATTTTATTGTCCTAAATCATTTGTTAATATATAATTGTTGGTTTAGGTTCATGAACTACCATACTGTGATTTTGTTAGTATTCATTTTTTGACATATCTCACAATCAAAAAGATGAAATCTTTATTTTTCTATTTTAATATGAAACTGAATTACAATAGATCCGATAGGTTCTTATTTCATAGAATTCATATTTATATTGGATTCAATATATCATTTTGATGTTAGAACTGGAAATTTACGAACTACCACTGCATGACGAGATCAAATTAATTAAATATAAATATTTCATCTAATATTATTTAAAATTAATAATTACTAATTCACTCTCATACAATTTCAAATAAACTTGGATTCAAATACATCATGGCCACAATACTGAATGAGTTAGATAACTCGGGTCATCCCCTTGTTTATAGCCCTCATATGTACTATAGTGTTTTAACAGCGAATCTTTACTATTTTGCAGTGCTAGTCATTCCTACTGCTTTAATAGCGTATCATTACATTGTCATCAATGGATCTTTACTATTGTGCAGTGTGTGGTCATTTCAACAACTTTAGTTGTGTGCAGTGTATCATTTCTATTTGTGTAATTGTCTCCTCAATGCACAAGTTTACACATATGAATATTAGTTATAATGAAATATATACTCCTCACAATTCTTTACTCGGTTAAAATCTTACTTCCTTATAACTCTGCATACAACAATGCTTTCATGGCCTTCATCTATCGATTATAACACGTGACCAGTGGTTGGACCTTTTGATAGCCCACAAACTGAGCAAGATTGGCTTACCAAGTACCAAGAGCAAAACTCGAAGATTTCCATCATGTGTTCCCAAATCTTGATCAACTATGACTTCAAGATCCCATAGCTCCTCTGTATGAACAAGAGATTGATCAGGCTTTTGTTGCTTATCATCCAATTCAACAAGCGATTGAATAATTTTTAGTTGTTCAACCTTTATATGAACAAGAGGTGAACCGAACTACGGTTGTTCAACATTCATTTGATCAAGAGATTTACTCTTTTCCTGTATGCGGCCACTATGGTCATTTAATGGAGGATGTAGTCAAGGCCGATGGAGAAAATATTGACCTTAGAATAAACTATGTCCATTTTGGTCGAATGGTTGCGACTATTCTGGATGGCTTGAAGATCATTTATGTGACGGGGCATAGCCTGTGCATGTGAATTGGAATAGGAAATAAAGCGTGTTAGGAATGAAATAGAAGAACTACCACTTCAACATAACGTGTAGTTTATTTATATTGTACTTTTACTGGTTTAATTTACCTTATTAGTGGATTATGTACATTGTTCTTTTATGTTATTCGAGTTATCATTTTGTTCAAAGATTTTAAGGTTTAAGTAATGTAGTTAGAACGAAAAAAACATGGCTACGTTTTTAAAGAGCATTGTTTTGTCAACATCCACAACCCGTTAAAGACAACCTATCGTGGCTACAGTCTAACTCTATGATATTTTTTTTTACTCAAAATAAAAAACATGGCTACAATATTAAAGAGCAGCGTGTTATCAACATCAACAAGTCGTGAAAGATAACTTGTCATGGATACATTGTAACTCTTTGCTATTTCTTTACTTGATAAAACATGGCTACAGTATGAAAGAGAATCACGTTGTCAATATCAGCAACCCATGGAAGACCATAACATGGCTACAGTATAACTCAGTGCTATTTCTTTATTCGCTAAAACATAGCTGCAGTAATAAAGAGAATCGTGCTGTCAACATCAACAATCCATGGAAGACAACCTAACATGGCTATAGTATTATAAACCAGCGTGTTATCAACATCAATCAATCAATCAACCGCGTCAGACAATTCATTATAGCTATGGTGAATTTGACCAAAGGTATAAACTCCAAGAAACTTTATTATAAATATACGTAAGGACTTGTTTCTTCTTTACTATCATTTACGAACCACTCTTAAATGAATAAACTAAAAAGGTTATAGTGTTGCACCTCATCATCTGCATCCTCTTCGGATGAGTTCATTCAAACTCATTTGAACAACAAAGAGTAATTTCACATCAAATGCTAGATGTAATATCTCGTGAAAACCAAGAAAGCAAATGTTCGACCTAAAGGGAAGTGTATTTAGAAGGCAGAATCTGCGATATGGAAGAAATTATGTTGTTGGTCACAACCAACTAGCTCAGGATTATTTTGCGGAAAATTCTATGTATGGAGATGTTGAATTTAGTCGGTGGTTTGGCTATTACAAGAACGTCAATAATAAAGTTCTCGACAATTTGGAAGAAATAAATGTATTACTCATAGGGTTAATGCGCTCAATGAGCTTGGGCTTTCTCCACTTCAGAAAGTAACGACTGCACTTTGTATGCTATCGTACGGTGTTTCCAGAGATTCAATAGATGACAAAACAAGGATGGGGGACTCCGTGACAATTTTAAGCATGAAAGAATTATGCAGAACCGTAGTTATGCAATCTGGTGAGGAATATCTTTGGTCTCCAAACCTTCACGATATCGAAAGATATTGGTAATGGGAAAACAATGAGGGTTTCCAGGTACGTTAGGTAGATTAGATTTTATGTGCTGGAGTCCAATTGCATTGCAGGGCCAATACCCAGGGCATATCAAAATGGCTACCTTTCGTATTGGAAGCTATTGCATCGTTTGAATTGTATATCTAGCATGCGTTTTTTGGGGCACCAGGCTCTCAGAATGATATAAATATCTTGTGAAAGTCTGATTTATTCAACGATATATGCAATGATGTAGCATCTCCTTGCAACTACAACATAGGAGGCGTAGATTATACTACGGGTTATTATTTCATAGATAACATTTATTCGAAGTGCTTGTAAAAGTCCTAATAATGCTAAAGAGGTAATGTTCACGAAAAAGCAAGAGAGTTTGAGAAAAGACATTGAACGAGCTTTTGGAGTGCTTCAAGGAAGATTTCATATATTACGGACATCATATATTATGGTATAGTTTACATAATATGATTGTCGAGGAATAACGTAGTGGGAATGAGCTACAACTTCTAAACTATCCTGACATTTTTGTTGCATGTCAAAAAAACCATATACAGACCTAATACATGTGCCCAGTACATGCAGTGAATTGGTGATATTCGAGATCCACAGGTTCATCTCGACCTCAGAAAAAATATAAAAGAGCATTACTGAGAACATGTTGGAAGTCAATCATAAAATAGACATTTTAGTATATTTCTTATTTTTGATTTAGAATTTCTGTCATTTTTTATTGCTCTAGGAAGTTGGTGAGTTGTTGTACGTGTTGTTTGTTTGATTATCAAGTATTATTTGAATTAAGTAGGGATCGGAATGTTTGTACTTACTTATAAGAACATCGAGACATATACAACTCCGTACGAGTACAACTACTAATAATAAACAGATACATGAATTGATAGTAGGATACATAGTACTAAAATAGCTCTATACAAACAAAAGTAGTAATACACAACAAATACTACTAGTGATACTAAGATACTTTTTAAGTGCAGATCCCTACAAATTTCTGTTAGACCTATTAAAATCCTCAATTCATTTTTTCCATGTGACATCTTTGCACTGGATTGAGGTTATTCAAGTTTCAACTAATCAGAAGAAAATCATCCACATTTTGCTGATGAGTAAATTCTTGTCTCCTTAACTCTAACTTGTCAACACATTCCTGCTTTAATTCAACATGATCACATTATCGTTCAAATTCTCTCTCAAGTTCTATCTCAAGTGTCCTTTCTTCCTTGACTTCCTTTGCTTCCATGTATTTCTATGCATTTTGTTTGATGGTAGAAAGACTTTCACTGATTTGTTCATAATACGTAGTATAATCATTGGATGTTTTTTCCCCTTGAACTTCCCGCATGACTTGCCCTTGCTATACTAGTAAATGGGATGTCTTTATTTGCATCCTAAATACCTGAGCTTGATTCGTCACCCATCTTCCTAGGTTAGAACTTATAATCTAAGTGTTCTTGTTGCACTCTTCCCCATTTGTTCTCATTTGACAATAAATCATAGCAATGTTGCATGTTGAAAATTTGGTTATTGTGCTCAGCCAAGTATAATGCATGTGCCTAATTAAGCTGTATTTGAAAAAATATGTTACAACTAACTCAATAAACCCTGAAATATAAATGAACTAGTATAAGATCATTACCATATCAATGTTGTTAGCTCCACTTTACTATTTTGCATGTAGACCAATAGTTATTTCTTTCCATCGTTGACAAGTAGCTTTTATTCTTTTCCAAGACTACTTATCGTCCGGTAACCATTTACAGAGTTTTGAAGAATCAGAGCTCATCGTCCAAATTCCTTGATAGGAAATTCATTGATGTTGATTCTAGAAGTTTGCTACCGCATGTATTGCAATGAAAGCATATCTGCATTACTGTTACCTTCTTCTTTGGCTTCCACATTTTCGAACTATTTCTTTTCCCCAACTGCTATACCAAAATTGGTTATTCAGGTTTCTATTCAAATTTTGAGGTAGGTATGGAGCATTTCTTCGATGCTGGCTATTAGGAGAGACATGCTCTTAAATAAAACTACAATTTTGCTAGAATGAAGAATGTTGAGAGTAATTTGAATTTTGAGAGTTTTGATAATCGTTAGAATTCTGTTGGGAATTGTAGTAATTCATATCTTGTGGAGATTGATACGAATTAATACTATAGTGAGCTTGATATTGGTTGGGATTTTTCTGCGATCGAAACTGGTTTTGACTGCATTGATTTGGGATTTGGTTATTGGAACGTTGTTGTGAAATAGATTATCCTTTCGAATGTTTTGACATTATTGCTATTTGATGTTGTAGAGAGTAGAAATAACGAAGAATGCTTCGTAATTTATTAAAATAAGGTTAAGAATATATATAAAAGAAGAGGAGGGAAGTAGGGCGGGGCAACGGTGAAATAATGACCTTGGCCTTAGCCGACTTTTAAAATGCCAGCTAAGGGGCAATAATCATAATTTTGACCATTGCCCTAACCGATTTTGTAAAAGCTGGTTAGCTTAGTAGGCTTTTAAATAGCTATCTAAGGCCATGCTTTCCTGCCAAAGCAAACCAAAGGCAACCAATCGACCTTCTGTTAAGGGTCGGTTGGATCCTAACCTAACCTTAGGTTGGGAATGCCCTAAGGGGATTACTGGTCATCAAGCACTTCTAAATCTTTCTTTTGTGCATGCACATAAATATATAATAATGTTACGTTGCATTTCAAGTAATGAAACATCCCTAAACGTCCTTCAAATTCCACCATACAATCCTTTTTCTCCCCCGAAACAATCACACTCCCTCATTTACTCATTATCTAAACGCAAATGAGTGTGCATTGTTCGAATGCAAAAGGGAACTCCTAAACAAAGGTGTTAAGTAACCCTTCATATACACAAAAAATTAATCGTCTAAACAGAGATGCTTGAAATTCAGAACAGATGGCGTTGCACTGACAATGGTAGTCTGGTGGTTGTGGAAGGAGCTAAATTGGATAATGCTTCAAAAGAAATCTAGAAAAGCGGAATAAATTTGCAATTATATATTGAACGATAATCAAATCGAACTGAAAGTATGAAGATTATGGAATCTTACCTCCTACCAGGGAAGAGAAATAGGTTGTACTGCAGGAATGGATCATGCAGAGATGCACTTTCAAAGCCGAAAAAATGGTGCTCACCGTTGGCTACCACGAGTGTTTTCGGTTTTTCTTATTTTGGGAAAGAAGTTGTCATGTGTTGTCTCATTTACAAAAGCATCTAGTTCTAATGTAAATGCGCTATTAGCATTCTTGGTTGGTTTTCTCAAATAAATTATATAAATATGGGTTAGGATCAAGAGCACCCTAAACAGTGTAATAGATCTTTAACTCCCTGATTTCCACCACATATCCCGGTTTCCCTCTCTCCCCCCTCTAATTTATTTTATTACGAATAAGTGATGGAAGTATAGGGGCTAAAGGGTTGCCCCATTTTTGAGGTTCGTTTGAATGCTCATATATACATGTTTGTGTGTGTGTGTATCTATCATACATGCCCTAATAAGGGGCTGAAATATGTGGTGACCAGGGTTTTGATATTTAGATAGGTCGGATCTGATTGTTTTCAATCTGATAATTATGGTTCCATTTCTCCTCAATAAATAGTCCTTAAGCCATTTCTCTCCCTCACCCACATTTTTTCTCACAAATTCTATAGCAACAGCGAAGCATTATCAAACTCTTTCCCCTAAGTTTTTGGAAAACGGAAACTTCTCTATTAATTAATTCCTGTCGCTAATCTCTAATTTTAATCATATCCTTAATCCTTCTTCTCTCTACCTTTTTATTTCTTAAATATAATATGTACATATATATATATATATTTATGTATGTATTTATGGAATTTCTACTTGAATACAGATTGGTGACACAAAATTATGATGCACAAATTGTGGACCATTGGATCTGCCCTTTGAATTTCACCTTTCATGTAAAGATAAACAATCCCAATAGTCCACACTTTGTATATTTAATTTTGTGTCACCATATGTTCAAATACCCGCTTATGCACACACACACACGTGTGTGTGTGTGTGTGTGTGTATATATATATATATGCCATTTGTGTTTATTGAAATGGAGAAGACCTTATAGGGTGTCAGGGAGGGTAGGTGTAATCCATATCCAATCTTAAATCAAGGAACTTTCAGTGAGTGGAATATCATTTTTTACTATTCTAGTACTGTGTTGCATATACTTGTATCTGAAAGTCTATAAATCAAAAACCTCAAAACAATAAAACCCATTTTCCCTTAGTAAACAATAATCTTTATACATGTTGGAATTTCAATTTTTGTACATAAATATATTAGAATTGAACCAACAAAGGCATGAGATTTGACGAGCAACGATAACTTTTATGGCAGCTCATTTCTGAGATTCTCAAGCAAATTTCTCTGCAAGTCTCTCATCGCATCTCTCTGCTTTAGTTCTCCATTTGATTATGTCGCTCCTCCTCTTGCTCTTCGGTTTCCTTGCGATTGTTTTTGGTTGCCTTTTTTCTTGGGTTACGATATGACCAATTTCCTAGGAAAATTCGACTTACATGGGTCATTTCTTGCGCCCTGTTTATAGATAATAGCCATTATACCCTCTTTTGAGGTGTAGGCTGTTTGTCCATTTTGCATTGTACTTTCGGGGACATTCTCTTTAGTGGTCAGGGTAATGGATCTGGACTCTTTTGCAGCGTTATCGAGGCATCGTTTTCTTGTTGTTGAGGGCTTGCTTTTGGAGCTTGTTCCATTAAACTTTGATGAATTGGTTTCACAACCTCCTCTCGTAGTATCGAAGCTAGATTTGGCCGAGCCGTTGGTTTTGAAGCTGCGTGGTGATTGTTGACACCAAAAAATGGTGCAACACCCAAGAAATGAAATTGTAGAGAATAAATGAATATGAGTAAATGAAAAAATGAAGAGAAAAGCGATCATACACAATTTTATAGTGGTTCGGCGTTAACGAGCATACGTCTATGTAATGACCCAATAAAAGAATTTGATGCTCGAATTCTGACAATAATACATATAACACACATTAGTTACAAAAACCAATTATCGAAAACACCAGATAGTTATTAGAAGGAAATTAAAGGATGAGATAATAAAGAAAGAAATATTTGAATAGAAGAAGAAGAAGAACAAACACAACACAGATCTCACATCGCAGTGGAACAAAATATAATATTGAAATAATCTTTACCGGGAGCTTGAATAAAACTTACAGTCGTCAGAGTACATCACACATCTGGACAGTTATAATAATATGTCCTCATATACAATCACACAGCGGAATAAATACTACATATCATATGTCTGGACACTTCTAGCTCATCTCTGGATTCACAGCATTTGATAACCTGAACGTGCGCAACCCGGTCTAACCCGAGCATTAAAAACGTCAAACCAGTCTGGTGAACCAAAGTGAGAAAAACACACTGAGTTTAAAGGTATCATCCAACTTGATTTTTAAAGTCAAAAATATTTTCGAAAGAAAAGGATAGTCGTAAGACCAAATACACACATAAATACGAATGGTATTTACCTTACGGTAACCCAAAACAGTTTTGAAAATAAATATCTTTTCTGATATTGTAATAATGTCTAAATACAAATCAATAACAATCTAGCAGAAATATTACATCTCGCTCTCTACATATATAGTATACAATTAAAATCGCGAGCTCTTATTGGAGAATGGGTTTCCATGGCAAGGTATGGGCAACCACCTTCCGGACAGTGAATCTCTAGAGTGGAATACACCGAGTTTAACAAGAACATCTTGAAACATAGGCTAAACATGACTGGCCCCTCATTTCGCTTGAGAGTACCGAATATATTGTCACCTACGGTTGGATCCAACATAACTATTACCGGGAGATACAGAAGCAAAAAGAAGAACAAATATGAATATTCTCTAGATTAGTGACAATACACCCTAATGGGAGCGACCCACACAGCCATGTGACCTACCCGATATTTACCATTTCCCGGTTGATGAGGCTTGAGGTTTAGCTTGTCCTTCAGAATAGCACATCTCCATCCACTTTGAATGTCACATCGTCAGATCTACGGATATCACTAATAGACGTCCACAAAAAATATTTTGTGTGTTTAGCGAAGAGAAGGAGTACTGCCTTCTCTGCCACCAATAGAAATACGTTTAAAGACATCAATGTACGTGATCCCTTTGGAAATACTTTGTCAGACACTCATCCATACAAGTCATACAGGAATAGGATGAACCGAAGGCACCATCCCACCACATCCTCGGTATCACCCTAAAGATTAGTAGCGCGTAGTCCTTGCAATCCGTAGATTCCAACCACGACAGAATCACAGGGTATCTCTAGGAGCTAACCAAAGACTATGAGTAATCCTTCCGCTTATGAAGGTCTATGGTCTTCAATGCTCCATTTTTAATCAGCATCTTCCACATATTTGTTGGTTCGGAATGGTTTTCGAATATACTTTTGATCCCGGCCTTTCCGTACCAATAATCGTATAGGTTAGATTTAATAGTCAGTTATTAACTATCAAATAAATAATAATTCAATAAAATATAGATAGATCTACTGGTTTAGTCCTCAGCATTACTTGGCTTCTTTAAAAATAATTAATGAATGGTTAATTTAAAAACTTCTAAATCTTTCAATAATTCAAACATAGTTTTCACTTCTTATTTCGATAATGCATATATAAAAAAATCATTTCCTTTTTATATACTTAGAAAAGTATCTTATAATCATATCACGTTTCCCATCTTACTATCATTTGCAAAACGTTTGCTACCTAATTATTCATTATCTATAACTGGAAAATCAGTATAACTTATTATTCGTAAATAATTATTACGAAAATCTCTTTTGTTCCATTACTTAAACAAACTTGATACTTATCTTTTTATAATATTTTATTTATATACACATATCTTTATTTCCTTCCATCTCGAAAATATCGTTATATTTTCACACAATTCCCTTTTTTTTCCCTTCATTTTGGGAACATCATTATGTACATATATATACACACAATCTCAAGTCTTTTCATTTTCGTTACTTTAGGAATCTCATTATATATTCTCGAGCTTTTTTATTATTGTTACGTTATTATTTCTCTGAGGGAAATAATAAATTATAGTTAACCTCTTCACCCTTACAACTAATATCATCCTCAGATGATCCTAAAGTTGTTCATGCTGGGGAATTTTAATTACCCCTCAGACCTTGATCAACAACGTTCTTATATTAAGATAGAAATGAGTTGTAATTCAAAAACCGATATTTATTCTAATATCAAACACATCCCATTAAACTATTTTATTTGAAATATGGTTTTATCCATCCTTCTTACTTTTGAAAATCACCCTTTTTAAACAAAAACATTAATTCTTAATTCATTGATTAAGAAATTTCTTATTAAACTTCACCTTTAACCACTACTCCTTTAACAATTCGTTTTATATCATGGATTTTTGTTGTAAAATCCCATTACTCTCTTCTTTACCAAATTCATTTTAACAATCCATTTTTCTAATCTGTTCAACCATTTTCCACTTGAAAATATCGTTTCAATTCCATTTCATTCACTTAATTCATTGTTGCCTACTCAAAATCAATACTTTGACTTTACATCATCTTTATAAACCTTGTTTATAAATCTCAGATTTTAATATAAACCCCTTCTTATTTCAACTTTTTTTTACTTTATTCAAACATTAAATAAATATTAAATTTAAATTATCGGGTTCACTCAAAATCCCTTTTTTAAAACTTAATTCATAAAACTCGGGTTTTAATATAAAACCCGTTCATAACCTCCTTTAACAATTTAACTATACTCTATTTCAAACTTGATTATTTTCATAAATAAATATCACTTAAATAGTGATCTTTTTAATTATTATTAATTAGAATAATAATTTATTCAACATTAACTATAGTAGAAGTAGTTAAATTCTTTATTAACTAAAATAAATAGTAAATTCCTTTTAAAATTTTATTAAAACAAAACAAATATCCATTAAACCATTTCATTCGGTTAACGACGACAAACCAAATAAAAAATAAATTCCAGTAGAAACGTTCGACTTAGTCAACTCAAAACACGATTATTTCTTTAACCAATTCCAATTAATTTCTCTTTTAAACTAATTAATAATATAATAAATTTAAATAACTTCATTTAATTGTTTCTTGGGACAATTAATCCAATTTTTAACTGTTATTTTAATTTCCACTCAACTGCTTATAAATCTAATTACATAAGAATTTGATTTATAAATTCATTTAATAATTATTTAAGAACTTAAATAATAAATATAAATGTAAATTCCCTTTTATATAAACTTTTATTCAAAATAATAGGTTCCAAACTTCTATTTTAAAATAGATTTAAAATCTATTTTTAGTTGTAAAATAAATTTTTAACTTCATTTCATTCTATTTTCCTGATGGTAAATCCATATTTAAAATGACTGATTTTTAAGTTATCTGATGCCAATTACTCAACCAATATTACCCATTGTTTAATACCACACAAATGTTGAATTTTTATCAACAATCAACAACTAAATCCAATTGTCCAATCCATATTGGTTAAATAGTTCATATAATTGAAATATGAAATAATAATAAGTTTGAGGAATCCATTTGGATCACTCCACCTGTTGTTTCCTGCATCTAAATACGGTTAACTCATATACAATTATTCAAAATAAATTTAAAATAATAACAGTATATAACGACTATTTGACTTCAAACAATTTATTTAACGAACAATTCAAACAATCAAATTAAACATATTTATATCATAAACATGACCAATAAGGTAAGTTACCTCAATTGGTTCCGATCGTTAGAATATTGATTTGATTTACCACTGAAATTAAACAATGTTTAATTTCATTGGTTTAAATCACAAAGGAATATATCATTAACCATCAACCATTAGCAGCCACAACACACAATTATAAAACCCGGCTTATATAAAATATAAGTGGGAAGAACTGAGTGATTATAACTCACATTGATCTGATTTATCGTTAAAACAGCTTGTTTCAGTTATATTAAACAATGTTCAATTTAATTGAAAATGTAAGTTAATTCCAATTCCGTAGTGTAGTATTTTTCAAGACCGTTCCAACGACACCTTGTTTGTCCAATTCTAATAAGATATGTACAAGTTATACAACTTTGCAATTATATGATTATAATTAAAAATACTAATCCCTTAATTACTAAATTAATAAATCTAATTACCTTATAAAGTTTGCAACCAAGGATGATTTGTTTCCTGCATCTTCACATCTTTGTTGCTACTTAACTACCCTGCAAATCGAATGTTATTCAAGTCTTTAGTAAATGCATTAACTGAATAGTTAACTTTTAAATTAAGTTTTAGTTAATACAATTACACTACTTAAACAAAAATGGGTCGATCCAAATTTGATCTCCCCATGCTTGTGTCCTTGCATTCTAGTCTTCTGGCATCTTCCCAAAAACCTGTATATTTTACGTTTAGTTAAATTACACTCTACTTAATCACATTATAATTAACCAATAATTTAATTTTAAATATAAAAAGGGTCGATACTATTCGTTTCATTCGCCAACACGTCTTTTGTTTCCAGACCACTTAGATTTAAGGTTGGCTCAAATATAACTTCCTGCTTCGTCATCTTCGTTGCTATCAAGAACCCCGCTACTGGAATCCTTCGCGTCATCATACCAAGTCCTGCCATCGTACATCGATCGGGCGTATCCATCCCCTTTGCCTTCACGTTGCCTCCGACTGCACCCACTCGAGTGCACCTCAACCACATCTAGCACAAGATCTTGGCCTCGAACTGACGTAACTTGCACGAGAGATCCGAATCACTACGAACCCCCAACTAGGATCACCACCGTTCAGTATAAATATCTTACATAGCTTAAGGTTTTTGCTGTTAGATGTTTATTAATCAAAGAAACGTGTGGAGAGATTTGAGGGGAAAGAGTTCGAATGTTTCTGTTCATTGATAGTTAGGGGAGGCGACATGAAAAATGGTTCACCGCGCGCTTTGACCGAAATAGGATTTGCTGAATGTGACAATATATAGATGGGGAAATTATATTATTATAGCGAAACTTACACGTGAAATATCATGATAAACTAACACATAAGCTATCCGATCGAGATAAAACTCCTAGTCCTAGCATAGAAAAATATTCCAAACACGATGGGACATGTTTCGTTGAATTTCGAGGTCGTTTGTAAATAGTCCTTTATAAATCACTTCTAAAAATCACGCATTTGAATTTCCCATCGTCACAAAATAAATACAATTAAATTGAAACTTTGAAATTCTAATAGTCATTTTCCTTATAGATCCAATGAATTTTTTTCGTTAAAATCGAAGTTCGTTTGGCTAGTCGTTTATTCCTTTAAAGTTACCCCTGTTTAAATTGCCCAAAATAAAATAAACGATTAAGGCATTTATCGTTGCCACAAACAAACCGTTTGTCCGATTGACACAAAAATAGAAATATTATAATAATTAATTAGTATGGTCCAACGACATAAGTTTTGTCATATTCCGAGACTGTTTTCCGATACACTATTTTTATATGCCAAACAACACTATTTTGAACACCAAAATATCCGATGTCCAAAAATAACAAAATACATGCCTATTTTGACTATAACCGTCGATATGAACTCAATGACATTGGTTTCATGGCTTAATTCGATCGCCTGCTCAAATTATACACAAGTACTCCTATATTAAATTAAATTAATTTAATTACGCGTTAAAGAAAATGACTGGGCGTTTACATCTGCCGTCGTCACATACGACATCGGTTTGCCACAAAATTTAATACCATACAATAATTTAACATTATGGTTTTAATGAAATAAATTTCGTTGAAAATGGAAACTGTTTGCAAAATGGAGATTTTTAAGGCTATAATAATATCGATTAAAATATTATAAACATCCGAAGTAATCAAATAAAATAATAATAAATTATTATTATCATAAATACCCAACTGGAAATATCATATAACTTCAAACATAAATTATACATCTCAACATTATCAATTTTGAGTTAAACGATGGGCAAATTATATTAAAACCATTACAAATTTATTAAATAAACGTTATCGTTTATTAAGGAATTCCTTAATTACTATTTTAAAATTTGAAAACATGAAATTTAGATTTTCCTCTTCCATATGAATATTATAATCGACAATACTCAAGGCTTCTTGTTTCACGGAAATCCGACTTATATTGGATCCCGTATATTCAACTGAAGTTCAAAACTCAATATTCGAACTACCTGGCCTTTACGAGCTTATTTTTAATTTAAATATAAATTAACGATCAAACTTCATTTTTAATAAACGAATTTAATATTAAAATCTATTAATATTCCGAATATAGTATTTAAATTAATAAAATAATTTTAATATCTGACCACTAAAAATATGGGACATTACAGTCTACATTATAATCTCTTATGTATTATTATGAACTGAGCTATTACAGGTGAGATAATCACAACAATAATATATCTGAAATTGGCCAGAAGATCCAAAGATCCTTCTTCTGAGTCTCGACGGTCTATTTATATATGTTACAACATTTAAATTGGCAGAGGCATGTGTTATCCAATACAGGATTTTAGGAGATCCTGAAGAGGCATTCTTCCTATAGAGAGTGGCATAATTTGAGCATATAGTGACAAGTGGAAATTGATCCTGTATTCATGGAAAGTTGGAAGCGGTCAAGTAGGAACAAATCTTCAGGGGAATATTTGGCATGGAATGAGGCTTGGCTTTGCTTGACTAGATCGATCCGAGGACCACGGGCTTCAACTGGCTTGCATATCGGTTTCCTATGTCCGACCTAAGTCTTCGAATCGAGTTGAAACACCCATCGATCGACTAGTTATCTGGCCTGGGTTACTCGTTCCTCCAGGTCACCGTAGTTGAAGTTTGTGATGTTAATAAATCTTGATAGCCTTACCAAAAGGCTGGTCAACACTCTGCCTCCTAAAGCGCGTCGCATTTAAGAATGGGGTATGCTTTGTAATTTCTTATTCTGGAACATCTCTGTTTGTATCAGCTTGAATACTTTTCCATGAATAATGTGAGTCAATGACCTTCCGATATCTTGGAAATTCACACTGATTCAAGAAATGATAAAGCTTTGCAGTCATGTGTCTATTCGCCTCGGTCTGGCTTGTTATTGGAGTGATACGTTAAACTTGTTGTTATATTCAACGACCAAATCAACAGAATACGAAGAGTCCATTCACTCTATTATAAAAGACGGGTCTCCTTCCATTATTTACTTTTACTTCTTTACTGTAGCCAAATCGGTTATTTCTCAAAGGAGTTGAAAAAAATTTCTTTCGTCGAAGATCAAGACAATCTCCTTCGATTTCTTTACAGGTATGAGTAAATCTTCTTTTCCTCGCCTTTGAACTCATTTTGATATGATTTCACACACAAATCTTCCACCTTTTTATTTTTCGTTTCATTTTGCATCCAATATAATCCACGGCTTGAACCGCCAACGTCAAGTTCGTCGGAACTGTGATCTGGTGGTAAGGCTGCGGTCATAGGTGTTTCTGGTAGTATAGTGATGATAATCGATGATGGAAGTGAAGTCGTCTTTGTAAAAAGGTGTGGGGATGAAGTGGCATCTCGCTCTTCAAAGTAATTTGAATTTCGAAATGCCACTAATTCTAAGTACATGTGGCAGCGAGAAAAAAGGTGTGATTGGATGGGTGTGCTCAGGCAATGATGAACACTATTGATGTGATCAAACAAAGGGGACAAAAACAACTTCAAAATCGATGCTTGTGGATTTGGTGCTGTAGAATGAGTAATTATCTTCATTATGTTTAGAAATAATACCCGGCCTTGGGTCGGTAAGGTTACCGGTCGACTTCTTTGAGGTTGAATAGGAAAAAAGGCTAAAATATGAGGAGTGCTTGACCTACGCTCGTCCAAGAAGGTCAACTCGATGCTATGGGCCTCCCAAACGTTTTTAGCATAATGATTGATTTCATTCATTCATCTTAGTTAGGGTTGAAAGCCATGAAATTGGACATGTTCTCGACTGTTGCTTTTAATTTAAGCTATTATGCCACCATTTATACATATGTTAATACACATACTGAGGGTTTAGGACCCTACCATCTTAACTTGTGACTTCTTGTGAATAACGCAGCTAACAATGGTTGGACGATACACGACCCGTGGCTATAGAGCTGTGACAGGTAAAAATCTATCTATTAGTATAGATTCAGATAACGACTCTTCCTCCGAGTCTAGAAAGAACCCAACCCTAATATAGACATCCGGGCTCGACCAGCAAACCCATCTTCCGCCCTAAAAATAGGAGAATCCAGCGGGGCGGTAGATGCACTAGATACTCTCCCTGGTGCTACCTTTCTAAGAGATCCTGCCACTCTTAGCCTGGTGTGATGAACGTAAAACATCTCTGAAGGCTAATCACTAAGAATAAGAATCCGTAGGTCGATACTCGTGTTCCTAAAGAGGGTGATCTTCCTCACAATCCGCCGAGCGGCTATATGGCGCTTACTTGCCCGATCTGCACTACCGGGACTATCCCCCCTTTTTCTTCGTTTGTAATTGATTTTTTTAGGAAAATGAATTTGGTGCCTATGCAGCTTCACCCGGTCGCATATACCAACCTATTGTCTTTATACGTCTCGTACATGAAGTATTAAACTAACCCACTATACTTGACGACATAGTGTTTTTCTTCAACTTTAGAAATCGAGAGGAAAAGTCCCCTTCTTTTCTCATCTTTAAGGCTTTTCGTAATCAAAAAATCATTGAGGATATTCCCATTAAAATGGGAGATACCAAGCACGATTGGTTTTATATTAAGAAACAACCAGGATGCGCCCGACATTGGCTTCATAGCAGTAAGTCCTCTATTTTAGCTGATTTGATCATAAGTAGACTTCTCATGTGAATTGCTTTCATGTTGGTGATGAGCCAAAGAGGCCCACGGCGGGAGTATTTCAAGTTCGTTTTAAAACCTAAGCTGCTCTTTGTTTGAACTGCCAAAACTATAAGAGGTGTTTGACCGATGCTAACTTACATCGTTACTGTAACACCCCGTAATTTTATAATTCATTAAGATGATAAACTAAGGAATGCTTAACTAAACATTGGGAATTAAGTAAAACAAACTGCGCCATTGCGTTCATCTCGGAATTCTGCTTAAGATAGACACCAAGTTTGCATAAAACAAACATCGCATGAAGAAGTTATTAAGCCTAGAAGTTTGTATACACACAGGAGAGTAATATATATATATACACACACACATACAAATTAAAAAATATCAAAACAGTGAATTGGGTAGGGGAATAGCCGAACCGACCCATTTTGGGGGTTGACACAACTGGGTCGACCCAAGGTGTTAGGGGTCGACAAATGGGTAGACCCCGGGGTCGACACATAGGTCAACCCCGGGGTCGACACCCAAAAAGGGAGGGGGGTCGACCCCCATACAAATCTGGGAAGAATTCAGTTTTCGAACGTGGACTCCTTTCTTGGCTAGATTCATTGACCCTAGGCTATAAATAAGACCCCATTCCTCTTGTTTCTCCATACCTAAAACAATGGAGAACTAGATGCTGCCTTTGCCCACAATAAATCAAGTCTTTTCTTCTTCAACAATCAACTAGAGTCATTCATGTTTAGAAATTTGTGATTCAACATCAGCAACTATTCTTCTGTCTCTTAGATCTATTCTATGTGAGTCTACGTTAATTTTAGATAGAAATAATTAAAATGCATTCTAGACATGCATATGAATTAGATCTAAGCCTGTGACTATTGGAATCACATCAGATCTGCTGTATTTGTATATTTAATTCACTGATTAGATCTCATCATGCCTCTTTATGATCATGACACGATGCATAATCAGTCCTGTTATTACATGTTCATCAGATCTATTCTTATACGCCTATATCTGTTCATCGGATCTGTTCTTATATGCCTATTTCTGCGATCATATTCCCATTTCTATTACTATTGTTTTTTTGCCTATTCTGTCCTTCTCTCTCTCATTCCCTTTTTATTTTTATAGCTAGGCTACTTTCGAGCCTAGGCCTATATCACTGAAATATGCATACGAACGAAATTGGGTTAAATTGGGAATGATTGGAAATGGAAATTTGGGGGCATAATGTGTACATTGAATCATGATTGGGATCTGGGGACATAAAATATATTGTGAAATTGGACTAAAAATTAGGGCATGATTTATATGGTAAATTATCACTTGTGGTTTGGGACATAAAACTCTGTAGGCTTAACTTAGGATTAAGCAAAACATGTTATTGGAACTATAAAGAAACTGTGAAGTTTGTTTAATCCGTTAAAATTGGGGGCATAACTTGTATTGGGATATTTTGGGCAGAACTTGAATTGAAAGCATGAATATGGATTTGGGGCATAAGCCAAACTGTGATTAAAGATCATAATTTGGGCACATAACATATAACGAATATGACTTGGAAAAGGGGCATGAAAACATATAATGAAACAGGAATACTTGTTAATTAATGAAGAAGCCTAGAATTATAGTAATTAGAAAACTATAACCGTGCTTGGACACGAGGTTATATTACACTTATGGTAGAAGTCTGCCCGAACCCGACTGGCATATCCAGCGACCACAAGTGGTGAATCTAATGTGAGGGGTCTAAGTGCATAAACACGTGACCATGCTAAGATACGAGGTTAAGTCCGACTTGTGGAAGAAGTCTGCCTGGACCTGACCGGCATATCCAGCATCCACAAGTGGTAGACTTAATGTGGGAGGCCTAGCGCATTTTAACCATAAATGAATGTATGGTAATGAACTTGTAATACTTAACCTGTTTAAATCCATAAGGATTGTATGATCCTATTAAATCTATGGGTTAAGTAAGCCTATTAATTATGTGGGGTTACGTAAGCCTGTTAAATCGGTAGGGTTAAGTAAGCATGTAAAATCGGTGGGGTTAAATAAATCTGTTAAATCTATGGGGTTAAATATGCCTGTTAAATAGGTGTGGTTAAGTAAACCTGTTAAATCTGTGGTTTTAAGTAAACCTGTTAAATCTGTGGGGATTATACGAACCCGTTAATTTAGAAAACTTAACCTGCTAAATCTGTGTAACACCCCGAATTTTCTGAGAATATTAAAATTAACAAATTCAATAACACTTAATTTTTAGAAGAAGAATTGAGTGAAATGGGTTGTGCAATTACATTCGTCTCAGAATTTTGGTCAAGATAGACATTATTTTGCATAAAACGGATAACATATGAAGAAGTTATTAAGCCTTGAAGTTTGTATGCATATGAGAAATATATATATATATATGTAAAAATTAAATAAATAAATATGTAAAAAAGTTCAAAATAGCGAATTAGGAGGGGGAATAACCGAACCTACACATTTTTGAGGTCGACCCAAGCCCCGCTAGGTCGACTAGGGGTTGACTCAGGGTGGTTGGCTGTCAACCCGTAGGCCGATTCGCTCTAAAGCAGATGTGGCATCTGATTGGTTCTCATGGTTCAGGGTTAATCTAATGGTCCTAAAACACTCTCTACAACTATATAAGGACCCTAAACCTAAAACCTAATTCTATTATTCACTCTCATCTAAACCTAGCCGCAACTAAAACCTAAATCAAATTAAATCTAATCTAATTCAACTAAGAGAATTTAATGATCTAATTCAACTAAGAGAATTCAATGATCTACATCAAAGGCGAGTAATTCAATTTCATAATACAGATCCCAAAACTCAAGAATTCCTTTTTGTTTGTAAGTGTAGTTATCTTTCAGATGTGAATAAATTAAAGACATGATTTGTAATGAATCGTAAAGTAGAATTGTATCAAGTTGTATGTGATGCTGATTCATGTTTATTCATGTCTATTATATCATATATGCTTATGAACTATTGTGGTCTATCGAACCTATCATGTTATGTGGAAATTAGTGAGTAAACCTATGATGTTGTATAGTAATTTGGGAATGAAATTATCATATGTAAGTTTGGGGATATTATGATACATACAAGTTTTAGGCTAAGTCATGTCGTTTATGCCTAATTGTTTAGAGCCATTATGCATACATGTCTAGATCTACGACCTTATATGTTTAGATCTACAACTTTATATGTTAGATCCATATGCCTTTATGATAGATCTAATTTGCAAGTTCACCACTACATGCAAAGTTTAACTTGTATAGTTTTATGTAAATTCATATGCTTGTGGTTCATGTTGCATAGATCAAATTTGCAAGTTCATAGTTAAAATTATATTTTTCTATGCCAAATCCATGTGACATATGTGTAGTTAGATCCATACTTTTGTATGATGTTGGAATGTTGCAAAGTTCCTCTTTTCCCTTTTTGTTTTATAAGTTAGGCTAAACTATCAAGCCTAACATTCTATGTAATTTTGCAAACGTACAACGGGGGTAACGTTGGGGAAAACATGAAATTACATGTAATTTGCATGTTTGACACATAAGCATGATAAGTGGCATGAAAATGGTATAATCTATATACCTAAAATTTTGAATGTGATTTAGAAGGAAAGTGGGCCATGACAATAATTGATTTATAATTTACATATAAATATGTAGGATAAACATGAAAAATTACATGGCATAGATTGGTTCATGAAATGGTATATTTAGTATACAATTAATTGTGAGCATAATTAAAAGGATAATTATGGCATATTTAAATTGGGAATAATTTACATATGAATTTTTTCATAAATAAGAAATATGTAAATTTAGAAAAGACGAATATGCCTAACCCGAGATTAGACTGAGTTATGGTGTAAAACTGCCCGGAACCGGCCGACACATCCAGTGACCACAACAATACCTGTCTAATGTGGGTGGTTAGTGCATTGAGCCCAAAAATGACTCGAGGTTAGACTGAGTTGTGGTGTAAAACTGCCCGGAACCGACCGGCACATCCAGTGACCACAACAATACCTGTCTAATGTGAGTGGTTGGTGCTTTAATAAAGTTAAGTCTAGATTGGTAGGGTTAAGTCAATTAAGGAAACACTTAACCAATACAACATGTTAACTAAAATGATGGGTGAGATTAAGTAAATTTAGAACACTTAACCGTTATAACATATTAATTAGACAAGTGGGTGAGGTTAAGTAAATTTAGAACACTTAATCGTTATAACATGTTAATTAGACAAGTGGGTGAGGTTAAGTAAATTTAGAACACTTAACCGTTATAACATGTTAATTAGACAAGTGGGTGAGGTTAAGTAAATTTAGAAACACCTAACCAATATAACTTGATTTATGGAAAGGTTAAGTTAGAATAAGAGGGCAACACTTAACCAATATAACTTGATTTGTAGTAGGGTTTAGTTAACACAAGAAGGCAACACTTAACCAAAGTAACATGACACGTAGGTGGGTTAAGTTAACTTGAATTGATTGATGACACTTAACCAATACAACAAGATGAATACGTGGGGTTAAGTTAACAAGAAACATTTGACCAATATATCTTGATGAACGAACGGGGTTAAGTTAATAGGAAACACTTAACCGATCCAACATGATAAGTAAGGAGGGTCAAGTTAATAAGAAATGCTTAACCAACATGACATGATGAATGAGTGGGTTAAGTTAATATGAGAGGACAACACTTAACTAATATGGCGTAATGTGCAGGAGGGTTAAGTATATATTGGGTTGGTGGGTAATATTAGTAAATATAGGCCCACAAAACTTAACCATTAAATAAACATGCTTGAATTAGTGGAAGGGTTAAGTACATATCGGGTTGGTGGGTAATATTAGTAAATATAGGCCCACAAAACTTAGCCATTAATCAAAAATGCTTGAATTAGTGGAAGGGTTAAGTACATATCGGGTTGGTGGGTAATCTTAGTAAATATAGGCCCACAAAACTTAATTATTAAATAAACATACTTGAATCGATGGGAGGGTTAAGTACATCTCGTGTAGGTGGGCAATATTAGTACATATAGGCCCACAAAACTTAACTGTTTACTAAAAATGCTTGAATCGATGGGAGGGTTAAGTACATATCGGGTTGGTGTGTAATATTAGTAAATATAGGCCTACAAACTTAACCAATAGGAAACTCTAGTAATGGGGACCCATTTCAGCAGTAACCCACATGGATGTATCATGGTTCCCTAAACTAGGTAGGGTGGGGCATGATTACTGGGCTGATTTTAAGCAGTCAAAGTAGTGGCGGGGGGTACGTCAGTGTAGGTTCCGACAGTTTACGGGCGTCCACGTACTCCGGGGTAGGAAAAAGCAGGCACTGGGTACCAGTAGTTATACACTGTGCATCTTGAATCGTGTCGGGTTATTATCATAAGGATTGATACACCTTATGCTGGGACCAACACAGGGTATCTACACGCAAGAGAGGGCTGATTGACATAGACACATGGAATGTTAATGTAAATAAGGAGCCGATCTATAGGGTAGTAAGGGTACATCTAACACATTCATGGCAGTTAGGCGTATTGAGGTGGAATCCTCATGATAGATGTACACCTGAAGGCTACCACAATTACGGGGGTTGGGATCACGATTATCATTTTATACAGATTACTAGTTGGGACACTAGTTAGGTGGTGCAGAGATAAATATAGAAATCAGATTAAAAGAGTAGTAGCGAAGCAGAGAAAAAGTAAAAGCGCATTCAGTTCACCTTGCACTTATCTTTAGTTACATTGTTTTTATGGTATTGTCCTATTTTCGGTTTATTCATGTCATGATCCTTTATCTTGTTTGCATGCTGAAAGATCACTAGACTTAGCAGACTTAGTCTGACCTGGTTTGTTTTTCGCCTCTTTTCTTCCGTTTCCCCTCAGGTAGTCAGGGAGGGAATAGCTCAGCCTAATTTGGACCTCTTCTCTTTCCAAGCTTGAAGATTAGTTGGTGTATCACTTTGGACTCTCTCTCTTCCACTGCTACGGCTGGTTCATGCTTTATCGGGGAATATCATTGTTTTTATGCTTCTTTTATTCTTGGAAGTTTTTTAATCAAGACAGAAGTTCTATGTATTACTTTTAGTATGATTGAGATAACTGTTGTAAAGGCTTGACTGAACCACATTGTTAATAAAATGACTTTATTTTCCGCTGTTTTATTTGTTTGTCTTGTAATTTATCTGCATCTTTTACCTATAATGCTCCACCGAAGTTAAGGCATTCCCTTTGTGAGGGACCTTAACGGAGGTGGGGTGTTCTAATCTTTTGGGGTTATATGGACCCGTTAACTTGTAAAGTTTAACCTGTAAATCTGTAGTGGGCTATGTGAATCTGGTAAATCTGTTAGGCATAACCTATCAAAATCCAAGTTAGTTGGGGACATAAGTCTATAAGGGTTGGGTTGTGTTATCTGTTGTGTAGGACCCATATTAATCAATAACCCATTCTGGTATTAAAGGGGGACCCCGCACTAGGTAGGGGTCAGTGCACGCTTACTGAACTGATTGTAAGAGGTTAACCTGAGAGGAGGTGTGTACTGGTGCGTTCCAACGGACTCATGTGCATGCATGAATACGGCCTGCATCTGGGAAAATAAGCTGCTGTAGCACTAGTAAATAGGCTTGTGTCCTTATGTAGGTTTCCACTTTAGGAAGTAATACACCCTACTGTGGGGGTTGACACAGGGTATTTACGGGAAAGAGAGCCGATCGATTAGGGTGTAGTAATTAGGGACAACTATTCTTGTTTGTTTCTGAGGGGTACCTGTATTTCTATTTGGGTTAACACATGTTATTTCTATTTAGGTATCGGATAATTCTGTTTGGGGCAAAGCCCGTTACTAGGGTATACCTAAAACTACCATTATATTTCTATTGGGATCATCATGTTTTTGTTAAGTAATTAGGAAGTATGTAATCCTGTTACATATCTGTTATACTAGTATTGGTGCAGAGAAAAGTATTAGAGAAGTGTTCTACTCTGTTCTATTTATTTTGCTTATCCCATTCAGTCTGTTATACCTGTCTTATGATGTTGTTATCTCTCTCCCATCCAGTTTATATGCCTGTCATAATGCTTTTACTTATTTATGTGCTAAAAGTAACTGGACTATCCAGACTTTATGTCTGACCCATTTTGTTTCTTTTTCTTTCTCTTCTGTTTCCCCACCCAGGTTCTCACGGTGGGAATACTCAAGCTTGATCCGGATTCTGCTTTAATTCTGCTTGGAGCTACTTAGATGTATTGCTTTATTTCTTGTCTTTCTACTATGGCTATTTTTTTGGGGAATTATGTTATTTTCATATTTATTGTTCTCTAATGATTTTTGTACAAGTCGGAAGTTTTAAAGATGTACTGGGTTTTATGCATTTCAGACATATGATGTAACCAAGTTTTGAACTACAATGTTATCTGCTTAATAAAAGTTTTGAATTCCACCGCTATTTTATACCAGTCTTTTAATATTTCTGTTTCTATTTACCTATAACGCTTCATGAAACTTAATGCATTCTCTAAATGAGTGACATTAACGGAGGTGGGGTGCCACACTTGGTATCAGAGCTGAAGGTTACCAGATCAGATAAAAGATTTTGAAAATTATTTTCAAAAAGGTTTTAAAAGAAAGCATTTTCATAGGAAAATTCTGTTTTGAAAAACATAGCCCCCAAAGCCATATGTATTATCTTTCGATCCTCTGTTTGAGTCATTTTTTCCTTTTCTTTTCATCATGTCTAGGGAACCTAATATTCCTGAGGGCATTATGATAACCGGCTAGTTCCGTAGATATCTAGAGGCCATGGCACCGACCGGTGGCCAAGAAGACATTCCTCCCCTAGCTGCCCCCGTCGTTCCTCCTCCTCCTCCGTGAGTAGATAATTTCTCTAAGATTTGCAAAAATTTCTATGCTATGGGAGGAAATCCATTCCATGGAACTGAGACGTTCGTAGAGGCAAAGAATTGACACAAAGAGACGGAAGATCTGTTTGGAATTTTCGAAGTGGACGATCATAGGAAAATCAGTTAGCCGCTTGGGTGCTGAAAGATGAGGCTTCATTCTGGTGGGAAGTGACTTAAGCAGGGCGTCCAGTGGAGACTTGGGATGATTTGACAAAGGTTTGAAATGAAGTTTCTTTCTCAAGCTAAGAAAAGTATGCAAATGGAAAGGTTTCTGGTGCTCAAACAAGGAGGCATGACTATTAAAGAATATGTTAACAGATTTAACTAACTAGCAAGGCTTGGGTTAGAGCTAGTAGATATCCCGCATAAGAAACCTTTGCGGTTTACTAAGGGACTGAATGAACCCATCCATGGATTAGCTGTGTCTCATATTCCAATGGGAGCTGCTTTTGAAAGGCTCGTTGATATGGTGTTAATGCATGAGGAAGATAAAGCTGAAAAGAAAGAAGCTAAGGTTGAGGAAACACAAAAAAAGAAAGTGCGGCCCAAGAAATAACAAAAACAAGAGGGCGGAAAGAACGACAAAGCTCAAGGCAAAAAGAAATGTCAAGGTTGCAAGAACGTGGGTCATTTGGTCAAAGACTACAGAAAAAGGAAGAATGCTTGCTTCAACTGTGGTGAAGTCGGACACTATAATAGGGAGTGCTCGAAGAAGCAAGGGAAGGACCAAAGGGCAGGATATTATGGAGGGCAGGTGCATGCTCTCGTGGCTGGTGTACCAGATAGAGGTAGGAAAGTTTCTGTTGAATGTTTATTTTTTTATCTTTCCAATCATCCTGTTTGAACTCTCTTTGATTCTGGCGCGTCGCATTCTATTATATCTGGTTATGTGGTGGAGTCTCTACACCTTAGTACTAGTATGGTTTTGGATCTCGTAGTTGTCTTGAACCCCATTAGAGGCACATCTCATCTGTTTATGATTTTTCGGGGTTTGAGAATATATGTATTAGGCGCCAAGTTTGAGTGCGATGCATATGTACTTGTTCTTATGGGATATTGTTTGATACTAGGGATGGATGGCTGGCCATGTATGGTGCCATTCTAGATTGTCATAGGAGGGTCGTTAAATTTCCGACTTGCTATGGGAGGACTTTCGAGATTTCTAGTGACCCAAGAGGGTCTAGCATGCTTAGTTTCCCAGAATCACTTGTTACTTCTGTCGATGATTTGCGATCTGTACCTGTAGTTTGTGAGTATCCAGATGTTTTTGAGGAGGTTAGGGACTTACCTCCTAGGCGCGAGAATGATTTCTGGATATACTTGGTAGATAATGTGAAGCCAGTCGCATTACTTGTGTGCCACATGACTCTTAAGGAAAGGAGTGAGCTCAGCAAATGAATAGGGGAGCTAAATGAAAAGGTGTTGGTTAGGCGAAGCATATCAGAATGGGCTGCTTCGATTGTCTTTGCAACTAAGGCGTACAACTCGCTTCGATTATGTGTGGATATTCATGATGTTTGTCCACATTTCTTATTTATGGAAGTGTTTGCATGATACAACAGAGTTAGTTGAGCCGAATTTGCTTGAGGAAGTAGATGTAGAATGGGAGGCGACAACTAGATGAGTTCCTACTGGTATACTTGGAGCATAGGTTAAGAATCTTTACAACAGAGAGGTTAAGTTAATAAAAGTGCAATGGAGAGAAGACAGCGAGGATGCGACTCGAGAGACTGAAGACAAGAATCACACTTCTTACCCTTTTCTTTTTAGGACTATTTTCTTAACGTCTTTTTCCAAGCTTTAATTCGTACTTGCTTCTGTCATTCATGTGTATCCTATCGATCGAATCTTCGACCTTTAGATAGAAATCCCATGGTTGCAAACATGTGTTTGAGACATGTTATGTTTGATGGATGCAAGTGGATGAAAGTGTTTGCTGGTGGTTGATTGTGGATGCATATACACACACATTAGGCACTAGATCGGCTCAATCACACTCATACTACATATGGATGTGTGTGCATTTTTCTTCTTTTAATGGATGAAAATGGGTGTATCATCATAAGGATGTTGCATTTGGACGGATGATTATGCACACATATAAAACTTACATATTATAATAGGATTATTTGCATACATGTTGGATTCATGACACTAACATACATTGCATTAAGGAGGTCGACTGAATCCGTAGGTCGCCTGATCTTCCCATTAGAATTGGGACATATACACACACCTTTGCATATGTTCATATAAGTATTAGAAATATTAAAGGACAATGGATGCCTGTGATTGATAGATGAGTAGATGGGTGATGGATGTTAGGATATACAATCTTCTTAACTTAGAGATTTCGAGCATGAAATCCTTTGAGTAAGGGAGAATGTAACACCCCGTAATTTTATAACACATTAAGATGATAAACTAAAGAATACTTAAATAAACATTAGGAACTAAGTAAAACAGACTGCGCCATTTCGCTCGTCTCGGAAATCTACTTAAAGATAGACACTAAGTTTACGTAAAGCGGACACCGTATGAGGAAGTTATTAAGACTAGAATTTTGTATACACACAAGAGAATTATATATATATATATATATAAACAAATTAAAAAAAATCAAAACAGCAAATTGGGAGGGGTAATAGCCGAACCGCCCGGGTTGACCCAAGGGTCGACCCAGGGTGTTAGGGGTCGACACATGGGTCGACCCCGGGGTCGACACCCAAAGGGGGGTCGACACCTATACAGAGCTGGGCATAATTCAGTTTAGCACGTGGATTCCATTTTTTACTACATTAATTGACCCTAGGTTATAAACAAGACCCCATTTCTCTTGTTTCTCCACACCAAAAACAATGGAGAACTAGATGCTGCCCCTGCCCAGAATAAATCAAGTCTTTTCTTCTTCACAATCAACTAGAGTCATTCAAGTTTAGAGATCTGTGATTCAACATCTGCAACTATTCTTCTATCTCTTAGATCTATTCTCTGTGAGTTTACATTATTTTTAGATAAAAATAATTAAAATGCAATCTTGACATGCCTATGAATTAGATATAAGCCCGTGACTATTGGAATCATATCTGATCTGCTATATTTGTATATCTAATTCACTGATTAGATCTCATCATGCCTGTTTATGATCATGCCACTATGCATAATCGTCCTGTTATTACATGTTCATCAGATTTGTTCTTATATGTCTGTATCTGTTCATCAGATCTGTTCTTATGTGCCTATTTCTACGATCGTATGCCCAATTCTGTTACCATTGGTTTTATGCCTATTCTGTCCTTCTCTCTCTCATTCTCTTTTTATTTTTATAGCCAGGATACTTCTGAGCCTAAGCCGATATCGTTGAAATATGCATACGAACGAAATTGGGTTAAATTGGCAATGATTGGAAATGGTAATTTGGAGGAGTAACTTGTACCTTGAATCATGATTGAGATATGGGAGCATAAACTATATTGTGAAATTGGCCTAAAAATTGGGGCATGATTTCTATGGTAAAAAATGACTTGTGGTTTGGGACATAAAAATTTGTAGGCTTAATTTAAGATTAAGTGAAACATGTTATTGGAAGTGTAAACAATCTGTGAAGCTTGTTTAATTCGTTAAAATTAGGGCATAACTTGTACTGGGAAATTAGGGGCAGAACTTAAATTGAAAGCATGAATATGGATTTGGGGCTTAAGCCAAACTATGATTAAAGATCTTAATTTGGGCATATAACACATAATGAATATGACTTGGAAAAGAGCATGAAAACCTATAATGAAATATGAATACTTGTTAATGAATGAAGATGTCTAGAATTACAGTAATTAGAAAACTGTAACTGAGCTTAGACACGAGGTTATATTACACTTGTGGTGAAAGTCTGCCCGGACCCGACCAGCATATCCAGCGACCATAATTGGTGAATCTAATGTGAGGGGCCTAAATGCATAAACACGTGACAGTGCTAGGACACGAGGTTAAGTCCAACTTATGGAAGAAATCTGCCTGGACCCGACCGACATATCCAGCATCCAAAGTGGTAGACTTAACTTGGGAGGTCTAGATCATTATAACCATAAATGAATGTATGTTAATGAACTTGTAGTACTTAACCTGTTTAAATCCATAAGGATTATATGAGCCTGTTAAATCTGTAGGGTTAATTAAACCTATTAAGTATACGGGGTTAAGTAAGCCTGTTAAATCGGTGGGGTTAAGTAAGCCTGTTAAATCGGTGGGGTTAAGTAAGCTTGTTAAACCTATGGGGTTAAGTAAACCTGTAAAATCAGTGGGGTTAATAAAACCTGTTAAATTGTAGGGTTAAGTAAATCTGTTAAATATGAGGGGGTTATACGAGCTTATTAATTTAGAAAACTTAACCTGTTAAATCTTTTGGGGTTGTATATGGACCCGTTAACTTTTAAAGTTTAACCCGTAAATCTGTAGGGGATTATGTGAATCTGCTAAATCTTTTAGGCATAACCTGTCAAATCCTATTTAGTTGGGGACACAAGATCTGTAAGGGTTGGCTTGTGTCATCTGTTGTGTGGGACCCATATTAGTCAGTAACCCATTCTGGTATTAAAGGGGGACCCCGCACTAGATAGGGGTCAGGGCACACTTACTGAACTGATTGTAAGAGGTTCATCTGAGAGGAGAAGTTACAGGCGCATTCCAACAGAATCATGTGCGTGCATGAGTACGGCCTGCATCTTGGAAAATAAGTCGTTGTAGCATAGTAAATAGGACTGTGTCCTTCTGTAGGTTGCCACTTTAGGAACAAACTAATACACCCTACTGTGGGGCCAACACAGGGTATTTACATGATAGGGAGTCGATCGATTGGGGGGTAGTTATTAGGGTACATCTAGTCCTGTCTGTTTCTAAAGGGCACTTGTATTTCTATATGGGTTAACACCCGTTATTTCGGTTTAGGTACCGGATAATTCTGTTTGGAGTAAAACCTGTTACTAGAGTACACCTAATACTACCATTATATCCTTCTGTTGGGATCATCCTGTTTCTGTTAAGTAATTAGGAAGTATGTAATCCTGTTCCATATATGTTATACTAGTATTGGTGTAGAGAAAAGTATTAGAGAAGCGTAACCTATTCTGTTTTGTTTATTCTGCTTACTTCGCTTAGTCTATTATACCTGTCTTATGATGTTGTTATCTCTCTCCTATCCAGTTCATATGCCTGTCATGATGCTTTTACTTATTTATATGCTAAAAGTAATGGGACTCGCCAGACTTTATGTCTGACTCATATTGTTTCCTCTTATTTCCCTTTCGTTCACCCCAGGTTCTCAAGGTGGGAATACTCAAGCTTGATCCAGATTCTGCTTTCATTCTTCTTGGAGCTGCTTAGATGTATTACTCGATTTCTCATCTTTCTACTATGGCTATATTTTTGGGAAATTATGCTCTTTTCATATTTATTGTACTCTGATGATTTTTGTACAAGGCAGAAGTTTTAAAGATGTACTGGGTTTATGCATTTCAGACTAATGATATAATCAAGTTTTGAACTACGATGTTATTTGCTTAGTAAAAGTTTTAAATTCCGCTGCTATTTTATATTTGTCTTGTAAGAATTCTGTTTCTGTTTACAGATAAAGCTTCTCGAAACTTAATGCATTCTCTTAATGAGTGACATTAACACACGTAGGGTGCCACAGTCAACATCTCCTTCATGAGGGTAGAACGTTAGGATCCTCAGATGGTCAATCTTCTTCTTCATGCAACACCTAGGTTGATGTCTTCCCTTCTCAAAAAACATCGATCGTTGTCAGGGTCATGCCCCCAGTCAGGGGGGCGTCTGTTCGAGCCTCGTCCGGGGAGAAAAATACCGTTCGTCCTTGGGTGAAAGGGAAGAGACCCGCTATGAAGAGACTTATTCGGGAGGACGACCTATTAAAAATGCAAAAGAGTTTGGTTGCAGGTACTTCAAGGGAGGCCCGAGAAGAAATTGTTGAGGAGGAGCTTCATGACTGCCAACCAAAAGATTCTGGTGTTAAAAAAGATCCTTCTCCTGTTCATGGTCCACAGGAGGAAGAATTGACCTCTCCTTTCCACGACTTAAAAAATGTGGAAATGCCTGATAAAATCATTTCTTCTCAAAACTTAGATCCATATTTTCTTCAATACCAAGTATGGGGAAGATTCCATATCGATCGACCCAAAAGATATAGGAGATGCAAACCTAGTCCTAGGTTACACAACACATGCACTACACGTTACAACACTATTTTCTCTTGTGTATATTGAATATCAATCAAATTTTCTTTGTCATAATGTAGGTGCTATAGATGATGAGTATTATCATGACAACTTCGGTTCTTTTTAAAAAGAGAGGTTGTTTTGTTGGGTCGTCCCCATAGCATGGTAGGCAAGATAGTGGACATGGTGATGACGGTCATAAAAAAGAAGAGAGAAAAAGAAAAGAGGAAGAGGAAAAAGTTGGGAGAGAAAACATCTGGAGGAACAAGAGAGGGGAGACCGGGAAAGGCTCAAGAGGCTTCATGAGGAAAATGGGGCAATGAAGGGTAGGTCCTAAGGAAAAGAGGGAGCACGAGTCTTCCAAGCATCGATCTTCATCGCATTCTCAGGACAATCTCCAAATGGTGATGACAAAACCGCTAGTGAACATTCTCAGGTGGCTCCAACTTATCATAAACTCCCGGTCGATCCCCCTCTCGAGTCGTAGTTAGCAGTAATTCACAATCACGAATTCACTCCTCCTCCCAGACGTCATGAAAAAAGCCCTCAGAGATCGATCTCTTTGGATAAAAAGAGGACATCCACCGAACGAGCCATGGGAATGGAAGAAAGTTTCTCCGGTCTTTACTCTACCAGAATTGAATTGACTCCGTTCTACGATCGTTTCCACCAAATATTCATGATCAAGTCAGATCTGATGTCGACTTCACTCTAAACCAGTACGATGCGATGTATGCATATGCAAGGAAAATAAGTGTGGTGGTTAAGGATAAGGGGATAGAGAATAAAAACTTGCGGATGGCGGGAAACTAACAGAAAGAGTTTTGAGATTATTAAAGGAAAAATGGTAGAGTGTGAGATGGAAGTGGTCATTCTCAAAGAAAAGTATGAAAAGATTGTGAAGAGCTTTGTTGCCCAATTACAGTAGATGAGTCAGGAGAATGTGTCTCTCAGAACTAGAAGTGATGCTTTAAGGAATGATAAAGATCGATTAGATCAAGAAGTGCAAAACCTCAAGGCCCAACTCGACTCTTCCAAGCTTGCCAAGAAGTAGGCCGGGGATAGTTCCGCCCTGCGATAGAAATTGCTAGCAACTCTTTACTCTGTCTTGATATTAAGATCCGTTTGATAAAGTTTAATCATGTGGCTGAGAAAAGAGGAATGAGCAAGAGATTTGGTGCCAACGTTCTGTTGTTCTTTGCCCGCGTACTTTGCCATAGGAACTTGTCTTGGGTAAAAAATTACCAATGAGTACTGGCTGACATGTGGGAAGTATTTGTAAGAGAAGAGGTCAAAGCAGCGAAGGGGAAACCGGTAGACGAAGAAGTTTTAATGAATCAATATTTATGTGACTATAAGCGAGAGGCGTTTGTCTAAGGGAAGAGAAAGTTTAGGGAAGCAAGAGATGCCGAGCGATACCGGGCAAAGGGAAAATTTATCCCAGAGGGGGAAACTAGCGCAAGTAAAACAAAAATATCTCTCTCTCCTCCTGCAATAGGGGTTGTTGCAGGTTCGTCCTCCGCTCCTCCTCTTCCCTCGTTCATAAAAAGTTTAGCTTCTCCTACTCCCAATACAAAGACTTCAGAAAAACAGATGGAATCTGCAACTGTAGGTAACTCACTTCTTTCTTGTTAATCCTATCGAATATTCATTCCTTCGATCATAAATTTTGTTTTTCCTTTCATAGGCACGCCATTGGTGAAAGAAGTTCATGGGCTGGAGACTAAAGTGCTAAAGAAGGATCCCATCACCGTCCCCAGCAATAATGAAGAAATAGCCGATTGTCCAAAGAAACCAGAAGCGAGCAATCTTTAGTCGGATGATTGTGACATGGTATTTGTGTGTGAGGTCAAGAAGTATGATCTTCCATCTATTGCGGAGATGAAGGCTAGGGACGAGGAAGAAGTCTCTTCCCTTAAGGACAAATTTTATGATGATCCTCTACATATTCCTCCACTCTAAACCATCCCTCCGACTTTAATCTCGTTTGTGGAGGTAACTCCTTTTCCAGAGTCGACTGATCGTAGTACGGGAAAAGAGATGCAATGGCGTCCAGTCATTCTATTCCCATTGGCGGTAAGCCCAAGAAGTCGAGGCAACATCTGACGACATGAGGAGACCCTGAAGAAGATCGAGGAGAAAGAGATGGAGGATATCAAGAGGTCTGGCAATAAACCACCCGAGCTTAGTAGTCCTTTGTTGTATGTCTGTTTTAGGCCCTTTGTGAGTTGTTTGCGAGTGTGGCCCTCGTATTTTTGTCTTTGTCAAAGTCTTGCATTTTGTGGACGAAGTTTGATGTACCTATAAACAATGTTATTTTGCAAGTAAATTTTATGTTGAGGTTTATCAATGTTTAATTATCTTTCAAATACTTGTATTATTAATGTGTTCAAGTATTGTGAAACTCGTAAGGGAACAATGTTGACATCCCCTATTTATCCCAGATTCTGAGGACGGTTTAACGAAACTCATGGTCAGATCACTTGTTTATCCTCATGCCCCAAGTATCGTGGGGGATCGATTCGGGCGTCAAGTCTTCCTATCAATTCCAAGATCGATTCGACCAGATCGGGGCTGATTGATCATGGATAGGGATATTTAAGAATTTTTATACTCTCCCTCTAGTCATTAAGGGTTAGAGTTCCAGGGATCGGGCGGTCTTTAGTTAGGGTGCGCCTTTCACACTTGTCCGTAATTTTATACTCCTTAACAAGTCATAAGAATCGGAGTTGATTTAAACAGCCAGTCACGCTGTTTACATCGGTGTTATCCACACTTTAGTTCTACAAAGTGTGGTCTGAAGGTTCGAGCGTCGACATCAAGCTCAAAGTTATTTGTCTCATATTTCCTTTCGGTTCCTGAACGAGGTCGACTTATTGAGACATGGACCGATAGCTTAGGAAGCAGGTTTCTGACCTAATGTTGGTAGAATCACAACATTCAATCATTAAAATAATGAGATAGAACAGGAAAGAAGCTTTGATTCATAAACTACATTAGGTGATAAGACATACCTTATTACAATACATAAATAGATAAATTAATAAGAAAATAAAAGTCTAAGAAAGATAACGTCATAAATGCTCAGCGTTCCATGCTCTATGAAAAGGTTCACCGTCAACCGTTGCTAGCCTGAAGGTTCCAATATCAAGCTTCTGCTGGATGACATAAGGCCCTTCCAACTTGGGGCTCATATGTATGGGAGTTGGGAAGATCCGTTTTAGAACAAGGTCTCCAACATCGAAGGTCTTGGTTTAGACCCTCTTGTCATAATATCGAGCGACCCTATGCCGATGAGCTTCGGCATAGAGGTTTGCTTCTTCTCTTTTTTCATCAGTCGTGTTTAATGAATCCAAGAGAAGGGCTTTTTTTGATAGCGGATTACAGTACGTAGTTCTATGGGAAGGAACTTTAAGCTCTACAGGAATGATGGCTTCCGATCCGTAAGATAAAGCGAAGGGAGTATGGTCATTGGTAGTCTTATGGGTGGTTCGATACGCCCAAAAGGCTAAAGGAAGCTCATCGACCCATTTTTCTTTGGCTTGCTCCAATTGTTTCTTTAGGATAAATTTGATAATTTTGTTGATGGATTCAACTTGCCCATTGGATTGTGGATGCACAACCGCTATGTACTTCTTCTCAATGTGATATTGTTCACAAAAATCTCTGAATTTCGAGCTGTCGAACTGAGTCTCATTATCACTGATAATAGTTCAAGGTAAACCAAACCAACATATAATACTCTTGACAATAAAATTTATGACTTGCTTTGTTGTAATCGTGGTTAGCTGTTCGGATTCGACCTATTTTGTAAAGTAGTCTACAGTGATGATCGCATACTTTGCACCCCATTTTATAGATTGGCAGGCTTCCAATAATATCTATTCCCCAAATGGCGAATGGCCAAGAATTGACCATCTGAGTGAGCTCAGTTGGCGGGGCTCGTGAAATTTGTGCAAACCTTTGACATTTATCACATCATCTAGAGTAATTGACTACTTCCTTGCTAATGGTCGGCAGGAAGTATTTATATCACAGCACCTTTTTAGCCAGCGTTTGTCCTTTTTATATGAGCATCGCACTCACCTTCATGCACTTATTACATTATTCTCTTGACATCACCATTAGCCACACATCGAAACATCAGA
Organism: Allium sativum; assembly: GCA_030737875.1. Taxonomy (NCBI): domain Eukaryota; kingdom Viridiplantae; phylum Streptophyta; class Magnoliopsida; order Asparagales; family Amaryllidaceae; genus Allium; species Allium sativum. The sequence continues at coordinate 200,558,600 of CM060926.1, read as the reverse complement.
ATGGAAAAACCTCTCCTATAAAGTTGGTCTTGATGGATGATTTACCTAGAGGCTTATCACAAGAGGGCTTCCCTTTATTCCTTCTTTCGGGGTAAGTGCCATGTAGGAGAAATTTTTTTATGGGGGTCATCCAGGACTCCTTTTCAAGTTCGGCTTCTGATTAATCAACCTCTATTTGATCTATGCTCGAAATTCTCAAAGTCTCTATAGGGACTAACTCCGCTTCACTCAGGTTATCGGAGTTGCCTAGTTTTTCCATTGAGTCTGCCTTTTGGTTTTCCTCTTTGGGAATATGAGAAATGGTATACTGATCGAAGCCATTTAGAAATTCTTCGACCTGCTTGAGATATGCACCAAGTCGGACTTCTTTAGTTTGAGACTCTTTCCGAACCTGAAATACAATGAGTTGTGAATCACAGAAAATATTAAGCAATGATATTCTTAAGTCCCTCACGAGCTTGAGCCCAGGAATCAAAGCATCATACTCGGAGTCATTGTTGGTATCCAAGAAATTCAGCCTTAGGGCATAATATATCGACCTCCTTTCAGGAGATGACAATACTATGCCGGCACCAGAACGTCGATCGTTACGGGTCCCATCTGCGAATATTTTCCAAGTATTAGATTTGAATTCGATGTACGGGGATTGGAAGTATCCTATAGGCTGTCGTATTCCGTAGCGGTAAACTCGGCTATGAAACCAGCCAGTGCTTTCCCCCAGATGGACTTCCGTAGGACAAAGGTTAGGCTGAATTTACTATGCTCGGTATTCCATTTGATTAGTCTCCCACTTGCTTCATATCGTTCCAAGACTTGTCGTAGTGGTTGGTCATTGAACACCTTGTTAGGATGAGCCTGGAAGTAATATCAGAGCCTTTTTGATGCAATCAATAGACTATAGACGAGCTTCTCAATCTTTGGATAATTGCGTTTAGCAACTGTTAGTTTCTTACTTACATAATAAACCTGTCGTTGTACCCAATCCTCTTCACGGATTATGACCGAGTTGATTGCATGTGTAGATACTGCTAGGTACACAAATAGATCTTCATGATTGATAGGCTTAGACAAGATAGGAGGTTTCTCCAGATGGTCGAGTAAATTATGGAAGGCTTTGATACAATCAGGTGTCCAGGCGAAGTTTCATTTCCCTCTTTTGACCAATTTAAAGAAAGGCAGGCACTTGTCAGTTGCTTTAGATATGAATTGACCAATGGATGTTACTTTTTCTGCCAAACTCTACATGTCCATGATTCTTCTAGGTTCCTTAATTTTCTTGATGGCTAAAATCTGATCGGGATGATTTTGACTCCTCGGGAGTTAACTATGAAACCCAAAAACTTCCACGATGTTACTCCAAAAGAACACTTCAAGGGATTGATCTTCATCCCATTTCTTCGGAGAATGCCGAACATCTCTGATAGATCCCTAATGTGATCGGATGATTTCCTAGACTTCACTAACATATCATCCATATAGACTTCCATCGTTTTCCCTATCTGATCATGAAACATTCGGTTGACCAAACGCTGATAAGTCATCCTAGCATTCTTCAATCCGAAAGGCATGACTACATAACAATATAGTCCGAGTCTGTTATGAAGCTTGTATGTTCTTGTTCAGGGACGTGCATTGCGATCTGATTGTACCTCGAATAAGCATCCATAAATGAAAGGAGTTCATGCCCTGCAATTGAATCGACTTGTTGATCTATTGTGGACAACGGGAAGCTGTCTTTAGGGCAGGCTTTATTTAAATCCGAGAAGTCAACACAAGTTCGCCACTTCTCGTTGGCTTTGTTCATAAGCACAAGGTTGGCTATCCACTTGGGATAATTCTTATCTTGAATGAACCCATTGGCTTGAAGCTTTCCAATTTCTTCCTTCAAAGTCGTGGATCTCTTTTAATTGGGCATCTTCCTTTTCTACTTCACAAGGGTATACTTCGAGTCGATGCTAAGAGAATGAGTTATGATGGAGGGTGAGATCCCACACATGTCAGCATGGTTCTACGTGAACACATCAAGGTTAGCACGGAGGAATTTTGACAATTCCCTTGTCTAGAGGGGTTCAAGGTGGGATCTAATCTTCAAGACCCTGGTTGGGTCATCGTCGTCAATCGGGATCTCCACCATAGTTTCATTCAGGGCTACTTTCCTATATCCCGGTTCTTAGTCCTCTCTTGGATTGACGTCCTCAAGTTGGCAAATGGGCGGTTCTGGCCGGGATGTTTTCTGTAGTTGTTATGCTTCCTTCCAATATATAGGGGGAGGATTATCTTTAGATTCCTTGTTATCCTTGCTTCACACTGCTTTCCATTCTGTCGATTAGCAAGCTCGTCCTGTCACTGAGTCAACACACACCGTTCCAATCGCTCCATCAATCGGGAATTTCAAAAGTAGGCATCAGGGAGAGATACAAGCTATGAAATCTACTAGGGCTGGTCGCACCAAGAATGCGTTGTACTGGGAGATTATTTTCATTACAAAAAAAATTAGGATCTGTACTCTCCTGCGATCTCCATCTCACAATTCTACCAGTAAATAATCAGACCCACCGGCTCGGTCGATGATCCGTTGAAGCAATGTATCTGGCCCATACATGATTTCAAATATCTCAATTCCAAGTTCATCTAGTCATGAACTTGTTTGAACAAAATATTTACCGAACTTTCGTTGTCGACCAAAACCTTCCGTACTATGGTCGGGCCAATAATGACCGTTATGACTAGCTGGTTGATAATCGGGGCATCTACACCGATTGACTCTCAGTTGTGAAAAACAATATCATCTATCACCGTCTTTCTTTTCTTTATAGGGATTGCAGCTTCAAGGGCGCTGGATTCTAAAAGTTGAGATGCTTCGCAGAGTTTACATACCATTCCATAGTCTGAATGCTATGCCCCGCTGGGTGAGGTCCTCCAATGATGGCATTGATCACTATCCCCTTTGCCTTTTCTTAGTCTGTGGCTCTAGGTTCCGCCTGAATTTATTTTGGAGCCGATGTTCCTTGCCCTCTGTCTGTCGAGGTCACCTTATACTCATCGAGCTTTCCTTCTTGAATCAAGTTTTCAACAATGCCCCGGAGGTGACATCACCCATCAATGGCATGCCCGTAAATCTCATGGAACAAATAAAACTTCCCAGTTGCCCATTCCTTCTCTATGGATTCACGCAAGGGCGGCTCTTATATTGAACTGCACTACATGTATCGAGATAGATGTTTTCAAGAGTGTCATTCAACGCTGTATACATTTCAAAGACTTGAAACTGGGCTGCTTCCTAGAATTCCCTCTTTGTCCAGGGTTTCCATTGGTTCCCTTCAGTTCGTTACCATTTAGTTTGCCACGATTCTCAACATTCACTTCCACCTTTCTGGAATTATCCCCGGACTGTTGTACAGCCACATTGCTCTGGGTGACTTTGTTATAAATGTCTTTCGGTCCATCTTCGTCATTCAGCTGCGCATCTTCCTATCGTAATCGGATGTTAGCCTTTTCATAGAACATCACGTTTTTCGTCAAGGCTTTGCCAATCAGATACTTCCTAAACTTTGTCCTTTAGTCGATACCATCTACAATAGCCACTAGAACTGTATTGTGGTTATGACATCTTACTTCGGTAGCGGCCCGGTTGAATCTGCTGAAGTAATTCCCTAAGGATTCACCCATTGCTATGCATAACATGCTTTGACTTGGAAGCATGGAGGAGGAATTGATTTAGGAACTTCTCACTTAAGTCTTTGAAGTTTGGGACCAATCTCGGGGGAAACCGAGTGGACCACATGAGCGCCACCCCGGTTAAGAAAATCGGGAAATCTTTACATTTGATGGTGTCTGGAGCTACATATACCTCTATATGCCACGAATTCCTCATTAAATGTTGTTGCAAGTTGGCAGTTCCCTCGTAGTGGCTCATCTGGGGCATATTGAATCTTTGGGGGAATTCTTCCTGCAGAATGTCATCTATAAACAACATATGGCTTCATCAGTCCCCCGATCTTCATTCCTATACTCTTTGCTATCATTCATGATTAGCCATACCATGGCAGTCATATCGGGGCGAATAAGTGTAGATCGATTGCCTTCTTCAAACGACCAAACTCTCCCTGCTCCCTCTCCATGCAACGTTGCCTGAGTCGCAGTCCGAGCGGAATTTCCTCGACCCTGGACATCCCGGTTGTATATAGGACATCTGGGAGGAAGAGCGGGAGCTTGGGCTATTTGAGCAGAATTCCAATGAGACCAAGGAGAAGTGCTTCGATCCTGTCGAGTCGTTGGATCAATGCCCTTTAGGTTAGTCTGATCGACTCGAGCTTGATTAGTTGTTTTGAACTAGTTGGTATGCCCTTCCAGTTGCGATTGTTGTATGTTTTTGGGTTTCTCAAGCGAGCGTCGCGGTTGAAGTCGATCTCTTCTTCCTTCGGATGATTATGAGCCTTTCGAGCTTTGGTCTAGCAAATATTTTTGATTCCTGAACTCTTCCAATTGCCTTGACATACGACTCATGTCTTGCCTCATTGCAGCGCTCTCCCGAGCTCAAGAATTTAACGCCTCTGTTGTTTCCCGGAGCTAATTCATCATGGTCATAAACTCATCACGAGTAGCAAAAGCTCAGGTGGAAGCTTGATCTGCTACGGAAGGTTGTAGAATGGTTAACTCTGTGGCTACTTCTATTGACGTTATAGCCTGTGGCTGCTTTCTGGTATTACGTACTGAGGATTTGGAAACCATGGTTCAATGATATGTTGGAAAAGACCTAGGATCTCATCTCAGACATGGTGATATGATAGTAGAGAAAAATCATTCAAATTCTGAGAATATCAACGTTCTCAGTGGAAGAACCAAAGTGTTGACACCAAAAAATGGTACAACAACCAAGAAATGAAATTGTAGAGAATAAACGAAGATGAGTACATGAAAAAAATGAAGAGAAAAGCAATCACACACAAGTTTATAGGTGTTTGGCGTTAACGAGCCTACATCTACTTTACAATCTCTTATATATGAAATGAGCTATTACAGGTGAGACAATCACAACAATAATATATCAGAAAATGACCAAAAGATCCAAAAATCCTTCTTGTGAGTCCCAAAGGTTTATTTATGGATTATACAATATTTAAATTGGTGGAGGTGTGTATTGCCTGATCCAGGATTTTAGGAGATCCTGAAGAGGAGTTCTTCTTACAGAGAGTGGCATAATTTGAGTATGTAGTGACAAGTGGCAGTTGACCCTGTATTCATGGACAGCTGGAAGAAGATAAGTAGGAGTAGAAACAAATCTTCAGGAGGGTATTTGGCATGGAATCAGGCTTTGCTTGACCTGAAGGATCTGAGGACCATGGGCTCCAAATGTCCTGCATATCGATTTCTTATGTCCGACAGAAGTCTTGGGATTGGGTCGAAAAACACATCAGTTGACTAGTTATCTGGCCCAGGTTACTCGGTCCTCTTGGTCACCGTAGTCGAAATTTGTGATGTCAATGAATCTGGATGGCCTTTGCATCCGTCTCAAAATTCGGGTTAAGATAGACATTTAGTTTGCGTAAAACGGACACCGTTTGAGGAAGTTATGAAGGTTTGAAGTATGTATACGCGTATAAGAACTATATATACATATATAGGACCCAAGAACTCAAAATTTTCAGTTCAAAATTCGAAACTACAGAAAGTGGGGGAAGAGGGAAAATTCCCGTGTAGGGGAGTCGACCCCATAGGAAGGGTGTCGACCCCGGGGTCGACCCCTCAAGGGGGTGTCAACACATGGGTCAACCCCCTAAGAGGGGGGTCGACCCCCTAGGGATGAGGTGGCAGTTAGTTTCTAGAGGATGACAGCTATATATAGAGGTCCATTTCTCATTTTTTCTTCACTGGAATTCCATGGAGGCCAAACGCTACCGGAGTCTGAAATGAATTGGATTCTTTATCTTCTACAACAATCAAATAAGGCTAATTAGTTAAAGATTCAAGTGAAGATCCCCATCTCAATAAGCTTCTTTTCTAGTTCTCTTTTTCTAATCCAAACATTATAAGTTCTTTGTTGCTTTTAGATTTAAATATTTAAAAGTAAACTTGATATGACTATAGTTTGGATTTGTTCCTATGACTAAATTATACCAGATCCACTGTAAATTATGAACATATGAGATTCTGAATTGGTTATAACTTGGATCTAAATTTCTATCTAGTCGGATCTATTGTAACGTCTGTGACATCCTATGATGTGGATCTTAAACCTTATTTGTGTCAGATCTACTTTTAACTATTGGATCTGAATTATGTGGACATCTAAATTATTATCAGATCTAACTTATTATTTATACCTCCTTGTGCTTATCATATTAGATTTGAACCTGTTGGACATCTAAATTAACATTTGGTTCTTACCATACTTATCTTAACATCTTTGCTATGATAAAACTAGTTAATTATCACCATTTCATTGGATCTATGCTTATATGTTTACCTTATCACCATGTTAGTATATGATTATGCCATTTATTTTAGAACAATCACCTTTGTTATATTCCCATCACTTTTCCCTTTTATTTTTTATGACTAGGCTATTATCTAGCCTAGGTATGTCGCGAATTACATGAGAATGCGTTAGTTAGGGTATGTGGAAAACATTAGAATTGGCATATCTTGAATGATGAACATGAATTTGGACATATTATTCATTATGAATATAATTTGGTAAATGGGCATGAACACCTATAAAGATATAGGTATAATTAACTGGATAATAATTAAAACGCCTAGGATTACAGTAATTAGAAAATTGTAACAGCACTTATGACACGAGGTTAGATTGCATTTGTGGTGGAAGTATGCCCTGACCCGACCGGTATATCCAGCAACCGCAAATGTTGAATCTAATGTGAGGAGTCTAAGTGCACAAATACGAAACGGGCTAAGACACGAGGTTAGGCCCAACTTGTCGAAGAAGTCTGCCCGGACCCGACCGACTTATCCAGCATCCACAAGTTGTAGGCCTAATGTGGGAGGTGTAGCCAATTATAACCATAAATGGAGATGATAACGAATTGGAATTATTAACCTGGTAAATCCATAGGGATTGTATGAATATGAACTAAAACCGGGGTCAAGTAAATTTGGCTGAACAGTGGGTGGGTTAAGTAAATCAGAAGGGGTGGGTAATATTTACATATAGGCCCATAAACTTATCCCGATAAGGTTATGTAATTAAAGACACCTAGTGGTATACATAACCGGAGGAAATAATAAATTTATGTAATTAAAGACACCTTTTAAGGTAAGCATAACTTGTATATATGATAGGGTTATGTAAACAAAGACACCTAGTGGTATACATAGCCAATGAAAACCTAGTGGGGATACAAACAAGGGGAGAGCTTTTATCATATTGTGTTGGATCCGTTTCAGCTAGTAACCCAGAGTAGGTATCGAACATGTACTCTGAACTAGGTTGGAGAAGGGGCACGCTTGCTGGACTGATTGTAAGTGATCCAAACGTAGAGGACGGTGTGGGCAGCGCAAACCGACCAGGCCATGTGCGTGCATGTTTTGGGCAGAGGGGTATAAGACGACCGTGACACCTATAGATATGGGGCTGTGAATATCAGCGAGGGGTTGCCACTTTAGGACATGATACATCCTATGGTTGGGCCGGCACAGAGTATCTACACGAATTAGGGAGCCGATTGATCAAGGTAGTAGTCTGGATACATTTGGACGTATGCCTAAGTCTACCATCTTAGAGTGGAATGGAATGGAACGTCTCATTCTGGTTATACTAGTATCATTGCAGAGTAATCATTAGAAGCGTACACACCCTATCCTATTTACCTTTTCATATCTGCCTTTATGTAGTTATCTCTCCCTTATCCACTTTATATGCCTGTCATGCTACTTTTATTTATTTACTTAATAAAAGTAACTACACTCGCCAGACTTTACGTCTGACCTTTTTTGTTTTTTCTTCTTTCATCCATTTCCCCCCTCCAGGTTCGTAGTGAGGGAATTCTCGGGCTTAACCAAGACTTAGTTATCATATTGTTGGAGTTGCTTTTGAAGTATAGCTCAAGTTCTTCTCTTTACTATGGCTTAGCTTTTTTTGGGGAATTATGTTTTTTACATATTTATGTACTCTTATTGTATAGGACATCAGTTATCTTATTGTAATGGTTTTTGTGTCTTATGGTATTTTGAACCATGATGTAGTGATGTATGTTTGAAATAAAAATTAGAAATTCCGCTGCTATCTTATTTATATCTGTCTTGTAATATTATGAGTCTATTTACCTATAATGCTTCACGGAACTTAATGCATTCACTTAGTAAGTGACATTAACGGAGGTAGGGTGTCACACTTGGTATCAGAGCTGAAGATTACCAGATTAGATAAAAGTTTTTGAAAACTATTTTCAGAAGGTTTTAAAAAGAAAGCATTTTCAAAAAGAAAAGTCCATTTTGAAAAAAATTCCCCAAAAAGCCATAAGTAATATCTTTTGATCCCTTGCCTGAATCTCTTTCCTTTTCTTTCTCAGCTTGTTTGGGGAACCCAACATTCCAGAGGGCGTTAAGATAACAGGCTGGTTCCGTAGGTATTTGGAGGCCACGGCGCCTACCGAAGGTCAAGGAAATGTTCCTCCCTCAGCTGCACCCTTTGTTCCTCCTCCTCTACGTGCGGATAACTTCTCTAAGATCTGCAAAGATTCCCGTGTTATGGGAGGGAAGCCATTCCATGGAACCGAGACCTTTGTGGAGGCAAGGAACTGGTTCAAGGAGACCGAGGACTTGTTTGTAATCTTTGAAATAGAGGATCGAAGGAAGATTCAGTTAGCTGCTTGGCTAATGAAGGATGAAGCTTCATTAGGCCGTCCGGTGGAAACTTGGGATGGCTTTAGATAAAGATTTGAGATGAAATTCCTTTTCCAAACTGAGAAAAGCATGCATATGGAGAGGTTCTTAGCATTCAAACAAGGGAACTTGACTTTTAGAGAATATGTGAACAAATTCAACCAGGCCATATTTGGACTAGAGCTGATAAACACTCCACATAAGAAGACTTTGCAGTTTGTTAAAGGGTTAAGCGAATCCCTTCATTGGTTAGCCATGTCCCATATTCCAATGGGAGCCACCTTTGAAAGGCTTGTTGATATGGCCGTTATGTATGAGGAAGAAAAAGGGAAAAGGAGGTTAAAGCTGAGGAAACAATGCAAAACAAGAAGATATAGCCCAAGAAAGGACAATAACAACAGAAGAAGAAAAGTGGAAAGAATGACAAGGGTAAGGATAAAAGGAAGTGTCACAGTTGTGGGCGTGAGGGTCACTTGGCGAAAGACTGTAAAAGAAGGAAGATTTCTTACTTCAATTGTGGAGAGGTCGGACACTTTGCTAGGGAGTCCCCGAAGAAACATGGACAAGGTCAAAAGGCAGGAACTTCTAGAGGGCAGGTGCATGCTCTCGCGATCAGTGCTCCTGATGGAGATAGAAAAATTTCGGTGGAAGGTTTAATTTCTCTTTCAAATCATCCTATTAGAACATTTTCTGATTCTGGCGCTTCATTTTTTTATATCTAGTTCTGTAGTTGAATCTCTGCACTTAAATACTAGTATCGTAGTGGATCCCGTAGTTGTCTCAAACCCCATTGGTGGTTCGGCTCATTTATCTATGATTTGTCGGGGTTTTTGAATATCTATGTTAGGCGTCGAATTTGAATGTGATGCATATATGCTCAGGTTCATGGGTTATGGGTTGATTCTAGGGATGGATTGGCTAACCACGTATGGTGCCATAGATTGTGAAAGGTGGGTCGTTAGACTTCTGACTTGCCAGGGAGGACCCATGAGGTTTCTTGCAACACCCAAGGGTCTGTTATGCTTAGCTTCCTAGAGTCACTTGATGCATCCATAGATGATTTTCAATTCGTTCTAGTAGTCCAAGAATATTTTGATGTTTTTGATGAGCTACGGGGTTTACCTCCAAGGCACGAGATCGATTTTTGTATATATCTGGTGGACAATACAAAGCCAGTTGCATTACCAGTGCGTCATATGGCTCCGAGGGAAAGGAGGGAGTTGAGTAAGCAAGTAGGGGAGCTACTTGAGAAAGGATTTATCAGACGAAGCATATCTGAATGGGGTGCTTTAGTTGTATTTGGAACTAAGGCGGATGGTTCGCTTCGTTTGTGTGTGGATAATAGAGAGTTGAACAAACTCACAAAGAAAAATAGGCATCCACTTCCGAGGATAGACGACTTATTTGACTAGCTTGTTGTTGCCTCGGTATTCTCTTAGTTAGACTTAGCCACGGGATTTCATCAGTTGAGGGGGCCAAGGACAGTATAGACAAGACTGCTTTTAGTACTTCGGATGGTTTCTTTGAATGGCTAGTTATGCCTTTTGGGCTGACAAATGCACCCGCTTATTTTATCGAGTTGATGAGTAGGGTGTTTCGGGAGTTTTTAAATAAACTTGTCGTAGTCTTTGTGGATTATATTTTGATCTTCTCCAAAAGCGAAGAAGGGCATGCCTAACATTTGAGAGAAGTTTAGAAAGCTCTCCATAAGCATTAGCTTAAGGCAAAGTTCTCCAAAAGCCATTTTTGGAGAAAAGAGGTGAAATTCGTAGGGCATGTAGTCCCCAGTGAATGGATAGTTGTGGATCCCGGGAAGGTAGTTGCGGTGCAAAATTGGCAGATTCCTAAATTGCAACAGAGGTGAGAAGCTTTCTTGGATTGGCAGGCTATTATAGGAAGTTCATTAAGGACTTCACAAAGATATCAGCCCCTCTCACCAGGCTGACAGAGAAGAACTTGGCAATTTCATGGGATATAGACTGTGATGTTGCTTTCCAACGTTTAAAGAGGGCTCTGACAACAGGCCTAGTCTTAACTTTCCCTGATGGGAACAAAGTGTTTACGGTTTACACCGATGCATGTGGTACAGGGCTTGGTGCGGTTTTGATGCAAGAAGGAAATGTAGTGTGCTATGGGGGTAGACAGTTGAGAGTTCAAGAGAAGAACTACCCTACCCTTGATTTAGAGCTAGCTGCCATAGTATTCGCGCTAAATACGTGGCATCATTACTTACTGGAAGAGAAGTTCGAGTTATACACCGATCATAAATCTCTCAAGTATCTGTTCTCATAGAAGGATCTTAATTTAAGGCTACAAAGATGGATGCAGTTCCTAGCTTCTTATGATTTTGAAATCGATTATACCCCCCGGCAAGGGTAGTGTGGTGGCCGACGCACTAAGTGGGCAGAGGATGGCCTTAAGTCCTCTGTTTGTGGAGAGGAAGAGCTTGGAGTTCGTAACAACTTTTGACTTTAGACCCTCCATCGAGATTTTGCCTGATTTGTTTGCATCACTAGAGATACGACCAACTCTTGTGGATCAGATAGGAGCTTTGCAGCAAGGTGACCCACATATTTTAGACATCATGGATAGGCTCAGAAAAGGGAAGACTTATAGTCACCTCAGCAGATATTCCATAGATGAAAGGGGGTAGTCGCGACGAGATGGAAGGCTTTGTGTTCCTCAAACTGGAAGCTTGATAAAGGAAGTCCTAGATGAAGTCCACCATTCTAAGATGACTAATCATCCAGGTGGTGATAAGATGTACAGAGACATGAAGAAGGTTTTCTTTTGGGCTGGGGTGAAGAAAGATGTGGAAAATTTTGTTTCTCAATGTTTAGTTTGCCAGCAAGTTGAAGGTGAGCAAAAGAAGCCCGGTGGTTTACTTCATCCTTTGGAGGTTCCACAGCAGAAATGGGAGAGCGTCTCCATGGACTTCATAGATAGGTTGCCTAGGTCAAAGAAAGGCAACACCAGTATTTGGGTAGTAGTGGACATATTGACTAAGAGCGCTCATTTCATTCTAGTCAAGAGTAAGAGGACGACATCATGGTTGTCAGCAATTTATGATTGTGAGATAGTTCGTCTTCATGAAGTACCTTCCAGCATCATAAGCGATCGTGACCCCATCTTTACCAGTGAATTATGGAGGAGCTTGTAAGAAGCATTAGGTACAGAGTTGTGTTTGAGCACCACTTATCATCCTAAGACCGATAGACAAACGGAGAGGGTGAACAGAATTCTAGAGGATCTTTTAAGGTTGTATATCCTAGACTTCGAATGGACTTGGGAAGAGCATCTTCCTTTTGTTAGGGTTTTCCAATAACAACAATTAACAAACTAGCATCAGCATGGAACCCTTCGAAGCATTGTACAGATGACCCTGTAGATCACCAAGATGCTAGTGGGAATCTATAGAAAGATTGTTACTTGGACCTGATATGGTTAGAGAAACATCCGAGAAGATTGACCTTATTCGACGGCGAATGAAGACAGCTCAAGATAGGCAGAAATCCTATGCAGACAAGAGAAGGACTGACATCGAATATGAAGTGGGAGACTTAGTTTTTATTAAGGTATCGCCTTTGAGGAATGTGGTTCGCTTCAGATCTGTGGGGAAGTTGGCACCTAGATTTGTGGGACGATTTCCCATAACTTAAAGGATCGGCCAAATTGCCTATAGAGTAAATCTCCTAGAAAATTTATCCGTCATTCATGATGTTTTCCACGTTTCTCATCTGCGGAAGTTGTTGAGCTAAGTATATTAGAGGAGGTAGAAGCGGAACGGGAGGCGACAGTCAAACGAGTCCCAACCCGTATTCTCAAATCAGAAATTAAGAAGCTCCGCAATAAAGAAATCAAGTTGATAAAGGTTCAATGGGGAGATAACCCATAGGATGCGACTTGGGAGACCGAAGATAAGATTCGTGCTTCGTACCCTTTCCTTTTCGAGGATATGTTCTTAACTCCTTTTTCCAAAGTTTTATCTATGCTTGCTTCTATCATTTGAGTATGTCCTATCAATAGTATTTTCGACCTTTAGATAGGAACTCCATGGATGTAAACATGTGTTTGAGACATGTTATATTTGATGGATGCAAGTGGTGCTAGTGGTTGTCTGCGGATGCATATACACACACGTTAGGCACTAGATCGACTCAATCACTCTCATACTGCATATGGATGTGTGTGCATTTTTCTTTTCTTTTAATGGATGAAAATGAATGTATTATCAAATGGATGTTGCATTTGGACGAATGAGTGTGCACACATATATAACTTACATATTATAATAGGATTATTTGCATACATATTGGATTCACGGCACTAACACACATTGCATTGAGTAGATTGACCGAATCAGTAGACCGCCTAATCTTTGCATTAGTATTAGGACATATACACACACCTTTGCATATGTTCATATAAGCATTAGACGTCTTTAAGAACAATGGATGCCTGTGGTTGATGGATGAGTAGATGGGTGACGGATGGTAGGATATACATTCTTTTTAACTTGAAGATTTCGAGGACAAAATCCTTTAAGTAGTGGAGAATGTAACATCGTAAAATTTTAATGACATTGAAGAAGGAAAATTAAATAATAATTAATTTAATATTCAAAATTAAGGGAAACAGACTACGCCATTGCGTCCGTCTCGAAATTATGGTTATGATAGACATTTGTTTTGCGTAAAATAGACACCATATAAGGAAGTTATGAAGGTTTGAAGTTTGTATACGTGCAGAAGAATTATATATACATATACAAGACCCAATAACTCAAAATTTTTAGTTCAAAAATCGAAATCACAGAAAGTGGGAGAAGTGGGAAAAATCTCGCCTACGGGTGTCGACCCCATAGGAGGGGTATCGACCCCATAGGAGGGGTGTTGACCCCCCTAGGGCTGAGGCGACAATCTGTTTTTGGAGGCTGGCAGCTATATATAGAGGTCCATTTCTCTTGTTTTCTTCACTGAAATTCCATGGAGACCAAACGTTGCCGGTGTCTAAACTGAATTGGATTCTTTGTCTTCTACAACAATCAAATAAGGCTAATCAGTTAAAGATTCAAGTGTAGATCCACATCTCAACAAGCTTCTTTTCTAATTCTCTTTTTTCTAATCCAAACACTATAAGTTCTTAGTTGCTTTTAGATTTAAATATTTAAAAGTAAACCTGATGTAATAATAGTTTGGATTTGTTCATGAGACTAAATTATACCAGATCCATTGTAAATTATGAACATATGACATTCTGAATTGGTTGTAACTTAGATCTGAGTCTCTATCTAGTCGGATCTGCTGTAAATTTTGTGACATCCTATGATGTGGATATTAAACCTTATTTGTGTCAAATCTACTTTTAACTATTGGATCTGAATTATGTGGACATCTAAATTATTAATCAGATCTAGCTTATTATTTAGATCTCCTTGTGCTTATCATATTAGATCTGAACCTGTTGGACATCTTAATTAATATTTAGATCTTGTCATGCTTATCTTAACATCTTTGTTATGATAAAACTAGTTAATCGTCATCATTTCATTGGATCTATGCTTATATGTTCACCTTATCACCATGTTAGCATATGATTATGCCATTTATGTTAGAACAATCACCTTTGTCATATTCCCATCACCTTTCCCTTTTATTGTTTATGACTACACTATTATCTAGCCTAGGCATGCCAAGAATTATATGTGAATGCATTATTTAGGGAATGGGGAAAAACATTAAAATGGGCATAACTTGAATGACGAACATGAATTTGGACATATTTTCCGTTATGAATATAATCGGGTAAATGAGCATGAACACCTGTAAAGACATAGGCATAATTAATTGGATAATAATTAAAATGCCTAGGATTACAGTAATTAGAAATCTGTAACTACACTTATGACATGAGGTCAGATTGCATTTGTAGTGGAAGTCTGCTCGGACCCAACCGGCATATCCAGCACCGCAAATGTTGAATCTAATGTGAGGGGTCTAAGTGCACAAATATGAAATGGGGTAATACACGTGGTTATGCCAAACTTGTGGAAGAAGTCTGCCCAGCCCGACCGGCTTATCCAACATCCACGAGTTTTAGGCCTAATGTGGGAGGTCTAGCCCATTATAACCATAAATGGACATGGTAACGAATTGGAATTCTTAACCTAGTAAATCCATAGGTATTATCTGAATATAAACTAAAATTGGGGTGAAGTAAATTTGGTTGAGCAGTGGGTGGGTTAAGTAAATCAGAGGGGGTAGGTTATACTTACATATAGGCCCACAAACTTAACCTGATATGGTTATGTAATTAAAGACACCTAGTGGTATACATAACAGGAGGAAATAATAAAGTTATGTAATTAAAGACACCTATTAGGTAAGCATAACTTGTAGAAATGATAGGGTTATGTAAATAAAGACACCTAGTGGTATACATAGCCAATGAAAACCTAGTGGGGATACAAGACAAGGGAGAGAGCTTGTATCATATTGCGTGGGACCCGTTTCAGCTAGTAACCTGGAGTAGGTATCAAACTTGTACTCCGAACTAGGTCGGAGAAGGGGCATACTTACTGGACCGATTTTAAGAGATCCAAATGTGGAGGATGGTGTGGGCGGTGCAAACTGACCGGGCCATGTGCGTACATGAGTCGGGCAGAGGGGGATAAGACGACCGTGACACCTGTAGATATGGGGCTATGCATATCAGTGAGGGGTTGCCACTTTAGGATTTGATACTTCCTAAAACGGGGCTGGCACAGAGTGTCTACGTGGATTAGGGAGCTGATCATTAAGGGTAGTAGTTAGGGTACATCTGGACGTATGCCTAAGTCTACCATCTTAGAGTGGAAGGGATCGTCCCATTCTGGTTATACTAGTTTCAGTGCAGAGTAATCATTAGAAGCGTACACACCCTATCCTGTTTACCTTTCCATATCTGCCTTTATGTAGTTATCTCTCTCTTATCCATTTTATATGCCTGTCATGCTACTTTTATTTGTTTACTTGCTAAAAGTAACTGGACTTGCCAGACTTTATGTCTGACCTTTTTTGTTTCCTCTTCTTTTTTCCATCCCCCCTCAGGTTTGCAGGAAGGGAATTCTCGGGCTTATCCAAGACTCATTTATCATCTTGTTGGAGCTTCCTTTGAAGTATAGCTCAAGTTCTTCTCTTTACTATGGCTTAGCACTTTTTGGGGAATTATGCTTTTTACATATTTATGTACTCTGATGGTACAAGACAACCGTTATCTTATTGTAATGATTTTTATAACTTATGATATTTTGAACCATGATGTGGTGATGTATGTTTGAAATAAAAATTTGAAATTCTGCTGCTATCTTATTCATATCTGTCTTGTAATATTCTGTGTTTGTTTACCTATAACGCTTGACGGAACTTAATGCATTCCCTCAGTGAGTGACATTAACAGACATGGGATGTCACAGCCTTGACAAAAGCTTCGTCAATAGTGATTTTGAAGGCACACGAGTCAAAGAGGACTTTATCACCTCTTTTGCATCTCGTCCGCGCTTCAGGGGATCCAGGCTTTGGTCTACTGTGTTCCTGGTTTTTATGTTGGGTTGATGAATTGTTGTTGTATTTTCGATAATAATTTCTATGAGGTTAATGAAGCAGTGCCTGAATGTGATGGGGATTTGACTGTTAAGGATGGTGGATTAAGGATCTTAAGGTAAAACTAACACTAGAGGGTAGGTGAATAGTGTTTTAAAGAGATTATGAAAAATTAAAACAATCTTGAAGAACTATATGAATCACACAATGATTATCACACCAGACATGATCACAAACAAGAAACAAACACAGACACAAAGATAAGTAAATATAAAATGCAGAAACAGAACGAACACACTGAATTTTATAGTGGTTCGATTTACTCCTTCATCCAGTCCCACGCAATGCTGGATTGCATAGAGTTTTATTAATACTTCTATCAATCATACAACACCCTTGATTTCACAGCTACAAAGTTAACACCGATTTCACCAACCTTGATTTCACGGCTACAAGGTTCGCACTGCTCCCTTTCCTTGATTTCTAGGCCTCAAGGAACACACCCTTTCCCAAACAGTTGACAAATGATTACAACAACCCTAGAACTCTTGAATAGCACTTCCAAATATATAGTAGTTGATAAAGATTGAGAAGAGAAAGAGAATGATATAATTTTTTTTGAAATCGGCAGAGTATAAGTGTAGAAATCAAGAAATTAAAGAATAATAATGGTGGTTGGAGATAGGATGAAGATGGAGAAGAAGTGATAAAAAAATTGAATTTAACCCCTATTTATAGTGTTTGAAAGGTTGCAACATTTCTCAAGCGTTTCAAAATATGAAAAGACACTTCCTTTTGAAAATTGAAAATATGACAGTTATATGTCGACATGTCCAAAGGTGTATATTGAAATATGTAGTATATTTTTATTTTTTAAAATCATTTTCAAGTGTTTTAATTAATATATATATTCCGGAAATTCTTGAATCAAAACTAATGTTTCAAAATGGATTTACTAAAGTGTAAAACATACAAAAATATAATATAAACATATTTATAAGATTATACAGTACTAAACAATAAAACATGTAAATATATTTGAAATCATCAGCAAAATCTTAATAATTTGAAATCATTGTAGCAAGGAGCTTGAAATAAAATTGAAATCAATTTGAAAACAGAATTTGAAAATAGAATTAGAAAACAAAATTTGAAAGTTCTAACTGGAGTTTTACATATAAACTAGACTCTATTACTTGATAATCTTGAGCTCTTAAAGTCTTGATTATCTTGATACCCATGAGTCTTGAATTCCTTGACATCTTGAATATCTAAAACTGTACAGTCTTCAATATTTATATCTTATATATATATATATATATATTCTGGACAAAAGATGTTAGTATATATTTTATGATCAATAATGTAAATGATTGAAACAAGGTCGTTATCATCAAATTTCCATTCTGCAACATTGACCACCTCATCGCCTATCAGTGTTGGTTCACCCCATTCCATAGCTACTCCAGGCAACGCAAAATCGAGGGAGGGCAGGTTCGGGATAGCCTCATGCCATTATAAGCATCACAAGTTTCCTTAACGCTCGAAGAGAGCAAAGCAGGCTTCCCAAGCTCCCCTTATTTCAACTCCGTCAGCTTTGGCACACAGCTCGAGTATGGTACAAACTTCGGTATCGTCGGTTCTCCTAGGCATGGTTACCTCCATCCAGTTGAAACCGCTTCAGGATAGTTTATTTTGTGAAGTAGAGGATTTCACCACCTCTACTTCAACTGCACAAGCAGTTCCTGAGGCTTTGAAGAGTGGTTGTGAACCTAATCTTTGCAGTGATTCGTTTGTTGATGTTCAGGGAGTAGGTCATCCGGCGCATCGGTATTTTCTTTCTTTAGAGGATTTGCTTTGCTGCCACGCCATTCAGGTTCGAATCTTTCACCCATTATCTTCTTTTGTGTCTTGGTTTTTTGATGTTCATTCTTCTGCGTGGTGTATTGTTGGCTTTGGTGGTGTTGTATTGAGCCCTGACACGCATTTGTGTGTTCTCCCTGTCACAAATGTCGCAACACAGGTGGAGTTGGTGGCGGGTCATGTTTGCATTGGTGTGTTTGATTTGTTGAACTTGCGATATTAGTGTGTCACCATATTTTTGTTGAGGGCTTCTGTGCTATTTGTATTGTCTTCCTTCCTTATGAAGGCAGATATGGTTTTGGTCCCTTTTTTATATCCTTGATCGGATCAGTTCAGTGCCAATAATCGCCATACAGGTCGTATGCGGCCTTTATTCTTGTCGGTATCTGGCTATTGTAGGGTGGTTTTGGTTGGTTTGTCAGTTGGTCGTGTTTTTTGCAATCTTTGATATCACTTTTGCTCGTCGGTATACTGGGTAGACGTCAAGCTTTATATTGGCTTTCACATGTTAGCTCAGTTATTGCGAGTTTCCATCGGTTGATCAGGAGAGCTTGGTGTGTCCCTCGACGTCGGCCTAGGCTTGGCATGTGTACTCATCATATAGCTAGCACTGATGCTGGTAGCTATATGAGGACTACATGTACCCCTAGTCGATTGTCAACGCTGTTGCGTAGTTTATCGTCGGTTAGCGCTCGTTTAGATCAACCATTTGATGGCTATTGGCGCCCCAACTCCAGAACTTTACCTATTACGTAGAGCTGTCAATCTAATGACAATCGGCATCGATAAAGTTCTCACAGCAACTGGGGTTGTCTCATTCAAGTAACTTCACATTCTCTTCTGTTTTACCTGTTTCTGTTGACTCAGCATGTCCCTTTTTGTCGTCCCGTGCCTTTAGGTACTGGCTCTTGTCGCCTTCTTAATAAGGAAGAGATAACAATCATAAATGATCACCTATCTCGACTTACTAAGAATTCTTATCCTTCGCAGTCAGGTTTGTCGGTTTCTTCCCCATCAAATAAGGTCCTGGGGTTTCTTTTGGGTTTTCTGTTTCCTGTGAGGCGCCCGTTCGCTCATGTACTCACACCTTGCGTCGTAGTCTACGAGCGACACCTCACACTCCCCGCATTATCCGCATACGCTCTGCAGCGGCGTCTAAGTAGATCGTTAGGTCTACTCGTCATACGCTGTATCTTTTTTGAACAGGATGTTCGTTTCTTCTCCCTGTTGGGGGTGTGTTCTCTATTTTTGTGCATCTAGTTTTCTCTTTTTTTTCCTAGATGGAGAATTTCCTATTCTGTAATGTTCATGGTATAGGCAATGATGCACCAGTGGCTAGACTCAAGTGCATTGTTAAGAAGCACTCTGTGTGGTGGCACTTTTGTAATCTTTTACGGATTCAGAGGAGATCACCAATTTGGATTTGTCTCTTGGTTTTGGTGATGCCTTATCCAGTGTATCCGACAAGGTTTGGATCCGTTGGTCCAAAGATATTGTTGTCCACCCTCTATTCGATTTCGATCAGCTATTGTTGGTAACCTGTTTGTTTCCTTTTTCCTGCCCCTCTTTTCTGTTTTTGGTGGTGTATGCTAAATGCGATCGGATAGAGAGATTAGGCCTTCGGTCCGATATTCTCGCTCTTTCCGACTTGGGTTTTTCGGTTTTGGTATTGGGAGGCGACTTCATTTTTGTTGCCTGCCAAGCAGAAAAACGAGGAGGCAACGCAGTTCACCATTTAGCGGTAGCGGATTTCAATGCCTTCATCGTCAGTTCGGGTCTTTCTGAGGTCTCCTTTGCCGGTTTGGCATTTGCTTGGTGTAATAACTAAGACGGGCCAAATCGAATTTTTTCTAGGCTTGACAGAGTTTTCGGATCGGAAGATTGGTTCAACCTCCCATTCACCTTCTCTATTTCCCATTTGGGTGTTATTCAGTTCTTCTTATCTGGTGGAGATCTCCCATTCGGTTGTACTTCCACCAACTTGGTTCTTATTCCTAAGCGCGAAAATTCCAGTTCCTGCACGGATTTTCGCCCGATCAGCTTATGTCATTTCTCTAATAAGGTTATCTCTAAGGTACTAGCCTCTAGACTAGCACCGTTTCTCGAGCGTATTATTTCTTCCTCTTAGACTAGGTTTGTAAATGGACATTTGATCTTAGATAATGTCCTTTTAGCTCAAGAGCTAGTCTTTCAGATCGATAGCAAGGTCTGGGGTTCTAATGTGGTCGTTAAGCTGGGAATGGCTAAGGCATATGATCGCATGTCTTGCTTCTTCGTCATCATGGTCCTTACGGCATTCGGCTTTCTGGAAACGCTAATCGATCTTATTTGGAGGCTGATCTCCAACTGCTGGTTTTTAGTTCTCATCAATGGATCGACCAAGGACTTTTTAGGTGGACAGGGGTCTTCGCTAGGTAGACCCCTCTCCCTTCTCGGTTCGTCGTCGTTGCTGAGGCTTTTGTACGTGGTCCGCATTCACTTACTATAACCGGGAAAACTCATAGGTTTGTCATCCCCAGGGGTTGCCGCTTATATCTTCCTTATCCTTCACTGATGACATCATCATTTTTACTAATGGTAGTCGTCAATTTGTTCGTCGTCTTGTTTGTCTTATTCAACAGTATGAGTGGAGTTCCGGGCAACTCGTTAACTTTCCTGAAAGCTGCTTCGTCCTCGCGAAAAATCTGTCTTCGACTAGATCTTCTTGGATTGAGACATTCACTGGAATCAAGGCTACGTCCCTTCCCTTAACATATCTCGATATTGTTTTGTATTGAGGCAGGAAGCTTAATGCCATCTTCAATCCCCTGATTGACAAATCCAGAGGTCAGATTATTCGTTGGAATACTACTCTTCTTTCTCAGGCAGGTAGACTTGTTCTCATTAAGTCTGTTCTAGACTCTATAGGATCTCATGTCTTTGTTGCTATGACTTTTACATCTTCATTCTTTTGTTCTTACCGATCTCCGGCATCGTCCTATTTATGGGGAGACAAGGATAACACTAATGATCACCATTGGATTTCGTGGAACACCATTTGTCGTCCCAAAAGTGAGGGAGGCTTGGGCCTCCATAACCCTAAGGACATTTGTAATTCCTTTGATTGCAAGTTGTAGGCGAGGCTTTGAGCGAACGAATCCCTCTGGCCGGCGTTCCTCTACATTAAGTACTATAGGATTTCGGGCGTGAATTATTCCGGTTCTCATCCTACGCTGGTGAGACGTAAAAACAGATGCAATCCATGAAGAAATTATCAGTATCAAATGGTGGTGGAACCGGTTGGGATGGTAGTTACTTTTAGATTAAGGCAACGTGGAATTGGACGAGGACACCAGCTCCACATCTTTACTTTTCACTTTCATTTGGGATGTCTGACTTCCCCCAAAGGTCTCTTTGTTTATGTGGAAAACTCTGCATGTAGGTTTACCAATAGACGAGAACTGGCAGAGGATTGGCATCACAATCATTTCCCATTGCAGGTGTTGTCCTGATTTTTTGGGAACCAGTATTCATTTGCTTTTCCTTGGCTTTTGTTCCAAACATGTTTGGAATTACTTCGGGAATTTGATGGATTGTCAGGGTAACGTCTCCTCGCTTGTGGAATTATTGAGACTCTCGTGAACCGGCATATCTGGTAAATCAGTTCGCTTGATCCTCTTTCATCTTATTCCTTGTCTTATCTGCTGGCATACATGGTGCTGCAGAATAAGGAAAAATATGACAAAGTGCCTATGGATCCTCCTACCACCACTCATAGGGTAAGGAACGACATTTTCCTTGCGTTTCAATGTAGCTGTTTCCAGGGAGCTATTGGCTCCCACTCTAGGAGATTGGCCGGTACCTTTGGTGTTAGTTGAATACCGACTCCTCCAAGGGCGTGAATTGGTTGATTCTAGTGTTTATGGGCTCATCCATGTTGCCACCACATTTTAAACACTCTTTCACCCCTAATTGGATCTTACATTGTTTGGTAGTTATGTATGGCCTAGATATATAGGTTTTGGGTGTCGCCTTTCATTATTGTTGGAGGTGTTGATTTTCTGTTGGGATTTCTAGAGCTTGTTGAGCTAAAGATTTTAGAGTTTTTTTGGAGTTGTTGATTGGAGATTCTAGCCGTCACCTGTGGTCCTCAGCGTCAGGACATTCCTTTGTCCAAGATCTTTGGCTGTCTTCTGTGTCGTGTTAGTGACTTCGGCATCGCCCTTGCCTCTAGCAATCGATTAGCATAGCCTCATCTTCTTGGATTGTTTTATTGTACGAATTTTGTCGATTGACTATTGTAGCTGAGATTGCTGGTTTGTATATATATTTTTTGTGTGTGCAAAATTTCTTTAGTCATTTCTATAGAAACTGTTTTTGTGAGCCATTGGAGAATGACTAGATTCATCCATGTGTTATATTATTTATATATTTCCGAAAAAATAGAATCGAATCAATTATTTGAAATTATATAATTTATGGTCCATTCAACCTACTTTCTTTTGTTTATAGTGTTAACAAGTCCTAAAACCGAATAAATTAGAAATAGAGTGCAAAGCATGAAATTGATTGTAACAACCCGGAAAATCTAAGCCAATTCAAAATTTTTAATCTGGCTATTTTAATGGATTTTAGATATCTAAAATAAATTATTTTAAATAAAAACGACGAAAAGTATGTTTGAATCGTTGTTTGAAAATAAACATAATTATTTTTAATTACAAACAAGGCCTGAAATGGCGCGGCAGTTCAAAATTTCAATTCAAACTTTGGCTAACTGTACCGGGTGCAAAATAAAACAAATTTTAGTGAAACTAAAAATATTTAAATCTGTTTATGAATATCTTTCTAACGAATCTGAAAAATCGAAGTTTACGTAGTGGGAATCAAAAGTTATGGCCAAATGAATTTTCAGAAAGGTCGCTATAAAATTTATATAGCCTGTGAAAATTGACATTTTGCAAACGACCTCAGAATTCGACGAAACCACTTTTGTTGGATCCGGGATGTCAAATTATTGTTAGGTTTCAAATTTCACAGTTTTTGAAGTTATGTGAGCGTGGCAAAGGAAAATGTGTTTGGTCGATTTCTATTAAATTGGATCGACCAGAAAATGACCATTTTTCAAACGGTCTCAGAATTCGTCGAAACTAGTTTTATTGGAACTGTATCGTCAAAAGATAGCTAGATTTATTTTTCTGGAATTTTTGGAATCAGTATGTAGCCCCGGCAAATTAAAATGTACGTTCAAATCAAATGTTGAATGTTTTATAGTTTAATTTGAAGAAAAACTGACTGAAACAGTCAAATCGGCCTACGAAACATATCCCATTGTGTTCGGAATGAGGTTATTTAGCTAGGGACGATAGTCATTGGGTTTGTTGGAGTTCATGTGTGGAAGGGGGTATTTTTGAATTTTAAAAATATATAAATAAAAGAAAAACCCCTCAGCCAATCATAATTCGACACCTCAATTTCTCTCTCCCTGTAACAGCTCAACGACGGTGGTTTTCCTTCAAAACTTCTCTCCTCGATATCTTCCAATCCTCGCACCATTATCGAATGCCCCAGTTGAACTTTTTGAAGATCCCACTCTCCTCTCCAAATCCATACCAATTGCTGAATTTTTCATTGAGTATTTCGTTCGTTTGAAGCCTCTAATGTCTCTCCGTTTCGAGCCCGACCCTGCCTCCGCCGCCACACCGAGTTGAGTGCCACCACCCTCAAAACGCGCGCCCCTCCGTGCTCTACGAAGTGGTGTAACCTGATCGATAGCTGGTGCACGGATTGGAAGGTAAATCCGACCCTAGTTTTGAAGAACGAGCTGAAGGTATCGGCTGATATTTATTTAACAGATTATAGCACTTTAAAGCGCTACGGCTTATGATTTTACAATAAAAATCATATCTTTTTCGTTTCTTGTCGACCTTTAGTGAAACAAGAGACATTGCACTCGTGTGGACGTCTTCTACATTCCAGAAGAGTCCGCATATTTTTCTGAGCCTTCTGCAATTTTTGGAGGAGTGGAACCCAATGTGAGATTTTTGAATTATAAACGATATGGAAAACAACGATGTATAAATTATATAGTCGATGTATGAGTTATATAAGCATTGAACACCACATGTATAAGCGTTGTATAAGTTGTATGTTCGGTGTATAAGTTATATATGCGTTGTAAAAGTGATATATGCGTTGAGATAAATTGAAATGAAATCGAAATATAGTAATATATGCATATATAGTAATATATATATATACTCCCCTCATCCACAGACCATGGACGATATATATTAGTTGTGATATTGTTTGGATTATTGGTTGATGTGAAAATTTGGTGAATATCATGAATGGTTGATTTGAAATGATTGATTGTGGTTGAAATCCCAATAGGATTAGTATATGCGAAAATTCGTCTGCGTACGAACTAGATATTGAAAATCCCCATTGTCAAAAGCTGTGAGGCTTTAAGGTAGAGCGAGCCGTACTAGGGACGGTGCTGGTTTTAACTACCCTGCCGTTATGCTTGCGAAATTTTCTGAAATATTTCTGTGTTTGATTTAAATTCATGTGTTGAAATAAAATTCATGTGTTGAAATAAAATTCATGTGTTGAATAGAAATTCACGTGTTGAAATAAAATTCATGTGTTGAAATAAAATTCATGTGTTGAAATAAAATTCATGTGTTGAATAGAAATTCATGTTTTGAAATAAAATTCATGTGTTGAAAGAAAATTCATGTGTTGAATGGAGTTCATATATTGAATAAATTCTTTGAAAGATAAGAATAACATTTTCATCACATATATAGGTTATATAAAATACTAATGTTTTAAATAAATTGTTTTAACGCCAAAAATAACATTTTTACCGTATATATGAACTATATAAAATGATCGTGTTTTGAAATAAATTGTTTTACAATAAAAATCACATTTTTATGATATATATGAACTGTTAAAAATAGTGATGTTTTGAAATAAATTGCTAATGGATAAAAATACCGTTTTTATCAAATGTGTGAAATCAATATGGTTTTGAAATCGAAGGATGAATTTTATATATATATAAACATAATTGAAATAAATCGAATAACGAAGCTGTAGTTCGTGTTTTGAAACCGTGATTACAAACGATTAGTGCGGGAGATCCGACCATCAGATTTTCCCGGAACCGAAATCGTTGGGTTCGCTTTGGAAATATCTTTCCAACGACACCCACTTTGTGAAGATCCAACGGTTGGATTGTCTGGAATGTTTAATTCAAATCTGAAGAAAAACAACAACAGAATCGAGTATATTTATATATTTATATATATATATATATAATTAAATTGAATTGAATAACGACGCTGCATTTCGTATTTTGAAATCGTAACTTCAAACGATTGTACTGGGAGATCCGACAGTCGGATTTTCCCAAAACTGAAACCGTTGGATTCGTTTTGAAAAGTTCTTTCTAATGATATAAAATTTGTGAAGATCCAACAGTTAGATTTTCAGATATGTGTAAATCAAATCTGAAGAAAAACAGTGTCGTGGCCGCGTTATGGCCTGAAGCGTCGTTTGAATGAATTGGCTATTTTTAAATGAATTAAAATAGCGATAAATTGTTATAAAATATTATAAACGATATGGAATGGAAATAAACCGAATTTGCCCGGTTATTTGGATATTTGGTGGTTGAATGTGTTTGGCGTGAAAATTACAATTAAGAACAGAATTATTGATGTCGAATAATTTAACCATTGAAATGAATTGATTTAAATTCTAAATATACGTGAATTATTTGAAAAGGCCGAGTTAAATCTCATTTCAAATAATTGATCAGCGATAAGAAGTCGATGATGAAGACGGTGGTTGAAGACCGGAGATCTTCACCTCGGTTGGATGATAACTAATGTCTTGATTGGGAGGCATCCCAAAATATAGATAATAAGTGGTGATCGTCCAGATGTACTTGGAGATCGATGGATATGCGAGGTATATGGTGCCTCCGGTTTCGTTCAGACCCAGAACAAATTGTAAATGGACTGTGTGTCTGACATTGGATTTTGTTCTGTGCTGGTTGATCTCTATTAAATATATATTTGTTTGGAGGCGGAGAATTTATTCTCTTGCTTAACGCCCTTCTCTGAGACGTACAAGCTCAGAGGTTATATATCGATAGAAATCAGTCGCATGGAGTGAATTGCCTGTGTGGCATGCCTAAGTGGCAAATGATCAAGGATTTTGTTGAAAAGCAAAGTCTTGTAGTTGATGATCAAAGCACGGCATGTGTGGCACAGCTTTGTGTATAACGTTGACTCGCGAGCCTCACACCCCGGTATAAGCCACAAACGGGAGAGGACCTCCGGGAGGACATGCATTTCCTTCTAGCTAGGGTGGTGTCAGTGACCTACCAGCCCTGACATTTATATTATTTTCACCTGTGTGGTTGTTGCTGTTGCGAGGTGCCCCGGATATATCGGTGACTATGTGGAGCCGATGGAGTCATTTGGCTCATTTACGCCCTAAAGGGCGGGGAAACGCGGTGTTCAGGCATAATAATCCACATCGGTGGACCGGCCCTAACGATCCAAGGCTTGCCTGCGCGCTTGCCTGAGACTCGGGCTAGACAGTCTCGAATTTGGTAAGGATTATCTTTTACCTTGGTTCATGACGGAAATCCAATTTCCAAATACGTACTTTGCGGTTTTGATTGTATACCTATATATAGCGACATAGTGGTATGGGGCATTAATGTCGTCTATATGATTGAAATTGTTTTTAAACATATAAACACTAGTAATAATATCAAATGCTTTTGTTTTATTCGTATCAAGCATATTTTGGTCATTATAAGGTAAAACTCTATCCTCCGGTTTGCGTTGCATTGTGTGATGGGAACTGAGTCTTATAATGGCTTCATTTTATAAAAAGCATTGCGATGTTTAAAAGATTTACTTGTTTTAAAGCACTGGAAATCACTGGAGTAAACCCATTCCGCGAAAGTGGCGTGGTCCTATGATTTGCCTTATTATTATTGGTTAACCAGTTAAGTAGATTTCTCATACCATCCCATGACTGACTCGTGTTTCTTGCAAATTCGGGTGCCCCTCTTTCTACATGGGCAGCCTTGTATTCAGGTTTTAGCAGGCTCTTTCTGGATAGCTAGAGCTGAAGATGGATTCTATCATTTATCTCTTTTTATGTTGTTCAGCTCCTATTGTACATATTATGTTTTTTTTTTCCGCTGTAGACATCTATGTATAGCTGAACTGTAATTTGTACTAAGTATGATCCTGTATACTGTGTAACTCTGATGATTATGTTTATTCAGTGTATTCTATTGTACATTATCTGGTGTATTTATTTATTTTTGTTCTGCTATTATCTGTTTATGTGTTATATTCCAAAGATTACCCATGCCACCATCGTACGGGGTTTTGGTGTCGTCACATTGATTGTCGCAATTTGCATCGCTTATTTCTATCACTTAGTGAATAAAGAACTCTTTTCTCACTTTAAAATAATATACGAAAATGCTAAATGGAACATAAATGATCTAATTTTGTGCTATTTGTTTCTCTAAGACAAAAGCGATTCTTGTATATTAATATGAGACAAGTTTGGTGATATTCCATTATAATAGTAGTCTATTTTGTTAGGCTACGGATAGTAGCTTCTCTTCGTTGGAATCTAAGATTTGCATGACTTTGATGTTTTAAATTTTTTATAAGCGTATTGCGCAACGATTAGATATAACTATTGTGCACAATGATTAGAAATAATTAATGTGCTTAGAAAATGTAAATAATTGTTCTTAATATTGACTAGAAATAATTGCTTAAATTTTATATTTTGTTCATACGAATTTACTTATTTAACATGTTGATTCTGATATATGCATCATATTTATTAGAATTAGTAGAATAATTAATAACATTAATTATCATTAAGATAGTTAGTGGTACTTGTAGAGTTCACATCCATAATTGAAGGAATAATAAAGAGTTATTATTTATGGCCTTAATTATTAATTATGTGGGATAATATATATACAATCGTGTATGTATATACATACATATATATAAGGTATGACTAAGTTATAGGAATGCGATGTTAGTTTAAAGTATACAGAAGTTTGTACAGTTAGATATGGTTACCAATAGTGTCGCCTTTGGGGTTGAAGTTATACATCATATATGATAAAAATATTTTAGTGGATGCGAGGTTAGTCATAATTCTATAAGAAAATATACCCAGTCACTTCGGCTGCCATCAGGTGTAAAGAGTTGGGCAAACATCACAGTAGGGTTATGGGTCATAAATTTATTCGGATCCAGTTGGCAAACTTTTTTTGTGGGTTCCTCTTATTGTTTTGGGGTACTAAGTGACTATTACTGTAACGACCCAGAAAATCTGAACCAATTTAATTTTTTTTTAAATTGGCTAAAATAATGGATTTTAGCTATTTGAAATAAATATATTAAATAATGGCGATGAAAACTGAGTTTGAATCGACAATTGAAAACGAATATAATTAATTATAATTATAAACAAGGCCTGAAATGGCGCTGTAGTTTCAAAGATTGAATTCAAACTTTGTCGGACTGTACCGGGTGCAAAACAATCCGGATTTTAGTGAAACCAAAAATATTTAAATCTGTTAGTGAATATCTTTCTAACGAATCTAAAAAATCGAATTTTCATAACGGAAAGCAAAAGTTATGGCCGAATGAATTTTCAGAACGGTCGCTATGGAATTTATATAGGCCGTGAAATTGGATATTTTGCATACGACCTCAGAATTCGACGAAACCACTTTTGTTGGATCCGGAATGAGAAGTTATTGCTAGGTTTCAAATTTCATAATTTTTGAAGCTAGTATGTGAGCGTGGCAAAGGAAAACGTGTTTTGGTCAATTACAGTTAAATTGGATCGACCAAAAATGGGCCTTTTTGCAAACAGTCTCAGAATTCGACGAAACTAGTTTTGTTGGGACCGTATCGTCAAATCATAGCTAGATTTATTTTTCTGGAATTTTTCGAATTAGTTTGTGGCCCTGGCAAATTGAAATGTACGTTCAAATTAAATATTGAATGTTTTATATTTTGATTTGAATGGAAACTGACAGAAACAGTCGAATGAGCCTACGAAACATATCCCATTGTGTTCGGAATAGGGGTAAAATGCCAGGGACGACAGTCGTTGGGTTTGCATTGGGATTCGTGTGGGAAAGGGGTATTTTAGAGAATTTAAGAATTATAAAATAAAATAAAAAAAATCTGATTGGCCCATTCCCATTCTCTCTCCCCGGCATTCTCTCTCTCCCCAAATCGAACGACGGAAACCCGATCCCTCCTTCTCTCTTCTTTTTCTTCTGATCCGCTCAATGAAATCCAATGCCATAGTTAAGGTTTTTGTAGTACTTCTCATGAGCTTCAAATCCATATAAGTATTGGATTTTTTCGTGGCCTGTGGGGGAAGAACCACCCTCGTGAAGTTCGGCCATTCGCACCCCAATTCCGCCGCCTGGGGACCACCGAGTTGACCCTCCTCCATGGCGCACGTGCGCCTCTCCTAGCCCGACAAGGTGGCGCTGGCCGATCGAAGCAACAATCAACGGATTGCCTGAAAGATCGAAACCTAGTTTTGAAGATTCTGAAAGGTAATCGGCTGTTAATTATTTAACTGATTTCGACAGTTTAAAACCGTTGCAAACTTTGAAAAATCATATCTTTTTGCTGTGTTAACGAAATTCGATGAAACAGGAAACATCGTGACCGTGTGGACGTCTTCTACATTTTAGAAGAGACCGCATATTTTTCTGAGCCTTCTGCTATTTTTGGTGGAGTGGAATCCAGAGACCATGGATGGCTTGTTTGTTTGATTGATGTGATGTGAAAATTGTTTATGATGTTGATGTGAAATCGAAGTGAAAATATTATATATATTGAAAGTGAAAATAATATATATATTGAAAGTGAAAATATTATATATATTGAAAGTGAAAATAATATATATATATTGAAAGTGAAAATATCGTATATATTAAAAGTGAAAATATCGTATATATTGAAAGTGAAAATATCGTGCATATATGAATAGAAAATGAATTCGAATTGAACTGAATAGAAAATGAATTCGAATTGAACTGAATAGAAAATGAATTCGAATTGAACTGAATAGAAAATGAATTCGAATTGAACTGAATAGGAAATGAATTCGAATTGAACTGAATAGGAAATGAATTCGAATTGAACTGAATAGGAAATGAATTCGAATTGAACTGAATAGAAAATGAATTCGAATTGAACTGAATAGAAAATGAATTCGAATTGAACTGAATAGAAAATGAATTCGAATTGAACTGAATAGAAAATGAATTCGAATTGAACTGAATAGAAAATGAATTCGAATTGAACTGAATAGAAAATGAATTCGAATTGAACTGAATAGAAAATGAATTCGAATTGAATTAAATAAGAAATGAATTTGAATTGAATTGAATAGAAAACCAATTTGAATTGAATTGAATTGAAAACGAATTCGAATTGAATTGAAATGAATTCAAATTGAATTGAAATTTGAATTGAATAGAAATGAATTTTAAAACGAATTTATAAGGAAGAATTCAATTTTGATTTGAATTGAAATGGAAGTTGAAATTGTTTTTGAAACGAATTTAAAACTATTTATAAACTTCGTTTTAAATAGAAATCGATGAAATATATATTATATATATATATATAATATAATGGCCTGAATAGAACGCGCCGCGCCGCGGCAGTTCGTAAATTTCGACCATTTACTTCAAACGGACATTACGGGAGATCCGACCGTCGGATTCTCCTGAAACCAGAACCGTTGGGTTCGTATCGAAAAGAGGTTTCTAATGAATATGAGAAATTTGAAATCTAACGGTTGGATTTGGAGTTACATCCAAATCAAATTCAGAAAAGGTCGCTGTAAGTGCAGTTCGATGGCCGTTGATGGAAATCGACTGTACAGGCCTTGATAAAATTATTAAAAATATCAATAATTTGTGTAAAATCATAAGAAATGATTTGGGAAAATTTGGGATGAAAAACTCCATATTTGAAAAGATAAAAATATATTTTTGTCGAAACGAACTAGTTATCAACTAGAAAAATAATCCAATGGTTATAAACAAATAAATTGGATTAGATTTAAATTGAAATTATCTTTGGATATTTTCGATTTTGGATTCCGTGATTATACAGATATTGTGATGGGAATTTGGAAGATATCGATATCGTTATTCCCGATATGATATCTGTTGGTTTCAGGATTTGATGTTAAATATAAGTCGATACTATCTCTATTCAAAACCTTATATTTAATGTCAAATTTGATTGATTGATTGTTTGGATTGTGCTCGACCAGTTTATGAGCAAAATATGCTTTTACATTTAGCATTGGGTTGGGTTGAAAATATCTGTGTGCTAACGCCTTGTGAAACACTTCACGATTTGACGATAAGGTGTTTAGCGATGTTGTGTTCATTTCAAATTTAATGAATGATTGTGAAATGATATTTTTCTTAAGTGAAAAGAAATGTATTCCCGATTTTGGACAGGGAATGTTTTATAAAAATGTTTTATAAAACAGAAAGGATTTCGAGGCCCAAAACCCGATAATTTCTAAAATGATTTAGAAATGTATTATATGTTACATTTTGGTTCATCGCATATTCGATTAGTTGCTATTGATGATGTATCTGTTTGGTGGCGGAGAATTTATTCTCTTGCTTAACACCCTTCTTTGAGACGTACGAGCTCAAAGGTTATGTGATTAATAGTGACTGATCATATGCGTGAATTACTGATGTGAAGTACTATATTTTGAAAGTACTTGTGATTATTATGTTGTGAAATGATTTTCCCTACTTCGGGATATGAAATGATTTAGTAAGTGGCTAAAGATTCGGGTAACCCTGAGACTAAAAGTATGGGTGAGAGGGCGGTGTATGCTCTCCATGTGTGGGAGGTGCATCGTCGGTGTAGCCTACTCCTATGTGGGGTAGGTGCACATTTATATATCGAGTTGCGAGGTGCGTACCCTTTGCCTTGTCGATGGGGAGCACGAAATTTGGTTGCATACTTGTTTGTATGCATTGTTATGTTTTGGAATTCACATTTCCAAACGATTTGATTTGAGATCCCGAAGTGAAATCTACTTTAATATAGAAAGTTAGATATGTATTTCAAATGATTTGAAATAAGAAATCGGGAATAAAATCCAAAGGAATAATTTCTGTAAATTGAATTGGATTTAGAAAATCTAAGTGTAGTGATTAATCTAAATGGGTAGATTGGGATATTGCATGTTGATTGATGCATAGTAGATCCATATATCTATATTGATTGTTGTTTATACACTGGTATTCATGGGGGTAAACCCGTTCCGCGTTAGCGGCGTGGTCCCGTGATATACCATATTATTAAGTAAGTTAATTATAACTGTTAGAGTTTCTCACACCAGTCCCATGACTGACCTGTAGTTTTCTTTTCCCTTGCGAACTCGGGTGCCCCTATTTTCCACACGGGCAGCCGAGTAGTTTTATTTTGCAGATGTATTGAGCAGGATTCTGGATTGAAGCTTTAAGCTATGTCCAGGCATTTACAGTCTTCCGCTGTGTAGTTTATATTTCCGCTGTGCATTGTATTACATTTATGTAAATTTATCTTCCGCTGTGTATTATTTTCGATATACTCTGATATTCTGTACTCTGATGTAACATTATTATGATGTTTATAAAAGTCTTCTATATTTGTTCTGATGTGTTGTATACCCAGAGTTAGCGTATGCGGGAATCGAACGGTTTTGGTCGGTTTAGCGATCGATTAGGTCCGGGCGAAATCCGTGTCGTTACATACAAACTCGTCTCTTTTCCATAAATGAAGTGTTAAATGACCTATGAGTTCCTCTATGATGTACATAGAGGTAACCGGAAAGGGAACCGACATGGGAGATGTATTAAATGACCGGGGATACCTTTTTAATAGGTAAGTCTGTCTGATTCCCATAAAAGGATTATGTGGTTCAGGTATTATCTTCGCATTGTCTGGAGAGATGATGTAGAATTTGGGTAAGAACCTTGAAATGGTTGGATATTAAATAATGGGGACCTTCCTATTTTACGGGTGTTAAATGAATGGAGTCCTCTCAATCCCAATGAAAATATATTATGTGTTTGGATGCTTTCTCTTGCTTCATTAGCAGTAGTTGTGTTGAAGTTTTGGAATTGGATTGGAAAAGGCCTTTAGGCCTACAGTTGAAGTTATTGGTACGTTGTAATTTTAAATACGTACGACATATTACTTATCCAAATAATACATCTCCAATTACTGTTATAGTAATATTTAAGACTTCATTCAATAGATTTTTCCTTGACGTCTTCCTCGTTTCAACAAGTCAAGTTAGGTAGACAAAGATTGCTTGGGAAAGCAAAGGTGGGGATGCTGATCATTGTAATTGTTCATCTATTATCATTTACTTATTTTTTTTGTGCTTCTGGATTTCAAACTACGTTATTGTTACCTCTATTACTAATTCAAGACGATGTATTATTTATGAAACCTTGTTATAATATTTTCATGTTCAGGAATAACTTTGATTTAAGGTACATGTTTTATTATTACATTTTATTCATTTTGTTGTAAGGATTTAAAAGTGGATAGATATCCCTATTCACTGTGTACTATTTTGGAAATTTCACTAATTGGCTGCTCGCTATGGACTGATACTAAGTTTCGGTTGGCTTTTTCTAGATCAAAATTTAGGCATGTTTTGGTGTGGATTATTACAACTCCAATTTTAATTTTTCCTTAGGATAATTTTCTAAATTGTTTTAAAATTCAAAGTAAAGATTTTAAATTAAAAATTTAATATACTGTAAAGTTATAATATAATAGTATTTTATAAAAACATTTTAAAGATAATAAAATTTCAGACTCTTTTAAAAAAATGAAATTTATAATCTAAATATTAATTCAAACACCAATTAATAAATAAGATTTATGTTATTTATAACATAATTGATTGAGCATGTTAATTAGTAATAAATATATATATATATATATTCGAAAAGTATACAAAATGATATATGATATTTTCTTAAATATTTAAAGTATTATAAGTGTAAATGTATTCTACTATATAAAACGACTTTTGGAAACAACACAATTCAATTATAAATGTTCTGTCAAATAAAGCGAATAAAGGTTAACTAACTGAATAAAACATACATATATATAATATATATTTATATTTGTAAATGTTATACTACATATTATAATGGTTATAGTGCGACGACCACCTCATATCTTAGTCACCTAAATAGTGAACTATGATGGTGATCAGGTGATACAAGGCAATCATTAAGGTTAAGTGAAAGGAAAGTAGCATAAAAACCTATCGTATATTCCATAGTGATTTATGACGAACGTCCTATAACTACTGCATTAATGTGAGAGAAAAGTGTGTTGTATGATGTGCCGGACTGATATAGGACGACCATCAAGGAAGGGTAACTCTAAAAAGAACATGTCGTATAACTCACATCACATGCATAATATATAACAGAAAATATACAATAGGATATACTAGTGAAGCATAACAGATCATAAAATCCAATCTCTATAACATCTCAGTGTCTCCAACACAAACAGTTGTATAAATGAATATCTATACATTAAGCCTTACTAATATCTCTTAAAGTATCAACAAACATCAACATACAGGTGAGTCAACAATTATCTATATAGTATAATAATAATACGTTAGCCTCCTGCTCGTTGTCGAGAAGCATCATCAACACCCAAACCAGCTATTAGCTATCACAGTCTACTCACTAACAACATTTATGAGCAACCCAAGGTAATAAGAGGAAACATAAAACCTTGAGTCAGACAACAGTTTTAGTGGGCGATAAAATAACGATCAATGGTAACATAGGATATATACATCTGGAGAGTTCATCATTTAATCTGTCTTTGCAACTATTGAATTTGTAATAACCCACCGGGAATGAGTCTATATCCCGACCCAGAAATGTCCCATCGGAATTAGAGCCATTTTAAATGGATCATTGGTTCCGATAAGGATTAACTTAAATAGATATAAGGGACAGTCAAAAATGAAAATCTAAAACTCGCACAGCGGATGGGACAAAATACAATAGCATAAACGTAACATGTACCAATTATTTAAAAACCACAATTCATAATTACAATATGTCTCAAACTTTAAGATACATCGTCATTCAAACCAATTATGTAGCAATAATAATAAAAAGCAATTGCCATGATAACTAGATCTTCAAGAGGATCCTCTTCCAAGAGATCGTTCTCCTTCCTTAATCACTTGTCTCACCTATTGTCCTGTTAATACAACGAGAATGGAGGTTAGTATATAAATTTCTGGTGAATGAAATACAAGTTAAGAAGGCTATTTCTTATGATTGGTAGTTATAAACTTTTCAAGTTATGTCTTCGTAATAAACACATAAGGAAAACATATAAGGCGTCACTTAATACCCCGAAACTAAATTAAGGACGGGAACCTCTTATGGTCACTTTATACCATATTTATTTAGGGTGGACATTCCCCTAGCCATTTAATACCAAATGGTGGACCTCAAGCCATATAAGACCCTATTCTAATGTTAATATGTTATAAATGATAGCTCTCTTGCAGGGAGAGAAATATTAATGGCTACTTACTACCAGGCTTTGGGTTAGGAACATGGCTTAGAGAACCCTCTTGTTACTATCTAGCTGTCCTTATGGATGAACTCCTAGCCACTCAATACTTCCGTTAGACAGCAGTTCCTTAGGCCATATATATATAATCCATCCTTAGGTCAGCCCTCTCTAGCCTCTAGACAAAAAGTGGGTATTGCTTGGGGAACTTCCCTACACACGCTATCATCTACCAGGACCATTTAATACCTTATAGGAGAAAGATGGACCCAGTAACCATTTACTTCTCGAAGGGCAGGCCCAATGACTTTGGTTCTGGACCAATGAGTGAACCTTAGGAGTGAACCCAGTCCTAACCGCTTAATACCCAACAAGAGACAGGTCAACAACATAATACCTTTTCCCAAGGCAAGTCTATTTCGCACGCATAACACACACACATACATACAAACATATATACATATATATATACACATACATACATACATACATACATATATATATATATATATATGCACATTAGCTATCTAACATTAGGCTTACCATTTGTACATGTTGGATTTGTCGGGCGGTTCTGGGCAAGCTTCTATTACAAATTGGGCCTAACCTCACATCATAGCATACTAAATATAATGGCCCATGGTACCTAGAACTATCACATTTACCAGATTTACTTGTAGATGTTGGATATGTCGTTCAGTTCCGAGTAGTCTTCTACTACAAGTAACGGTTAACCTCTTGTCCATGAGTTATTAATATTTCTTAAGTCATTAACTCATACACATACAAACATACAAACTCCGATAGGGACATTCAAATTGTATTCCTAATTTAATTGTATTTGTAACGCACTTAATACACATTTATATATGTTGATTACATTGTAGATATATATAAATATAAACATAAATTAAGTGAATGAGATTAGCATCCTTACAACGTACTTGAAATGTCAATCCTATTTAATTCTTAAGGTGTACAAATCATTTTACTATATCTTCCTCAATCGTATCATAAGTATGCTTATGTCAATAAAATGGGAAAACAATCACAATGACATGTAAACTTACAACCTAGGTTTTTAACTTGATTATTGTAACAATAAACAATAAAAGATGAACATAACAACAACTATATATATGTTTATAAATCCTATTTTGAATAGATTCCTTTTCTTATGCTTTTTTATACACAAAACATTAATATTTAGATATGTAGAAAATAATACATTCAGATTCTCTCTATCTTAGGAAGTAAAGATTCAAACCTATTAAATTTATAAATTAGCCAAATCCTATTCTCCTACCAAAAAATCAAACATGTGAATTCACATGAAAATAGAATAAAAAAGGATCCACACAACATAGGAAATCATACAAAAGAATCATGTTCTATTTTTATTATTACAACAACCCAAAAACCAAATGTAACAAGATTGAACATTTCTATGAATAATAAAATAAACGGAGGATTTGAGGGGTTTAATCTTGTTTTCTTTTCGTATATCCGAAATCCTCTAAGGCACAACAATCCAAATCCATAACTATCAAATTCTAGAAAATAGTAACTTAGATGGATTCCACTCACAGAGCTATTAGGATGAGTAGCAACAAGATTAAATAGAACGGAAATTGGATTTGGCCTTCAAGAACGAACATATGCTCTAAGATATATATATATACACACACACACACACACGAGAGTCACCATTAGAATTAGGTTTATATGTATGAATCTAAATTTTAGATAATTCTTAAATCTAATGTTAGAACAAGATAGAGAAGATAGAATAGATTTAGAGAAATAAAAGAAACATAAATCTGTCAAGCTTTTTGGAATTTGAGATTGATGAAAGGCATATGGAGGCACTAAGAGAAATGGCTGTAGGGTTTAGAACAAGGGTTTGTGGGGCTATTTATAGTTGTTATCGTGTATATGAACCATCAGATTATTTTGATTAAATCTAAACAGTCCATTTGATATATATTTTAAATAAGTACCTATACAAAACAACCCTCACTGGGCCTCCCTACAAAAGGACAGTCAACACCCCCCTAGGAGGGCAGTCGACACCCCTCCTAGAGGGGTAGTTGACCCTTTTTGGGGTCAGGCCTAGTTGGAAATTCCTCCAGGACATTACTATGAAGACCCCAAAACCCCGTACGACGGTCGCAAGGGTAATCTTTTGAATATAACACATAAACAGAAACAACAGAACAAAAATATATAAATACACCAGATAATGTACAATAGAATACACTAGATAAACATAATCATCAGAGTTACACAGTATATAGGATCATACTTAGTTCAAAATACAGTTCAGCTATACATAAATGTATATAGTGGAAAACAAACACAATATGTACAATAGGAGCTGAATAGCATAAGAAGAGATAAATGGTAGAATCCATCTTCAACTCCAGCTATCCAAAAAGAGCCTGCTAAAACCTGAATACAAGGCTGCCCATGTAGAAAAAGGGGTACCCGAGTTTGCAAGTGAAACAAACTACGAGTCAGTCATGGGACTGGTAACCATGCCACTTTCGCGGAACGGGTTTACTCCATTGGATTGCCAGTGCTTTAAAACAAGTAAATCTTTTAAACATCGCAATGGTTTTTATAAAAATGAAACCATTATAAGACTCAGTTCCCATCACACAATGCAACGCAAACCAGAGGATAGAGTTTTTACCTTATAATGGCAAAAATATGCTTGATACGAATAAACAAAAGCATTTGATATTATTACTTATGTTTATATGTTTCAAAAACAATTTCAAATCATAAGTATCAATCATAGACGGCATGGGTATCATATATCATGTTGCCATACATAGGTATACAATCAAAACCGGACAGTCACGTATTTGGAAATTGGATTTCCGTCATGAACCAAGGCAAAAGATAGTCCTTACCGACTTCGAGACTCTCTAGCCCAAGCCTCAGGACCCAGACTCAGGTGGGCCCTTGGAGAGACAGGGCCGGTCCACCGATGTGGATTAAAATGCCTGAACACTGCGTTTCCCCACCCTTTGGGGCGTAAATGAGCCAACGAATGACTCCATTGGCTTCGCATAGTCACCGATATATCCAAGGCGCCTCGTAACAGCAACAACCACATAGGTGAAAATAATATATATG
Source organism: Allium sativum (assembly GCA_030737875.1). Taxonomy (NCBI): domain Eukaryota; kingdom Viridiplantae; phylum Streptophyta; class Magnoliopsida; order Asparagales; family Amaryllidaceae; genus Allium; species Allium sativum. The sequence goes on along the minus strand of CM060926.1, from coordinate 200,519,479 downwards.
TCAGCCAGTTTAAGCACTGACACCACCTCTAGCTAGAAAGAAACGCATGTCCTCCCTGAGGTCCTCTCCCGTTTCCGGCTCATACTGGGGTGTGAGGCTCGCGAATTCACATTATACACAAAGCTATGCCACACAGTCCGTGCTTTGATCATCAACCACAAGACTTTGCTTTTCAACAGAAGCCTTGATCATCTGCCACTTAGGCGTGCCACACAGGAAATTCACGCTATGGGACTGATTTCAATCGATATAACCTCTAAGCTCGTACGTCTCAAAGAAGGGCGTTAAGCAAGAGATTAAATTCTCCACCGCCAAAAAGATATATATATATTTAACAGAGATCAATCAGCACAGAACAAAATCCAGTGTCAGACAAACAGTCCATTTGCAAGTTCGTTCTGGGTCTGAACGAAACCGGAGGCACTATATACCTCGCATACCCATCGATCTCCACGTACGTCTGGACGATCACCACTTATTACCTATATTTCGGGATGCCTCCCAATCAAGACATCAGTTACCATCCAACCAAGGTGAAGATCTCCAGTCTTCAACCAACGTCTTCATCATCAACGTCTTATCGCCGATCAATTATTTGAAATGAGATTTAACTCAGCCTTTTCAAATAATTCACGTATATTTAGAATTTAAATCAATTCAGTTCAGTGGTTAAATTATTCAACAACAATTCATGCCAAACACATTCAACCATCAAATATCCACTAAACCGAGTAAATTCGGTTTATTTTCATTCCATATCATTTATAATATTTTATAACGATTTATCGCTGTTTTTATTTATTTAAAAATAGCCAATTCATTCAAACGACGCTTCAGGCCATAACGCGGCCATGGAGCTATTTTTCTTCAGATTTGATTTACACATATCTGAAAATCTAACCGTTGGATCTTCACAGAATTTATATCATTAGAAAGATCTTTTCAAAACGAATCCAATGGTTTTAGTTTTGGGAAAATCCGACGGTCGGATCTCCCGGTACACTCGTTTGAAGTTTTGATTTCAAAATACGAACTGCAGCGTCGTTATTCGATTTAATTTAGTTATATATATATATAATCGATTCTGACGCTGTTTATCTTCAGATTTGAATTAAACATTCCAGACAATCCAACAGTTGGATTTTCACAAAGTGTGTATCGTTGGAAAGATATTTCCAAAGCGAACCCAACGGTTTTAGTTTCGGGAAAATCCGATGGTCGGATCTCCCGCACTAATCGTTTGAAATCATGGTTTCAAAACATGAAGTGCAGCTTCGGTATTCGATTTAATTTAATTATTTATATATATATATATAAATATAATCTATTCTTCGAATTCAAAACCATTTTCACTTCACATATTTGATAAAAACGATATCTTTATCCAACATATATTTATTTCAACACATGAATTTTGCTTATTTTATTTCCACACAGGAATTTCTATTTAACACATGAATTTTATTTATTTTATGTCCACACAGGAATTTCTATTCAACACATGAATCTCTATTCAACACATGAATTTTATTTCAACGTTCGACACATGAATATTTTCTATAGTTTATATATATAATAAAAATGTGTTTTTTATTACAAAACAATTTATTTCAAAACACGATTATTTTATATATAAGGTAAAAATGTTATTTTTGGTGTTAAAACAATTTATTTAAACCACTAATATTTTATATAGTCTATATAAATGATAAAAATGTTACTTTTATCTTTCAAAGAATTTATTAAATACATGAACTCCATTCAACACATGAATTTATTTCCACACATGAATTTTGTTTCAACCTTCAACACATGAATTTAATTTCAACTTTCAACACATGAATTTAATTTCAACATTCAACACATGAATTTAATTTCAACATTCAACAGATGAATATAAATCAAACACAGAAATATTTCAGAAAATTTCGGCAGCATAATGGCAGGGTAGTTAGAACCGGGACCGTCCCTTGTACGGCTCCTCGCTCTACCTTAAAGCCTCGCAGCTTTTGACAATGGGGATTTCATACATCTAGTTCGCACGCAGGCAGCATTTTATTTTTTTTATTTTCCACAAACTAATCCTATGTGGTTTCAACCAAATAATTCGCAACCACAAATGGGTATTTTTCAACCACAAACAATTCTAATCAACCATTCGCCATCAACCAATTTTCACACCAATCACAACCAATAAATATCGTCCATGGTTTGTGGATGAGGGGCGTATGTATGTATATATATATATATATATATATATATATATATATATTTATATAAATATTTTTCACTTCTATTTCAACACATATATAATTTTTTTACAACGCATATATAACTTATACATCGAACGTAAAACTTATACAATGCTTATACATGAGGTGTACAACGCTTATATAACTCATACATTGACTATATAATTTATACATCGTCGTTTTCCATATCGTTTATAATTCAGAAATCTCACATTGGATTCCACTCCACCAAAAATAGCAGAAGGCTCAGAAAAATATGCGGTCTCTTCTAGAATATAGAAGGCGTCCGCACGAGTCCACTATCTCTTGTTTCACTGAATTTCGACCACAAATGAAAAAAATATGATTTTTATTGTAAAATCAAAATCTGTAGCGCTTAGAAGTGCTATAGAAAAGTTTAAAGTAATTGAAACCGTACCTTTCCTTTTCCTGTTCAAACCTAGGTTTAGGTTTTTCTTGAAATCCACGCCACTTCAGGACGATCGGCCAGCGCTACCTCGTAGAGCTTCGAGAGAGCTTCACAACCACGGTGGGTTTGCCCAACTCGATAGCAGCATCCGGTCACGGTGGCGCTCGAAAGTCCTCCACTTCGACGTGGTGATTTGACCAAACCAGGGATTGAGACGAGGTAAGACTTGTATGGATTTGAAGAGTGGAGAAAGTTCTTTAAAAAGTTCAACTGGAGCTCCTGATTTTATTGCGTGGAGGTGGAAAAAACGAGGAGAGAAGGGAGGAGCTCCTATCGCCGTCGCGCGCCTAAAGGTATCGGGGGGAGAGAAAAATGTTTGGCCAATGAGATTTTTTCTTTATTTATATATTTTTAAATTTCTAAAATACCCCTTATCTCCTACGAACTCCAATCCAAACCCAACGACTGCCGTCCCTAGCTAAATACCTCCATTCCAAACACAATGGGATATGTTTCGAAGGCCCATTCGACTGTTTCAGTCAGTTTTCCTTCAAATTAAAATATAAAACATTCAATATTCGATTTGAACTAACATTTCAATTTGCCAGGGCCACAAACTGATTCGAAAAATTCCAAAAAAATAAATCCACCTATGTTTTGATGATACGGTCCCGACAAAACTAGTTTCATCGAATTTTGAGACCGTTTGAAAAATGGCCCTTTTATGGTCGATCCAATTTAATAGAAATCGACCAAACCCATTTTCCTTTGCCACGGTCTCATACTAACTTCAAAAATTATGAAATTTGAAACCTAGCAATAATTTGACATCCCAGATCCAACAAAAGTGGTTTCGTCGAATCCTAAGGTCTTTTGCAAAATGGCCATTTTCACGGGCTATATAAACTTTGTAGCGACCTTTCTGAAAATTCATTTGGCCATAACTTTTGCTTCCCGCTACGAAACTGTGATTTTTCAGATTCGTTTGAAAGATATTCACTAACAGATTTAAATATTTTTGGTTTTACTAAAATCCATTTTAATTTGCTCCCGGTACATTTAGTCAAAGTTTGAATTCAAATTTTAAAACTACCGCGCCATTTCAGGCCTTGTTTATAATTAAAATTAATTATATTTATTTTCAAACATCGATTCAAAAACACTTTTCGTTGTTATTATTTAAAATATTTATTTTAAATATTTTAAATTCACTAAAATAGCCAAATTAAAAATTTTAAATTGGCTTGGATTTTCCGGGTTGTTACAATTACTTTTTGATCATTCCTTGATTAATTCTCTTTATTTACTTTCTTTGTTAATTTATTCTGGTCCTCAACTGTTTGTGAATATATACACATAAGTTTGAAATGAAATAGAATATCATTTTCATGCTTATCATATTTAATATATTCCCAGCTTATATATATTTATTTGAAATTCAAACCTTTGTGTATTAATATGTACGTATAACTTAATTAATTACTTTTGCATAAGGGCTCCGTTTTTAGCAAATAAAATATGAAAATGGAACAAAATCTTGCCATGAACGTAACTACACTACTTTTGTGATCAAATTCCTAGTTGTCCAAAATTCCATTTTCATCATTTTAATATATTATTAATTACTACTATTTACTTTAAATTAAATAAACCTATGTCTAAATTAAGTATATTTTACGGGGTGTTACATTTGTTGGAGAATGGGGTGTTATATTTACATATAGGATTTGTATACAGGAATTAATACTGAAGACTATGCAGTTTAAGAGCTTTTTGAGATTCATAATTCAGAGAAGATTCAAGACTCATGAGTAATCAAGATTTCAAGAGTTCAAGATAAATATAGTAATAGAGTCTGGTTTATGTAAGACTCTAAATAACACTCGAGGTTCAAATTCAAATTCTGATTTTCAAAATTCAAATTCTATTTTCAAATTCTATTATAGTTATGTTTTTCTATTTTACTTCTGATTTTAAACTCAAGTTTTAAAGCTTATAAGTTTATATATATTTATATAGACATATACTTTTATATACTTTATATTTATATAGTTTTAAACTTTATAATTCTATAAATATGTTTATATAGTTGTATTTATGATTTCATATGATTTTCTACTTTATAATACTTATTTATATCGCTATGTTTTATTTCAAGAATTCCCAGAATTAGTATATTAAAACATTTGAAAATTGATCGAATTTTAATTTTAAACTAACATATGTCAACATATATAGTTAGCTATGTCAACATATAACTGTCACATTTTTTTGTGATGGCCCACCCTGCACCAACTGACATTTCCAATGAAACGCGCTGTGCCGACGTCCAACCAACATGGGACAGTCATCAAAAGAAAGGAAAGGGAAGGGATTTGAACTATGTATCATCAAAGAACCTATAGTATATCGCATAGTGCATGGAACAAAATATAATAATAACATAACTTGACATAAAATAGGTGAGACAGTGTATAAGCTGAAAACTAAACCATCATAGCAATCGAAAGATTCAAAATACAGCTCATAATCTAAACCATCATTATTACAACTTCTAAAACTGTCTCTAAAGAAAAATAGGAAGGTACACTACTAATGCCCAAAGTAGTGACCAGCAATAACACAGGGAGAATTTATGGGAACAATACGTATGAGCCACTTGCTCATCTCCGGACAACTACTCGTGCATAACCAACTAACCTGTCTCTAGTCTACTCGTTTAGGAGCAACCAGAGAAATAAGAAGAGACATAAAACTCTGGGTCAGACAAAAGTCTAGTATGAGCGATAAGCAGCAAAAACAGAACTATAACATGTATACATAACCATACCTTAACCTGGACCTGCAACCAAAGAGTTAGCACAATAGGGTGTACAATACTCTAAGGTGACACTAACACATGGTGTGAAAATAACGGGGAGGGGGTGTGCATGACATGGTGATAGCAAACGTCAAACATAGCAATCATCTTCACATCTCTCACTCAGTGCGTAAAGCATACAATATCTACCACTTTGATCACCCAATCCTTTGCTATGATCACTCTGCCCCATGGAGTCACGATGACCCCACTCCACTGATCCATAGCCACTAATTCTTTGCTATGTCCACTCTGCCCCATGGAGTCATGACAACTCCACTGCATTGGCTCATAGCCTTGCTATGATCACTCTGCCCCAAGAAGTCATGACAACTTCAGTGCACTGATCCATAGCCAACATTCGTCTCTCAGTGGCGAGTCAAAGCTATAGACATCGATAACCCCTTTGCACACGTCCCGTAGTAAAGTCCAACTCATGAAGTTAACCCGTTGGTTCTCCTCTTGATCCTGGGTAACAACTTCCCATTTGGACTACCATTGCATCTCGGGGTTGGTCTTCTCTGGATAGGTTCGGTCCTTCTTCTCATCTTTGGTTCGGTACGGAATCATCATTGGGGTCGGGTCATGTTTCCCCCTCCTTTTCGGGTCGTGATCCCCTCCTCAGTTCAGATCGGCTCGTGATGTCCTCCCCCTAGCGGTTTGGTTCGTGATACTTCTTCCAGGCATTGGGTCGGTTCATGCTTCTTCCACCGAGTCGGGGTGCTTCGGATCGATCGTGAGCTTCTGGTCCATGATGCTCTGCGTCCTCTAAATCATCGGGTCGGTTCGTGGTCACTGGCCATTAGTAGGGTGTCACGATCGGTTCGGTTCGTGCCTCCTTCCTCCGATCTGATCCGGTTCGGGCCAATTTCCTGCAACTTTTCCAACAAGCTATTTACGCCATATGATGGCGTTTTTGACCATTCTAACCCAACTATTCAATCACAAAGCATTCCAAACAATAATAGCAACATGTATAATCAACTATAAACACCCAAAACAACAATATAACATGTTTATATGGATCAAACATACCCAAAACTCATATTTTCCCCTTAATCATGTTTAACAATAACTAATGATAGGACTAGAAAAACATATCCAAATTAACCCAAATTTTTATCAGAGCCTTAAAATAATGTTTTAGAATTTTTACATAATTTTCCAGATTTTTCTGAGCTATAATTTCGCTAATTATCACTAATCACCCCTAATTAGCCGTAATTAGTGAAAAACAATGCAAATCACTCACCTTAGCCACAAATAAAACTTTAGATCTAAACTCTACTATTTTGAGGCGTTTTCCTATGCGACAAAGCAGCTCCAACTCTGATTTGACATTAGTCTTCCTTGATTTGATGTAGATCTTCTTAATTAGTTAGTAGAAGGTGATTTGGGATGATTTTAGAAGGTGGAGGCCATTGTTAGGGTTGAAGAGAGGTAAGTGGCAGTTGAGAAAATGAAAAATAAATCGTTTCGTAACTGATTTCAACCTCCCCGTAACCCTACTCTCGAAATGGGTTATGGGCCTGGCTGCTAATCACCCTAATTAGGCCCGATTAAGCTGTTTTTCACTTTCCAAGCCTTATTTCAGCCATATCTGCCAAATGGTAAGTCTGTTTGATAAATGTGACCACTCTATGGAATGATAAACCATCATCCAGATGTAATCATTATGCCGTAGATGGCCTATCGCAATTAAAATCCATGGTGTTGTTATCTACAATGTTGCCATAGCTATGCTGATTTTTGTCCATTGCAACACACGCTTCAATGTGTTAGGATAGATATTTGCAGATATTGCAGTAGATCTAGATATATTTTAATTAAAAGAATTTAAAAAAAATAACACCTTAGCGATCCACACCATTAGTTAAAACAAGATCTCAGTCATCCGTCTACCTCAGCGATCCACACCATTAGTTAAAACAAGATCTCAGTCTTTCCAACTAACATTTTCATTCACGCGCTTCTTTTTCATTTCGTTCTCACCAACTCCCTCCCAATTCCCAAATCCGCAATTTCAAAAATAAAAGCAAAATTCTTTTTCAACGGATTATCTTGTAAGATTGAACTAAGCGAAGCTTTTACCAACGGAAAACTCCAGATCTGTTTCCAAAATCGTTTCTTTTCCATATCTATTTCCAAATTCACTCCTCTTCTAGATCCGTTTCCAAAATCGCTCCTCTTCCAGATCCTTTACTGCACTCGCTCCTCTTCCAGATCCGTTTCTAAAATCGACATTTTCACAGCCTTGTTACTCTCATGTGCCTCGATTCATCGCTAGCCTTCACTGCCAACCCATCCTTTAACCGATTGAGTCTTGCGGTGTCTCTGTACACCCTTCTCTTCTTTGGAGTTTGGTTTATTGGCATTAGACTTGTGAATGTTTTATTCCCTGTGGTCGGTTGTGTCAGTTGATTCAAGTGTTTGTTTGGTGAAATTTGTGGGTGAGTGTTTCTCCTTTTATTTGTTTTGATAATGGATTCTGGAAGGGTTGGTATGTGGTTCTGGAAATCTTCTTTGATGCTACTCTATGCTACGTTTTTTAGCGCAGTTCATGTTAATTGTTTGATGGATTTGGTCATGTTAGTTTATTGATGGTCGGGTAATCCTATGTCAATGGCACTGGTGATGTTATCTGTTTAGCCGAAGGCTTTGCCTTAGGGAATGTCAAAATGTGTCTATGTTCTCTTTCTCTTAGCTTAGTGGTGGTGTTGGATAGCATGGTGGCAGTGTTGGTCATTGCTTTGTTGCTTTTGGGAAGTGTGTCATACTTCCTTTGCTTTTTGAGAAGGAACGACTGATGTTTTCTTGTGCCTTCAACATAACAAGTCTTGTATCATTTGGTTGTGCAGTAGAGTTATTCCTATGTCATGTTTATACATGCTTGTGGTCATTCAGTAGAGTTCGTGATTGCTGACAAAGCTTGCAAACAACTAGAAGGAGAAGAATATGGTACACAGAATAAGTGATGGCGAGAAGGAACAAAACAAAACAGTATGTAAGGTATTTCTCTCTTTATATGTTATTCAATTCCTTATCATGTTAGAAAAGTTGGAGTTGACTACATAAATCATGTTGCAAATCGAATTATTGTTTTGTTTGAGCCACCAGATGGAACCAGTACAGCGATCAAAAATTTCATTCTGGGCATAATGTTTGGATTCTCGTCTGGTGATCCTATCTTTCTTTCTGTCAATGAACATTGGTTTAGAAACTACTATGTGCTCAGCAAAAACCCCACTTGCATTGTTAACATTGACTTTCTACTTCATGTTTTGTTGTTCTGCACAATCAAGTCATTCAACTGCTTGGGTTTTGATGTTGATAAATTTAAGTGTTAGCATATAAACAATCATGCATACCTATATAGGCACTATTTTATGTCATATATGCCTATCACATTTGTTTGTGAATCTTTACTATTTCTTGGAAGTTATCATGAATGTATGTGATGCAGACAAATTTAAGGCGATCAATGATGAAGGAATGTCGATGTTTTAGAGCCCATTAATGATTGAACTGGAGAAGTTGCGCATACCTTGCGAGCGAATCATCAGAAGGAAAAAAAACAAAGTTAGTAGTTTATATAGTCATTTTTGTGTATTTTTTCTTGTTTATGGTTGTATGGGTCAGTCCATATATGAGTGAATTGAGTGACAATGTAGTGAGGAATATATGTAAATATGAATGGTTGTGTAATATACGAGTGAACGTACAATAGTGGAGTCAAAAAATTTGTACGATTTGAAATGTTGAAATAAAATATTTATTTGAATAAAATACTATGTTATAATAATATTTATTACAATATTATGAAATCTTTGATTAATAGCAGTTGAGGTGTAATTACTTTTAGCAGTTGTAAAACAAATTTTAACAACTGCTAGAAACAGTTGTAAAAAAGGTTGACATTATTACGATTGCCAGTTGTACTAGACATATTACAACTGTTTTTGACAGTTGTGAAAGGGTATTTTTTTTTTCTAGTGGTACCTGTGGTAACACATGTACTGATGTTATCATAGGGTCACTAAGGTGTTGTCTTTGACTCTAAGGCAACGCGGCAAAAGGCAACCCCAAAAAAGTGTTTCCACAGGTCATTTTTTGCCTATAGCAAGACTTTTTTGCACCTACTGCGTCACTTCTCTGGGGTTGCCGTAGGCCATCTATGGTGTAGTGAATGGAATTGGTTTCATATCAAAGCTTTTACCAATCAAAAGTTATAAGCAAAACAAGATTCGCCAAGGGCAAAACAGTCATTTAAAAATCGGCAAAAATCGTGTACATGGAAAATGACCCCAATAGTCGTTCCCCAAAGTTACACGACCATACGACCTCATACGAAAATGAAACAAATATTCTACGATCCTCCGATGCGTAGAATGTGGGTCGTTACTGTAGGATCTAAATTAACCCTAGAGGGGGAGTGAATAGAGTTTATCGTAGATTTTCACAGAGTAATTAAATAATCACAACACAATTAATAATCAGAATAAACGCAGAAAATAAATAACACATAGATATACGCAGCTTCAGCAAAACCCTGCCTACTGCTGGATTCCCCAAGGTTTCTACTAGGAGTTAGAACAATCTCTACGCTTACAATCCCCTGTAAACTCGCGACACTCGCTCCCAACTGTTCTTAACCCTACGCTCAAAACCTTGCACTGGTTTCTATCCCCGAAACCAGATTTCCCCGAATTACAAATCCCGTAATTTGTCTCCCTAGTGCTAGAGACAAACTAGAAAACTCTAGACTGATTACAAAGTTGAAAACAATAAAACAAATTAAAATAGAGACCCTAGATTAAAACAAAATCCTAGTTTTGTTTTATATAAAAAACCTTTCTAAATAAACATCCCTTATTCTTTGATATGAACTTAGCCGGCCACCCTTTTGCTAGTGTGAACCCATATTTTCTTTAGCTCGATCCCTTTGCTCTCTGAAATAAAAATGGCGGCCTAGGATTTTCTGGAAACAAATATGGTGTGGCGATCAAGCTAGGGTTTGCAATCTCCTTTGATTTTAGGCTGCTGCTCTCTCTTCTCTGATATGCTCGAACTCGATGTTGCTTTCAGATGCTTCGATTTGGATCCAAGTTTCTTGCTTGTTCTATGGTATGATTTTTAATTCGAATTTTTCTTTGATTATGCTTGAACTTGGATAGATAATTGCCAATGATGATTGGTGTATTTATAGGGTTTTTTAAACCCTTAAAACTCTGAGATGCTTCGTTCCTCCTTGAATTGCTCTTGTGACTTGGGTATCTGATTTGAATTTTTCTTCTGCGATTCCTTTGATTTTAAAAACCAGCCGTATATTTTGATTGGAGAAAATCTCGATAGCCTTTTTAAAAAACTTTGATTTGGTCCTTTTGAAAATTTCCTGTGAATTTTTCTCATCAAAATTTGACTGTGGTATTTACATATCTTCTATATCTTTGAACATTTCAACCTATCCTTTTAGACTTGAACTACTCTTTAACTTCTAGAATTTTGATGCTGATATTTAACTTGAACCAACTGTTAAAAATCTAATGTGAACTGGTGCTACACTTGAGACCTTGAACTTGACAGTGCCTTATATGCTTGACTTTGAACTTTTCTCTGGTCTTAAATCTTGAAATTTGGAGTCTTGACATGATTAGTATTGAACTATTTTGCTGATGCACTTTTGAACTTGTCATGCCCGTGCCTTAAACTTGTATCATGACATGTATATGCACCACTACACTTGATACTTCACTTTGGAATCTTCAATTTATTTGTACAGATAAGAACAGGAACTTTAAACCATTGTGCCATGCACTTGTGTACTTTGCCATTGTCTTATTTGGCCATACACACTGATCATACTGTCATGTGGATACAGCTGCATCATATACTTAACCCTTGAAATATCCAATTGAATTTGTTGGGCATCATCACACAGAACTGAACTGTCTAGAACATGTGGTCTTGCCGATTGTCAAAGATTTCATATCCTGAAATTTAGAAAACTTGCCAAACTAATTTATATGTAATCTTGCCGAATACAACTCTTGTGATTTCTAAAACTAGGAGAACTTGTCACTCTTTGTTGATTTTTCTTTTTAACTGCTAAGGACAAATTTCTTGCTTGATAACTATGTTAACACTCTTCTGTTCAAAACTGGTACTGCACTTGATCATTTCCTGCTTGCACTGACTTGCCTTGAACCATACTTGAAATTGAAAATGTATTACCCTTTTGCTAAACCATTTCAGTGTCTCATTGATGCTTGATTTGAGGCATTGACTTTTATGTTGACTTGTACCATGCTTAGTGCATCTTTCCACCTGATTTAAAATATGTTGTTTCATAGATTGTTTTACATTTTCTCTATCATGTTGACTGTGTTGAGCTGAAACTTGCAATTGCTCGGCCCTTGCACTCTTGTTAAAATATGTTAATCCTTTACATGCATGTGAACACCATATATATATATACTTGGCTTGATAAAAAACAGTTACCACACTTGGTTGTGCCATTGTACCATTTTGCTTTAATGAACATGTTGACTTGAACTTGACCTAGTTGCTGAAATTCATGATATACCTGCTCTATATTTGTGCATCTCCCTGTTTTTGCATGCACCAGTGTTCAATTGATTACTTTCTTTCGTGGCTCTTTTGTATTTGCACTTTGCCATGTTTGCTGTATTGACTTTATTTCTTGAACTTGTATTTGATTGTCCTATTATTGATGCCTTGTGCTCAACCATTTGCTTTTATTTTTGTTCATTTTTAGTTTGCATTTGTTCTTGGTTAAATGTGTACTGAGTCAAGACGGTCCTTGTGGCTACTCAGTTGCTCGCTGATTAGCGAGGTAATGCCCATGTGTATATACATACACGTGTGTATATGCAGCCATCAGACTGATTTTCTGTCCCTGCATATCAGACCATGTCTAGAAAAATGATGGGAAACACACCGTAATTCTGAGGCAAATAAAATTTAAAATAAAATTTTATTTGTTAGTATTGAATTTTTTTTTTTTTTTTGCAGTCCACTGTGTTTGTTCTTCTGTATGTGACAGGTATGAACATGGACTGACTAAAAGCTTTAAAGACAGAAGATTGAAGATGAAGGCAAGAACAACGTTAGTTTGAGTCTGTATTTGAAATGTCAACTGAGTGATAGTGTCAGTGTATAAATGTGATTGTATAAATGATGAATGAACTGTAATGAGGAGCTGCGAGAGAATTGTATTGATTGTATGTAATAAACAGATTTGGTTGAAATAAAATATTATTTTATTGTGTTCAATCCAATTTGTCTGTTTTTATTTGAACTATTACAATTTCATGTGTGATTTGTCATGTCATAAATATTCAAAGTGATTTGTAAATAGAGGAGTTATAAATAGTTGTATTGTTTGAATGTTTGAAATATAATATTTAATTTTAATAAAATACTGTATGAATATATGAATGTCTGTACAGTCGTATTCTATTTAAATATAGATATTATATTCCTGTCTGTGATGTATATATATAGAATAGTACAGTAACAAACACATTTAAAATAATATTTATTTGGTTGTTATCATCAAACAAAAATCATATAATTGTGTATACAACACTGTTATATACAACAATCCCCCCTTTTGATGATGACAAACAAATAAAAGATTTTGAATGTGTTTGAACGTGAAATATATTACTCCCTCTATTTGTTTGCTCCCCCTACAACTGAACTCCCCCTATATATGTGGAAAATATTAATCATGAAATCCAATTGACCATTCTCCCTTTAGATATTTCATTTCCAATATTAAAATATTTTTGAATTAAATACACATCAATCAAAATCTTGACCATTCTCCCCCTTTTGTTATCATCAAAAGGATAATAGAAATTGAAACAGCAATGAATATAGACTAAAAATATTAATTCAAATCAAGAGAGAGAATATATATCGTAAAACCCATTTAATCAACCAAAAATCATAATAATCTTTAAATCAGAAGCAAATTTCACTTTCAGAATGAATGGATTTACGATGGATTTTATAGAATGAGGAGAGTTTAATAAAAATTGAACATTTGAAAATGAATTTTAAAGATTTTAAATATGCTCAAAGATGTGTTAAGCACTTTCAAACCAAGCATAGCCCAAAGGTCTTTTAAATGCGGTTAGTAGTAACTTAGCTTTATCTTCTCTAATGAGTTCCATCCATGCACAACCCATAGGTCTTTTAAGTGAGAATGGAAGCAAATAGAGATTAAGGTAATTCACCCACGCATAACTGTGAGGACTTTTAAATGGGAGTGGATACCAAGGATAAATTATTTATTTATCTATTATTTTATTTTTTAATTCCAAGAATAATTAGAACTCCCCAAATTAAATAAAACCATGATGAATGACAGAAATATGGTAGGTATAGAAGATGGTCGTGAAATAAGCTCTAATTCAAAGATATTATAAAATCTGTCCAATCATCATGAGATTTAAAATAATATCTCCTCTATTTATGAATTATACCAAAGTCACAACCCATCACAAATTCATAAATCTATTAATAATTTTGATGGGTCACAAAATGGTTCAAATCAATCAATAATTTCAATTTTTGAATAAATAATCAAAAATAATTTTAAAATTGAAAATATCAATTTCAAGAGGAATTTTCGAAAAATATGAATGCAAGTTGAAAATTAGTTTCAAAAAATCAATCAATAGAATTATCTAATATTTCTAATGTTGATTGTTCCTAGACAATTTTGAAACAACATATCTATTTAACTCAAATTATTTATGGAATTTAAAGATATTTTACTACTGATTTTTCAACTCATCATCCAATCACTAAATCAAATCAATTTCCTTATTAGAGCAGTACAAGATCATTTTCAAAGCAAGAATCATGAGTGAAATTTTCAGAGAATTTTTAGACAAACACAAGAAACATTCAACGATAAAATCTAAGATAATTATTTGGGATCACAAAAAAAAAACAAATTTTTCATAATCTAGGAAATTCAACAATCTATAATGAATGATTTCAAAATCAGCCAAGTAAAAAATAAAGAAAATAAAAGAAATAAAAACTAAAAAGGAATTAAAATAAAAGTACGAGTTTAGAGATCATACCTGACTTACCATAATCAGTGTGACTCAACGAATCTCCAACTCTGAATCTATGGCTAAGGAACTGCAAATAATTCGATATATGAACCAATTTGAATTTTATCTCACTTAAGCACAGTTGTTCCTTAGTCTCCCACGGTACCTAAATGTTTATATGATCGAGTGGTCTAACAAAAGTTGTTTTACTACTCTTATCTTCGTTTACACATTTTGGTACCCAAACCTGTTTATATAATAATCCATTACTGTCCACTACAGTACCCTTTGGAACCCAAATTCGTTTAGATTTATTAAAATTTATTTTGTTATTTTTTGGAATCCAACAGATTTAAATGAATTGTTTTCTAACGAGTTATCAATTTGTTTATGATTTAAAAACCCTTTGAAATTATTAAATTTCAAAAAGTCAATTTGATTGTTTTCAAAGCCAATTATAGGATTTTTAAAATCATTAAAAAAAAATTCAACTTGATCAAATTCAAAACCAAGTCCCTTTTTGTTATGAACAAAAAATTGATTTTTTAACAACATATTCAACGATTTCTCTCCTTTAGAAAATTTAGTCAAAGCGGACTCAAGTTGTTGAATTTTAAATTCGAGATCGCTATTTTCTTTCATTAAATTTGAACAACGATTAATAGAGATTTTACTCTTTTCAACATCAGTTTGTTTTAAAACCAAATTTTCGTTTTCAAGTGCTTTGATTTTAGCATTGGACTTAGAAATTTCAATTTCAAATTGTTTTCGCTTTTCAAAATCAAGTTTTTCAGATTCTTTAAGCTTTTCAATTTCCTTTTCAAAATCACGATTCTCGTTTCTCAAATTCACGTTTTCATTTTTAAATAACTCAAAATTAGTTTTGAATTTTAAAGAATCGTTACTCAAAAATTAACATTTTTCGCATTCTGAAAACGGTGAATTCTTAACTTTTTCAAGTTTTCTTTCTAAACTGTTATTTTCTTGAACTAGTATTGACCTATCAGATTTCAATTTCTTAACTTTTAGTTCAAGAGAATCAACGCTTTTTGTGAGATCGTGGCACATTAATATTAAATCTTTATAAATTAAATTTGATACGTCACTAGAATCCTCTTCACTACCTTCTGAATCAGATTGAGCCATAGTACACAAATTAGCTTCTTCTTCATCATTTTCTGAAACTTCTTCTCCTTCCTCGTCATCCCATGTAGAAGCAAAAGCCTTCTTCTTCCTTCTGAACTTCTTCCTCTTTTCATTTTTAAACTGTAGGCAATTTGGATTTACATGTTCGGGTTTCTTGCAATTGTAGCAAAACACTTCATCGTCTGAACTATCTAAACTTTCGGACTTGTCGGTTTTTGAATTCTTCTTTCGTGGTTTGTATTTTCCTTTGGCCCACTTTTTCAAAACCATGGCTAGCTCTTCAGCGGGATCATCATCATTACTTTCAACAGAATTATTTAGTGCATCGTCTTTTTCTTTGATTTAGAATCCTTTCGTTCTTCTCTTGCTTTTAACTCCATCTCGTAAGTAATCAGATTTCCGATCAACTCTTCCATGCTTACTTTATTCAGATCTTTTGATTTTTGTATCGCCATCACCTTAGCTTCAAAATTCATCGGTAGCACTCTCAATATTTTTCTGATCAATTCCACTTCCGTATAGGTTTTTCCAAGAGCTTTTGCATTGTAGACTAGTGACGAGAAGTGTCCATACATCTCTTTTATATCTTCGTCACTTTGCATAGAGAAATTTTCATATTTGTTGCTGAGTAGAGCGAGACGAGATTCCTTCACTTGAGATGTACCTTCGTGTTTCACCTCCAATGTATGCCATATTTCCTGCGCAGTCTCACAATGAGAAATTCGATTAAATTCAGTTTTATCAAGAGTACAGATTAAAGCATTCATTGATTTAGGAATTTCAACACCACTAACAATTAAAGTGGGAGATCTATAACCCATTTCAATAATATCCCACACAACATAGTCGACTGAACTCAAATAAATTTTCATCCTAGCTTTATAATATGCATAATCAGTTCCACTAAACATTAGTGGCCTAGCTATGGGCTGACCACTTGTATTATTTAAATTAACCCTAGAGGGGGGGGGGTGAATAGGGCTTATCGCAGATTTTCACAAAGTAATTAAATAATCACAACACGGTTAATAATCAGAATAAATGCGGAAAATAAATAACACACAGATATAACCAGCTTCGGCAAAACTCTGCCTACTGCTGCATTCCCCAAGGTTTCTACTAGGAGTTAAAACAATCTCTATGCTTACAATCCCCTGTAAACTCGCGACACTGGCTCCCAACTGTTCTTAACTCTACGCTCAAAACCTTGCACTGGTTTCTATCCCCGAAACCAGATTTCCCCGAATTACAAATCCCGTAATTCGTCTCCCTAGTTTTAGAGACAAACTAGAAAACTCTAGACTGATTACAAAGTTGAAAACAATAAAACAAATTAAAATAGAGAACCTAGATTAAAAAAACCCTAGTTTTGTTTTATAAAAAAAATCTTTCTAAATAAAAATCCCTTAGTCTTTGGTATGAACTTAGCCGACCACCCTTTTGCTAGTGTGAACCCATATTTTCTTTAGCTCGATCCCTTTGCTCTCTGAAATAAAAATGGTGGCCTAGGGTTTTTTGGAAACAAATATGGAGTGGCGATCAAGCTAGGGTTTGCAATCTCCTTTGATTTTAGGCGGCTTCTCTCTCTTCTCTGATATGCTCGAACTCGATGTTGCTTTCAGATGCTTCGATTTGGATCCAAGTTGCTTGCTTGTTCTCTGGTATGATTTTTAATTCGAATTTCTCTTTGATTATGCTTGAACTTGGATAGATAATTGCCAATGATGACTGGTGTATTTATAGGGTTTTTTAAACCATTAAAACTCTGATTCTAGATGCTTCGTTCCTCCTTGAATTGCTCTTGTGACTTGGGTAACTAATTTGAATTTTTCTTCTGCGATTCCTTTGATTTAAAAAACCGTCCGTATATTTTGATTGGAGAAAATATCGATAGCCTTTTTTAAAAACTTTGATTTGGTCCTTTTGAAAATTTCCTGTGAATTTTTCTCATCAAAATTTGACTGTGGTATTTACATATCTTCTATATCTTTGAACTTTTCAATCTATCCTTTTAGACTTGAACTAGTCTTTAACTTCTAGAATATTGATGTTGATATTTAACTTGAACCAACTGTTAAAAATCTAATGTGAACTGGTGCTACACTTGAGACCTTGAACTTGACAGTGCCTTGTATGCTTGACTTCGAACTTTTCTCCGGTTTTAAATCTTGAAATTTGGAGTCTTGGCTTGATAAAAAACAGTTACCACACTTGGTTGTGCCATTGTACCATTTTGCTTTAATGAACATGTTGACTTGAACTTGACCTAGTTGCTTGCTGTACCATGTAGTTGTTGGAATTCATGTATATGCCTACTCCATATTTGTGCATCTCCCTGTTTTTGCATGCACCAGTGTTGGATTGATTACTTGCTTTCTCGGCTCTTTTGTATTTGCACTTTGCCATGTTTGTTGTGTTGACTTTATTTCTTGAACTTGTATTTGATTGTCCTATTGTTGATGCCTTTTGCTCAACCATTTGCTTTTACTTTTGTTCATTTTTAGTTTGCATTTGTTCTTTATTAAATGTGCACTAAGTTGAGACGGTCCTTATGTCTACTCCTCATTTGCTCGCTGAATGGCGAGGCAATGCACATGTGTATATACATACACATGTGTATATGCAGCCATCAGACTGATTTTTTGTCCCTGCATATCAGACCATGTCTAGAAAAATGATGAGAAACACACCGTAATTCTAAGGCAAATAAAATTTAGAATAAATTTTTATTTGTTTGTATTGAATTTTATTTTTGTTGCAGTCTACTGTGTGTGTTCTTCTGTATGTGACAGGTATAAACATGGATTGACTAAAAGCTGTGAAGACAGAAGATTGAAGATGAAGGAAAGAACAGTATTAGTTTGTGTCTGTATTTGAAATGTCAACTGAGTGATAGTGTTAGTGTATAAAAGTGATTGTATAAATGATGAATGAACTGTAATAAGGAGCTGTGAGAGAATTGTACTGATTGTATGTAATAAACAAATTTGGTTGAAATAAAATATTATTTTATTGTGTTCAATCCAATTTGTCTGTTTTTATTTGAATTATTACAATTTCATGTGCGATGTGTCATGTCAGAAATATTTAAAATGATTTGTAAATAGTGGAGCTATAAATAATTGTACTGTTTGAATGTTTGAAATATAATATTTAATTTAAATAAAATACTGTATGAATATATGAATGTCTGTACAGCCGTATTCTATTTAAATATAAATTTTATATTCCTGTCTGTGATGTATATATATATATATATATATATATATATAGAACAGTACAGTAACAAACACATTTAAAATAATATTTATTTGGTTGTTATCATCAAACAAAAATCATATAATTGTGTATACAACACTGTTATATACAACAGTTACATTCTCCCCCTTAAGAAATTTCGCCCCCGAAATTCCTTAACTAAGAAACAACAATGGGTCCTGCATGCCTATCAATCATTTGCAACAATAAAACATACATAGCAACATAACAAGCCTATCCTAGCATGCAGTTTACTAACAAGAGGATAACTAAATGGTCGTTAAAAATCTTAATAGGCAAAGAGTTATGGATACATCTTCCTTCTGCTCTCCTCTATTTCCCAAGTCCAGTTATTCTCCTTTTCGCCCCACCGAACCTTGACCAGTTTCACCGCCTTCCTTCGAAGTTGCTTTGTGTCATACTCGACAATATAGATCGGCTTGCGGTTCCCAACCGCCTCGGGTTCTACTTCGATATCATCCGACTGATCCAATGAAATAGTCATATCGAGGGTCGTGCATGAACTTCCTTAACTGGGAAACATGAAACATGTTACGAAATCCTACCATCTTGTTTGGCAACTCAATTTTATATGCCAAATTCCCAACTTGCTCGAGAACTGGGAATGGACCAACAAATCTTGGTGTCAACTTGCTTCTCCTACCAAATCGAATCACGCTGTTTAACAGAGAAATCTTGACAAACACCATGTCGCCAATGGAGACTTATAAATCTCTTCGCCTCTTATCAGCATAACTCTTCTGCCGATCATGGGCAGCCTTCATCTGTTGTTGGATAACCTTGATCTTGTCTAATGTTTCTTTTAGTACATCTAGCACAAGCACGAATTTCTCACCGGTTTCCACCCAACATGATGGTTAGTTGCACGGTCTTCCATTGAAAGCTTCAAATGGAGCCATACCAATATTGGACTGATAACTATTATTATATGTGAATTCAACCAGAGGCAAATGGTCATCCATGACCCTCCAAAATCTAATATACAAGCTTTCAAGAGATCCTCCAAAATATGATTCACCCTCTCTGTTTGACCGTCGGTTTAAGGATGGTATGCGGTACTGAGATGTAATTCTGATCCTAAAGCCTCTTGTAAGCTCTTCGAAAACCCACTAGTAAACAACGGATCTCGGTCACTCACAATGCCTTTGGGTACTCCATGAAATCTCACTACCCACTTCATATACAGTTCCGCTAACTTAGCTGCCGTCTGGTTCGACTTGACGGGTATAAATCTTGCACTCTTGGTCAATAGGTCCACAGTCACCCAAATGCTATCATGACCCGATTTAATCCTTGGTGACCCATCAATGAAATCCATTGAGACTTGTTCCCATTTCCTTTCTGGAGTCTCCAATGGTTGCAACAAACCATTAGGCTTCTTTTGTTCCGCTTTAAGTAGCTGGCAGTTTATGCATTTGGATATAAACTTCCCAACATGTCTTTTGTATTCCTTCCTAGTATTAGGTCTGCTTTATGTCTTTATACATTTTATTACCACCGGGATGTAAATTATTTTGAGTGATGACATTCTCTAAGCACTTCATCTCTCAGTCCATTTACATTGGGCACAACTAGTCTCACATTCTTTCAAACCATCCATCTCGATCAAGCCCATACTTGTTCATCTCCTTACTGTCGATACCTATCTCTAACTTAGAGATGATTTCCAATAGGTTAGGATTGTTCCTCTGACTAAAACCAATCCGCTGAATAAAAGTGGGTCTGATCGTCAAACATGCTAACATTTCAGGATCCAGTTTGCACTTTGGTCTGAAATCATACCAAGTGATATACTCCAGTTGCTTAGCCCCTAAACTGGCATGTCTTCTACTAGAAGCATCACCTACCGTATTGCCCTTTCCTGGTGTATATGTGATATCGATATCGAAATCATAAGAAGCCAAGAATTCTACCCATCTTTGCTATTGGAGATTGAGATACTTCTGAGAGAAAAGGTACTTTATCGACTTATGATCAGTAAACAACTCAAATCTTTCTCCCAAGAGATAGTATCTCCATATCTTCAATGCGAACACGATCGCTGCCAATTCCATGTCATGGGTAGGATATCTTTTCTCATGCGGTTTCAGATGTCGACTAGCATAAGCTACAACCCTACCTCCTTGCATCAATACAGCACCTAGTCCGACGGTACCACATGCATCCACGTATACCGTCATCTCTTTATTCCCTTTAGGAATAACTAACACTGGCGCACGCGTCAACTTTTCCTTTAGACTCTTGAATGCATTTTCACACCTTTTATCCCAGACGAAAGCTTGATTCTTTTTGGTCAACTGAGTTAACGGCGCCGCTACCTTGGAGAAATCCTAGATAAACTTACGATAATATCCAGCTAATCCCAAGAAACTTCTTACTTCTATTGCATTCTTGGGCGTAGACCAATCCTGTACCGTAGCCACCTTCCCAAGGTCCACAGAAATACCATTCTCTAAAACAACATGGCCCAAGAATCTCACATCCCTCCTCTAGAAGTGACACTTAGAAAATTTCACTTTTAATTGCTGTTTTCTCGACACCTCCATCACTATCCTCAAATGTTCCTTTTGTTCTTCCTCTGTCCTCGAGTAAACAAGGATATTGTCCACGAACTCAAGGACAAACTTATCCAATTGATCCTTGAGTACCCTATTCATAAGGCCCATAAAATATGCTGGTGCATTGGTCAACCCGAATGGCATAACCAACAACTTATAGAATCCAGACGGCGTCCGAAATGCCATTTTAGGAATACTCTCAGATGCTACTCAGAGCTGATGAAATCCTATCTCGAGGTCCAATTGGGAGAACACTCTTGCTCCTTCCAGTTGATCGAACAAATCATCTATCCGTGGAAGAGGATAATAATTCTTCCTAGTCACCTTATTCAACTCGTGCTAGTCCACACATAAATGAAGGGAACCATCTGCCTTAGTGGCAAATACAACTTGTGCTCCCAACTCAGAGCGGCTTCTTCAGAAAAATCCCTTCTTCAAAAGATCGCTTACTTGCACCCCGAGCACTCGCTTCTCCCTTGGTGCCATACAACGAAGTGGCATCACTACAGGTCTGGCATCTTTCACTAAAACAATATGGAACTCAATCTCCCGATATGGTGGAAGTATGGTCACTTCCTCGAAGATATCCGGGTACTGGATAGCAATGGGAACCCCTGATAACTCATCCTGCGGAATGTCGAGGGAATTTAGAAAACTAGCCATCACCTCATCACTAGGTAAGCCACCAAACAGTACCCTCTGCCCATCATCTGGCCTAATACTCACCGAAAATCCCTCATAGTCTAACACCACCCCATATCTTTGGAGCCAATCGACTCCCTAAATAATGCCAAACCCAATAAAGCCCAAAACAAAGCAATCACAAGAAAACATACATCCATGACTTAATAAGAACAAACTTCGACAAATCAAACTAAGGCTAGTCGAACCTCCAATCGGGTTCATCACCACTAAAGGTCTATCGACTATCTCGGGTTCCAATCCCAACCTATCTACCAGGTCACTAGATATGAAGGAATGGGAAGCCCCAGTGTCGAACAATACTCAAACAGGGACATCATAAATAGAAAATGTACCTTGGATGACGACATTCTTTCCTTTCCCCGTCGCAGTTAGGGCATTCGACGAAGACGGAACAACATTAATAGCATATGCTTTCACAATCTGCTTCTCTTTAGGAGGTTGTGGACATTTATCCTTATGATGTCCCACTTGGCCGCAATTGAAGCACTTTTTGTCCGCCGGTTTTGCTCGACATTCTTTGGCATAGTGGCCCTTCTTGCCATAGCTAAAGCATTCAACATCCTTCTTATATTTCTTTCTCTGACCATCCTTGGTCTGGTTCTGCTTCCTCTTATTTTGGGAATTATTCTTGCCACCACCGCCCACTTACGGTTTTGGCTCTCCTGTAGATACAATAGCAACTTTGGTCGTTGACTTAGGTTAAAAACTCTCCGATCTCTATGCTTTTCCCACAATGGATTCAAACATCTCATAAATGTGGTTTATAAGCCTTTCCCCCAAGTACCCATCTAAGCCAGTTATGAACTTTTTGTTCTTCTTATCGGCAATGTCAATAAGGGATAATCCATACTTCGATAAAGTATCGAACTCAACAATATACTCTGAGACTGCCCTACCATTCTGCTTAAGCTCCAGAAATTTCCTAAACAATTATGATTTCTGAGCAGCCAAGATAAACTTATCGCTGAAGCGAGCCTTAAATTGATTCCAAGTAACTTGATCCTCTGGAGTAGCTTCTTTAGTAGCATTCCACCAAGTCATCCCCCGTCCTTGCAACTGACGGGATGTTAGCTTTCTCTTCATTGCATCCCCGATCCTTAGGTCCTCGAAGATGCGCTCACAACTATCGAGCCAATCCTGAACTTCTGTAGCTGATTCCGTTTCGTGGAACGGGTTCCCACCAAGACTAGTGTAGTCCTTACAAAGCTTGGCAAAATCGACCCTAGGCACTGTAACACCCCACTTCCGTTAAGGTCACTCGCAAGGAGAATGCCTTAACTTCGGTGGAACATTATAAGTAAACAGAACGGAAATTTAAGGACAGATATGTAAAGTAGTACTTGAAAAATTTATAACTTTATTACAGCAGAAACAAAAATAAGTTTGGTAACATCATAATACCAAAACCCAAGTACACAAATATCAGTCTTATACAAAATCCTTCAGAATGCACAATTTTAAAGCCATAATCCCCAACAGAGAATGCCATAAATGGGTAGAATAAAAGCCAAGCAATATTTCAAGCACTTCTAGCACTTCAAGCAGATGGAACTTGAATTAAGCTCCTATGTTTCCACCCTGAGAACCTGGAGGGGGACCGAAGAAAAGAGGAGAAACTAACTAGGTCAGACATAAGTCTCGTGAGCCCAGTGACTTTCAGCATATAAACAGATAACAGTATCATGACATGTAAATAAAACTGGATGAGAGATAACCATAACAGGAGTAGCAGGTTAACAGAAGAGACAGAATGATATAGGCTAAACTAAGCTTCTTACTTGGTTTTCACTTCTCTGCACTAATACTAGTATAACAGAATTACGTGTTGTCCTAATATCTAAATAGAAAACAGAACGATCTCTTCATAAACACGATGTTAGTAATGGGCCTTTACCACCCTAACGGAGACAGATGTATAGAAAAAGAATGCTAGTAATGGGCCTTTACCACCCGATCAGGGACAGACAGTTACAGAAACCTAAAGCTAGCAATGGGCCTTTACCACCCGAACAGTGATAGACGGTATAGAAGCAGAAACGAAATCAGAGACGGATACAGAATATTCCCTACAGAAACATAATGTTAGAATTAGATGTACACTAGTAATGGGCCTTTACCACCCCAACAGGCGGTGCCACATAGGAACAGATAGGTGTTACCACCCCAATAGAAACAGACGGTACCCCAACAGAAACAAACAGAACTAAGTGTACCCTAAATTCTACCCCAAGCGATCGGCTCCCTAATACATAAATACCCTGTGTCTGCCCCCACAGAAGGGTGTATCACTCCCTAAAGTGGCAACCTATAGACACAGACCAATTTACATATGTCACGGTGTCTTACATCTTCAGAGCAGACCGGATCCATGCACGCACATGATCCGGTTGGAATGCGCCATCAACACCCCTCGCCATTATCAGAGTGAACCTCTTACAATTAGTTTCGTAAGCATGCCCTGGACCCCTACCTAGTGTTGGGTCATAATTTTGATACCAGAAAGGGTTACTGACTAATATGGGTCTCAAACAATAGATGACACAAGTAATTACCCCTCCTAACCTTGTGTCCCAAAACTAACAGATTTCAGATTAACTTGCTTATAGATTTCAGATGTACAAAGTCCATATTAACTAGTTCTCAGATCAAACATACAGGTTAACAAGTTTTCATACTAACGGACCAAATATACAGATTTACAAGTTTTGAGACTAACGGATCAGATATACAGACTAACAAGTTTTCAGACTAACGGATCAGATATACAGATTTACAAGTTTTCAGATTAACGGATCAGATATACAGACTAACAAGTTTTCAGACTAATGGATCAGATATATAGATTAACAGACTTATAGATTGTTTCACCTAACCTTGTATTGGGCCTACTGGTTTTCAAACGGGTTTACTAGATTCATCAGTCCAGTTGATTCAACCTTATCTACCCAATACGTTTTAGGCATCATATTTATCTTAGATTTTGAATTAATTAAATATTAATGCATAGACCTCTCACATTTGGTCGGTAGCTTGTGGCCGCTGGATGTGAGGGCGGTTCCGGGCAGACTTTTGCCACAAGCCAGACCTAACCTCGTGTCTAAGAAACTTTATGCCTATGACCTCTCCCACATTAGACTGATAGTTTGCGGTTGCTGGATAAGACGGTTGGGTCCGGGCAGGCTTCTACCGCAAATAGAGACTAACCTCTTGTCTCAGCATTCTTATTTTTAGCCAAAGTATTCATTCACAAATTATGCCAATATTAGACTAATCATGCCAATTCAACAAATTAACTTCTTTACAAGTTACAGCATATTATCCAAAGTTCTATTAGCATGTTTTGCTCAATTTTAGATCGATCCTACTGATTTTCATACCCTAAATTACCGTATTCAGTTTCAACGGATTTAGCAAATTAGGAAATTTAACATATTTAATCATCCCTTAAAATTCCATTGACATACCTTGCTTAATCATAAAATTAAGCCTAATTTTTACACGCCTAAATTATGGTCACAATTCATAATATAAAATATGCCCCCAAATTTTTAGTTAAATTTGCACCGTACAGAATATTCTCTGAAAACCCCAAATCATGATGCATAATATAAATTATGCCAAATTATAGCTGTTGATTACCGCGTATGTCAAATATCCAAAAATCCGAATTACGCGTATTCACATTTATCCCTATTATAATATAGGTTTTTCAGGCCTAACTCACATATCCTTTTCTTCCAAGTCATAGATCGTCATATAAAATACGCCCCAAATCTAGATCTTAAATTACAACATGTATTATGTCCTCAAAATAAGACCTTGAATTATAACATGCATTGTGTCCCCAAATTACAAGCCATATGCTGTCATACTATAATTCTCCTTCTTCCAAATCATAAACCGTCATATATAGTATGCCTAGATCTAGATCTTAAATTACAACATGTGCCCTTTTCTTAAATCAGTCACAAATAAGTCATGTCCAATTATGCATCATTCATTATTTTCCCCAAATTTAATGTTCGTGCATCAATCTCTTATGAGATTTGGCTCAGGCTCGTCGTAGCCTGGCTATAGAACAGAAGGAAGGAAGAGATACAGAATAGTTACAATAAGATAGATCTACACAGAAAAAAGATCTGATAAACAGGAATAAGGTAGATCTACATAGAAAAACAGATCTGATAAACAAGAATATGCATATTCTCCAATTCATATTTATAACCATGTCAAGATCATCATTAAATTTCATATTTGAAAATAACTGTACTCACCTTGGTTGGATATTAAAAGAAAAAGGGGGTCGTAGTTGTTCTCTTTTAATCCTATTCAGGTTGGAAGAAGACGGAGCATTTGTTCTAGCTTAGGTTTTAGCATAGTAACGACGCCATTGATTTATATTAATTTGAATTAGGGCAGAGCATAGGTGTAATGAAATTGTGTGGAGATAAAGAGAGGTTTGAGGGTGTTTAAATTGCCTATGAGCAACGAATCTGGTCAGAATGGGCGTCTAAATACAGAAAAACGAATCTGTCCACGGATCTGGAAATGGGGAGAGGTTGACCCCATGGTCGACCTGTTCTACCCTGGTCGACGCCTTGGCCGACCTGGGTCCTGGGTGGGAATTTTCCCGCCCAGCCCGGGTGTGCGATTTGAATTTCGAAACTTTAAATTTGAATTCGGGCTGGTTTTTATTTTAAATTCCTGAAACTTCTAAGTGCCATAACTCCTTCATACAGAGTCCGATTTACGCAAACTCAAACTCTATCTCAAGCAGAATTCCGAGACGAACGCAATGAAGCAACTCGTTTTCCTTAATTATTCTTTTAAAAATTAATTATACTTTGTTTTGTTACTTTATGTTCACAGAAAATACAGGGTGTTACATTCTACCCTCCTTAAAGGATTTCTTCGCCGAAATCTTCAAGTTAAGAAGAATGTGTCCTGCTATCCAATCACCTATCTACTCAACCATCATCCACAAGCATCCATTGTCCTTAGAAAACTTCTACTGTTGTATGAACATATGCAAAAGTGTGTGTATATGTCTCTTATCTAATGCAAAGATCAGGCGGTCTACTGATTCAGTTGACCTCCTTAATGCGAATTATGTTAGTGACATGAGTCCACTTATGTATGCAAGAAATCCTATTTGATGCACATCATCTATAAATGAGTGCAGAACCATTCATCCAAATGCAACATCCATGCGATGAGTCAATCATTTTGCATCCACAAAAATAGAAAAATGCAAACACATCCATATGCAGTATGAGAGTGTTTTTGAGCCGATCTAGTGCCTAGTGTGTGCATATGCATCCACGAGCAACCACTAGCAACCACTTGGATCCACTTGCAACCATCAAATATAACATGTCTCAAACACATGTTTACACCCATTAGTTTCTACCAAAAGGTCGAAGACTCGATCGATAGGATGCAGCCGAGTGATAAAAGCAAGTACAAAAACAAAAGCTCTGTTCCCATTAGACATCGGTTAAGAGAATAAATCTTTAAGTATCAACATCGAAGACCGAAATCAACATCAGATTGACATTCGGAAATATTCAAATACCTATAGAATACTGGTACAGATCAGATTTCAAATGATTCTTAGGAAATAAGCATGATAAAACCCCATCATATCCCATAAAAACCAGAATGTATGCGTCACAGTCAACTTAACGTTTAACACAGATGCCTTCAAACCCCAACTTATCACAAACAGATGAGTCGTAACCCTTATGGGGTTTGAGACTATAGCGTGATCAGAAACAAGATTAGTATTAAAGTGCAGAGTCTCAATTACAGAATTAAAATGCCAGAATGATCAGATAAGGAAATTAAACTTTCTACGGAAAATTTTCAACCTCTATCCTATCCACCAACTACGAAAGCATTCGCCTACCTTTCAGAAGATTCTGCCCTTTGCCCTTGTCTTTTGGGGCAATCCTTGATCAGATGTCCTGTCTCACCACAATGAAAACAACCAGTCTTCTTACATGTTGACAAGTCTTTCTCTAAATCTGCCCCCAACATGCGGAAAACCCTACGAAGCTTGAAAAAGGATTAGCTGTAGGTGAAATTACTGCAGCTACAGATGGAAGTTAGGCACTTCTTTGCCCTTCGACAAGCGTCGTATTCTCATCATGCCTACGTAACCATGTCGCGATGAGGTTACCTCCTAGAAAGCAAGGAGCCCCGGAGACTCAGAAAAGAAGGAAACAAGGATTAAACAGAAAATCAAAAGATAGATATATGCCTTTGGGGACTATGTTTCTCAAAATAAACTTTCCTTTTGAAAATACTCCCTTTTTAAAACTTTTTTGAAAATAGTTTTCAAAAACTTTTTACCAAATCTAGTAACCTTCAGCTCTGATACCAAGTGTAACACCCCACTTCCGTTAAGGTCACTCGCAAAGGGAATGCCTTAACTTCGGTGGAACGTTATAAGTAAACAGAACATAAATTTACAAGACAGATATGTGAAGTAGTACTTGAAAAATTTATAACTTTATTACAGTAAAAACAGAAATAAGTTTGGTTACATCACAATACCAAAACCCAAGTACACAAATATCAGTCCTATACAAAATCCTTTAGAATGCATAATTTTAAAGCCATAATCCCCAAAAGAGAATGCCATAAATAGGTAGAATCAAAGCTAAGCAATATTTCAAGCATTTCTAGCACTTCAAGCAGATGGAACCTGAATCAAGCTCCTATGTTTCCACCCTGAGAACTGGGGAGGAAACGGAAGAAAAGAGGCGAAACAAACTAGGTCAGACATAAGTCTGGTGAGTCCAGTGACTTTCATCATATAAAAAAATAACAGTATCATGACATGTAAATAAAACTGGATGAGAGATAACCACAACAGGAGTAGCAGGTTAACAGAAGAGACAAAATGATATAGGCTAAACTAAGCTTCTTACTTGGTTTTCACTTCTCTGCACTAATACTAGTATAACAGAATTAGGTGTTGTCCTAATATTTAAATATAAAAAAGAACGATCTCTTCAGAAATACGATGCTAGTAATGGGCCTTTACCACCCTAATAGAGATAGATGTACAGAAACAAAATGCTAGTAATGGGCCTTTACCAGCCGAACAGAGATAGATGGTTACAGAAACAGAATGATAGTAATGGGCCTTTACCACCCGAACAGAGAGCGATGCTATAGAAGCAGAAGAAGAAACGGAACCAGAGACGGAAATAGAATATTCCCCATGGAAACAGAATGTTAGAATTAGGTGTACACTAGTAATGGGCCTTTACCACCCCCAACAGATGGTACCACATAGAAACAGACAGGTGTTACCACCCCAACAAAAACAGATGGTACCCCAACAGAAACAGACAGAACTAAGTGTAACCTAAATTCTACCTTATGCGATCAGCTCCCTAATACATAAATACCCTATGCCGGCCCTACAAAAGGATGTATCACTCCCTAAAGTGGCAACCTATAGACACAGACCTATTTACATATGTCACGGTGTCTTACATCCTTAGAGAAGACCGGATCCACGCACGCACATGACTCGGGTGGAATGCGCCATCAACACCCCTCACCGTTATCAGAGTGAACCTCTTATAATTAGTTCAGTAAGCGTGCCCTGGACCACTACCTAGTGTTGGGTCATAATTTTGATACCAGAAAGGGTTACTGACTAATATGGATCCCAAACAACAGATGGCACAAGTAATTACCCCTCCTAACCTTGTGTCCCCAGACTAACAGATTTCAGATTAACTTGCTTATATATTTCAGATGTATAAAGTCCAAATTAACTAGTTCTCAGATCAGACATACAGGTTAACAAGTTTCAGACTAACGAACTAGATATATAGATTTACAAGTTTTCAGACTAACGGATTAGATATACAGACAAACAAGTTTTCAGACTAACGGATCAGATATACAAATTTACAATTTT
Organism: Allium sativum; assembly: GCA_030737875.1. Classification (NCBI taxonomy): domain Eukaryota; kingdom Viridiplantae; phylum Streptophyta; class Magnoliopsida; order Asparagales; family Amaryllidaceae; genus Allium; species Allium sativum. The sequence continues at coordinate 200,489,233 of CM060926.1, read as the reverse complement.
TCAGACTAACGGATCAGGTATACAGACTAACAAGTTTACAAACTAATGGATCAGATATACAGATTAACAGACTTACAGATTGTTTCACCTAACCTTGTATTGGGCCTATAGATTTTCAAACGGGTTTATTAGATTCATCAGTCCAGTTGATTTAACCTTATCTACCCAATATGTTTTAGGCATCATATTTATCTTTGATTTTGCATTAATTAAATATTAATGCACAGACCTCTCACATTAGGTCGGTAGCTTGTGGCCGCTGGATGTGCTGGGTGGTTCCCGGTAGACTTCTGCCACAAGCCAGACCTAACCTCGTGTCTAAGCATCTTTATGCCTACAACCTCTCACATTAGACTGATAGTTTGAAGTTGCTGGTTAAGCCGGTTTTGGTCCGGGAAGGCTTCTACTGCAAACAGAGTCTGACCTCGTGTCTCAGCATTCTTATTTTTAGCTAAAGTATTCATTCACAGATTATGCCAATATCAGACTAATTATGCCAATTCAACAAATTAACTTCTTTACAAGTTACAGCATATTACCCAAAGTTCTAATAACATGTTTTGCTCAATTTTAGATCGAGCCTACTGATTTTCATACCCCAAATTACCATATTTAGTTCCAACAGATTTAGCAGATTAGGCAATTTAACAGATTTAATCATCCCTTAAAATTCCATTGACATACCTTACTTAATCATAAAATTAAGCCTAATTTTTACATGCCTAAATTATGGTCATAATTCACAATATAACATATGCCCCCAAATTTTTAGTTAAATTTGCACCGTACAGAATATACTCTAAAAACCCCAAATCATGATGCACGATATAAATTATGCCAAATTATAGCCTTTGATTACCGCGTATGTCAAATATCCAAAAATCCGAATTAGGCGTACTCACATTTATAATTATCCCTATTATAATATAGGTTTTTCAGGCTTAAGTCACATATCCTTTTCTTCCAAGTCATAGATCGTCATATAAAATACGCCCCAAATCTAGATCTTAAATCACAACATGTATTATGTCCTCAAAATCAGATCTTGAATTATAACATGCATTGTGCCCCCAAATTACAAGCCATATGCTGTCATACAATAATTCTCCTTCTTCCAAATCATAAACCATCATATATAATATGCCTATATCTAGATCTTAAATTACAACATGTGCCCTTTTCTTAAATCAGTCATGTCCAATTTGCATCATTCATTCCCCAAATTTAGCGTTCATGCGCCAATCTCTTACGAGATTTGGCTCAGGCTCATGGTAGCCTGGCTATAGAACAGAAGGAAGGAAGAGATACTGAATAGTTAATAAGATAGATCTACACAGAAAAACAGATCTGATAAATAGGAATAAGATAATCTACACAGAAAAACAGATCTGATAAACAGGAATATGCATAATCTCCAATTCGTATTTATAACCATGTCAAGATCATCATTAAATTTCATATTTGAAAATAGTTGTACTCACCTGGTTGGATTCTAAAAGAAAAAGTGGTTTGTAGTTGTTCTCTTTTAATCCTATTCAGATTGGAAGAAGAAGGAGCACTTGTTCTAGCTTAGGTTTCAGCAGAGTAACGACGCCAATGATTTATATTAATATGAATTAAGGCAGAGTATAGGCATAATGAAATTGTGTGGAGAGAAAGTGAGGTTTAGGGGCATTTAAATAGCTTAGGAGCAACGAATCTGGTCAGAACCAGCGTCTAAATACAGAAAAACGAATTTGTCCACAGATCTGGAAATAGGGGGGAGGTCGACCCCCCGGTCGACCTGGGTTCTGGGCGGGAATTTTCCTGCCCAGCCCGGGTGTGTGATTTGAATTTTGAAACTTTAAATTTGAATTCCTAAGCATCTCTCTCATGAAGTCAGTGAACATAGTCCTCATATTAGGAGCATTTCTATTATTGGCTCGTGAACCAGTATTCCTCGTATATCGGCTCATCGTTCAATCCGTAAGGAGAAAATGATTAACCATCTCTTCAGTGGTGCCAGTGCAGTGCGACTCCATCCTTAGATATACTAATAGTATATATATATAGCTTTTCAAAACCAAAATATAACAAATACGCGCTCTCATATACGTATAATCTCTCCTTGCTGTCTTCCCCTTGGTTAACTACGTAACGTAGGCTCTGATACCAAGTGTGATGGCCCGCCCTGCACCAGCCGACATTTCCAATGAAATGCACTATGCCGACGTCTAACCAGCACGGTACGGTCATCAAAAGAAAGGAAAGGGAAGGGATTTTAACTATGTATCATCAAAGAACCTGTAGTATATCTCACAACACATGGAACAAAATATAACAATAACATAACTTGATATAAATCAGGTGAGACAGTGTATAAGCTGAAAACTAAACCATCGTAGCAGCGGAAAGATTCAAAATACAGCTGATAATCTAAACCATACCTGGTATACATATCCATACCTGAACCGGGACCTAGACCTGGACCTGGACCTGAACAATAACAGAACAATAACAGGTATACATAACCATACCTAGACCTGCAACCAAAGAGTTAGCACAACAGGATGTACAATACTCTAAGGTGACACTAACACATGGTGTGAAAATAATGGGACGGGGGTGTGCATGACATGGTGATAGCAAACATCAAACATAGCAATCATCCCCATATCTCTCACTTAGTGCATAAAGCATACAATATCTACCACTTTGATCACCCAATCATTTGCTACGATCACTCTGCCCCATGGAGTCACGATGACCCCACTGCACTGATCCATAGCCACTAATCCCTTGCTATGTCCACTCTGCCCCCATGGAGTCATGACATCTCCACTACATTGGCTCATTGCTTTGCTACGATCACTCTGCCCCATGAAGTCATGACAACTTCACTGCACTAATCCATAACCAATATCCATCTCTCAGTGGTGAGTCAAAGCTATAGACATCGATAACCCCTTTACACATGTCCCACAGCAAAGTCCAACTCATGAAGTTAACCCGTTGGTTCCCGTCTGGATCCTGAGTTACAACTTCCCCATTTGGACTACTTTTGCATCTCGGGTTTGGTTTCTCCGGATTGGTTCGGTCCTTCTTCTCAGCTTTGGTTCGGTTCGGAATCGTCATTGGGGTCGGGTCGTGTTTCCCCTCCTTCGGTTTGGGACATGATCCCCTCCTCAGTTCAGATCGGCTCATGATGTCCTCCCCTTGGCGGTTCGGTTCGTGATACTTCTTCCAGGCATCAGATCGGTTCGTGCTTCTTCCACCGGGTCGGGGTGCTTCGGATCGGTCGTGAGCTTCTGGTCCATGGTTCTCTGCGTCCTCCAAATCATCGGGTCGGTTCGTGGTTACTGGCCACGAATAGGGTGTCACGATCGGGTCGGCTTATGCCTCCTTCCTCTGATCCGATCCGGTTCAGGCCAATTTCCTGCAACTTTTCCAGCGAGCTGTTTACGCCATACGACGGCGTTTTCGACCATTCTAACCTAACTATTCTATCACAAAGCATTCCAAACAGTAATAGCAACATGTATAATCAACCATAAACACCCAAAACAACAAAATGACATGTTTATATGGAACAAACATACCCAAAACCCATGTTTTCCCCTTAATCATGTTTAACTATAACTAATGATAGGACTAGCAAAACATATCCAAATTAACCTAAATTTTTATCAAAGCCCTAAAATAATATTTTACAATTTCACAGATTTTTCCAAATTTTTCTAAGCCATAGTTTCGCTAATTATCACTAATCACCCCTAATTAGCCGTAATTAATGAAAAACAATGCAAATCACTCACCTTAGCCACAAATAAAACTTTAGATGTGACAACCCCAATTTCGACAGACCGATTTTTTTTCAAAATTCCAATCTATCGAAACTCGGATTAGTTTTCTCTGGTATCCTGCAGAAAAGACAGAGACATAAAACATGTCAGAGCTCAGAAAAATATCTCACAGCGGAAAGGATAAAATATAGTATAATCAAAACATAGCCTTACCATATTATTAATACTGCCTAACTAGTATCCAAAACTATCATGTCTCTGCCACAATCTAACCTGCGAGTGTTTTATGAGGAGGGGGTCAGAACACAAGTTCTGGTGGCTGGATTCGAACTATACACTTTGGATAATCTTACATATACCGTTCAATCATATTTTCTTATTTATTCGGTTAATTGGGTTAACAGCACTCAAGGCTTACACACACGTCGTATCCATTTACTTCCCGGTGAATTAACCAAATACATTATATGTAGCTATCTCTCAATATTGAGATACACCCCATGGTACCCCACTCGTACGGTCTCCACCGTATCATCGCAGGAATACAGCAGTGCCTAATCCTATGCCCGAATGTCATATGGATTTCTGTATATATGTCAACACTACGTCTGCAAAGAACAACTACTTCTATATTACGTAAGCGTTCGGACTGCCATCTTTGAACCATTCGATCGAATTAGGTTCCACCCTCGAATAATGCCATCTAGTCTTATGATACACCACCCAGAGCGACATAAGTGAACCTAGACTTTCCCACGTACGTATCGCCAATCGTTCTCGATGTCTATTACACATGTTCTCTATATATGCGCCCGAGTCCTGTGGTAGGGCTAATCAAGAAACGCGGAACTCGGTCGGGAGCTTTCAGATATTAGCTGATATAAGATGCTAAGGTTTGCTTTTACAGTGGCTATGGTCCCACTAGATCCCTCCCTCAACTAATGAAAAGCACCCAAGAATATCAAGAATGCGAACTTAACCCCAGCCCCCTATGCCCTTCAAACCTATTGGCCAACCTCACCCATAACTAGATAGCAAAGTATATGGTCTTTTGGAGTTCTCCAGCTTTACGCTTTACGTACTGACTGAAGATGGTAGATAGACGACGAGTTGCTATCACAGGGCACTAACTGGTCTCGCCGAATCACGCTGGTCCATCTTAGTCTTTTGATTGCCCCTTATTATTGCAATCAAGGCATACTCATTGGTTCACATACGCAGACATAACCTCCGTGAGTACAGGCGGATCATCTGACACTCATAGAGGAATAACAAGAGTACCCTATGTACCCGGAAGCCGCTTGCTTCCCCTTCCAGTCCTTTGGAGCCATCAAACAATCAGATGAATGTATCCTCCCCTCGTGTCTTATAACACCTAGATGATCTACTCTGTTGGGTTATTCACCCACAACCGTACGGACTGGTCTAAGTGCCTTACTTTAGCATGTTGTTAGACCCTATGTTTAAACATTCTTTTACGCGCTTGTCTCACCTCACCAAATTTCCAGTTAACTTGGTTATTCCAATTCATATTGAATTCATATTCAAATTACCAAGTTTCTCTTGCTTATTAATTTCAGTCATACTACTTAATTCATTTAAGTTTGTTAATAAGCTTACAACATGTTATTATCTAGATTGTGGCCCAAGGTCTGTGATCCACAATCCCTTTTATGTTCTTGTTTGATTTCAATAACATGTTCTACTTAAAATGTAATTAAGTATGCCTAATTCACATGTTTCCAATTAACATGTCACTTACCATTTATGATTAAATATAACTTATTTCATTTCATAAGTTTTCCTCATCCTTTCTCATTTAAGCATAATTCCACTTAACCTTATCAATACGACTTACCGTTGTTTACTTATTAACTTAGTTCTATAAACTAAGGCCAATTAATAAGTTTATCTACCCATTTATTATAACCTTTGTTATAATTTCCCCTTGTCCCTAGGACAAGTCTAAACATGTTATTCTTACCAACGTGTTTCAGACTCCCAGACTACTTAATTTATAATTAAGTACAATATATTCTCCCCCTTTTCTTAGCTGGATTTAGGTTTTCCCCTTTTCTGAGTACTTAATTTATAATTAAGTGTCACTTAATTTAATTCACTAGTTATCCCATTCCCTTACTAGTTTATTATAACCTAAGTTATAATATTCACTTGTCCCTAGGACAAGTCTACCTATAATACAACATTTTCATTAATGTTATTTATTTATAATAGGTTATTCGCATTCCCCTTTTAAACCATTTACTGTCGTAAACCATTATTCTTCATTCTCTGTAATATATGTTCCTTATTATATTAAGGAAAACACTTCATGCACCTTATCAGTTTGATAGAAGGAATCAATGATTTATTATCATAACATTTTCCCATCTAAATCCATGGTGGCAAGTAATTTCTTTACTTTTTTATATTTATTGTGGCTTACTTGCAACAACGTTTTCAGAAATAAGTCATTTAGGGAAATACATCACTTTCTCCTCTTATCACACTAACTCAGTTCATTACTTCCCTTCCTTTCTTATTTTCTGAGTTAGACATTTAATTACCATCAATGCCATTTATTCATATCTTATATATATATATATATATATATATATATGCACTAGACCTCTCACATTAAGCCTACAATTGTGGATGCTGGATTTGTCGGGCGGGTCCGGGCAGACTTCTACCACAAGCTGACTTAACCTCGTGTCTTAGCACAGGTTGTTAATTCTTGCACTTAGGCTTCTCACATTAGTTTCAACATTAGTGGCTGTTGGATATGTCGGTCGGATCCGGGCAGACTTCTACCACTAATGCAACCTAACCTCGTGCCATAAGTGTATATACAATTTCTAATTGTAATGCTAGGCATATTCATTTTCATTCAATCACTTATGTTCATATAAAATTGCGCTTCTGAATTAAAATCTCAAAACATAATATATGTTATGTTCATTACATGAAAATTTTAGACATATTATCCTTTTTACTGTAATATAGTTTACAGTAATCTAATTTACATGTCATCCAATTTTTGACTATATTTTGTCGCATGTCATTTTCAACATATGTTTAATTCTACTAGGACATGTAAACATTCAATCGGGTAATTATCTTAACATTTCGTTCAATCAATAATATGTCCCAAGTAAAGCATGTAATTACAATCACTGAATTGGCTATTCATATCCTAACAAGTTTATTTTCCCTAACATGTAAACATTCAATAACTTGGACAATTCAACATAGGAATTTCTTGACATATTCATATCAACATTTCAATTGGATACAACAGTAATTTATAATTAAACTGGCCATTTCACAATCTATTAAAAAGGGGAATGCTAAACGATAGTCATAACATTATCTAAAGGCTATAGCTTAAACCCACCCACCTTTAATCTTTCCCTAAATTTTGGATCTGATCCGTTCTATCATCCATGGTTTTCCTTTTCCCTTAAATTTGATTCACGACCTAATGACCATGGATTTATTATTTCATGAAAAGAGAAGGGAAAGAGAAATAATTTAAATAGATTTGTCCTTAGAGGTTTACGTTGCTTTTACGATTCAATAATCTTTTTTATTAACGTTGATTCCCTCTTCCAGATCTGAATTCATAATCCTCCTAGGCTAACATTTTAATTTCAGAATAGATTTGAGAAGAGAAAGAGATGGAGCCATGGTAGAGCTCCAGCGTAGCTGCTGAATTATGATGTTTAGGGTTAGCTCTAGGGTCTTATTTACAGGTGCTCAAGACCTTATCGTACACGCAACGCTGAGTCAGCATTGAACACGATTAAAAAAATAGTCTAGGTTCGCAGATGAATCTAGCCAAATGTTATCGTACACGCAGTGTTGAGTCATCGTTGGGTCCCGCAAGCTGTTCTGGCGTAGAAATTTGAATTTCGAATATTTGAATTGTTTTGGCATAGAAATTTGATTTTTGAACTTTTGAATTTTTGGAAGTTATTTAATTGTTTTATTCACATGAAATATTCTTATATGTATACAATTCCTCTACCGACCATTTTACGCGTATATATACGCACAATTTTCATTTTATTTTCAAAATTTAAACGATGTTGCACTGTTATTTGATTCTTTCCATATTTTATTGACTGCAGCCCTATCTTGAATTTTATCTTTTGTATACATATATTTATGCACACATATATATATATATGTTCTCATATATATACACATATTTTTTTATTTTCTTATATGTACGTTCTTATCCTTTCATATTTTGAATTTGTATACATACATATATTCCTATGTTCAGTTGGCCCTCTCTAAAACAAAGATAATAAATTATGCTATCATCGGGGTTCGAACCCCAACCTCCATGTTACAAATCCAATGCCTTAACCAACTAAACAATGAAGTCTTTTGTTAAAAGTCTTAGAACAATGATAATTATTGTTCTCTCCTTACTTATCTTTTTCGTGTTAGTTAAAATTCATAAATTAAACCATTGCATGAATCTTTTTTTTTAACGTTAATGCATTATGTTTGCAAATCAGTGCATGCAACATATTTACATTGCATGCAACCAATCCTTTCTTTCCTTCAATGCATGCATTACATTTTTTTCAGTGCATATATTTATTACACGCAATCCTTATTTTATTCTTTATTTTATATTTTAATTTGTTTGTGTATATATATATATATATATATATTTTTCTCTTGTGTGTATAGAAACTTCTAGGCTTAATAACTTCTTCATATGATGTCCGTTTTATGCAAACTAGGTGTCTATCTTGACCAGTATTCCGAGACAAACGCAATGGCGTAGTCCGTTTTACTTAATTCTCATTATTTAATTAAGTTATTCTTATTTTATTATCTTAAAAATACAGGTTGTTAAGTCTCCCACCCTTAGGAAATTTCGTCCCCGAAATTTAATAAGGGTAAAATTAATTAAGTCTGCGCATAATATACATCCATCATGTGTGCATCCAATTTTAGCAGACATTGTGCACTTGTGCAAAGTGAAATACAACATAATAATGCATGTATGCCTAAGCGGTACCTCCTTTGTGTATGCAAATTTCTCAAAAATCCTTTTTAAAATATGATGCTCACATCCTAGATATACTGGCAGTTCTACATGAATGCAATATTTTGAAAATCAAACTGCTTTTTCATCCAAATTTTCCCACTCTTACTGAGTAAGAGCATAGTTCATCCAATTGTTGCATTCATAATCCTACCAACCAACTTTATTTTTCGAATTTCAGAAAAATCTAATTTTCTAAATTCGATTTCTTATGTTACAAAAACGTGGAAAATGGAAAATTTCACACCTTCCGTTTTTCTTTTATATACCTTTTTCCAACCGTACTTGGATTTTATGAAACAATGTATAAAGATTTCCTATTTTCCTATCCAAGCACATCCCACATAAGAAAATTTTATTTGTTGTAGCTTTACCTTTTCGTCTTATCTTGCAAAAAAAAAAATCAAATCGCAAAATTGGAGTAGATACGGACAACTATTTTACTTAATCGGGTTTATGACTTGTTCTTACCTACAAGGTCAGTTCAGTCTCCTACAACATCCACTATATTCTCATTTTCTACAACTTATTTTGTCCACCAGACAAAATTCTCTTTTAAACAATTTATCAAAAATAATTATCAAAAGAATAGAGACTTCAAAACTTTCTTGTTTAAAAATTCTTGTATGAAATATAAGTAGAAAAACTAGCGAGCTATACATGCTCTATAATATGCACCTTTTACTGAGAGAATTTTACTTTAAAACTTAATATGTACTTCTTTACATATTTTAAAACTATAACTTTTAAGATTAAAACTTGAAAACACCATAAACCGTTTTTTTCCCAAACTTTTATAATCTCAAGTTCTTAAAGTTAATAATGGGGTTACACTCAAAGCGGGTTTCCAATTTTTCTTGGCTCTTCTAGACACTCCCCAAGGTCAATTCTCTCAACTATATATATTCCTAATCCTTTTTTCTCTTTTCAACTTTTTCCAAAATACTAAACATATTGGATTTATTTTCCTTCCATACAAAGTATATTGTACACTTCCCAACCAAACTTCCTAAGGGTCTCAAATTTCCTTATTCCTTTAGTGTACGAAACAAACATCCCATTTTATACCATATTATACTCTTTTTATTTAGTGGGTTCCTCTATGGATCTAGATATATATATATATATATATATATATAATATTTTTATTTTTAAAAATAAAAATGCGTTCATTCACTATTTATATAGGAATTCTAAACCTAAGCTATGATACCAGATGTGACAACCCCAATTTCGACAGACCGATTTTTTTTCAAAATTCCAATCTATCGAAACTAGGATTGGTTTGCTCTGGTATCCTGCAAAATAGATAGAGACATAAAACATGTCAGAGCTCAGAAAACTATCTCACAGAGGAAAGGATAAAATATAGAATAATCAAAACATAACCTTACCATATCATTAATACTGCCTAACCAGAATCCAAAGCTATCATGTCTCTGCCACAGTCTAACCTGCGAGTGCGTTATGAGGAGGGGGTCAGAACACAAGTTCTGGTAACTGGATTTAAACTATATACTTTGGATAATCTTACATATATTGTTCAATCATATTTTCTTATTTATTAGGTTACTTGGGTTAACAACACTCAAGGCTTACACACACGTTGTACCCATTTACTTCCCAGTGAATTAACCTAATACAATATATGTAGCTATCTCTCAATATTGAGGTACACCCCATGGTACCCCACTCGCACGGTCTACACCGTATCATCGCAGGAATATAGCAGTCCCTAATCCTATGCCCGAATGTCATACGGATTTATGTATATATGTCAACGCTACGTCTGCAAAGAACCACTACTTCTATATTACGTAAGAGTTCGGACTGCCATCTTTGAACCATTCGATTGAATTAGGTTCCATCCTAAAATAATGCCCTCTAATCTTATGATACACAACCCAGAGTGACATGAGTGTACCTAGACTTTCCCATGTACGTGTCGTCAATCATTCTCGATGTCTATTGCATATGCTCTCTATATGTGCGCCCGAGTCACGTGGCAGGGCTAATCAAGAAACACGGAACTCGGTCGGGAGCTTTCAGATATCAGCTGATATCAGATGCTAAGGTCTGCTTTTACAGTGGCTATGGTCCCACTAGACCCCTCCCTCAACTAATGAAAGACACCCAAGAATATCAAGAATGAGAAGTTAACCCCGGCCCCCTATGCCCTTCAAACCTATTAGCCCACCTCACCCATAACTAGATAGCAAAGTATATTGTCTTTTGGAGTTCTCCGCCTTTCCGCTTTACGTATTGACTGAAGATGGTAGGTAGACGACGAGTTGCTGCGCACTAACCGGTCTCGCCGAATCACGCTGGTCCATCTTAGTCTTTTGAGTGCCCCTTATTATTGCAATCAAGGAATACTCATTGGTTCAACTACGCAGACCTAACCTTAGTGAGTACAGGCAGATCATCTGCCACTCACAGAGGAATACCAAGAGTACCCCACGTCCCCGAAAGCCGGGTGCTTCCCCTTTCAGTCCTTTGGAGCCATCAAACAATCAGATGAATGTGTGCTCCCCTCGTGCCTTATAACACCTTGGTGATCTACCCTGTTGGGTTATTCACCCTCAACCATACGGACTGGTCTAACAACCTTACTTTAGCATGTTGTTAGATCCTATGTCTAAACATTCTTTTACACGCTTGTCTCACCTCACCAGGTTTCCAGTTAACTTGGATATTCCAATTCATATTGAAATCTTATTCAAATTACCAAGTTTCTCTTGCTTATTAATTTCAGTTATACAACTTAATTCATTTAAGTTTATTAATAAGCTTACAACATGTTATTCTCTAAATTGTGGCCCAAGGTCTGTGATCCACAATCCCTTTTATGTTCGTATTTGATTTCATTAAGATGTTTTACTTAATATGTAATTAAGTATATCTAATTCACATGTTTCCAATTAACATGTCACTTACCATTTATGATTAAATATAACTTATTTCATTTCATAAGTTTTCCTCATCCTTTCTCATTTAATCATGATTCAACTTTACGTCATCAATACGACTTATCGTTGTTTACTTATTAACATAGTTCTATTAACTAATGCCCATTAATAAGTTTCTCTACCTATTTATTATATAATTTCACCTTGTCCCTAGGACAAGTCTAAATGCGTTATCCTTACCAACGGGTTTCAGACTCCTAGACTACTTAATTTATAATTAAGTAAAATATATTTTCCCCCTTTTCTTAACTGGTTTTAGGTTTTCCCCTTTTCTGATTACTTAATTTACAATTAAGTGTCACTTAACTTAATTCTCCAGTTATCCCATTCCCTTACTAGTTTATTATAACCTAAGTTATAATATTCACTTGTCCCTAGGACAAGTCTACCTATAATACAACATTTTCATTAATGTTATTTATTTATAATAGGTTATTCGCATTCCCCTTTTAAACCATTTACTGTTGTAAACCATTATTCTTCATTCTCTGTAATATATATTCCTTACTATATTAAGGAAAACACTTCATGCACCTTAACAGTTTGATAGAAGGAATCAATGATTTATTTTTATAACGTTTTCCCATCTAAATCCGTTGTAGCAAGTAATTCCTTTTTTTTATGTTTATTATGGCTTACTTGCAACAACATTTTCAAAAATAAGTCATTTAGGGAAATACATTACTTTTCCCTCTTATCACACAAACTCAGTTCATTACATCCCTTCCTTTCTTATTTTATGAGTTAGACATTTAATTACCATCCTTGCCATTTATTCATATCTTGTTATATACATACATACATATATAAATATATATATATATATAAGCACTAGACCTCTCACATTAAGCCTAGACTTGTAGACGCTGGATTTGCCGGGCGGGTCCGGGTAGACTTCTACCGCAAGCTGACTTAACCTCGTGTCTTAGCACATGTTGTTAATTATTGCACTAAGGCCTCTCACATTAGGTTCAACATTAGTGGTTGCTGGATATGCCAGTCAGTTCCGGGCAGACTTCTACCACTAATGCAACCTAACCTCGTGCCATAAGTATATTTACAATTTCTAATTGTAATCCTAGGCATATTCATTTTCATTCAGTCACTTATGTTCATATCAAATTGCGATTCCAAATTAAAATCTCAAAACATAATGCATGTTATGTTCATTACATGAAAATTTAGACACATTATCCTTTTTGTTGTGATATAGTTTACAGTAATCTAATTTACATGTCGTCCAATTTTTGACTATATTCTGTCGCATGTCATTTTTAACATATGTTTAATTCAATTAGGACATGTAAACATTCAATCGGGTAATTATTTTAACATGTCGTTCACTTAATAATATGTCCCAAGTAAAGCATGTAATTATAATCACTGAATTGGCTATTCATATCCTAACAAGTTTATATTCTCCAACATGTAAACATTCAATAACTTAGCTAATTCGACACAGGAATTTCTTGACATATTCATATCAACATTTCAATTGGTTACAACAGTAATTTATAAATAAACTGGCCATTTCACAATCTATTAAAAAGGGGAATGCTAAACGATGGTCATAACATAATCTAAAGGCTCTAGATTAAACCCACTCACCTTTAATCTTACCCCAAATTTTGGATTTCATCCATTCTATCATCCATGGTTTTCCTTTTCCCTTTAATTTGATTCACGACCTAACGACCATGGATTTATTATTTCATGAAAAGAGAAGGGAAAGAGAAATAATTTAAATAGATTGGTTTTTAGAGGTTTACCTTGCTTTTATGATTCAATAATCTTTTTTATTAACGTTAATTCCCTCTTCCAAATCTGAATTCATAATCCTCCTAGGCTGACATTTTAATTTCAGAATAGATTTGAGAAGAGAGAGAGAGGGAGCCATGGTAGAGCTCCAGCGTAGCTGCCGAATTATGATGTTTAGGGTAAGGTCTAGGGTCTTATTTATAAGTGCTCAAGACCTTATCGTACACACAGCGCTGAGTCAGCATTGAACCCAGTTAAGAACTAGTCCAGGTTCGCAAATGAATCTAGCCAAATGTTATCGTACACGCAGTGCTGAGTCAACATTGGGTCCCGCAAGCTGTTTTGGTGCAGAAATTTGAATTTTGAATGTTCGAATTGTTTTGGCATAGAAATTTGATTTTCGAACTTTTGAATTTCTGGAATTTATTTAACTGTTTTATTCACATGAAATATTCTTATATGTATACAATTCCTCTACCGACCATTTTACACATATATATATATGCACAATTTTCGTTTTATTTTCAAAATTCAAACGATGTTGCACCATTATTTGATTCTTGCCATATTTCATTGATTGTAGCCTTATCTTGAATTTTATCTTCTGTATACATATATTTATGCATATATATTTATATATTCTCATATATATACATATATTTTCTTTATTTCCTTATATGTACGTTCTTATCCTTTCAAATTTTGAATTTGTATACATACATATATTCGCATGCTCAGTTGGCCCTCTCTAAAACAAAGATAAAAAATTATGCTATCGTCAGGGTTCGAACCCCCGACCTCCATGTTACAAATCCAATGCCTTAACCAACTGAGCTATGAAGTCTTTTGTTAATAAGTCTTAGAACAATGATAAATTATTGTTCTCTCCTTACATCTCTGTTTCATGTTAGTTTAAATTCATAAATTAAACCATTGAATGAATCTTTTTCTTTTAATGTTAATGCATTATGTTTGCAAATCAGTGCATGCGACATATCTACATTGCATGCAACCAATCCTTTCTTTCTTTCAATGCATGCATTACATTTTTTTTCAGTGCATATATTTATTACATGCAATCCTTATTTTATTCTTTATTTTATATTTTAATTTGTTTGTATATATATATATATATTTCTCTTGTGCGTATACAAATTTCTAGGCTTAATAACTTCTTCATATGAAATCCGTTTTATGCAAACCAGGTGTCTATCTTGACCAAAATTCCGAGAAGGATGCAATGGTGTAGTCCGTTTTACTTAATTCTCATTATTTAATTAAGTTATTCTTATTTTATTATCTTAAAAATACGGGGTGCTACATTAGATCTGAAACTCTACTGTTTTGGGGCTTTTTTTATGCAACACAGCAGCTCCAACTCTGATTTGACACTAATCTTCCTTGATTTGATGTAGATCTTCATAATTAGTGATTATAAGGTGATTTGGGGTGATTTTAGAGGGTGGAGGCCATTGTTAGGGTTGAGGAGAGGTAAGTGGCGGCTGAGAAAATGAAAAATAAAACGTTTCCTAACTGATTTCAGCCTCCCCATAACCCTAATCCCGAAATGGGTTATGGGCCTAGCTGCTAATCACGCTAATTAGCCCGGTTAAGCTGTTTTTCACTTTCCAAGCCTTATTTTAGCCATATCTGCAAAACGGCAAGCCCGTTAGACAAATGTGACCACTCTACGGAAAGATAAACCATCATCTGGATCTAATGGAAGTGGTTTCAGGTCAAAACTCCTTACCAATCAAAAGTTATAAGAAAAACAAGATTCGCCAAGGGAAAAACTGTCATTTAAAAATTCGCAAAAATCGTGTACATGGAAAATGAATAGTCGTTCCCCGAAGTTACACGACCATACGACCTCATAAAAAAATGAAATAAATATTCTACGATCCTCCGATGCGTAGAATGCGGGTCGTTACATTTTTGATTTTGAAAGGATCACTGTTTGTAACATTCCAGAAGCGTTGCAACCTTTCAATTCTTATAAATAGTGGCTGATTTCTATTTTTTTTATCATTCTTCCTCTCCATCTTCATGCTCTTTCTCTACACTATTAATATTTCATACTTTCATGATTTCTACACTTATACTCTGCCGGATTCAATTCCAATTGTATAAAACTTCTTCTCTTCTCATTCTCTAATCATTACTCTCTGAATCGAAGTGCTATTGAAGAGTTATAGAGCTGTTGTATTTGTTTGGGAAGTGTTTGGGAAAGGTGTGTTCTTTGTAGCCTTGAAATCAAGGAAAGGAAATGATGGTAACTTATAGCCGGGGAAATCAAGGGAAATATACTTGATCAAGGGTGTTTGGAGTTTGGAGTCGGTGGTTACCTTGTGGCCGTGAAATCTAGGAGATTGTACTTGAATATTAATATAGTAATAAAACTCTGCACAATCCAGCATTGCGTGTGACTACATGTAGGAGCACTTCCGAACCAGTATAAATTCCGGTGTGTTCTTTCTTTTTTTGCATTTTATTTCTATTTATTTTTTTGTTTGTGTTTGATTCTGTGAGTGTTTCTATGGTTTGTCATTCATATAGTAGATCATATAAGTTTTAGATTTTCTTAAATTCTTTGAAAACACTATTCACCCCCTCTCTTGTGTTAGTTTTGCCTTAACAATCCATTCCGCATTCCCAAATAGTTGATATCAGAGCTGGTTAGAGAACATGATAGGGGGATCTCACTCGGTTGTTTAGTGGCTGGCAGGAGACTATTACTCCTACATGTCCCCATGTGTGGGTTGGTTGAGTCGTGAGGCTAACCGCGGAATCACTTCTGAGGTACCATTATCATGCCACGGTGGCAGGTTAGGACACTGGTTGTTGATGACCCATAACAATTGGTATTAGAGCCCGGTCTTTCAAAAAGTTCATAATCTGATTCTTGAAAAAATTAAATGGCAAATTTTGAAATGATTTATAACATCGGTTTAAAATCATAATCTGATTTTTAAAATTTAAAATTTTGAATTTTGATTTTTTTTTTAAATTTTGAAATCTTTGATATATGGATATGTTACATAACCATCATGATGTTGTTGTTTAAAATTGTAGATTAGTAAGTTTGAAAAGTAATTTAGTTATTTAAAAAGTTATTTGATTATTTGAAAAGTTGTGTTGTTTTACAGTAAAAGATGTGTTATATGGCTATTGGATATTCAAACTCTGAAAAAATGGGTGACATGGCTATTGAGAATTCAAAATTCTTATGGACACATGGTAGAAATCAAAAGGAGGAGAAGAGTAACAACAGTGGGAGAAAAGAAATCAAGAAGAAATGGATATATATATAATGTAAATCTATAAAGAAATGGGTACCTAATCAATTTATAACCTTGGATTTTCATCTACAACTTATATTCATAATGTACTTCTCATCATTTGCTACATAATGCCGCAGGTTTCATGTGAATCCATCAAGAATTGACCAACTAATGATCAAATGAAGTTTTGGTCAATAAAGAGAGAAGGAAACCAAAACTGTCGACAATTATCTTCAAATTGCTACGAGATCGTAGTCCTTGTATTTCTCTTCGATTTACAACCGATTTCATCCAATTCCATTAAGAAACGAAGAAGTTATGCCTCCTGATAGTTTGATTGAAAGTGAAAAACGAGAAGAAGAAGAAGAAGTGAAAAGATTGTGAAGAGACATAAATTTTGGGCTATTTATAATGGCTGAAGTGTCTTTCCATTCAAATTCAAAATTTTGGCGCCAAGTTGGTTGAACTACTAAATCTTCAATATCTTTCTTATACGGTGTTCAAATTCAGCAAATGAATATATAATCCTGATTAGAAAAACGAGACCATCGCAACAAAGCAGATTTCATTATCAAATTCTGAAAGATGTGAACGTGTGGTCCCTACCAATAGAAGAACAACAAAAAGAAGGATTGCAAAAATAGGCACACCTTACAGTTATTTCATAATTATCATAGAATTTAGGTATATATATAAAGTTAGGTATACAAATTCATCCCTTTTATAGTTCTAAGATATTTTGGTTCATATGTAAGTACACCATAGTATACATATTAATATACCAATCTAATTAAAAAATCTTCTTATTTTAAAATCTAACTACCCTTTGGTTTGGCTTTGTAAAGACATCTTTTCAATATGAAAATGTCAACTCAACTTCTAATTTTAAATTTTGTTCATCTACTTATGTTTCATATATTCCGTTTCAAAAATATATGTTGAAAGTATATTAATAAATAAAACAATATAGATATGTTAATTTTCAAACACTTGACATTGTTATAAAATATATATATATATATATATACATGTATGTATGTATGTATGTATGTATGTATGTATATTTTATATGAGATTTAAACATACATAATTTAACATATATATTTTTACATATGATTTCATAACAATCTTGTGTTATATTATCACAAATACTATTAGTAACTTGATACTTATTTTGATTTTTAAGATTTATAAAAACTTGTATATTTAACTTAATATTTTGGTGTATATATGACTTTTATATCTTAAATATGTTTAGAAATTATAATTTTACAGTTTACTTTATAACACCAACTTTCATCAAAAAATATTTTGTCATAACTACATATTTATTTTAAAAAATATAACATATAAATAGTTCTTTAAGCAAATTAATATGTTTTGATTTCTAAAGTTTAAATTTAAAATTGACTTGTATCAAAATATTGAAATATATATCTCATAATAAATTAAATTATAAGTATGTTTTAATTTAGTTTATATATATACTTATGAATATATGTTTATATCAAAATAGTTACTTTATATGATTCAATTTTTATATTCTTTTTAAAAGTATCTTCAATTTTTATCATAAGAAGCACCCTACTAAGATTATTTAACTCCACATTCCTCATAGAACTATTCTAAATATTATATTTTCTATTATGAATATTTTTAATTACCATAAAACTTTTATCTTTACAATCCTTGAAATGATCCAAACTCGCCCTTATGGGAAACCCCGGATTGAGTTGAGAACACAACAAATCAGAACATAGACGAAAGAACATGTCATGACTTATTACAACAATTACATCAGAGTACAAGAATATAACAGAATATGAACAAATAATATACATTTGATAAATATCTGAGATTAAAGTACATTACATAGCAGCGGAAAATAATACATACACAATTGTAAGAAATACACGGATACAGAGCATTCTGAATATAGCTCCAGTTGTAAATCAGGATCATGTGAATATAATATCTGCAAAACCATACGTGCTCATGTGGGAAAAAAGGGCACCCAGAGTTTAGGTTGAAATAATAAACTCCAGGTCAGTCATGTGACCGGTGTGAGAACTAATCTGCTTCAAATATAAATATATCAATCATAGACGGCATGGGTACAATATATCATGTCTCCATACCAGGCTCTACAATTAAAACCGATATGTCATGTATTGGAAGTTGGATTTCCGTCTCTGAACCAAGGCAAGGGATCATCCTTACCGCTTCGAGACGCTCTGGCCCGTGTCTCAGGATCTGAGTTCGAGTGACCCTTGGATCGTCAGTGCCGGTCCACATTTTAAGTGGATTAAAATTCCCAAAACAATACGTTTCCCCGCCCTATAGGGCGTAAATCTGGTCAGTATATTGACCATGTCATCCGTCGGCCCCGTAGTGACTGATATAACCGAGGCGCCTCGCTATGCATCATCCACATAAGTAAAAATGTCTGGGCTCCATACCATGACACCACTCCTAGCTAGAAGGAAATGCATGCCCTCCCTGAAGTCCTTTCCCGTTTCTGGTTCACACCGGGGTGTGAGGCTCGTGAATTAACGCTTTACACAAAGTGATGCTATATTAAAGTCGTGCTTTGATCATCAACCACAAGACTCTTCTTTTCAATACAAGCCTTGATCATTTGCATCTCAGCATGCCACATAGGCAATTCACTCCATGCGACCGATGTCTATCGATATATAACCTCTAAGCTCGTATGTCTCAGAGAAGGGTATTAAGTAAGAGAATAAATTCTCCACCACAAAATAGATATATATTTAATAGAGATCAATCAACACATAATAAAATCCAATGTCAGACACATATCCAGTTAATAGTTTGTTCAGGGTCTGAACGAAACCGGAGGCACCTTATTCCTCGTCCCATATGTCCAATACAGGAGAGAGGTCCTCGCATATCCGGTCGATCTCCAAGTACGTCTGGATGATCACCACTTATTACCTTGTCTTCGGTTTACCGCCCAATCAAGACATCAGTAATCATCCAAACGATGTGAAGAACTCTGGTCTTCAACCACCGTCTTCATCGTCGATTTCTCGTCAAATCCGTTATTTAGAATGGGTACAAACCCGGCCTTTCCGAATAACTCGCGTATATAATAAACAAGTGCTATAAAAACACAACATATGCCTCATTCCAATCCAGAATATTCTTTTATTCAAATATTCATATATACTTTGGGAAAGGTTCCCATTAATTTTGTCAAAGATAAATTCTTTAAATTTATTATTTAATCTTCCTTTGGATATTAATTCAAACCAAATTAAGGTTTATCCAAACTAGTCGGGAATATCGATCCTTACCGAAGTAATCATTTATTTATTTCCCAATCCCAACCTACTCATCCCGTGAGGCAAAACTGGTAATACTCCATTATCGACCATTTCATGAATTCGATAAATTTAATTATCCCATTCACATTCCAATCTAATTAAAGATTCACTGAAACTCTAATTCAGTTTTAATCTCAGTAATCATTACTTAATGATTATTCAAAGTTAAGAAATTAATCTTATCTTTAACTGGGTTAAAGAACTAAGGTCATGTAAAACACAGTTCACGATAAACTCAAAAACCATTCCATTAATTATGGAATCTTCACGCAAAACAGATCAGTATATATATAATCGATATAAACTTCCATATCCAACCAATAATATAAATGGAATAACAGTAAAAGCTTTTAAATTCCATTTATAGTAACGGTCTTCCTCCATAGAAGCTCACTTCGATTATTCCCAAATTGAATTCCATTCCATTCCAATTTATTTTATTAAACTGGAATGCTTTACTTTGGAAAATTTCCAACAAATCTTAATTAAAAGATTTATAAATTCCAAATCACATTCCACTATCAATCGGGTTAAAGAACGAGTGTTATTTAAAACACCGTTCACGATAAACCCAAATATCCAATTCTTTCATTCAATTCTAATTTAATATTAATTAATTGGAAAACTTCTCTAAATCTTAATTAAAAGATTTAATATTTTCTCAACGGGGTTTAAGAACAGTGTTAATAAAACACCATTCACGACAAACCAAAAATCCCATTTGATATTAAATACAAGGCTCTGAATAGAAATTATATCGGGTTATATTCAATATCAAATTTTGAAACCAACAGATAACATATTGGAAATAATGATATAAATATATCTTCCAATTTTCCAAAACAATATCCGTATAATCACGAAATCCAATATCGAAATATTCCGAAGATGATTTCCATTCAAATCCACTCTAATTCATATATTGGAAACTCTAGTTATATTAAAACCCATTCTTAATCCAATTCTTTATTTATTTAAAAATAATTGGATTATAATTCTAGCAGATAACTAGTTCATTTCGATAAAAATATATTTTTATCTTTTCAAATATGGAATTTTTATCCCATTTTTTTCCAAACCATTTATTATGATTTTACACAAATTATCAATACTTTCAATAATTTTATTAAGGCCCTTTAAGTCGATTTCCATAAACGGTCATCGAACTGCACTTACAACAACCTTTTCCAATTTTGATTTGGACATAATTCCAACTCCAATCGTCAGATTTCAAATCTCTTACATTCGTTGGAAATCCCTTTTCGATACGAACCCAACTATTCTAGTTTTAGGAGAATCTGATGGTCGGATCTCTTGTAATATCAATTTGAAGTCAATGATCGAAATTCACGAACGGTCGTGACGCGGCGCGGCGCGTTCTATTCAGACAAGTTAATATATATATTATGTAACACCCCAGTCCGTTAATGTCATTCACAAAGGGAATGCATTAACTTCCATGAAGCATTATAAGTAAACAGAGCATAATATTACAAGACAGATACGTAAGGTAGTATTTGAAAAATTTATAACTTTATTACAGTAGAAACAGAAATAAGTTTGGTTACATCCTTCAAAATCATAATACAAAAACCCAGTTACACAAGTATCAGTCTTATACCAAAATCCTTCAGAATGCATAATTTTAAAACCATAATCCCCAACATAAACTGCCATAAAAAGGTAGGTCAAAGCCAAGCAATACTTCAAGCACTTCAAGAAGAGAGAATTTGAATCAAGCTCCTATGTTTCCACCCTGAGCACTTTGGGCGGTGGGGAGGAAACGAAAAGAAAAAGAGGCAAAAACAAACGAGGTCAGACATAAAATTTGGCAAGTCCAGTGACTTTCAACGTATAAATAGATAGTAGAATCATGACATGTAAATAAAGTTGGATGAGAGATTATAGCAACAGGAATAACATGTATGCTTAAGTTAAACAGAAGAAAACAGAATGATATAGACCAAGATATGCTTCTTACCAATATCTTACTTCACTGCACTAATACTTAGTATAACAGGATTAGGTGTTACCCTAATGTCTAAACTGAAATGGAAACAGAATAATCTCTACAGAAACAGAATGCAAGTAATGGGCTTTTACCACCCCAACAGAGATAGAAGGTACAAAAACAGAATGCTAGTAATGGGCCTTTTCCACCCCAACTAATGGGCCTTAACCACCCAAACAGAAACAGACAGTACAGAAACAGAATGCTAGTAATGGTCCTTTACCACCCAACTGATGGGCCTTTACCACCCCAACAGAAACAAACGGTACACAAACAGAAACAAACAGAACTAGGTGTACCCTAAATTCTACCCCAAGCGATCGGCTCCCTAATACATAAATACCCTGTGCCAGCCCCACAAAAGGGTGTATCATTCCCTAAAGTGGCAACCTATAGACATAGACCTATTTACAGATGTCACAGTGTCTTACATCCTCAAAGCAGACCGGATCCATGCACGCACATGACCCGGTTGGAATGCGCCATCGACACCCCTCGCCATTATCAGAGTGAACCTCTTACAATTAGTTCAGTAAGCATGCCTTGAACCCCTACCAGAAAAGGGTTACTAACTAATATGGGTCCACCACAATAGAAGACACAAGTAATTTCCCCTCCTAACCTTATGTCCCGAGACTAACAGATTTCAGATTAACTTGCTTATAGATTTCAGATGTACAAAGTTCAGATTAACTAGTTCTCAGATCAGACATATAGGTTAACAAGTTTTCAGACTAATGGATCAGATATACAGATTAACAGTCTTACAGATTGTTTCACCTAACCTTGTATTGGGCCTACAGATTTCTAAAACGGGTTTATTAGATTCATCCGCCCACTTAATTTAACCTTATCCACCCAACACGTTTTAGGCATCATATATATCCTAGATTTGCATTAATTAATTACTAATGCACACACCTCTCACATTAGGTCGGTAGCTTGTGGCTGCTGGATGTTCCGGGCGGTTCCAGGCAGACTTCTTCCACAATCTAGACCTAACCTCGTGTCTAAGCACTTTTAGTTATGCCTACGAGCTCTCACATTAGACTGACAGTTTGCGGTTGCTGGTTAATCCGATTAGGTCCGGGCAGGCTTCTACCGCAAACAGAATCCAACCTCATGTCTCAGCATTCTT
The DNA here is from genome assembly GCA_030737875.1 of Allium sativum. Classification (NCBI taxonomy): domain Eukaryota; kingdom Viridiplantae; phylum Streptophyta; class Magnoliopsida; order Asparagales; family Amaryllidaceae; genus Allium; species Allium sativum. The sequence goes on along the minus strand of CM060926.1, from coordinate 200,465,873 downwards.
ATCCTTAACTAAACTATTCATTCACAGATTATGCCAATATTTGACTAATTATGCCAATTCAACAAATTTAACTTCTTTACAAGTTACAACAGATTATTCAAAGTTCTATTAACTAGTTTTGCTCAATTTTAGATCGATCCTACAGATTTTCATACCCCAAATTACCGTATTCAGGTTCAACAGATTTAGCAGATTAGGAAATTTAACAGATTTAATCATCCCTTAAAATTCCATTGATATGCCTCACCTAATCATAAAATTAAGTTTAATTTTACATGCCCAAATTATGGTCATAATTCACAATATAACATATGCCCCAAATTTTAGTTAAATTTACACAGTACAAAATATTCTCCGAAAACCCCAAATCATGATATACAATACGAATTATGCCAAATTATAGCCTTTGATTTCAGCGTATGCCAAATATCCAAAATCCCCATTTAGGCATATTCACATTTAATAGTTATCTTATTATAGTATAGATCTTTGGGCCTAAATCAATGCACAACAATTCTCCTTCTTCCAAATCACAGACTATCATATATAGTATGCCCGGATCCAGATCTTAAATTACGACATATGTCCTTTTCTCAAATCTGTCATGTCTAATTATTCATCATTCACTATTTTTCCCAAATTTAGCGTTCATGCATCAATCTCTTATGAGATTTGGCTCAGGCTCATGGTAGCCTGGCTATAGAACAGAAGGAAGGAAGAGATACATAATAGTCACTATAATATTAATAAGATAGATCTACACAGAAAAACAGATCTGATAAACAAGAATATGCATAATCTCAAATTCAGTTTTATAACCATGTCAAGATCATAATTAAATTTCATATCTGAAAATAACCGTGCTCACCTTGGTTGGATTCTAAAAGAAAAAGTGTTGTCGTTGTTCTCTTTTAATCCTATTCAGATTGGAAGAAGAAGAAGAAGCACTAGTTCTAGCTTAGGTTTCAGCAGAGTAGAGACGCCATTAATTTATTTTAATTTGAACTTAGGCAGCATAGCGTTTCAATGGTTTGGTGTGGAGAGAAAGTGGGGTATGGGGGTGTTTAAATAGCAAAGGGATCAACGATCTGGTCAGAACGGGCGTCCAAATGCAGAAATACGAACGAGTCCTCGGATCTGGAAATAGGGGGGAGGTCGACCCCTTGAACGACCTATGTGACACAGGTAGACCCCCTAGTCGACCTGAGTCCTAGGCCGGAAATTTCCCGCCCAGCCCAAGTGTGTGATTTGAATTTCGAACTTAAACCTGAGCTATTTTAATTTATTCAAATTTTCTGAAACTTCAGAAGGCCATAACTTCTTCATACGGAGTCTGATTTACGCAAACTCGGACACTATCTCAAGCAGAATTCCGAGATGAACGCAATGGCGTAATTCGTTTCCCTTACTTCTTCTTTTAAAAATATTTATACTTTTTTTGTTACTTTTATGTTCACAGAAAATACGGGGTGTTACATATTATAATATTTTGTCGATTTCCGTTTAAAACATATTTTATAAATTCATTTTAAAAACGATTTCAACTTCATTTTCAATTTTAAATCAAAATTGAATACTCCTTATCATTATAATATATAAATGATAATATTTTCAAAATATCAGATTTTGAAATATTTTCCTCTTCGATATTCATTATAAAAAGGAATAAAATCGATATAAATATCGTCCGCATCAAAATGGAGCATCTCTAATCAACACGGCTTCATATATTTCAATATTTTTGTGTCCATCCAAAATCGCACATTAAAATCATATTTTAATCCTTTATTGAATATTATTATAAAATATTCGTTATTTTAAAATATTCGTCCTTTCCGAATTGGAATCAGACACGGTCAATTACCATATAATTTTATTTATATAGATTTCATACAAACATGTACACAATTATAATCAAACACAATCAACCATCATTCAGAGTGCAATTTACAACTGTATAAGCGTTAAAAATAAATAATTAACGCTCATCACAGCCTGTCAACCCATCAATTGACATACAACTAAATATCGGGATTTGTGTACGTCAAATATCGTCCCAATACCCGTGTGGGGCTTTCAAATAACACATACTGAACATTAGTTGTGCAGTTGGGCGATATGTAAAATTTATCGTCCCAATCAATGTCATTTAAATGGGTATACATAAACAAATCGTCCAATTTGTGAATGAATATTTATTTTTATTTCAGAAGAATTTTATGTCGTTCATATATACGTTAAAAATTATATTTTTAACGATAAAATATTTATTTCGACATTTACTATTTTATATAGTTCATTCAATCAATAAAAATGATATTTTGATTGTATAAATATTTTGTTCAACACGTGAATATTTTATTCAGTGCATTCAATCAATAAAAATGATATTTTTATTGTATTATTTTATTCAACACATGAATATTTTATTCAGTTCATTCAATCAATAAAAATGATATTTTTATTGTATAAATATTTTATTCAAAACATGAATATTTTATACACTTCATTCAGTCAATAAAAATGATATTTTTATTGTATAACTATTTTATTCAACACATGAATATTTTATTCAGTTCATTCAATCAATAAAAATGATATTTTTATTTTATAAATATATTTTTCAACACATGAATATTTTATTTAGTTCATACACTCAATACACACCATACAGTCAATTTCACAACAATTCAATCTAAACAATCATCCGTAGTTTGTACAATAAATAGTGTCAGAGGCTTCTGAGCGTCGACTGCATCCTAATATATATTTAACTGTAATTAAATTTGAGTGACAAGGAGTTCTCACATTCGTTTCCACCCTCCATTCTTTTATTTCTAAATTTCTATTCTAGTTGGTTTTGAATTTTCTCGAAATTCCAACATGTTCCAAATTGGACTTGGTTAGTCCTGTTGTAAAGCTCTCAACTCCACGATCACAAGGATCTAGTTTCACGCGATTTGGACCTCGTATGAAGAAGTTATAAGCGTTTATTAGTTAATGACTTTTTAAAGTAATTAATAAATTAATTAATTAATATTAAAATTCCTAAATTAATCTCACCCTCGTTTAACCCTTCTGAAACCCATCGATTGTTGCTCGAATTGGAAAGGTTCACCTTACCGCCACCTTGGATCATAGGAGGTTGATCGAACTTCGCCATTTGACATGCCGGAGCGCCGCCGCCCTCCAACAACCGCAACATCGAACTCGGTGGCTCATCGTGGCCTAAAAACGGCCTTGAACGGCGCCAATCCAAGATCGAATTTGGAGCTGTACACGCCATGGTTTCTAATCAAACCACTATAGATTCAAAGCTCCCACTTTACTGAAGAATTTTTGTTTTGATTTCAACTTTAAACTCGAATTGGATTGGGAGAAAACTGTGTGGGAAGTTGGGAGCTTGGGAATTGTCGGTTTGAAGTAGAGCCGGCTACTGATTAGGGTTAGGGTTTTTCAAATGGGCCAGGGCTATTTATATAAATTATTTATTTTCTTTCCAAAAATAGTAATTTTCAATCTTAAATCCAAATCAAACCCAACAACTGTCGCCCCTAGCTAATTACCTCCGTTTCGAACACAATGGGATATGTCCCATAAGCCAATTCGACTATTACGTTCAGTTTTCATCAAAATTAAAATATAAATTAATATAATGTTCAAAATTGAATTCAACGTACATTTTAATTTACTGGGGCCACATACTGGCTCCAAAAATTCCAGAAAAAACCATCTAGCTATATTTTGATAATACGGTCCTAACAAAACTAATTTCATCTAATTTGGAGATAGTTTGAAAAACAGTAAATTTCTAGTCGACTAAATGGAAACTGAAATTGCCAAACGCGTTTAAATTCACCATGCTCACATATTAATTCCAAAAATTATGAAAATTGGAATCTAGAAATAATTTGGTATTCCGGATCCAACAAAAGTGGTTTCATCGAAAACGGAGGTCGTTTGCAAAATGGCCATTTTTAAGGGTTATATATTATATTAAATTCCGTAGCGACTATTTTGAATTTTCAACTGGACATAACTTCTTATTCCCGTTATGAAATCTAGAATTTTCACATTCGTTGGAAAGATATTTTCAAACAGATTCAAATATTTCTGGTTTTGCTGAAATCCGATTTATTTTGAATCATGTACATTCATTTGAAATTTAAAATCGAATTTTCAAACTACCGCGCCATTTCATACTCCTTTTATAATTAAAATAAATTTATTCAATCTAACTTTGATTTAAATAAATTTTTTGTCATTATTATTTAATATAAATCATTTTAAATATTAAAAATCCATTAAAATTGCCGAAATAAAAATTTTAAATTAGTTCTGATTTTCCGGGTTGTTACAATCTCCCCCACCCCCACTTAAAATCTTTTCGTCCTTGAAAAGGAACAAAAATGAAAGTTGTTTATCTTACCATCTCAACTTTCTTTCTGACTTTCATTCTTCAACATTTTAGTTTCTAAGAATTTTCAAATTTTTCAAAAATTTGGCTAACATCTAAACTTTTGAAAAATTTCGCCATAACCTCCTTTGTACGGGGAGACCTTTAAAACGCAACTAGCCACATAGGGCCCTTCTCATCCAAAAAGAAAAAAAGAAAACGCCAAGCGGCTAGCCAATCGGCTCATAAAATCATCTAAACCCCATAAATTAGTAAACATGTACCTATTTGTCGGGCATACTATTTTATTCCTCTGCTTAGCTTCCCTGCTATGACATGTTCAATGTATATACATGTATATGCATGCAATTTCAATCAACTTTCAATTTAATTTAATCCTTAAATTTTTATTTGGCATAATGGTTCAAAATTTAAATAATCGAGCCAATAATCAAACAACACAATCAGCAATCAATTAGTTGGTTATCATTTCAAACATGTAAATTGTTACATATACTAAAAATCCATTTTTGATGCCAAATCAAGACAAATAAATCCTATCTAATTTTGGTTCTCACACTAGTCAATTGGAAAAATATAGATATCCCATTTTCGAAACCTATACATAAATGCTGATGACGCTCGAGCGATCATCAGAATCATGTCCGGGAGACTAGAGTGTGATTCTATATTCATCCAGTATATTCGAGGCTTCATATACACGTGGATCAGACGTATATTAAAATATCTATATACATGATGGTCCAAATCAATTTAAAATAAAAATATTCAAATACGTATAACAAGATTAAATTTTCAAAACTAAATTTGTTTTCATTTTTATTTTTAAAAACAACACTCTTTACACTCGTTCTAGGACACTACTGATCCCATCTCTAACGAGTCATTCCCATTGGATATTACTAATCCTATCTTTGATGAATTCTTTTGTTCAGTTATTATATGTCTTGTTCTCGAGCTTTATAAATCAAGGCTCTGATACCACGATGAAACGACCCAAACTTGCCATTACGGGAAAGCCTGGATTGAGTTGAGAACACGAAAAATCAGAACACAGACAAAGAACATTTCATGACTTATTACAACAATTACATCAGAGTACAAGAATATAACATAGTATGAATAAATAATATACATTCGATAAATTTCTGAGTTTAAAATACATTACATAGCAGTAGAAAAATAATACATACACAACTGTAAGAAATACACGGACACAGAGCGTTCCAAATATAGCTCCAGCGGTAAATCAGGATCCTGTGAATATAATATCTGCAAAACAAAAACTACTAGCTGCCCGTGTGGAAAATAGGGGCACCCAGAGTTTAGGTTGAAACTATAAACTCCAAGTCAGTCATGTGACTGGTGTGAGAATTACAACAGTTATTGGCTTGATTTTAAAGTTAGATAAATCAAGGGACCACGCCGTATACCACGGAACGGGTTTAACCCCAGGAATACCAGTGCATATAACAAAGAGCGTAATGCTAAATAAAGAAAATGAAGCTATTATAAGACTCAGGTCCCATCGCACAATGCAACACAAGCCAGAGGATAGAGTTTTCTCTTATAATAGCCAAACATGCTTGGTACGTTTAAAACAAATCATTTGATACTATAATAAGTGTATAATGTCAAAAACAGCTTCAAATATAAATGTATCAATCATAGATTGCATGGGTACCATATATCATGTCTCCATACTAGGCTCTACAATTAAAACTGAAATGTCACGTATTGGAAGTTGGATTTCCATCTGTTAACCAAGGCGAAGGATCGTCCTTATCGCTTTGAGACACTCTAACCCGTGTCTCAGGATTAGAGCTCGAGTGACCCTTGGATCATCATGGCCGGTCCATATTTTAAGTGGATTAAAAATCCCTAAACAATACGTTTCCCCGTCCTATGGGGCGTAAATTTGGTCAGTTTATCGACCATATTATCCGGTTGCCCTGTGGTGAACGATATAATCGAGGCGCCTCGCTATCCATCATCCACATAAGTAAAAATGTCTGGGCTCCATACCATGACACCACTCCTAACTAGAAGGAAACGCATGACCTCCCTGAAGTCCTCTCCCGTTTCTAGTTCACATCGAGGTGTGAGGCTCGCGAATTAACGCTATACACAATGCTATGCTATATTAAAGTCGTGCTTTGATCATCAACCACAGGACTCTGCTTTTCAACAGAATCCTTGATCATTTGCATCTTAGCATGCCATACAAGAAATTCACTCCATGCGACTGATGTCTACAGATATATAACCTCTGAGCTCGTACATCTCAGATAAGGGTGTTAAGCAAGAGAATAAATTCTCCGCCACCAAACAGATATATATTTAATAGAGATCAATCAACACAGAGTAAAATCCAATGTCAGACACACATCCATTTAATAGTTCATTCTGGTTCTGGACGAAACTGGAGGCACCTTATTCCTCGTCCCATATGTCCAATACAGGAGAGAGCTCCTCGCATATCCGGTCGATCTCTAAGTACGTCTGAACGATCACCACTTGTTACCTTGTCTTGGGTGTACCTCCCAATCAAGACATCGGTAATCATCCAAACGATGTGACGAACTCTGGTCATTAACCACTCTCTTCATTGCCGACTTCTCGTCGAATCAGTTATTAAGAATAGGTATAAACCCGGCCTTTCTGAATAACTCGCGAATATAATAAACAAGTGCTATAAAAACACAACATACGCCTCATTCCAATCCATAATATTCTTTTATTCAAATATTCATATCTTTTGGGAAAGGTTCCCATTAAAGACAAATTCTTTAAATTTATTCTTTAATCTTCCTTTGGATATTAAATCAAACCAAATTAAGGTTTATCCAAACTTGTCGGGATTAGCAATCCTTGCCAAAATAATCATTTACTTTATTTCCTAATCCCAACCTACTCATCCCACGAAGCAAAACTGGTAACACTTCATATCTAACACCACGGTGTTACCAGTAAAATTAATTACCTTTTCACATTCAAATCTAATTAAAAATTTAACTATCGCTTGGAGCAAAACTGGTGATACTCCATTATCGATCATTTCATCAATTCAATAAATTTAATTATCTCATTCACATTCCAATCTAATTAAATATTCATTAAAACTCTAATTCAGTTTTAATCTCAAAAATCATTACTTAATGATTATTCAAAGTTAAGAAATTAATCTTATCTTTAACTGGGTTAAAGAAATAATGTCATTTAAAACACACTTTACGATAAAACCAAAATCCCATTCCTTTTATTATGGAATCTTCACGGAAAATAGATCAATATGTATAATCGATATAAACTTCTGTATCCAACCAATAATATAAATGTAATAATGGCAAAGACTTTTAAATTCCATTTATAGTAACAGCCTTCCTCCACAGAAGCTCACTTCGATTATTCCCAAATCGAATTCCATTCCAATTTATTTTATTAAATTAAAATGCTTTACTTTGGAAAATTTCCAATAAATCTTAATTAAAAGATTTATAAATTCCAAATCACATTCCACTATTAATCGGGTTAAAGAACGAGTGTTATTTAAAACACCGTTCACAATAAACCCAAATATCCAATTCTTTCATTCAATTCCAATTTAATATTAATTAACTGGAAAACTTCTCTAATTCTTAATTAAAAGATTTATTCTTTTCTCAACTGGGTTTAAGAACAGTGTTAATAAAGACACCATTCACGACAAACCCAATATCTCATTTGATATTAAATACAAGGCTCTGAATAAAGATTATATCGGCTTATATTCAATATCAAATTCTGAAACCAACAAAAATCGTATTGGAAATAACGATATAAATATTTCTGCCAAATTTCCATAACAATATCCAAATAATCACGATATCTAATATCGAAATATTCCGAAGATGATTTCCATTCAAATCCACTCCAATTCATATACTGGAAATTCTGGTTATATTAAAACTAATTCTCAATCCAATTCTTTTTTTAAAAATAATTGGATTATAATTCTAGTTGATAACAAGTTCATTTCGATAAAAATATATCTTTATCTTTTCAAATTTGGAATTTTTCATCCCAATTCTTTCCAAATCATTTATTATGATTTTATACAAATTATCAATATTTTAATAATTTTATTAAGGCCCTTTCAGTCGATTTCCATAAACGGTCATCGAACTGCACTTACAACGACCTTTTCCAAATTTGATTTGGACATAATTCCAAATCCAACCGTTAGATTTCAAACCTATTATATTCATTGGTAAGCTCTTTTCGATACGAACCCAACAATTCTGATTTTAGGAGAATCCGACGATCGGATCTCCCATAATATCAATTCGAAGTCAATGGTTGAAATTAATGAATGGTCGCGACGTTGCACGTTCTATTCAGGCCATTTAATATATATAATATATATGTATTATAAATTTCGTCGATTTCCATTTAAAACTTATTTTATAAATTCGTTTAAAATCCATTTAAAAATGATTTCAACTTCATTTTCAATTTTAAATCAAAATTGAATACTCCTAATCATTATAATATATAAATGATAATGTTTTCAAAATATCAGATTTTGATATATTTTCCTTTTCGATATTCGTTATAAAAATGAATAAAATCGATATAAACATCATTCGCGTCAAAATGGCTCATCTCTAATCAACACGGCTTCATATATTTCAATATTTTCGTGTCCATCCAAAATCGGACATTAAAATCAAATTTTAACCCTTTATTGAATATTATTATAAAATATTCGTTATTTTAAAATATTCGTTATTTTAAAATATTCATCCTTTCCGAATTGGAATCAGACACGGTCAATTACCATATAATTTTATTTATATGGATTTCATACACACATGTACAGAACTATAATCAAACACAGCCAACCATCATCCAGAGTGCAATTTACAACTGTATAAGAATTAAAAATAAATAATTAATGCTCATCACAGCCTGTCAACCCATCGATTGACATACAACTAAATATCGGGATTAGTGTATGTCAAATATTATCCCAATACCCGCGTGGGGTTTTCAAATAACACATACTGAACATTATTTGTGCAGTTGCCCGATGTGTAAAATTTATCGTCCCAATCAATATTATTTAAATGGGTGTACATAAAAAAATCGTCCGATTCGTGAATGAATATTTATTTTCATTTTAGAAGAATTTTATGACATTTATATATATGTTAAAAATTATATTTTAACGATAAAATATTTATTTCAACATTTACTATTTTATATAGTTCATTCAATTAATAAAAATGATATTTTTATTGTATAAATATTTTATTCAACACATGAATATTTTATTCAGTTCATTCAATCAATAAAAATGATATTTTTATTGCATAAATATTTTATTCAACACATGAATATTTTATTCAGTTTATTCAATCAATAAAAATGATATTTTTATTGTATAAATATTTTATTCAACACATGCATATTTTATTCAGTTCATTCAATCAAACAAAATGATATTTTTGTTGTATAAATATTTTATTCAATACATGGACATTTTATTCAGTTCAATCAATCAATAAAAATGATATTTTTATTGTATAAATGTTTTATTCAACACATGAATATTTTATTCAGTTTATTCAATCAATAAAAATGATATTTTTATTGTATAAATATTTTATTCAACACATGGATATTTTATTCAGTTCATTCAATCAATAAAACTGATATTTTTATTGTATAAATATTTTATTAAACACATGAATATTTTATTCAGTTCATACACTCACTACACACCATACAGTCAATTTCACAACAATTAAATATAAACGAACATCCATGGTTTATACAATAAATAGTGTCGGGGTCTTCTAAGCACCGTTTGCATCCTAGTATATGTTTAACTATAATTAAATTTGAGTGAGAAGGAATTCTCACATTTGTTTCCACTCCTCCATTCTTTTATTTCTGAATTTCTATTCTGGTTGGATTTGAATTTTCCCGAAATTCCAACGTGTTCCAAATTGGACCTGGTTAGTCCTATTGTGAAGCTCTCGACTCCATGATCACAACCGATCTAGTTTCGCGCGATCTGGACCTCGTATTAAGAAGTTATAAGCATTTACTCGTTAATGACTTTTTATAGTAATTAATAAATTAATTAATATTAAAAATTCCTAAATTAATCTCACCCTCGTTTAATCCTTCTGAAAACTGTCGACTGTTGCTCGAATTGGAAAGGTTCACCTCGCCGCCGCCTTGGATCATCAGAGGTTGAACGGAATTCGCCATTCGACACACAGGAGCGCCGCCGCGCTCCAGCAACCGCCATGTCGTACTCAATGGCTCATCATGGCTTGAAAATGGCCTTGAACGGCACTAGTCCAAGCTCGAATTTTGAGTTGTACACGCCATGGTTTCTAATCAAACCACTCTAGATTCAAAGCTCCCACTTTACTGAAGAATTTTTGTTTTGATTTAATCTTTAAACTCAAATTAGATTGGCAGAAAATCGCGTGGGAAGTTGGTAGCTTGGGAAACGTCGGGTTGAAGTGGAGGTGGCTACTGATTAGGGTTAGGGTCTTTTAAATGGGCCAGGGCTATTTATATAAATTATTTATTTTATTTCCAAAAATAACAATTATTCAGTTCAAACTCCAAATCAAACCCAACGACTGTCGCCGCTAGCTAATTACCCCTATTCCAAACATAATGGGATATGTCCCATAAGCCAATTCGACTGTTACGATCAGTTTTCATCAAAATTGAAATATAAATTAATATAACGTTCAAAATTGAATTCAACGAACATTTTAATTTACTGGGGCCACATACTGACTCCAAAAATTCCAGAAAAAATCATCTAGCTATGTTTTGGTGATACGGTGCTAACAAAACTAATTTCATCGAATTTGGAGAATGTTTGCAAAACGGTTAATTTCCAGTTGATTAAATTCAAACTGAAATTGCCAAACGCGTTTAAATTCACCATGCTTACATATTAATTCCAAAAATTATGAAAATTGGAATCTAGAAATAATTTTACATTCCAAACCTTACAAAAGTGGTTTCGTCCAAAACGGAGGTCGTTAGCAAAATGGCTATTTTTAAGGGCTATATATTAAATTAAATTCCAAAACGACTATTCTGAATTTTCAACTGGACATAACTTTTTATTCCCGTTATGAAATCTGGATTTTTCACATTTGTTGGAAAGATATTTTCAAATAGATCCAAATATTTTTGGTTTTATTGAAATCTGATTTATTTTGAATCATGTACATTCTTTTGAAATTTAAAATCGAATTTTCAAATTACCGCGCTATTTCAAACTCCTTTTATAATTAAAATAAATATTTTTGTTCTAACATTGATTTAAATAATTTTTTAGTTGTTATTATTTAAAATAAATCATTTTAAATGTTCAAAATCCATTAAAATTGCCAAAATAAAAATTTTAAATTGGTTTTGATTTTCCGGGTTGTTACAATCTTTTCCATATCTTTCATAAGTATCATTAAACTAAGTTTAGAAATTAATATATATTGCCTTTGTTTAATTTAAATGATTTATATTGTATATGCATGATAGTTAGGTATTACTTTTAATATCTTTTATAGAAATACATAACATAAGCAAATCATTATATATATTATTACCATAATATCATTACACATATTATTTCATATCATACATCATTATTATGAATTACAGTGCATCTCAAATTAAAATCATTCACATCACAAGTTGCATATCATTCAATATATCATCTCATATTACTTTACATATGACATATAGTACTTCCTGCATTATAGTCAACACACTGCTTTACATGTTAACTTTAACTCCACACATAACAAGTATACTATATGGGGAATTATTGTTTTATAAATAAATAGGATTATTAAACACATAACATATTTACTTTAACTTTTTTGGCTTGACTGAATTAAATGGCTTAATTGAATTGATTGACTTGATCTAAATGATTGGACTTATTGACTTTTTTTGGTTTGATTGATTTGTTTGACTTGAATAACTTACTTGACAAGGTTAAATTTCATCAATGGTTGATAAGTTTGTTAGAGAAATACTTATGCAATTGTAGTTAATTGGATTTTTATAGGTTTTTAGGATAAATAGAAGTCACAAGAAATGTTTGACTTTATTTTTGAATTGGAGTTTTGTGACAACAAAACTAAAGTTGGTTGATTGTCTGGATTAAACTACATGACTTATATTAATTTAAGCCGTATAATAATTTTAAGGATATCTTATTGTAGTTATTTCTTAGTCTAGGTTAAAGTCTAATTATAGTTTTAAGGGAATTAGAATTTAGGCTAAGTTTAGTCTTGTATTAGATTAAGGAGGAGTTTTATAGTTTTTAGATAGTTGAAGGTTCAAGAAGTGTTTATTATCATATATTACATAATTTGGTTGATTGCTTGAATTTATTGTTTGAATTGATTGTAAATATTGATTAGATTGCTTATTAGTTTATTAATTTTAGGGGGAGTTATAATCTTTTAGGCATAGAATCATAGATTTAGGGGGAAATATATGGTCATTCAATTCCGGAAGTATTATATAATCATTAGGATATAATATAGGCATAAATTTATGGGGAGTTATATTTATTAGTACTTTAGTATAGAGTTAAATAGGATATATTGGCAGATATAGGATTTAGGGGGAGTATCTTCAAAAATTCTTTTTGATAATGCCAAAGGGGGAGAAATTATAAAATATAAAGATTAGTTATACTTAGGATAAGGGAGAGTATACAGGATTCATAATGATAGGGGGAGTATGAGAAGGATCAGAATCAATAGGTATGAATATTTTATAAACTAAGGTTGTCATCATAAAAAAGGGGGAGATTGTTGGAGAATGGAATTTTGATGACAACAACCTTATTTCAGTATTAATTAATTATAAAATATATACTAACATTCTATCCAGAATTTATATATATATGTATGTATATACATACATATACAGGATTTGTATACATGAATTAATATTGAATATTGTACAGTTTAAGAGCTTTTAGAGATTCAGAATTCAGAGAAGATTCAAGACTCATGAGTAATCAAGATTTCAAGAGTTCAAGATAAATATAGTAATAGAGTCTATTTTATGTAAGACTCTGAATAGCACTCCAGGTTCAAACTCAGATCCAAATTCTGATTTTCAAATTTCAAATTCTATTCTAATTAAGTTCATATATTTTACTTTTGATTTTAAACTCAAGATTTAAAGTTTATATATACTTATATAGTTATATACTTTTATATACTTTATATTTATATAGTTTTAAACTTTGTAATTTTAAAAATATGTTTATATAGTTTATATTAATGATTTCATTTGATTTTCTACTTTATAATACTTATTTATGTCACTATGTTTTATTTCAAAAATTTCCAGAATTAAAGATATATTAAAACACTTGAAAAATGCTCAAATTTTAGTTTTAAGCTAACGTATTCGACATATAACTGTCGCATTTTTGATTTTGAAAGAAAGTGTCTTTTCACTAATTGTAGCGTTCCAAAAGTGTTGCAACCATTCAAATCTTATAAATAGGGTTTGACTTTGAATTTTTTAATCATTTTTATTCTCCATCATCATCCCCTTTCTTTACACCATTAACATTTCATATTTTTATGATTCCTGCCGAATTCAATTCTATTTAAAACTTCTTCTCTTCTCACTCTCTACTCATTACTCTATGAGTCGAAGTGCTATTGAATTTATAGAGCAGTTGTAATTGTTTGGGAAGTGTTTGGGAAAGGTGTGTTTTTTGTATCCTTGAAATCAAGGAATGGAAATGGTGGTAACCTTGTAGTCGGGGAAATCAAGGGAAATATATTTGATTAAGGGTGTTTGGAATTTGGAGTCGGTAGTAACCTTGTGGCCATGAAGTCAAGGAGATTGTGTTGAGTTAATCAGTTTTTATTTCTGACAAAAAGAATAGCCGTGATCAACAAAAAGAAGATATTCATTGATTTCAAGAGAGGAAAATCTACATATATATATATTCAAATTCTTGTCTACCGGTTCTTTTTAACATGTCGACCATTTTTAAACAGAAGCAACCTTTCGTATAGACACTTCCATTTCTTCAAGAGTTGTTTCTCTTTCTTTTCACCAATGATCATGACCATTGCTTGTAACTTTTCACAAATAGTTACGACTATTTATTCCTTATATAAACATCATGATTTCATCATTCCATATCACCAAAATTCTATCGATTTAATCTCTATACCCTTGATCTCAATTTCTTACTCTCTAAGTGCTAAAGTGCGCATATTCTTCAATATATCGTTTTTGAATCCTAGAATTTATATAATATTCTTTTGATTCAATAGGATATCCACTTCTAAATCTTCGTATACACAAATATAGTATTTAAGGATAAGATTATAGGAAGTCTGTACTACAAATGACAAAATTGTGTTATTGAGAACACGTATCGTCAATTACAAATTATATTCATCTCTGTTGAAGTCCACGGTGTTGTGAGAGGCAAGTGTTGAAAGTATTATTAGAGGCATGAAATCCCGTTCGTCTGCTCGGGTGTTGTATACATGTTTCTCCAGGTGAAGTGAGGTTGTTGTTTTAGTGAAAATCCAGATAGAAGTCTGGGACTGGACGTAGGACAGTGCTCCGAACCAGTATAAAAATCTATGGTGTGATTTTTCTATTTTACTGCATTTTCTGTTATTATATCTGTGATTCGTTGTTATCTTATACATGTCTGTGATATACCATATTACACGATCTACGTACACAAATTTTCAATTGGTATCAGAGAACGGTCATCATATAACCGTAACACGGTTATTTGATATATTCTTGTAATATGGCAAATAACACAAGCACTAACATTACCACTTACACAAAAGGTCAATCAACACAAAGACCCCCATTCTTTGATGGTCTCAACTATGGCTATTGGGCAACACGTCTGCCATTCTTTATGCAATCAAATAAATATGATGCCTGGAATGCTACCCAAAAGGAAATAGTGAATCCAAGAACTGATTATTCAGAATGGACACCTGCTGAGAAAACAGCAGCAGCTGTAAATGCAAAAGCAATAAACATGTTGTTTTGTGCATTAGACTAAAATGAATATAACCGTGTTTGTATCTGCACCACTGCATATCAAATTTCGCAAACGCTGAAAACTACTCATGAAGGTACTAACAAGGTTAAACAAGCCAAAATAGCCATGCTAAAAAGTCAGTTTCAAAATTTCAAAATGAAGCCGAATGAGATAGTCAATGGTATGTATTCATGGTTTCAAACTATCCATTATGCACTAATTGGTTTAGGACAAAAATATTCCGATTTTGATGTTGTTTCAATAGTTCTACATTCTCTGACTAGTGAATGAGAAGGAAAAGTATTAGTAATTGAAGAAGTTAATGACCTTTCCGCCGTGAAGCCAGATGAAGTGATAGGGAATCTAATGTCCTATGAAGCAAATTTGCAGGCTAGAAAGGAACAGAAAGAAGAAAAGAAAAATGTAGCATTCCTTGCTGAAAAAGAAGAAGATAAATCAGAGTCTAAGGATGAAGATTTGGCATTCATTGCTAAGGGTTTCAAAAAATTCCTAAAGCAACGAAAAGCTAGCCATTATAGCAAAAAGAAGACTGGATCAAATAAACCATCATCGTCTGCTATAGAATGTTTTAATTTCCACAAAAAGGGGCACATGCATAAAGATTGTCCAGAAAAGAAGAAGTCAAAAAATGACAAGTTCAAATACAAGAAGTACAAATCAAAGAAACGAGCATTCTCAGTAACACGGGATGATTCAGACTCATCTTCATCAGAAAGTGAAAGTGATACGGAAGATGAACAAGCAAATGTTTGTTTCATGGCAGTAGAAGATGAGGTACAAATTCCTACATTTGATTAAGTACTTGATATTAATACTGAATTAATAGTCAAATATAAAGAGATAAAACGTCAACTCAAAGAAGCCACAGCTGATTTGAATAAAACAGAGTTTGAATGAGATATGTTAAAAGACGAGAAGAGAATATTAGAAGAAGAACTTGAAAAACTTCAAGAATCATCACTAATATTTACTCTCAATTATCTCTTTTGAGTCAAGAAATTGAAACTCAAAAAAAGAAAAATGATGTTATTACTACTGAAAATCATGAGCTAAAGGCAAAAGTCAAAATTCTTGATCTAGAAAAAGCTAGTTTACTAACTAAATTAGATAATATTACTCAAAATGTTTCTCACATTAACAAAGGTCGAGAAAATTTGACAAAGATCATTGAAAATTCATAATCAGCTTCAAACAAACAAGTTTTGGGATATAAGAAGCAAGAAATCAAGAAGCATCTCAAGAAAAATGATGTTATAAAAAAAAGCTAAGAAAAATCTTAGTTTATTATATTCCAAGTCAAAATCAGTTGTGAATTTTCAAAGGAAAAATGTTAAGACTATCAAAATATGGGTCCCTAAAACAAATAACAGTTTGATTAGGAACAAATATATTCAGCATTTCATGAATTCTGTGCATTTCAATTCAAATTATATATATAAAGGGGATACTGGACTCATGTGAGTTTGGACCCCTAAGACCCAACTCTTAGGACCCCATAAAAAGTGGATACCATGGACTTAATTTTATTTCTTGCAGGTCCCACTAAAGAAAAGAGGAAAGTGGATATTGGACAGTGGTTGCTCCAAGCACGTGATTGGAGACGAGAGCTTATTGTCAAATATTACATACTCAGATGGTGGCTCCGTCACTTTTGGAGATAATTCAAAAGGCTATATCATCGGCAAAGGCAATGTGAGCAATTATGGTACATCAAACTTACCTCTTATTACAAATATCATGCTAGTTAGAAATTTAAAACACAATTTACTTAGTAGTAGTCAGTTATGCGACAAGGGATTTACAATCTCCTTTTCAGATAATAAGTGTAGTATCTTAGATAAAAACCTAATTTAGTTTTTGAAGGATATAGTATATATTCTGAATTTGAATATTAATCATTATTCAGATATGTGTCTTATAGCAAATGATAATAATCCATGGCTATGGCACAAACGCTTCTATCATGTAAACTTCAGAACTATCGACAAGCCAGCCAAAAATGATCTAGTTAGAGGACTACCCAAAATAAGCTTTAAGGTTGACAACATTTGTGACGCATGTCAATTAGGAAAATTGACTAAATCCTCTTTCAAATCCAAGAAAGTCATATCAACATTACAAACAATTGAGCTATTACATACGGATTTATTCGGACCAACTCAGGTTCAGTCAATAAATCATAGTCGATATGTGTTTGTGATTGTTGATGATTACTCTCGTTACACTTGGACAATGTTCTTGAAAAACAAAAGTGATACTTTCGAACATTTCAAATCCTTCATCAAGAGAATTCAGAAATCGAAAGGGCTTAAAGTCAAAAATATAAGAAGTGATCATGGTGGAGAGTTCGGAAATAATGAATTTGAACATTTTTGTACAAAGAAAGGTATATATCATATTTTTTCGCTTCCTAGAACTCCAAAACAAAACAGAGTTGTAAAACGGAAAAATCGAACCTTACAAGAATGTGCAAGAACATTATTAAATGGAACCACTTTACCAAAACATTTCTAGGCAGAAGTCGTTGTAGCTTCCTGTTATGTTTTGAATCGTGTATCCATTTAACCTCTCACCAAGAATACATCTTATGAATTATTTAACCAAAGAAAGCCTAACATCTCATACTTCAAAGTATTTGGTTCTAAGTGCTTTATCTTAAACATGAAAGACCATCTTGGTAAATACGATCCAAAAGCCGATGAAGGCATATTTGTCGGTTATTCGGAACGAAGCAAGGCCTATCGTATATTCAATAAACGAACCAAAACTATTGAGGAATAACTTCATGTCTCTTTTGATGAATTCTATAAGCATCTTAAAAATATACCAGGTAATTACGAAACAATAGTCACTGATAATCCTATCATCAAAAATGATTCTGACTTAGAAATAGTTGTTGAAAATATTTCTCAACTATGTGAGTTATAATCTCCACCAAGGATACAATCTCCACCAAGAATATTAAGAGATCATCCTACTCAAAATATAATCGGAGAACTAACATTACAATTCAGAACAAGGAGTCAACTTAATCAAATGGGTCATGTCGCGTTTCTTTCAAACATCGAACCTAAGATTCCAAAAGAGGCTGCTATTGATGATTACTGGATCATTGCCATGCAGGAAGAACTTAATCAGTTCGAGCTCAATGATGTCTAGGAACTTGTTCCAAGACCAACTGATCAATCAGTTGTCGGTACTAAGTGGGTCTTTAAAAATAAGGCTGATGAATAAGGTAATATCACCAGAAATAAAGCAAGGTTAGTAGCACAAGGGTATATTCAGGAAGAAGGTATCGATTATGAAGAAACATTTGCACCAGTTGCTCGAATAGAAGCTATTAAAATCCTATTATCTTTCGCTTGTCACCATAATTTCAAATTTTATCAGATGGATGTCAAGAGTGCTTTCCTAAATGGATTTATCAAAGAGATGGCTGGTATGACAGGAAAAATAAGGTAAGACGTATTCTTCACAACAAACTACTAACTACTATGCACTATTACTAGTCAAATCAGGAAGGGAGATGGGATGATCCCTTCCGCTAATGATAACGATGGTGGTAGTTTCGTGTATTCCTAGCTATTGTCATAGGTGCCGCCTACTCCTATCTCAACTAGTCGGACCCACTACCCTCCTACTATAAATTGGTAGACTTAAGGCATACGTTCGGGTATACCCTAACCACTACCCAAATCGATCGGCTCCCTACTCTATAGATACCCTGTGTTGGTCCCACAACTAGGGGGTATCACTTCCCTAAAGTGGCAACCTAAGGTGTGCACAGTTATACCTACTGGTGTCACAGTCGTCTTGTCCCCCTCTGTTTGTCCCATGCACGCACATGTCCCCGGTCGGTTTGCGCCGCCCACGCCATTCGTCTCGTTTTGGATCTCTTACAATCAATCAGTAAGCGTGCCCCCTCCCCGCCTAGTACGGAGTTCTTTACTTTGATACCCCTCCGGGTTACTGACTGAATTGGGTCCCACACAACATGATACAAGTTCTCCCCTATGTCTTGTATCCCCACCAGGTTTTCTACTGACTATGAATACCCTAAGGTGTCTTTAATTACATAGGCCTCAATCAGTTATGCGTACCTATAGGCGTCTTTAATGCATAACCCCTATTCTACCTATCGGATATGCGTACCTATAGGTGTCTTTAATACATAACTCTATCTATTCCCATTAGTTATGCGTACGCCTAAGGGTGTCTTCAATACATAACTTTACTATTCTGCCCCGGTTATGTATACCATTGGGTGTCTTTCATTACATAAGCCTTTTTATCCGGTTAAGTTTGTGGGCCTATATGTGTTAATATTACCCACCAACCCTTCAGTTGTACTTAACCCTCCCACTGATTTAATCTTATTTATTTAATGGTTAAGTTTGTGGGCCTATATATATTAATATTACCCACCTACCCATCAGTTGTACTTAACCCACCCACAATCCAATTCGTTTTACTTAACCCTAACTTATGTCTATCATCATACAGTCCATATGTATTAAGTTAGGTTAAGTAGTCTTTAATCAACATTGATTAATTATTGAGACACCTAATCGTATTTCACATGCCACCCCAAGGCATCCACTTAATTCCACATGCCACATAAGGCACCCACTTAACCCCACTACATGTTTATCTGGTTAAGTGTTTTTTAATTCATTAAGACTGTAACCTTATAAAGACCTCTCACATTAGACAGGCATTTGTGGCAGCTGGACTTGCTGGGTGGGTCCGGGCAGTCTTACACCACAAACGAGTCTAACCTCGTGTCTTTACAACTGTTACACATTTAATTTATGCCTAAGACCTCCTACATTAGACTAGCATTTGTGGCAGTTGGATTTGCCGGGCGGGTACGGGCAGTCTTACACCACAAAAGAGCCTAACCTCGTGTCTTAGACGATTAATTACTCCTAATTAATCATTCCCTAATTTGAATTAATTTCCCTATTCAAATTATCCATTAATTCCAAATTTAACAATGGTCATAATTGACTCAATTATGTCCATCTATTTATGGTAAGTAAAATCATACCAATTTTCATTACAAATTTATTTTATGCCATTTAAGGCATTTATGCCAATTCTCAATATTAAATCTTCAGACTTCAATTGCTTAAACATTCCTCTTTTGATTAATTAAGTTAATTAATTAATCCTTTCCTTTTTATAGGTGTCAATACCTATCTTATTAACAATTTGAATTTGCTATCCATAAATGGTCATATTCAAATTATACCATTTTTACCCAATTTTACCCATGTCATAATAGGTAATCATTTATATGTTTCCCTACTAGAATCATGTGTCCAATTTACATAATCACTATGCCTATTACAAATTCCCCTTTTTCCCCATTTCTTAACTAGCGTAACCGTTTGTGTTTTGGAGTCATCGAAGCTACAACGTAGCCTCGCCATAACAAAAAAATAAAGGGAATGACAAGATGATTGTTTTCAGTACAATTATGGCATAAGCATGACAACTAGGGAAAATGACATGATAACTTTGCATATAATTATGATTCACTACATAATTTACAACTTGCATAGATTCACGATTTTGCAACATAACAACTTGCATAGGTTCATGAATTAACAACATAATTAACAACTAACATAGGTTAATGATTCACAACATAACAACTTGCATAGGTGATTTGCATAGGTTCATGAATTAACAACATAATTAACAACTAACATAGGTTAATGATTTACAACATGTTTAACCACTTGCATAACATAACAAATTGCATAGTTTTAGGAATAATAACTTGCATGATCTCATGACAATTTGCATAGATTCATGATAACAACTTGCATAGATTCATAATAACGACTTGCATAAATTCATAATAACAACTTGCATAGATTCATGATAATGACTTGCATAGATTCATGAATTCCTCACACAATAACTTACATAATTTCATGATCAACAATAATAATAGACTTGCATAATTTCATGATCCACAACAAAAATAAACTTTCATAACTACAAACAACATATACCCAAATCAGAGTCTACCACGATTCACTTTTATTTATTTAAACCTAAAAGTGACTAGAACTCACCGAAAAAGGGGACTTGAGTTCTGGGATCTGAATTCTGTAATTGATTAGCATTCCCTTGTTGTAGGCAAATTCGTTGTTGTAGTTTTAGGCTTGATTTGAATTGAATTGTTGTTTTTAATTTTCTTTATTCCTCTCTAATTGGTGGCGGCTATTCTGAGTTGCTAGGTAACGGCATGGAGGCCATGAATTAATTTTATTTTAATTTCAGGGTTTGAGTCTACATCTCTTTTTATAGAGTTTAGGATTAGTTTAAGCCGTCCGATCAACCCAGAATTAATCCCAGCCAATCTGAGCAGATCAGAAACCCTAATGAGTCAACATACAGTCATAAACAGGTCATCACTCAAATCTGCCCAAGGGGGAGGGGGGCAGGTCAACCCTATGGTCGACCTGGTTAGGGTAGATCGACCCCCAGGTCGACCTTATGGTCGACCTAGCCCTAGCGGGAATTTTCCCGCCTGACCCATTCTGACTCTGAAATTAGAATTTTCAAAATCTGTTTTAAATTTTCTGAAACTTTCGATGGCCATAACTTCTTCATACGAAGTCCAATTCACGCAAACTAGGACTCTATCTCAACCAGAATTCTGAGACGAACACAATGGCGCAACCCTTTTCCCTTAATTCCTATGTCTGAGATTAGTTATTCTTTAATTTGTGAATATTAATAATAAAATTACGAGGTGTTACATTCTCCCCTCCTTAAAGGATTTCGTCCCCGAAATCTTCAAGTCAAGAAGAGTGTGCATCCTGCCATACAATCATCCATCTACTCAACCATCAAACACAGGCATCCATTGTCCTTAAAAGATTTCTAATCCTGTATGAACATATGCAAAAGTGTGTTTATATGTTCCTTATCTAATGCAAAATCAGGCGGTCCACTGATTCAGTTGACCTCCGTAATGCGAATTATGTCAGTGCCATGAGTCCAACATGTATGCGAAAGAATCCTATCGATACATATTATTTCTACATGTGTGCTCAACCATTCATCAAAATGCGACATCCATATAACAACACAACCATTGTTCATCCATTACCCTAAATATGCACATGCATTTTTATATGCAATATGAAAGTGATTTAAGCCGATCTAGTGCCTAATGTGTGTGTAAATGCATCCACGAGAAACCACTAGCAAACACTTGCAACCATCAAACATAACATGTCCCGAGCACATGTTTACATCCATGGATTTCCTATCTAAAGGTCGAAGATCCGGTCCATGGGATATAAACAAATGATATAACTTAAACAAAAAGCTCTGTTCCGATTTGACATCGGTTAAGAGAATAATTCCCTAAGTCTCAGCCCCGAAGACCGAAATCAACATCAGACTGACACCCAAAGAATTACCCCCATTAAACAATGTCAAAACTGGAGATCTACTTCATGCTTCGAGTAGAAACCCCCATCCCTCAGAAATTTTCAGATACTTACAGACTACTGGTACAGATCAGATTACAGAATGATTCTCAGAAAGCTAAGCAGAACAGACCCTTGTGGGTCACAAGAAATTTTGGGGGTCTTCCCATGACAAGTTAGAAACTTAACGACCCTCCTCTCAAAATCTAGAACGACCCTCCACATAGAAAGCTGGTCCATTTAGAACCAACCCATAGCCCATAAACTTGAGCACACAAATGTCACATTCAAATTTTTGACGCCCAACACAGATAATTTCAAACCCTTACCAATAAATGAGCCGAACCACCAAAGGGGTTTGAAACAACTACGGAATCAAAAAAAAGACTAGTATTAAAGTGCAAAGTCTCAATTACAAAATCAAAATGCCAGACTCCAAAAGAGTCTTAACTTCATAGGGAAATTAAACCTTTTACATAAATTTTTCCTATCTCTATCCTATCCATCTGCCATGAGAGCATTCGCCTGCCCTCCAGAAGTCCCTTGCGATCCCTGCGCCTTCGGGCATTCCTTGGAGAAGTGTCCGACCTCTCCACACTTAAAGCAATTGAACTTCCTCCTTTTACATTCTTTGACTAGGTGACCTTATTTCCCACAATAGTGGCACTTCCTCTTATCCTTTCCCTTGTCATCCTTCTTGCCTTTCTTCTGCTGTTGCTGTTGTTGTCCTTTCTTGGGTCCCGCCTTCTCATTTTTCAATGTCCCTTCAACTTTTTCATCTTTCTTTGCTCCCTTGTCCTCTTCATGCATTAGGGCCATATCCACCAGCTTTTCAAAAGTGGCCCCCATGGGAATGTGGGTCATAGCCAATCCATGTAACGGCTCATTCAAGACTTTAACAAATCTCAGAACCTTCTTCTCAGGTGTGTTTACCAAGTCTAAGCCAAACCTCGCCGACTGATTGAACTTGTTGACATACTCTTTTACTGACAGATCCCCCTGCTTCAATGCCAAGAACCTTTCCATGTATAGATTTTCTTCTGCTCGTGAGAGAAATTTAGCCTCAAACCTACGCCTGAAATCCGGCCATGTATCAACTGGACGCTCTCCATTAGTGACCTCCCACCAAAACGAGGCCTCATCCTTCATTAACCAGGCAGCTAACTGGACCTTTCTTCCATCTTCCACCTCAAAGATTCCAAACAATTCTTCCACCTCCTTTAGCCAATTTCGAGCTTCAACAAACATCTCCGACCCGTGAAAAGGTTTCCCGCCCATTGCCCGAAAGTCCTTACATATCTTTGCAAAAGTATCAACACGAGGAGGGGGAGGAGAAACGGGTGCAGCTGGGGGAGGAGGAACATTTGCTAGACCTGCGGCGGTGGCCCTAGCTTCCAAATACCTCCTAAACCATCCTAGTATCGGTACACCCTCTGGAAGGTTAAGATCCTCAGACATGCTGAGAAGAAAAAGGGAGAGATTTTAGAAAAAGGACCGAAAGATACTACATATGGCTTTTCAGGGAATGTTTTTCAAAACAGGCTTTCTTTTTTAGAAAATACTTTCTTTTAAAACCTTTTTGAAAAATATTTTCAAAACGTTTATCTAATCTGGTAACCTTCAGCTCTAATACCAAGTGTAACACCCCACCTCCATTAAGTTCACTCATAAAGGGAATGTCTTAACTTCAGTGGAGCGTTTTTGGTAAACAGACACAGAATATCACAAGACAGATATGAAAATTTTGCAGTGGAAAATAAATAACTTAATTAAATCACCAAAATACTTTGTTCATAATACCATGAGTCATTAAAACACTTCTGTCTTACAACATCAGAGTACATAGGTATTTAAAAGAAAAACATCATTCCCCATATTAAAGAGCAATCCATATAAGAGACAGAGACTCGAGCCATACTTCAGAAGTAGCTCCTAGAAGATGATATCCAAATCCTGACTAAACCTGGGTGTTTCCTCCCTGAGAACCTGGGGGGAAACGGAAGAAAAGAGGCGAAACAAACTAGGTCAGACATACATCTGATGAGCCCTATAACTTTTAGCCAGTAAATAAATAAAGGTAAACATGACAGGCATACAAAGTGGATAGGAGGATTCATGGCACAGATGGCATGTATGACAGGACAAATAAGGTAAGATGTATGCTTCACTACAAACTACTAACTACTTTGCACTATTACTAGTCAAATCAAGATGGGATGATCCCTTCCGCTAATGATAATGATGGTGGTAGTTTCGTGTATTCCTAGCTGCTGTCATAG
The DNA here is from genome assembly GCA_030737875.1 of Allium sativum. Taxonomy (NCBI): domain Eukaryota; kingdom Viridiplantae; phylum Streptophyta; class Magnoliopsida; order Asparagales; family Amaryllidaceae; genus Allium; species Allium sativum. The sequence continues at coordinate 200,440,613 of CM060926.1, read as the reverse complement.
GTGCCGGCTGCTCCTATCTCAACTAGTCGTACCCACTACCCTCCTACTATAAATTGGTAGATTTAGGGCATACGTCCGGGTATACCCTAACCACTACCCTAATCGATCGGCTCCCTACTCTGTAGACACCCTGTGCTGGTCCCACAACTAGGGGGTATCACTTCCATAAAGTGGCAACCTAAGGTGGGCACAGTTATACCTACTAGTGTCACGGTCGTCTTGTCCCCCTCTGCCCGGCCCATGCACGCACATGTCCTCGGTCGGTTTGCGCCATCCACACCGGCCGTCTCGTTTTGGATCTCTTACAATTAATCAGTAAGCGTGCCCCTTCCCCGCCTAGTACGGAGTTCTTTACTTTGATACCCCTTCGGGTTACTGACTGAAATGGGTCCCACACAACATGATATAAGTTCTCCCCTATGTCTTGTATCCCCACCAGGTTTTCTACTGACTATGTATACCCTAAGGTGTCTTTAATTACATAGCCCTCAATCAGTTATGCGTACCTATAGGTGTCTTTAATACATAACCCGTATTCTACCTATCGGTTATGCGTACCTATCGGTGTCTTTAATACATAACTCTGTCTATTCCCATTAGTTATGTGTACCCATAAGGATGGATATAATACATAACTTTACTATTCTGCCCCGGTTATGTATACCATTAGGTGTCTTTAATTACATAACCCTTTTTATACGGTTATGTTTGTGGGCCTATATGTATTAATATTACCCACCTACCCTTCAGTTATACTTAACCCTCCCACTGATTTAATCCTATTTATTTAATGGTTAAGTTTGTGGGCCTATATATACTAATATTACCCACCTACCCATCAGTTGTACTTAACCCACCCACAATCCAATTCGTTTTACTTAACCCTAACTTGTGTCTATCATCATACAGTCCATGTGTATTAAGTTAGATTAAGTAGTCTTTAATCAGCATTGATTAATTATTGAGACACCTAATCGTATTTCACATGCCACACCAAGGTACCCACTTAATTCCACATGCCACCCAAGGCACCCACTTAACCCCACTACATGTTTATCTAGTTAAGTGTTTCTTAATTCATTAAGACCAAGACCTCTCACATTAGACTGACATTTGTGGCAGCTGGATTTGCCGGGCGGGTCCGGGCAGTCTTACACCATAAACGAGTCTAGCCTCGTATCTTTACAACAGTTATGCATTTAATTTATGCCTAAGACCTCCCATATTAGACTGGCATTTGTGGCAGCTGGATTTGCCGGGCGGGTCCGGACAGTCTTACACCACAAAAGAGCCTAACCTCGTGTCTTAGGCGATTAATTACCCCTAATTAATCATTCCCCAATTTGAATTAATTTCCCTATTCAGGTTGTCCATTAATTCCAAATTTAAGAATGGCCATAATTGACTCAATTATGTCCTTCTATTTATGGTATGTAAAATCATACCAATTTTCATCACAAATTTATTTTATGCCATTTAAGGCATTTATGCCAATTCTCAATATTAAATCTTCAGACTTCAACTGCTTAAACATTCCTCTTTTCATTAATTAAGTTAATTAATTAATCCTTTCCTTTTTATAGGTGTCAATACCTATCTTATTAACAATTTGAATTTCCTATCCATAAATGGTCATATTCAAATTATACCATTTTTACCAAATTTTACCCATGTCATAATAGGTAATTATTTATATGTTTCCCTACTGGAATCATGTGTCCAATTTAATAATCACTATGCCTATTACAAATTCCCCTTTTTCCCCATTTCTTAACTAGCGTAACCGTTTACGTTTTTGGCGTCATCGAGGCTACAATGTAGCCTCGCCATAACAACAAAATAAAGGGAATGACAAGATGATTGTTTTCAGTACAATTTTAGCATAAGCATGACAACTAGGGAAAATGACATGATAACTTTGCATATAATTATGATTCACTACATAATTAACAACTTGCATAGATTCACGATTTTGCAACATAACAACTTGCATAGGTTCATGAATTAACAACATAATTAACAATTAACATACGTTAATGATTTACAACATAACAACTTGCATAGGTGACTTGCATAGGTTCATGAATTAACAACATAATTAACAACTAACATAGGTTAATGATTTACAACATGTTTAACCACTTGCATAACATAACAACTTGCATAGTTTTAGGAATAATAACTTGCATGATCTCATGACAATTTGCATAGATTCATGATAACAACTCGCACAGATTCATAATAACGACTTGAATAGATTCATAATAACAACTTGCATAGATTCATGATAATGACTTGCATAGATTCATGAATTCATCACACAATAACTTACATAATTTCATGATCAGCAATAACAATAGACTTGCATAATTTCATGATCCACAACAATAATAAACTTGCATAACTACAAACAACATATACCCAAATCATAGTCTACCACGATTCACTTTTATTTATTTAAACCTAAAAGTGACTAGAACTCACCGAAAAAGGGGACTTGAGTTCTGGGATCTGAATTCTGTAGTTGATTAGCATTCCCTTGTTGTAGACAATTTCGTTGTTGTAGTTTTAGGCTTGATTTGAATTGAATTGTTGTCTTTAATTTGCTTTCTTCCTCTCTAATTGGTGGCGGCTATTCTGAGTTGCTAGGTGACGGCATGGAGGCCATGAATCTAATTTTATTTTGATTTTAGGGTTTGAGTCTACATGTCTTTTTAAAGAGTTTAGGATTAGTTTAAGCCGTCCGATCAACCCAGAATTAATCCCAGCCAATCAGAGCAGATCAGAACCCTAATGAGTCAGCATACAGTCATCACTCAAATCTGCCTTGGGGGGGGGGGGTGGCAGGTCGACCCTATGGTCAACCTGGTTAGGGTAGGTCGACCTGGCCCTGGCGGGAATTTTCCCGCCTGACCCATTCTGACTCTGAAATTTGAATTTTCGAAATCTGTTTTAAATTTTCTGAAACTTCCGATGGCCATAACTTCTTCATACAAAGTCCAATTCACGCAAACTTGGACTCTATCTCAACCAAAATTCCGAGACGAACATAATGGAGCAATCCATTTCCCTTATTTCCCACATCTAAGATTAGTTATTCTTTAATTTGTGAATATTAACATTAAAATTACGGGGTGTTACAAAACATATGTCTCGAATATGTCCAAAATGATCGTCAACTAGTGGACATTTTTACTAAGCCCCTACTTGAATTTAGTTTATTATGTTACGTAGAGAGCTTGGTTTAATTTCTAGAAGAGAACTTGGTAAGTAATCACTAATATCTTAATCTTAAGTTCATTATTCATTCTGTTTATTCATTCTTCATACTTTAGCTATCTTTTAGCTATTACTATTTTTTAGAAAATAAATGCGAGCTTTCCATTGTTTCTACGACAAATTTTACTTGACAATTCTCCTCCTCATGTTTATATATAGGAACTTCTATATAAGATTGTCAAAATTTTTCTCTTTTACATCTCTCCCAATCTGAGCCTATACTTTATATAACTTATATATAAACCTAAAGTTTATATACTTCATTATGGCACGTATTTGTGATGAGTGTGCACAAAAGTCTCACATTTTGGTCATGAGTTCTGAGCCAGAGGAATATTAATCTCCCGAAACTCCGAAAAACAAATCAAAGTGTTATAACAAATGCACTGAAACTCCTGGTAATATGCCAACTTCGAAATGGGTAAAGAAAGCATTGTTTTGTTTACCCCGCACCAGAGAGAAGATCAACGAGATCCATCATTATCAAAAACATCAAATTGATCTTCATCGTCAGCCACATTATGAGCAACAATTAACTTCGGAACGTCTATCTCTTTTAGAACGAATGGCATCATTCTTTTGCAGTTCAAACACCAGACGACCGTTTTATCTTCTGTTTGAAAACGGTCGACCGGTGAATTCTTGGCCGCCGACCGGTTTTGAGCAGATGTGTTTTTTAAAATGCCTATATGGTCAGTTTTTACTCCATCCCTTCATTTTTTTCTCAACACGTTTTTCATTCCAAAACCCTCAAACCCTTAAATTCAATTTTTTTCCTGCTCAAAAACGTTTCAATGGCTCCTCCACAAAAGAAATCGAAGAAAGGCTCCACTTCAGAACTTCAACCCATTGATGTTTCAATAAAGAAATGGCTTGTCGATCCAATCGCTGTCAAGAGGTAGAACTTGATAAAAAATTTCACTATACATCCTGCTTCGTTTATTAAATTTCCGGATTTCTCTAATTATGTTGTTCAAAGATTAGCAAAGAATGCGGATATTGAAACCCTAATCGGTTTTGATCAAAATAATGTGGAGATTAATCATGTTATGGTCAAACTTTTCTATGCTAACCTTATTTTGGAGAAATACAAACAAGAAAATCCTGCTCAATGCCTTTGGTCAGTTGTGTGTGGCCAACAAGTCTTTATATCGTGTGAAAGGATGTCAAATGTTCTTGGTTCTTCGTTTATAGGAGAAAAATTCTCGAGTAATTTTTGCAATGTCCATGTCCTTAATCATATTAGTCATGAATTCATTGAGGATGACAAGGATAGTACAAAATCCACTAATTTACGACCTACTGCGAGAGTTCATCATCACACCCTTATGCACACACTTTTTTCGAGAATTGGAAATTTTGATGCCGTCTACAAGGAAAGTTTCAAAGCTTTATATGCAATTTATGGTGGCGTTCGCATTAGTTGGGTTGGTATGATCTTTGACGAGATTTTACAAGTGAATGAACTAACTAGGACACACTTGTTCTATAACGAATATCTCATGCGCCTTCTGCTTGACTATGGCATTAAACCTCCCGACTCCTCTGTTTCAAGGCACAAGTGCATAAACAAAGCTTCGACAAAGAGGATGAAGCTTCCTAATCCATATTTAAATATCATGCCTTTTGAACAATGGAAGGAACAAGGCCATCACGGAACTTCATCACAACCATCCGGCCCAAAACCTAAGGAGGTTAAACTTTTACGCTCTTCTTCATCAACAAAGGAAAGTCTTGACACTATTGCTCACAACCAATTCCTTCTCGGAGCTCGACTTAAGTGTATGGACTCAAAGATTAATAAACGCTTTAACAAACTTAAGTCTTTCTTTGGATCTTTATGGGAAGCAATATCATGTGGTGCATCATCTTTATCCATGCAAGCTCAGGACCCCGGCAAACGTCCAACTCCTCCTACTTTTGCTGGACATCTTCCGAGGAGGGTCTAGTTCAGACACTAGCCGTGGACGTGGTCATGGTAAATCTCACATTGTTGAAGAAGAAGTTGAAGAGGAGGAAGAGGTGACTGAGTCAGAATAAGTCTTCTTAGTTTATCTTTTTATTTCTTTCTACGTACATATGATTCTATTTTGGTTTTAAGTCTTCACCCGGCACTTGTATCTAAATAGTGTCATTGTGTTTTATTCGTAGTAGACTTGTGTGTGTATGCTCGTATTTTATAATTCCTCGTATGACTCATGGTATTTGTTTCTGTTGTTTGAAACTCTGCTAGTACCATTTACATCGTTACTTATTTAATCTATTGGGCAACTCCTTTTTGTCGATGACAAAGGGGGAACAAGTGGAACTAATAACATATATGCAGGAGATATAGTTTTAAGTACAGGCACAAATTCAGAGGGAGATCATATACAGGGGAGATTCAGAGCTATGTTGTGATCAATCAAAAAAGGGGAGAATGTTGAGTTAAAGAGTTTTGATTTCTAACAAAAAGAATAGTTGTGATCAAGAAAAAGAAGATATTCATTGAATTCAAGAGAGGAATATCTACATAGGGTTTTTTACTTTAGAAGTTGATTATTTAGAAGTATTATTCATGTTAAAATCTATCCTCAAATAATCAATATATATGTATTCACAATTATGTATATATATGCACATTGATTGTGCAAACTGGGCATAACCGATCGACTGCCCAGACTGTTTTTACCCAGTTTGCACAATAAACGTGCACACATATACGCATAATATATATATATTCAAATTCCTGTCTACCGGTTATTTTTAACCCGTCGACCACTTTTAGACAAAAGAAACCTTTTGTATATACACTTCCATTTCTTCAAGAGTTGCTTCTCTTTCTTTTCACCGATGATCATGACCATTTCTTGTAACTTTTCACAAATAGTTACGAATATTTATTCCTTATATAAACATCATGATATCATCATTCCAAATCACTAAAATTCTATAGATTTAATCTTTATACTCTTGATCTTAATTTCCTACTCTCTAAGTGCTAAAGTGCTCATATTCTCCAATATATCGTTTTTGAATCCTAGAAATTATGTAATATTCTTTTGATTCAATACGATATCCACTTCCAAATCTTCGTATACACAAATATACTATTTGAGGATAAGATTAAAGGAAGTCTGTACTACAAGCGAAAAAACTGTGTTATTGAGAACACATATCATCAACTACAAATTATATTCATCTCTGTTGAACTCCTCGGTGTTGCGAGAGGCAAGTGTTGAAGTCCTCAGTATTATTAGAGGCATGAAATCCCGTTCGTCTGCACGGGTGTTGTATACCTACTCCTCTGGGTGAAGTGAGGTTGTTGTTTTAGTGAAATTCCAGATAGAATTCTAGGACTGGACGTAGGACGGTGCTCCGAACCAATATAAAAATCAATGTTGTGATTTTTCTATTTTACTGCATTTTCCGTTATTATATCTGTGATTCGTTGTTATCTTATACCTATCTGTGATATACCATATTACACGATCCACGTATATGAATTTTAAGACTGTACTTGGATATTGATGTAATACTAAAAGTCTGCGCATTCCAGCGTTGTGTGGGACTAGACGTAGGAATTGTTCTAAACCAGTATAAAATCCAGTGTGTTCTTTCCTTTTCTGCATTTTATTTTTGTTTATTTTTGTGTTTGATTCTGCGTCTATGGTGTGTGATTCATATAGTAGATCATATAAGTTTTAGATTTTCTTAAATTCTTTGAAAACACTATTCACCTCCCCTCTAGTGTTAGTTTTGCCTTAATGATCAATTTCGCATTCCCTAACAGCATTCTCCACCCTTATTAGATATTTCATCCCGAAATCATTTGAAGGGGAAAAGACCACAACTCGCTCTAAACAACCATGTTATACACCTATGTTATTTTAGAAACATCCAGAACTCATAATGATTATGAACTGCATATTAGTTACAACAAGCTCAGTCCTGGCGTGTAAGTATAATAGTGATGCAATATGTATCCAAAACACTTTAACATGCATTTTTTTTATTTTTTATTTTGCAAAGCGGAAAGGGTTGAGTGGACCCCTACCACTTTATTGATATACTCAGATGATTACATTGAAACATAGAGAGAGAAAAATGAAAAAGAGTACATAGACAACATAGTATATCAATCACCAAGAGAAACTATAACACCCCACACTTTTCTATGTTCAAATTTCAACAAAAATTGATTCTCAAACACATGCAAGCATGGAGCGTGTAAATCTGGTCCTGCAATAAATGAGCATGAGCATAATCAGAGTATGATAAGTTAACTCATGGCGGAAACAAAATAGAATAAACTAGTATTAACTAAAGTAACTACCTTTTTCAAAATAAGTCACTTTGCTAAAACCAAGCATGAGAGAGAACGAGAACCGAAAGCCAAACTAAAACACCTGAACCCAACCTTTTATAGAAAACCTGGGTGGTTGTTATGAGGAGAGGGGCAGAATAACTACATTGTGGTGAATAGGAAATGTGTAACGTTGATTATAAAACACAGATGTATCTCGTTTGGTTCAACCCAAGATGTATTCCTATCAAGGTCAATGATTCTAGCCTAACCTTGTAAATGTTTTACGCACGACTCTGCTACCCTTCCCAAGCTAGCATTCCCAAACTATAATACCGAAATAGAATGTTTACGCATATATTTAGCAGGTTACATACGTCAAGGTATGTCTATGCAGCACACAACATTCACACAAACACCAAGTATCTAATTAATGAGGTGGATATCCAAGTCAATCGCTCATTAGTGTTCAGGGTGAAAACCCAACGAGGTGGGCCTTTTAGGTCATTTATGACCTATTAAAGGTGGATTCTTATGACCTCTTATAACCTGATGTGGACCTTATCCCCTTAAGTCCAACTCTATTTTAATTATAAGTTCTATATTTATTAATTTAAATAAGGAAGGCTATATCCTCTTTTACCTAGGATATTTATTAGATTACTTCCCTAATTGGACTTAGTACTTAAATACAATCAATATCCATTAATCCCCTCTTTACACCCATTTACTTCTTCTATTTCTTAAGTTTATTGCCATTTATGACCACAATAGTCATATTTTCCTTAGGCAACTATTTACACTAGGTATCCTTAGTTTATTAGTCCCAAAGTATCTATTTGTCGTACCTCAACAGACAATTACTATTCTTATTTATTTATTGGTTGAATGTTATATGTATATATATTCACGCATCAATCCTCTAACATTAAGTTGACTACTTGTGGATGCTGGATTTGTCGGTTGGTTCCAGGCAGACTTCGTCCACAAGTTTAACTTAACCTGTAACACCACGTATTTCAGTAACACTAAAGTAACGAATTAAAGAATATTTAATTCAAAATGTGATAATTAAGGGAAATGGGTTGCGCCATTGTGTTCTTCTCAGAATTCTGGTTGAGATAGACTTCGAGATTGCGTGAGTTGGACTTCGTATGAAGAAGTTATGGCGATCGGAAGTTTCAGAAAAATTCAAACAGATTTCAAAAATTCAAATTTCAAAGTCAGATTGGGCTATGAGGGAAATTTCCCTCCAGGGCCAAGTCGACCAGGAGGTCGAGCTACCCACACAGGTCGACCAGGGGTTCGACCTGGGGGTCGACCTTCCCCTCCCCCGGGCAGATTTGTTTGATGACGATTTTCTGACTCTTAGCTGAGTCATTAGGGCTGACTTGTCACCCTATCTTGACTGAATGGCTATGGTTCATTCTAGGTTGATCGGATGGCCTAAATTAATCCTAAACTCTATAAAAACACATGTAGACTCAAACCATAAAATCAAATAAAAATTAGAATCATGGCCTCCATGCTGTTACCTTGCAAACTAGAATAGCGTCCACGAATTAGAGAGGAAGAAAAGCAAATCAACTCAATTCAATTCAAAGATTATAACAACAACAACAACAACAACTTAGAACTCAGATTTCAGAACTCAAGACCTTCTTTGAGTTGTGACTTCGATTTCTTTAATAAGATAATTAACAATTTAATTAGATTGAGTTATAATTTGGGCTATATGGTTATGTTGTGAATTATTGACTGTTATGTCATTATTTATGTTGTAAATCTAGGATGTTATTATCTATGTTGTTATTATCTATGTTGTAAATCTATGTTAATTGTTGGCTTATGTGCAATTAATTCATAATGATGCTTCATATGTTAGTTTGGATATGTTAAATCATATGTATGTATGCAAGTTTAGATGTTAATTTAAATATGAATCATATGCAAGTTAGTGAGAATCATATACAATCTTACATGTTTCATGACATCTATTTTATGTGTAAATTGGATCTAAAGTTAGGATATGACATGTGTGAGTTAGAAGCAAGTTTACACCATAGTTTATGTTGCATAAATCACATATGCAAGTATATACATGTTGGAGTATGAATCATGTAAAGTTACAATTGCCTAAGCAAGTTTACACCTTATGATTAGATCTATGACATCCATAGTTTATGCAAGTTTGTGACTATTGCATATGCAAGTTTTAGATGAAAAACATTATTCACACATGCAAGTTCACCCCTTATGTTTAGATCTAGTTTTTATTCTATGCATGTTGTGACGTTTTCTCTTTATTTCATAAGTTAGACTATTAGAGTCTAACGTATATTCATGTTAAACGAACGAACGTACAACGTGGGGCAATGGGATAATATTAAAAGATTTAATATTTAGAATTTGCATAAATGCCTTAAATGGCATATAATAAATTTGTAATGTTAATTGGTATAATTTTTATATAACATAAATAGATGGACATAATTAAGGTGTTAATTATGGACATAGTTAAATTTGTAATTGATTGACAATCTGAATAGGGAAATTAATTCAAATTGGGGGTAATTAATTATGTGTAATAATAAACCGCCTAAGACACGAGGTTAGACTCGTTTGTGGTGTAAGACGGCCCGGACCCGCCCGACAAATCCAGCTGCCACAAATGCCAGTCTAATGTGGGAGGTCTTAGGCATAAATTAAATGTGTAACAGTTGTAAAGACACGAGGTTAGGCTCGTTTATGGTGTAAGACTGCCCAGACCCGCCCGGCAAATCCAGCTGCCACAAATGCCAGTCTAATCTGGGAGGTCTTTACAAGGTTACGGTCTTAATGAATTAAGAAACACTTTACCAGATAAACATGTAGTGGGACATGAGGGGGTTAAGTGGGTGCCTTGGGTAGCATGTGGAATTTAGTGGGTGCCTTGGGTGGCATTTGAAATGCAATTAGATGCACTTAACCAAGATTGAAACATGTAAGAAGACATGAATAAGAATGAGGTTAAGTGGGGAAAAACGTTAGAGGGGACCAAGCATAGTGGAAAGCTTGTGTCATGCATAGGGGCCCTTTTCAAACCAGTAACCCATTAAGTATCTTTGTGGGCTCGACCCAAGTCGAGGACGGGACACGCGCACTGGATTTGATTGTAAGAGGTCAAAACGGGTTAGCAGTGGCAACGCAATTCCAACGGGTTCATATGTGTGTGTGGGTCGGGGCTGGTAGGTACGACGTTGTTGCATCGTGTAGATATAAGCCGTGCATTTTTGGTTGTATCGGGTTGCCACTTTGGGGAGTGATACACCCCACTGTGGGGCCATCACGGGTATCTACGAGTTAGGGAGCCGATCGAATGGGGGTAGTGAGTACACCTAGTGGAGATAGGGGCAGATGACACCTATGGAGGTAGCTAGGGGTAAACTAAACTACCATTAGCAGTATTAAGATCTGTAGGCGGGATCAACCTTTAGGGTGACTAGTTGTGGTGCAGTATAGTAATTATCTAATAGTGACAAGGTGCGCCTTTAACGTTATCTTTGTTCGTCTTATTTCCTTGTTTGCTCTGTCATACCCAATTTTTCACAGTCATTTCCGTATTTTCCAGCTTATGCCTTAGTCTAGTTATTTTGATAATTATATTGTTAATGTTATCGCACCAGCCAGACTTTATGTCTGACCCCCTTTTCTTTCCACCTCTTTTCTTCCTTCCCCACACCCCCCAGGTTTACAAGGAGGGAATACTACATCTTAGTGCCGATTTCTTTCAGTTGCTTGAAGATAGTAGATGTATCGCTTTGGACTCTCTCATCTTTATGGATTTGTTTATGCTCAGTGGGGATTTATGCATTTATGTTATTTAAGTACTTGCTTCCATTTGTACTTTGAAGTTTTTGGAAAAGACTATTGATCCTGTTGTAACGGTTTTGAAGACTACTTATGTAAACTCGTTTTGAGTTATGATGCAATAAAATAAGTTTTAACTTACGCTGTGTTGTTTTATTTATTCTTGTAATTTATCTGTTCTATACGACTATAACGCTTCATGGACATTAATGCATTCCCTTTGTGAGAGACATTAATGGACATGGGGTGTTACACGTGGTATCAGAGCTATGGTTACAAGAACAGATAAAAAGTTTTGAAAAGTGTTTTCAAAAGTATTATTTTCCTAGAAAGTATTTTCAAAAACTTGTTTTAAAGAAGCTATTTTCAAGGAAAATTTACTTTAAAGAGCATAATCCCTGCAATCCATACATCTCCCTTTCGCTTCCCTTGTTTTAAAACTCTTTCTTTTTCTTTTCAGCATGTCTGGAGCATCTGAGATACCAGAGGGTGTTCATGTACCCGGTTGGTTTCGTCAATATCTCGAAGCTAGGGCCGCTGCCGCGGGTCCGACCAACGTTCCTCCTCCTCCTCCCCCAGCCCCAGTCATTCCTCCGTGTGGAGATACTTTCTCTAAGATATGTAAAGACTTTCGTTCGATGGGTGGAAAATCTTTTAGTGGGACAGAAACGTTCATTGAAGCTAGAAATTAGTTGAAAGAAGTGGAGGATCTGTTTGGCATTTTCGACTTGGATGACTGTAAGGAGGTCTAATTGGCTGCTTGGTTGATGAAGGACGAAGCTTCGTTTTGGTGGGAAGTCATAATGGGGAGCGTCCAGTTGACACATGGCCAGATTTCAGGCGTAGGTTTGAGGCAAAGTTTCTCTCACGGGCTGAGGAGAATTTATATATGGAAAGATTTTTGGCATTATAGCAATGGAATCTGTCAGCAAAAGAATATGTCAACAAGTTCAATCAGTTGGCGAGATTTGGCTTGGACTTGGTGAATACACCCGAAAAGAATCCCCTGAGATTTGTTAAGGGTTTGAACGAGCCACTACATGGGTTAGCAATGACCCACATCCCTATGGGGGGTACCTTTTAGAGACTAGTTGATATGGCGCTTATGCATGAAGAGGAAAAGGGCGCCAATGCTAACAAGGCACCCGAGAAGAAAGGGGATCAAAAGAAACCGTAGCAGCAACAACAAAACAAGAAAGGTGGTAAAGGCAATAATGGCAAAGGAAACAATAAGTGCTTTAATTGTGGGACAGTAGGCCATCTGAGTAAAGACTGTAGGAAAAAGAAGAAGACTGGCTGTTTCCACTGTGGAGAGGCAGGTCATCTAGTTAAGTACTGCACAAGGAAACAGGGACAAGGGCAAAGAACTTCTGGAGGACAACTTCAGGCTCTCGTGGCGTCGGGGCAGGCAAGGGAGCAGGTCTAGGAGCTCGCGGTCCCACCACTGCAAAAACGAGGTAGAAACATTTTCGTTGAGAGTTTAGTTTTTCTGTTTGATCATCATGTCCGTACTTTATTCGATTCTGGCGAATCACATTCGTTTATCTCTACATCATTAGTTGAAACACTGCACCTAAATACTAGTCTTGTTGAGGATCTCATTGTAGTCTCAAATCCTATTGGTGGGTCGGCTCATTTATCCATGGTTTGTAGGGATTTGAGATTGTCTATCTTAGGCGTTGGTTTTGAATGTAATGCTTTTGTGCTTGATTTCATGGGCTATGGGTTGATTCTAGGGATGGATTGGCTAGCCAGATATGGTGCCATCCTAGATTGTGAACGAAGGGTAGTAAAATTGTTAACTCGTAGTGGAAAGACCCTTGATATTTCTTGTGACCCTAGAGGATCGGTGATGCTTATTTATCTTGAGTCACTTGACGCATCCAATGATGATTTACATTCTATTCATATAGTCCATGAATATGTTGATGTCTTCGATGAGGTGAGGGGTCTACCCCCAAAACATGAGATAGACTTTCGTATTTATCTTATGGACAATGTAAAACCAGTATCTCTCCCAGTACGCCACATGGCTCCTCGTGAGAGGAGGGAACTCAATAAGCAAGTAGGGGTGTTGTTTGAGAAGGGGTTCATAAGACGTAGTATATCGGGCTGGGGTGCTCCAGTAGTACTTGCCACGAAGGCGGACGGGTCCTTTAGACTTTATGTGGACTATAGAGAACTTAATAAACTTACTAAGAAGAATAAGCACCCACTGCCGAGGATTGACGACCTCTTCGATCAGTTAGTTGGCGCCTCAGTGTTTTCGCAGATGGACTTAGCCACTAGTTTCCATCAGTTGAGATTGGCTAAGGATAGCATAGACAAGACTGCCTTTAGGACTCCGGACGGTTTCTATGAATGGCTTGTAATGCCCTTTGGTTTGACAAACACCCCCGCATACTTTGTTGACTTGATGAGTAGGGTGTTTAGGGGGTACCTTAATAAATTCATGGTGGTCTTTGTGGATGACATCTTGATCTTTTCTAAGAGCGAGGAAGAGCATGCCCTACATCTTAGGGAAGTATTGGAGACCCTTCGAGCGCATAACCTTAAAGCTAAATTTTCTATATGTCACTTTTGGAGGAAGGAAGTGCGATTCTTAGGGCATGTGGTTTCCAAAGAAGGGATAGCTGTGGATCCCGCGAAGGTGGTGGCCATCCAAGATTGGAAGGTCCCTAAAAATGCTACCGAGGTGAGAAGTTTCTTGGGGTTGGCAGGCTACTATAGGAAGTTTATCAAGGGCTTTGCAAAGATATTAGCCTCATTAACACGCTTGACGAAGAAGAACCTAGTTTTCACATGGGACGTAGATTGGGATAGGACTAGGCGCAGTCTTAATGCAAGAGGGGAGGGTAATAGCCTATGGAGGAAGACAGTTCAGAGTGCATGAGAGAAATTACCCTACTCACGACCTAGGGTTGACCGCTATTGTTTTCGCGCTTAAATCATGGCGCCATTATCTTCTTGGTGAGAAATTCGAATTATTCACAGACCACAAATCATTAAAATACTTGTTTTCTCAGAAGGACTTGAACTTAAGGCAGCAAAGGGATGGAATTCTTAGCGTCCTACGATTTCGAGATGGCATATACCCCTGGCAAGGGTAACGTCGTGGCAGACGCCTTAAGTAGGAAAAGGTTGTCCTTGAGTCCGTTGTTTGTTGAGCGGTGAAGCTTAGAGTTCATCTCTATGTTTAGACCTTCCGTTGACTTAGTACCCGGTTTGCTAGCATCCTTAGAGGTCAGACCTACGCTTTTGGGACGAATTGGTGAGACACAGCGAGATGAACCACAATAGGTTGAGTTAGTAGAGAAGCTCATAAGGGGGGAGTCATCGAGCTATCTCAGTAGGTATACCCTAGATGATAAAGGTTGGTTACGTAGGGACGGTAGACTTTGTGTACCACGAGACGAGAACTTGAGGAAGACCATTCTTAATGATGCACATCGTTCGAAGATGACCATTCATCCTGGCGGGGACAAGATGTACAAGGACATGAGACGAGATTACTTTTGGGTCGGAAAGAAGAAGGACGTGGCCGAGTTTGTCGCTAGACGCTTGGTGTGCCAACAAGTAAAAGCAGAGCAAAAGAAACCCGGTGGGTTGCTACACCCATTGGAGATCCCACAATGGAAGTGGGAGAGTGTATCGATGGACTTCATTGACGTTTTACCGAGATCGAGGAAGGGTAATACAGGGATTTGGATCATGCTAGATAGACTTACTAAGAGCGCCCATTTCATTCCAGTGAAGAGTAAGAGGACTGCTCCATGGTTAGCCTCCGTATACATCCGAGAGATAGTTCGTTTGCACGATGTTCCTTCTAGCATAGTGAGCGGCCGCGATCCTATCTTTACTAGCGAGTTTTGGAGGAGCTTGCAAGAGGCGGTAGGGACTCAGTTATGTTTAAGCACCATATATCATCCTCAGACGGACGACCAGACCGAGAGGGTGAATCATATTCTAGAGGACCTTTTGAGGCTATGTGTTTTAGATTTTGGACGTACGTGGGAAGAGCATCTTCCCTTGGTGGAGTTCGCGTATAATAATAGCTTTCAGTCTAACATTGGCATGGCGCCTTTCGAGGATCTTTATGAAAGGCTTTGTCGTTCACCTACATGTTGGTGGGAGTCTACGGATAAGATCTTACTTGGGCCCGATATGATTAGAGAGACTTCGGAAAAGATCGATTTGATTCAAAGGAGGATGAAGACGGCGCAAGATAAGCAGAAATCGTATGCGGACAAGAGGAGGACAGATCTTGAATTTGATATTGGGGACATGGTCTTTATCAGGGTATCACCATTACGGAATGTTGTTCACTTTGGGTCCCTTGGGAAGTTAGCACCAAGGTTCATAGGGCCGTTTCCTATTAAGGAGAGGATTGGACAGATGGCATATAGAGTGGAGTTGCCCGATAGACTTAGTCGTGTACACGACGTATTCCATGTATCACATTTGAGGAAGTGCTTGCATGATACCACGGAGGTGGTAGAGCCGAGCTTGCTTAGAGAGGTGGAGATAGAGCGTGATGCGACGATTCGATGAGCTCCTACATGCGTTCTTGGGTCTGAGATTAAGAAGTTGAGGAATCGAGAGATCAAGCTAGTCAAAGTGCAATGGGGAGATGATGAGAGCGACGCTACTTGGGAGACGGAAGAGAAGATGCATTCATTGTACCCTTTTCTTTTCGAGGGTATGTCTTTTAATTTCTCCTTTATCGCTTAGCTTGTACTTACTCTATTGTTAGTGTTCCCTATCGCTAGTATCTTTGACCTTTAGAGAGGGTAGTCCTATGGTTGAAACATGTGTTTGAGACATGTTATGTATGGTGGATGCATGTGGATGCAAGTGTTTGCTAGTGGTTGCTCGTGGATGCATATACACACATTTTAGGCACTAGATCGGCTCAGTCACTTTCATATTGTATATTGCATATAAATGGATGTATTTAGTAAAATGAATGTACATTGAATGTGTGTATCATATGGATGTTGCATTTGAATGAATGGTTGTGCACACATGTAGAAATGATATATATAGGGTTCCTTGCATACATGATGGATACATGGCACTATCATTATTTGCATTAAGGAGGTCAACTGAATCGGTGGACCACCTGATTTTGCATTAGTATACGGACATATACACACACTATTCATATGTACATGAAAAGCATTAGAAATCTCTTAAGGACCATGGTTGCTAGTGGTTGATGGTTAAGTAGATGGATGATTGGATGGTTATACCATTTAGCTAATAAAGGCAGGTAGGAAAAAAATGTATTGATTAGTTTACAATGTTCGTAGTGTTAAAGGAATGGTTGGAATAATTTAGTGTACACCTATGTCGTACTAATGGTCAGTTAAAAGAAATAACAGCAAACAAATTTTGTCATCTTCTAGAATCCCATGGTTGAGGTTGCATGGTTGAGGTTATTGCGTTTATTAAAGGAAACATGAAGGAACAATGAATTCTCAAAGAACTGCTTGAAAAAACATAGCATGTGGGCATTTTCCTAATTGTGACAGACCTGACACGCAGTTAAACAATGGAATGCAATCTAAAAGACATGTAATTTTTCCTGTTATTCCAAATAGATACTTCACATAATTAGGAATAAATTAAGGTGCGTTGTATTCAAACATAGCATATAGTTTATGGATGAAACATATTATTACTGCCATAGGTCAAAAAATAAAAGACATAAAAATGTAATATCTCTTTTCCATCCAATACATGACATATATAGAGGAGCACTTTGTTTGAATTAAATAAGACAATGTTTCTGATATGGAAATTAAATCTAATAGATATATTTTTACACCCACTTTAAAGAAGGCAGAGTGTTTTGTTTTCGTTTTATTGTCTTTTGTTACAAAGATGAAACATGAGTATATATTCAACAGTTCAGGAGATGAATTATGAAGACAGAAATGGCTTGAACTGTAGCCTTAAGCATGAGTGATCAGAATATTGTAGTATACAATTCAGATACGCTTGAATCAAACGTCAGGGAATTCATTCAATAAATGAATTTGCATGAAACCTTCTTTAAATTTGCTTAATCTAATTAAAATGTAACTAATATTGAAGTGTTCTTCACTATTTTGTTGACTATAATTTCAAGCTTTGCAATCAAGGTAAGAGTTAATGTTAGGAACATGGTTTTCGAGTAAGGTCTTTATGTTAATAGAATGGCTTTGTTCAAGTGCCAATATAGTAATTTAACATATGAAATGTCTAAGTAGTAAATTCTAATCTAAAATTTATGTTTATTGAAACAACTGATAGAATATTTTGTTAGAAAATATCTAAAGATATATGAATAGTTGATAAGTCATCATAAATGCTATTCAATTCTTAGAAAACCTAACTGAGTAATCCTAGAAACATAACTGTATCGTCATAGCGTCATAATACCCACTTCCCATGTATTAAATAAACAACAATATACGAATTTTGAAAATTCAAATATTGGTGGATCTTATATCTCAAGTACGTCCATAGAATTATAAATAAGATTAAACATATGAAATTTATGCTTATGAGAAATATTTCTGTTAAATAGACATAAAAAATCCCCTCTAAGTTCATTGTCATATAAATGCCAGGTCAATGCAAATAAACTATATTTTTGGCAAATTCAACTAAGCAGTCACCATGAATGTCATTTAGTTCACACAGAGAAAAACAAACAATTAGTTATAAGTTTCCTTTATTTGGAATGAAGTAAAATTAAAAAAAAACTCTTTTGTTGTACATTTAAAAACAGAATTAACAATCAAAATTTATTGCTTTGCAGCCATAAAACACTCCTAGAAGTTTGAGCTCGTTATCAGCCATAAGATTTAGAATATAAATGAGATTTTTTGCAATGATTTAAAATTTTAGTTGGATTACTTATAGAAAAACCAATCTATTTATTCAATTTGTTCAATGTACCAAATCATGAATATAAGTCGGCTAATAAAATACTAACAATAGTACGTATGATGCACTGTCAGCTTTACAAATACAAAGCTTAAAAAATTTCAATAATGCATACGTAGCAGAAGTATTTCAATCTTATGATGATGGAAAAAAATGGAAAATTATGGCTTGAAAATGTTATAGTAAGTTATCCTCAAAAAAATTAGGAAAGCAAAATAGTAGCAATTAACGGATTTTAATCAAATTATTGTTTGTCTGTTGAAACTTAAACGGAAGTTAGTCTTTAAAAGCATTCTATAATCTTGCATAGTCGTGTATGAACTGGTAGCTAAAAGATGTTAAATAAATTTAAACCTTTCACCATTAATCGTGCATTGAATATCAATATCAAGAGGGAAAATAATTTAGGATATTTTTGAATTATATGCATTGTGTTAGAATTATGCTTGTAATATCTGCTCAATTCCTGTAAATAAATAATAATAAAATTGTTGTCACCTGTAGCCCATGGCTGAATATACAAATGGTAGAAAAAACTTTTGAAAATTGCTATATTAATATTAGGGAACAGGATTATAAACCGAGGGAAACAAATCAAATAAGAGTAGTTAAGGCATACGACTTTAACATGTTTAATAAATATTTTACTTATTTAATGTCTTCACTTGTAGAAATTTGCTTCAGCAAAATAAATTACTCTATTGAAGCAATTTCTCTTTATCTTCGGGATGGAGAAAGTGCATGCATTTCAACAGCAAAGAGAATTTTTTTTTTAATATTATGTTATTGATTATATTTCATTTAGAATTTATCTTATAGCCTCAGATTATGTATACTCAAAATCTACTACAGAAAATGGCTTCTCCATTGAAAAAATGAGTGATACTCAATTATGTGTATCATAACATGAAGATAGTACGTGTCATTTTGAAGTGAATCATGGCATCAAAAAGCAGAAAAAGCAATTAGAAACATTCTAAGTTACTGAGGAAAGTGGAGGCAATTTGTAATTGATATTAAGGGGCAAGCATGGTGTAGAACGGTAAGTTGCAAAGTAAGTAAGATAATATTTATATCGACAGTCTGCATACCTGAATTATTTGTATCAAGATCCACGTTTACATATCCTATGTCAAAGATTTCGGCCTGAAATGTAAAGTGAAAGCAAAGTTACTGTCTTTGTAGAAAAGTGACCAAAAGGAGGAATTAAACGAATACACAAAAACAAATAACCCATAATATTTACGATGCAAAAGTTGAACAATATGGTTGAATTAATGGAGCAAGTTTACACATATGCACTATGTGAACAAAATTATAGAAGAAAGCTATCAAATTAGATGAGCGAAATATATTTATGGTGAAAGCTTACATATTTGAATTAATGATAATTTGCATTTCCTATTATGCTTTAACCTACATATTTGAGTAAATGATAACTGTTATTTTATCTACAAAAAAATTAAAGATAGGTCATTTATGACATTTCGTAATTAGTTTTATTTTTAGTTACTTTAAATATAATATGTCAAAATGGACGATGATAACTACGGTTTAAAAGAATTCTGTACTTCTTACACCCGATTAAAAATTAGAAAAACCATGAAACCATCACAGTTGAAAACCTGGGTGTATCATAACTCAAGACATATGAGAAAGTCCTATTTGAAAGAAAAAAAATCAAATAGAAACAGAAGATCGAAAAGGGAACGCCAAATGTCTTTAAATGCAATTAATACAAGACTGAAAATAGAATACCTGATATCTCTAAGTCTAATAAATATCTAGATATTTTCAATGTACAAAAAAGGTAAAGACGGAAAAGAACAGAGAAAATTAGGAAGAAAACTGAAGGTCGTTAGTGAATGACATTTCACCTTAAATTTTAATTCACCGAGTTATTGTTGTCTTTGTTTCAGAATGATTTAAGCAGATTACATATAATACTAAGCAAATAGCAAGGAAAGTTATCAACTTAGATGAGCAAATTATTTTTACAGTGAAACCTTACCTGTTTGAATTAGTGATAATTTGCAATTCCTATTATACTTCAACTTACATATTTGAGTTAATGATAATTCTTATTTTATCTATTAAAAAATGGGAGATAGGTCAGTTATAACATTTTGTAATTAGTTTATTTTTAATTACTTTATAATATGTCAAAATGGACGATGATAAAATAACCATGCATTACAAAAACTCCTATGCTTCTTACAAAATAACCACGTGTCAACGATAATCCATTCCGTCATAATAAATTTAAAATTTTCTTAATTAGGGATACATAAAAATGATACCAAGAGGCCAAAACTGCATAAATAAGTCATTGACACTTCTACAGGTACTTCATTTACATATGCTCTTATATCAAAATCTTGTACTGATACCATTTTGCAAATAACTCGGAAAGGCATGCTTATAATGAAGAAGTGAATTACTATTCTATTGATGATGTTTTCACAATGAAGAATAAATATTAAGAAGATGGTCTGATATACAAAAGGCTAAAAAGGGTCCTTTCTAAAAATGAAAATAAAGGGAAGAATTGTCAGAGAGTCTCTAGCACCTCATCCCAATGCATTAAACAGTCATTTCTTATTTATGCATGCAAACAACATTTGCAAAAAAATTGTACTGTTTCAAGGTCAATAATAATCGAAGAAAAAAGCACAAAAAACAACAGTCACCGTTACCACTAAGCTGTGACTGTAATGTTATACCAAAAATCCAGGGAAAAGAGGTGGAATATGTTTAAAAAATCTATGATTTTGTAGGTTGAATTTGATGGTGGGTGGATGGAAAGAAGAAAGATATGAATTTGTGAAAAGTTAGCATTGGGAAAGCAATCACATCCCCAACTATTAAATATGAAGCGTGAAAATAAATGAAATAGTGGATGAAAAAAGAAAATTACATTGAGAAGATAAAGGGAATGAGAACAAAACAAATGGTGGAGAAGTCACAGGCGCATAACAATTACATTTCCAATCTACAAAATTTGAAGTGTGGAAACCAATGAAAGGAAAGGACAAAAAAAAAAAAAAAAGAGACCGTGGATTAGTGACAATGTAAAGGCCAAACTATTGAAACTATTTCGAATTGAGTAGTCATACATAAAAATGTGTTGTGAATGTGGTAAAATATTTGCAATAGTATTAAAGAACTTAGTGTGGATAAAGGCATGATGTGCTAAGCAAGGCTCGGGAATACATGGAACAACCATAAATATATATGTCTGTAAAAAACTTGTCATGCAATTTTGTTTTAGCAAATACAATGCTTGAAACTTGAGGTATGTGAGATACTGGCAACTGCAAAACTCGACGTTGTGAGAAAATAATTTTAATTACTGAAATTGGTATGCATTTGACATCCCAAACTTTTACCTAACCCTCACGCACACAAAACCTGACCAACAAAAAAATACTGCTACAACAGGAAATGTTATGTCAACTTTTATATTTTCCGCTTTCTAAACAAATAGAGTAATTATATCAGTTGTTTAAAAGATCCCAACTTAAAATACGTATACAAAAAGTGTGAATTTTAACCTTTTGTCAAACAATGAACATATGATATGTGGCGCATCGTAAACAACTTTATCCAACATATTGTCAAAGTTATATTCTGTTTTTTGTCTGCAAACTGTGAATTTCTTTCTTAAAACTCATGAAAACAAACACTCTTTCTTTTTATGAACCTGGGTGTTCAGATTTTGTTTTCCTTTCTTTTAAGGAAAACTAATATAGATATGAGGATAGCTCGTATTTAGTCACTAATTGATTTACTCAGGAGTAGGAAAACCAAACTGGCTAGTTGGGTTGCCTATCAACGCCATAGTCAATTATAAAAAGAAATAGCGTTACCATTTCTTTTAATCTAGCCATGCATCATAACCCAATTCGTATAAGCTCAGAAGTCACTTATAATAATATAACGATGTTAAAGGGAATATCAGGAAAAAAAACACTCTTACCCAAAGGCCGTTAACATGAATCGTTACCTAATTGAACCCAATTTGCTGTAGCAATTTAACCTGCAGGCTTGAAACCATTGATGCTGCCCGGAAATATCATTCGGATAAATCGACCTGAAAATAAGACAACCAAAGAGATATTTGGAGTCACCACTTGATTTATTGACAGATAAACCTTATCTTTGAAAACACATTAGGGTTCGTCCAGTAAACTCGATTTAAATCAAAATAAATATGGTATGTTAGAAATATACATATGAATTTAAATAACATAGATTGAAGCATCCATTGAAACAGTTTGGATTCATATTATGGGGGTTCTACTGCTTATGAATTTGCTCATAATATCAAAAGCTCTACAGCTCCTGTAGTTTTTGACCGTGGTGTATTTTAACTCCGTTTCAAATTTATTATTTGTCAACTGACGAAATGACATAAAAAAACCATTTGTGGTAAACTTATTTGTTTAGCTCGATGCTCATCAACTCATAGATAAAGATCCAACTCTTACGTCATATCGTTAGCCTTACATGTTACGGCTAAGCTAAAAGAGAGAATTTTCAAATTAAAAGTACCTAAAAATCCATTACAAATGATATTCATAAATTCTGAATTTACTAATTCAGTTTGGTTGTCTTCAAGTCCTTGTAAGTTTATTTGTATAAACTCACTGATGCATATGTATATTCATATACAGGTAAAAAAGGACTAATAATTATATGGGATCTATAGCTACAATAGAATCATTAAAAAATTACATGAATATCAATAAACGGTTTCAAATTATCGTGCTCATCTTTACTGAGCCGGTCTATTCAGCGAAATCCCCATCTTTTACCTCGGATTCACATCATAGTTCTACCACAAGTAGAAAGAATGACTAATTATCATCACTCAGTTATAAATATTTGGAAATAAAGCAAATATTGATAAGAATAAATAGTGTTTTGGTTTAAGTACTTGCCCATCTAATCCAAAATCGATCGTGTGACTTGCATCTTTGAAGATACCCCATCGATGAAGCATTGTCGTCGATTGATACAGAGAGTGGAAATGATGACCACGGCTAAAGAACGGATGAGAGGAAGGGTAGAGATGCCAAGGGGGTCGATAGTCAATTTGGTAACGATTCAGAGTCAATTGGACTGGAGGTAAGAGGATTGGTCGATGACAAATTAGGGAGAAATGAATGAGCTGAGGGGGATTACATTTAGGTCATACGAAGAGAGAGAAGGGGCAAATTGCGACTGTTGAGTTTAAAAATTGTACCGAGGCCTCTACGCTTAGTATTCCTAACTCAGTAATTATAATATAGTATAGATGCCAAACCAAAATTCATAATATTCAAGTTTTAACAATTTTTACAATCAAACCTGATAGGTTTCAATCCAATTACAATGGTTTAATGAGCAGATCTGATAGAAAATAGACATAAAAAATTAGTTTTAATTCAAACGAAAAAGATAAGTTTTTAATAGTTGTATTCGTAAACTTCCCACTCACCTTAGAGTATCCAAATCCAAAATTTAACCTTTTAGGCCTAAAATTCCCAAATTCTTATAAATCTACAATTTATTTGAAAAGGTGATTTATTCAGATCTGTAGAGATGTAAGAAAATAGGAAGAGAGGAGAGAATATGATTTGGAGCATCAATTTGCATTCTTTTCCATTAGATCTGATAATCCTCTCAATTGCATATGAATTGGATTTGATTGTTGTGTATGAATATATTTTTATTTAAGAAATTAGGTTTGGAGAAAGAGGAAAATGGCAGAGCTTCGCTGCTGCCTATAGGTTTGTGTGGAAAAGAATGAGGACTTACCACTTTATTCACAGGAGTGTAATTAGCCTAGGACCGTTGGATTCGTTTTAATTTATATCAGTCCATCCGTTTTACATATATTATAAACTGAACCTATAAAACCTAGCCGTCATTGGGTGATCTGACGCCCAGTGGGTCGACCGTAGCGGTAGACCGCTGTTTGGCCGCAAGGGTTGACCTCCTTGGCCATCAAATGCCCAGGTCAGCTAGTCAAATAAGGTATAATGTATACATAAATTCTGATTTATTTATTTTCCGTCCATTTTCGTATTTCGCCCGTAACTTTTTCATACAGACTCTATTTGCGAAACTCCAAACACAAAAGTTGGCAAAATTCCGAGATGAACCCATCGGTTAATATTTCGTGGTCAAATTCCATCGCTTGAAAAAATTCCTATTTTTGAGAATCTAATTAAATGACTATTTATTGTCAAAAATTCTGGTTGTTACAAAAACTAAAAAACACAAAAAGACACAACAAGTTTACAAACAGTTGAAAGATGGATCACCGACCAAAAATTCCAGGATTGTCTGTGAATTTAAAAAACTTAAGCCTATCCCTTATATCACACCAAATAAGCTGCTTCCAATGTGTGATGTTCATTGCATGATCAATAACAAAAACATATGCATTCCTTTCTCTCCAAACATTGCTCATGAATTTCTTCAACACGAAATTATACAAACTGGCATTAGCATGTCTTATTCCCACTTTTCTTCTTATTTGTTCCCATTCCATTATGCTATTGGTAGCATACCTTCCTTTACCAATTTGAGCTAGAACTTCCTTCCAAAGCCTCTTAATGATAGAGCATTCAAATTAGAAGTGATGCCCACTTTCAGGAAGGATACCTAGAAGAAACAGCTTTGCTCGATCACCATTCCAAGCGTAGATAGCTTATCATTAGTTAAAATAGCATGATTCAAAATTTTCCATAAGCACAGATTCTACTTGGTGTTCTTATCTCTTTTCCGCCACCTACATTCAATAATAAGTAAAGTACCATGTAATGAAATATACATACTTTTAGTATTGAAATTCTCACCTTTCCATTTCTCAATTATGCTGAAATTTGAATAAACTTGAGGACTGATGATGATGATTCTATTCCAAAGGGCATTAACATTTTAAATGGTAAAGCTTGGAAAACATAATTGATTATTAACTAGTAAATCAGCTACACAACAGTTCTAGCAAATACCAGTTTGTTGTCTTTCAAGAAATGAGATAACATCACCAATAATATAACTGAAGTCCAAGTAACGATCTTCCCAAAATCTTATATGATCAGAGGTCATGTGACTATATTTAAAGTATGGCAGCATCATACTTTTTCGTTTGATAGTACTCTTCTAGGTGAAGCTATGACCCTGATGAGATTTCATGGTCTAGAAACAGTTAGCCTTAAGTACATATCTCTTAGACCAGTTAACCCATATGCTTTGATTTTTGCTCAAGGTATCATCAATATGCTTGCCAAGTAGTTATATTCCAATATTTAGTATTGACAATACTAAAACCTCCTTTGCTACTGGTAATTATATTCCAATATTTAGTATTGACAATACTAAGACCTTCTTTGCTAATGGTAGTTATATTCCAATATTTAGTATTGACAATACTAAGACCTCCTTTGCTAATGGGTCTTTCAAGTTTAGCAATGGATATAGGTGCTAAATACTTAGAGTGTATATTTCCTTTCCACAAGAATTTCATAAAAGAAGAATTGATCATGATATGAAGTTTATATGGGAGTATAAATGTATGAGACCAGTACACTTGCATGGCTATCACCACCGATTTATTTAAAGTGATTCTCCCATCCTGACTTAGTACTCTAGTGGACCAACACTCCATCTTTTTTGTTATTTTCTAAAATAAAGGAAGGCATTGCATTGTGATAACTCTTGAAGTTACCAATGGTAACCCAAGATAAGAAATGGTATAACTAATACACTTCAAACCAATGAGGCTTTGAATCTATTTCTTCCAGTTTGTGAGACACTAGCAATCATGAGATCAAATTTAACATAATTGATTTTCAATCCAATCATAAGATAAAAAGTTTCAAGGTTTTTATGATATTGATCAATGTATTATTGTTTGGTTTGCAGAAGATGATTAAATCATCTGCAAACATTATAGATGTTATACATGGGTCCTTGCAATTATGATGTAAATCAAAGAGTTTTTTGACAACAAAATCATCAAGCATCCTAGTTAATCGCTCCATAACAATAATGAATAAGTAAGTTGAAATAGGATCTCCTTGTCTTATGCCTTGTTTGCTGACTAAAATCCATTGTAGTGTATCAACGGCATTCATTATATCAAGTTTAGGCATTGCTCCAAGGGAGATATTCTTAGAATTATAGCCTTAATTAATTCATGAGCAAGTAACACATTATCAAGAATATTCCTATTTGGTAAGAATGTTGACTGATTAGGTAATGAGTGAAGGCAGAACATGCTTAAATCTACTAGCAATGATTTTGGTAATGCATTTATAGATATTATTGCAGCAAGAAATGGATCTAAAAGCATTAACTAAATTAGTAATTTTAACTTTTGGAATCAAAGCTATACCAGTTTTGTTAAAGGAATCCAACATTTGACCCTTGTAAAGAACTATTTAATGGCATTGCAAACATCAACTTGCACAATATTCCAACAGATTGTGTAAAACATTCAATTGAATCCATCAGGACCTCCATAAGAGGTTTTTTTGAGAGAGAACATAGATTCTTTAATCGCAACATCAATAATCAAGTTGCACAAGTAATCATATTGTTTGGTATTAAGTTTGGGAAGCAACATTAGATTTATTTCTTCAATATCAAGTTCAAAGTTTGTAACATTATCAAATAGGTTAGAATAATATTGAAAAAGGCACTTTGTATTCCAATTTGAGAAGCACACACCTAACCATCATAATCATTGATATAATGTATGCTTTCTTTAGTTTACTTTGCTTTCAAAGAAACATGGAAATAAGCAGAATTTATGTCCCTATCTTTAAATCAGTTCACTCTTGATTTCTGCTTGCTCATCATAGATTCCATCTGGAGAGCTTCTTTATGCTTACAAGAGAGGTTACACTCTTTACTAGAATTGTTAGGGTTTGATGGGTCATATTGCATCTTGTTTTGTATCTGTTCAAGTTGATGTTGGAGCAAGTTTGAATGCATACTACCACTCCAAAATTTATTACTAAACTAAGACTTAAGAGAATTCTTAAGAGCTTTAAGTTTCTTAGGAAGAATGAACATGGCATTACAAAAGCATGGGACTTCCCAAACTTTCTTAACAATTGCAAGAAAATATGGATCTTTAGTCCATGTGTTAACAGATTCAAAAGTAGGAATTCTAGCATTCTCTTTCTCACTAAAGTAAACTATTTGTGGTGAGTGATCAGGTAGATTTGTCATAGTAAGTTCATTAGATAAGCGTGGTCATGTATTAAGAGATACAACATTGCGAAATGCATGGTTTATTTTGGAAAAAGTATGTACACATTCCCTCTTACTGTTATTCCAAGAAAATTTAGCTCCATATGAGTTAATTTCCACAAGATCAGAATTGGTGATAGATAAGTTAATTAGTCTGATTTTAGATAGAGTGATAACAGAGCCACCCACTCTATATGAAAGTTTAAGAGGTGAATTGAAGTCACCACACACAATCCAAGGGTATGTATGCTGTCTCAAAGTAGGCAACATTTGGAAAAGTGAATGTCTGTCCACAACTGAATTATGTGCATATACAAAGGTGAAGTAATATGAAGTAGATAAGGGCACATGATAGTTATGATAGTATACGTGTTGACTAGAAGAGGTGATTTTAGTGAACTTATGAACTGTAGCATCAAAAATAAGCAAAATCCTACCATAGCTAGCATCCTGTAAGTTGTGTAATATGTCCTAATTAGAGTTTATATACCTGGCAGCTCTAACACCAAGGGCTTTATTGGGTTTTGTTTCCAAGATTGCCAGAGCATTGAGGTTGCATTTCTTGATTAGAAGTTTGCATATATCCAACTTGATGTCAAAGTGCACTCGTATAATGTTCCAAATACGGATGTTTTGCAACATTGGGAAACCCAATGTGTTTGTCAACACTTTTTGCCTTCGATCTAGTCACAATTTTATTTGGATCATTTCTAGTAAGTGTGTTATTTGACATAGGAGAGTCAAATTTATATTTCCTACCGGTTTTGAATTTTTGGTACTTTGAGTTTCTTTGCAGTTTTTGTCAACTTCATACAGGTAGGATTCAAAAGCTGCTTTATGCCCTAGTGGAGGAGAGATGTTGCTATACAGATGAGATTTATTGGAATTAGAGTTACATTCTCTACTTGCTGCAGGTGAAGCAATTTCTTTTACTTTGTTTGGCTACTTTTGTTTCTTGATCATTCTGCTCCTAAGGTACATCATCTAAGCAATTCTCAGTGTTGCATTCAGTGGTGGCACACAATCTTGGAAGAAGTGCTTGGATAGATGGTTCAAACCCTAAGACTATAAGACATTGTTGTTATCGTGAGCTTGATCTTCTAAGGCATTAGTTCAGTCCCCAAGGTTATGACTATCATGTTTGTCACCAGACTTATTCTTTTTAGCATTTGTATGTAGAGAACTCACCATATTCTGTGCATTAAGGTCACTCAAAGTAGTTTCAACCACATTAGAAGTATGGAGATTTCAATGTGACAAGTTATATCAAATTTCTCTTGATTATCATAGATAAGATCATCATTCATATCATAATTTTCTACTTCCAAGTCATGGAGAGGTTCAAAATGGTTAGTTGTGAGACGTGGTTCAGCAATGGTATTCAAGTGGCTCTGCAATGTTCATGTTTTTTAACAACCCGCCTGGAGTGGGCCTAAATTTTGACCCCAAAAAGGCTCATTGAAACTTAGAGTCACTCTAAATAGGTTGTTGGATCCTATAAGGAATTACATTTGCACATAATAACAAATAACATATGATCATGTAATCTCATACAGCGGAACGAGAAAGTATAATAAAAAATAAGATGCACCATTTATTAAAAGCCACAGATTCAAATACAAAATGTCAAATACATTTGTTTCTATGGTACATCATCATTATTTATTATCCATCATTTCCATAGGTAAAAGTACAATAATAGCTAATCGTATCATAATAGTCGCATTGCCTTCTTCAGGGTCCATTGTCATTTCGTCCATTGAGTCGCTACCCCACCTATTAACCGTTAGATATGTCAAGGAGAGGGGTCATTACATAAAGTCCTGTGTGACAAGAAACAATATTTTCTTAAAGACTATACTCTAGATTTGGTAGGTTATATATGTTAAGATATGCCTACGAAACACATATATACAATGAAATAATGTAACCAATGAGATGGATATCAGAATCAATCACTTAAGACCTCCATTGATGCATTTAGGGTGAAGACCATGGATATCTAAATCAATCACTTAAGACCTTCATTGATGCATTTAGGGTGAATACCCAACTAGGTGGACATTCTCGGTCACTTAAGGCCCATTCTGGCATGTTTATTAAAGGTGGATTCTCATTATCTCTTATGACCCTAAGGAGGACCCTCACCACTTAAGACCCTGTTCTAGCACGTCAATGTTTTTATAGATATATATACTCACAAGTAATATGAAAAGTAGTATCTCACCGCTTAATACTTGTTTAGGGTATACCCGTATATAGCCATTTAAGACCCCTTCAGCGGATGCCTCATGTTACTACTTAACTAATATTATAGTACAACATCTATGCCGCTTAAGACTTCCCTTAGATAGTTGGTTGCTTAAATAACATTCTATGTCCCACGTTTACCAAATCTGTCCCTAAGTTGGCCCTCACAATGCTCTTAGAGGAAGTGAACATTCCGGTAAACTACCATACTCCTTTATATTCATGACTAACCACTTTTAGAGAAAGAGGACCCATAGACCAACTTCCAATCTAATAAAGGTGAGTCCCATGACTTTGTCAAAATATAAGGAATAAACCTTCAGAATGGTCCTAGTCTTTGATTACTTAAGACCCAAACTAGATAAGGAGGAGGTCAACCATTTATGACCTTATCAAGGAGTAGTAAACCTACCTATTTACACACAATATAGTTATATGTACACTAGACCTCTCACATTAAACTGTCTACTTGTAGATGCTGGATGTGCCAGGCGGTTCTAGACAAACTTCTACTGTAAGAGGGCTTAACCTCGTGTCATAATATACTAAGTTAAATGGCCCATGGCACCCAGACCCCTCACATTTGCCAAACTCTCTTGTGGTTGTTGGATTTGTTGGTTGGTTTTAGGTAGACTTATACCACAAAAGATGACTAACCTCGTGTGTAATGACCCGAAAATCCGGACCAATTTGAGCTGACCAAATAACACAAGTCCAACCCCAAATTGTACTGGAAATCAAGAAATTAATAGAAAGAAGATAGAAGGTGAGGATAGATAAGATAGAAACTTAGAATAGAAGAAGAAAAGAAGAACTTACATCATCAGAGTAACACGAATCTCACAACGGAACGAATACCATATAATATATAACATAACTTTGAAATATAACAGTTATGTATACAATAGCACTTATCAGAGTACAACACTTACAACAACAGCAGAAATAATAATAGTTATAGAATCTTGAAGCCTCCTGCTCCAAGCTCTTCCAGTATCTGAAAAATCCCGACTACTTGACTGCCCGTACAAATATAGGCACCCAAGAGTTTAGGGAAAACAACAAAATAAACTCCGGGTCAGTCATGAGACTGGTATGAGTAAAACAGTTTAAAACAGTTTGAACAAGTAAATGATAACACATAAGACCATGCCGTATAACGGAACGGGTTTTTCCCTTATGAGAATCCAAAATATCTTTATATCAAAAACCTTTTGATATTATAATAATGTCTATCAACCACAATATATTAATCATCTAGCAGAAACACTTTCATCTAACGTTCTACATATATAGTATACAATCAAAACCATAAGCACGTATTGGGTAATGGATTTCCAACTATGACAAGGTACGGAACCTCCTTCCGATCAGTGTACTCTAGGAACGATACACTGGAGTTCAACAAGAACATCTTGCAACTCAGCCACACGTGACCGACCACTCATTTCGCTTGAGTGTATCGAATGTACATCACCAACGGTTGGGTTCAGCAACCGTTCCCATATATATATATCGGACAACATTGATAAATTAAAGAAGCAATTGAATATTCTCTAGATAGGTGATTATACACCCTACTTCGGTGCGACCGACTTAGCCATGTTGCCTGCCCGATTTCTGTCATTTACCGGATGTGAGGCTAGAAGCTACGTTTATCTTTTCACATACCACATCTTCATTTACTTAGAATGTCACATCGTTATACCCGCCAAATCACAAATTGATTTCTCCAAAAATACCACGGGTATAAGCTAAGAGAAACGAATTCCTCCGCCACCAACGTAAATACGTTTGAAACGATCAACTTACGTGATCTACTAGATATACTCTGTCAAACCTTCGTCCATACAAGTTGTCCTGCGACTGGACAAACCGAAGGCACTATTCAGTATATCCATCTTAGGCACTGTTATCTAAGATTTATACAATAGCCCTTGCACTTTACTCCATCTTCAATTATCTTTGGCATAAATGGTTCGCAACGCTTTTGCCAATACAGAGTGGTTCTCTGGATAACAATCCAACCGGTCTCTCCATATTAACAACGTTAAATGGTCAAAAACTTCGATAGTTTGTGATTTAACTATCGAAGAAAAACAAGTGTGCAAACAACGATACTATTTCCAGATGGAAATTATATCGATCAATCATCCAACATATATATATATATATATCCTCATTTCCTTATTTTCTATGTTTAGAAAATATACGTTATTAACACTGGAAAACATTTCCATTGTTATTTACATACCACTATCATTTAATAACTATCAGTCCCTAACTGTAAACTAGTAAGAGAACGACTACCCAAGTATAAACCCCTAAGGCCGAAACCAACATCAGATCGATACTCAGAAAACCATTCAACTTACTAATCTCTAGTCAGTTTCTAATTTTGCTTAACTCTATTTCTTTAATCTCTATTTGAATAACTCTATTTGTTTAACTCCTATTCGAATAACTAATATTGAATTTAACTCCATTCACTCAACTCTAGATCGCAACGATCACAATGGTTACGCCTGATTCCCTCAGGAAACATCCGACCGCCGTAGGCTATCTGCAGCCCTGCGAATTACGCTAGCAGTCGTGCTAAATGGTAACTTATCCTAAATAACTATGTTTGAGTAACTCCTTTTGATAAACTACGTTTGATTAACTCCTTTTGATAAACTTCGTTTGATTAACTCCTTTTTATCTCGTCAACTTCCTTTTATAATCCTACTTAGTTTCCAACTAAATATTCCTTTTATGTTGCTATTTATTTACTAAAAGTATTCCATTAACCTATTTATTTGTTTTATCAACATTTTTACTTTTATATAACTCTATTCATTTTATAAATATTTTACTTTCGAAATATTTCCTTTTATAAAATCTGTTGATTTTATAAAATCCCTTTATTTCAATATACATTGAAATAATTCTTTTTACATCCCTGGGTCTTTTTGTGATATTTAAAATAGCAAACCCCAATGATCGATGTCGTTTAAACACATAACCAAACAGATTATATATCACATCATATATTACAATATATGAACAGAACAGTATTATAAATATTGAGGAGTCCAGTTGGACCCCTCTAACCTGTTCCCCTGCATCACAGATGTTAAACAACACATATATAAAATATTCTGATAAACAGAATCAATATTCGATTAACGATTTATATATATATATATATATATATATATATACATATATATATATATATATATATATATATATACATATATCGTTATCTATGATTTCAATTAATACACAAACAACTCAACCAACAATTAACACACAACAATCAGTCATCATTTATCAGTTCTAAATATACGTTATAAAAATAGAAATGTTCAGAGCTGGTGAGTTTTACTCACATTGGACTGTTATCATTAAAAACGATTAACTGTCTTTGATTTAGACGAACAAATTATTTTGCAATAAATTGTAACGAGCTCGGATTCACTCCCAGTCAGTTCCATGGTGTAGCCACCGTCCATACGATCCCAACGCAACTTACGGTTCGTCAATCTGATATCGTATCAGACAGTTATTGATTTTACAAGTTATACATATTGTTTACATTAAATAAGAATTAATTATATTATCAAATGGGCTTTAACCTTGTCATCCGGCCCACTATACATCAGACCCGCACCACATCTTCTCTCCCAATCCAAGAATACGCGATCACCGGTATCCCACGACAAGCGCTTCCTCCACCTTCGATCCCAAACCGCACCTTCACCATTCAACAAAAATCCAAACGGATTACACCAAAACACTCAACGTTACAATCTCTTCCAATCCCTAACTACAGTGCCCAACTCAAACTCACTTTGCCATTTCCGTCGTTTACACTGTTCACGCAGGAACCGCACAGACATCGACAACTTCAATCACAGAAATCACAAACAAAGCCACAAACTCTTCTATTTCCTACATTGAATCCCAATTCGAACCTGAAATCCATCCTCATTGCCTCAATAAATCGCAGTATCAAACCCTGGCTCGCGCATTGGTTTCCAGCGAGATAAAAATGGGAATCGAACTGTTTAAAACTCATACTGAGTTGAAGAGAAACTTTTCATGAATTCATATGTATTTCTTTGAGGATTTTATGAATTTTGTTTGTGTTTATTTGAATTCTTTTGAGGATCGAATGCTTTTCCTGGAAGAAGCAAAAATGGCGGCGCTTAATTGTTTTGACCAGAGAAGAGAAAAGTAAATTAGGTTAAGGAAGGATTGTGGGGTATTTATAGGGTGAGTATAATATTTTTATATTCCTTTTCTAACTTGGTTATCACTTTAAAAATTCTTAAGTCCACATACAGTACTCAAAAATCACGAAACCGGACATGCAGCTACAGTTCAACATTACGGTCCCAACGAAACTGGTTTCGTCGAATTCCGACTTCGTATGCCCACACAGCGTATTTTTAACCGTCAAAATATCGACTGTTTCTCACTTTAAAAATCTGTACGGCCACATAGTGACTCTAAAAATCACGAAACTGGAAATCTAACAACTATTTGATATTGCGGATCCAACAAAACTAGTTTCGTCGAATTCTGACTTCATTTGCAAAAGTGGCTATTTTTAAAGCTCTAAATAGCCTATTTAAATATATAAATATATTTAAATATAATTAAATTTAATATTTTAAAAATAAATATTGTCGTCTATATTCACAGTGGCATACCATACAGCTACAGAATATTCCTGTATGAATTTACAACTCGATATTACATCGTCAGAGTTATATCGATGTTCGATTTCTATTTAAATCCTTATATAAAATATAATTAAATCGTTATGGTCAGGGAGCTGCATTTTTGAGAATTTGATTTGGACATAACTCAAAATCTACATGACGAAATCCCGATTTTTCTCTTCCACTAGAAAGATATACTCCACCAGCTCCACATGTTTCTTGTTTCAAAGAAATCCGATTTAAAACGAACCCTGTATATTCGGTTGAAGTTCGAATCGCCAAATAGCGAACTGCCGCGCCATTTCGAGCTCTATTTTAATTATATTAAAACTCTACGTTTCAAACTGACGTCGATTGAATATATTCGTCAATAAAATTCAACTCTAAGCTGAATTAAATCTTAGGGATGACCCAGTTCACAGGATATTGTGATTTCCAATATTTTGATTATTTCTGAATTAAATATATTATTCTATTATTTAATTTAATTAAATATTCACTATAATTTAATTAACGACTATTTAATTCCCTAAATCACTATTTATATAATTAAATAAATTAATTATAACACCTCTTCCAATGCGGGTCATTACATTCCTTCCCACTTAAATTAATTTCGTCCTCAAAATTGCTAAAAGGTAGAGGACGACCCTATCGACTGGTTAGAACATATTTGTTCACTTCTTAACTTCAGTTTCAACTGAACCAATTTAATTTTAATTAAATTTGAATTAATTCTTATCAACGAAAATTTTCAAAAATCCTGAAAATTTTCTAACACTTTAACTCTTCGAAAAATTTCGCCAGCACCTCCTTTGTACTGGTCAATATCTCGAACTCCAACTCGCCTCTCTGGGCCATCTCCAACCCAAAAGAAAATCCAACAGCCAAGTGGCTTGCCAATTCAGCTCATAAATCTTATATCCAATAGAAATATAAACTTGTACCTTTTGTCGGGCATATCAACTCTATCACTTCCATATGCTATCAACCCAGCATATACCATTGTTATCCCAAATCAAACTCCTAAATCACTTTTATCTCCAACACAACCATTCGCTTTTTACCAAGCCAATTATCATTTCAACTCAAGTTCAATTCTTGATTTTCAATTCCTTAACTCCTCAGTCCAATACCATTTCGGATTCTAATTTCACAAATCCAATCTTATTCGATTCCAATTCAACTTCAGTTACCACTTAACTGACTTTACTTTAATTCAAATCTACTTTCACAAATTTCTGTTAAATTTTTTTTAATTTAAACAGTCTTTCCCTGGGAGTTTTTTTAAACAGTTTACTCTTTACAAAAATCAAATTTTCCTTTTTGAAATTCAACTGAGCCCGTAATCAATATTCCATTAGTTAAATCACTTCTCTATTTCTTTATCAATGTTTGTTAACCAAATATTTTCAATAACCATATTGGCCTTTTATGTTATTTGGAAAACATTTCCGAATATCGCCTTCCTTTATTTTCTAAACTTTTAGAAAATATATGCTATTTATAATTAGAAATATTCGAATTACTTATTTCTTTTTCGATCTCGTTTATTTCTACACTTAGGAAATATTCATTATTCTATTTCCAAGTTTACACTTATTTGGGTTAAAACGGATGTTGTGTAAAACATCGTTACGACAACCCAAATACTATATTCAACTAACTCTTATTCAACATTGATCTTCGAGCCTGAAATCCTACTATTTATTTGTTAATAATGAAATCAATCAAGTTGGGGTATAACTACCTCTCAGACCTTGACTGAATAACATTTATAACGTCAAAACATATATGACTACTTACTTGAATAATCAATACCATACAACTACTTATTCACTTTTAAACACGTATATGCTTCCTCTTTCTATTTTTACTAGATTTTGTTCTTAGTCTTCCTTTTTGATTTTACTATTCTATTTCTAAGTTCGTTTCCTTATCGACTTCTATATATATATCGATACGTTGATTTCTAAATATCAAATTATCTTAAAAATATTCTAACTCCTTAAATTTCCGAAAAAATTGCCATAACCTCCTTTATATCGGGAGCATCGGGATATTTCAAATAGCCTCCCATGGCCCTCAACAATCCAAAAGAAAAAGAAAAAGCCAAGCGGCTAGCTGATACGGCGCATAAAATCTCATATATGAATTAAATACGTACCTTTCCGTCGAGCATACTATTTATATACCTTCATACCTTATCCATACCTATCTCATGTATATTTATATCTGCCCAATCTATTTTAACTATACCTGATCTTTTTAACTCAATTCGTTAATTAATTTGTTAATTAACTCTTTAGCCTATTTCACTTCTATTTATCCAAATCTATTTCACTTCTATTATTCAAATTCTATATTATAAATCCCATTTGAATTTCTATTTCACTTCTCTTATATTCAAATCCCATTTTGAAATTCAACACAACTTGTCTTTTCCAAAACAAATTCGAAAGCAAAATCTTTGGTAGCAATCCGTCACTTAGCAACTTGAAAATGAGCACTGATGATGTCGCGATTCATCATCAGGGTTATTTCCCAGTTATCAAGTGAGTTCAATACTATATTACTTTCAAAAACATTTCTAAACACTTCTATTTCGAAATTAGTTCAAAATATCGTATGCAATGCTTTAAACACATTTAAAATCTCCCGGGATTTTAAAATTCTCATATCTTAATTCAAATCCACTTCAAACACTTATTCCTATTTCCAGAATTTTATTCAATTTCGGGTTCAAATTCAGATTAAATTCATTTCGTAACACCTATACGAATTTTGATTGGTTATATATATATATATAACCATTTTACTTTTATAATCTTACTCGATTATAATAACAACCAATATATCCAATATATTATAATTTTGATACATATATATATCCTTTCTATATCAAGATATACCTTGGGTAAACTTATTTTAATTTACCCTCTTTTCAAAACATATTGTGTCGGTTCATCGTATTCAAGTGTTTAGTAACTCCTACCGATACAGTGGATCAAACTGCTCGACCAGAATCCATAAACAACTTAACCAATAAATCTCCACAATATAAAACAAATTTTTATATCAAATACAAATACGTTCACTCGTATATATACACTCAACTCAATCTAGGGTATTACTAACCCTATCTATACTGAGTCACGCCACAGAGCCAAGTTAATCAATTAACCTTCTGCTCCGACACCAACTATAATGACCCGAAAATCCGGACCAATTTGAGCTGACCAAATAACACAAGTCCAACCCCAAATTGTACTGGAAATTCAAGAAATTAATAGAAAGAAGATAGAAGGAGAGGATAGATAAGATAGAAACTTAGAATAGAAGAAGAAAAGAAGAACTTACATCATCAGAGTAACACGAATCTCACAGCGGAACGAATAACATATAATATATAACATAACTTTGAAATACAACAGTTATGTATACAATAGCACTTATCAGAGTACAACACTTACAACAACAACGGAAATAATAATAGCTATAGAATCTTGAAGCCTCCTGCTCCAAGCACTTCCAGTATCTGAAAAATCCCGACTACTTGACTGCCTGTACAAATATAGGCACCCAAGAGTTTAGGGAAAACAACAAAATAAACTCCGGGACAGTCATGGGACTGGTATGAGTAAAACAGTTTAAAACAGTTTGACCACGTAAACGATATCTCATAAGACCACGCCGTATAACAGAACGGGTTTTTCCCTTATGAGAATCCAAAATATCTTTATATCAAAAACCTTTTGATATTATAATAATGTCTATCAACCACAATATATTAATCATCTAGCAGAAACGCTTTCATCTCATGTTCTACATATATAGTATAAAATCAAAACCATAAGTACGTATTGGGTAATGGATTTCCAACTATGACAAGGTACGGAACCACCTTCCGATCAGTGTACTCTGGGAACGATAAACTGGAGTTCAACAAGAACATCTTGCAACCCAGCCATATGTGACCGACCACTCATTACGCTTGAGTTTATCGAATGTACATCACAAATGGTTGGGATCAGCAACCGTTCCCGTATATATATATATATATATATATATATATATATATATATATATGGGACAGCATTGATAAATTAAAGAAGCAAATTAATATTCTCTAGATAGGTGATTATACACCCTACTTCGGTGCGACCGACTTAGCCATGCTGCCTGCTCGATTTCTGTCATATACCGGATGTGAGGCTAAAAGCTACGCTTATCTTTTCACATACCACATCTTCATTTACATAGAATGTCACATCGTCATACCCGCCAAATTACAAATTGATTTCTCCAAAAATACCTCGGGTATAAGCTAAGAGAAACGAATTCCTCCGCCACCAACGTAAATACGTTTGAAACGATCAACTTACGTGATCTACCAGATATACTCTGTCAGACCTTCGTCCATACAAGTTGTCCTGCGACTGGACAAACCGAAGGCACTATTCAGTATATCCGTCTTAGGCACTGTTATTTAAGATTTATATAATAGCCCTTGCACTTTACTCCGTCTTCAATTATCTTTGGCATAAATGGATCGCAACGCTTATGCCAATACAGAGTGGTTCTCTGGATAATAATCCAACCGGTCTCTCCATATTAACAACGTTAAATGGTCAATAACTTCGATAGTTTGTGATTTAACTATCGAAGAAAAACAATGTGCAAACAACGATACTATTTCCAGATGGAAATTATATCGATCAATCATCCAACACACACACACACAGATATATATATATATATATATTTCCTCATTTCCTTATTTTCTATGTTTAGAAAATATACGTTATTAACACTGGAAAACATTTCCATTGTTTTTTACATACCACTATCATTTCACAACTATCAGTCCCTAACTGTAAACTAGTAAGAGAACGACTACCCAAGTATAAACCCCAAAGGCCGCAACCAACATCAGATCGATACTTAGAAAACCATTCAACTTACTAATCTCTAGTCAGTTTCTAATTTTGCTTAACTCTATTTCTTTAATCTCTATTTAAATAACTCTATTTGTTTAACTCCTATTCGAATAACTAATATTGAATTTAACTCCATTCACTCGACTCTAGATCGCAGCGATCACAATGGTTACGCCTGATTCCCTCAGGAAACATCCGACCGCCATAGGCTATCTGCAGCCCTGCGAATTACGCTAGCAGTCGTGCTAAATGGTAACTTATCCTAAATAACTATGTTTGAGTAACTCCATTTGATAAACTACGTTTGATTAACTCCTTTTGATAAACTACGTTTGATTAACTCCTTTTAATCTCGTCAACTTCCTTTTATAATCCTATTTAGTTTCCAACTAAATATTCTTTTTATGATGCTATTTATTTACTAAAAGTATTCCTTTATCCTATTTATTTGTTTTATCAACATTTTTCGTTTTATAAAACTCTATTCGTTTTATAAATATTTTCCTTTTATTTACTTTCGAAATATTTCCTTTTGTAAAATCTGTTGATTTTATAAAATCCCTTTATTTCAATATACATTGAAATAATTCTTTTTACATCCCAGGGTCTTTTTGTGATATTTAAAATAGCAAACCCCAATGATCGATATCGTTTAAACACACATAATCAAACAGATTATATATCACATCATATATTACAATATATGAACATAACAATATTATAAATATTGAGGAGTCCAGTTGGACCCCTCCAACCTGTTCCCCTGCATCACAGATGTTAAACAACACATATATAAAATATTATGATAAACAGAATCAATATTCGATTAACGATTTATATATATATCGTTATCTATGATTTCAATCAACACACAAACAACTCAACCAACAGTTAACACACAACAGTCAGTCATCATTTATCAGTTCTAAATATACGTTATAAAAATAGAACTGTTCAGAGTTGGTGAGTTTTACTCACATTGGACTGTTATCGTTAAAAACTATTAACTGTCTTTGATTTAGACGGACAATTTATTTTGCAATAAATTGTAACGAGCTCGGATTCACTCCCAGTCAGTTCCATGGTGTAGCCACCGTCCATACGATCCCAACGCAACTTAAGGTTCATCAATCTGATATCGTATCAGACAGTTATTGATTTTACAAGTTATACATATTGTTTACATTAAATAAGAATTGATTATATTATCAAATGGGCTTTAACCTTGTCATCCGGCCCACTATACATCAGACCCGCACCACATCTTCTCTCCCAATCCAAGAATACGCGATCACCAGTATACCACGACAAGCACTTCCTCCACCTTTGATCCCAAACCGCACCTTCACCATTCAACAAAAATCCAAACGGATTACACCAAAACACTCAACGTTACAATCTCTTCCAATCCCTAACTACAGTGCCCAACTCAAACTCACTTTGCCATTTCCGTCGTTCACACTGTTCATGCAGGAACCGCACAGACATCGACAACTTCAATCACAGAAATCACCAACAAAGCCACAAACTCTTCTATTTCCTACACTGAATCCCAATTCGAAACTGAAATCCATCCTCATTGCCTCAATAAATTGCAGTATCAAACCCTAACTCGCACATTGGTTTCCAGCGAGATAAAAATGGGAATCGAACTGTTTAAAACTCGTACTGAGTTGAAGAGAAACTTTTCATGAATTCATATGTATTTCTTTGAGGATTTTATGAATTTTGTTTGGGTTTATTTGAATTTTTTTAGGATCGAATGCTTTTCCTGGAAGAAGCAAAAATGATGGCGCTTAATTGTTTTGACCAGAGAAGAGAAAAGTAAATTAGGTTAAGGAAGGATTGTGGTGTATTTATAGGGTGAGTATAATATTTTTATATTCCTTTTCTAACTTGGTTATCACTTTAAAAATTCCTATGTCCACATACAATACTCAAAAATCACGAAACTGGGCATGCAGCTACAGTTCAACATTACGGTCCCAAAGAAACTGGTTTCATCGAATTCCAACTTCGCATGCCCACACAGCGTATTTTTAACCATCAAAATATCGACTGTTTCTCACTTTAAAAATCCGTACGGCCACACAGTGACTCTAAAAATCACGAAACTGGAAATCTAACAACTATTTGATATCGCGGATCCAACAAAACTAGTTTCGTCGAATTCCGACTTCGTTTGCAAAAGTGGCTATTTTTAAAGCTCTAAATAGCCTATTTAAATATATAAATATATTTAAATATAATTAAATTTAATATTTAAAAAATAAATATTATCGTCTATATTCACAGGGGCATACCATACAACTCCAGAATATTCCTGTATGAATTTACAACTCGATATTACATCGTCAGAGTTATATCGATGTTCGATTTCTATTTAAATCCTTACATAAAATATAATTAAATCGTTATGGTCAAGGCGCTGCATTTCTGAGAATTTGATTTGGACATAACTCAAAATCTACATGACAAAATCCCGATTTTTCTCTTCCACTAGAAAGATATACTCCACCAGCTCCACACGTTTCTTGTTTCACAGAAATCCGATTTAAAACGAACCCTGTATATTCGGTTGAAGTTTAAATCGCCAAATAGCGAACTGCCGCGCCATTTCGAGCTCTATTTTAATTATATTAAAACTCTACGTTTCAAACTGATGTCGATTGAATATATTCGTCAATATAATTCAACTCTAAGCTGAATTAAATCTTAGGGATGACCCAGTTCACAGGATATTGTGATTTCCAATATTTTGATTATTTCTGAATTAAATATATTATTCTATTATTTAATTAAATTAAATATTCACTATAATTTAATTAACGACGATTTAATTCCCTAAACCACTATTTATATAATTAAATAAATTAATTACAATACCTCTTCCAATGCGGGTCATTACATCATGTCTGTGTATCATTATTTAATACATATATAAATAAGCCATTTTATACACACACATAAGCAACAATTCATATTTGGGACATTTCAAATTCTAAACCTTATTCTAACATATTTATTACATCATTATTATGCTGGATTATGTTGATTAAGCAATATAAATATAATATTTGATACGTACTATAAATGCAAATTTCCGTTCTAATGAAGAAATGTTTTTACAATGTAAATTGTCAACTCGGTCCACATTAAAAGTATACAAGCCAATTCCCACATCAAACTACTAAATACATGGCATAATTAATGATGGCAGTAATGTGAAAATCAACAACATATCTATTAAAACTTGTATTCCTAGTCTTGTTAGAACAATTCAGGTAATGAATTAGGAACAAGGTGTTAATTTCATACCTTCATACATATTTAACATATATACATATACATACATATATACATAGACCTCTATTTAATCCAATTTATCCTTTTCTATTTTGTACATTAAAACATTAACATTTCATTTGTTTCATATTTGAATACGTTATATTACTTATCCATTTTAGAATGGAAATCTAAACTATTCAAATAATAAAACCAAATAAAATTCTAATCTTTTTACATCACAAACACTCTTGATAAAAAGAGATAAATCAAACTAAATAAAAGTAAATCACCAACCTATTCTTCATACATAACCCAAATAATTCACAAACCCAAACATTGATCGACAACTTTTGCAAGACATAAATAAAAATAGGAGATTTAGGGGTTTTATAATATGATGTTATCATGGAACCAAATCTCTTTAGGCATACAAATCAATATAAGAATCTACAAAATATAGAATTTATCCTAAACAAGTATTATTTCACATCATAGAGATTTTGTAGAAGAGATAATACCGACTTGAATGCTGAAATCGTCGTTTTCTTATTCTACTGCAGTTCTATATAAGAGAATCATATAGATTTGAAGCTTATATATAAATTATAGAGAATTACAGAATATAAACTAAATAAGATTGGATTAGAAATGAAATAAGTGGACAAGAGTAACAAATAAAAGAAGAGTGAGTATAAATCTAGTGAGAAGTCAAAATACATATGTGAAGAAAAATGATTTGAGAAGAAGCTCCCATGTTAATACTACTGATGCCAATGCAACAATAAAGCTGCCGAGTGTAGAAAGTTTACTGAAGTGTATAACAGTTTCTCGAACCTAAATGTTCCTGAAGATGAAGCAATTATAGTAGATGAAGATTAGATTGAGATGGAAGCAAATAAAGATGAAGAGAGATAACAAATGGAAGGAAACAAAGGAAAATGTACGGAAAGTATTGAGCAAAAAAAGCATGATAAAGAAGGCATTGTGAGCTCTGTACACTCAATATAAGACAAAGAGAAAAAGAAAGTTGATGGAAAAAGCAAATGCACTAAGACAAAAGACAAAGACTTCAATGGGAATAAGGCAACTAAAGTATGTGATGAATCGGTTATGCACGGCACAATAAATGGGCATGAAAACTTAAATTCATCTCACACACATCATGAAAACACAAGGGATATCGGGATAGGAATGTCTCAAACAAATGTCACTGTATCACTTAAGACCTCTCCCATGCCATTTACCATCCCATCATTTCCTGGCAACCCTCCACCGCCTACCACATCTGAGTTGTCAGATAAACCCCTTGCGCCACTTCATGTCAAAGCTTCCACTGTTCCCAAAAAACACAAAAACAACATTTCAAACCATTCTCCAAGACCCAATCACCTCCATCTTACCCTACTTATCTCTCAACAATGTCAAATTCTTCTCAAGACATTTTCTCCCCTCCATCAGCAGAACTATTCTCCAAAAGAAAAGCCAGACAATTACAGATTCAAAAAGTATCCGAGCCAGTCTCTAAACTAGGAAAGAAGAAAAAGGTAAAAGATAAAAGGAGAAGAATCAGTGT
The DNA here is from genome assembly GCA_030737875.1 of Allium sativum. Classification (NCBI taxonomy): domain Eukaryota; kingdom Viridiplantae; phylum Streptophyta; class Magnoliopsida; order Asparagales; family Amaryllidaceae; genus Allium; species Allium sativum. The sequence goes on along the minus strand of CM060926.1, from coordinate 200,396,249 downwards.
TGAATGAAACGCTTTTGTCCCCAATTGATTTGGATTATTTCATTGATGATTCAGCACAGACTGTTCGATTCAAATCACCTACTTCTTCTCCTAGAAGAACAAGAAGCACAAGCAAAACCCCCTTAGTATAATTATGCAGATCAACATTACTGCATGGAATATTAGTGGAGCTCATAAATCCTCAAAACTAGATCAAATTAAGAACAACATACGCGAACATAAACTCTCCCTCATCTCCTTATCTGAAACAAATCTTAACTCCTTCCTCTCTAATAAAGCCTCTGCTTGCATTGCCCATTCATAGTCTAATATAAGCAATCTTTCCTAAGCCTCTTATGGTGGACTCCTGATATTGTATGACCCTAATGTGTTTCTCTTAACTCCAATATTATATGATTTCAGTTCATCCACACAAAGGCGGCCCATATCCCCACCTCATCTACCATATACTTTACTTTCATTTATGCTAGTAACATACCATCTGCTAGGTAGAAAATGCTTGATAACCTCCTAAAACTGAGCCAATCTTTGTATTCGCAGGTAGTTATCGGAGATTTAATTGCTTCTACCTATCCTCATGTAAAAATGGTGGAGTTCCCCTTAGCCTCTCTGAGCTTTCCCCTCTTAACAATGCCATGCACTTGTCTTCGTTACTTGAGATCCCATCCTCTGGCTCCACCTTTTCCTAGTCGAATAAAAGCATCAATGAACCTAGAACACTGACCAAAATTGATCACGGTTTTATGAATTACAATACACTATCCTCCTAGCCTACAATAAACCTTAGATTAACCATGCCACTCATGTCCAACCATTGCCCTCTCATTCTCTCATTTGGCTTAGCAATTTTACTAAAGAAGGTAAACTTAAATTTTTTGATGTTTGGATGACAAATACAACTATGATGCAGGTTGCTGAAGAAGCTTGGGGCATATGCACATATGGAAAGCCAATGTTGACACTACAGCAAAAGCTCAAAAACACAAAAAGGCGACAAAAAAGTGGTCCAAGGATATCTATGGTAGGGGAACCAAGAGAACAACATCTATAACCGATGAACTTGATCAAGAACAACAACAAACATTAAAACCAAATGCGGATATGATGATATTCCATCGTGAGAAAGACTAGGTTCTGCAACTGGAAGAAGCACTTGATGTTGAAGCTATGATGTTACGCCAGAAAAGCAAACATAGGTGGTTACCGCATGGAGATAGAAATACACAATTTTATCATGCTTCGTTGAAGATAAAATAGTCAAAAGAATTTATTCAAAAAATTGATGATACTGGAGGAAACTTTCATTCTACACCATCTTCTGTGGATCGTGCTTTCCGGACATACTACACGGAATTGCTAGGAGATAATACTGATGAACTAGGCCATACCTTCTTATACAATCTTCGGATCAATTCTCTTTCCATCGACAATCAAGAGTTTCTAGTAAGTTCGATGATGGATAATGACATCAAAGAAGCCATATTTTCAATGAGAAAAGTTGCATCTCCTGGGCCTGATGGCTTTACAGTCTCTTTCTACATTCACTGTTGGAAAATTATCTCTCATGTTGTACTATAGGCGGTGCATAGATTCTTCCCCCACAGCAAACTCCTCTCCTCTACAAACTCATCCAACCTAGCCTTGATACCTAAATGCCATAATCCCACTTTTATCTCTCAGTTAAGACCGATTGCATGTTGTAACATTATATACAAAGCAATTTCTAGAATCCTTGCTAAGAGGCTAAAAGAAGTGTTACAATAAATTATTTTTCCAAATCAAGCCGCTTTTCTTCCCTCGTGCAGTATACTAGACAATGTGTTGTTGACATGTGAGCTATTAAAGGTCATTCTAGTTTGAATATTTCCTTGAGAGCTATGTTAAATATTGATATAAAGAAGGCCTTTGATTCAGTGAAATGGTCTTCTCTTGTCGGAATTATGTTAAAGATGAAATTTTCGGTGAAATACATCTATAGGATATACCTCTACATCTCCACTGTCAAATATACACTCGTATATAATGCCCATTTAGGTGGTTATTTCAAAGGCAAGAAGGGTTTGCAGCAGGGAGACCCCATATCGGCGTACCTTTTTATAATGATACTGGAGGCTTTGACGCAATAATCTGGAAGGCAGGCTTTTCTTAAAAACTGTATGCTACATCCGAGATGTAAGTCGCCCATGATCACCTCGTTTTTGCTGATGATCTCCTAATTTTTACTAAACCGGCCCTATCCTCTATACCATGCTAATGTCTTCTCTATAATCATTTTACTCCTCTGGTCTAAGTATTAACTGTGACCTCCCAAATTCTATTGGCTAGTCTTTCATCGCCTCAAGCACTTGCAATAGAAGCCAGAACTGGAATGAACGTGATGCCTTTAACTATGTCATACTTAGGCATACCACTGGCAATAGAAAGAACATCCAAGACCCATTGCATTCCTTTATATGAGAAAATCACATCGGCTCTTACTCGTTGGGAAAATAAGTTTATTTCCCAGCTAGGAAGATTGGTGGTCTTAAATGCAATCGTATTTTCGATGGTTGTCTATTGGTGTAGAACATGTATACTTCCTACCAAAATGCTAAACATTGTGAAAACAGTTATGAGCAACTTTCTTTGGACTGGCTAAATTACTTCCACTAAGCTAGCCCCTATAGCGTATGCCAAAATTGAGCTGCCTAAGAAAAATGGAGGTCTGGGATTGGAAAACATTAAGCAATGGAACCACGTAGCCTTATCTAAGCATTCACAGTCACTACTTTAGAAGAAAGAAACGTTATGGGTGCAATGGAGCCTCAAACATAATCTACAACAAGATGATATATGGACCGCTAATGTAACACCCCGTATTTTCTTTGAACATAAAAGCAACAAAACAAAGTATACTTAATTTTTAAATAAAGAATTAAGGGAAAGGGTTACGCCATTGCGTTCATCTCAAAATTTTTCTTGGAATAGAGTCCAAGTTTTCATAAATCGGACTTCGTATGAAGAAGTTATGGCCCTCAGAAGTTTCAGGAATTTAAATAAATTAAAACAACTCAAATTTAAGTTTGAAATTCAAATCACACACCCGGGCTCAGCGGGAAATTTCCCGCCTAGGACCCAGGTCGAACAGGGAGTCGACCTGGGTCTTATAAGTCGACCAGGGGGTCGACCTGGGTCACATAGGTCGACCAAGGGGTCGACCTCCCCCTATTTCCAGATCCGAGCACTAGTTCGTTTTTCTGCATTTAGACGCCCATTCTGACCAGATTCGTAGATCCCTATGCTATTTAAACACCCCCAAACCCCACTTTCTCTCCACACCAAACCATTGTAACGCTATGCTGCCTCGATTCTAATTAAAATAAATCAATGGCATCTCTGCTCTGCTGAAACCTAAGCTAGAACTAGTGCTTCTTCTTCTTCCAATCTGAATAGGATTAAAAGAGAACAACTACAACCCTTTTTCTTTTAGAATCCAACCAAGGTGAGTATAGCTATTTTCAGATATGAAATTTAATTATGATCTTGACATGGCTATAAATCTAAATTTGAGATTATGCATTTTCTTGTTTATCAGATCCGTTTTTCTGTGTGGATCTATCTTAATAATATTATTGTAACTATTCTGTATATCTTCCTTCCTTCTGTTCTATAGCCAGGCTACCACGAGCCTGAGCCAAATCTAATAAGAGATGGATGCACGAACGCTAAATTTGGGGAAAATAGTGAATAATGCATAATTAAACATAACTGATTTGTGACTGATTTGAGAAAAGAACATATGTTGTAATTTAAGATCTGGATCTGGGCATACGATATATGATAGTCGGTGATTTGGAAGAAGGATAATTATTGTGCATATGACTTAGGCACAAAATCTATATTATAATAGAATAACTATTAAATGTGAATACGCCTAAATGGGGATTTTGGATATTAGGCATACGCTGAAATCAAAGGCTATAATTTGGCATAGTTCGTATTGTATATCATGATTTGGGGTTTTTGGAGAATATTCTATACTGGGCAAATTTAACTAAAATTTAAGGAATATGTTATATTGTGAATTATGATGATAATTTGGGCATGTAAAATAATTTTGTGATTAATTCGGTTAAATTGCCTAATCTGCCGAAACTGTTGAAAACTGAATACGGTAAATTTGGGGTATGAAAATCTGTAGACTCGATCTAAAATTGAGCAAAACAAGTTAATAGAACTTTGAATAATCTGATATAACTTGTAAAGAAGTTTAATTTGTTGAATTCGTATAATTATTCTGATATTAGCATAATCTGTGAATGAATACTTTAGCTAAAAATAAGAATGCTGAGACACGAGGTTTGACTCTATTTGCGGTAGAAGCCTTCCCGGACCCAACCGGCTTAACCAGCAACCGCAGACTGTCAGTCTAATGTGAGAGGTCGTAGGCATAACTAAAAGATGCTTAGACACAAGGTTAGGTCTGGCTTGTGGCAGAAGTCTGCCTGGAACCACCCGGCACATCCAGCAGCCACAAGCTACCGAGCTAATGTGAGAAGTCTGTGCATTAGTAATTAATTAATGCAAATCCAGGATAAATATAATGCCTAAAACATGTTGGGTGAATAAGGTTAAATCAACTGGGCAGATGAATCTAATAAACCCGTTTCGTAAATATGTAGGCCCAATACAAGGTTTGGTAAAACAATCCGTAAGTCTGTTAATCTGTATATCTGATCCGTTATTCTAAAAACTTGTTAACCTATATGTCTGATCTGAGAACTAGTTAATCTAAACTTTGTACATCTGAAATCTTTAAGCAAGTTAATCTGAAAATCTGTTAGTCTAGGGACACAAGGTTAGGAGGGGTAATCTGAAAATCTGTTGTATGGGACCCATATTAGTCAGTAACCATTTTCTGGTATCAAAACTATGACCCAACACTAGGAGGGGTCCGGGCACGCCTATTGAACTAATTACAAGAGGTTCACTCTGATAATGGCAAGGGGTATCGATGGCACATTCCAATTGGGTCATTTGTGTGCATGGATCCGGTCTGCTTTGAGGATGTAAGACACCTTGAGATCTGTAAATAGGTTGCCACTTTAGGGAATGATACACCCTTCTGTAGGGCCGGCACAGGGTATTTATGTATTAGGGAGCCGATCGCTTGCGGTAGAATTTAGGGTACACCTAGTTTTGTTTGTTTCTGTTGGTGTACCGTCTATTTCTGTTGGGGTGGTAAAGGCACGTTAGTTGGGGTCGTAAAGGCCCATTATTAGCGTTTTGTTTCTGTACTTTCTGTCTCTGTTGGGGGTGGTAAAGGCCCATTACTAGCATTCTGTTTCTGTAGAGATTATTCTGTTTCTATTTCTAATTCAGTTTAGATAGTAGGGTAATACCTAATCCTGTTATACTTAGTATTAGTGCAGAGAAGTAAGATGTAGGTAAGAAGCATATCTTGGTCTATATCATTCTGTTCCTTCTGTTTAACTTAAGCATACCTGCTACTCCTGTTGCTGTAATCTCTCATCCAGCTTTATTTACATTCCATGATACTACTATCTATTTATATGCTGAAAGTTACTGGACTCGCCAGACTTTACGTCTGACCTCGTTTGTTTTCGCCTTTTTTCTTTCCGTTTCTCCCCCAGATGCTCAGGATGGAAACATAGGAGCTTGATTCATATTATCTCTGCTTGAAGTATTGCTTGGCTTTGACTCTACCTTCTTATGATAGTTTATGTTGGGGATTATGGTTTTAAAACTATGCATTCTGAAGGATTTTGGTATATTACTGATACTTGTGTACTTGGGTTTTTGTTATTGTGATTTTGAAGGATGCAATCAAATTTATTTCTGTTTCTGCTGTAATAAAGTTATAAAATTTTCAAGTACTACTTTACGTATCTGTCTTGTAATATTCTATTATGTTTACTTATAATGCTTCATGGAAGTTAATGCATTCCCTTTGTGAATGACATTGACGGACATGGGATGTTACACTTAGTATCAGAGCTGAAGGTTACCAGATTTGATAAAAAGATTTTGAAAACTATTTTCAAAAAGGTTTTGAAAAGGAAGTATTTTCAAAAGTAAAGTTTACTTTGAGAAACATAATCCCCAAAAGCCATATCTCTGTCTTTCAATTCTCCATTTTGAATCTCTTCTTTTTTATTTTCAACATGTCTGGGGCACCCTAGATACCTGAGGGCATACCGATACCAACCTGGTTCAGAAGGTATTTAGAGGCTAGGGACACCACCGTATGCCCATTAGACGTTCCTCCTCTCCCAGCTGCAGCTGCTCCTTCTCCTCCTCCTACCAATGTTGATACTTTTTCGAAGATACGCAAAGAATTTTGGGCAATGGGCAAGAAACCTTTTCATGGGTCAGAGACATTTGTTGAAGCTCGAAATTGGCTTAAGGAGGTGGAAGATTTGTTTGGTATCTTCAAGATAGAAGATGGAAGGAAGGTCCAATTAGCGGCTTGGTTAATGAAGGACGAAGCCTCGTTTTGGTGGGAGGTCACGAATGGAGAGCATCCAGTGGAGACATGGATGTATTTCAGACATGGATGTAATTCAGGCATAGGTTCGAGATGAAATTTCTCTCCCGAGCAGAAGAGAATTTTTACATGGAGAGGTTCTTGGCATTAAAGCAGGGGAATTTATCAGTAGAGGAGTACATTAACAAGTTCCATCAGTTGGCGAGATTTGGCTTAGACTTGGTTAACACACTTGAAAAGAAGGCCCTGAGATTCATTAAAGGTTTGAATGAGCCGCTACACGGGTTGGCTATGACCCATATTCCTATGGGGGCTACCTTCGAGAAATTGGTTGACATGGCATTAATGCATGAAGAGGAAGCCAAAAGTGTGAAAAAAGAGGAAAAGCTTGAAGGACCACAGAACAAGAAAGCGTGGCCTAAAAAGGAAACACAAAAGAAGGATGAAAAGTCTGAAGATAAGAAGGAGAAAAAGTGCTTTACTTGTGGAAGCTTGACTCATCGGAACAAGGATTGCAGAAAGAGGAAGGGCAGTTGCTTCAACTGTGGTAAGATGGGACACTTCACTAGGGGCTGGTCGAAGAAACGAGGGCAAGGGCAGAGGACAAGACCTACTTCTAAAGGGCAGGTGAATGCCCTCGTGGCTGGTGGATAGGATAGTGATAGGAAAAATTTATGTGGAAGGTTTAAATTTCCTTATGATTATTGAGTTAAAACCCTTTTTGATTCTGACATTTTGATTCTGTAATTGAGACTTTGTACGTTAATACTTGTCTTGTTTCTGATCCCGCTATAGTCTCAAACCCCATAAGGGTAACGTCTCATCTGTTTGTGATAAGTTGGGGTTCGAGGTATCTATGTTGGGCGTTAAATGCATACATTCTGGGTTTTGTGGGATATGGTGGGGTTTTACCATGCTTAGTTTCCTAAGAACCATCTGATAATCTGATATGTACCAGTAGTCTGTAAGTATCTGAATATTTCTGAAAAGGAAAGGGGTTTTTACTTGAAGTTTAAGGTAGATTTCCAGTTTTGACATTGTTTAATAGGAGTAATTCTTTAAGTGTCAATCTTTTGTTGATTTCATTCTTCGAGGTTTATACTTAGAGATTTATTCTCTTAACTGATGTCTAATGGGAATAGAACGTTTGTTTTAATTGTACTTGCTTTTATCACTCGGCTGTATCCTATCGATCGAGTCTTTGATTTTTAGGTAGAAACTAATGGGTGCAAACATAAGTTTGAGACATGTTATGTTTGATGGTTGCAAGTGGACGCAAGTGGATGCTAGTGGTTGCTCATGGATGCATATACACACACTAGGAACTAGATCGGCTCAAAAGCACTCTCATACTGCATATGGATATGTGCGCATTTTTCAATTTTTGTGGATGCAAAATGATTGACTCATCACATGGATGTTGCATTTGGGTGAATGGTTATGCACTCATATAGAAATGATGTGTATCAAATAGGATTTCTGGCATACATATTTGGACTCATGGCACTAACATAATTCGCATTGAGGAGGTCAATTGAATCAGTAGACCGCCTGATCTTTGCATTAGATAAGAGGCATATATACACACTTTTGCATATGTTCATACAACATTAGAAGTTTTCTAAGGACAATGGATTCCTGTGGATGATGGTTGAGTAGATGGGTGATTGGATGGTAGGACACTTTCTTCTTAAATTGAAGATTTCGGGGACGAAATCCTTTAAGGAGGGGAGAATGTCACACCCCGTATTTTCTGTGAACATAAAAGTAACAAAACAAAGTATACTAAATTTTTAAAAGAAGAATGAAGGGAAACGGATAACGCCATTGCGTTCGTCTCGAAATTCTACTTGGAATAGATTCCAAGTTTTCATAACTCGGACTTCATATGAGGAAGTTATGGCCCTCATAAGTTTCAGGAATTTAAATAAATTAAAACAGCTCAGATTTAAGTTTGAAATTCAAATCACACACCCGGGCTGGGTGGGAAATTTCCTGCCTAGGACCCAGGTCGACCTGGGTTACATAGGTTGACCAGGGGGTTGACCTGGGTCACATAGGTCGACCAGTGGGTCGACCCGGGGGTCGACCTCCCCCCATTTCCAGATCTGAGCACTGGTTCATTTTTCTTCATTTGGACGCCCGTTCTGACCAGATTCGTTAATCCCTATGCTATTTAAACACCCCCAAACCCCACTTTCTCTCCACACCAAACAATTGTATCGCTATGCTGCCTCGATTCTAATTAAAATAAATCAGTGGCATCTCTGATCTATTGAAACCTAAGCTAGAACTAGTGCTTCTTCTTCTTCCAATCTGAATAGGTTTAAAAAAGAACAACTACAACCCTTTTTCTTTTAGAATCCAACCAAGGTGAGTACAATTATTTTCAGATATGAAATTTAATTATGATCTTGACATGGCTATAAATCTGAATTTGAGATTTTGCATATTCTTGTTTATCAGATCTGTTTTTCTGTGTAGATCTATCTTATTAATATTATAGTAACTATTATGTATCTCTTCCTTCCTTCTGTTCTGTAGCCAGGCTACCACGAGCCTGAGCCAAATCTCATAAGAGATTGACACATGAACGCTAAATTTGGGAAAAATAGTGAATGATTCATAATTAGACATGACTGATTTGTGACTGATTTGAGAAAAAAAACAAAAGTTGTAATTTAAGATCTAGATCTGGGCATACTATATATAATAGTTGGTGATTTGGAAGAAGGAGAATTATCGTACATATGACTTAGGCGCAAAGATCTATATTATAATAGGATAACTATTAAATGTGAATACGCCTAAATGGGGATTTTGGATATTATGCATACTCTGAAATCAAAGACTATAATTTGGCATAATTCGTATTGTATATCATGATTTGAGGTTTTTAGAGAATATTCTATACTGGATAAATTTAACTAAAATTTAGGGCATATGTTATACTGTGAATTATGACCATAATTTAGGCATGTAAAATTAGGCTTAATTTTATGATTAAATCTGTTAAATTGCCTAATCTGCTGAAGCTGTTGAAAACTGAATACGGTAAATTTGGGGTATGAAAATCTTTAGGCTCGATCTAAAATTGAGCAAAACAAGTTAATAAAACTTCGAATAATCTGCTGTAACTTGTAAAGAAGTTTAATTTGTTGAATTTACATAACTATTCTGATATTAGCATAATCTGTGAATGAATACTTTAGCTAAAAATAAGAATGCTGAGACATGAGGTTAGACTCTGTTTGCGGTAGAAGCCTGCCCAGACCCAACCGGCTTAACCTCCAACCGCAAATTGTCATTCTAATGTGAGAGGTTGTAGGCATAACTAAAAGATACTTAGACACGAGGTTAGGTATGGCTTGTGGCAGAAGTCTGCTCGGAACTGCCCGGCACATCTTGCGGCCACAAGCTACTGAACTAGTGTGAGAAGTCTGTGCATTAGTAATTAATTAATGCAAATCTAGGATAAATATGATGCCTAAAACCTGTTGGGTGGATAAGGTTATATCAACTGGGCAGATGAATCGAATAAATCCATTTCGTAAATCTGTAGGCCCAATACAAGGTTTGGTAAAACAATCTGTAAGTCTGTTAATCTATATATCTGATTCGTTAGTCTGAAAACTTGTTAAACTATATATCTGATCTGAGAACGAGTTAATCTAAACTTTGTAAATTTGAAATCTGTAAGCAAGATAATCTGAAAATCTGTTAGTCTGGGGACACATGGTTAGGAGGGGTAATTACTTATGTCATATGTTGTGTGGGACCCATATTAGTCAGTAACCCTTTTCTGGTACCAAAACTATGACCCAACACTAGGAGGTGTCCGGGCATGCTTACTTAACTAATTGTAAGAGGTTCACTCTGATAATGGCGAGGGATGTCGATGGCACATTCCAATCGGGTCATGTGCGTGCATGGATCCGGTTTGCTCTGAGGATGTAAGACACCGTGACATCTGTAAATATGTCTGTGTCTATAGGTTGCCACTTTAGGGAATGGTACACCCTTTTGTAGGGCCGGCACAGGGTATTTATGTATTAGGGAGCCGATCGCTTAGGGTAGAATTTAGGGTACACCTAGTTCTATTTGTTTCTGTTGGTGTACCGTCTGTTTCTGTTGGGGTGGTAAATGCCCATTAGTTGGGGTGGTAAAGGCCCATTATTAGCATTCTGTTTCTGTACCTTCTGTCTCTGTTAGGGTGTTAAAGGTCCATTAATAGCATTCTGTTTCTATAGAGATTATTCTGTTTCTGTTTCTTTCTCAGTTTAGACAGTAGTGTAATACCTAATCTTGTTATACTAAGTATTAGTGCAGAGAAGTAAGATATAGGTAAGAAGCATATCTTGGTCTATATCATTCTGTTTCTTCTGTTTAACTTAAACATACCTACTACTCTTATTGCTGTAATCTCTCATCCAGCTTTATTTACATGTCATGATACTACTATCTGTTTATATGTTGAAAGTAACTGGACTCGCCAGACTTTATGTCTGACCTAGTTTGTTTTCGCCTCTTTTTATTTCTGTTTCTCCCCCTCCCCCCCCCCCCCCGGTGCTCAGGGTGGAAACATAGGAGCTTGATTCATATTCTCTCTACTTGAAGTGCTTGAAGTATTGCTTGGCTTTGACTCTACCTTCTTATGGCAGTTTATGATGGGGATTATGGTTTTAAAATTATGCATTCTGAAGGATTTTGGTGTAAGACTGATACTCGTGTACTTGGGTTTTTGGTATTGTGATTTTGAAGGATGTAATCAAATTTATTTCTGTTTCTGCTGTAATAAGTTATAAAATTTTCAAGTACTACTTTACGTATCAATCTTGTAATATTCTGTTCTTTTTACTTATAATGCTTCATGGAAGTTAATGCATTCCCTTTGTGAATGACATTAACGGACATGGGGTGTTACAGCTAATGCTAAACCACCGTACAGCTGGATGTGGAAAACAATGATTAAAATACAAGACAAAGTATTGCCTCACGCGATGATATGCCTAGCTCCTGACAGCAACACAAAATTTTGGGTATGTAACTACCCGCATTCTACACATCGGAGGAACGTATAATACTTATTTCTTTTTCGTATGAGGTTGTATAGTCGTGTAACTTTGGGGAACGACAATTGGGGACATTTCTCATGTTCACGATTTTTGTCGATTTTTAAACGACCGTTTTGCCCCCTAGTTGATCTTGTTTCGGCCATAACTTTTGATTGGTAAGGAATTTTGACTTGAAACCACTTCCATTGGATTTAGATGATGGTTTACAATTCCATAGAGTGGTCACATTAGCCAAAAAGACTCACCGTTTGGGAGATATGGCTGAAACAAGGTTTGGAAGGCGAAAAACTGCTTAAGTGGGCTGATTAGGGTAATTAGCAAATGGGCCCATAACCCATTTTGGGATTAGGGTTATGGGGAGGCTGAAATGAGTTAGGTTTTCATCCTGTTTAAGTTTTCTAGCCGCCATTTACCTCATAGAAACCCTAACAATGGCCTCCACCTTCTAATTTCATCCCAAATCGCTCTCTAATCAAATATTATCCTTATCTACATCAAACCAAGGCAAATTAGCATAGAATTGGGGATAGAGCTGCTGGAATACATAGAGATTCAACCCAAATCAGAGATAATATCAGATCTAAGATTCATTTGTGGCTAAGGTGAGTGATTTGCATTGTTTTTCACTAATTACGGCTAATTAGGGGTGATTAGTGATAATTAACAAAATTATGGCTCAGCAAAATCTGGAAAAAATTCTAAAATTCTAAAATATTATTTTATGGCTCTAATAATAATTTGGGTTAATTTGGATTAGTTTTGCTAACCCTATCATTAGTTATGGTTAAACATGATTAAGGGGAAAACAAGGTTTTTTGGGTATGTTTGATCTTTATATACATGTTAAATTATGGTTTTGGTGTTTGTGGGTGATTATAAGTGTTGCTATGACTGTTTGGCATGTTTTATGGTTGTTTAGAACAGTTAGAATGGTCAAAAACGCCTTCATGTGGCGTAAAAACAATCGTTGGAAGTCGTAGGAAAGTTGTGTCGGAACTGGATCGGATCGCCCCCTATGAACCGACCCGTTCGTGACATGGAAACCGAACAGCTCACCTACCTGAGTCACGAACTGCATCCGAATGCTCCGGACCGACCTGTTGTGAAGTAACCCGATCTTGGCATGGTGGTACGACCCGAACCACTTTGTGGACAACGAACCTGAAGCCCCGAACTGACCCGCTCTCCTGGAGTGTGCCACGAACTGCCTGAGAGAGCAAGTCATGACCCGAAGCTTGAAGGGGGAAGAACAAACTGGTGGAGCCACAAAGCCTGGAGTCACAATCTGAACCAAGTGGGGTGTCACGACCCGACCCGATGAGTGATTACGACTGAACCGAACCAAAGATGAGAAGGAAGACTGAACCGATCCGGAGAAGACCAAAACCCGAGATGCAAAGGTAGTCCAAATAGGAAGTAGAACCCAGGATCCTGTTGGGAAACAATGAGTTAACTTCATGAGTTGGTCTTTGCTGCGGGATGTGTGCTAAGGGGTAATCGACGTCCATAACTTTGATTCACCACCAAGACAGATGTTAGGCTATGGATCAGTGTAGTGGGGTAGTTATTACTCCACGGGGCAGAGTGATCGTAGCATGGCTATGAGCCAGTGCAGTGGAGTCATCATGAATTCATGCGGCAGAGTGGACATAGCAAGGGATTAGTGGCTATGGATCAGTGCAGTGGAGCCATCATGACTCCATAAGGCAGAGTAATCATATGAAAGGATTTGGGTGGTCAAAGCAGTGGATATCGTATGCTTTATGCACTGAGTGAGAGATGTAAGGATGATTGCTACGCTTAATTGTTTTCCATCACTATGATATGCACACCCCTACCCCGTATCTTTACACTTTATGTTGGTGTCACCTCAGAGTATTGTACAATTTGTTGTGCTAACTCTTTGGTTGCAGGTCCAGGTTCAGGTATGGTTTAGTATACCTGTTATTGTTCTGTGCTGCTGCATATCGCTCATACCCGACTTTTGTCTGATCCAAAGTTTTATGTCTCTTCTTATTACTCTGGGTGCTCTTAGACGGGCAGACTAGAGACAGGTTAGAAGATATGCACGAGCAGCTGTACCGGAGACGAGCATGAGGCTTCCATGTATGATATATATAGATATTCTCCCTGTGTTATTGCTAGTCACTATCTTGGGCATTAGTAGTGCACCTTTTTATTTGCTTTAGAGACAGTATATTGGAGTTGTAATAAGCTGTGTTTTGAATTTTCGCTACTATGATGATTATGGTTTAGTTTCCAGCTTATGCATTGTCTCCCCTGTTTTATGTTAAGTATGTTATTATTATATTTTATTCCATGCACTATGAGACATTCTACAGGTTCCTTGTTAGTTTCTTTTCTTTTCTTTGGCGACCGTCCCGTGCTAGTTGGGCAATGGCACAACGCACTTTCATTGGAAATGTCGGCTGGTGCGGGACGGCCCGTCACACTTGGTATAAGAGCTCTAGGTTGAGTGGTTAACCTAGGGAAAGACACCAGGGAGAGACAGTACATATATGAGAGCACGTATTTGTTATATTTTGGGTTTTCAAAAGTGTTATATATATATATATGTATATACTATTAGTATATCTAAGGACGGAGTCGCACTGCACTGGCACCACTGAAGAGATGGTTAATCGTTTTCTCCTTACGGATTAAACGATGAGCCGATATACGAGGAATACTGGTTCAGGAGCCAATAATAGAAATGCTCCTGATATGAGGACTATGTTCACTGACTTCATGAGAAAGATTCTTAGGGATGTTCAGAGGACAGCTCCTAATGCTGCAAATGGTGGTGGTGCAGCGGTGCAAGCGCCTAAGGCCGATTTCGCCAAGCTCTGTAAGGACTACACTAGTCTTGGTGGGAAGCTGTTCCACGAAACAGAATCGGCTACAGAAGTTCAAGATTGGCTTGATAGTTGTGAGCGCATCTTCGAGGACTTAGGCATTGATGATGCGAGGAAGAGGAAGCTAGCATCCCGTCGGCAGCAAGGACGGGCTATGAATTGGTGGAATGCTATTAAGGCAGCTACCCCTGAGGATCAAGTTACTAGGGCTCAATTTAAGGCCTGATTTAGTGATAAGTTTATCCCAGCTCCTTAGAAATTAAAGTTTTTCAGGAAATTTCTGGAGCTTAAGCAGAATGGTAGGGCGGTCTCGGAGTACATTGCAGAGTTCGATACTTTAGAGAAGTATGGATTATTCCTTATCGACACTGTCGAGAAGAAGAACAAAAAGTTCATAACTGGCTTGGATGGATACCTTGGGGAAAGACTTATAAACCACATCAATGAGATATTTGAATCCATTGTGGGAAAAGCATTGAGATTGTAGAGTCTTTACCCTAAGTCAAAGACCGTGGTTGCTGTGGTATCTACTGGAGAGCCAAAACTGTAAACAGGCGGTGGAGGCAAGAATAATTCCCAGAATAAGAGGAAACAGAACCAAGCTAAGGATGGTCAGGGAAAGAAAGACTAGAAAGATGTTGAATGCTTTAGCTATGGCAAAAAGGGCCATTATGCCAAAGAATGTCGAGCAAAGCCGGCAGACAGGAAGTGCTTCAACTGCGGCCAAGTGGGACATCACAAGGATAAATGTCTGCAACCCCCTAAAGAGAAGCAGATTGTGAAATCATATGCTATTAATGTTGTTCCTTCTTCGTCTAATGCCTCAACCGCGGCGGAGAAAGGAAAGAATGTCGTCATTCAAGTTATGCTTTCTATTTTTGATGCTCTTGTTCGAGTATTGTTTGATACTGGGGCTTCCCGTTCCTTCATATATAGTGACCTGGTAGATAGGTTTAGATTGGAACCCGAGATAGTCGATAGACCTTTAGTTGCGACGAACCCGATTTGTGGTTCGACTAGCCTTAGTACGATTTGCTGTAATGCGGTCTTATCGAGTCATGGAAGTATGTTTGCTTGTGATTGCTTTGTTTTGTGCTTCACTAGGTTTGGCATTATTTTGGGAGTCGATTGGCTCCAAAGGTATGGGGTGATGGTAGACTGTGAGGGCTTTTTGGTGACAGTTAGAGCGGATGATGGGGGAAGGGTAGTGTTTCGTGGTCTACGTAGTGATGGGGTAATGGCTAGTTTTCTAAATTCCCTCGACATCCCGCATGATAAGTTATCAGATGTGCCCGTGGCTGGCCAGTATCCGGACATCTTCGAGGAAGTGACCGGACTTCCACCACACCGAGAGATTGAGTTTCGGATGAATTTAGTGAAAGATGCCAGACCTATAGTGATGCCACTTCGTCGTATGTAACCAAGGGAGCAGCGAGAGCTCAGGGTGCAAGTGAGCAATCTTTTGAAGAAGGGATTTATTAGAAGAAGTGTTTGTGATTGTGGAGAACCAGTTGTGTTTGCTACTAAGGCAGATGGTTCTCTTCGATTGTTTGTGGACTACCGCGAGTTGAATAAGGTGACGAGGAAGAATAAGCATCTTCTGCTAGGATAGATGATTTATTCGATCAGTTGAGTGACGCAAGAGTTTTCTCCCAGTTGGATCTCGCGATAGGTTTCCATCAGCTTAGGGTGGAAGCTGAGAGTATAGCTAAAATGGCATTTCAGACGCCATCTGGATTCTATGAGTGGTTGGTCAAGCCATTCGGGTTGACCAATGCACCGGCATATTTTGTGGATCTTATGAATAAGGTATTCAGGGATCAGTTGAATAAGTTTGTACTTATGTTCATGGATGATATCTTGGTTTTTTCGAGGACAGAGGAAGAACACAAGGAACATTTGAGGATAGTGATGGAGGTGTTAAGGAAACAACAATTGAAAGCGAAGTTTTCTAAGTGTCACTTCTGGAGGAGGGAAGTAAGATTCTTGGGCCATATTGTTTCAGAGAATGGTATTGCCGTGGATCCTGTGAAGGTGGCTACGGCATAAGATTGGTCTACGCCCAAGAATGCAACAAATGTAAGAAGTTTCTTGGGATTGGCTGGATATTATCGTAATTTTATCCAAGACTTCACCAAGATAGCGGCACCGTCAACTCAGTTGACCAAGAAGAATCAAGCTTTCTTTTGGGATGAAAGGTGTGAAAATGCACTCAAGAGTGTAAAGGAAAAGTTAACTCATTCACCAGTGCTAGTCATTCCTAAAGGGAATGAAGGGATGACATTATACACAGATGCCTGTAGTACCGGACTAGGTGCTGTGTTGATGCAAGGAGGTAGGGTTGTAGCTTTTGCAAGTCGGCAACTAAAACCGCATGAGAAAAGATACACCACCCACGATTTGGAATTAGCAGCGGTCGTGTTCACATTGAAGATGTGGATACATTATCTCTTGGGAGAAAGATTCGAGTTGTTTACCGATCATAAATCGTTAAAGTATCTCTTCTCTCAAAAGGATTTAAATCTTCGTCAGTAGAGATGGTTAGAGTTCTTGGCTTCATATGATTTTGATGTCGCATATACACCTAGGAAAGGTAATGCGGTAGCCGATGCATTAAGTAGGAGACATGCCAATTTAGGGGCTATGTTTCTTGAATGGAAGCAACTGGAGTATATCGTTGGGTATGATTTCAGACCAAAGTGCGGATTGGATCCAGAAATGCTAGCAAGTTTGACGATCAGACCCACTTTGATTGAGCGGATTGGTTCCAGTCAGAGGGATGATCCTAACCTATTGGAAATCATCTCCAAGTTAGAGATGGGAATCGACGAGGAGATGAAAAAGTATGGCCTTGATCGAGATGGATGGCTTAGCAAGAATGGGAGACTAGTTATACCCACTGTCAATGGATTGAGAGATGAAGTGCTTAGAGAATGTCATCGCTCAAAACTGACTATACATCCTGATGGATATAAAATGTACCGAGACATGAAGCAGACCTACTACTGGGAAGGGATGAAAAGAGACGTTGGGAAGTTTATATCCAAATGCATGAATTGCGAGCAAGTTAAAGCTGAGCAAAAGAAGCCTAGTGGTTTGTTGCAACCATTAGAAATCCCCGAATGGAAATGGGAACAAGTCTCAATGGATTTCAATGATCGGTTACCAAGGACTAGATCGGGTCATGATAGCATTTGGGTGATTGTGGACCAATTGACCAAGAGTGTAAGGTTTATGTCCATCAAGTTGAACAGAACAGCAGCTCAGTTAGCAAAACTGTATATGAAGTGGGTAGTGAGATTTTATGGAGTACCCAAAGGCATTGTAAGTGACCGAGATCCGTTGTTCACTAGTGGATTTTGGAAGAGCTTACAAGAGTCTTTAGGATCAGAATTACATCTCGGTACCGCGTACCATCCTCAAACCGACGGTCAGACAGAGAGGGTGAATCGTATATTGGAGGATCTCTTGACAGCTTGCATATTAGATTTTGGTGGATCATGGGATGACCATTTGCATCTAGTGGATTTCGCATATAATAATAGTTATCAGTCCAATGTTGATATGGCTCCATTTGAAGCTTTATATGGAAGACCGTGCAACTCACCATCATGTTGGTTATAAACCGGTGAGAAATTTGTGCTTGGACCGGATGTAATAAGAAAAAATTTAGATAGGATCAAGGTTCCAACAACGAATGAAAGCTGCCCAAGATGGGAAGAAGAGTTATGCTGATAAGAGACGAAGAGAATTAAAATTATCCATTGGCGATTTGGTGTTTGTCAGGATTTCTCCTTTGAAGACAGTGATTCAATTTGGAAGGTAAGGCAAGTTAGCACTAAGATTTGTTGGTCCATTCCTAGTTCTCGAACAAGTTGGGAATTTAGCATATAAAGTTGAGTTGCCAGACAAGATTGCAGGAGTTCATAACATGTTTCATGATTCCCAGTTAAGGAAGTTCGTGCATGACCCCAATATGACTATTTCACCTGATCAGTTGGGTGATATATAAGTAGAACCCGAGGCGGTTGGGAACTACAAGCCAATCCGTATTGTCAAGAGCGATACGAAGCAACTTCGAAGAAAGGCGGTGAAACTGGTCAAGGTTCAGTGGAGCAAGAATGAGAGTGACTGTACTTCGGAAATAGAGGAGAGCATAAAAAAATCGTATCCAGAACTCTTTGCCTGGTTAGATTTTAATAGTGATAGTTCCCTCCTTTGTTAGTAAACTGCATGCTATGGTAGGCTTGTTGTGCTTGTTATGTGTGTTTGATTGTTTGTGAATGACTGATAGGCATGCAGAACACTTTTGTATGTTTTTGGTTAAGGAATTACGACGGCGAAATTTCTTAAGGGAGGGGGGGGGGAGAGTGTAACGACCCACTTTCTACGCTTCGGAGGATCATAGAATATTTATTTCTTTTTCGTATGAGGTCGTACAGTCGTGTAACTTTGTGGAATGACTATTGGGGTCATTTCCCATGTTCACGATTTTTGTTGATTTTTAAATGACATTTTTCCCTTAGTTGATCTTGTTTTGGCCATAACTTTTGATTGGTAAGGAGTTTTGACCTGAAACCACTTCCATTGGATTCAGATGATGGTTTATAATTCCATAGATTGGCCATGTTTGCTAAACGGACTCACCGTTTGGGAGATATGGCTGAAACAAGGTTTGGAAGGCGAAAAACTGCTTAAGTGGGCTGATTAGGGTAAGTAGCAAATGGGCCCATAACACATTTCGGGGTTACGGTTATGGGGAGGCTGAAATGAGTTAGGTTTTCGTTCTATTTCAGTTTTCTAGCCGCCATTTACCTCTTAGAAACCCTAACAATGGTCTCCACCTTCTAATTTCATCCCAAATCGCTCTCTAATCAAGTATTAGCCGAATCAACATCAAACCAAGGCAAATTAGCATAGAATTTGGGATAGAGCTGCTGGAACACATAGATATTCAACCCAAATCAGAGATATTTTTAGATCTAAGATTAATTTGTGGCTAAGGTAAGTGTTTTGCATTATTTTTCACTAATTACGGCTAATTATGGGTGATTAGTGATAATTAGCGAAATTATGGCTCAGAAAAATCTTGAAAAATTGTAAAATTGTAAAATATTATTTTAGGGATCTGATAAAAATTTGGGTTAATTTGGATAATTTTTGCTAACCCTATCATTAGTTATGGTTAAACATGATTAAGGGGAAAACAAGGGTTTTTGGGTATGTTTGATCTTTATATACATGTTAAATTATGGTTTTGGTGTTTGTGGATGATTATACATGTTGCTATGTCTGTTTGGCATGTTTTATGGTTGTTTAAAACAGTTAGAATGGTCGAAAACGCCGTCGTGTGGTGTAAAAACAGTCGCTGGAAGTCACAGGAAAGTTGTGCAGGAACTGGATCGGGTCGCCCCCCACCGAACCGACCCGTTCGTGACATGGAAACCGAACCGCTGGCCTACCTGAGTCACGAACCGCATCCGAAGGCTCCGGACTGACCTATTGTGAAGTAACTCGATCTTGGCATGGTGGCACGACCCGAACCACTTGGTGGACCACGAACCCGAAGCCGCGAACCGACCAGCTCTTCTGGAGTGTGCCACAAACCGCCCAAGGGAGCAAGTCACGACCCGAAGCTTGAAGGGGAAGACCAAAATGGTGGAGCCACAAAGCCTGGAGTCACGATATGAACCAAGTGGGGTATCATGACCCGACCCGATGGCTGATCACGACCGAACCGAACCAAAGATGAGAAGAAAGACTGAACCGATCCGGAGAAGACCAAAACCCGAGATGCAAAGGTGGTCCAAATAGGAAGTAGAACTTAGGATCCAGTTGGGAACCAACGAGTTAACTTCATGAGTTGGGCTTTGTTGTGGGACGTGTGCTAAGAGGTTATCGGTGTCCATAACTTTGATTTACCACCAAGACGGATGTTTGGCTACGGATCAGTGTAGTTGGATTGTTATTACTCCATGGGGCAGAGTGATCATAGCATGACTATGTGCCAGTGTAGTGGAGTCGTCATGACTTCATGGGGCAGAGTGGACAAAGAAAGGGATTAGTGGGTATGGATCAGTGCAGTGGAGCCATCATGACTCCATGGGGCAAAGGGATCATGGAAAAGGATTTGGGTGGTAAAAGCAGTGGATATCGTATGCTTTATGCACTGAGTGAGGGATGTAAGGATGATTGCTATGCTTGATTGTTTTCCATCACTAGGACATGCACACCCCCACCCCCGTATCTTTACACTTTACGTTGGTGTCACCTTAGAGTATTGTACAATTTGTTGTGCTAACTCTTTGGTTGCAGGTCTAGGTTCAGGTATGGTTTAGTATAGCTGTTATTGTTCTGTTTTGTTGCTTATCGCTCGTAAAGACTTTTGTCTGACCCAGAGTTTTATGTCTCTTCTTATTACTTTGGGTGCTCTTAAACAGGAAGACTAGCGACATGTTAGGTGGTATGCAGGAGTAGCTGTACCGGAGACGAGCAGGAGGCTTCCACGTATGATATATATAGATATTCTCTGACCTAACCCGAACTTCCCCGAAAAGGAAAGCCCGGATTGAGTTGAGAATACGACAAATCAGAACACAAAAAGAAGAACGTTTCATTGCTTATTACAATAATTTACACTAGAGTCCAAGAACATACAGAGTATGAACAAATAAAATACATTTGATCAATATCAGAGATTTACAAATTACAATGCAGCGGAAAATAATACAAACACAACTCAAAGAAATACACGGATACAGAGCTTTCTGAATATTCCTCCAACTTTAAACCAGGATCCTGTGAATATATTATCTCCAAAACTAATTACTAGCTGCCCGTGTGGAAAATAAGGGCACCCAGAGTTTAGGTTAAAACAATAAGTTCCATGTCAGTCATGTGACTGGTATGAGAACTAAACAGTTATTTAAAACTTTACTTTGAAATCAGATATATCAAGGGACCACGCTGTATAACACGGAACGGGTTTCCTCCCAAGAATACCAGTGCATATTACAAAACAGCGCAATGCTTTTTTGAAAAACGAAGCTATTATAAGACCTAGGTCCCATCACACAATGCAACGCAAGTCGGAGGATAGGGTATTCCCTTTTAATAGCCTAACGTGCTTGGTACATTTAAAACAAATCATTTGATACTATTATAAGTGCATAGTGTATAAAACAACTTCAAATATAAATGTATCAATCGTAGATGGCATGGGTACCATATATCATGTTGCCAATACTAGGCTCTACAATCAAAACTGAAATTGTCACGTACTGAAGTTGGATTTCCATCTATAAACCAAGGCAAGGGATCGTCCTTACCACTTCGAGACAATCTAGCCTATGTCTTAGGGCCTAGACATAGATGGGCCCTTGGATCGTCAGGGCCGGTCCACTTGACGTGGAATAAAATGCCCGAACACTAAGTTTCCCTGCCCTATGGGGCGTAAATCTGGTCTGTATAAAGAACATACCATCCATCGGCACCGCAGTGCCGATATATCAGAGGCACCTCGCTTTCCATCATGCACATAAGTAAAACATATGGGTGTGCAAAACCTAGATACCACTCCTATTTAGAAGGAAACGCATGCCCATTTCTGATTCACACCAGGATGTGAGGCTCGCGAATTAACGTTACACAAAGTTAAGCCATATTAAAGCCATGCTCTGATCATCAACCACAAGACTCTGCTTTTCAATAGAAGCCTTGATCATTTACATCTCAGCATGCCACACAGGCAATTCACGCTATGCAACCGATGTCTATCAATCACACAGAATGAAATCTGATGTCAGACACACATCTATTTACAAGTTCGTTCTGGGTTTGAACGAAACCGGAGGCACCTTATTCCTGGTCTCGTATGTCCAATACAGGAGAGAGGTCCTCGCATATTCAGTCGATCACCAAGTACGTCTGGACGATCACCACTTATTACCTTGTCTTGGGTGTACAGCCCAATCAAGACATCAGTAATCATCCAAACGATGTGAAGACCTTCGGTCTTCAACCACCATCTTCATTCTCGACATATCGTCGAATCAGTTATTCAGAACGGGATAAACCCAGTCTTTCTGAATAACTCACGTATATAATAAACAAGTGCTATAAAAACACAACATATGCCTCATTCTAATCCAGAATATTCCTTTATTCAAATATTCTTATACTTCGGGAAAGGTTCCCATTAATTTTATCAAAGATAAATTCTATAAATTTATTCTTTAATCTTCCTTTGGATTATAATTCAAACCAAATTAAGGTTTATCCAAACTAGTCGGGATTAGCGCACCTTACCGAAGAAATCATTTGTTATATTTCCAAATTCCAACCTATTCATCCCATGAAGTAAAACTGGTAATACTTCATATCTAACACCACGGTGTTATCAGTAAAATTCATTACCATTTCACGTTCAAATCTAATTAAAGATTTAACTATCGCTTGGAGCAAAACTGGTGATGCTCCATTCTCGATCATTTCTTGAATTTGATAATTTTAATTATCTCATTCACATTCCAATCTATTTAAAGATTCATTAAAACTCTAATTCAGTTTTAATTTCCAAAAATCATTACTTAATGATTATTCAATGTTAAGAAATTAATCTTATCTTTAACTGGGTTAAAGAACTAATGTCATTTAAAACACAGCTCACGATAACCCCAAAATCACATTCCATTAACAAGGGAATCTTTACGGAAAACCGATCAATATATATAATCAATATGAATTTCCGTATCCGACTAATATTATAGATGGAATAACGACAAAGCCTTTTAAATTCGATAGACATTAATAGTCTTCCTCCACAGAAAATCACTTCGATTATTATCAAATCGAATTCCATTCTGTTCCAATATATTAAATTGGAAAACTTTATTTTGGAAAATCTTCACTAAATATTTACTAAAAGATTTATAAGTTCCAAATCTCATTTCACTGTAAATTGGGTTAAATAACTAATGTCGTTAAAAACATAGTTCACAATAAACCCAATTCACATTCCATTTCAAATCCAATTAAATGTTAATTAATTGGTAATTCTTATCTACATATTAATTAAAATATTTATTCTTTTCATACAGGGTTTAAGAGCAGTGTTACTGAAGACCCCATCCCATCAGTCTCTAACCGTAAATTAGTAAGAGAACAATTCCCTAAGTATTAATCCCGAAGGCTGAAACCAACATCAGATCAATACCCAGGAAACTATTCAACATAGCTAATCTCTGTTTATTTTCTAATTTTCTTAACTCCATTGGGTTTAAGAACAATATTATTAGACAAACCCAAAATCTCATTCCATTGTTAATCGGGTTAAAGAACAAGTGTTATTTAAAACACCGTTCACGATACACCCACAACCAATTTCAATTCAATTCCAATTAAATATCATTTAATTGGTAAACTCCTTTAGATCTTATTTAAAAGATTTATTGTAACACCCCACATCCATTAAGGTCACTCATAAAGGGAATGCCTTAACTTCAATGGAGCATTATGGGTACTGGAACAGAAATATTACAAAACAGACATATATAATACAGCGGAAAGTAAAGTGGAAGTACTTAAAATCATTTATTAAATATAAATGTTTACAATAAAAGCCCATCAACTTCCAATACCCAATTACATAGTTAAAATATCTGTCTTGCTCAAAAACAAAGAAGCATAAAAACAAACTGTAGTATTCCCCAATAAAGCAAAGCAAGCCATAGCCAAGGGAAATCCAAGCCATACATGAAAGAGCCTTGGAGCTTGGTAAGATCCGAACTAAGCTGTATTCCCACCCTGCGAACCGGGGGGGGGGGGACGGAAGAAAAAGAGGCAAAACAAAACGGGTTAGTCATAAAGACTGAGTAAGTCCTAGTGACTTTCAACATAAAAATAGTTAAGGATAATATGGCATGAGTAAATTGAAAGTAAACATAAGCATAATGACAAGATAAGCAACAGGCAAGATAACTAAGGTTAACATGATGTGATTTTTGTCATGTAACATCGCAAGGTTCCCATTCAAGATAAACTAAGTATAATTTCGTAGGATTCCTATCAAGCATAACAAGATTCCTCTGCTTCGCCATTAAAATATTTCTATGAGATCTTATTTGCTCTGCACCACCTAACTAGCATCTTTACAAGTGTCTTACATGGAATGTTTCGTATTCCTACTGGTACTTCAACTAGTGTCCTATGTAACAAGGATCATTACCCCCTATTAGTATCCCAACTAGTAGCCCGTGTTATATAATAAGGTGATCCCACCTACTACTTAGAAATCATAATACTAGTCTTATGTACCCCTAGCTGACTACATAGGTGTCGCCTGCCCCTATCTCCACTAGGTGTACCCACCAACCCCCATGCGATCGGCTCCCTAACTCGTAGATACCCGTGTCGGCCCCACAGTGGGGTGTATCACTCCCCTAAAGTGGCAACCCGATACAACTTGAGGATGCACGGCTTATACCTACACGATGCAACAACGTCTTACCTACCAGCCCGGGTCCACACACGCATATGAAACCCGTTGGACTTGCGTTGCCACCGCTAACCCGTTTTAACCTCTTACAATCAAACACAGTATGTGTGTCCCGTCCTCGACATGGGTCGAGCTCACAAAGATACGTAATGGGCTACTGGTCTGAAAAGGATCCCCTTTCCTCGACACAAGCTTCCCTCCTATGCTTGGTCCCCTCTAGTAATTCTTACTTAACCCCTTCTTATTCATGTCCACTTACATGCTTAAATTTTGGTTAAGTATACACCAGTTATGTCTTACATGTTACCCATGTCCTCCACTTAACCCCTACATCATCCTCATGTCTTAATACACGCTTTATTTTGGTTAAGTGCTTATAGGTTATAATTTACATGTCATTCATACTACCCCCAACGTCAGGGTTTAACCAAACGCCTTGGCTTTATCTGCCATTAGACCCTATGTCTATCCATTAACTATGCGCTTGTGCTACCTCATCAGTCTTATCATTTAACTTCGTTATTTCCATTTATACCAACCTTCAACTTGCTTATTAATTCAATTCTTAACTTGAACTATACTAAGTCATTAATAAGCCCGCAACATGTTATTCCTATGATTCATACATTAACCCTTGTTATGGTACAATAACATGTTCTTATTCAATCTTAACAACTAAGAACCCCTTAACTTACAAACACACTGGAGAGAGAGAATAATTCCCTAAATACCAACCCCGAAGACCGGAATCAACATCAGATTGATACTCAGAGGATTATCCTACCTAACCAATGTTTTGTTCCTTTTTATAATATAACTTATGTCGCCTTCAATTGTAAATTCATTCTTGTCTTTACATATTGCTTAATCTACAATGAAGCACATCTTTCCTTATTACATAAGTTATCTCATCTTATCTATTGTTCCGCCTAACTTACTTTATTCCATAAGTTATCATTCCCACTTAGGCATTAATTAAGATTTATTTAACTCAACCATTCATGTCATAACAGTTAAGTGTCATTAGCCTGGTTATATTACTTAACCCACCCATTCATACCATATTGGTTAAGTGTCATTAGCCTAATCATATTACTTAACCCACCCATTCATACCATATTGGTTAAGTGTCATTAGCCTAATCATATTACTTAACCCACCCATTCAAACAATATTGGTTAAGTGTTCTTAGTTTACTTAACCCTACCCACTGGTCAAATTACCATGTTATGTTGGTTAAGTATTACTATTCGTATTTCCATATGTCACCCACATGTCACCCACTTAACCCCCATGTCCTACCACATGTTTATCTGGTTAAGTATTTCTTAATTCATTAAGGCCGTAACCCTATAAAGACCTCTCACATTAGACTGACATTTATGGCAGTTGGATTTGCCGGGCGGGTCTGGGCAGTCTTACACCATAAAAGAGTCTAACCTCGTGTCTTTACAACTGTTACGCTTTTAATTTGGGCCTAGGACCTCTCACATTGGGCTACCATTTGTGACTACTGGATTCGCCGGGCGGGTCCGGGCAGTTTTACGTCACAAATGAGTCCAACCTCGTGTCCTAAGCACTGATTATCGCTTATAATCTTTTACCCTAGTCTTAATAATTTCCTTATTCAAATTATTAATTAATTCCTAATTTAACGATGTCCATAATTGACTCAATTATGTTCATCAATTAATGGTATGCAAAATCATACCAATTTTATCACAATTTATCTTATGCCATTAAAGGCAACTTATCTCAATTTATATTTATCCCTCCTTTAAGGCTATTACATTCCAACTACCCAAAACCCTCTTAGGCGTGTTCATATTAGCCCCTTTTCAAGACATAAATTATCATATGTGTTTCAACTACAAATCTCACATAATTGACATATGCCCAAGTTTTAGATTACATGTCCGTTTTACATATGCCTAATTCATACCAAATTTACGTATGTTCAGTTCATGCCATTTTATATGCATGCCAAATTTATGCCAATTTACACCTATCAAGTTCTAGCCAAATTACATATGCCAATCCCAATTCTTGCAATTACCAATTTAATGGCAAAACCCAATTATCAAATTTCATATTAATGGCAATAATACCCATATATCCAATTTTCATGTTATGCCCTCAATTCCACCAATCACATATATCCAAATAGGTAATATTCCCATACTTTTTCCCCGTATTCAATCGTACGCAAAATCATGGTTTAGGCCTAGATCCGAAATTGATCCAGGTTCATCAAAAGAAAATAAATAGGGGAAAGGTAGAATTTTGCAATAAAACAAGTTCAGAGAGAAAACAGCATAAATCACCATGATAGGCATAAAGATTAGATCCTGATAATAATATCAACATGAATCCAAGAAACTAATTTACAACGACTGAATAGAGCATGAACTAGACATAAGAATGGAGATGAACAAGTCTCAAAACCCAAGGTTCAAAGGTAAACAGGAATAGATCTGAATTGATGAATATGCTTATATCCAATTACACTTTATTCCATAGCCATATTAAAATTAAGTATTTTAATCTAAAAAGTAATTAGAACTTACATAGCATAGCTAGCGAATTTAAGAACTGAAATCGATGTTGTAGCGTTGTTGATTCATCTCCTTGAATCGTTGTAGAAGTCTTCATCTTTGCATTGGATTACGTATGAAAGCTTAAGAAGAAGATTAGAGACGGCGGCCATGACCAAGCGGGATTTTAGCAGTATAATGGTGGCTAGACATGTTGTAGTGAATTAGGGTTTAGGCATCAGGGGGTTTATATAGGATTAGGTAGACGAATCTAGACAGAAAACAAGACTAGAAACATCAGAATGCACCCAGGCCCAAAACTGGGCTCGGGGACCAGGTCGACTGCCCAGTCGACCTGGTCTGGGGGGTCGACTGCCCAGTCAACTCCCCAGTCGACCTGGGTCTGGGCAGGAAATTTCCCGCCCAGTCTGGTCTGGGTTTTTAATTCGAAATTTGAATTCGAATTCAAGCTGTTTTGAACTCTGAAAATTCCTGAAACTTCGGAGGGCCATATATCCCTCATACGGACTCCGACTCTCGCAAACTCGGACTCGTTTTCAAGCAGAATTTCAAGACGAACGCAATGGCGCAACCCATTTCCCTTGATTCTTATTTTAAAATTTAATTTTGCCTTGATTCTTGTATTAACATGTTATAAATATTCTGGTTGTTACATTCTCCCCTCCTTAAAGGATTTCGTCCCCAAAATCTTCAAGTTAAGAAGAATGTGTCCTACCATCCAATCATCCATCTACTCAATCATCAATCACAGGCATTCATTGTCCTTAAGAAATTTCTAATGCTATATGAACATATGCAAGAAGTGTGTGTATATGTTCCATGTCTAATGCAAATGATCAGGCCTGATTGATCTTCTAGATGCAAAATATGTTTAGTGCCATGAGTCCAACATGTATGCAAATACTCCTAGTCACATAAACACTATATGTGTGCACAAACATCCATCCATATGCAACATCCACATGATAACACATTCAATTTCATTCACAAACTAGTGTAAACACTCATTCATATGTAATATGAAAGGTGACTGAGTCGATCTAGTGCCTAATGTGCGTGTATATGCATCCGCGAGCAACCACTTGCAACCATCAAACATAACATGTCTCAAACACATGTTTACACCCAACTGTTCCTACCTAAAGATATAGTCGAATGATAGAAGCAAGTAAAACTCTGTACCCATTAGGCAATGCCAAAGCTAGAAATCTACATCACATATATACTGATTAGGAGAAGAACTCCCTAAGCACCAGTCCCGAAGACCGAAATCAACATCCGACTGACACCCAAAGAAATTCTCAACCCAACCAATATATATGTGATTCTAGGAAACTAAGCATGATGGACTCCTTTTAGGTCACAAGAAATCCCTTCCTAAAACTAACCCATATCCTATAAAACCCAAAAGGTTTAATTAACCCAACGGACACCCTCATGGCCCCAACATGTATTACTAACAGATGAGTCATACTCCCTATGGGGTTTGCAACAGAATCTGGATTGAGAATAGGACCGAGAGGATATACACAAAAGATAGCATGCAAGTAAGCTCTACAGGAAAAAGGAATTAAGAATATACTCTTAAAAAGAGATGTGATGCGCGAATCTAGTCTTCAGTCTTCTAAGTCGCATTTCCTTGAGCGTAACTCCATTGTGCTTTGACCATCTTTAACTTCACAATTTCGTAGCTTCTTAATTCTTGTTTCCAAAATATGAGTTGGAACTCATTTCACTATTGCCTCTCGTTCCACTTTCACTTATTCTCATTTTAGTACACTCGGCTTACACATAACAGCGTACTCATGGTTTCACACAAGCTCTCCAAAATTCACTAGTAAATCTTGGATCTCGTTCACTTACTAGAAAGTATTCCACATAGATGAATTATCTCTTGAAAATAAACAAATGTCAACCATGTTGCCCAATGTACTTACTTAGGTGACTATCTACAACTCATGCATAAGCGAAATGACCCATCCGCCTTAGTGGCGAACACTGCTCGAGCGGATCAACTAATGTATCAAGAGATTCTAGGTAACTAATCCTAATAGAACCCTAAAGGTTACACGCGACTTCGAGGGTATTACCGAGGCAAGTCAAAAGTCTAACTACCCTCCTTTCGAAACCGAGAATGGCACCCTTATTGGATAACCACTTCATCCCTAGAATCAACCCATAGCTCACAAAAACATGAGCATTCCTTTTAAACTCAACACTTAGCATAGACATTCTCAAATCCTAACAAGTCATGAATAAATGAGTCGATTCCCCAACAGGATTTGAGACAAAAATGGGATCCTCTACTACGCTAGTACTAAGGTGCACAGACTCAACTATCGAAGCAGAATTAAAAGGATGCGATGTATTAAAACAAAGTTCTAGCAGGATGATAGAAAAGAAAAGCTAAACCTTTAACGGTAACGTTACCACCTCCCTTAGGTACGCTAGTAGTGAGAGCATACAATTGCCCTCTCGACGATCATGTCCTTTGCCCTTGTCCTTGTCCTATAATACTTAACTACACTCCCTCCTTACCATACTAAAGATACTCTCTCTTGTCATGGATTTCACTATTCTTTCAATTTGGCCTCTTTCCTTTCACCTTTTTCCTCCTTCGTGGATTAAGTTATAACAACAAGTCTCTTGTTCTTACTGTCCTTGTATAGTTTGTTGACAAGTCCTTCGAAGCTACCTCCAATGCACGGCAACTCTACACAACTTGAAATAAGATTAGACGCAGATGGAACTACTGCGGCTACAGATAGAGGTTGGGCACTTCTTTGCCCTCTGACATATGTCGGATACCTACGAAATTATGGTGAAAAGAGAGTGAGGAGAGATTTCAAGAGGGAATCAAAAGATAGTGCATATGGCTTTGGGGAATATGCCTTTTAATCAAAACAAAATTTTCTTGAAAATTTGCTTCTTTGTAAATGTTTTGAAAACTAGTTTCAGAAGGTTTTTGAAAACTTTTGCCCAGTCTGGTAACCTTCTGCTCTGATACCAAATGTAACACCCCACATCCATTAAGGTCACTCACAAAGGGAATGCCTTAACTTCAATGGAGCATTATGGGTACCGGAACAGAAATATTACAAGACAGACATATATAAAACAGCGGAAAGTAAAGTGGAAGTACTTAAAATCATTTATTAAATATAAATGTTTACAATAAAAGCCCATCAACTTCCAATACCCAATTACATAGTTAAAATATCTGTCTTGCTCAAAAACAAAGAAGCATAAAAACAAACTGTAGTATTCCCCAATAAAGCAAAGCAAGCCATAGCCAAGAGAAATCCAAGCCATACATGAAAGAGCCTTGGAGCTTGGTAAGATCCGAACTAAGCTGTATTCCCATCCTGCGAACCCTGGGGGGGAGGGAACGGAAGAAAAAGAGGCGAAACAAAATGGGTCAGTCATAAAGACTGAGTAAGTCCTAGTGACTTTCAACATAAAAATAGTTAAGGATAATATGGCATGAGTAAACTGAAAGTAAACATAAGCGTGATGACAAGATAAGCAACAGGCAAGATAACTAAGGTTAACATGATGTGATTTTTGTCAAGTAACATCGCAAGGTTCCCATTCAAGATAAACTAAGTATAATTTCGTAGGATTCCTATCAAGCATAACAAGATTCCTCTACTTCGCCATTAAAATATTTCTATGAGATCTTGTTTTCTCTGCACCACCTAACTAGCATCTTTACAAGTGTCTTACATGGAATGTTTCGTATTCCTACTAGTACTTCAACTAGTGTCCTATGTAACAAGGATCCTTACCCCCTACTAGTGTCCCAACTAGTAGCCCGTGTTATATAATAAGGTGATCCCACCCACTACTTAGAAATCATAATACTAGTCTTATGTACCCCTAGCTGACTACATAGGTGCCGCATGCCCCTATCTCCACTAGGTGTACCTCCCAACCCCCATGCGATCGGCTCCCTAACTCGTAGATACCCGTGCTGGCCCCACAGTGGGGTGTATCACTCCCCTAAAGTGGCAACCCGATACAACTTGAGGATGCACGGCTTATACCTACACGATGCAACAACGTCTTACCTACCAACCCGGGTCAACACACGCATATGAAACCCGTTGGACTTGCGTTGCCACCGCTAACCCGTTTTAACCTCTTACAATCAAACCCAGTAAGCGTGTCCCGTCCTCAACATGAGTCGAGCTCACAAAGATACGTAATGGGCTACTGGTCTGAAAAGAGTCCCCTTTCCTCGACTCAAGCTTCCCTCCTATGCTTGGTCCCCTCTAGTAATTCTTACTTAACCCCTTCTTATTCATGTCCACTTACATGCTTAAATTTTGGTTAAGTATACACTAGTTATGTCTTACATGTTACCCATGTCCTCCACTTAACCCCTATATCATCCTCATGTCTTAATACATGCTTTATTTTGGTTAAGTGCTTATAGGTTATATTTTACATGTCATTCATATTACCCCCAACGTCTGGGTTTAACCAAGCGTTATGGCTTTATCTGCCATTAGACCCTATGTCTATCCATTAACTATACGCTTGTGCTACCTCATCAGTCTTATCATTTGACTTGGTTATTTCCATTTATACCAACCTTCAACTTGCTTATTAATTCAATTCTTAACTTGAACTATACTAAGTCCATTAATAAGCCCGCAACATGTTATTCCTATGATTCATACATTAACCCCTGTTATGGTACAATAACATTTTCTTATTCAATCTTTACAACCAAGTACCCATTACTTACAAATACACTGGAGAGTGAGAATAATTCCCTAAATACCAACCCCGAAGACCGGAATCAACATCAGATTGATACTCAGAGGATTATCCAACCTAACCAATGTTTTGTTCCTTTTTATAATATAAATTATGTCGCCTTCAATTGTAAATTCATTCTTGTCTTTACATATTGCTTAATCTACAATGAAGCACATCTTTCCTTATTACATAAGTTATCTCATGATGTTATCTATTGTTCCGCCTAACTTAATTTATTCCATAAGTTATCATTCCCACTTAGGCATTAATTAAGATTTACTTAACTCAACCATTCATGTCATAACAGTTAAGTGTCATTAGCTTGGTCATATTACTTAACCCACCCATTCATACCATATTGGTTAAGTGTCATTAGCCTAATCATATTACTTAACCCACCCATTCAAACCATATTGGTTAAGTGTTCTTAGTTTACTTAACCCTACCCACTGGTCTAATTACCATGTTATGTTTGTTAAGTATTACTATTCGTATTTCCACATGTCACCCACTTAACCCCCATGTCCCACCACATGTTTATCTGGTTAAGTATTTCTTAATTCATTAAGGCCGTAACCCTATAAAGACCTCTCACATTAGACTGACATATATGGAAGCTGGATTTGCCGGGCGGGTCCGGGCAGTCTTACACCATAAAAGAGTCTAATCTCGTGTCTTTACAACTGTTACGCTTTTAATTTGGGCCTAGGACCTCTCACATTGGGCTACCATTTGTGACTACTGGATTCGCCGGGCGGGTCCGGGCAGTTTTACGTCACAAATGAGTACAACCTCGTGTCCTAAGCATTGATTATCGCTTATAATCTTTTACCCCAGTCTTAATAATTTCCTTATTCAATTTATTAATTAATTCCTAATTTAACGATGTCCATAATTGACTCAATTATGTTCATCAATTAATGGTATGCAAAATCATACCAATTTTATCACAATTTATCTTAGGCCATTAAAGGCAACTTATCTCAATTTATATTTATCCCTCCTTTAAGGCTATTACATTCCAACTACCCAAAACCCTCTTAGGCGTGTTCATATTAGCCCCTTTTCAAGACATAAATTATCATATGTGTTTCAACTACAAATCTCACATAATTGACATATGCCCAAGTTCTAGATTACATGTCCGTTTTACATATGCCTAATTCATACCAAATTTACGTATGTTCAGTTCATGCCATTTTATATGTATGCCAAATTTATGCCAATTTACACCTATCAAGTTCTAGCCAAATTACATATGACAATCCCAATTCTCACAATTACCAATTTAATGGCAATACCCAATTATCAAATTTCATATTAATGGCAATAATACCCATATATCCAATTTTCATGTTATGCCCTCAATTCACCAATCACATATATCCAAATAGGTAATATTCCCATACTTTTTCCACGTATTCAATCGTACGCAAAATCGTGGTTTAGGCCTAGATCCGAAATTGATCCAGGTTCATCAAAAGAAAATATATAGGGGAAATGTAGAATTTTGTAATAATACAAGATCAGAGAGAAAACAACATAAATCACCATGATAGGCATAAAGATTAGATCTTGATAATAATATCAACATGAATCCAAGAAACTGATTTTCAACGACTGAATAGAGCATGAACTAGACATAAGAATGGAGATGAACAAGTCTCAAAACCCAAGGTTCAAAGGTAAACAGGAATAGATCTGAATTGATGAACATGCTTATATCCAATTACACTTTATTCCATAGCCATATTAAAATTAAGTATTTTAATCTAAAAAGTAACTAGAACTTACATAGCATGGCTAGCGAATTTAAGAACTGAAATCGATGTTGTAGCGTTGTTGATTCATCTCCTTGAATTGTTGTAGAAGTCTTCATCTTTGCATTGGATTGCGTATGAAAGCTTAAGAAGAAGATTAGAGACGATGGCCATGACCAAGAGGGATTTTAGCAGTATAATGGTGGCTAGACATGTTGTAGTGAATTAGGGTTTGGGCATCAGGGGGTTTATATAGGATTAGGTAGACGAATCTGGACAGAAAACGAGACTAGAAACATCAGAATGCACCCAGGCCCAAAAGTGGGCTCGGGGACCAGGTCGACACCTTGGTCGACTGCCCAGTCGACCTGGTCTGGGGGGTCGACTGCCCAGTCGACTCCCCAGTCGACCTGGGTCAGGGCGGGAAATTTCCCGCCCAGTCTGTTCTGGGTTTTTAATTCGAAATTTGAATTCGAGCTGTTTTGAACTCTGAAAATTCCTGAAACTTCGGAGGGCCATATCTCCCTCATACGGACTCCGATTCTCGCAAACTCGGACTAGTTTTCAAGCAGAATTTCGAGACGAACACAATGGCGCAACCCATTTCCCTTGATTCTTATTTTAAAATTTAATTCTGCCTTGATTCTTGTATTAATATATTATAAAAATTCGGGTTGTTACATTTATTCTTTTCTCATTTGGGTTTAAGAATAGTGTTAATGAAGACACCATTCACGACAAACCCAAAATCCAATTTGATATTAAATACAAGGCTGTAAATAGAAAATATATCGTCTTATATTCAATATCAAATTCTCAAATCAACAAATATCGTATTGGAATAACGAAATATATATATATGTGCACATATATCTTCCAAATTCCTCCACAATATCTGTATAATCACTGAATCCCATATCGAAATATTCCGGAGATAATTTCAATTCTAATCCATTCCAATTCATATATTGGAAATTCTGGTTATATTAAAACCCATTCTCAATCCAATTTATTTATTTTAAAAATAATTGGATTATATTTCTAGTTCATAACTAGTTCATTTTTGATAAAAAAATATATTTTTATCTTTTCAACTATGGAGCTTTTCATCCCTATTCTTTCCAAACCATTTATTATGATTTTACACAAATTATTTGTATTTTTAATAATTTTATCTAGACCCATACAGTCGATTTCCATAAACGGCCATCGAACTGCACTTACAACGACCTTTTCCAAATTTGATTTGGACATAATTCCAAATCCAACCATTAGATTTCAAATTTCTTGTATTCTTTAGAAAGCTCTTTTTGATACGAACCCAACGGTTCCTGTTTTAGGAGAATCCGACAGTCGGATTTCCCGTAATGTCCATTCGAAGTCAATGGTCGAAATTCGCGAACTGTTGTGGCGCGAAGCGTTCTATTTAGGCCATTATATAATATATATATATATATATATATATATATGTATGTATGTATAATATTTCATTGATTTCCATTTAAAACCTATTTTATAAATCGTTTTAAATTCGTTTTCAAAACGATTTCAACTTCATATTCAATTTTAAATCAAAATTGAATATTCCATATCATTAATATATAAATGATAATATTTTCAAAACATTAGATTTTGATATCACTTCCTTTTCCATATTCATTATAGAAATGAATAAAATCGGTATAAATATTGTTCATGTCAAAATGGCGTTAATCTAATCAACACGGCTATATATATTTAAATATATTCGTGTCCATCCCAAATCGGCCATCAAAATCATATTTTGATCTTTTACTGAATACTATTTTAAAATATTCATTATTTTAAAATATTCGTTATTTTAAAATATTCGTTATTTTAAAATATTCGTTATTTTAAAATATTCGTTATTTTAAAATATTCATTCTTTCTAATCTGGAATCAGACATAGCCAATTAACATATAATGTTATTTATATGGATCTCATACAAAAAATGTATACAAAACTAATCAAATTCAATCAATCATCATCCATAGCGCATCACACAACTGCATAAGCATTAAGTATAAATAATTAGTGCTTACAACAGCCTGTCAACCCATCGATTGACATACAACTAAACAATTGGGATTAGTGTGCGTCAAATATCATCCTAATACCCGTGTGGGGTTTCAATCAACAAATAATGAATTTTATTTGTGCAGTTGGCTATATGTAAAATTTATCGTCCCAATCGATATCTGTCAAATCAGTATACATAAACAAATCGTCTGATTTGTAAATGAATATTTATTTTCATTTATATATCTATTAAAAATTATATTTTTAACGATAAATTATTTATTTCAACACATGAATATTTGATTTACACAATAAAAATGATATTTTTATTATTCAAATATTTTATTCAACACATGAATATTTATATAGTCCATTTATACAATAAAAATGTGATTTTTATTGTTCAAATATTTTATTCAACACATGAATATTTATACAGTCCATTTCACATCACAATCAATTTTCACATAATACAATGCAATCAAGTAAATCGTCCATGGTCTGTGGACGACGGGGAGCAGTTCATATATGCAGTTATACATTAAATAATTGTACAAGAAATAATTTTAGTGAGATGTTCTCACATTGGTTTTGAAATCGTTGATAACGGTTATTTTTAATTGAATTAAACCTTCGTTTATTTCAATCAAAATTCCTGACAGCTTCTGAATTTGTTCCGGTCCATTCCATGTTGTAGTGCTCATCTAGAGGATTCCAACGCTTCTGAAATTTCCCGATTCTGTGTCCGTATGAAAAAGGTACGCCAGTTTATAACTTATTTCACAAATTAATTATCCTTAAGATAATTAATTAATAATTAACTTAACTATTTATCCTAATTATCGTCCCCTTTTGTCTGTATCATTCCAGGCCACTTCGACAAACCCTCGCCCTCCATTCTTCCACCATGTACGCAACCTGAGGCCGTTAAAGGATAATCGGACCAATCCAAGACGTCCGCCTCTACTTGCTCTACCACCGCCCATCCCCTTAGCCCTCTTGGTGGCCCCCACGACCGTGGAGATGCATGTGAACGGCGCTCGATTGAGCTTGAAAATTGGGCACCACACTTCGCGAATGATGATCAAACTTGTATAACGAATGCTCTCGGATTCCTCTTGAATTTTCATCTTTTAAGTTTCCAATAATTCGGCAAGGATTGACATAAATTTAGTGAATTGTTTTGGAATGTTTTAGTCGCCGCTTGAATTAGGGCCGGCTATAGATTTCTATTGAAAGGGATAAGGTTTTGAGTGGAGAATATTTATATATATAATAATATTTAATTTTCCAATTGCTTACCTTTCCGTTCGAACAAATGGAGCCCAACGACTGTCTCCCCTAGCTAAATACCCCCATTCGGGACATAATGGAATATGTTTCGTAACTAATTCGTCTGTTTCGATCAGTTTTCGTTAAATTAAAATATAAATCATTATATATTCAATTTGAACGTACATTTTAATTTACCAGGGCCACATATAGACTCTAAAAATTCTCAAAAAATTAATTCTAGCTTCGTATTGATGATACAGTCCTAACAAAACTAATTTCATCAAATTTGAAGACCGTTTGAAAAATGCCCATTTTTTGGTCAATCCAAATTAACTGAAACTGTTCAAACACGTTCTCTCGTGCCACCCTCACATATTAATTCCAAAAATTATGAATTTTGGAATCTGGCAATAATTTGACATTCCGGATCCAACAAAAGGGGTTTCACTGAAAATGGAGGTCTTTTGCAAAATCGCTATTTTTAAGGGCTATATTTCCATAGTGAATATTCTGAATTTTCAACTAGGAATGGCTTTTTATTCCCGCTATGGAATTTCAATTTTTCGGATTCGTTGGAAAGATGCTTTCAAACAGATTCAAATATTTCTGGTTTCACTAAAATCTGGTTTATTTTGAATCCTGTACATTCATTTTAAATTTGAAATCGAATTTTCAAACTACCGCGCCATTTTCAATTCCTTTTATAATTAAAATAAATATTTATATTCCAATTTCGATTTGAATACATTTTTAGGTTATAATTCTATTCAAAATAAATTTCTAGTCGTTAATATTTAAAATAAATCATTTTAAATATTCAAAATTCATTAAAATTGCCAAAATAGAAATTTTAAACTGGTTCTGATTTTCCGGGTTGTTACATTCTCCCTGTGTTGTTGCTGGTCACTACCTTAGGCACTACTAGTGCACTTTTTTCTTTGCTTTAGAGACAATATGTTGGAGTTGTAATAAGATGTATTTTGAATTTCCACTGCTATGATGATTATGGTTTAGTTTTCAGCTTATGCACTGTCTTGCCTGTTTTATGTCAAGTATGTTATTATTATATTTTATTCCATGCGCTGTATGACATTATATAGATTCCTTGTTAGTTTCTTTTTCTTTCTCTGGTGACCGTCTCATGCTAGTTGGGCATTGGCACAACGCATTTTCATTGGAAATGTCGGCTGGTGCAGGGCGGGCCGTCATAGGTAACTCCATGGCTCCAGACTGGAATGCTACTTCACAAACAACTAGAGTATAATGACATAATGAATAGTGGCATCCCGCTCAATGTCAAAGCCACTTCATACATTCGGAATCGGCAAATTACGTTGCCAAGAACAAGTAAACGAGCCTTAAATGCAATATGGCAGTAGTTTGAAGGAGTTAATTACATATATATGCAACATGAGAAGTACGTGTGGACGAGCGACAAATTGCAGCATCAAACTTCTGTAGTATACAAGTCCTTTATGGGGAAAATCAACTTCGCATCTATCCATGGTACAGAAGAATTTGGAACTCTAAATCAGACGAAAGGCTCAACTACATGCTTTGGAAAGCCTATGTGAATTGCTTACATACTCTATCCAATTTAGTGCGCAAAGGGATGAATGTATTAAAGACGTGTAATCTTTGCAAGGTGAGGAAAACACTGAGCATCTTTTCTTTTCATGCTCTTACACTCGCTTTATATGGAGAAAGATCAAGTAACATCGAGGATATGCGACCCCAATGACTGGTAATAAAAGAGAATGGATGACAATATATAAGGCAACAAGATGAAAACAAATTCAACATATGAGCTATCGATTATGCTAAAAGCGGCGATCAATGAAGTATGGAAAGAAAGGAATTGAAGAATTTTCAATGATAAGAAAGAAAGCAGGTTGCACACTTATAAAACCATCTGTAGTAGCATCCGCATGGAAATAGTTCTATCTCCTTTTGGATTTGCAATCTCTATTGAATGCAAATGGGACTGACATCTCTCTCTCTTTATTTTACTTTTCTGTTTTTCTTCCAATTCTTTTGCACATGTTTATGTTGTAAGAATCTCTTGTAATATAAATAAAATGGTAGGATCCATTCAACCTCGCAGGATTTACCCAAAAAAAAGAAAGAAATAGGTTATGGGTAGAAGAAGAAACCTGAATTCCTAGAATGTCACCAGCAGAATGGAGGCACAGAGCTTGAGAGGGTTTTGAGACTTATGAGATGAGTTAGGTTGTATTTATATGTGTTAGATGAATATAAACCAACAGATTAATATATGTTTAATCTTGGCAATCTATTTTATAAAAACCAATCTAAAACACCTCTTAAACCAACCCTCACTGGGCTCTGGCCGCACCAGGCATCGACCTCTCCCCTAGGAGGACGGTCGACATCCCTTCTAGGGGTTGCCGACCTTTTGGACATAAATATGCTCAGTGGCCTTCATTGATTGTTGGGAAGATATTTTATATAACATTATTTATATTATTTTATATCTTACCTTTTAAACAATATTCTTGTCCCCTATTGTATGCATATGTATACACAATTTTGAATTGAATGGAATATTCTAATCAACCATTAATTTGTTATATTTTATTTCTTATGTTTATAACACAATTCAAATTTCAAACGTTATTGCATATATATTAACGTACATCATCTTTCAAATGTGGATCCTTCACGTAGACTCAGATTTTGATATATTATATATGAAAATTAATCAAAATTTCGCCACGAATACAACTACGATATTTTGTTAGCCAAATTCCTAATGTAGTAAAACCCCAATTTTCAACTCATTAAGATATAATTATTTTATAGCTAATTTTCATTGCTTATTGTTATTTGATTCA
This sequence comes from Allium sativum, assembly GCA_030737875.1. NCBI lineage: Eukaryota > Viridiplantae > Streptophyta > Magnoliopsida > Asparagales > Amaryllidaceae > Allium > Allium sativum. Next base: position 200,356,084 of record CM060926.1, on the reverse strand, counting down.
AATTAGATTACCTTAAGTCTATTTAGGTATATTTTTATGGGGTGTTACATTCTCCTCCCTTAAAATAGATTTCGTCCCGAAATTTGTTTGAAGGGGCGAAAAACACAACTCACTCTAAACATCCATGTTATCTACCCATGTTGTTTTTAATTCATCCATAAACATCCATGACTCGCAGTGATTATGAACTGCAGGCTTACTAAGGTAAACTCAATCCTAGTGTGTATGTGGAATAAGTGATGCACTATGTATGCAAAACATCCTAATGCATATTTTCTCTATGAGTGCTTGGTGCATTTATGTTGCAGCCACAATTCAACCAAAAATCCTAAATTTTTGAGGGAGGCTACAATTTTTTTTAATATTTTCATGCCTTCTCTTGAATTTTCTCCTTACTGTACCCGAACCAATCTATTTGAGTAATGCGAAGTCTCAAAATCCTATGTTCTAAAATATTTATGGTGGCACAAGATTTCTAAGGTTTCGTCTTTGTCTCCATTCATTGATTAGGCCCTACCATAAAAGGATTGAACGTGATTCAAGCTAGGGAAATGGTTGAATTTGCTAGCGGTGCGAAAGGAATAGCCTTAAATCTTGAGAATGAGTTCATTGTACCATGAAGGTATCTTATCAAACATAAAACTTTTATGGATTACTATTCATAATATCATATATCTCCCTGACTTAGGGATAGCCCAAAATATACAATCGAATCATTATCCTCCATAGTCTGTTTAATCATATTATATATTGTAATTTTTCTAAAGTCTAACAAAAAATTTGGTTCGAGTAGAAATTTGTCAATGGTCATCCCATCAACACTTTGGGATTATAAGTGGCCTCCTTGAAGTTCATCAAGAGCGCGCACTAATTACCAGAAATATAATTATGCTACTCCTCTAAATATTACTATTATTACTATAATCTAAGAGACTAATGCTGCAGATCCTTCTTTTTTATCCCCAAAGCTTTGGCTGTCTTCATTTTGTTTTCCAGTCTTCAAGTGAAGTTTGACCTAAAAAGAAATTCTTAAATGAAATCTCTAGGTCTAAATAATTGATGTATAATCTATACTAATGACCAGAGCATTTTCTATACTCTAACTTGATGTAATTTAAATCTGAGTAAGGTCCTTTATTTTTATTTCCATAAATTTGCCCAAACAATTACATTGGCATATTTAAAATTACAAGGAATGGATATTGTTTTATTTTGGATGGATAGTGAAATTTACGAAAAATTACACATCACACTCATTTTACTTTGAGCATATTCCTCATTATTTTAAATATAGCCTTTTTTTTGAAAAACAACAATAGGGTCAATTTTTAAAAATTTAACAAATAACCTTTAGCAACCCAAAACATGGTTATATCCAAACTAAAAGGCTAACCTAGTTAGTTAAGCCTTTTCCTTAATCTCATACTTTATATTCTTATTCCTAAGGGTGGAATTCTATAAGTCTAAATTTCCAAAAATCACAAGATCAGTACACTTCCTCTGTGTAAGCCACAAATCCCTCCACTATTAACTTCTAGATTCCATATATGGTAAGTTGCAAGTTGAAAGTCTCCATGGGGTTCTTTCTCTTACTTACACATTTATCTTAATAATTTGATAAGGTTTTGAATTCCCAACATCTCATGCATAATAGGGATTTATTACTTATATCACATTTATACACTATCCAATCAATACGGGGGAACCACTAACGACCACAACCTAATTTTTTTGGAAGTTTTCTCTTATAGTTAAATGTTATAAATAGTATTAGGGTCTAATATTCCTTTTTGAATCCATGAAATGCCAATTCATTCCTTTACATCTTCCATCTTTTTCCTTATTATAAATATGGTCCATTCACTAATATATGTATACCTCTAGACCATTCCCTGAATATTTATTTAATTCCCTCAAGATCCCGAAATATATCAGTTCTCTTTAAACCAAATTATCATTTTAATCAGTCCCCAAAATTTCTTATTAATTACAAATTCATTGCCCACTAAATTTGCAATTAATAGTCACAAATTCTATTTTTGGAAATCACGAATTACTTCGCCTACATTTTACCTATATCTTCTTGTTTATATATGTTCGATACGGTTATTAATGTATTAATTCCTAACTAAACTATCGTAGGAAAATTAGTCTATAACCAAATCTTATTTTTGGAGATCTATAAAATTCACAAACTTTTCAATTATAATCCTTTATGGGACTGACATTAAAATTTCCATATTTAGTTATGTAAGTTATTCAATCCTAATTCTGATTTGCTTAGTTTACTACTACTAAATCTATTTCTTTTATAACAGTATAAGTTTCAGCAGTGTTATTAAATAAATTCATTTTATGCTACTTTCATTTACATGCATGTATATATATCCCATTATCACAACAATTTATTAGGGTTTTATAAATTTCAAAAATTCGCATTCAATACCTTTTTAAATATTGAAGCATTAAAAGTTCGAATTTCACTTTCAAAAAAATATAATTCTATTATTTCTTATGAAACAATGTCCAATTAATGTCACTTTTTGGATTTGTAGCATTTTGAAAACATTGTCTATGCATTCATAAATATATGGTTTTTAAGAGTAGGACAACTTTCCATATTCTATTGCTTGTTAAATAAAATATCAATGCATACTAATTTTTAACAAAGCATTTCAAGGATTACAAAAATGTTGTAATAAGAAATTTAATCTCCTTTATTAAAAAGTTTTGAAAACACTCACTAAATATCACAGAATAATAGCAAAATGAAATTCTTTTTCAATTCTAATATTTATTGATATGTTTGATGCCTATATTTAACACTTTACAGGAATGGTAAACGTTTTAAGGTCTTGCATGAAAACAAAAGTAAATTCTATTTAAAGATAAAATATTTATTTAGGAGCAAAATATCTTTCCTTATTCCAAAATTCATCTTTTATTCGTACACTGAACTTCAATCTTTAATGACTTTCAAAACAACAATTGTTTTAAAAGGAATGTTCATTTATATTTAAAAATGAGACCTAAATCTCTTAGCATTGAATTGATTAACAATTGAACCTTCAATTCATGTCTATATTCTCAGTTTATTCATTTACTTTCAAATAAATTTCGAAACATTAGACTACATTCATTTTATCACTAAATTTAAAACTCTCATATATATATATATATGTATATATATATGAATTTTGAACATCTCTAATGAACAAAACTATTCATTACTCTATTGTTTGCATAATGAGGGTCTTCCAAAATTTAATTTAATGGTCATAAATAAATTCCAAACTGCTAAATGAATTCCTTGGGGTAGTCTTTTATCCTTTATACTACACCTAGCACTTTTGCCTTCTCAAAAGCTTATCATTTTACGAGGATTTTATTCTTTCAATTCTAGCCAATTTTAATGATTAGATTTACTATCTATTCTGTTTTGATTACGCATGTCAACGATATTTTTTTTTACTAAGGTTATAGGTCTTGTCTTCTTTCTCTTTTTGATTAAAGTTAATTTAAACCATAATCTGTACCGGATTTTAGGAAAAGAATATTTTCAAATCTAAACTTAAAAACTTGTTACATCAAGACCATAAAAATTACAAATTAACCATTTGAATTGTATATTGCTTGTTGCTTTAATTCCTTTTCCATTAAAGCTCTTATTTGCAAATATTTACAATCAATCTTTTCTTCTTCTATTTTTCTAAAAACTCGTATTTATTGTTTGTATAACAGAAGAACTAATGAACATTAATAACCCAATTTTTTTTATTTTCAATTGGAATTATTATGTAATTCTAATCCATATGCAAGAGGCTAAATAGTTCTTTTTAAAAATTTCCTCCTTCAAATAATTCTATAGTATTTCACAAATTCATCTTGATGGGTTTCTAAATATTCTTGGTCTTTTCTTTAAATTTTATGACATACTATTCTACAGAAGTATAGTTCTTAAAATTCCTATTTTTTAAAATAAATTGATGGAATGTCAAAAATCATATTTGTAGGCATTACATTTTTTTGTTAATTAGGAAGACATGTTTACTCTTTTAGTTTTCCAACGGCACCTACATTCTTTTCAACAAATGTTGATATCTTCATTTACGGAAGTCTGTATCTTGTCCTATCCCTTTTCTTCCTTATTCTTTTATTCTTCCCATTCCTACACACATTCATTATACATGCCCATTATGTCTATTTAAAGAATTTTAAATATTGCTTATTCTTATGGACGTTTTAACATCTCATACAAATATTCATACCTATATATTGTCTCAATAAATCTATTAATACTTTCCTTCCTGACCATTTAGCGTTTCTTTGAAATATTAGACATTCACAGCTCTATCTCGAAGTTTATATCAATAATCAAAGATGTACTTCTGTTTCCTAGCAAAACCGGACATATTTCTCAAGTTGGTCCATATTAGTTACTCAACTAATGGACACTTATTTGAAAGTTTTCTTTACAATAATAGATAACTCATTTGATTAATTTCCATATATCACTTACTGAATATGGAGGTTTCAATCCTTTCCATGCTCTAGATTTCAAAACCATCCAATTCTTAGAGCTTTCTAAATTGACAAGGAGGTTGCTATATTACTATATGGTCTATAGATTATTTCTAGAATTTAATGCCAAGCCTTTCCTAAAGAGACCTACTGAAACACCCCACCTCCGTTAGGGTCACTCTCAAAGGGAATGCCCTAATTTTGGTGGAGGTTTATAAGTACAAGTCACAGATATACAAGACAGATATAAGAACACATATTTGTAAACAGCGGAAGAACAACAAACTTTATTTTATAAAGTCAAATACGTGTTACAACAATATCCTTTCCAAAAACATAACATAACACTTTCATAATCTGTCTTGAGTACATTATTTAAAGAAGCATAAATAAAACATAGATAAACTGCAAAAGCCCCATAGTGGATTGTCCAAAGCCATAGTTCAAAACAGGAAAGTCCAAGCAATACATTTCTCTTCTTCAAGCTGGATGTTGAGGTTGGTCAAGCTGCTGTGTTCCCTCCCTGAGGACCTGGGGGGGGGGGGGAACGGAAGAAAGAAGACGAAAGAAAAGTAGAGTCAGACATAAAGCCTGAGTAAGTCTAGTACTATTTTGTCTATGAATAAAGAACTGGGTGTGATAAGTCTAAACAAGAAGTGGGCATGCTTTATAACTTGGTTAAGTTGTCTAGGGTCGAATATACTATCGTACCCCATGTTAATCTCTGAACCCATATAAACTAGTTTCCAACTGGCACCCCAAAATCAGGGTGATGTGATCCATTCTATGATGATCGGCTCCTACTCGCATAGTTACATGTGTCTTACGGCCCCCGATGTTGTAGTTACCTATGCTGGTCCCACCATGGGGTGTATCAAGTCCCATAGTGGCAACCCGACACAACCTTAGAGTGCACAGGTATGCTACTGGTGTCCAGTGCCTTATTTTTCTGCGCCGGAGTGTGTGCACGCCCGCACTCCGTTAGAACCTACACTGCTACACCACCGCCGTCGCTTTGACCTCTTACAATCAGCCCAGTAATCGTGCCCCACCCTGCCTAGTTTTCAGGTATCCTGACACACCTTCTAGGGTTACTGCTGAAAAGGGTCCCCCGTTACTAGGTTTTCTATCTCTAGCCAACATGCTAAGTTGGTTAAGTGTTTCCTAACCTAACCCCCACCAGTCCGTTTTGTTTAGCATGTTCCATTTTGATTAAGTCTTTAGTTCACTTAATCCTAACAATCCTGACTCAGCCTTAATTGTCTTATTAAGGCCCTGACCTCTCACATTAGACAGGTATTGTTGTGGCTGCCTGTTGCCGGTTGGTTCCGGGCAGTCTTACGCCACAACTCAGTCTAACCTCGGGTCCTTGCTGGGCTCCATGTTTAACCTCCCACATTGGATAGGTATTGTTGTGACTACTGGACAGCCGGGCGGTTCCGGGCAGGTTTACATCACAACTCAATCCAACCTCGGGTTAAACACATCGTATGTTCTACATTTACATATTTTGTCATTCTTCTTTATTTCTTATATGTAAATATTTGTGGCCCATTATTAAGTTAATGGTGTAAAGGTTACACCAAATCATGGGCCCAACCCATACTTGAACTTGGGCCCTTCTATTTCATATTTTCATTCATTAGTAATTTTAACCCAACGTTATTTCCCCCGTTTTACACGTCCGTTTATTATATATATTGGGCTTAGCCTTTTAAAGCCCAATTTAGCCATGCGAAAAGGGAGGCTCAAAGCGTAATTACATACACGAAAAGGGGAAGGTGAGCGCATGAACTTGCAATATGACGTTGGAAATACAACATAGAAACTGGTGTACTTGCATAGTGATAACATATACTTTGGTCATAAAGCATAGGTGACATGAATCAAAGCATGTGAACTTGTAGTTGAGATAAGAGTCTAAATTGGGTATCATTATTGACACATAGTCATAACTACAACATGAACCTATACTTTTATTTATGCATAATGTCAAACATAAGCATGGCATAAATATTTCTAACATGAAATCATGATTCTTACTTTAGTCATGTAAACTTGCAAAAAGGGATTTTGAATCTAATCCTAACTATGTACCACATATGTCATCATATAATTCTTGTAAACAAGATAGACTTAATCATGGTTTTCAATTATGCCAAATATCATTCATAGCCTAGCCATATTCATAAATTTGCAAATAGGTTTTCTAGTACAAAAGCATGGCTTAATACATGATGCCAAATTCTCAACATAATTTCATATGGATAATAACCAAACTTGTTCCAATTACTTACAAAATGATTTATGCACAAAAATATACATCGTGGTGGCATAGAAGCAAACCCCAAACTTGCATGAATTTAAATCAACTACATACATGTAGCTTCAACATGGATTACATAATTTGCGAAATATTCCAAACGCATACTTGCATAGAACTACCGCATGTAGTTCTTTATAACATGAATAACATAATCCAAGAATATCCAAACGTATATAATATTTCAAATTGATAAGGACGCACAAATATGAATAACTTTATTGCCACAATTCAAGCATACAAACCAACACAATTGTTTATTCATACCAAAGTAATACTCTACTTACAATGGTTGCGGTGAATTCTCTAATTTAAGAATAAGAAGATGCGGTTTGATTTGATTTGCTTGAATTGCTTTAGGCCTTAGAATCTTCCTCCTAATCCTCTCTCCAATTTGGTGGCTACTCCTAGATGCTCCTCAGCAACATGGCGGCTATGTTCTTATTTTTTGAATGAATAGATTAGGGTTTAGTCTAGGGTTGTTTATATAGAGGTTAGGAACTGATTAGGACCATTGATGTTGCTTGGATTGATCATAGCCATTCATTAGAAAGAGAGACCAATTAGAACCCGCCACCTAGTCCTAATGACAAAGCAGACCACAGAAAATCGGCCAAACACAGACCTGGCCAGCCAGGTTGGCTGGGCTCGACCAGGTCGATACCCCTGTCGACAGGGCTGTCGACAGCCCTGTCGACATGGGTAGCCCAGGTCGACAGCCCAGTCGACCTGGGTGGCCTAGGCGGGTGTTTATCCGCCCTGGCCCATTGGGCCCGATTTTTAATTATTTTATTCTGTTTGAATTTTAAATTTAATTCAAAACTTCCGAAGGCCATATCTTCTTCATACGGACTCCGTTTTTCGAAAACTCGGACTCTATTTCGCGTATTTTTCCGAGACGAACGCAATGGCGTATCCCGTTTCCCTTAGTTCTTTGATTTCAGATTAATTATACTTTAATTTGTTAATTTCACAGTTATAGAATTTGCGGGGTGTTACATTCTCCCCCACTTAAAAGGATTTCGTCCCCGAAATCTTCAAGTTAGGAGGAATGTATATCCTAACATTCAATCATCCATCTACTCATCCATCAAACACGAGCATCCATTGTCCTCAAAAGACTTCTAATGCTTCATGATCATATGCGAAGTGTGTGTGTACATGTACTTATCTAATGCAAAATCAGGCGGTCTACTGATTCAGTTGACCTCCTTAATGTGAATTATGTAAGTGCCATGAATCCATTATGTATGCAAATTTTCCTATTCTTGATTCTACATGAGTGCACAATCATTCATTACAAATGCAACATCCACATGACAACACATTAATGTTCAACCACATACGAATACAAACATATATGCATATGCAATATGAAGTGACTGAGCCGATCTAAAACCTAGATTGTGTGTGTATATGCAACCACGAGCAACCACTAGCAATCACTTGCAACCACTTGCAACCATCATACATAACATGTTTCAACTACATGTTTCCATCCAAAGGGTTTTTACCTAAAAGATACGGTCGAGGAAATATACCTAAAAAGATAGATAAAAGCGCAACTTAAGGCAAATGAAAGATCAAGGATGTACCCTCGAACAGAAAAGGGTAGGCTGTACGGATTCTAGCTTCAGTTTCCCAAGTCGCGTCTCCCTCGGCGTCGCTCCACTGAACTTTGACGAGCTTGACTTCGCGGTTGCGTAGCTTCTTCACTTCTGTTCCTAAGATGCGGGTTGGAACTTTTCTTATGGTTGCTTCGCGTTCCACTTCGGCCTCTTCGAGTATATTTGGCTCTACCACTTCAGCTGATTCCATCCAATCTTTTCGGGTAGCTCTAATCTATAGGACATTTTTTTTCCAATTGTTCCTATCTAAAGGTATAGTCGAATGATAGAAGCCGGTAAAAACTTTGTGCCCATTTGGCAATGTCAAAACTGAAAACCTATGCCACATATATATTGATTAGGAGAAGAACTCTCTAAGCATCAGCCCCGAAGACCGAAATCAACATCAGACTGACACCCAAAGAATTACTCAACCCAACCACCATATATGATTCTAGGAAACTAAGCATGATGGACTCCTTTTTGGTCACAAGGGAGTCCCTTCCTAAAACCAACCCGTATCCTATAAAGCCCAAAAACTTTAGTAAAATCAACGAACACCCTCGAGCCCCAACATGTGTTACCAACAGATGGGTCATACTCCCTATGGGGTTTGCAATAGAAATTGGATTAAGAATAGGACCGAGAGGATATACACAAAAGATAGCATGCAAGTGAGCTTTACAGGAAGAGAGGGATCAAGGATATACTCTTAAGAAGAGATACGATGCACGAATCTAGTCTTCAATCTTCTAAGCCGCATTTCTTGAGCTTAACTCCATTATGCTTTGTCCGTCTTTAACTTCACAATTTCGTAGTTTCTTAATTCTTGTTTCCAAAATATGAGTTGGAACCTATTTCTCGTTCCTCTTTCACTTATTCTCCTTCTAGTATACTTGGCTCAAGCCTAACTGCGTACTCATGGTTCCATGCAAGCTCTCCAAAATTCATTAGTGAATCTTGGATCTTGTTCACTTACTAGAAGGTATTCCACATAGATGAATTATCTCTCGAAAATAAACAAATGTCAACTATATTGCCAAATGTACTTACTAAGGTGATTCTTTACAACTCATGCATCAGCGAAATGAACCTTCAGCCTTAGTGGCGAACACTACTGGAGCGCCCTATTCTGAAATGCTCCTCCTAATGAACCCCTTTTCTAGAAGCTCTTTAATCTGTTTACTGAGCTCTTTCCTTTCTCGTGGAGCCATGTGTCTAACGGGCAACGCAACGGGCTTTGCATTATCTACAAGATATATGCGGAAGTCTATTTCCCGCTTCGGAGGCAAGCCCTTCACCTCTTCGAAGACATCCGGATATTCCCGGACCACTCTAACTAATTTCAAATTTTCAACAGAGGCATCTAGCGATTCAAGATAACTAAGCATAACTGCATACGTGGGATTACAAGAAATTTCCAAAGTATTACCGAGCTGGGTTAGGAGCCTAACAACCCTTTTCTCACAATCAAGGATGGCCCCATTACTGGATAGCCAATCCATACCCAAAATCAAACCATACCCCGAAAAGCCCAAAACAAAGGCACTACATAGAAATTCTATGCTTAGAATAGAAATTTTCAATCCCACACAGATCATAGACAAATGAGCTGGGCCCCCAATTGGGTTTGAAACAATTAAGGGGTCCTCTACCATACTAGTTTCTAGGTGCAGAGATTCTACTAAAGCAGACGAGATAAAGGAGTGTGATGCGCCAGAATCAAATAAAGTGCGAACGGGGTGATCATAAAGATAAACTACACTTTCTACAGAAGTATTTGTACCTCGCTGTTGCAAAGGTGGCGCTTCCAGCACATGAATCTGTGCCCCTGGGGTGGATCCAGCGCCCTGCCCCTGTCCCCGTTTCTTTGGGCAGTCCTTAGCCCTATGGCCCGTCTCACCGCAAGAAAAGCACCCACCATTCTCCTTGGCCTTCTTTTTCCGGCAGTCCTTTACTAAGTGCCCCACTTTGCCACAGAAATTACACGTCCTCTTCTCTTTGTTGCCTTCCCCGCCTTTTTTAAAGTCTGTCTTCTTAGGCTGCAAACCCTCTTTCTTCTTGCCCTTATCCTCTTCATTCAGCAATGCCATTTGCACCAATCTTTCATACGTGGCTCCCATATGTATATGGGTCATGGCCAAACTGTGTAATGGCTCATTCAACCCTTTGAGGAAACGGAGAGCCTTCTTGTGCGGGGTGTTGACTAGGTCAAGCCCAAACCTAGCCAGCTCATCAAACTGATTCACATACTCTCTGACTGTCTTGTCCCCTTGCTTAAGAAATAAGAATTTTTCCAACTGCAAACTTCTTTCCGCATCTGAGAGAAATTTAGTCTCAAATCTTGCCCTAAAGTCCTCCCATGTCTCCACTGGTCTTTCAGCATTAGTGACTTCCCACCAGTAGGAAGCCTCGCCCTTCAATAGCCACACTGCCAATTGTACTTTTTGTCTATCTTCTACCTCAAAGATGATGAATAGGTCCTCCGTTTCCTTCAGCCAATTTCTAGCTGCCACGAAGGACTCAGTTCCATGGAAATCCCTTCCTCCCATAGCTTTAAAATCTTTGCATATCTTAGCGAATGTGTTTCCCCGAGGAGGAGGTGGAGGAAAAGGTGCTGCTGCAGCTGGATGATTTCCTTCCGTTGGGGGAGGAGGAATGGTAGGACCTGGCTGAGTGGCTCTTGCTTCTAAGAACCGTCTAAACCAACCAGGTATCGGCACCCCTTCCGGCAAGTTAAGTTCTTGGGACATGCTGAAACAAAAAGGATAGATTCAAAACGAAGGATAAGAGATAGTTCCTATGGCTTTGGGGGGTGGACTTTGCCTTTTTAAAATAAAATAATATTTTTCTTTTAAAAATGCTTCTTTAAATTTCCTTTTTGAAAATAGTTTTCCAAAACTTTTTATCTTATCTGGTAAACCTATGCTCTGATACCAAGTGAAACACCCCACCTCCGTTAGGGTCACTCTCAAAGGGAATGCCCTAATTTTGGTGGAGGTTTATAAGTACAAGTCACAGATATACAAGACAGATATAAGAACACATATTTGTAAACAGCGGAAGAACAACAAACTTTATTTCATAAAGTCAAATACGTGTTACAACAACATCCTTTCCAAAAACATAACATAACACTTCCATAATCTGTCTTGAGTACATTATTTAAAGAAGCATAAATAAAACATAGATAAACTGCAAAAGCCCCATAGTGGATTGTCCAAAGCCATAGTTCAAAACAGGAAAGTCCAAGCAATACATTTCTCTTCTTCAAGCTGGATGTTGAGGTTGGTCAAGCTGCTGTGTTCCCTCCCTGAGGACCTGGGGGGGGGGGGGGAAACGGAAGAAAGAAGACGAAAGAAAAGTAGAGTCAGACATAAAGCCTGAGTAATTCTAGTACTATTTTGTCTATGAATAAAGAACTGGGTGTGATAAGTCTAAACAAGAAGTGGGCATGCTTTATAACTTGGTTAAGTTGTCTAGGGTCGAATATACTATCGTACCCCATGTTAATCTCTGAACCCATATAAACTAGTTTCCAACTGGCACCCCAAAATCAGGGTGATGTGATCCATTCTATGATGATCGGCTCCTACTCGCATAGTTACATGTGTCTTACGGCCCCCGATGTTGTAGTTACCTATGCTGGTCCCACCATGGGGTGTATCAAGTCCCATAGTGGCAACCCGACACAACCTTAGAGTGCACAGGTATGCTACTGGTGTCCAGTGCCTTATTTTTCTGCGCCGGAGTGTGTGCACGCCCGCACTCCGTTAGAACCTACACTGCTACACCACTGCCGTCGCTTTGACCTCTTACAATCAGCCCAGTAATCGTGCCCCACCCTGCCTAGTTTTCAGGGTATCCTGATACACCTTCTAGGGTTACTGCTGAAAAGGGTCCCCCGTTACTAGGTTTTCTATCTCTAGCCAACATGCTAAGTTGGTTAAGTGTTTCCTAACCTAACCCCCACCAGTCCGTTTAGTTTAGCATGTTCCATTTTGATTAAGTCTTTAGTTCACTTAATCCTAACAATCCTGACTCAGCCTTAATTGTCTTATTAAGGCCCTGACCTCTCACATTAGACAGGTATTGTTGTGGCTGCCTGTTGCCGGTTGGTTCCGGGCAGTCTTACGCCACAACTCAGTCTAACCTCGGGTCCTTGCTGGGCTCCATGTTTAACCTCCCACATTGGATAGGTATTGTTGTGACTACTGGACAGCCGGGCGGTTCCGGGCAGGTTTACATCACAACTCAATCCAACCTCGGGTTAAACACATCGTATGTTCTACATTTACATATTTTGTCATTCTTCTTTATTTCTTATATGTAAATATTTGCGGCCCATTATTAAGTTAATGGTGTAAAGGTTACACCAAATCATGGGCCCAACCCATACTTGAACTTGGGCCCTTCTATTTCATATTTTCATTCATTAGTAATTTTAACCCAACGTTATTTCCCCCGTTTTACACGTCCGTTTATTATATATATTGGGCTTAGCCTTTTAAAGCCCAATTTAGCCATGCGAAAAGGGAGGCTCAAAGCGTAATTACATACACGAAAAGGGGAAGGTGAGCGCATGAACTTGCAATATGACGTTGGAAATACAACATAGAAACTGGTGTACTTGCATAGTGATAACATATACTTTGGTCATAAAGCATAGGTGACATGAATCAAAGCATGTGAACTTGTAGTTGAGATAAGAGTCTAAATTGGGTATCATTATTGACACATAGTCATAACTACAACATGAACCTATACTTTTATTTATGCATAATGTCAAACATAAGCATGGCATAAATATTTCTAACATGAAATCATGATTCTTACTTTAGTCATGTAAACTTGCAAAAAGGGATTTTGAATCTAATCCTAACTATGTACCACATATGTCATCATATAATTCTTGTAAACAAGATAGACTTAATCATGGTTTTCAATTATGCCAAATATCATTCATAACCTAGCCATATTCATAAATTTGCAAATAGGTTTTCTAGTACAAAAGCATGGCTTAATACATGATGCCAAATTCTCAACATAATTTCATATGGATAATAACCAAACTTGTTCCAATTACTTACAAAATGATTTATGCACAAAAATATACATCGTGGTGGCATAGAAGCAAACCCCAAACTTGCATGAATTTAAATCAACTACATACATGTAGCTTCAACATGGATTACATAATTTGCGAAATATTCCAAACGCATACTTGCATAGAACTACCGCATGTAGTTCTTTATAACATGAATAACATAATCCAAGAATATCCAAACGTATATAATATTTCAAATTGATAAGGACGCACAAATATGAATAACTTTATCGCCACAATTCAAGCATACAAACCAACACAATTGTTTATTCATACCAAAGTAATACTCTACTTACAATGGTTGCGGTGAATTCTCTAATTTAAGAATAAGAAGATGCGGTTTGATTTGATTTGCTTGAATTGCTTTAGGCCTTAGAATCTTCCTCCTAATCCTCTCTCCAATTTGGTGGCTACTCCTAGACGCTCCTCAGCAACATGGCGGCTATGTTCTTATTTTTTGAATGAATAGATTAGGGTTTAGTCTAGGGTTGTTTATATAGAGGTTAGGAACTGATTAGGACCATTGATGTTGCTTGGATTGATCATAGCCATTCATTAGGAAGAGAGACCAATTAGAACCCGCCACCTAGCCCTAATGACAAAGCAGACCACAGAAAATCGGCCAAACACAGACCTGGCCAGCCAGGTTGGCTGGGCTCGACCAGGTCGATACCCCTGTCGACAGGGCTGTCGACAGCCCTGTCGACATGGGTAGCCCAGGTCGACAGCCCAGTCGACCTGGGTGGCCTAGGCGGGTGTTTATCCGCCCTGGCCCATTGGGCCCGATTTTTAATTATTTTATTCTGTTTGAATTTTAAATTTAATTCAAAACTTCCGAAGGCCATATCTTCTTCATACGGACTCTATTTCGCGTATTTTTCCGAGACGAACGCAATGGCGTATCCCGTTTCCCTTAGTTCTTTGATTTCAGATTAATTATACTTTAATTTGTTAATTTCACAGTTATAGAATTTGCGGGGTGTTACACCTACAGATGCTCTTTTCTAAACATATGCATACTTTAAAAATATCTATACTTATATATATATATATATAAATGTATATATAGTAAAATTTTTGAAATCATTTTCTCGAAATAACAAGTATGCCTCTCATATGTGTATATTTTCCCGTAATCGAGTAACCTATGCTTTAATACCAAATGTAACAACCCACCGGGAGTAGGCATAATTTGGACCCAAAAAAGGCTCATCGAAACTTAGAGCCACTATAAATAGGTCATTGGTTTCTATAAGGAATTACATTTGCTTAGAATAACAGATAAATATATCGTTATAGAATCTCACACAACGGAACGAAAAAAATATAATAATAAATAAGACGCATCTGTTAGGGAATGTAGAATATGGACCTTAAGGCAAAACTAACACTAGGGAGGTGAATAGTGTTTTCAGGAAATTTAAGAAAATCTAAAACTTATATGATATACTATATGAATCACACATCATAGAGATGATCACAGACACAAAATCAAAAACAAACACAAAAATAAACAAAAATAAAATGCAGAAAAGGAAAGAACACACCGGATTTTATATTAGTTTGGATTACTCCTATGTCCAGTCCCACGCAACGCTGGGTTGCGCAGAGTTTTATTACTATATCAATATCCAAGTATAATCCCCTTGATTTCACGGCTACAAGGTTAGCACCGCTCCAAACACTCTTGATTTCACGGGTAAAGGGCTAACACTACTCCAAACACCCTTGATTTCACGGCTACATGGTTAACACTGCTCCAGACACCCTTGATTTCACGGCTACAAGGTTAAACCAGCTCCAAACACCCTTGATTTCACGGCTAAAAGGTTAACACCACTCCACACACCCTTGATTTCACGACTACAAGGTTAACACCGATTCCACACGCTTTATTTCTCGGCTACAAGGTTAACATTAATTCCTTTCCTTGCCTTCAGGGCTACAAGGAGCACACCATTTCCCAAACAATCCCAGACGATTACAACAGCCCGATAACTCTTCAATATCACTTAAATTCAGAGAGTAATGAGTAGAGAGTGAGAAGAGAAGAATTTTAATATAATTTGAATAGACATCGGCAGAGTAGAAGTGTATAAATCAATAAAAAAACGAAATAATAATGGAGGAATGAAAAGGGGTGAAACTGTAGAAGAAGAATGTTTAAAAAATTCGAAACCAGCCCCTGTTATAAGATTTGAAAGGTTGCAATGCTTCTGGAATGTTACAAATAGTGAATAGACATTTCCTTTCAAAATTGAAAAAGTGACAGTTGTATGTCAACATATATACACATACACACACACACACACACACACACACACACACATATATATATATATATATGTCGACATATTGGTATTGAAAATTTGAATTTTGAATATTTTCAAGTGTTTAACTATATATATAATTCTGGAAATTCTTGAATTAAAACATAGCGTTATTAATGAATATTATAAAGTATAAAATCATACGAAAACATAAATATAAATTATACAAACATATTTATAAAATTACAAGTTTTAAAACTATATAAATATAAAATTATATAAGTATATAACTATATAAATATATATAGACTTATAAACTTTAAAACTTATGTTTGAAATCAAATGTAAGATAGAAAAACTATTTAAACTTTGAAATAGAATTTGAAATTTGAAAATTAGAAAGAATTTGAAAAAACAGAATTTGAATTTAAACTTGGAATGTTATTCAGAGTCTTACATATAAACTAGACTCTATTACTATATTTGCCTTGAACTCTTGATT
The DNA here is from genome assembly GCA_030737875.1 of Allium sativum. NCBI lineage: Eukaryota > Viridiplantae > Streptophyta > Magnoliopsida > Asparagales > Amaryllidaceae > Allium > Allium sativum. Next base: position 200,339,754 of record CM060926.1, on the reverse strand, counting down.
TCTTGGTTACTCATGAGTCTTGAATCTTCTCTGAATTCTGAATCTCTTGAATCTCTAAAACTGTACAGTCTTCAGTATTTAAGTCCTGTATACAAATTCTGCTTATATGTATGTATATATATTCTAGATAGAGATGTTAGTATATATTTTATAATCAATGATAATTGAAATAAGATTGTTGTCATCAAAATTCCATTCTCCAAAAATCTCCCCCTTTTAGATGATGACAACCTTAGTTCATAAAATATTCATATCTGTTCGTACTTGTTGATTAGGATTCTTCTAATACTCCCCCTATCAATATGAATCATATATACTCTACTTAAACTAAAACCGTATTTTTTAAATTCTCCTCTTTGGCATTATCAAAAAGAAATTCTAAAAATACTCCTCTTAAATCCTATATCTTTTTGTGTCTTTAATTACTCTATGATTCTATAATATACTTAATGTATATGACTCCCCTACATTTATGCCTATATAATAAACGTAATGAAATGCTTATGAAAGATAAAGTAAGCATTATATTAAACAATGTTTTTAATACAAACAAAAGAAAATTACAGAAATAACTATGCATGTATAACACCAGTTAAATGAAAAGAAAAGAAAAGAAAAGAAACCCAACTTCTAATTGTTCTTTACGATGGGGGACTTGTGGATCGGACAATTGGAGTAATGGAGGCAAAAATCCCCATTTCGTTCAATTATATTTCTATGTTAATCGAACGAGACTTCACCGACACGTACAACTTGATCATCCATGTGGATTATTCCTTGTTGCGCCACTTCTGGTTCATTTTCTTCCTTTATTTATTCTTCCTCCTCTTCTTCCTCTCCTTCTTCTTCCATTGTTGAATTATTGGCTTCGATGATGATTGGATTCGCTTGGTTATCCATTACTTACTTATGGAGATTCTGCATCATCTTTCCTTGTTTAATTGGCTGTTTATTCATGCACATTTTAAGTACTTGAATCTCAGTAAGAATTTGGATAGCATGCTCCATTTTCTCTTCCAATTTTATTACACAAGAGAGGGTAGAACGTTGGAATGGACCTTCGGATGGTCCAGCGGATGATTCAGGATTAATTGGTTGTTATAATTAGTGGAGGCCATGATCTATTTTTGTTTTGAATTTTTATATAAGTGAAATAAGAGAGTGAAGAAGAAAATTTGAAGTGGAGAGTTTAAATGGCTATTGTAACTAAATTTTGGTGGGAATTAATTTCAAAATCTGGCAGTTAAATGTCGACATAGGCTTCTATGTATGTCTACATACATGCGGTTATACTTTTATTTTTCTGATTTTTAATGTTATTCTTATATATATATATTAATATATTTAATTATTCTAATTCACTTAATGCACAAATACCTAATTCTCTTCTAAATTTAGTAAACGTTGCTTCATTTAATGGTTTTTCTAATATATCTACTATTTGTTTATTCTATAAAATTGAGTGGAATTTTCTCTTTACTTACATTATCTGTTAGAAAATGATGTTGTATATCGATATATTTAGTTCTTCAGTGATGAGTTGGATTTTTAGATATATTTATATCGCTCGTACTGTCGCAGTAAATTGGTGATTTATTTATTTTTAACCCAAAATCATTTAGATTTTGTTGCATGAAAGAAAAGAAGCACTTTTAAAAACACTTCAGATTCACATCTTTTACAACCTACACAGTCTTCCGTTCTTGGCGCGGAGCGGTTCAGGACATCTCTCTTTCAAGGAGGCAAGAGAGGGATTCAAACCCACAAAAGCCTACATAGCAGTGCTTCTGATCTAGTTCGTGGCCTATTAGAAGTAGAAGGCGCTCTGGATAAATATACTCCTGAAAGAGTAACGGATATAGGAAATATTGTTGCCAAGATCTACCTTTTTCTAATTTTGAATGAACTTATTGTCGGCCTCTTTCAGATATGAATCTATCTATGAGTGTTACAATAAATTTGATTGGGAAGTCCAATGCAAAAAGAAGGAGATTCACTAGCCCGTGAAATTTCACCTCTTCCATCAATAGGTTTAGCCAGAGCGCAATACGTGGAGTAACTCCCGACATAGCAGTAAAAGCAGGCGGGTCGACTCATCAAGTTCCTATTGAACTTGTGAACAAGTCAAAGTAGCAGATATATATCTACTTCACTTGTTGACAGAGATACAGTATTTTGCTTTTTACTAAACCACGAGACTAGTGAATGCCATAAGAAGTGACATGTTCCACTGATACTTTTATGATTGGATTTACATCCCACATAATCAACATTACAATACAAAATTAAATCGAACGAATCATCCTTAGGATAAAATAATCTAAATTCTAATGTATGTTTTACATATCTTAGAATATGTTTTACAGCTTTTAAATGTGTTTCCTTAGGTTATGATTGATATTTTGTATAGAGACATACACTATGAATTATATCTAGTCTACTAGCGGTTATATACAATAATGATCATATCATTCCTCTATATAAATTATGACAAACATCCTTTGATGTATCATCTTTACTTAATGCTATATTAGTTGCCATTGGTATTGGTCTTCCATTAGTTATTGTTAAATTATATTTATTATTTTGATCTACAGCATATTTTTCTTGACTAATAAATATTCCATTCTTTAATTGATAAATTTGTTAGCCTAAGAAGAATGTTAGCTCTCCTATATGACTCATTTCAAATTCTTTGGTCATGATATCTGAAAATTCTTTGTTCATCTAATTACTCGTCGATCCGAAAATTATATCGTCAACATATATTTGTAATAATTGTATATCTTTATTTTTTTTAATAAATAGTGTATTACATAGTTTTCCTATTTCGAAGTTAGATTGAAATAAGCAATTTCTTAATCTATCATACCAAGCCCTAGGAGTCTTTTTTAATCCATATAATGCTTTCTTTAACTTATATACGTGATTTGGTAATTTTTAGTCTTCAAAAAGAGGTGGTTGCTCTAAATATACATCTTCTTTAACAAATTCGTTTAGAAAACACTTTTAACATCTATTTGATATGCGACATTCCGAGTAAATTGATTCAATTCCTCTTAAATAGCAAGGATCCATGAATCATCAAATGATGCTACCTTTGGGTTCTTAGGTTCAATAGTTGAAATAAATGTCGAATTACTCACATTATTTAATTGATTACAAGTCCAAACGAAAGATTCAATATCTTCTAATATAATTTCTATAGGATGGTCCCTTAATATTCTGATCTTTTTTACTTGGTTGACTATCTTCATTATTTGTTTCATTAACTTCATTTTCACATTCATCTTTGTTGTGTTGTGTTATATTTTTATAATTTTCGTCAAAGGATACGTTTAAGGTTTCTTCAATAGTATTGGTTCTTGAACTGAAAACTCTATATGCCTTAGTTCTTTCTCCTTTATCAGATTTCGAGTCATGTTTTTCTAAATTTTCTTTATTGATAAGAATAAAACATTTACTTCCAAATATTTTAAAATATGATACTTTTGGTTTCTTATTATACTAAAGTTCATATGGTGTTTTATGAGTTAAGGGTCTTATTGAAATTCTATTAGAAATATAGCAAGCTGTTGCAACTGCTGCAGCCCAAATTTTTTTTGGTAAATTGCTATCAGATAACAAAGTTCTTGCACAATCTTGTATCAATCTATTTTTACATTCAACTACTCCATTTTGTCAAGGGGTTCTAAGGAAAGAAAAATTATGGGTTATTCCCTTTTTATTACAAAAATTTTCAAATTTTTTTTTTGAATTCTCCGCCATAGTCACAACGTATTGTTTTGATTTTTAAGGATAATAAATTTTGAATTCTCTTAGCAGAAGTTTTAAATTAATCAAAGCATCACTTTTATTTTTAAGAAACAAAGTCCAAGTAAATCAAGAAAAATCTCCGACTATTACGTAAACATATCTATTGTGATATATTGATGGAGTATGGGATGGACCAAATAAATCCACGTGAATTAACTCTAATGGTTATGAGGTTGTAATTTCCTCTTTTGATTTAAGTGAACTTCTTTTTAATTTTTCGAACCGACAAGCGTCTCATAAATTATTAACTTTAAATTTCATTTTGGGTAATCCCCCGATTGAATCTAATTTAGAAACCCTAGAAATGTATTTGAAATTTATATGACCGAATCTCTTATGCTAGAACCAAGGGTCACTTGTATTGGCCATAAGACATAGATTATCGTTGGAGATTTTCATACTCAATATATAGATATTTTTCTTTCTATATCCTTCGAATATTACTTTTGAGTTCCTATCTTCTATAAAGCATTTATTCTTTTTTAAAGTTTATTTTATAGCCTTTATCGCAAAGTTAACTTAACTTAGTAGGTTATGTTTTAGATTCCTAACTAATAAAACATCAAAAATAGTAGGAGTTTCAGAATTACCGACATTGCCGATGCCAACAATATATCCTTTAGTGTTATCAGCAAAGTTCACCATTCCACCATCTTCATATACTAGATTATTTAGTATTTCTGGATTTTCCATCATATGTCTCGAACATCCATTATCTAGTATCCATTTGTCTTTTTTGATTTCCACCCATTTGTTCACCAAAGTTTAAATTCTCAACAGCCATGTAACACACCATTTCAGAATTTGAATTTTCAACAGCCACTTCACCCATCTTTTCAAAATTTGAATTTCTAATCGCCATATGACACATCTTTTCCTGTATTGGACAATAATTTGGTATATCACTTGAATTTTCAATATAATTATATGCAGACTCCTTCAACATTGATACAATGCATGAATTAACATTAGTATTAACAATAATTTCAAATTTTGAAATTTAATATTTTCAAAAATCAGTCTACGAACTTTTTTAAAAAACCTTGCTCGTATACCAATTGTTAGGGAATGCGGAATATGGATCTTTAGCAAAAATAACACTTGAGGGGGGTGAATAGTGTTTTCAAGAAATTTAAGAATGACTAAAACTTTATATGATCTACTATATGAATCACACACCACAGAGATGATCACAAACACAGAATCAAAGACAAACACAGAAATAAACAAAAATAAAATGCAGAAAAAAAAGAACACACTGGATTTTATACTGGCTTTGATTACTCCTATATCTAGTCCCACGCAACGCTGGATTGCACGAAGTTTTATTACTATATCAATATCTAAGTACAATCCCCTTGATTTCACGGCTACAAGGTTAGTACCGCTCCAAACCCCCTTGATTTCACGGCTATGAGGTTAATACCGATCCAAATACCCTTAGTTTTACGGCTACAAGGTTAACACAGCTCTAGACACCCTTGATTTCATGGCTATAAGGTTAACACCGCTCCAAACAACCTTGTTTTCACAGCTACAAGGTTAATACTGATACCACACCCTTGAATTCACGACTACAAGGTTAACACCGATTTCTTTCCTTGATTTCAGAGCTACAAGGAACACACTGTTTCTCAAATAATCCCAAATGATTACAACAACCCTATAACTCTTCAGTAACACTTCAATTTAGAGAGTAATGAGTAGAGAGTGAGAAGAGAAGAAGTTTTATGTGACGAGAGTAGAAATTGGCAGTGTAGAAATCAACAAAAAATGAAATAATAATAGAGGAGTGAAAAGGGGTGAAGACGGAGAAGAAGAATGGTTGAAAAATTCGAAATCAACCCCTATTTATAAGATTTGAAAGGTAGCAACGCTTCTGGAACGTTACAAATATTGAAAAGACACTTCGTGTCAAAAGTTGAAAAAGTAACAGTTGTATGTCGATATATGTATATATGTATGTCGACGTATAGTGTAACACCCCAAAATTTTAATGACACTAAAAGAGGATAAATTAAATAATAATTAATTTAATATTCAGAATTAAAGAAAACAGACTGCGCCATTGCGTCCGTCTTGAAATTCTGGTCAAGATAGACATTTGTTTTGCATAAAACAGACACCTTATGAAGAAGTTATGACAGTTTTAAGTTTGTATACGCGCGGAAAGATTATATATATACATATGAGTAACGTAGGAGTCAGATAGGAGTTTGCACCTTATGCAGAACAGTTCAAATTCGAAAAAAAGAAAAAGTGGCGGCAGATTTCCTACTCTAGGGGGTCGACCCCCCTAGAGGGGTGTCGACAAGGGGGTCGACCCCCCTTAAGGGGTGTCGACCCCATGGGTAGACCCACCCATAGGGGTGTCGACACCGCCAAGGCTGATGCGGCAGTCGGTTTCGGGGTGTCTGACAGCTATATATATGTGTCCATTTCTTATATTTTCTTCGTTGAGGATTCATGGTGGCCAAATTCTGCCGTTGTCTGAACTAAATTGGATCTGTTAATCCCCTACAACTTTCAACTTTGCAAATCAGATCTAGAGATTCTAGATCCATTCTTCTTATATTATCTAATCTTAACACTGTGAGTTTCTAGTTGCTTTTAGATTTGAATATTTATAAGTAAATATGACACGACTATGACTTGGATTTGTTTGTATGCCAAAATTATATCATATCCATTGTAAATCATGAACATATGACATTCTAAATTGGTTAGGATTTGGATCTAAATCTCTATCTTGTTGGATTTGTTGTAACCCTTGTGGCATTCTATGATTTGTGCTAGATCTATTTTAACTATTGGGCTAAATCTCTATCTTGTTAGATCTGTTATAACTCCTATCACATGCCATGTTGTGAATCTTAAACCTTAATTGTGTAGATCTACTTATAAACTATTAGATCCGAATTATGTGGACATTCTATGATGTAGATCTTAATCCCTGTTTGTTAGATCTACTTTTACCTATTAGATCTGTATTATGTGGACACCTAAATTATTAATCAGATCTAGTTTATTATTTGGATCCCCTTGTGCTTCTCGTATTAGATCTAAACATGTTGGACATCTAAATTAAATTTAGATCTTATCATGTTCATCTTATCACCTTTGCTATATTACAACTAGTTAACTGCCACCTTTATGCTTATATGTTCACCATGTTAGTATATGTTTATGCGAGTTATGTTAGAACATTCACCTTTGTCATATTTCCATTACCTTCTGTTTTTATCGTTTATGATTAAGCTATTATTTAGCCTATACATGCCATAAATTGTGTGAACATGCTAGTTAGGGAATGAGGAGGTAAAAAGGTTAATATTGATATAATTTGAATATAAACATGAGTTGGACATATAATTCAAAAGGGGGAAAAGTGGGGACGTAATCACCTATTAAGACATAAGAAAGAATTGGATAAAAAAATAGAATGTCTAGTAATTACAATTAGAATTGTAATTGTACTTATGACACGAGGTTAGGTTGCATTAGTGGTGGAAGTCTGCCCAGACCCGAACGGCATATCCAGCAGCAACTAATGTTTAATCTAATGTGGGAGGTCTAAGTGCACAAATACGAATCAGGTTAAGACACGAGGTTAGACCCAACTATGGAATAAGACTGCCCAGACCCGATCGGCATATCCAGCCTCCACAAGTTGTAGGCCTAATGTGGGAGGTCTAGCCCATTATGAACCATAAATGGACATGGTAATGAATTGGACTACTTAACCTAATTTAATCCGCAGGGATTGTATGATTATGAACTTAAGTTAGGGATTAGTAAAATTGGTTGGACAGTGGGTGGGTTAAGTAACTCTAAGGGGGTGGGTAATATTTACATATAGGCCCACGAACTTAGCCCGATAAGGTTATGTAATTAAAGACACCTATTGTAATAACCCGAAAATCTAAAGCCCGAACTTAGCCCGATATGGTTATGTAACTCTAACAGGAACATCATAAACAGAAAGCATACCTTGAATAACGACATTCTTTCCCTTCTCCGCCGCGGTTGGGGCATTCGACGAAGAAGGAATAGCATTAAGGGCATATGCTTTCACCACCTGCTTTTCTTTAGGGGGTTGCAGACACTTGTCCTTGTGATGTCCCACTTGGCCACAATTAAAGTACTTCCTATCCGCTGGCTTGGCCCGACACTCTTTGGCATAATGGCCCTTCTTACCACAGCTGAAGCACTCAACATCTTGCTTATTCTTTATCTTCTGGCCATCCTTATTCTGGTTCTGCTTCCTCTTATTCTGAGAACCGTTCTTCCCTCCACCACATGCTTGTGGTTTTGGCTCCTCTGCAGATGCAACCTTAGTCTTTGACTTAGGGTAAAGACTCTCTGATCTCAAAGCTTTCCCCATGATTGATTCAAAAGTCTTATCGATGTGGTTGATAAGCCTTTCCTCCAAGTACCGATCCAAGCCGGTTATGAACTTTTCGTTCTTCTTCTCGACAGTATCAATAAGAGATAACCCATATTTCGACAAAGTGTCGAATTCGGCAATATACACCGAGACAGCTCTGCCATTCTGCTTGAGTTCCAAGAATTTCTTAAACAACACTGACTTTTGAGTAGCTGGAATGAACTTATCGCTAAAGCGAACCTTAAACTGCTCCCAAGTAATCTGATCCTCAGGAGTAGCCGGCTTTATAGCATTCCACCAATTCATTGCCCGTCCTTGCAGCTGACGGGATGCTAGCCTTCTCTTCATCGCATCCTCGATACCCAAGTTTTCGAAAATACGCTCGCAGCTATCCAACCAATCCTGAACATCCGTAGCCGATTCCGTTTCGTGGAACGGCTTCCCGCCAAGACTAGTATAATCCTTATTCAGCTTGGCGAAATCGGCCCTAGGCGCCTGCACTATTGGACCACCACCATTACCACCATTAGGAGCTTCCCTCTGTACATCCCTAAGCATCTCCCTCATGAGGTCAGTAAACATCGTCCTCATGTCAGCAGAATTCCCAATATTGGCTCCCCTACCGGCACCTCTTGCGTATCGGCTCATTGTTCAATCTGTAAAGAGAAAACGATTAACCATCTCCATAGTGGTGCTAGTGCAGTGCGACTTCATCCTTAGCTATACTAATAGTATATATATAGTGCTTTTGAAAACCAAAATAATCACAAATACGCGCTCTCATATACGTATACTATCTCTCCCTGATGACTTCCCTAGGTTAACTACGCAAACTGGCTCTGATACCAAGTGTGACGGCCCACCCTGCACTAGCCGGCATTTCCTCCGAAAGTGCATTGTACACATGCCAACTAGCACGGAACGGTCGCCAAAGAAAGGAAAGAAGAGAATGAACTAATCAAAAACCTGTAGAATGTCTCACAGTGCATGGAACAAAATATAATAATAATATACTTGACATAAAACAGGCGAGACATTGCATAGGCTGATAACTAAAACCAACATCAACATCAGAGTTGCGGAAGTCTAAATACAGCTTATTACAACTTTTCAAATTACTGTCTCTAAACAGAAGAAAGCTAAATTAGAAGATGCACTACTAATGCCCAAGCAGTGATCTTCAACAACACAGGGAGAATATCTATATGTATCATACGTGGAAGCCTCCTGCTCGTTTCCGGATCAGCTACTCGTGCATACCCAGCTAACCTGTCTCTAGTCTGCTCGTGAGAGCACCCAGAGTAATAAGAAGAGACATAAAACTCTGGGTCAGAAAAAAGTCTGGTATGAGCGATAAGCAGCTAAACAGAACAATAACAGGTATATTAAATCATATCTGAACCTGGACCTGCAACCAAAGAGTTATCACTACATACCGTACAATACTCTAAGGTGCCACTGAATAAATGGTGTAAAGAATACGGGGGTGGGGGTGTGCATGTCATAATGATGGCAAAAAAATCAAGCATAGCAACCATCCTCACATCTCTCACTCAGTGCGTAAAGCATACGATATCTACCGCTTTGATCATTAGATCCATCGAAGTAGTGACGGAGTTCAACCTGTACGACTACTGCTATTACCAAGCTTACCACATGGAGTCATAAACAAACCTTTACAAATGACCCCACTTCATTGGTCTATAGCCCTTTTAGTTGTACCTAGGCAATTGTGGCCCTGAATCCGTTCACGTACCCCCTACACATAGTGATCCAAAGTTATAGACATCGACAACCCCTTAGCACACGTCCCGCAGCAAAGCCCAATCATGAAGTGAACTCGTTGGTTCCCAACTGGATCCTGAGCTCTAACTTACTTTTGGACTACCTTTGCATATTGGGTTTTGGCCTTCTCCGGATCGGTTCTTTACTTCAGTTTGTACTTCAAATTCAGATCGTGATTCACGTTTCAAGTCCAAGAACCTCGGTTCAGATCGGTCAAGCTATCTCCATCGGTTCGGATCGGGTGACCTTCCTCTAGCGGGTCGGATCGGGGGTCCACCCTCTTGGCTTCGTGGAAAACTCATCTAGTTCGGTCCTTCTTCCCAAGCACCCCGGATCGGGTCGGGTCTCTCAAGCTTCCACATGCATCGGTTCGGTTCGGAGGTGGCCATGCAGGTCGGGTCGGAGAAGATGCTCCCCAATTTTCCAGATCGTCTCATGGATACATAGCTTGGAGGGGTGGTTCGGTTCGGGGCTCCTTCCTCCGATCCGATCCGGATCGGCCAGATTCCTGCACTTCTTCCAGTGAATGTTTACGCCATTCGACGGCGTTTTCGACCAATCTAACATTTCTAGACAATCACAAATCATGCCATATAGTCATAGCAACTTGTACAATCGATCATAAACATCAAAACAATGAATCATAGCATGTAAAAAGGATCAAACATAGCCAAAACCCTATATTTTCCCTTAAGCATGTTTAAGAAAAACTAAAAATAGGATTAACAAAACTTAACCAAATCAAACCAAATTTCTAAAAGAGGTCTAAAACATTATTTGAATTTATAAATATTTTTCCAGAATTTTATCATGTCAAATTTCGTTAATCTTCACTAATTACCCTTAATCAACCGTAATTAGTGCAAAACTATGCAAATCACTCACCTTGGCCACAAATAAAATTTTCAGAATTGAAACTTCGCTAATTTGGGCGAATACTGATGTCTAACAGCAGCTCTAATACTGATTTGGTAAAGATCTTCTTTGATTTGGTGTTGATTAAGCCAAAACTCGATTAGAAAGTGATTAGAAGTTGATTTGATTGTTGGAGGCTATTGTTAGTGTTTCGAGAATGAAATTGGTTGCTGAAAAATGAAAATAAGATCGTTCTCTAACTGATTTCAGTCTCCTCAAAACCCTAATCCCTAGATTCCCCATTGGGCCAAGCTGTTAATCACCCGGTTAAGCCCAATTAAGCTGTTTTTCGCTATCTGAAACTTGTTTCAGCCATATCTCCCAAACGATGAGTCCGTTTGGCTATTGTGACCACTCTACGGAATTGTAAACCATCATCTGGAGCCAATGGAAGTGGTTTCAGGTCAAAATTCATTTCCAATCAAAAGTTATGGCCAAAACAGTATCAGCTAGGGGCAAAACGGTCGTTTAAAAATCGGCAAAAATCATGAACATGGGAAATGACCCCAATAGTCATCTCCCAAAGTTACATGACCATATGACTTTGTATGTGAAAGAAATAAATTTTCTACGATCTTTCGATGCGTAGAATGCGGGTCGTTACAAAAAATATGATTTTTATATTATAGAAAGAATTAAAAATATGATTTTTATATTATAGAAAGAATATAAATATGATTTTTATATTATAGAAAGAATAAAAATATGATTTCTAATGTATTGAACATCATGTTAAAAATGTGATTTTAATATGAACAACATGGTAAGGACTGGATTGGAATTGCAAACAAATCCAAACGGTTCAGAAGTTCAGGAATAGATAATGGCAGAGTGGAAGCCCAAGGTGAGAACTCCTCACTTTTATTTTAATTTCTAGTTAAAATGTATACTAGGATGCAGATGGTGCTTAGTAGCACCCGACACCCGTCGTCCACAGACCATGGATGACTTGTTTGTTTAATTGCCGTGTTGTGAAATTTGATGGTGTGATGTGGAATGAAATAAAATATTTTATAGTTAAAAATATGGTTTTTAACATATATATAAAATAAATATTTACAAACAAATTGGACGATTTGTTTATATACACTGATTTGATTGATATTGATTGGGACGATAAATTTTACACATCGCCCAACCGCACAAATAAAATATATGTTTGTTGATTTGAAACCCCACACGGGTATTGGGATGATATTTGACATACATTAATCCCGATTGTTTAGTTGTATGTCAATCGATGGGTTGACAGACTGTGTAAGCGTTAATTATTTATATTTAATGCTTATGCAGTGTGTGGTGCACTCTGGATGATGGTTGATTATTTATCGTTGCTATTATATACATGTGTTGTAGAAAATCCATATAATGAACATTATATGGTAATTGATTGGGCTTCATTGCAATTTAGAAAATAAATTCATTTGTTGAATAGAAAATAAATATTCATGTGTTGAATAGAATAAACATTCATGTGTTGAATAAAAGCCGTGTTGATTAGATGGACGCCATTTTGACGTAAACGATATTTATATCGATTTTATTCGTTTTTATAATGAATATAAAAAACGAAGTGATCTCAAAATATAACGTTCTGAAAATATTATCATTTATAGATTAATGATATGGAATATTCAATTTTGATTAGAAATTTAATATGAAGTTGAAATCGTTTTGAAAACGAATTTAAAATGATTTATAAAATACATTTTAAAAGGAAATCGACGAAATATATATAATATATATATATTATATGTATACAATGGTCTGAATAGAGCGCGCCGCGCCGCGGAAGTTCGCGAATTTCGACCATTGACTTCGAATGGATATTACGGCAGATCCGACCGTCGGATTCTCCTAAAACCGAAACCGTTGGGTTCGCATCGAAAATAGCTTCCTAACGAATATCAGAAATTAGAAATCTAACGGTTGGATTTGGAATTATGTCCAAATCAAATTTGGAAAAGGTCGCTGTAAGTGCAGTTTGATGGCCATTTATGAAAATCGACAGTACGGGCCTTGATAAAATTATTAAAAATAGTAATAGTTTGTGTAAAATCATAAGAAGTGATTTGTGAAGAATTGGGATGAAAACTCCATATTTGAAAAGATAAAAATAGATTTTTATCGAAATGAACTAGTTTTGAACTAGAATTAAAATCAATTTTTTTTTGAAATAAATAAATTGAATTTGAAAGGGGTTTTAAAAGTAACCAGAATTTCCAATAATTGAATTGGAATGGATTTGAATTGAAAATGTCTTTGGAATATTTCGATGTTGGATTTCGTGATTATACAGATATTGTTATGGAAATTTGAAAGATATATTTATATCATTATTTCCAATACGATATTTGTTGGTCGTAGAATTTGATATTGAATATAAGCCGATATATTTTCTATTTAAAGCCTTGTATTTAATATCGAATGTGATTTTGGGTTTACGTGAACCTTGTTTTAGATGACATTGGTTCTTTAACCCAGTTAAAAATAGGATATTGATTTTTGGGAAGATTAAAACTAAGTGGAGTTTTAATGAATCTTTAATTAGATTGAAATGATCGAGAATGGAGTACCACCAGTTTTTCTCCAGGCGATAGTTAAATCTTTAACTCGATTTGAACGTGAAATGGTAATTGAATTTACCGATAACACCGTGGTGTTAGATATGAAGTATGACCAGTTTTACTTCATGGGATGAATAGGTTGGGATTGGGAAATAAAATAAATGATTACTTCGGTGTGGTTAGCTAATCCCGACTAATTTGAATTGATATTCAAAAAGGAGATTAAAGAATAAATTTAAAGAATTTATCTTTGATAAAATTAATGGGAACCTTTCCCAAAGTATAAGAATATTTGAATAAAAGAATATTCTGAATTGGAATGACGCATATGTTGTGTTTGTGTAACACTTGTTTATTATATACGCGAGTTATTTAGAAAGACCGGGTTTATCTCATTTTGAATAACTGATTCGACGTGGTGTCGAGGATGAAGACGGTGGTTGAAGACGGAGGTTTTCACATCGTTTGGGTGATTACTGATGATCTTGATCGGGCTGTACACCCAAGAGGAGGGAATCAGTTGGTGATCGTCCAGACGTACTTGGAGATCGATGGATAGGCGAGGTACAAGTTGCCTCTGGTTTCGTTCAGGCCCAGAATGAACTTGTAAATGGACTGTGTGTCTGACATTGGATTTTATTCTGTGTGATTGATTTCTATTAAATATATATCTGTTTGGCGGCGGAGAATTTATTCTCTTGCTTAACGCCCTTATCTGAGATGTACGAGCTCAGGGGTTGTATGTTGGTGGATATCAATCGCATGGAGTGAATTGCCTGTGTGGCATGCCTAAGTGGCAAATGATCAAGGCTTTTGTTGAAAAGGAAAGTCTTGTCGTTGATGATCAAAGCACCACCTGTGTGGCATAGCTTTGTGTAGCGTTGATTCGCGAGCCTCACACCCCGGTTGTGAACCAAAAAAGGAGAGGACCTCCGGGAGGGCATGCGTTTCCTTATAGCTAGGGTGGTGTCAATGACCTACCAGCCCTGACAATTATATTATTTTCACCTGTGTGGTTGTTGCTATTGCAGGTGCCTCAGATATATCGGTGACTGTGTGGAGTTGATGGAGTCATTTGGCTCATTTACGCCCCAAAGGGCGGGGAAAGGTAGTGTTCAGGCATTTTAATCCACATCGGTGGACCGGCCCTGACGATCCAAGGGCTTACCTGTGTCTGGTTCCTGAGGCTCGGGCTAGCCAGTCTCGAATTCGGCAGAGGACGATCCCTGACCTCGGTTCACAGATGGAAATCTAATTTCCAAATACGTGACTCTACGGTTTTATTTGTAGAGCCCATTATTGCGACATAGTGGTATGGGGCACTTATACTGCCTATGATTGATACTTATGATTTGAAATTGTTTTGACACTATACACTTATAGTAATAATAAAACATGAAATTTCACGTACCAAGCATTCTTGGCTATTATAAGGTAAAAACCCTATACTCCATTTTGCGTTGCATTGTGTGATGGGACCTGGGTCTTATAATAGCTTCATTGTTCTTTATTTAGCATTGCGCTGTTGTTTTATGCACTGGTATTCTTGGGAGGAAACCTGTTCCGTGTTATACGGCGTGGTCCCTTGATTTACCTAACTTTAAAATAAAGATTAATAACTTTTTTAGTTCTCACACCAGTCACATGTCTGACCTGGAGTTTATTGTTTTAACCTAAACTTTGGGTGCCCTTATTTTGACACGGGCAACTAGTAGTTTTGGTTTTGCAGATTTATATTCACAGGATCCTGATTTACATCTGGAATGATATCCGGAAAGCTTTGTATCTGTATATATCCTTCAGTTGTGCTTTGTATTATTTTCCGTTGCGATGTATTTAAATGTAATTTAAATCTCTGATATTTATCGAATGTGTAATATTTATTCATACTCTGTATATTCTTGTATTTTAATGGAATTGTTGTAATATACAATGAAATGTTCTTCTGTTTGCGTTCTGATGTGGCTTGTTCTCAACTCAATCCGTGATTTCCCGTAAGGGGGATTTCGGGTTGTTTCACCTAATGGTAAGCATAACCATCCCTTAAGGGGGATTTCAGTTTTAATTGTAGAGCCTAGTATGGAGACATGATATATAGTGCCCATGCCGTCTATGATTGATACAGTTATATTTTAAGTTATTTGTGGCATTGTACACTTATAGTAATATCAAATTGATTTGTTTTAAACAAACCAAGCATTTTTGGCTATTGTAAGGGAAAACTCTATCCTCCAGCTTGCGTTGCATTGTGTGATGGGACCTGAGTCTTATAATAGCTTCATTTTTTCGAAAACATTGCGCTATTTATAACCTGTTTTATGCAGTGGTATTCTCGGGAGAAAACCCGTTCCATGTCACACGGCGTGGTCCCTTGATTTACTTTATTTTTAAAGTAAAGTTTTAAATAACTGTTTTAGTTCTCACACCGGTCCCATGACTGACTTGGGGTTTATTGTTTCTACCTAAACTCTGGGTGCCCATATTTTCCACATGGGAGTCGGTAGTTTTGGTTTTGCAGATATTACTTTCCCAGGATCTTGGATCTGCAGCTGGAGCTATATTCGGAAAGCTTTGTATCCGTGTATCTCTTTTAGTTGTGTTATGTATTATTTTTCTGCTGCTTTGTAATTTAAAACTCTAATATTTGTCCGACGTATATTGTTTATTCATACTCTGTTATATTCTTGTACTCTGATGTAAATTGTTTTAATAGCAATGAAATATTCTGTTGTCGGGTTCTGATGCATCGTGTTCTCAACTCAATCCGGGCTTTCCCATAAGGGCGAGTTTGGGTCGTTTTACTATGGTATCAGAGCTCTAGTTTACAAAGCTTGAGAACAAGACACATTAGAACCAAACGAAAGAATTTATTAGAGTTTGGATTAGTAATATCCAATGAGAATGACTCGTTAGTGATAAGATCATTAGTATCCTAGAATGAGTTGGAAGAGTATTATTTATTAAAAATAAAAATGAAAACGATTTTAACTTTGAAATTATATCAATTATACATAATTGAATATTTTACTTTAAAAATCATTTTGGACTATCGGGTATATAGAGATTTTAATATACGTCTGATCCACGTGCATTTGAAGCCTCAAATATACTGGATTGATATAGAATCACACCTTAGTCGCCCGGAAATGACCCTGATGATTGAGGCCTCATCATCAATATTTATTTTCGTGTTTCGAAAGTGGAATGTCTATATATTTCCAATTGACTGGTGTGAGAACCAAAATTTAGATAGGGTTATTGCTGTGATTTAGCCTTAAAAATGGGATTTTTGAATATATATACGAAAGTTATATGTTTTGGTAATTTAATTACAAATTGATTGCGGGTTGTGTTGTTTGAGTATTAGTTTAACTAATAAAAATATTGGATTGAGAAAACCAATATGACAATGAATGATAAGTAAAGCCAAACCGAATCAAATATTGAATTGAATTGAAAATTGATTGAAATTGCATACATGTACATATATGTGTAAACATGTCATAGCAAGGAATCTAAGAAGAGGAATAAAATTATATGCCCGACAAATAGGTACATGTTTACTGTATTTTTTGGGTTTTGATGAATTTATGAGCCAATTAGATAGCTGCTTGGCTTTTTCTTTTTCTTTTGGATTGATGAGGGCCCTGTGAGGCAAGTTGCGGTTTTAAAGGTCCACCCATACAAAGGAGGTTATGGTGAAATTTTTCGAAAATTTAGCGTGTTAGCCAAATTTTGGAGAAATTAGAAAATTCTTAGAAATTGAAAAGTTAAAGAGTGAAAGCCAGAATGAAAGTTGAGTTGGTTAGTTAAACAACTTTCATCACAGTCCCTTTTCGAGGATGAAAAGATTTAAGTGGGGGAATTTGTAACAACCCGGATTTTCAGAACCAATTTAAAATTTTTATTTTAGCTATTTTAATGGATTTTGGATATTTAAAATGATTTATTTTAAATAATAACGACTAAATTTTTTATTTTAAATGAAGTTAGAACGTATAAATTTATTTCAATTATAAAACAAGCCTGAAATGGCGCGTAGTTTGAAAATTCGATTTTAAATTTTAAATTTTAAATTTTAAATTTCAAATGAATGTACAGGGTTCAAAATAAATCGGATCTCAGTAAAACAAGAAACAATAGAATATAATTAATAATATCTTTCTGACGAATGTAAGAAACTGAGATTTCATAATATAAATTGAAAGTTATGTCCAGTTAAAAATTTAAAATAGTCGTTATGGAATTTATATATATTATATATAATATATAGCCCTTAAAAATAGCCATTTTGCAAACGACCTCCGTTTTCGATGAAACCACTTTTGTTGGATCCGAAATGTCAAATTATTGTTATATTCCAATTATCATAAATTTTGGAGTTAACATGTGAGCACGGTGAATTTAAACGCGTTTGGTCAATTCAGTTTGAATTTAATCAACTGGAAAATGACCATTTTTCAAACAGCCTCCAAATTCGATGAAATTAGTTTTGTTAGGAATGTATAGTCAAAACATAGCTAGATTTATTTTTCTAAAATTTTTTGAGTCAGTAGGTGGCCCCAGTAAATTAAAATGTATGTTGAAATCAATTTTGAATAATATATTAATTTATATTTTACTTTTGATGAAAACTAATCGAAACGGTCGAATTGGCTCACAAAACATATTCCATTATGTCCGGAATGGGGGTATTTGGTTAAGGGCGACAGTTATTGGGTTCGATTTGGAGTTAGGATAAAAATTTAACTTTTTGGGATTTAAATTAAATAAAATATATATTTATATACCCCTTCTCTCTCTTCTCCACTCTGTCAACGCACGATAAAAAGAAAAACCAATCGATCCCATCAGCACTGCCCCCCGTCGCCACAGCCACCCATCGCCGCCTCCGATTGGCCGCCGCACCACCTCCCGTCACCGCCGTCTCCAAACGAAAACCCTAGCTCCGAACCCCCTGAAACCCTCAACCTCAGCAACCCCCTGGCCCACCGCCGACCACCTACGGCCACCCCCCGACCACCAGCGACATCCGCTGCCCCTCCTCTGCCACCCAGTTCGCCTGTGGGCCCCTCTCCGACCAAAAATCCTATTTTTGTTAATTTGCAGTTTTAAATTTAATACCCTGAGCTTCCATAGCCAATAAATTCCAATTCGAGTGCTTCTGGCCAAACTCCACAGTACCAAAATCGAATATCACAATTTTCTCTTTGATTTGAGTATATGGAAGCCATATTTTGGATTGCGGAGTTGTTCAGAAAACGCATCTAAATTTTGTTGTCTAAATACTGTATTTTCACAAATTCTGGCGAAATGGAGTATTTTTAGAAGAAAGGCCACTAGGCGAAAGTTGTCCGGAATGGCGCATTATAGGTAGAAAAAAAGGCGTGTGAAGATTGGAGCTCGTTTGCCAATTCTGGAACCAGAACAGCGAATCGGAGTATTAGAAAATAACGGCGGAGTGGATCCCAATGTGAGAACTCTTTCTCACTCAAATTATTTTACAGTTAAATAGATTTTAGGTTGCAGATGGGGCTTAGTAGCTCTCGACACTATTTATTTGTACAAATCATTGTTGTTTGTTTGAATTGTATTATGGGAAAATCGACTGTATTGTGGTTATTGATTGTATTGTGGTTTTGTTGATTGGATTGATTATTGTGTGTGGCGTAAGCCAGTATCAGGAGGGGTAATGCTAAACATTACTCTGGTTCTCATATCGCGCCCACTACAAGAAAAACTGCAAATAGCAGTGGCAGTTTCCGCTTCTAATCCGTCGCTATTTTGGTATTAGCGACGGATTTCCTGTATAACACTATGGTCGGTAAAAACCATGATGGTAATTGTGTCAGATTTTGCGATGAGATTTAGAATGAGTTTTCCGACAATTTTCTGTCATTTTACTAATTATATAATAAAAATAAAATTTTATTTATTAATTTAATTTTAATTTATGTACCGACTATTTACCGACGGATAGATAATTTAAAATAAAATTTTATTCATAAAAGGCGTCGGTAAACCCTTACTAACTGCCAAGGGATTGGAGACAAATTTTAATTTATGTAAATAGTTAATCTAGCATCATCTGCCAGTAATCCATCGCAGTTTCCCTTCTAATCTGCAAATATTATATATATATATATATATATATATATATATATGTATGTATGTATGTATATAATATACATACACATACGCATGCACACATAAATACGTACATGTATATTTATTAAACCAATATCTATCAACTATAAACACTGAAATAAATAGCATATTCAAAAATACAAAGTTAAATTTGAAGTTATGATTTATTTTTTCATTCGATACATTCAACTTTAACGGCTGCATATGTCTACATCCAAGCATACACTAGTAATATACATTTAAACAAAAACACTTTGATCAATAACCACCCAACATTACACCTAAAATTACAAAAGTCTACTCCATCACCATCCAAAGAAGTTTCCTCTTGCCTCGGGGTCTTGCTTCTAAAAGATTAGCAAATACGATAGCTCTTTCATTTTGTGCTTTCGTACCTCCAATATGTAAAGCTGTCTGTCTTCCTTTTTCGGTCCCAAGTTCTTGAAGCAATTACTCTACATCACCTATAGATAAGCAAACTCGTTTCAAGCATCATTTGAGATCAAAGCCTTGGCCATTCCATCAATGGAGTAAGTTATTATCTGAAAATAAGTAGACAATTGCACATAATATGTATTAAAGCACTATCAATAAGGATAAAATACGCTGAAATATAAGTTTACATCCACATAAAGTACAATGAAAGGTATTCCCTAATTCGGGAATTTTTCCTATAAATCCATACAAGTGTCTTAGAAAGCCTGATAAGATTGTATTCTTATAAAAAGGCTAAATTGTTTTTTTTTTTTTTTTTTGGTAGTGATATTTGGGTTACTCCTATGGCACACATAAATGGACATGCACAAGAAATCATGAATGAATGTATTGTGCAACCACTCAGCATACCATATAAAATACACACTAATAAATATTGTTATATATAAGGTTATATGGTCAAGCATAGTAGATGATTCTAATGAAAAAATAACCTACACTTTGTGTTAACATATTTTAGTTGTCATTGTGATTTTCTCACTGTCATGATAAGTGCAACAATGGAACTATATGGAGGTAACAAATCCGCAAATACAATTACACCAACAGTTGTAACTAATTGTCGACATATGTAATTGACATTGAAAAGTGTCCATTTGAGTTTAAAAATATATGCAATTCTGTAAATTTGACATCGAAAATTAGTGGTGTCCCAGCTTTATATGTTATTTTCATTAGCTGCATCAAATCCGCAAACTATGGATGCATGAGCCATTAGCACTAAGGATGAATTCCATGATTTACCCAAAAGCAGTGTAAATAATTGAATCATCTTGATGGTGGTAAGATCAAGTAAATGTAAGTAAACAACAAATAAATTTCACACCATTTTCACAGTTAATGACATTTGTTACTACTTGGCACTGTGTTTGCATTTGAACACCAATATAAATACCAATTAAAGCAAGACATACATTTGGCATACTCGCCACCAATACCAGATCCAATCTTACTTGAATCCTTGTATCACATTTTCCAACCACTCCCTTCCACAACCCATTACTGCTCCTATGAACGACCTCCTGTCAGACTTGGATAACCGAATTTGGGTCTTCCGATTGCAATTTCTGTCATGTGAGATAGCTTGCGAGATGGCTTGTCATCCAATTGCAATTTCTGTCATTCGATTGCAATTTCTGTCCAACCCAGCGTAGAGTATCAGAAAATAGAAGTGAAACGGAAAAGCACTAAAGGATGTGAGATGGCTTGCAGTTTTTATTCAGATCTGAATTTGGAATGAGGAGGAAATGTTTTGATTTTGTTGAACTAGAAACGAAAAATGGATTTTATCAAATTTGGGATCCGGAAGAAATGGGAAAGTGTCTCGTTTCTTTAGGGTTATTATGCAAATAAATGTGGACGTTGGGAAATTGATATGTTTTGGAGCCAAAATTAGAAGGCGGTGGAAAAAAATTCTAAATTGGAGCTAAAATTTTAGATGGCGTTGAAAAAATTTCTAAGCTGGAGCCAAAACATAGAGATAGAACTTGGAGCAAGATTTCATTATTCAAAGCAACTGAGTGAAAGTCTTTTTATTAAAAAAAAGTATGTATTTAACACCAATATTTATTGATTATTAATTATTATTATTATTTTAATTAATTATTATTATTTAATATTGATTTTTAATTTTAGATATTATTTAAAAAATATTCTATGTTGATCATTGGTTATTCTTATTAATTATTGTTGTTGTTTAATAAGATCCAAACGTTGGCATCTAATCACATCGCAAACAACTCGAGATTTTTTTAATAAAGACATAAATATGATTTTAATTATAAGTTATACAATATAATTATATAATCTTAATTAATTATTACATTTTAATTAATTAATATGTTTTAATTGATTATTCTGCTTAATTTCTAAATATTGCTTCTTAATTATTGAAATTGATTAATAACTATTACATATAAATAACAAATATTTATTATTACTACTTAATTATTAATTATTAACAATTATTTCTTATTTATTCATTATTAGTTATTTAGTAATAAATTCAAATTTATATGCCTTGTCAAAAAAATTAAATTAATATTAATCAATTATTACATTAGTTTTTAATTATTTGATAGTAATTAATAATGTATATAGTTGTCTTATACTACAAATTATAAAATAACACTAAGTATCAACGTTGTGAGTAGTGGAGGATAGCGGGTTAAAGTTTCTCCATTTTAGCAGTTTCCTGTATTTCGTGGATGACGGCTGCAAATGGGGGTTAATGGTTTATTTTGCGATGGTTTATTTTCATATGGGCATAACCACTAATTTTTAATCAATGATAAGTTATTACATATGATGAATTAAAAACATATGCAAACAAGCAGACATTATAGTAATTAATTTAATTAATTGTATTAAAGACTATTAAATAATCATTGATTATCAAAACAAATTTAATAAACATCGAACAACAATGTATTTTATTAATTACTATTACGTCTTATTTATATTACGTAGTAATGAATAATTAATCAGCATTAATTTTTAAAAAAATTAATCAGCATTAACTATTGAATCTTATTTACTTCTAATAGTTATTATTTATTATTAATTACTAATGTATTATTAACATTAATTATTTAAAATTTAAATTTACTAATGAATTACTAAGTAATAACACAAAATTTAAAACATTTTATAAATAATAA
Organism: Allium sativum; assembly: GCA_030737875.1. Classification (NCBI taxonomy): domain Eukaryota; kingdom Viridiplantae; phylum Streptophyta; class Magnoliopsida; order Asparagales; family Amaryllidaceae; genus Allium; species Allium sativum. The sequence goes on along the minus strand of CM060926.1, from coordinate 200,316,982 downwards.
ATATAAAAGTTCGTTTCAAATCTCTTGGAAAACTGCAGGAAAATAGCTTCAAAATTATGTCGATGGTAATCCGACTCTATTAGCAACGGAATTTAGCATCAAATTTTACGATGGTAAAGAGCTGCAATTACCATATAATGTTAGTTATATGGATTTCATACATCACATGTACACAACAACATTGGTAAACAATAATCCATCATTCAGAGTGCATTCTACACTGTATAAGCATTAAATATAAATAATTAACGCTTGTTATAGTCTGTCAACCAATCGATTGACATACAACTCAAAAATTGGGATTAGTGTACGCCAAATATCATCCTAATACCCGTGTGGGGTTTCAACCAAAAAATACTAAATATTATTTGTGCAGTTGGGCAATGTGTAAAATTTATCGCCCTAATCCTTGTTAGTTAAATGGTTGTGCATAAACAAATCGTCCGATTTGTAAATGAATATTTATTTTCGTTTCAGGAGAATTTTATGTCGTTCATATATATGTTAAAAATTATATTTTTAACATTAAAATATTTATTTCATCACTTGATTATTTTATATAGTTTATACGTTCAATAAAAATGATATTTTTATTGCTCAAAACTTTTATTCAACATATGAATATTTTATACAGTTCATATACACATTAAAATGATATTTTTAATGAATCAATATTTATTTCAGAAAATTTCGACATTATAACTGCTACTACAAGAAAAACCGAGATTAGCGACAGATTTTTAGCAGTGGAAAATTCCGTCACTAATCAGCGATGGATTTCCTGGAGCTTTGTAAAAGTAAATATTTTGGATTTTATATGTCATCTTATTATAAGTTATTACCGTCAAATACTAATTCTGTCGCTAAATCAATGGAAATTGGGTCTGATTCCAATTTAGAAAGAACGAATATTTTAAAATAATATTCAGTAAAGGATTAAAATGTAAATTTGATGTCTGATTTTGGATGGACACGAAAATATTGAAATGTGTGAAGCTATGTTGATTGGATTTGTGCCATTTTAACGCGAATGATATTTATATCAATTTTATTCATTTTTATAATGAATATAAAAAAGGAAATGATTTCAAAACCTGATATTTTGAAAATATTATTATTTGAATATTATAATGATAAGGAGTATTCAATTTTGATTTTAAATTGAAATGAAAATGGGAATCGTTTTTAAAACGAATTTATAAAAAATGTTTTGAGCGAAATATATATATATGTATATATATATATATATTAATGGCTTGAATAGAAGGCGTCGCGCTGCGACCGTTCTCGAACATCGACCATTGTCTTCAAATTGACATTATAGGAGATCGACCATCAGATTCTCCTAAACTGGAATCTTGGGTTCGTATTGGAAAGAGCTTTCCAATTAATGTAAGAGATTTGAAATCTAACGGTTGGATTTGGAATTATGTCCAAATCAGATTTGGAAAAGGTCGCTATGGATGCAGTTCGGTGGTCGTTATTGGAAATCGAATGTACGGGCCTTGATAAAATTATTAAAAATATTAATAATTAGTGTATAATAATAATAAATGATTTGGAAAGAGTTCGGATGAAGATTCCAAATTTGAAAGGATAAAAATATTTTTTTGTCAAAATGAACTAGTTATTAACTAGAATATTAATCCAATGTTTTTAAATAAATAAATTGGATTTGAAATGGTTTCAATATAACCAGGATTTTCCAATGTATGAATTGGAATGGATTTGAGTAGAAATCATCTTCGAAAGATTTCGATATTGGTTTCCATGACTATACAGATATTGTGGAGGAATTTGGAAGATAGATATATACCGTTATTCCCCATACGATATGCGTTGGTTTCAGAATTTGATATAGAATGTAACCCGATATAATTTCTATTTAGAGACTTATATTTAATATCAAATTGGATTTTGGGTTTTTCGTGAATGGTGTCTTCAGTAACGCTGTTCTTAAACCCTATGTGAAAAAGAATAAATCTTTTAATTAAGATTATTAGAGTTTCTAATTATATTTAATAATTGGAATTAAATGGATTATGGTTTGGGTTTATTGTGAACTATGTTTTTAACAACATTCGTTCTTTAACCCGATTAACAGTGAAATGTGATTTGGAATTTATAAATATTTTATTAAGATTTAATGGAAAATTTCCAAAGTATAGTTTTACAATTTAATATATTAAATTGGAATTGAATGGAATTCGATTTGGTAATAATTAAAGTGAGCTTCTATGGAGGAATACTGTTAATATATATGGAATTTAAAAGGCTTGACCGTTATTCCATCTATATTATTAGTCGGATACGGAAATTGATATCGATTATATATTGATTTGTTTTCCACGAAAATTCCATAGTTAATGGGATGTGATTTTGGGTTATCGTGAAGTGTGTTTTAAATGGCATTGGTTCTTTAACCCATTAAAGATAGGATTTCATATCTAATATTATATTTCGAACTGTATTATTGATCTCTATTAAATATATATCTGTTTGGTGGCGGATAATTTATTCTCTTGCTTAACACCCTTCTCCATGACATATGAGCTTAGAGGTTATATATTGGTAGAAATCAATGGTACGGTGTAGATTGTCAATGTGGCATGTTTATGTTTCCAAAGTTAAATAATCATTATAAAATGATTTTTGGAATATTAAAACTATGTGGAGTTATAATGAATCTTTAATTAGATTGAAATGTGAATGTGATAATTTAAATTATCAAATTTGGGAAATGATCGAGAATGGAGTATCACCAGTTTTGCTCCCAGCCATAGTTAAATCTTTAATTCATTTTGAACATGAAATGGTAATTAAATTTACTGATAACATCGTGGGTGTTAGATATGGAGTACTACCAGTTTAACTCCAGGGGATGAATAGGTTGGGATTGGGAAAACAAAATAAAATAAATGATTACTTCCGTAAGGCTCGATAATCCCGACTAGCTAATAAACCTTAATTTGGTTTTGAATTGATATCCAAAGGAAGATTAAAGGATAAATTTAAAAGAATTTACCTTTGATAAAATTAATGGAACCGTTCCTATTAGATGTGAATATTTGAATAAAAAATATTCTGGATCGGAATGAGGCGTATGATGTCTTTTTATAGCACTTGATTATTGATTATAAAATACGCGAGTTATTCAAAATGACAGGGTTTAATCCATTCTGAATAATGAATACGACAACTAAAAGTCGACGATGAAGACGGTGGTTGAAGACTGGAGTTCTTCACTTCGTTTGGATGATTACTGATGTCTTGATTGGGCTGTACACCCAAGACAAGGTAATAAGTGATGATTGTCCAGATGTACTTGGAGATCGACTGGATATGCAAGGGCCTCTCTTCCGTATTGGGCATATGGAACGAGGAATAAGGTGCCTCCGGTTTCGTTCAGACCGAGAACGGACTAGTAAATGGATGTGTGTCTAACATTGGATTTCGTTCTATGTTGATTGATAACTATTAAATATATATCTGTTTGGTGGAAGAGAATTTATTTTCTTGCTTAACACCCTTCCCTGAAACGTACGAGCATAGAGGTTATATATCGATAGACATCAATCGCATGGCGCGGATTGTCAGTGTGGCATGATGAGATGCAAATGATCAAGGCTTTTGTTGAAAAGCAGAGTCTTGTGGTTGATGATCAAAGCACGACTTTAAATAACATAGCTTTGTGTACAGCGTTACTTCGCGAGCCTCACACCCAATATGAGTAGAAAACGGGATTGTGACGTCAGGGAGTGCACGACGTTTCTTTCTAACTATGGGTGGTTTCATGGTATGGAGCCCAGACATTTATATTTTTACCTATGTGGATGATGGAATGTGACACGCCTCGGATATTGGTCCCTAGTGGCCAAGTGATAGGTCCGATAGGACCGGGAAACGTGTGTTCAGGAATACTTAATCCTCAAAAGTAAGAGAGGACCGGCCCTGAAGATCCAAGGATTCATCAGCGTCCAAGCCTTGAGGCATTTGCTAGAGTGTCTCCTATCGGTGAGGAGCCATCCCTGGCCTCAACTTATAGATGGAAATCCAATTTCCAATGCGTGACTTTTCGGTTTTAATTGTAGAGCCTAGTATGGCGACATGATATATGGTACCCATGTCGTCTATGATTGATACATTTATAATTGAAGTAGTTTTTGGCACTACACACTTATAGTAATATCAAAATGATTTGTTTTAAACGTACCAAGCACGTTTGGCTATTATAAAGGAAAACTCTATCCTCCGGCTTGCATTGCATTTTGTGATTTGACCTGAGTCTTATAATAGCTTCATTTTTCGAAAAGTGTTGAGCAGTTTATAAACTGTTTTATGCACTGTTATTCTTGGGAGAAAACCCGTTCTGTGTCATACGGCGTGGTCCCTTGATTTACTTTATTTTTAAAATAAAGTTTTAAATAACTGTTTTAGTTCTCACACCAGTCCCATGACTGACTCGGAGTTTATTATTTCTACCTAAACTCTGGGTGTCCATATTTTCCACATGGGCAGTCGGTAGTTTCGGTTTTGCAGATATTACTTTCCCAGGATCCTGGATCTACAGCTGGAGCTATACTCGGAAAGCTTTGTATTCGTGTATCTCTTTCAGTTATTATGTATTATTTTTCTACTGCTTTGTAATTTAAAACTCTAATATTTGTCCGATGTATATTGTTTATTCATACTCTGTTATATTCTTGTACTCTGATGTAAATTGTTGTAATAGCAGTGAAAATTCCTATTATTGGGTTTTGATGCGTCGTGTTCTCAACTCAATCCGGGCTTTCCCGTAAGGGAGACTTTGGGTCATTTTGATAATTTTCTAGAGGAATTGGGTTCTTAAAATAAATAGAGTTGTAAATAAATTATAACTGGGTCATGAGAATCGACGATTTAGAAAAATCGAAATGTTTACATTAGATTTGGAAAGCCAATCTTATATATATTAAAATATATAATAATATAGATGAAATTTATAAATTAAACGATGTATAAATGTTTATATTTAAATATAATTAAAACGAACTCGCCGCAGCACGACAATTCATAAACTAGTGTTCCGAACTTCAATTGAGTATATAAAACTCAATTTAAGTCGTAATTCTTTGAAACAAGAATCGCCAGGACTAATTTGATAATAGTTTTCAAATGAAAGAGAAAAATATGGATTTCGTTGAATAGATTTTGAGTTATGGTAAAATCAATTTTCCAGAAAAACAGCACCATAACCATTATAAAACCATAACGGTATATTTAAATAAATAAAAGGATTTTAAGTAAATAAAATCCAAAAGTCCACTAGAAAATCCAGAATTGAGATATAAAATAAATATGAACTCAGTTGGAGTAAGTGAACTAATTTTTGAAACAAAAAACATATTTTTATTTTTAAATAGAATTAACTAATTTGAAGAATAATTAATTAATCGAGTTTTGATATAAATTGGGTTTTGGTTAAGTAAATTGAAATGGTGAATTCATATTCGAAATCAAATATGAAACTTGAATTGAAAATGGAATTCAATTGGTTTATAAGTAAATATATATATATATATATGATTGTGATATGTTCAATTAAATAGTGGAATATGCCAAAGAGCTAATTAAAGAATAAATTAGCAAATTGAGTTAAAAATGATTGGATTTAGTCGGAATAAATTAGAAATGGACGTATATACGTTAGACAGGTACAAAGTGAAGTATATGAAGATTACAATTCGAGTGCCCACCAAAAAGGTACAAGTTTAAATTCCATATGAGTTTTTATGTGCCGAATCGGCAAGATGCTTGACTTTTTGATTTTATTTTTGAATTAAAAGGGCCTAGAGAGGCGAGTTGAGGTTTGAGCTATTGACCGGTACAAAGGAGGTGCTGGCAAATTTTTCCGGAAATTTAAGGAGATAGAAAAATTTAAGGAGATAGAAAAATTTAACAAAAGTTAAATAACTAGAAATTGACTTATTAATTATATATGAAATTTAATAAACGAATAAATGCATAATGAGATTTTATATGAAGAAAGGGAATTTATAAATTAAATCCTGGGAGATTGGAAGGAGAAATGTATATACGTTTTAAAGTGAACGATGATTTTAAAGAAAACGATTTGCAGATTAAAATGATTGTGTTGATAAGAAGTTAAGAAATTGAGTTGAGGAAATTAGAAACTGATGGAGACTGGTTGAGTGGAATGGCTTCTTAAGTGTTGATCTGATGTTGGTTTCGGCCTTCGGGGTTGATACTTAGGGAATTGTTCTCATACTAATTTATAGTTTGGGACTGATAAAGAGGGAAGAATAGCGATTGTAAATAAGAAATGGAAATGTTTTCCGATGTTAAAAAGTGATATTTTATGGAATATAGAAAATAAATAGTTATGATAGATGGAAATGTTTTTCCAAGAATCGTGAGAGGCTAAACGAGTTTGGAGAAATATCTGGGTAAAGATATTGAAGAGATATTGGGGCATGATAAATTTAAATTAATAAAATATTAATTAAGGGGCCTAGTGATTGTTTGATGTTTCGAATGGATGTTTACTCTTCTTTGATAGTTAAATAACCGATTATTGAAGTATTTGCCAAAATCGTTGTCAATGTGGAGAGACTGGTTGGATTATTATTCGAGAACCACTCCGTATTGTCAGTAGCACTACGAATCAGATTAAATGAAGATAATCGAAGACGAAGTAAAGTGCAAAGGCTTTTTCCGTTAATCCTAGGTAGAAATTGCCTAAGTTGGATTAATGGAAATTTTACCTTCGGTTTCATTCAATCCTAGATCGAAGTTGTATGGATGGATGTTTGACTCCAATGATCGCATAAGTTGGTATGTTCAAATATACATCTGGTGGAGGAGAATTTATTCTTTTAGCACAATATTCAGAATATATTTGTGCAAATCAATTAATGATTAATGAATCTGAAAATGTGGCATTTAAAGCGATTGTGCTATCAATAAAAGGTAAGTAATCGTAACCTCAAGCCTAGCAACCGGGAAATGACAAAAATAGGGCAGGTAGCATGGCTAAGTGGGTAGCTCCCAATTAGGGTGTATTATTTCCTATCTAGAGAAATTCATTTCATTCTTTGTTCTATTCGATGTTGTCCCATTCAAGAAAACGGTTGTTGATCCCAACCGTTGGTGATATACATTCGATACACTCAAGCGAAATTAGTGGTCGTTCATGTGTAATCGGGTTACAAGATGTTCTTGTTGAACCCAGTGTATTCCTCTCTAGAGATACACTATCGGAAGGTGGTTCCACACCTCATCATAGTTGGAAATTCATTACCCAATAAGTGCTTGCGGTTTTGATCATATAATATATATGTGGAGCGTGAGATGCGAACATTCCACTAGATTGTTATTTATTTGATGGACACTATTATAATATCAAAAGAGTTTTGATATAAAGATTAGCATTTGTTTCAAAGGATTATTGAAAGTTAAACCAAGTGTTTTGGATTCTCATAAGGGAAAAACTAGTTCAATGTTATACGGCGTGGTCTTTTGAGATATCATTAATTTTCTTAAACTGTTTTAAATTGTTTACTTTTACCAGTCCCATGACTGACCCATAGTTTATTTTTCTATGTTTTCCCTAAACTCTTAGGTGCGCAAATTAGTATTGACAGTTAAGTAGTTCAAGGTTTTACAGATTTATTTAAAGGAGCTTGGAGCAGGAATATTCGGTGTTAGATATTTAGAGTTTATTCCACTGTGTTGTATTTGTGATATACTCTGATGATGTACGTGAGTTCAAATACAGTTGTATTTCAAAAGTGATTATTTATATAATATATTTTTATTTCGCTGCGATTATGAGATTATGTGTTGTGTTTATGTTCTTCTTTTATATTTTTCTTCTTATTTCATAATAATTCGTATTTTTGTACAATTTGGTTTGGACGTGTGATGTATGTAGTCAACTCTGATAATACGGATTTGTGGGCCATTACAATGTTATTGTGAAACCAAATCTCCATAGGCATACAAATCAATATAAGAATCTACAAAATGTAGAATTTATCCTAAGCAAGTATTATTTCCACTCATAGACATTTTGGAGAAGAGATATTACTGGTTTGAATGCTAAAATCGTCGTTCTTAGACTCTACTGCAGATATATATAAGAGAATCATATTGATTTGAATCTCATATATAAATTATAGAAAATTCAAAAGTATAAACTAAATAAGATTACATTAGAAATGAAATAGGTTAGGGATAGAAGAAGAAACCTGAATTCCTGGAATGTCAGCAACGGAATGGAGGCATAAAGAATGAGAGTGTTTAGAGATTTGTGAGATGGGTTAGGTGGTATTTATAGGTGTGTAGATGTATAGAAACCGTTCGATTATTATAATTTTAATCTAGGCTATCCATTTTATAAAAAACCAACCTAAAACACCTCCCAAAACAACCCTCACTGGGATCCGGCCGTACCATTTGGTCGACCTTGAAAGTTTCTTTTAGGGTTTTCAAATCGATTTTGCAGTAGAATAACTAAACCCTAAAATAGGATCTAATACAAAAATTAATAGATCGATTTAGAATCATACTCATAGATTGCGAGCTCATGAATTTGAAGAAAAATCGAGACTGAATCGAACCCTAGCGTGACATATGTCGCCACCTCTACAGGTATCCATGAACGTCTGCTCTCGAGATTGTCATACGATCGAGAATGAAAAAAGGGATCGTTACTAGCCGAAAAGTGGATTTAGTTTTTTGCCCCTATTTTTTTCATTGTTTTCTGTGTGTAAATAAGATAAGGTAGAACCTTTATTTTATATTATAAAATGAGACAAAAGAGGGGTAAGGTTTAATCCGTGTACCACATCAAAATAAAAGGAAATATCAACATTGGATTTTCTTTTATTAAGAATGGTTCTTCTCCTTTCCAAATTTCTTATGTATGACCCTATAAATTACTATAACGTTGGAAATGATTTTAAATTGTATTTAAAAACATAAACAGTGATTGGCATCTAGTAATACATTGTTGTTACCAAGTTATAGCAACATTGACGATTCGATACAACCTTTTCTATGACTAGTGTTTCAATGTAATATAATACTTTTAACCATTATATCCAAGATAAAACTCGAGGCATGGAATGTATCATCCTTTTTATTATATAATCCTTTTATCTTGATTGATGAGTAGATTATATAAAAAAAATCAATATTTGAGCACGAACATGCATTTCATAGTCTCACTCAATCAAGAGGCTCACGTATATCTCTACATATATTGTAGGGTTAAATTCCATCTAGATCATTCGTAATTTTCAATCGATTTGAGATGTATCTGATATCACCTCTATTGTCTACTCGGTTAAAAGTAACTTTTGATGAAATCAAAACAAAAATATCCTTTAATAAAATTATAATGATATTTAGGTTTGAGGACCATTAAATCACTATCACCATAAGAATAACTAATGATACTATTTATTATGTTCCATGTAATTTTCTCATGTTGGGTTAGCACAATACACTATTCTTCGATACGTATCTATGTATTGACATTAATATCACATATATTAATGATCAATGAGATATGATCATTAGTCAATCAACATACTAGTCTCAATGTTTTTTTGTTGTCCTATATAAACAATAAAAATTAACGAGGGACATTTAAGAATTATAATATCTATTATATTATATAATCTCATGTTCAAGTCACTTACTTGAACTATATAATTATGTATTATTATTTTAAGGACTTCTATTATGTTGATATTCTATTATTACATTGTAAATATAACATAATAGAATCTTTTATTCAAAATAAAATAATAACATCAACAGTGTTATTAATCACATCAATTGGATTTCCTTTAATGCACAAACTCTAACAATCTCCCACTTGCACTAGAGTGAATCATTCATGTATCGTATACCCATGAAACTAGTATGACTATCATTCTTCTACTACGGCAGAGTTTTAGACATAGGGTCTGCAACATTACCATCTATAAATATTTTGCAGATATGTGTATTTCCTCTGCGAACAATTTCACATATGATATTATATTTCCTATATATATATATATATATTTGAAAATTATATATATATATATATATAGATCGATAATGAGACCAAGGTTTCTAGACTTGATCAATAGCTCCATTGTTATCACAATGTAAATCATTGGATCAACAATGGATTAAGTTCAATAATGAACTTCTTGATCCAAACATGTTCTTTAGTAGAATTACTATATATTTTTTGTTATAAACTAACATCATTCTCAATAATTAATATGTTATCAATATATAACATTAGAATTATTGTGTCACTCCCACTCAATTTCTTGTCTATACAAGGTTCAATGGTATTTTGCAGTTCCCGAGACGTTTCGAGTTCTATTTTGTTTCCAAAGGTATTTCAGAAACAAGTTCTCCTTTTAAAGGGTACCAATTCAAGTAATAAACATTTTATTCTCAGAGGATTTATAGAAATGATATCATTTTTCTTCTTATGGATATTCCACAAAATAGCACTTATCAGATTTGGGTCCGAGCTAGTCAATGGTGAGACGTTCAATAATCGCCTCACATCCCAAATCTTTACAAAAGACATACTAGGCACTTTCTAGTCCATATCCTATATGACGTCTTCAGAATCATATTAGTGGGATTACAATTAAATATGAAAGCAACTGTTTCAAGGGGATAACTCAAAATTTATTGGAAGATTTGTATGACTCATCATCGATCATACCTTATCTTATAAGGTGTGACTTCTCCTTTCAGACACACCATTCCAAAGTGGTGTTCTAGGAGGAGTGAGTTGTGAGACAATTTCACACTCTTTTAGATGGTCATTAATTATTAGCTTAATTATTTCCCTCAATATTCTCGAAGAGTCTCTATATTCTGTCAAAACTGGTTTTGAGCTTCATCTTTTTTTTAATTCTTTGAACTTTTAAAAGGATTTTGATTTGTGTTTCATAAGATACACACAGTCATGTCTACTGACAACATTAGTAAATGTAGTGAAGTAACAAAACCGATCTCTGGTTGATGCACTCATTGGTCCACATACATCACAATGTATAAGGCCAGATTTATTACTAGACTGTTAACTATGTCCAGTGAAAGGTGCTTAAGTCATTTTGTCTAATAAACAAGATTTGTATTCTTCATATGATTCGAAATCAAATGACCTCAAAATTCCATTATAATGGAGTTTTGATATGTGTTTCTTGTTTATATGGCTTAACCGACAATACCAATGTTTGCTAGATTATTAGATTTAATCCGCCCAATATTCATGTTATAAACAAACGTATTAAAGTTAAGGATATAAAATCGTTAACTAATCGTGCAATTCCATAATATATTTTAATTAAATAAAATGAACAACAATTGTCCTCTTATTGCAAATGAAATTCAAACTTGTCTAAACAAGATACAAAATAACATTTATTTTAAATGGAACATTACAACAACAATATTTTAGTTCCTTAATTAAGCTAGTGTTCAGAAAAAGAAGCAGCTTCCTATGGATAATGCAACAACATTTGCTTCATTTCCAATCGTAAGTCCACTTGTCATGTTGTCAGATTTCTACTCATTTTGCAATTCCTGCAAATTCACATACTATATGTGATTCATATCTAGTATCTAATACTAGAGATGTATAAGTAGATAGCTATAACATTTATACCTTATTTGGTTGAATTTATACTTCAATTTCCCCTTTTAGATCTTTTATATTTGTAAAAATTGCATTTCAATTTGTTTGAGGAAAATCCTCACATTTCAATGTTAGTCAGGAAATTTGATGTAATTCAGTCTATATTTCTTAAGGATCAATTTTAGCAATTAGATTATCGGAGTTGTTTTCATTTAATACCTACAGTAGATACTAAATAATAAAATAATAATAACTGATTTTGCAATTTTTATATATTAATATAAACACAAATTTTGACAACAAAAAATTATATTAATATAGATGTATAATTTAAATTGAAATATGTTCCCACTAAAATCAAAATTCCTCTATTTATATATATATATATATCATTATATATGTATTGGTTTTCCTGTATATATATTCTAAAAATGGCGGACTGTGGAGGGGATTCCCCCAAATCAATCACCTAAAACATTTCCTCTTTTTTCTCAAATATAATAAAATGATATGTCGAATATTACTGGGTTTAATAATCAAATTCGTCATAGCAAATCGGATTCATGTGAAATAGATCTTAATCTTCATTTTGTACAACCTTCGATAGATCATGTATTTCTTCCTGAAGATACTTTTAAGATGTCTGCAGATTCATGGCAAAACACTATTGTTCTTCATTTGGTTGACTTCAGATTATCAGTGATTAAACTTAGGGATTTTATAGCCAAGGTATGGAAACCAAATGGTCTAATACATATTGCTCCTGGGTTTCATTATACTGTCAAATTTGAGGTTGCAACTGATTGTTTATCAGTGTTAAAGACTTCTACATATTCATATTTTGGAAAATTGTTAATGGTATTTAAATGGTTTCCGAGGTATGATTTTGAGATTTTTAAAGCTAAAAGAGTTTGGATCTGGGTTAAGCTATTCAATCTAAGCATGGAGATGTGGTCGAGTAATGCTTTTTCTTTAATAGCTAATTTTATTGGTGAGCCAATTAGATCTGATAGGAAAACTGCTAATAAAATGGTTATCAGATTCACTAGTGTTCTTGTAGCTGTTGACATTGATTCAAAATTAGTGTTTGCAATACCAATTTTTCTTCACAATGGTCAGAAAATGGACATTCATGTGGAATATGAATTTGTGCCTTCCAGATGTGTAAAGTGTTGTTGATTTTGGACATAAAACCTCAGTGCATGATGTAACTCCCCACCTTCGTTAAGGTCACTCGCAAAGGGAATGCCTTAACTTTGGTGGAGAGTTTTTAGTAGACAGAACAAAAATTTACAAGACAGATAAAGTAGTACTTGAAAAATCTATAACTTTATTACAACAGAAACAGAAATAAGTTTAGTTACATCTTTCAAAACCCACAATATCAGAATTCAAGTACAAAATATTGGTCTTGTACAAAAGCCTTCGGAATGCATAGTTTTTAAAGTCATAATCCCCAACATAAACTGCCATGGAAAGATAGAGCCAAAGCCAAGCAATACTTCAGACACTTCAAGCAGAGAGAATCTGAATCAAGCTCCTATGTTTCCACCCTTAAAACCTGGTGGGGGGAAACGGAAAGAAAAGAGGCGAAACAAACTAGGTCAGACATAAGTCTGGTAAGTCCAGTGATTTGCAGCATATAAACAGATAATAGTATCATGACATGTAAATAAAATTGGATGAGAGATAACCGTAACAGGAATAGCAGGTTAACAGAATGATATAGACTAAGCTAAGCTTTTTACATAGTCCTCATTTCTCTGCACTAATACTAGTATAACAGGATTAGGTGTTATCCTAATGTCTAAACTGAAATAGAAACGGAAACAGAATAATCTCTACAGAAACAGAATGCTAGTAATGGGCCTTTACCACCCGAACAGACCAAAGGTACAGAAGCAGAATACTAATAATGGGCTTTTACCACCCAACTAATGGGCATTTACCACCCCAAGAGATAGATGGTACGGAAACAGAATCGGAAACGGAATCAGAGATGGAAACAGAATAATCCTTATGGAAACAAAATGTTAGAATTAGGTGTACACTAGTAATGGGCCTTTACCACCCCAACAGATTGTACCACGCAGAAACAAACAGGTGTTGCCACCCAACAGAAACAGACGGTACCAACAGAAACAGACAGAACTAAGTGTACCCTAAGTCCTACCCCCAAGCGATTGGCTCCATAATACATAAATATCCTGTGTCGGCCCCACAGTAGGGTGTATCACTCCCTAAAGTGGCAACCTATTAGCACAGACCTATTTACAGATATCACGATGTCTTGCATCCTCAGAGCAGACCGGATCCATGCACGCACATGACCCGGTTGTAATGCACCATCAACATCCCTCGCCATTATCGGAATGAACCGCTTATAATTAGTTCAGTAAGCGTGCCCGAACCCCTACATAGCGTGGGGTCAAAGTTTTGATACCAGAAAGGGTTACTGACTAATATGGGTCCCAAACAGCAGATGACACAAGTATTTCCCCTCCTAACCTTGTGTCCCCAGACTAACAGATTTCATATTAACTTGTTAACAAGTTTCAGACATACAAAGTTCAGATTTACTAGTTCACAAATCAGACAATCAAGTTAACAAGTTTTCAGACTAACGGATCAGATGTACGGGTTTAACAGACATACAGATTGTCTAACTTTGTATTGGGCCTACAGATTCACGAAACGGGTTTATTAGATTGATCAGTCCAGTTGGTTTAACCCAATCTACCCAACACGTTTTTAGACACCACATTTCTCTTAAATTTGCATTAATTAAATATTAACGCATAGACCTCTCACATTAAGTCGGTAGCTTGTGGCCACTGGATGTGCCGGGCGGTTCCGGGCAGACTTCTGCTACAAGTCAGACCTAACCTCGTGTCTAAGCATATTTTAGTTATGCCCACGACCTCTCACATTAGACTGACCGTTTATGGTTGTTGGTTAAGCCGGTTGGTTCCGTGCAGGCTTCTACCGCAAGCAGAGTCTAACCTCATGTCATAGCCAAATTTATTCTAATACAGATTATACAGATATCATATTAATTATGTCCATTTAACAGATTAAACTTCCTTTGCATGTTTTACTCAATCTTAGATCAAGCCTACAGACTTTCATACCCAAATTACAATTATTTAGTTTTTGACAGATTATGCAATTCAACAGATTTAGCTAATAACAGATTTGGCAGATTTGACATTCAACAGATTTAGCAGATAACAGATTTAGCAGATTAGGTAATTCAATAGATTTAGCAGATAACAGATTTGGAAGATTAGGCAATTCAATAGATTTAGCAGATAACAGATTTAGCAGATTATGCAATTCAACAGATTAATCATTTCTAAAATTCTATTTACATATCTTGCCTAATCCTAAATCATGGTCATAATTCATAATACAACATATGCCCAAATTTTAGTTTAAACTTTGCAAAGTACAGAATATTCTCTAAAAATCCCCAAACAATATGAATTATGCCAAATTATAGCCTATGATGCCAAATATCCTAAAATCCAAATTTAGGCGCATTACATTAATAGTTAACCTATTTTAAGATAGATCTCTATGCCTAAGTCACTTTTTTTTTCAAGTCATGGATCGTGATATAAAAATGCCCCAAAATCTAGATCTTAAATTTTCAATCATGTATTATATCCCCAAATCAGATCTTGCATTATAATATGCATTATATTCCAAATCCCAAGTCATATGCTATCATATAATAATTCTTCTTTCAAATTATAGTCTATTATACATAGTATGCACTGATTCTAGATCTTAATTTACAGCCTATGTTCTTTTCTCAAATCAGTCACAGATCAGTCATGTCCAATTATGCAATATTCATTATTTGTCCCAAAATTAGCATTCATGCGTTAATCTCTCATGAGATTTGGCGCAGGCTCGTAGTAGCCTGGCTATAGAACAGAAAGAAAAAGGAGATACAAAATAGTCACAGAAAACAGATCTGACAGATAAGAATATGCATAACCTCAGATTCAGATTTATAACCATGCCAAGATCATAATAAAAGTTTATATTTGAAAATAACTATACCCACAATTAAAATGGTAAATCTTGATTTCAGGGATCTGTATTCTGACACTGAATAGCGCTCCTTTGGCGTAGACTATCGATTAGATTTGATTCTCCTTTAACTTTATTCAGATTGGAAGAAGATGCACTAGTTCTAGTTTTGATTCTAGCAGAGTAGCAACGCCATTTTTATTTTTTTATCTAGAATAGAGGCAGAGTATAGGAAGAATGAATTTTGTGGAGAGCAAGCTAGGTTTGGGGGTGTTGAAATAGGTTAGAGCTCACGAATCCGGTCAGAAAGGCGTCCAGGTGCAGAAAAATGGATCTGTCTACAGATCTGGAAAAAGCGGGGGAGGTCGACCCTAGTGTCGACCTGTTTAGCCAGGTCGACCCCCAGGTCAACCCTAGTGTCGACCTGGGTCCTGGGCGGGAATTTTCCCATCCAGCCCGGGTGTCTGTTTGAATTTCGAAATCTGAATTTTGAATTTTTGGGTCGATTTTTACTAAAACTTCTGAAGGCCATACCTTCTTCATACGGAGTCCGGTTTACGCAAATTAGACCCTATTCCAAGCAGAATTCCAAGACGAACACAATGGTGTAACCCATTTTCCTTAATTCTCACATTTAAAATTAATTATACTTCATTTTGTTACTCTTATGTTCATCAAAAATTCGGGGTGTTACATTCTCCCTTCCTTAAAGGATTTCATCCCCGAAATCTTCAAGTTAGGAAGAATGTGTCCTACCATCCAATCACCCATCTACTCAACCATTATCCAAAAGCATCCATTGTCCTTAGAAAACTTCTAACGTTGTATGAACATATGCAAAAGTGTGTGTATATGTTCCTTATCTAATGCAAAGAATAGGCGGTCCACTGATTCAGTTGACCTCCTTAATGCGAATTATGTCAGTGCCGTGAGTCCAACATGTATGCAATTTTCCTATTTGATACATATCATTTCTATATGAGTGCACAACCATTCATTCATATGAAACATCCATGTGCTGAGTCGACCATTTTTCATCCACAAAATTGAAAAATGCACACACATCCATATGCAGTATGAGAGTGTTTTTGAGCAGATCTATTGCCTAATGTGTGTATATGCATCCACGAGCAATCACTAGTGACCACATGCATCCACTTGCAACCATCAAACATAACATGTCTCAAATGCATGTTTACACCCATTAGTTTCTACCTAAAGGTCGAAGATTCGATCGATAGGATAAAGTCGAGTGATAGAAGCAAGTATGATTAAAACTAAAGCTAGGTTCCCATTAGACATCGGTTTAAGAGAATAACCCCCGAAGTATCAAACCCGAAGACCGAAATCAACATCAGATTAACACTCAGAGAATCACTCCCATTGAAGAAATGCCCAACTGGAAATCTATTTCATGCTTTGAGTAAAAACTCCTATCCTTTTCAAAAATATTCCGATACCTATAGACTACTGATACAGATCAGATTACCAAATGATTCTTAGGAAATTAAGCATGATAAAAACCCAAAATATATGTGTCATAGTCAACTTAACGCCTAAAACAGATACCCTCAATCCCAAACTTATCACAAACAGATGAGTCGTAATCCTCATGGGGTTTGAGACTATAACGGAATCATAAACAAGACTAGTATTAAAGTGCAGAGTTTCAATTACAGAATCAAAATGCCAGAATCAGAAAGATTTTTAACTCCATAATCAGATAAGGAAATTAAACCTTCTACATAAATTTTCTTATTTCTTTCCTATCCACCAGCCTCATGAGCGTTTGCCCGCTCTCCAGAGGTAGGTCATGCCCTCTGCCCTTGTCCTCGTTTCTTCGGGCGGTCCCTAGTGAAGTGCCCCATTTCTCCACAGTTGAAGCAAGTGCCCTTCCTCTTTCTGCAATCCTTGTTCAGATGGGTCGAGCTTCCACAAGTAAAGCACTTCTTCTCCTTCTTATCTTCAGACCTCTCATCCTTCTTTGCGTTTCCTTTTTGGGCCCCGCCTTCGTGTTCTGTGATCCGTCAAGCTTTTCCTCTTTCTTTTTACTTTCAGCTTCCTCTTCATGCATTAACACCATGTCCACCAATTTCTCGAAGGTTTCTCCCTTAGGAATGTGGGAAATCGCCAATCCGTGTAGCGGCTCAGTCAAACCTTTAGCAAACCTCAGTGCCTTTTATGCGGTGTATTTACCAAATCTAAGCCGAATCTCGCCAATTGATTAAACTTGTTGACGTACTCTCTTACTGATAAGTTTCCCTACTTCAAAGCCAAGAACCTCTCTACGTATAGACTCTGCTCCGCTCGTGAGAGAAATTTCATCTCGAACCTATGCCTGAAATCCACCCATGTCTCTACCGGACGCTCTCCATTTGTGACTTCCCACCAAAAAGAAGCTTCGTCCTTAAGCAACCATACCGCAAATTGTATCTTCTGCCTATCGTCCACCTCAAGATAAAGAACAAATCCTCGGTTTCTTTGAGCCAGTTCCTTGCCTCCATGAAGGATTCAGTTCCATTAAAGTTCTTCCTACCCATGGCTCGAAAGTCTCTACATATCTTCGGGAAAATATTCACGTGCGGAGGAGGAGGAGGAGGAACTGCTGCAGCTGGGGGAGGAGAGACGTTTGTTGGGCTCGCATCATTAGCCCTAGCTTCTAGGTACCTCCTGAACCAGCTAGGTATCGGTACGCCCTCCGGAAGGTTAAGATCCCCAGACATGCTGAAACGAAAGAAAAGGAAAGATTCAAAACAAAGGATAGAAAGATAGGCATATGGTTTTGGGGATTATGTTATTCAAAATAAACTCTACTTTTGAAAATACTTCCTTTTTAAAACCTTTTTGAAAATAGTTTTCAAAACTTTTTATCAAATCTGGTAACCTTCAACTCTGATACCAAGTGTAACACCACACCCCCGTTAAGGTCACTCGCAAAGGGAATGCCTTAACTTTGGTGGAGTGTTTTTAGTAGACAGAACAGAAATATACAAGACAAATAAAGTAGCAATTGAAAAATCTATAACTTTATTATAGTAGAAACAGAAATAAGTTTAGTTACATCTTTCAAAAACCACAATATCAGAATTCAAGTACAAAATATCGGTCTTGTACAAAAGCCTTCAGAATGCATAGTTTTTAAAGTCATAATCCCCAACATAAACTGCCATGGAAAGATAGAGCCAAAGCCAAGCAATAGTTCAGACACTTCAAGCAGAGGGAATCTGAATCAAGCTCCTATGTTTCCACCTTGAAAACCTTGGGGGCAGAAAGAAAAGAGGCGAAACAAACTAGGTCAGACATAAGTATGGTGAGTCCAGTGACTTTCAGCATATAAACAGATAATAGTATCATGACATGTAAATAAAAATGGGTGAGAGATAACCGTAACAGGAATAGCAGGTGTAACGACCCGGATTTTCGGCGACTTTGGTTATCGACATAAACTCGATGTTGATAACCAAAACATCGAAAAATCCCGGTAATTAATGAAAGAAATTAGAGGGTGAGAATAGATAAGATAGAAAACTTAGAATAGAAGAAGAAGAACACAACATCAGAGTAACACGAACCTCACAGTGGAACTAATAACATATAATAGATAACATAACTTTGAAATATAACAGTTACGTATACAGCAGCACTTATCAGAGTACAACACTTACAACACAGCAGAAATAACTATAGCTATATTATCCTGAAGCCTTCTGCTCCAAGCTCTCCAAGTATATCCGTAAATTCCTGACTACTTGACTGCCCGTACAAATTTAGGCAGCCAAGAGTTTAGAGTAAACAAAAAAGTAAACTCCGGGTCAGTCATGGGACTGGTGTGAGTAAAATAGTTTAACACAGTTTAATAGATATATGATATCTCATAAGACCATGCCGTGAATACGGAATGGGTTTTTCCCTTATGAGAATCCAACATCTTTGACAAGCAATATCATTCTGATATTATAATAATGTCTAAGTACAAATATATATCAATCTAGCAGAAACGCTTTCATCTCACGTTCTACATATATAGTATACAATCAAAACCGTAAGCACGTATTGGGTAATGGGTTTCCAACTATGACAAGGTATGGAACCACCTTTCGATCAGTGTACTCTAGGAACGATACACTGGAGTTCAACAAGAACATCTTCTAACTCAGCCACACATGACCGACCACTCATTTTGCTTGAGTGTATCGAATGTCTATCACCAACGGTTGGGATCAGCAACTGTTCCCGTATATATATGGGACAGCATTGATAGATTTAAGAAACAAATGAATATTCTCTAGATAGGTGATTATACACCCTACTTCGGTGCGACCGACTTAGCTAAGCTGCCTGCCCGATTTCTGTCATTTACCGGTTGATGAGGCTAGAAGCTACGCTTTATCATTACATCAGATTCACTTCGAATGCCACATTGTCAGATCCATCGAAAATCACTAATTGGCGTCTACAATAGTACGTTACGTGTTAGCTAAAGAAGTTTCCTTCTCCGCTTCCACTCTTGGTAAAGTTGAAGAAATCAATGTACGTGACCTTTCTGGTAATACTCTGTCAGACATTCATCAACACAAGTCATCCTCATTCACTTAGATTGTCACATCGTCATACCCGCCAAATCACAAATTGATTTATCCAAAAGTAACACGGGTACAAAGCTTAGAGAAACGAATTCCTCCGCCACCAAACGTGAATACGTTTGAACAGATCAACTTACGCGATCTATTGGATATACTCTGTCAGACCTTCGTCCATACAAGTTGTCCGGGGACTGGACAAACCGAAGGCACTATTCAGTATATCCATCTTAGTCACTGTTATCTAAGACTTATACAACAGCCCTTGCATTTTACTCCGTCTTCAATTATCTTTGGCATATATGATTCGCAACGCTTATACCAATACAGAGTGGTTCTTCGGATAATAATCCAACCGGTCTCTCCATATTAACAACGTTAAAATGGTCAAAACATCGATAGTCTGTGATTTTACCATCAAAGAAAAACAAGTGTGCAAACAACGATATTATTTCCAGATGGAAATTATATCGGTAAATCATCAACATATATCTATATATATATTCACATTGCCTAATTTTCTATGTTTAGAAAATATATGTTATTAACACTGGAAAACGTTTTCATCTGCTTATTTACAAATCACTACTCTTCCCCAACTATCAGTCCCTGACTGTAAACTAGTATGAGAACAATCCCCTAAGTATAAATCCCGAAGGCCGAAACCAACATCAGATAGGCACTTAGAAAACCATTCAATTTACTAATCTCTAGTCAATTCTAATTTTACTTAACTCTATTTGATTAACACTGATTGATTATGTAGTGACCCGTAACTTCCCCGTGAAGGAAAGATCGGATTACCTTGAGGACAACACACATCGGAACGCAGACAGAAGAACATTTAATTGTTATTACAACAATTCCATTAGATACAAGAATATACAGAGTATGAATGAAATAATTACATTCGATAAATATCAGAGATTTAAATTACATTTAAATACATCGCAGCAGAAAATAATACGAAAGCACAACTAGAAGTAATGCACGGATACAGAGCTTTCCTGTAACGACCCAGGGGATTCAGGCCTCGGAAATCGACATAAATACCCTTTACCGTACTCATGCCGATCCTTCAAGCACCGAAAACACTGGAACGTTTAGAAAGAAATTAGAGGGTGAGATAAGAAGGAAAGAAATATTAGAATAGAAGAAGAACCAACACAGAGTCTCACATCGCAGCGGAACAAAATATAATACAGAAATAAACATTTATTGAGAGCTTTAGAAAATACTTACAATATCAGAGTACAACACACATCTGGACAGTTTTGATAATCTGTCCTCATATACATAATCACACAGCGGAATATCATTCATCTGAACATCTTCAGCTCGTCTCCGGACTTCTCAGTATCTGATAACCTGAACCTGTACACCTCGGTCTAACCCGAGCATTTACAAAACACCGGGTCAGTCTGGTGGACCAGAGTGAGAAAAACTCGCACAACATTTAGGTATCACACAACTTGATTTTAAAGTTAAAATCCCTTCGAAAGAAAAAGATAATCGTAAGACCGATCCACACATAAACACGGACGGTTTTTACCTTACGATAACCCAAAACATCTTTTGAAATCATATATCTTGATCTGATATTACGATAATGTCTAGATACAAATAATTAACAAATCTAGAGGAGCGCTTGCATCTCACGCTCCCCGTATATAGTATACAATCGAAAACCGCGGGCGCTTATTGGATATTGGATTTCCAACTTGACAAGGTATGGGACCACCTTCCGCTCGTGTATCTCTAGAGGCGAATACACTGGGTTCAACAAGAACGTCTTGCAACCCGGCCCTCACATGACCGACCACTCATTTCGCTTGAGTGTATCGAATGTACATCACCAACGGTTGGACTCAAACCACCGTTCCCGAATGGGCAGAATCGATAGAATAAGAAACAAAAGGAATTTCTCTAGATAGGTGATTATACACCCTAATGGGAGCGACCCACATAGCCATGCTGCCTGCCCGATTTTTGTCATCTCCCGGTTGATGAGGCTTGAGGTCAGAACACATCTGATCATCATATACTTTGAATGCCACATCGTCAGATCCGCTGGATATCACTAATTGACGTCCACAAAAATACCCTAGTTGGGAGCGACCCAACTATGACACGTTTGAAGAAATCAACGTACGTGTCCCATTGGAAATACGATGTCAGACACTCGTCCATACAAGTCATCCAGGAACAGGATGAACCGAAGGTACTCTCCTACTGCATCCAATACAGGAATCACCCCATGGGTCAGTAGCGATAGCCCTTGCAATCCATAGTTTCAACAACGACAGAACCCCCAGTATATCTCCGGGTCGAATCAGAGATTTTAAGTGGTCCTTCCGCTTTATGAAGATCTATGGTCTTCACATGCTCCATCTCAATCGTCGCTTGATCTCTTCTTTCTATTCGTATTTGTTGGTCGGAATGGTTTTCGAATATATATTCGATCCCGGTCTTTCCATACCAACAATCGTAAAGGCCAGACTTGATAGTCGGTTATTTAACTATCAAGTAAACATCCATGAAATCACAAAAATAGATTCACTGGTCTAGTACTTAGCATCACTTGGCTTTTAATAGTTATTTCCCAATCCCCTTTCACTTCCATTACCAGGAAAATATCATTTCATATTATTTCCTTTACCTTGGAAATCTTATCGCACATTCTTGACATTACCAACTAGTATTATCCTTGGATAATCCCGAAGTTGTTCAAGTTGGGGTATTTTAATTACCTCTCAGACCTTGACCAACCACGTTCTTACCTTTAGTTAAAGACAAGTTGTAATTCACGAACCGATGTTCAATTTAATACCAAAACACTTCCCACTTATCTTGATTATTAAAATGACTTTGGTTTAACTTGGATTTATCATTACAGATCCTATTTCAACTTTGTTTACCAAACTTAAATCGAATCTCTTTTTACCAACCTCTTTTCTTTTGGAAACTCCCTTTTTACCAATTTCCCTTTCCTTCGGAAAACCCCTTTTTACATCCATTGATTCAACTTAATGTCCTTATTATGTGTTTCCAATTTAAAACAACGCTTTAATTCACATTTCCATTTATCAACCTTGTTTACCAATTTAATATAAACCCTTTCATTCCCCTTAACTTCACACGTTAAGTAAAACTCTTCATTCAAGTGATATACATTCCTTTAAACCTCTTATTTGCCTCGTTACAAAACTCGTCCTTAGCCTCTTTTCAACATTCGACCCTTCCATTTCAAACTGGATTACTTAAGGGTATTTCATTACCATATCACTTATTTACTTTTATTTCAACATTTATCATTTAAATCAATTAACTCTTTATTTACTAGAATGAATATAAATTCCCTTTCCAGCCCCTTACTAAGATTAACCAACCATTTATTAAATCATTTCACCAATTTAAGGTCTAATCCAGTTTAAATGGTCGACACAAAACATGGTTATTCCTTTAACCAACTCTATTTAACCCCTTTCTTTAAATTAATTAAAAGATAATTAATTTAAATAACCTTATTTAATCATTCACGATTAAACCCTTAACTGCTAGGTTAATTCCTGCTTTTTGTTTATAATTCCTATCGACATAAGAAATTTGTTTTATAACAACCATTTCATAATTTTCTATATATAAACTTTACCTAAATAAATAATTAAATATTTATTTCCCCTTTTTTTTAATATCCTTTACAGGCAATAACTTCCAAAAATCTATTTTCGTTATAAAATATATTTATAACTCAAATATCATCGATTCACTGCCGTTAAAACCATATTTTATAAATCGATTGATTTATAAGCCAGGTGATGCCAATTACTCAACCCATGCCATCCATCAGCATAAATGTTGGAAAATATTTCAACAGTCAACAATAACCAATCATTTCTTTTTATTTGACTGGTAAGTCCTATATCGATCATCAATAAATCAACAATCAATTCAAAGCATTCAAACAATTTCAAACAAATTCAAACACGTTTATAAACGTGACCAATCAGGGGAATTTACTCTGTTCGGGTCAAATCATAACGATTAGTGTTTTACTGAAATTAAACGACCGTTTAATTTCAGAAATTTAAATCAACAATAAATATATATCACTAGCAAACAGTCAATCACTAGAAATCAGAACACGCAAAATAAAAACCCAATTTATATAAGATATAAATGGGGAGAGATGAGTGAGTTTAACTCACCTTGATTTGAAATCCGTCGATAACAGTCTATTTTAATCAAATTAAACTGATGTTTAATTTGAATAAAAATTCCAGTCACTTCAGATCCGGACTGGGCCTGCTCCATCTCGAAGTACTCGTCTCCACGGTCCCAACGCAACTGACGCGCTTGAATCTGATAACGTATGAGCCCGAAATTGTTCAAACAAGTTTTATAAACAATTTAAATTAAACATGGATTTTTCTTTTGTAATTAAAGATTGGGCTTACCTTCAAACCGTCGGCCCAATACAAACAACCCGACCCGCTCTTGTTTAAAACCCTCATCCTATCCTTATTCTCATTTCCATCGGCCGCCACAAAAATTTTCATCCCAAATCCCTAATTGAAAACCCTAATCCTCTTCCGGTCCTCAGCACATCGAGCCTTATGGCGACGCAACCCCTTCGTACTCCACCACTTCCTCGTCCTCCTCCTTCTTACAACTCAACAAACCCCTTAGCAACCCCTTGATAACCCCTGGCCATCGCAGACGAACCACGAACCACCCGAGCCTCCCAGAACCACACGAGCAACCCGAATCAAGTCGATGGCCTCACCAAAAACGAAAGCTAAGTTTTTCTTTCTCTATTTTCATTTAGATTTGATTTCTGGTTCCTTTCGAATGGGATTTTCCCTTTGGTTTACTGTGTTGGCGACTTGGTTGATGAACACTTTTGCGTGTATTTATAGTTGCGGTTGGGTTTAGATAAGATCATTGTCCATCAGTAGCTTTACATAGGTAGTTCAATTAGGCCATATGCCTTTCTTACCTTTTCAGATTAGTGTACATGTGATGGAACTGTGTGATGGATTTTCACAAAGATTATGATGGATTCGTATTGTATTTTCAATGTCTACTGGTCTGGTTGACATGAAACCGTGATGGATCCTGTAGAGATTAGGTGGGATTTGGTTATGACTTGTTCATTCAGTCATGTATAAATCATCTATTTCGATTTGACTGAAATTTTAATGGTATAAATATATACACGCATTGGATTTTGATTTCACTTAACTGTTCTTTGTACTAGGAATTAATGAATGAATATTTTGATAGTATAGCTGTGTTGCTATTTCATTTAGCTGACTTGATCCTATATAGATGTATGTGTGAATATATTTATATCTATCCATTTGTACAGATTTGAAGTAAAAAAAATATGAGTATATTTAATTTTTCTTAGCTGTCCATACCCTCTCTCCTTAGCTATGTATTGTCTATTTCTTTTAGCTGTTTGTACTCTAATTTTCTTGGTTGTTCACACTAGACTAGATGTATCAATTTTAGCTATTTACTTTAGCTGTTGCTATTTGATGTTTGAATATGTCCCACTGTTCATTGTCTGGTCTTTGCAGCCGTATTTGATGTGTAGAAATATATATCTATTTTTCCTATGCATGGTACATTTTATTAGCTGTTTTAGCTATTGGTATAGCTATTCTTAGATTAGCGGCACCAATACATCTATATGTTTTTAGCTGTGTACAACCTGTTTTTATTTTATTGATTTCAACATAAATGGCACTGTTTCCCAATGTATTTTCATGCGCATTCATTGTTTACATGTATTTCTAGACTAGTGTATTCATAGCTATCCTTTTCTAATTGGAAATCGTTTTACTGTTTTCAGGAAAGCGACAACACAGGAGCGGATCATGCAGAAGATGATTGTGTTGGATGGTCATGTTCTTTTGATTTTTCATTTGGTCGAAAATTTTGTAAATATTTTTCATTTGTATTAACAGTTATATATATATATATGAACATATTGTTCTCTTTGTACCATATTATTTACGTCTTTATGTTGAATACAACCCATATATATATATATATATATATATATATATATCTTGTTTTATTATTGTTAGAGATTGGATGGTTATATGGGTCCAATAGAATAGTTAACCTGTTTGTTGAGGCCTAAGTATTAACAAGTCGTGACAGTTGATCAGGTACATAATACTAGCATTAATATACAGCTCTTCCTACTGATATCAATAAGCATGAAACTTAAGCTCAGTATGCAGCTGAATATAACATTGCTTTTATGTATGAATTTGGCAGTGTCAATTTTTTCTGGGATACCTACAAACAACTATGCACTAGATGAGATAAAAGAAACATAAAGATGAAAATGCGCTGGGCAACCTAGTGATTTCAAAGTTGTATTATACCCTATTGTTTGTGCCTGCTCTTGTATCTATTATTCTATTTGCCTTGTATCCATTTACCCAAGTAAA
Source organism: Allium sativum (assembly GCA_030737875.1). Taxonomy (NCBI): domain Eukaryota; kingdom Viridiplantae; phylum Streptophyta; class Magnoliopsida; order Asparagales; family Amaryllidaceae; genus Allium; species Allium sativum. The sequence continues at coordinate 200,290,229 of CM060926.1, read as the reverse complement.
ATTTGTTTTGCTTAGTTTGCTTCTGCTTGTACCAGTCGAGATGGTGAGTATCAAGTTAACGGCATGTGTATAAAGGTTAATTCGACCCTCAACGATATTCTATTTATATAAAAACCCTTTTTATTTATTTATTTTATATATAAAATTTGTATGTCCATATAGAACTTAATATACGAACTATATCCTTGTAAATTCATTTAGAAATTATAAATCAATACTAAATATTAAATGACCAGAATACGGGTCGTTACATTCCTCCCCCCTTAAAATAATTTCGCCCTCGAAATTGCTAAGTAAGAGGAATGTTCTCGTCCCAATTATTCTCAGAATAATTATGGAATTATTATCAATTTTTAAATTATATAATTCATGAAGGATTCGCCAGCATCTCCGTTGCGTTGCTCAACCAAACCAACTGCAAACGCCACTTTGGGCCTCGCTTTGACCCAAAAACCCAAACGAGTACCCACTCGGGGAAATAAAACAAATCACCAATCCACCTAATTAATGTTTACCTTTTTGTCGAGCACCCAAACCCAAATTTCAAAGCAATTAGCGGCCCCTTTTAATTTCAACTCGCACTCATCTTGATATACAATAACCATTACAGGTTAAACCCTCCCAGATTTTTTTTTTTAAATTTGATTTTTATTCAAAATTACTGTACAGGATTGTTGTCTTCGTTTTCAATTTTTTTTCTCTTCTCTTATTCATTAAATCATTTTATGAAATTATTCAATTCATCTTACAACAACAAGTCATCCATGCACAACCCAATCCACCATAGCAACCAACTTTTATCGACTCCATATTTTACTTCCAATATCCCACTCTTAACCATGTTAAGTTTCAAACTCGTATTCAATTTACTATTTACTTTTCTAATTTATACATCGCCATTTCAAACTCAATTTTGATTTTTATTTCAATATTATCCATTTCCTCTTTCTAATTTCATATATGAAAAATTCTGGTTACATTAGACCATCCCAATTCATAGTTTAATTCGAATTTTGATTCAAATAAAGCAAACAACTCAAAATCACTCATAAGATTATTCTTTTTCCATATAAAAATATAATCTGACCAAAATTATTTCATCTGACCACCTTTATAAAACATTATTGTGTTAGTTGCTAGTTTAAAATCGAACTGATTAAATAACACAATATAAAACGTTTTTATATGGAATTTACAAATACGCTCTCATATATATATACACTCAAACTCAATCTAGGGTGTTACTAACCCCATCTCTATTGAGTTACGCCACAGAGCCAAGGTTACTACTCAACCAATAGCTCTGATACCACTGTAACGACCCAGGGGATTCAGGCCTCGGAAATCGACATAAATACCCTTTACCGTACTCATGCCGATCCTCCAAGCACCGAAAACACTGGAACATTTAGAAAGAAATTAGAGGGTGAGATAAGAAGGAAAGAAATATTAGAATAGAAGAAGAACCAACACAGAGTCTCACATCGCAGCGGAACAAAATATAATACAGAAATAAACATTTATTGAGAGCTTTAGAAAATACTTACAATATCAGAGTACAACACACATCTGGACAGTTTTGATAATCTGTCCTCATATACATAATCACACAGCGGAATATCATTCATCTGAACATCTTCAGCTCGTCTCCGGACTTCTCAGTATCTGATAACCCGAACCTGTACACCTCGGTCTAACCCGAGCATTTACAAAACACCGGGTCAGTCTGGTGGACCAGAGTGAGAAAAACTCGCACAACATTTAGGTATCACACAACTTGATTTTAAAGTTAAAATCCCTTCGAAAGAAAAAGATAATCGTAAGACCGATCCACACATAAACACGGACGGTTTTTACCTTACGATAACCCAAAACATCTTTTGAAATCATATATCTTGATCTGATATTACGATAATGTCTAGATACAAATAATTAACAAATCTAGAGGAGCGCTTGCATCTCACGCTCCCCGTATATAGTATACAATCGAAAACCGCGGACGCTTATTGGATATTGGATTTCCAACTTGACAAGGTATGGGACCACCTTCCGCTCGTGTATCTCTAGAGGCGAATACACTGGGTTCAACAAGAACGTCTTGCAACCCGGCCCTCACATGACCGACCACTCATTTCGCTTGAGTGTATCGAATGTACATCACCAACGGTTGGACTCAAACCACCGTTCCCGAATGGGCAGAATCGATAGAATAAGAAACAAAAGGAATTTCTCTAGATAGGTGATTATACACCCTAATGGGAGCGACCCACATAGCCATGCTGCCTGCCCGATTTTTGTCATCTCCCGGTTGATGAGGCTTGAGGTCAGAACACATCTGATCATCATATACTTTGAATGCCACATCGTCAGATCCGCTGGATATCACTAATTGACGTCCACAAAAATACCCTAGTTGGGAGCGACCCAACTATGACACGTTTGAAGAAATCAACGTACGTGTCCCATTGGAAATACGATGTCAGACACTCGTCCATACAAGTCATCCAGGAACAGGATGAACCGAAGGTACTCTCCTACTGCATCCAATACAGGAATCACCCCATGGGTCAGTAGCGATAGCCCTTGCAATCCATAGTTTCAACAACGACAGAACCCCCAGTATATCTCCGGGTCGAATCAGAGATTTTAAGTGGTCCTTCCGCTTTATGAAGATCTATGGTCTTCACATGCTCCATCTCAATCGTCGCTTGATCTCTTCTTTCTATTCGTATTTGTTGGTCGGAATGGTTTTCGAATATATATTCGATCCCGGTCTTTCCATACCAACAATCGTAAAGGCCAGACTTGATAGTCGGTTATTTAACTATCAAGTAAACATCCATGAAATCACAAAAATAGATTCACTGGTCTAGTACTTAGCATCACTTGGCTTTTAATAGTTATTTCCCAATCCCCTTTCACTTCCATTACCAGGAAAATATCATTTCATATTATTTCCTTTACCTTGGAAATCTTATCGCACATTCTTGACATTACCAACTAGTATTATCCTTGGATAATCCCGAAGTTGTTCAAGTTGGGGTATTTTAATTACCTCTCAGACCTTGACCAACCACGTTCTTACCTTTAGTTAAAGACAAGTTGTAATTCACGAACCGATGTTCAATTTAATACCAAACACTTCCCACTTATCTTGATTATTAAAATGACTTTGGTTTAACTTGGATTTATCATTACAGATCCTATTTCAACTTTGTTTACCAAACTTAAATCGAATCTCCTTTTACCAACCTCTTTTCTTTTGGAAACTCCCTTTTTACCAATTTCCCTTTCCTTCGGAAAACCCCTTTTTACATCCATTGATTCAACTTAATGTCCTTATTATGTGTTTCCAATTTAAAACAACGCTTTAATTCACATTTCCATTTATCAACCTTGTTTACCAATTTAATATAAACCCTTTCATTCCCCTTAACTTCACACGTTAAGTAAAACTCTTCATTCAAGTGATATACATTCCTTTAAACCTCTTATTTGCCTCGTTACAAAACTCGTCCTTAGCCTCTTTTCAACATTCGACCCTTCCATTTCAAACTGGATTACTTAAGGGTATTTCATTACCATATCACTTATTTACTTTTATTTCAACATTTATCATTTAAATCAATTAACTCTTTATTTACTAGAATGAATATAAATTCCCTTTCCTGCCCCTTACTAAGATTAACCAACCATTTATTAAATCATTTCACCAATTTAAGGTCTAATCCAGTTTAAATGGTCGACACAAAACATGGTTATTCCTTTAACCAACTCTATTTAACCCCTTTCTTTAAATTAATTAAAAGATAATTAATTTAAATAACTTTATTTAATCATTCACGATTAAACCCTTAACTGCTAGGTTAATTCCTGCTTTTTGTTTATAATTCCTATCGACATAAGAAATTTGTTTTATAACAACCATTTCATAATTTTCTATATATAAACTTTACCTAAATAAATAATTAAATATTTATTTCCCCTTTTTTTTTAATATCCTTTACAGGCAATAACTTCCAAAAATCTATTTTCGTTATAAAATATATTTATAACTCAAATATCATCGATTCACTGCCGTTAAAACCATATTTTATAAATCGATTGATTTATAAGCCAGGTGATGCCAATTACTCAACCCATGCCATCCATCAGCATAAATGTTGAAAAATATTTCAACAGTCAACAATAACCAATCATTTCTTTTTATTTGACTGGTAAGTCCTATATCGATCATCAATAAATCAACAATCAATTCAAAGCATTCAAACAATTTCAAACAAATTCAAACACGTTTATAAACGTGACCAATCAGGGGAATTTACTCTGTTCGGTTCAAATCATAACGATTAGTGTTTTACTGAAATTAAACGACCATTTAATTTCAGAAATTTAAATCAACAATAAATATATATCACTAGCAAACAGTCAATCACTAGAAATCAGAACACGCAAAATAAAAACCCAATTTATATAAGATATAAATGGGGAGAGCTGAGTGAGTTTAACTCACCTTGATTTGAAATCCGTCGATAACAGTCTATTTTAATCAAATTAAACTGATGTTTAATTTAAATAAAAATTCCAGTCACTTCAGATCCGGACTGGGCCTGCTCCATCTCGAAGTACTCGTCTCCACGGTCCCAACGCAACTGACGGCGCTTGAATCTGATAACGTATGAGCCCGAAATTGTTCAAACAAGTTTTATAAACAATTTAAATTAAACATGGATTTTTCTTTTGTAATTAAAGGTTGGGCTTACCTTCAAACCGTCGGCCCAATACAAACAACCCGACCCGCTCTTGTTTAAAACCCTCATCCTATCCTTATTCTCATTTCCATCGGCCGCCACAAAAATTTTCATCCCAAATCCCTAATTGAAAACCCTAATCCTCTTCCGGTCCTCAGCACATCGAGCCTTATGGCGACGCAACCCCTTCGTACTCCACCACTTCCTCGTCCTCATCCTTCTTACAACTCAACAAACCCCTTAGCAACCCCTTGATAACCCCTGGCCATCGCAGACGAACCACGAACCACCCGAGCCTCCCAGAACCACACGAGCAACCCGAATCAAGTCGATGGCCTCACCAAAAACGAAAGCTAAGTTTTTCTTTCTCTATTTTCATTTAGATTTGATTTCTGGTTCCTTTCGAATGGGATTTTCCCTTTGGTTTACTGTGTTGGCGACTTGGTTGATGAACACTTTTGCGTGTATTTATAGTTGCGGTTGGGTTTAGATAAGATCATTGTCCATCAGTAGCTTTACATAGGTAGTTCAATTAGGCCATATGCCTTTCTTACCTTTTCAGATTAGTGTACATGTGATGGAACTGTGTGATGGATTTTCACAAAGATTATGATGGATTCGTATTGTATTTTCAATGTCTACTGGTCTGGTTGACATGAAACCGTGATGGATCCTGTAGAGATTAGGTGGGATTTGGTTATGACTTGTTCATTCAGTCATGTATAAATCATCTATTTCGATTTGACTGAAATTTTAATGGTATAAATATATACACGCATTGGATTTTGATTTCACTTAACTGTTCTTTGTACTAGGAATTAATGAATGAATATTTTGATAGTATAGCTGTGTTGCTATTTCATTTAGCTAACTTGATCCTATATAGATGTATGTGTGAATATATTTATATCTATCCATTTGTACAGATTTGAAGTAAAAAAAATATGAGTATATTTAATTTTTCTTAGCTGTCCATACCCTCTCTCCTTAGCTATGTATTGTCTATTTCTTTTAGCTGTTTGTACTCTAATTTTCTTGGCTGTTCACACTAGACTAGATGTATCAATTTTAGCTATTTACTTTAGCTGTTGCTATTTGATGTTTGAATATGTCCCACTGTTCATTGTCTGGTCTTTGCAGCCGTATTTGATGTGTAGAAATATATATCTATTTTTCCTATGCATGGTACATTTTATTAGCTGTTTTAGCTATTGGTATAGCTATTCTTAGATTAGCGGCACCAATACATCTATATGTTTTTAGCTGTGTACAACCTGTTTTTATTTTATTGATTTCAACATAAATGGCACTGTTTCCCAATGTATTTTCATGCGCATTCATTGTTTACATGTATTTCTAGACTAGTGTATTCATAGCTATCCTTTTCTAATTGGAAATCGTTTTACTGTTTTCAGGAAAGCGACAACACAGGAGCGGATCATGCAGAAGATGATTGTGTTGGATGGTCATGTTCTTTTGATTTTTCATTTGGTCGAAAATTTTGTAAATATTTTTCATTTGTATTAACAGTTATATATATATGAACATATTGTTCTCTTTGTACCATATTCTTTACGTCTTTATGTTGAATACAACCCATATATATATATATATATATCTTGTTTCATTATTGTTAGAGATTGGATGGTTATATGGGTCCAATAGAATAGTTAACCTGTTTGTTGAGGCCTAAGTATTAACAAGTCGTGACAGTTGATCAGGTACATAATACTAGCATTAATATACAGCTCTTCCTACTGATATCAATAAGCATGAAACTTAAGCTCAGTATGCAGCTGAATATAACATTGCTTTTATGTATGAATTTGGCAGTGTCAATTTTTTCTGGGATACCTACAAACAACTATGCACTAGATGAGATAAAAGAAACATAAAGATGAAAATGCGCTGGGCAACCTAGTGATTTCAAAGTTGTATTATACCCTATTGTTTGTGCCTGCTCTTGTATCTATTATTCTATTTGCCTTGTATCCATTTACCCAAGTAAAATTTGTTTTGCTTAGTTTGCTTCTGCTTGTACCAGTCGAGATGGTGAGTATCAAGTTAACGGCATGTGTATAAAGGTTAATTCGACCCTCAACGATATTCTATTTATATAAAAACCCTTTTTATTTATTTATTTTATATATAAAATTTGTACGTCCATATAGAACTTAATATACGAACTATATCCTTGTAAATTCATTTAGAAATTATAAATCAATACTAAATATTAAATGACCAGAATACGGGTCGTTACATTTCCGAGCATCGTTCCAGCTGTAAATCAGGACCCTATGAATATAAATCTGCAAAACCAAAACTACTAGCTGCCCGTGTTGAAAATAGGGGCACCCAGAGTTTAGGTTAAAACAATAAACTCCAGGTCAGTCATGTGACTGGTGTGAGAACTAAAACAGTTATATAAAACTTTACTTTAAAAGATAGTAATTCAAGGGACCACGCCGTATAACACGGAACGGGTTTCCTCCCAAGAATACTAGTGCATATAACAAAACAGCGCAATGCTCTTTGGAAAAATGAAGCTACTATAAGACCTAGGTCCCATCACACAATGCAACGCAAGCCGAAGGATGGGGTTTTCCCTTATAATAGCCAAACATGCTTGGTACGTCAAAACAAATCATTTGATACTATTATAAGTGTATAGTCTCAAAACAATTTTCAATCATAAATATCAATCATAGGCGGCATGGGTACCATCTATCATGTCGCCATACTAGTTCTACAATTAAAACCGCAATATCACGTATTGGAAATTGGATTCCGTCATGAGCCGAGGCAAGGGGCAAGCTCCTCTCCGCGTTCGAGACACTCTAGCAAATGTCTCAGGACCCCACTATGATCCTTTGGAACCTCCAAGGCCGGTCCTCTCTTACTTTTGAGGATTGGCAATTCCCGAACACACGTTTCCCGGTCCTTACAGAACTATATCTGAAGCGCCTCGTATCCAACAACCACACAGGTGAAAAGTATATAAATGTCAGGGATGGTAGGTCACCGACACCACCATAACTAGAAAGAAACGTCGTGCACTCCTTGGGTCTGTATCCCGTTTTTGACTCATACCAAGGTGTGAAGCTCGCGAATTCACGTTATACACAAAGCTACGCCACACAGGCTGTGCTTTGATCATCAACCACAAGACTTTGCTTTTCAACAGAAGCCCTGATCAATTGCCACTTACGCGTGCCACACTGGAAATTCACTACATGCGACTGGTGTCCATCGATATACAACCTCTGAGCTCGTACGTCTCAGAGAAGGGCGTTAAGTAAGAGAATAAATTCTCTGCCGCCAAACAGATGTACATTTAATAGAGATCAATCAACACAGAATAAAATCCAATGTCAGACACACAATCCATTTACAAGTTCGTTCTGGGTCTGAACGAAACCGGAGGCACTTTCCTCGCATATCCATCGATCTCCAAGTACGTCTGGACGATCACCAACTGTTTCCCTCATCTTGGGTGTACAGCCCAATCAAGATCATCAGTAATCACCCAAACGATGTGAGGTCTTCAACCACCGTCTTCATCTTCGACATCTCGTCGAATCGGTTATTCAGAATGGGCATAAACCCGGCCTTTCTGAATAACCCACGTATATAATAAACGAATGTTACACAAACACAACAAACGCCTCATTCCAATTTAGAATATTCTTTTACTCACGAAATCACATTCTTAGGGAAAGGTTCCCATTAATTTTATCCAAGATAAATCCTTATAAATTTATTCTATAATCATCCTTTGGATATCATTTCTAACTAGTCGGGATTAGCGAACCACACCGAAGTAATTATTTATTTTATTTCCCAATCCCAACCTATTCATCCCATGGAGCAAAACTGGTAATACTCCATATCTAACACCACGGTGCTATCGGTAAAATTAATTACCATTTCACGTTCAAATCTAATTAAAGATTTAACTATCGCATTGGAGCAAAACTAGTGGTACTCCATTCTCGATCACCTTTCAGATTTGATAATTTAAATTATCAATTCACATTTCAATCTAATTAAAGATTCATTAAAACTCCACTTAGTTTTAACCTTTTCAAAAATCAATATCTCGCCTTTAACTGGGTTAAAGAACCAATGTCATCTAAAACACGATTCACGATAAACCCAAATCACATTCGATATCAAATATAAGGCTCTGAATAGAAAATATACCGGCTTATATTCAATATCAAATTCTGAAACCAACAAATATCGTATTGGAAATAACGATATAAAATATATCTTTCAAATTCCCATAACAATATCGGTATAGTCACGAAATCCAACATCGAAATATTCCGAAGATAATTTCGATTCAACTCCAGTCCAATCCACGTATTGGGAATATTGATTATTTTTAAAATCACTTTCAAATTCAACTTATTTATTTCAAAAATAAATTGATTTTAATTCTAGTTCAAAACTAGTTCATTTCGATAAAAATCTATTTTTACCCTTTCAAATATGTAGTTTTTCATCCCAGTTCTTTCCAATTTATATATTATGATTTTACACAAATTATTGATATTTTTAATAATTTTATCAAGGCCCGTACAGTCGATTTCCATCAATGGCAATCGAACTGCACTTACAGCGCCCTTTTCCAAATTTGATTTGGACATAATTCCAAATCCAACTGTTAGATTTCAAATTTCTAACATTCATTGGAAAGCTCTTTTCGATACGAACCCAACGGTTCCGGTTTTAGGAGAATCCGACGGTCGGGTCTCCCGCAACGTCAATTCGAAGTCCATGGTCGAAATTCACGAACTGCCGCGGCGCGACGCGTTCTATTCAGGCCATTATATATATATAATATATATATATTATATATATATATCGTCGATTTCCTTTTTAAAACAAATTTTATAAATTGTTTTAAATTCGTTTTCAAAACGATTTCAACTTCATATTCAATTTCAAATCGATTTGATTTCAATTCAATTCGAATTCATTTCAATTTTATTTAATTCGAATTCCAATTCGTTTCAATTCAATTCAAATTCTAATTCGTTTCAATTCAATTCAATTTGAATTTACCTTCTATTTAATTCAATTCGAATTCATTTCAAAATGATTTCAATTCAATTTCAGTTCGTTTTAAATTTCATTCAAAACGATTTCAATTCGTTTTTAATTCAATTTCAATTTAATTCAATTTGAATTCATTTCTATTCAATTCGAATTCAAATTCACTTTCTATTCAATTCGAATCGAATTTATTTTCTATTCGATTCGAATTCATTTCAAATTGATTCAATAAAATTTCAATTTGAATTTTAATCTAATTTAACTTGAATTTCATTTCAAAATATTAAATTTTGAAATCACTTTTCAATACTCATTATAAAACGAATAAAATCGATATAAATATCGTTCACGCCAATATAGCGCAACTCTAATCAACACGGCTTTATATATTTCAATAATTTCGTTATTCTATTCAACAAATGAATATATATATATATATATATATATATATATATATATTCCATTCAACACATGAATTTATATTTCTTTCAACACACGACTAATCTCAACACATGAGTACTGTCAACACATCACTATTTTTATTATGTAAAATATTTTATAAAACTATGGTATCTATCGTTTGATTTTTAATTAGACTCCACCGTGAAGTAGTTCTAATTTTAAATATGATAAAGATGTAAATTTTATTATTAAAATATTTTACTCAACACACGAATATTTTCAACACATGAACATCGTCAACACATGACTATTTTTATATTCAACACATGAATTTTCTTTTATATTGTTCATTTTTTTTCCGATGGGAATGAGGTCCAATCAATCACCATATAACGTTAATTATATGGATTCCATACAACACATGTATATAAAAGCAATGATAAACAATCAACCATCATCCAAGATGCACCACACAACCACATAAGCATCAAATGTAGATTCTCAACGCTCACACAATCTGTCGACCAATCGATCGACATACAATTAAATAATTGGGATTAGTGTACCCAAATATCATCCCAACACCCGTGTGGGGTTTCAAATCAACAAACACAGATTTTTATTTGTGCAGTTGGGCGATGTGTAAAATTTATCGACCCAATCAATATCAGTCAAATCAGTGTAAATAAACAAATCGGCCGATTTGTTTATAAATATTTATTTATTCACATTCACGTTAAAATTTTTATTTTTAACGCTAATTAATTTATTTCAACACATTAATTTATATTATCGATTTCACATCAACAACACAAACAAATTTTCACAACACATCAACTAAACAAACAAGCCATCCATGGTCTGTGGATGACGGGTGTCGGGCGCTGCTAAGCACCGTATGTATCCTAGTATATATATATAACTAGAAAAAGAAATTTAGAGTGAGAAGTTCTCGCCGATAGCTATCCCAACTCCACGCCACTTCATATGTAGAAATCTTCGCCGTTTGACACTTTCGTTGCTCGTAACCACTACATATATAAAAAATCACATTTTTATATTGTTGCTATGTATATAAAAATCACATTTTTATATTGTTGCTATATGGATAAAAATTCTATTTTTACATCGCTACTATATAGATAAAAATTATATTTTTACATTTCTACTATATAGATAAAAATTCTATTTTTACATTGCAACTATATAGATAAAAATTCTATTTTTACATTGCTACTATATAGATAAAAATTCTATTTTTATCACACTATTCTTCATATAAAGATTTCGCCTTTTCAATTTCATCATTATAAAAATCACATTTTTATTTTGCTACACATATAAAAATGATATTTTTATATTCTCAATTATATAAAAATCACATTTTTAATACTTCTACTTTATAAAAATTATATTTTTATATTTCACATATGATAAAAATCATATTTTTATTATTTTTATAATATAAAAACAGAATTTTTATCGCTACTTCATATAAAAATAAAGTTCATATTTGTATTCAAAACCTTTTCTATAAAAATAATCTTTTTATATCATTTCTCATATAATAAAAATCATATTTTTATTATTTTATTCATATGCAAATCATATTTTTAAATCAATATCGCTCATATGAAAAGCATATCTTCATGTATATATAATAAAAACGTATTTTTATATTGCTACTTCCTATTTTTATCTTCATAAAAATATTTCCAACCTAGGATAAAAATCCCATTTTTACCTTCCTAAAGATCAAATCTTTCCTACAATAAAGATCCAACCTTTTCTTATTTTAAACATTATTAAAAACTGGAAATAAAAGATTCAATTCAGATTTATATTAAAACTAAATAAAAATAAGTTAAAAACTCACTGCAACTTCGATTTTTAGTGAAGGGGAGGGGCGTCGGGATCGGCCGGTGACGAGGAGGACATTGACTGGCTGGAGACGGGCCCACTCTGACCGGCGGTGGCGGTTTCAGCGAAGGAGGCGGGGTCTTCTAGGGTTTGGCTTCACGTGGAAGGAAAGGAGAGAGGAGGGGGAGGTTTCAGGCGATCTGGGGTTTTGGGCGCGGCACGTTCTAAAAGGAGGGGAGGGGAACGACGGGAAGGAGGTGCGGAGGGGAAGGAGAAGGGGGCGCCTGACGGCGCGGTGGCGCGTTGCCCGGAGGAGCGGCGGCGCTCCTCCCTTTTCTTTTTTTTTCTTTTTTATTTCGAATGAATCCAGGAAGAAGGGGGGCAGAAAGAAGATAAGGCGAGAGAGGAGAGATTTTTTTTTATTTTTTATTATTATTTTAGTTTCAAAAGGTTGACTTTTACATACGACCTCTAACGAGGCCCACCGCCTGTCGTCCATAGCTAATTACCCCCATTCCGAATACAATGGGATATGTACCGTAAGATGATTCGACCGTTTCGATCAGTTTTCGTTAAAATCAACATATAACTCTATATATTGAATTTGAACGCGTATTTCAATTTACTGGGGTCACATACTAACTCTAAAAATTCCAAAAAAATATTTTCTAGCTTCGTATTAACGATACGGTCCTAACAAAACTAGTTTCGTCGAATTCTGAGACCGTTGGAAAAATGGCCATTTTCCAGTCGATTAAAATCAACTAAAACTGGTCAAATGCGTTTTCCTTTGCCACGCTCACATATTGAATAAAAAAATTATGAAATTTGGAATCTAGCAATAACTTTACATCACGGACCCAACAAAAGTGGTTTCGTCGAAATCTGAGGTCGTTTGCAAAATGTCTATTTATAAGGGCCTGAATTCCACAGCGACTATTCAGAATTTTCAACTGGACATATCTTTTGATTCCCGCTATGAAATCTCAATTTTTCGGATTCGTTGGAAAGATATTCTCAAATAGATCCTATTACTTTTGGATTCACTAAAATCCGGATTGTTTTGCACCCGGTACATTCAATTGAAGTTTGAAATCGAATTATCGAACTACCGCGCCATTTTCAATTCCATTTATAATTATATATAAAATTATTTATATTCTAACGACGACGTACATAATATATACGTTCGAATTCTATTCAAAATAAATTTCTCGTCGATAATATTTAAAATAATCTATTTTAAATGTTCAAAATTCATTAAAATTGCCAAAATAAAAATTTTAAACTGGCCCAGATTTTCGGGTTGTTACAGATTAACTCCAACTGGTCAACCTTAATTAATTAACTCTAACTGGTTTTACTTAGTTTGACTAACTCCATTTATTAACTCGACTGACAAATTCAACTCGATTAACTGAACTAATCACTTTGATTAACTCGACAAATTCACTTTGGTTAACTTAACCAATTCACTTAACTAATTCACTTAGTTTAACTTAACTGATTCACTTTGATTAATCTAACTATTCACTTAACTCTTGTCGAATAAACTATATTCGATAACTCCTCTAACTCTACTCGAATAAACTATATTCGATTAACCCCTTTAATCTATTCGATTTGATAACTCCCCTTTTCGAATAACCAATATTCGATTAACTCACTTCGAATAACCAATATTCGACTACTCACTTCGAATAACTAATAATTGATAACTCCTTCGAATAAACTATATTCGATAATCTCCTCTCGAATAACTAGATTCGATTTACTTAACTTATTTAACTTAACTTGATTAACTCCTATCGAATGACTAGATTCGATCAACTTAACTTATTTAACTCATCTTGATTAACTCCTATCGAATAACTAATATTCGATTTAACTCCGTTCGCTTGACTCTAAATCGCAGCGATCACAATGGTTACGCCTGATTCCCTTAGGCAACATCCGACCGGCTTAGGCTATTTACAGCCCTGCGAATTACGCTAGCAGTCGTACGAGATGGCAACTTACCTTGAATACTATGTTTGACTAACTCTGTCTCAAATAACTATATTTGATTAACTCTAGTTTGTTTTAACTCTAATCGATTAACTCTAACTGATTATCTCTAACTGGTTAACCCTAACTGATTAGCTCTACCTGATTAACTCTACCTGGTTTACTTAACTCGATTAACTCGACTTGATTAACTCGACCTACTTAACCCAACTGGTAAACTCGACTTACTTAACCCGACTGGTAAACTCGACTTACTTAACCAAACTGGTTAACTCGACTTACTTAACTCAACTGGTTAACTCGACTTACTTAACCAAACTGGTTAACTCGACTTACTTAACCCAATTGGTTAACTCGAACTGAACTGGTTAACTCTACTGAACTGGTTAACTCTATTGAACCGGTTAACTCTATTGAACTGGTTAACTCTACTGAACTGGTTAACCCTAACTGATTTACTCTAACTGGTTAACTCTACTGATTAATTCTTCTCGAATACCATATTCGACTAACTCTTTTCGAATACCATTTTTGACTAACTCTTTTCGAATACCATATTCGAATAACTCTTTTCGAATACCATATTTGACTAACTTTATTTACTTTATAAAGAATTCCTTTTCAACAACGTTTTATTCATTTGAAAAGATTTACTTTTAAATAACGGTTCTACACTTTAAAAATGATTTTCTTTTAATAACGTTTTCCTCTTTATAACGGTTTCTGCTTTATAACGTTTTTTCCCTTTTTATAACGTTTCCTTTCTAATTCTATTTGTAAATGGTTCACAAATATTTCCTTTTCACATTTATTCTTGAAAATATTCTAACTCCTTAAATTCTCGGAAAAATTCGCCATAACCTCCTTTGTACCGGGAGCATCGGGAAAATCCCCAAACCCGCCACACAGGCCTTTCCATTCAAAAAGAAAATGGTTTGAAAATATTTTCTTTTCTAAATATTTCCTATTTATAAATATTCCAATTTATAAATATTTCTTATTTATAAATATTCCAATTTATAAATATCTCTGTTTTCAATACCACTTTGAAAATCTCCTTTTCCCATTCCTATATTTTATGGTACTTAACACATCAAATCACGATGACCAATCTCATCCAAACACATATAATCGCCCACAGATTTTATATCACATCATATAACAATATATGAAAAATAATAAAATATCTGTTGAGGAATCCAGTCGGATTCCTCCAACCTGTCTCCCTGCATCCACAGATGTTACACAATATGATTATCATCACTTTCAGTTCAATATAAATTATTCTGATAGCATAATCAATATATAAATATTTAACGGTTTGTATATATATATAATTACATATATATATATATATATAATTTTCACTAACTGACTAGCAGTTCAATCAATCAACTAACACACAACAATCAACAGATGATTAACAGTTCTAAAAATACATTATAAAAATATAACTGTTCAGAGTTGGTGAGTTTTACTCACATTGACGCGTTAACCGTTAAATAGTCGGTTTGCGTTATTTGACTCAGTTGGACAATTTATTTCGCCATAAATTGTAACGAGCTCGGATTCACCCCCAGTCAGTCTCATTGTGTTGCTCCCGTCCATACGATCCCAATGCAACTTACGGTTCGTCGATCTGATCTTGTATGATCAAGTTATACAATATTAAAGTTTGAACTAATTTAAAATTAAATAAAGCATGGATTATATTTTTAAAATGGGCCTTGACCTTTCTTTCCGGCCCAACATCATTCTGAACACCATGTCTAAACCCAGACCAGCCCGCCTCCTATTCTTCTCCTTCCCCGATCCTTATTCTCCTTCCAGGCATTCACACAAAACACCATTTCGTCCCAAAAAGTTGATCCATCCTCCTTCCATACACCATGAATCACCAACAAACTTCACCGTGATGTTCTCCACAAAAATCTCTTCACCCCTCACCCTGAAACCTCAAACTCGAACCGGCCTTGGTGACTTCAGCTCCCAGATCCAACGCGTCAGAACAGTAAAAGCACCGAAGCTTTTTATCATCGAAACCCATACAACCTCTCGTACAGGTGCTAATCGACATCACAAACGCAAAGACACCCATCGTTTCAAGCATCAATGACTACAACGCTCAATAATCTGAACCCTAGGTTTACTGCTAAACGTCGAACTCACCAAACCTGAATCGCAATACTTGAAACGAGTACTAAATCGAAGCTGCTGGCCTTAAGAATCAATAGATACTCGATTTGTATTTTATAGAATTTTATTTGGTATTGTTTTGAATTTTCTTTTGATCGATGATTTTTCTAGGAATCGAAAACAGTGGCACAAATTTCTGTTGACTTAGAAGGGATTGAATTAGGTTTAGAAAGGAAGGAGGGGTATTTATAGACCACAAAAATATCTAGATATTTTTATATTAATATTTTAATATTTTTATTTAATCCTTTATATTCATTTCTGACTTCTAAAAATCCGTGTGATCACACATGATGCCCAAAAATCACGAAACTAGACATGTAGCTAGAGTTCGACATTACGGTCCCAACGAAACTGGTTTCGTCGAATTCCGACTTCGTATGCTCACACAGCGTATTTTTAACCATCAAAATACTGACTGTTTTCCCCTCTAAAAATCCGTACGATCACACACTGACTCTAAAAATCACCAAACTGGAAATCTAACAACTATTTGACATTGCAGATCCAACAAAATTAGTTTCGTCGAATTCCGACTTCGTTTGCAAAAGTGGCTATTTTTAAAGCTCTAGACGACCCTTTTAAATATATAAATATATTTAAATATAATTAAATTAAATATAAATAAATTTATATTATCGTATATCTTCACATATGATATCGTACAGTTCCAGACTATCATATCAGAATTTACAGTTTGATATTTAAGATTTTAGATTTATCGATATTCAGTTTTATATCGAAAATCCTTTTATAACGTAAATAAAGCATTGCAAATTATAAAGGAATTCTACAGCGACTTTTCTGAAATTTGATTTGGACATAAATCAAAATCTACATGACGAAATCCCAATTTTTCTCTTCCACCAGAAAGATATACTCCACCAGCTCCACACGTTTCTTGTTTCACAGTAATCCGGCTTAAAACGAATCCTGTACATTCAGTTGAAGTTCAAATCGCCAAATCGCGAACTGCAGCGCCATTTCAAGCTCGATTTTAATTATAATATAATTATACGTTCAAACTGTCGTCGATTGAATATATTCGTCAATATTATTCAACTCTAAGCTGAATTAAATTCTAGGGATGACCCTGTTCACCTTATATTGTGATTTCCAATATTTTTGACTATTTCTGAATTAAATATATTATTTAATTTAATTAAATATTCCATATTACTTAATTAACGACGATTAAATTCCCTATATCACTATTTTAAACAATTAAATAAATAAATTATACCCCTGGAAAATGCGGGTCATTACAGTAGGTTAACAAAATGATATAGACTAAGCTAAGCTTTTTTCTTAGTCCTCACTTCTCTGCACTAATATTAGTATAACAGGATTAGGTGTTACCCTAATGTATAAACTGAAACTGAAACGGAAACAGAATAATCTCTACAGAAACAGAATGCTAGTAATGGGCCTTTACCACCCGAACAGACAGAAGGTACAAAATTAGAATACTAATAATGGGCCTTTACCACCCAACTAATGGGCCTTTACCACCCTAACAGACAGGAGGTACGGAAACAGAATCGAAACGGTATCAGAGACGGAAACAGAATAATCCTTACGGAAACAAAATGTTAGAGTTAGGTATACACTAGTAATGGGCCTTTACCACCCCAACAGATGGTACCACGCAGAAACAGACAGATGTTGCCATCCAACAGAAACAGACGGTATTAACAGAAACAGATAGAACTAATTGTAGCTTAAGTCCTACCCCCAAGCGATCGGCTCCCTAATACATAAATATCATGTGTCGGCCCCACAGTAGGGTGTATCACTCCCTAAAGTGGCAATCTATTGGCACAGACCTATTTACAGATGTCATGGTGTCTTACATCCTCAGAGCAGACTGGATCCATGCACGCACATGACCCAGTTGGAACACACCATCTACACCCCTCGCCATTATCAGAATGAACCGCCTATAATTAGTTTGGTAAGCGTGCCCGGACCCCTACATAGCATGGGGTCAAAGTTTTGATACCAGAAAGGGTTACTAACTAATATGGGTCCAAAACAAGAAATGACACAAGTATTTCCCCTTCTAACCTTGTGTCCCCAGACTAACAGATTTCAGATTAACTTGTTTACAAGTATCAAACATACAGAGTTCAGATTTACTAGTTCACAGATCAGACAATCAAGTTAACAAGTTTTCAAACTAACGGATCAGATGTACGGGTTTAACAGACTTACAGATTGTCTAACTTTGTATTGGGCCTACAGATTCACGAAACGGCTTATTAGATTCATCAGTCTACTTGGTTTAACCCTATCTACCCAACATGTTTTTAGACACCACATTTCTCTTAAATTTGCATTAATTAAATATTAATGCATAGACCTCTCACATTAGGTCGGTAGCTTGTGGCCGCTGGATGTGCCGGGCGGTTCCAGGCAGACTTCTGCCAAAAGCCAGACCTAACCTCGTGTCTAAGCATATTTTAGTTATGCCTACAACCTCTCACATTAGACTAACAGTTTGCGACTACTGGTTAAGCCGGTTGGTTCCGGGCAGGCTTCTACCGCAAACAGAGTCTAACCTTGTGTCATAGACAAATTTATTCCAATACAGATTATATAGATATCAGACTAATTATGTCCATTTAACAGATTAAACTTCCTTACAGGTTACAGCAGATTAATCAAATTTCCATGTTTTACTCAATCTTTGATCGAGCCTACGGATTTTCATAACAAAATTACAATTATTTAGTTTTCAACAGATTAGGCAATTCAACAGATTTAGCTGATAACAGATTTTGCAGATTTGAAAATTCAACATATTTAGCAGATAACAGATTTGGCAGATTAGGTAATTCAACAGATTTAGCCGATAACAGATTTGGCAGATTAGGCAATTCAACAAATTTAGCAGATAATAGATTTAGCATATTAGGCAATTCAACAGATCAATCATTTCTAAAATTCTATTTACATAACTTGCCTAATCCTAAATCATGGTCATAATTCATAATACAACATATGCCCAAATTTTAGTTTAAACTTTGCAAAGCACAGAATATTCTCTAAAAAGCCCCAAACAATATGAATTATGCCAAATTATAGCCTATGATGCCAAATATCCTAAAATCCATATTTAGGCGCATTTACATTAATAGTTAACCTATTTTAATATAGATCTTTACGCCTAAGTCACATATTTCTTTTTTTTTTTCAAGTTATAGATCGTGATATAAATATGCCCTAAAATCTAGATCTTAAATTTTTAATCATGTATTATGTCCTCAGAATCTGATCTTGCATTATAATATGCATTATATTCCAAATCCCAAGTCATATGCTACCATATAATAATTCTTCTTTCAAATTACATTTTATTATACATAGTATGCACTGATTCTTGATCTTAATTTACAACCTATGTTCTTTTCTCAAATCAGTCACAGATCAGTCATGTTCAATTATGCAATATTCATTATTTGTCCTAAAATTAGCGTTCATGTGTTAATCTCTTATGAGGTATGGTGCAGGCTCGTAGTAGCCTGGCTATAGAAAAGAAAGAAAAAGGAGATACAAAATAGACACAGAAAATAGATGTGACAGATAATAATATGCATAACCTTAGATTCAAATTTATAACCATGCCAAGATCATAATAAAATTTATATCTGAAAATAACTGTACTCACGATTAAAAAGATAAATCTTGATTTCAGGGATCTATATTCTGACACTGAATAGCGCTCCTTTGGCGTAGACTATCGATTAGATTTGATTCTCTTTTAACACTATTCAGATTGGAAGAAGATGCACTAGTTCTAGTTTTGATTCTAGCAGAGTAGCGACGCCATTTTTATTTTTTTATTTGGAATAGAGGCAGAGTATAGGCAGAATGAATTTGTGTGGAGAGAAAGCAAGGTTTAGGGGTGTTTAAATAGGTTAGAGCTCACGAATCCGGTCAGAAAGGCGTCCAGGTGCAGAAAAATAGATTGGTCTACAGATCTGGAAAACGGGGGGTGGTCGACCCTAAGGTCGACACTAGTGTCGACCTGTTAAGCCAGGTCGACCCTAGTGTCGACCTGGGTCCTAGGCGGGAATTTTCCCGCCCAACCCGGGTGTTTGTTTGAATTTCGAAATCTGAATTTTGAATTTTCGGGCTGGTTTTTACTGAAACTTCCGAAGGCCATGTCTTCTTCATACGGAGTCCGATTTACGCAAAATTGGACTCTATTCCATGCAGAATTCCGAGACGAACGCAATGGCTTAACCCATTTTCCTTAATTCTCATAGTTAAACTAATTATACTTCATTTTGTTACTCTTATGTTCATAGAAAATTCGGGGTGTTACACATGATATTTCAGATGATCCAGCTTGGGTTAATAAACAGAAAGAGAATCCTAGTTCACCTAGTACTATTCAAATGGAGATATTAATGGTCAAAATACACAGATCTCTGGTAATAATGATGAAGAAAATATAGATGTTGATGGATTGGGTTTTCTGGATAAGAATTTACCTAAATCTATTATCCCTAAAGAGATTAATCATGTTGCTGACAGTTTATCTGAAGATACAGTGGTTGATATAAACAAGGATGTTTCTAATGGAGTGTCAAAGAATATAGAATACATGAATCATCTAAATGGTAAAGGTAAGATGAAAATTCCAAGGGTAATTACTCCTCCTCCTAAAAGATCATTGAGGAGTAATTTGGTTATTAAATGAGTATATTGACATGGAATGTCAAAGGGATGAATAACTCATTTCGTATGGGTGAAATTCTTTCCCTTTTAACTAAAACCGAATCAACAATTGCTAGTTTGGTTGAAAATAAACTCAATGGAAATAATTTGAGGTATTTAGTAGATTAATTCCAAGTGCATGGAAATTTCTTCCTCAAACTCCTGCTTCATTCTCTGGACGTATCTTATTAATTTGGGACTCCAAAGTGTGGAAAATGAATGTTATATCTGCATCCAATCAACATCTTAATGTGCAAGCTCTAAATTCAGGTGGTTTCTCCATGTTTTTAACTGTTGGGTATGCTAGTAACAGTTTCTATAATAGACGGATCTTATGGCATCACTTAATACAAGAATCAGAATTTATGGATAAGGAATGAGTAATCATGGGAGATTTCAATAATTCAACTTCTCATATAGACAAGAAAGGGGGTTTGACTATACCTTTTCAAAAAATTAGAGCCTTTGGTAATTGTATTCAACAAGATGGATTAATTGAAATCAAGACTATTGGGTTTAATTATACCTGGAGAAGAAAAGGTACAACAAATAATATAGGTAAAATCTTTGTTAACCATTCTTGTCATCATAAATTCATTGATATGAAAGCTCTATCCTTATCTCAGTTATCAAGTGACCGTAATCCTTTGTTATTAGAATTTATTTCTACATCTAATGTAAAAGGTTTTCCTTTTCGATTTCAAATGATTGGGTGTTGAAATATGGATATGAAGAGTGTGTGGCAAATGGTTTGAAATTTACTGGTTGGGGATTTCCAAGCTATATTCTGCAACAAAAACTAAAAGCATGTAAAGAAGAATTGAAAAAGTGGAATAAGTGTATGCCTAAAGATGATATGTTATTGCAATAAGATGGGATTGCTTTTAAAGAATGTGAGATAGCATCAGATCTTGATCCAGAAAATATAGAGTTATATGAAAAGATGCTTGAAGCAAAACATAGCTTGTCTATTCAGAAACATATAAAATTCTGGAGCATCAAACAAAAGGCTAAAGTGGCTTGGTTGCAAGATGGTGACACTAATTCCAAAAAAATTCATTCGAAAATGTTAAATAGAAGATTCTCCAATCAACTCAAAGCTTTTATATATTCTGAAGGTGATCTTTTACATAAGCATGAAGATATTACAGAAGAAGCTATTGGTTATTTTAGTTCAATGTTTAATGGTAATGTAAGTAGTAAGTTCCCTTCATTCCAAAGTAGAAATTTCATCGATGCTTAGGGTCAATAGGTATTACTCCAACCTATTACTTTAGATGAAATTAAATCAGTTATTGATTCTGTTCAAGATGATGCTACTCCAGGGCCTAATGGATTAAATTCTAAAAAAATTAAAATAAATTGGATGTTTTGAAATATGACCTACCAGTTGCAATGCAAGATATTTTCACATCTACTAAGTTGCCTAAAAGTATTAATCATACTTTTATCACATTGATTCCTAAGGTGGAAAGAACTAACAAGATATCACAATATAGACCAATTTCCTACTGTAATATGGTCCATAAGATATTTAGTAAAATCCTTTGCAATAGATTTAAATGGTTTTTACCTCATTTGATATCATCAAATCAATGTGCATTCATCTCTTCAAGGGGTATTGGGGACAATATACTTCTAGCTCATGAATTATTGAGAGATTTTAAGAAGCCAGGAATTAGTAAATTTTATGTAAAAGTAGACCTCTATAAATCTTATGACATGATAAATAGAGAAATTATATGTCATATCATGATGAAAATGGGATTTCCAGTGCATTTTATAAATGTGGTTTATGAATGTATTTCTTCTCCTACATTTTTTATTTTAATTCAGGGTATACCAAAAGGATTTATTAAGTCAGATAGGGGCATTAGACAAGGAGATCCATTATCCCCCATCTTTTCTCTATGGCAATGGAATACTTTTCTTATTGTATGTATGAAGAAGTTCTTCAACATAGATTTCACCCTGTTCATAAGTTTGAACCTATTGTATCACATCTCCTATATGCTGATGACCTTAAAGTCTTTGGAAAGAGTTTGCCAGCATGTGCTATTTCATTGAAGAATATTTTTGATAAGCAAAAACAGTTTAGTGTATTAACTGTGAGTATTCTTAAAACTAAAATATATTTTAGTTCACATGCAACGTATGTTAACGAGGATTCAGCTATTCTGGGTTTACAAAGTAGTTTATTGCCAGTTAAATACTTAGGAGTACCACTTTCAAGTACTTATATTCATTATAATGATTGCCAGTCATTATTACATAAGATTCAGTCAAAATTTCAAGCTTGGGATGCTAAATTTTTAAGCTTTGCTGGTCGAGCCGAGTTAATACAGATAGTTATTACTCCTACAGTATTATACTGGTTATTTGTATATCAATTGCCAGAACATACTATTGATAAATTACACTTGATGTGTTATGATTTTTTCTGGGGTAGTTCATCTCATAAATTGAGCTGGGATAAATTATGTTTTCCAAAATCAAAGGGTGGTATAGGATTAAAATCCTTTTCAGATCTTAACAAGACAGCAGGTATTAAAATGACGTGGAAATACTTGTCTAATTCATCTTAATGGAGTGAGTGGATGAAGAGAATAATATTGTTTTGGATAGATGTTTTGGCATATGAGCATTGATAACAAACCATCTAGTTCATGGAAAACTATTTTAAGGTTGAGAACATACAGTAAGCAACTTTTTAATAAATTTATAGTTACCGGTTCTTCAACTTGGTTGTGGTATGTACTATAATACCCCGCATTTTTAATGAAATTAAAAATGTGGAAATATGTATATATATATATATTATATACATAGATATATTTAAGAGAAAAATTAAATAATGACAATAAAATTGCATGTAATAAATTCATACAGTGAAATGAAGGAAAAAATTAATAAAAGAAATTAAATGTAATACATGAAATGCAAAGAAATTCATGGGAACAATTAAATAGAAATAAAAAGAAATTTTTGAAGAGCTTCGGGAATTTGGTCACGAAATTAGCGTCATTGCGTTCGTGGCGACCAATGGCTTGTAGAAAACCGATTTAGGATGAAAAAGATATCTTTAAATTAAATATTGCAACAAAACATGAAAAAGAGGAATGAGGAAAGAATAATGTTTAGCATTGTTCTTAGGTTTGTAAACAAAAGACTCAGCGGCTCATTTGGTTAGAGTATGTTACTTGCATACAAGAGGTACAGAGTTCCATCCTCGCCAACACCATATTTTTGTTTTGGGGGAATGGCTAAATATTGGCTTAGTGTGAACGTAGTTCAATTAAAAAGCAGATTATGCGACAAGGGTTAATTGGTGGATTAATTGGAAAGATGGTTAAAAAGAAAAAATAAATACATATATATATATATATATATATATATATATGACGTATCTGCTGCTGCGCATCGTGTTGCACACATGGCATGTTTTTATTCGTTAAAGATTGTTTTTTTTTTTGCAACTTGGTTGTTTTCTATTGGTCAGATGATGTGGATGATTCCTATGGTTTTTGATCTAATCTAATGGTCTTGGTTGCTCCGCTACTCCTATAAAAAGAACTCTAAATCTAGGTTTTGTTCACAGAAAAATAATGGTGATGGCGAAGCTCTGCTGTTATGAAAATTAAAATGGTTCTTCTCTTCTTCTTCTTCTTCTTCAAAATCAATTCAAAAAAAAAAAAGGATTATACGTATTCAAACATTTCTACAACATAATCAGCAGTGGCTACAACATATTATTCAACATGTTCTTCGCAGCAAATTCACTGTGAATTCATGTTATTTTTAGATCTGAATATCTAATTAGTAATCATGTTATGTATATAAAAATTGGATTTTGAATCAGTGCCTAATCAGTTCTATTATGACATATTCCTCTGATCTACTCTTATATGTTTATATCGTCATCAAATCTAAACTTGTCATAAAATATCCACTCAGTTTTATGCCTATTTCTACTGTTATGTTATTGATTCATTATTACGACTACTCTGATTCTTTTCTTTCTCTTCTTTTTCTTTTTATTTTCATATAGCCAGGCTACCTTCGAGCCTAGGCCTAACGCTGAAAAATGCGAACGTGCGAAATTGAGAATAATAGGAAAAGACATAATTTGGGGCATAATTGATATTGGAAAATATGAATATAAATTGGGCATTAAATGGGGAAAATATATGAATATGTATTTGGGGGCATGATTCATATTGGATAATATGAATGCGAATTTTAGGCACAAAGTGGAAAACATGAATTTGGGTTAATTTATATTGGAATATATGTAAACATGGAATTGGGTATAGAATGGGACATGTCTAAATATTAATTTGGGACATAAATTAGAACGTATGCGAATAAGAATTTTAGGTATAAATTGGAAAATATGTGGGTTTGGGTTTGTGCAATATACATACATACATATATATATATATATATATGTATGTATATATACACATATATATGCCTTAATTTTTGATAAAGGGCGTATGGTACATAATTAAAAGGTGAATTAAAAAGAGGCATAAAAGTCTATAATTTGAATAGTGAATTAGACATAATTCAAACGGGGAAAGATATAATTGATTAATTAATTGATTAAGTAATTGATTAATTAATTAATAATGGAATGTTTAGTCATTACAATTAGGAATTGTAATTGTACTTATGACACGAGGTTAGGTTACATTAGTGGTGGAAGTCAACCCGGACCCGACCGGCATATCCAGCAGCCAATAATGTTGAACCTAATGTGGGAGGTCTAAGTACGTAAATATAAATCGAGCTAAGCCACAAGGTTAGACCCAATTGTGGAATAAGACAGCCCGAACCCGACCGGCATATCCAGCATCCACATGTTGTAGGCCTAATATGGGAGGTCTAGCCCATTATAAACATAATTGGACATGGTAATGAATTGGAATACTTAACTAAGTTAATCCATTAGGATTGTATGATTATGAACTTGAGTAAGGATTAAGTAAAATTGGATGGGTAATGGGTGGGTTAAGTAAATTAGAGGGGGTGGGTAATATTTACATATAGGCCCACGAACTTAACCCAATAAGGTTATGCAATTAAAGACACCTAGTGGTATACATAACCAGTAGAAATAATAAAGTTATGTAATTGGAAGACACCATGTTGGGTAAGCATAACTTGTAGAAATAGATCACCCCGTATTTTCGGTTAACATTAAAGTAACGAATCAAAGAATAATTAATTTCAAATGTGATAACTAAGGGAAACGGGTTACGCCATCGCAGAATTCTGCTTGAGATAGAGTCCGAGTTTGCGTAAAACGGACACGTATGAAGGAGACATGGACGAACGAAGTTAGGCAAGAAAACTAGAAGTCGACCAGAATGCACTAGCGCATATCACAAGTGTGCCAGTACAAAAATGCACTGGCGCACCTGCCAAGTGCGCCCAGGGCGGGCTAAAAACCTGCACAGGTTTTTAGAGTGTTCTGATCCGGACAGTGAGTCATTACTGAGTCCTTTCTGACTCTTTGCTGAGTCACTAGGGCTGAGGTGTTATCCTATCTTAATTGGATGGTCTTGATTTCTTCTAGGGTTAATTTGATGGCTCTAAATTAATTAAAACTCTATATAAGCAACCTAACTCTCAACCTAAAATCACACTAATTCATTCTAAGAGCCGCCATGCCGTCAATGGTGAACCTAGAATAGCCGTCATCTCTTTCAACTCAAAGGCAAGATAGAAGCTACATCAAAATAAAATAAAATCTAATCTAATTCAAAAAAGAGAGTTCAAAGATCTACATCAAAGGCGAGCAATTCAATATCAGAATACAGATCCTAAAACTCAAGAATTCCTTTTTGTTTGTAAGTATAGTTACCTTTCAAATGTGAATAAATTAAAGACGTGATTTGTAATGAATTGGAAAATATATTTTGAACCAAGTTGTAAGTGATTGATGATGCGAATTCATGTCTAATTCTTGCGATAATTTGGTCACGTATGTCTTGGAATGATTGTGGTTTATTTGAACTTATCGTATCATGTGAAAATGGGTGATGAACTTATTATGATTTGGGGAACGAAACCGTCATACCACATATAAGTTTGACAATCCTTTCATGATGTGTCATATGCAAGTTACATGTTTTATGTTAGTCAAGATCTATATATATGTTCATATGCAAGATACATGTTTTATGTTAGACCCAAGTCAAGATTTATATATATATATGTTCGTATGCAAGTTATATGTTCTGTGTTAGATCCAAAAATTAGATCTATGTTTATATGCATGTTTATAAAGTGGATTCGTGCAAGTTCATATGATCATTATTGTTAGATCTAGTTCACATCTACATGTTAAAGTTAAACATATACATGCTTTGATAATGTACATATCATGGTTCTCCTAAACTATGCTAGTTTATAAACCAAGTTGTGTTCACCTATGCCAAGATCTACATGTCCACATGCTTAGGATTATGCTAGTTCTATCCAATTTAATTGCAAGTTTCATGAGACATGTTAATTTAAATTTGCGTGACATATGTTTGATTAAATGTTCTCTTCTTTTACCTCTTGTTTATAAATTGGGCTAATTTGCGGGCCCAATGACTTTATTTGATTAACGCGAACATACAACGGGGGTAACATTGGGAAAAATTTGGAAATTACATATAACTGGCATATTTTTCTCATAGTCATGTAATTAATGAGTGGCGTAAAAATGGTATTATTTTTATGCCAAAAACCATGAACTTGAATTAGAGGGAAAGTGGGCCATGACAATAAATTATTGACAAATTTACTTATAAGCATAAAAGGATAAATATGTAAATTTAGAAAAGACGAATATGCCTAACCTGAGGTTAGACTGAGTTGTGGTGTAAAACTGCCTGGAACCGACCGGCACATCCAGTGACCACAACAATACCTGTCTAATGTGGGTGGTTAGTGCATTGAGCCCAAAAAGGACCCGAGGTTAGACTGAGTTGTGGTGTAAAACTGCCCGGAACCGACCGGCACATCCAGTGACCACATCAATACCTGTCTATTGTGAGTGGTTGTGCTTTAATAAAGATATGTCAAGATTGGTAGGGTTAAGTCAATTAATGAAAAACTTAATTAATTCAACATGTTAACTAAACTGATGTGTGGGGTTAGGTAAATTTGGACACTTAACCAATTTAACATGCTGGCTAGAAAACCGTAGTAACGGGTACCCATTTCAGCAGTAACCCACACAGATGTATCATGGAACCTTGAACTAGGCAGGGTGGGGCACGATTACTGGGCTGAATTGTAAGCAGTCAAAACGTCGGCGGGTGGTGCGTCAGTGTAGGTTCTGACGGAGTACAGGCATGCACGTACTCCGGAGTGGAAAAAGCAGGCACTGGGCAACAGTAGTCATACACTGTGCATCTTGAATCGTGTCGGGTTGCCACCATAGGATTTGATACACCCCATGGCGGGACCAGCACAGGTATCTACAGTCAAGCGGGGGCCGAATTACACACATGATAAATGCATGCGAGTAGGAGCCGATCAATATAAGGGGATCATTTCACCATGAACACGTAGTGCTAGTTGGACAAGTATGAGTAGGTGCAGAGAAATTAACATGGGTGCGATGTATATTTGGTTTATCCTGCCTTGCATAGTTTTATGTTAGATTGTTATTCTAGTGTTGTCCTGTATTTTATTTTATTCCTATCATGACCTTTTCCTTATTCACACACTGTAAAGTCACTAGACTTACTCAGACTTATATCTGACCCATTTTTCTTTCCCTCTCTTTTCTTCCGTTCCCCCCTACCTGAGACGACCCGATTTCCCGTTCTCACGGAAACAAGGTTATCTTTGGAATATAACACAGAAACATATAATAGCAGAACAGAATTAAATAAATACACCAGAATGAACAACAAAATATACTGGATAAAAGTAATCATCAGAGTTACACAGTATACAGGATCTTACTTAGTACAAATACAGTTCAGCTATACATAAATGTCTACAGCGGAAATAAACAAAATATGTACAATAGGAGCTGAACAACATAAAAAGAAATAAATGATAGAATCCATCTTCAGCTCCAGCTCTCCAGAAAAGAACCAGCTAAACCTGAATGCAAGGCTGCCCGTGTAGAAAAAGGGGCACCCGAGTTTGAGAGTGAAACAAACTACGAGTCAGTCATGGGACTGGTATGAGAAATCCACTCAACACATATATAATTGGCTAATCACAGGACCACGCCACTTTCGTGGAACGGGTTTACTCCATTGGATTGCCAGTGCTTTAAAACAAATCTTTCTTTTAAACATCGCTATGCTTTTTATAAAAATGAAGCCGTTATAAGACTCAGTTCCCATCACACAATGCAACGCAAACCGGAGGATAGAGTTTTTACCTTATAACGGTCAAAATATGCTTGATACGAATAAAACAAAGGCATTTGATATTATTGCTAGTGTTTATATGTTTTGAAAAACAATTTCAAATCATAACTATCAATCATAGACGGCATGGGTACCATATATCATGTCGCCATATATATATATATACAGTCAAAACCGCACGATGTCGTATTTGGAAATTGGATTTCCGTCATGAACCAAGGCAAAAGATAGTCCTTACCGAATTCGTGACTCTCTAGCCCGAGCCACAGGCAAGCGCGCAGGCAAGCCTTTAGATCGTCAGGGCCGGTCCACCGATGTGGATTATTATGCCTGAACAATACGTTTCCCCGCCCTTTGGGGCGTAAACGAGCCAACGAATGACTCCATCGGACCCGGATCGTCCGATCAAACCGAGGCGCCTCGCAACAGCAACAACCACATAGGTGAAAAATATATAAATGTCAGGGCTGGTAGGTCACTGACACCACCCTAGCTAGAAAGAAACGCATGCCCTCCCTGAGGTCCTTCTCCAGTTTTAGGTTCATACCGGGGTGTGAGGCCCGCGAATTCACGTTATACACAAAGCTACGCCATACAGGCGGTGCTTTGATCATCACCACAAGACTTTGCTTTTCAACAGAAGCCCTGATCACTGCATCTTAGCATGCCACACAGGCAATTCACGCCATGCGATTGATGTCCATCGATATACAACCTCTGAGCTCGTACGTCTCAGAGAAGGGCGTTAAGAAAAAGAATAAATTCTCCGCCGCCAAACAGATGTATATTTAACAGAGATCAATCAACACAGAATAAAATCCAATGTCGGACACACAGTCCATTTACAAGTCCGTTCTGGGTCTGAACGAAACCGGAGGCACTAAATACCTCGCAAACCCTTCGATCAACACGTACGTCTGAACGATCACCACTCATTATCCATATTTCGGGATGCCTCCCAATCAGGACCTCGGTTACCATCCAAACGAGGTGAAGATCTCCGGTCTTCGACCATCGTCTTCATCTTCGAATTTCAATCGTCGGTCAATTATTCGAAATGAGAATTAACTCGGCCTTTTCAAATAATTCACGTATATTTAGAATTTCAATTCGATTTATTTCAATGGTTAAATTATTCGACAACACCAATTTTGTTCTTTAATGTAATTTTCACACCAAACACATTCAACCATCAAATATCACATAAATCAAGCAAATTCAGTTTATTTCCATTCCATATCGCTTATAATATTTTATAACTATTTATCGCTATTTTTATTTATTTTAAAATAGCTAATTTATTCAAAACGACGCTTCGGGCCATAAGGCGGCCGTGGCGCTGTTTTTCTTCAGATTTGATTTACACATATCTGAAAATCTAACCGTTGGATCTTCACAAAATTTACATCATTAGAAAGGTCTTTTCAAAACGAACCCAACGGTTCCAGTTTCGGGAAAATCCGACGGTCGGATCTCCCGGTACAATCGTTTGAAATTTCGATTTCAAAATACGAACTGCAGCGTCGTTATTCGATTAAATGTAATTATATTTATATATATAAATAAATATAATCGTTTCTGGCGCTGTTTTTCTTCAGATTTGAATTAAACATTCCAGACAATCCAACCGTTGGATTTCTACAAAGTTGGTGCCGTTGGGAAGATATTTCCAAGGCGAACCCGACGGTTGAGGTTTCGGGAAAATCCAATGGTCGGATTTCCCGCACTAGTCGTTTGAAATCACGGTTTCAAAATACGAACTGCACGGCCTCGTTTCGTTTTAATTTTATTTATATTTATATATTTATATAAATATAGTTCATTCAACAATTTCAATATCGTTTTTACTTCAAAAAATTTTCTAACACCTTAAAATTTTGGAAAATTTCGCCATAACCTCCCCTGCACCGGGAGCATCGGGAAATTGCAAATAGCGTTCCCGGTCCTTCTAATCTCAAAAAGAAAAAGCCAAGCGGCTAGCCAACAGGCTCAAAATCATCACCCAAACAAATCAGTAAATGTGTACCTATTTGTCGGGCACAAAATTTTATTCCTCTTCTCTAGCCCCTTTGCTATAACCTGTTCAATGAATATTGCATGTACACATATATACAGTTCTTATCATTTATCAATTTCTATTCGACTTCATATTCGATTTCTATTTGGTTTAAAAACTCCATTCATTCTAATGTTACATAAATAGGTGCAAATCATTTCATTAGCTAATTAATGAATATTTCATCTCATATATGTTTATTTCGAACAAGTGGCTATTTTTAACACTTCACATTTCAACGATTTATGCATACAATAAAAATGCGATTTTTATTGTAAAACGATTCATTTCAAAACACTATTTTTCTATATAGTTCATATAGTCGATAAAAGGTGATTTTTATTATCAAACAATTTATTTCAAAATATGAATACCATTCAACACATGAATTTCTAATCAACGAATGAATATCAATTCAACACATGAATGTTTTCTATAGTTTCTATATATAGATAAAAATGTGAATTTTATTATCAAACAATTTATTTCAAAATATGAATACCATTCAACACATGAATTTCTAATCAACGAATGAATATCAATTCAACACATGAATGTTTTCTATAGTTTCTATATATAGATAAAAATGTGATTTTTATTATCGAACAATTTATTTCAAAATATGAATACCATTCAACACATGAATTTCTAATCAACGAATGAATATCAATTCAACACATGAATGTTTTCTATAGTTTCTATATATAGATAAAAATGTGATTGTTATTATCGAACAATTTATTTCAAAATATGAATACCATTCAACACATGAATTTCTAATCAACGAATGAATATCAATTCAACACATGAATGTTTTCTATAGTTTCTATATATAGATAAAAATGTGATTTTTATTATCAAACAATTTATTTCAAAATATGAATACCATTCAACACATGAATTTCTAAACAACGAATGAATATCAATTCAACACATGAATGTTTTCTATAGTTTTTATATATAGATAAAAATGTGATTTTTATTATCAAACAATTTATTTCAAAATATGAATACCATTCAACACATGAATTTCTAAACAACGAATGAATATCAATTCAACACATGAATGTTTTCTATACAATGAATAAATATAGTTTAAGCATATGAAAATAATTCAAACACACAAATATTATTCAAAATTTCAGCAGCATAACGGCAGGGTAGTTAAACCGGGACCGTCCCTAGTACGGCTCCTCGCTCTACCTTAAAACCTCGCGGTTTTTGACAATGGGGATCATGCATCTAGTTCGCACGCAGGCGGCATGTATATATTTATTTCATTTCCACAAACTAATCCTATGTGGTTTCAACCAAATATTTCTCAACCACAAACGGGTATTTTTCAACCACAATCAACCAATATCAATCACAAAAAATCCCAAACTATCATTCGCTATCAATCAATTTCACAACAATTTCAACCAATAAATATCGTCCATGGTTTGTGGACGAGGGGGCGTGTGTATATATATATATATATATATATATATATATATATATATATAGCAATTCACTTTCATTTTCAACACATATATATAATTTTTAAATCAGAAATCTCACCAATAGCTATCCAACTGCACGACACTTCCTTTAGAGAAATCTTCGCCAATCTCGCCTTTTTGTCGCTTTGTTGCCCGTATTCTCTACATATGTAAAAATCGAATTTTTACTATGTTATTCAATATACAAAAATCGAGTTTTGACGTCGCTATTCAATATATAAAAATATGATTCTTACTTCGACTTTCAATATATATAAAATATGATTTTTACTTCCTAAAGTTCAAATCTCCTTCTATTTTAAATCTTAAAATAAATTAGTTTATAAATCATTTTAAAAATCAGTTTTTAATACTTTTTAAAATCAGTTTTAATGTTTTTTTTTTTAAATCAGTTTTACTTTCTTAAAAAAAAACAGGTTTAAATTCCTATTAAAATCAGTTTTGAATCCCAAAAAAAACAGTTTTTAAATCATTATAAAATCAGTTTTGAATTCTAAAAAAAACAGTTTTTAAATCATTATAAAATCAGTTTTGAATTCTAAAAAAAAAACAGTTTTTAAATTATTAAAATAAAATAACAAAATACTTACAGAGGGGGGGTTTGGAGACGTCGGCGGCAGCTTCGAGGTGGCAGGATGCTCCGCGAGGGGGGAGGCTCGATTTGATTCGACAGGGGGGGGGGTTTGGAGACGTCGGCGGCAGCTTCGAGGTGGCGGCGCTCGGGGTTCGAACGGGGAGGCGATGGCTTCGGGGCGTCGATCGATTTAGATTTTAGGGTTTTCTCCTTTTTTTTTTCTTCTGCCGATTTAATTTATGAAGGGGGGGCCTGAACGAATAATAAAGGGGAGGGAATTAAAAATATATTTTTTTTATTTAATTATTTAATTTTATTGCATAAAGTTGACTTTTACCCACGACCTCGAAACGAGGCCCACCGCCTGTCGCCCATAGCGTTTTACCCCCATTCCGAATACAATGGGATATGTATCGCAAGCTGATTTGATCGTTACAATCAGTTTCCGTTGAATTTACATTTAAATCACTATATCGAATTTTAAACGTACATTTCAAATTACCGGGGTCACATACTAACTAGAAAATTTCCAGAAAAATATTTTCTAGCTTCGTATTGACGATACGGTCCTAACAAAACTAGTTTCGTTGAATTCTGAGACCGTTTGAAAAATGGCCAATTTCCAGTCGATTAAATTCAACAGAAACTGGTCAAACGCGTTTTCTTTTGCCACGCTCACATATTGATTCGAAAAATTATGAAATTGGCAATCTAGCAATAACTTTACATCACGGATCCAACAAAAGTGGTTTCGTCGAAATCCGAGGTCGTTTGCAAAATGTCCATTTTTAAGGGCCTGAATTCCATAGCGACTATTCAGTATTTTCAACTGGACATATCTTTTGATTCCCGCTATCAAATTTCGATTGGTCGGATTCGTTAGAAAGATATTATCAATTAGATCCTAATGTTTTTGGTTTCACTAAATTCCGGATTGTTTTGCACCCGGTATATTCAATTGAAGTTTGAAATCGAATTATCGAACTACCGCGCCATTTTCAATTCTATATATAATTATAATTAATTATATTCGTTTTCAAATGTCGATTCAAACTCAGTTTTCATCGCCATTATTTAAAATATTTATTTTAAATATTTAAAACCCGTTATTTTAGCCAATTTAAAATTTTTAAATTGGTTCAGATTTTCTGGGTCGTTACACTACCCGGTACCCAGGGAGGGAATAGCTTAGCTTAATTTTTACCGTTCATCTTTCCAAGCTTGAAGACTCTGTGATGTATAGCTTGGAATCTCTTGCTTTTGGCTATGGCTTTGGATACACTACTACTTGGGGATTCATGCAGTTTTTTTTTGTTTTATACTTCTTTAGAAAATAACCAAAATAGAAATTATGATGTAATGGTTTGGAAGTTGGTTTGAAACAGTTTGTTGTAATGTTTTGTTATGAACCATGTTTGAAATAAAGTTAGTTCTATTTTCCGCTGCTTATATATATATCCGTCTTGTAAATTTTCTGTGTCTTTTACCTATAATGCTCCACCAAAGTTAAGGCATTCCTTTTGTGAGTGACCTTAATGGAGATGGGGTGTTTCACTTGGTATCAGAGCAAAGGTTTACTAGATCATATAAAAGGTTTTGAAAACTGTTTAAAAAAAGAAGTATAAAGAAGCATTTTTCAATAAAAGTGTTATTTTACTTTAAAATGCATAATCCCCAAAAGCCATATGCACTATCTTTCTATCCTATGTATTGAATCTTTCCTTTTTCGTTTCAGCATGTCTGGGAACCTTAACCTTCTAGAGGGTGTACCGATACTTGGCTGGTTCAGGAGGTACCTAGAGGCTAGGGCTAAAGACGCAGGACCAGCGGACATTCCTCCTCCCCCAGCTGCAGCGGTTCCTCCTCCTCCTCCTCCTCATGCAAATGCTTTCTCAAAGATTTGTAGATACTTTAGAGCCATGGATGGAAAGAATTTCAATGGAACTGAATCATTTGTGGAAGCAAGAAACTGGCTCAAAGAAACAGAGGATTTGTTCGATATCTTCGCAGTGGATGATAGATAGAAGATACAGTTGGTGGTATGTTTGCTCAAAGACGAAGCCTCCTATTGGTGGGAATTCACTAACGCTAAAAGACCAGTTGAAACTTGGATGGATTTTAGAATAAGGTTTGAAATGAAATTCCTCTCACAAGCTGAACGAAGTCTACAGGTGGAAAAGTTCTTATTTCTTAAGCAAGGAAGTATGATGGTCAAAGAATACGTCAACCAATTCAACCAGCTGGCCAAAATTCGGGTTGAAGTTAGTGAACACTCCTCATAAGAAGGCTCCCCTTTTTTTAAGGGACTGAATGAGCCACTACACAGCCTAGCTATGACCCACATACCCATGGGGGCGACTTATGAGAGACTGGTGGACATGGCATTGTTACACGAGGAAGACAAGGGCAAGAAAGAGGAAAAGGTGGAGGTACCTCAAGACAAGAAAGCGGAGGGGTCACTGAATAAGAGGATAGATTCCAAGAAAGGCGGGAAGAACAACAAACCCCGTGACAAGAGAAAGTGCAATTTCTGTGGCATTCCTAGACATCTAGTTAAGGACTGCAGGAAGAAGAAGAGGAAGATGGGTTGTTTTTTCCATTGCGGTGAGACAGGACACATGGCTAAGGACTGCCGAAGAAAGCAAGGGCAAGGGCAAGGGCAGAGGGCTGGTTCTACTTCTGGAGGGCAGGTTCACGCTCTCATAGCCCCTCCGCAAGAACAAGGTAGAAATATTTCTGTTGAGAGTTTAGTTTATCTTTTTGATTATCTTGTTTGTACACTCTTTGATTTCTGCGCATCGCACTCTTTTATATCTACTTCTTTAGTTGAATCTCTGCACCTAGACACCAGTATAGTAGAGGATCCCTTGATTGTTTCAAATCCAATTGGGGGCTCAGCTTATTTGTCAATGGCTTGTCTGGATTTGAAAATTTCTATACTAAGCGTTGTGTTTAGATGTAATGCCTATGTTTTGGGCTTCATGGGCTATGTGTTGATTCTAGGCATGGACTGGCTATCCAGTAATGGTCCCGTCCTCGATTGTGAAAAGAGAGTGGTTAGACTCATGACTCGCCTCGGTAACACTCTCAAAATCTCTTGTAATCCCATGAACTCTGTTATGCTTAATTATCTAAAATCTCTTGATGCGTCTGTTGAGAACTTGCACTCTGTTAGAGTAGTCCGTGAATACTTGGATGTGTTTGAAGAGGTGAAAGGCTTACCTCCAAAGTGGGAGATAGACTTCCGCATATACCTCGTTGATAATGCAAAACACGTCGCCTTACCCGTTAGGCACATAGCTCCAAGGGAGCGGAAAGAGCTTAGCAAGCAAGTTAAAGAGCTATTAGAAAAGGGGTTTATAAGGCAAAATATTTCTGAATGGGGTGCTCCGGCAGTGTTCGCAAATAAAGTGGATGTTTTGCTTCGCCTATGCGTTGATTATAGGGAGCTAAACAAGCTGACCAAGAAAATAGGCACCCACTCCCAAGAATAGACGACTTGTTCGATCAGCTTGTAGGTGCATCAGTTTTCTCCCAACTAGATTTAGCTACCGGTTTTGATCAACTAAGAGTGGCTGAAGACAACATTGATAAGACCACGTTCAGAACTATGGGTGGATTCTTCAAGTGGCTTGTCATGCCTTTCGGCTTGACAAACGCACCCGCTTATATCATCGATTTGATGAGCAGGGTGTTTAAGGGGTTCCTCAATAAATTTGTAGTGGTCTTCGTGGACGACATTTTGATTTTCTCGAAGAGTGATGAAGAGCATGCTCAGCATCTAAAGGAAGTCATGGATACTCTTCGTGCACATCAGTTAAAAGCCAAATTCTCCAAATGCCATTTCTAGAGAGAAGAAGTAAGGTTTCTTGGACATGTGGTGTCCAAAGAGGGATGAGCTGTGGACCCCGCAAAAGTAGTTGCGGTGAAAGATTGGAAGGTCCCACGGAATGCAACCAAAGTCTGAAGCTTTCCCGGGCTAGCAGGCTTTTATCGAAAGTTCATCAAAGATTTTGCGAAAATCTCAGCTCCACTTACAAGGTTGACAAAGAAAATTTTAACTTTCACTTGGGATTTGGATTGCGATATTGCTTTCCAACGCTTGAAAAGGGCTCTGACAACAGCCCCATTTCTGATATTGCCTGATGGAAGCAAGATGTTTACCGTATATATAGATGCGTGCGGTACAGGACTAGGCGCTGTCTTGATGCAAGAAGGGAAGGTAGTAGCTTATGGTGGAAGACAGTTGAGGGTACATGAGAAAAACTACCCAACCCACGATCTAGAGTTGGTTGCCATCGTCTTTGCGCTTAAGTCTTGGCGCCATTATCTCCTAGGTGAGAAGTTTGAATTGTTTACTGACCATAAATCGTTGAAGTACCTTTTCTCGTAGAAAGATATCAACTTGAGACAGCAAAGATGGATGGAGTTTCTTGCCTCATATGATTTTGAGATTTCCCATACTCCTGGCAATGGCAATGTAGTAGCAGATGCCTTGAGTAGAAAGAAGCTGACCTTAAGCCCTCTTTTTGTAGAAAGTCAAAGCTTGGAGTACACAACCAACTTTGATTTTAGACCCTCTGTCGATCATGTAACTGGTTTCTTAGCATCGCTAGAGGTGCGGCCTACTCTTTTGGACTCAATAGGGACCGCACAACGTAAAGACCCTCAGCGAGTTGATGTGATAGATAAGCTAAGTAGGGGTGAGACTTCTAGTCACCTAAATAAATACTCCATCGATGATAAGGGTTGGTTGAGGCGGGATGAAAGAGTATGCGTCCCACAAGCACGGGATTTGGTGAAGAAAGTTCTTGAAGAAGCACACCATTCCAAGTTGACCAAACAACCCGGT
Organism: Allium sativum; assembly: GCA_030737875.1. Classification (NCBI taxonomy): domain Eukaryota; kingdom Viridiplantae; phylum Streptophyta; class Magnoliopsida; order Asparagales; family Amaryllidaceae; genus Allium; species Allium sativum. The sequence continues at coordinate 200,251,853 of CM060926.1, read as the reverse complement.
GGAGACAAAATGTACAAAGATATCAAAAGGGTTTTCTTTTGGAATGGAATGAAGAGGGATGTAGCTGAATTCGTTTCTAAGTGCATGATATGCCAACAAGTCAAGACGGAGCGGAAGAAGCCTGGTGGTTTGCTTCATCCTCTAGAGGTCCCATAGTAGAATTGGGATAGCATCTCGATGGACTTTATTGATGGGCTGCCTAGGTCAAGAAGACGCAATACCAGTATTTGGGTAATATTGGATAGGCTCACAAAAAGCGATCACTTCATACTCGTTAAGAGTAGAAGGACTGCCTAATACCTAGCATCCATATATCTAAAAGAGATAGTTCAACTCCATGGGATATCCTCCAGCATAGTGAGTGACCGAGATCCTATCTTTACAAGCGAGTTTTGGAGGAGTTTGCAAGAAGCTGTAGGCACACAGTTATGCTTAAGCACGGCCTATCACACCCAAACCGATGGTCAGACAAAAAGAACGAACAGAGTATTAGAAGACCTCTTGAGACTATGCATTATTGACTTTAGAGGTACATGGGAGGATCATCTACCTTTGGTGTAATTCGCTTACAACAATAGCTACCAAGCCACCATACGAATGGCACCTTTCGAAGCTTTATATAGAAGACCATGCCGATCACCATCTTGTTGGTGGTAGTCTACAGACAAGCTCTTACTTGGACCAGACATGATTAGAGAAACTTCAGAGAGAGTGGACTTGATACAAAGAAGAATGAAGACTGCCCAAGATAGGCAGAAGTCCTACGCAAACAAAAGAAGAACCAACCTTGAGTTTGAAGTTGGAGACAAGGTGTTCCTTAAAGTATCTCCTTTGAGGAACGTCATTCGCTTTGGATCCGCAGGAAATTTGGCACCAAGATTTGTAGGGGCATTTCCTATCATTGAGAATATTGGGAAGATGGCTTATAGAGTAGAGCTGCCCGAAAGATTGGTTGGAGTTCATAATGTCTTTCATGTTTCTCGCCTACGAAAGTGCTTACATAACTCTGCGGAAGTGGTAGAACCAAGCATATTAGAGGAAGTAGAAGTAGAACGAGAGGCGACTGTGAGAAGAGTTCCAACTCGTATCTTGGGTACAGAAGTCAAAAAGCTACGCAACCACGAAGTCAAACTTGTTAAAGTTCAATGGAGTGACGCTGAGGAAGACGCGACTTGGGAGACTGAGGCTAAGAAACGCGTAGCCTACCCTTTTCTTTTTTAGGGTACATGTTTGATCACTTTTTCCTTAAGTTTATTCATGCTTATATCTATCCTTTTGAGTATATTTCCTTAGTGCTATCTTGATCCTTAGGTAGAAAACAATGGGTGTAAACATGTATTTGAAACATGTTATGATTGATGGTTGCAAGTGGTTGCTAGTGGTTGCTCGTGGATGCATACACACACACATTAGGTGTTAGATCGGCTCGGTCACTTTCATATTGCATATGCATATATGTATTTGTATATGATTGAAACTTGATGTGTTATCATGTGGATGTCACATTCGTATGAATGATTGTGCACTCATGTAGAAAGTATGATTAGGGAAGATTGCATACATAATGGACTCATGACACCGACATAATTTGCATTAAGGAGGTCAACTGAATTAGTAGACCGCCTGGTTTTGCATTAGATAAGGACATGTACACACGCTACGCATACGATCATGGAGCATTAGAAGTCTTTTAAGGACAATGGATGCCTGTGCTTGATGGTTGAGTAGATGGACGATTGGACGGTAGGATATTCGTTTTTCTTGACTTGAAGATTTCGGGGACGAAATCCTTTGAGGAGGGGAGAATGTAACACCCCGTATTTTCTGATAACATTAAAGTAAAGAATCAAAGAATAATTAATTTCAAATATGATAATTAAGGGAAACGGGTTATGTCACTGCGTTCGTCTCGGAATTCTGCTTGAGAAAGAGTCTGATTTTGCGTAAAACGGACACCGTATGAAGGAGATATGGACGAACAAAGTTAGGCAAGAAAATCGGAAGTCGACCAGAATGCACTAGCGCACTTCACAAGTGCACCAGTACAAAAATGCACTGGCGCACCTGCCAAGTGCGCCAGGTCGGGCTAAAAACCTGCACAAGTTTCTGGAGTGTTCTGATCTGGACAGTGAGTCATTGCGGAGCCCTTTCTGACTCTTTGCTGAGTCATTAGGGCTGAGGTGCTATCCTATCTTGACTGGATGGTCTTGGTAGCTTCTAGGGTTAATCCGACGGCTCTAAATTAATTAAAACTCTACATAAGCAACCTAACTCTCAACCAAAAATCACACTAATTCATTCCAAGAGCCGCCATGCCGTCAATGGTGAACTTAGAATAGATGTCACCTCTTTCAACTCAAAGGCAAGATAGAAGCTACATCAAAATCAAATTAAATCTAATCTAATTCAACTAAGAGAATTCAATGATCTACATCAAAGGAGAGCAATTCAATTTCAGAATACAGATCCTAGAACTCAAGAATTCCTTTTTGTTTGTATGTATAGTTACCTTTCAGATGTGAATAAATTAAAGATGTGATTTGTAATGAATTGGAAAATAGAATTTGAACCAAGTTGTATGTGATTGATGATGCGAATTCATGTCTAAATCTTGCGATAATTTGGTCATGTATGTCTTGGAATGATTGTGGCTTATTCGAACTTATCGTATCATGTGGAAATGGATGACGAACTTATTATGATTTGGGGAACGAAACCATCATACCATATATAAGTTTGACAATCCTTTCATGATGTGTCATATGCAAGTTACATGTTTTACGTTAGTCAAGATCTATATATATGTTGATATGCAAGATACATGTTTTATGTTAGACCCAAGTCAAGATTTATATATATATGTTCATATGCAAGTTACATGTTCTGTGTTAGATCCAAAAATTAGATCTATGTTTATATGCATGTTTATAAAGTGGATTCATGCAAGTTCATATGATCATTATTGTTAGATCTAGTTCACATCTACATGTTAAAGTTAAACTTATACATGCTTTGATAATGTACATGTCATGGCTCTCCTAAATTATGCTAGTTTATAAACCAAGTTGTGTTCACTATGCCTAGATCTACATGTTCACCTGCTTAGGCTTATGCTAGTTCTATCCAATTTAATTGCAAGTTTCATGAGACATGTTAATTTAAATTTACGTGACATATGTTTGATTAAATGTTCCCTTCTTTTACCTCTTGTTTATAAATTGGGCTAATTTGCGGGCCCAATGACTTTATGTGATTAACGAGAACGTACAACGGGGGTAACGTTGGGGAAAACTTGGAAATTACATATAACTGACATATTTGGCTCATAGTCATGTAATTAATGAGTGGCATAAAAATGGTATAATTTTTATACCAAAAACCATGAACTTGAATTAGAGGGAAAGTGGACCATGACAATAAATTATTGACAAATTTACATATAAGCATAAAAGGATAAATATGTAAATTTAGAAAAGACGAATATGCCCAACCGAGGTTAGACTGAGTTGTGGTGTAAAACTGCCCAGAACCGACCGACACATCAAGTGACCACAACAATACCTATCTAATGTGGGCGGTTAGTACATTGAGCCCAAAAAGGACCCGAGGTTAGACTGAGTTGTGGGGTAAAACTGCCCGGAGCTGACCGGCACATCCAGTGACCACAACAATACCTGTCTAATGTGAGTGGTTGGTGCTTTAATAAAGCTATGTCAAGATTGGTAGGGCTAAGTCAATTAAGGAAACACTTAACCAATTCAACATTTAACTAAACTGATGGGTGGGGTTAGGTAAATTTGGACACTTAACCAATTTAACATGTTTGCGAGAAAATCCTAGTAACGGGGACCCATTTCAGAAGTAACCCACATAGATGTACCATGGAACCTTGAACTAGGCAGGGTGAGGCACGATTACTGGGCTGAATTGTAAGCGGTCAGAACATCGACGGGTGGTGCGTCAGTGTAGGTTCCGACGGAGTACGGGCGTGCACGTACTCCGAAGTGGAAAAAGTAGGCACTGAGCATCAGTAGTCATACACTATGCATCTTGAATCGTGTCGGGTTGCCACCATAGGATTTGATACACCCCGTAGTGGGACCAGCATAGGTATCTACAGTCAAGCTGGGGTTGAATGACACACGTGATAAATGCATGCGAGTAGGAGTTGATCGATATAAGGGAATCATTTCACCATGAACATGTGGTGCTAGTTGGACTAGTATGAGTAGGTGCAGAGAAATTGACATGGGTGTTATCTATATTCAGTTTATCCTGCCTTGTATAGTTTTATCTTAGATTGTTATTCTCGTACTGTCCTGTTTTTAGTTTATTCCTATCATGACATTTTCCTTATTCACACACTGAAAAGTCACTAGACTTACTCAGACTTATGTCTGACCCCTTTTTCTTTCGCTCTTTTTTCCTCCGTCCCCCCCCCCCCCAAAGTACCCAGGGAGGGAATAACTCAGCTTAATTTGGATCGTTCATCTTTCCAAGCTTGAAGACTCTGTGATGTATAGCTTGGAATCTCTTGCTTTTGGCTACGACCTTGGATACACTACTGCTTGGGGGTTTATGCAGTTTTTTTTGTTTTATGCTTCTTTAGAAAATAATCAAGACAGAAATTATGATGTAATGGTTTGGAAGTTGGTTTGAAACAGTTTGTTGTAATGTTTTGTTATGAACCACGTTTGTAATAAAGTTAGTTCTATTTTCCGCTGCTTATATATATCTGTCTTGTAAATTATCTGTGTCTTTTACTATAATGCTCCACCAAAGTTAAGGCATTCCCTTTGGGAGTGACCTTAATCACTACAAGAAAAATACCCTATTGCAACTAGCTATTTGCAACAGGCGCTAAATGTCAGTTGCAGTAAATGTTATTTAGCAACAGACCTATCATGGCAGTTGCGATAGGTACGATTTAGCAACAGGCCTTTTCTTTTTGTTGTGAAAAGCATATTTTTAGCAACTGCGCTTCCCTTCCTGTTGCAAAAACATACTTTTAGCAACTGTGCTTCCGTAACAGTTGCAACAAACATATTATTTGCAACTACGCTTCTTAGCCAGTTGCGAATAAATATCTTTAGCAACTATTTATGCCACTTGCAATAACTGTATTATTTTACAACTGATAAAGCTAGTTGCGAAAACATATTAAAAACAAGTATAAGCTTTTATGATTATCTTTTAATAATTAATTTTAAATATTTACTATTAAATGATTAACTACTAGTAATTATATAATATTTAAGATTAATAATTAATAATAAAATTTAAGTATTATAAAGCGATATTTATATTTGATAATTAAATAATAATAAGTAATGATTAACAAAATAATACTAATTAACATTTAAAAATAATGAAATAGATAAAGAATTATTCAATAATAATATATTAATAATAAAAAACTAGTGGATAATAATTAATAACTAATGGTAAACATAATTGTTATTAAATACAAAGTATGAGTAATAAGTAATATTTAGTTATAATATAATAAGTATTAAGTAATAATAATAAATTAATATGAGTTAATACTTTAATAATTTATCTTAATTAGTTATTAATAGTGTGTAAACTGTATTTAATATTTAAATATAATTAAGAAGAAATAAACAATACTTATAACTAATAATATATACATAATTAAGAAGTATAAACAACTACTTGTTAGTTCCTTCCTTTGCAAATCATTATTTCTTACGATAATTGAACTTCAAAGTTGAAATAAATATTTAAGTGTGACTTAACCAACGTGACCTAATAATTGTCTAATTGGTTAATCGATTACTATAAGAAATAGTATTATGTATAATGTTAAAACATTGATTTATAGCTAAATGTAATTACATTCTTTAAATTTCAAAAAAAACGTGATAGAGTTAATAATATTTAATAATTAAGCCTAATAGATAATAATATGATTTAACAAATAAATAATAAAAAATGTATGATAAATAGTTAAGTTTTTCATTAATGTTTTATTATAAATATGTATAATTAAAATTCAAAAATAATACTTTTTATAACGGAATCGGTAAAGATTCGTTGTTATGCAACATCACTGTATAATGAGCAGCAATAAGAGAACGTAATTGGTACAAATAACATTCGATTATCAACGGCCCGTTAACGGATGGCGACAAGTAAAAGTTCAAGGCCTGCCACAATTTCATACCTAAATTCGCTCGCTGCCTATGTTTCCTTAACCCTAAATCCTAAATATATTCCCACCGATCCATGGCAGAAGTCTTTAACCTCAAAACAACTCTCTACTTCTGAAATCATCAGCGGTATTGTTCCTTCTTCGTCAAGGTGAGTCCTTTTACAATTAACTGTTCTTCGATAGACTATGTTTTGCAATCCCAAATCCCTACCCCTTCAAATTAAATTTTGTATGTTTTATTTTTTTTCCTATGCCACTCAGATCAATGGAGTTTGAAAACTATTGTAGGACAGGTATTGAATTCTGATCCCAAATTCCAACCACCACTGGTTAACTTTCTGATCTAATTCTTGATGTCCTCCTGCTTTTATGATTGGGCTATAAGTTACGAAAGACGTGGCGTTCAATTATGTATCTCTAATTTAAGTTATGATTTCCAGTTTTCTGATTCTTACCAAAGACAATCGGCCCTGTTAACGCTTAAAATTTCCAGCAGTTGCATTTACCTGTAACAATCCGAAAATCTGTGCCAGTTTAAAATTTTTATTTTGGCAATTTTAGCGAAGTTTGAACATTTAAAATGGATTATTTTAAATAATATCATCGAGAAAATTTAATTTGAATAGAATTCGACGTATATATTATATACGTCGTCGTTAGAATATAAATAATTATATATAATTATAAATAGAATTGAAAATGGCGCGGTAGTTCGATAATTTGATTTCAAACTTCAAATGAATGTACCGGGTGCAAAATAAACCGGATTTTAGTGAAACCAAAAATAATGGAATCTAATTGTGAATATCTTTCCAACGAATCCGGGAAATCAAGATTTCATAGCGGGAATCAAAAGATATGTCCAGTTGAAAATTCTGAATAGTCGCTATGGAATTCAGACCCATAAAAATGGAAATTTTGCAAACGACCTCGGATTTCGACAAAACCACTTTTGTTGGATCCGTGATGTAAATTAATTGCTAGGTTTCAAATTTCATAATTTTTCGAATAAATATGTGAGCGTGGCAAAAGAAAACGTGTTTGATCAGTTTCACTTGATTTTAATCGACTGGAAAATGGCCATTTTTCTAACGGTCTCAGAATTCAACGAAACTAGTTTTGTTAGGACCGTATCGTCAATACGAAGCTAGAAAATATTTTTCGGGAATTTTTAGAGTTAGTATGTGACCCCGGTAAATTTAAATGTGCGTTCAAATTCAATATATAGAGTTATATGTTGATTATAATGAAAACTGATCGAAACGGTCGAATTGGCTTACGGGACATATCCCATTGTGTTCGGAATGGGGGTAATTAGCTATGAGCGATAGTCGGTGGGCCTCGTTTCGAGTTTGAAATAGGAAGTTACTTTTTGAAGTGAATTAAATAATTAAAATAAACTCCCCCCCTTTTTTTCTCCTTACCCACAGACCCCCCCCCCCCCCGATTAAATTTATAAATCAGAAAAGAAGAAAAAATCGCCTCTCCGTTGACTCTCCTCCGCCGCTCCTCCCAGGCGCCGCCTCCGCGTGCGCGAGCCCCCCCCCCCCCCCCCCTCCATCTTCTTCTTCCCCCGATGCCTCTCCCCTCCTTCATGTCGCGAAGACCCCCTCCGTCCCTCTCCTACTCCAACGCGAAAGGCGATCGCACCCCCTCCCCCAACTGCTCCGCCTCCGATCTGCTCAATTCCCCCCCTCCGATTCGATGACAACGCGACCCCACCTCGCCCCTCTGCCATGACCGCCGCCGTTGACCATCCCCGCCACCTCAGACTCGGCGCGAGCACCTCTCCCTCCTCCTCTTAAATCGCAGCCCTTTCCTCTGCCAAATTTCCACTGTAAGTCTTTTATTATTTATACTAATTATTTTACTTTAGGTAATCAGTTCATATATATAGTTAATAAAGATTTGATTTCTATTTTCAATAAAGATTTGATTTTCTATGTATGTGAGGTTAATAAAGAAACGATTTTTATTTATAGTTATAGATAATAAAAATCGTGTTTTTATATATTGTAAAGGTTAAAAATAGGATTTTTTATATTATAGAAGTATTAAAGATATGATTTTTATATTATTAAAATAATAAAAATATTATTTTTATCAGATGTGAGATATAAAAATATAATTTTTATAAAGTAGAAGTAATAAAAATATGATTTTTATATAATGGAGAATATAAAAATATTATCTTTATGTAGTAGAGATTATAAAAATACGATTTTTATGTTATAGAGAAAGAAAAAAATTCGATTTTTATATATTGAATAGCTAAGTAAAAATTCGATTTTTATATATTGAATAGCTAAGTAAAAATTCGATTTTTATATATTGAATAGCAAAGTAAAAATTCGATTTTTATATATTGAATAGCTAAGTAAAAATTCGATTTTTCTATATTGAATAGCAAAGTAAAAATTCGATTTTTATATATTGAATAGCATAGTAAAAATTCGATTTTTATATATTGAATAGTAGAGTAAAAATGTGATTTTTACATATGTAGTGAATACGGGCAAAGAAAGTGACAAGAAGCAAGAACGACAAAGATTTCTACCTAAGAAGAGTAGTGGCGTTGGATTAGCTATTCTGTGAGAATTTCTCACTCTTTAATTTAATTTTCTAGTTATATATATATACTAGGATGCAGACGGTGTTTAGTAGCACCCGACACCCGTCGTCCACAGACCATGGACAGCTTGTATTCTTTGTTGTTTGATTTTGATGTGTAGTTGATAGCATTATGTGATGTGAAATGAAATAAAATATTTATATAGTTAAAAATATTTTATAGTTAAAAATAGAATTTTTAACGTGTATATAAAATAATATTTATAAACAAATCGGACGATTTGTTTATATACACACATTTGACTGACATTGATTGGGACGATAAATTTTACACATCGCCCAACTACACAAATAAAATTTGTGTTTGATTGTCTGAAACCCCACATGGATATTGGGATGATATTTGACGTACACTAATCCCGATTGTTTAGTTGTATGTCGATCGATTGATTGACAGACAGTTATGAGCGTTAAATATTTATATTTGATGCTTATACAGTGTAGAATGCACTTTGGATGATGGTTGATTATTCATCGTTGTTATAGTATACATGTGTTGTAGAAAACCCATATAATTAACATTATATGGTAATTGATTGGGCTTCATTCCAGTTTTGAAAAAGAAATACTTGAAAAAGAAATATTTGAATAGAAATATTTGAATAGAAATATTTGAATAGAAATATTTGAATAGAAATATTTTAAAAAGAAATATTTGAAAAAGAAATATTTGAAAAAGAAATATTCGAAAAAGAAATATTTGAAATAGAATATTTGAAAATAGAAATATATGAAGCCGTGTTGATTAGATTGACGCCATTTTGACGTGAACGATATTTATATCGATTTCATTCATTTTATAATGAATATTGAAAATGATTTCAAAGTCTGATATTTTGAAAAGAATTGAAATTCGAATTGAAATTGAATAGAAATGAATTCGAATTGAATTGAATGTAAAACAAATTCGAATTGAATTGAATGTAAAACGAATTCAAATTGAATTGAAATCAATTTGAAATCAATTTGAAATGAATTTAAAACGAATTTATATTAGAATATTCAATTTTGATTTGAAATTGAATATGAAGTTGAAACCGTTTTGAAAATGAATTTAAAAACGATTTATAAAGCATGTTTTGAATTGAAATCGACGAAGTATATATTATATATATTATATATATAATATAATGGCCTGAATAGAACGCGCCGCGCCGCGGCAGTTCGCGAATTTCGACCATTGACTTCAAACGGATATTACGGGAGATCCGACCGTCGGATTCTCCTGAAACCGGAACCGTTGGGTTCGTATCGAAAAGAGCTTTCTAACGAATATTAGGAATTAGAAATCTAACGGTTGGATTTGGAATTATGTCCAAATCAAATTTGGAAAAGGTCGCTGTAAGTGCAGTTCGATAGCCGTTGATGGAAATCGACTGTACGGGCCTTGATAAAATTATTAAAAATATTAATAATTTGTGTAAAATCATCGAAAGTGATATGTGAAGATTTGGGGATGAAAAACTCCATATTTGAAAAGATAAAAATAGATTTTTATCAAAATGAACTAGTTTTGAACTAGAATTATAATTCTATTTATTTTTAAATAAATAAATTGAATTTGAAATGGTTTTGAAAATAACCAAAATTTCCAATGATTGTTTTGGAATGGATTTGAATCGAAATTGTCTTCGGAATATTTCGATGTTGGATTTCGTGATTATACAGATGTGGTTATGGAAATTTGAAAGATATAGATATGTATATCGTTATTTCCAATACGATATCTGTTGGTCGTAGAATTTGACATTGAATATAAGCCGATATATTTCCTATTCAGAGCCTTGTATTTAATATCAAATGTGATTTGGGTTTGTCGTGAATGGTGTCTTGACTAACACTGTTTTTGAACCCAGTTGAGAAAAGATTAAATCTTTTTATTTTGATTTAATGAAGTGTACCAATTAAATAATATTTAATTGGAATTGAATTGATATTGATTTTTGGGTTTATCGTGAACAGTGTTTTTAAACAACACTTGTACTTTAACCCAATAATTAATGGAATGGGATTTTGGGTTTATCGTGGACTGTGTTTCAAATGACACTGATTCTTTAACCCAGTCACAGATTAAAACTAAGTGGAGTTTTAATGAATCTTTAATTAGATTGAAAGGATCGAGAATGGAGTATCACCAGTTTTGCTCCAAGCGATAGTTAAATCTTTAATTAGATTTGAACGTGAAAGGGTAATTGAATTTACCGATAACACCGTGATGTTAGATATGAAGTATTACCAGTTTTACTTCATGGGATGAATAGGTTGGGATTGGGAAATTAAAACCAATGATCACTTCGGTAAGGTTCGCTAATTCCGACTAGTTGAATCGAAATTCAAAAGAAGATTAGAGATTAAATTCAAGGAATTTATCTTGGATAAAATTAATGGGAGCCTTTCCCTATGAATGTGAAATTTAGAAACTAACTGTCGGTTAGCTAAGCAGAATGGTTTTCTGGATATTGATCTGATGTTGCTTTCGGCCTTCGAGGTTTATATTTGGGGAATTATTCTCTTGTTAATTTACGGTTAGTGACTGATGAATTGGAATGAGGCATATGTTGTGTTTGTGTAACACTTATTTAAAATATACGTGAGTTATTCGGAAAGACCGGGTTTATCCCATTCTGAATAACTGATACGACGATAAGTCGAAGATGAAGACGATGGTCGAAGACCGGAGGTCTTCACGTCGTTTGGGTGATTACTGATGATCTTGATTGGGATGTACACCCAAGAAGATGGAAACAGTTGGTGATCGTCCAGACGTACTTGGAGATCGATGGATATGCGGGGTACTAGGTGCCTCCGGTTTCGTTCAGACCCAGAACGGACTTGTAAATGGACTGTGTGTCTGACATTGGATTTTAGTCTGTGTGATTGATCTCTATCAAGTATATATCTGTTTGGCAGCGGGGAATTTATTCTCTTGCTTAACGCCCTTCTCTGAGACGTACGAGCTCAGGGGTTATATACTGATGGATATCAAACGCATAGAGTGGATTGCCTATGTGGCATGCTAAGATGCAAATGATCAAGGCTTCTGTTGAAAAGCGATGTCTTGTGGTTGATGATCAAAGCACCGCTTGTGTGGCACAGCTTTGTGTAACGTGAATTCGCGAGCCTCACACCCCGGTGGTGAACCAAAAACGGGAGACGGACCTCAGTGGGGACATGCGTTTTCTTTCTAGCTAGGGTGGTGTCAGTGACCAACCAGCCCTGACATTTATATTATTTTCACCTGTGTGGTTGTTGCTGTTGCGAGGCGCCTCAGTTTGATCGGACGATCCGGGTCCGATGGAGTCATTCGTTGGCTCATTTACGCCCCAAAGGGCGGAGAAACGTAGTGTTCAGGCATTATAATCCACATCGGTGGACCGGCCCTGACGATCCAAGGGGCAGTTGGGCTGTTCCTGAGGGGCGGGCTAGAGCGTCTCGAATCGGTTGAGGACTATCTTTTGCCTCGGTTCATATAGATGGAAATCCAACTTCCAAATACGTGACATTTGCGGTTTTATTTGTAAACCTATATATGGCGACATAGTGGCATGGGACGCTCATGTCGCCTATGATTGATACTTATGATTTGAAGTTGTTTTATACACTATGCACTTATAATAGTATCAAATGATTTGTTTTAAACGTATCAAGCATTCTTGGCTATTATAAGGTAAAAACCCTATCCTCCGGCTTGCGTTGCATTGTATGATGGGAACTGGGTCTTATAATAGCTTCATTTTTCTTTATTTAGCATTGCGCTGTTTGTTTTATGCACTGGTATTCTTGGGAGGAAACCCGTTCCGTATTATACGGCGTGGTCCCTTGATTTACCTAACTTTAAAATAAAGATTAATAACTGTTTTAGTTCTCACACCAGTCACATGACTGACCTGGAGTTTATTGTTTTAACCTAAACTCTGGGTGCCCTTATTTTGGCACGGACAGCTAGTAGTTTTGGTTTTGCAGATTTATATTCGCAGGATCCTGGTTTACAGCTGGAACGATATCCGGAAAGCTTCGTATCCGTATATCTCCTTCAGTTGTGTATTGTATTATTTTTCGCTGCTATGTATTTAAATGTAATTTAAATCTCTGATATTTCTATGTAATATTTATTTATACTCTGTATATTTCTGTATTTGATGGAATTGTTGTAATATACAATGAAATGTTCTTCCGTCTGCGTTCTGTTGTGGCTTGTTCTCGAACTATCCGCTCTTTCCTTTACGGGGAAGTTACGGGTCTTCACATTACCAGAGAGTTACTCAGGTTCTTGTTTATTTTTCCTATTTCTAATTATCGTTTGGAATGTGTGTGTTTTAATCGCTGGTGTTTTTTTGCGTCTTTCTTTAAGGCTGGGTTTTGAGTTGCTTGTCTCTTGGATTTGCTCTGTTTTGTTTGTTTTTTGGGGAGGTCAGCGTTTTTGTCTTAGTGTTGTCATTTGCTTATCTGGTTGCTGAGATTTTATCTTGGTTAGTGATGGTGGTGCTTCATCTTGGTTAATAACAGAGAGTAAAATTTATCACCTTGGTACATTGAAGAGCGCCAAACAGTTCTTTCATTTTCTTATAATACGAACATAGTAAAAAGGCAGATAGCAATATGAGAATTACTTCTCTTTTTCAAAATGGTTTCCTTACACCTAGATGCTTAACATTGACATCGAGAAAAAATTTATTTTGACATCAGTTTCATTGCAAGCTATTTGGTTTGTTCGAATTAACAGAACAAACCACTGTAGAAGGTCATGCCAAGGAAGAACCTTGGCATTTAATCCCACAATGTAGGTAATTAATTGTTCCATCCTTTAAAATTGAAGATACTAATTCTACATGTTATTTGAAAAAGGTTGTGCTTCTGACTTTATGCATTTCTTTGGTTAAATATTTGTGGATTGTAGTCCTTAACGATTCTTTCTTATTTGTGACAACGTCTTTGTTTTTTTAATTAAAGTTGGGTCTGAGTTGCAAAAATACCAAATAACCATTGGCCAAAAATCATTTCATTTGGATTAATATGTATTGTTTATGTTTCTATGTGTTCTCTCTATTACTGCCATTAACAATAACTTTCATTATAACATTCTGTTATCATTATTCCATGTAATATTCAACTATTTTTTCTTTTTATCCTACAGATGAAGTGTTTTAATTTTTATCCTGGAGAAGATAGTAGTAGTACTAAGGGTGCAGCATCAGATTGCTTTGCCTACGGTTGAGGCGATCAGATGAGCAATGGATAGAAGAGACCAAAAAACCACGAAGGAGTTGGGAAGTTCATTGATCAAGGTAATAAGGTTTATAATGACATGATAACTATATATAACCTTATGACCTGCTTGAAGTGTCTTTTCATGTGCTTTTCAACAATGGAATGGAGAGCCAAAGAATCAATGATCTATGAAATTACGACAATTCGTAACTATCTGAAGGCTTCTGCCTTCTTTTGTTAAAAAATACAAATTAATACTATGGTGGAATTACCTTTGTCGTGTTGCTTACATTTAATGATCATCTCATTATGACCTGCAGGTCAAAGGATAAAGATTGGAAAATGGGTGACATTGTATACACTCTTACTAACAGAAGGTGGTCAGAAAAGTGTGTTGCATATGCTGAAAGCCATGATCAGGTTGTTGTTGGTTACAAGAGTATTGCATTTTGGCTTATGACAAGGTTATTGATGTTGAACTATAATTTTCTTAATGTCCTTTTACAACAATGAACTTGATTAAATCTTGCAAATTAATCATGTTTTATCATATACAGGATTTGTATGATTATATGTCCTTCATAGATAAGGGGATTGCATTACATAAAATGATCAGATTAATATTAGTCAGATTTCAATGTCGGATGGTGGAGAAGATTTGAAAAGTGTTATTGGGAGAGAGGAGTAAGATGAGCTGCCGAAATATGAGGCAGGGGTGTTCGAGATTGAGGTAGTTGTGAGTCAGTATAAGAACGCTAAAGTTGCGGATGAAGATGCTGCTCATAGTCCGACATTTGCGGATGAAGATGCTGCTCATAGTCCGATATTGTATTTGTAGTAAAATTTATGTATGTGAAGTTCACATGTTTTGCCTTTTGCCTTTGTAGGTTATGATATTCAGATGTGATACCGCATGTGAACCGATGATTTTTATTTTCTTGTTATAGTATATGTATGATCGAGTAGAAATATGATTAGAAAATACTTCATTCGAAAAAAATATGTTGTGTGAGAGAAGAAATTGTTATAAATGAATGGTGTATGAAAATTATAGAAATTTTTGTTTTAATTGTTTGTATTATTATAACTTTGTTAAATTAAAATTTTTATTTGTTTATTTCATTTTTTGATATATACCAATACTAAAACGAATACATTTAATATGTAGTATCTATAACTATAAGCTGTAAAAAATATTTTTATAGATTTATAAATCTATTGCAACGGGCATAGACTGTTGCAAATGGATCTTTTGCAACAGCAAAATCCTGTTGCAAAAAAGTATAATACAACATCTTAATGCAACAGGAGGAAAATGTTGCGAACTTTTTGCTACTTCGGCAATACCAACAGGCGTGGGTCTGTTGCAAATGGTCTACTACAACAGATATTGCATGTTGCGAAAAGTGATTTTTGTTGTAGTGAATGGAGATGGGGTGTTTCAAGATATGTGTAATAATCTGCTAATTAGACAACGATACGTTGTGTGACGATATAAATTGAATTTATGATTAAATGAGAAAGAATGAGGAAAACTTGTAAATTGAAATAAGTTATATTTAATCGTAAATGGTAAGTAACGTGTTAATTAGAAAACATGTGAATTGGATAAACTTAATTACATATTAAGTAAAACATGTTATTGTAATGATATAACTAAGCAAGAATATAAAATAGATTGTGTATTTCAGACCTTGGGCCACAATCTAGAGAATAAAATGTTGTGGGCTTATTAATAAACTTAAATGGATTAAGTTATATGATTGAAATTAATAAGCAAGAGACACTTGGTAATTTGAATAAGAATTCAATATGAATGGTAATAACCAAGTTAGATGAAAACCCGGTGAGGTAAGGCAAACATGTAATAGAATGTTTAGAAATAGGGTCTAATAACATATTAAAATGAGGCGCTTGGACCAGTCCGTACATTTGAGGGTGAATAACCCAACGGGTAGATCATCGAGGTGTTATAAGGCACGAGGGGAGCGCACAATCATCTGATTGTTATGATGGCTTCGAAGGACTGGAAGGGGAAGCACGCGGCTTCCTGAGACGTTGAAGGTGCTCCTGGTAGTCCTCTGTGGTGGTGTAGTTTCGGACTGTGCTAACAGAGGTTGGGTCTGCGTGTAACTACCAGGTGGGTAGGCCTTGACTACAGAGGTAGCTATGCAGTTAGAATGCTGTGATGAGGTGACATCAGGGTGATTCGATGCCTTACGAGGAGGTGGAAGGTCAGGACTGACAAGGATAGTAGATTGCCGGATATCCGTCATCGGCAGCCAGCTGGATGTGAAAAGACTAGAGCTAACCCCAAGATATCATTTCACCTTTCACTATTAAGGTACGGGGTTGAGGGGAGATGCCACATAGATGTTTAGATTGGTTGTTTTAGGGGCGGTCGCTTAGCTCTATAGTCTTTACTAGTTGAGAGAGGGGCCAAGGTGGGGCCATAACCACCATGGAAAACAGACCCGAGGATTATCTGTATTTGAAGGCTCTTAAAGACGGGTCTGTACATATATGGAAAAGCTTCCGACCGAGTTCTGTGTTTAGCCCTATCACGGAACTCGGTGCACATTAGAAGACGTGCGATTGAGGCATCGAGCTACAATTATAGTACATATGTGGGACAGTCTAGATACATGCACATCATCCATGGGTGATGTATCATAGACTAGAGGGCATTACTCCAATCTGGAGTTTGATTCGATCGATTGTGGCAGTCCGTACGCTTACATAGCATAGTAACGCCAGATCTATGCGAAACGTAACATCGATATGCAGGGTTCCGTACGTCACTCCGGCATAGGATAAGGGATTGCGTTCATTTCGGTAGAGACCGTGCGAGTGGATTACCATGGGGTATATCTCAATATTGAGGGATAGCTGCACATATTGTATTTGGTGAATTCATAGGAAAGTAAACGGGTACGATTCGCGTCTAAGTCTTGAGTGCTATTAACCCAAGTAACCTAATAATCAAGAAAGTGTAAGGGAACGATATTAGTAGGGATCATTCTACTTTTGATATACTAGTATCTGCGCGGTGCAGAGAAATGTATTCAAGAAGTGTAATATATCATGTTCATCTTATCTTGCTCTGTTCACACTTGTTATTGTTATCTTGTTCTTCCAGTTTTTTTATATACCTACCATGATACTTTTATCTATTTACATTTAAAAGTAACTGGACTCGCCAGACTTTATATCTGACCCTTTTTGTATTCTGCTCTCTCTCTCTTCCGTTTTCCCTCCCAAGTTCCCAGGGTGGAAGTGCTTAGAGTTGACTTGGATTCTTTCGTCTTAGCTTGGATTTTGGATATTAATGTACAGCTTTGACTTATTGTCAACTCTCTCATGGCTCTGCTTGGGAAATATGGTTTATGCATTTGTACTCTGATATTTTTGGCAAGATAGATTATTAAACATGTAACTGGTTATTTCAAACCTATGATGTAAACTCAGTATTTGGGATTATGATGTTATGATTTAAATAAAGTTTTAATTCTGCTGCTATTTTACATGTCTTTCTTGTGATATTATGTTCTTATTTACCTATAACGCTTCATGAAAGTTAATGCATTCCCTTAGTGAGTAACATTAATGGACGTGGGTTGTCACATTTGGTATCAGGGCATATGGTTATAAGATCGGATAAAATATTTTGAAAATGATTTTCAAAAAGGTCTCAAAAACAAAGTATTTTAAAATAAAAAGTTTGTTTTTGGAAAGCGTATTTCCCAAAGACATAAATATCTTCTCGATTCTCCGTTTGATTCCTTTTCCTTTTGTTCAGGGAACCGTTTCTTCCAGAAAGGGTATTCCTATTTCGGCATGGTTCCGTCGGCATGTTAAAACTACGGTACATATCGAAGGGCAAAGAAGTGTTCAACCTCCATCTTTAGCAGTAGTGGTCTCACCTGCGTCTTATTTTCTTTCAAGCCTCGTAAGGATTTCCGTGCATGGAGGCAGGTTTCAAGAGACTGGTTAGCATGTTCCACAAGAATGGTAAAAAGGAGAATAAGATAATTGGCGCTAAGGAGCACAACCCAAAGATGAAAGAAAATGGTGGCTTAAGAAGGGAATAAAGATGAAGGAAGAAAAGAGGAAATACCATAATTTCGGAATGAGCGGTCATCTGGAAAATGGTTGTAGAAAAAGAAAAGGGCAAGCTAATGTTCTCATAGCTAGTGGACAGGATAGGGGTAGGAAAGTTTCCGTCAAATGATTGATTTCTATTTCTGATCATCCTGTTAGGATTCTTTTTCTAGTGCCTCGCATTCTTTTATATCTGATCCTTTAGTTAAGTCTCTGCACCTAGATACTAGTATGGTTTTGGATCCCGTCATTGTCTCAAACCCCTATGGAAGTACGACTTATTTATCGAGGATTGGTCGGGGTTTGAGAATCTCTGTGTTAGGCGTCAAGTTTGGTTGTGACACATATGTTCTTGATTCCATGAGGTACGGTTTGATTCTAGGGATGGATTAGTTTCCTAGAACCTCTTGATGTATCTATCGATGATTTGCGACATGTACCAATAGTTGTGAGTATCCTTATGTTTTTGATCAGGTTCGGGGTTTACCCCGAGGCACGAGATTGGTTTCCGCACAAACTTGGTAGACAGTACAAAGCTAGTTGCATTTCCTGTGTGACTTGTGACTCCTAAAAGAAAAGAGGGAACTTTGTAAGCAAGTTGGGGAGCTACTTGAGAAAAGGCGATAAAAGGTATAGAGTTCGAGATATTGGAGCCAAACTTGTGGGAGGAAGTGAAAGTAGAGAAAGAAGCAATGATTGGATGAGTTCCGACTTGCATACTTGGATCGGAGATTAAGAAATTATGCAACAAAGAAGTGAAGCTAGTAAAAGTGCAATGGGGAGAGGACCGCAAGGATGCTACTTGGGAGGCGGAAGACAAGATTCGCGCTTCATATCCTTTCCTATTCGAGAATATGTTCTTAACTTCTTTTTCCAAGCTTCGAATTAATACTTGTATCTATCGTTTGAATATCTCCTATCGATCGAGTATTTAGGTAGAAAAATAATGCATGTAAACATGTATTTGAGACATGTTATGTTTGATGAATGCAAGTAATTGCTCGTGGATGCATATACACACACAATAAGCACTAGATCGGCTCAATCACTTACATATTGCAAATTGATGTGTGTATATTTTAAATTTTCAAGGATGAAGATAGGATTATTGTTACATTGATGCTGCAATTGAATGCATGATTGTGCACACATATAGAACTTACATGTATTAGGATGATTTGCATACATTTTTGGTTGCATGGCATAAACATACATTGCTTTAAGGAGGTCATCTGAATCAGTAAACCACCCGATCTTTCACATTAGTTTACGGATATGTACACACACTATTGCATACGTCCACGAAAAGCATAAGAAATTCCTTAAGGACAATGGACGCCTGTGATTCCTAGATGGATGTATGATTGTTGGATGTTAGGATATACGTTCTTCATAACTTAGAGATTTCGAGGACGAAATTCCTTGAGTAGGGAAGAATGTAACACCCCGCATTTTTAACGAAATTAAAAATGTGGAAATATGTACATATATTATATACATAGATATATTTAAGAGAAAAATTAAATAATGACAATAAAATTGCATGTAATAAGTTCATGCAGTGAATATTTAATTAACAATCGTGATATGTATATAAAAATTGGATCTTGAATCGGTGCCTAATCAATTCTATTATGACATATTCCACTGATCTATTCTTATATGTTTATATCGTCACCAAATTTAAACTTTTCATAATATGTCCATTCAGTTTTATGCCTATTTCTACTATTATGTTATTGATTCGTTATTATGCCTACTCTAATTCTTTTCTTTCTCTTCTTTTTCTTTTTATTTTCATATAGCCAGGCTACCTTCGAGCCTAGGCCTAACACTGAAAAATGCGAACGTGCGAAATTGAGAATAATAGGAAAAGACATAATTTGGGGCATAATTGATATTGGAAAATATGAATATAAATTGAGCATAAAATGGGGAAAATATACGAATATGGATTTGGGGGCATGTTTCATATTAGATAATATGAATGCGAATTTTAGGTACAAATTGGAAAACATGAATTTGTGTTAATTTGTATTGGAACGTGTAAATATTAAGTTAGCATATAAATTGGTACATGTATGAAAATGAATTTTAGGCATACATTAGAAATATGCAAATATGGGTTTGGGTACAACTTGTATTGGAATATATGTAAATATGGAATTGGGTATAGAATGGGACATGTCTAAATATTAATTTGGGACATAAACTAGAACATATGTGAATAAGATTTTTTGGTATAAATTGGAAAATACATGGATTTGGGTTCGTGCAATATATATATATATATATATATATATATATATATATATATATATATATATATATGTATGTATGTATGTATGTATGTGTGTATGTATGTATGTATGTATTATATATTTATACATATATACAACAACAACAACAAAGCCATATATCCCAAACAAGTTGGAGTTGGCTAGATATGGAACCCAAAATTAAAATAAAATAAAATTAATAATGATGATAATAATATATATATAAAAAGGGTTTAAAATAACCAATCAAATAAAAAGTCGTCCGATAAAGGTTTTTTTTTAAATAATAATAAGAAGAAGAAGTAAAGATGTTCAATAAAAGTGAAATAAAATCTAAAATAGTAAATAAAAAGTAAAAAGGTTCAGTAAACGTGAAAAAAAACACTATGGTTCTGGTACATGGATTGCCAATTTCCATGCACTCCTATCAACTACCAGCTCTTCCGATAAACTCCAGTTACTTAAATCTCTCTTTATTATCTCCTCCCATGTCATTTTAGGTCGACCTCTACCTCTCTTTGGGCCTTCGGCGCGACCTAGAATTCCAGCGCGTACAGGTGCATCGTATGGTCTACGTTGGATATGTCCAAACCATCTCAAGCGGTATTGGACTAACTTCTCTTCAATAGGTGCAACTCCAAGTTTTTCCCGAATATCCTCATTTCTAATCCGATCTCGTCTGGTATGCCCACAGCTCCAACGCAACATTCGCATCTCTGCTATACTTATCTTCTGGACGTGTTACCTCTTAGTAGGCCGACATTCTGCACCAAGTTTATACATATATATATGCCTTAATTTATGACGAAGGGCATATGGCACGTAATTATAAGGTGAATTAAAAAGAGGCATAGAAGTCTATAATTTGAATAGTGAATTAGACATAATTCAAATGGAGAAAGGTTTAATTTATTACTTAATTAATAATGGATTGTTTAGTAATTACAATTAGGAATTGTAATTGTAATTGTACTTATGACACGAGGTTAGGTTATATTAGTGGTGAAAGTCTGCCCGGACCCGACCGACATATCCAGTAGCCACTAATGTTGAACCTAATGTGGGAGGTCTAAGTACGTAAATACGAATCGAGCTAAGACACGAGGTTTGACCCAACAGTGGAATAAGACTACCCAGACCCGACCGGCATAACTAGCATCCACACGCTGTAGGCCTAAATGGGAGGTTTAGCCCATAATAACCATAATCGGACATAGCAATGAATTGGACTACTTAACCTAAGTTAATCCATTAGGATTGTATGAATATGAACTTGAGTTAGGATTAATTAAAATTGGATGGGTAATGGGTGGGTTATGTAAATTAGAGGAGGGTCGGTAATATTTACATATAGGCCCACGAACTTAACCCAATAAGGTTATGTAATTAAAGACACCTAGTAGTATACATAACCAGTAGAAATAATAAAGTTATGTAATTGGAAGACACTTTGTAGGGTAAGCATAACTTGTAGAAATAAATATGTGTAATAATATGCTAAGTAGGCAACGCTACGTTGTAGTGACGATGTAAATTGAATTTATGATTAAATGAGAAAGAATGAGGAAAACTTGAAAAATGAAATAAGTTATATTTAATCATAAATGGTAAGTAACATGTTAATTAGAAAACATGTGAATTGGATTACTTAATTACATATTAAGTAAAACATGTTATTGTAATGATATAACTAAGCAAGAATATAAAATAGATTGTGGATTTAAGACCTTGGGCCACAATCTAGAGAATAACATGTTGTGGGCTTATTAATAAACTTAAACGGATTAAGTTATATGATTTAAATCAATAAGAAAGAGAAACTCGGTAATTTGAATAAGAATTCAATATGAATGGTAATAACCAAGTTAGATGAAAACCAGGTGAGGTAAGGCAAGCGTGTAATAGAATGTTTAGACAAAGGGTCTAATAACATTTTAAAATGAGGCGCTTAGACCGGTCCATACGTTTGAGGGTGAATAACCCAACGGGTTTGATCATCGAGGTGTTATAAGGCACAAAGGGAGCGCACATTCATCTGATTGTTATGACGGCTCCGAAGGACTGGAAGGGGAAGCACGCGGCTTCCTGAGACGTTGAAGGTGCTCTTGGTAGTCCTCTGCGGTGGTGTAGTTTCGAACTGTGCTCACAGAGGTTAGGTCTGCGCGTAACTACCAGGTGGGTGGGCCATGACTGCAGAGGTAGCTATGCAGTCAGAATGCTGTGATGAGGTGACATTAGGGTGATTCGACGGTTACCTCACGAGGAGGTGGAAGGTCAGGACCGACAAGGATAGTAGATCGCCGGATACCCGTCATCGGCAGCCAGCGGGATGCGAAAAGACTAGAGCTAACCCCAAGATATAATTTCACCTTTCACTATCGAGGTACGGGGTTGAGGAGAGATGCCACATGATGTTTAGATTGGTTGTTTTAGGGGCGGTCGCTCAACTCTGTAGTCTTTACTATTTGAGGGAGGGGCCGAGGTGGGGCATAGCTACCATGGAAAACAGACCCGAGGATTATCTGTATTTGAAGGTTCTTAAAGACGGACCTGTACAGATATGGAAAAGCTCCCGACCGAGTTCTGTGTTTAGCCCTGTCATGGAACTTGGTGCACAATAGAGGACGTGCGATTGAGGCGTCGAGCTACAATTATAGTACATACGTGGTACAGTCTAGATACATGCACATCAGCTCTGGGCGATGTATCATAGACTAGAGGGCATTATTCCGATCTGGAGTTTGATTCGATCATTGGTGGCAGTCCGTACGCTTACATAGCATGGTAATGGCAGATCTATGCGAAACGTAACATCAATATACAGGGATTCGTATGTCACTCTAGCGTAGGATGAGGGACTGCGTTCATTTCGGTGGAGATCATGTGAGTGGAGTACCATGGGGTATATCTCAATATTGGGAGATAGCTACACATATTGTATTAGGTGAATTCATGGGAAAGTAAATGGGTATGATGCGCATCTAAGTCTCTAGTGCTATTAACCCAAGTAACCTAATAATCAAGAAAGTGTAAGGGAACGATATTAATAGGGATCATTCTACTTTTGATATACTAGTATCTGCGCGATGCAGAGAAATGTATTCAAGAAGTGTAATATATCATGTTCATCTTTTCTTGCTCTGTTCACACTTGTTATTGTTATCTTGTTCTTTCAGTTTTTTTATATACCTGCCATGATACTTTTATTTATTTACATTTATAAGTAATTGGACTTGCCAGACTTTATGTCTGGCCCTTTTTGTTTTCTCCTCTCTCTCTCTCTCTCTTTCGTTTCCTCTCCCAGGTTCCCAGGGTGGAAGTGCTTAGAGTTGATTTGAATTCTTTCAGCTTAGATTGGATTTTGGATATTGACGTACAATTTTGACTTATTATCAACTCTCTCATGGCTCTGCTTAGAAAATATGGTTTATGCTTTTGTACTATGATATTTTTGGCAAGACATATTATTAAACATGTAACTGGTTATCTCAAACCTATGATGTAAACTCAGTATTTGGGACCATGATGTTATGATTTAAATAAAGTTTTAATTCCGATGCTATTTTACATGTCTATATTGTGATATTATGTTCTTATCTACCTATAACGCTTCACGAAAGTTAATACATTCCCTTAGTGAGTGGCATTAATGGACGTGGGATGTCACATGAACCTTGGATCAATAGCAGGTGCTTAGTTGACTTGTTAGGGATTTCAAGGTTGCGACAAATTGGTAGACAAGATGAGTTAGTTTCCTCTATTGTTTGTAACAGTAAAATATGTGGTAACTTACATACAACAACTAGAGAGATACAAAAAGTGGTGGATGATATATTATTGAATACTAAGTTTCAGGCTGATTGTTATGAATGGGGAGATGGAGGGAATTTTACATTTAAGAAAGGTTGGCATAAAGCTAGAAATCTCCAACCTATGAGGAAGTTCTTGAATGTGATTTGGCACAAAAAAAATTCAAAGAGAATGTCATTTATCTCTTTTCTGGCAGTGCAAGGAAGGCTCAAAACAAAGGACAGACTTATGAGATGTTGAGTTACATTTGAAAATTCTTGTATCCTTTGTGATAATGGTATTGAATCTGTTTCACACTTATATTTTAAATGTTGTTATGTAAATTTATGTGGAGTTCTTTGTAATTAAAGTTAGGTTTGAATGTGAATGCTATGGGATCAATTGAAGAAGAAGCTCGGAAGATACTTCATCATTTCAGGGAGAAAGATCAACGCTATGATATTGCATTTGCGGCTTTAAAAACAACAATTTACCATACACGGCAGGAGAGAAATGCTAGATTCTTTAGCAGTCGAAGAATCGGTAAAGAGATCAGCGTCCAGATGATTGAGGGGGAGATTACTTTCATAGTCAAGAATAATGGGTCGAAGACAAAAGGAGTAAGAGAGAAGATTGAATTTCTGAAGAAATGGGGGATTGATTTTTTAGATACTGGCTAAATTGTATTTCTTCTTGGTTTTTATGTGTTGTTTTGTTTTGTTTGTCAGTCTTGAGTTTGAGTTGTTGAGTTGTATTTGAGATGAGAGTTGAGAGTTTTACGAGAGGTTTTATAACCCTGAACTGTTTGTTTTGTTAATGTATGGCGATTATATGTGCTCTTTTTCCTTACGTCGCACCCACCTAGGTTAGGGGTGCATAAGGTTTTGATGAGGCATATAATCAAAGTGTATGATTGGTTTTGAAATAAAAGTGAACCAATTTTCAAAAAAAAATGTATTGGTTGTCCAAGATCCATATCTAATCATGCCTTAAGTCAGCTTTACTGAACCCCCAAAGCACAATCTTTTAGATAGACATCTTATGTCAATTATATCTCTTATATAATTCTTGGATAGCATGATGAACAATTTTGTTCATTTTAATATTAAATAATTCATGCTCTTTGTCTCTAAGCCCACAATCATATTATGGCAGCCTAGTTAAGTCAGACCCAATTATACAGTTGAGTATCACATTTACTCCATCGCATGTAACCAAAATAAAAGGTGCACTTATGCTTTGGCATTACTTACATCCAGTGATTCTAGCATTGGTGAGTGTATTTATTAGAAGACGTCACCATGACTTAATAAAAATAATTGGTATAAAGGGATTTTAAATTCGAAGTGGCAAATCATATTAGTTGCATTTATACATTTCAAAAATGTATTTCACTTTAGTAATTCCAGTTGCATATAGATGCAAAGAGGAATATATATATATATATATAACATTGAATGTTATATGTTCCTATAAAAAAGCCTACTTATCATTTGGACATTTAAAAATATTATTCATCATAATTTGTCACTATCCATTTATTGCTAAGTATCATGCATGATGAATTTAAATTGAACGCATGATATGCCTTTTTCTGAATTTAAAATTGTGGTCCATCATAAAAATTTCTAGGGCCATTTATTATTCCAAGTCTTAATTTTCAATTTTATTGAACCTTTAACAAGTATTGTTTCACATCTGTACGTGTTCATATACATGCATCAAAAGTATAGGCAGGAACAAAACCACATATATGGATCGTTTGAAGGAACCAGTGTATCATTTGCATATCATATATCAACATTTCAGAGTCAACCAATTAAATACTACACGTTTAATAATTAAACATGCTTGTATACAAATATTTGTATAAAATTATTTCATGAATTTTTGTATGCAACTATACAAGTCAGTTTCAGTTTTCAGTATTACATCATATGAAAAATGAATACATAATTCATAACTATCCAGTAGTTTACAACATTTGTGTATACACTAATAGTATGAAAACCAAACAAGTCACACTGGTTTATTTTATAGACCATATTAGTATCATGCTGCATGGTTTGCTCCAAGCATGGCTGTAGGCAAGGGGCGTATGGGCAAAATTTTGGAGCTGGGCATCCCTCATTGGTCTTACCAGTGACCAATGCTTCCATCTTCTAATTCTTTCCCTTCTACTAAACTAATTTCAGTATTTAATTTAAGTGCCTATGCACTACCTCTGTCCCTTTTTTCCACTGCCACCTGGATTGTTCTAGGCAAGCAATTAGATTTGTATAAGATAATGTCACACATGTAAACATATATATTTAGAGAGAGAGATCCTTGCATCAATAATGTGTGTGTGTGTGTGTGTATATATATATATTAATATCACAGAAGCTACAAGAAAGTCTTACTTGTTTTGCTTTCAAAAACACTTGCAGCATGAGATAAGTATCATCAATTTATCATATCAATTAGATGAAGAAACATTTTATTAAATGAAGCAAACAATTACTTATCAGTAGTTTTTCATATTCCCGTTTGTATACTACATCATAGAATTCATGCTGCTGATTTTCAACGATATATATGTATCATACTTTCAATTTCTATGTGCATGATTAAAGAAAAAGCATGTATATACTTATCAAGACACTTTAGATAAATTTTTATGAATAATTCTTTAGACTTATCAAAGCATTTAGAAGCATGCAGTATGGAAAAAAAATAACCATCATGTTATAACATATAAGGTAGTTTTTGATTTTGTATCAGGCAAAACTTTTATACCATTATATACAAGTCACACTTGTTATATACACACACAACATGATTCATTTCAGATATTCGCATAGCATTATATCTGATGCCCATAATGGGTATTTCAAACCATGTCTTTATAATAAGTATGCATAAAATTCTTTCGTGTGATTATATATGTAACATTCCCTATATAAACTGATATATGTATACACATATATACATGATGGAATTTGTCAATTATATATTACATTTCAACATCTTATTCAAATATGAAATACAGGAAAAGAAAATGTATACAACCCTTTTATATATTTGATTTATTGTCATGTGAATTTTTATTTTTATTTTTATTTATCAAAGGTTGATCCTCTCACATGTATACATAAATAGTCACAAAACTATGTATATATATATATATCAATATACATACTCAACAGGCTAATATATATATATATATATATATATATATATGTATGTATGTATGTATATGTATAATAGAACATGGCTTGACTGCATGTATTTATAAATACTTAGTATATTAATCACACAGTCCAAGTAAATAAATGTTCATAACCGTGCATATTTATACAATTACAAGTACATGCAAACTACTTAAGATACAATATCTTATGTTGCGTGTGTGTGTGTGTATGTGTGTGTGTGTATTTCTATATGAGAATAACTGTATATATATATATATATAATATAAATCTAATCTATAAGTATGCAGTGTACATCTCTATGATCAGGGAGTTAAAATGAAAAATCATATTTTAGTGAAAATGATATGTTTACAAATACAAACATATGTAAGTAACCAACAATTCAAAATTTCTATGGCTCTCAAATCACAATTGCATTGTAGATGTATCATTACACACCACAAACACACACACACACACACATATAGGGTGTGTAAAATCTGCAAATCAAATTTACAGTATTCATATATCAATATATATGATCGTTTACCATAAAGTGATATTACTATATATTTAATAATTGAAATATACATAACTATACAATGTATCATATATATGTAATTGAATATAGTTATAAATAGAGGATTATATAGTAACCTGTATAACATATTTAACTCAGCATAATTGACAACCTGTAACATTATTATTAATATTGAACCAATATCTAATCTGGAGCGTAATCCAAAAATACCTTAAACATGCATAATACAAATTGGTTTGTTAATAACATTTTGTAAAGAGTTATGAGTCAATCTATTTTACATCAATCATCATCAAAATGAAATCAAAAATTGATCAGCATCAATATTGTGACAACAAGGAATTTTGCTCGATCTGAATCGATCGCTAAACCGACCAAGACCGTTCGAAACCCCTGCTTGTTTTGAGAACACGAAAAATCTGAACGCAAACAGAAGAACATTTCATTGCTATTACAACAATTCCCATCAGAATACAAGAATATACAGAGTATGAATAAATAATATACATCACAAAATATCAGAGATTACAATATATTTCATAGCAGCGGAAAATAATACAAAACACAACTAAAAGTAATACACGGATACAGAGCTTTCCGAGTATCGTTCCAGCTGTAAATCAGGATCTTGTGAATATAAATCTGCAAAACCAAAACTACTAGCTGCCCGTGCGGAAAATAAGGGCACCCAGAGTTTAGGTTAAAACAATAAACTCCAGGTCAGTCATGTGACTGGTGTGAGAACTAAGACAGTTATTAATCTTTATTTTAAAGTTAGGTAAATCAAGGGACCACGTCGTGTAACACGGAACGAGTTCCCTCCCAAGAATACCAGTGCATAAAACAACAGCGCAATGCTAAATAAAGAACAATGAAGCTATTATAAGACCCAGGTCCCATCACACAATGCAACACAAGCCGGAGGATAGGGTTTTACCTTATAATAGCCAAAGAATGCTTGATACGCTAAATTTCATGTTTTATTATTACTATAAGTGTATAGTGTTAAAACAATTTCAATTATAAGTATTAATCATAGACGGCATGAATACCATATATCATGCCGCCAATACTAGGCTCGATAATCAGAACCGCAAATGTCTCGTATTGGAAATTGGATTTCCATCTGTGAACCGAGGCAAGGGATCGTCCTCAACCGATTCGAGACAATCTAGCCCATGTCTCAGGATCAGAACGCATCGACCCATGGAGCGACAGGGTCGGTCCACCGATGTGGATTAAAATGCCTGAACACTGCTTTTCCCCGCCCTTTGGGGCATAAATGAGCCAAATGACTCCATCGGCTCCACATAGTCACCGATATATCCGAGGCACCTCGCAATCCAACAACCACACAGGTGAAAATAATATAAATGTTAGGGCTGGTAGGTCACTGACACCACCATAGCTAGAAGGAAACGCATGTCCTCCCTGAGGTCCTCTCCCGTTTCTGGTTCACAACCGGGGTGTGAGGCTCGCGAATCAACGTTACACAAAGCTATGCCACACAGGCGGTGCTTTGATCATCAACCACAAGACATTTCTTTTCAACAGAAGCCTTGATCATTTGCCACTTAGGCACGCCACACAGGCAATTCACACAATGCGACTGATGTCTATCGATATACACCTCTGATCCCGTATGTAACGACCCGAAAATTTGCGACCTTGATTATCCGATATACAACACATATCGAACATCAAGAGTCAAAAATACCGGATGGTTAACGAAAGAAATCAGAGGGTGAGGAAAGATAAGATAGAAATTTAGAATAGAAGAAGAAGAAGAACAAAACATCAGAGTAACATGAATCTCACAGCGGAACGAACAACATATAATAGATAATATATCCAGATAAGATAGAAACTTAGAATAGAAGAAGAAGAAGAACACAACATCAGAGTAACATGAATCTCACAGCGGAACGAACAACATATAAAAGATAATATATCCTTGAAATAAAATCAGTATATGTATACAATAACATTATCAGAGCACAACACTTACAACACAGCGGAAATAACTATAGCTATATAATCCTGAAGCCTCCTGCTCTAAGCTCTTCCAGTATATCTGTAAATCCCGACTACTTGACTGCCCATACAAAATTGGGCACCCAAGAGTTTAGGGAAGACAAAACAAAATAAACTCTGGGTCAGTCATGGGACTGGTATGAGTAAAACAGTTTAAAATAGTTTGAACCAGTACATGATATCTCATAAGACCACGCCGTATAACGGAACGGGTTTTTCCCTTATGAGAATCCAAATCAGTTTGATTCAACTTTCAAATCATTTTGAAAGTAACGATAAATCTTTATATCAAAATCCTTTTGATATTATAGTAATGTCTATCAACCACAATATAATAATGATCTAGCAGAATGCTTTCATCTCACATTCTACATATATAGTATACAATCAAAACCGCAAGCATGTATTGGGTAATGGTTTTCCAAATATGACAAGGTATGGAACCACCTTTCACTAGTGTACATCTAGAGAGGAATACATTGGGTTCAACAAGAACATCTTGCAACCCGGCCATACATGACCGACCACTCATTTCGCTTGAGTGTATCGAATGTATATCACCAGCGGTTGGGATCAGCAACCGTTTCCCGAATGGACAGTATCGAAAATAGAATTTTAGAAGTAAATGAAACTCTAGATTAGGTGATTATACACCCTAATAGGTGCGACCTACATAGCCATGCTGCCTGCCCAATTTTTGTCATTTACCGGATGTGAGGCTAGAAGTTACGCTTATTTTTTCGTGCCACATCTTCATTCTCTTAGAATGTCACATCGTCATGCCCGCCAAATCACAAATTGATTTCCCCAAAAATAACATGGGTATACAGCTAAGAGAAATGAATTTCTCCGCCACCAAACGTGAATATGTTTGAAGAGATCGACTTACGCAGTTTATTAGATATACTCTATCAGACCTTCGTCCATACAAGTTGTCCTGGGACTGGAAAAACCGAAGCCACTATTCAGTACATCCATCTTAGGCAATTGTTATCTAAGATTTATACAACAGCCCTTGCACTTTACTCCGTCTTCAGTATCTTTGGCATATATGATTCGTCACGCTTATGCCAATACGGAGTAGTTCTTCGGATAATAATCCAACCGGTCTCTCCATATTAACAACGTTAAAATGGTCAAAAACTTCGATAGTCGGTGAGTTAACTATCAAAGGAAAACAGATGTGCAAACAACGATATTATTTCCAAATGGAAATTATATTGATCAATCATCATTCAACTTTTATCTCTTTAGTTCATATCTTATGTTTCCATATGTTTTAAATTCTTATCTTCTATTATCAGAAAACATTTCTAATTCTCGTTTGGAGAACATTTCCAAAACTCCTTCACTATCAAACCTTACCATTCCTTAGTTAAGAAGGAAGCCAATCAAGTTGGGGTATAATTACCTCTCAGACCTTAACTGAACAACATTTTAACTTCGAAATAGTCAAAGTTTATCTTTTAAACTTTTAACAAACTTCCTTATGTAATTCTCTTTCGAATAATCTCTATTCGATAACTCCTCCCTTCGAATAACTATATTCGATAATCTCTCTTACGAATATCTAGATTCGAAAGCTTTTCTTCGAATAAACTATATTCGATTACTCTATTCAATTAGCTCTTATCAGTTCTCTTATCAATTAACTCTATTGGATTAATTCTATTGGATCAACTCGCTTTGATTTAACTCTAATCGATCAACTCAATTTGATTAACTCTTTTCACTTAACTCCTTTCGAATAAACTATATTCGATAACTCCTTTAACTCTATTCAAATATACTATATTCGATTAACTCCTTTAATTATATTCGAATAAACTATATTCGATTAACTCCTTTAATTCTATTCAATAAACTATATTTGATTAACTCCTTTAATTCTATTCAAATAAACTATATTCGATTAACTCCTTTAATTCTATTCGAATAAACTATATTTGATTAACTCCTTTCGAATATCTAGATTCGATAACTCCTTTCGAATAAACTAGATCCGATAACTCCTTCGAATAAATTATATTTGATTACTAATACTCGACTAACTCAAACTTGATTAACTCAACTTATTTAACTCAACTTAACTAACTCTTATCGAATAACTAATATTCGGTTAACTCTAATTGAGTAACTAATGTTCAATTAACTCTACTCTAATCAATCAACTCTGCCTAGTTAATTCTAACTAGTTAACTCTACTGATCAACTCTAACTGGTCAACCCAAATTGATTAACCCTAACTGTTAACTCTAACTCATTTACTCTATTCGATTAACTCTAATCGAATAACTAATATTCAGTTAACTCATTTCGATTAACTCTTTTGAATTAACTCCTTTGAATTATTCCTTTTCTAATTGTTTACTAACGAATAACTATTCCCTTTCAATTCTATTTATTTAACAAATAAATATTTCTTTTATCTTTTCTAATTATTTAACAAATAAATATCTCATTTATAACATTCTATTTATTTCCTATAAATAAATATTTCCATTAAATCTATTTGTAAATGTTCCACAAATATTTCCTTTTAAATTCTATTTGTAAATGTTTTACAAATATTTCTCTTTCTATTTGTTTTTGAAAATATCTACCTTTGTATTTGTTTTACAAATATATTCACTTTATGTAATTCTCTTTCGAATAATCTCTATTCGATAACTCCTCCCTTCGAATAACTATATTCGATAATCTCGCTTACGAATATCTAGATTCGAAAGCTTTTCTTCGAATAAACTATATTCGATTACTCTATTCAATTAGCTCTTATCAATTCTCTTATCAATTAACTCTATTGGGTTAATTCTGTTGGATTAACTCGCTTTGATTTAACTCTAATCGATCAACTCTATTTGATTAACTCTTTTCACTTAACTCCTTTTGAATAAACTATATTCGATAACTCCTTTAACTCTATTCGAATATACTATATTCGATTAACTCCTTTAATTATATTCGAATAAACTATATTCGATTAACTCCTTTAATTCTATTCGAATAAACTATATTCGATTAACTCCTTTAATTCTATTCGAATAAACTATATTCGATTAACTCCTTTAATTCTATTCGAATTACCTATATTCGATTAACTCCTTTCGAATATCTATATTCGATAACTCCTTTCGAATAAACTAGATTCGATAACTCCTTTGAATAAATTATAATTGATTACAAATACTCGACTAACACTAACTCGATTAACTCAACTTAACTAACTCTTATCGAATAATTAATATTCGATTCTCTAATTGAGTAACTAATGTTCGATTAACTCTACTCTAATCAATCAACTCTGACTGGTTAATTCTAACTGGTTAATTCTACTGATCAACTCTAACTGGACAACCCTAATTGATTAACCCTAACTGGTTAACTCTGGCTCATTTACTCTATTCGATTAACACTAATCGAATAACTAATATTCGATTAACTCTTTTGAATTAACTCCTTTGAATTATTCCTTTTCTAATTGTTTACTAACAAATAACTATTCCCTTTCAATTCTATTTATTTAATAAATAAATATTTCTTTTATCTTTTCTAATTATTTAACAAATAAATATCTCATTTATAACATTCTATTTATTTCCTATAAATAAATATTTCCCTTAAATCTATTTGTAAATGTTCTACAAATATTTCCTTTTAAATTCTATTTGTAAATGTTTTACAAATATTTCTCTTTCTATTTGTTTATGCAAATATCTACCTTTGTATTTGTTTTACAAATATATTCCCTTTATATTTGTTTTACAAATATATTCCTTTATATTTGTCTTACAGATATATTTCCTTTATAACTCTTTTGATTTTATAATTATTTCCTTGTATAAAATCCTTTTTCCTTTTATATATAAAATCCATTGATTTTATATAAATAATTTATTTTCAAAATATTTCCTTTTATAAAATCGGTTGATTTTATAAAATTCCTTTATTTCAATATACATTGAAATATTTCTTTTTCTAAATCCCAGGGTTTCTTATGGTATCTAAAATACCAAATCAAAATGATCGATATCATTTAAACACACATAATCATCAACAGATTTTATATCACCTCATATATCATAATATATAAATAACAGTAAAATAAATGTTGAGGAATCCAGTTGGATTTCTCCAACCTGTTTCCCTGCATCACAGATGTTAAATAATATTATTAACATCGATTTTTTTCAATATGAAATATTCTGTTAAAAAGAATCAATATTTAATTAACGATTTATATATATTGTTAACACACATCTATCAACAGATAATTATCAATTCTAAATATACGTTAGAAAAATATAATTGTTCAGAGTTGGTGAGTTTTACTCACCTTGGACGATCATCGTTAATAACGATAACCATCGCTTGATTCAGACGGACAATTTATTTTGCCATAAATTGTAACGAGCTCCGATGGACTTCCCGTCAGTTCCATCGTGTAGTGTCCATCCATACAATCCCAACGAATTCAGCTGTTCGTGATTCTGATCTCGTATGATCAAGATATACATTTTAGAAATCGGTACACTATTTTAAATAAAAATAAACATTTGATTTAAAACTTTAATGGGCCTTACACCTTTGAACTGGCCCTACACCCATCAGTTTGAACCCGCACCTTTCTTCCTCAAATCATCGGCCGTGAGTTTTCCTGTGCCAACGATGGCCATTTCCAAAACTCCACCTCCAAACCGCACTTTCAATACTTCATGAAATCCCAAACAAGAATTACGATTAACTTCCTCTTCAACTCCTCTACATACTCATCCCATTCATTCTCACCTCGAGTCCTCACCCAAAATCCGTTCATCGAGCCCATACAGTGAACCACCGAATAGAATTGCCATGGATCCTCCTCAAAATTTCACACGAGGTGTCATTCTCTCCTCCGAACCCAAAAAGGACACTCATTTCTCAATTTGAAGCCTCCACCGCCCGAGTACCCAAACCCTAGTGCATGGTACCAAAAACCCCTAACCCAAAACAAGTATCGAACCCAGAAAAATATAGACTGGAGTGGAGAGCATCACTCAACGAACTCAAAACATTCGGTTTTGGGATTTTTAAGTTTTCTTCTGAATTTAGTTGGATTTTTGAAGTCACAGTTTTTGATTTTTGAATGAGGATTTTCTTCATGCTTTTGCCTTCCTAGAGTGGCGGCCTGGACTTGGTTTTAAACATATGGTTTGTGGCTGAGAATAGGATGGGTGGCCAAACAAGGTTCGCATAATTTTTATAGATATTTTACCGATTATTTTATCGGTTTTTTCCACCTTCTAAATATTCATGTGATCACACATGATACCCAAAAATCACCAAACTGGACATGCAGCTAGAGTTCGACATTACGGTCCCAACAAAACTGGTTTCGTCCCCAAGGAAACTGGTTTCGTCGAATTCCGACTTCGTATGCTCACACAGCGTATTTTTAAATGTCAATTTATCGACTATTTTTCACATTAAAAATCCGTACGGCCACATACTGACTTCAAAAATCATCGAAATTGAAATTTAACAATAATTTGATATTGCGGATCCAACAAAATTAGTTTCGTCAAATTCTGAGGTCGTTTGCAAAAATGGCTATTTTTAAAGCTCTAAATAACCCATTTAAATATATAAATATATTTAAAAACAATTAAATTTAATATTTATAAATAAATATTATCATATATATTCACACTGAATATAGTACAGCTCTAGAATATTCCTATATGAATTTCTAACTCGATATTTCAAATCCCGATTAAATTGATATTCGATTTATAATGAATTTCCTTATATATATCGTTATAAATTATAAAGGAATTTCACAACGACTTTTCTTAATTTTGATATTGACATAAATCAAAATCTACACGATGAAATCTCGATTTTTCTCTTCCACTAGAAAAATATACTTCACCAGCTCCATACGTTTCTTGTTTCACAAAAATCCGATTTAAAACGGACCCTGTATAATCAGTTAAGTTCAAATCAACAAATAGCGAACTGCCGCGCCATTTCGAGCTCGTATTTAATTATAATATAATTTATACATTCGACTTCGTTTATATAATATATTCTCTAATATAATTCAACTCTAAACTGATTTATATATTTTAAATAATCCAATTCACATTATATTGTCAATTCCAATATTTCAGATTATTTCAGAATTAAATATATTATTCTATTATTTAAATTAATTAAATAATCCATATTATTTAATTCCAGTTATCGATATCGCCAAATCGATATTAAATAATTAAATTAATTAATTATTCGACAGCTAAAAATGCGGGTCATTACAATCTTTCACCCTTAAAATAATTTCGTCCTTGAAATTGCTAAGGTAGAGGACGACCCTATCTATTGGGTAAAAGTTTATCTGTTTACCCCTTATCTCTTGTTTCTCCGAATCAATTAATATCGACTAAAATATTAATTCCTTTTGACTAACTAAAATTTTCAAAAATTCTGAAAATTTTCTAACACATTAAAT
This sequence comes from Allium sativum, assembly GCA_030737875.1. Classification (NCBI taxonomy): domain Eukaryota; kingdom Viridiplantae; phylum Streptophyta; class Magnoliopsida; order Asparagales; family Amaryllidaceae; genus Allium; species Allium sativum. The sequence goes on along the minus strand of CM060926.1, from coordinate 200,215,432 downwards.
TTTCAGAAAATTTCGCCATAACCTCCTTTGTACAGCCCTATCGGTAAAACCACAACTCGCCTCTCTAGGCCATCTCCAACCCAAAAGAAAATCAAATAGCCAAGTGGCTTGCCAATTCGGCTCATAAATCTCATGCTTATATCAAATATAAACTTGTACCATTTTGTCGGGCATATCGTTATATCCTTTACATCTGTTACCAAATCAACATATACCAATGTTATTCCAATCAAACTTCTAATCAGTTTTATCTCCAACACAACCATTCGCTTATATCCAAGCCAAATATCATTTCAAACACGAGTTTCATTCTCGATTCCCAACTCTTAACTTGGTTATCAAATTACACTTCAAATTTGAATCTCCCAAATACAATTTGTCTCGATATCATTCAAATTCAAATTCAATTTCAGTTACCACTTAACTGACTTTATTTTAATTCCAATTTGCTTTTACAAATTTCAATTCAAATTTGGTTTTAATCCAAACAATCTTTCCCTGGGAATTTTAAACGGTTTACCATATCAAAAATCAAACTTTTCTTTTCAAGATTCAAAACAACTTGCTTTTCTTAAATCAATTCGAAATCAATACTTTTGGTAGTAATCCGTCACTTACAAACTCAAAAATGAACACTGTTGATGTTGCGCAGTCATCATCAGAATTATTTCCCAGCCATCGAAGTGAGTTCAATACTATATCACTTTCAAAACCATTCTAAACACTTCCATTTTGAGATTAGTTCAAAATATCCTTTCAATGTTTGTAAACAATTTAAAATCTCCCAGGATTTTAAAATTCTCATATATTTAATCCAAATCCATTTATAAATACCTTTCCCAATTTCAGGGTTTTTAATTTCAATTCTGATTTGAATTTCAGATTTAATCCATCTGCTTTCATATATTTCACTTATATGAATTCTGATTGGTTAGTTACATAACCATTTAATTTATAATCTTACTCGATTATAATAACAATCAACATATCCAGTATATTATAATCATTCCAATATAAATCCTTTATATCAAAATATAATTTGGGTAAAATTATTTCATTTACCCTCTTTTCAAAACATACCATGACGGTTCATCGTATTCAAGCGTTTACCAACTCCTACCGATACAGTGGATCAAACTGATCGACCAGAACTCATAAACAACTCAACCAATAAATCCCCACAATATAAAACCATTTTTATATCAAATAACAAATACATTCACTCGTATATATACACTCAAACTCAATCTAGGGTATTACTAACCCCATCTCTACCGAGTCACGCCACAGAGCTAAGGTAAATCTTTACCTTTGCTCTGATACCAACTGTAACGACCCGAAAATTTGCGACCTTGATTATTCGATATACAACACATATCGAACATTAAGAGTCGAAAATATCGGATGGTTAATGAAAGAAATAAGAGGGCAAGGAAAGATAAGATAGAAACTTAGAATAGAAGAAGAAGAAGAACACAACATCAGAGTAACACGAATCTCACAGCGGAACGAACAACATATAATAGATAATATATCCTTGAAATAAAATCAGTATATGTATATAATAATATTATCAGAGCAAAACACTTACAACACAGCGGAAATAACTATAGCTATATAATCCTGAAGCCTCCTTCTCCAAGCTCTTCCAGTATATCTGTAAATCCCGACTACTAGACTGCCCGCACAAAATTGGGCACCCAAAAGTTTAGGGAAGACAAAGCAAAATAAACTCCGGGTCGGTCATGGGACTGGTATGAGTAAAACAGTTTAAAATAGTTTGAACCAGTACACGATATCTCATAAGACCACGCCGTGTAACGGAATGGGTTTTTCCCTTATGAGAATCCAAATCAGTTTGATTCAACTTTCAAATCATTGTAAAAGTAACGATAACTCTTTATATCAAAAACCTTTTGATATTATAGTAATGTCTATCAATCACAATATAATAATCATCTAGCAGAACGCTTTCATCTCACATTCTACATATATAGTATACAATCAAAACTGCAAGCACGTATTGGGTAATGGTTTTCCAACTATGACAAGGTATGGAACCACCTTTCGCTAGTGTACCTCTAGAGAGGAATACACTGGGTTCAACAAGAACATCTTGCAACCCGGCCACATATGATCGACCACTCATTTCGCTTGAATGTATCGAATGTATATCACCAACGGTTGGGATTAGCAACCGTTTCCCGAATGGACAGTATCGAAAATAGATTTTTAGAAGTAAATGAAACTCTAGATTAGGTGATTATACACCCTAATAGGTGTGACCTACATAGCCATGCTGCCTGCCCGATTTCTGCCATTTCCCGGATGTGAGGCTAGAAGTTACGCTTATCTTTTTCATGCCACATCTTTATTCACTTAGAATGTCACATCGTCATGCCCGCCAAATCACAAATTGATTTCCCCAAAAATATCATGGGTATACTGCTAAGAGAAACAAATTCCTCTGCCACCAAACGTGAATATGATTGAAGAGATCAACTTACGTGATTTATTAGATATACTTTGTCATACCTTCGTCCATACAAGTTGTCCTGGGACTGGACAAACCGAAGGCACTATTCATTACATCCATCTTAGGCAATTGTTATCTAAGATTTATACAACAGCCCTTGCACTTTACTCCGTCTTCAGTATCTTTGGCATATATGATTCGCAACGCTTTTGCCAATACGGAGTGGTTCTTCGGATAATAATCCAACCGGTCTCTCCATATTAACAATGTTAAAATGGTCAAAAACTTCGATAGTCGGTGAGTTAACTATCAAAGGAAAACAGGTGTGCAAACAACGATATTATTTCCAGATGGAAATTATATCAATCAATCATCATTCAACATTTATCTCTTTAGTTCATATCTTATGCTTCCATATATTTTAAATTCTTATCTTCTATTATCAGAAAACATTTCTGATTCTCGTTTGGAAAACATTTCCAAAACTCCTTCACTATCAAACCCTACCACTCCTTAGTTAAGAAGGAAGTCAATCAAGTTGGGATATAATTACCTCTCAGACCTTAACTGAACAACGTTTTAACTTCGAAATAGTCAAAGTTTATCTTTTAAACTTTTAACAAACTTCCTTACGTAATTCTCTTTCAAATAATCTCTATTCGATAACTCCTCCCTTCGAATAACTATATTCGATAATCTCTCTTAAGAATATCTAGATTCGAAAACTTTTCTTCGAATAAACTATATTCGATTACTCTATTCAATTAGCTCTTATCAATTCTCTTATCAATTAACTCTATTGGGTTAATTCTGTCGGATTAACTCGCTTTGATTTAACTCTAATCGATCAACTCTATTTGATTAACTCTTTTCACTTAACTCCTTTCGAATAAACTATATTCGATAACTCCTTTAACTCTATTCGAATATACTATATTCGATTAACTCCTTTAATTATATTCGAATAAACTATATTCGATTAACTCCTTTAATTCTATTCGAATAAACTATATTCAATTAACTCCTTTAATTCTATTCGAATAAACTATATTCGATTAACTCCTTTAATTCTATTCGAATTAACTATATTCGATTAACTCCTTTCGAATATCTATATTCGATAACTCCTTTCGAATAAACTAGATTCGATAACTCCTTCGAATAAATTATATTTGATTACAAATACTCGACTAACTCTAACTCGATTAACTCAACTTAACTAACTCTTATCGAATAATTAATATTCGATTCTCTAATTGAGTAACTAATGTTCGATTAACTCTACTCTAATCAATCAACTCTGACTGGTTAATTCTAACTGGTTAATTCTACTGATCAACTCTAACTGGTCAACCCTAATTGATTAACCCTAACTGGTTAACTCTGACTCATTTACTCTATTCGATTAACACTAATCGAATAACTAATATTCGATTAACTCTTTTGAATTAACTCCTTTGAATTATTCCTTTTCTAATTGTTTACTAACAAATAACTATTCCCTTTCAATTCTATTTATTTAATAAATAAATATTTCTTTTATCTTTTCTAATTATTTAACAAATAAATATCTCATTTATAACATTCTATTTATTTCCTATAAATAAATATTTCCCTTAAATCTATTTGTAAATGTTCTGCTAATATTTCCTTTTAAATTCTATTTGTAAATGTTTTACAAATATTTCTCTTTCTATTTGTTTTTGCAAATATCTACCTTTGTATTTGTTTTACAAATATATTCCCTTTATATTTGTTTTACAAATATATTCCTTTATATTTGTCTTACAGATATATTTCCTTTATAACTCTTTTGATTTTATAATTATTTCCTTGTATAAAATCCTTTTTCCTTTTATATATAAAATCCACTGATTTTATATAAATAATTTATTTTCAAAATATTTCCTTTTATAAAATCGGTTGATTTTATAAAATTCCTTTATTTCAATATACATTGAAATATTTCTTTTTCTAAATCCCAGGGTTTCTTATGGTATCTAAAATACCAAATCAAAATGATCGATATCATTTAAACACACATAATCATCAACAGATTTTATATCACCTCATATATCATAATATATAAATAACAGTAAAATAAATGTTGAGGAATCCAGTTGGATTTCTCCAACCTGTTTCCCTGCATCACAGATGTTAAATAATATTATTAACATCGATTTTTTTCAATATGAAATATTCTGTTAAAAAGAATCAATATTTAATTAACGATTTATATATATTGTTAACACACATCTATCAACAGATAATTATCAATTCTAAATATACGTTAGAAAAATATAATTGTTCAGAGTTGGTGAGTTTTACTCACCTTGGACGATCATCGTTAATAACGATAACCATCGCTTGATTCAGACGGACAATTTATTTTGCCATAAATTGTAACGAGCTCCGATGGACTTCCCGTCAGTTCCATCATGTAATGTCCATTCATACAATCCCAACGAATTCGGCCGTTCGTGATTCTGATCTCGTATGATCAAGATAAACATTTTAGAAATTGGTACACTATTTTAAATAAAAATAAACATTTGATTTAAAACTTTAATGGGCCTTACACCTTTGAACTGGCCCTACACCCATCAGTTTGAACCCGCAACTTTCTTCCTCAAATCATCGGCCGTGAGTTTTCCTGTGCCAACGATGGCCATTTCCAAAACTCCACCTCCAAACCGCACTTTCAATACTTCATGAAATCCCAAACAAGAATTACCATTAACTTCCTCTTCAACTCCTCTACACACTCATCCCCATTCATTCTCACCTCGAGTCCTCCCGCAAAATCCATTCGTCGAGCCTATACAGTGAACCACCAAACAGAATTGTCATGGATCCTCCTCAAAATTTCACACGATGTGCCATTCTCTCCTCCAAACCCAAAAAGAACACTCATTTCTCAATTCGAAGCCTCCACCTCCCGAGTACCCAAACCCTAGCGCACGGTACCAAAAACCCCTAACCCAAAACAAGTTTCGATCCCTGAAAAATATAGACTGGAGTGGAGAGCATCACCCAACGAACTCAAAACATTTGGTTTTGGGATTTTTAAGTTTTCTTATGAATTTAGATGGATTTTTGAAGTCACGGTTTTTGATTTTTGAATGAGGATTTTCTTCATGCTTTTGCCTTCTTGAAGTGGCGGCCGGGACTTGGTTTTAAACATATGGTTTGTGGCTGAGAATAGGAATGGTGGCCGAATAAGGTTCACACAATTTTTTTAGATATTTTACCGATTATTTTATCCATTTTATCCACCTTCTAAAAATTCATGTGATCACACACATACCCAAAAATCACCAAACTGGACATGTAGCTAGAGTTCGACATTATGGTCCCAACGAAACTGGTTTCATCGAATTCCGACTTCGTATGCTCACACGGCGTATTTTTAAAGGTCAATTTATCGACTATTTTTCACATTAATAATACGTACGGCCACATACTGACTTAAAAAATCACCGAAATTGAAATTTAACAATAATTTGATATTGCGGATCCAACAAAATTAGTTCCGTCGAATTCTGAGGTCGTTTGCAAAACTGGCTATTTTTAAAGCTCTAAATAACCCATTTAAATATATAAATATATTTAAAAACAATTAAATTTAATATTTATGAATAAATATTATCATATATATTCACACTTAATATAATACAGCTCTAGAATATTCCTATATGAATTTCTAACTCGATATTTCAAATCCCGATTAAATCGATATTCGATTTATAATGAATTTCCTTATATATATCGTTATAAATTATAAAGGAATTTCACAACGACTTTTCTAAAATTTGATTTGGACATAAATCAAAATCTACACGACAAAATCTCTATTTTTCTCTTCCACTAGAAAAATATACTTCACCAGCTCCATACGTTTCTTGTTTCACAGAAATCCGATTTAAAACGGACCCAGTATACTCAGTTGAAGTTCAAATCGCCAAATAGCGAACTGCTGCGCCATTTCGAGCTCGAATTTAATTATAATAAAATTTATACGTTCGACTTCATTTATATAATATATTCTCTAATATAATTCAACTCTAAACTGAATTTTATATTTTAAATAATCCAATTCACATTATATTGTCAATTCCAATATTTCAAATAATTTCAGAATTAAATATATTATTCTATTATTTAAATTAATTAAATAATCCATGTTATTTTATTCCAGTTATCGATATCGCCAAATCGATATTAAATAATTAAATTAATTAATTATTCGACAGCTAAAAATGTGGGTCATTACACCGTACGTCTCAGAGAAGGGTTAAGTAAGGGAATGAATTCCCCTTCACCAGGCAAATGTATTTTTAATAGAGATCAATCAACACAGAGAAAAATCCAATGTCAGACACACAGTCCATACAAGTTCGTTCTGGGTCTGAACGAAACCGGAGGAACCTTATTCCTCACATATCCATCGATCTCCAAGTACGTCTGGACGATCACCAACTGATTCCCTCCTCTTGGGTGTACGGCCCAATCAAGATCATCAGTAATTATCCAAACGATGTGAAGACCTCCGGTCTTCGACCATCGTCTTCATCCTCGACACATCGTTGAATTAGTTATTCAGAATGGGATAAACCCGGACTTTCCGAATAACCCGCGTATATAATAAACAAGTGTTACACAAACACAACATACGCCTCATTCCAATTCAGAATATTCTTTTATTCATATATTCTTATACTTTGGGAAAGGCTCCTATTAATTTTATTAAAGATAAATTCCTTAAATTTATTCTTTAATATTTTTTTGAATATCAATTCAAACAAAATTATGGTTTATCCAAACTGGTCGGGATTAACGAACCTTACTGAAGTAATCATTTATTTTAATTTACCAATTCCAACCCATTCATCCCATGAAGTAAAACTGGTAATACTTCATATCTAACACCACGGTGTTATTGGTAAATTCAATTACCATCTCTCGTTCAAATCTAATTAAAGATTTAACTATCGCCTGGAGCAAAACAGGTGATACTCCATTCTCGTTCATTTCTTGAATTTGATAATTTTAATTATCAAATTCACTTTTCAATATGATTAAAGATTCATTAAAACTCTAATTCAGTTTTAATTTCCAAAAATCATTACTTAATGATGATTCAAATCCAGGAAATAAATCCTATCTTTAACTGAACCAATGTCATTTAAAACACGGTTCACGATAAATCCAAAATCACATTCCATTAACAGTGGAATTTTTATGGAAAACAAATCGATATATATAATCGATACAAACTTTCATATCCGACTAACAATATAAATGGAATAACGGCAAAACCTTTTAAATTCCATACATATTAGCAATCCTCATCCACAGAAATTTACTTCGACTATCACCAAATCGAATTCCATTCCATTCCAATTTATTTTATTAAATTGGAAAACTTTACTTTGGAAAATCTCCTTTAAATCTTAACAAAAGATTTATAAATTCCAAATCACATTTCAATGTAAATCGGGTTAAAGAACGAATGTCGTTAAAACACAGTTCACGATAAACCCAATTCACATTCCATTAATTATTGGGTTAAAGAACGAATGTCATTTAAAACACCGTTCACGATAAACCCAAAAATCAATTCAAATTCAATTCCAATTAAATATCATTTAATTGGTATGCTTCATTGAATCTAAATAAAAAGATTTAATCTTTTTCTCAACTAGGCTTAAGAATAGTGTTAATGAAGACACCGTTCATGACAAACCCAAATTCCATTTGATATTAAATACAAGGCTCTGAATAGAAAATATATCGGCTTATATTCAATATCAAATTCTATGACCAACAAATATCGTATTGGAAATAACGATATAAATATCTTTCAAATTTCCATAACAATATATGTATAATCACGAAATCCAACATCGAAATATTCCAAAGACAATTTCGACTCAAATCTATTTCCAATTTATATATTGGAAATTCTGGTTATTTTTAAAACCATTACAAATCCAATTATTTATTTAAAAAGAATTGAATTATAATTCTAGTTCAAAACTAGTTCATTTCGATAAAAATTTATTTTTATCTTTTCAAATATGGAGTTTTTCATCCCAATTCTTTCCAAATCATTTCATATGATTTTACATAAATTATTGATATTTTTAATAATTTTATCAAGGCCCGTACAGTCGATTTCATTCAACGGCCATCGAACTGCACTTACAGTGACCTTTTCCAAATTTGATTTGGACATAATTCCAAATCTAACCATTAGATTTCAAATCTCTAATATTCAATAGAAAGATCTTTTCGATACGAACCCAACGGTTCCGGTTTTAGGAGAATCCGACGGTCGGATCTCCCGTAATGTTTATTCGAAGTCAATGGTCGAAATTCGCGAACTACCGCAGCGCGGTGCGTTCTATTCAGGCCATTATATATATAATATATATTTCATCGATTTCCTTTTAAAACGTATTTTATAAATCATTTTAAATTCGTTTTCAAAACGATTTCAAATCTATATTCAATTTCTAATCAAAACTGAATATTCCATATCATTAATCTATAAATGATAATATTTTCAAAACGTTATATTTTGAAATCACTTCCTTTTCTATATTCATTATAAAAATGAATAAAATCGATATAAATATCATTCACGTCAAAATGGCGTCAATCTAATCAACACGGCTTTATATATTTCAATAACTTCATTATTCTATTCAACAAATGAATATTTTCTTCAACAAATGAATTTTCTTTTATTCAACACTTGAATAGTTTCAACACATGAATATTCTCAACACATGAGTATTGTCAACACATGACTATTTTGTTTATTCAACACATGAATATAATTTATTTCCTAAATTGGAATGAGACCCACTCAATTACCATATAACATTACTTATATGGATTCCATACAACACATGTATATAATAGCAACGATAAATAATCAACCATCATCCAGAGTGCATTCTACATTGTATAAGCATCAAATATAAATATTCAACGCTTATAACAGCCTATCAATCAATCGATCGACATACAGCTAATTATTGGGATTAGTGTATGTCCAATTTCATCCCAACACCCGTGTGGGGTTTCAAACAATTAAACATAGATTTTATTTGTGCAGTTGGGTGATGTGTAAAATTTATCGTCCCAATTCATATCATTCAATTGCATAAACAAATCTTCCGATTTGTTTATAACTATTTATTTTATGTACACATTAAAAATTATATTTTTAACCATAAAATAATTTATTCCATTCCACTACACACAATCATTTTTCACAACATATCAATCAAACAAACAAGTCATCCATGGTATGTGGACTACGGGTGTTGGGTGCTGCTAAGCACTGTCTGCATCCTAGTATATATTTCAACTAGAAAACAAATTAAAAGTGAGAAGATCTCACCGATTAGCTAACCCAAACGCCATGACTCTTCATATGTAGGAAACCTTCGTCGTGCTCGCCTTTCGTCACTTTCGTTGTCTGTATCCACTACATATATAAAAGTCGCATCTTTATATTGTTGCCACGTGAATAAAAATCACATTTTTACAACAACGCTATATGGATAAAAATTCTATTTTTATTTCGCTACTATATAGACAAAAAAATTATTTTTATACCGGTGTTCATATAATAAAGATCATATTGTTATCACGCTAACTTCATAATAAAAATTATATTTTTGTTGTTCTTCTTCTAATAAAGATTATATTTTTATATTGCCACTCATATAAAAATCACATTTTTATATTCTCTAGTATATAAAATCATATTTTTACTTCGTTTTCATGATGAGAAAAATCTCATCTTTATTCTAAAACCATATTTATAAAAATCAAATCTTTATCGCTTCTTCATATATAAAAGGTCACATTTTTATATAACGATATATATAATATAAATCATATTTTTATCTTCATAAAAATATTACAGACATGCGATAAAAAATTATATTTTTATCTACATAAAAATTAAATCTTTCTCTACAAAAAAAAATCCTTCTTACGTTAAAGATCAAACCTTTTCTATGTATAAAAAATCCGACCTTTACTATTTTAAAAATCCGACCTTTACTATTTTAAAATTGCGATCTTTACTATGCTAAAAATCGAATCTTTACTATTCTAAAAATGCGATCTTTTCTATGCTAAAAATTAAATCTTTTAATATGGAAAAAAACCATATCTTTTCATATTAAAAATCATATACTTTAATTTAAAAAGAAAAATATAACCTTTTCATGTTAAAATATATAATCTTTTTCCTTTAGAAAAATCGTATCTTTCCCACAAGAAAATTCTTATTTTTATTCTCTAAAAATATAAACTTTTCTTATATAAAAATCTACTTTTTATTTACCATAAAAATCTAATCTTTTTCACTTCCTATTCATGGGAATTAAAACTGAAAATCATATGTTAAATAAATTGAAATAAATATAAATAAAATAAAAACTTACAACTTCTTCGGTTTGAAGTGGGGTTTTGGCTCGCGCTGGGGCGCTCAGGGGGTGGGGGTTGTGGCGGAGGCGGTTAGTGGCACTATCAGGGGTGGCGGCGGCAGCTAAAAAGGGCTAGGGCGCGGGTTATTTTGGGTTCCAGGGAGCTAGGTCTCCACGGTGGCTAGGTGAAGAAGGAGAGAGGCGGTGGGGGAAGAGGAGGAGGGGGAGCGACTCGTCAGTGGTGGAGAGGGGGGCGAGCGTCGGCGGCTCCAGCGCTGGAGGCGGCTTCCTCCCCTTCGCACCATTTTTTTATTTCCTTTTTCCCATTTTGATTTTAAAGGGGGGGTTGACTGGTTAAGGAGAAGGAAGGGTAGGATTAAATTATATATATAATTAATTTATTAATATTTTATTCTATGAAAGTTGACTTTACATTTGAACTCAAAACGAGGCCCAAAGACTGTCGTCCCTACCTAATTACCCCCATTCCGAACACAATGGGATATGTTTCGCTTGCCAATTCTATCGTTTCGATCAGTTTCCATTTAAATCATTATATTGAATTTCAAACGTACATTTCAATTTACTAGGGTCACATACGGACTCTAAAAATTCCCGAAAAATTATTTCTAGCTTCGTATTGACGATACGGTCCTTACAAAATTAATTTCATCAAATGCTGAGACCGTTCAAAAAATGGTCATTTTCTGGTCGATCGAAATTGACTGAAACTGCCAAAACACGTTCTACTTCACCACGCTCACATATTGATTCAGAAAATTACGAATTTTAGAATCTAGCAATAAATTGACATCCCGCATCCAACAAAAGTGGTTTCGTCGAAAATAGAGGTCGTTTGCAAAATTTCTATTTTTAAGGGCCAAAATTCCATAGCGACTATTCTGAATTTTCATGTGGGCAATAACTTTTTATTCTCGCTATGAAATTTCAATTTTTCGGATTCGTTGGAAAGATATTCTCAAATAGATTCAAATATTTTTGGGTTCGCCAAAATCCGGTTTATTTTGAATCCTGTACATTCATTTGAAACTTGAAATCAAAATTTCGAACTACCACGCCATTTTCAATTCCTTTTATAATTATAAATAATTATTTATATTCTAACGACGATTCAAATAAATATATACGTTCATATTCTATTCAAAATAAATTTCTCGTTGTTATTATTTAAAATAATTTATTTTAAATATTCGAAATTCATCAAAATTGCCTAAATAAAAATTTTAAATTGGCTCGGATTTCCGGGTTATTACAAATATGATATAAAAGAAGATATTTATGGATATTCAATAGAATTTTGAAATCTGTTTGAATGCCCATATTATACCTGCACTAATACATATTAACATTAATACTTTTATACGATGATATTGACTTTAGAACACTCAGTTTATCAACATAAGCTTCAGTAATAAAACAAATGGATTCGAATTTTGACGCAACTTACAAAACAAGATCCAAATATAATTTAGACATGTATAAAATTAACAAATTTATTCAACATTGATATTTAATACCAAATATCTATTTAATTGAAAATAAACTCATTATATTCAAAATTCAAATAGAACTAGGGATAAAGTTGTGATTGCATTTAAAAATAAAAGATTCAATTTGAAAAAAAAAACACAATTCCATTCTTATCAATATAAATAATCCATATTTATTGGATTAATAGAATAGGAATTAGCATCAAAATTTATATCCAGTTTCATTTCTTAAATAATTTTTGAATTTAAATCATATTTTGTTTGGAACGAGTTTACATCAGAACAAATTTATGTTTTAAATCTTTTAATAAAAGTGTATCATTGTTCATAACATGATATCAATCATAATATCGAAAATCCATCATTATGATCAATACCATATATAAGATAAAATGAGCAATTATATAACATTCACCAATGCTTAAACTTAAATTTGGACATTCAACGAATGTGCACCGTATCATTAAACAATCTTCATTCAATATTCTGTATAGGTTTAGTTTCAAGGTTATCAACATAAATCCAGATTCAATAATCAAATGATTCACGCAAGAAACATTACTAGATAAACACAATCAATTATTTTCGCAAACCCTAAGCTCTGATACCATTGAAAGTTTCTTTTACGGTTTTCAAATTGATTTTGCAGCATAATAATTAAACCCTAAAAAAGGATCTAATACAAAAATTAATAGATCTAGTTAGAATTATACCTAGGTTTTGCAAGCTCATGAATTCGAAGACAGATCGAGATTGAATCGAACCCTAGCATAACGTATTGTTGGAGAATGAAATCTTGATGACAACAACCTTGTTTCAATTATTACATTATTGATTATAAAGTATATACTAACATCTTTCTCTAGAATATGTATATATATATATATATATATATATGTAGGATATATATGCAGGAAATAAATTGTGAAGACTATATTGTTTTAGAGATTCAAGAAATCAAGGAATTCAAAACTAATGAGTATCAAAATATCAAGAGCTTAAGATTATAAAAGTAATAGAGTCTAGTTTATATGTAAAACTCCGGTTAGCACTTTCAAATTCCGCTTTCAAATTCCTTTTTAAATTGATTTCAGAATTATTTCAAACTCCTTTTCTAAATGATTTCAAATTATTAAGATTTTACTTATAATATATGTATATATATAAATTTATAGTTTATAAAGTTTTATAATGTATATATTTATAACATATATATGTTTTATATTATATATTTTTGTTAATATGTTTATATTATATTACCGTGTTTTTATATGTTTTTACACTTTAGAAAATTCATCTGAAACACTATTTTTTGATTCAAGGATTTCTAGAATATATATTGCTTTTAACACTTGAAAAAATGATTTTAAATTCAAAATTAACATACATATGTCGACATACAATATTGCACATGTCAACATATAACTATCGCATTTTTTAATTTCAAAGGAAATGTCTTTTCATATTTTGAAACGCTTCAGAAACGTTGCAAACTTTCAAACTCTATAAATAGGGGTTAATTTCGAATCGTAGTTCGATTTGGATCAGTAAGGAAATTGGCACCAATTTTCATAGGACCATTTCCCATAGTTGAGAGGATATGTCAAATGGCATATAGAGTTAGACTATTAAAGAGGCGGGCGGGAGTTCACGACGTACTCCATGTTTCTCATTTGAGGAAAAGTTTACATGATTCAGCAGAGGTAGTTAAGCCAAGTACGCTTGAGGATGTTGAAATCAAGAAAGAGGCATCAGTTCGGAAAGTTCCTACTCGTATTCTTGAAACGGAAGTTATGAGTTTACGTAACAAAGAGATCTCAAGTTAGTGAAGGTGCAATGGGGAGAAGACCGAGATGACGCGACATGGGAACCAGAAGACAAGATTCGCGCTTCTTACCCTTTTCTATTTGAGACTACTTTCTTAATTTCCTTTCTAGCTTTTGAATTTGAATTTATTTATCCCTATCATTTGAATCATTGATCCTTAGGTAGAAACCTATGTTTGGAAACATGTTTTTGAGACATGTTGTGTTTGGTGATTGCAAGTGCTTGCTAATGGATGCCTGTGAATGCATATACACACACATTAGGCACTAGATCGACTCAAGCACTTACATGTTGCATATGGATGTGTGTACATTTTAAAATTTCAATGGATGAAAATGGTTGAATCATCACATGGATGTTGCATTTTGGTGAATGGTTGTGTACACAGATAGAACTTATATGTATTATTAGGATTATTTACATACATATTGGATACATGGCGTAGACATACATTGCATTAAGGAGGTCAACTGAAATAGTTGACCACCTGATTCTCACATTAGTTTAGGAACATGTACACAACACTTTTGCATATGTTCATACAAGCAATAGAAATTTTAAGCAAAATTGATGCATGTGGATGATGGATGAGTATATGGGTGTAGGTTTTAAATAATAACCTTCTTCTTAATCTAGAGATTTCGGGGACAAAATCCTCAAAGAAGGGGAGAATGTAACATCACATATTTTAATACACAGTAATTATATAATTGAAACACCCCACCTCCGTTAAGGTCACTCACAAAGGGAATGCCTTAACTTTGGTGGAGCATTATAGGTAAAAGACACAGATAATTTACAAGACAAATATATATAAGCAGCGGAAAAGAAACTAACTTTATTTCAACTGTGGTTCATAACAAAACATTTCAGCAAACTTTTTCAAACCAACTTCCAAATCATTACATCATAATCTATGTCTTGATTATTACATAAAGAAGCATAAAAACAAAATAAAACTGCATAAATCCCCATGTAGTAGTGTATCCAAAGCCATAGCCAAAGATAAGAAGTTCCAAGCTATACATCACAGAGTCTTCAAGCTTGGAAAGATGAACGGTCCAAATTAAGCTGAGCTATTCCCTCCCTAGGTACCTGAGGGGGGTGAAACGGAAGAAAAGAGAGCGAAAGAAAATGGGTCAGACATAAGTCTAGTAAGTCCAGTGATTATTCAGCATGTAAACTAATAAGAGAACCATGACTTGAATAAGCTGGACACAGGACAATAATAAGGAAATAAGGTAACATAGGACAAGGTAAGCTAAACAGGGTAAGATAAACAAGTCAAGATAAGCTAATCATACTATCACACTCATGTCCATATTATCTGCACCTACTAGATATTTCAACCATTATCGTGAGTTCAAAATCTAGTGATCCCTTTTTCATTGATCGGCTCCTACTCGCACGTGTTTACCACTTGTGTCATACGGCGCCGCTCGTTTGTAGATACCTATGCTGGTCCCACCATGGGGTGTATCAAATCCTATGGTGGCAACCTGACACGATTCAAGATGCACAGTATATAACTACTGATGCCTAGTGCCTGCTTTTTCCACTCCGGAGTATGTGCACGCCCGTACTCCATCGGAACCTACACTGACGCACCAACCGCCGTCGTTTTGACCGTTTATAATCAACCCAGTAATCGTGCCCCACCCTGCCTAGTTCGGGGTACCATGATACATCTATGTGGGTTACTGCTGAAATGGGTCCCCGTTACTGAGGTTTCCTAGTCAACATGTTAAATTGGTTAAGTGTCCTAGTTAACCTAACCCCACCCATCAGTTTATTAACATGTTGCATTGGTTAAGTGTTGCCTTTATTAACTTAACCCTACCATTCCTGACTTAGCTTTAATTCATTTATTAAAGCACCAACCACTCACATTAGACATGTATTGTTGCAGTTACCGGATGTGCCGGTCGGGTCCGGGCAGTTTTACACCGCAACTCAGTCTAACCTCGGTTTACTTTGGGCTTGATGCACTAACCTCCCACATTAGATATATATTATTACAGTTGCTGGATGTGTCGGGCGTTTCTGGGATGTCTTACACCGTAACTCAATCTAACCTCGGGTTAGGCATATTCATCTTTTCTAAATTTACATATTTACTTCTTTATATTTATATGTAAATTATTGTCATTCAAGTCAAGCCCAACTTTCCTTTTTAAATCAAGCTCATAATTTTAGGTATAAAAAATTTATACCACTTTATGCCTGTAACACCCCACCTCCATTAAGGTCACTCACAAAGGGAATGCCTTAACTTCGGTGGAGCATTTTTGGTACAAGATGCAGAAGAATTACAATATGGACAAATAAAGCAGCGGGAAATAAATAACCTTTATTGATTAAAAAATGCTTGTACAAAGAGTGTTTTACAACACCAATACTTATTACAACAGAGCATCTTTCTTGTTTAAAATAAAGAAGCATAAACTGACAATGATATTCCCCAATAAAGCATGAGCCTGCCATAGCAGTAGAAAATGGAGTTCAAAGCAATGCATCAAAGAATCTTCATGCTCGGAAAGAGCAACGGTCCAAAATGAACTGAGCTATTCCCTCCCTGGCTACCTGGGGGGAAACGGAAGAAAAGTGGCAAAAGCAAACTAGGTCAGACATAAAGCCTGGTAAGCTCAGTGATTCTTAGCATTTAAACGAGGAAAAGGGTCATGACATGAATAAACTAAATATAAGACTAAACCATAGTAACAAGATAACATGGGATAAGCATGGGATATGATATGGCAAGATAAACTGAATGTACTGATAAAATGGATATACTGATAAACTGAATATAATGATAAACTGAATGCGCTTCTACTCCTTCTCTGCTTCGTGACTACCCTAATATACTGATTTCTATATCTCTACGCTACCTAACTAGTGTCCAAACTAGTAATCTATATAAAATGATCATATGATAACGTGATCCCAGTCCCCGTAATTGTGGTTGCCTTCAGGTGTACATCTATTATGGGGATTCCCTTTATTACCAATATCTAATCTAGGGTTTACTATCGAGCGCTTCCTAGGTTCAACCAACATTCACGCTACCCAGGACCATTGAGGTATATGCTACCTATTGAACGCTTCTCGGATTCAGGGTTTATGCTACCTATGTCCAACTAGGGATTATGCTACCTATCGAACGATGCCCCCTAGACTAGGACAACTACCCAGAGCGGTATATGTTCTTAGACTTTCCCCACATACGTGTCGTGAATCGTTATCGATGTCTAGATGCACATGTCCTATATATGTGCGACCCGAGTCCCGTGGCAGGGCTAGTCAAGAAACACGGAACTCAGTCGGGATCTTTCAGATATCTACCGATTGCAAATGCTAAGGTCTGCTTTTACAGTGGTTATGGTCCCACTAGACCCCTCCCACAACTACAAATGAAAGGCACCCAAGAAAATCAATAATGAGAACTGTACGCAGGCCCCTCTATGTCCCCACAAACCTATGGGCCAACGTCACCCATAACTAGATAGCAAGTATATGGTCTGTTGGAGTTCTCCGTCTTTCCGCTTCACGTATCTCGACTGACTCAAGATGGTAGGTAGACGACGAGTTGCTATCACAGGGCAAAAACTGGTCTCACCGAATCACGCTGGTCCATCCTAATCTTTAGGTTGCCTTATT
The DNA here is from genome assembly GCA_030737875.1 of Allium sativum. NCBI lineage: Eukaryota > Viridiplantae > Streptophyta > Magnoliopsida > Asparagales > Amaryllidaceae > Allium > Allium sativum. Next base: position 200,197,508 of record CM060926.1, on the reverse strand, counting down.
ATTGCAACCAAGGCATACCTTTGGATCTACTAACGCAGACCTTAACCTCTATGAGCCCAGGAGGATCATCTGCAGCCTCACAGAGGGATACCAAGAGTACCCTCACGTCCCCTCGAAGCTGCGTGCTTCGTAACCCAGTTCGTTGGAGCCTTCCTCATGATCAGACGGACGTTCGCTCCTTCTCGTGCCCTACGTAGCTTTCTTGACTAAGGTTTACTACTTAGTTCTCTTAACTAAGGTTTACTACATAGTTCTCTTTCTCGTACTGTTGGATTGTTTAAGTGTCATCAGCTAATTCAAGCTAATTTAACCTATTCACTTATCATGTTAAATTGGTTAAGTGTTATCCAGTAGTTCACGTTGACTTAACCTACCCATATATCATGTCAAATTGGTTAAGTGTTCCTTAACCTTACTCGTTTATCAGGTTATACTGGTTAAGTGTCTCTCATTAACTTAACCTTGTTTATTCATCATGCTATAACGGCTAAGTGTTCTAAGTTTGATTAACCCCACCATCTAGTCTAGTTAGCATGTTAAACATTTACTTAACCTTACCCACTTGTCTAGTTAACATGTTATAATTGTTAAGTGTTTCCTTAGTTACTTAACCCCCACAAATCTTACCTTGTTAACATGTTAAGTTGGTTAAGTGTCCAAATTAACTTAACCCCTATCAATCTTGTCTAGTTAACATGTTGAATTGGCTAAGTGTTTTCTCAATTACTTAACCCCACCCTTCTTGCCTTGTTAACATGTTAAGTTGGTTAAGTGTTTCCTTAATTACTTAACCTAACCATTTCTAGCTTGATTGTTCATGAGCTTTAATTAATTAACTAAAGAACCAACCACTTACATTAGACATGTATTGTTGTGGTTGCTGGATGTGCCAGTCGATTCCGGGCAGTTTTACACCACAACTCAGTCTAACCTCGGGTCTTTCTGGGCCTGATGCACTAACCTCTCACATTAGACATGTATTGTTGTGGTTATTGGATGTGCCGGGCGGTTCCGTGCAGTTTTACACCACAACTCAATCTAACCTCGGGTTAGGCATTTTCCTCTTCTCTAATTTACATATTTACTATTCATGTAAATTTTCCATGAATCAATTTAGCCTAGATCATATTCATTTGTCATGCCAATTAACATACTTATATTCTATGCCCAAAACTTGATTTACCTATCAATTAACCCAACTTGCAGTTTATACCAATTTAGATTTAATATTCCCCTTTTACAGTTCATGCCCAAATCTAGATTAATATTCCAATTTACAAATCATGTCAAAACTATATTTAATATTCTAGTTTACCGCTTATGTCCAAAACTTGGTTTACATGCCAATTACATACTTTGCGGCCAATTAAAATTTATCATTTATGCCCAAGTCTAATATGCATGTAAATTATTCACTATTATAGCCAATTCAGATTATGCAAACATTTTATTATGCCAAATTAACTTAATTAAGCTACGCCCAATCCCCGCATCATAATTGTACGTATGACATGATTTCACAAGTTTTCTAAGTACTCATAAAATGGCACTAACAAAAGGAATACGGGATAAGCACAAGAATTGATATAAAAGAATAGGCATGCAAAATACTGGCTCCAACCGATTCGATGTACATAATAGTGAATAGGAATAAACTAGCCAAGTTACACACTAAATATAAGATCCAACATAATTAAGGGAATAGGCATAGGTGATTTGGTCCAACATAATGCCAGTTCAAGGTACAACATGATTGGTTAATTGTAACAATGGGAATAGGCATAAGCAACTAACTACAATAGTTATAGGCAATTAACCACAATAGTCATGGGCGACTAATCCCAATAATTTCTTAATCAACGTCATAGGCAATAGTCTCATAGTTATGAATCATAGTCGTGGGCAACAGTCTCATAGTCACGAATCATATTCATAGGCAATAGTTTCATAGTCATAGTCTTAGGCAAAAGTCTCATATTCATAGTCATAGTCATAGGCAACAGTTTCATAGTCATAGTCTTAGGCAAAAATCTCATAGTCATAGCCGTGAATCAGATCCAAAGGCATAGATAACTTTAGATTTGACATAAGAATGAATCAAAGATAATTAAATTGCAAGTAGGTACATTTCTATATCTTGATTTATTACATTCACGATTCCAATTACACGTTCAAATCTAAAGAATAACCGAACTTACAGTGACCAGTTTAGAAAAGGATAATAAGATAGCGTTGTGGCGATTTGCTATGATTCGCGTGACGTTGCTTGTAGCCCCCATTTGAAGAACTATAACTTGTTTTAGTAGAGAATAAGATTTATTTTAATAGTGGAGGCCAGAATAGAGAGAAACAACATGCAGATGCCTCAAAGAATTTGTGTGGAGAAACCTTAGGTCTATGCACTCTTTTATAGGTGTAGAGAGTATTTTAGAGCCATTAGATCGCCCTAGAAGCCATCCGGCCCGTCCAGAATAGGTTAAAGTCGCTGCAGTCCAGATCTGGCAAAACAGGCCCAGGTCGACCCCTAGGTCGACCTATAGGGGGGGAGGTCGACCTGGGTCCTGGGCGGAAAATTTCCCGCCCAGCCCGCTTCTGGGTTCTGTTTTGAATTTTGAATTCAGTTTCGAGCTGTTTTATATATTCTGAAACTTTTGAAGGCCATAACTTCTTCATACGGAGTCCGATTTACACAAACTTGGACTCTATCTCAAGCAGAATTCTAAGACGAACGCAATAGCGCAACCCGTTTCCCTTAATTCTTCTTTAACAAATTAATTATACTTTAATTTGTGAAGCTTAATGTTATAGAATTACGGGGTGTTACAATGCCATAAAACATTTTCATGTTCATGAGCCAAATATGCCAATTATATATAATTTCGTATTTTTCCCCCAACACTACCCCCGTTAAACGTTCGCATGAACCACATAAAATGTTAGTCTCGATACATAGCCTAACTTATACACAAAAAGGAAAAAAAAGAGGAACATGTAATAATTCCAGCATCATAAAAATATGAATCTAACTACACATGTATCATATGAACTTATTCAATTGTGAACTTGCAAAATTTAGATCTACTTAACATGAATCATGAAATAGGGGTTTTACATAAAATTACATAAACTTAACATTAGGCATGTAATTGTGAACTTCGCAAATTATTTGGATCTAATCTAACATGAACCTAATCATATTAGCATGTAGTTTTGGGTCATATATGTGAACATGGTTGAACTTGCATAGCCAAATTGTCATATAACATATAGGTGTTATTACCAAATCATGCGACATGAAATCTCATTGCCAAATTATACACAATGTGATATCCATCGCCAAATTATACAATATGATATGTCATTGCCAAACTACACAATATGATATGCCATCGCCAAATTATAATATATCATTGCCAATTTATGTCATCGCCAAAATATACAACATAATATGTTATTGACGAATCATACAACATATGGATCTATTTCAAAGCATTTAACATTAATCATTACATACAACATGATCACAAACATGATAAGAGTCATGGTCTTAATCAATTCGGTTTTTACAAAAAGGATAGGCATAGATTTACATTAGGCGATGTTCTATATCCAGTTATTTAGTCACAATTCTAACATCGTTTAGGTCTAAATGATAACTGAACTTACAAAAAGGAGGCTAGTCTTGAGTTCTGGGATCTGTATTCTGAATTTGAATAGCTCTCCTTTGTTGTAGACGTTGAATTAGATTTGATTTGCAATTCCTACTTGCTTTCTAGTTGAATGAGAATGGGGGCTACTCAAGGTTGAGTGTTGACAGCATGACGGTCTTAAGAATATTTTTGTGTATCTTTAGGGTTTAGATTTAGGTTGCTTATATAGAAGTTTGATTTAATAGGAGCCGTCAGATTAACCTAGAGCAAATCAAAGCCATTCAAACCTAAGAGAACCAACCAGAACGTGCCACGCAAGCCCTAATGACATAGTAGTTCATCACAGGAGAAAACACGTCAGATTTTAGATCTGACCGATGGGGAGGTCGACCGGTATGGGGGGTGGTCGACCCCCTTGTCGACCTCCTGGTCGACCTGGCCTTGGGCGGGAAATTTCCCGCCCAGCCCGCTTCTGCTTCTGATTTTGAATTTTCTATACTTTATTCTAAGCTGTTTATTTTAAATTCAGAATCTTCTGAAGGTCATAACTCCTTCATACAGATTCCGATTTACACAAACTCAGACTCTATCCCAAGCAGAATCCCGAGACGAACGCAATAGCGTAAACCCATTTCCCTTAATTCTTACATTTGTAATTAATTATTCTCTAATTCATAACTTTAATGTTTACAGAAAATACGGGGTGTTACATTCTCCCCTCCTTAAAGGATTTCGTCCCCGAAATCTTCAAGACAAGAAGAACGTATATCCTACCATCCAATTGTCCATCTACTCATCCATCAAACACAGGCGTCCATTGTCCTTAAAAGACTTCTAATGCTTCATGATCATATGCAGAGTGTGTGTACTTGTCCTTATCTAATGCAAAATCAGTGGTCCACTGATTCAGTTGACCTTCTTAATGCAAATTATGTCAGTGTCATGCGTCCATTATGTATGCAATCTTCCCTAATCATACTTTCTACATGAGTGCACAATCATTCATACAAATGCAACATAAATATGATAACACATCAAGCTTCAATCATATACAAGTACATATATGCATATGCAATATGAAAGTGACTGAGCCGATCTAATACCTAATGTGTGTGTATATGCATCCACTAGCAACCACTAGTAATCACTTGCAACCATCAATCATAACATGTTTCAAATACATGTTTACATCCATTGGTTTCTACTTAAGGATTGAGAACAACACTGAGGAAAAATACTAAAAAGAAAGAAATGAGCATGAACAAATTTAAGGAAAAAGATATCAAAGATGTGCCCTTAAAAAGAAAAGGGTGGGCTGCGCGTATCTTGGCCTCAGCCTCCCAAGTCGCGTCTTCCTCAGCGTCACTCCATTGAACTTTAACAAGTTTGACTTCGCAGTTGCGTAGCTTTTTGACTTCTGTACCCAAGATACAAGTTGGAACTCTTCCCACAGTCGCCTCCAGTTCTTCTTCTACTTCCTCTAATATGCTTGGTTCTACCACTTCCGCAGACTCATGTTAGCACTTTCGTAGGTGAGAAACATGAAAGACATTATGAACTCCAGCCAATCTTTTGGGTAGCTCTACTCTGTAAGCCATCTTCCCAATCTTCTTAATGAGGAAATAGCCCTACAAATCTTGGTACCAACTTCCCTGCGGATCCGAAGCGAACGAAGTTCCTCAAAGGAGATACTTTAAGGAAAACCCTTTTCCCCAACCTCAAACTCAAGGTCGGTCCTTCTTTTATCTGCGTATGACTTCTGTCTATCTTGGGCAGTCTTCATTCTTCTTCGTATCAAGTCCACTTTCTCTGAAGTTTCTTTAATCATATCTGGTCCAAGCATGAGCTTGTCTGTAGACTCCCACCAACAAGTTGGTGATTGGCACAGTCTTCCATATAAAGCTTCGAAGGGTGCCATGCCTATGGTGGCTTGGTAGCTATTGTTGTAAGCAAACTCCACCAAAGGAAGATGATCCTCCCATGTTCCTCCGAAGTCAAGAATGCAAAATCTCAAGAGGTCTTCTAATACTCCGTTCACCCTTTCCATCTGACCATCAGTTTGGGGGTGATAGGCCGTGCTTAAGCATAGCTGTGTGCCTACAGGCTCTTGCAAACTCTTCCAAAACTTTCTTGTAAAGATAGGATCTCGGTCACTCACAATGCTGGAGGGTATCGCATGGAGTCGAACTATCTCTTTAAGGTAAATGGATGTTAAAGATGAGGCAGTCCTTCTACTCTTAATAGGTATAAAGTGGGCATTTTTTGTAAGCATATCCAGTATTACCCAAATACTGGTACTGCCCCTTCTTGACCTAGGCAGACCATCAATAAAGTCCATTGAAATGCTATCCTATTTCCACTGTGGGACCTCTAGAGGATGAAGCAAACCACCAGGCTTCTTTTGCTCTGCCTTGACTTGCTGGCATACTAAGCACTTAGAGACGAATTCAGCTATATCCCTCTTCATGCCATCCCAAAAGAAACCCCTTTTTACGTCTTTATACATCTTGTCTCCACCGGGGTGTATTTTCAACTTGGAATGGTGCGCCTCTTCGAGAACCTTCTTCACCAAATCCTTTGCTTGTGGGACGCATAGCCTTCCATCCCGCCTCAACCATCCCTTATCATCGATGGAGTATTTATTGAGGTGACTAGAAGTCTCACCCCTGATTAATTTGCCCATCACATCACCTAACTGAGGGTCTTCACGTTGCGCGGTTCCTGTTGAGTCCAAAAGAGTAGACCGCACTTCTAGTGATGCTAACAAACCAGTCACATGATCGATGGAGGGTCTAAAGTCAAAATTGGCTATGTACTCCAAGCTCTGCCTTTCAACAAAGAGAGGGCTTAAGGTCATCTTCTTTCTACTCAAGGCGTCTGCTACTACATTACCCATGCTAGAGGTATAGGAAATCTCGAAATCGTAGGATGCCAAGAATTCCATCCATCTTTGTTGCCTCATGTTAAGATCTTCTGTGAGAAAAGGTACTTCAATGATTTATGGTCAGTATACAATTCGAACTTCTCACCTAGGAGATAGTGGCGCCAAGACTTAAGCGCAAAGACGATGGCAGCCAACTCTAGATCGTGGGTTGGGTAGTTTTTCTCGTGTACTTTCAACTATCTGCCTCCATAAGCTACTACCTTCCCTTCTTGCATCAAGACAGCACCTAGTCCTGTACCACATGCAACCGTGTATACGGTAAACATCTTGCTCCCATCCGGCAATGTCAGAACTGGGGCTGTTGTTAGAGCTCTCTTTAATCGTTGGAAAGCAATATCGCAATCCAAATCCCAATTGAAAGTTAGGTTCTTCTTCGTAAACTTTGTAAGCAGAGCTGAGAGTTTCGCAAAGTCTTTGATGAACTTTCGGTAAAAGCTAGCTAGCCCGAGGAAGCTCCGGACCTCGGTCGCATTCCGTGGGACCTTCCAATCTTGCACTGCAACTACTTTTGCGGGGTCCATGGCTAACCCTTCCTTGGATACCACATGTCCAAGAAATCTTACTTTCTCTCTACAGAAGTGGCATTTGGAGAATTTGGCTTTCAACTGATGTGCTCGAAGAGTATCCATGACTTCTTTTAAATGTTGAGCATGCTCTTCCTCACTCTTTGAAAAAACCAAAATGTCATCTACGAAGACCACCACAAACTTATTGAGGAACTCCCTGAACACCCTGCTCATCAAATCAATGAAACAAGCGGGTGCGTTTGTCAAGCCAAAAGGCATGACAAGCCACTCGAAGAAACCATTCGAAGTTCTAAACGCGGTCTTATCAATACTGTCTTCAGCCACTCTTAGCTGATGAAACCAGGTAGTCAAATCTAGTTGGGAGAAAACCGATGACCTATAAGCTGATCGAACAAGTCGTCTATTCTTGGAAGTGGGTGCCTATTTTTCTTGGTCAGCTTGTTTAGCTCCCTATAGTCAACGCATAGGCGAAGCGAACCGTCTGCTTTAGTTGTGACCAATACTGGAGCACCCCATTCAGAAATACTCCGCCTTATAAACCCCTTCTCAAGTAACTCTTTAACTTTCTTGCTGAGTTCTTTCCTCTCCCTTGGAGCCATGTGTCTAACGGGTAAAGCAACGGGTTTTGTATTATCAACGAGGTATATGTGGAAGTCTATCTCCCGCTTCGAAGGTAACCCTTTAACCTCATCAAAGACATCTGAGTATTCACGGACTACTCTAACAGACTACAAGTTCTCAATAGACGCATCAAAAGATTCTAGATAGCTAAGCATAACAGAGTTCATGGGATTACAAGAAATTTCGAGAGTGTTACCGAGGCAAGTCATGAGTCTAACCACTCTCCTTTCACAATCGAGGATGGCACCATTACTGGATAGCCAATCCATGCCTAGAATCAACCAGTAGCCCATGAAGCCCAAAACATAGGCATTGCATCTAAGCCCAACACTTAATATGGAAATTTCCAAATCCAAACAAATCATTGACAAATAAGTTGAGCCCCCAATTGGATTTGAAACAACCAAGGGATCCTCTACTAAAATGGTGTCTAGGTGCAGAGATTCAACTAAAGTAGTATATATAAAAGAGTGCGATGCGCCAGAATCAAAGAGTGTACGAACAGGATGATCAAAAAGATAAACTAAACTCTCAACAGAAACATTTCTACCTCGTTCTTGTGGAGGTTCCATGAGAGCATGAACCTGCCCTCCAGAAGTAGATCCAGCTCTCTGCCCTTGCCCTTGCTTTCTTGGGCAGTCCCTAGCCATGTGTCTCGCCTCGCCATAATGGAAACCGCCACCCATCTTCCTTTTATTCTTCCTGCAGTCCTTAACCAGATGTCCAGGAATGACACAAAAATTACACTTCCTCTTGTCACGGGGTTGGTTGTACTTCCCGCCTTTTTTGGAACCTGTCTTCTTGCTCTGTGATCCTTCTCCTTTCTTATCCGGAGATGCTTCCATCTTTGTCTCCTTCTTGCCAACCTTATCTTCTTCTTATAATAGTGCCATGTCTGCTAGTCTCTCATAAGTCGCACCCATAGGTATATGGAACATAGCTACGTTGTGCAGTGTCTCATTCAACCCTTTAACAAAGCGGAGAGCCTTCTTATGTGGAGTGTTCACTAACTCCAATCCGAACCTAGCCAGCTGATTGAATTGGTTAACGTATTCCTTGACTGACATACTCCCCTGTTTGAGAGCTAAAGACTTCTCCATCTGTAGGCTTCGTTCAGCTTGTGAGAGGAATTTCATTCCAAACATCATTCTAAAATCCATCCAAGTTTCAATTGGTCTTTCAGCGTTAGTGACTTCCCACCAATAGGAATCTTCGTCTTTGAGTAGTCATACCGCCAATTGTATCTTCTGCCCATCATCCACTTCGAAGATATCGAACAAATCCTTAGTTTCTTTGAGCCAGTTTCTTACTTCCATGAAATGTTCATTTCCGATGAAGTTCTTTCCACCCATGGCTCAAAAGTCCCTACATATTTTTGAGAAAGCATTTGCACGAGGCGGAGGAGGAACCGCAACAGCTAGGGGAGGAGGGACGTCTGCTGGGCCTACAACGTTAGCCCTAGCCTCTAGGTACCTTCTGAACCAGCCAGGTACCGGCACGCCCTCTGGAATGTTAAGATCCCCAGACATGCTGAAACGAAAAAGGAAAGATTCAAAACAAAGGATAGAAAGAAAGTGCATATGACTTTGAGGGATTATGCCTTTTTAAAAAATAAACCCATTTTTCTTGAAAATTGCTTCTTTAAACTTCTTTTTGAAAAACAGTTTTTCAAAAATTTTATCTGATCTAGTAAACCTTTGCTCTGATACCAAGTGAAACACCCCACCTCCGTTAAGGTCACTCACAAAGAGAATGCCTTAACTTTGGTGGAGCGTTATAGGTAAAAGACACAGATAATTTACAAGACAGATATATATATATAAGCAACGGAAAAGAAACTAACTTTATTTCAATCGTGGTTCATAACAAAACATTTCAGAAAACCATTTCAAACCAACATCCAAATCATTACATCATAATCTCTGTCTTGATTATTACATAAAGAAGCATAAAAACAAAATAAAACTGCATAAATCCCCAAGTACTAGTGTATCAAAAGCGATAGCCAAAGATAAGAAGTTCCAAGCTATACATCACAGAGTCTTTAAGCTTGGAAAGATGAACGGTCCAAATTCAGCTGAGCTATTCCCTCCCTGGGAACCTGAGGGGGGTGAAATGGAAGAAAAGAGAGCGAAAGAAAATGGGTCAGACATAAGTCTAGTAAGTCCAGTGATTATTCAGCATGTAAACTGATAAGAGAACCATGACTTGAATAAGCTGGACACAGGACAATAATAAGGAAATAAGGTAACATAGGATAAGGTAAGCTAAACAGGGCAAGATAAACAAGGCAAGATAAGCTAATCATACTATCGCACTCATGTCCATATTCTCTGCACCTACTAGATATTTCAACCATTATCGTGAGTTTAAAACCTGGTGATCCCTTTTTCATTGATCGACTCCTACTCGCACGTGTTTACCACTTGTGTCATACGGCCCCGCTCGTTTGTAGATACCTATGCTGGTCCCACAATGGGGTGTATCAAATCTTATGGTGGCAACCCGACACGATTCAAGATGCACAGTGTATAACTACTGATGCCCAATGCCTGCTTTTTCCACTCCGGAGTACGTGCACGCCCGTACTCCATCGGAACCTACACTGACACACCAACCGCCGTCGTTTTGACCGCTTATAATCAGCCTAGTAATCGTGCCCCACCCTGCCTAGTTCAGGGTACCATGGTACATCTGTGTGGGTTACTGCTGAAATGGATCCCCATTACTAGGGTTTCCTAGTCAACATGTTAAATTGGTTAAGTGTCCATGTTAACCTAACTCCACCCATCGGTTTAGTTAACATGTTGCATTGGTTAAGTGTTGCCTTAATTAATTTAACCCTACCATTCCTAACATAGCTTTAATTCATTTATTAAAGCATCAACCACTCACTTTAGACAGGTACTGTTGCGGTTACTGGATGTGCCAGTCGGGTCCGGGCAGTTTTACACCGCAACTCAGTCTAACCTCGGGTTCCTTTGGGCTCGATGCACTAACCTCCCACATTAGATACATATTGTTAAGGTTGCTGGATGTGCCGGGCGGTTCCGGACAGTCTTACACCGTAACTCAATCTAACCTCGGATTAGGCATATTCGTCTTTTCTAAATTTACATATTTACTTCTTTATATTTATATGTAAATTATTGTCATTGAAGTCAAGCCCCACATTCCTTTTTAAATCAAGTTCATAATTTTAGGTATAAATTTTTTTACCACTTTATGCCATAAAGCATTTTCATGTTCATGAGCCAAATATGCCAATTATATATAATTTCGTATTTTTTCCCCAACGTTACCCCCGTTAAACGTTCGCATGAACCACATAAAATGTTAAGCTCGATACATAGCCTAACTTATACACAAAAAGGGGAAAAAAGGAGGAACATGTAATAATTCCAACATCATAAAAATATGGATCTAACTACACATGTATCATATGAACTTGGCATAGAACAATATACATTCAATTATGAACTTGCAAAATTTAGATCTACTTAACATGAATCATGAAATAGGGGTTTTACATAAAATTACATAAACTTAACATTAGGCATGTAATTGTGAACTTCGCAAATTAGTTGGATCTAATCTAACATGAACCTAATCATATTAGCATGTAGTTTTGGGTCATATATGTGAACATGGTTCAACTTGCATAACCGAATTGTCATATAACATATAGGTGTTATTACCAAATCTTGCGACATGAAATATCATTGCCAAATTATACAAAATGTGATATCCATTGCCAAATTATACAATATGGTATGTCATTGCCAGACTACACAATATGATACGCCATCGCCAAATTATAATATATCATTGCCAATTTATGTTATCGCCAAAATATACAACATAATATGTTATTGACGAATCATACAACATATGGATCTATTTCAAAGCATTTAACATTAATCATTACATACAACATGATAAGAGTCATGGTCTTAATCAATTCAGTTTTTACAAAAGGGATAGGCATAGATTTACATTAGGCGTTGTTCTATATCCAGTTATTTAGTCACAATTCTAACATCGTTTAGGCCTAAATGATAATTGGACTTACAAAAAGAAGGCTAGTCTTGAGTTCTTGGATCTGTATTCGGAATTTGAATAGCTCTCCTTTTTTGTAGACGTTGAATTCTCTTAGTTGAATTAGATTTGATTTGCAATTCCTACTTGATTTCTAGTTGAATGAGAATGGCGGCTACTCTAGGTTGAGTGTTGACAGCATGACGGTCTTAGGAATATTTTTATGTGGCTTTAGGGTTTAGATTTAGGTTGCTTATATAGAAGTTTGATTTAATAGGAGCCGTCAGATTAACATAGAGCAAATCAAAGCGATTCAAACCTTAGAGAACCAACCAGAACGTGCCACACAAGCCCTAATGACACAGCAATTCGTCATAGGAGAAAACACGTCAGATTTTAAATCTGACCCGAGGGGGAGGTCGACGCCCAGGTCGACCTGTACGGAGGGAGGTCGACCTGGCCTTGGGCTGGAAATTTTCCGCCTAGCCTGCTTCTTCTTCTGATTTTGAATTTTGAATTTTCTATACTTTATTCTAAGCTGTTTATTTTAAATTCATAATCTTTTGAAGGTCATAACTCCTTCATACAGATTCCGATTTACGCAAACTCGGACTCTATCCCAAGCAGAATTCCGAGACGAACACAATGGCATAACTCGTTTCCCTTAGTTCTTACATTTGTAATTAATTATTCTTTAATTCGTAACTTTAATGTTACGGAAAATACGAGGTGTTACAATAATGGAGATAATAAAATAAATATTAGTTAATAAAATATTCATAATTTGGTAAAAAAAGACTTTACTGTTGCGTTTGTTACGAAATTTTGGTTCAGACAGACTCTTAATATTCGTAAGTCGGATTTAATATGAAGAAGTTATGGACTTAAGAAGATTGCACGAAAATGTATACAAATTATATAAAAAAATATAATAAAATAAACAAAGCAACGTTCACTGGGCGACCCGCCCATACCTAGGTCGACCCATGTCTAAGGCACGTCGACCCGTGGTCAACATAGGGCTTGACCAACCTACATGTAGGGTAGGTCCATACAAACGTATTTAGACTGATTTCTTCACCTGGTTCGTGAGCTGACTCAGCATTGGGTGTACGATTGGATTTGAAAACATAAAATCTAACGGTATGGAATTATCCTAGGTAATCTATATAAAGGCTAATAGTCTCACTGTTTTCTACACATAAACTATTCTTCAATTATTCTTCCTTCAAGCCTTATTCTAAATAAAAATATGAAGATGCTAATTGTTGCTTGAGCATAGATTAGAGAAGACAATTACTATTCTTCTACAACAAATCTAAAAGAGGACTTTCATCAACAACAACATATAAAAGAAATATTTTCTTAACTTCAATCCAACCACTGTGAGTTCAGTTATTTTTAGATTTGATAATTAAACAATATTATGACAGTAAATAAATCTGAATCTAGGATTTTACATGTTTATATGTTATTATTTTTCTATTACATATCTTTTTTCTGTTTTAGATTGTTTATGTGTTTCTGAATCAGATATGTGTTTTTCTCCTTTTTTTCCTTTATATTTTATGCTATACCTAGGCTATCTAATTCCTAAGCTATTCACATTTGAATTGCGTAAATTGCATAAATTGGAAATAACTTAAAATGACGGTAAAAAGGAGAATCAGACATATTGAACATGTAAAGCCAATAATTGTAAAATTGGGATAATATCCGAACATGTTAGGTTAAATTTAATCAAATAATTAAGAAGAACCTGTAGATAATATCAGACGCAATTAAGTAAAATAGGCAACTTAATATACATATACATCTGGGCAGGTGCTTGTTTGGGGAAGTGGGTTGTACATAGAATAACATTGAATAGAAAATGTCATTTAAAACCATGCTTATTAATAAACTTAAACCTGCTAAGTTATTACTTGATTAATAAGCTAAGAGATCCCACAGTCTTGCTGTTGGTATCTAGTTTTAGGACTCTTAAAATCCTAGGGTAGGGGCACAAGCCTAGGGGGTAGCTTGTGTCAGTTTGTCGTATGGAACCCGTATCAGTTAGTATCCCTATTAGTATCCTAGAGAAAGGCCTCGCACTAGGTAGGGGCCAGGGCACGTTTTACTGATCTGGTTTGTAAGAGATTCAAGGTGAGGTGGGTACGGGCGCGTTTCGGTGATGTCATGAGCGTGCATGGGTCTGATAGGGGAAACAAAGCTACTATAATACCAACAAATAGGTATGTATCCTATAAGTCGTTGGGTTAGGGATTGATACAGCCTACTACCAGAGCTGCCATATGATATATATGTGGTAGGGAGCCGATCACATGGGTAGTAATTAGGATAACACCTAATCTTATTAATTCTAGTAAATGGTGCAGTAAACTTATACTTGGGATATGAATGAGAAGCGTATATGATCCTTACCTTCATCTTGTTATCTTATTATCTTGTTATCATGTTATCTCGTACTCGTCTATTTTACTGTAATTTCAAGTTCAGCATTATTTACTTGTCTTGATACTTTCAGTCACATCCTATTGCTGAAAATCATTGGAACTCGCCAGACTTTATGTCTGACCTATTTTGTTTTCTTTCTCTCTCTTCCTTTCCCCCTTTAGGTTGTCAGAGTCGGAGTGGACATTAGCTGTGACCATGATTTCATTCTTGGACTTGGACTTCTTCTAATTCATGTATTTCTTTAATTATTTCTCTATCTTGTTATAGCTTTTGAGGAGGGAAATGATTTTACAATTTTGTACTCTGATGTTTGGTGTTATGAGACAGATGGTTTTAATTGAGGTTTTTGGTATTTGGAACAATATGATCTTGTAACTGGTTTGAAACAATGTTTTTGTTTAATGATGAAAGTTAGTCTTTCAGTTGCATATTTACATCTGTCTTGTGAATTTTAGTTACTGTTTACCTATTGCACTATAAGAAGCTTAATTCATCCTCATCTAGGTGACATTAACGGACGTGGGGCATCACACAAGCTCTGAGCAGATCCTCCAGAACTCTTTTAACTCTCTCTATTTTGTTGTTTGTCTGTGGATGACAGGCTGTGCTTAAACTTAGGGTCGTTCCCAATGCTTTTTGAAGACTCTTCCAGAATTCACTAGTAAATAATGGATCTCTATAACTCACTATAGTAATGGGAATTCAATGTAGCTTAATAATCTCTTTAACATGCAATTGGGTTAATAAGGCTGAAGTCCTATTCTTTTTTATTGAAATAAAATAGGCATTCTTCGTTAACCGGTCCACTATTACCCAAACGACCTCATTCACTTTCTTACTCCTAGGAAGTCCATCAAAAAGATCCAACATCTGCTCTTATTTCCAAGTAGGAATTTCTAATGATAACAAAAGTCCTCCAGGCTTCCCTTTCTCCGCCTTTACTTTTTGGCAAGTCAAGCATCTGGAAACAAACTATGCCACATCTCTCTTCATTCCTTCCTAATGGAAACTTATCTTTATGTCCATAAACGTTTTATCACCTCCGATGTGAATGGTCATCCTTGACCTACGGCATTCTTCTAGAATCACCTTCCTCAGATCCAAATTCCTAGAGACACAAATCCGACAATCTCTTCTCAAGTTATCACTACTATCAATAGAGTATCAACTACAGTAAGGAAAAGATTCGCCCCTAGAAACTTTTTCCTTTAACGCCTTCAACTCGACGTCATGGTCATGCTCACCCTTGATTCTTTCCAATAAAACTAGTTTTATCTCCATTGCTCCAAGAAATCCTTGAGCTTCAACATATGGTGGTTGGAAATTAAAACTAGAGAGAAAATCTAATTGCCTCCACTCGGTGATCGCATTAAGGACAGCGTGCTTCCTACTTAAAGCGTTGGCTACGATGTTACCCTTCCCGCGGGTATACTAAATGGAGAAATTAAAGGGTGCAAGATATTCCATCCATGTCTGTAGCCGAAGGTTTAGATCCTCCTGAGAAAATAAATATCTAAGGGATTTATGTTCTGTGAATAGCTCGAACTTCTCTCCAAGAAGATTTGCCTCCGCATCTTGAGAGCGAAAACCACTGCTGCTAACTCCAAATCATCGATGGGGTACCATTTCTCATGGTCCTTTAGTTTTCTACTTGTGTAGAGAAGATCTAATTGCCTCCACTCGGTGATCGCATTAAGGACAGCGTGCTTCCTACTTAAAGCCTTGGCTACAATGTTACCCTTCCCACGGGTATACTAAATGGAGAAATTAAAGGGTGTAAGATATTCCATCCATGTCTGTAGCCGAAGATTTAGATCCTCCTGAGAAAACAAATACCTAAGGGATTTATGTTCTGTGAATAGCTCGAACTTCTCTCTAAGAAAATTTGCCTCCACATCTTGAGAGTGAAAACCACTGCTGCTAACTCCAAATCATAGACAGGGTACCTTTTCTCATGGTCCTTTAGTTGTTTACTTGTGTAGGTGATCGATGGTTTTAGTTATGAACAAAAACCACAATTTCATTTTACCGCAAGCGCATGGTGTATGCTGTAATAACTATGCGAGTATCGATCGAATCCACAAGGAGTTGTATTGCTAATATTTATTAAAATTCTAGGCAAGTGAAATAAATTCAGGATTAATGTTTTAATTAAGAAACTAAAAGAGAATACCAACGATTTTGTAGAGAATATTTACGATTTCTGAGAATTATGGATGAGAACTATTAAATTCTTGGCAAATCAATAGATCTCAAGAAATTAAAAACAGAAAAATAGAAAATCCAATGCAAGCAAGAACAAAAATCAAAATAAAGGAAAAGAACACAGACAGAAACTAGAATAAAGCAAAGAGAACTAAGACAGAATAGAGTGAAGAAGAATTCAACAATTATATTTATGAAATATGAAGTTAAGAAAATACAAGAGAAAACCTAATTCTAGGAAGAAAAGAAAGAAAAAAGAAAACCTAAGTTGACGCCAATTGGCATTCAATGCCAAGATGTCTAAACTAATGCAAGGTAGGGGTATTTAAAGTATTACCAAGATATAGATCTAGAAATTTGACCCATTCTTCCTCTATAATCTCATTCTTTGTTATTATGGAACTTTCCTTTCTCCATATTCGTAAAAACCTTCTTGATTCAAAGAATCTAAACCCTTGGCTTGATCTTCTTTTAGACACTTGTTGATCAACCATGTTACACAAGAGGCTTCTATCTCCCGTATTTTGCAGAATCTTCTTGAGTTGACTTGCCCGAAAAGAATTTCCGTTGGAAGTTGGTATAAATTAAGGTGTGAGCTAGGATTAGAAACCAAAACCTCCTGTTAGATTGCTCCACTTCAAACCAGTTGAGCTATGATTGCTTTTTTGTATAACTCGGTTTACAACTTCTTATAACATAGCCTTAAATTGAATTGTTATTTTAAAGCCAATTCTTTAAGAGGTTCTTCATTTTTGGAACATTAGAAACCTATAACAAATAAGAAAAAAAGACCAAGTTGTACTGCTTTAAGGGTAATAAAATATATAAACTAGAAGTGAACAATTGACATAATTTGAAGTTCATCAGTAGGCAACTACTCTACCCACTTTCCTGAGGACCACTCTTAACTCGGTGTTACATGCATATGTAAAAACAGTGAACATCTTGGTCCGTCCAGGATAATTAAAATAGGTGCACTTGTTAGAGATTCCTTCAACCACTCAAAGGAAATTCCACACTACTCAGTCCACACAAACTTATGATCCTTCTTGGTCAGTTGGGTTAGAGGGGTAACAATCTTTACGAAGTTCTTTGCAAATTTTCAATAATAGCCTACTAACCCATCGAGGCTCCTAACCTCAGTATAATCCGTAAACGACTCAAATCTAACTCCTAACAAATAATGCCTCCAAATTTTTAGAGCAAACACTTTCGCCGTTAACTCTGAATCATGACTCGGGTGATTCCTTTCGTGTGGCTTCAATTGCCGACTCGCATAAATCACAACTCTATCTTTCTACATTACCACTGCTTCAAGTTCAGTACTACATGCATCGGTGTATACCACCATCCCTTCATTCCCCCTTAGAATAGTCAACAAAAGCGCACTCGTCAATCTCTATTTCAAGATCCTAAAAGCTTGCTCACACCTCACATTCCATGTGAAGGCCTGATTCTTCTTTGTTAAACCGGTTAATGGTGCTACTATCTTCGAGAAATCCATGATAAATCATCTATAATATCCGGCTAAGCCAAGGAAATTCCTAACATCTGTTGCATTCTTGGATTGATCCTAATCCTGGTTTGCTACCACCTTAGCGGGATCCACTGCTATTCCTTGTCCCGACACGGCATGACCTAGAATCTCACTTCTTAGTTACAGAAGTGACACTACAAAAACTTAGCCTTCATTAGATGCTTCCACAAGATTTTAAAAAAAGTGCATCTTATGTTCTTCCTCGGTCCTTGAATAAACCAAAGTATCGTATACGAACACAAGCATGAATTTGTTCGACTGATTCTGAAAACCCGATTCATAAGATCCACAAAATACGCTAGCGTGTTAGTCAATCTGAACGGCATTACCAACTACTCATAAAATCCTAATGGTGTCCAAAAAGTAGTCTTCGGCACATTATCCCTGGCCACCTCAATTGGTGAAATCCCGTCACCAAATCCATTTAGTAAAACACCTTGGCTTCGTGAAGCTGATCAAACAAGTCATCAATTCTCGGCAATGGATGCTTATTCTTCTTGGTTAACTTTTTCAGCTCACAATAGTCCACACACAACCTCAACGATCCATCGACCTTGTTCGCAAACACCAACGATGCACTCCATTTGGATACGCTTCTCCGAATGAATCTATTTTCCAAAAGATTATTTACATGCACCTCCAACTCACACTATTCCTTAGGCATCATCTGCCTAAGAAGCAAAACAATAGGTCTGACACCGCCTATCAAATCAATCCTAAACTTAAACTCTCGATGCGGCGGTAGTCCTTTAACCACTTCAAAGACATCCAAAAACACACTAGCGATTGGCATTGATGACAATCCTTCACGTGGAATCGTAAGCAAATATAAAAAGCTGACCAAAAATTCATCCTCTAGTAAACAATGTATCACCACCGTTCGCCTTTCCACGTTCCTGATAGTCACCTCGAGCCTCTCGTAATCCACAATAGTCGCATACCCCTGGAGCCAGTCCATAACCAAAATAATCCCAAATTCATCGAAGTTCAAAACAAAGCAATTACACAAAAGAGCAATCATGACTCGATAAGATTAGACCACGACAAATCATTCAAACACTAGAAGATCCCCCTACTAGATTAGTCACAACCAATGGTCTATCAACAATCTCAGTTTCTAAACAAACTTGCAAACATGATCATAACAGATAAAAGAATGCGATGCTATAGTTTCATACAAAACTCGAACTGAAACAACTCTGATAGAAAGTATACTCTACACAACAACACTCTTTCCCTTCTCCGCAACAGTCGGACCCCTTGAGGAAGATGGCACAACATGCAAAGAATACGCTTTCACAACCTGCTTATCGTTTAGTGGTTCTTGATAATTCTTTTTCATATGCCCATGCTTATCACAGTTATAACACCTCCTTTCCACCTTAGGATTCTTACAGTCCTTTGAATAATGACCCTTGTTTTGGCAGTTAAAGCAAGTAACCTCACGTTTAGGTTTTTTCCTGGCCATTTTTCTCTTATTGTTTCCTTTTATCATTCCACTTTTTCCTATTACTGGCACCTTGATGTGCCTTCGAATCCTCCTTATTGTAACGGCCCATATTTTACATATCGACAAATCGTAGAGTAACTATATTTTATTCCATAGTGGTTGGATTATTCTCATCTTTTAATATGTCATTCATGGGGATGTGAGACGTGTCCATGATTTTACTGAATTCAAATATGACCATTTTTCCCTTGAGTTTGCTGCTTGGGCCATAACTTTTGATAAAAACCGAATCATGTGCTGAAATCAGTTCCACTGGAACAGAATGGTTGTTTATGATTCCATAGAGTGGTCGTATGGAGGATTTGGTTCAACGGTTTGGGAGGAATCACTGTTTTAAATTTAAGCTTGTGTTAGGCTGACTGGTCAGCAGCTAATTGTCTGATTAGCCAAGCCCATTAGACCTTTTACCTGCAAATATAAATAGGGGTACTTGGGGAGAGAACTACGGTTACTCTCTTCATTATAAACTTTAGGTTAGGCTTCTTTGATTCTCTTGGTCAACCTAAAGCCCTATTTCTCCATTCTTTTCATACAAATTCATCGTAGATTGCATCTAGAAGATAGATCATCATCAAAGAGGATTAGATCACATCAAATTGCATCAAACTCAAAGGTTACAAGCGCTGTCTAGATCTGATCTCATCGGATTAGCATTAAATTGGGGATAAAGTGAGTGATAGATATCTCTCACACAGAAGCAGAGGATTGTATGGGTTAGTTATGTGTTAATTTCACTCATATATGTTATAATCACCTTAGATTTGATCATATATTTTTAACTCTAGTTTAGAAACCCTAGGAAACCTAATTTGATCATATTAACTAGATAATTGATAGATTAATCATGCTTACACATATGTTTAGATTCGAATCATGCTAGATTTCGTGTTTATGCTATAATTGTGATTTGTTCATGTTTGTATGTTCAGTGTTGTATGATCAATGTTTGCTTTGATTGAATTGATTGTGTTGCTTAAGTTGTTTGTTAGAATTGGTTGCCATAGATCTTAGGATCGAAGAATAGAGAAAATAGGAGGTTTAAATGATCAAATTCAGATTAAAAGTTGACAGAGGCGCTCTGGAAGATGAAAGAAAGCGGCATGAGAAATTTCATTCCAAATACTCTAAGTATATGGGTTGGCACCGTCCTGTCATAGGTCGGCACCGACCCTTCACCTTTGATCGGATGAAGGTGAAAATTGGTAGCATGATTTCATATTGATGAATCAGGGTTTTCTGCAAAATTTCTAGTCATTCGGGGTAGATTCGAGATGGCTAGAAGGTTGATCATTCGAGATATGAATGGACCGACAGAAGCTTCATCAAGAATGGACCGACATAAGCTTCATCAAGAACGTCAGAATGTTTAGAGAATGGACCGGTAGGAAGCACATGAGGTTAGGAGTTCAGAGCTGCCTACACTTAGCCATTTTCGGCTAAGTGTATGGGTTGGCACCGACCCATCAGGGAAGGTCAGGTGGACATAATTTTTGGGGAGCTTTATTTTGATGGCTCCTGGGGGTTGCTGGTGAAGTTTGGTGATGAATGGGCTTCAGGCGATCGATGTGCAACTCAATGATGGATGGTGCTTCGATTGTGAACTCACATTGGAGTGGTCAAAGCCGGATGTATGTGACACTAGTCATGATTCGATATACGATCCAGTACGATGATGGATTGACAGAACAAGAGTCAATCATAGATGATAATGGAATGGTTCGAGGAATGAGCTAAGTTGCTGAGTTGAAAGGCTTGACATATTTGATGCCCAAGGAATCGTCGGTAATTGATTTTTTTTGGTAGACTCAGAGCACCCCATTAAGATCAGACTCAATAGGTCGTGTACCCTAAGCAGTTATGATGGGCCTAGTTGTCAAGGATGGGAAAAGACTAACATATGCATATGGTAGTTTGGCCAGAACCGGGGTTTTCCATTAGCCCTTTTGACAGTTGAAAGCAAGTTCGATTATTGATGGATTCAAGGCTGTGGTCGGTGATAACAAGGATATTTGATGTTATGGTTGATTGTGTGTCTCCTTCTCTGTTTTCCCTGGGTAAGCTATCACCGTAAAATGTCGAAGAGAAACGGGATTGGCGGTGTTACTTTCGTATTTTGTAACGACATGTAACAGATGGTTTTGACATGTTAACTTGTTGGCTGTTCGGTAGTTCAGATGGTTGATCCACCTATACTCATATTGTCTTGTGCAAGTGTTGTTAGCTATTTTATCGCTCACTAATACTGTTGTCCGACTCAAGGTTTTATGTTTTCCTCTTACTGCCATGGGTTGTGTATCAATATTGTTGATGATCAGACTGAGTAGTAGGCAGCATGTTTGATGCCGTTGATGCTGTGTAGTGACGAGCAGGAGGCTGGCGTACTATTACTGCCTACTATATAGATATTTTTTTTTTTGATGTATCTTGATGTTCATTGAGACTTTGAGAGATGTAGTGAGGCATATTGTATTCAGAGATTAATGTACTCAAATTTATTGTACTTTAGATTTTATGGTTTTATGAAGATTTGATTTCCTATTCAGTTAAGTTTCACTAATATTATGTATTATCCATGCACTGTGAGTTATACAACATGTTTCATTTCGTGTAATTCTACCCTGACGATCATCCTGTATCAGGCTGCCACGTCATACAGCGCACCATTCCTTAGTTCGGTGCAGGAGGTACAAGGAGGTCGCCACACTTATGCTCAACAATAGCTTCTACCTTCTACGGGAACAACTCTCCTTCCTTGAAGCCTTCTCGACTAGCTTCACATACGGATCCTCGATATGATCTATCAGTTTTTTCCTAAGGCACTCGTCCAAATCCCAATATAAACTTCTCATTTCTCGGATAATGAGTCTAAATATACAAATGTTCATATTTTGATACAACCACATACTCAAACATCGGTGTACTTCCTTGCTTGTGCTCAACAAACCTCTTAAAGGGAACTGACATCTGGATCATCGAAATAAGCTCTGCCTCGAACCAAGTTCGAAACTGATCCCAAGAAATTTTATCCTCTAAATTCTCTAAAGTAATGGAGTTCCATTAATCATTGCTCATCCTTGTAGCTTTCTCGATGCAAGCTTCCTCTTAATTGCATCATCAATTCCCAAATCTCCAACGATGCAAACACATGTATCCAATAAATTCTGAATCTCAATAGTAGGTTTTGTACCAACAAATGACTTACCATCCAGAGAAGTGTAACCCTTGCATAGCTTGGCAAAATTAACAACCCTAGGTTCCTACATAGGAACACCAACCTCTATTGCCGCTTCTGAAGTGGGCATCCTCCTCATGATCCCTGAGATTATGGCCGCAAACATAGCAGAATAATCGGGTGTAGCAGTAGCAACTCCTGACTGACTACCCTCGCATACCCCTCTAATAGTAGGCCTTTTTCTAGTAGCATCTCTTGAAGTTCGACGACTCATTCCCTAATAGAAACAATAATGATCGAGAAAGGCCGTAATGGTGCTCAAGTGCTTACTAATCTACTATACTAAATATTGTATAATACAGTTATCGTCCAAAAAAAACTTTCAAGTGCGTTTCTCAAATGCTTTTAAGCTCGCGAACTTTGGGTAAAATCGATTAACCAAATCTCTAATACCAAATGTGACGACCGCTCGATACCTTCGGCACTAATCTAAGGGGAATATGCACTACATAACTTGCCAAGCTAATATAAAACGATCACCAAAGAAGGATAATCCAAAATTGAACCTATCGTATAATTCATAGCGCATGAGTAACATATAATACAAAATATACGACAAGATATGGTGGTGAAGCATCACATAATAGAAAATCCAATCTTTATAACATCTCAGAGTCACCAATACAATATAGATGTGTAAACGAGTACCTGTACCTTGAGCCTCACTACATATCTCTTAGAGTATCAACAATCATCAACATACAACGGAATCAACAAGTATTTATATAGTATATATATAATACATAGCCTCCTACTCTTTGTCACGCTGCATCATCGGCACCAAAACCTTCTACCTTATATCTTAATCTACACATTAATAACATTAATAATTAGCCGTAATAAGAATAAACATAAAACCTCGAGTCAGACAATAATTTTGCTAGGCGATAAAATAACTATCAACAGTTACACATGATATATGAATATGGACAGTTCATCATCTGATCTATCCTTACAGCCATAGAGTTAGCACATGATAATCATCTATGATATGCCATTCCAAGAATAGGAAATGGACATCAGCTTATCCTTTTTATCTTCGATGACCTACGGTGATAGCCTACCCAGAAAAATTGAGAAAAAAGCATACAATCGAGCATAGAGTCCATAGCAAACAATATCCTAGCCATCACCAATCTAAAGCCTTGAATACATCAATCATCGAATGACGGATCATTGTCGTTCGTCAAGGGCAAATGGAATCTTTGTTTCTATTCAGACTTCCACACGTCCCCTTACGTATTTTTTCCTCAGTATCAGACAGCTAGATCCATCTTGATCCCGATGGATGCCCCCATGATACCCCTACTTTGAGACCTCTAGAACCTTCGAGTTTCGACGATTCCTTGGCACTTCTCATCTCTTAAGCCATCCACCTTGACGACTTCGTCCTTTTGTTTTAGCCACTTCTCAAATCAATTACATTATCATCTGTGATCGATTCCCATCTGAATCGATTTACAACCTTACGGCCTCATGCATCATCCTATGATTAGTATCCCATCAATTCAACTTTGAATATTCCGTCTTGAGTTCACAATCGAAGCACTAAACCACCTTGAGTTGCACTTCTCCTTCATGGAAGTTTTTTTTTCATGAAACTTCACTCACATGCACCCAAAACCACAACTACCATACTCCCAAAACCACGACCCATCATATGAACATATGATGGATCGGTACCAACCCATCATGTATGGATCGGTACCAACCCATTAACTTAGTCAATAATTGACCAAGTTTTGGATCTGTACCATTCATATGCCAAATGCTTTTCGTCAACCAATTTACAATGCCAAACTCCTTCTTGGCAAACCTCTACCAGTACATCCCCTTGCATTTGAGTATAACCGAGCATCCGACATTTGAGCTATCCAAATTGCTTCATAACTTGCACGCAACCTGGTCTCAACACCATAATGCCTGCCACATCCAAGAAATGAGGTCCTCTCAAGAAACATTGATGGATCAGTGCTGATCCATCAAGCAAGGATCGGTACCAATCCTCAGTTTTAGATTATTTCATGCTCAAAATCTTTGGGCATAGTCCATGTTTCCATCTTAGCGCCTCCGCCAAGTTTTGTATGAAGCTGATCATTTGAACCTCTAATTTGCTCTAATCTTCAATCCTAAGTTCTATGGCAAACAATTCTAAAAATGATTCAAGAAATACATTCAATTAAATCAATAAAATCTATTCATCCAATCTTGATTGTACAAGCATGCATATACATTAAAAATATCATAAAACAATGGAGCTAACATGATTTGCATCTAAATATACGTAAGAACATGATTAATATAACAACTTACTGGTTTATATGGTTAAACTAGATTATCCTAGAAAGTCTAAATCTAAATTAAAAATATATGATCATATCTACGTTGAATTTGACATGTATAACATAAATTAATCCTAATCTAACTCGTATAATCCGTAGTTTCCATGTGTGAGATATCAATCACTCACCAAGCCTATGATCCAATGAAAATCTGATGAACCCAAATATGGACAATGAAATCCTCAAAACCAATGCAATTTGATGAAATATAATCTTCACGAATGAAGATTTAGTCTCAAAATGTGCTTTAGGATGAATTAGAACGAATGGATGAAGACATTAAGGTTTAGGTTGAATCCGGAGAATCACCGACACAAACCTAATGTTTGAATGAAGAGGGAAACCTCAATTATCTCCCCAAATCCCTCTATTTATAGCACTAGATCATTAATGGGCTACATGAATCAGCCCATTAACAGCTAATTAGTCTGCCTAGTAGAAACTGAAACTTAAAACAACGATTTCTCTAAAATCGCTGAGCTAAATCTCTAATGTGACAAATCTACGGAAAGACCAACCACCATCCCGATCCAATGAGACCGATTTCAGTACATGATTCAATCCCTATCAAAATTTAAAGCTAAAACAATATTCATAAGGGAAAATGGTCAAATTAAGTTTGGTAAAAATCATTGACATGTCTCATATCCCCATGAACGACATATTAAAATCTAAGATTGATCCAACCACTAGGGAATTAAATGTAATTATTTTACGATCCTCTGATATGTAAAATATGGATTGTTACATGCATCAATTAAAATATGGCAATGTAGCATAACTAATATAAAACAGACGAGGCAGTAAAACAACTTATAATAAATAATAAGTGTAACAACCCACCGTTTTATACCACATAACTTGTTCAAAATGATAGATAACCTATAGAGTAAGACTATAATCAATCTTAAAATCCCAGACTAAAGAATAAAAACAATATTGAGTCTCCTAGTGGAAATAAATAAGTATATAAGTAGTTCAAGAAGCTACTACATAAAATCTACATTTAAAAAAAAAAAACAATGAGAAAAATATCAAATGTCTAACAACCGTATAATTAACTGAATTGATGAAACAAATAAGATAAAGATGGAGTTAGAATTAACGTTCTCATGTAAATTAACAAACAAAAGCACATAGTAAGTTGAGAGATGTTATGGGTTTTTCCATCTCCTAAAGATCCCTTTAACTATCTATATATAATAAGACATGCTATATGTATAAAAACTATAATAGTGAAAATAATATTAAGGCATTTTCCGTATTCCCCCTTAATATATATTATATGCATATAATCTATGTAGGTACCATAACACCAATGTAAATTCGTAGCTGTTAGCAGGTCCCATATGGTTACAATACAAATCAAAATCGTAACAGGCACATTTTAGGATGAAATGTGACAAGGTATATGAGGAAATGCTCAAGTTAGGGTTCTACCAATTTACTCTTTTTGGATGGTTGTAAATCATCTGCATCCGTCAATACTAATCATAAGGATAAATCCATTGAGTTCAGAATGATGTTAATAATATGAGGGAAAGATGTCCGTTAGAGGAAGCTAACCTCATTGACCAGACGTAGGTCTGTTTTAGTTATTTTAATTTGACACAAATGCCTAGTCATCCATCACCGTTCACTTACATCATTCCAGTAGATGTTTTCCTATACGACAACTACACTGTGGATGATATCCATTGTGTATATAGTCATTAAAGTGCTTCCAAGATTGACAAAGATATGCCAATATTAGGTCTCAGACATTTAAACAACAAGTTGTTTGTTTTACATACCACTTTGTCGTTTATACTTTCAAAACATTTTGCATTTCAATTTTGATCCAAATCATATAAATTTTGTATTTCCACGTACCAAGTTGTATATTTCAACGATTTCGTTTTTAGAAGGAAGTTCAATTAAAATTTACTTCCTCTTTATAAAATTTCAATAAATTTCCATTTATTTCAAGTCATAGTGCACATTTCAAAACACCGGATTTCAGTTTAAACTTTCAAATTTGAAATTATCGCAAATATAAAATTTGCCTTTTCAAATTTGATAACCAAAATTGTGATAAATTTCAATTTCAAATCTTAGATCAACTTAAACTATTCTTCAATTAATTTCAACATAAACTCAAATCAAGACTAAGATTTAATAGATCAAAGTGAAATAAATCAAATACAATTTTAAAATCATTAATTATTTTAATGCTTTAGCTTCATTAAATTAAAAATATTTAAATTTCCAATTTCTTCAGGTTTCAAATTCGAAAACCAAGTTTTAAACTTAATAACTCATTTCAACATCACCATAAATTTTTATTAAATTCACATTCTCTTACAAAACGAGTAATATGTTAAATTATATTATTAAAAGAAATATCCATTTAAAAATTTCAAACTATTATTATTAAATTTTCAAATGATTTAAAGTTCATAAAGTATGTATTTTGACTAAGCAGTGTTTATTATTTAAATTTTCTACTTAGTCATGTGTAATGTTTGTAATTTCAAATATATGTTATATACCATTTCAATCCGTTCTAATGTCATATGTGTATTGTCAAATCCTATCCAAGGTTAATAGGGATTTTACATTAATCACAGTGAGAATTAATTATCGTAACTACTATAGTAGTCGGTCAATACATGGGTATTACAAAACATGATTATAACTAAACATTCTAACACATATGTAATCATTCACCATCAGAAGATATAAAACCTCGGATATTATTACGAAATTGCCTAGAAGTCATCTTTGAATAGAAAAAAATGGAATTAGTGTCTCCCTGTTGCAACCGGGAGATTTTTGCCTTCTGCCTCAAAGCCTAGAATTTTGTACTCAGCTGTGTCATAAATTGGTGCTTGGAAAGTAGCATATCTTCGTATAGATTAATATTTGTTGGGTACTTCTAAGAGTTTATACTTCTCCTCCAGCTGCTGTAGAAGGTCAGTTTGCTTACTTCTCAACTTATTCCAGTTTTTTAGTTCTACTTTGCATGTCATTAGCTTGCATTGAAATTGATAACTCACAAAGTCCCATGTAAAAGCTTGCATGCCTCTGTGAATGCACTTTTCATACCCCTCACACATATGCCAATCATTGCAATATTTAAAGGGATAACCTTTTACTCTAGAGGTAGGGATTAGTTCCATTAACAGTGGATTATGATCGTTTGTTCGCTGAGATAAAGTCAGTGCCCTCAAATTCATAAATTTCTAAATGAAAGAATGATTAGCCAAGACTTTATCAATATTAGTAGCAAGTCCCTTTCTTCTCCATGTAAATTGCCCATGGGTCTAATTTCTTGAAGCCCACACTACATTATGCAGTTTTGGAAATCTCGAATATGCTGAAAAGGTACAGGTAAACCTCCTACCTTATCTAAAGGGGATAGAGCATTATTATAATCTCCTATCATCAACCATGCAACTGAAATGTTGGCAGAATCAGCAATTAGATTTTTCCATAACGGTTGCCTATCTGAAAAAAGATTTTTAACATATATTGTAGTAAAAAGTAAAGCTAACCGCCCAGAGTTAATCACTAAAGTTATGATACGTTGAGGAGATGTAGATAGCATTTGCAAAGACCAAATTGAGGAATCCTAAATTATTAAAATTCATCCAGTACATCCCCTTGAATTACTAGTAATAACTTTCCAATTTGGAGGAAGTTTTCTAGTAAATAAGTTCAATTTTTCTTTATTTAACTTGTGCTCGACCAAACCAACCAAGGTTGGCTTGTATTGTGTCAGGAGATTGAACATGTCAGTGATAGGGCTTCATCGCGCATTTAGAATAAAATAAGTTTAGAGGATAGCCCTGCATATTTATTTATAGGGGTTTGCAACTATGTCATTCGTCAGATCGAAAACGAATTAAATCTGTACGTTCATTGGCCATGCTCATAATACGTGTTCAGGTCGCCCCATGCATATGGGCGGCCGACCTATAGGTCGACCCGACCCCAATAATGGTCGACCCGTTTGGATCCAAAAACATGTACAAATGTGTGGCCAACTGATTAAATCTTCTTTGTTTTTTAATAACATTTTAATATAATGTTACTCTTTTCTTAATTTTCATTTATTTCTTGATTTACTTTCGTTTCTGATGTATGTTAGATTTCTAAATTCAAACATAAGTTTATTTCTGGAATTCCCATATACGTATATTTATAAAACAAATATATACATGCACACGTTTACACATATAATTATTCTTTGACATCAAACTTTGAACGCCAGTAAATTTTTCGTACTATCTCTATTTGGAGGCGTACTATATATGTAAACTGATTAGTAAATCTATACGGACACAATAGTATAGTCTCATGATTAGATTTCAATAATTCGAGAAATGTTTATTTCCTCTGTTAATAATCATATTTATTATTTATTTTGAATAATGCAGGGTATTACAAGCAACGTCTGAAACCTTAGTTCAGTTGGAAGCACTGTTTCAAATATCGAAAGTATCGCTCGAGATCTCGTTTTGGGCCCCTTCCGAAAAGAAACACCAAATCTCACTGTAAATCTACTTTCGAATATATCGCCCGAGATATAGCAATATCAAACGATATATCGACCGAGACGAGATACTGGAATATCGTCCAAGGTTTTGGTTTTTCTGGTTAAAATTTAAATCCATGCCTGAACCAGAAAAATAATTAGAAAACTCAAATCTAGCCACGATAATCTCCTGCTATTTAATATTTTTCATGTTAAATGACTATATCGTATGCTCATATATGTTCGACGATGCTTAGGATTTTCATACTCGTCTTTTTTACATACGTGTTACCTATGAAATTATGTATTTTGTGTTTTACTTGTGCTAAACATTTTAATATTTGGGATCTTTTTTATGTTTTATGTCCAACAATAATTCGTGTTCATGGATCATATGTTGTAAGCACAAATCTACTTGCATTGTGTTATATTTCTATTTTAAACATATTACGATTTAGAGTATGAATGATCTTTCGTAAATTAAGAATAATAAAGTGATTTTGCAATTCATGTTTCTGTTACTATGTTTATAATAACAGTTAAAAAATAATTATGTAAGAATATCATTTTTTTAATGAATCATGTACCCCGAGATTGTTTCGATTTGAACTTTCAGACCCGAGATGGAAATCCGATACGGACCCCCCGAGTTAGACTTGTCTCATCCGAGGTCTCTCCCGATACGAGATCAAGACTCTAAAAATCCCAAGATGAAACTCGATCGATATCCGAAATTTAAAACCTTGGTTGGAAATGGGTGATCTATTGTCTATAAAAGTTTAGCCAACACTATTTTTCCGTTTTGAAACATTTTCTTTGTCTCAAAGCCAAAATATAGCAAAGCATCGCTTCACACATTTTTAAACTTAGCTTCAAATTGGCTATGCCACCTCGATTATTTTGAGGACAGTTACGCAAGATCGAAGCCATTCTTGTTTGTTTGTCTCGAAAGGTTCAAAACATCCCCTTGTTTTCTTCTCTTTGAAGGTTTCGAAGCATTGTTCAGACTCAAAGTCATGTCTGTTTCGTTTCGCTTCGCGTAAGCCAGAAAGGCCAGTGCGAAGCACTTCTTTGTATTCTGCGCCCATGGCTTGAAGCACTTCCTTTAACTGAATGCTTAGGTTCGCGTGATGATTAAGAGGTGGTAAAGGATTAGATATTTCAAAACCATCGTTTCGAAGTCGTTGCTTCAAAGCTAATGGTTTTTCTTCACCTGAAGCCTTATTCCCTGTTTTGCATTAGGTAAAGGGATTTGAAGTCACTGTTTCTTAGAATGGGAGAAGCCATACCCAGGTGTACGTTGCATCAAACCAAAGGAGTCATCATTATTTAGCACTTGATGCTTGAACACATCCAAATTGTGGACACCAATGGGTTAAATGATTAATTATTAGATTGAGGTACCAATAGATAAGAATTAACATCTTGGGTTGCAAGATCTAAATATGAATTTTGGGTTTATGTTAACCCATAGAGAAAACTATATAATGTGAGATAGTGAGTCCATATGATGCTAGGGATAGGTAATCCAGAAAATATGACAAGGTCAAAGGTTCGCTGTCATTCAACGGATAAAACTATAGGGTGTGTGATGGTTAGTTCACATCTAATTGATGGTTACTCCATAACCTTAAATTGAATAAATTAAAGGGATAGACAATCACTGAGATTTAATGATGGAGAATCATCTAAACTATGATAGGCTATCATAGAGGCAACTGGATGGGTAATTACTTGAATAGTATAGGTAATCATAAAAATGTCAAGACAGATAGTCAGAATATCTGAAAATGAGGAATCCACTTTATGTTGCACTCATGCATATGATTCATTTCAGTTGTTTTAACAATTGTGAGTGCAAGAAGTACAAAATTGGTTATTTTGCTACCAAGATACTCGTGAGGGGAAAGCTTGATTCGCTAAGTAGCATGATTTTACTAGAAATATATTTGGTTTGACATGGTAGGTTATTATTCACACGAAACTGATGTCAAACCCAAAGTTTTTTTCCCTTTTAAACGTTCATCATCTTGTGACTTTCCTCCACCTTTACGAAAGTACCTCTGGGCAACTCGTCAACTCTTCGAAGAGTTGCTTTATCTTCGCCAAGTCCATGGCACCAGCAAAGGTCTCTTGGGTTTAGTCCTTCACAGGATTCCAAGTAGCCTCTCTGCCTATGTCATACCTTGGTATTGTGCTATATAAAGGTCGTAAGCTCAGTGCGATCTTCGATCCACTAACCGACAAGGCTAGGGGGGAGATTCTTAGATGGAACGCTTCTCTTTTGTCTCAGGTAGGTAAACTAGTTCTTATTAAGCATGTGCTTGATTCCAACTGGTCTCATGTTTTTGCAGCAATGACTCCTACTTCCTCATTTTTCCGATCTTTTCGTTCTTTAGCCTCGTTCTTCTTTTGGAGGAAAAAGGACAATGCAAATCATCACTACTGGGTGTCTTGATATGTCTCCCCCCCCCCCTCCCCCCCGGGCTCTTTTTATCTTCGTGTGCAGGTTCTAGATTAGATTGCTCTTTGAGTAGGCTCTCGATGCTCTCTTGCTCAAAGGATTTTTTTGCATATTTGTAGAATCAGAGCTAGAGCGTCAGCTTTTGGTTAGCTACTTAGTTTGACTTTGCTCAGATTGCTGGTGCTACTTCCTTTGGATGGAGTGTGAGTCTTTGGTGGCGGATGCTGAGAGTTTCTAGAGCTTTTTGTAGATTGGAGCTGGTGGTGCTTCACTGCTTTAGCCCACTGACTTCTAGTTCCCCGCTTGCTATCTTTTCTGGTCGTTCGTTTTAGTGTGAATGGGGCTATGTTATATTGGAGTGCTTTGTAGGGATTGTGTTTTTTTATCGATCTGGGTTTTCTGCTATTACGGATCCTAGTTTTTCGCTAAACTGTTTTTGTTGGCTACCGCAGATTGGTTATTATCTCATTTTTGGTATTTATATATGTCTACTTTGTTTTTAAAAAAAGAAAAGATTGAGAGTTAAGATTTTCGGACTCAGGTCAAACAAATAACTAATTAAGTATAAATTAAATAAATTCAAATTATAAACCAAAATACTACGTTTAAATGTTCCGTTTGAAGCTGCAAACGGATTACTTGTTTAACTTTCAACTTCATTTTAATTTTTTATTAAAACACCTTGTTAAAACGCACATCAAATTCGAAGTTGTTTGTTCCGTAGTAGAATCTTAATTTTGCGGACACTTCAGATTTCATTCAAGCAAATTCTATTAGAGGCAAGATATATGACGACTCATAACAATTCTAAAACTGCACAAATCAGATGACACATAAATGATGGGTAGAATCCGACCAAAAGACAATTTAATTTGAAGGTCCTCTTACAGCGTTGGTTGAAAATGCTCGAATTCGTCCAAGTCCCAACATAACCAAGACTCAAAATTTACACTCAGGCATCCAACGAAAGGCAACTCTCAAACTCATTTTTACACCATGGTCATTCGTTCTTTGGGTAGCATTTATTGCTGCATGCTAGAAGGCTAAACTAAGTACAATGTTGTTCCCTCCACTTTATGGAATTGAAACAGCTTTTGAGTCCTACTGGTAAGAAATGGTTTAAATACCAACGGAATGCTGAAGTCATTTTACCAGGCGAACCCCTCTTTTTTACCCCAGCCTGAACTACAACAAACATTTAAGAAAAGAAAAAAAAAAAAAAAAAAAAAAAAAAGAGCTGTTAATAAATAAAATGGTTGTGAGCAAGTGAAATAAATGCGATGGGGACATGAGAGGGAGAGAGGAAAGCGGGTGGAAAAGGAAAATAAATATAATGAAACGGATGCTTGTACAAAAACGAATACAAACAAATGAAAGCAGCAACAGTTATCTATTTCTTCTTCTTCAACATTTTATACTTCATCTCATTAAGCAGAATTACAGAAAAAAATATCAAAAAAAGGAATAGATGGCAAGCTAGTAACCTTTTTTTTTTTTAACTTGTGTAAATATTTTGCTCATTTTTTTTATAGTTAATTATTACTGGTAAGGGCAAGTATTGATGTTGGCATACAAAAGTTGCATTTTGCAGCTATGGACTTATTTTGGAATAGATCGAACTTAAATCTATAACCACTAAGCATTCTCTTGTCTACGTGAACATAAATGAAGTATGTTTTTGCTTTGCATGCTTATTATGAACCTGAGCAAGAATATTGTTTGATATCCAGATCATGCTGTTATATATCCTGAATCTCTGCTGACAAGAACACATGTTTATTCACATCCAAAATAGCTCTCATGTATTTAGTCAACACACGCCAATGCTAAAATGATAAGATAATTACCTGAATATGTTGCTGAATATGTTAAGTAAATACCTAACCAGTATTGGTGAAACTGATTTTTTATGTTGCCTCCAACCTCCTAGCAAGGTCTTTTGGTATTGTAAGTAATTAAACACTGTTCAAAAGTTAAAAGAAGAGAAGGCTATTTTCAAATTCCAAAAACATTCTTAATAAAGACATTTACGTTTTTTAAAAGAAGTAACATAGAGCATATGAATGCATGAAGCTTCTTGATTACGCAACAATTAAGAAGAAGGATGAAGCATTTTACATAAAATGCAAATTTCTATCTTGTCAAAATCAGCAATCAATATCCTAGAAAACGAATTACAAACACTGAAATTCACTGTGACTGAACAAATTATCAAATCTGTATCAGAAATCAACATGATTAAAGTTCTTGAATGAAAAAAGCAAAGCTAACAAATAGTAATAATCATCTTTTACAGTTTACACCATCTTTTGATAATTCTGTTTAAAAAGGTTGGAATACAATGATTACTAGCACTTTTGATGCTAAGAGGTTATCTAAAAAAAGCATAAAGAAAGATATCTAGTGACCCGAAAGCAAAACATAATACTAAGCCTGAGGGACTTGTAATTATTTCCTCAGAAGATGGTAACAAAATATATATAAACATGTTGTTCATTTAGTATTGCATACTTAATTATTTAGATGAAACAATGCTGGTTTAGATGTAGTTTGAAGACATCTTGTACGCTGTAACAGTTAACCACCTTAATTTTGTAGTCTAAACAATTAACCAGCTAACGTTTTTAACAATAGTAGAAAATAATAATATAAGACGCTAGCAACTGATTATAAACAAATATATATACATTATTAACTAAGCGATTATAAATTATGTTTTTGAATACTCAATCTCAGCAGAAATTACAGCTAAATATCACACAAGGAGAAACAGAGAGCTAGCTAGCTCAGGAAAAAATATCTTGCGACTCGGTAGTAAAAAAAAATTAATAAATAAATAACAGTAGGAACAGTTAAAGTAAAAGGACCAAAAATAAAGGTGCTCAATAAAGAGGGGAGGAGTTGAGGCTAGATAGAGAGCTGGTCTCTGCATTTAGAACTCTCTCTTTCTTTTGCTCCCTTCTTCTTCACTCTTCTTTACCTTAATCATTCCTTCCTACTATGCCCCTCCCTACTCCTTTCTATTCTCATTCACTCTAAAAAATAAAAAGGAAATCTTTCTTCTCACACTTGAAAACAAATAACAGAGAAATTTGTACGTTTCTCTTCATTTCAGCATTCTGTTTAATTTTACTGTCTGATTCAAGATGAGTAAACAAGAGGACGCTAATTTCCTCAAGATACAGGTGCAATTTTTATGCTGTTTATTTCAAGCTCTAGATCTAAAAATTCTACTTTTCTTAGTGCATGCTGTATCCATGTCCATTAAACC
This sequence comes from Allium sativum, assembly GCA_030737875.1. Lineage (NCBI taxonomy): Eukaryota > Viridiplantae > Streptophyta > Magnoliopsida > Asparagales > Amaryllidaceae > Allium > Allium sativum. The sequence goes on along the minus strand of CM060926.1, from coordinate 200,162,191 downwards.
AATTATTAGCCTATTACCTTTTAAGTTTGTTCTTAATTGTTGCATTTTCTAACCGTTTGTACAGTTTAAGATTAACTATTGTTTTTTGTGGCTACTTCTAGACATGTCTTCTCAAAGTGAACATTCACTGTGATGGGTGTAAGCAAAAGGTCAGAAAACTGCTTCAGAAAATTGATGGTAATCAACATTTTAACTGAGTTTATTTCTGTGAGCTATGCTTAGAGTCTGGCTTCTGCTATTTAGTATAATGTTGAGTTAAAACCTCAACATTTGCATGATTTAGACCCTGAAATTAATTAGTTTTGAGTTCAAGACTAACAAATTTCCAGACCCAAACTCTCAAGTCAGAGTAGGTCAAAAAGCCTCACTTTATTTGCCATTATTTTTGCATAAGGAACTGATGAAACATTTGATATAATACTACGTTGTTCTGTTTAAATTGATTTATACAGGAGTGTACACTGTGACGATAGATTCAGAGCAAGGAAAAGTGTGTGTTTCAGGGAACGTGGATCCTAACACACTAGTCAAAAAACTTGCCAAGGCAGGCAAGCATGCAGAGCTAATAGCACCAAAAGGGGGAGGCAACAATAATAACAACGGCAACAACAATCAAAAACAGCAGCAACAGGCTGTGGCTGTTGGTGGTAAAGGGCAGCAAAACAATAACAATGCTAAACAGCAAAACCAAAAGGGTGGTAACGGTAACGGCAATGGAATGGGTGGAGGGGGAAAAGACCAAAAAGGCCAAATGATGCCGTCACTGCCACCTCAGCAGCTGCAACAGCTGCAGCAGATGAAAGGGTTCAAAGATCTGAAACTGCCGCAGCTCAAAGATTTGAAGTTTCCTTTTCAGAAAGATCCAAAATCTGTCAAATTTGCCATGCCTCCTGAAGACGAAGGAAGCGATTTCGATGATGACTACGATGATGATGACTATGACGAGGACGATGAAGAGGATGACATGGACGATATGGATTGCTTTGATGCCGACTTTGATGAAGATTTCAAGAATTTGAAGATGGGTAACAACATTAAGCCTGGTAATGGTGGTTTCAATGTAATGAAAGGTGCTGGAAACCCTAACAACAACAATAATAATAACAAGAAGGTTGAGGTTCCTGTTCAGACAAAGGGCATGAATGATCCGAAGAATGGGAAAAAGGGCGGGGCATCTGGTGGCAACAACGGCAGTAAAAATGCGAAGGGCGGAGGACCTCAAGAGAGTAAAAATGGAGGGAACAACCCAAACGGTAATAACAACAAGATCAATGCGATGAATGGTAAAGGTGGAGCCGGAGGCGGTAAAATCGATATGGGAGGAGGCATGGGTCATCCGATGAAGCATCCAAATCCTAATTTTCAAGGGATGAACGTTGGCCAGATGGGCCCCCCTCAAATGGGCCATAATGGTAACATGGCTGCTGCTGCTACGGCTCAAGGGATGCCGGCTGGTTCGATGCCACCACCTGGATATTTTCAGGGACAGGTGGCAGCTGCAGGTGGTGCGAACCCTTACCAGCAGCAGCAGTACATGCAAGCAATGATGCAACAACAGCAAATGCAGCAGCAGCAACAACAACAGCAGAGGATGATGATGATGAACGGTCAAGATCAAATGTACCCAATGATGGGGTACCCGAGGCCACCACCTCCTGCTATGTACATGCAACCACCTCCACAAAATGAGCAATACACACACTACTTTAGCGATGAGAACCCAAATAGTTGCTCTGTAATGTGAGATGGAGGCTTTATTTGGGTTTTAATAATGATCTCTTCGTTATAATTAAAGACTTTTTACCCTTTTTTGTTTATTAAGATGGATGGATGGATGTTTTTTTTATATATAGTTATATGTTAAAAGCTTTTTAAGGGTTTAGGAAGTTCGGTTAGTCCGGGCTCTTGTGGGTTTATGTAATAGTCGTCTTTGATGTTATAAGATGAAGCTAATGTGGGAGGACAAAATAGACTTAGATTTCATCTTGTGGAAATGTTGATGTGTTTTTCAAGTTTGAGAAATAAATAATACTAGTAAAATCGCTCACATTTCACCATGGAAGTCACTCTAATTTAGAGGAGTAGATCTAAATAGTGCTTGTAACTAAATTCCCTGTATTTCAACTCAAAACATAATGGTGGTTGTATCTAATAGTTCCATCATAATTGATACCATATATCACTCATTTTTTTATGTGCTACATATAGTGTCCATCATTATTATCCTTCCATGTGAGCATGTGGCTTGTTTTAGTTCTTTGAAGATGAACCTTGTGTTCAGTGTTGCATGTGACAAGTTGGGTACTCTAATTTGACCAAGGGGCCAGGTGCATTCCAGATTCAATATTAGGAATGACCTAACTAATTAGTTTTGTTTTTTATTATAGTAGGATGTATCCATATTTTTAGTTTGAGAAACAAAACGTTGCCTTCCACTGGCCTTTCATGCATTTTACATCGATATTTCTGACAAGTCTTGTTAATATTAAAATTCATCCGTAAACACTTTGTGGAAGTCTAATACGCACCTAATACTATAAAGTATGTGATGTAATAGAAACATAAATTTATGTATTACATTTGATTTTATGACAGCGTAGGATGAGCCACAGTAACGAAAGGACAAATTTATGCTTAAAAGCAGCCACGATATTCCATTCCCAAATATATAAGCAGTAAACATGTAACTGGTAGCTATTAAAGTGAAGGATTGTTCTCATATACAAAAGAAAGAACATGATCTCATCTCCATCAGTATGTTGGGATTAAAGAGAGAACATACATAGTCTCCTGTACTTCTCAATATTTTAGACCAGATTATCTGTTACAATTCTAAGAAACTTGCATAATCCATTAAGCCCATTACATAATAGTATAGAAATCCTATTAGTTTTTGCATTATTCAGCTGACCTATATGATTTGTGAGGAAAATAAATAAAAAAAGTGCACAAGGTCAGGTTTGAGATTTCACTTTTATTTTCTAAGAATTCAAAAGCCAAGTTTATTTCAAAAATATCTATAAATTATTAGATTTAACTTTCGATTTCTTTTTAGATCTTGAATTTTTATACAAATTACAATAATGGAAGCAACAATTTTTGGTAATTATCTACCAAATTACAACAAAAAGTGTACAAATTACTACAAATGGATCATAAAGTACTGTACAAATACATTTATAAACATCATATTTAACAAAGCAATAATTTTCAATAAATACCAACCAGTGGATGGGAAAATATGTTCGAACAATGTTTAACACAATTTCCTATCCAACTAGGATAACAAGGTATAATGCCTGCAATACTAAAACTCAAATATCATAATTAGTTGGTCATCAAATGTCAGTGAGCATGAGAAACAAATAATCAAACCAACTCAAAGTCAACCAATCTCCATTTTCTCACTATCATGACACTCAACGCTCTTTTCTTTCTTCATACTCTCAATTTTTTTATTGAGTAACAAACTTGACAAAATGCATTTGGAAAATTTAGACGTAAATTAGGAAACTACGAAAGAAAAAAAAAAGAAAAAAGGAGGAAAATATCATTAAGATTACACAAATCTACAAATTTATTAGTTTTGGTAATCAATTTTCTTTTTAGGACTCTAAATGAATCGTAGTCACATCTTCATTTCATCCAATTTTCAATTAGTAATACACTGCCGATCGAAAATGCAAAGCACACAAAAAGAATGATTCTTTTTTCATACACCATCGATAGTACACCACCAACTGACATTCACGATGGTTAGTAGTATACCACCGATCCAAATTATTGGGTAAAATGAAGCATGCATGGGTGTATTCATCTTCACTCATTAAAAATGTTGTACCAATGATTATTGACATAATCCAATAGGAGAGGTAAACGAAATCTCATTTGGACTGATGATAAAAAAAACAACGGTGTAGATTTTGCAACAACATCTTCAACTAATGCCGAGGCCGTTGTTTCCCTTCAAAGCTTCAACGGATAAGTGGATTTGACACCAGTGAAGACTTAATTGTTTTCATACTACCAAACAAGGTCGATTTAACAAATGTTTAGGACAACTTAGCATGAAAGCAGATGATGACAGTGACTGAAAAAGTGTGCTGTTAAAAACAATCTCATATGGTGTGATGTTAATAACACTTCGTTTTGTGTTTTTTGACTATGTGATAGAAAAGATAAACTGAGATGCATTATACTTGAAAAATAAATAATGAATTTCTTCCCCAAAATTTCTTAATAAACAGTGGTGATTAGATTAGCATCAAAATTTCTTAATGAACTGAGGTTCAACCTTTTTCTTTTCCTGTTTCTATTTCACCCTTCTTTCAAGGAAGCGAAGAGAAGAAAAGAAAAAGGGTGCAATGAAGATGCAATGTTTTTTGGGTATCGAGCTATCGTGAGAAAAACAAACGCCCCTTTCACACTACAATCATTTCCATTTCTTCCTGTTAAACTGTTTAAATTCTTTCTTCCAAAAATCTTTGACTAAATTTGCACTACAAGCCAACAACAAAAACAGCGCGCATAAAATTGTTGGTTTACAATTATGTCATACAATACACGAAAATAACGATTTACCAGTGAATTTTTTGTTGTTGTATTCCTTATACTTGTCTCTGTGATACCCTCACTAAAATAAACATACTGGACTCAAAAGCTGCAATTAATCTGGTATTTACGATTATATTTTTCCTTGGCAAAATAATAAACAGAACAGATGCCTCAGTTATTACATCTGTTACTGCATTACACCACAAAAACAATAAACCTATATAAGATGATTTATATAGGTCACTGCACAGGCGCATTGATGACATGAAGTCTATACAAGAATTGGTTTGTAAATAAACGAGTAATACTGAAGTCAGTACAAAAGAAAGTCGGGTATCTTGACAAATGATGTATCAAGTTACAGAGTGAGGAATCATAATTAAATATGGTAGTAATAATTGAATGTCTACAGCTCTCGCTGTCTTTCTAAATCATGGTACAATTTGAATTCCTAGATCTCAGCTATACAAGTCATATCCTCCCGCAAATGACAAGAACAAAATAACATGATTTGACGGATTAGGCACTTATTCACTAGTGCAGTAGGACTCAAATCAGAAGATGTCCATACATACACCAACTAATAAAGTGCCTGCTCGACATCACTTTCAATCATATCCTCTTGTTATTCAAGATAATTTCAATTTGAATCCTCCCTAAACATATTTAACATGCATATTAACAAAAATAAGCATTGCATTAAAGATGCATCTACGTTAGGAGAAATGCTAGGGACAGTCGCTTTAAGGCAACTGTCCATGATACTCGCCCATTGATTGGTCAAAGATTCTATGTAATTATTTTTATGCAGTTTTCCATGTTATATATTGGCCCCACTATCACAATAACAACCAATTGTATGGCGAGTATCATGGACAGTTGCCTTAAAGCGACTGTCCCTAGCATTTCTCTCTACGTTAGACTTAAAAAACTATGATAATACATGTTTTTAGTGAAAATAAATAAAACTGAGTCATAGGCATTTAGGCATGCATAAGCAATTACTATTAGCCTTGTTACCGATGTTTATTACTACTTTAAGCTTCTCTTCTGTTCTGGCCAATGAACAGACAAGTCATTAAATTTAATAAAAGCGAAGAAAATATGCATATATTCTTTTCAAGAACTAGGCTTAAATAAGAGGATAGGAGTACGGAAACACATGCTACTGCTTTGACTAAATTCATTTCCTGGATAAGTGTGCTAGTACCAGTACTATAACATAGAATTTCTAAATGTAAGCATTTAAAAAAGGAAGATGAAAAATGGTAAAAGAAAAGATTTCCCGTGAGCATAGAAATACTCGATGCTTTAAAAGTACTTGGCGTTGCAGACAAGTTGTTACAGAATACCTAAAAGAGCAGCATTCGTATATTTCGATGGTAAAAGTGGTGGGTATTCCTACCATTTGTTTATCAGCCTTCGACAAAGAATCACAAGTTTTATTTTTAACTGTTTGCTTCCCCAAAAATATCTGAAGTTCAAGGACGAACAATCTTTTGAACTTGTAACCACAATATAATATGCTCGTAGAGTTCTACTTTTGCATGTATATTCAGGGTTTGTCTGGGACAGCTATATGATTAATTTCTACTTTTTGAACCCAGGTTTATACTATATTACTCTAACAATAACAATACATTGAACCCTTTAGACATTCCTAATGATTCCTAAGCATAGACTTCAACTATTAATCCTGTTTGGAATTTCAGATGGAACTTTCGGGATATGGCAGAGTAAAATCGAGAATCTAGCACAACGCTGCTTTATTTTATTTTTTTGTGCACCATGTCAGTTAAGTTGTTATATGTATAACCTACTAAATATAAGTGCAACACTTTGCCAAACGCTCAAAGAATATGGATTTCTCCTTATGCTTCACAATTGAAGGAATAGACCAAAAGATCGAGATTAAGATGGGGCCTTTTGAGCACTTTCAATAATGCGTCCGATCTTGGTCATAGATCGTCTTCTTACATCAACTCACACCCATCAATGCAAGTTATTCAAAACCAATAGAGAGCCAATTAAGTTATCATGCATTTATAATAGCAAACAAATTCATGATTGAAATAACGATAATAATCCATAAAAGTATTTAATAGTTTCAACTAGGCAACAACACCAAAAGTGATGCTTTATTGATCCAAATAAACCAATCAAAGCTGAGCTAGGAGATGAATTCCTAATTATGAAACCCCTAACATTCCAAACACTCTTCATTGCACAACAATTCCAAACAGGATAGGAGTTCAAATTTTGATTAAGAAGTCAAAGTAAGATCAAATGTAAGTTTAATTTATGTAATCTAATTCTAACAAAACCCGATTCACTCGTCAACAAAATGGGCACAACATTAGACTCCTACGTAATTGTCCTAATAATAATTATCACAACAAGAAGCTTCCTATTGAACTAAAGCGAACTAAAGTCAAAAATCTTAATTCGAGAACAACAATAAATTCATAAATAATAAGTGTTGTGATTGATGATACGATATTTCAAAACAAAGAGATGTCACTCGAAGTTGTACAAGAGGCTAAGCGAAGAAGAAAAAGATGGAGGGGATCAAAGACCTCTATATCATTGCCATAGTCGACTGGAAGGACGAGAAACTCTCCTAATCTATTGGAAGTTTATTCCAGCCAATTCCTTTAGTACTAAAATTGACAAGACCACACTTATGTGCTCGAAGTCTCACTGAAAATTTTGTCCAATTGACTAAAATGGCAAAATATGAAGGATTTTTTTAGTTTGCATTCACAGGAGTTCTCATATTTTTTTAAGATATTTTGGAATTTCAACCATATTTCTCTACATGTCTTAAATACAATGACTAAGATCGTTGTGATACGCAGTGGTATCATGACTGGACTCAACTGTGGACCGACCTCGAAAATCCTCAAATCATGAACTGTTCTGGTCCGAAACTCAGTCAAACATGAATTGCGTGTGAATCAAAAGTTAGACCTATAAACCAATAGTTCAACCGTTAGTTCTAAGCCATAATTTTTTTATTTTCTTCTTATTGTTTCACCATATATCACTCGCATTCTCTTTACTTTCCAAAAAAACTACATTTAAAAAATAACCACCTTCTCAAAATATAAACAAACTCCATTGTTTCAGTTTTTGATGCTGCAACACTTCCAAGACTACTATAAGTTTCGTCAAGTACGAAACTACAAAGTTGTCATTACGCACAACTACTATGCACATAATAACAGTTGTGTAGCGGAAGCTGTTTCTACAACTACAACTACGCACAGTTGATATAGTTGTACACTGCAACATAACATAATTTCGATCGTGCAACTTCGGATTTAGACATCGAAAAATCACTACGACTCATTTGCCTAGTATTTTTCTTTCAATGTTTTAGCCTACAATTTATACGTGTAAAAAAAAAAAAAAAAAAAAAAAAAAAAATACATAAAAAATGCACAGTTTAGAGGGTTCAACTGATTGAACCGTCAAAAGTTTAAATCTTGAGTTGTCATGATTCGAGTCACGATTCGATCATGATAGTTATGACAATATGTGAGGCAACATGTGACACCCCATCCCGAGACCCTCCCTAATAAAGAGTATTACTAAGTAATGATGTCTATTAGAGCAGAGAATGAGGCTGATTAAGGGTGACCATCCGTAATTTCGTATTGAACGGGTACTAAATACGTCGATTGGATGTATAAAATTTCTTTTCTAATCTCAAGTGGATCGATATATTCAATACATCTAATATGAAACTACGATGACAAAGGATCATATTTAGAATAAATTACAATACATCACAGACCACAGATCACATAACATAATACATATGGTACAACATCAGAATACAACATATACATGGGCTACAGACTCGAATGGTTTCAGATAAACCATACATAAATATAACATCTCCAAAACAACAATATACAACGACTCAAATACCCGAATGCAACTAGGAAATGACTCCAAAGATATAGTCCAACCTAAATCAGCTAACCGCGACTCAACAGTAAGCTACAACCTGAAACAACTTGGTCTGACCCGAGCATTAACACATCGGTCAGTTTAGTTTACATATCAATAATAATACAATAGAGGGATATGAAGTCATAAGATAAGAATTCCTTTCGACATAAAAGAAATTATATTAGCCCAAGACAACAATTAAGTTATGAGAAGTAAAAGGCTAAAGCAGCCTACAAATCTTAAGTACAACCTAATAATCACCAGGAAAGATATATCTCCACCGCAAAGGTGCTAAGCTTCAAATTAAGCACAAAAGTATAACATCAAGAGATACCATCAAACCCCAACAAAACAACATATAATATTATATAAGAGTTTATTCAATCAAAAGTGATCATTCTATCTAAATAGGCATTAATTAGCTCTAAAGGTATAATTGGTTTCAGCTTTAACATCTAACATAAATAGGACCCAAAACACCAAGGACAACAATCTAGTAAATCATCATAATGGGGGTTTCTGAAACTACAAAGTCATCAATAACAACGAATATCAATTTGGATCCAAAAACACCAAAGTTGAATATAATCATAAGATAAAAAAACATCAATATTTAGATTAAAAAAAAACAAAGATCATCAATAATAACAATTCGGATATGAAATATCATAATATTGCACGTGAAAATAAGTCCCCTCTCGAGTTTTGCCAAGTACCATATATTAGTAGACTCGTCAACCACCAATTGTGACCCAACAGCCTGACCACACCGAAAATTTAGAGATTCATCTTCTTTCTATCGAAGCCCACCAGCTCGATAATTTGAATAAGTGAACCAACAACCCTTATTCTAGTCCACCAACCTTCATCAAACACCTTCATCGAAATATGTATAAAACATTTCGGAAATCCTTGATTTGCAATCTCTTTATATAGTAAGATATATATATATATATATATATATATATATATATACACACATACTAAGGATCTAAAAATGTTTATAGTATAGAAAATTATTTTCTTAAAACAATTCTTATTTATATTTAAAACCTCCTTTACAACGGTTTTATAAAACACACGTTCGTGTACACAAAATCTCGGATAAACTCGTGAAATTGACATACGAAAATCAACTCAAAAATTCAACAAACTCAAATTATAGATTGGTGATAATTTAGGCTTTCCATTATAAATTAAGCCAAAATAAAACACAAGAATCATAACTTAAAACTAAATCAAGAGAATCATGAAAACACTTAAGAAAAATTGCCTAAATCAACACCGAAGCATGAAAATGTACCCAACAATAAATTCTGGTTGCAACTTCCAGATATGTTTAGAATGATAAAACAACCTCGGAATGGTTTGGAAGTTGATAGGCACAAACTAGAACAATATATATTTCCATTAGAAAAAGAATCACTCAATTTCGATTTGATATGAAAAAGATATGAAGTCTCAAGCTAGGACTCAGAACATGTTGAATTCTGGATAGGTCCGAAATTTTCTTCCGGTTCAACTTTGAGACTTGGTTCGAATGATCAAACGATCTCGAATTGGTCTAAAAATTTGCAGGCATGGAGAAAAACTTTCAAACTTCACAATGCAAAAAGAATAATGCAAATCAGATCAATATAGAGGGAGATACAATGCCTTGAAGTTGGACCTGAGCACTGTTATCACCCAGCAACAAAGAAAGTTGACTGCGCAACTTATAACACATGGGTCGACCCTAGTGTCGACCCATAAATGGTGTGTGTCGACCCATGGGTCGACACAACCATTTTATGGATCGACACATCGGTCGACCCAGCTTATGGGGACTTTCCAAACACTAAACAGTGCCCGTATTCAACTTCGACAACGATTTTCAGGTAGTTAACAAGGTCGGAATGACCTAAAACTTGGCAACTACAACAGCAAGAAACTCAACTTTGAGTTGCAACAAGGTTAACACAATTTCATCAAAGAATCAACGAAATATAACGATGCAAAGTTGCACCTTTGAGCTATTCAACACAACAGTAACAAGGTATGAACAGAACTTACATACTACAACGAACGTTATACCGATTCACCCAAATAAAAGAGAAAAACATAATGTAAACTAGAAGTGTGAGATTCCACTCACCTTGCTTGTATTTTGAACGATTTCTAGTTTGCAAGAGATGAAATTGAGCTTCTGGTGCTTGATAGGTCATGAAATATTGACATGCAAGGAAGAAGTTGCAATCTTCTGTCTTTGATTTCAGAGATTAGTAGATTAAATTTCTGATAGGAACTTGATTCTGGTGCTTGATCGGTTTCCTTTTCTAATTGAATTTGGGTTTTAGATTTAAGATTGGAAGAGGGGTAGCCATTGATTTTCTCTTAGCAAGGCTTCAAGAAAGAAAAGGAGTGATAGAAGAAGTACAGTACGTACTGTTCTTTTTCACCATATAATTCCCCTTTTTGGGCTTAGGTTGAGATTTAAGCTTACCCAATACCCAATAATGCAACTGTTACTAATCACCCCTAATAACAAACATCCAACAAAAACAATTAAGCACATTTTACAATACACATATTAACCATTGTTTTTCCTTACAGAACATAAACACATGTTTAAAGATATTTATAACCATTTTTAAACATCATTCTAAACTAACGCATACTCAAATTCATATTTTATAAAAATGTGCATTCTGCACTTTTAATTGAGTATAATAACATTCTTAACGTAGAAATACATTATAAAATAAAACCCACTATTCACCAGAATTCTCCAATTATAATATTTACACTTACTAAAATTCTTTAATACATGATTTCACACAAATATATAATAAGATTCCAAACATGGTTTTTGACACCTTTATTTTATAGTTCCAACGACAACTTATATTTTCGAACAAAATTCACAAATTGTTAATTTATTGATTTACGCAACTCAATACTTTATATTGAAAATGTATTTTCACTTAAAAATTGATTACAAATCAATAATTTATATTTTCAATATCCAAGTCATCAAATTATAATATGCAACCACGCTTTGGAATAAATTCCTTATTATATCAAAGATATTTAATTTATTCCAAAACACACAAATTCTGAAAATCACAAATTCTCGATTTTCATGTTTACAATTATTATACGAGTTGGGTACCTGACTCGTATTATATTCTTCTTTAGATTTAAAATAAACAAAGCACACTATAATTTGTTTAGCTCGAGTTGTTACACAAAGCGTATTGTATTAGGGTTTTTTCTTATAATATTTTGAAGCAACTAACAAAGTTTGTTTTTAAGCAAATAATGTGTGGTGGTGTTTATTTATTTCTTATATCTTCTCAAAGTATGGATCATTGGGATAAAACCCAAACATTTGGTATCAGAGTTTACTACATAATTTGGCTGAAGATAGTTTAGTTATGAAGAAGATGCACGTTAAGAATACAAAATGCGAAGATGGAGAACTTTCCATGCTTCAATTTTCTTTACCAACCATTGGATAACAAAAAGGAGTAACCTAATGGGGGTAATTAAAGCACGATGAAATTATTTGAATATGAAGGTTGTGATAGATAATCGATATTTTTTGAAGATACAATGTTCCATATTGTTGCTAATGAATTTATGCGAAATTTTTTGAAATGAATTTAAGCAAAAAACTTTACATCTTAAGAAATGTGGACCAATTAGTGAGCATTTCAGTGCTTTTGAAGCAAATGCGAGTTAATTGACAGTCGTGAATTAAAAGAACGAAGATAAGATACAAAAATTGATATTGATGAGTTTATTGCTAAATGCTAAGAAGTTGGGAAACACTTATGATTGTACTAAATAACTCAAATTAAGATAGAGCTATTTCTATGAAGTCGTAGTCTTAATATCGACGTTGATGAGTTCTTGTTAGAAAGTTAAGAAATGATTATGAATGTCTTCTCAATGAGTAGATGTGGATTATGAAGTTAATGAAAAGGAAATGTTAACGAATAAAACGAAAATGGAAATCTAAGTGAAAAAGGTCCATCATGCACATAGGATAACCATTCAAATATAAAAAATGACGAATGGATTAAACGTGAAAGACGATTGGATAGATCAAACAAGTAAAGGAACTTCATCTGTTGTAACTATGAAAATCTAGGTCAACAACTGAGATTTTGCAATAAGCTAAAACTAGATAAAAAGAGGATCATTAGAGGAATATAAAGAGGCTTGAAGAAGACAACGACGATAAGGTAAATTTTGATACTAACAATGTTGTGCTATGTGTTGATAAAAGAAATGCAAATGAGTTGGCGCTAGATTCAAGTGCATGTTTCCATATACACACACACACACACACAAGTACACACACAACACTAAATGAGAGCATTTATTGACTATAAGGAACAGGAAGAAAAGACGAAATCTACTAATGGTGAAAACGTATGTTAAAAGCATAGCTTGGCTAGGTTGAAAATATACGATAGAAAGAAGGTGAAGCATACAGAAATTGGACATGCCCCAGAAATTGACAGGGAAATATTTTTAGTCCTACGGTTAAAAGGAGAAAATAACAACTTTTCAATTCGAGGACTAATCACAAAAGTTTAAAGGAACAATAAATGAGAATAAATAAGGTTCTTTAAAGTAGTGATGAAGAGTCAAATTTGTCCGAATCAATAAAGAGTAAACAAAGGAAAGGTGCAAAGTTCAAATGAAAACTTTGTTATAGTTTATTAATAATATGCATGTTCAATTGGGAAACATGCACGACTAGATGGTTGGAGCTAGTTTAGTTATTTTTATATTTTGAGGATGAAGACATTTGTTTTCATGGTGACATCACTACTAGAGGAACGGTGTTTTCCAACGGCGTCCGACGGCAAATTAAAATCCGTATGAGCCGTTGGAAACCGATGCAACAAAGACCGTTGACGGCCGTTGGAAACCATTGGAAATTTTCCTGCATAAGTTCCAGAGACCCCGACCTGCTTCTTCATTTCTCTCCTCCCCATCCCCAAATCTGATTTTCCACCCCTTCACACAACTTCACCTCGTCCAATTTCAATTCTTCCACCCAAACAATCACCGTCATCGCCTCCGACGTCAACCGCGAGCTCCTCCAGCCCTCTTCCACAGTAGTTCCTCTTTAATGTAGGTGAAATTCCTAAACCTAATTTTTAGGTTTACTACTAATTTTTGCTTAATATGTCTTTGATTTGATTCCTAGTTGTTTGCATTAGTATATTACTTCTCGAATTGCTATTGTTATCACCCTAATTGTTAAATTTGTTGGATTGAATGATTTTAAATATATGACATATGTCATATACTAGTGAAAACATATGTTATATGTGTATAATATATAAAAATATTGAAGTTTGTGATTGAATGGTGAACAATGATTTATGCATACATAGTTCTTTTAAAACAAATAAATTTACTTTAGTCAAATATGTCATGAAATTTATGAATGAGCTTGTATAGCATGTTTGTACCAAGTCAAATAACTTTGAAGTATTGATATAGTATGTTTTTGTACGAATTTATTTTTTAAATAACTTTGAAGTTTTGATATAGTATGTCATGAAAATTATACCAAGTCAAATATGTCATGAAAATTATTTTTTAAATAACGTTGAAGTACTGATACAGTATGCTTTTGTACAAATTTATTTTTTAAATAACTTTGAAGTCAAATAACTTTGAAGTTTTGATATAGTATGTGTTTGTACAAATTTATTTTTTAAATAACTTTGAAGTTTTGATATAGTATGTCATGAAAATTATAACAAGTCAAATATGTCATGAAAATTATTTTTTAAAATAACTTTGAACTTTTGATATAGTATGTCTTGTATGTAAAAACAAGAAATGTATATTTTACGTCATATAGCATATTATCTATCTTTTTCTACTTAAATATTCTCAAAATGCAACTCTATTCGTTCATGTTGTGTTGCTCATATTCATATCCATATTATTTGCGCATTTTAATTACATATTCTCAAAGTCAATGCTAATTACATATTCATATATGTTTCAGGTATACTATGCCGACTGACCCTGCTTCTGGCTCTGACTCGGGTTCTAGCTCGGAATCTGGCTCTAGACGACGTAGCAATATCCCGCATGCTGGTGAGGGTAGTGGCGGACAACGAGCTCGTCCGGTTGTTTATTTAGAGCCTAAGGCTGACAGGGCGTAAGTATAAAAATTAGTAGAATAACAATTTAATGTTTTTTTACATACTATAATTAACTATATAAAGTTCTAATTTATATTTAACGCAGAAGATTTGAGTTAGAGCCGTCTCAGACTGTGTTAGAAATCTCTAAGAAGGCGTATAAGGACAGAATAAGCGATTTCTGGCCTAAGTGGAGCAAAATTCCAGCAGACGTCAAGGAGACTATCTGGCCTAAGTGGAGCAAAATCCCATTAGACATCAAGGAGACTATCTGACAAGATTTCCTGGTACGTTTATACCGCTTGGTCGTACGTCAAAGAGACTAATTAATTAAACACAAATAAATGAGATTAGTAAAAATTTCTCAATATACAGTGAGCAATAGATGTGTAGGAGACGGACATGAGGCTAGTTCAACGACACTGGAACTCGAAGGTCGCCAAGAATTATAGAGAGAAGATGAATGAGCTTAAGAAACATGGAAAGCAACCAAAATGGATGGACGATGAAGTGTTTGAAAAGATGGTTGCGTGGTGGGACACGCCTGAGTTCAAGGTAATTTATAACGAATCTAATTTATTTTTTTGCCGATTTTTTTTTTTTTGAAAATCCGGGAGAACCCGGCGGGCCGGTAAACTCCTGAGGAGGGTACAGTAAAGCCGTCCGCTAATCCAATCCCCCATACCCCCGGGTAAATTTATGTAGGATGGGGAAGCGCATGGTAGGAATCGAACCATCGACCTTTTACCAGGAAGTTAGGCCTCCTTTCCACTGTGCCGCACCCGCGGACCTTTTTTTTTTTTGCCGATTTTAAATAATTTATCAATGTACATTTGCAGGCTGAATCAGAGAGGAACTCCGCAAACAGGAACAAGAATCATGTAACTCATCGCGGAGGATCTAAGTCTTTCCTGCATCACCGCGAGGATTTGGTAAATTTGTTAATTATTACATTTGTAAATTGATTAGTTCAGTGATTGACAATGTGGAATTAATTATTCAAATTACCAACTGCAGGAACGATTTTATGGACATTCTGTGTCATACATGGATGTCTTTACTCACACCCATGCATCCAGGAAGGTAGACGAGGCTGGCAACGTCACGTATGAGTGGGATGATCAGGACAAGACGACACAAGCATACGTATGTATATTTTAAATATTACAAGCATGAATTGATTAGTTTATTAATTACTAGTTACTGTAAAATAAAAATCATTTTATTATTTGTCAAATGAAATTGTTTTTTGCATTACAGGCAAAGTTCCAGGAGGCACGGACTCATGCGCTTGAGGAGTGGGGTCGTGATGAGTTGACGCAAGAGGAGGAAGACAACTTATTCGATGTTGTTATCGAAAAAACACCGCGGAGCAGGCGTTATGGATTCGGTAACCTGACGGTAATATTCGTATAACATAAATTATTTACATCTACATTATTAAGTGTTTTTTCTCTGTTAAGACTAACTTCTACTAGAAATGCCTTCGTTCACTAATAATGATGTATGCTTGTATAAACTAATAATGATGTATGCTTGTATAAAAACACCAATATTATAAAAATTGCATGTTATATTGTATGTTAGCATTGTTAAAATGACTTTGAAATTGTATGTTATAACAATTACTTGTAAATAAAAATTATTTAATAAATTACTTATATAACAAATTACTTGTATAAAAATTGCATGTTATAAAAATTATATGTTCACTAATATGATTTTGTTATGAATTCATTTTGTATGTTATAAAAATTGCATGTTATAAATATTGTACGTTCACTAATATGATTTTGTTAGTAATTCAGTTTGTATGCAATAAAAATTGCATGTTATAAAAATTGTATGTTAGCATTATTAAAATTACTTGTATAACAAATTACTTGTATAAAAATTGCATGTTATAAAAATTGAATGTTCACTAATATGATTTTGTTAGTAATTCAGTTTGTATGTTATAAAAATTGTATGTTAGTATTGTTAAAATGAAAATTGCATGTTATAAAAATTGTATGTTAACATTGTTAAATTATATGTTCACTAATATGATACTTGTATTTGCAGGTTCGACAAGGCAAGAAGGCACAAGACAAGCAAGAAATTAAGGAGTTGTGAGCGTTGATTGATCAACTGCAGGATCAAAATCGCGTGCAGTGTATGCAGATTGAGCAGTTGAATCAAAATATTGCAGAGTACGTGTATACTCATGGTGATGTTCCTTTATCGCATGCTTCTGGAGATCATAGCGACGATGCATCTCGAGGTATGTGTTTTGATGCTCGGTTGGGGATGTATTTTGTTTTGATGTATGACGAGACAAATTTGGATGTGTTTTGATGGTTTGTATATATTGGTACGCTTTGTTGACATGTTTCGATGGTTGTTCTGAATGCTTGTATATGTTGGTACGCTTTGTAGACATGCCTGAATGATTTTGTGGATGTATAGCTAGTTTTTGTTGCATACATACATACATATATATATATATATATATATATATATATATATATATGTTTATGCGTTTTAATTTGATTGTTTGTGGTGTTAGTGGTATATATG
Organism: Allium sativum; assembly: GCA_030737875.1. Taxonomy (NCBI): domain Eukaryota; kingdom Viridiplantae; phylum Streptophyta; class Magnoliopsida; order Asparagales; family Amaryllidaceae; genus Allium; species Allium sativum. The sequence continues at coordinate 200,144,957 of CM060926.1, read as the reverse complement.
TGTCGCATAATTGTGGAATTGGTTGGAATAGACTAGAATGGAACTGGAATAGAAATGAAATGAGTTGGAGAGGCTGGAAGGAAGTTTGCTTGTTGTTATATAAAAAAAAATACCCGGTATTTCCAACGGCTATCAACGGTTTCCAACGGTCATATGGACATTGTTTTCAAATGATTTGCAACGGTTTGTGCTGTTGGAAGCCGTTGGAAAAAATCCGTTGCGTCCGATGGAAGCCGTTAGAAGTCGTGAACTCTATTCCAACGGCTGTTTCAAAGGCTTCCAACGGCCGCCAATGGCTAATAGCCGTTGTAATAGCCATATGTTCTTGTAGTGTATTGAAGACTGCTTGAACCTAGGATTGTAGGTGAAGTTTGTACAACTTTATAAAAAATACAGTATTAAAATGTGTTGGGATTGATGATTTAATATTTCATATCGACGTAAAAGGAAATCGCATGGAGTTATAGAAGAGACGAAGCAAAGAAAATAAAGAAGGGATCAAAAGTCCATGCATAACTATAGGTTTCCAGTCGACTAGAATAAGCCTCTAGTCGATTGAAAAACTTCCAATCGATGAGAAGTTTATTCCAAACGATTGGTTTTGTCAATTGTAGATTCTAGCACACTTCTATAATTGGAGTCGACCAGAATTTATTTTATATCGACTGGTCAAAACTTCATGTTGAATGCAGTGGCAAAATCTTAAGAATTTTTGTGCTTGAGTTTCAATGTTAATCTCGTAAATTCTTGTTCGATGGAGTCAAACTTTCCTAATGCTTGGATATAGAATAATTTTGACTATCTCATTTACTGGTCTCAACCGAAAGTAGTTTTTCAAATTTAAAGTTGATAAAGTTTTATCTTCATTTCACCATGTCACAAGAAAGATTAAATGGGTTGATACTTTTGTTGACTAAACAAGATATGGTCAGTGGACTTGAATATAATTGTATTGTTTGTAATTTTGCAAGCTAAAATGTTGGAAAAATATTCATATGTAATTACTATAAATTTTGTTGTATAAGTTAAATTATTGTTACAAATAAAGTTATTTTCTTTTCTCTTCTCGTTATTTTATAAGCAATAAACAGTATAAGTTACTCTGATGATTTAACAAGGTTCGAGAATTCGGTTTCGGTCATTTGAAAATTCATCTATTTCGGTGGTTTCGTTTCAAATATAGGTTTTTCGTATTTTCATAAAAAGCGATGATAAATGTTGAACGTGTTCAGGTCCATATGCAATTTCAGGTCAGTCCAGATTAAAAAAACAATACTGCTATTCAACAACATATTAAATATGTAGTGTTCAATTGCTCAGGTTAAAAAATATATAAAAAAAACAATACTGAGTATTTAACATGTTACTGATTGAACATAATGCGGAAGGAGGAAAAAAAAACAGTCAAAATTTGACTGCCAAACTTCTTTTACCTAGGTACATTAAAAAAAAGCATGCATTCACCAACCTTCTTCCCCAACCACTAAATTTTCACACAAGAGGGAAAAGGGAAAAGGAAAAAAATAGCACGCGAGGGAAAAATGATGACAGTAAAGATTTTTTTATAGGGAAAATCGATAATTCAGCTACGATGAAGTCAACTGTCGCTTGCAAACTAGAGCTCGATTTTCGCATGCACAGCTTCTTCGAATGCAAAGATTGCAGAAGCACCAGTATTTGATTGTGAAGGTTGTTGTAGATTGATGAAGAAGAAATTATGGTAAGTTATTATCTTCGATCGATTTCGCGAATTAGGTTTTTTTTTAACCTTTGTATAAATGGAACGAGATCAACGGGATCTCGCAGTTCCGAACGAGACCTCAAACCATGGATTTAATTAACGATAATGATATTAGTTTCTTTATAATGACTTTGTTTTTGTTTTTGTCTTTAGAAATCAAAGCTCTTAGGATCGGCCCTACCAGACGACCGTATACGTAGACTTGCCCCTAAACATTTTGTAGAATTGAGATTTTTCTCAATTTTAATTAATATTTTTTCTTTTGCAATCTTTGTCTATTGGATGAATTAACAAAATTTGTTTGTATGAAATTATGATCTAAATTGTGTTGAATCTTTGGGAAAACCCAAAAATGACAGTGTTTCATCATTGTCTGCTGTAGGTTGCCTTTACTTGCATTGCAAGTTATTTACATCAAAAGACTCCCTATTTAAGATACCAGAAGATAGCTGTCACTGTTTACATGGTCCAAAAGTAGTGTTCCGGTTTCTTACGTTTGGGTTTGCATTTTGGCAGGCCTACATTTCCATGAAATTAGTTTCTCATACAGACTAATTGTAATGCCTCCCAAAATTTATCTTGTTGAACGCTGCACACACTAGGAGGACGCGTTAATAAACCAAAACATGAAACTTCCTAGTACTCTTTTTAAGTTGAAGGAAAACCCTATTCCATATCAGGAATCAAGATGCTTATATAACATGCTAATAGTAAAGAGTTGTTCATCCTCATTAGCTCAAGAGTAGGCTTTCCTTGCAAGTCATATCTACCAAAAGGTTAATAAAATTCTCAAAGAGACCAATCTCTGCTGATATGGTCCCAAAAAACATATGAAAACACCTAACCTGGCATGCACATGCATGTATAAATAGCTTATTGCAAACGCTATATTTCAAACTGAAACTTAATTCGCAATGCACAATTTGGCATTCCATTCAGATGAACAATACCAAATCTAATAGATATTAAACCAAATGTGTCCGTAACTATGAGAAAAGCCAAACACCCAGCACTTTAATACCCCTCCTGCATGGAGGGAGACAAACCCAGAAAATAACCCCAATGATCAAATTATGAAATCAGGAAATAAGTCAGGGTAAATGCCAATGCAAATAGTCAAAAAATCATCATCGTTGTCATTATTATAAATAAGTTAAATTAAAACTTGCTTATTGGTATATCAATAGAAGATAAAATCGCTACTTTTTAAATATGACAACATATAGGGTGCGTTCTTAACCAACGCGAGCGGGGTATTTGAGCGTGGCTTTTGAGCGTAACATTTGAGCGTGGTACTGTAGCGAACGGGGAATGTGTTTTTAGCTGCGAACGGGGTATTTGACGTGACATTTGAGCATGATATTTAATTGTTAAATTAATGGTTTTGATTTAATTAAATTCTAATTGCATCAAACAAAACGACAACATATTTCATAAAATAAACGACAACGTTTTTCATAAAACATAAATAACACAACGGTACTGGAATTAAAACAAGTACATGAAAATCTAAAATAAACGACGATGAGGTAACTGACTCAACTCAGCTGAAATAAACCCACATATGCCCTCATCGGTAAACTCCCGAACAATATCCACATTCCGCTCGTCATTGCAGAAAATCGTCAGAATCTCCCAAAGGTCCACACGCGTACCCGATCTTTGAAGAAGCTCCAAACACCGCCGGGCAAGCTGTCTCGTATCGTCGGTCATAAACGAGCTGGCACGCGCTACCTGTCTGCGCCTAGATGGCTGACCAGAAGGGGGATTGAAAATTACCGTTTTTGCAGCTTGAACTTGCTCAAAAAAATCGAATTTTGGAGGTTAGGAGGAGAGGATTCAGGTTGAGATGGAAAGAAAGGGGGGTTGTGTTCTTATAGGCGGTGGAACGAAACGTTGGAAAAGTAACCGTTGGCGACCGACACGTCGGACGCCAACGGTTGCTTTTCCAACGTTCGAGAATCGTGGAATCTGGAATGGGGAAAAGGTGCTTGCGTCCGACGCGCCGGACGCAAAAAAAAAAAAAAAAAAAAAAATAAACGTGCCAAATTTTGACTGCGAACGCACCCATAGCACGCCTCAGCTAGTCCTACACCAACTCAACAATCCATTATTCCCAATTTCCTATGTGCCAACTGCCAATGCGTCCACTTAAACTACTTCATTCATTTATTAATTCATCAATGGAAATTCAAAAGACCGGACATAATTTAGTGAGGTCTAGACTCTTGACCTGGCTTTTCAGTCTATATGTTTTCACATTTTCCATCAACTTCGACTTAAGTGGACAAAACTGGGCATTCATTTCATTGTCGACGACGATTCCCAAGATCAATATCTATTACACATTTGAATTTGATACATCAACATATACACAAGGATACTGCTGACACAGAGCAATCTCCAACCAAACGCTTACCATCCATGCAAAAAAAGAAAATGTATTTGAAAGTAAAGTTATAAATTACCTTCAGTTTAACCACTAAGAAGCACCATTGTTGAAGGTCCAATCCAAGTGAATAGATTGTGCTAGGGGATGAGCCTCATCAAGTACGAAAATCAGCAAATGCTTCATCTAAATTATTTTTTCAATTAGAGCATAACCCTGAGTAAGGAAATAAAGAAAGTATAAGTATAAGCATCATTATTAAAGTTTAATGAATTAGATGGTAAAAGTTACAGTACAGTATCCCAATTTCAGTTATTTTATAAACGGTTATTTCTCTCATTGACCATAATGGACAATATGCGTTCATATAGGATATCATATTTTGTTGCAGAAAAAAATCAGCATTGGGTAGCCAACAAAGAGTTTGAATGAACAGAAAGGCATGTCAAAAGACTAATTCCCTATGATTTATATGAATATAGTGTACTTTCATCATTGATATATCCAGGCCTTGATCCTGTACATAAATTAGCTGATTGAAATTTCATAATCTCGCAACATATCCAAACACTAAAAGTGAATATGAAGGAAACATTCCAAATATACACAAGATAATGGATGAAACAGATTGTAGTGCAAACACTTGCTTGGAGAAGACATTTTGCTGAGCATTTGAAAGTCGTTGGTAGATGAAACTAGAAGATATGCACATGTATCAACATTACCCTTCATTGGAAGTGTATTAAATTTTTATTCAAATAATATGGTTCTGGAAATGGTCAGGAACTGGCTGGTATGGAATATTGTGCGCTATAGCCATGCAAAAGTACCGTTAATTAGCTACCTTGTTATTATGTTTTTTGCACGCATCATCTTCAACATGGGGTGTGGCTATGTTCTTGTTCACCAACCTAAAAAAGGATGGAACAAAGTGCATAGGAGCAGCTCCAATACACAACCCCAACGCCAACCCCTTGCATTTTATTACAATTTTACATCATATCCACACAAGGGTGTGTTCAACACCAACACCATAAAATCACTACATTCCCAACACAAGGGTGTGTACAAAATTATCTGTTGATACAGATCGCTATCCACAAACCACAACCACAACCACACGATTACAATCAGCAGATTGCTACTAAGGAATATCATGGTTGTGTACTTATGAGGCCTTCAAGAAGGCTGGCTAACATTGTTGTTTCTTTCCCAATGTATAAACATAATTAATATATCTTTCTCAATCATTTTTTTTACTGATATTAATCATTGTTTTAAGACGCAAAAGCATACATAAGGTGTTTTCATGTCCATGAGGCGAGACATAAGTCTTGAAATGTTGAGGCGTCTCCAGTAAAAATAAAACGCAAAACATAAAATAAAGTTTAGCATTTCAATTTGACCTCACACAACAACAAAAAAAAAAAAAAAAAAAAAAAAAGTACAAACAAATCAAGATGGATTCTGAACAAATATACATTCCTTTTTCTTTACTATTAGAAATAAATAACCAAAATCCATATGATACCAGTTTCAATTCTGCAAAGTTTAATTGGAAACTCCACAAAATTTCAGTTTCAATTTCTATACCAATTCAAATCGATCTACAAAAATTATTTGTATATTCAGTAAGATTCAGTAAACAAGAATTCCTCATGATACACACTTTGATCAGCTTATTGTGAATGACTGTCTCATTGCAACGCAAGAGCAACCCTTGAATCAACTCAGTATGGACCAGCCTTAATTCTATAAAGCTACTTACTACATTAAGCACTACCTTTCTCTGGGGCAAAAGAAAAGAGTCATACTTCATTAATATTGTCTACAACAAGATCATAGGCTCCGGCTACATCCATCCCTAGCACAAAAGAGTGTGGGACAAGACTTAAAGACCTAAACCTGTTATTATGGAGAATATTAAACAATGTCATTCTGGCCCAAAATCACTTTTGTCACAATGGCATGATCCCCATCTCCCTATGCTATCTCTGTAAACTCGAGCCTGAGACTAATACCCAAATCTTTTTCCAATGCGATCTTGTTTATGATACATGGTGTGACTTGATAAGCGATGTTTGTGATGTTTGGATAGACATATACCATGACAGTACAAAAATTAACTTCCATGCTCATGTCATACAAACTCAAGTCAGAAAGACAATCAAGTGCATCAGGTGTGAGAAGAACTCTGAATGTTTCAGAAGAACCAACAATCGTGGCTTAATATCCTACGCTCCATTATTGCACAATCCTGCAACACCATCATGCTAAGAAGGGGAGCCTACACTTTGAATCGGAGAAAGAACTGTTATTCCTCATATGGTTGAACACTTGATCGATCTTGTCTTTGTTGTGTTTGTTTACGTCTGTTTCTGCTATCTCTGTTCTCTAGGTGTTTTTTTTTTTTTTTTTTTTGGGTTTGCCTGTAGGTGTTTGTTGTGGCTTGTTTCGTTGGTTGGTGGTGTTCGTTGTTTGGTTTCTAATTGTTGTGTTAATAAAAGAGGCAGGAACACTCGTTAAACGCTTGGCTTGCATTGCAAAAAAAGAGGAAAAAAAAAAAGAAGACCAGTATATTTACCATATTTGTACTCTAATATCACATTTTATCTTGGAATGGAGAGCTTACTTTGTTACATTATAACAAGCAGGTTAAGATTCACAGTAATCCATCTCGTGTACTAACACATAATGACTTAAACACCAGTTATTCATCTGCTATCAAGTTGAAAGTTAGTGTTATTTAAACAGCGTGTTATAGAAAACGTGGTTATCAATCTAATAATAACATAGAGATAGATAGGATTTTCATATTCACTTTATGTGAAAAAGAACCATATATTCTTTGCAAATTTCTCCTTCGCAATACCAGTTTTAAATACATTGTATAAGTTCCAAAGATGCAATTCGATAAATTTATGATATATGACCACAGATTGTCATTTTTAGCATATTTATATCAATTTAACCAAAAAGTTAATCAACTATTAAAATAGGGTTTAAATTGTAAATCGCTTATATCGAAACGGGATTAAAATCGTAAATCCTAGATTCAAAAGATCCAAAAATTAAGATTTGTAATCGATGTTGATTCCCAAACACGTACAACTAAAATTCGCTATGTATTTTAACCATTTTCTCCTCATAATTACACAATAAAATGAATTTATAGGAGATCTAAGTGTTTGAACCCGTTGCACCAAAAACCGCACCACCGCTAATTTGTATTGATATTATTTTTATTAAATATATTATTATGGAATGAATTTTGGATGTTGGGATTTCAAATAAGTTTGAATCAGAATGTAAATCAAACTGTGAATCGATTCGAAAATATAAAACTAACTTGTTGCATTGTTAGGTATTTCAAGAAATTAAAACCTAGATATTGTTACCAAATGATGGACTTTATTGTCCATAGCTTTATCTGATTTCTCGCCGTGATGCACCTCGCCTCAAAATACTAGTCGTCTGTTATCTAAAATCCATGCCCTAATTCTAAGGAAGAATAACAAAGTCTGGATCCACCATCAAATACAAAATGTTATGCTCATGCTTGTAATCATTACCATAAAAAAATATTAACATTCTACCATTTAAATCAATTTTCATATTAGATCTCTCTGTTTATACTTTTATCTATACCTTCAATTGGAATTACACATGACAAACCTATTGATATACTCAGAGCTCCACTTATTCGTCAGAGTGTTGTGTCATTGGTTATTATGGATTTATATCTCATCCTAGTTAGGGAATGCTTGCGTCATCAAAATTACATTTCTCAAGCAAGATGAAATATATGGATGAATAATTCCTACATCTATCAAGTTTGAAGGGACCTGTTATGCTAATGTTTCTTATTGTAGAATTTCTATGTATCCCATCCAACTACATTTATGTATCATCATTTGTTCCAAGTGCAAATTGGACTGGTGACTCCAAGTACAAAAACATCATATGGTAGAGTTTGTGGTGAGGATTAGCGTGGTGTTGAAGAGTTTATTATTGAAAAGTTTCTATTGGTGAAAGTGAATTTGTTAAAATGTACTCATCGAATAAAAGATCCAACTACTCATAAAAGTTTTATAGTTTGATGACATCCAACAAATTCACTTCCACCGGAACCTTTTACATAATATATACCATGATAGTTCATGTGCATTCTAGCATGAATAGGAAGAAAATGACTCTTGCTGCACATCTCATACAAGTAGACTAGTATGCTTAAACCATTTTGCATGTGCATTACCGTATTGATTACCTGATCAACAATAATTATATTTCGTTTGTGGCCTCGAATGGCAAACTATCGCATCATGGTATCGGGGAAAGTCATCCATTTGTGACTAAGCATTTTTTGGTCTAGATATAGAATCATAGTTACTGGTACTATATTCTACTTCGTAAACTGATGGAAAAGGTTTTCATATGTTTTTTTCTCTATAAAATGGGAACACTATAAGGTGAAATGTCATTGTTTCCAAATCACTAAGCAGATGGGTACTCATCCTTATAGAAGATGGTGGTCGCCTTATAGATGCATAGTCAGCCAGCTCTATGCCTATTGAGGTGGCACTTCTTGCCAGTTGTTCTCCCTCTTAGGTATATTTTTAGATACATAGGAGTTAGTATCCTCTTGTCGTATGATCGATTGACTAGAGGTAAACAATTGGGTCTTCCACACACAAGCATGATCGTTTGGTGTCGTCTTGTCAGATAATCGATTAACAGAGGTTAACACTTAGGTTTTCCGCACATTCGTATGGCCGTCTTTTTACATAAAGTAAGATGGCTACATCAATGACCATTATGTAGCAGACACGATCTTTGTGACCTCGATGCATGTACTAGGAATCTATGTTTTTAAGGCATAGAAGGCCGGTTATAACTAAATTAAAAATAATTTGGATGAGAACCTCTACTAATTTCTCAAAATTTCAGCTACGTTTCAGAAAGTCTGTTTTAATTTCGGTTTCGTATTTTCGTTACTTTTTCGAGAGACTTCTTATACAAATATATTAACCTACTATACATGTGTATCTATAATGAATAAAGAAACTCAATCCTTCAATTTCTACCAAAAATAATAAACCCAAAGCATTTTCTAAAGACATGCACAGTAAAAACATATACGCAAGCAGTACAAATGATGTTCCTACCTTAAAAATACACTCATATAACACTAACAAGGCTCAAAAATAACAAAGCCCAAAGCATTTGTTTCTCTTAAGACATGTCCAAATGAGAGTATATTAAGTTATACAAAAATATTTCTTCCTATCATGACAACATCTGCTCGTAAATAACGCAAGCCTATAATACTTATTTGCCCCTAAATCCAACAGATCGTCATCAACAAATGAAAGTCGTCATACCCCCTTCATCAACATGAGGGATCAGAAAAGATAAAAATTACTCACCTTAAAGCGCTCGAATTTTGCTTAGATTGCTCGAATTTCTTATTTAGGTAATCACACATCGAAAGTTATGTTTTCCTTGGGAAACATTTATATCTCTAAATATGGTGATTATTTCTTTTCCTTGCTTAAAGTCTTCTTGAATCCCTGGATTGTCCACCTTACTTGCTCTTTGTTTTGTTTTATTTTAACGTTTGAATACCCAAAACCAGATTTTTGGGTGAGTTCTGTTCAGATCATTGATGAAATTAAATTGAAATAGCCGAAATTCGAACATGCCAACAAAATTCAGAACATTGGTTTAGATACTCTACCCTTACCTTTTACTTTGTTCCCTTCACCTCCAAGCTCTTTGTAAGTCTTTAGCACACAAAACAACACTAACACAGGTGGCAAAAATAAGAAATCCAAAATTCTTTTTCAGCAGATGGAATGTTTCCTGCAAGCTCAACTTTATGACTACGCAAAATTTCAGTAGATGGTCCCTGACACAATCTTCATCCTATGTTGAACGAAATTCATTGACAAAACAATGGTAACGAAGAAATTATCTCATCGACTAATTTGATGAACGAATCAGCAAAAGAATTGTAACATTTCTACCGATGCTAAAGAAAAATGTCCATCTTCTCTGTTCAAAAACTTCCACTGCACTAAAACATGATGAAAATTCTAAGAAATCAAACCTATCGTTATCTTTCATTGTTTCTGTCTTTTGCAGCTATCAATCCTCAATATCATCAACCTAAAACTATTTGGCTTGTCTTTAAAACTTTTTTAGTCTAGGTCTTGCATGTATTTCCAACAATTTGTCATCATCTTAACTTAAAGCACCAAGTGCTTACCATTTATCATTGGTGCCTTAAGATCTGAAACAACTTGTTTTGTTTGTTCAACAGATGCAAATTGCAACTAGGCAAAACCATTGTCTCTCTAAGAGTTCTTTAAAAAGCCTCACTTGGATATATATTTTTTCCAACTACAATAAATGCTTTTATATGATGATCATCCGCGGTTGTATCTGTATATAGACCTACAAAAACATCGAAAGTCTTCCGTATTTTGTGCTACTGAATTTTTAGTAAGCTTTTCTACCTTGTAAATAGTTGTATGTCTCTCGTCTTTATTCCCATAGTTTTTGTATTTGTTCACACCATCTTCATAAGCGCATTCGCCTTGTTAACCAAGTTGTCATTTTTCATGCTCCCTTCATTCCAATATCTCATTCTTTATCTCACAACGTTTTTTTTTTCAAATTTATACTCAACTATTTATCCTCAAACTCTTGCATTTCATTTGGTTCGTCCCTTCCTTTTATATGGCCCATCTTTCTGCTCTATTTCATTAAGAATAAAACCTGTTGGATTCTCCATTCAAAGACGTAGATGTTTTTCTTCCTTCACTCGTCTCTTCGTCAAGCGAGTAGGCACTTCTCAATAGAACTGTAAATACAGGGTGGAACAATCATAATGGAAAGCCAAGGGAACAATCATTTTTATTTTATTCATTATCAACAATAATTATTTTAGTTTAAAATGCAATCACTTTGATTTATACGCATACGACTTTTAGGCCACGATGCTCTGTTAACAATATCTACATCTAAAAACATTTATATTTATTTAATTATCTTTCTAAATAATATAGCACCACTGGGTGATTATAGGATAAGAGACCAAAATTACAATATAAGTTATCCTCTAACTGATAAAATACATCCATAATAAATAACTTCGCAACCTTAACAGAAAATTATTCAACATACAACATGAATGTCTAAGAAAGTAGATAAATGTGCTTTCGATGTCCTCCAAAGTAGGTTTCATCTTTTGAAAAATGAAGTCCACCACCACAATATGACGATTAATCCGGTATCATGTAATCATATCACATAACATGATTACCTAGGAAAATGTGGTTAATACAAGCTCTAATTGAGAAATTACCTTAATATAGCTCATGATTTCCAATGACATAAAGATCCAAAACCAAGGTTTTCAAAATGAAATTCAAAGCGTAAATCATAAAGTTCAAATCGAAACGGGATTTTAATTGTAAAACGTGAATTAAACATACATTTTAATGTTGGCATACGCTTTGAAATTAATTTTGATGTTTAAACTTCTACATCTAAACCTAAAACATCATTTTCTCTCTTGTTCCAATTTTAATGTGTTTGAAAATCATTAAAATTGAAATTGTAGATCCAAATAAGTATATTGAACATAATCATTATGATTGAATGATTTTTTTAAACTGTGCTATTAGGTTGGTTTGAATCGAAATATAAATCGAATCGTAAACGAAGAGATTCGATTTGAAACGGAATCCAAAATGTAGGATTTTAAGATTTTGAAAGATAAGAGATTCAAACGTCAATATCTAGAGGTAGTTGAGAATTATGAAAACACGAAGAAAAACAATAAAATTCAACTGCAGACCAAAGATTGTTTTATGTTCTACTTCATCATTTATGTTGTAAGTGGTCCCTCTATTTTGTATGTAATTAATCAATGTAATGATGTATCTCCAACGTGATGCTCTCACAAAATTATCAGCTATATTCAGCCTAATTAATGTTGAAATAAAATTGCAATATGATCGGAAACCATATATAAAAGATAAAAGATACAAAATAAATACCACACATGTGATATGGTAGCAACATTATTAGGAAACATACAATAGAAGATAGAACACACAATATAACCACCAAATGTCTCAAAATCTTCCATAATAATTATGGTGTTTTTTTATTTTAAAAAAAAAAAAAAACTCCATATGAATCCACAAAATTGGATATACGACCAAAAGGTTGCAGCTCAAAGAAGTTAAAGCATGGGTTTCCTGTTGACAAAAATTCCTTGGCTTTTCAATCCATATTTTAATTCTTGTTCAAATCACTTTTTCGTTCGGAATTCCATTTCCTCGTATGACACGATCTTCCTTTGCTTTTATAATTAATTTCCTCCTCCTCATTTGTCCATTTTTCCAATTTCCTTGTCATCCTCCTCTCCTATTTTGTTTTTTCAAAATAAATTGATTTGTCGTTGAAAAAAAATTATACGGTCTACAATATTTTCATATTGAGATGTGTAATTAGTATAAAAATTCTCATTTTAAGTGTGTTCAACATCTTTTAATGTAAACCAAAAGACATGTTTTCATTCAAATTGAAACTTCCATAACTTGAGTTCATGCTCAAGCTCCTCATTGAAATCACATAGCATTGTGTTCTAGATACCCATGACTGCATTTATCTTAAGTTGAGAAGAAGTTGTACCAACATTGTATGTTGAAAGGTTGATTATTCTGAGCTAAGAATAATCTGCAATTTTGATTATGCTAACGTGCAGTTAAAGTGCTTAGCAGTTCCAACTTCCATGACAGTGGAGGAACAAAAAGTTCAACAGGGAGAAAACAAGGATATAGAAGAGGTGCAAAAAAATTCATCAAATACAAAATCAAATATTTAAACTTAATTTTATTCGTATTCTCACATCATTTGTGTAGGAAAAAAAATATTGTTTAACTAATATAACAAAACCAATGAATATCATAATTTATGTAATCCAAAATTTGATGAATATAATAGATTTCTTATTTATATTAGACAATTATGCCTTACAATTAGGTCTTTACCCAAACTTTGTTGGTTGGGTTCAAAAGAGTAATAGTCAAATTAACACATTTATATTAATGTTGCTAAAGTGGTAGCCAAAAAACCTTAATTTAGCGGGTATAACGGAAAATAATGGAGCTTAAAGCAGATTTTCTATTTATTGGGGTAATATTGGAAAAACGTTGCGGTTGAAGAGTGTTATGTGCTATAACGGGGATTTTGCGGGGCTTCAACTGCAAAGTTATGCTATAAAATTAAAAAATTATTTTTTATTCATTAAAATTACCATAAAAATGTTTTTAAAAGGAAGAATGATACAAAAACGAAACCCAATGCCCCAACTATGTTGTTTGCTTACGCATATATTTGATATAATTTATTTTCATTATTCCTAACCTCTACTTATTTTTCCACTGGAGTCTGGATATCCAACGAACCAATCATTCTTCGAAAATTATTAAGATTTCCATTGTTCAAGAAATGACAGAAAATGCACCCTCACTTTAACTTCTAGCTTTATTAGGCTAATAAAACATTTTATTTACCTGCACATCTATCGTCCACCATCTCTGACCTATGCCTTCAGTATTATTTACAATTTGATAACTCGTTGATATTTGTTTCATTCTTTTGCCCCTTTCTTCTGCTGTATTTTTCAACTAAACGACGAGTTGAATTTCTAATCAGAACAATACTTATTTTGAAAGTTTCTTCACTGTCAAATTGAACCTGGCCTAGCCATTTACCAGCATTTCCACAGTGACTATCCAAATGATGAGATTTTTTTGTCATTCACTTACAAAAGATATATTAGACATGAAATGAGTTTAGCATCTAACCCACTTACAAAAAAGGCTATACTGTTGTTCAGTGTCAGATAAAAAGGTATAAACCTGTAGTGAACCAGATTCTTATTATAAGAGTTTAAGCAGATGGATGTAGTGAAGGTAAGATGTTTCTGTATGTTGCCAAAAGAACTTGGAAATGATATCACACATCAAAAGCCAAGGTCTTGACATTCATTTAAATTTACCTCATTTACAATTTTACTTGCAAATAGTGATGGTAGACATGCTAATACCTTACTTCATTATTTGAGAGTGGCCGATATAAAATCAACAGATAATCATGACTTCTCATCTTGCCTTAACCATTTACATAGCATTATGAGCAAGAGAGTTTATACTTTTTAAAGAAACCATGAACTACAAGAGAGATACTAAAAGAGAGATTTACGCTACGAGAGATATGTCAATAAAGTGTGTCTGAAATTCAACCAGATTGCAGAGATCATGTTTAACTACAATAAAATAAAAACAATATAAATTTAGGAGGATTGAATAACATGGTTGCTTAACTATGCAAGCAGCATAAAGCAGCTTACCAAAAGCAACACATGTTGATTAAAGTACATTTGGTTAGACCACTCAGTTATATTGGTATTCCTTGGCTTACACTAGTTTTTGAACTTCACCATACGGCATCATTACTGTAAAGTAGCAAACGAGGCAGCAATTTCTGATAAAGTATATATTTATTTCTAAGTAGATTTATTCATCAGCGACTTTATGAGGTCCAGATTTTACCACAACGCGACAAAACGTAAATCAAAATTTGGGTAGATGGATATAAGCTTGTAGTGTATTGTGTCACAAGATCATCACCATGTCCATTTGTCTATGCTCATAGTTCGATTTTATTTCTTTATTTTAATACATAAGAAGTGAATATGTATTGAAATATTATAAACTCACCTGAAAAGACCAATGTTTTAAAACGCAAAAGGCGTACGTGAGGCGTTTTCGGGTCCGTGAGGCGAGGCGTAAGCCTCGAAGCTTTGAGACGGAAGTCTTTCACGTAGAGAAAAAGCGCAATACATATACTTAATTTTTAACCACTTCCATGCAACATCCCTTTGTTCATTTTAAATTAACCTAGCCAACAATAGAAATTATGAACCAACTATACAAAGGCTTTTCAGGTAAGCCAACATTAATTCAAAATGTATGTCTACACATATTATACAATCATTTTTGTTTCCATTAAATAATTAAAGTTTACTGACATTTATCTGTGTCAATATATGCAACTAAAGATAAACAAGTTTTTAATTCATATGCCTCAACTGCTTGAGGCGTGCGAGTCGTAAGCTTTATGTGCTTTGTATGCCCCAAATTTTTAAGGCGTAAGCTTTAGAGGTAAAAAGCCTTTTGGAATAAGCCTCAAGGCGTTATATCTCTTATTTCCTCGAGGCGAGCCTTGAGGCGAGTATCGAGGCGGGTTTTTTAAAACAATGGAAAAGACAAACAACAGGGTTAATTTTTTAGGATCAAAAGTACAACAAAATTTTAGGTTGTATGGTTCAATACATAGTTGCGAAGACTGAACCGTAAATCAAACCTGCAAGGTCTAAGGTTCTTGTGGTTCAACCAGTCAGACCATGAGAACCACAGTGATAGTTAGTTCTACTTTTCTAATTTAAATGTAAAATTATTATAAGTATAGATAAAATTTAATCAATTATGACAAGCACCTTTGTTAAAACTGGTTGGGACACTTTGACAAGATGTAAGATAGTATGGGTTCAATTTTCTTGTTCAACTCACTTGTCATGTAATATGTTATATACTAGCTAATTGGAATAATTATATAACAACTTATCATATAAGAGTTGTAAATTTACTAATTTTTTACAATGAGGATTAATTCAACAATAATTCATACAATGTACATTAATAATGAATTATGTCATCTAAAGTTTAATGATAATTGCTATGAGATTATTTGTTAAATTTATTATGTTGAAAAAATAAGGGTGAAACGGTAATTTTTTCCTCAAATTTGAAGAATCGTGAGATTCAAAAAGGTCGGTCTAGGGGTTTTTAAGAGTTTTGAGGTTAAACCACGGGTTTGCGCACGTGCAATGGTATTTCATCTTCAGAGCCGTGATGCTATAAGTCGAAGGTTAACCATGGTCGAACTAATGTTGGGTTGGGTCTTTAAAACACTGGTTCAATATGTGCCGCACATGTACAGGAATGGCCCCAACATTAGGTACCACCTTTGTAGAAATCCAAACATGGCATTCTTAATCGTAGCAGTATTTAATCAGGGCATTCACACAAGCTCAACATCAGACATCAACAAAATTCAAAGTGAAAGAGAAATAAGAAAATTACACTTATGGACGTACCATCATAAAAGAGAGAATCCGATTTATCAGTAAAAATCGATTGCTAACATCTTTCAAGAACACGAGAGAAATTCTCATCTTCGTAACATCATCCACGGCAGATATTGATTATCAAAGCAAAGGGATTCGTTAATCCTTTGCTATATTTGTCTCCATCGTGTGATGCCCTTGGTCGACTGTGACGTCATCGATCGCTACCATCGAGTGCCATTTTAGGGGTTAAAACAGGAAATTAAAAGGAGCGTTCAAGTGGAAGCGCGTGTGGGTTTCTCTAGCGGGTAATCAATGATTGGGCTTTTAATGTAATGGGCGCTTTTGATGTTTAATTTATAAAACATTTTGTTCATGCATTTCCCCTCACAACCAGACTGAAAAAACAGTTGGACACTATCGTTTTTCAGTTTTCATTCTTTCTTTTCTTTCTTTTCTTTCTTTCTTTCTTCTTTCTTTCTTTTTTTTTTTTTTTTTTTTTTTTTTTTTTACTTATTTGGTGATTAGATGTTGGTACATGGTACTACGGCAACTTTTAGATGTTATATATTATACCTATAATTTCAAATTATACTACGCAAATTTTGAATATGTTATTTCTCACGTCAAATCCATATGCATTCATTTTAAAAAATTGGAACAATTAAAAAACAAAAGATTGGTTGATTGGACACTTAGTAGACTTTTGTTAATAAACAAAAACAAGAGAAACAAGGAACATAAAATTGAAAGTAAAAAATCAACATCGTGGTGTATTTTGCCTAAAGTGTGCAACAAGCGAGTTCTCGTCGTTCTTCTAACTATAAACCTTAATAGAATAGTGGCGCTATTAAAGTAGTTTTGAAACATTCTTTAATTTGTTTTCATTCAAATTACTTGCACAAATTTCTTTAAGCAAGTTAGCAGGCAATAAGATTTCAAATTCCTCAATCTCAACACAATAAAAATTTGATTCCATTCAATGTCACTTTGCATATGCGGATGATGAAAAGCAAATTTAAGAAGCAAGTCATGTTGAGTGTATTGATATGATTTTTGTTTGATGATTATATATATATATATATATATATATATATATATATATATATATATATATATATATACACACACACATACATACATACATACATACATATATATATATATATGTATGTATGTATGAGGTAGGAACAAGAGCACCCCAAATAGTGTAGCACCCCTTTAGTCCTCCTAATTTCAACCACACAATCCTCTTTCTCTCTCATTTCACAAACCCTCTCCCCCCATTAACTTTTTTAAATATAAATGAGTGGGTCACAGTGAAGAGCAAAAGGGGTGCTACAAGATAGGGGTGCTTTGGAACCCTTCTCGATATATATATATATATATATATATACATATATATATATATATATATACATATATATATATATATACATAGAGAGAGAGAGAAAGAGAGAGAGAGAGAGAGAGACAGGTTCAATGGCACCCGTTATAGTGCAACACCACATTTTCCCCCTTATTTCCACCACTCTTTTCCCCTTCTCTCTCCTTCCACTAACCTCTCATCTTCCACACACCTAAATTAATATAAATGAGAGGTGGAAATCATGGGGTATTTGGAGTGCTCCATTTTTATGGTGCAACTGAACGCTTGCCACACACACACAAATATATATATATATATATATATATATATATATATATATATATATATATATATATATATATATATATAGTATATATATACATACATATGTATATATGTATATGTATATATATATATATGTATATATAGAGAAATAAATAAATGTTTGTGGAAGAATATAATCAAACTCGAAATTTTATTTTAAACACATTCGATTCAATCAAATATTTTTAGTACATACTTGAATAGTACACATTTCAGTTTCCTCTGTTTTACAATTCACAATCACTGTACAAGCTCTCATATTCTCACATAAAATTATTCACTACACACTCATACATGCTCACTCACACACATTCAATTTAATTCTTTATTTGCTTGCTCCAAAAATGGTCCAATCGTCCGTAATACTTGCCAAATAAAGCAACTTAGTAAACTGGAAAAAAGAACAAAAATAAATTGCTTATATAATTTTGAATTTTTATTTGCTCCAATATTTGGGTTTGTTTCTCTTCATTTTTTAGACAGGGTCAGATATGCATATGCTCGAACAGCTTATACTATTCAAAGTGACACACTGAAAGTACCACAAGACCAAGTACTGTATCACCCTCACAGAAAAGTGCAAAGATCAAGCCAAGCGGCTCAACTTTATGCAACTAAGCACGAGGTCAAATTCAAGCAAAGCTGAACTCAAGTGCACACGTACACAGGTCCAAGGTAGGTCAAATAAGAGCAAAATGAAAATGCAAATCATGTGCATGAACAGCCAAGACCAAGTAAGGTAGCTGGATTCAAATCAATTATAGTAGCCCATATCAGGTGTACAAATATAAACTGGCACATGTGCAAATTGATCGACCCAAATATGCATAAGCAAATCAGGCAAGAGTCAAAGGGGTGCAAAATACCAAAACAAAGTTGTGGTGATTGCAAACTACGTAATCACAAAACCAGTAATGGTGCTATAACGATTCAGATTTAAACTGCAATTAAGTGAACCAAATGGCTACAAGACATGATGTGCAAACCAGTGCATATAGTCAGCACAACGAAAACAACACAGGTAGTAATCCAAATGCAAATACATGCACGTGACCCAAAAAAACACAATGACACAAAAAGTTACAACACCAAAACTACATGGAGCATCAACTTAGACCAGTACAAGGCACAAGGAGCATGTACAAGCAATGATCCAATGAAACGATGCAAATGCAAAACAGGCCAAATATGCAATATGATGCACAATAGCTTATATGAGTGCAAGTTGTGGTAGAAGGATCAAGGAGCAATAGTAACTAGATGTGTACAAACCAAGTGCAAGAAACAAATATGCAACGTGTACACAAGCAGATGCTCAAGCAAAACAGATCAAACTGGAGCATATATAACATATTTGAACAGCAAACCAACACCGCAATATACAAAATCAGGTGCAAGGTAAACGAGTTCAGATTCATGTACTGCAAATGAGTCATGGGTGGATAGGAAGAAACATAACAAACCGGAGAAATTCATCCCGGATCGAAGTAATCAATGCAATAATTCAAAACTGAATTCAAGTTGAACAAGTCAAAAATTTCCAATAAATAACCAGTGCCAAAAACAAGTCTGATCGAATCAAATATCCATGACCATACATTCGATTATATAATCAGAGAAAAAAGTCGAATGTGTTTTCAAAACAAATAAATCAAAAATATACAAAGTCCAAATTCTAAAATCAGATAAATAATAGGAGTTAAACTCCTATAAACCCATTCATCATCGGTGTAACACCCCGTATTTTCTGTAAACATTAAAGTAATGAATTAAAGAATAATTAATTACAAATGTGAGAATTAAGGGAAACGGGTTAAGCCATTGCGTTCGTCTCAGAATTCTTCTTAAGATAGAGTCTGAGTTTGCGTAAATCGGACTTCGTATGAAGGAGTTATGACCTTCAGAAGATTCAAGAATTTAAATAAACAGCTCAGATTAAAGTTCAGAAAATTCAAATTTCAAAATCAGAAGCAGAAGCGGGCTGGGCGGGAATTTTCCCGCCTAAGGCCAACTCGACCAGGAGGTTGACTAGGGGGTCGACCTCCCCCCATACAGGTTGACTAGGGGGTCGACCTCCTTGTGTTACGAATTGCTGTGTCATTAGGGCTTGTGTGGCAAGTTCTGGTTGGTTCTCTTAGGTTTGAATGGCTTTGATTTGCCCTAGGTTGATCAGACGGCTCCTATTAAATCAGACTTCTATATAAGCAACCAAAATCTAAACCCTAAGCCACACAAAAATATTCCTAAGACCGTCATGCTGTCAATACTCAACCTAGAGTAGCCGCCATTCTCCTTAAACTAGAAAGCAAGTTAGGAATTACAAATCAAATCTAATTCAACTAAGAGAATTCAATGCCTACAACAAAGGAGAGCTATTCAAATTCAGAATACAGATCCCAGAACACAAGACTAGTTTCCTTTTTGTAAGTCCAGTTATCATTTAGATCTAAATGATAATGAATCGTGACTAAAATAAATGGATGTAGAACAACGCCTAATGTAAATTTATGCCTATCCTTTTTATTAAAACTGAATTGATTGAGACTGTGACTCTTATCATGCTAAGTTTGTGATCATGTTGTATGTAATTTGATGATAAATGTTAAATGCTTGGCAATGAATCCTTATGTTGTATAATTTGGCAATGACATATATGTTGTGTAATTTAGCGATGACATATTATGTTGTATACTTTGGCGATGACATATCATGTTGAATAAATTGGAGATGACATATTATGTTGCATAATTTGGCGATGGCATATCATGTTGAATAAATTGGCGATGACATACCATGTTGTATAATTTGGAGATGACATTTCATGTTGTATGATTTGGTAATGACACCTATATGTTGTATGTCAATTTGGGAATTTTGCTATGTTTATGAAAGTTCGACCATGTTCACATATATGACTAGAACTACATGCTAATTTGCAAGTTCACAACTACATGCCTAATTTTAAGTTTATGTAGTTCTATATAAAACCCTTATTTCACGATTCATGTTGAGTAGATCTAAATTTGCAAGTTCATAATTAAATGAATATTGTTCTATGCCGAATTCATATGACATATGTGTAGTTAGATCCATATTTTTGTGATGTTGGAATTATTACATGCTCCTCTTTTTCCGCTTTTGTGTATAAGTTAGGCTATGTATCGAGCCTAACCTTTTATGTGAATTATGCGAATGTTTAATGGGGATACGTCGGGGAAAAACATGAAATTGCATATAATTGGCATATTTGGCTCATAAACATGTAAATGTTTTATGGCATAAAGTGGTATAAATTTTTATACCTAAAAATTATGAACTTGATTTAAAGGGAAAGTGGGGCTTGACTTGAATGACAATAATTTACATATAAATATAAAGAGGTGAATATGTAAATTTAGAAAAGACGAATATGTCTAACCCGATGTTAGATTGAGTAATGGTGTAAGACTGCCCGGAACCGCCCGGCACATCCAGCAACCGTAACAGTATATATCTAATTTGAGAGGTTAGTGCATCGAGCCCAAAAGAACCTGAGGTTAGACTGAGTTGCGGTGTAAAACTGCCCGGACCCAACCGGCATATCCAGTGACCGCAACAATACCTGTCTAATGTGAGTGGTTGGTGCTTTAATAAATGAATTAAAGCTAAGTCAGGAATGGTAGGGTTAACTTAATTAAGGCAACACTTAACCAATACAACATGTTAACTAAACTGATGGGTGGGGTTAGGTAAACTTGGACACTTAACCAATTTAACATGTTGATTAGGAAACCCTAGTAACAGGGAACCATTTCAGCAGTAAAACACCCCACCTCCGTTAAGGTCACTCACAAAGGGAATGCCTTAACTTTGGTGGAGGTTTATAAGTAAAAGGCCACAGATAAACTCAAGACGGATATAAATACACATATTTTAAACATCGGAAACCAAACAGACTTTTATTTCATCAATATGTGTTCCAACAAAACATTTCCATATTTGTCTCAAAATACTTTCATCATTACAACCTCATAACTGTCTTGATTATTAAAGAAGCATAAAACATAAATAAAGTGACAAAAATCCCCATAGTGATATCCAAAGCCATAATCCGAGCAAAAGAGATCCAAATCATACATCTACGGTCTTGGAGCTTGTAAAGAGCCTGACTGAGCTGAGCTGTTCCCTCCCTGTGGACCTAGGGGGGAGAAACGGAAGGAAAGGAGACGAAAAGAAAATAGAGTCAGACATAAAGCCTGAGTAAATCTAGTAACTCTTCAGTATGTGAATAAGAAAAGGGCATGATAGATATATATACTGAAAATAGGAAAGTGTCACAAGCTAAGGAGGTGACGTTTAGAATCGAATGTACTATCGCGCCCACACTATATCTCTGCACCTACTTGAGCATATTCTAACAGGCACCCCATGGTGAGGGTGAAGTGATCCCCATTTTTATTTAAAGATCGGCTCCTACTCGCGTCAACATGTGTCATATGGCCCCCAAGAATTGTAGATACCTATGATGGTCCCACCATGGGGTGTATCAAGACCCATGGTGGCAGCCCGACACAAATTCTAGAAGGCATAGGTTATACTACTGGTGCCCCCAGTTCCCTGGTTGTCTGCTCCGGAGTGTGTGCACGCCCGCACCCCATTAGACCTACACTGTGCACCAACCGCCGTCGTTTGACCGCTTACAATCAGCCCAGTAATCGTGCCTCACCCTGCCTAGTTTTAGGGTACCGTTGATACCTAACTTAGGTTACTGCCGAAACGGGTCCCTCGTTACCAGGATTTTCTAGTCAAACATGTTAAGTGGTTAAGTGTCTGTATTTACCTAACCCCACCTATCAATTCTTGTTAACATGTTGAATTTGGTTAAATGTTATAGTTGATTTAACCCTACTACCTGTCCTTAGCCTCTTAGGAGCACCAAACCACTCAAATTAGACAGGTATTGCTACGGTTACTGGATGTGCCGGTCAGTTCCGGGCAGGTTTACACCGTAGCTCAGTCTAACCTCGGGTCCTTATTGGGCTCAATGCTTAACCACCCACATTGGATAGGTATTGTTGTGACTACTAGACAGCCGGGCGGGTCCGGGCAGGTTTACATCACAACTCAATCCAACCTCGGGTTAAACATATCGTGTTTTCTAAATTTACATATTTTATTACTTCTCAATTATATATGTAAATTTCATGTTCTTTATTCTTGGGTATAACAATTCATACCGCTTAATTGTCATTGGCATGTGCCAACCATGCCGACGTATATTTTCATGTTTTACACCCAACGTTATTACCCCCGTTTGTACGTTCGCAATATTTATAACAAGTGTTGGGCTTGATACAATTCAGCCCAACTTTATAAACGTGAGAAAAAAGGGGAAATCAAGCACATGCAACAATACATAAAGGTGTGTAGCGCATGAACTTGCAATTTAGCGATTCAACATAAACTATGGGTCATGTGAACTTGCATTCAAATCAAAGTATAACTAAGTAGGTGACATATGAAATGGCATAGTTTAGGTTTATACAAACTTGTGTTTAAACATTTTTAACTTGGCATAATGTCAACCACAAAACTAGCATGTTGTATATTCACCAAAATGTCCGATTTTAACATCTAATCACATAGCCTATTTCAACATGAACTTGCATAGTTTTTGAAACCCAAATGATACTTAACATAGATCCAATTGTACTTGCAAATAAACATGAACTTGCATAGTTTATGAAACCCAAACGATACTTAACATAGATCCAATTACACTTGCAAATAAACATGAGAATGATATCATAGTTTTTGGGTCATGTAGGCATAAAAGGTTTCAAATCTAGAACATGTTTACATAAGCCTTGATTTAGACTTAGTGAATGTATATAGTCCATGCCATAGGTATAAACGTAAAGGGATCAAATTCTAGTTTTTGCCACAAACTTGCAAGTGCCATTGTTTTCATATACAATTGTTCAATAGGCTTGCATCAATCAATTTATGCCACAAACATCAATACACAAGTCATGATAGAACCATTACAATACACAGAATTTATACAATAACACAATTTCTATTTTCATTTACATCGAATAACATCACAGTTTTTATTCATATTCTGAAAGGTCACTATACTTACAACGAATGCAGAATCTTGAATTTTGGATTTTGAATTCTGAAATTGAGATGCGCTCCTTTGGGTAGACTAACGTTGCGTTGATTAATTTGATTAAACTTTAATCTTCTTCTTAATTTGATTCGTCTCTAATCTTTTCTCTCTTGACGGCTATGTTCAATTCCTCCTTGGCAGCATGACGACTCCTTTCTTATTTTTTTGTGTGAATTTTCAGTTGAGACTTATGGTGTATTTATAGATTTTTAAATTGTTTTCAGCCGTCAGATGAAGATAGGAGGAATCTAGACCATACAAAGTTCAAAGAGCCAATCAAGAGGTGACACGTCATCCCTAGTGACACACAAAGCCATAGAAATTCGAGCCAGAGCCAGACCTAGCCAGCCAGGTCGACCAGGTAGGTCGACTGGCAGGTCGACACCTAGGTCGACACTATGATCGACCTGGGGGGGATCAGGTCGACACTATGGTCGACCTGGGGTGACCAGGTAGACACCATGGTCGACCCTATGGTCGACCTGGTCTCTGGGCGGGAATTTTCCCGCCCAGCCCAGTTTGAACCCGTTTTTCCAATTTCGAATTTTAAACTAAGCCGTTTGAATTTAAATTTTATTCTGAAACTTCCAAAGGCCATAACTCCTTCATACGGAGTCCGATTCATGCAAACTCAGATTCTATCTCAAGCAGAATTCCAAGACGAACGCAATGGCATAACCCATTTCTCTTAATTATTTCATTTAGAATTAATTACACTTTAATTTGTGAAGCTTAATGTGATAGAATTCACGGGGTGTTACATTCTCCCTCTTAAAAGGATTTCGTCCCCGAAATCTTCAAGTTAGGAAGAGTGTATATCCTACCATCCAACAGTCCATCTACTCAACCAACAAACACAGGCGTCCACTGTCCTTAAAAGACTTCTAATGCTTCGTGATCATATGCATAGTGTGTGTACGTGTCCTTATCTAATGCAGGAATCAGGCGGTCTAATGATTCAGTTGACCTCCTTAATGCGAATCATGTAAGTGTCATGAATCCATTATGTATGCAGATTTCTCCTACTCATAATTCTACATGAGTGCACGACCATTCATACAAATGCGACGACCATATGACAGCATATAAAGTTTCAACCATATACAAATGAGAATACATATATGAATATGCAATATGAAGTGACTAAGTCGATCTATAACCTAGGGTGTGTGTGTATATGCATCCACGAGCAACCACTATCAATCACTAGCAACCATTTGCAGCCATCATCCATAACATGTTTTCAAATACATGTTTGCATCCATTTGTTTTCTACCTAAGGAGTTAGGAAAAGGACCAAGGAGATATACCTAAAAAGATAGATAAAGCATAACTTAAGGAAAAAGAGGGATCAAAGATGTACCCTCAAAAAGAAGAGGGTAGGCAACGCGTATTCTGTCCTCAGTTTCCCAAGTCGTGTCTTCCTCGGCGTCGCTCCACTGAATTTTAACGAGTTTGACTTCGCGGTTGCATAGCTTTTTCACTTCAGTTCCTAAGATGCGGGTTGGAACTCTCCTCACAGTTGCTTCGCGTTCCACTTCGGCTTCTTCTAGAATGCTAGGTTCCACCACTTCCGCAGACTCATGCAAACACTTCCGGAGGTGAGAAACATGAAAGACGTTGTGAACTTCGGCCAGTCTCTCGGGTAGCTCTAATCTATAGGCCATCTTCCCAACCTTCTCGATGATAGGAAATAGTCCTACAAATCTTGGTGCTAGCTTTCCTATGGATCCAAAGCGAACGATGTTCCTTAAAGGAGATACCTTAAGGAAAACCCTATCCCCAACCTCAAACTCAAGGTCGGTCCTTCTTTTGTCGGCATAGGATTTCTATCGGTCTTGGGCAGTCTTCATTCTCCTTCGTATCAGGTCCACTTTCTCCAAAGTCTCTCAAATCATGTCTGGCCCAAGTATAAGCTTATCTGTAGACTCCCACCAACAAGTTGGTGATTTGCACGGTCTTCCATATAAGGCTTCGAAGGGCGCCATACCGATGGTAGCTTGGTAGCTGTTGTTGTAGGAAAATTCCACTAAAGGAAGGTGATCCTCCCAAGTCCCTCCAAAGTCAAGAACGCAAAGTCTCAAAAGATCCTCTAAAACTCTATTCACCCTTTCCGTCTGGCCATCGGTTTGGGGGTGATAGGCCGTGCTCAAACATAACTGTGTGCCTACAGCTTCTTGCAGACTCCGCCAAAACTCACTTGTGAAGATAGGGTCTCGGTCACTAACAATGCTGGAGGGTATCCCGTGAAGTCGAACTATTTCCTTGAGATAAAGAGATGCGGCAGTCCTTCTACTCTTGATAGGTATAAAGTGGGCGCTTTTAGTAAGCCTATCCACTATTACCCAAATGCTAGTGTTGCCTCTTCTAGACCTAGGCAGTCCATCAATGAAGTCCATTATAATGCTATCCCACTTCCACTGTGGGACCTCTAAAGGATGAAGTAGTCCTCCAGGCTTCTTCTATTCCGCCTTGACCTATTGGCAGGTCATGTACTTAGAAACGAAATCTGCTACGTCTTGTTTCATGTCGTTCCAAAAGAAAGTCCTTTTCATATCCTTGTACATCTTATCACCGCCAGGGTGTATAGTCATCTTGGAATGATGTGCTTCCTCGAGAACCTTCTTTGTCAACACCCTTGCTTGTGGGACGCATAATCTTCCATCTCGCCTCAGCCAACCCTTATCATCGATGGCGTATCTGCTGAGGTGACTAGAAGTCTCACCCCTAATAATTTATTAATCACATCAACAAGCTGAGGGTCTTCATGTTGTGCAGCCCCTATTGAGTCCAAGAGAGTAGGGCGTACTTCGAGAGATGCTAGAAAACCCGGTACAAAATCTAAGGAAGGCCTAAAGTTAAAACTGGCTATATACTCCAAACTTTGCCTCTCTACGAAGAGCGGGCTTAAGGTCAGTTTCTTTCGGCTCAACGCATCTGCTACTACGTTGCCTTTTCCGGGAGTATAGGAAATTTCAAAGTCATACGAGGCAAGAAACTCCATCCATCTTTGCTGCCTCAAGTTAAGATCCTTCTGCGAGAAGAGATATTTCAACGATTTATGGTCAGTGTATAATTCGAACCTCTCACCTAGGAGATAATGGTGCCAAGACTTAAGCGCAAAGACGATGGCGGCTAACTCAAGATCGTGGGTTGGGTAGTTCTTTTCATGAACTTTCAATTGTCTTCCACCATAAGCTACTACTCTTCCTTCTTGCATTAGAACAACGCCTAGTCCCGTTCTACATGCATCTGTGTATACTGTGAACATTTTGATTCCGTCAGGCAGAGTTAGAACTGGGGCTGTTGTAAGAGCCCTTTTTAATCGTTGGAAAGCAAACTCGCAGTCCAAATCCCAAGTGAACGCCAGATTCTTCTTTGTTAGCCTTGTGAGTGGAGCTGAGATTTTCGCGAAATCCCTAATAAACTTTCGGTAAAAACCGGCTAGCCCAAGAAAGCTTCGAACTTCGGTTGCATTTCTTGGTGTCTTCCAATCTTGCACTGCCACCACTTTCGCGGGGTCCACGGCCAACCCTTCTTTGGACACTATATGCCCCAGAAATCTTACCTCCTTTCTCCAAAAGTGGCACTTGGAGAATTTGGCTTTTAGCTGATGTGCGCGGAGAGTATCCATGATTTCTTTCAGATGCTAAGCATGTTCTTCCTCATTCCTTGAGAAGATTAAGATATCGTCTACGAAGACAACCACAAATTTGTTGAGGAATTCTCTGAATACCCTGCTCATTAGGTCTACGAAATAAGCGGGTGCATTTGTCAAGCCGAAAGGCATGACAAGCCATTCGAAGAAACCGTCTAGGGTTCTGAACGCCGTTTAATCAATGCTATCTTCAGCTACTCTTAGCTGATGGAACCCAGTTGCCAGATCAAGTTGGGAGAAGACCGTTGCACCTACAAGTTGATCAAACCAATCGTCGATTCGGGGAAGAGGGTGCCTATTTTTCTTGGTCAATTTGTTTAACTCCCTATAGTCGACGCAAAGGCGAAGCGAACCGTCCGCTTTGGTTGCGAACACCACTAGAGCACCCCATTCCGAAATGCTCCGTCTATTGAACCCCTTTTTCGAGAATTTCTTTAACCTGCTTACTGAGCTCCTTTCTCTCCTTTGGAGCCATGTGTCTGACAGGTAAAGCTACAAGCTTTGCATTATCCACAAGATATATGCGGAAGTCTATTTCCCGCCTCGGAGGTAAGCCTTTCACCTCCTCAAAGACATCCGGATATTCCCGGACTACTCTAACCGATTGCAAATTCTCATCGGAAGCATCAAGCGACTCTAGATAACTAAGCATAATAGCATTCAAGGGATTACAAGAAATTTCTAGAGTGTTACCAAGCCGAGTCAAGAGTCTAACTACTCTTTTCTCACAATCAAGAATGGCACTATTACTGGATAACCAGTCCACGCCTAAGATCAAACCATATCCCGAGAAGCCCAAGACAAAGGCATTACAACTAAACTCAACGCTGAGAATAGAGATTTTCAAACCTAAACAAACCATTGACAAGTAAGCGGAGCCCCCAATTGGATTTGAAACTACTAAGGGATCCTCTACCATACTAGTGTCTAGATGCAGAGATTCTACTAAGGCAGATGAAATAAAAGAGTGTGATGCGCCAGAGTCAAAAAGTGTACGAACTGGATGATCATAAAGATAGACTACACTTTCTACAGAAATATTACTACCTCGTTCCTACTGAGGTGCCACTAGCGCATGAACCTGACCCTCTGAAGTGGATCCGGCTTTCTGTCCCTGCCCTTTCTTCTTTGGGAAGTCCTTAGCTTGGTGCCCAGTCTCTCCACAATGGAAGCAACCACCCATCTTTGCCTTCCTTTTTCGGCAGTCTTTTGATATATGTCCCACAATGCCACAGAAATTGCACCTTCTCTTCTCATGGGGCTTATTGTTCTTCCCTCCTTTCTTGAAGTCTGTTTTCTTTGTTTGTAGACCCTCTTTCTTCTCTTCCACCTTAGTTTCTTTCTTGCCGTGGTCTTCCTCGTGTAGCAACACCATGTCCACCAAGCTTTCATAAGTCGCTCCCGTGGATACATGGGTCATGGCAAGGATATGTAGGGGCTCATTCAAACCTTTGGCGAAGCGAAGCGCCTTTTTGTGTTGGGTGTTTACTAAGTCCAGCCCAAATCTGGCCAGCTGATCAAACTGTTTAACATACTCCCTGATTGTCATACTTCCCTGTTTCAGAGTTAGAAACTTCTCCATTTGCAGGCTTCTTTCTGCTTGGGAGAGGAATTTCATCTCAAACCTTGTCCTGAAATCTTCCCATGTTTCCACCGCCCTCTGAGCATTGGTAATTTCCCACCAATAGGAAGCTTCATCTTTAAGTAACCATACTGCTAGTTGTATCTTTTGCCTGTCATCAACTCCGAAGATGACAAACAGATCCTTAGTCTCCTTTAACCAGTTTCTTGCTCCTACAAAGGATTCTGTCCCATAAAAGTCTTTTCCACCCATAGCCTTGAAGTCTCTACATGTTTTTGCGAAGGCATTTCCACGAGGAGGTGGAGGAGGAGGAACCGCAGCCACTGGAGGAGGGACGTCTGTTGGGCCCGCGCCATTGGCCCTTGCTTCTAAGTACCTCCTAAACCAGCCGGGTATCAGCACTTCTTCTGGAAGGTTAAGGTCTCCAGACATGCTGAAACAGAAAGGAAAGATTCAAAACGAAGGATAGAGAGAGATAGATAGGGCACATGGCTTTGGGGGATTTTGTCTTTTTATAAATATAACACTTTTTCTTGAAAAATGCTTCTTTAAATTTTCTTTTTGAAAACAATTTCAAAAACTTTTATCTTATCTGGTAAACCTATGCTCTGACACCAAGTGAAACACCCCACCTCCGTTAAGGTCACTCACAAAGGGAATGCCTTAACTTTGGTGGAGGTTTATAAGTAAAAGGCCACAGATAAACTCAAGACAGATATAAATACACATATTTTAAACAGCAGAAACCAAACAGACTTTTATTTCATCAATATATGTTCCAACAAAACATTTCCATATTTGTCTCAAAATACTTCCATCATTACAACCTCATAACTGTCTTGATTATTAAAGAAGCATAAAACATAAATAAAGTGACAAAAATCCCCATAGTGATATCCAAAGCCATAATCCGAGCAAAAGAGATCCAAATCATACATCTACGGTCTTAGAGCTTGTAAAGAGCCTGACTGAGCTGAGTTGTTCCCTCCCTGTGGACCTGGGGGGGGGGGGAAGGATAAAAGACGAAAATAAAATAGAGTCAGACATAAAGCCTGAGTAAATCTAGTAACTCTTCAGTATGTGAATAAGAAAAGGGCATGATAGATATATATACTGAAAATAGGAAAGTGTCACAAGCTAAGGAGGTGACGTTTAGTATCGAATGTACTATCGCCCCCACACTATATCTCTGCACCTACTTGAGCATATTCTAACTGGCACCCCATGGTGAGGGTGAAGTGATCCCCGTTTTTATTTAAAGATCGGCTCCTACTCAGGTTAACATGTGTCATACGGCCCCCAAGAATTGTAGATACCTATGTTGGTCCCACCATAGGGTGTATCAAGACCCATGGTGGCGGCCCGACACAAATTCTAGAAGGCATAGGTTATACTACTGGTGTCCCCAGTGCCCTGGTTGTCTGCTCCGCAGTGTGTGCACGCCCGCACCCCGTTAGACCTACACTGTGCACCCACCGCCGTCGTTTGACCGCTTACAATCAGCCCAGTAATCGTGCCCTACCCTGCCTAGTTTCAGGGTACTGTTGATACCTAACTTGGGTTACTGTTGAAACGGGTCCCTCGTTACCAGGATTTTCTAGTCAAACATGTTAAGTGGTTAAGTGTCTGTATTTACCTAACCCCACCCATCAATTCTTGTTAACATGTTGAATTTGGTTAAGTGTTATAGTTGACTTAACCTTACCACCTATCCTTAGCCTCTTAGGAGCACCAAACCACTCAAATTAGACAGGTATTGCTACGGTTACTGGATGTGCCGGTCAGTTCCGGGCAGGTTTACACCGTAGCTCAGTCTAACCTCGGGTCCTTATTGGGCTCAATGCTTAACCACCCACATTGGATAGGTATTGTTGTGACTACTAGACAGCCGGGCGGGTCCGGGCAGGTTTACATCACAACTCAATCCAACCTCGGGTTAAACATATCGTGTTTTCTAAATTTACATATTTTATTACTTCTCAATTATATATGTAAATTTCATGTTCTTTATTCTTGGGTATAACAATTCATACCGCTTAAATGTCATTGTCGTTGGCATGTGCCAACCATGCCAACATATATTTTCATGTTTTACACCCAACGTTATTACCCCCGTTTGTACGTTCGCAACATTTATAACGAGTGTTGGGCTTGACACAATTCAGCCCAACTTTATAAACGTGAGGAAATAAAAGGGGAAATCAAGCACATGCAATAATACATAAAGGTGTGTGGCGCATGAACTTGCAATTTAGCGATTCAACATAAACTATGGGTCATGTGAACTTGCATTCAAATCAAAGTATAACTAAGCAGGTGACATATGAAATGGCATAGTTTAGGCTTATACAAACTTGTGTTTAAACATGTTTAACTTGGCATAATGTCAACCACAAAACTAGCATGTTGTATATTCACCAAAAT
This sequence comes from Allium sativum, assembly GCA_030737875.1. NCBI lineage: Eukaryota > Viridiplantae > Streptophyta > Magnoliopsida > Asparagales > Amaryllidaceae > Allium > Allium sativum. The sequence goes on along the minus strand of CM060926.1, from coordinate 200,113,108 downwards.
GTCCAATTTTAACATCTAATCACATAGCCTATTTCAACATGAACTTGCATAGTTTTTGAAACCCAAACGATACTTAACATAGATCCAATTGTACTTGCAAATAAACATGAACTTGCATAGTTTATGAAACCCAAACGATACTTAACATAGATCCAATTATACTTGCAAATAAACATGAGAATGATATCATAGTTTTTGGGTCATGTAGGCATAAAAGGTTTCAAATCTAGAACATGTTTACATAAGCCTTAATTTAGACTTAGTGAACGTATATAGTCCATGCCATAGGTATAAACATAAAGGGATCAAATTCTAGTTTTTGCCACAAACTTGCAAGTGCCATTGTTTTCATATACAATTGTTCAATAGGCTTGCATCAATCAATTTATGCCACAAACATCAATACACAAGTCATGATAGAACCATTACAATACACAGAATTTATACAATAACACAATATCTATTTTCATTTACATCGAATAACATCATAGTTTTTATTCATATTCTGAAAGGTCACTATACTTACAACGAATGCAGAATCTTGAATTCTGGATTTTGAATTCTGAAATTTTGATGCGCTCCTTTGGGTAGACTAATGTTGCGTTGATTAATTTGATTAAACTTTAATCTTCTTCTTAATTTGATTCGTCTCTAATCTTTTCTCTCTTGACGGCTATGTTCAATTCCTCCCTGGCAGCATGATGACTCCTTTCTTATTTTTTTTTGTGAATTTTCAGTTGAGACTTAGGGTGTATTTATAGATTTTTAAATTGTTTTCAGCCGTCAGATGAAGACAGGAGGAATCTAGACCATACAAAGTTCAAAGAGCCAATCAAGAGGTGACACGTCAGCCCTAGTGACACACAGAGCCACAGAAATTCGAGCCAAAGCCAGACCTAGCCCGCCAGGTCGACCAGGTAGGTCGACTGGCAGGTCGACACTATGGTCGACCTGGGGGGGGGGGACCAGCTCGACACCATGGTGACCAGGTCGACACAATGGTCGACCTGGTATCTGGGCAGGAATTTTCCCGCCCAGCCCAGTTTGAACCTGTTTTTCCAATTTCGAATTTTAAACTGAGCTGTTTGAATTTAAATTTTATTCTGAAACTTCCGAAGGCCATAACTCCTTCATACGGAGTCCGATTCACGCAAACTCGGACTCTATCTCAAGAAGAATTCCGAGACGAACGCAATAGCGTAACCCATTTCCCTTAATTCTTTCATTTAGAATTAATTACACTTTAATTTGTGAAGCTTGATGTTATAGAATTCACAGGGTGTTACAAGCAGTAACCCACTTAGATATATCATGGTACCCTGAACTAGGCAGGGTGGGGCACGATTACTGGGCTGATTATAAGCGGTCAAAACAACAACGGTTGGTGCGTCAGTGTAGATTCCGACGGAGTACGGGCGTGCACGTACTCCGGAGTGGAAAAAGCAGGCATTGGGCATCAGTAGTTATACACTGTGCATCTTGAATCGTATCGGGTTGCCATCATAGGATTTGATACACCCCATGGTGGGGCCAGCACATGTATCTACAATCAAACGGGGCCGTATGAGACAAGTGGTAAATGCGTGCTAGTAGGAGCCGATCGATAAAAAGGGATCACTGGATTTGAACTCATGATGATGGTTGAAATAACTAGTAGGTGCAGAGAATATGGATATGAGTGCGATTGTATGATTAGTTTATCCTGCCTTGTTTATCTTGCCTTATCCTATGTTACCTTATTTCCTTATTATTGTCCTGCGTCCAGCTTATTCAAGTCATGGTTCTCTTACCAGTTTACATGCTGAATAATCACTGGACTTACCAGACTTATGTCTAACCCATTTTTCTTTCGCTCTCTTTTCTTCCGTTCCTCTCTCCCCCTCAGGTAACTAAGGAGGGAATAACTCAGCTTAATTTGGACCATTCTTCTTTCCAAGCTTGAAGACTCTGTGATGTACAGCTTGCAACCTCTTATCTTTGGCTATGGCTTTGGATACACTACTACTTGGGGATTTATACAGTTTTATGCTTCTTAATGTTATAATCAAGACAAAGATTTTAATGTAATAATTTGGAAGTTTTTTTGAGACAATTTGCTATAATGTTTTCGTTATGAACGACGTATGAAATAAATTTAGTCTTTCCTCTATTTATATGTCTGTCTTGTAAATTATCTGTGTCTTTTACCTATAATGCTCCACCAAAGTTAAGGCATTCCCTTAGTGAGTGACCTTAATGGAGGTGGGGTGTTTCACTTGGTATCAGAGCAAAGGTTTACCAGATCAGATAAAAATTTTGGAAACTGTTTTTCAAAAAGAAGTTTAAAGAAGCAATTTTCAAGAAAAAGTGTTGTTTTATTTTAAAAAGGCATAATCCCCCAAAGCCATATGCACTATCTTTTTATCCTTTGTTTTGAATCTTTCCTTTTTCATTTCAGCATGTCTGGGGATCTTAACCTTCCAGAGGGTGTGCCGGTACCTGGCTGGTTCAGAAGGTACCTAGAGGCTAGGGCAATGTCGCAGGCCCAGCAGACGTTTCTCCTCCCCCAGCCGCAGCGGTTCCCCCTACTCCTCCGTGTGCAAATGCTTTCTCAAAAATATGTAGGGACTTTCGAGCCATGGGTGGAAAGAACATCAATGGAAATGAATCCTTCATGAAAGCAAGAAACTGGCTCAAAGAAACTGAGGAATTGTGAGATATCTTCGAAATGGATGATAGGCAGAAGATACAGTTGGCGGTATGGTTGCTCAAAGACGAAGCTTCCTATTGGTAGGAAGTTACCAACGCTGAAAGACCAGTTGAAACTTGGATGGATTTCAGAATAAGGTTTGAAATGAAATTCCTCTCACAAGCAGAACGAAGCCTATAAATGGAGAAGTTCTTAGCTCTCAAACAGGGAAGAATGTCGGTCAAGCAGTACGTTAACCAATTCAACCAGTTGGCTAGGTTCAGATTGGAGTTAGTAAACACTCCACATAAGAAGGCTCTCCGTTTTGTTAAAGGATTGAATGAGCCACTGCACAGTGTAGCTATGTCCCATGTACCTATGGGTTCGACTTATGAGAGACTGGTGGACATGGAACTGTTACAAGAAGAAGATAAGGATGACAAGAAAGAGACAAAGGTGGAAGTACCTCAAGATAAGAAAGTGGAAGGATCACAGTGCAAGAAGACAGATTCCAAGAAGGGCGGGAAAAACAACAAACCCCGTGACAAGAGGAAGTGTAATTTTTGTCGCATTCGTGGACATCTGGTTAAGGACTGCCGAAAGAAGAAGAGGAAGATATGTGGTTGTTTCCATTGTGGCGAGACGGGACACATGGCTAAGAACTGCCCAAGAAAACAAAGGCAAGGGCAGAGAGCTGGATCTACTTCTGGAGGGCAGGTTCACGCTCTCATGGCACCTCCGCAAGAACGAGGTAGAAAAGTTTCTGTTAAGAGTTTAGTTTATTTTTTTGATCATCCTGTTTGTACACTTTTTTATTCTGGCACATCAGACTCTTTTATATCTACTGCTTTAGTTGAATCTCTGCACCTAGACACCAGTTTAGTAGAGGATCCCTTGGTTGTTTCAAATCCAATTGGGGGCTCAACTTATTTGTCAATGATTTGTTTGGATTTGGAAATTTCTATACTAAGTGTTGGGTTTAGATGTAATGCCTATGTTTTGGGCTTCATGGGCTATGGGTTGATTATAGGCATGGATTGGCTATCCAGTAACGGTGCCATCCTCGATTGTGGAAAGAGAGTGGTTAGACTTTTGACTCGCCTCGGTAACACTCTCGAAATATCTTATAATCCCATGCTCTGTTATGCTTAGTTATCTAGAATCACTCGATGCATCTGTTGAGAATTTGGAGTCTGTTAGAGTAGTCCGTGAATACTCGGATGTCTTTGAAGAGGTGAAGGGGTTACCTCTGAAGCGGGAGATAGACTTTCACATATACCTCGTTGATAATGCAAAACCCATTGCTTTACCCATTAGACACATGGCTCCAAGGGAGGGGAAAGAACTTAGCAAGCAAGTTAAAGAGTTACTTGAGAAGGGGTTTATAAGGCGGAGTATTTCTAAATGGGGTGCTTCAGTAGTATTCGCAACCAAAGCAGATGGTTCACTTCGCCTATGCGTTGACTATCGGGAGCTAAACAAGCTGACCAAGAAGAATAGGCACCCACTTCCAAGAATAGATGACTTGTTCGATCAAGCTTGTAGGTGCATCGGTTTTCTTCCAACTAGATCTAGCTACCATGTTTAATCAGCTAAGAGTGGCTGAAGACAGTATTGATAAGACCGTGTTCAGAACCCAGATGGTTTTTCGAGTGGTTTGTCATGCCTTTCGGCTTGACGAACACACTCGCTTATTTCGTTGACTTGATGAGAAGGATGTTCAGGGAGTTCCTTAATAAGTTTGTGGTGGTCTTCGTAGATGACATTTAGATTTTCTCAAAGAGTGAGGAAGAGCATGCTCAACATTTAAAAGAAGTCATGGATACTCTTTGAGCACATCAGTTGAAAGCCAAATTCTCCAAATGCCACTTCTGGAGAGAGGAAGTAAGGTTTCTCGGACATGTGGTATCCAAGGAAGGGTTAGCTGTGGACCCCGCAAAAGTAGTTGTGGTGCAAGATTGGAAGGTTCCACGGAATGCAACCGAAGTCCGAAGCTTCCTCGGGCTAGCGGGCTTTTACCGGAAGTTCATCAAAGACTTTGCGAAAATCTCAGCTCCGCTTATAAGGTTGATGAAGAAGAACCTAACTTTCAATTGGGATCGGGATTGCGATGTTGCTTTCCAACGGTTGAAGAGGGCTCTAACAACAGCCCCAGTTCTGACACTGTCGGATGGGAGCAAGATGTTTACCGTATACACGGATGCATGTGGTACGGGACTAGGTGTTGTCTTGATGCAAGAAGGGAAGGTAGTAGCTTATGGAGGCAGACAGTTGAAAGTACATGAGAAAAACTACCCAACCCACGATCTAGAGTTGGCTGCCATTGTCTTTGCACTTAAGTCTTCGCGCCATTATCTCCTAGGTGAGAAGTTTGAATTGTATACTGACCATAAATCGTTGAAGTACCTTTTCTCGCAGAAAGATCTTAACTTGAGGCAACAAAGTGGATGAAATTCTTGGCATCCTACGATTTCGAGATTTCCTGTACCCCTGGCAAGGGCAATGTAGTAGTAGACGCCTTGAGTAGAAAGAAGCTGACCTTAAACCCTGTCTTTGTAGAAAGGCAGAGCTTGGAGTACATAGCTAATTTTGACTTTAGACGCTCCATCGATCATGTGACTGGTTTATTAGCATAGCTAGAAGGGCGGCATACTCTTTTGGACTCAATAGGAACCGCACAATGTGAAGGCCCTCAGCTAGTTGATGTGATGGATAAGCTAATCAGGGTGAGACTTCTAGTCACCTCAATAGATACTCCATCAATGATAATGGCTGGTTGAGGCGGGATGGAAGGCTATGCGTCCCACAAGTAAGGGATTTGGCAAAGAAAGTTCTCGAAGAGGCACACCATTCCAAGTTGACCATACATCCAGGTGGAAACAAGATGTATAAAGATGTAAAAAGGCTTTTCTTTTGGAATGGCATGAAGAGGGATGTAGCTGAATTCGTCTCTAAGTTCTTAATATGCTAGCAAGTCAAGGCGGAGCAAAAGAAGCCTGGTGGTTTGCTTCATCCTCTAGAGGTCCCACAAGGGAAATGGGATAGCATTTCAATGGACTTTATGATGGGCTGCCTAGGTCAAGAAGGGGCAATACCAGTATTTGGGTAATAGTGGACAGGCTCACAAAAAGCGCTCACTTTATACCCGTTAAAGGTAGAAGGACTGCCTCATCTTTAGCATCCATTTATCTTAAAGAGATAGTTCGACTCCATGGGATACCCTCCAGCATTGTGAGTGACCGAGATCCTATTTTTACGAGCAAGTTTTGGAAGAGCTTGCAAAAGGCTGTAGGCACACAACTATGCTTAAGCACGACCTATCACCCCCAAACCGATGGTCAGACGGAAAGGGAGAACAGAGTATTAGAGGACCTCTTGAGATTATGCATTCTTGACTTTGGAGGGACATGGGAGGATCATCTTCCTTTGGTGGAGTTTGGCTACAATAATAGCTACCAAGGCACCATATGCATGGCACCCTTCGAAGCTTTATATGGAAGACCATGCCGATCACCAACTTGTTGGTGGGAGTCTACAGACAATCTCATACTTGGACCAGATATGATTTGAGAAACTTCAGAGAAAGTGGACTTGATACGAAGAAGAATGCAGACTGCCCAAGATAGATAGAAGTCCTACGCAGATAATAGAAGGACCGACCTAGAGTTTGAGGTTGGAGATAGGGCTTTCCTTAAAGTATCTCCTTTGAGGAACGTCGTTCGCTTTGGATCCGCAGGAAAGTTGGCACCAAGATTTGTATTACCGTTTCCTATCATTGAAAAGATTGGAAAGATGACTTACAGAGTAGAGCTGCCCGAAAGATTGGCTGGAGTTTATAATGTCTTTCACGTTTCAAACCTATGGAAGTGCTTACATGAGTCTGCAGAAGTGGTGGAACCAAGCATATTAGAGGAAGTAGAAGTAGAACGAGAGGCGACTGTGAGAAGAGTTACAACTCGTATCTTGGGTACAGAAGTCAAAAAGCTACGCAACCGCGAAGTTAAACTTGTTAAAGTTCAATGGAGTGACGCTGAGGAAGACGCGACTTGGGAGACTGAGGCCAAGATACGCGCAGCCTACCCTTTTCTTTTTGAGGGTACATCTTTGATCTCTTTTTCCTTAAGTTTGTTCATGCTCGTATCTATCTTTTAAGTATTTCCTCCGTGCTATTCTTGATCCTTAGGTAGAAACCAATGGATAGAAACATGTATTTGAAACATGTTATGATTGATGGCTGCAAGTGGTTGCAAGTGATTACTAATGGTTGCTCGTGGATGCATATACACACACATTAGGTGTTAGATCGGCTCAGTCACTTTCATATTGCATATGCATATATGTACTTGTATATGGTTGAAATTTTATGTGTTATCATGTGGATGTTGCATTTGTATGAATGATTGTGCACTCATGTAGAAAATATGATTAGGGGTGATTGCATACATAATGGACTCATGACACCAACATGACTTGCATTAAGGAGGTCAACTGAATTAGTAAACTGTCTGATTTTGCATTAGATAAGGACATGTACACACACTGTGCATATGATCATGAAGCATTAGAAGTCTTTTTAAGGACAACGGACGCCTGTGTTTGATGGCTGAGTAGATGGACGATTGGATGGTAGGATATATGTTCTCCTTGACTCGAAGATTTCGAGGACGAAATCCTTTAAGGAGGGGAAAATGTAACATCTCGTATTTTCTGTAAACATTAAAGTAACGAATTAAAGAATAATTAATTACAAATGTGAGAATTAAGGGAAACGAGTTACACCATTGCATTCGTCTCGGAATTCTGCTTGAGATAGAGTCCGAGTTTGCGTAAATCGGACTCCGTATGAAGGAATTATAACCTTCAGAAGATTCAAGAATTTAAATAAACAGCTCAGATTAAAGTTCGGAAAATTAAATTTCAAAATCAGAAGCAGAAGCGGGCTGGGCGGGAATTTTCCCGCCCAAAGCCAGGTTGGCCAGGAGGTCGACCAGGGGGTCGACCTCCCCCCATACAGGTCGACCAGGGGTCAACCTCCCCCTCGGGTCAGATCTGAAACCTGACGTGTTTCTTTGTGTGACGAATTGCTGTGTCATTAGGGCTTGTGTGGCAAGTTCTGGTTGGTTCTCTTAGGTTTGAATGGCTTTGATTTGCCTTAGGTTGATCTAACGGCTCCTATTAAATCAAACTTGTACATAAGCAACCTAAATCTAAACACTAAGCCACACAAAAATATTCCTAAGACCGTCATGCTATCAATACTCAACCTAGAGTAGCCGCCATTCTCGTTCAACTAGAAAGCAAGTTAGGAATTACAAATCAAATCAAATTCAACTAAGAGAATTCAACGTCTACAACAAAGGAGAGCTATACAAATTCATAATACAGATCCCAGAACACAAGACTAGTCTCCTTTTTGTAAGTCCAGTTATCATTTAGATCTAAATGATATTTGAATCGTGACTAAAATAAATGGATGTAGAACAATGCTTAATGTTTATTTATGCCTATCCTTTTTATTAAAACTGAATTGATTGAGACTATGACTCTTATCATGCTAAGTTTGTGATCATGTTGTATGTAATTTGATGATAAATGTTAAATGCTTGGCAATGAATCCATATGTTGTATAATTTGGCAATGACATATATGTTGTGTAATTTAGCGATGACATATTATGTTGTATACTTTGGCGATGACATATCATGTTGAATAAATTGGAGATGACATATTATGTTGCATAACTTGGCGATGGCATATCATGTTGAATAAATTAGCGATGATATACCATGTTATATAATTTGGCGATGACATTTCATGTTGTATGATTTGGTAATGACACTTATATGTTGTATGTCAATTTGGGAATTTTGTATGTTTATGCAAGTTCAACCATGTTAACATATATGACTAGAACTACATGCTAATTTGCAAGTTCACAACTACATGCCTAATTTTAAGTTTATGTAGTTCTATGTAAAACCCCTATTTCACGATTCATGTTAAGTAGATCTAAATTTGCAAGTTCATAATTAAATGAATATTGTTCTATGCCGAATTCATATGACACATGTGTAGTTAGATCCATATTTTTATGATGTTGGAATTATTACATGCTCCTCTTTTTCCCCTTTTGTGTATAAGTTAGGCTATATATCGAGCCTAACATTTTATGTGAATTATGCGAACGTTTAACGGGGGTAACGTTGGGGAAAAACATGAAATTACATATAATTGGCATATTTGGCTCATAAACATGTAAATGTTTTATGGAATAAAGTGGTATAAATATTTATACCTAAAAATTATGAACTTGATTTAAAGGAAAAGTGGGGATTGACTTGAATAACAATAATTTACTTATAAATATAAAGAGGTGAATATGTAAATTTAGAAAAGACGAATATGCCTAACCCGATGTTAGATTGAGTTACGGTGTAAGACTGCTCGGAACCGCCTGGCACATCCAACAACCGTAACAATATATATCTAATGTGAGAGGTTAGCGCATCGAGCCCAAATGAACCCGAGGTTAGACTGAGTTGCGGTGTAAAATTGCCCGGACCCGACCGACACATCCATTGACCGCAACAATACATGTCTAATGTGAGTGGTTTGTGCTTTAATAAATGAATTAAAGCTAAGTCAGGAATGGTAGGGTTAACTTAATTAAGGCAACACTTAACCAATACAACATGTTAACTAAACTGATGGGTGGGGTTAGGTTAACTTGGACACTTAACCAATTTAACATGTTGATTAGGAAACCCTAGTAACGAGGACCCATTTCAGCAGTAACCCACTTATATGTATCATGGTACCCTGAACTAGGCAAGGTGGGGCATGATTACTGGGCTGATTATAAGCGGTCAAAACAACGGCAGTTGGTGCATCAGTGTAGGTTCTGACGGAGTATGGGCGTGCACGTACTTCGGAGTGGAAAAAACAGGCACTGGGCGTCAGTAGTTATACACTGTGCATCCTGAATCGTGTCGGGTTGCCACCATAGGATTTGATACACCCCATGGCGGGACCAGTAGAGGTATCTACAATCGAGCGGGGCCGTATAACACAAGTGGTAAATGCGTGCGAGTAGGAGCCGATCGATAAAAAGGGATCACTGGGTTTGAACTCATGATGATGGTTGAAATAGCTAGTAGGTGCAGAGAATATGGATATGAGTGCGATAGTATGATTAGTTTATCTTGCCTTATCCTATGTTACCTTATTTCCTTGTTATTGTCCTGCGTCCAGCTTATTCAAGTCATGGTCTTCTTACCAGTTTACATGCTGAATAATCACTGGACTTACCAAACTTATGTCTGACCCATTTTTCTTTCGCTCTCTTTTCTTCTGTTCCCCTCCCCTCAAGTAACCAGGGAGGGAATATCTCAGCTTAATTTGGACCGTTCATCTTTCCAAGTTTGAAGACTCTGTGATGTACAGCTTGGAACCTCTTATCTTTGGCTATGGATTTGGATACACTACTACTTGGGGATTTATGCAGTTTTATTGTGTTTTATGCTTCTTTATGTTATAATCAATACAGAGATTTTGATGTAATAATTTGGAAGTTGTTTTGAGACAGTTTGCTGCAATGTTTTGATATGAACCACGTATGAAATAAATTTAGTTTTTCCGCTGCTTATATATGTCTGTCTTGTAAATTATCTGTGTCTTTTACCTATAATGCTCCACCAAAGTTAAGGCATTCCCTTAGTAAGTGATCTTAACGGAGGTGTGGTGTTTCAATCGGCATCATAAAATATATAAGTCGAACAAATTATTCGAAAACATGCAAAAATCATACCAATCTTTTAAAACGATCGAACTCGACAACAACCGCATGCTAGTCAGAGGGTAAATCGATCGATGAGGCAATTAAGTGGATTCAAACATTATTCGATCGCAGTGAGAAGGAAATGCGGCTTCAAATTTATAGAAGGAAAAACATAGTTTTTTATGAGAGAAAGTGATCGACCAAAGAAACAAAAGAATAGGTGGAAATCGGGATAATAAGTGTTAAACAGGATACATTTAAATACATTCATTTACAACAAATTTAGGCCTTGTCTTTTTTAATTAGGGTTTTGCCTTTTGTATTTTAATTTGAGTTATAACTTTTATTTTAAGAACTTTAGATTTCTCCAGGCTTCTAATTATGGGACATAGTTTAAGAATTTGCAACTCAATGATTGAATTGTAGCAGATTTTTGAGCTTAGGATTAGAACAATTAGGTGAGCGAGAGTTGTGAGTTTACAGTGTCTGTATAGTAGAAACTTTAGGGAAGAGCTTTTTGCGTAAGGTTGGAATAATCAAATGGGTAGCCACTTTTGGGATTTTGTTTTCTTTAGTCGAGATGATGCTTGCACGGCGATTTGGGATTTTTCTGGATTAAGACATACAAGGGAGGTGCTTCCGAAATTTTCTATAAAATTTACCATATTTGGGGAAAAAAATCAATATGCGACAATATTTTTAATTTTCTTCCAAATAGTAAGTTGTCACTTTTATTTCACAATATCTATTGGTTTGGAAAATAAATGTACAGGTTAGGTATTTGGCTTAGTTGCATCGATCCCGAGTTTGACTGCGGTTGTTTAAAGGAATAGGAATATTGGCTTAATGCCATATTTCGAGTCTATTTCCATTGTTATAGTCGCTTCAATGTTAATGTCAAGAGTGTTAAGTGACGGTTTGTCTTATCTCGTAACTTGTTCGAGAGTGTTAGACTATGTTGCTCCTCCTTTAGGATTTCAAAGATGAATTCCTTTATAAGAGAAGAACAAAACGACCCGTATTTTTAACGATTGGATATTTTATATAAGTATTGATTGTTAATTATTCGATTGACGGTTTCAAAAGGTAATTTTTCACTAATGATAGAATTAGGACTCGAGGCTAGTTTCGTTGAGTTCGTATTGTTTTACTTTAGTAAATGGTATAAGGACAACTATATTTTGAGATCGAGAAATTTTAGGGTCGAAACCATCTCGAAATACTTGTAAAATTATCATTTTGGGCAACATTCTCAAATTTCGACAAAATTTATACCATCGAAATCGTATCGTCGCAGTGATGCACATTGTCAAGTTTGTGGCAAACAGACTTGGTGTTTGGACGTGCGTAAATAAAACGCACATCGTTTAGTTTGAAACTAAAATGAGAAAAGATAGAGAACAAAATAATTAAGTATTCTATGTTACTACAGTAACCTACCTGGCTCATTCTCTTCTTTTCCTCATCACGCAACTTACTATTGCATTGCTTGTTAAAGGCGTTCTTTGCTCTTCCTTCAAAAATTAAAATCCATTGATCTACTTGCTTAAAAATCATGTTTATTAGCTCGTTAAACTCACATGGAAGAGCTCTATCCCCGGTTCGACTTTGGGGAGATTTGGCGATGATGATTTTTGCACCTACGAAACCAGGGGAGCGGATTTTGGATGCCATAATCAGATTTAGCCACTTTGGTGATTGGATTTGGGTGGAGGGAGGCAAGGCGCGCGTTCGTTGGCGATCTAGGGTGGTGCAGTGTATAGGAGGTCAGGCCTTTTTGTTATACAAATGACGAGGACGCATTTCGCATAGAAGCTCGAGTGGTGTTATTTTGGGCATAGACGAGTTTGGTTTGCGATAATGCATTTGGTTTTAGGTTCTGTCGATCCAAGTTGCATGTCATTATATTTTGTGCATGGGTATGAGATGGAACGTCATGGCCCGAGAATGTATGGGAGGAAGAAGAATGTGACGATCCCAAAATCCGAGGGGCGGTATTAAGGATAATCATTGGAATATAACACATTAATCATCATAGCAGAGTACAGATAATAGCAAAAACAATAAATAGAATAATTTTACATGGATATGACAGCGGAATCACAACATGTAACAACATCAGAATAATACAGCGTAGGATATGACTTAGTAAATAAAAAGAGAAGTGATCAGTCATCATCGCCAGAGGCGGAGTACAAACATGCAGTGAGACATAATAAGGGTATCAGTCTACATCGCCGAAGGCGGTACATATACATACGAGAATAAATACTGAAAGTAAAGCAGTCTGCATCGCTTGTGGCGGAATCATAATATAAGTACAATAATGGCGGAAAATGTCAAAGTCGTCTCTGTGAAGTCGGCCTCGCCATGAGCCAAAATGCACTCCATGCAACAGTGCAGAGCCAAAAACAACCTGTCACCTGTGAACTAGGCTGCCCATGTGAAAATAAGGGCACCCGCGTTTGCAAAGTGAAAGAAACAACGAGTCAGTCATGGGGACTGGTATGAGGAATCTATTTAACAGTTTAAACAACAGTAATAAGCAAATCATAGGACCACGCCACTTTCGCGGAACGGGTTTACTCCAGTGATTGCTAGTGCATTTAAAACAAAGTAAATTCCTTTAAAACAACGCAATGCTTTTTAAAAGAATGAAGCCATTATAAGACTCAGGTCCCATCATACAATGCAACGCAAGCCGGAGGATAAAGTTTTACCTTATAATGGCCAAATATGCTTAATACATGTAAAGCAAAATCATTTGATATTATTACTAGTGCATATATGTTTCAAAAGCGAATAGCATCATAAATATCAATCATAGACGGCATATCTACCATATACTATGTCGCCATACTAGTTCTACAATCGAATCCGTTATTTCGTATTGGAAATTGGATTTCCGTCATGAGTCGAGGCAAGGGGAAAGCTCCTCTCCGCTTCGAGACACTCTAGCAAATGTCTCAGGACTACACACTCTGGGTAACACTGGATGCTCCAGGGCCGGTCCTCTCTTACGTTTGAGGATTGGCAATTCTTGAACACCCGTTTCCTGGTCCTTACAGACCTATAATCGAGGCACCTCGCATTCCAACAACCACATAGGTGAAAAATAGATATATATGTCAGGGCTGTTAAGTCACTGATACCACCATAGCTAGAAAGAAACGTCGTGCTCTCCCTGCAGTCCGTATCCCGTTTTTAACTCATACCGGGGTGTGAGGCTCGTGAATCCACGCTATACACAAAGCCAGGCCACGTAGACCGTGCTTTGATCATCATCCACAAGACTTTGCTTTGCAATAGAAGCCTTGATCACAGCATCTTGGCATGCCACATAGGCAGTCCACTCCATACGATTGATTTCCATCGATATATAACCTCTGAGCTCGTATGTCTCAGAGAAGGGCGTTAAGCAAAAGAATAAATTCTCCGCCACCAAACAGATATATATTTAACAGAGATCAATCAGTATAGAACAAAATCCAATGTCAGACACACAGTCCATTTACAAGTCCGTTCTGGGTCTGAACGAAACCGGAGGCGTCAAATTCCTCGTATATCCGTACAATCAACACATACATTCAGATGGCTACTACTTCCGTTCCTTCACGGTAGCTACTCCGGTCAGGAACCTCAACAGCGCCCATCCAACCGATACGAAGATCGTCGGTCTTGAATCGTCTTTGCAGTTTCCAATTCGAATCGCTCGATAAATTATTTGAAATGAGGGTTAGCTCGGCCTTTTCAAACAATTCTCGTAATTAGAATTTAAATCGATTCTTTCCATGGTTATATTATTCGACATCCATATTTCAGTTCTTTAGTGTTATTTTCGTCTCAAGCACATACAACCATCAAATATCAAACAATTCAAGCCCAATTGGTCTATTTGCAATCTATGTTGCTTATAATATTTTATAACGATTTTTCGCCATTTTTATTTATTTAAAAATGGCCATATTTAATTAAACGACGTTTCAGGTCGTGTCGTGGCACTGGCGCTGTTTTCCCCAAATTTGTTTTACACATATCGGAAAATCTAACCATTGGATTTCTACAAAGTCTATATCAGTGGGAAGGTATTCCCAAAGCGAACCCAACGGTTCCAGTTTCGTGAAAATCCGACGGTCGGATCTTCCACACTTGTCGTTTGAAGTTACGGTTTCAAAATTCGAACTGCAGCGTCGTTATTCGATTTAATTTAATTATATTTATATTTATATATAAATATAAACGATTCTAGCGCTGTTTTTCTTCAGATTTGAATTAAACATTCCGGACAATCCAACCGTTGGATTTTTACAAGGTTGGTGCCGTTGGGAAGATATTTCCAAGGCGAACCCAGCGGTTGCGGTTTCGGGAAAATCCGATGGTCGGATTTCTCGTACTAATCATTTCAAATTACGATTCCGAAACATGAACTGCACGGCTTCGATTCCCTTTAATTATATTTATATTTATATATATAAATATAGTTCACTCTATAATTCCAACTATAGTTCATTCTATATTTTCAACTTCGTTTTCACTTCAAATATTTCACTAACGCCTTAATATTTCGAAAAATTTCGCCATAACCTCCTTTGTACGGGGAGGGGTTTGGAAATTTATTGGGCCGTGTTAGGTACCCAATAAATCCTAAAAAGTATCCACATATTTATAGTGATATATTCTGGTGTTTACGGGGGAGCATGTATAGATAATCACTCCAGAGAATAAATTCTCGTCACCCCGTTTCCGTGTGGAAATAAATAGTCCATGTGCCGTATCTAATAACTAGAGAGACGTGATTATTATCAACTCCAGACCCGTGCGGGGTTTTTATTAATCTGGCAATTTATCGTTATATTTTATATAGTCCATATCAGTCATCAGTTCAACCTGTAGTATAAAATCATCGCCATACAAGCCTCTTGCTCGTATGGTAAATCTTCCACCTCGTCACACAAGCTCCAATTGCTTATGTGGAATATGATGAAGTATGCCTATCGTCAAGAAGTATGCCATGTAGTGTAGTTCAAAATTAATTGTTACTATCCTATGGCGATGTTTATTATTTCACACAGAATAACCAGCACTCCGCATCCAATGGCATTCACAGGAGTTGATATAAAAATAAAATTGCGCAGCCAACTCATCAAGGTTTACCTATTTGTCGGGCACGCAATACTCTACAGCTAATCCATTTTTCCTGTTCAACACATGTATGTATATGCAGAACAAAGCCAATAATAATATTTCTAGCAAACTATTATTTATTTCAACACGTGTGTATTTTTATCAAAGCGTATACATGATAAAAGAAATATTTTTATCATCAAAAATATTTATTCAACACGCGAATGTTTTTAACACTTCATATTCACAATAAAAATGTAGTTTTTATTGTCTATTCATTTTATTTTAAAATACGATAACATTCAACACATGAATTTCAATTCGACGAACGAATTTCAATTCAACACATGAATATTCTATATAGTTTGTATATATATAAAAATGTGATTTTTATCGCTAAAGCTATTTGTTTAAATTCAAATAATATTCAACATATGAATTTCAACTCAACGAATGAATTGCAACTCAACGAATGAATTGCAACTCAACACATGAATATTCGCTATAGTTTGTATATATATAAAAATGTGATTTTTATCGCTAAAACTATTTGTTTAAATTCAAATAATATTCAACACATGAATTTCAACTCAACGAATGAGTTTCAACTCAACACATGAATATTTGTTTCAGCATATGTAATTTATTTCAACGAATGAAAATTATTCTAACACATGTATATTTCAGAAAATTTCGGCAGCATAACGGCAGGGTAGTTAAAACCGGGACCGTCCCTAGTACAGCTCCTCGCTCTATCTTAAAACCTCGCGGTTTTTGACAATGGGGATCATGCATCTAGTTCGCACGCAGGCGGCATGTTTTATTTTCAATTCCACAATCCTACTCTAATTTGTTTCAACCATAAGAGGGTATTTTTCAACCACAAAGGTATTTTTCAACCACAATATCAACCACAAACAATTATTTCCAACCATCGTCATACCATATAATATCACGTCAATCACAAGCAATAAATATCGTCCATGGTCTGTGGACGAGGGGAGTATATATATATTATATTATAATTCACTTGCATTTCATCACAATTCAAAGCATATATGTTTCATTCAACGCTTGTATAATTTATACATCGCTAATATAACTTATACTACACATGTACATGAGGTATACAATGCGTATATAATTTACACTTCACTTATATAATTTATACAACGCGATTCCATTCACACAATTTTGTTTAGATTCCTCACATTGGTTTTTGCAGTGCTAAAAATCCTAGGAAGATCAGAAAAATCCGCGGATTCTTCTAGAATGTAGAGAGCCTCCTTGCGGTCACGGTGTCTCCTGTTTCATCGAATTTTGTTAACGAACGAAAAAGATATTATTTTTCAAAGTTTTGCAACGCTTTATAGTGTTATTTTCATTTCAGAAATATAAAGGTCGTACCTTTATTTTTGATTCAAAACTAGGTTAGCAAAATTCGTGAAATTCGTCGATCGTTGCTTCGATCAGGTAGTGCCACGCTCTCGGCTTGGAGAGACGCGCCTGCGCCTAGGAGCAGGGTCAGCTCGGTGGTCGGAGGGAGGCGGTGCGGCGTCGGAAAGGCGACGACTTTGTGGGGGTGGTTCAGGCGATACAGGCGATGGTGGTGGGTGAGGTTTGGTCGGATGTGAAGAGGGGAGGAAGGGCTGTCGAATGGTGGTGGTGGCGCGGCCTGTAGGTGGCGGCGGTGGCGGGAAAGTCGAGGGGAAGTTTCGAGCTTCCTGGATCGTCGATATCGCCTGGGGCGGCTAGGGTTTCGTAGGTTTTTTTTTAAAGAAAAAATCCTATTGGTCGAGATTTTATAAGAAATTTTAAATAGTGTTTTTGCAAACGAACTCGAAATCAAACCCAACGACGGTCGCCCCTAGCTAAATACCCTCATTCCGGACACAATGGAATATGTTTCGTTGGCCAATTCAACTGTTACAGTCAGTTATTTTTCAAATTAAAATATAAAACATTCAATATTTAATTTGAACGTACATTTCAATTTGCCAGGGCCACAAACTGAATCAAAAAATTCCAAAAAAATAAATCTACCTTTGTTTTGACGATACGGTCCTAACAAAACCAGTTTAGTCGAATTCTGAGCTCGTTTGAAAAACGGCCATTTTTAGGTCAACCCATTTTAATAGAAATTGACCAATCACATTTTCTTTTGCTCCGCTCACATATTAGCTTCAAAAATTATGAATTTTGAAACCTAGCAATAGTTTGACATCCCGGACCCAACAAAAGTGGTTTCGTCGAATTCTGAGGTCGTATGCAAAATATCAATTTTCAAAGGGCTATATATGCTATATAGCGACCTTTCTGAAAATTCATTTGGCCATAACTTTTGATTACCGCTATGAAACTTCGATTTTTCAGATTCGTTAGAAAGGTATTCATAAACAGATTTAAATATTTCCAGTTTCGCTAAAATCCGTTATATTTTCCACCCGGTACAGTCAGACAAAGTTTGTATTCAAAATTTCAAATTGCCTTACTATACCCAATTTTTATTTTATTGAAATATGCTATTTCAATTATTCAAATTCTTTGTTATTAACCAAATTTAAAAATTTTAAATTGGTTCACATTTTCCGGGTTATTACAATCTCCCCCACTCAAAACTTTTCGTCCTCGAAAAGGAAATAACAGCTAAGTAGGAAACAAAATGTAAATGCAAAGTATTGTAAAGGTACCTTGCACCGGAGTTAGTCAGAGATGTCCACTCTGCATTTGGGGTAAGCTTGTTTAATGCTTTCTTCAGTCTCCCAAGTACAGTCTCCAGGATCACTACTCCACTGCACTTTGACTAAATGAATCTTTTTGCTCCTTAGCTCTCTAGTTTCTTTGCCAACTATCTTTAATGGCTATCTTCTAAGCGCTAATTCTGGAGTTATGTCTATATCCTGTTGCGCTGCTTCTTCCACAACAAGATCTGGATCATGAACATGTTTTCTGAGTTGAGACACGTGGAACACATCAGTACACCAGGCAACCAATCAGGTAATGAAACCCTATATGCAAGAGTTCCAATCCGTTCTAGTATAGGAATGGGACCAATAAATCTCGGTGCCAACTTCCCTGTCTTGCCAAATCTGATTACTCCCTGCATTGGAGAAACTCTTAAATAAACATAATCGCCAACGGCAAATGATAAATCTCTTCTTCTCGCATCAGCATAACTTTTCTGTCGGCTCTGTGCGGTTTTCAATCGCTTCTTTATGAAATCGACTTTATCCGATGCTTCTCGAATCATATCGGGCCCTAACACAAGTCTGTTGCCAGGTTCTACCCAACATGCGGGAGATCTGCACGGTTTGCCGTATAATGCTTCAAATGGAGTCATTCCTAAACTTGCTTGATAGCTATTGTTATAAGAGAATTCGGCTAAATGTAAGTGATCTTCCCATGAGCCTCCGAAATCAATAACGCAAGCCCGCAGTAAATCTTCTAGAATTCTATTCACCCGCTCAGTTTGGTCGTCTGTCTGAGGGTGATAAGCGGTGCTTAAATTCAATTTGGATCCCAATTCTGTCTGGAATGCTTCCCAGAATTTTCTAGTAAATAGGGGGTCTCTATCACTGACTATATTGAGCGGCACTCCATGTAGTTTAACTATTTCTTTGAAGTAAATCTGTGCTAAACTTTGAGCCGTTCTGTTGGATCGGACAGGTATGAAATGGGCATTCTTCGTGAAGCGATCTACGATTACCCATATACTGTCGTTTCCTTTCCTAGTTCGAGGCAAGCCATTAATGAAATCCATCGAAATTTGCTCCCACTTCCATCCTGGAATTTCTAAGGGTTGTAATAGTCCAGCTAATTTCTGCTGATCGCTCTTAACTAGTTGACAAGTGGGGCATCTGCTAACATATAATGAAATATCTCTTTTCATTGACCTCCACCAGAATGTGCGTTTGATATCGTTATACATCTTGCTCACACCGGGATGGATACTTAATTTGGACTTGTGGCATTCATCAAGTATTTCACTTCTGAGCTCAGGAAGGTTTGGGATGCAAATTCTGCCCTTTAATCTAAGAACTCCTTTGTCATCGAGTCGGAAGCTTGTGGATTCACCTCCCTTGACTCTCTGACTGACTCTTTGAATAAATTCATCGTCTTTCTGTAGGGTCGAGATCCTGTCAATTAATGAAGACGTGATGACAAAACTGGCGATGATTTCATTCTTTCTGCTGAGCGCATCTGCTACAACATTGGCTTTCCCCGGAGTGTATAGAATTTCAAAATCGTATGCTGCAAAGAATTCTAACCAACACTGTTGTCTCAAATTTAGATCCTTCTGAGTGAATAGATATTTCAAGGATTGATGGTCGGTAAATAGTTCGAAATTCTCGCCCAATAAATAATGCCTCCAGATTCTCAAAGCAAACACGATAACTAATAACTCAAGATCATGAGTTGCATAGTTTCTTTCATGCGGCTTCAGCTGACGGCTGGCATAAGCGACCACTTGGCCTTTTTGCATTAGTACTGCGCCTAACCCTCTAATAGAAGCGTCTGTCCATACCGTCAAGTCTTGGTTGCCTTCTATAATTGTCAATACTGGAGCAGTTGTCAACTTCAGTTTCAGCTCCTGGAAAGCTTCTTCACATTCGGGAGTCCATTTGAATTTCTCATGCTTCTTTGTAAGCTTTGTCAATACCCCAGATATCTTTGAAAAATCCTGAACGAATTTCCGATAGTAACTAGCCAATCCAAGGAAACATCGAACTTCTGTGGGGGTAGTAGGTTGTTTCCAGTTCTGAATCGCTGTAATTTTGCTTGGATCTACAACAATCCCTTCTTTTGATACGACATGGCCTAGGAACTTAACTTCATCCTGCCAGAAGACACACTTAGAAAATTTAGCTTTCAAGACATTTCTCCTTAGAATTTTCATCACTTGTTCTAAATGTTTGTCATGTTCTCCTTCCGACTTGGAGTAGATTAAAATGTCATCAATGAAGACTAGAACAAATTTATTCAATACACCACGGAACACTCTGTTCATAAGATCGACGAAGTATGCCGGAGCGTTACACAAGCCGAACGGCATTACTAACCATTCGTAGAATAAATCGGGACCCCTGAAGGCTGTCAAAGGAATACAGTCTTCTGCTATACGTAATTGGTGGAAACCAGTAGCTAGGTCCATTCTAGAAAATACTGTTGCTCCATTTAATTGATCTAACAGATCATCTATCCGAGGCAAGGGATATTTGTTCTTCAATGTCTGTTTATTGAGGTCTTGGTAATCAACACAAAGTCTTAGAGTACCGTCTGACTTCGGGACAAATACTACTGCTGCTCCCCAAGCTGAAAAGCTCGGTCTTATCAGACATTTCCAAAGCAATTCTCGGGTTTGACTATCTAACTCTTCTTTTTCTTTCGGGGCCATTCTTCTAATTGGATGTACTACTGGTCGGGCTTTAGGAATTAGATCTATTCTAAATTCAATTTCTCTTTGCGGCGGTAAGTTTTCTACTTTTTCAAACACATCCGCATAGTTTTTAACGACCGGTATCTTTTCGAATGAAGGGGGAGTAACTTCTAAAGAAGACCAAAATTCTGTTCTATTAATTTCTGAATCGTGGCATGGAATATATATAGGTCCAAGCTTCGTTTCGACTTTAACGATTCTCTCGGCACATCTAACTTCGGCCTTATATTTTGTCAACCAATCAAGCCCCAGTATAATATCAAATTCGGAATGGTCCATGACAATCGAATCAAAAGAGAACTTGTAGCAAGAATAAGAGACATGCACCCTACAATACGAACTGAGACTAACCGAACCTCCTATCGGGTTTTGAACTTTAATTGGTACTTTAAACCTTCTTTGTTTCAATTTTAACTTGTGAACAATGTTACCAGAAATGAAGCTACGTGATGCACCAGTATCAAAAAGTGCAGAAACAGGAATATTTTTAATGGTAAGGGTACCTCCTAAGACATCGGGTTTACCTGATCCATCGGTGGTAGCTGGCGGGGCCTCCCCGTCATACACATGAGCCACTTGTGCATTCTACTTCAGAGGACAGTTCCTGCTATAGTGCCCCTTCTTATGGAAGTTGTAGCATTCGGCTGAGTCTGGATTTGCCTTTGGTTTCCTCGGGGCTTTGCACACGTTAGAAAAATGACCTGGCTTCCCGCAGTTGTAGCAATTTCCTTTGGGGATCTTTCCAGGTTTCTGAGTAGCGGCCGCTCTAATGCTAGACTCTGGCTAATCTGCTGAAGCCTTGCGCTTATTTCCAGCTTGGCTTTTGGCGCGGTCTTGGCTGGCGTGCCTTTCATCCATATCTTCATAATTGCAAGCCATTTCTACTAATTCTGAGAAGGAGAGTTTGATGTTGCTCATGGTTCTGTCATGGTACTTGCGCTTTAGCCCAAATATAAATCTCTTGTTCTTTGCTTTGTTAGTCATAATAAGCTCTGGAGCATAGCGCGACAACTGGGTGAATTTATTGAGGTAATCCTGGATAGAGAGATCTCCCTGCTGGAGATTAGCAAACTGCTCTCGCATTCTCTCTAAGGCCTGTTCAGGTACAAACTTCTCGTTGAACATGGTTTTGAATTGCTCCCAGGTCCTAACAGTACCTGCTGCATCCTCTGAGGTGATGGCATCCCACCACAACTCTGCTTCCTCCTGTAGGAGCCAAATACCTAGTCGTGCTTTGTTGTTAGTTCCCAAACCCATGCCTTCAAAGATCTTTTCACAGGTCTTTAACCAAGCTATAGCCTCTGTCATTGTACTAGTGCCAGAAAAGGGTTTTCCCCCAAGGTTCCTATACCTCTTCGCTACTCTGTCTAGCTCGAAGTCATCGGGTGCTGGTGGCTGAACAATAGGGCCTCCCTCAACTACGGGGATATTCCCCCGTCCTCCTGCTACTCCTGCTCGGCCTCCACGGCCTCCTTTAGCTGTACTGCTCGTGTAGCCATCAAAGAGAGTACTGTATAAGCAAGAAAAGAGTCAAGCTCACAAATTTGATAATTTTCATATATGATAAAGCAGGGGAACATAAGGAAAGGAAATGATGTACTGATCACATTGTTTTGCTATTCTGCTTAGCTCATTCTAGGACAATGCTAATCCTATCTCTAATGAGCTACTCGCCTTAGAACACTACTGATTCTATTTTGACGAGGTGTTTAATGTGTTAGATCCCGGAGCTAAGGTTAACCAAAGCTCTGATACCAACTGTGATGATCCCAAAATCCGAGGGGCGGTATTAAGGATAATCATTGGAATATAACACATTAATCATCATAGCAGAGTACAGATAATAGCAAAAACAATAAATAGAATAATTTTACATGGATATGACAGCGGAATCACAACATGTAACAACATCAGAATAGCACAGCGTAGGATATGACTTAGTAAATAAAAAGAGAAGTGATCAGTCATCATCGCCAGAGGCGGAATACATACATGCAGTGAGACATAATAAGGGTATCAGTCTACATCGCCGAAGGCGGTACATATACATACGAGAATAAATACTGAAAGTAAAGCAGTCTGCATCGCCTGTGGCAGAATCATAATATAAGTACAATAATGGCGGAAAATGTCAAAGTCGTCTCTGTGAAGTCGGCCTCGCCATGAGCCAAAATGCACTCCATGCAACAGTGCAGAGCCAAAAACAACCTATCACCTGTGAACTAGGCTGCCCATGTGAAAATAAGGGCACCCGCGTTTGCAAAGTGAAAGAAACAACGAGTCAGTCATGGGGACTGGTATGAGGAATCTATTTAACAGTTTAAACAACAGTAATAAGCAAATCATAGGACCACGCCACTTTCGCGAAACGGGTTTACTCCAGTGATTTCTAATGCATTTAAAACAAAGTGAATTCCTTTAAAACAACGCAATACTTTTTAAAAGAATGAAGCCATTATAAGACTCAGGTCCCATCATACAACGCAACGCAAGCCGGAGGATAGAGTTTTACCTTATAATGGCCAAATATGCTTAATACATGTAAAGAAAAATCATTTGATATTATTACTAGTGCATATATGTTTCAAAAGCGAATAGCATCATAAATATCAATCATAGACGGCATAGCTACCATATACTATGTCGCCATACTAGTTCTACAATCGAGTCCGTTATTTCGTATTTGAAATTGGATTTCCGTCATGAGTCGAGGCAAGGGGCAAGCTCCTCTCCGCTTCGAGACACTCTAGCAAATGTCTCAGGACTACACACTCTGGGTAACCCTGGATGCTTCAGGGCCGGTCCTCTCTTACGTTTGAGGATTGGCAATTCCTGAACACACGTTTCCCGGTCCTTACAGACCTATAATCGAGGCACCTCGCATTCCAACAACCACATAGGTGAAAAATAGATACATATGTCAGGGTTGGTAAGTCACTGACACCACCATAGCTAGAAAGAAACGTCGTGCTCTCCCTGCAGTCCGTATCCCGTTTTTAACTCATACCGGGGTGTGAGGCTCGCGAATCCACGCTATACACAAAGCCAGGCCACGTAGACCGTGCTTTGATCATCATCCACAAGACTTTGCTTTGCAACAGAAGCCTTGATCACATCATCTTGGCATGCCACATAGGCAGTCAACTCCATACGATTGATTTCCATCGATATATAACCTCTGAGCTCGTATGTCTCAGAGAAGAGCGTTAAGCAAAAGAATAAATTCTCCGCCGCCAAACAGATATATATTTAACAGAGATCAATCAGTATAGAACAAAATCCAATGTCAGACACACAGTCCATTTACAAGTCCGTTCTGGGTCTGAACGAAACCGGAGGCGTCAAATTCCTCGTATATCCGTACAATCAACACGTACGTTCAGACGGCTACTGCTTCCGTTCCTTCTTGGTAGCTACTCCGGTCAGGAACCTCAGCATCGTACATCCAACCGATACGAAGATCGTCGGTCTTGAATCGTCTTTGCAGTTTCCAATTCGAATCGCTCGATAAATTATTTGAAATGAGGGTTAGCTCGGCCTTTTCAAACAATTCTCGTAATTAGAATTTAAATCGATTCTTTCCATGGTTATATTATTCGACATCCATATTTCAGTTCTTTAGTGTTATTTTCGTGTCAAGCACATACAACCATCAAATATCAAACAATTTAAGCCCAATTGGTCTATTTGCAATCTATGTTGCTTATAATATTTTATAACGATTTTTCGCCATTTTTATTTATTTAAAAATGGCCATATTTGATTAAACGACGTTTCAGGTCGTGCCATGGCACTGTTTTTCCCCAAATTTGTTTTACACATATCGGAAAATCTAACCGTTGGATTTCTACAAAGTCTATATCAGTGGGAAGGTATTCCTAAAGCGAACCCAAGGTTCCAGTTTCGTGAAAATCCGACGGTCGGATCTTCCAGACTAGTCGTTTGAAGTTACGGTTTCAAAATTCGAACTACAGCGTCGTTATTCGATTTAATTTAATTATATTTATATGTAAATATAAACGATTCTGGCGCTGTTTTTCTTCAGATTTGAATTAAACATTCCGGACAATCCAACCGTTGGATTTTTACAAGGTTGGTGCCGTTGGGAAGATGTTTCCAAGGCGAACCCAGCGGTTGCGGTTTCGGGAAAATCCGATGGTCGGATTTCTCGTACTAATCGTTTCAAATTACGATTCCGAAACACGAACTGAACGGCTTCGATTCGCTTTAATTATATTTATATTTATATATATAAATATAGTTCACTCTATAATTCCAACTATAGTTCATTCTATATTTTCAACTTCGTTTTCACTTCAAATATTTCACTAACGCCTTAATATTTCGAAAAATTTCGCCATAACCTCCTTTGTACGGGGAGGGGTTTGGAAATTTATTGGGCCGTGTTAGGTGCCCAATAAATCCTAAAAAGCATCCACATATTTATAGTGATATATTTTGGTGTTTACGGGGGAGCATGTATAGATAATCACTCCAGAGAATAAATTCTCGTCACCCCGTTTCCGTGTGGAAATAAATAGTCCATGTGCCGTATCTAATAACTAGAGAGACGTGATTATTGTCAACTCCAGACCCGTGTTTTTTTTTATTAATCTGGCAATTTATTGTTATATTTTATATAGTCCATATCAGTCATCAGTTCAACCTGTAGTATAAAATCATCGCCATACAAGCCTCTTGCTTGAATGGTAAATCTTCCACCTCGTCACACAAGCTTCAATTGCTTATGTGGAATATGATGAAGTATGCCTATCGTCAATAAGTATGCCATGTAGTGTAGTTCAAAATTAATTGTTACTATCCTATGGCGATGTTTATTATTTCACACAGAATAACCAGCACTCCGCATCCAATGACATTCACAGGAGTTGATATAAAAATAAAATTGCGCAGCCAACTCATCAAGGTTTACCTATTTGTCGGGCACGCAAATAATTTCTTTACTCTACAGCTAATCCATTTTTCCTGTTCAACACATGTATGTATATGCAGAACAAAGCCAATAATAATATTTCTAGCAAACTATTATTTATTTCAACACGTGTGTATTTTTATCAAAGCGTATACATGATAAAAGAAATATTTTTATCATCAAAAATATTTATTCAACACGTGAATGTTTTTAACGCTTCATATTCACAATAAAAATGTAGTTTTTATTGTCTATTCATTTTATTTTAAAATACGATAACATTCAACACATGAATTTCAATTCGACGAACGAATTTCAATTCAACACATGAATATTCTATATAGTTTGTATATATATAAAAATGTGATTTTTATCGCTAAAGCTATTTGTTTAAATTCAAATAATATTCAACATATGAATTTCAACTCAACGAATGAATTGCAACTCAACATATGAATATTCGCTATAGTTTGTATATATATAAAAATGTGATTTTTATCGCTAAAGCTATTTGTTTAAATTCAAATAATATTCAACACATGAATTTCAACTCAACGAATGAGTTTCAACTCAACACATGAATATTTGTTTCAGCATATGTAATTTATTTCAACGAATGAAAATTATTCTAACACATGTATATTTCAGAAAATTTCGGCAGCATAACGGAAGGGTAGTTAAAACCGGGACCGTCCCCAGTACGGCTCCTCGCTCTACCTTAAAACCTTGCGGTTTTTGATAATGGGGATCATGCATCTAGTTCGCACGCAGGCGGCATGTTTTATTTTCAATTCCACAATCCTACTCTAATTTGTTTCAACCACAAGAGGGTATTTTTCAACCACAAAGGTATTTTTCAACCACAATATCAACCACAAACAATTATTTCCAACCATCGTCATACCATATAATATCACGTCAATCACAAGCAATAAATATCGTCCATGGTATGTGGACGAGGGGAGTATATATATTTATGTTATATTATAATTCACTTGCATTTCATCACAATTCAAAGCATATATGTTTCATTCAATAACTTATACTACACATGTACATGAGGTATACAATGCGTATATAATTTACACTTCGCTTATATAATTTATACAATGCGATTTAATTCACACAATTTTGTTTAGATTCCTCACATTGGTTTTTGCAGTGCTAAAAATCCTAGGAAGATCAGAAAAATCCGCGGCTTCTTCTAGAATGTAGAGAGCCTCCTTGCGGTCACGGTGTCTCCTGTTTCATCGAATTTTGTTAACGAACGAAAAAGATATTATTTTTCAAAGTTCTGCAACGCTTTATAGTGCTATTTTCATTTTAGAATAATAAAGGTCGTACCTTTATTTTTGATTCAAAACTAAGTTAGCAAAATTCGTGAAATCCGTCGATCGTTGCTTCGATCAGGTAGTGCCACGCTCTCGGGCTTGGAGAGATGCGCCTGCGCCTAGGAGCAGGGTCAGCTCGGTGGTCGGAGGGAGGCGGTGCGGCGTCGGAAAGGCGGCGACTTTGTGGGGGTGGTTCAGGCGATACAGGCGATGGTGGCGGGTGAGGTTTGGTCGGATGTGAAGAGGGGAGGAAGGGCTGTCGAACGGCCGTGGTGTCGCGGCCTGTAGGTGGCGGTGGCGGCGGGAAAGTCGAGGGGAAGTTTCGAGCTTCCTGGATCGTCGATATCGCCTGGGGAGGCTAGGGTTTCGTAGGTTTTTTTTTAAAGAAAAAATCCTATTGGTCGAGACTTTATAGGAAATTTTAAATAGTGTTTTTGCAAACGAACTCGAAATCAAACCCAACGACTGTCGCCCCAAGCTAAATACCCCTATTCCAGACACAATGGGATATGTTTCGTTGGCCAATTCGACTGTTACAGTCGGTTATTTTTCAAATTAAAATATAAAACATTCAATATTTAATTTGAATGTACATTTCAATTTTCCAGGGCCACAAACTGAATCAAAAAATTCCAGAAAAATAAATCTAGCTTTGTTTTGACGATACGGTCCTAACAAAACCAGTTTAGTCGAATTCTGAGCTCGTTTGAAAAACGGCCATTTTTAGGTCGACCCATTTTAACAGAAATTGACCAATCACATTTTCTTTTGCCCCGCTCACATACTAGCTTCAAAAATTATGAAATTTGAAACCTAGCAATAGTTTGACATCCCGGACCCAAGAAAAGTGGTTTCGTCGAATTTCGAGGTCGTATGCAAAATATCAATTTTCAAGGGCTATATATGCTATATAGCGACCTTTCTGAAAATTCATTTGGCCATAACTTTTGATTCCCGCTATGAAACTTCGATTTTTCAGATTCGTTAGAAAGGTATTCATAAACAGATTTAAATATTTTCAGTTTCGCTAAAATCCGTTATATTTTCCACTCGGTACAGTCAGACAAAGTTTGTATTCAAAATTTCAAACTGCCTTACTATACCCAATTTTTATTTTATTGAAATATGCTATTTCAATTATTCAAATTCTTTGGTATTAACTAAATTTAAAATTTTTAAATTGGTTCACATTTTCCGGGTTATTACAAAGAAGCTTAGGGTAATTTGGGTAGTTTAATAATTGTTTTGTTTATTTTTATTGATTTAAATTGTGAAACTTATAACATATATGATTTTCTTATATAAGGTCAGAATTGGATGTTGTTTCTTCCGTTGGACTTATATTGACGAGCTCTACGCTTTAGAGCTTGTTTACACTAATTTGACTAAAGTGCGTGATATTATCTCTCATTGGACTGTATTTATTTAACAGTACAGATTTGACATTCTAAACTGTTTTCTAATTATAAAACGTAATATTACGATTGTTGAACCTAGTAATTAATAAATAAAAAGATTAAGTAGTGATTTAAGTAGATTTAAACCTGATTATCACATTTTACCTGTTTGCGCACTATTATGTGCTATTTACCATTTATGAGCTATTTTGACTATATTGTTAGACATAGGTTATTTGGGCACTTATTTCACCTTGATTGTTATAAATAGTTCTATTTTATTTACTTTTGGGAATTTGGATAAATATTGGTTGCATGGTTGAACTGTCTACTTAGTTTAGATTAAAACGACGTTCGTATGAGTTTTGGTATTAAGGTAAATCTCGTTTGTTAGAGTTTGTGGTGCTTATCCATCAATGCACAAGTTTATGTATATTGGTTGAGTGCATAAGTATGGTAGACTGGAACGAATAAATCTTGAATGAGCTTGAGAGTGCTTGGATTGACTCGATGACGGGGTAGCATTGCAGCTTGGTGACATATTCGACGACGGAGCAACATTGGATCTTGACGACAAATTTGAAGATGGCGCGACACTGGAGTTTGGTGGTTGATTCGAAAATGGAGGATGTACTTGGCGACGAGCTAGATTTCACAATGAATGCCAAACATTTTCTTGGGATGCAATTACTGCAGAATATCGATATCGATTACTATTGTTGTTGGCCCTTGGCCAATTTGACATGAACTATGGTGCGATATCGAGGAGTAGGACATGATGGTTCGTTCGATAGCGATTTCGACACAATGGCTCTTCGATGAGTGGCTTTTCCTTGAGGCGAGGATGTGGTGCTTTTGTGCAGTGATTCGTCACTCGATGACGATGATTCTAGAATGGAGAGCAAGATTACTGCGATGTATAGTTTCCTCCAAGATGCAAAAACAATGACATTAAGATGTATTGAGTTGAGTGTCAGAGGGAGAGAGATGAGACATACAGGATGATATCCTACAACATACGATGACCGTTGAGAATAGTTCCCATTGAAACGACTTCGAGTAAGAGTCTTATGGACGATTTAGAGATGGATTCTACTACGGAGAATGTATGCAAAGGGGTTACTGATATTCGTGACTTCGGTACATCTTTGAGAAAGTGGCACAAGGACGGATTAAAGCCAATGTCATGTGGATTGATCGGTTTGGACCCCAGAGCGAATGCAGTGTAGACTGGAGGGAGTTATCAGCTATGGTCCTTGCAGTGGGACATAACGATAATTTGGTGGAGCTTATGCGGTGGGGTTTGTCAATGCTTTGATTGATCGGGTGACCAGAGTATTGGATGTCATATGATTTATGCACTAAGTGAGTAAATGTGAAGATAGATGATGAATGCTATGTATGCTTAATCATTCACCACTTTAGGGGCGCATGTAATGAGTATATTATTGATTTGGATATCTGGATATTCCTATATTTTGATGTAGAATACATGCATGATGATTATCATCAAGTAATATATATTTATATGTGCTAGCTCCGTGGATGCAGGAGCAGGACATGTATGATTCTTCATACCCTCTGTTCCATATATACTATTACGACTTTTATAGTACTTTGTGATTTGTTTATCGGTCACACCAAACTTTTGTCTGATCCAAGGTTTTATTTCCCTCTTATTACCTAGGGTGCTCATCAACGATGTTTATGAGCAGACCATGTGACATGTATTATTTGGAGCTGCACAGGTTGATTAATATGATGCTACGTTATACCTATATGTATTTGTACTCTTACTATTTATTCCGTTGTGTGACACTGTGGAGCCTTGATAATGTTATGTTTTCTATTAAAGACAACATATCGGCTGAGTTTATTTATCTATGTATAAACACTATTACTGTTCTGTATAACTATAAGAACTCATGTACTCTGATTCCGTGGTTTATATAGTTATTATTATCTCACTTTGTTTATATCTAAAATTGTTATTATTATATGTTATATGATGTGCTGCGAAATATATGACAGGTTCTATGATTGTGTTTATATTATGTTCTCTTCTTTTTCTTCTCTTCCATTTCTTTTTTCTTTACTTTTTCTGTTTCTTTCTACTATTTATTTTCTTGACAATCGCTTTACATCGGTTGGTGCTTGTACATACACAAAATTTTAGTTATAAGCACTGGTGCTGTGTGGCGAGGGTCATCACAATAAGGATCTATTCTATTAATCTGAATTTTATAATTAGGTATCAACTTATCTTCATAATTTATTTATTTTCTAATAGAATTTCTAAGATCCTCGTTTCATGCCCAAATGACATAATCTTGATGAATATCAAACTCTCGATCATTGAGCATACATAATATTAAAATTTATCCTCGTCTTGTAACACTCCACATTTTTAATTAAATAATAAAACAAATATTTGTAAAAAAATTTAGAATTTGGTCACAGAACTAGCATCATTGCATCCGTGGCGATTTTCTGATCAATTTAGACCTATGGTTTGCAGTAAACAGACATAAAATGAGGAAGATATCTTTAAATGAAGTTTTAGAACACGTGTGAAAAAAAGATATAAGAGGAACACAAATAAGAACAATAGCTACCAATGTTTTAGTCTTGTAAGAAAAAGTTAAGTTAGGCGAGTTGGTAAGGCATGCACTTCCTAAGGTGGTGGTAAGGAGTTCGAGTCTCGTTAACATCACGTCTTTTGTTTTAGAGGGACGACTAAAGTGATGCATGTTCTAAGAGAATACATATATATATTATGTACATATAAGAAAAATTTTATATATATATATATATATATATATATGAGTATATATATATACACGTATATGCGTATGTGTGTGTGTATATATGTATATGTATATATATTGTGAAAATTAGGTCCACATCCATATAATTAAACTTAATCCATGTTAACTCCTCCCACTCTAAAATATTGTTTTCACATCCTTATTTTTTTCAGCTATTCGTTTTCCATAAATACCCTCGTTTAAATTCACGTTGGTTTTAATTGCTCATGGCTTCTTAATTACAAGATTTTGTTGGAATTAGGTCGATCTTTGATTCGTGACTTTATCTGGAATTGAATTCGATTTTTGTTAACTATCTTAATGGATATTTCTTCTTCCAGGTAGTTTTATAATTCTTTTTTTTCTATCCTTGATTTCTGATTATGGAAATTGTTGATCAACTTTTGTTGGCATTGAATCATTGATGGGATTTTGCTTAGTTATTTTCATACTTGTAATTATTGCAGTTATTGCATATGTGAATCATTGATGGCATTGAATCATTAATGATGGAAATTATGCTTAGTTATTGTAGTTATTTTGCATACTTGTTGATATTTTTTGCAAGTATATGGTGTATTGTTCATTTGAGTTAATTTTTAGAAAAAATATAAATCATCTGATATGTGTGCAATTTTTAGAGATTATTGCTGATTTTTCAGTAATAATTTGTAAAAGATTTTACATATGCACATTCAGCTGATTATTGTTGATATGTATGCATTTTTTTCTTTTGATTATTGTTAGTTTTTCAGCAACAACTTGAATAATACATTGTTTGTGCACTTTTAGGTTATTATTGCTGATATTTATGCAATTTTTGCTGGTTATTGCTAGGGTTTATAGCAATAATTTGTAGAAAATATTAAGTGTGCACTTTTAGTTGATTATTGCTGATATATATATATATATATATATGCAATTTTAGCTTATTTTTTCTTATTTATCCACAATTAGTTGGTGAGAATTATTTACATGGATTGGTTTATATTGCTGATATGTCTGTGTTGATTCACGAGATTTTCGATTGATGACAACAAAGAAATGAAGATCATATTGAAGAGCTAAGTGTCACATATATAAGTATTGAGTTGTGTTAGATATATGTTAAAATCTATCCTCGTAGTATAACATGAATGCACAAAACATAGTATATACACATATATATATGATATTAGCTAGAAACAACCAGACTGGACAAAAGTTACTTGAACCAGTCGACTGGTTCGAAATGCACCAATCGACTGGTCAGTGTATTTTTGGCTAGTAATGGCGAGTTTCTATATATTTTTGAATATAAACGATTTTCAATATTTCAACCAGTTGACTGGTGAAATGCATATCGGTTGCCTGATTCGAAGATACAACTATTTATATGAAAAGTCATCTCCTTTCATGAATAGATTTCTGCTCATTTCTGAATATAAATGGCCATATCTCTTCATTGCAATTATTCATGAAAGGTTGTTGCTCTTCTACTATTATATACACATCATAATCTTCAATTCCAAATCACCAAATCTATAATATTCTCTGATTTTCATTTCTATACACTTGCATTTTGAAAAGCTCTCATATATTCAAGTTACTTATTGAATCACTGAAATTACTTCATATCTCTTGATTCATTAGGTAACATACTTCCTTTAATCTTCACATACACACTATACTATCGAGGATAAGATTAAAGGATGGGTGTACGAAATCATTGGCTATTCAGTGTTTAAAAACACAAGCAGAAGTCAAACTCTTGTAATTTGTAAAGTCCTGTGTCGGTGCTCAGGCGGTAAAATCCTTGTTGGGGCTCGGATTGTTGTGAACCTATTCCTCCAGGTGAAGAGAGGGTGTGGATAGTGAATTCTAGAAGAGGTCTGGGAGTGGATGTAGGATGGGAAGTCCGAACCAGTATAATATTCCTGGTGTCACTTTACTTACTGCTTTTACTTGTTTGTGATATATCTATATTGTTCAGTTTTACTTGCATAACTATTGTATTATACAAGTTAGTATATCATAGTCAATTCCGCTATATTCCATATATAAAGATCCTTAAGTCATACACGACATTTCAATTGGTATCAGAGCAAGGTCATCATTTAACCTTAAAGCCGTTATTTGATACATAGTTAATATGGAAAATAACACTAGTACTAGCACTAATACTGGGTATACAGAAGGCCAATCTACTGCACGACCACTATTTCAATAGTTATTGGGCTACACGTATGAGAATATATATGCAAGCCAATAGTTTTAATGCTTGGAATATTACACAAAAGGAATATGCACAACCCACTACACCTTATACTAATTGGTCAGCAAATGAAAAAGCAGATTCTACAGCCAATGCTAAAGTTATGAATATGTTGCATTGTGCCTTGGATAGAAACGAGTTTAACCGAATTTATATGTGCAACACTACATATGAAGTTTGGTGAACACTCAAAGTAACTCATGAATGAACTAATAAGGTCAAACAAAGCAAGATATCCTTGCTTCAAAACCAATTTCAGGATGAATGAAAATGAGTCTATAAATGACATGTATTCACGGTTTCAAAACATTTATCATTTTTTAATAGGTTCAGGAGAAAAATATTTTGATTTTGATATTGTTTCAAAGATATTAAACTTTTTAACGAATGAATGGGAAAGAAAAGTTCTAGCTATCGAAGAGGCTAATGATCTTTCATCCATGAAACATGAAGGTTTAATTGGTAATCTTATGTCGTATGAAGTAAATATGCAGGGAAAAAAGGCTCATACTCAAGACAAGAAAGATTTAGCTTTTCATGCTGAAAAAGATGAGTTGGATTCAGATGAGGAAGACATTGCCTTTGTAGAAAAAAATTCAGAAAAATCTGAAATATAAGAAGATCCAAATGCAAAAAGGAATTCTACAAAATAACCTGATCCAGGCTTGGTGGAATGTTTCAACTGTCATAAAACTAGACATTTCCAAAAGAACTGACCAAAACTAAAGAGGAATCGCAACAAAAAGGAGAAATCAAAAAGGCAAGCTTTCTTGGTCACTTGGGATAATTTAGAGTCATCATCTTCTGAAAGTGACAACGATGGTGACAATGAACAAGCAAATGTATGCTTCATGGCAAAAGACACCGAGTTTAGTGATTTTACTTATGAAGAATTAATAGAAATTAATACAGAAATTCTAGAATCTAGGAATAATTTTAAAAGGAAATATAAAAAAGAAAATGAAGATAGAAAGAAAGAAGAATTTGAAAGAGATTTATTAAAAGATGAAAAAGATATTTTAGAGGATGAAATTAGAAAATTACAAGAATCTCTATCCAATGCAAATTCTCGGATTTCTTTATTGAGTCAGGAAATTGAGACTCTAAAAGAAAAAAATGATCTGCTTGCTTTAGAAAATCATGATTTAAGTTCAAAAGTTAAAATTATTGAATTAGAAAATTCTAGTCTTAAATTAAGATTAGATGATATTTCTAAGAATGTGAATAATTTTAATAAAGGAAGAGAAAACCTGTCTAAAATTTTAAAAAAATTCAGTCTTTTCATGGTAAAAAAGGATTAGGATTTACTCAAAAAATCCATACTAAGAAAAGTTCTAGCAAAACTGTTAGTACTAAGAAGAGTATTGAGTTTATCAAATCCAATTCTACTAGTATAAAGAAAAATCCTGTTTCAAAGAAAAAATCATCTAAAAATGTTTGTATTTGAGTACCAAAAACAAACAATGTGTTAATTAGAAACAAGTATATCAAAGATTTTTTTAGATAATTTTCACAATAATATTATTTATATTTTCAAAAGGGACTCGAACCCTCTTGGGTTTGGTTTCCTAAGATCTAACTCTTAGGACCCTAACGGAGGAAGTGGGTACCAATATCTTTTATATTTTGCAGGTACCACTAATACATGACTGTGACTAATCATTATTTAGTATAAGGAAATAAAGAAGCGACATTTACTTATTTCATGTTTGTAAGTTATTACTTTTTCTTTTCATAAGTCTTGAACCTAAATTTATATAAATTATACCTAAAACAAAAGTCATTCATCATTAAACTAAAAGCCTATTTCAACATGTTGAAAAAAAATCAAACTCATCGAAATCATCTCCATCCACTTCTACTAAATCTTCAGAAAAAACATCATCGGGTTCCACTGATATTATAACTTTTCCAACGCCGAATGAAGAGCTATAATTGCGATAGCAAGAATAGCATACTGGATGTACTCCTAACGCTAAGAAGAAAAGACATCTTTTCATATCTCCATCAATAAAATATAAGATAGACGAGATACACCACTACCAGTATGAACAAATGAAGTTACAACGTGAACTGTATTTTGAACAACAACAAACTTCAGATCGTTTGAGTTTTCTTAAGACAATAGCACTTCGAGTTTGCAGAAGATCCGTTGTTTTTGAACTAAGACATCACCCACTTTCTACAACTCTAGAAACTCCGAAGAGACTTTCCACCTCTTAGAGTCCATGGAAAAGATCATAAGGGTTCTAAACCTAGTCCCAATTCATGGGTTAAAAATTATAAGGAAAATGAAGAAGCCAGTTCGAAAACCCCAAGGAAATCAACTTCTTCAGAGGAAGAATGGTGCAATGGTCATGATTGTTTCCGTTTTCATTTTGAGTTTTTGTTAATAAGTTTTGCATTGACTGAGAATGCAAATGATAACAATGTTTTCTTGATGAGTGTTTATAAAAACTTTTCTTTGTTTTTCAAATACATATTCTTTAAACAAGTGTTAAGATACATAGGAATTAAAGCTTCCTAAAAGATTTAATAAGAGCATTTAAATGGTTCGTACATAAAGTTTGACTGAATGTATTGAAATATATATAAGTTAAGTTAAAAAGAAAACCGGAAAAACAGTTTTTATTACCATCAGTCGACTGATGGACTGCATACCAGCCTATTGGTATTCATTTCCGAGAGAAAAAACTGCTCCATGTATTTCAACCTTTATAACCTCCAATACCACTTCTCTCTTCATTTATAAAACCTACCTATTATTTCTAAGAAAAACATAAGCTCAGAAAAATTTCATTTTTTTCCTCTTTTAAATCATCAAATCAAATGGCTTCTCCAAAAAGACAAAGAGAAAGTGGATCATCTTCTAGGGC
Source organism: Allium sativum (assembly GCA_030737875.1). Lineage (NCBI taxonomy): Eukaryota > Viridiplantae > Streptophyta > Magnoliopsida > Asparagales > Amaryllidaceae > Allium > Allium sativum. Next base: position 200,076,504 of record CM060926.1, on the reverse strand, counting down.
AAAGAAACAAATAGATCCTTCCATTGATCAATGGCTATGGAATGATGTAGCAAGGGAAAGATGAAGATGTATGGACTCATTAAGGTTTTTTGAGGGAGTCTTTGTCAAATTTCCTGATTTTGAATCGTATGAGCTTCAAAGATTGGCACAAAAAGGAAAACTTGAATCACTAATGGATTACATTCACAACCATATGAAAATCAATACTACCATGGTAAAAGTTTTCTTAGATAATCTAAATTTGGATCATCAAACTCCCAATAATCCCGAAAAATTATGCTTGGAGCTTAGTTTGCAGGCAACAAGTTTTCATTACCATTGATAGCTAGGCCACATCTTGAATTCTCTTACAGATGACATACCATTGGCTGAAGAGGAATGTTAATTTGGTGTTAGAAATGAAGTTAGTCATCACTTAATCGATGATGACTCCGACCGATCCCGAACTAAAGGTCTAAGACCTAGTGCAAGACTTCTCCATCATGCTCTCACTCGTACCATTTTGCCTCATTCCAGAACCTTTGATTTAGTTTATGTAGAAACTTTCCGAACTCTATATGCTATTTATAGTGATACAAATTTTAATTGGATGCAATCTATATTGGATCACAGTTTGCTTTATACACATGGTACTACGACTTATTTTTACTATGGAGAATACCTTATTTGAGTCTTCGCGGATGCTAACATACCGGAACCAATCTCCAACAAGATTGAAGTAAAAATCCTTGATAGCAAGAACTTGAAATTGATGAAAATGCCACCTCCGGTCTGACAGATTATGATTTTGGAAGATTGGAAGAAAAGAGATGCGGATCGACCATCTTCAAGTTCCACTCATGCAAATCCGAAAGATGTTTGTATAATAGAAGCTTCAACATCCACTAGGCAAGCAATTGATGTTCCAGCTCGCAATCAACTTCTTTTGGAATCAAGAATTAAAAGAATATATAAAAAGATGGACAATTTTTTTGAAAAATTTAGGAAGTCCTTAGGAAGTATGTGGAATGCAATCTTATGCACTTTTCCATCCTCTAGCTAAGCAACGTATCCGGGAAAAAGGAAAATCTCTCTTATCAATTGGACATCTTCGGAGAGGATGAAATCTAGTCTACTTGATTATGCTTTAGTAGTATGTTTTACAATAAGTTTGATTTGTTTGTTTCTAGTCTTGAAATTTCATGGGATTTGTCTTAAATAATCGTGGTTTTCCTTTTAAGTACTTTTGGTTATGAAAATCTAAAAATAGCTTGTACTAAGTAGCTTCATTTAGCTTCTAAAACTTTATTTTGTGTTGGTATGTACCTTGAACCCAATTTATCTATCTAGTTGTTTTTTGATCTCTTTATATCGATTGCGGTTCTTTTCATAGCACTTATTATTTTTAATTGATGACAAAGAGGGAGAAATATGTATCATTATATCCAGATATATAATTTAAATTTTATGCACTATCATTTTGTTCACTAATAAAATGTTGTAGATAAGCTTTTTAAACAGGGGAGATGAGTATATACAAGCATACATTCAGAGGAAGCAATTCATCATCTCAAGCAATATGCAAAGTGGTGTTGTCATTAATCAAAAAGGGAGAGAATGTTGATTTACGAGATTTTCGATTCATGACAACAAACAAATGAAGATCATATTGAAGAGCTAAGTGTCATATATATATATATATATATATATATATATATATATATATATATAGGTACCGAGTCGTGTTAGATATATGTTAAAATCAATCCTAATAGTATGACACGAATGCACAAAACATAGTATATATACATATATAAGATATTAGTTAGAAACAGCCAGACTGGACAGAAGTTACCCGAACCAATCGACTGATTTAAAATGCACCAGTCGACTGGTTCGAAATGCACCAGTCGACTGGTTCGAAATGCACCAGTCGACTGGTTCAAAATGCACCAGTCAACTGGTCAGTGTATTTCTGGCCAGTAACGGCTAATTTCTTTATATTTTTAAATATAAATATTTTCAGTATTTTCAACTAGTTGACTGGTGAAATGGAGACCAGTTGACTGATTCGAAACAACAACTATTTATATGAAAAGTCATCTCCATTCATGAATAGATTTATGTTCATTTCTGAATAGAAATGGCCATATATCTTCATTGCAATTATTCATGAAAGGTTGCTGCACTTCTTCTATTATATAAACATCATAATCTTCAATTCCAAATCACCGATTCTTTCCAAATCTATACTATTATCTGATTTTCATTTCTATACACTTGCATTCTAAAAAGCTCTTATATATTCAAGTTACTTATTGAATCATTGAAATTACTTCATATCTCTTGATTCATTAAGTTACATACTTCCTTCAATCTTCACATACACACTATACTATCGAGGATAAGATTATAGGAAGGGTGTACGAAATCGTTGGCTATCCAGTGTTTTAAGAACACAAGCAAAAATCAAACTCTTGAAATTTATAAAAGTCCTATGTCGGTGCTCAGGCGAGAAAATCCTTGTTGGGGCTCGATTGTTGTGAACTTATTCCTCCGGGTGAAGAGAGGGCGTGGATAGTGAATTCCAGAAGGAGTCTCAGACTGGACGTAGGACGGGAAGTCCGAACCAGTATAAAATTCCTAGTGTCACTTTACTTACTGCTTTTACTTGTTTGCGATATATATCCATTGTTCAGTTTTACCTGCATAACTATTGTATTATACAAGTTAGTATATCATAGTCAACTCCGCTATATTCCATATATAAAGGTCCTTAAGTCATAAACGACTTTTCAATGATTCAATAAGTAACTTGAATATATGATAGCTTTTTAGAATGCAAGTGTATAGAAATGAAAATCAGAGAATAGTATAGATTTGGAAAGAATTGGTGATTTGGAATTGAAGATTATGATGTTTATATAATAGTAGAGGAGCAACAACCTTTCACGAATAATTGCAATGAAGTGATATGTCCATTTCTATTCAGAAATGAATAGAAATCTATTAATGAAAGGAGATGAATTTTCATATAAATCAAATTCTAAGCTTATAAAAATCATTGCAATTATTAGAGATGACTTTTGAAACATGATTTTTTTTAATGCTAGTAGTATTGGAGGTTATAAAGGCTGAAATACGTGGAGCAATTTTTACTCTCGGAAATACATACCAGTCGACTGGTATGTAGTCCATCAGTCGATTGATGGTAATAAAAACTGTTTTTCCAGTTTTCTTTTTAACTTAACTTATATATATATATTTCAATATATTCAATCAAACTTTATATATGAACCATTTAAATGTTCTTGTTAAATCTTTTAGGAAGCTTTCATTCCTATGTATCTTAACACTTGTTTAAAGAACACATATTTGAAAAACAAAGAAAAGTTTTTATAAATACTCATCAAGAAAACATTGTTATTATTTGCATTCTCAGTCAGTACTAGACTTATTAACAAAAAATCAAATGGAAACGGAAACAATAATGACCATTGCACTATTCTTTCCCTGAAGAAGTTGATTTCCTTCGGGTTTTCAAATCAGCTTCTTCATTTTCCTTATAATTTTTATCCCATGAATTGGGACTAGGTTTAGAACCCTTGGGAGATCTTTTCCATGGACTCCAAGAGGTGGAAAGTCTCTTCGGAGTTTCTGGAGTTGTAGAAAGTGAGTGATGTCTTGGTTCAAGAACAACAAATCTTCCGCAAACTCGAAGTGCGATTGTCTCAAGAAAACTCAAATGATTTGAAGTTTATTGTTGTTTAAAATACAGTTCACGTTGTAACTTCATTTGATCATGCTGGTAGTGGTGTATCTCATCTATCTTATGTTTTATTGATGGAGATATATAAAGCTGTCTTTTCTTCTTAACGTCAGGAGTATATCCGGTATAGTATTCTTGCCATCGCAATTTTGGCACTTCATTCGACGTTGGAGAAGTTATAATATCAATAGAATCCGACGATGTTTTTTCCGAAGATTTTGTAGTAGTGGATGGAGATGATTTCGATGAGTTTGATTTTTTCGACATGTTGAAATAGGCTTTTAGTTTGACGATGAATGACGACTTCTGTTTTTCAGAAGAAAAGATGGTTTCTTTGAGTATTTATAGGAAAGTAAAAAGCTAAACATAGCAGAACAAATGAATGGTAGGAACATTTGTGTCCATTAATAAAAAACAAAGTTAGTTAGCTAAGAATAGTAAAAGAAACTATAAAATGTTTCATTTGTAAACAAAGAGAAGTAATGTAATTAAAAAAACAACTAATATAACTTATTTTAGCTGTAGTTATTTTAAAAAATATGAAAACATATCAATAATATTCAAGTAACAATATGAGATCTATAATCAACAGAAAAATAATGGGTGAACTCAGATTAAAAAAGAACTATAAATATTTTAAGTCCCACACTTGTAATGTAGCTTGAAAAGGACATGCAAAGCTAATATTTGTATAAGTTATATAATATTTAGGTTCAAGAGTTATGAAAAGAAAAAGTAATAACTTACAAATACGAAATAAGTAAATACCAATTCTTTATCTCCTTGTATTGAATAATGATTAGTCATGTATTACTGGTACCTGCAAAATATAAAAGATATTGGTACCCACTTCCTCCATTAAGGTCCTAAGAGTTAGACCTTAGGAAACCAAACCCAAGAGGGTTCAGAGTTCCTTTTGAAAATATAATTAATATTATTGTGAACAATATCTAGGAAATCTTTGATATACTTGTTTCTACTTAACACATTGTTTGTTTTTGGTACCCGAATACAAACATTTTTAGATGATTTTTTCTTTAAAACGAGATTTTTCTTTATACTAGTAGAATTGGATTTGATAAACTCAATACTCTTCTTAGTACTAGTATTATTGGAGGTTATAAAGGCTGAAATACGTGGAAAAACAATTTTTATTACCAACAACCAACTAATTGACTGCATACCAGTTGAGTGGTATGTATTTCCGAGAGCAAAAAATCCGTCGACTGGTCAGTGTATTTCTGGCCAGTAATGGCTAGTTTCTATCTAATATCATACATATGTATATATATACTAAGTTTTGTGCATTCGTGCTATACTATGAGGATAGATTTTAACATATATATGACACTAAGCTCTTCAATATAATCTTCATTTCTTTGTTGCATGAATCGAAAATCTCGAGAATCAATAATCTGCAGTTTTTTCCTGAATATTATTGATTTTCTTCTATGTTTAACAGTGTTCCTATTGATGTTGTTCTACCGGTGCTGTTGAAGTTTAGGCATGATAGCTTTTCTTTACGTCTTCATTTTGTAGTTCAAGTGCTATGTTGAGAAAGGCTATTTTTGGTAAATGAATTGATTTAAGTCCATTGTCATTTTAATTATATCGCTTTAGAGATGGTTTGAGAAGGAATATTGAAAATAATTCTGATCTTCAATCTATTATGTTGTTAGCTGCACATAATCGTGTGCATTATTTGGTTATTTTTGTTGAAATCATTCACGGTAGTTCTTCGTTTAATAATGCAAGGTCAAATAATGTTTCTTGTAGTACTGATTCTTCCTTTTCTAGTACTGGTGATTTTAACATTCAATTCAGGAAATTATTGAGAATTGATTCTAATAAACTTACCAGTGTTGGTCATCAGTTTTCAGGAGTTGTTACTGAATTTAGGCTTAATGTGATGATGTATAGTATGAAGAGTTAATACAAGCTTGATTTGGTTAAGAATGATAAGGAAAGAGTTACGACTGTTTGTTCTAGAGAAAATCATAGTTTCAGGATTCATGCTTCTATTAGGTTTAATCTTCCTAGTTATTTTGTTGTAAAGAGATTTAAACCTGAACATACTTGTGGCGCTGGAATTCATGATGTAAACAATCCTCCTGTATATAGTAAATTGATAAAATTGTTGGTTTATGATCATATTCAAGTTAATCCGTTAATGAAGACCAAGGACATTATTAACTTGTTTCAAACTAAGTATAATGTTATTTTGAAGTATTATTTTGCTTATAGTGGGAAGATATTTGCATTTGAAGATCTACATAGAAGTGATATAAAGTCTTATCATGATTTGCAGTCCTTTTGTGATTTTGTTCTCATAACTAATCCTGGCAATAAAGTTGTTTTGGAGTGTAATGATACTACACGTTAATTTGAGAGGATTTTTATTGGATTTGAAGTTATGCACATGGATTTCAATATTGTTGGCGGTTAATGTTTGTTGACGCTACTTTTATGAAGGGAAGAACACAAGGTTGTTTGATGGCTGCTACTGGTAAAAATGGAAATGAAAGTATGGTATTTACACAGTTTAATTTTTTTTAAGCATCAATTTCTGCAATAATCATGTTTTCTTGCTTCGATATTTGTAAATAGTTGTTGTAATATTTGCAAATAGTTGCTGATATGAATGCAATTATTATGAATTATTACTGATATGAATGCAACTATTCAAAATAATTGCCGATTTGTATACAACTATTCAAAATAGTTGCATATATGTATGCAACTTTTACTGTAACTTTGCACAACAGTTCATAACCTTTATTTTCTTATTATGTTCAATAATTGCTCTTTTTCTGCACTTTTTTAGGATTTATGCATGTTTTTTGCAATTTTTTCCTTAAGTGACGTTCTCTATTTTGGTGTTTAGTTAATTTTATGTTTGCTTCTTTTATTAGGTTTTTTCCCTATAGCAATTGCTATTGTGTCTAGTGAAGATGAAGACAATTGGATTTTGTATTGTGAACAACTTAAAGACTTTCTTAAAGATAATAGTAGAGGTTTTGTTTTCCTTTCCGATCGTCATCTTGGTATTCTTGTTGGTATTCCAAATGTGTGTCTAAATTCAATTCATAGTTCTTGTTACTATCATTTGAACAACAATTTGAATGTTGCTCTAAAATCTGAATTTTATAAATAAAAAACAAAGTGGTTGTTAGACACGTTTGCACGTGTTGCATATGCATCCAATTTGATTAATTTTAATGTTGCATTAAAGAATTTTAAAGATGCCAGTGGATCCACTATGGCAAACTTTTTGGGTGGAATTTCTTTTAAGAAGTTTACTAACGTTTTTTGCAACATCCCGTATTTTTTTAAGATAATAAATTATGAGTAACTTCACTAAATAATGAGAATTAAGTAAAAAAGACTGTGCCATTGCGTTCGTCTTGGAATTTTGGTCAAGATAGACAGTTGGTTTGCGTAAAACGGACATCGTATGAAGAAGTTATTAAGACTAGAAGTTTGTATACGCACAAGAAAATAATATATACAAATAAATAAAAATATTTAAAAAAATATATTTAAAACAGCGATCGGAAGACCCAAGAGCGGAACCGCTCCATTCTGGGGGTCGACCCGAGACCTGCTGGGTCGACCCAGGGTGTTTGGGGGTCGACTGTAACAACCCGGAAATTTTGAACCAATTAAAAAATTTTATTTTAGAAATTTTAATGGATTTTAATATTTAAAATAATTTATTTTAAATAATAACGACTAAAAATTTATTTTAATTGAAGTTAGAACGAATAAATTTAATTTAATTATAAAATGTGTTTGAAATGGCGCAACAGTTCGGAAATTCGATTTCAAATTTCAATTGAATGTACAGAATTCAATATAAGTCAGAATTGGACGAAACAAGAAATATTTGAATCTGTTTAATAATATCTTTCTAACAAATGTAAGAAACTGAGATTTCACTTTATAAATTAAAAGTTATGTCAAGTTAAAAATTTAGAATAGTCGTTGTGGAATTTATATATATTTTAATATAATATATAGCCCTAAAAAATAGTCGTTTTGCAAACGACCTCCGTTTTCGACGAAACCAATTTTGTTGGATCCGGAATGTCAAATAATTTCTAGATTCCAATTTTCATAATTTTTGGAATTAATATGTGAGCGTGGCAAATTAAAAGCTTGTTTGGTCAATTTTAGTCAAATTGGATCGACCAGAAAATGACCATTTTTCAAACAGTCTCCAAATTCAACAAAATTAGTTTTGTTATGACCGTACCATCGAAAAAAAGCTAGAAATAATTTTTTTTGTAATTTTTAGACTCAGTATGTGGCCTCGACAAAATTAAAATGTACGTTCAAATTCAATATATTGATTTATATTTTAATTTTGATAAAAACTGGTTTTAACAGCCAAACTGAGTTACGAAACATATACCATTATGTCCGGAATGGGGGTAATTAGCTAGGGACGACATTCGTCGGGTTTAATTTGGAATATGAATATGAAATCCACTTTTTAAGATTAAATAGAGTTAAATAGTAAAATATATACGCCTATAGATACACGTATTTCAATACGAAACCCTAGTAGCTCCTTTCAGAATATGCAGCCGCCACATATAGATTAATGGCCGATATTACACGATTTTGAATCTTTAATTACTTTCAATCCACACAATATTATCTCAATCTCCTAAAGCAAATATGAAAGAGCAACCTAAGATCTTCAATCCTATATGGATTTGATCATTTTTCATGGACTGTCGAGCTAGATTTTTTAGCTCAAATGTCCCAACGTCGCACGAGTTTCTGGGGCTCAGATGGGCTTCGAGCTACCCATGACTCGCGGGGGTGGGTGAACTCACGTAGGCAGTTCAAGGGGCGGTGACTGTAACTGTAACACTCCGTGAATTCTATAACTGTGAAATTCACAAATTAAAGTATAATTAATTTCAAATCAAAGAACTAAGGGAAACGGGATACGCCATTGCGTTCGTCTCGGAAAAATACGCGAAATAGAGTCCGAATTTTCGAAAAACGGAGTCCGTATGAAGAAGATATAGTCTCCGGAAGTTTCTGAATTAAGTTTAAAATTCGAACAGCTCAGAAAAACAAGTTTGAAATTAAAAATCGGGCCCAATTGGCCAGGGCGGGAAAACTCCCGCCTAATGCACCCAGGTCGACTGGGCTGTCGACCTGGTCTAGCCAGGTCGACAGGGCTGTCGACAGGGCTGTCGACAGGGCTGTCGACCTGGTCCAGTGCCAGGTCGAACCCAGCCCACCCTGGCTGGCCTAGTCTATGTTGGTCGATTTTCAGAAGCATGCTTTGTCATTAGGGCTAGGTGGCAGGCTCTAATTGGTCTCTCTTTCGAATGAATGGCTACGATCAATCCAAGCAACATCGATGGTCCTAATCAGTTCATAAACTCTATAAAAATGACCATAGACTCAACCTAATCTATTCATTCAAAAATAAGAACAAAGCCATCATGCTGCTGAGGAACGACTAGGAGTAGCCACCAATTTGGGAGAAGACTAGGAGGAAAATTCTAAAGCATAAAGTAACTTAGACAAATCAAATCAACGCCTACGTCAAAAGGAGTCGCATCTCCAAATTCCTAAATTGGAGAATTCGCCACACAATTGTAAGTAGAGTATTATTTTGGTATGAACAAATAATTGTGTTGGTTTGTATACTTGATTTGTGGTGATAAAGTAATTCATATTTGTGCGTTACTATGATCCTTATCGATTTGGAATATTGTATACGTTTGGATATTCTCAAATTATGTTATTCATTATAAAAAACTACATGTTTGCGGTAGTTTTATGCAAGTATACGTTTGGATATTCGCAAAGCATGTTATTCATTATAAAAACTACATGTTTGCGGTAGTTTTATGCAAGTATACGTTTGGAATATTCACAAATTATGTAATTCATGTTGAAGCTACATGTATGTAGTTGTTTAATTGAAATTCATGCAAGTTTGGGGTTTCGCTACTATGTCATCATAATGTGTATTTTTGTACAAAAATCATTTTTGTGAGTAATTGGAACAAATTTGGGTTATTATAATTCATATGAAATTATGTTGAAAATTTAGCATCATGATCTATGTATTAAGCCATACTTTTGTACTAGAAAACCTCTTTGCGAACTTATGAATATGACTAGGCTATGATTGATATTTTGCATAATTGAAAACCATGTTAGGTCTATATTGTTAACAAGAATTATATGATGACATATGTGGTACATAGCTAGGTTAGATTCAAAATCCCATTTGCAAGTTTGCATGACTAAAGTAAAAATCATGATTTCATGTTTAGAAATATTTATGCCATAAGTATATGTGCGCCATGGTTATGTGAATAGATTTAAAATCATGATTAAGTTGGAATAATGCAAGTTGAACTATGCTTTTGTATTAGTAACAAAAGTAAGCCCCTTTGTAAACATGTAGGAATCTTATGAACATGATTTGCTTATGTTTGACATTATGCCTAAATAAAAACATAGGTTTATGTGGTAGTTAAGACTATGGGCCAATAATGATATCCAATTTAGATTCTTAACTTAACTACAAGTTTACATGCTTTGATTCATGTCACTTATGCTTTATGACCAAAGTATACATTACTACTATGCAAGTACACCAGTTTCTATTTTGTAGTTCCAACGTTATGTTGCAAGTTCATGCGTTCACATTCCCCTTCTTGTGTATGTAATCATGCTTTAAGCCTCCCCTTTTTCACGTGGCTAAGTTGGGCTTAAAAAGGCTAAGCCCAACATATATATAATAAACGAGCGTATTAAACGGGGGTAAATAGCGTTGGGCCAAATTAATTAATAAATGAAAATATAAAGTAAAGGGGCCCAAATTCAAGTATGGGTTGGGCCCATGATTGGTGTAAATCTTTACACCATTAGCTTAATAATGGGCCGCAAATATTTACATATAAGAAAATAAAGAAGAAAGACAAAAATATGTAAATGTAGAACATACGATGTGTTTAACCCGAGGTTGGATTGAGTTGTGATGTAAACCTGCCCGGAACCGCCCGGCTGTCCAGTAGTCACAACAATACCTATCCAATGTGGGTGGTTAAACATGGAGCCCAATAAGGACCCGAGGTTAGACTGAGTTGTGGCGTAAGACTGCCCGGAACCAACCGGCAACAGGCAGCCACAACAATACCTGTCTAATGTGAGAGGTCAAGGCTTTAATAAGACAATTAAGGCTGAGTCAGGATTGTTAGGATTAAGTGAACTAAAGACTTAATCAAAATGGAACATGCTAAACTAAACAGACTGATTGGGGGGTTAGGTTATAAAACACTTAACCAATTTAGCATGTTGGCTAGAAATAGAAAACCTAGTAGCGGGGGACCCTTTTCAGCAGTAACCCTATAAGGTGTATCATGATACACTAAAACTAGGCAGGGTGGGGCACGATTACTGGGCTGATTGTAAGAGGTCAAATCGACGGCGGTGGTGTAGCAGTGTAGGTTCTAACGGGGTGCGGGCGTGCACACACTCCGGCGCAGAAAAATAAAGCACTGGGCACCAGTAGCATACCTGTGCATTCTAAGGTTGTGTCGGGCCGCTGCCATGGGACTTGATACACCCCATGGTGGGACCAGCATAGGTAACTACAACATCGGGGGCCGTAAGACACATGTAACTATGCGAGTAGGAGCCGATCATCATAAAATGGATCACTTCACTCTGGTTATGGGGTGCCTGTTGGGAACTAGTTTATATGGGTACAGAGATTAATTTGGGGTACGATAGTATATTCGACCCTAGACAACTTAACCAAGTTTATAGTGCTTTCCCCATTTCTAGTTTATACTTATCATACCCAGTTCTTTATTCATAGACAGAGTAGTCCTCGACTTACTCAGGCTTTATGTCTGACTCTACTTTTCTTTCGTCTTCTTTTCTTCCGTCCCCCCCCCCCCAGGTCCACAGGGAGGGAATACTGCAGCTTGACCAGCCTTCATATCCAGCTTGAAGAGAAAGAATGTATTGCTTGGACCTTTTCGTTTGAACTATGGCTTTGGACAACAACTATGGGACTTTTGCAGTTTATTTATGTTTTCTTTATGCTTCTTTAAAATAATGTAATCAAGACAGTTATGAAGGTGTTATGTTTTTTTTTTGAAAGGATGTAAGACAATCATGGTGATGTTGTTGTACCACGTATTTACTTTTATGAAATAAAAGTTGCTGCTTTTCTGCTGTTCACAAATATGTGTTCTTATATCTGTCTTGTATATCTGTGACTTATACTTATAAACCTCCACCAAAATTTGGGCATTCCCTTTGAGAGTGACTCTAACGGAGGTGGGGTGTTTCAGTAACACCCCGTATTTTCTATAAATATTAATGTAACAAATCAAAGTATACTTAATTTTTAAGAGAAGAATTACGGGAAATAGATTATGCCATTGCGTTCGCCTTGGAATTCTGCTTAAGATAGAGTCCGAGTTTGCGTGAATCGGACTTCGTATAAAGAAGTTATGGCCTTCAGAAGTTTCAGAATATGTAAAACAACTCTGTAACGACCCGTGTTTTTCGACCATTTGAATCTGGATATCTAAATTTGTTTTTAATATTTTATTCGGAATATCGATGGAATTTAATATTTAATTTGTTATTTAAACGAAGTTCGAACGTTATATATTTATATAATTATAAATCGAGCTTGAAAATGGCGTGCAGTTCATAAATTCGAGTTTTGAACTTCAACTGAGAATACAGAATTCGATTAAAGTCGGATTTCTGTGAAACAAGAAACGCTGGGATCGTGTTGACAATAACATTCGTATGAAAGAGAAAAATCCAGATTTCGTGTTATAGATTGCGAGTTATGACTAAATCAAATTTTGGAAAAAAACGTTGTGGAAATCATTACTAAAATATGGACCTTTAAAATAGCCGTTTTGCAAACGGACTCAGTTTTCGATGAAATCAGTTTCATTAGAACCGTAACGTTAAATTATTGTACGGTGGTGAATGGCGTGGAAAACCGATGTAGTATGTGACCACGGTAGCCGTAAACGTCCGTTCATTTTCTATAGCGCGTATTTAAATAAATAAAGGGATATTTGAGTGAAACTTGAACAGACGATCGAATTAAGCCGCGATACCAGTTCCATTGAGTTCGTATAGTCGATTATAGTCAGGATAGGTATATAGTTTGTTATTTTTGAAGACCGGGCAATTTGGTGTTCAGAATGGCATTGCGGTGCGCGGTAAAAATAGCCAACCGGGAAAACAGTCTCAGAATGCGACGAAACTAGTGCCTTTGGTTTCGTATTGAAAAGTTATTATAGGATTTGAAAGTTTCAAATTGATTCGATTTATCTGGTGACTGTGGAAAAATTAAACACGTGTTCATTTCTGGTTTTATAATGGAAATTTTTTCATACGACATCGGAATTCGACGAAACTTGTCCCATTGGGTCCGGTATATCTTTTTACACCAAGATTTTCCTTTTAATCAGTAGACAGAAATCGATTATTATTAGTAGTACGTGATACTTTACGGCAAAGTTTCGCTAAAATAAAATAATATTAAAACAAATCAAAAGTAGATGTACATATAATATTCAAGTTTGACTTCGCTACAAAGTTTGGTGAACACGTTCTGCCCCAAATTTCATCTAACACCATATTGACCAAAAATGAAACTACATATCCAACTATACACCTCTTTAAGAAATTAAAAGGAGAGAGCTACTCTAAATCTACTACACAGGCCTAACGAAAAGAAAATTCATGCGTTCAGCTATGCTCTGTCCTTGCTTTTACCCTACTGAGCTTCATATATGGGGTAATTTCACCATCAACATAAACTCAATGCACAGACTGATTGAAAATGAAAACACATAACGTGTATTTTCCCATCACCATGTACTCCTGAAATGAAAACGCATCCTGAGAGGTCACAGCTACTAATCTAGGAGTCAGCCTAAGCCGTGGGAGCCAAGGGTTCCCCATATATAAATACACGGCCTGAGCATTCCTCCTACAGGGTACTACCGTGGTTCATGGCAACTAAATAAATTCAAAACAAATGATAACTAAAGTCATTCACGTATTTATATTACTGCATGACCTCCTCAACCACTTCGTTTCTGCCGAGATGGTTAATAGTTGAGTTGAGGCCGATGCGATGGGAGCTGGGATGAAGTGACACAGTTGTTGGGTCAGAGGGGCTGTTCGAATACGAGGCGTGGAGGAGTTGGAAACCAGAAAGGTGAAGTCACGTGATGGGTTCGACATATACAAAGAGGAGGGAGGACGTGAGTAGTCTGAGCTTCTAAGGTGACAGATAAATAGTCGGCGGATTGTATGAACGTGGGAACAGTTGTTGATGAGATGAAATGAAGTGAAGGGCTTGCATCTTGTATTCAAAACAAGTTATGAAAAGGGAGGGAAGCTTCAGCACGAGTTCGTGGGGCGTAGGGCTTTAGCCCATTAGAAAGAAAAAAGAAAAAAAGGGAGAAGGACGGAAGTGCTGAAGTTCGTTAGGAAGCCTGGAGGATTCTCGCAACAGCCGGCGAAGTGGGGTGACGTTGGGAGTGTGGCACAACATGGCATGGTGTGGACTTTGACGAAAGTGGAGGAAAGGTTACTAAAGGATTAAACCAACGTAAACTAGGGTTAGTTAGCAATATACATAATTATAGTAATGTGGCCAACTGTCCATCTATCCATTTTTAGCTTACGAAGGCTAGCCATGACTAGCCTAGTTATTTTGTATACAACATAAACTTGTGAAATTAGAAATTCAAATGTTATTATTTAAATACTAACATATAATATTGATATTGAAATGAATACCGTATTAAATTGTTAACTTCAACAGAAACAAGTTAAACAAGGGACGTCGGATCCGTGTCGACAAGCACGACGAGATGAAGAGGATTTGGTCAAAGCCGGCAACAACCGGGATGTTTAATTAAATTAAATGACCGTTTAATTTAAACAAACAGTTTCAGGACGAACAAATCAAGGTGAGTTAAACTCACTCAGTTTTCCCCATTTATATTTTATATAAATTGGGTTTTTATTTTGTGTGCTCTGCTTGCCAATGGTTGACTGTTTGCTAGTTATATATTTATTTACTGATTTAACTGATGAAATTAAACCGTCGTTTAATTTCAGTGAAATACCAAATCGTTATTCTAACGATTGGTCCCAATAAAGGTAACTTACCTTGTTGGTCACGTTTATAAAATAAACGTGTTTGAATTGTTTGGATTGCTGGTAAATTGGTTGATGATAAATGGTCGTTATTCATTTCAGTTAAATGAAACTGAATGATCTGATTTGAGATAACCATTTGAATTTAGGGAAGAACAGGTTGGAGGGACCCAACCGGATCCCACAAATATATTATTTATTTATTTCCATATTATCATATATGAACTGTCCTGTTTATACGATTGATTTGATTATTGATTATTGAATACTCAACATCTGTTTGTTTAAACCAATGGGTGGTATTGGTTGGGTATTTGGCAGCGTATGGCCTACAAAATCAATCGTTTTATAAATATTGATTCACCGTCAGGTGAATCGATAGAGATGAAGTTATAAAATTTATTTTATAACTAGAGATAGATTTTTAAATGTATTATTTTGAATAAAAATTATTAAAGAGAAATAAACAATTTTATTTATTTATTTAAGACCTTGAATTATTATTAATTGATTTTACAAAGTATGTTCTGATGTTAATCATATCTACAAGTATGAGAATAAGAAATGAATCGAGTGGTTGAACTTTGATAATTGTTTTGTAAAGAAACAATTAATGGAATTATTTAAACTAATTATATTTTTGATTGATTTAAAGTGAGAATTAATTGGAATCGGTTAACGAGATAATCGAGTTTTGAGTTAATTAAATCGACCGTTTTGAATTGGAATTTGATTATCAAATTGATATGTTTCGATTTGAATAGTTTAATGAATATTGTTTAATTTTAAATAAGGTTTTAAAAAGGGATTTACTATTTTACTTAGTTAATAAAGAAATTAACTACTAAAGTAGTTAAAGATTGAAATAAGTTATTATTGTAAATAAATGATAGTTTGGAAAATACTTTTTAAATGAGAATACATTTAAAAAGGGATCGAAGGAGAAGTGTAATTGAATTGAATGGTGAAAGGAAATAAATGTTACTTAATTATACGAATTAAGTGAAAAGGAGATTACGATAAAAGGGTTTAAGATAAACCAGAGTATATAAATGAGTTTTCAAAATGTAATGCATTGATATTGAATTAACGTTATTTGAAAATGAGATCAAGTAGAAAAGGGGAAAATTTAAATATGATTTCCGAAATGGGAAATGGTCGGATAGGTTTGAAAGGAGATTGAAAATTGTTTTGAGAATAGAATGGAATATTGGTCTTTGATTACAACTTATATTTATCCGAGGATATGAACGTTGTGCGATCAAGGTCTGAGAGGTAATTAAAATACCCCAACTTGAATGACACCAGGATTATCTGAAGATAATATTCGTTGGTAATCGTAAGAGAGGTTAGTGGCAGTTCATTATTTTCCTTAGTGAAATAATGCAACGTTTGGTGAAAACTTAGAGAACGTATATCGAGAGATCAGAAGTAAAGGAAATTAATTAGAAGGAAATGTAAAGTTGAGTTCATCTTATACAAATAAATATTAGTTATTTGTGTCCAGAATGAAATAAAAGATATTACGTAACTCTGTTATGAATAATAAGCTGAATGGATTTTTCCAAGTTAAATAATAAGGAATGAGGTAATAAATGTTTTTGGAAGGAGAAGTAAGTGGTAATTTAGTATGGTTATTTTACTGAGCATTACAATGGAACGGTTTTGAGAACATTAGTAGATAAGAATCAAGTATCATATTTTTAAATAGCAAAAAAGTTAGAAGTTTTAATTAAACGGAAGTGAATAAATTTGTTTAATTAAAAGGGCCAAGGGATGCTAAATACTGAACCAGTGAACTCATTGGAGTGTCATGATTGAAACACTGATTATTTTGATAGTTAAAACATCGACTATCAAATCTGTCCAATACAATTGTTGGTATGGAAAGACTGGGATCGAATTTATATTCGAAAACCATTCCGACCAACAAATACGTGAAGATATCAGAAGATGATCGAGATGGAGCATTGAAGATCGTAGATTTTCATAAACGGAAGAACCACTAATATTCTTTGCCTGGCAAGCAGAGATAAGCTGTGATTTTGTCGTGGTTGGAATCTACGGGTTGCAAGGACTTCTCGCTACTGATCCATGGGGTGATTCCTATATTGGATGCAGTAGGAGTGTGCCTTCGATTCATCCTGTTCCTGGATTACTTGTATGGACGGATGTATGACAGAGTATTTCCAAAGGATCACGTACATTGATTTCTTCAAACGTGCTATAGTTGTTGGCGGGGAATTGCCGTTCTCTTAGCTTCTGACTAGAGTATTTTTGTGGATGTCAATTAGTGATATCTGACAGATCTTACGAAGTGGCATTCAAAGTGAATGATGACCCGATGTTCATAAGATGATTCTGACCTCAAGCCTCATCAACCGGGAAATGACAAAAAATCGGGCAGGCAGCATGGCTATTTGGGTCGCTCCCATTAGGGTGTATAATCACCTATCTAGAGAAAATCTTGTTTGCTTCTTTAATCTACGTTTTGATGCTGTCCCTTTTCGGGATACGGTTGCTGATCCCAACCGTCGGAGATTTACATTCGATACACTCAAGCGAAATGAGTGGTCGGTCATGTGAGGGCGGGGTTGCAAGATGTTCTTGTTGAACCCAGTGTATTCGTCTCTAGAGATACACTATCGGCAGGTGGTCCCATACCTTGTCATGGTCGGAATCCAATCTCCAATAAGCGCCTGCGGTTTTGTTTGTATACTATGTATGTAGAGCGTGCGATGCAAGCGTTCTACTAGATTTCTATTTACTTGTATTTATACATTATTATAATATCAGACAAGATATTGGTTTCAAAACTGTTTGGGTTATCGTAAGGTAAAAACCGTCCGTGTTTATGTGTGGATTCTGTCTTACGATTATCCTTTTCTTTCGAAAGGATTTTAACTTTAAAATCAAGTTGTGTGATACCCTTAATACTGTGCGAGTTTATCTCACTCTGGTTCACAAGACTGACCCGGTGTTTTGTAAATGCTCGTGTTAGCCCGGGGTGTACAGGTTCAGGTTATCGAATGCTGTGAAGTCCAGAGACGAGTTGGAGATGTCCAGACATATGATATTATATAGCTACTATTCCGCTGTGTGTTGTATATGGGAACGAGTTATTATAGTTGTCCCATTGTGTGATGTACTCTGACACCGTAAGTATTTTTAAAGCTTTCAATAAAGATTTATTTCTGTATTATATTTTGTTCCGCTGCGATGTGAGACTCTGTGTGGTGTGGTTTTCTTCTTCTTCTATTCTAATATTTCTTTCTTTCTTATCTCACCCTCTAATTTCTTTCTAAAACTATCCAGTGTTTTCGGTGCTTGGAGGATCGGCATGAGTTACGGTAAAGGTATTTTTGTCGATTTCCGGGGCCGAAAACCACTGGGTCGTTACAGTGGTATCAGAGCTGAAGGTTAAGTGATTACCTTGGCTCTGTGGCGTGACTCAGTAGAGATGGGGTTAACAATACCCTAGATTGAGTTGAGTGTATATGTACGAGTGAACATATTTGTAGATTTTATAAAAAAATGTTTTATATTGTGGAGATTTATTTGTTTGAGTTGATTATGAGTTCTGATCGATCAGTTTGATCCACTATATCGATAGGAATTTCTAAACACTCAAGTAAGATAAACTGACACAGTATGTTTTGAAAGAGGGTAAATGAAATAATTTTACCCAAATTGTATTTTAATATCAAAGAATGATTAATATTTGAAGTATTATATTATATTGGATGTGTTGGTTGAATATAATTGAAATGGTTATATAAACAACCAATTAGAATTCGTATTATATAAAAGCAGATTTATTAAATCTGGAATTAAAATCAGAATTGGAAGTAAAATTCCCATAGGTGGGAAAGGTGACTGCAAATGAACCAGGATTGAATATATGAGAATTCTAAATCCTGGGAGATTTTAAATTGTTTACAAGCATCGTGAATTTTATTTTGAAATAGATTTCAAAATGAAAGTGTTTAAAAATAGGAGTTTTGAAATGATATAGTATTGAACTCACTTCAGTAGCTGGGAAATAACTCTGAGGACGCTGGCCACATCATCAGTATTCATTTTCGAGTTCCAAGTGACGGATTACTACCAAAAATCTTGTTTTGAATTGCTTTGAGAAAAACAAGTTGTTCTGAATCCTGGAAAGGAATATTTGATTTTTTTTGAAAGAGCTGAACTATTTAAAAACTCACAGGGAAATTGTTTGAACAAAATCAAAATTAGATAGAAATATGGGAAAGCGAATATGAATTGAATTAAAACCAATTAACCGGAAATTGAATCGGGAGATAATATATCAGATTTTGAATGGTGAGACAGGAATCTGAAATGGTGTTGGGATGATAAGTTAAGAGTTAAAATTGATAATGGATGGAATGGGATTTGGCTTGGACGCGTGAAGGATTTGGTTTTAAGGATAAAATTGGAATTTTGTTTGGGAATGCATTTGTATATGCTGACAGGGTAGTAGACAAAAAGGATATAATGATATACCCGACAAAAAGGTACACGTTTATTTTTACGTGGGTTTGGTGATTTATGAGCCTATTTGGCAAGCCGCTTGGCTGTTTTATTTTCTTTTGGATTGGAGAAGGCCTAGAAAGACAAGATGTAGTTGTACCGATTGAGCCGTACAATGGAGGTGCTGGCGAAATTTTTCGAAAATTTAAGGTGTTAGAAAATTTTCAATATTTTTGAAAATATTTATTTACAATATTGAATCGATTTTGATTTAAAATAAATTGGATTTGAAAGTTAATGGGCTTGTAACGTCCTTTCTTACCTTAGCAATTTCGAGGACGAAATTATTTTAAGGGGGGAAGAATGTAACGACCTGTGTTTTTCGACCATTTGAATCTGGATATTTAAATTAGTTTTAAATATTTTATTTGGAATATCGATGGAATTTAATATTTAATTTGTTATTTAAACGAAGTTCGAACATTATATATTTATATATTTATAAATCGAGCATGAAAATGGCGTGCAGTTCATAAATTCGAGTTTTGAACTTCAACTGAGAATACAGAATTCGATTTAAGTCGGATTTCTGTGAAACAAGAAACGTTGGGATCGTGTTGACAATAGTTTCATATCAAAGAGAAAAATCCAGATTTCGTGTTATAGATTGCGAGTTATGACTAAATCAAATTTTGGAAAAAAACGCTGTGGAAATCATTATTAAAATATTGACCTTTAAAATAGCCGTTTTGCAAACGGACTCAGTTTTCGATGAAATCAGTTTCATTAGAACCGTAACGTTAAACTATTGTACGTGGTGAATGGCGTGGAAAACCGATGTCGTATGTGACCACGGTAGCCGTAAACGTCCGTTCATTTTCTATAGCGCGTATTTAAATAAATAAAGGGATATTTGAGTGTAATTTGAACAGACGATCGAATTAAGCCGCGAAACCAGTTCCGTTGAATTCGTATAGTCGATTATTGTCAGGATAGGTATATAGTTTGTTATTTTTGAGGACCGAGCAATTTGGTGTTCATAATGGCATTGCGGTGCGTGGTAAAAATAGCCTACCGGGAAAACAATCTCAGAATACGACGAAACTAGTGCCGTTGGGTTCGTATTGAAAAGTTATTATAGGATTTGAAAGTTTCAAATTGATTCGATTTATCTGGTGACTATGGAAAAATTAAACACGTGTTCATTTCTGGTTTTATAAAGGAAAATTTTTCATACGACATCGGAATTCGACGAAAGTTGTCCCATTGGGTCCGGAATATCTTTTTACACCAAGATTTGCCTTTTTATCAGTAGACAGAAATCGATTATTATTAGCTGTACGTGATACTTTACAGCAAAGTTTCATTAAAATAAAATAATATTAAAACAAATCAAAAGTAGATGTACATATAATATTCAAGTTTGACTTCGCTACAAAGTTTGGTGAACACGTTCTGCCCCAAATTTCATCTAACACCGTACTGACCAAAAATGAAACTGCACATCCGACTATACACCTCTTTGAGAAATTAAAAGGAGAGAGCTACTCTAAATCTACTGCACATGCCTAACGAAAAGAAAATTCATGCGTTCAGCTATGCTCTGTCCTTGCTTTTACCCTACTGAGCTTCGTATATGGGGTAATTTCACCATCAACGTAAACTCAATGCACAGACTGATTGAAAATGAAAATACATAACGCGTATTTTCCCATCACCATGTACTCCTGAAATGAAAACGCATCCTGAGAGGTCACAGCTACTAATCTAGGAGTCAGCCTAAGTCGTGGGAGCCAAGGGTTCTCCATATATAAATACACGGCCCGAGCATTCCTCCTATAGGGTTCTACCGTGGTTCATGGCAACTAAATAAATTCAAAACAAATGATAACTAAAGTCATTCACGTATTTATATTACTGCATGACCTCCTCAACCACTTCGTTTCTGCCGAGATGGTTAATAGCTGAGTTGAGGCCGATGCGATGGGAGCTGGGATGAAGTGACACAGTTGTCGGGTTGGGGGGGGGGGGGCTGTTCGAATACGAGGCGTGGAGGAGTTGGAAACCAGAAAGGGTGAAGTCACGTGATGGGTTTGACATATACAAAGAGGAGGGAGGACGTGAGTAGTCTGAGCTTCTAAGGTGACAGATAAATAGTCGGCGGACTGTATGAACATGGGAACAGTTGGGGATGAGATGAAATGAAGTGAAGGGCTTGCTGCTTGTATTCAAAACAAAGAAGAAATAGGAACCGCAAGTTATGAAGAGGGAGGGAAGCTTTAGCACGAGTTCGTGGGGCGTAGGGCTTTAGCCCATTAGAAAAAAAGGGAGATGGACGGAAGTGCTGAAGTTCGTTAGGAAGCCTGGAGGATTCTCGCAACAGCCGGCGAAGTGGGGTGACGTTGGTAGTGTGGCACAGCATGGCATGGTGTGGACTTTGACGAAAGTGGAGGAAAGGTTACTAAAGGACTAAACCAACATAAACTAAGGCCAGTTAGTAATATACATAATTATAGTAATGTGGCCAACTGTCCATCTATCCATTTTTAGCTTACGAAGGCTAGCCATGGCTTACCTAGTTATTTTGTATACAACGTAAACTTGTGAAATTAGAAATTCAAATGTTATTATTTAAATATTAACATATAATATTGATATTGAAATGAATACCATATTAAATTGTTAACATCAACAGAAACAAATTAAACAAGGGACGTCGGATCCGTGTCGACAAGCACGACGAGATGAAGAGGATTTGGTCAAAGCCGGCAACAACCGGGATGTTTAATTAAATTAAACGACCGTTTAATTTAAACAAACAGTTTCAGGACGAACAAATCAAGGTGAGTTAAAATCACTCATTTTTCCCCATTTATATTTTATATAATTTGGGTTTTTATTTTGTGTGCTCTGCTTGCCAATGGTTGACTGTTTGCTAGTTATATATTTATTTACTGATTTAACTGATGAAATTAAACCGTCGTTTAATTTCAGTGAAATACCAAATCGTTATTCTAACGATTGGTCCCAATAAAGGTAACTTACCTTGTTGGTCACGTTTATAAAATAAACGTGTTTGAATTGTTTGGATTGCTGGTAAATTGGTTGATGATAAATGGTCGTTATTCATTTCAGTTAAATGAAACTGAATGATCTGATTTGAGATAACCATTTGAATTTAGGGAAGAACAGGTTGGAGGGACCCAACCGGATCCCACAAATATATTATTTATTTATTTCCATATTATCATATATGAACTGTCCTGTTTATACGATTGATTTGATTATTGATTATTGAATACTCAACATCTGTTTGTTTAAACCAATGGGTGGTATTGGTTGGGTATTTGGCAGCGTATGGCCTACAAAATCAATCGTTTTATAAATATTGATTCACCGTCAGGTGAATCGATAGAGATGAAGTTATAAAATTTATTTTATAACTAGAGATAGATTTTTAAATGTATTATTTTGAATAAAAATTATTAAAGAGAAATAAATAATTTTATTTATTTATTTAAGACCTTGAATTATTATTAATTGATTTTACAAAGTATATTCTGATGTTAATCAGATCTACAAGTATGAGAATAAGAAATGAATCGAGTAGTTGAACTTTGATAATTGTTTTGTAAAGAAACAATTAATGGAATTATTTAAACTAATTATATTTTTGATTAATTTAAAGTGAGAATTAATTGGAACTGGTTAACGAGATAATCGAGTTTTGAGTTAATTAAATCGACCTTTTTGAATTGGAATTTGATTATCAAATTGATATGTTTCGATTTGAATAGTTTAATGAATATTGTTTAAATTTAAATAAGGTTTTAAAAAGGGATTTACTATTTTACTTAGTTAATAAAGAAATTAACTACTAAAGTAGTTAAAGATTGAAATAAGTTACTATTGTAAATAAATGATAATTTGGAAAATACTTTTTAAATGAGAATGCATTTAAAAAGGGATCGAAGAGGAAGTGTAATTCAATTGAATGGTGAAAGGAGATAAATGTTACTTAATTATATGAATTAAGTGTAAAGGAGATTACGATAAAAGGGTTTAAGATAAACCAGAGTATATAAATGAGTTTTCAAAATGTAAAGCGTTGATATTGAATTAACGTTATTTGAAAATGAGATCAAGTAGAAAAGGGGAAATTTTAAATAAGATTTCCGAAATGGGAAATGGTTGGATAGGTTTGAAAGGAGATTGGAAATTGTTTTGAGGATAGAATGGAATATTGGTCTTTGATTACAACTTATATTTATCCGAGGATATGAACGTTGTCGATCAAGGTCTGAGAGGTAATTAAAATACCCCAACTTGAATGACACCAGGATTATCTGAAGATGGTATTCGTTGGTAATCATAAGAGAGGTTAGTGGTAGTTCATTATTTTCCTTAGTTAAATAATTCAACGTTTGGTGAAAATTTAGAGAACGTATATCGAGAGATCAGAAGTAAAGGAAATTAATTAGAAGGAAATGTAAAGTTGAGTTCATCTTATACAAATAAATATTAGTTATTTGTGTCCAAAATGAAATAAAAGATATTACGTAACTCTGTTACGAATAATAAGCTGAATGGATTTTTCCTTTAATTTCATTTCCACCGAGCTAAAAAAATTTGCTGATGGTTCTAGTAAACCAAAACTACCATTTTCTAGCTATTTGGCTTTAATCTTAGCTTATACAAGACAAAAATTGAAGATCTAGTTACGATTGGAAATGCACTTATGTTTTTTAGTTTAATAATAAGGAATGAGGTAATAAATGTTTTTGGAAGGAGAAGTAAGTGGTAATTTAGTATGGTTATTTTACTGAGCATTACAATGGAACGGTTTTGAGAACACTAGTAGATAAGAATCAAGTATCGTATTTTTAAATAGTAAAAAAGTTAGAAGTTTTAATTAAACGGAAGTGAATAAATTTGTTTAATTAAAAGGGCCAAGGGATGCTAAATACTGAACCAGTGAACTCATTGGAGTGTCATGATTGAAACACTGATTATTTTAATAGTTATAACACCGACTATCAAATCTGTCCAATACGATTGTTGGTATGGAAAGACCGGGATCGAATTTATATTCGAAAACCATTCCGACCAACAAATATGTGAAGATATCAGAAGATGATCGAGATGGAGCATTGAAGACCGTAGATTTTCATAAACGGAAGAACCACTAATATTCTTTGCCTGACAAGCAAAAATAAGCTGTGATTCTGTCGTGGTTGGAATCTACGGGTTGCAAGGACATCTCGCTACTGATCCATGGGGTGATTCCTATATTGGATGCAGTAGGAGTGTGCCTTCGATTCATCCTGTTCCTGGATGACTTGTATGGACGAATGTCTGACAGAGTATTTCCAAAGGATCACGTACGTTGATTTCTTCAAACGTGCTATAGTTGTTGGCGGGGAATTGCCGTTCTCTTAGCTTCTGACTAGAGTATTTTTGTGGATGTCCATTAGTGATATCTGACGGATCTGACGATGTGGCATTCAAAGTGAATGATGACCCGATGTTCAAAAGATGATTCTGACCTCAAGCCTCATCAACCAGGAAATGAAAAAAAATCGGGCAGGCAGCATGGCTATGTGGGTCGCTCCCATTAGGGTGTATAATCACCTATCTAGAGAAAATCTTATTTGCTTCTTTAATCTATGTTTCGGTGCTGTCCCTTTTTGGGAGACGGTTGCTGATCCCAACCGTCGGTGATATACATTCGATACACTGAAGCGAAATGAGTGGTCGGTCATGTGAGGGCTGGGTTGCAAGATGTTCTTGTTGAACCCAGTGTATTCGTCTCTAGAGATACACTAACGACAGGTGGTCCCATACCTTGTCATGGTCGGAATCCAATTTCCAATAAGCGCCCGTGGTTTTGTTTGTATACAATGTATGTAGAGCGTCAGATGCAAGCGTTCTACTAGATTTCTATTTACTTGTATTTAGACATTATTATAATATCAGACAAGATATTGGCTTCAAAACTGTTTGGGTTATCGTAAGGTAAAAATCGTCCGTGTTTATGTGTGGATTCGGTCTTACGAATATCCTTTTCTTTTGAAAGGATTTTAACTTTAAAATCAAGTTGTGTGATACCCTTAATACTGTGCGAGTTTATCTCACCCTGGTTCACCAGACTGACCCGATGTTTTGTAAATGCTCGGGTTAGCCCGGGGCGTATAGGTTCAGGTTATCGAATGCTGTGAAGTCCAGATACGAGCTGGAGATGTCCAGACGTATGATATTGTATAACTACTATTCCGCTGTGTGTTTTATATGGGAACGGGTTATTATAGTTGTCCCATTGTGTGATGTACTCTGATACTGTAAGTATTTTTAAAGCTTTCAATAAAGATTTAATTCTGTATTACATTTTGTTCCGCTGCGATGTGAGACTCTATGTGGTGTGGTTTTCTTCTTCTTCTATTCTAATATTTCTTTCTTTCTTATCTCACCCTCTAATTTCTTTCTAAAACTATCCAGTGTTTTCGGTGCTTGGAGGATCGACATGAGTTACGGTAAAGGTATTTTTGTCGATTTCCGGGGCCGGAAACCGCTGGGTCGTTACAAACTCGAAACTGAATTCAAAATTCAAAACACAACCGAGAAGCGGGCTGGGCGGGAAATTTCCCACCCAGGATCCAGGTCGGCCAGGGGGTCGACCATAGTGTCGACCTCCCCCCCATAAGTCGACCTGGGGGTCGACCTGGGCCTATTTTTCCAGATCTGGACTGCAATGATTTTGACCTATTATGGACGGACCGGATGGCTTCTAAGGCGATCTAATGGCTCTAAAACACTCTCTACACCTATAAAGAATGCCTAGACCTAAGGTCTCTCCACACAAATTCTTTGAGGCGTCTACATGTTGTTTCTCTCTATTGTAGCATCCCCCATTAAAATAAATCTTATTCTCCACTAAAACAAGTTATAGTTCTTCTTCAAATTAGAGATTCAAATCAAGTTAAAGCTTCAAGTTGGACCATAGGCATTCCACTTCAAGCAACGTCACTCGAATCGTAGCAAATCACCTTTTCTAAATCGATCACTGTAAGTTCGGTTATTCCTTAGATTTGAACGTGTAATTGGAATTGTGAATGTAGTGAATCAAAATATAGAACTATACCAATTTGCAAGTTAATTATCTTTGATTCGTGCTTATGTCAAATCTAACGTTATCTATGCCTTTGGATCTGATTCTCGATTGTGGCCTAGAACTTATTGTGGATAATTGCCAATGACTATGATTATGGGACTTTTGCCTAAGACTATGACTATGAAACTGTTGCCCATGAAACTATCGCTTATGACTATGATCCATGACAAAGAGACTATTACATATGACTATGACTATAAGACTATTGCATATGACTATGACTATGATTCATAATTTTGAGACTATTGCATATGATTCATGACTATGAGACTATTACCAAGATTTATAACTATGAGACTATTACCTATGACATTGATTAAGAAACTATTGTGATTAGTCGCCCATGACTATTGTGGTTAATTGCCTATAACTATTGTAGTCAGTGACTTATGCCTATTCCCATTAACCTATTAAGTTGTACTTCGAACTGGCATTATGTTGGACCAAATCACCTATGCCTGTTCCCTTAATTATGTTGGATCCCCTTTTTTTGGGGTGTAACTTGTCAAGTTTATTCCTATTCACTGTTATGTACATCAAACCCATTGAAACCATTATTTTCGTATTTGGTTCATTCTTGCATGGCTATTCTTTTCTGTCAATTCTCATGCTTATCCCCTATTCCTTGCTTTGATACTATTAGTATCATTTCATGAGTACTTAGAAACTTGTGAAATCATGTTATACGTATGATTGCGGCGCGGAAATTTGGGCGTAGATTAATTAAGTTAGTCTGGCATAGTAAATATGTTGGCATAGCCTAAATTGGCTATAATAGTGAATGATTTACATGCATATTAGACTTGGGCATAAGTTGATAAATTTAATTGGCCGCAAAGGGTGTAATTGGCGTGTAAACTAAGTTTTGGACATAAACGATAAACTAGAATATTAAATCTAATTTTGACATGAACCGAAAATTGGAATATTAATCTAGATTGGGCATGAATTAAAAAAGGGGAATATTAAATCTAAATTGGTATAAACTGCAAGTTGGGATGATTGATAGGCAAATCAAGCTTTGGGCATAGAATATAAATATGCTAATTTGCATGACAAATGAATATGATCTAGGCTAAATTGATTTACGGAAAATTTAAATAAATAGTAAATACGTAAATTTAGAAAAAACGAGTATGCCTAACCCGAGATGAGACTGAGTTATGGTGTAAAACTGTCCGAAACCGACCGGCACATTCAGTGACCACAACAATACCTGTCTAATGTGGGTGTTTAGTGCATCAAGCCCAGAAAGACCCGAGGTTAGACTGAGTGTGGTGTATGTCTGCCCGGAACCGACCGGCACATCCAGTAACCACAACAATATCTGTCTAATGTGAGTGGTTGGTGCTTTAATTAATTGATTAATTAAGGCTCAAGAATAAATCAAGCTAGAAATGGTGAGGTTAAGTAATTAGGGGAAACACTTAACCGTAATAACATGTTAATTAGACAAGTGGGTGAGGTTAAGTAAATTTAGAACACTTAACCATTGTAACATGTTAATTAAGCAGATGATAGGGTTAAGTTAACTAAATATACACTTAACCAAAATATATAATGACATGTGGTGCAATTAACTAATACAAGAGGAAAACACTTAACCAATTTTATAACATGATATATGGGAAGGGTTAAGTTAACACGAGAACAATACTTAACCAATATAACATGAATTGAGGTAGGGTCAAGTCAACACCAGAAGGAAACACTTAACCAACATGACGTGACGGGTGGATGGGTTAAGTCAACTTGAATTGGTTAATGACACTTGACCAATATAACTTGAAGAGCGAATGAGGTTAAGTTAAATGGGAAATACTTAACCAATATAACTTGATGAATGAACAGGGTTAAGTTAATAAATCACACTTAACCAATCCAACATGATAAGCAAGAAAGGTTAAGTTAATAAGAAACACTTAACCAACACGAATTGACGAGTAGGAGGTCAAGCACACGTCGGGTTGGTGGGTAATATTAGTAAATATAGGCCCACAAAACTTAACCGTTAAGAAAACATGCTAGAATCGGTGGGAGGGTTAAGTAAATCTCGTATAAGTGGGTAATATTTGTATATATAGGCCCACAAACTTAACTAGCAGGAAACCCTAGTAACGAGGATCCATTTCAGCAGTAACCCACATAGATATATCATGGTACCCTGAAACTAGGCAGGGTGGGGCACGATTACTGGGCTGATTATAAGCAGTCAAAGATAACGGCAGGAGGTACGTCAGTGTAGGTTCCGATGGTTTACGGGCGTGCACGTACTCCGCAGTGGGAAAAATCAGGCACTGGGTACCAGTAGTTATACACTGTGCATCTTGAATCGTGTCGGGTCGCTATCATAAGGCTTGATACACCTTATGGTGGGGCCAGCACAGAGTATCTACACGCAAGAGAGGGCCGACTGACGTAGACACGTGGAAAATTAATACAAGTAGATAGCATAATCCTTAGTTGGACCTAGGTCAGTAAACCCTGATTCCGAGAAGCATTCAATAGGTAGCATAAACCCCAGTGGCTCTGGGTAGCGTAAACCCTGGTTGAATCTAGTAAGCACCCGATAGTAAACTCTAGATTAGATCTAGATAATAAACGGAATCCCCATAATAGACGTACACCTGAAGGCAACCACAAATACGGGGGTTGGGATCACATTATCATATGATCATAGATTACTAGTTTGGACACCAGTTAGGTAGTGAAGAGATATAGAAATTGGTATAAACAGGGTAGTTGCGAAGCAGAGAAGGAGTAAAAGTGCATTCAGTTTAGCAGTGCGTTTAGTTTATCAGTACATTCAGTTTATCGGTACCTTCAGTTTATCTTGCCATATCCCATGCTTATACCATATTATCTTGTTACTATGGTTTAGTCTTATATTTAGTTTATTCGTTTTATGACCCTTTCCCTCGTTTAAATACTAAGAATCACTGGACTTACTAGACTTTATGTCTGACCTAGTTTGCTTTCGCCTCCTTTCTTCTGTTCCCCCCCAAGGTAGTAAGGGAGGGAATAGCTCAGGTTTGTTTGGACCATTACTCTTTCCAAGCTTGAAGACTCTTTAAGTGTTGCCTTGGACTCTCTCTTCTATTGCTATGGCTGGCTCATGCTTTATTTGGGGAAATCATTTTATGCTTCTTTATTTTTGTAAACAAGACAAGATACGTTGGTATTGTAAAACAATCTTTGTACAAGCTGTTTATTAATGGAATAAAGTTTTATTTATTTGCCGCTGCTTTAATTGTCTGTCTTGTAATTTATCTGGATCTTTTACCTATAATACTCCACCGAAATTAAGGCATTCCCTTTGAGAGTGACCTTAACAGAGGTGGGGTGTTTCACTTGTTATCAGAGCTGAAGGTTACCAGACCAGATAAAAGATTTGAAAAATTATTTTCAAAACAATTTCAAAAGAAGAATTTTCAAAATAAAAGTTTTGTTTTAAAGGCATATTCCCCAAAGCCATATGCACTATCTTTTGATCCTCTATTTGAATCCTTGCTTCCTTCTTTCCTAAGTCTCCGGGGCTCCTGGCTTTCTGGGAGGTAACCTCATCGCGGCATGGTTTCGTAGGCTCGACAAGACTACGACACTTGTCAAAGGGCAAACAAGTGCCCAACTTCCATCTGTAGCCACTGTAGTTTCACCAAAGGCCAATTTTCTTTCGAGCTTTGTAGGATTTTTCATGTGATGGAGGCACATTTCAAGAGACCTGTCAACAAGTTACATAAGGATGGCAAAGATGAGAATGAGGGAGTCTGGCTAAGGAGCACAACACAAGGATGAAGAACCCATGGATATGGACTTGGTTCACAAAGGAGGGGAGGAAAGAAGAGTAAAACCTAAAACAAGAGGAAGTATCTTTCTTTTGGTATAACGGGTCGTGTAATTAAGGGCAAGGGCAAGAACGAGGGACACGATTTTCCGGAAGGCGAGTGCATGCTCTCACCACCAGCATGCCTAAGAGAAATAGGCAGTAAGATTTTGGTTGAAAGAGTTCTTCCTTTTTGATTATCCTGTTAGTACTCCTTGTGATTTTAGCGCTTCACATCCGTATATATATCTTCTTCCATAGTTGAGTCTCTGCACCTTGGATATTGTGTAGTAGAGGATCCCATTATAGTCTCCAGTCCAATTACTGGTTCGGCCCATTTATCTTTGACTTATGAGGATTTGAGAATATCTATATTTATGCTTATGTTTTTTTTGGGCTATGGGTTGATTCTAGGCATTGATTGGTTAGCTAGTAATTATGAAACAAGGGTAGTTAGACTTTTGACTTTCCTTGAGAATACCCTTGAGATTTCGTATGATTCTAAGGGATCAGTTTGTCTTAGCTACCTAGAATCACTTTACTTATCTATCGACGATTTCAATCCGTTGGGGTAGTCCATGAGTACGCAAGATATTTTGACTAGGGTAGGGGTTTTCCCCCTAAAATTCGAGACAGACTTCCGCATGTATCTAGGTGACACTGCAAAGCCAGTTATGCGATAAACGAAAATTCTGGAGCAAGATTGGCGAGGATAGCCAAAGTCGGTAAAGTGCTCAATTGTTTGGTTGTTTTGTTAGTATCATCTCACGTGGATCGTCCAAATTTGGAGGAGGTATCCCTTGGGTGCTTGTTTGATATTGGTTTAGGCCTTTGGGGCTTGTACTTGAGGGATGTCGAGTTCGGCTAGGATGGTTTCTGTGAGAAAAAAATGGTTGGGGCTGGCACCCTAAGTTAGACTGACCTTAAGAGAGGTAATAAGCACATAGCAACCTTTAGCTTTAGACCCTCAGAATCATGACATGATGGATAAGCTAAGTAAAAAAGAGACCTCCAATCATATACACTTGGTATCGTGAGGTTAAATTAGTTAAGGTACAGTGGAGTAAAGCTCAAGAAGATGCGACTTAGAAGACTGAAGACTAGATACACGCATCTTACCCTTTTTAAGGGTATATCCTTGATTCCGCTTTTTCTGTAAAATCTATTTGCATGCTAGTCTTAGCTTTTTAGGTACATCTCCTCGATCCTATTCTTTATCCTTAGGTAGGAACACATTTGGATGTAAACAGTAATTGAAACATGTTATGATTGATAGTTGCGAGTGGTTTCTAATGGTTGCTCGCGGATGCATATACGCACATTAGGCACTAGATCGGCTCAGTCGCTTCCATATTGCATATGCATATATGTATCGGTTTATGAATTAAAACTTGATGTATTATCATATGGACGTTGCAATTGTATGAATAATTGTGCAATCATGTAAGATATTTTGAGTAGAAAGAAAATTGCATTCATAATGGACTTATGGCACTGACATAATTTGCATTAAGGAGGTCAACTGAATCAGTAGACAACCTGATTTTGCATTAGATAATGACATGTACACACACAATGCATATGATCATGAAGCATTAGAAATCTTTTAAGGAAAGTGGATGACTGTGTTTGATGGTTGAGTAGATGGGTGATTAGATGGTAGGATATAAGTTCTTCTCAACTTGAAGATTTCGGGGACGAAATCCTTTAAGGAGGGGAGAATGTAACACCCCGTATTTTCTGTAAACGTTAATGTAACAAATCAAAGTATACTTAATTTTTAAGAGAAGAATTAAGGGAAATGGATTATACCATTGCGTTTGTCTCGGTATTCCGCTTGAGATAGACGATTTTGCGTGAATCGGACTTCCGTATGAAGAAGTTATGGCCTTCAGAAGTTTCAGAATATATAAAACAGCTCGAAACTGAATTCAAAATTAAAAACAGAACCCAGAATGGGCTGGGCGGGAAATTTCCCGCCCAGGACCCAGGTCGACCAGGGGGTCGACCTTATTGTCGACTCCCCCCCAATAAGTCGACCAAGGTGTCGACCTGGGCATGTTTTTCTAGATCTGGACGGCAACGATTTTGACCTATTCTGGACGGACCAGATGGCTTCCAGGGCGATCTAATCGCTCTAAAACACTCTCTACACCTATAAAAGAATGCATAGACCTAAGGTTTCTCCACACAAATTCTTTGAGGCGTCTACATGTTGTTTCTCTTTATTCTAGCCTCCACCATTAAAATAAATCTTATTCTCCACTAAAACAGTTCTTCTTCAAATTGGAGATTCAAATCAAGTTAAAGCTTCAAGTTGGACCATAAGCATTCCGCTTCAAGCAACATCACTCGAATCATAGCAAATCGCCTTTTCTAAACCGATCACTGTAAGTTCAGTTATTCCTTAGATTTGAACGTGTAATTGGAATTGTGAATGTAATGAATCAAAATATAGTGCTATACCAATTTGCAAGTTAATTATCTTTGATTCGTGCTTATGTCAAATCTAATGTTATCTATGCCTTTGGATCTGATTCTCGATTGTGGCCTAGAACTTATTATGGCTAATTGCCAATGATTATGATTATGGGACTTTTGCCTAAGACTATGACTATGAAACTGTTGCCCACGAAACTATCGCCTATGACTATGATCCATGACAAAGAGACTATTACATATGACTATGACTATAAGACTGTTGCATATGACTATGACTACGATTCATAATTTTGAGACTATTGCATACGATTCATGACTATGAGACTATTACCAAGATTTATGACTATGAGACTATTGCCTATGACATTGATTAAGAAACTATTGTGATTAGTCGCCCATGACTATTGTGGTTAATTGCCTATAACTATTGTAGTCAGTGACTTATGCCTATTCCCATTAACCTCTTAGGTTGTACTTCGAACTGGCATTATGTTGGACCAAATCACCTATGCCTATTCCCTTAATTACGTTAGATCCCCTTTTTTTGGTGTGTAACTTGTCTAGTTTATTCCTATTCACTATTATGTACATCAAACCCATCGAAACCATTATTTTTGTATTTGGTTCATTCTTGCATGGCTATTCTTTTCTGTCAATTCTCATGCTTATCCCCTATTCCTTGCTTTGATACTATTAGTATCATTTCATGAGTACTTAGAAACTTGTGAAATCATGTTATACGTATGATTGC
This sequence comes from Allium sativum, assembly GCA_030737875.1. Lineage (NCBI taxonomy): Eukaryota > Viridiplantae > Streptophyta > Magnoliopsida > Asparagales > Amaryllidaceae > Allium > Allium sativum. The sequence goes on along the minus strand of CM060926.1, from coordinate 200,042,894 downwards.
GGCGCGGAAATTTGGGCGTAGATTAATTAAGTTAGTCTGGCATAGTAAATATGTTGGCATAGCCTAAATTGGCTATAATAGTGAATGATTTACATGCATATTAGACTTGGGCATAAGTTGATAAATTTAATTGGCCGCAAAGGGTGCAATTGGCGTGTAAACTAAGTTTTGGACATAAACGATAAACTAGAATATTAAATCTAATTTTGACATGAACCGAAAATTGGAATATTAATCTAGATTGGGCATGAATTAAAAAAGGGGAATATTAAATCTAAATTGGTATAAACTGCAAGTTGGGATGATTGATAGGCAAATCAAGCTTTGGGCATAGAATATAAATATGCTAATTTGCATGACAAATGAATATGATCTAGGCTAAATTGATTTACGGAAAATTTAAATAAATAGTAAATACGTAAATTTAGAAAAAACGAGTATGCCTAACCCGAGATGAGACTGAGTTATGGTGTAAAACTGTCCGAAACCGACCGGCACATTCAGTGACCACAACAATACCTGTCTAATGTGGGTGTTTAGTGCATCAAGCCCAGAAAGACCCGAGGTTAGACTGAGTTGTGGTGCAAAACCTGCCCGGAACCGACCGGCACATCCAGTAACCACAACAATATCTGTCTAATGTGACTGGTTGGTGCTTTAATTAATTAATTAATTAAGGATCAAGAATAAATCAAGCTAGAAATGGTAAGATTAAGTAATTAGGGGAAACACTTAACCGTAATAACATGTTAATTAGACAAGTGGGTGAGGTTAAGTAAATTTAGAACACTTAACCGTTGTAATATGTTAATTAAGCAAATGATAGGGTTAAGTTAACTAAATTTACACTTAACCAAAATATATAATGACATGTTGTGGGGTTAAGTAATACAAGAGGAAAACACTTAACCAATTATATAACATGATGTATGGGAAGGGTTAAGTTAACACGAGAACAAACTTAACCAATATAACATGAATTGAGGTAGGATCAAGTCAACACCAAAAGGAAACACTTAACCAACATGACGTGATGGGTGGATGGGTTAATTCAACTTGAATTGGTTAATGACACTTGACCAATATAACTTGATGAGCTAATGAGGTTAAGTTAAATAGGAAATACTTAACCAATATAACCGGATGAATGAACAGGGTTAAGTTAATAAATCGCACTTAACCAATCCAACATGATAAGCAAGAAAGGTTAAGTTAATAAGGACCACTTAACCAACACGACTTGACGAGTAGGAGGTTAAGTACACGTCGGGCTGGTGGGTAATATTGGTAAATATAGACCCACAAAACTTAACCGTTAAGAAAAGATACTAGAATTAGTGGGAGGGTTAAGTACATCTCGTATAGGTGGGTAATATTTGTATATATAGGCCCACAAACTTAACCAGCAGGAAACCCTAGTAACGGGGATCCATTTCAGCAATAACCCACATAGATGTATCATGGTACCCTGAAACTAGGCAAGGTGGGGCACGATTACTTGGCTGATTATAAGCGGTCGAAGATAACAACAGGGGGTACGTCAGTTCCGATGGTTTACGAGCGTGCACGTACTCCGGAATGGGAAAAAACAGGCACTGGGTACCAGTACTTATGCATTGTTCATCTTTAATCGTGTCGGGTTGCTATCATAAGGCTTGATACACCTTATGGTGGGGCCAGCACAGAGTATCTACACGCAAGAGAGGGCCGACTGACACAGACACATGAAAAATTAATACAAGTAAGTAGCATAATCCCTGGTTGGACCTAGGGCGTAAACCCTGAATCCGAGAAGCATTCAATAGGTAGCATAAATCCCAGTGGCCCTGAGTAGCGTAAACCCTGGTTGAATCTAGTAAGCACCCGATAGTAAACCCAAGATTAGATCTTGATAATAAATGGAATCCCCATAATAGATGTACACCTGAAGGCAACCACAAATACGGGGGTTGGGATCACGTTATCATATGATCATAGATTACTAGTTTGGACACCAGTTAGGTAGTGCAGAGATATAGAAATCAGTATAAACAGGGTAGTTGCGAAGCAGAGAAGGAGTAGAAGCGCATTCAGTTTAGCAGTGCATTCAGTTTATCAGTACATTCAGTTTATCGGTACATTCAGTTTATCTTGCCAAATACCATGCTTATCCCATATTATCTTGTTACTATGGTTTAGTCTTATATTTAGTTTATTCATGTCATGACCCTTTTCCTCATTTATATACTAAGAATCACTGGACTTACCAGACTTTATGTCTGACCTAGTTTGCTTTCGCCTCCTTTCTTCCGTCCCCCCCCCCCAAGGTAGTCAGGGAGGGAATAGCTCAGGTTTGTTTGGACCGTTACTCTTTCCAAGCTTGAAGACTCTTTGACGTGTTGCTTTGGACTCTCTCTTCTACTGCTATGGTTGGTTCATGCTTTATTTGGGGAAATCATTTTATGCTTCTTTATTTTTGTAAACAAGACAGGATACTTTGGTATTGTAAAACAATCTTTGTACAAGCTGTTTATTAATGGAATAAAGTTTTATTTATTTGCCGCTGCTTTAATTGTCTGTCTTGTAATTTATCTGTATCTTTTACCTATAATGCTCCACCGAAATTAAGGCATTCCCTTTGAGTGTGACCTTAACGGAGGTGGGGTGTTCAGTGATCATCAAGGTCCGGCGATCGGATTGAGGCGGAAGACGACGATTTTTGGAACGGTCGATGGGTTTTCTTTGTGGCAGCAGTTAATAGAAGAAAGAAAGGTGGATAGTAAATTCAAGTTAATTATTCCTTAATTAATTTATTTAATTATTAGTTAATGTAATTATTGAAAGTTAAAAATAGTATTGTTTTAAAAAAAATAGAATTGTTTTAAAAATAAAAAATATATTGGTTTTAGAAATAAAAAGTTGCATTGTTTAGAAAATGAAAATAACATTATTTAGAAAATGAAAATTACATTTTTTTATAAAATATATAACATTGTTTTTATAAAATATGTGCAGGATTGTTTTTATAATATATATATCATTGTTTAAGTAGAATTTTTATAATAATATATCATTGTTTTTAAAATAGAAATTCGCATTGTTTTTAAAATAAAAATCGCATTGTTTTGTAAATATAAAAATCACATTGTTGTGTAAATATAAAATCGCATTGTTTTGTAAATATAAAAATTGCATTGTTTTATGAATAGAAAATCGCATTGTTTTGTCAATATAAAAATCGCATTGTTTTGTGAATAGAATATCGCATTGTTTTGTATACAAAATCGCATTGTTGTGTAAATAAATTCGCATTGTTTTCAAAATAAAATTTGCATTTTTTAAAAATGGAATTAACGTTAATTTTAAAACAGAAATAGCATTATAAAAATATGATTTTTTGTATAAACATAACACAAATAAAAATATGATTTTTACCATATATATAGGGCAACAGTAAAAATATGATTTTTAATACAAACTGCGTGAAACAGATTGCATTGGAATCACGGTGAAGAACATTGCGTACTGGAGAAAATCCAAAAACCATCGTCCGCTAAAGACTGACAGAGTGGAAACCAAAGGTGAGAACTCCTCGCTAGAAAATTTTGCACAGCTATTTATTTATTTATTTTCATAACTGAAAAATATATAGAATTGCCAGTCTAGAAATTTATCAGTTTAATCATTATAAATTATACGCGGTACTTGTTAGATCACCTTTCTCGTCCACAGACCATGGATGATTTATATTGACTGTATTGTGTGCTGTTTGTGATGTTGAAATATTTAACTTATTAAAAATATATTAATGTAATAGTGATATTAAAATATAAATATTCATTTATAATCTAAACAGTGAAAATTGGTTAAATATAAAACGATTCAAAATGAATTAGAATTGGTTAAATTTATTAACCAATGATTTATTTAAACAAACCGTTGTTGTTTGAAAACCCCACACGGGTATTGGGATGATATTTGACATACACTATTCCCAATATTTAGTTATATGTCAATCGATGGATTGACGGGCTGTGATGAGCGTTATTTATTTATTTTAACGCTCATACAGTTGTAAATTTCACTTTGGATGTGAATGGACTGTTTAAACATTATTTATCATTATTGTTGAACACATACGGTGTATGAAATCCATATAACTAAAATTATATGGTAATTGATTGAGTCGCATTCCGATTCAGAAATAAATAATGTTTTGTAAATATTGTTAAATAAAATATCATTTTAGAATGAAATATCATTTTAGAATGAAAGATCATTTTAGAGTAAAAGATCACTTTAGAATGAAATATCATTTTAGAATGAAAGATCATTTTAGAATAAAATAACATTTTAGAATAAAAGAACATTTTAGAATAAAAGAAACATTTTAATGTAAAAGAACCATTTTTATGTAAAAGAATCATTTTATATAAAAGATCCATTTTAATGTAAAAGAACCATTTTATTGTAAAAGAATCATTTTTATGTAAAAGGATCATTTTCAATGTAAAAGAAACATTTTTATGTAAAAGAACCATTTTAATGTAAAGAACATTTTTATATAAAAGAACATTTTAATGTAAAAGATCATTTTAATATAAAGAATATTTTTAAATAAAGAATATTTTAAAATGACAAATATTTTAAAATAATATCCATTGAAGAATAAAATCATGATTTCGATGTCCGTTTTTAGAGGGACATAAAAATATAAAATTATGAAGCCGGGTTAAGTATAGAAACATCATTTTAACCCGAACGTGTTTATCGATCGATTTATTTCATTTTACTATGAATATAGAAAAGAAGTGATTCCAAATCTAATGTTTTGAAAATATTATCATTTTAATATGATAAAAATATACAATGCTCAATTTTTATTTAAATTTGAAAATGAAGTTGGAATCGTTTTGGAGTGGAATTATAAATACTTTATAAATACGTTTTAAAAGGAAATCAACGAAATATATATAATAAATATATTATATATATAATGGCCTGAATAGAACGCGCCACGCAGCGACCGTTCGTGAATTTCGACCATTAACTTTAAATTGATGTAACGGGAGATCCGACCGTCGGATTCTCCTAAAACCGAAATCGTTGGGTTCGTATCGAATAGAGATTTCCAATGAATATAAGAAGTTTGAAATCTAATGGTTGGATTTAGAATTATGTCCAAATCAAATTTGAAAAAGGTCGTTCTAGATGTAGTTCGGTGGCTATTATTGGAAACCGACTGTACGGGCGATAATAAAATTATTAAAAATATGGAAAAATTCTGTAAAATCATAATAAATGGCTTGGAAAGATTTTGGATGAAAAATTCCATATTTGAAAAATTAAAAAATATTTTTATCGAAATGAACTAGTTATTAACCAGAATAAATCTTTAATTAGGATTTAATGGAGGTTTCCAATTAATTAATATTTAATTGAAATTAAATAAAATAAACTGGATTTTGGATTCGTCGTGAATGGTGTCTTCAATAACACTATTCTTAAACCCCGTATGGAAAGAATAAATGTTTTAATTAAGATTATTAGAGTTTCCAATTATATTTGGTAATTTGAATAAAATAAAATGTGAATTGGGTTTATTGTGAACTATGTTTTTAAAGACATTCATTCTTTAACCCGATTTATATTGAAAATATAATTTGCAATTTATAAATCTTTTATTAACATTTAAATGGAAATTTTCCAAAGTTAAGTTTTCCAATTTAATACATTAAATTGGAATTGAATGGAATTCGATTTGGTAATAATCGAGATGAGCTTCTGTGAATGAAGGCCGTTACTATATTTGGAATTTAAAAGGCTTTACCGTTATTCCATTTATATTATTGGCCTGATACGGAAATTTATATCGATTATATATTGATCTGATTTCTGTGAAGATTCCGTATTTAGTGGAAGATGATTTGGGTTTATCATGAACAATGTTTTAAATAACATTTGTTCTTTAACCCAGTTACAGATAAGAGTAAAGTCTTAAAATTGAATAGTCATGAAGTAATGATTTTTGAGATTAAAACTAACTAGAGTTTTAATGAATCTTTAATGAGAATAAATGAGAAAGAGATAATTAAATTTATCAAATTCATGAAACGATCGTGAATGGAGTACCACCAGTTTTACTCCAGATGATAGTTAAATCTTTAATTAGATTTGAATGTGAAATAGTAATTAAATTTACTGATAGCACAGTGGGTGTTAGATATGGAGTACTACCAGTCTTTCCCCACGGGATGAATAGGTTGGGATTGGGATAATAAATGACTACTTCGGTAAGGCGATAATCCCGACTAGGTTGATAAACCTTAATTTGGTTTAGAATTGAGAAAAGATAACATGAAATCTTTTGAAATGAGATCCAAAGGAATATTGAGGAATAAATTTAAAAGAATTTATCTTTGATAAAATTAATGGGAACCTTTCCCTAATAATGCGAATATTCTGAATTGGAATGAGGCGTATGTTGTGTTTTTATAGCACTTGATTATAAAATACGCGAGTTATTCAGAAAGGCCGGGTTCAACCCATTCTGAGTAATTACTACGACGATTAAGAGTCGAAGATGAAGGTGGTGATTGAAGACCAGAGTTCTCCTCATCGTTTGGAAGATTATTGATGTCTTGATTGAGCCATACACCCAAAACAAGGTAATAAGTAGTGATCGTCCAGATGTACTTGGAGATCGACAGATATGCGAGGACCTCTCTCCTGTATTGGACATATGGGACGAGGAATAAGGTGCCTCCGGTTTCGTTCAGACCCAGAACGGACTTGTAAATGGATAGTATGTCTTACGTTGTATTCCTTTATGCTGTATTCGTTGATCTTTGCTAAATATATACTTGTTTGGTAGCGGAGAATTAATTATTTTACTTAACACCCTTCTCTGAGACGTGCGAGCTTAGAGGTTATATATTGGCAGAAATCAATGGTATGGTATGGATTGACAATGTGGCATGCTAAGATGAAAATGATCAAGGCTTTTGTTGAAAAGCGGAGTCTTGTGGATGATAATCAAAGCACAACTTTAATTAGCATAGCTTTGTGTATGGCGTTACTTCGCGAGCTTCACACCCCGGTATAAACCAGAAATAGGAGAGGACAGAAGGGAGGGTAGCGCGTTTCTTTCTAGCTAGGATGGGTGTTAGGGTTTTGCAAGACCGGACATTTTACTCATGTGGATGTTGCTTATTATTACTTGATAGATAGAGAGTTGCCTCAGATATTGTTATGGTCGACATTGCTGACCAGATTTTACTGCGATAGGGCGGAGAAACACATGCTTAGGAATTATGAATCCACCATCGCACTTAGTGTGGACCGGCCCTGCATGTTACCTAGTGTGCAGTTGTAGCTGTGTCCTGAGGCTCGGGCTAGAGAGTCTCGAATTCGGTAAGGATGCTCCCTTGCCTTAGTTCATAGATGGAAATCCAACTTCTAGTACGACATTGTGCAGTTTTGATTGTGGAACCAGTATGGTGACATGATATATGGTACCCGTGCCGTCTATGATTGATACATTTATATTTGAAATTGTTTCAACACTATGCTCTTATAGTAATATCAAAATAATTTTGTTTTATACGTATCAAGCATGTTTGGCTATTATAATGGAAAACTCTATCCTCCGGCTTGTGTTGCATTGTGTGATGGGACCTGAGCCTTATAATAGCTTCATTTTTTCAAAAAGCATTGCGCTGTTTTATTTAAACTAAGATTCATGTGGAGTAAACCCGTTCTGTGTTATACGGCATGGTACCACGATTTCCCAACCTTTAAATTAAAGATTTAATAATTGTTTTAGTTCTCACACTAGTCCCATGACCGACCTAGAGTTTATTGTTTTAACTGGGTACCCATATTTTCCACACGAGTAGCTATTAGTTTTGGTTTTGCAGATTTATTTTCATAGGATCCTAGTTTACAGCTAAAGCGATATTCGGAAAAGCTCTATATCTGTGTATTTCTTTTAGTTGTATTTTGTATTATTTTTTCGCTACTATTTAAATGTAATTTAAATCTTTGATATTGTATTTCCAGTGTGTAATATTTATTCATACTCTGGAATATTCTTGTACTCTGATGTAATTGTTGTAATAAGCAATGAAATGTTCTTCTGTTTGTGTTCTGATTTGCCTTGTTCTCAATTCAATCTGTACTTTCCTTTACGGGGAAGTTTGGGTTGTTTCATCGACCCATGGGTCGAGTGCGGGGTCGACTCATAAGTGGGGGTCGACCCCTATTTAGATCTGGGCAGAATTCCGGCTTTTGAACATGGACTCTTTTCTTGACCAAATACTTTGCTGAACACCTATAAATAAGCCTGTAGAGCCTACCCTAAGTCTCATATTTCTGAGACAATGCAGAAGCTCTACCATTCCTCTTCCTCCTCAAATCTCTTTAGAAAATTTAGATTATTAGTTTAGCAAAAATCTGAATCTAGATCTGGAGGAAAAGGATGAAAATCAATTAGAAGGTGTTCAAATCTCTTATCGAAATGAGGTAATTTTCTAGATTTGGTCTATTTCAATTCTCTTTTCTTTCTTTCCTTTTTCTTTTAATAAAAATTACAGATCCATGGTTGTTGGGTTTTGAATCCAATTAAAGGAAAAACCATGGAGTGCTAGATCTAGACCAGATCCAGGATTTGGAAAACATATGAGGTGAATGAATTTAAGTTATATCATTTTAGATAATGTATATTATCATTTAGCGTTCCCCGTTATCATGAAATGTGAATTTTCTAGAATAATTAAAAATGTTAAGATACTGTTGTTATAATTACATGATTCATTTGTGGCATATTATGTATTTGAATTATTAGATGTAGAATTGAGATAATGACATATTGACTTGTTAGATTTGAACAATTACCCGATTAAATGATTACATGTCAGGATGGAATTAAATACGTATTAAGAAGGACATGCGACATAATATAGGAATAAATTGATGACATGTAAATTAGATTACAGTAACATGTGAAAAGGATAATATGCCTAAAATTTACAGTAAATAGGAAATTGTAACCGCTCTTAGACACGAGGTTAGATTACACTTGTGGTAGAAGTTTGCCCGAAACTGCCCGACACATCCAACATCCACAAGTGGTAAATCTAATGTGAGGTGTCTAAGTGCATAAATAAAACATGTAATGGTGCTAAAACACGAGGTTAAGTCAATTTGTGGAAGAAGTCTGCTCGGAGCCGCCCGACAAATCCAACATCCACAAGTGTAGGATTAATGTGAGAGGTCTAGTGCATATATATATGTGTGTGTGTGTAAATAGCAGGACTGATAAACAACATTAATTATAATTAATGGAAATAAATGGAATTGAAAGAAAGTTACAACGGCAAAAAGGAATGGAATGAACGGGAATGACAATAACCTATTATAAATAAATTAAATTAATAAGAATGTTGTATAGTAGGTAGACTTGTCCTAGAGATAAGTGAAGATGATAACTTAAGTTATAATAAACTAGTAAGGACATGAGATAAGTGGTGAAATGTCATAAGTAGTACTTAATTATAAATTAAGTAATCAGTAAATAGCGAAAACTGAAACCAGTTGTTGTAATAAGTAGAGAAAAAGGGGAAGTTTATGAAGTGTAAGAAGTTGTACTTAATTATAAATTAAGTAATCTGTGAACTTGGAAGTATGAAATCTGCTGAAAAGAGTAACATGTTTAGGCTTGTCCTAGGGACAAGTGGAAATTATTACTTAGGTTATAATAAACGATAAAGGGAATAGAATAACTTATGTAAGGGGATAAATTGTACTTAATTGTAAAATTAAGTTATTTACAAGAACAAGAATCTGAAATCTACGGATGAGGACAACATAAGTTATATTTACGGGAAGAGAAACTTATTAGTGGACCTTAGTTAAGAGAGCTAAGTTAATAAGTAAACAACGATAAGTTGTAGTGACGGTGTAAAATGGAATTATGATTAAATGAGAAAGAATAAGGAAAACTTATGAAATCAAATAAGTTATATTTAATCACAAATAATGGCTGACATGTTAAAAAGAAAACATGTGAATTGAGATACACTTAATTACATATTAAATAGAACATGTTATTGTAACGATGAAATCAAACAAGAATATAAAGGGATTGTGAATAACAGACCTTACTCGCAATCTAGAGAATAACATGTTGTGGACTTATTAATAAACTTAAATGGGTTTAGTTATATGACTGAAATTAATAAGCAAGAGAAACTTGGTAACTTGAACAAGAAGTCAATGTGAATGGGGATAACCAAGTTAAATGGAAACCTGGTGAGGTAAAGCAAGCGCGTAAAAGAATGTTTAGACATATGGTCTAATGACACATTAAAATGAGGCGCTTGGACTAGTCTGTACGTTTGAGGGTGAGTAACCCAATGGGGTAGATCATCATGGTGTCATGAGGCACGAGGGGAGCGCACGTTCATCTGATCATTCTGTCGGCTCCGAAGGACTGAAAGCGGAAGCACGCGACTTCCTGAGATACGTAAGGTGCTTCTGGTAGTTCTCTGTGCGGTGGCAAATGTTTAGGATGTTCTCGCAGAGATTGGGTCTGTGTGTAACTAGTAGGTGGGTGGGCCTTGACTACAAAAGTAGATTTGCAGTCAGAATGCTATGATGAGGTGACACTAGAGTGATTCGGCTATCGCCTCAACGGGGAGGTAGAGGTCAGGACCAACAAGGATAGTAGATCGTCGGGTACCCATCATTGGCAGCCAGTGGGATGCGAAAAGACTAGATCTAAACCCAATAGACCATTCACCTTTCACTATCGAGGTACAGTGGTTGAGGGGAGACGACAACTGAATGTTTAGATTGTTTGTTAGGGGCAAGTCGCTTAGCTCTTGTAGTCTTTACTAGTTGAAGGAGGGGACGAGGTGGGGCCATAGCCACGGTGAAAACAGACCCTAGGAATATCTGTATTTTGAGGCTTTTAAAGGTTAGCCTGTACAGATATGGAAAAGCTCCCGACCGAGTTCCGTGTTTCTTGTATAGCCTTGCCACGGAATTCGGTGCACATTATGTGCGGTTAAGGCATCGAATACGATTGACGATTTGTACGTGGGACAGTCTAGATATATGCATGTCGGCTTTGGGTGGTGTATCGTAGACTTGAGGGCATTACTTTGGTATGAAATATGATTAGATTGATGGTGGCGATCTGTACGCTTATGTAGCGTAGTAATGATAGATATATGCAGAACGTAGCATTGTTATGTAGATATCTGTACGTCACTCCGGCGTAGGATGAGGGATTGCGTTCATTTCTGTGGAATTACGGTGGAGACCGTGCGAGTGGGGTACCATGGGGTGTACCTCAATATTGAGGGGTAGCTACATATATACTGTATTATGTTAATCCACTGGGAAGTAAATGGTTATGACATGTGTGTAAGCCTTGAGTGCTATTAACCCAAGTAACCTAATAAATAAGAAAATGTGATTGAACGGTATATGCAGGATTATCCAAAGTGTATAATTTAAATCCAGTCACCAGAACTTGTGTTCTGACTCCCTACTCATAACAAACTCGCAGGTTAGATTTGTGGTAGAGACATGATAGCCTTGGATACTGGCTAGGCAGTATTATTAATACTGTAAGACTATACTTTGATTATTTTATATTTTATCCATTCCGCTATGAGATATTTTCTGAGCTTTGACATATTTTATGTCTCTGCCTTTTCTGTAGGATACAAGAGGAAACCAACACGAGTTTTTGAAAAAAATCCGATCTGTCAGAATTCGGGTTGTTACATTTTTTTTCTTTTCTTGTCGTTATGGTGAAATGTCATCTAATTGTTTAGAGAGTTTTAATAAATGGATTTTGGAAGAAAGACATTTACCAATTACTCCTTGTTTGGATAAAATTAGAGTGAAGTTAATGAAACTTATATCTTATCATCGTAAAGTTGCTACTAGTTTGAATAATTTTTTTTTGAAGGAAAAGGTAGTGAATCAACATGATTCACGCCTTGATATATTAAGAAAGTAGAAAGTCGTGTATTTACATCATATATACAACCAAAAACAGGCTATTACATCATATACTTACAGCCTGACGCAAAAAAAGAGCAATACATTATAACATTACAATACATAACATGTTACTTAAAGCAAAAAGACATAAACTACTAGTAGCCATCCATATCAAGCGTCGGGTCCGGTTATGTGCCTCACACATTGCGCACTCTATCTGCGATGCTCTCAACATACCTCTTTCTCTCCATGCCTGCCCAGTCATAAAAAAATTAAGGATCGAGTAAATGATACTATTAGCAGCTTTCATCTTTCATTTAAATTTTCTGGAGTTGCACTCATGCCATAACAACCAAATGAATGCAAAGTTCAACAACGCAAAAAGATAACTATTATGTGAAGCCTGTAAAGTTGAGTAAATGTTGTGCCAAAAGTTGTATTGATCTACAATGAAATCGCCCCAATGCAAGTCTAAGTAAAGGAAAACCAAACACTTCGTCCAAATGTAAAATGCAAAGTCGCAAACCAAAAAAAGGTGATGGTAATCTTCCACATCATGGCCACAAAACACACAGCCATCCACACCTCTTTGTCTAAGCCTGCTGACCGCATTCAGACAACCATGCATCACTATCCACATATGAATTTTAACTTTATCCGGAACTTTGAATCTCCACATATGTTCAAATCCCAATCTCCTAAGCCAAGCGAAGTTGAACAACTTATAGATGCTGCGAACACTGAACAACTTTCTCTCCCCCTCCAACATCCATACAAACTTATCACGCTCATTGGACAAACTGACCGTTTCAAGCAAATCAAAAATACATCACAACTGAACTAGCGCTTACCAACCACCAATCTGGAAAATGTTAGCTTCCACTTAAAACCTGGAGCGTCAATATCATACATCTCACCAACTGTGTAGTTCTTGTTGCATGCAATTGCAAAAAGATCCGGAAACTCCATACACAAAGGGACGTTGGAGAGCCAACAATCAAACCAAAACGAAGTGTTATGGCCAATATTCACCACAATCTTAGTGCCCATTTTCAATCAGGTAACATAACATTACGCCAGAACCCCGAACACATAGAAGGATCAGAATTCCAATCAAAATTTCCATTGTAGCATGCACCAATAATCCATTCTTTCCATAAAGCATGCTTATCAGAAATCATAAACCATAACCACTTACAGAGTAACGCCGAATTCATTGTCTTCAAGTTAATGACACCAAGACCCCCTTGCTCTTTAGACTTACAAACTTGTTCCCATGAAACCAAACAGCTGAGCTTCTTCGTCTCCATACTACCAGTCCAGAAAAAATTTCGGCGAATTGCATCAATCTTTTCCAGCACCCAACCAGGAAATTTATAGAATGACATCCAATACATTGGAATTGAAGACATAACAGAATTTACAAGTACAAGTCTACCAGCTCTTGACAGAGAGTTTTTCTTCCACCTCGCCAGCTTTGTGTCAACCTTTTCAATCAAGTGTTGCCAATCTTTCTTCATTAATTTCTAGGGACGAATGCACATACCAAATAGTTCAATGGGAAAGCATCAGCCTTGCAATTGAACATCTCAGCACATGACCTGTGTAAATCATCACTACAACCCAGCCTGTAGACATTGCTTTTATGAAAGTTGATTTTTAAACCAGACAAGCTTTCAAAAGCGTAAAGATTGAATTTAAGTGCAGCAAGATATTTACAGTCCGATTTACTGAAAATAATAGTGTTGTCAGCATAATGTAAAGAGTTAATGCCCCTACCACACGATCACTAGCAAAGCTGCTGATAATGCCCTCCTCACATCCCAATTTCAGAATTTTTGAAAAAACATCTGCCGCCAAGTCAAAGAGAAGAGGGGGGAGAGGGTCACCCTGCCTCAAACCTCGCTTAGAATAGATAGTGGAGCTAGCAACGCCATTTACACAAATGTTTGATCTACTAGACGAAAGAATCAAAGAAATCCATTCGATCCATTTATTAGGAAAGCCTCTTGACTTCAACACATCAATCATAAATCTCCTGTCAACTGTATCAAATGCTTTGGCAAAGTCCAGCTTAATTATGGCACAAGGAACATCGAATTTATCACAATGAGAAATAACTTCTCCAACCAACACCGCACCATCCAAAATATTTCTACCTTTAATAAAAGCAATTTGGGATTTATCAATTAACATATCCATCTTAGTTTTCAGTTTGTTAGCAAGCACCTTCGTAGTTAATTTGAAACTAGTGTTAAGGAGGCTAATCGGTCTGAAATCAGCCGCCGTAACATTGCCTTCCTTTTTGGGAATTAAAACCACATTAGCATAGCTAATCAAATCTAGTCTCAAAGAACCATTATGAAATTCTTCAAACAAGCGAAACACATCATTTTTAACTAAATCCCAGTATTGTTTGAAGAAAAAATTAGGAAAACCATCAGGTCCAGGGGCTTTATCACCAGGCATCTCCTTTAAAGCATTCTCAATTTCCTCTTCATAAAATTCGTTTGCAATGTCCGAAAGATCCAAAACATCAGGATAAAGTTTGCGCCAGTCAATAGAAATGCGATTCTCAATACGATCACCAAAAATGCCTTTATAATAATTAGTGAAAGTATCACTCAGTTTCTATTGATCGCAAATCTCCACTCCCTATTTTCAAATACTATGTATCAAATTGGTTCTTCGTCTGCCATTAGCAACTCTATGAAAGTAAGCAGTGTTTCTATCCCCTTCCTTCAGCCACTGAGATCTGGATCTCTGTCTCCAAAAAATCTCTTCTTGGTCCATAACTTTGTTGAGTTCTCTCTCTTTTTGGTGCAACAACTCCCGTTCATCAGCGTCTAAACATCTTTCTTCCTCCAGAACATTAAGTTCAAAAATCTCTTTTTCAATCCTCTCCTTCTTAACTTTGATATGGCCAAACACCTCCACATTCCATTTTGTGAGAAATTTCCCCAACAGCTTGAACTTAGTACTAAGAGATCTCGCCGCATCACCACGCACTCCAAACTCAGACCATTTGTTATACAACATATCATCAAAATTATCTTCCAGGCACCACATCTTTTCAAATCTAAAAAATGGTTTCTTTCTTATGGCATCACCAGAATCCAACACTATAGTACAATGATCAGAGATAATCATAGATAAACCTTTTTAAGATGTTAAAGGATGGAGGTCCTCAAAAGGAGCGTTAATAAAAAAACGATCAAGTTTAACCAACGTTGGTGGGGTTCTACCATTAGAACAAGTATACTTTCTATTTGTCAATGGCAAATCAATTAATTTACAATCACCCACAAACTCACTAAAATCTGCCATGTCACCACAATGATTTGCACTTTGATTGCTTCTTTCAAAACCAAATCTTGTAACATTGAAATCTCCTCCAATGACCCAAGGGCCGTACATCAAACTATGAAATTCCACCCCCTCTTTCCACAAAATTTTCCTTTCAATTCTCGTATTTGGACCATAAACAATTGAAAAAAGTATAGCCTCTTAGTCATGACATTCTCCAATGCAACATGCAGACAATAGGTTTGACATACCTCTTGTTTGAAACTCCACAAATTACTATTCCGACTAGTAAACAAACTACCAGCACTACCCACATCCGATATGTATCTCCATTCATCAACTACTCCCCATCCCAGGCTTTTAAAGATGTGTATACCAGGATTATCAAGTTTAGTTTCTTGAAGCAAAATAATGTCAGGTTTAACATATTTAAGGTAAATTTTGACATGAAGACGTTTATCAAAATTACCTAAACCTCTAACATTCCAAGAAATAACAATCAATGGGGTAGGTTAGCCCTATCTAACTCTTTACTTTTAATGTCGCTCATAACATTATCATTTAACATAAAACTGGAACTACTAGCAAGAGCATGCATCTGATCAGAGGACATAGAATTAAGAATAGAAGGATTAAAAACACTACCTTCCATTGGATGTGGAAGGCCACGAGCACTCCTCCTTAATATGACCAGGCCAGAATCCATTGGCTTCTTTCCTTTCCTTCTGCTAGTTGCACATGAGCGTTCATCTGAGTCTGAAATAGCAACAACATTATCACCGCCACCAAGATCATCATCATTATCATCACCACCAAGATCAAAGTCCTCATCATTTCTCTCTTCAAACATAAGTCCCAAACCATCATTATCACTTTCCTCCAGATCAACATCAACATTTCCACCATCATCACTATGAGCTCCCACAACATCCTTCACAACATTTTGACCCCCTGCATCAATCGAAATACGAGCGAATGAATTACTTCCCAACCCCATTGTAACGGCCCCGGTTTCGCCCGACCCGATCGATCGTGAAATCGACCAAGTCCGTTCAAAACCCGAGTACGTTAACTTCGGGAATACAATACATTAGAACAATAACAACAGACTTTTATAACATCATAATAGAGTTACATCAGAGTACAGAATATCAGAGTACATTTAATAAAATACAGCGGAAGAATAGATTACAATAATGGTAAAATACCGCAGCGGAAGAAACACAGCGGAAGACTCTCTATCTCTGGACATAGCTTTAAGCTTCAACCCAGAATCCTTCTAAAGAGACAAATATCTGCAAAAAGCTACTCGACTGCCCGTGTGGAAGAGAGGGCACCCGAGTTTGCAAAAAGGTGAAACAAACTATGGGTCAGTCATGGGACTGGTATGAGAATTCTTAACTAGTTTACTAATAATAATATGACAAATCCAAAGACCATGCCGCTAATGCGGAACGGGTTTACTCAATGGATTGTCGTGCATAATTTAAAGTGTCAGAACGTACAACATCGCAATGCTTTTTATAAAAATGGAATCACCATAAGACTCAAGTCCCATCACACAATGCAACGCACACCAGAGGATAGAGTTTTCCCTTATGGTGATTGAAGATGCTAAATACGACAAATACGAGTTTAATATTATTATTAGTGTATAATAAAACATTTCAAAATAAATGTATCAATCCTAGGAAACATAGTACCCCATCCTACTATATCTCCATACTAGTAATACAATCAAAACCGCAGGGTCGTATTTGGAATTTGGATTTCCATCTGAGTCAAGGCTAGAGAGGAGCTCCTTACCGATTCGAGGCACTCTAGCAATGCCCCAGGATTGGTACTCTGTCCAACCCTTGGATCCTGCAGGGCCGGTCCATACGTTAACGCTTAATGGATTGGCAATTCCTGAACACACGCTTCCCGGTCCTTTTGGACCTATAATACGGCCAGTGGCGACCGCATAAATCGAGGCCTCGAACAATCCAACAACCACAATGAATAAATGCCAGTGCTGGTAGGTCCGTGGCACCACTCTAGCTAGAAAGAAACGTGTGCACTCCCTGCGTTCCCTTCTCCCGTTTTAGACTCCGCCGGTGTGTGAGGCTCGTGAAGTCACGTCATACACAAAGCTATGCCTAAACAGGCTATGCTTTGATCATCCCACAAGGCCTGCTTTTCAATAAGAAACCTTGATCATTGCATCTTAGTATGCCACACTGTCACTCCATACCATACCATTGCTTCTCCATCAATACATAAATAGGTGTTAAGTAGAGAATAAATTCTCCACTACCAATATTTATATATTAACAGAAAATCAACAATATGATATATAACGAAGTACGATGTCAGACACACCATCCATTTAAACTTATGCTCTGGGTCTGAACGAAAGTCAAATCCGTGAAACCAACACGTACGTCTGGGCAATGACCTTGACCCATGAATTGGTAGCAAGTCAATTCTGGGTCTCGATCGCTGTCCATTCGAGGAAAGATTTACGGTCTTCATGCGTCGTCTTCTTACTTCGATCTTTAACGCCGCAGGATTAATTTGGGATGAGAATATCTCGGATTTCCCAAACAATCCTCGTATATATATATCCATATATATATTTTGAAAATCCTTCTTATTCGTTAATAATATTTTTATTAACAATTCATTCTATTTTAATTATTTAAAATAGTCAAACTTCTTATTTAACGACGCATTCTCAAAATCATATTTTTGTTTACATTAATCAAAATGTAAGCTTTCATTACATATCGCATTCTTGTTTTCTTTACATTTAATAAAATGTAAACTTGCAATTACATGTCACATTCTTACTTATTCACATTGAATAAAACGTAAACTTGCATTTACATGTCGCATTCTTACCTATTTACATTGAATAAAATGTAAACTCATCCTACGGTGGAATTCCTTTATTTTAACATTAAAATAATGTAAAATTTTCCCTATGGTATATACACTTTTTTATATTAACATTTAGAATAATGTTAACTCATCCTACGATGCATATTTTCTTAATTTTAACATTAAAGATAATGTTGACTTATCCTATGGTTAAATTACCCTTTGTTAATCATCCTACGGTTAAATTTACTATTTAATTTACATTGACAATAATGTAAATTCATACATGCGGTGAAATTACTCATTATTAACATAAAATGTTAATTTTATCCCATGGTAAAATTACTTATTAATATTAACTTTAAAAATGTTAATTACATCATACGTTATAATTTTTATAATATTAACATTAAAAATGTTAATTTCATCATACGGTGAACTTACTATTTAATTAACATTAGAAATGTTATTTTTTCATGCATTGTAAATTACCTATTATTAACACCAAAAATAATGTTAATTTCTCATACAATGTAAATTCCTATTTTAACTTTAACAAAAATGTAAATTTATATTCTATATTCAGTAAAAATATTGATTTCCAACAATGTATATTTTAATAAAACGATATTTTTGTCTGCCAATTCTAATGCGACAAAAATATTGATTTCAACAATGTGTTCTTTTATTTACATAAGAAATTGTAGATAAAGTAAATTCTTTTTATTTCTCTTTAGTTCCTCTTGTTTATTTACACCAAATGTAAATAAATATCCTTTTTATCTAATTCATCCTTAATACATAAACATGTACTTTTTCTTCTAACTTATTTTCCTCACGTTTTTTTTTTTTTTACTTTTTCTACTAATTCATTTTTATAACATAAAAATGTGAACAAGGTTTCATTGCTAACTTTGATCATCTTATTCACATAAGGACTGTGAATAAAATGGTTTCAAAGTCTGTTCTTTTCATTTACATAAAAGTGTAAATAAAAGCTAATTCTCAAGTTTCAAGTTTGTAACTTTTTATTTACAAAGGAAGTTGTAAATGAAATTCTAATGTCAATTTTGTTCTCCTTTTTATTATTTACAAAGAAAAATGTAAATATAATCTAATATCAAGTCTTGCTCATTTTCTATTTACAAAGAAAAATGTAAATAATCACTTTTCATGTTTTCAAGTTTTGTACTTTTTTTTTTTTTTTTTTACTTACAAAGGGGATTGCAAATAAAGAACCATTTTCATGTTTTCTAGTTTTGTACTTTTTATTTACAAAAGTAATGTAAATAAATCATTATCTACAAAAGTAAAATAAATCATTATCTTGTGTTCGCTAGTCAAATTTGGTACTTTCACTTTTATTTACTAGAAGTGTAAATAAAATATCAACTAACGTTCGCTAATCTAATTAGGTACTTTCACTTTTATTTACAAGAAGTGTAAATAAAATATCAACTAACGTTCGCTAATCTAATTAGGTACTTTCACTTTTATTTACAAGAAGTGTAAATAAAATATCAACTAATTGCAAGTTTTGTATTTTTCTTTTATTTCACATATGAATGTGAACAAAATCCTAAAACCAAATTTGTCTCTTTTATTTCATCTACAAATAAATGCAAATAAAACATAGTGTCATGATTACGTTTCTTTTATCATTTATTTACAAGGGAATGTACATACAATAAATGTCAAGTTTTCTAATATCATGTTTCTAACGTCAATATTTGATTCATTTCAACTATAATAACATGACGATGAAATTTTGATTCGTTTCAACAAACTATACATAACGATGGCAACTTATAATTTGGTGTCAAGTTTCATGTCCACACATACATCAACAACATATGGTTTGGTGTAAAATTCTCATGAATCAATGTGAACGTCTCATCTTTATTTTATTTTGTGAATCAAAATAAAATATTAAAACTTTATTTATCTTTTATGTAAATCAAAAATAAAAGATACTAACTTTCCTTTCATTATGTAAATCAAAATTTAAAGATTTAATTTCCATTTTATTTTGTAAAAAACAAAATAAAGATTCAATATTCTTTTGTGAATCAACATAAAAGATTCAACTCTTGTTCTTATTATGTAAATCAACAATAAAGGATTCAACTCTCTTTTATTATCAAAAATAAAAGATTCAACTTTCTTTTATCATGTAAAATCAAAATAAAAGATTCAACTTTTGTTCTTATTTGTGAATCAAAAACTTTTCTTTTTATTTGTTTTGTGAAATAAAATAAAGACTTCAACTTTCATTTGATTTTGTGAAACAAATAAAGATTATAACTTTTCTTTTGTTTGTTTTACAAAAGCAAGATTCAACTTTCTTTTGATTTTTAGAGAGAAATAAAAATGAAAATAGAAATAAAATAAAAATAATAATAAAGGTAATAAAGATGAGAATTTATTGAGATTCATCAGAATTTACATATCTACACTAACATGGTTACATCATAACATCACAACATATCTCAATAACAATACAATATCACAACAACGCAGATTATAATCAATAATATACAATCATGATTTCGTAATGATCATTAATTTATAATTAATTAAAACAAATCAGAAATCTCACTAATTGGCTAACTGATCATTTTTGTTAAACACAGTTCTAATTAACAAACATGTTAAATTTTTTTTAGATCCACATAACACACAAATCACGGTTCAAATCAAATCACAAAGCATGGCGTATACAATGAATGGAGGAGAAAACAGTTATGATTTATTCATATTATTTAAAATAAATAAAAAAATAAATAAATTAAGATTTCTCACTAATAGCTTTCCACTTTGCCAAATTTGTTTCTGTTTCAGTCCATATTCGTTCCATCACGTAGTGGTCGACGATGTGAGCCCAACGCATCACAGTTTGCAATTTTCTGAATTCGATTGCAAAGATATGATTGTTTGAAGATTTGATTTCTTAAATTAAAATAATAGTTTAAATAATTAATTTAATGATTTCCCTTAACCTTTGCTAAGCCTTCTTCTTCTCCAACTTTACCATGAATAGCTTTGAATTTAAGCTTCCCAATGGCCATGAATTTGCAGCCAAACCGCGGCCCTTGAGGCCTGAGATTTGCGAAAAATACTACCCAAAACATGATCTTAACCGTATGAATTTGTAGAGTATGTGAATCTCTACCTCTTCCATGCAGAAGTCATCTTCTAATTCTTGATGGATTTAGAGAGAAGAGAGAAAGAAATTCAAATTATTTCAGCCATAGAAGAAAGAGACGGCGGCTGTAGAATAGGTTTTAGAATTAGAGTTTTTTTTTTTGGAATTTCCTATGTGTTGTTTATATATGTTTTAATATTATTGTTAGATATGAATGTTAAACCTTAAATGGTAAATATTAATTGTAAATTAAAAGTAAAATATAGATATTAAATTCACTTGGTTTTTGGCAATAATTTAAATGAGCGTATAAAGCAAATTGAGAATGGAACGGATTTGCAAATGGCAACGATGTCTTAGGAATAAATATAAATGGGATCGATTGGGGATTAAACGAGGTGATCTTTAGGCAATAAATAAATGATAGCAAAAACAAACGTTTTGAAACTCAAAACGCAAATGGAAATGAATGGATGCGATATTAATTCAAATGATGCATGGAAATAGATAATAAATGTCATGAGGAACCGAAAATGAATGAATGTAGGAAAATATATGGAAGGAGATGAATATTTTAATTTTTTTATTTATATAAGACGTTTCACTTATGTTGTGGGCCCCAACAATGCATGAAATAATGGGACAAACATAATGCATTGCTTATATACATATGCGTTAAATTTTTAGTTTAATGACACCGTTTGTACATCAAAACTTCATTAACTTTATCACAATTAATACCGTAATGAATTTAGATTTTAACGGTTTATCTACAACAAAATTTATTTAAGCGTTTTATTACACTATTTACTTAACGGTTTAAATTGTAAATAAATTTATCTTAATGTTATTATATTTTGCACAAAATTCTTTACTCAATATAATTTGTTTCTTCAATTAAATTTGAATTTACTTCATATTTTATTCCTGTCCTTTTATTGCTCATTTGTTATACAAATATGGTTAAGTTTTCCGGTTTGATTACCCATGATCTTTCAAAGTTTCTTTATTTATAATGGTAGTAACTGTACCATAAATAATACCATAATAAATTCAATCCTAGTGGCTATTTAAAACAAAGTTAATTACTCTTAATAACTTAATTTCGGCATTGCTAACAATTAAATTTTCTTCTCTTAATGTATGCATATAAAGTTAGAACATTTTCATTACATTAATTGTACAATAGTAATTTAAACGTATTGGTTTACAAAATTAACCACCATTAAAATTTTAAACATATGTTAATTTAATGTTTAATTACCTTGTACTTACTGGTTTACTGCAAATAAATTAATCTTGACTATATTTTGCTATGCAAATAAGTTCTATGTTCAAAATCAATAAATCTTTTCAATCAGAATTTATTTAAAAATTTATTTTAGTTCCAATGTCAAGCTTAATATTCCAATAGCTCACCATTTGTACCATCATAAATTTTTTTGACAAACATTTATACTGACACCATATTCACAATGCGCCTTTATCTTTAGAATAAACCCTACATTAAATACCAATCTAAATTGAATTTCAAACATATATTTTCTTCTTATCAAATTGTATGATAAGTATTAAATTCATTTCTTACTTAAATTTCAAAACTAAAAATTGAAATTACTGCACCCTTTTGGGCTTGGAATGGAATTTATATAAATTTTATAGTCTTACATCAAATAAATAAATTTTTAATCAATATTATTTAAAATAGATTATTTAAAATAGTCAAAACTCATTAAAATCACTTTGAATAAAATTTTAAATTTTCCCCAAAAATCAGGGTTGTTACACCCATATTCGCCATGGGGGCACTACCACTTCTAGCCTTTATAATCTTCAAATTACCATCATCCCCTTTGCCAAAAACCATTTTGCGAAGTTCCCTTCTGTCAACCACATCAGAAGATTCTCCATCCACCCTCGAAATCAAAACATTGTGGAAAAAACCTTCAACAGGGACAACAAAAGATGGTGGGAGGTCCATTTCCTCATCAATTAACATCAACGCCCTCAAAGAAGAAAGATCAGTTGCATTCCATACGCCACGTTGGAGCCTAGTCACTTCACCCAAATCCGCCAACGCCATCCTTAGGGAAGCTACGTTTGTACACACTAACGGCACATTCTTGAGAGCAACCCAAACATAGATCCTCCTCTTAGCTATACTTCCAACTTGTGGACTCCACCTCTTTAGATTAACTACTCCCTTCGGATCAAAGAGCGAGTAGTAGAAAGATTCCATCAACAAAGAAGGGGGAATTTCACAATAAAGTCGTCACCGAATCTCCGTACTGTCCAAATCCATCCAGGCGCACGTCTCTGAAGTGATTTACCAAGAGAATCTCCAGTTCATTGATAGAGAAAGCACCACGGGCAATGGAGACCACCATCGATCTAGCCTTTTTAAAATCATCAGGGTAATACACCGCTGAAAGTGGAGGATATGATTTAGGAATTGAGTTAGGGTTCTCCATAATTTTAGGATTTTTGAGATTAATTTTGCAGTTGAAACCCTTGTGGCCAGTTTTATTGCAACGAAAACAAACAAAAGGATTTCGACAGCTCCTTGCCCAGTGATCTGAATATCCGCATCTGAAGCAACCATTATCGGATTTGATGGTTTTTATTTTTTCAAAGTAATGGTTCGTATTCCGAGGCGGCTGATGAGAAAAGGAATTATTACGAGATTTAAAATTCCGATTGTCTCGAGAAAAAGCATTATGCTTTACACCTGGCTTCAGCAAAGTCACCTTGTACGATGGAAGTACATCCTTGTCGTTATTCTGTCTATCTTCTAGCAGAGAAGAAACGTAATTAGAGAAAGATGAAGCAAGATTGTTAATCGCGTGTTTAGAATTCTCCATTAGGGTTTTGAAGGTCACCATTTTTACAAGATGACTTACAGTGTTCCCCTGGATGCTGCTAGTTTGAATAATGTTTTATGTCACGTGAATGAAAATAGGTTAAGAAGTCTCCATTTGGAAGGAGCTTCATGGTTTGTTATCAAATCAAGTGAATATGCGTTTGAAGTTCATTCTCCGGTCCATCAATCAGTTGATTTATGTAGTCGAGCTTGTTCTTGTAACATGTGACAAATAAATGGTTTTCCTCAAGCTCATGCTGTTAGATATTTTAAGCTGTGACAAGTTGAATGTGTGTGACTCCAATTGAAGATTATTTCAAAGTTGGTCATTTTCAGTCAACTTATTCTCATCTAATCAATCCTATTGTAAACTTTATGGGCGAAGATGTTTCTGTTGAAAATGCAATTATAACTCCTCCAAAAGGTAGAAGAATGTCTGGTCATCCATCATCTTCTAAGAGGGTAAAATCTGCTGGTCAATTTACGAAGACCGTTAGATGTGGTTGATGCAAGAAGTTGGGTCATAACAAATAGACTTGTCCTTCAAAACACAATTAACTTTGAGTTTTTGTTTTTCATTTTAATGTTTTTTTGGAAGAAATTTGGTTTAGTGTTTACTATTTGTAAGAAATTGACTTTTTACTGGAAGCTTAATATGTTTTGCTATTATTGGTAAATATTGATGTTTTATCTGCAATTATTCTATTTTGTTGCTGTGATGTCTGCAAATTTTATTAAAAAGGAGCAAAACGTCCATCTGGAACTAAATATTTTTTTGTAGATAATTCAGCAATTATTTTGTTTTGTTGCAGTGATGTCTGCAAATTTAATTAAAAAAGAGTAACACGTCCGTATGCGATTAAATGAAACTTTTGCAGATATTTCGGCACTCATATTATTTTGTTGCAGTTATGTCTGAAAATTTAATTAAAAAAGAGCAACACGCCCGTTTGAAATTAAATGAAACTTTTTTAGATATTTTGGCAATTATACCATTTTGTTGCAAATATTTCAGTAAATTTTTTATTATCTGCAGTGATATCTTCAACAAATACCAATAAAACTGTATAAAACTCAACATGTTAATTGCATACATTTATGGAAATATTATGTAAAACCAAGGTAGCTTAATGGAATACATAGAATACCACATTAATGTTGTCTACAAACTAGATAAGCATGTCCCAGTTATTCCAACAATGTATGTTATTTAAAATATTTACATGACAATTTTAATCATCACATTTTTCCTAGTTTAACCAGTTATGCTTGCATCTGATCGTAGGTACTTTGGAGTTAGGTTTCCTCTTCTAAAGTCCAACTGTATGGTTTGCAGTTGAGGATTTGATGCGCTAGCACAACCCTTTGCATATAGGTAGCCTCGGAAGTGAACGTTGGATCATTTTTGTCAATTTCTATGTTTTCAGTTCTTTTTTGCATTATGCTCATGACGAACATTCCACAGTCCACCGCGCAGTAATTGGAAAATAAAATCAAGTTGTTTGAATAATTGTTGTTGATATGAATTTTTCTCTTCATTATTTGTTGCTATGTAGTTGCGTGTCTGAGCGTTGTGGGCAATTAGCAAATTCAATTAGACATGATGATTTATGATTGTTTTTCTCTATTTTTTTCAACACTGCCATGACATGAGGTCTCTATGCAATCCAAAAAAGATAAAAAATTGCTATTAAAAGATCACATACCAATTTACATATCAATTTTCTTGCTATTTACATTCCCATTTCCTTGCCGCTTTTTGGTGTGGACCTTCATTTTGTGGTTTTATTGAGTTGTAGTGTATCCACCTTCTATTTTCTTTTGAAAATTCTAGTAATGTGAAATGAGATTTTCAGTGGATTGAAAAGAATATTTTTGTGCAATACTAATACCATTTGCCACACATTCTTTTATCAATGTTTTTGTTGCTTTCTTTGAGTCGTTCATTAGAAGTGTCTGCAATTATTCATTTTAGCTGGTAGAATTTATTATGTTATAAAGAAATTCTTCTGTAAAATAAATAAAAACTTACAACAACATAGATTTTGAAGTTCAAAATTTCTGGGTGATGTTTACGTAACTCATGAGCATACTAGTCAATTGTGACGATCCCAAAATACGAGGGGCGGTATTAAGGATAGTAATTGGGATATAACACATCAATCATCATAGCAGAGTACAGATAATAGCAGAACAATAAATAGAATAATTTTACATGGATATGACAGCGGAATCACAACATGTAACAACATCAGAATAGCACAGCGTAGGATATAACTTAGTAAATAAAAGGGAAGTGATCAATCATCATCGCCAGAGGCGGAATATATACATGCAGTGAGACATAATAAGGGTATCAGTCTACATCGCCGAAGGCGGTACATATACATACGATAATAAGTACTGAAAGTAAAGCAGTCTGCATTGCCTGTGGCGGAATCATAATATAAGTACAGTAATGGCGGAAAATGTCAAAGTCGTCTCTGTGAAGTCAGCCTCGCCATGAGCCAAAATGCACTCTATGCAACAGTGCAGAGCCAAAAACAACCTGTCACCTATGAACTAGGCTGCCCGTGTGGAAATAAGGGCACCCGCGTTTGCAAAGTGAAACAAACAACGAGTTAGTCATGGGGACTGGTATGAGGAATCTATTTAACAGTTTAAACAACAGTAATAAGCAAATCATAGGACCACGCCACTTTCGCGGAACGGGTCTACTCCAGTGATTGCTGGTGCATTTAAAACAAAGTAAATTCTTTAAAACAACGTAATGCTTTTTAAAAGAATGAAGCCATTATAAGACTCAAGTCCCATCATACAATGCAACGCAAGCCGGAGGATAGAGTTTTACCTTATAATGGCTAAATATGCTTAATACGTGTAAAGCAAAATCATTTGATATTATTACTAGTGCATATATGTTTCAAAAATGAATAGCATCATAAATATCAATCATAGGCGGCATAGCTACCATCTACTATGTCGCCATACTAGTTCTACAATCGAGTCCGTTATTTCGTATTGGAAATTGGATTTCCGTCATGAGTCGAGGCAAGGGGCAAGCTCCTCTCCGCTTCGAGACATTCTAGCAAATGCCTCAGGACTACACACTCTGGGTAACCCTGGATCGGCTGGGCCGGTCCTCTCTTACGTTTGAGGATTGGCAATTCCTAAACACACGTTTCCCGGTCCTTACAGACCTATAATCGAGGCGCCTCGCATTCCAACAACCACATAGGTGAAAAATATATATATGTCAGGGCTGGTAAGTCACTGACACCACCATAGCTAGAAAGAAACGTCGTGCTCTCCCAGCGGTCCGTATCCCTTTTTAACTCATACCGAGGTGTGAGGCTCGCGAATCCACGCTATACACAAAGCCAGGCCACGTAGACCGTGCTTTGATCATCATCCATAAGGCTTTGCTTTGCAACAGAAGCCTTGACCCCAGCATCTTGGCATGCCACATAGGCAGTCCATTCCATACGACTGATTTCCATCGATATATAACATCTGAGCTCGTACGTCTCAGAGAAGGGCGTTAAGCAAAAGAATAAATTCTCCGCCGCCAAACAGATATATATTTAACAGAGATCAATTAGTATAGAACAAAATCCAATGTCAGACACACAGTCCATTTACAAGTCCGTTCTGGGTCTGAACGAAACTGGAGGCGTCCAATTCCTCGCATATCCGTACAATCAACACATACGTTCGGACGGCTACTACTTCCGTTCCTTCACGGTAGCTACTCCGGTCAGGAACCTCAGCAGCGCCCATCCAACCGATACGAAGATCGTCGGTCTTGAATCGTCTTTGCATTTCCCAATTCGAATCGCTCGATTAATTATTTGAAATGAGGGTTAGCTCGGCCTTTTCAAATAATTTACGTAATTAGAATTTAAATCAATTCTTTCTATGGTTATATTATTCGACATCCATATTTCAGTTCTTTAGTGTTATTTTCGTGTCAAACACATACAACCATCAAATATCAAACAATTCAAGCCCAATTGGTTTATTTGCAATCTATGTTGCTTATGATATTTTATAACGATTTTTCGCCATTTTTATTTATTTAAAAAATGGCCATATTTAATTAAACGACGTTTCTGGTCGTGTCGTGGCACTGGCGCTGTTTTTCCCCTAATTTGTTTTACACATATCGGAAAATCTAACCGTTGGATCTCTACAAAGTCTATATCAGTGGGAAGATATTCCCAAAGCGAATCCAACGGTTCCAGTTTCGTGAAAATCCGACGGTCGGATCTTCCACACTAGTCGTTTGAAGTTACGGTTTCAAAATTCGAACTGCAGCGTCATTATTCGATTTAATTTAATTATATTTATATATAAATATAAACGATTCTGGTGCTGTTTTTCTTCAAATTTGAATTAAACATTCCGGACAATCCAACCGTTGGATTTTTACAAGGTTGGTGTCGTTGGAAAGATATTTCCAAGGCGAACCCAGCAGTTGCGGTTTCGGGAAAATCCGATGGTCGGATTTCTCGTACTAATCGTTTCAAATTACGATTCCGAAACACGAACTACACGGCTTCGATTCCTTTTAATTATATTTATATTTATATATATAAATATAGTTCATTCTATAATTTCAAATATAGTTCATTCATTAACTTCAACTTCGTTTTCACTTCAAATATTTCACTAACGCCTTAATATTTCGAAAAATTTCGCCATAACCTCCTTTGTACGGGGAGGGGTTTGGAAATTTATTAGGCCGTGTTAGGTACCCAATAAATCCTAAAAAGCATCCACATATTTATAGTGATATATTCTGGTGTTTACGGGGGAGCGTGTATAGATAATAACTCCAGAGAATAAATTCTCGTCACCCCGTTCCGTGTGGAAATAAATAGTCCATGTGCCGTATCTAATAACTAGAGAGACGTGATTATTGTCAACTCCAGACCCGTGTGGGGTTTTTATTAATCTGGCAATTTATCGTTATATTTTATATAGTCCATATCAGTCATCAGTTCAACCTGTAGTATATAATCATCGCCATACAAGCCTCTCGCTCGTATGGTAAATCTTCCACCTTGTCACACAAGCTCCAATTGCTTATGTGGAATATGATGAAGTATGCCTATCGTCAAGAAGTATGCCATGTGGTGTAGTTCAAAATTAATTGTTACTATCCTATGGCGATATTTATTATTTTACACAGAGTAACCAAAACTCCGCATCCAATGGCATTCACAGGAGTTGATATAAAAATAAAATTGCGTAGCCAACTCATCAAGGCTTACCTATTTGTCGGGCACGCAAATAATTTCTTTGCTCTACAGCTAATCCATTTTTCCTGTTCAACACATGTATATATATGCAGAACAAAGCCAATAATAATATTTCTAGCAAACTATTATTTATTTCAACACGTGTGTATTTTTATCAAAGCGTATACATGATAAAAGAAATATTTTTATCATCAAAAATAGTTATTCAACACGTGAATGTTTTTAACACTTAATATTCACAATAAAAATGTAGTTTTTATTGTCTATTCATTTTATTTTAAAATACGATAACATTCAACACATGAATTTCAACTCGACGAACGAATTTCAATTCAACACGTGAATATTCTCTATAGTTTGTATATATATATATATATATATATATATATAAATGTGATTTTTATCGCTAAAGCTATTTGTTTAAATTCAAATAATATTCAACACATGAATTTCAACTCAACGAATGAATTGCAACTCAACACATGAATATTTTCTATATTTTGTATATATATAAAAATGTGATTTTTATCGCTAAAGCTATTTGTTTAAATTCAAATAATATTCAATACATGAATTTCAACTCAACAAATGAATTGCAACTCAACACATGAATATTCTCTATAGTTTGTATATATATAAAAATGTGATTTTTATCGCTAAAGCTATTTGTTTAAATTCAAATAATATTCAACACATGAATTTCAACTCAACGAATGAATTGCAACTCAACACATGAATATTTCAACATATGTAATTTATTTCAACAAATGAAAATTATTCTAACACATGAATATTTCAGAAAATTTCGGCAGCATAACGGCAGGGTAGTTAAAGCCGGGACCGTCCCTAGTACGGCTCCTCGCTCTACCTTAAAAACTCGCGGTTTTTGACAATGGGGATCATGCATCTAGTTCGCACGCAGGCGGCATGTTTTATTTTCAATTCCACAATCCTATTCTAATTTGTTTCAACCACAATAGGGTATTTTTCAACCACAATATCAACCACAAACAATTATGTCCAACCATTCGTCATATCATATCATATCACGTCAATCACAAGCAATAAATATCATCCATGGTCTGTGGACGAGGGGAGTATATATATATATATTATTTCTATAATTCACTTGCATTTCATCACAATTCAATGCATATATGTTTCATACAACGCTTGTATAATTTATACATCGCTAATATAACTTATACAACACATGTACATGAGGTATACAATGCGTATATAATTTACACTTTGCTTATATAATTTATACAACGCGATTCCATTCACACAATTTAGTTTAGATTCCTCACATTGGTTTTTGCAGTGCTAAATACCGTAGGAAGATCAGAAAAATCCGCGGCTTCTTCTAGATGGTAGAGAGCCTCCTTACGGTCAAGGTGTCTCCTGTTTCATCAAATTTCGTTAACGAACGAAAAAGATATTATTTTTCAAAGTTTTGCAACACTTAAAAGTGTTATTTTCATTTCAGAATAATAAAGGTCGAACCTTTATATTTTGTTCAGAACTAGGTCTGGGATTTTCGCAAAATCGGTGCAGTGCTGGGATGATCGGCGGTGCTGACGTGGAAGGGGACGGCGAGGGCTTCACGGTGCTGGTGGTTTGAGGGGGTGCGATGGCAGATCGGGGCGGCGGCGGCGCTGGGAAGTCGATGACTTCCTGGCTTCGATTCAGGCGGAGGAGGTGATGGTGGATGTCGGGTTGGGGTCAGATCTGAAGAGGGGCGAAGGGGCTTTCGAGTGGTGGCGTTGGCGCGACCTGTAGGTGGCGGTGGCGGCCGGAAAACGAAGGGGAAGGTCGGAGCAACGTCGATCGTCCAGAGCAAAAAGGCGGCTAGGTTTATCCGAGATTTTTTTTTGAAAGGAAAAATCCTATTGGCCGAGGATTTATAGGAAATTTTAAATAGTGTTTTTACAAACGAACTCGAAATCAAACCCAACGACTGTCGCCACCAGCTAAATACCCCCATTCCTGACACAATGGGATATCTTTCGTTGGCAAATTCGACTGTTACAGTCAGTTATTTTTCAAATTAAAGTGTAAAACATTTTATATTTAATTTGAACGTACATTTCAATTTGCCAGGGCCACAAACTGAATCGAAAAATTCCAGAAAAATAAATCTAGCTTTGTTTTGACGATACGGTTCCAACAAAACCAGTTTCGTAGAATTCTGAGCTCATATGTAAAATGTCCATTTTCAGGTCGATCCATTTTAGCAGAAATTGACCAATCACATTTCCTTTTGCCCCGCTCACATACTAGCTTCAAAAATTATGAAATTTGAAACCTAGTAATAATTTGACATCCCGGACCCAACAAAAGTGGTTTCTTCGAATTCCGAGGTCGTATGCAAAATGTCTATTTTCAAGGGCTATATAAGCTATATAACGACCTTTCTGAAAATTCATTTGGCCATAACTTTTGATTCCCGCTATGAAACTTCAATTTTTCAGATTCGTTAGAAAGGTATTCATAAACAGATTTAAATATTTTCAGTTTCGCTAAAATCCGTTATATTTTCTACCCGGTACAATCAGACAAAGTTTGTATTCAAAATTTCAAACTGCCTTACTATTCCTAATTCTTTATTTTATTGAAATATGCTATTTCAATTATTAAAATTCTTTGGTAATAATCAATTTTAAAAATTTTAAATTGGTTCACATTTTCCGGGTTATTACAATCTCCCCCACTTAAAACTTTTCGTCCTCGAAAAGGAAATAACAGCAAAGTAGGAAACAAAATGTAAATGCAAAGTATTGTAAAGGTACCTTGCACCGGAGTTAGTTAGAGATGTCCACTCTGCATTTGGGGTAGGCTTGTTTAATGCTTTCCTCAGTCTCCCAAGTACAGTCTCTAGGATCACTACTCCACTGCACTTTGACTAAATGAATCTTTTTGCTCCTTAGCTCTCTTGTTTCTTTGCCAACTATCTTTAATGGCTCTCTTCTGAGCGCTAATTCTGGAGTTATGTCTATATCCTGTTGCACTGCTTCTTCCACAACAAGATCTGGATCATGAGCATGTTTTCTGAGTTGAGACACGTGGAACACATCATGTACACCAGGCAACCAATCAGGTAATGAAACTCTATATGCAAGAGTTCCAATCCGTTCATGTATAGGAAAGGGACCAATAAATCTCGGTGCCAACTTCCCAGTCTTGCCAAATCTTATTACCCCCCGCATTGGAGAAACTCTTAAATAAACATAATCGCCAACGACAAATGATAAATCTCTTCTTCTCGCATCAACATAACTTTTCTGTCGGCTCTGTGCGGTTTTCAATCGCTTCTTAATGAAATCGACTTTATCTGATGCTTCTCGAATCATATCGGGCCCTAACACAAGTCTGTTGCCAGGTTCTACCAAACATGCGGGAGATCTGCACGGTCTACCGTATGATGCTTCAATTGGGGACATTCCCAGACTTGCTTGATAGCTATTGTTATAAGAGAATTCGGCTAAATGTAAGTGATCTTCCCATGAGCCTCCAAAGTCGATAACGCAAGCCCGTAGTAAATCTTCTAGAATCCTATTCACCCGCTCAGTTTGTCCGTCTGTCTGAGGGTGATAAGCGGTGCTTTGGTTCAACTTGGTTCCCAATTCTGCCTGGAATGCTTCCCTGAATTTGCTAGTAAACAGGGGATCTTTATCACTGACTATATTGAGCGGCACACCATGTAGTTTAACTATTTCTTTGAAGTAAATCTGTGCTAAACTTTGAGCCGTTCTGTTGGATCGGACAGGTATGAAATGGGCAGTCTTCGTGAAGCGATCTACGATTACCCATATACTGTCGTTCCCTTTTTTAGTTCGAGGCAAACCATCAATGAAGTCCATCGAAATTTGCTCCCACTTCCATCCTGGAATTTCTAATGGTTGTAATAGTCCAGCCAATTTCTGCTGATCGCTCTTAACTAGCTGACAAGTGGGGCATCTGCTAACATATAATGAAATATCTCTTTTCAAACCTCTCCACCAGAATGTGCGTTTGATATCATTATACATTTTGCTCACACCGGGATGGATACTTAATTTGGACTTGTTGCACTCATCAAGTATTTCTCTTCGAAGCTCTGGAAGATTTGGGATGCAAATTCTGCCCTTTAATCTAAGAACTCCTTTGTCGTCGAGTCGTAAACTTGTGGATTCACCTCCCTTGACTCTCTGACTGGTTCTTTGAATAAATTCATCGTCTTTCTGTAGGGTCGAGATCCTGTCAATTAATGAAGACGTGATGAAAAAACTGGCGATGATTTCATTCTTTCTGCTGAGCGCTTCGGCTACAACATTAGCTTTCCCTGGAGTGTATAGAATCTCAAAATCGTATGCCGCAAGGAATTCCAACCAACGCTGTTGTCTCAAGTTTAGATCTTTCTGAGTGAATAGATATTTCAATGATTGATGATCAGTAAATAGTTCGAACTTCTCGCCCAATAAATATTGCCTCCAGATTCTTAAAGCAAACACGATAGCTAATAACTCAAGATCATGAGTTGCATAGTTTCTTTCATGCGGCTTCAGCTGACGACTGGCATAAGCGACCACTTGGCCTTTTTGCATTAATACTGCGCCTAGCCCTCTAATGGAAGCGTCTGTCCATACAGTCAAGTCTTGGTTGCCTTCTATAATTGTCAATACTGGAGCAGTTGTCAACTTCAGTTTCAGCTCCTGGAAAGCTTCTTCGCATTCGGGAGTCCATTTGAATTTCTCATGCTTCTTGGTAAGTTTGTCAATACACCAGATATCTTTGAAAAATCCTGAACGAATTTCCGATAGTAACTAGCCAATCCAAGGAAACTTTGAACTTCTGTGGGGCTAGTAGGTTGCTTCCAGTTCTGAATCGCTGTAATTTTGCTTGGATCTACAGCAATCCCTTCTTTTGATACGACATGGCCTAGGAACTTAACTTCATCCTGCCAGAAGACACACTTAGAAAATTTAGCTTTCAAGACATTTCTCCTTAGAATTTTCAACACTTGTTCTAAATGTTTTGCATGCTCGCCTTCCGACTTGGAGTAGATTAAAATGTCATCGATGAAGACCAGAACAAATTTATTCAACACACCACGGAACACTCTTTTCATAAGATCGACGAAGCATGCCGGAGCGTTACACAAGATGAATGGCATTACTAACCATTCGTAGAATAAATCGGGACCCCTGAAGGCTGTCAAAGGAACACAGTCTTCTGCTATACGTAATTGGTGGAAACCTGTAACTAGATCCATTCTGGAGAATACTGTTGCTCCATTTAATTGATCTAACAGATCGTCTATTCGTGGCAAGGGATATTTGTTCTTCAGTGTCTGCTTATTTAGATCTCGGTAATCAACACAAAGTCTTAGAGTACCGTCTGATTTCGGGACAAATACTACTGCTGCCCCCAAGCTGAAAAGCTCGGTCTGATCAGACCCTTCCAAAGCAATTCTCCGGTTTGACTACCTAACTCTTCCTTTTCTTTCGGGGCCATTCTTCTAATTGGATGTACTACTGGTCGGGCGTTAGGAATTAGATCTATCCTGAATTCAATTTCTATTTGCGGCGGTAAGTTTTCTACTTCTTCAAACACATTCACGTAGTTTTTAACGACCGGTATCTTTTCTAATGAAGGGGAAGTAACTTCTAAAGAAGACCAAAATTCTGTTCTATTAATTTCTGAACCGTGGCATGGTATAGTGATATGCCCAAATTTGGTTTTAACTTTCACGATTCTTTCGGCGCATCTAACTTCGGCCTTATATTTTGTCAACCAGTCCAGCCCCAGAATAATATCGAATTCGGAGAGGTCCATGACAATCGAATCAAAAGGAAATCGGTATCGAGAAAAGGAAATAGGTAATCTACAATATGTACTGAGACTAACAGAACCTCCTATCGGGTTTTGAACTTTAATTGGTTCTTTAAGCTTCCTTTGTTTCAATTTTAACTTGTGAACAATGTTACCAGAAATGAAGCTACGTGATGCACCAGTATCAAAAAGTATAGAAACAGGAATATTTTTAATGGTAAGGGTACCTCCCAAGACGTCGGGTTTACCTGATCCATCGGTGGTAGCTGGCGGGGTCTCCCCGTCATACACATGAGCCACTTGTGCATTCTGCTGCAGAGGACAGTTCCTGCTATAGTGCCCTTTCTTATGGCAGTTGTAGCATTCAGCTGAGCTGTGGTCTGGATTTGCCTTTGGATTCTTCGGGGCTTTGCACACATTAGAAAAATGTCCTGGCTTCCCGCAGTTGTAGCAATTCCCCTTCGGTATCTTTCCAGGTTTCTGAGTAGCGGCCGCTGTAATGCTAGACTCTGGCTGATCTGCTGAAGCCTTGCGCTTATTTCCAGCTTGGCTTTTGGCGCGGTCTTGGTTGGCGTGTCTTTCATCCATATCTTCATAATTGCAAGCCATTTCTACCAATTCTGAGAAGGAGAGTTTGATGTTGCTCATGGCTCTGTCATGGTACTTGCGCTTTAGCCCAAATATAAACCTCTTGTTCTTAGCTTTGTTAGTCATAATAAGCTCTGGAGCGTAGCGCGACAATTGAGTGAATTTATTGAGGTAATCCTGGATAGAGAGATCTCCCTGCTAGAGATTAGCAAACTGCTCTCGCATCCTCTCTAAGGCCTGCTCAGGTACAAACTTCTCGTTGAACATGGTTTTGAATTACTCCCAGGTCCTGACAGTACCTACTGCATCTTCTGAGGTGATGGCATCCCACCACAACTCTGCTTCCTCCTGTAGGAGCCAAATACCTAGTCGTGCTTTGTTGTTGGTCCCCAATCCCATGCCTTCAAAAATCTTTTCACAGGTCTTCAACCAAGCAATAGCCTCTATCACTGTACCAAGGCCAGAAAAGGGTTTTCGCCCCAGGTTCCTATACCTCTTCGCTACTCTGTCTAGCTCAAAGTCCTGGGGTGCTGGTGGCTGAATAATAGGGCCTTCCTCTACTATGGGGATATTCCCCCGTCCTCCTGCTACTCCTGCTCGGCCTCCACGGCCTCCTCTAGCTGCTGCTGCTGCTCGTGTAGCCATCAGAGAGAATACTGTATAAGCAAGAAAAGAGTCAAGCTCACAGATTTTATATTTTTCATATGTGATAAAGCAGGGGAACATAAGGAAAGGTAATGATGTATTGATCAAATTGTTTTGCTAATCTGCTTAGCTCATTCTAGGACATTGCTAATCCTATCTCTAATGAGCTACTCGCCTTAGATCACTACTGATTCTATTCTGACGAGGTGTTTAATGTGTTAGATCCCGGAACTAAGGTTAACCAAAGCTCTGATACCAACTGTGACGATCCCAAAATCCGAGGGGCGGTATTAAGGATAATCATTGGGATATAACACATCAATCATCATGGCAGAGTACAGATAATAGCAGAAACAATAGATAGAATAATTTTACATGGATATGACAGCGGAATCACAACATGTAACAACATCAGAATAGCACAGCGTAGGATATAACTTAGTAAATAAAAGGGAAGTGATCAATCATCATCGCCAGAGGCAGAATATATACATGCAGTGAGACATAATAAGGGTATCAGTCTACATCGCCGAAGGCGGTACATATACATACGATAATAAGTACTGAAAGTAAAGCAGTCTGCATCGCCTGTGGCGGAATCATAATATAAGTACAATAATGGCGGAAAATGTCAAAGTCGTCTCTGTGAAGTCAGCCTCGCCATGAGCCAAAATGCACTCTATGCAACAGTGCAGAGCCAAAAACAACCTGTCACCTGTGAACTAGGCTGCCCGTGTGGAAATAAGGGCACCCGCGTTTGCAAAGTGAAACAAACAACGAGTCAGTCATGGGGACTGGTATGAGGAATCTATTTAACAGTTTAAACAACAGTAATAAGCAAATCATAGGACCACGCCACTTTCGCGGAACGGGTTTACTCCAGTGATTGCTGGTGCATTTAAAACAAAGTAAATTCTTTAAAACAACGCAATGCTTTTTAAAAGAATGAAGCCATTATAAGACTCAAGTCCCATCATACAATTCAACACAAGCCGGAGGATAGAGTTTTACCTTATAATAGCTAAATATGCTTAATACGTGTAAAGAAAAATCATTTGATATTATTACTAGTGCATATATGTTTCAAAAATGAATAGCATCATAAATATCAATCATAGGCGGCATAGCTACCATCTACTATGTCGCCATACTAGTTCTACAATCGAGTCCGTTATTTTGTATTGGAAATTGGATTTCCATCATGAGTCGAGGCAAGGGGCAAGCTCCTCTCCGCTTCGAGACATTCTAGCAAATACCTCAGGACTACACACTCTGGGTAACCCTGGATCGGCTGGGCCGGTCCTATCTTACGTTTGAGGATTGGCAATTCCTAAACACACGTTTCCCGGTCCTTACAGACCTATAATCGAGGTGCCTCGCATTCCAACAACCACATAGGTGAAAAATAGATATAAATGTCAGGCTGGTAAGTCACTGACACCACCATAGCTAGAAAGAAACGTCGTGCTCTCCCAGCGGTCCGTATCCCATTTTTAACTCATACCGAGGTGTGAGGCTCGCGAATCCACGCTATACACAAAGCCAGGCCATGTAGACCGTGCTTTGATCATCATCCACAAGGCTTTGCTTTGCAACAGAAGCCTTGATCCCAGCATCTTGGCATGCCACATAGGCAGTCCATTCCATACGACTGATTTCCATCGATATATAACCTCTGAGCTCGTACGTCTCAGAGAAGGGCGTTAAGCAAAAGAATAAATTCTCCGCCGCCAAACAGATATATATTTAACAGAGATCAATCAGTATAGAACAAAAACCAATGTCAGACACACAGTCCATTTACAAGTCCGTTCTGGGTCTGAACGAAACCGGAGGCGTCAAATTCCTCGCATATCCGTACAATCAACACATACGTTCGGACGGCTACTACTTCCGTTCCTTCACGGTAGCTACTCCGGTCAGGAACCTCAGCAGCGCCCATCCAACCGATATGAAGATCGTCGGTCTTGAATCGTCTTTGCATTTCCCAATTCGAATCGCTCGATTAATTATTTGAAATGAGGGTTAGCTCGGCCTTTTCAAATAATTTACGTAATTAGAATTTAAATCAATTCTTTCTATGGTTATATTATTCGACATCCATATTTCAGTTCTTTAGTGTTATTTTCGTGTCAAACGCATACAACCATCAAATATCAAACAATTCATGCCCAGTTGGTTTATTTGCAATCTATGTTGCTTATGATATTTTATAACGATTTTTCACCATTTTTATTTATTTAAAAAATGGCCATATTTAATTAAACGACGTTTCAGGTCGTGTCGTGGCACTGGCGCTGTTTTTCCCCTAATTTGTTTTACACATATCGGAAAATCTAACCGTTGGATCTCTACAAAGTCTATAACAGTGGGAAGATTTTCCCAAAGCGAACCCAACGGTTCCAGTTTCGTGAAAATCCGACGGTCGGATCTTCCACACTAGTCGTTTGAAGTTACGGTTTCAAAATTCGAACTGCAGCGTCATTATTCGATTTAATTTAATTATATTTATATATAAATATAAACGATTCTGGTGCTGTTTTTCTTCAGATTTGAATTAAACATTCCGGACAATCCAACCATTGGATTTTTACAAGGTTGGTGTCGTTGGAAAGATATTTCCAAGGCGAA
The DNA here is from genome assembly GCA_030737875.1 of Allium sativum. Taxonomy (NCBI): domain Eukaryota; kingdom Viridiplantae; phylum Streptophyta; class Magnoliopsida; order Asparagales; family Amaryllidaceae; genus Allium; species Allium sativum. The sequence continues at coordinate 200,003,782 of CM060926.1, read as the reverse complement.
CCCAGCGGTTGCGGTTTCGGGAAAATCCGATGGTCGGATTTCTCGTACTAATCGTTTCAAATTACGATTCCGAAACACGAACTGCACGGCTTCGATTCCTTTTAATTATATATATATATATATATAAATATAGTTCATTCTATAATTTCAAATATAGTTCATTCATTAACTTCAACTTCGTTTTCACTTCAAATATTTCACTAACGCCTTAATATTTCGAAAAATTTCGCCATAACCTCCTTTGTACGGGGAGGGGTTTGGAAATTTATTAGGCCGTGTTAGGTACCCAATAAATCCTAAAAAGCATCCACATATTTATAGTGATATATTCTGGTGTTTACGGGGGAGCGTGTATAGATAATAACTCGAGAGAATAAATTCTCGTCACCCCGTTCCGTGTGGAAATAAATAGTCCATGTGCCGTATCTAATAACTAGAGAGACGTGATTATTGTCAACTCCAGACCCGTGTGGGGTTTTTATTAATCTGGCAATTTATCGTTATATTTTATATAGTCCATATCAGTCATCAGTTCAACCTGTAGTATATAATCATCGCCATACAAGCCTCTCGCTCGTATGGTAAATCTTCCACCTCGTCACACAAGCTCCAACTGCTTATATGGAATATGATGAAGTATGCCTATCGTCAAGAAGTATGCCATGTTGTGTAGTTCAAAATTAATTGTTACTATCCTATGGCGATATTTATTATTTCACACAGAATAACCAGCACTCCGCATCCAATGGCATTCACAGGAGTTGATATAAAAATAAAATTGCGCAGCCAACTCATCAAGGCTTACCTATTTGTCGGGCATGCAAATAATTTCTTTACTCTACAGCTAATCCATTTTTCCTGTTCAACACATGTATATATATGCAGAACAAAGCCAATAATAATATTTCTAGCAAACTATTGTTTATTTCAACACGTGTGTATTTTTATCAAAGCGTATACATGATAAAAGAAATATTTTTATCATCAAAAATATTTATTCAACACGTGAATGTCTTTAACACTTCATATTCACAATAAAAATGTAGTTTTTATTGTCTATTCATTTTATTTTAAAATACGATAACATTCAACACATGAATTTCAACTCGACGAACGAATTTCAATTCAACACGTGAATATTCTCTATAGTTTGTATATATATATAAATGTGATTTTTATCGCTAAAGCTATTTGTTTAAATTCAAATAATATTCAACACATGAATTTCAACTCAACGAATGAATTGCAACTCAACACATGAATATTCTCTATAGTTTGTATATATATAAAAATGTGATTTTTATCGCTAAAGCTATTTGTTTAAATTCAAATAATATTCAACACATGAATTTCAACTCAACGAATGAATTGCAACTCAACACATGAATATTCTCTATAGTTTGTATATATATAAAAATGTGATTTTTATCGCTAAAGCTATTTGTTTAAATTCAAATAATATTCAACACAAGAATTTCAACTCAACGAATGAATTGCAACTTAACACATGAATATTTCAACATATTTAATTTATTTCAACGAATGAAAATTATTCTAACACATGAATATTTCAGAAAATTTTGGCAGCATAACGACAGGGTAGTTAAAACCGGGACCGTCCCTAGTACGGTTCCTCGCTCTACCTTAAAACCTCGCGGTTTTTGACAATGGGGATCATGCATCTAGTTCGCACGCAGGCGGCATGTTTTATTTTCAATTCCACAATCCTATTCTAATTTGTTTCAACCATAAGAGGGTATTTTTCAACCACAATATCAACCACAAACAATTATTTCCAACCATTCGTCATATCATATCATATCACGTCAATCACAAGCAATAAATATCGTCCATGGTCTGTGGACGAGGGGAGTATATATATATATATTATTTCTATAATTCACTTGCATTTCATCACAATTCAAAGCATATATGTTTCATACAACGCTTGTATAATTTATACATCGCTAATATAACTAATACAACACATGTACATGAGGTATACAATGCGTATATAATTTACAATGTGCTTATATAATTTATACAACGCGATTCCATTCACACAATTTAGTTTAGATTCCTCACATTGGTTTTTGCAGTGCTAAAGATCGTAGGAAGATCAGAAAAATCCGCGGCTTCTTCTTGATGGTAGAGAGCCTCCTTGCGGTCACGGTGTCTCCTGTTTCATCAAATTTCGTTAACGAATGAAAAAGATATTATTTTTCAAAGTTTTGCAACACTTAAAAGTGTTATTTTCATTTCAGAATAATAAAGGTCGAACCTTTATATTTTGTTCAGAACTAGGTCTGGGATTTTCGCAAAATCGGCGCAGTGCTGGGATGATCGGCGGTGCTGACGTGGAAGGGGACGGCGAGGGCTTCACAACACTGGTGGTTTAAGGGGTTGCGATGGCATATCGGGGCGGCGGCGGCGCTGGGAAGTCGATGACTTCCTGGCTTCGATTCAGGCGGAGGAGGTGATGGTGGATGTCGGGTTGGGGTCGGATCTGAAGAGGGGCGAAGGGGCTTTCGAGTGGTGGTGGTGGCGCGGCCTGTAGGTGGCGGCCGGAAAACGAAGGGGAAGGTCGGAGCAACGTGGATCGTCCAGAGCAAAAAGGCGGTTAGGGTTATCCGAGAAATTTTTTTTTGAAAGGAAAAATCCTATTGGCCGAGGATTTATAGGAAATTTTAAATAGTGTTTTTACAAACGAACTCGAAATCAAACCCAACGACTGTCGCCACTAGCTAAATACCCCCATTCCGGACACAATGGGATATGTTTCGTTGGCCAATTCGACTGTTACAGTCAGTTATTTTTCAAATTAAAGTGTAAAACATTTTATATTTAATTTGAACGTACATTTCAATTTTCCAGGGCCACAAACTGAATCGAAAAATTCCAGAAAAATAAATCTAGCTTTGTTTTGACGATACGGTTCCAACAAAACCAGTTTCGTCGAATTCTGAGCTCATATGCAAAATGTCCATTTTCAGGTCGATCCATTTTAGCAAAAATTGACCAATCACATTTCCTTTTGCCCCGCTCACATGCTAGCTTCAAAAATTATGAAATTTGAAACCTAGCAATAATTTGACATCCCGGACCCAACAAAAGTGGTTTCGTCGAATTCCGAGGTCGTATGCAAAATGTCTATTTTCAAGGGCTATAAATGCTATATAGCGACCTTTCTGAAAATTCATTTGGCCATAACTTTTGATTCCCGCTATGAAACTTCGAATTTTCAGATTCCTTAGAAAGGTATTCATAAACAGATTTAAATATTTTTAGTTTTGCTAAAATCCGTTATATTTTCCACCCAGTACAATCAGACAAAGTTTGTATTCAAAATTTCAAACTGCCTTACTATTCCTAATTCTTTATTTTATTGAAATATGCTATTTCAATTATTAAAATTCTTTGGTAATAATCAATTTTAAAAATTTTATATTGGTTCACATTTTCCGGGTTATTACATCAATCTTCTACAAAAATTAATAGAATGTAATTATTACACAATGCTAAATATATGTTGATATTTCATAAGATAAATGGAATTATTCTCGATATATCAGTAAGTAAATGTGGTGATATCTGTCCATACAGGAACTTTTCTATCAATAATTCACCCAGGGAAGTTCCAAAGATTATGATATCATCTTCACCATTAAAATATGCACTTCTACTGTTAATTTACGGAAGATAATTAGAGAATATATAGATTTTTAGTTGTACTGCTATATGTAAATATTTTTAATAATTGCTTATATATATATAACTATTCAGATTATTTGCATATATGTATGCAACTGTTTAGAATATTTATAGATATGTATGCAACTCTTAAGAATATTTGCAGATATGTATGCAACTGTTTTGAATATTTGTAGATATGTATGCAACTGTTTTGAATATTTGTAGATATATATGCAACCGTTTTGAATATTTGTAAATACGTATGTAACTGTTCTGAATATTTTGCTTCATTTTCAACAATAATTAGACTCTTAGTAGCAAATTTACAAAAAATTTTGTAATGTTGCACTAATTTTACCTGAGGTCTGTATGTGAAAAAAACTCTTCCAACTGCTTGATTTGATGCTCTTCCAAACACTGAACATTTTTACATTTTCTGATCTTCAGTTTTGCATCTTTATGTAATTAGAATGATCTTGGTTCTGAATCATAGTCTTTAACATTCACTGATTCAGTCTCTTTCATTTTTCTTTTGTCTGCACTTGAGATCAATTTAAAATCTGGCGAATATTCGATAGTAGGTTTATGGAACTCTACCTTCAAAGATGGATCATTAAATTGAAAATTTTCATTAATTATTATCAACATATGTGCAGTTTTTTAGAAAAATAGCAGATATATTAGCAATTTATGTGATAAGCTGTAGAATATGCTGTAATTATTACGTATTGTTGAAAACTAGATATTGAGTAGATGATTACCATTAGAAACTTGTTTTTTTAATCTTTTTTCTTCTCCCAACTTTTCTTTTCATGTTTCCCATCACTTCCATCATCTTTCTCCTTTTCTTTTTCTTGTTTTTTCTCCTTTTCTTTTGTAATAACCCGGAAATCCGAGCCAATTTAAAATTTTTATTTTGGCAATTTTGATGAATTTTGAATATTTAAAATGACTTATTTTAAATAATAATGAGGAGAAATGTATTTTGAATAGAATTAGAACGTATATATTTATTTGAATCGATGTTAGAATATAAATATTTATTTATAAATACAAAAGGAATTGAAAATGGTGCGGTAGTTCGAAAATTCGTTTTCAAATTTCAGATGGATGTACAGGATTCAAAATAAACCGGATTTTAGTGAAACCAAAAATATTAGAATCTATTTGAGAATATCTTTCCAACGAATCCGAAAAATCAAAATTTCATTCACGGGAATAAAAAGTTCGTCCAGTTGAAAATTCAGAATAGTCGCTATGAAATTCTGGCCCTTAAAAATGGAAATTCTGCAAATGATCTCTGTTTTCGACGAAACCACTTTTTTTGGATCCGGGATGTCAAGTAATTGCTAGGTTTCAAAATTCATAATTTTTGAAAACAACATGTGAGCGTGGCAAAAGAAAACGTGTTTTGACAGTTTCAGTCAATTTCGATCGACCAGAAAATAGCCATTTTTCAAACGGTCTCAGAATTTGACGAAATTAGTTGTGTTAGGAACGTATCGTCGATACGAAGCTAGAAAATATTTTTCTGGAAATTTTCCGTATGTGGCCCCGGTAAATTGAAACGTATGTTCAAATTCAATATATACTGATTTACATTTAAATTTCAATGAAAAATGATTGTAACAGCCGAATTGGGTTACGAAACATATCCCATTGCGTTCGGAATAGGGGTAATTAGCTGAGGGCGACAGTCGTTGGGTTCAAATTGGAGTTCGTGGCATTAAACAGGAATTAAACGAATTAAATAATTATATATATACCCCATACACTAAACCCTAGTCAAAAGTCAACCCCCACGGTCAAACCTAATATCGCGCCTCCCTCCTGCGATTCCAGGCGGAAGTAGCTTGAATTTTCGAGCTTCAAAATCTCTCGATCCAAACTGAATCAATCCAAACTCCACGAACAATGTTCCTAGCCCACTCCATGATCTACAAATCCATATAAGTATCAGAAATTTTCATTTAGCATAGGGCTCGAATATCGAGCTCAAAGTGCATCTGTTCGGGGTGGGTTTTCAAAGTCGTGGGTTGACCGAGCTTGGCGCGGCTCTGGCTGAAGGTGTGGTTCACGGTGGTAGTATATGAGAGGCAGTTGGCTGTGGTTCTGACAGCTCAGACTGGTGGCGGTGGAGGATTTTGTTTTGGTTATACCTGGGTCCAAACGATACAGAGAAGAAAGGTTTAACAGCTTATTTATTTTCAGTTTTGATTTTATTTTAACGGCTTAAATAAAATCAGTTTATAAATACATATAACATGAATAAAAATCAGAATTGTCTTTATTTTTATTTTCATTCTTTTTAGAAAATAGCATTATTTATTAAATAAAAACGACATCTTTTTGAAAATAAAAATAACATCTTTTTGAACAAAGATTAAATAGAATTGGTTTGAAAAATAAAATTAGAATATGGTTTTCAAAGAAAATATATATCGCTTTGATTTGAAAATATAAAATACTTTGTTTTGAAAATATACAATACTTTGTTTTGAAAATATAAAATACATTGATTTAAAAGTATATAAAAAAAGCAAGTGATAAAGATGAGATTATTAAATATAAAAAGATTTGATTTTTATAAGTAAAACATCGTTATAAAATACAATTTTTGAATATATAATCCTCATATTAAAAAGGTGATTTTAATATGACCAGCGGGAAAATGAAGTTGGAAATTCGGGCCAAAGCAAACTGGTTAGAAATTCAGGAAAAAAAAACGGTGGAGTGGAAGATAAAGGTGAGAACTCCTCACTTTTATTTTATTTTCTAGTTTGAAATATATACTAGGACGCAGACGGTGCTTAACAGCACCCGACACCCGTTGTCCACAGATCATGGACGACTTGTTTGTTTGTTGTTTGTGGTGTGAATATTGATTGTGTGATGTGGAATGGAATATATTATTTTATGGTTAAAAATATAATTTTTAACATGTATATAAAATAAATATTTATAAACAAATCGGATGATCTGTTTATGTACACACATATGACTGATATGGATTGGTTTAATAAATTTTACACATCGCCCAACTGCACAAATAAAACCTGTGTCTGATTGTTTGAAAACCCTAGACGGGTGTTGGGATGAAATTGGCCATACACTAGTCCTAGTAATTAGCTGTATGTCGATCGATTGATTAACAGGCTGTTATAAGCGTTAAATATTTATATTTGATGCTTATGCAGTGTAGAATGCACTTTAGGTGATGGTTGATTGTGTTTGATTGTTGTAGTGTACGTGTGTATATGAAATCCATATAAATCGCATTGTATGGTAATTGACCATGTCTGATTCCAGTTCAGAAAGAATGAACATTTTAAAATAACGAATATTTTACAAAAAATATTCAGAAAAGAATCAAAATTTGGTTTTGATGTCCGATTTGGGATGGACACGAATATATTTAAATATATATAGTCGTGCCGATTAGATTGACGCCATTTTGACATGAACAATATCTATATCGATTTTATTCAGTTTTATAATGAATATCGAAAGGGATTTGATTTCAAAACATAATGTTTTGAAAATATTATCATTTATATATCGATGATACGGAATATTCAATTTTGATTTGTAATTGAACATGAAGTTGAAATCGTTTTGAAAACGAATTTAAAACGATTTATAAAATATGTTTTAAATGGAAATCGATGAGATATTATATATATATATATATATATATATATATATATATATATATATATAATGGCCTGAATAGAACGCGCCGCGCTGCGGCAGCTCGCGAATTTCGACCATTGACTTCGAATGGATATTACGGGAGATCCGATCGTCGGATTCTCCTAAAACCGGAACCTTTAGGTTCGCATCGAAAAGATCTTTCTAATGAATACAAGAAATTAGAAATCTAATGGTTGGATTTGGAATTATGTCCAAATCAAATTTGGAAAAGGTCGGTGTAAGTGCAGTTCGATGGCTGTTGATGGAAATCGACTGTATGGGCCTTGATAAAATTATTAAAAATAGCAATAATTTGTGTAAAATCATAAGAAATGATTTGGAAAGAATTAGGACGAAAAATTCCATATTTGAAAAGATAAAAATAATTTTTTATTGAAATGAACTAGTTTTGAACTAGAATTATTATCCAATTATTTTTAAAAATAAATAAACTGGATTTGAATTGGTTTTAAAGTTAACCAGAATTTCCAATATATAGATTGGAAATGGATCTGAGTCGAAATTGTCTTCGGAATATTTCGATGTTGGATTTCCTGATTATACAGATATTGTTATGGAAATTTGAAAGATATATTTATATTGTTATTTCCAATACAATATTTGTTGGTTATAGTATTTGATATTGAATATAAGCCGATATATTTTCTATTCAGAGCCTTGTATTTAATATCAAATGTAATTTGGGTTTGTCGTGAATGGTGTCTTCATTAACAGTGTTCTTAAACCCAGTGAAGAAAAATATTAAATCTTTTTATTTAGATTTAATGAAGTATACCAATTAAATGGTATTTAATTGGATTTGAATTTGAATTGATTTTTGGGTTTATCGTGAACGGTGTTTTAAATAACACTTGTTCTTTAACCCGATAATTAATGGAATGTGGATTGGGTTTATCGTGAACTGTGTCTTATCGACATTCGTTCTTTAACCCGATTTACAGTGAAATGTGATTTGGAATTTATAAATCTTTTGTTAAGATTTAAAGGAGATTTTCCAAAGTAAAGTTTTCCAATTTAATAAAATAAATTGGAACGGAATGGAATTCGATTTGGTAATAACGGAGTGAATTTCTGTGGATGAAGACTGCTAATATATATGGAATTTAAAAGGCTTTGCTATTATTCCATTTATATTGTTAGTCGAATATGGAATTTTATATCAATTATATATATCCATTTGTTTTCCATGAAGATTCCATCGTTAATGGAATGTGATTTGGGTTGTCGTGAATGGTATCTTCAATAATACTGTTCTTAGACCCAACGGAGTTAAGAAAATCAGAAACTAACTAAAGATTAGTTAAGTTGAATGATTTCCTAGGTATTGATCTGATGTTGGTTTCGGCCTTCGGGGTTATTACTTAGGGAATTGTTCACTTACTAATTTACGTTAAAGGCTAATGGAATGGAATGTGAATTTGGGTTTATAGTGAATCGTGTTTTAATTGACATTGGTTCTTTAATCCAGTTGAAGACAGGATATGAATTCCCATGTTAAACAATCATTAATATTGATTTTTTGGGAAGATTAATATCAAGTGGAGTTTAATGAATCTTTAATTTGGTTGAAATGATCGAGAATGGAGTATCACCAGTTTTGCTCCAGGCGATAGTTAAATCTTTAATTAGATTTGAACGTGAAATGGTAATTGAATTTACCGATAACACCGTGGTGTTAGATATGAAGTATGACCAGTTTTACTTCATGGGATGAATAGGTTGGTGTTGGGAAATTTAACAGGTGATTACTTCGGTAAGGTTCGCTAATCCCGACTAGTTTGGATAAACCATAATTTGGTTTGAATTGATATTCAAAAGAAGATTAAAGAATAAATTTAAAGAATTTATCTTTGATAAAATTAATGGGAACTTTCACAAAGTATAAGAATATTTGAATAAAAGAATATTCTGAATTGGAATGAGGCGTATGTTGTGTTTGTGTAACACTTGTTTACTATATACGTGAGTTATTCGGAAAGATTGGGTTTATCCCATTCTGAATAACTGATACGACGATAAGTCGGAGATGAAGACGGTGGCTGAAGACCAGAGGTCTTCACATCATTTGGATGATTTCTGATGATCTTGATTGGGCTGTACACCCAAGAGGAGGGAATCAGTTGGTGATCGTCCAGACGTACTTGGAGATCGATGGATGTGCGAGGTACAAGGGGCCATCGGTTTCATTCAGACCTAGAACGGACTTGTAAATGGACCGTGTGTCTGACATTGGATATCATTCTGTGTGATTGATGGATATCAGTTGCATGGAGTGGTTTTCCTGTATGGCATGCTAAGATGTAAATGATTAAGGCTTCTATTGAAAAGCAGAGTCTTGTGGTTGATGATCAAAGCACGACCTTTGTGGCATCGCTTTGTGTAACGTTAACTCGCGAGCCTCACACCCCGATATGAACCAAAAACGGGAGAGAGGACCTTAGGGAGGACATGCGTTTTCTTCAAGCTAGAAGTTGCGTCAGTGGTTTACAAGCCCTAACGAGTTTGACTTATGTGGTTGTTGGAATGCGTGGCGCCTCAGATATATCGGTCGATCCGGGACCGATGGAGTCGTTGGACTCATTTACGCCCCATAAGGCGGGGAAATGCAGTGTTCAGGCATTTTAATCCACATCGAGTGGATCGGCCCTGATGATCCAAGGGTCGATGCGCTCTGACCCTGAGGCTCAGGCTAGAGAGTTTCGAAGCCGGTGAGGACTATCTTTTGCCTCGGTTCATAGATGGAAATCCAAATTCCAATACGTGACATTGCGGTTTTAGTTGTAAACCTATATATGGCGACATAGTTGTATGGGGCATTCATGACGCCTACGATTGATACATTTATATTTGAAGTTGTTGTATTCACTTGTAGCAATAATAAAAGATGAAATTTAGCGTATCAAGCATTCTTTGGCTAATATAAGGTAAAACCCTATCCTTCGTCTTGTGTTGCATTTTGTGATGGGACCTAGGTCTTATAATAGCTTCATTGTTCTTTATTTAGCATTGCGCTATTTGTTTTATGCACTGGTATTCTTGGGAGGAAGCCCGTTCCGTGTTATAGGCGTGGCCCCTTGATTTACCTAACTTTAAAATAAAGATTAATAACTGTTTTAGTTCTCACACCAGTCACATGACTGACCTGGAGTTTATTGTTTTAACCTAAACTCTGGGTGCCCCTATTTTCCGCACAGGCAGCTAGTAGTTTTGGTTTTGCTGATTTAGATTCACCGGATCGTGGTTTACAGCTGGAATGATATTTGGAAAGCTCTATATCTGTATGTTCCTTTCAGCGGTGTTTTGTATTATTTTCCGCTGCATTGTAACTTGTAAATCTCTGATATTTTTTTGATGTATAATATTTATTTATACTCTGTTATATTCTTGTATTCTGATGAATTATTGTAATAAGTAATGAAATGTTCTTCTGTTTTTGTTCCAATGTGGCTTGTTCTCAGCTCAATCCTTGCTTTACTTCATGGGGAAGTTTCGGTCATCTCAGTTTGGTATCAGAGCTTTGGTTTACAAAGCTTGGAGAACAAGACATGTTAGAACCAAACGAAAGAATTCATCAAAGACTGGATTAGTAATATCCTAAGAGAATGACTCGTTAGAGATAGGATCAGTAGTATCCTAGAACGAGTGTGAAGAGTATATTTTTAAAATAAAAACAATTTTTGTTTTGAAAATTTAAACCTTGTTTAACGTATTTGAATATTTATTTGTATTGAATTTGGACAATCCAATATATAAAGACTTTGCATGTACGTCTGATCCACGTGTATTCGAAGTTTTAATATACTGGATAGATATAAAATCACACTCTAGTCGCCCGGGGATATTCCGGATGATGATGCATCATCATCAACATTCATGTTCAAGTTTCGAAAGTGTGATGTCTATATATTTCCAATTGACTAGTGTGAGTACCAAAACTAGATAGGGCTTATTGTTGTGATTTAGCACCAAAAATGTGATTTTTGACTATATATCAAAGTTATGAATTTGAAATGATAATCAACAAATTGATTGCCTATTGTGTTGTTTGATTATTATTCGATAAATAAAATGTTGAACCTTTAGCCAAATTGAACCAAATAGTGAGTTGTATCGAAAATTAGTCGCATTTGCATGCATATACATGTGTATCCATTGAACATGTCATAGCAAGGAGGCTAGAGAAGAGGAATAAAATTGTTTGCCCAACAAATAGGTACATGTTTATTGTATTTCTTGGGGTTTTTGATGATTTTATGAGCCGATTGGCTAGCCGTTTGGTTGTTTCTTTTTCTTTTTGGATTGGAAAGGCCTGTATGGCAATTTCGGGATTTTCCCGGTGCTCCCACGTAGGGGAGGTTATGGCAAAAAAATTCGAAAATTTAGGGTGTTAGCCAAATTTTTGAAAAATTTGAAAAGTTCTTAGAAACTGAAAAGTTGAAGAACTTAAGCCATAATGAAAATAATGAAAGTTGAGTTGATGGGTAAAACAACTTTCAACTTCGTTCCTTTTCAGGGATGAAAAGTTTTAAGTGGGGGAGATTGTAATAACCCGGAAATCCGAGCCAATTTAAAATTTTTATTTTGGCAATTTTGATGAATTTTGAATATATAAAATGAATTATTTTAAATAATAATGACGAGAAATGTATTCAGAATAGAATTAGAACGTATATATTTATTTGAATCGACTTTAGAATATAAATATTTATTTACAATAATAAAAGGAATTGAAAATGGCGCGGTAGTTCGACAATTTGATTTCAAATTTCAAATGGATGTACAGGATTCAAAATAAACCGGATTTTAGCGAAACCAAAAATATTAGAATCTGTTTGAGACTATCTTTCCAAAGAATCCAAAAAATCAAAATTTCATAGAGGGAATAAAAAGTTATGTCCGGTTGAAAATTCAAAATAGTCGCTATGGAATTCTGGCCCTCAAAAATGGAAATTTTGCAAACGATCTCTGTTTTCGACGAAACCACTTTTGTTGGATCCGGGATGTCAAGTTATTGCTAGGTTTCAAAATTCATAATATTTGAAAACAATATGTGAGTGTGGTGAAAGAAAACGTGTTTTGACAGTTTCAGTCAATTTCGATCGACCAGAAAATAGCCATTTTTCAAACGGTCTCAGAATTTGACGAAATTAGTTTTGTTAGGACCTATCGTCGATACGAAGCTAGAACATATTTTTCTGGAATTTTTAGAGTCCGTATGTGACCCTGGTAAATTGAAACATACATTCAAATTCAATATATCCTGATTTAAATTTTAATTTCAATGAAAACTGATCGTAACGGCCGTATTGGGTTACGAAACATATCCCATTGCATTCGGAATAGGGGTAATTAGCTGGGGGCGACAATCGTAGGGTTCAAATTGGAGTTCGTGGCATTAAACAAGAATTAAACGAATTAAATAATTATATATATACCACATACACTAAACCCTAGTCAAAAGTCTACGGTCAAACCTAATATCGCGCCTCCCTCCAGCGATTCCAGGCGGAAGTAGCTTGAATTTTCGAGCTTCAAAATCTCTCGATCCAAACTAAATCAATCCAAACTCCTCGAACAAAAATCCTAGCCCCTCCATGATCCACAAATCCATATAAGTATCAGAAATTTTCATTAGCATAGGGCTCGTATTTCGAGCTCGAAGTGCATCTATTCGGGGTGGGTTTTCATAGCCGTGGGTTGACCGAGATCTGGCTGAAGGTGCGGTTCACGGTGGTAGTCGATGAGAGGCGGTTGGCTGTGGGTCCGACGGCTCAGACTGGCGGCGGTGGAGGATTTTGTTTTGGTGATACCTGGGTCCGAACGATACAGAGAAGAAAGGTTTAACAACTTATTTATTTTCAGTTTTGATTTTACTTTAACGGCTTAAATAAAATCAGTTTATAAATACATATAGCATAAATAAAAATCAGAATTGTCTTTATTTTTATTTTCATTTTTTTTAGAAAATAGCATTATTTTTAAATAAAAATGACACCTTTTTGAAAATAAAAATAACATCTTTTTGAACATATATAAAATAGAATTGGTTTGAAAAATAAAATTAGAATATGGTTTTCAAAGAAAATATATATCGCTTTGATTTGAAAATATACAATACTTTGTTTTGAAAATATACAATACTTTGATTTAAAAGTATAAAAAAAGCAAGTGATAAAGATGATATTATTAAATATAAAAAGATTTGATTTTTATAAGTAAAACATCGTTATAAATACGATTTTTGAATATATAATCCTCGTAATAAAAAGGTGATTTTAATATGAACAGCGGGAAAATGAAGATGGAAATTCAAGCCAAAGCAAACTGGTTAGAAATTCAGAAACAAAAACGGCGGAGTGGAAGCTAAAGGTGAGAACTCCTCACTTTTATTTTATTTTCTAGTTTGAAATATATACTAGGAAGCAGACGGAGCTTAGCAGCACCCGACACCCGTTGTCCACAGACCATGGACGACTTGTTTGTTTGTTGTTTGTGGTGTGAATATTGATTGTGTGATGTGGAATGAAATAAATTATTTTATGGTTAAAAATATAATTTTTAACGTGTATATAAAATAAATATTTATAAACAAATCGGATGATTTGTTTATGTACACACATTTGACTCATATCGATTAGGACGATAAATTTTACACATCGCCCAACTGCACAAATAAAACCTGTGTTTGATTGTTTGAAAACCCCACACGGGTGTTGAGATGAAATTGGCCATACATTAGTCCCAATAATTAGCTGTATGTCGATCGATTGATTGACAGGCTATTATAAGCGTTAAATATTTATATTTGATGCTTATGCAGTGTAGAATGCACTTTGGGTGATGGTTGACTGTGTTTGATTGTTGTAGTGTACGTGTGTGTATAAAATCCATATAAATCACATTGTATTGTAATTGACTATGTCTGATTCCTGTTCAGAAAGAATGAATATTTTAAAATAACGATTATTTTAAAATAATGAATATTTTTCAAATAATATTCAGAAAAGAATCAAAATTTGGTTTTGATGTCCGATTTGGGATGGAAACGAATATATTTAAATATATATAGCAGTGTCGATTAGATTGACTCCATTTTGACGTGAACGATATCTATATCGATTTTATTCATTTTTGTAATGAATATCGAAAGGGAATTGATTTCAAAATATAATGTTTTGAAAATATTATCATTTATATATCGATGATATGGAATATTCAATTTTGATTTGAAATTGAACATGAAGTTGAAATCGTTTTGAAAACGAATTTAAAACGGTTTATAAAATACTTTTTAAATGGAAATCAACGAGATATATATGTATATATATATATATATATATATATATAATATAATGGTCTGAATAGAACGCGCCGCGCTGCGGTAGTTCGCGAATTTCGACCATTGACTTCGAATGAATATTATGGGAGATCCGACCGTCGGATTAACCTAAAACTAGAACCGTTGGGTTCGTACCGAAAAGAGCTTTCTAAAAAATACAAGAAATTAGAAATCTAATGGTTGGATTTGGAATTATGTCCAAATCAAATTTGGAAAAGGTCGGTGTAAGTGCAGTTCGATGGCCGTTGATGGAAATCGACTGTACGGGCCTTGATAAAATTGTTAAAAATAGCAATAATTTGTGTAAAATAATAAGAAATGATTTGGAAAGAATTGGGATGAAAAATTCCATATATGAAAATATAAAAATAATTTTTTATCGAAATGAACTCGTTTTGAACTAGAATTATTATCCAATTATTTTTAAAAATAAATAAATTGGATTTGAATTGGTTTTAAAGATAACTAGAATTTCCAATATATAGATTGAAAATGGATTTGAATCGAAATTGTCTTCGGAATATTTCAATGTTGGATTTCGTGATTATATAGATATTGTTATGAAAATTTGAAAGATATATTATATCGTTATTTCCAATACAATATTTGTTGGTTATAGTATTTGATATTGAATATAAGCCGATATATTTTCTATTCAGAGCCTTGTATTTAATATCAAATGGGATTTGGGTTTGTCGTGAATGGTGTCTTCATTAAAACTGTTCTTAAACCCAGTGGAGAAAAAGATTGAATCTTTTTATTTAGATTTAATGAAGTATACTAATTAAATGGTATTTAATTGGAATTGAATTTGAATTGATTTTTGGGTTTACCGTGAATGGTGTTTTAAATAACACTTGTTCATTAACCCGATAATTAATGGAATGTGGATTGGGTTTATTGTGAACTGTGTCTTAACGACATTCGTTCTTTAACCCGATTTACAGTGAAATGTGATTTGGAATTTATAAATCTTTTGTTAAGATTTATAGGAGATTTTCCAAAGCAAAGATTTTCAATTTAATAAAATAAATTGGAACGGAATGGAATTCGATTTGGTAATAATCGAAGTGAATTTATGTGGATGAAGACTGCTAATATATATGGAATTTAAAAGGATTTGCCATTATTCCATTTATGTTGTTAGTCGGATATGGAAGTTTATATCGATTATATATATCGATTTGTTTTCCACGAAGATTCCATCGTTAATGGAATGTTATTTTGGTTGTCGTGAATGGTATCTTTAATAATACTGTTCCTAGACCCAACGGATTTAAGAAAATCAGAAATTAACTGGTTGAATGATTTCCTGGGTATTGATCTGATGTTGGTTTTGGCCTTCAGGGTTATTACTTAGGGAATTGTTCACTTGCTAATTTACGGTTAAAGGCCGATGGAATGGAATGTGATTTTGGGTTTATAGTGATTTGTGTTTTAAATGACATTGGTTCTTTAACCCAGTTGAAGACAGGATATGATTTCCCAAGTTAAACAATCATTAATATTGATTTTTTGGGAAGATTAAAACCAAGTGGAGTTTTAATGAATCTTTAATTAATTTGAAGTGATCGAGAATGGAGTATCACCAGTTTGCTCCAGGCGGTAGTTAAATCTTTAATTAGATTTGAACGTGAAATGGTAATTGAATTTACCGATAACACCGTGGTGTTATATATGAAGTATGACCAGTTTTACTTCATGGGATGAATAGGTTGGGGTTGGAAAATTTAATAAGTGATTACTTCGGCAAGGTTCGCTAATCCCGACTAGTTTGGATAAACCATAATTTGGTTTGAATTGATATTCAAAAGAAGATTAAAGAATAAATTTAAAGAATTTATTTTTGATAAAATTAATGGGAACTTTCACAAAGTATAAGAATATTTGAATAAAAGAATATTTTGAGTTGGTGATCGTCCATACGTACTTGGAGATCGATGGATGTGCGAGGTACAAGGTGCCTCCGGTTTCGTTCAGACCCAAAACGGACTTGTAAATGGACTGTGTGTATGACATTGGATATCATTCTGTGTAATTGATGGATATCGGTTGCATGGAGTTGTTTGCCTGTGTGGCATGCTAAGATGCAAATGATCAAGGCTTCTATTGAATGAGTCTTGTGGTTGATGATCAAAGCACAACCTTTGTGGCATCGCTTTATGTAACGTTAATTCGCGAGCCTCACACCCCGGTATGAACCAAAAACGGGAGAGGACCTCAGGGAGGACATGCGTTTTCTTCTAGCTAGAAGTGGCATCAGTGGTTTACAAGCCCTGACTAGTTTGACTTATGTGGTTGATGGAATGCGAGGCGCCTCGGATATATCGGTCGATCCGGGACCGATGGGATCATTGGACTCATTTACGCCCCATAGGGCGGGGAAACACAGTGTTCAGGCATTTTAATCCACATTGAGTGGACCGGCCCTGATGATCCAAGGGTCGATGCACTCTGACCCTGAGGCTCGGGCTAGAGAGTCTCGAAGCCGGTGAGGACTATCTTTTGCCTCTGTTCATAGATGGAAATCCTAATTCCAATACTTGACATTGCGGTTTTATTTATAAACCTATATATGGCTTAATAGTGGTATGGGGCATTCGTGCCGCCTACGATTGATACATTTATATTTGAAGTTGTTTTATTCACTTATAGTAATAATAAAAGATGAAATTTAGCGTATCAAGCATTCTTTGGCTATTATAAGGTAAAACCCTATCTTCTGGCTTGCGTTGCATTGTGTGATGGGACCTGGGTCTTATAATAGCTTAATTGTTCTTTATTTAGCATTGCGTTGTTTGTTTTATGCACTGGTATTCTTGGGAGGAAGCCCGTTCCATGTTATGCGGCGTGGTCCCTTGATTTACCTAACTTTAAAATAGAGATTAATAACTGTTTTAGTTCTCACACCAGTCACATGACTAACCTAGAGTTTATTGTTTTAACCTAAACTCTGGGTGCCCCTATTTTCCGCACGGGCAACTAGTAGTGTTGGTTTTGCAGATTTAGTTTCACCGGATCCTGGTTTACAGCTGGAATGATATTCGGAAATCTCTATATCCGTATATTCCTTTTAGTTGTGTTTTGTATTATTTTCCGCTGCATTGTAACTTGTAAATCTCTGATATTTTCTGATGTATAATATTTATTTATACTCTGTTATATTCTTGTATTCTGATAAATTGTCGTAATAAGGAATGAAATGTTCTTCTGTTTTTGTTCGATGTGGCTTGTTCTCAGCTCAATCCGTTCTTTCCTTCATGGGGAAGTTCGGGTCGTCTCATCTTTGTTGTTATGTGCCTCACCAACATCCAGTCATCCTTCTTCCAATTTCTTTTTTTCTCCTCTTCTTTTTTCCCTCACGTTCCTCGTTCTCCCCTTTCTCTTTTGTTTCTTCATCCTTATCATTATTATCCTTATCATTGTCATTTTCTTTCCTATAATGAGCTTTATCAACTTTATCATCATCATCATCCTTTATCTCCTCTTCTAATTGCATGTCATCGCTATTATCAGCATATCCCTTACCATCTTCCTTATCTTCATCCCGCTTGTCATCGTCTTTTTTTTCTCCTATTCCTTTTTCCATCATCCTCTTTCATTTCGCCGTCACTTTATCCTCCTCGTCACCCTTATGCTCCTCGTTAAACTTCTCATCATCTCTCTTTTCTTGGTCTTTTTTCCTTCCTATTGTTGTTCTTTTTCAACAGTCTCTTCCATTTTGTCTCTTTTTCCTTGTCATCTATATTTTCATTCTTTAATGACTCGAAAATCCCGTCCAATTTGAGCTGACCAAATAACGCAAGTCCAACCCAATTTGCACTGAAATGCAGGAAACTATTAGAAAGAAATTAGAGGGTGAGGAACGATAAGATAGAAACTTAGAATAGAAGAAGAAGAAACAACACAACATCAGAGTAACACGAATCTCACAGCGGAACGAACAACATATAATAGATAACATATCCTTGAAATAGAATCAGTAATGTATACAATAACATTATCAGAGTACAACACTTACAACACAGCGGAAATAAATAATAGCTATATGATCCTAAAGCCTTTTGCTCCAAGCTCTCCTTGTATATCTGTAAAATCCTGACTACTTGATTGCCCGTACAAAATTGGGCACCCAAGAGTTTAGGGAAAACAACAAAATAAACTCCGGGTCAGTCATGGGACTGGTATGAGTAAACAGTTTAAAACAGTTTGAACAAGTAAACGATATCTTATAAGACCACGCCGTATAACGGAACGGGTTTTTCCCTTATGAGAATCCAAATATCTTTATATCGAAAACCTTTTGATATTATAATAATGTCTATCAACCACAATATATTAATCATCTAGCAGAACACTTTCATCTCACGTTCTACATATATTGTATACAATCAAAACCGCAAGCACGTATTGAGTAATGGATTTCCAACTATGACAAGGTATGGAACCACCTTCCGATCAGTGTACTCTAGGAACGATACACTGGAGTTCAACAAGAACATCTTGCAACTCAGCCACACATGACCAACCACTCATTTCGCTTGAGTGTATCGAATGTATATCACCAACGGTTGGGATTAGCAACCGTTTCCCGTGTATATATATGGGACAACATTGATAGATTAAAGAAGCAAATGAATATTCTCTAGATAGGTGATTATACACCCTATTTCGGAGCGACCGACTTAGCCATGCTGCCTGCCCGACTTCTGTCATTTACCAGATGAGAGGCTAGAAGCTACGCTTATCTTTTACATGCCACATCTTCATTCACTTTGAATGTCACATCGTCATACCCGCCAAATCACAAATTGATTTCCACAAAAATACCACGTGTATACAGCTAAGAGAAACGAATTCCTCCGCCACCAAATGTGAATACGTTTGAAGAGATCAACTTACGCGATCTATTAGATATACTCTGTCAGACATTTTTTCATACAGGTCGTCCTGGGACTGGACAAACCGAAGGCACTATTCTGTAAACAGGATAGCCCTTGCATAACTCTGTCTTCAATTATCTTTGGCATATTTGATTCGCAACGCTTATGCCAATGCAGGGTGGTTCTTCAGATAATAATCCTACCGGTCTCTCCATATTAACAACGTTAAAATGGTCGAAAACTTCGTTAGTCGATGAGTTAACTATCAAAGAAAAACACGTGTGCAAACAACGATATTATTTCCAATTGGAAATTTTATCGATCAATCATCAACCAGATATATATATATATCTCCCCATTTCTATGTTTAGAAAATATACGTTATTCACACTGGAAAACATTTCAATTTGTTTATTTACATATCACTATCATCCCACATTTATCAGACTCTAACTATAACCAACAAGAGAACAACTTCCCAAGTATAAACCCCAAGGCCGGAACCAACATCAAATCGATACCCAGAAAACTTATTCAACTTATTAATCGCTAGTTAGTTTGTAATTTCTGTTTAACTCCATTCTGATTTACTCTAATTGAATAACTCTATTTTTTTAACTCCTATTTGAATAACTAATATTGAATTTAACTCCATTCGCTTGACTCTAGATCGCAGTGATCACAATGGTTACGCCCAATTCCTTCAGGAAATATCCGACCGCCGTAGGCTATCTGCAGCCCTGCGAATTACACTAGCAGCCATGCAAAATGGCAACTTTTCCTGAATAATAGTGTTTGATTAACTCCTTTTGATAAACTACGTTTGATTAACTCCTTTTGATAAACCACGTTTGATTAACTCCTTTTGATAAACTACATTTGATTAACTCCTTTTGATAAACTACGTTTGATTAACTCCTTTTGATAAACTACGTTTGATTAACTCCTTTTTATCTCATCAACTTCCTTTTATAATCCTATTTAGTTTCCAAATAAATATTCCTTTTATAATGCTATTTATTTACTAAATAAATATTCCTTTATTATATTTATTTGTTTTATCAACAATTTCCCTTTTATAAAACTCTATTCGTTTTATAAATATTTTCCTTTTACTTATTTTCGAAATATTTCCTTTTATAAAATCTGTTGATTTTATAAAATCCCTTTATTTCAATATACATTGAAATAATTCTTTTTACATCCTAGTGTCTCTTATGATATTTAAAATAGCAAAACCTAATGATCGATATCTTTTAAACACACATAATCAAACAGAATATATATCACATCATATATTACAATATATGATCTGAACAGTATCATAAATATTGAGGAATCCAGTTGGATTCCTCCAACCTGTTTCCCTGCATCACAGATGTTAGACAGTATAATTAACATCGGTAATATTTCACTATGAAATATAATACCAAACAGAGTCGATATTAGATTAACGATTTAAATATATATATATATATATCGTTATCTATAATTTCAGCTAATACACAAGCAATTCAACCAAATAGTAAACACACAACAATCAACAGATACTTATCAGTTCTAAGAATACATTGTAAAAATAGAACTGTTCAGAGTTGGTGAGTTTTACTTACAGTTGCGCATTAACCGTTGAATAACGGTTTGCGTTATTTGATTGCGACGGACAATTTATTTTGCCATAAATTGTAACGAGCTTTGATTCATTCCTCGTCAGTTCCAATGCGTAGCCACCGTTCATACGATCCCAACGCAACAGACGGTTCGTCAATCCGACCTCTTACGAAATAGTTACGACATTTCGAAGTTTAATAAACATTTAAATTAAACTTAAACTCTATCAATTTAAATCGGGCCTCACATTAATTATATCAGCCCACCACTTAAAGCCCATGATCCCCTTCCCTTTATCTAACCCGTCTTCCTCAACTACCAGCTCCCGTGTTCTCCTCTCCCACGCCAAAGGCCATTTCCACCCTTTCAAGCCAAATGTCCTCCTCCCATGATCAAGAATAATTTGAACCAAATATACCATGACATTCCTCATTTTACTCTCTCCCATCTCATATTCACAAAGCTCGATTCAAACCTACTATGATACCCGCGTTGTCAAACCCTTTCCCGAACCTATAGTAATTTCATCGACAGTTTTAATCATCGTTTTCCTCCAAAATCTGTCAAACCGTACTACTCTACCTCCTAATCACGATTCCCTTACCCACAACAAACCTTGACGCACCTACCTTCCACAGTCGTGAACCCTAGGCCCACGCTAGCTACCAAGAAGCTTCCGCTGGTGACATCGGACCAACGATGGAGTATATTAGAACGTAGGGGATTCTCCCAGGATTTCAAAGACGTCTGATTTAGGATTTATAGACTTGTATGTGAATTTTCTTTGATTTTTGTTTTGGATTTTTCACTGGAAAATAAATGAAGAAGTGGCGGCTGAGGGAACGATCTTATAGGGGATCCTATTTCTCGTGTGTGGCTGTAAAAGTGGGTGTGTGGCCTTGGTTTGGTCCACAAGTTTTAGTTTTTATATTTATTTTATATTCGTTTATGCTTCCTAAAATCCGTGTGGTCACACATGATACCCAGAAATCACGAAACTGGACATGTAGCTAGAGTTCGACATTACGGTCCCAACGAAACTGGTTTCGTCGAATTCCTACTTCGTATGCTCACACAACGTATTTTTAACTGTCAAAATACTGACTGTTTTTCACTCTAAAAATCCGTACAGCCACAAAGTGACTCTAAAAATCACCAAACCTGGAATCTAACAACTATTTGACATTGCAGATCCAACAAAATTAGTTTCGTCGAATACCGACTTCGTATGCAAAAGTGGCTATTTTTAAAGCTCTAAATAGCCTATTTAAATATATTTGCATTAAATATTTAAAATTAAATATTACCGTCTATATTCACAGTGGAATACCATACAACTCAGAATAAATCCTATATGGATTTCTAACTCGATATTTCAATCCGGGTCGACCCGATATTCGATATATATTTAATTCCTTTTAATGAAATATAAATAAATCGATATGGTCAGGGCGCTGCTTTTCTGAGAATTTGATTTGGAGATAAATCAAAATCTACATGATGAAATCCCGATTCTTCTCTTCCACTAGAAAGATATACTTCACCAGCTCCGTACGTTTCTTGTTTCACAGAAATCCGATTTAAAACGAACTCTGTATATCCAGTTGAAGTTCGAATCGCCAAATAGCGAACTGCCGCGTTATTTCGAGCTCTATTTTAATTATAATAAAATTCTACGTTCAAACTGACGTCGATTGAATATATTCGTCAATATAATTCAACTCTAAGCTGGATTAAATCTTAGGGATGACCTAGTTCACAAAATATTGTGATTTCCATTATTTTTGATTATTTCTAAATTAAATATATTATTCTATTATTTAATTAAATTAAATAACCACTATAATTAATTAAACCACTATTTAAATCTCTAGGTCCTTATTTAAATAATTAAATTAATTAATTATTCCACAGCTAACAATGCTGGTCATTACATTCTTCCCCACTTAAAATAATTTCGTCCTCGAAATTGCTAAGGTAGAGGACGACCCTATCTATTGGAATTCCTAAGATTTGTTTACCTCTTATTTCTGATTTCAACTGAACCAATTAATATCGACTAAAATATTTGTTCATTCCGGCTAACTAAAATTTTCAAAAATTCTGAAAATTTTCTAACACTTTAAATTTTCGGAAAATTTCGCCATAACCTCCTTTGTACAGCCCTATCGGTAAAACCACAACTCGCCTCTCTAGGCCTTCTCCAACCCTAAAGAAAATCAAACAGCCAAGCGGCTTGCCAATTCGGCTCATAAATCTCATGCTTATACCAAATATAAACTTGTACCTTTTTGTCGAGCATATCAAATTTATCACTTCCATCTGCTGTTAATTCAGCATATACTAATGTTATCATAACCAAATTCCAATCTGTTTTTACCCACAAATCCAACCATTTGCTTATACCTAAGTCGAATTCAATTTCAAATCGATGCCATTACCAATTTAAATTCTTTACTTACCAGCCCAATATAATCCCAGATTATCTCTAATCAAGTCTAATTCTACTTGACACCAATCTATTTCAATATGATTTTTACTTAACTGGCTTTTAATTCAATCTCAATTCTGTTGGCCTTTACAAATCCTACTTTAATTTGTTTTAATTCACAAAATCTGTTTCTGGGAGTTTTTAAACAGCTTAATCTTCTCCAAAAATCAAAATATTCAATTTGGAATATCAAAACAACTTGTTTTTCTCAAAACAATTCAAAAACAATCTCTTTGGTAGTAATCCATCACTTACACACTCGAAAATGAACACCCATGATGTCATGATCAACATCGGAATCTATTTTCTAGCTATCGAAGTGACTTCAATACTATATCACTTTTCAAAACCATTTCTGAATAATCCCATTTTGAAATCGATTCCAAATATCCTTTTACCATGTTGTAAACAATTTAAAATCTCCTAGGATCTTAAAATTCTCATATACTTAATCCAGATTCATCTACAACACTTTTCCAATTTCTAGGATTTTAATTCCAATTAATTCTGATTAAAATTTAGATTTAATTCATCTGATTTCACGTATTTCACTTATATGAATTCTGATTGGTTATATTTAACCATTTCACATGTTATAATCTTACTCGATTATAATCACAACCTATATATGATAATATATCACATATCCATAGTGTCTCGGTCCATCGTATTCAAGTGTTTATAAACCCTTACCGATATAGGGGATCAAACTGATCGACCAGAATTCATAAACAACTCAACCAATGAATCTCTATAATATAAAACCATTTTTATATCAAATACAAATACGCACTCATATATATACACTCAAACTCAATCTAGGGTATTACTAACCCTATCTCTACTGAGTCACGCCACAGAGCCAAGATAATTCTTAACTTAAACTCTAATACCAACTATAATGACCCGAAAATCCCGTCCAATTTGAGCTGACCAAATAACGCAAGTCCAACCCAATTTGCACTAAAATCCAGGAAACTATTAGAAAGAAATAAGACGGTGAGGAAAGATAAAATAGAAAATTAGAATAGAAGAAGAAGAAGAAACAACACAACATCAGAGTAACACGAATCTTACAGCGGAACGAACAACATATAATAGATAACATATCCTTGAAATAGAATCAGTATATGTATACAATAACATTATCAGAGTACAACACTTACAACACAGCGGAAATAAATAATAGCTATATGATCCTGAAGCCTCCTGCACCAAGCTCTCCGGGTATATCTGTAAAATCCTGACTACTTGACTGCCCGTACAAAATTGGGCACCCAAGAGTTTAGGGAAAACAACAAAATAAACTCCGGGTCAGTCATGGGACTAGTATGAGTAAACAATTTAAAATAGTTTGAACAAGTAAACGATATCTCATAAGACCACGCCGTATAACGGAACAGGTTTTTCCCTTATGAGAATCCAAATATCTTTATATCGAAAACCTTTTGATATTATAATAATGTCTATCAACCACAATATATTAATCATCTAGCAGAACTCTTTCATCTCACGTTCTACATATATAGTATATAATCAAAACCGCAAGCACGTATTGAGTAATGGATTTCTAACGATGAAAAGGTATGGAACCACCTTCCGATCAGTGTACTCTAGGAACGATACACTGGAGTTCAACAAGAACATCTTGCAACTCCGCCACACATGACCAACCACTCATTTCGCTTGAGTGTATCGAATGTATATCACCAACGGTTGGGATCAGCAACCGTTTCCCATATATATATACGGGACAACATTGATAGATTAAAGAAGCAAATGAATATTCTCTATATAGGTGGTTATACACCCTACTTCGGAGCGACCGACTTAGCCATGCTGCCTGCCCGAGTTCTGTCATTTACCGGATGTGAGGCTAGAAGCTACGCTTATATTTTACATGCCACATCTTCATTCTCTTTGAATGTCACATCGTCATACCCGCCAATTCACAAATTGATTTCCCAAAAAATACCACGGGTATACAGCTAAGAGAAACGATTTTCTCCGCCATCAAACGTGAATACATTTGAAGAGATCAACTTATGCGATCTATTAGATATACTCTGTCAGACATTTTTCCATACACGTCGCCTGGGACTGGACAAACCGAAGGCACTATTCTGTAAACAGGATATCCCTTGCATAACTCTGTCTTCAATTATCTTTGGCATATATGATTCGCAACACTTATGCCAATGCAGAGTGGTTCTTCGGATAATAATCCAACCGGTCTCTCCATATTAACAACATTTAAATGGTCGAAAACTTCGATAGTAGATGAGCTAACTATCAAAGAAAAACACGTGTGCAAACAACGATATTATTTCCAAGTGGAAATTTTATCGATCAATCATCAACCATATATATATATATCTCCTCATTTCTATATTTAGAAAATATACGTTATTAACACTGGAAAACATTTCTATTTGTTTATTTACATATCACTATCATCCTACATCTATCAGACTCTAACTATAACCAACAAGAGAACAACTTCCCAAGTATTAACCCTAAAGGCCAGAACCAACATCAGATCGATACCCAAAAAACTTATTCAACTTATTAATCTTCAGTCAGTTTCTAATTTCTGTTTAACTCCATTTTGATTTACTCTAATTGAATAACTCTATTTGTTTAACTACTATTCGAATAACTAATATTGAATTTAACTCCATTCGATTGACTCTAGATTGCAGCGATCACAATAGTTACGCCTGATTCCCTTAGGAAACACCCGACCATCGTAGGCTGTCTACAGCCCTGTGAATTACGCTAGTAGTCATGCAAAATGGCAACTTATCCTGATAAACTACGTTTGATTAACTCATTAAATAAACTACGTTTGATTAACTCCTTTTATTAAACTACGTTTGATTAACTCCTTTTGATAAAGTACGTTTGATTAACTCCTTTTGATAAACTACATTTGATTAACTCCTTTTGATAAATTACGTTTGATTAACTCCTTTTTATCTCGTCAACTTCCTTTTATAATCCTATTTAGTTTCCAACTAAATATTCCTTTTATAATGCTATTTATTTACTAAATAAATATTCCTTTATTCTATTTATTTGTTTTATCAACATTTTCCCTTTTATAAAACTCTATTCATTTTATAAATATTTTCCTTTTATTTATTTTCGAAATATTTCCTTTTATAAAATCTGTTGATTTTATAAAATCCCTTTATTTCAATATACATTGAAATAATTCTTTTTACATCCCAGGGTCTCTTATGATATTTAAAATAGCAAACCCCAATGATCAATATCGTTTAAACACACATAATCAAATAGATTATATATCACATCATATATTACAATATATGATCTGAACAGTATCATAAATATTGAGGAATCGGGTTGGATTCCTCCAACCTGTTTCCCTGCATCACAGATGTTAGACAGTATAATTAACATCGGTAATATTTCACTATGAAATATTCTGCCAAACATAGTCGATATTAGATTAACAATTTAAATATATATATCATTATCTATAATTTCAACTAATACACAAGCAATTCAACCAAACAGTTAATACACAGCAATCAACATATACTTATCAGTTCTAAGAATACACTGTAAAAATAGAACTGTTCAGAGTTGGTGAGTTTTACTCACAGTTGCGCGTTAACCGTTGAATAACGGTTGGCGTTATTTGATTGCGATGGACAATTTATTTCTCCATAAATTGTAACGAACTTCGATTCATTCCTCATCAGTTCCAGTGCGTAGCCACGGTCTATACGATCTCAACACAACAGACGGTTCGTCAATCCGACCTCGTACGAAATAGTTACGACATTTCGAAGTTTAATAAACATTTAAATTAAACTTAAACTCTAGCAATTTAAATCGGGCCTCACATTAATTATATCAGCCCACCACTTAAAGCCCATGATCCTCTTCCCTTTATCCAACCCGTCTTCCTCAACTATCCGCTCCCGTGTCCTCCCCTCCAACGCCAAAGGCCATTTCCACCCCTTCAAGCCAAACGTCCTCCTCCCATGATCAAGAATAATTCGAACCAAATATACCATGACATTCCTTGTTTCACTCTCTCCCATCTCATATCCACAAAGCTCGATTCGAACCTGCTATGATACCCGCGTTGTCGAACCCTTTCCCGAGCCTATAGTAATTTCATCGACAGTTTTAATCATCGTTTTCCTCCAAAATCTGTCAAACCGTACTACTCTACCTCCTAATCACGATTCCCTTACCCACAACACACCTCGACACACCTACCTTCCACAGTCGTGAACCCTAGGCCCACGCTAGCTACCAAGAAGCTTCCGCTGGTGACATCGGACCAACGATGGAGTATATTAGAACGTAGGGGATTCTCCCAGGATTTCAAAGACGTCTGATTTAGGATTTATAGACTTGTATGTGAATTTTCTTTGATTTTTGTTTTGGGTTTTCACTGGAAAATAAATGAAGAAGTGGCGGCTGAGGGAACGATCTTATAGGGGATCATATTTCTCGTGTATGGCTGTAAAAGTGGGTGTGTGGCCTTGGTTTGGTCCACAAGTTTTAATTTTTATTTTTATTTTATATTCGTTTATGCTTCCTAAAATCCGTGTGGTCACGCATGATACCCAAAAATCACGAAACTGGACATGTAGCTAGAGTTCGACATTACGGTCCCAACGAAACAGGTTTCGTCGAATTCCGACTTCGTATGCTCACACAGCGTATTTTTAACTGTCAAAATACTAACTGTTTTTCACTCTAAAAATCCGTACGGCCACAAAGTGACTCTAAAAATCACCAAACTTGGAATCTAACAAATATTTGACTTTGCGGATCAAAAAAAATTAGTTTCGTCAAATTCCGACTTCGTTTGCAAAAGTGGCTATTTTTAAAGCTCTAAATAGCCTATTTAAATATATAAATATATTTAAATATATTTGCATTAAATATTTAAAATTAAATATTACCGTCTATATTCACAGTGGAATACCATACAGCTCAGAATAAATCCTATATGGATTTCTAACTCGATATTTCAATCTGGGTCGACCCGATATTCGATATATATTTAATTCTTTTTAATGAAATATAAATAAATCGATATAGTCTGGGCGCTGCTTTTCTGAGAATTTGATTTGGAGATAAATCAATATCTACACGATGACATCCCAATTCTTCTCTTCCACTAGATAGATATACTTCACCAGCTTCGTACATTTCTTGTTTGACAGAAATCCAATTTAAAACGAACTCTGTATATTTAGTTGAAGTTCGAATCGCCAAATAGCGAACTGCCGCGTTATTTTGAGCTCTATTTTAATTATAATAAAATTCTACGTTCAAACTGACGTCGATTGAATATATTCGTCAATATAATTCAACTCTAAGCTGGATTATATCTTAAGGATGACCCAGTTCACAAAATATTGTGATTTCCAATATTTTTGATTATTTCTGAATTAAATATATTATTCTATTATTTAATTAAATTAGATAACCACTATAATTAATTAAACCACTATTTAAATCTCTAAATCCTTATTTATATAACTAAATTAATTAATTATTCCACGGCTAACAATGCGGGTCATTACACATTCGTATCATCATCTTTTTTCCTTTTCATCATCCTCATCACTATTTTCCTTATCTTCACCCTTAACTTCATCGTTATTGTCATCACTGTCTTCCTATTCCTTATTATCTTTATCGTCATTCTTTTCATCGTCTTCTTTCTTTTCATCAGTCTTATCATTTTCATTGTCTTCTTCATCGTCATCTTCATCATCATCTTCAACTTCATCTGCATTTCCCTCATTCTCATTGTCATCCTCATTTTCATCTGCACTTACTTCTTGAAGTAAGAATTCTATTTGTGCAAAGTTTGGTGATGAGGGGTCCTCAGTAAGTTCTTATAGTCTTTTTCTCAGTATTAAATTCTCTTTTTGAAATTGTTTATAGTCTTGTTCTAGCCTTGCTATTAACTCATGCATTTTTGTTCTCTCTCTCTCTCTCTCTCTCTCTCTCTTTTGTAAAAAGCTTCGTATTCTTTATATTTATTGACAACTTGTTTTAGTACATTTATTTCCTTGCCTTGTAATTTTTGAAAACAAAGGCAACAATACATGTTCACTTAATACTGCAAGATAATTGCAGTTATGTATGCAACCATTCATAAAAAATTGCAGTTATGTATGCAACTATTTGAAAAAATTGCATATATGTATGCAACTATTCTGATTAATTGCATATATGTACGCAACTATTCAGAATATTTGCTAACATGTACGCAATTATTCTAAATATTTGCATATAAGCATGCAACTATTTAGAATATTTGCATATATTTATGCAACTATCATGAATATTTGGAGATATGTACGCAACTATTCTCAATACATAAAAATAGCAGGCACTTAAGTAAACAAAATTAAAATTTTTATCTACTACTTAAAAATGATTCAAATTTATATGACACTTACATATTTGTATTTTATATTCATTCGCATTGTTGGTTTGAGCTTTGTTATATCTCATTTTCCAGCCAGAGGATATATATATATATATATATATATATATATATATATCACTGTACTCTGCCTTTGGTATTTTTAGAACATGACTTTTATCACAAATCCAATAGTACAATAAAAACCAACATCAAGTATTAGAATGAAAAATAAATTAATAAAAAACATATTTATGTTAATTTAAAAATAGTATCAATAATATTGTCACGCAAGCATTAATCATGCATGGCATTTCAATGTACTTTTCGACATGAGTTAGCAGATGTTTGTGTATGGTTTTTGGCCAAGATATCTGTAACACCCCGTAAAAATACACTAAAACTAATTAATAATAAATAATGATTTATAATAAAAGTAATAAAATATTAACGGGATGAAAAATGAAATTTGCAGCATTAAGAATATAGCCATGAAAATATTTTATTTCGATTCATGACGAAATTCTTATACTTATCGTATATAATATGTTGTAAACAGTGTTCGTATGAAGAAATTATAATTTAAAGAAATCAAACGGTAAACATGTATATATATGCGGTTGAATTAATATATATATATATATATATAAGTGATAAATTAAAATGGGATAATAACAACATTCATGTGACAACAAGGAATTTCGCTCGATCCGAATCAATCGCTAAATCGACCAAGACCGTTCGAAACACCTGATTGTTTTGAGAACAGGACCAATAGGAACAAAAACAGAAGAACATTTCATTGTATATTACAACAATTCATCAGAATACGAGAATATACAGAGTATGAATAAATATTACACATCATAAAATATCAGAGATTTAAATACAATACTGCAGCGGAAAAATAATAAAAAACACAACTGAAGGAGATATGCGGACACAGAGCTTTCCGAATATCATTCCAGCTGTAAACTAGGATCCTACGAATATAAATCTGCAAAACCAAAACTACTAGCTGCCCATATCAAAATAAGGGCACCCAAAATTTAGGTTAAAACAATAAACTCCAGGTCAGTCATGTGACTGGTGTAAGAACTAAAACAGTTATTAATCTTTATTTTAAAGTTAGGTAAATCAAGGGACCACACCGTATAACATGGAATGGGTTTCCTCCCAAGAGTACCAGTGCATAAAACAATATCGCAATGCTAAATAAAGAACAATGAAGCTATTATAAGACCCAGGTCCCATCACACAATGCAACACAAGCCGAAGGATAGGATTTTACCTTATAATAGCCAAAGCATGCTTGGTATGTTATAAAACAGATTATTTTGATAGTACTATAAGTGTATAGTGTCAAAACAATTTCAATCATAAGTATCAATCATAAACGACATGAATGCCCCATACCACTATGTCGCCATACTAGACTCTACAATCAAAACCGCAAATGTCACGTATTGGAAGTTGGATTTCCATCTGTGAACCGAGGCAAGGGATCGTCCTTACCACTTCGAGACGCTCTAGCCCGCCCCTCAGGTCAGAGATCGAGTGACCTTTGGATTGTCAGGCCCGGTCCACCGATGTGGATTAAAATGCCTGAACACTGCGTTTCCCCACCCTATGGGTGTGTCAATGAGTCCAATGACTCCATCAGTCCCTGATTGACCGATATATTTGAGGCGCCTCGCAATCCAACAACCACATAAGTCAAACTCGTCAGGGACACAGTCCTCCCTGAAGTCCTTCTCCCGTTTCTGGTTCACACCGGGGTGTGAGGCTCGCAAATTAACGCTACACAAAGCTGTGCCACACAGGTTCTGCTTTGATCATCAACCACAAGACTCTGCTTTTCAACAGAAGCCTTGATCATTTGCATCTTAGCATGCCACACAGGCAGACCACTCCATGCAACCGATATCCATCAATCACACAGAATGATATCCAATGTCAGACACACAGTCCATTTACAAGTCCGTTCTGGGTCTGAACGAAACCGGATGCACCTTGTACCTCGCATATCCATCGATCTCCAAGTACATCTGGACGATCACTAACTGATTCCCTCCTCTTGGGTGTACGGCTCAATCAAGATCATCAGTAATTAACCAAACGACGTGAAGACCTCCGGTCTTCGACCACCGTCTTCATACTCGACACATCGTCGAATCAGTTATTCAGAATGGGATAAACCTGCTCTTTCAGAATAACTCGCGTATATAATAAACAAGTGTTACACAAACACAACATACGCCTCATTCCAATTCAGAATATTCTTTTATTCAAATATTCATATACTTTGCGAAAGGTTCCCCTTAATTTTATCAAAGATAAATTCTTTAAATTTATTCTTTAATCTTCTTTTGGATATCGAATCAAACCAAATTATGGTTTATCCAAACTAGTCGGGATTAACGAATTTTACCAAAGTAATCATTTGTTTTAATTTCCCAATCCCAACCTATTTATCCCATGAAGTAAAATTGGTAAAACTTCATATCTAACACCACGGTGTTATCGGTAAATTCAATTACCATTTCACATTCAAATCTAATTAAAGATTTAACTATCGCCTGGAGCAAAACTGGTGATACTCCATTCTCGATCATTTCAATCTAATTAAATATTCATTAAAACTTCGCTTGGTTTTAATCTTCCCAAAAATCAATATTAACGATTGTTTAACTTGGGAAACCATATCCTGTCTTTAACTGGGTTAAAGAACCAATGTCCTTTAAAACACGGTTCACGATAAACCCAAAATCACATTCCATTTACAATGGAATCTTCATGGAAAACAAATCGATATATATATAATCGATATAAACTTCCATATCCGATTAATAATATAAATGGAATAACGGCAAAGCCTTTTAAATTCCAGATATATTAGTTGTCTTCCTACACAGAAATTTACCTCGATTATTACCAAATCGAATTCCATTCCATTCCAATTTATTTTATTAAATTGGAAAACTTTACTTTGGAAAATCTCCTTTAAATCTTAACAAAAGATTTATAAATTCCAAATCACATTTCACTGTAAATCGGGTAAAATAACAAATGTCGTTAAAACACAGTTCACGATAAACCCAATTCACATTCCATTAATTATCGCGTTAAAGAACAAGTGTTATTTAAAACACCGCTCATGATAAACCCAAAAATCAATTCAAATTCAATTCCAATTAAATACCATTTAATTGGTATACTTCATTAAATCTAAATAAAAAGATTTAATCTTTTTCTCAACTGGGTTTAAGAACAGTGTTAATGAAGACACCATTCACGATAAACCCAAATCCCATTTGATATTAAATACAAGGCTCTGAATAGAAAACATATCGGCTTATATTCAATATCAAATTCTACGACCAACAAATATCATATTGGAAAAAACGATATATATATCTTTCAAATTTCCATAACAATATCCGTATAATCACGAAATCCAACATCAAAATATTCCAAAGACAATTTCGATTCAAATCCATTTCCACTTTATATATTGGAAATTCTGGCTATTTTCAAAACCATTTCAAATCCACTTTATTTATTTTAAGAATAAATGGGATAATAATTCTAGTTCAAAACTAGTTCATTTCAATAAAAATCTATTTTTATCTTTTCAAATTTGGATTTTTTCATCTCAATTCTTCACAAATCATTTCTTACTATTTTACACAAATTATTACTATTTTTAATAATTTTGTCAAGGCCTGTACAGTCGAATTCCATCAATGGCCATCGAACTGCACTTACAACGACCTTTTCCAAATTTAATTTGGACATAATCCCAAATCCAACTGTTAGATTTCAAATCTATAATATTCGTTAGAAATAACTTTTCGATACGAACCCAACGTTTATGGGTTTAGGAGAATCCGACGGTCGGATCTCCCGTAATACCATTCGAAGTCAATGGTCGAAATTCGCGAAATACCGCGACTCGGGGCGTTCTATTCAGGCCATTTAATATATATAAAATATACATTATATATATTTCATCGATTTCCTTTTAAAACGTATTTTATAAATCGTTTTAAATTCGTTTTCGAAACAATTTCAACTTCATATTCAATTTCGAATCAAAATTGAATATTCCACATCATCGATATACAAATGATAATATTTTCAAAATATTATATTTTGAAATCATTTCTTTTTCTATAATCATTATAAACGAATATAATCGATATAAATATCGTTCGCGTCAAAATGGCAATAACTTCGTTATCCTGTTCAACAAATGAATATATTCTTCAACACATGAATATATATTTTTATTCAACACATGAATATATTTTATTCAACACATGAATTTTTATTTGTGCAGTTGGGCGATGTGTAAAATTTATCGTCCCAATCAATATCAGTCAAATCAGTGTATATAAACAAATTGTCCGATTTGTTTATTGCTATTTATTTTATACACACGTTAAAAGTTATATTTTTAACTATAAAATATTTTATTCCATTTTTAAGGGTCAGAATTCCATAGCAACTATTCTGAATTTTCAATTGGGCATAACTTTTTATTCCCGCTATGAAATTTCAATTTTTCGGATTCGTTGGAAAGATATTCTCAAATAGACTCAAATATTTTTCGTTTCGCTTAAATCCGGTTTGTTTTGAATCCTGTAAATTCATTTGAAATTTGAAATCGAATTTTCGAACTACCGCGCCATTTTCAATTCCTTTTATAATTAAAAATAAATATTTATATTCTAACGTCGATTCAAATAAATATATACGTTCTAATTATATTCAAAACAAATTTCTCGTTGTTTTTATTTAAAATAATTCATTTTAAATATTCAAAATTCATCGAAATTGCCAAAATAATCTTTTTTAAATTGGCTCGGATTTTCGGGTTATTACAATCTCCCCCACTTAAAACTTTTCGTCCCCAAAAAGGAACGAAGCTGAAAGTTGTTTAATAAATCAACTCAACTTTCATTATTTTCATTATGGCTTAAGTTCTTTAACTTTTCAGTTTCTAAGAACTTTTCAAATTCTTCAAAAATTTGGCTAACACCCTAAATTTTCGAAAAATTTCGCCATAACTTCCCCTGCACCGGGAGCTTCGGGATATTTCAAATAGCCTCCCATGGCCCTCACCAATCCAAAAAGAAAAAGAAACAGCCAAGCGGCTAGCCAATCGGCTCATAAAATCATCAAAAACCCAAAAAAAATAATACAATAAACATGTACCTGTTTGTCGGGCAAACAATTTTATTCCTCTTCTCTAGCCTCCTTGCTATGACCTGTTCAATGTAAGTACATGTATATGTATGCAAATGCGACAAATTTTCAATATAATTCACTATTTGGTTCAACTTGGCTAAAGGTTCAACATTAAATTAATCAAAACAGTAATCAAACAACAAAACCATCAATCAATTTGTTGATTATCATTTCAAATTCATAACTTTGATATATAGTCTAAAAATCAGATTTTTGATGCTAAATCACAACTATAAGCCCTATCTAATTTTGGTTCTCACACCAGTCTATTGGAAATATATAGAAATCCCATTTTCTTCACTTGAATATAAATTCTGTTGATGATATATCAATCATCAGAATCACCCCCGGGCGACTAGAGTGTAATTCTATATCCATCCAGTATATTTGAGACTTCCACTGCACGTGGATCAGACGTATATGAAAATCTTTATATACTGGATTGTCCAAATTCAATACAAAATACATAATCAAATACGAATAATTGATTTAAATTTTCAAAACAAAAATTGTTTTCATTTTAAAAATATACTCTTCACCCTCGTTCTAGGATACTACTGATCCCATCTCTAACGAGTCATTCCCATTGGGTACTACTAATCCAATCTCTGATAAATTCTTTCATTTGGTTCTAACGTGTCTTGATCTCCGAGCTCTGTAAACCAAAGCTCTGGTACCAAATGTGATAACAAGGAATTTCGCACGATCCGAATCAATCGCTAAATCGACCAAGACCGTTCGAAACCCCTGATTGTTTTGAGAACACGACCAATTGGAACACAAACATAAGAACATTTCATTGTATGTTACAAAAATTCATCATAATACAAGAATATACAGAGTATGAATAAATATTACACATCATAAAATATCAGAGATTTAAATACATTATTGTAGCGGAAAAATAATACAAAACATAACTGAAGGAAATATGCGGATACAGAGCTTTCCGAATATCATTACAGCTGTAAACCAGGATCCTGTGAATATAAATCTGTAAAACCAAAACTACTAGCTGCCCATGTCAAAATAAGGGTACCCAGAGTTTAGGTTAAAACAATAAACTCCAGGTCAGTAATGTGACTGGTGTGAGAACTAAAACAATTATCAATCTTTATTTTAAAGTTAGGTAAATCAAGGGACCACGCCGTAAAACACGAAACGGGTTTCCTCCCAAGAGTACCAGTGCATAAAACAACAACGCAATGCTAAATAAAGAACAATGAAGCTATTATAATACCCAGGTCCCATCACACATTGCAACACAAGCCGAAGCATAGGATTTTACCTTATAATAGCCAAAGCGTGCTAGATACGTTTTAAAACAGATTATTTTGATAGTAGTATAAGTGTATAGTGTCAAAACAATTTCAATCATAAGTATCAATCATATACGACATGAATGCCTCATACCACTATGTCGCCATACTAGGCTCTACAATCAAAACCGCAAATGTCACGTATTGGAAGTTGGATTTCCATCTGTGAACCAAGGCAAGGGATCGTCCTTACCGCTTCGAGACGCTCTAGTCGACCCCTCAAGTCAGAGCTCGAGTGACCTTTGGATCGTCAGGGCCGGTCCACCGATTTGGATTAAAATGCCTGAACACTGCGTTTCCCCAATCTATGGGGTGTCAATGAGTCCAATGGCTCCATCTGTCCTGAATCGACCGATATATCTGAGGCGCCTTGCAATCCAACAACCACATAAGTCAAACCCATCAGGGCGTATAAAACCACTGATGCCACTTCTAGCTAGAAGGAAACGCATATCCTCCCTGAAGTCCTTCTCCCATTTCTTGTTCACACCAGGGTGTGAGGCTCGCGAATTAACGCTACACAAAGCTGTACCACAGAGGCTGTGCTTTGATCATCAACCACAAGACTCTGCTTTTCAACAGAAGCCTTGATCATTTGCATCTTAGCATGCCACACAGGCAGACCACTCCATGCAACCGATATCCATCAATCACACAGAATGATATCCAATGCCAGACACACAGTCCATTTACAAGTCCGTTCTGGGTCTGAACAAAACCGGAGCCACCTTGTACCTCGCATATCCATCGATCTCCAAGTACGTCTGGAGGATCACTAACTGATTCCCTCCTCTTGGGTGTACGACCCAATCAAGATCATCAGTAATTATCCAAACGACGTGAAGACCTCCAGTCTTCGACCACCGTCTTCATACTCGACACATCGTCGAATCAGTTATTCAGAATGGGATAAACCCGGTCTTTCTGAATAACTCGCGTATTTAATAAACAAGTGTTACACAAACACAACATACGCCTCATTCCTATTCAGAATATTCTTTTATTCAAATATTCTTATATTTTAGGAAAGATTCCCATTAATTTTATCAAAGATAAATTCATTAAATTTATTCTTTAATCTTCCTTTGGAAATCAAATCAAACCAAATTATGGTTTATCCAAACTAGTCGAGATTGACGAACCTTACCGAAGTAATCATTTGTTTTAATTTCCCAATCCCAACCTATTCATCCCATGAAGTAAAACCGGTAAAACTTCATATCTATCACCACGGTGTTATCGGTAAATTCAATTACCATTTCATGTTCAAATCTAATTAAAGATTTAACTATCACTTGGAGCAAAACTGGTGATACTCCATTCTCGATCATTTCAATCTAATTAAAGATTCATTAAAACTCCACTTGGTTTTAATCTTCCTAGAAATCAATATTAACGATTGTTTAACTTGGGAAACCATATCCTGTCTTTAACAGGGTTAAAGAACCAGTGTCCTTTAAAACATGGTTCACGATAAACCCAAAATACATTCCATTTACAATGGAATCTTCATGGAAAACAAATCAATATATATATATATATAATCGATATAAACTTCCATATCCGACTAATAATATAAATGGAATAACGGCAAAGCCTTTTAAATTCCAGATATATTAGTTGTCTTCCTGCATAGAAATTTACTTCGATTATTACCAAATCGAATTCCATTCCATTCCAATTTATTTTATTAAATTGGAAAACTTTACTTTGGAAAATCTCCTTTAAATCTTAACAAAAGATTTTTATATTCCAAATCACATTTCACTGTAAATCGGGTTAAAGAATGAATGTCGTTAAAACACAGTTCACGATAAACCCAATTCACATTCCATTAATTATCGGGTTAAAGAAAAAGTGTTATTTAAAACACCGCTCATGATAAACCCAAA
Source organism: Allium sativum (assembly GCA_030737875.1). Taxonomy (NCBI): domain Eukaryota; kingdom Viridiplantae; phylum Streptophyta; class Magnoliopsida; order Asparagales; family Amaryllidaceae; genus Allium; species Allium sativum. The sequence continues at coordinate 199,965,154 of CM060926.1, read as the reverse complement.
AATCAATTCAAATTCAATTCCAATTAAATACCATTTAATTGGTATGCTTCATTAAATCTAAATAAAAAGATTTAATCTTTTTCTCAACTGGGTTTAAGAACAGTGTAATGAAGATACCATTCACGACAAACCCAAATCCCATTTGATATTAAATACAAGGCTCTGAATAGAAAACATATCGGCTTATATTCAATATCAAATTCTACGACCAACAAATATCGTATCGAAAATAAAAATATTTAAAATCCACCAAAATAGCCAAATTAAAATTTTCAAATTGGTTCTATTTTTGAAGAGTTCGTTAATATGTTATATTCCAGCACAAAGCTTAACCAAAGCTCTGATACCACGATGTGACGACCCCAAAACCCCGCACGACGGTGTCTTTGGAATATAACACATAAACAGATAATAGCAGCACAGAAATAAATAAACATACCAAATAATGTACAATAGAATATAATGGATAAACAAAATCATCAGAGTTACACAGTATACAGGATCATACTTAGTACAAATACAGTTCAGCTATACATAAATGTCTACAGCGGAAAATAAACATAATATGTACAATAGGAGCTGAACAGCATAAAAAGAGATAAATGATAGAATCCATCTTCAGCTATCCAGAAAGAGCCTGCTAAAACCTGAATACAAGGCTGCCCGTGTAGAAAAAGGGGCACCCGAGTTTGCAAGTGAAACAAACTACGAGTCAATCATGGGACTGGTATGAGAAATCTACTTAACACATTTTATAATATGGCTAATCACAGGACCACGCCACTTTCGTGGAACGGGTTTACTCCATTGGATTCCCAGTGCTTTAAAACAAATAAATCTTTTAAACATCGCAATGATTTTTATTAAAATGAAGCCATTATAAGACTCAGTTCCCATCACAATGCAATGCAAACTGAAGGATAAAGTTTTTACCTTATAATGGCCAAAATATGCTTGATACGAATAAAACAAAAGAATTTGATATTATTACTAGTGTTTATATGTTTCAAAAAAATTTCAAGTCAAAAGTATCAATCATAGACGGAATTAATGCCCCATACCACTATGCCGCAATATATAGGTATACAATCAAAACCGCACGATGTTGTATTTGGAAATTAGATTTTCGTCATGAACCAAGGCAAAAGATAGTCCTTACCGACTTCGAGACGCTCGAGCTTGCCCCTCAGGACCCAGACTCAGGTAGGCCCTTGGATCGTCAGGACCGATCATCAGGGCCGGTCCATACAGAGTGGATTAAAATGCCTGAACAATGCGTTTCCCCGATCTTTGGGGCGTGAATGAGCCAACTAATGACTCCATCGATCCCGGATCGACCGATATATCCGAGGTGCCTCGCAACAGCAACAACCACATAGGTGAAAAATAGTATAAATGTCAGCCAGTTTAAGCACTGATACCACCTTTAGCCAGAAAGAAACGCATGTCCTCCCTGAGGTCCTCTCCCGTTTCTGGTTCATACCGGGGTGTGAGGCTCGCGAATTCATGTTATACACAAAGCTATGCCACACAGGCCGTGCTTTGATCATCAACCACAAGACTTTGCTTTTCAATAGAAGCCTTGATCACTACATCTTAGCATGCCACACAGGCAATTCACGCCATGTAACTGATGGCTATCAATCACATAGAATGAATTCCAATGTTAGACACACAGTCCATTTACAAGTCCGTTTTGGGTCTGAACGAAACCGGAGGCACTGTATACCTCGCATACCCATCGATCTCCACGTACGTTTGGACGATCACCACCCATTATCTATATTTCTGGATGCCTCCCAATTAGGACATCAGTTATCATCCAACCGAGGTGAAGATCTCCGGTCTTCAACCACCGTCTTCATCATCGATTTCTTATCATCGATTCAGTTATTCAGAATAGGATAAACCCAGTCTTTCTGTGCAACTCGCGTATATAATAAACAAGTGCTACACTAACACAACATACACCTTATTTCAATTCATTATTCACTAACCATAAATTAGTAAGAGAACGATTTCCCTAATATTAACCCCGAAGGCCGAAACCAACATCAGATCAAAAACCCAGGAAACCATTCGACTTAGCTAACCTTCAGTTAGTTTCTAAATTTCACATTCCATATTGTTTATAATATTTTATAAAGATTTATCGCTATTTTTATTCATTTAAAAATAGCCAATTTATTCAAACGACGCTTCAGGCCATAACGCGACCATGGCGCTGTTTTTCTTCAGATTTTTTTTACACATATCTGAAAATCTAACTGTTGGATCTTCACAAATTTTATACCATTAGAAAGATCTTTTCGAAACGAATCCAACGGTTCCTGTTTTGGGAAAATCCCACGGTCGGATCTTCAGGTACACTCGTTTGAAGTTTCGATTTCAAAATACGAAGCTGTAGTTCATGTTTTGAAACCGTGATTCCAAACGATTAGTGCGGGAGATCCAGCCATCGGATTTTCCCGAAACCGAAACCGTTGGGTTCGCTTTGGAAATATCTTTCCAATGACACCAACTTTGTAAAGATCCAATGGTTAGATTGTCTGGGATGTTTTATTCAAAACTGAAGAAAAACAGCGCCAGAATCGATTATATTTATTTATATATATAAATATAATTAAATTAAATCGAATAACGACGCTGCAGTTCGTATTTTGAAATCGAAACTTCAAACGAGTGTACCGGGAGATCAAACCGTCGGATTTTCCCAAAACTGGAACCGTTGGATTCATTTCGAAAAGATCTTTCTAATGTTATAAAATTTTTGAAGATCCAATAGTTAGATTTTCAGATATATGTAAAACAAATCTGAAGAAAAACAGCGCCACGGCCGCTTTATGGCATGAAGCGTCGTTTGAATAAATTGGCTATTTTTAAATAAATAAAAATAGCGATAAATCGTTATAAAATATTATAAACGATATGGAATGTGAAATTTAGAAACTAACTGAAGGTTAGCCAAGTCGAATGGTTTCCTGGGTTTTTAATCTGATGTTGGTTTCGGCCTTCGGGGTTAATATTTGGGAAATCGTTCTCTTACTAATTTACGGTTAGTGACTAATGAATTGAAATAAGGCGTATGTTGTGTTTGTGTAGCACTTGTTTATTATATACGTGAGTTGCTCAGAAAGACCGGGTTTATCCCATTCTGAATAACTGAATCGACGATAAGAAATCGATGATGAAGACGGTGGTTGAAGACCGGAGATCTTCACCTCTGTTGGACGATAACTGATGTCCTAATTGGGAGGCATCCCGAAATATGGATAATGAGTGGTGACATGGAGATTGATGGGTATGCGAGGTATATAGTGTCTCCGGTTTCGTTCAGACCCAGAACGGACTTGTAAATGGACTGTGTGTCGGACATTGGAATTCATTCTGTGTGATTAATAGCCATCAGTTACATGGCGTGAATTGCCTGTGTGGCATGCTAAGATGCAGTGATCAAGGCTTCTATTGAAAAGCAAAGTCTTGTGGTTGATGATCAAAGCACGGCCTGTGTGGCATAGCTTTGTGTATAACATGAATTCGCGAGCCTCACACCCCGGTATGAACCAGAAACGGGAGAGGACCTCAGGGAGGACATGCGTTTCTTTCTAGCTAGAGGTGGTGTCAGTGCTTAAACTGGCTAACATTTATACTATTTTTCACCTATGTGGTTGTTGCTGTTGCGAGGCGCCTCAGATATATCGGTCGATCTGGGACCGATGGAGTCATTCGTTGGTTCATTCACGCCCCAAAGGGCGGGGAAACGCATTGTTCATGCATTTTAATCCACTCCGCGTGGTCCGGCCCTGACGATCCAAGGGCCCACCTGAGTCTGGCTCCTGAGGGGCGGCCTAGAGCGTCTCGAAGTCGGTATGGACTATCTTTTGCCTTGGTTCATGACGGAAATCCAATTTCCAAATATGACATCGTGCGGTTTTGATTGTATATCTATATATGGCGACATAGTGGTATGGGGCATTAATGCCGTCTATGATTGATACTTATGATTTGAAATTGTTTTTAAAACATATAAACACTAGTAATAATATCAAATTCTTTTGTTTTATTCGTATCAAGCATAATTTGGCCATTATAAGGTAAAAACTCTATCCTCCGGTTTGCGTTGCATTTTGTGATGGGAACTGAGTCTTATAATGGCTTCATTTTTATAAAAAGCATTGCGATGTTTAAAAGATTTATTTGTTTTAAAGCACTGGCAATCCAATGGAGTAAACCCGTTCTGCGAAAGTGGCGTGGTCCTGTGATTAGCCATATTATAAAATGTGTTAAGTAGATTTCTCATACCAGTCCCATGACTGACTCGTAGTTTGTTTCACTTGCAAACTCGGGTACCCCTTCTTCTACACGGGCAGCCTTGTATTCAGGTTTTAGCAGGCTCTTTTTGGATAGCTGGAGCTGAAGATGAATTCTATCATTTATCTCTTTTTATGTTGTTCAGCTCCTATTGTACATATTATGTTTGTTTTCCGCTGTAGACATTTATGTATAGCTGAACTGTATTTGTACTAAGTATGATCTTGTATACTGTGTAACTATGATGATTTCGTTTATCCAGTGTATTCTATTGTACATTATTTGGTATATTTATTTATTTCTGTTCTGCTATTATCTGTTTATGTGTTATATTCCAAAGATTACCCTTAACACTGTCGTACGGGGTTTTGGGGTCGTCAAATATCTTTCAAATTTCCATAACAATATCTGTATAAACACGAAATCCAACATCGAAATATTCCAAAGACAATTTCGATTCAAATCCATTTCCACTTTATATATTGGAAATTCTGGCTATTTTCAAAACCATTTCAAATCCTCTTTATTTATTTTACGAATAAATGGGATTATAATTCTAGTCCAAAACTAGTTCATTTCGATAAAAATCTATTTTTATCTTTTCAAATTTGGAATTTTACATCTCAATTCTTCACAAATCATTTCTTATGATTTTACACAAATTATTACTATTTTTAATAATTTTATCAAGGCCCGTACAGTCGAATTCCATCAATGGCCATCGAACTGCACTTACAGCGACCTTTTCCAAATTTGATTTGGACATAATCTCAAATCCAACCGTTAGATTTCAAATCTCTAATATTCGTTAGAAATCTCTTTTCGATATGAACCCAACGGTTCTAGGAGAATCGACGGTCGGATCTCCCGTAATATCCATTCGAGGTCAATGGTCAAAATTCGCGAACTGCCGCTGAGCGGCACGTTCTATTCAGGCCATTTAATATATATAATATATATTATATATATTTTGTCGATTTCCTTTTAAAACGTATTTTATAAATCGTTTTAAATACGTTTTCGAAACGATTTCAAATTCATCTTCCATTTCGAATCAAAATTGAATATTCCACATCATAGATATACAAATGATAATATTTTCTAAATATTATATTTTGAAATCAATTCTTTTTCTATAATCATTATAAAAACGAATATAATCGATATAAATATCATTCGCGTCAAAATGGCGCATATCTAACCAACATGGCTTTATATATTTCAATAACTTCGTTATTCTATTCAACAAATGAATATTTTCTTCAGCACATGAATATATATTTTTATTCAACACATGAATATATTTTATTCAGCACATGAATTTTTATTTGTGCAGTTGGGCGATGTGTAAAATTTATCGTCCCAATCAATATCAGTCAAATCAGTGTATATAAGCAAATCGTCTGATTTGTTTATTACTATTTATTTTATATACACGTTAAAAATTATATTTTTAACTATAAAATATTTTCCACTTTAAAATATTTTATTCCATTTTTAAGGGTCAGAATTCTATAGCGACTATTCTGAATTTTCAACTGGGCATAACTTTTCATCCCCGCTATAAAATTTCAATTTTTCAGATTCGTTGGAAATATATTCTAAAATAGACTTAAATATTTTTCTGTTTCGCTAAAATCCGGTTTGTTTTGAATCCTGTACATTCATTTGAAATTTGAAATCGAATTTTCGAACTACCGCGCCATTTTCAATTCCTTTTATAATTAAAAATAAATATTTATATTCTAACGTCGATTCAAATAAATATATACATTCTAATTATATTCAAAATAAATTTCTTGTTGTTTTTATTTAAAATAATTCATTTTAAATATTCAAAATTCATCGAAATTGCCAAAATAAATTTTTTTAAATTGGCTCGGATTTTCGGGTTATTACAACCTCTCCCACTTAAAACTTTTCGTCCCCGAAAAGGAATGAAGCTGAAAGTAATTTGACAAATCAACTCAACTTTCATTATTTTCCTTATGGCTTAAGTTCTTCAACTTTTCAGTTTCTAAGAACTTTTCAAATTCTTCAAAAATTTGGCTAATACCCTAAATTTTCGAAAAATTTCGCCATAACTTCCCCTACACCAGGAGCTTCAGGATATTTCAAATAGCCTCCCATGGCCCTCACTAATCCAAAAAGAAAAAGAAACAGCCAATCGACTCACAAAATTATCAAAAACCCAAAAAAATACAATAAACATGTACCTATTTGTCGGGTAAACAATTTTATTCCTCTTCTCTAGCCTCCTTGCTATGCCCTGTTCAATGTAAGTACATGTATATGTATGCAAATGCGACAAATTTTCAATACAATTCACTATTTGGTTCAACTTGGCTAAATGTTCAACATTAAATTAATCAAAACAGTAATCAAACAACACAACCATCAATCAATTTGTTGATTATCATTTCAAATTCATAACTTTGATATATAGTCTAAAAATCAGATTTTTGATGCCAAATCACGACAATAAGCCCTATCTAATTTTGGTTCTCACACCAGTCTACTAGAAATATATAGAAATCCCACTTTCGTCACTCGAATATAAATTCTGATGATGATATATCAATCATCAGAATCACCCCCGGGCGACTAGAGTGTAATTATATATCCATCCAGTATATTTGAGACTTCTAATACACGTTGATCAAACGTATCTGAAAATCTCTATATACTGGATTGTCCAAATTCAATACAAAATACATAATCAAATACGAATAATTGATTTAAATTTTCAAAACAAAAATTGTTTTCATTTTAAAATATACTCTTCACACTCGTTCTAGGATACTACTGATCCCATCTCTAACGAGTCATTCCCGTTGGATATTACTAATCCAATCTCAGATGAATTCTTTCGTTTGGTTCTAACGTGTCTTGATCTCCGAGCTTTGTAAACCAAAGCTCTGGTACCAAATGTGACAACAAGGAATTTCGCTCGATCCGAATCAATCGCTAAATCGACGAAGTTCGTTTGAAACCCCTGACTGTTTTGAGAACACGACCAATCAGAACACAAACAGAAGAACGTTTCATTGTATGTTACAACAATTCATCAGAATACAAGAATATACAGAGTATGAATAAATATTACACATCATAAAATATCGGAGATTTAAATACATTACTGCAGCGGAAAAATAATACAAAACACAACTGAAGGAGATATGCGGATACGCAGCTTTCCGAATATCATTCCTGTTGTTAACCAGGATCCTGTGAATATAAATCTGCAAAACCAAAACTACTAGCTGCCCGTGTCAAAATAAGGGCACCCAGAGTTTAGGTTAAAACAATAAAATCCAGGTCAGTCATGTGACTGGTGTGAGAACTAAAACAGTTATTAATCTTTATTTTAAAGTTAGGTAAATCAAGGGACCACGCTGTATAACACGGAACGGGTTTCTTCCCAAGAGTACCCGTGCATAAAACAATAGCGCAATGCTAAATAAAGAACAATGAAGCTATTATAAGACCCAGGTCCCATCACATAGTGTAACACAAGACGGAGGATAGGGTTTTACCTTATAATAGCCAAAGCATGCTTGATACGTTTTAAAACAGATTATTTTGATAGTACTATAAGTGTATAGTGTCAAAACAATTTCAGTCATAAGTATCAATCATAGACGACATGAATGCCCCATACCACTATGTCGCCATACTAGGCTCTACAATCAAAACCGCAAATGTCACGTATTGGAAGTTGGATTTCCATCTATGAACCAAGGCAAGGGATCGTCCTTACCGCTTCAATACACTCTAGCCCGCCCCTCAGGTCAGAGCTCGAGTGAACTTTGGATCGTCAGGGCCGGTCCACCGATATGGATTAAAATGCCTGAAAACTACGTTTCCCCACCTTATGGGGTGTCAATGAGTCCAATGACTCCATCGGTCCCGGATTGACCGATATATCCGAGGCGCCTCGCAATCCAACAACTACATTAGTTAAACTCGTCAGGGCATGTAAAACCATTGACGTCACTTCTAGCTAGAAGGAAACGCATGTCCTTCGTGAAGTCCTTCTCCCATTTCTGGTTCACATCGGGATGTGAGGCTCGCGAATTAATGCTACACAAAGCTGTGCCACACAGGCTGTGCTTTGATCATCAACCACAAGACTCTGATTTTCAATAGAAGCCTTGATCATTTGCATCTTAGCATGCCACACAGACATACCACTCCATGCAACCGATATCCATCAATCACACGGAATGATATCCAATGTCACACACACAGTCCATTTACAAGTCCGTTCTGGGTCTGAACGAAACTTGAGGCACCTTGTACCTCGCATATTCATCGATTTCCAAGTACGTCTGGACGATCACTAACTGATTCCCTCTTCTTGGGTGTACGACCCAATCAAGATCATCAGTAATTATCAAAATGACGTGAAGGCCTCTGGTCTTCGACCACCGTCTTCATACTCGACACATCGTCAAATTAGTTATTCAGAATGGGATAAACCCGGTCTTTCTGAATAACTCGCGTATATAATAAACAAGTGTTACGCAAACACAACATACGCCTCATTCCAATTCAGAATATTCTTTTATTCAAATATTCTTATACTTTGGGAAAGGTTCCCATTAATTTTATCAAAGATAAATTCTTTAAATTTATTCTTTAATCTTCTTTTGGATATCAAATCAAACCAAATTATGCTTTATCCAAACTAGTCGGGATTAACGAACCTTGCCGAAGTAATCATTTGTTTTAATTTCCCAATCACAACCTATTCATCCCATGAAGTAAAACTGGTAAAACTTCATCTCTAACACCACGGTGTTATCTGTAAATTCAATTACCATTTCACATTCAAATCTAATTAAAGATTTAACTATCGCCTGGAGCAAAACTAGTGATACTCCATTCTCGATCATTTCAATCTAATTAAAGATTCATTAAAACTCCGCTTGGTTTTAATCTTCCCAAAAATCAATATTAACGATTGTTTAACTTGGGAATCCATATCCTGTCTTTAACTGGGTTAAAGAACTAATGTCCTTTAAAACACGGTTCATGATAAACCCAAAATCACATTCCATTTACAATGGAATCTTCATGGAAAACAAATCGATATATATAATCGATATAAACTTCCATATCCGACTAATAATATAAATGGAATAATGGCAAAGCCTTTTAAATTCCAGATATATTAGTTGTCTTCTTGCACAGAAATTCACTTCGATTATTACCAAATCGAATTCCATTCCAATTTATTTTATTAAATTGGAAAACTTTACTTTGGAAAATCTCCTTTAAATCTTAACAAAAGATTTATAAATTCCAAATCACATTTCACTGTAAATCGGGTTAACGAACGAATGTCGTTAAAACATAGTTCACGATAAACCCAATTCACATTCCATTGATTATCGGGTTAAAGAACAAGTGTTATTCAAAACACCGCTCACGATAAACCCAAAAATCAATTCAAATTCAATTCCAATTAAATATCATTTAATCGTTATACTTCATTAAATCTAAATAAAAAGATTTAATCTTTTTCTCAACTGGGTTTAAGAACAGTGTTAATGAAGACACCATTCACGACAAACCCAAATCCCATTTGATATTAAATACAAGGCTCTGAATAGAAAACATATCGGCTTATATTCAATATCAAATTCTACGACAAAAAAATATCGTATTGGAAATAACGATATATATATCTTTCAAATTTCCATAACAATATATGTATAATCACTAAATCCAACATCGAAATATTCCAAAGACAATTTCGATTCAAATTCATGTCCACTTTATATATTGGAAATTCTGGCTATTTTCAAAACCATTTCAAATCCACTTTATTTATTTTAAGAATAAATGGGATTATAATTCTAGTTGAAAACTAGTTCATTTCGATAAAATTCTATTTTTATCTTTTCAAATTCAGAATTTTTCATCTCAATTCTTCACAAATCATTTCTTATTATTTTACACAAATTATTACTGTTTTTAATAATTTTTTCAAGGCCCGTACAGTCGAATTCCAGCAATGGCCATCGAACTGCACTTATAACGACCTTTTCCAAATTTGATTTGGACATAATCCCAAATCCAACTGTTAGATTTCAAATCTCTAATATTCATTAGAAAGCTCTTTTCGATACGAACCCAACGGTTCTGGTTTTAGGAGAATCCGACGGTCGTATCTCCCATAATATCCATTCGAAGTCAATGGTCGAAATTCGCAAACTACCGCGACGCGGCGCGTTCTATTCAGGCCATTTAATATATATAATATATATTATATATATTTCGTCGATTTCCTTTTAAAACGTATTTTATAAATCGTTTTAAATTCGTTTTCAAAACGATTTCAACTTCATATTCAATTTCGAATCAAAATTGAATATTCCACATCATCGATATACAAATGATAAAATTTCAAAATATTATATTTTGAAATCGTTTCTTTTTCTATAATCGTTATAAAAATGAATATAATTGATATAAATATCGTTCGCATCAAAATGGCGCATATCTAACTAACACGGCTTTATATATTTCAATAACATCGTTATTCTATTCAACAAATGAATATTTTCTTCAACACATGAATATATATTTTTATTCAACACATGAATATATTTTATTCAACACATGAATTTTTATTTGTGCAGTTGGGCGATGGGTAAAATTTATCGTCCCAATCAATATCAGTTAAATCAGTGTATATAAACAAATCTTCCGATTTGTTTATTACTATTTATTTTAAATACACGTTAAAAATTATATTTTTAACTGTAAAATATTTTATTCCATTTTTAAGGGCCGGAATTCCATAGCGACTATTCTGAATTTTCAACTAGGTATAACTTTTTATCCCCGCTATGTAATTTCAATTTTTCGGATTCGTTGGAAAGATATTCTCAAATAGACTCAAATATTTTTCGTTTCGCTAAAATCCAGTTTGTTTTGAATCCTGTACATTCGTTTGAAACTTGAAATCGAATTTTCGAACTACCACGCCATTTTGAATTCCTTTTATAATTAAAAATATATATTTATATTCTAATGTCGATTCAAATAAATATATACGTTCTAATTATATTCAAAGTAAATTTCTCGTCGTTTTTATTTAAAATAATTCATTTTAAATATTCAAAATTCATCTAAATTGCCTAAATATTTTTTTAAATTGGCTCGGATTTTCGGGTTATTACAATTCCCTTAGGTAAATCTGAATTTCAAACGAAGGGATAAAGATAAGGGGACAAGAATAATTCTCATAAGGAAAGAAATAAACTAAATAGATTAACATTATATAATATAAAAATTTCTAGCCCCACATATATTTACTGCACAAATTCATGATCAAGATGTCTAACTCACCTTAGAAAGGGTTTCGATCGCCCTTTTAGGGGGAGGTCGACCGCCTGTGTAACACCCTAAATTTTGAATAATTGAATTAACTAAATTTAAGAACACTTAATTTATAATGTGGGAATTAAGGGAAACGGGTTGCACCATTGCATTCATCTTGGAATTCTGCATGGAATAGAGTCCAAGTTTTCGAAAAACGGAGTCCGGACGAAGGAGATATGGCCTTCGGTAGTTAAGAATATATATATATTGAGCAGGTCAACTAGGGAGGTCGACCATAATGTCGACCTGGGTAATCCCAGGTCGACCTGGGGGTCGACCTCCCCCTTGGGGGGTCGAACCTGGTTCGGCCAGGTTGCTGGATGGTGCGATTTTTGGGCCTGAGACGATTTTTGATAGTCCAGATCAGTTCTAGGGTTAATCCTAAGGCCTAAATAACTTCCTACACCTATATATACATCCTAAGACTCAAACCCTAAAATCAAATATAAAAAATTAGAACAATGGCCGTCATGATATCACCTTGCAACCTAGAGTAGCCGCCACCAATCAGAGAGGATGAAAAGCTAATTAATTCAATTCTAATCTAAACCGCAACAAATTGTCTTCTTCAAAGGAAAGCTAAATCAATTTCAGAACTCAGATTTCAGAACTCAAGACCTTCTTTGAGTTGTGAGTTCGATTTCTTTAATAAGATAATTAACAATTTAATTGGGTTGAGATATGATTTGGGTTATATGGTTATGTTGTGAATCATTGACCGTTATGTTATTATCTATGCTATTATCTATGTTGTAAAGCTATGATGTTATTATCTATGTTGTAAATCTATGTTAATTGTTGGCTTATGTACAATCAATTCATAATGATGCTTCATATGCTAGTTTGGTTATGTTGTTGGAACTAATTCATATGTTAAATCATATGTATGTATGCAAGTTTAGATGTTAATTTAAATATGAATCATATGCAAGTTAGTGAGAATCATATACAACCTTACATGTTTCATGACATCTATTTTATGTGTAAATTGGATTTAAAGTTAGGCTATGACATGTGTGAGTTAGATGCAAGTTTACATCATAATTTATGTTGCATAAATCACATATGTAAGTATATATATTTGGGGCATGAATCATGTAATGAAAGTTTGAGATTCCTATGCAAGTTCAAACCTTTATGTTAAAACTACATAAGTTATGGAAGTACATGTGTTATACACCCATTGTCTATGTAAGTTCACCCCTTATGTTTAGATCTATATGCCAATTCTTGTTATGACTTTTGTTCGTAAGTTAGATCTAATTTATATTCTATGCATGTTGTGATGTTTTCTCTTTATTCCATAAGTTAGACTATTCGAGTCTAACGTATATTTCACGTTAAACGAATGAACGTACAACGTGGGGCAATGGGATAATATTAAAAGATTTAATATTGAAAATTGGTATAAATGCCTTAAATGGCATATAATTAATTTGTGATGTTAATTGGTATAATTTTATATACCATAAATAGATGGACATAATTAAGGTGTTAATTATGGACATAGTTAAATTTGGAATTGATTGACAATTCAAATTAGGGATATTAATCCAATTTGGGATTAAATGGAATATGTAATAATAAACCGCCTAAGACCCGAGGTTAGACTCTTTTGCGGTGTAAGACTGTCAGGACCTGCCTGGCAAATCCAGCTGCCACAAATGCCAGTCTAATGTGGGAGGTCTTAGGCATAAATTAAATGCGTAACAGTTGTAAAGACACGAGGTTAGGCTCGTTTGTGGTGTAAGACTTCCCGGACCCGCCCGGCAAATCCAGCTGCCACAAATGCCAGTCTAATGTGGGAGGTCTTTATGAGGTTACGGTCTTAATGAATTAAGAAACACTTAACCAGATAAACATGTAGTGGGACATTAGAGGGTTAAGTGGGTGCCTTGGGTGGCATGTGGAATTTAGAAGGTGCCTTGGGTGGCATTTGAAATACGATTAGATGCACTTAACCAAGATTGAAATATGTAAGAAGACATGAATAAGAATGGGGTTAAGTGCGCGAAAACCTTAGAGGGGACCAAGCATAGGTGGAAAGCTTGTGTCATGCATGGGGACCCTTTTCAAACCAGTAACCCATTAAGTATCTTTGTGGGCTCGACCCAAGTCGAGGACGGGACACGGGTACTGGATTTGATTGTAAGAGGTCAAAACGGGTTAGCGGTGGCAACACAAGTCCAAGGGGTTCATATGCGTGTGTGGGCCCGGGCTGGCAGGTAAGACGTTGTTGCATCGTGTAGATATAAGCCATGCATTTTTGGTAGTATCGGGTTGCCAGTTCGGGGAGTGATACACCCTACTGTGGGGCCAACACGGGTGTCTACGAGTTAGGGAGCCGATCAAATGGGGGTAGTGGGTACATTTAGTCGAGATAGGGGCAGATGACGCCTATGAAGGTGGCTAGGGGTACACGAAATTGCCATTAGCAGTATTAAGTTCTGTAGGCGGGATCAACCTTTAGAGTGACTAGTGGTGGTGTAGTATAGTAATTATCCTATAGTGATTAGGGGCGCCTTTAACGTTATCTTTGTTCGTCTTATTTCCTTATTTTGCTCTGTCATACCCAATTGTTCACAGCCATTTCCTTATTTTCCAGCTTATGCCTTATCCTAGTTATTTTGATAATTATATTGTTAAAGTTATCGCACTCGCCAGACTTTATGTCTGACCCCCTTTTCTTTCCACCTCTTTTCTTCCTTTCCCCCCAGGTTTGCAAGAAGGGAATACTATAGCTTAGTGCCGATTTCTTTCAGTTGCTTGAAGAGAGTAGATGTATCGCTTTGGACTCTCTCATCTTTATGGCTTTGCTTATGCTCAGTGGGGATTTATGCATTTATGTTATTTAAGTATTTGCTTCTTTATGTACTTTGAAGTTTTTGGAAAAGACAACTGATCCTGTTGTAATGGTTTTGGAGACTTCTTATGTAAACTCGTTTTAAATTATGATGCTATGAAATAAGTTTTAACTTCCGCTGTGTTGTTATATTTATTTATTCTTGTAATTTATCTATTCTATACAACAATAACGCTTCATGGACATTGATGCATTGTGACAACCCGTAAAATATGAACCAATTTAAAAATTTTAAATTGGCTAATTTGGTGGATTTTAAAAATTTAAAATAAATATTTTAAATAATAACGACGAAAAGTAAGTTTGAATCGACGTTTGAAAATAAATATAATTAATTCTAATTACAAACAAGGCCAGAAATGAGGCGGTAGTCTCAAAATTTGAATTCAAACTTTGACTGACTGTACCGGGTGCAAATTAAAATGGATTTCAGTGAAACCAAAAATATTTAAATCTGTTAGTGAATATCTTTCCAATGAATCTGAAAAATCGAAGTTTCATAGCGGGAAGCAAAAGTTATGGCCAAATGAATTTTCAGAAAGGTCGCTATAGAGTTTATATAGCCCGTGAAAATGGTCATTTTGCAAACGACCTCAGAATTCGACGAAACCACTTTTCTTGGATCCGGGACGTTAAATTATTGCTAGTTTTCAAATTTCATAATTATTGAAGCTAGTATGTGAGCGTGGCAAAGGAAAATGTGTTTGGTCGATTTCTATTAAATTGGATCGACTAGAAAAGGGCCATTTTTCAAACGGTCTCAGAATTCGACGAAACTAGTTTTGTTGGGATCGTATCGTCAAAACATAGCTAGATTTAATTTTTGGAAATTTTTAGAATCAATATGTGGCCCCGGCAATTGAAATGTATGTTCAAAATAAATATTGAATGTTTTATATTTTAATTTGAAGGAAAACTGACTGAAACAGTCGAATGTGCCTACGAAACATATCCCATTGTGTTCGGAATGGGGGTATTTAGCTAGGGATGACAGTCGTTGGGTTTGGATTGGAGTTCGTATGAGATGGGAGGTATTTTTGATTTTTTAAAAATATATAAATATAAAAAAAAATCCCTGGGCCAATCATATCTCTCCATTTCATCGTTCTCTCTCCCCGATATATAAATTGTGCACGACGGAAAGGGGTTCTTCCCTTCTCTCCTCGTTTTCTCCTCCTACACTCATCGACAGCCTTCGACCCAGTTGGGGTTTTTGAAGAGCTCCCCTCAGCTTCAAATCCATGGTCGTTGCTCCCCTTCTCGTCAAGTGAATCGCGAGATCCAGACCTCCAAAGTCGGAGTCTTTCAATCGCCGTCGAGCCCGCCTGGAGCCACCGAACTTGGCCCCCTCCCTGGCGCACGTGCGCCTCTCCAGACCTTACCTGTGGTGAAATCCGATTGAGCAACCGCTACACGGATTTCGAGAAAAGCTGAAACCTAGTTTTGAACAAATCAGAGAGGTAACGGCTGATTTTATATTAAACTATTTAATAGCACTTTAAAGCGCTACGGTTTTTTAGTTCACTGTAAAAATCATATCTTTTTCGTTTCTTGACGAAATTCAGTGAAACAAGAGAAATCGGGACCGTGAGGGCGTCTTCTACATTCTAGAAGAGACCGCATATTTTTCTGAGCCTTCTGCTATTTTTGGTGGAGTGGAACCCAATGTGAGATTTCTGAATCATAAACGATATGGAAAACGACGATGTATAAATTATATAGTCGATGTATGAGTTATATAAGCTTTGTACACCTCATGTATAAGCATTGTATAAGTTGTACGTTCGATGTATAAGTTATATATGCATTGCAAAAATTATATATGTATTGAACTTGAAGTGAAATTTACTTTTATAAATATATACGCCCCTCGTCCACAAACCATGGACGATATTTATTGGTTGTGATTGGTGTGAAAATTGGTTGATAGTGAATGGTTGATTTGAATTGTTTGTGGTTGAAATTGATTGATTGTGGTTGAAAAATACCCGTTTGTGGTTGAGAATTATTTGGTTGAAACCACATAGGATTAGTTTGTGGAAAAGAAAAAAAATAAACATGCCGCCTGCGTGCGAACTAGATGCATGAAATCCCCATTGTCAAAAGCTGCAAGGCTTTAAGGTAAAGCGATGAGCTGTACTAGGGACGGTCCCGGTTTTAATTACGCTGCCGTTATGCTGGCAAAATTTTCTGAAATATTTCTGTGTTAGAATTATTTTCGTGTGTCGAAACTACATTCATGTGTTGAATAGAAATTCATTCGTTGAATAGAAATTCATGTGTTGAATGGCATTCGTGTTTGAAATAAATTGTTCTATAATAAAAATCATATTTTTATCATCTATATAAACTATATAAAATAGTCGTGTTTTGAAATAAATTGTTTTCACATTAAAAATCACATTTTTATTATATACATGAATTGTTAAAAATAGTGAAGTGTTGAAGTAAATGTCTGTTGGATAAATATCATTTTTATCAAATGAATGAAAATAATATGGTTTTGAAATCGAAGAATAGATTATATATATATAATTAAAATAAATCGAATAATGAAGCTGCAGTTCGTGTTTTGAAACCGTGATTTCAAACGATTAGTGCGGGAGATCCGACCATCGGATTTTCCCGAAACCAAAATCGTTGGGTTCGCTTTGGAAATATCTTTCCAACGACACCAAATTTGTAAAGATCCAACGGTTGGGTTGTCTGGAATGTTTAATTCAAATCTAAAGAAAAACAGCGCCAGAATTGATTATGTTTTTTTATATATATATATATATAAATATAATTAAATAAAATCGAATAACGACGCTGTAGTTCGTATTTTGAAATCGAAACTTCAAACGAGTGTACCGGGAGATCCGACCGTCGGATTTCCCCAAAACTGAAACCGTTGGATTCATTTTGAAAAGATCTTTCTAATGATATAAAATTTGTGAAGATCCAACGGTTAGATTTTCAAATATGTGTAAATCAAATCTGAAGAAAAACAGCGCCACGGTCGCGTTATTGCCCGAAGCGTCGTTTGAATAAATTGTCTATTTTTAAATAAATAAAAATAGTGATAAATCATTATAAAATATTATAAACGATAAGGAATGTGAAATTTAAAAACTAACTGAAGGTTAGCTAAGTCGAATGGTTTCCTGGGTTTTGATCTGATGTTGGTTTCGGCCTTCAGGGTTAATATTCGGGAAATCGTTCTCTTACTAATTTACGGTTAGTGACTGATGAATTGGAATAAGGCGTATATTGTGTTTGTGTAGCACTTGTTAATTATATACGCGAGTTGCTCAGAAAGACCGGGTTTATCCCATTCTAAATAACTGAATCGACGATAAGAAATCGATGATGAAGATGGTGGTTAATGACCGGAGATCTTCACCTCGTTTGGATGGTAACTGATGTCTTGATTGGGAGGCATCCCGAAATATTGATAATAAGTGGTGACCGTCCAGACGTACGTGGAGATCGATGGGTATGCGAGGTATATAGTGCCTCCGGTTTCGTTCAGACCCAGATCGAACTTGTAAATGGACTGTGTGTCTGACATTGGAATTCATTCTATGTGATTGATAGCCATCAGTTGCGTAGTGTGAATTGCCTGTGTGGCATGCTAAGATGCAGTGATCAAGGCTTCTGTTGAGAAGCAAAGTCTTGTGGTTGATGATTAAAGCACGGCCTATGTGGCATAGCATTGTGTATAACGTGAATTCGCGAGCCTCACACCCCGGTATGAACTAGAAATGGGAGAGGACCTCAGGGAGGGCATGCGTTTCCTTCTAGTTAGAGGTGGTGTCAGTGCTTAAACTGGCTGACATATATATTATTTTCACATGTGTGGTTGTTGCTGTTGTGAGGCGCCTCGGATATATCGGTCGATCCGGGACCGATGGAGTCATTCGTTGGCTCATTTACACCCCAAAGGGCGGGGAAACATAGTGTTCAGGCATTTTAATCCACATCGGTGGACCGTCCCTGTCGCTCCAATGGCTTGACTGAGTACTTGTCTGAGACATGGGCTAGATTGTCTCGAATTCGGTAAAGACTATCTTTTGCCTTGGTTCATGATGGAAATCCAATTTCCAAATACGACATCGTGCAGTTTTGATTGTATACCTATATATGGCGACATAGTGATTTGGGGCATTAATGTCGTCTATGATTGATACTTATGATATGAAGTTGGTTTTGAAACATATAAACACTATTAATAATATCAAATACTTTTTTTTATTCGTATCAAGCATATTTTGGCCATTATAAGGTAAAAACTCTATCCCCCGGTTTGCGTTGCATTGTGTGATGGGAAATGAGTCTTGTAATGGCTCCATTTTTGTAAAAAGCATTGCGTTGTTTAAAAGATTTACTTGTTGTAAAGCACTGGCAATCCAATGGAGTAAACCTATTCCGCGAAAGTGGTGTGGTCCTGTGATTAGCCATATTATAAAATGTGTTAAGTAGATTTCTCATACCAGTCCCATGACTGACTCATAGTTTGTTTCACTTGCAAACTCGGGTGCCCCTTTTTCTACACGGGCAGCCTTGTATTCAGGTTTTAGTAGGCTCTTTCTGGATAGCTGGAGCTGAAGATGGATTCTATCATTTATCTCTTTTTATGCTATTCAGTTCCTATTGTACATATTATGTTTGTTTTCCGCTGTAGACATTTATGTATAGTTGAACTGTATTTGTACTAAGTATGATCTTGTATACTGTGTAACTCTGACGATTACGTTTATCCAGTGTATTCTATTGTATATTATTTGGAGTATTTATTTAATTCTGTTCTGTTATTATCTGTTTATGTGTTATATTCCAAAGATTACCCTTGCCACCGTCAGTACGGGGTTTGGGGTCGTCATATGCATTCCCTTTGTGAGTGACATTAATGGACATGGGGTGTAACAGCCTGGCTCAAGAAAGGCCTAGTAATGCTAGGTTTGGATTAGGTTTTAGGGTTAATTAAAAGAATGAACATCCAGGATTAAATCTTAATAATCCTACGGTTCTTATTTACACAAACACCTATAAATAATCCACTAGACTTCTTACCTAAATCTAGCCACTCTCTCTATCTGTGCCTCGATTCCATCATTGATTCCAGAGAAATTCATAATAGGTTTTCTTCTTCACTTAAAAATATATTCTTCTTTTTGTAACCTTTTTTTTCTAATAGGATTTGAATTAATGTAACGACCCATATTTTTACGGGTAATAAATAATTTATTTAACTATTTAAAATAGTGATTTAGAGAATTAAATTGTTGTTTAATTAAATAAAGTGAATATGTAATTGAATTTAAATAATAGAATAATATATTAATTCAGAAATAATCAAAATGGTGGAATTCACAATATCGTGTGAATGGGATTATTTATAAGATATAATTCAGCTTGGGATTTGATTTGAATAACGAATATATTATATAAACGACAGTTTGAACGTAGAATTATAATATAATTATAATCGAGCTCGAAATGGCGCTGCAGTTCGTAATTTGGCGATTCGAACTTTAAACGAATATACAAAAGTCGTTCTAAGTCAGATTTCTGTGAAACAAGAAACATTCAGAGCTAGTGAAGTATATTTTTCTAGTGGAAGAGAAAAATCGGGATTTCGTCGTATAGATTTTTAGTTATGTCCAAATTAAATATTCAGAAAAACAACGGTATATTCGTTCGTGGCCATAACGGTTATTTAAAAATATTTGAATTTCGGGTTTGAATTTAGACGAGGTTCTTTGGAGACGTAGTGATAATTTAATTTTTAGAATTTTATGGTAATTTTTAATTAATATAAATAAGCAACTTTTTATTTGGAGTGTTTTACACCCCAAATCAGCTCTTTTAGGATTTCACAATATGAGTTAACCTACCGATTTTATTTTATTTCTGGGATCGGGGAACCATGCTCAGCTCAACGGTCATTTTACTTCTATCGATGGAGGACCATAAATGAATGAAGTTTTATGCAACTGGGTGCGCTATTTCTTAACTATAAATCAATATCCATATCAAGTTAAATACAAGGCTGGAATTCATGAAAAATCTTCTATAAATCATCTTACAAATCCTTTAACCCTTCACAATTCATTATGCGGTCAAAAGGGGAGCCACACACTTTAATTCTCATCCAAACAAAAGGGAAACATGGATTGAACTCATCCTCCAAACCAAAAAGGGACCCTATATATACCCCCTTTATCAATCCCTTAACCTAATTCTTCTTTCTCAAATTGGATGTAAAATCCGCTGCCACTTCAAATATTCACCGAAGCTTTAGAAAATCGAACAAATCCAAAGTAAAATCTATATATGTGTGTAGATGAGTTGCTGGAAGCTTTGTTATCATTTTCGTACAACTTTTGTTGGGTTCAACTTCGTCTTTTCCGCTATGATATTTCCAGCGTGGTTCTAGGGTTCCAGGAATCGAGTATTTGACGCCTTGCTGGGTGAATCGGAGTACAGAACGAAGATCGTGGTAGGAGATAACAACTGTTGGCCAAGATTGTGGATTTCCGTGATCAAGGATGTCGATACCTTGCTGTAGCCATGCTTCAAGCCTGAAGAATGGGATTCAAAACCGTCGTGCGAGTTTGAGGAAAATAGGCCGAGGTGATAGCATTCGGGATGAGGGAGAGAATGGAGTGGATAGCATAAATTGTAGTGGAGAAATGAAGGAGAATGAGGTGTTTGAAGATCTGGAATTGGCCATGTTCTGTTCGAATGAATTAGGCCGGCTATGGGAGTTCAAACAGGGGAGAAGGATAGCTAGGTGAAGCGGCCGTGGTCTCTGGAGTGGGTGTGAGTTTATAAAGGTGAAGATGGGCCTATTATTATTGGTGAAGCCCAAACGATGTAACAACGGAAGAAAAGGAAAAGTAGGAAGTGGGCTGATGTGTTTAAAATGGGCTGAAGCAAGAAAACAAAGGGTCTGTTATGATCGTATGGACAGACACTACATAATACGATGGGTTTTGAGTGTTTCAGAGCTAGGATGGAGTTACAGAAAAATAAGACGTCCGATCTGAATCAACAACCGGTTATCGTTATTTAACGATTTACCGACCAAAGTGAGTAAATCTCACCAACTCTGAATAGTTATATTTTATAACGTTATCTTAGAACTGATAAATATCAGTTGATTTCAGTATGTTGATTTGGTTGATTGAACTGCTAGTTAGTTAGTTGAAATTATATATATATATATGTCTAAACTGTTAAATCACTACAAGAAAAATTGAGATTAACGACAGATTTTTAGCAGCGGAAAATTCCGTCGCTAATTAGCGGCGGATTTCCGTGGGCTTTGTAAGAGAAAATATTTTGGATTTTATATGTCATCTTATTATAAATTATTACCGTCGAATACTAATTCCATCGCTAAATCAATGGAAATTACAGCTCTTTACCGTCGTATAATATTTGACGCTAAAATCCGTTGCTAATAGAGTCGGATTACCGTCGACATAATTTTGAAGCTATTTTCCTGGAGTTTTCCAAGAGATTTGAAACAAACTTTTTTATTTTTTATTTATTAAATGTTTTAAATTTGTGTTATTACTTAGTAATTAATTAGTAAATTTAAATTTTAAATAATTAATGTTAATAATACATTAGTAATTAATAATAAATAATAACTATTAGAAGTAAATAAAATTCAATAGTTAATGCTGTTTTTTTTTGAAAATTAATGTTGATTAATTTTTAATTACTATATAATATAAATAAGAGGTAATAGTAATTAATAAAATACACTGTGCAATTTATTTTGTCCTTTAAAAAAATTTGCAATTTGAATGTGTTTATATTTTGTCCTTTAAAAAAATTTGGTAAGTAAATAAATGTGCAAGGTTTTAATTAGATGTAGAAGTTAATATATTAAAAATGGAATAAACTTGCATAAAAAGAAATAATGTAACTTAAAATTTGAATGAAAATAAATGGCTTATAATTGAGGAGAAAGAAAGGGAACATATTAATGAGGCAATTGAGACATGTTATGGGAAGAAGCAAATATTGGATTTAAATGAGAAAAAAAATCCATATGGTTAAGCATTATTTAAAAACAAAAAAAATGCATTCATGGAAGCAACAAATAAGGATGTTATGAAATTGAGCAATTAAAATACAGAAGTAGGAATTTCGAAAAAGCGACAAACTTCAATCGAAGAATGGACATTAATTCCTGCCAAAAAGACAATCTGTTAAAGCAGGAATGTTTGAAAGACTTTTTTCAAATTAGCAAAAAAAATCTTTAATGGGAAACCATGGAAAATGATTCTAATAGTTCTTGAAACATACAACCAATTATTTTGTTAAAGTGGAATTCTGAAACAAAAAGTGTGCACATTTTGATGGATAATTTTAAATTATGAAATTTTCCGATTTGAAATGGAATTTTTAGAAACATAAATATTTTTTGGAAAACTTTGGAAATTTACCATCATTTGTATTAGAAAAGTTGGAAATGTAATGTAATTTTAAGAAAAAAGGGTAAATTCTTCATAATACAAACAATGAATGACATTAATTGTAAATTAATAGCTACAAAAGTATACATTTGTTAGCTTCTAAAATTTGAAATTTATGGATTAAATGTTTTCAACTTTCCCTTATTTCACTCTTCTATGTCATACATAATAAATTTAGAAAGTTTGTTTTTAAACTTTTTAGCAGTTACAATGAGGGAAGTGAAACTAATTTGAAGATCTAGGTGATATAAGCGAAAAATGTAAAGATGACTAATAGGATAAGTAAAGAAGATATACTCATATAAATAAGTGTAGAATGATTGTTGAAATTTAGTTAGTAATAATTTTTTTAATTTTCCTCCAGTAATAATGGGAATTGAGAGAAGTAATGGGAGTAAGACAAAAGTTGTCATTGATTGCTCTAAATATTTTATTCAAGTAATTTATGACTGCAAACTGTATTATGAAAGGCATCTTTAATATTCAAATAAATTAGAAATAAATAATTTATAAAAAAATTGAATGTTTTATTTTTGAAACATTATTTTGAAAAAGCATTTATTTAATACATCAAATAAATGATGAAAAAGATAATCTTTTTGGTGCTATTAAGTAATTTTTTCAAATTGCTTTTAATATTTAATAGATTAATTTACTTGGTCATATAAGATAATTCTTTACTTGGTCATATAAGTATATAATAGTTATTATAAATTGATTAATAACTACAATTAATTAGTAATTAATATTTAATAAATTTTCTATTAATTAATTACAATTCGAATGTAAAAGAGGTACTTTTGTGAATTAATTTTGGCTTAGGTCATCAGTATTCCAAATGCAAATGTACACCATTATATTAGAGATGTGTTGAAATTTTGGCTCCACACGTATACAGGTTTTGGCTCCAATATCTTAAATCCAAATGTATACAGGTTTTGGCTCCACACGTTGAAATTTTGGCTCTAACTGTTAAAATTTTGGCTCCAATATCTTAAATCTTAACAAGCCCCAAAACAATTTATCAAAAGACACAAAAAACATCGAAGGTTTTATTGCCGTTAATGGCGATTGGGTCCATACCACTTTCTTCCAATTTCCATCCTCCCTCCCTCTAAAATTGCGTTTTCACTTCGTTTTCGTGTCTCATCCACCCATCCTCGACTTTCCGATTTACTACCTTCACTCAGCTTTCGCCATCACGGGGATTAAAAACATCGACCCCTCTTTTCAATCCACTTCCAGATCTGCTCCTTCTCGCCGAGATCTACACCTGTGAAACTTTTTTCTTCTTCCGCTTATTTCTGAACTCCCACAACCTAACTCACCTTTAACATGCAGTGTGCCTCATGACCCCGCTTTGTCTTCCGACAGCACTCACTATAACTGCAACGTTTGGCCTCTCAGCATAGGCTGACCGTAGCTTTTTCATTGGTTTGAATTGGAGTTTCTTCGACAAGCTGTTGAGTTTGTGGTTGTTTTTCTGGTAAGCTTTGTAATTTGACAGTAGTGTGTTTAGCTGGGCTGTAATATGCTTTCATTGGATTATTGGCCTGTGCTATAATTGAGTGTCTTAGGACTTGTGTTTTAAAGTGATTTAATTGTTGTGGCTTCGTCGGTATTCGCTGGAGTTTGGTTTTTTGTTACGTTCAAAAGTTTAGATCTTGGTTTTAAAAAAAAAGCTTAGGTTATTCTGGCAACCTGTTGTTTACATCGCTTAAAACCATCTGTTGAGTATTTTACAAATGTTACCCTTTTGCAATACTTATTTAAGTATATTTGCAATACCTGCTCTCTCTTGTTTTATTTTCTATTTTGTTGTTACTTTATTTTAGGAGAGCTTAAGATGGCCTTCTAGTTTAATTAATACTCAGGGAAGTTTCTAAATCATTGCTAAAATAATGTTGTTAATTTATTTAAGTATTCAAAATTATGAATATACCCAGGGAAGTTGTTGTAAAGCTTGGGATGGTCTTCCAGTCTAATTAATTTCAGTTCCATGAGGTGTGTATCTGCTTTGTTTATTTATGTTTCTTTTGTTGGAATAACAATGGAGTAGATGTTGTTTTGTTTGTTTCGTGAACTAACTCAAACAGTGGACTATCTTGATGCAATAACTGCTACTTGGGTTTAGTTTCACCTTTTGTTATTCCATATGCATATTTATCTAAACCTTTTCGATGAATGACAATTTGTTTTGGGTTTCCAATGTTTTTATTATTTTGTACGATGTATATTCAGTCTGCAATAAAAAAAATCATTGATTTGGGAATTATGCACATGTAGTTACACTTCATTTTCAGAGTTACATGAACAAAATGAAGAACGTTTTGGCAGTGGACAAGCTTTCAGTTCCTGATCCTCATCAACACTTGGATGATTTGCAACAATCTCTTAAAGAAACAACATATGTTAATTTACGTTGAGTGGGGTATATACTTGAAAAAAAAGGTGAAGTATATACGTGGACGGTCGAAAAGAAATGGCAGTGATTATAAGGAATGAGTTTGAGGTGAAGGAAGGTTGTGAATAGTGAAGTAGTAGATTTGTTCTGATGAATTGATGATGTTAATTTTCTTGTTATAACATATGTAAATTAACGGAGTAGAATAAGATTAGAAAATGTTCTATTTGAAAAAAAATGTAATGTTGAATGTTTATTATGAGATGCTTGATTAATATAATACACTGATTATAAGATGTGTATGTCGATATTAATTATGTTGTATTTACATTAGGATTGTGTATTGAATGGAACATAAATTATGAGTGTGTTAGTTTGTGTGTGTATATAGGCAGATCAGAAGGGGAATAGCAGCGGATTACCAATAAAAAAAGTGAGGTTCAGTTTACTTCAATTTATTTTCCATCGCTAATCCCTTGGCAATTAGTAAAGGTTTACCAACGCCTTTTATAAATAATAATTTATTATAAATTACTTATCCGTTGGTAAATAGTCGGTAAATAAAATAAAATAAAATTATTAAATAAAATTATTAAATAAAATTATATTTTAATTATAAAAATAGTAAAATGATGGAAAACTGTCGGAAAACTCATGCTATATTCCGTCGCAAAATCTGACACAAATACCGTCAAGGTTTTTACCGGCCAATTCATTTTGTTGGAAATCCGTCGCTAATGCCTATTTAGCGACGGATTAGAAGCGGATTTTTCCGCTGCTAATTACGATTTTTCTTGTAGTGAATATATATATTGTTGTTGCTTATCAGAACATTTCATACTAAAATGAAGTTGATGTAATTATATGGTTTAACATCTGTGATGCAGGGGAACAGGTTGGAGGGAGCCAACTGGGTTCCTCAATATATAAAATACTGTTTTGTTTCATATATTGTGATATGTAATGTGTTATATAATCTGTGCTGATTATGTGTGCTCAATTGATAGTAATCATTGTTATACGGTTTTTTAAATACCATACGAAATACTAGGAAGTAAAAAGGGAATTTTCAAAGTTATATTGAAAATGAATTTATTTATAAAATCGAAGGATTTTATAAAAGCAACATTTATTTAGAAAATGGATAGGATGTTGTTAAATGGAAATCACTTATAAAGGAGTAGGATGTTATAAAAAGGAAACCATTTTAAAAAGGAAAACGTTATGAAAAATAAACGTTATAAAAAGGAAAGCTATAAAGTAAAGGAATGTTATAAAAAGGAAATCCTTATAGTGGGGAAACGTTATTAAAAGAACATTTGTAAAGTGAAGAACCATTACTAAAAGGAAATCTTTATAAATGAATAAACGTTGTTAAAAGGAAATCTTTTTAAATGGATAAACGTTATAAAAAGGGAAATCTTTATAAATCAATAAAGTAATCGAATATTAGTTATTCGAAAGGAGTTCATCAAAAAGGAATTTATTCGAATAGGAATTAATCGAATGGAGTTAATTCGAGTTAAAGTTAATCGAATTAGAAATCGATAAGAGTTTATCAGTTAGAGTTAATCGACTTAGAGTTAACCGGTTAGAGTAAATCGAATAGAGTTAAAGATATAGAGTTAAGCAAAATTAGAAACTGATTAGAGATTAGTTAAGCTAAATAGTTTTCTGAGTATCGATCTGATGTTGGCTTCGGTCTTCGGGGTTTATACTTAGAGAATTGTTCTCTTACTAGTTTACAGTTAGGGACTAATTGTTGTCGAATGGTTGTGATGCATGAATGAGGATTGGAAATGTTTTCCAATGTTAATAACATATATTTTCTAAATATAGAAAATGAGGAAATTGAATATATATATATATATATGTATATATATATATATATGACGATGATTGATCGATCGAATTTCTATCTAGGAATAAGATCGTTGTTTGTACACCGACATGTTTTCATTTGATGGTTAAATCACAGACTATCAAGTCTTGATCATATTTACGTTGTTAATATGGAGAGACTGGTTGGATTCTTATCTAAAGAACCACTCTGTATTGGCATAAGCGTTGCAAATATGCCAAAGAAAATTGAAGACGGAGTAAAGTGCAAGGGCTGTTGTATAATTCCTAGGTAGAGATTGCCTAGGATGGATGTACTGAATAGTGCCTTCGGTTTCGTTCAATCCCAGAACGAACGTAAATGGGCGAATGTCTGAAAAAGTATTTCCAATGATCGAATGGGTTGGTCTATATAAATATATATGGTTGCAACAGATTTATTCCCTTAGCATAACATCCAGAATATTTGTGCAAATCAATTAGTGATTAACGGATTTGATAATGTGGCATTCAAAGTGATCGTGTTATCAATGAATGAAAAGTAGTCGTAACCTCTGGCCTCAACATCCGGTAAATGACAAAAATCAGGCAGGCAGCTTGGCTAAGTCGGTCGCTCCGAAGTAGCATGTTGAATCACCTATCTAGAGAATATTCGTTTGCTTCTTTAATTTATCAATGCTGTCCCATATATATATACGGGAAACGGTTGCTGATCCCAATCGTTGGTGATATACATTCGATACACTCAAACGAAATGAGTGGTCGGTCATGTGCGGCTGAGTTGCAAGATGTTCTTGTTGAAATCCAGTGTATCATTCCTAGAGTACACTAATCGGAAGGTGGTTCCATACCTTGTCATAGTTGGAAATCCATTACCCAATACGTGCTTGCGGTTTTGATCGTATACTATATATGTAGAACGTGAGATGAAAGCGTTTCTGCTAGATGATTATTATATATTGTGGTTGATAGACATTATTATAATATCAAAAGGTTTTTGATATAAATATATTTTGGATTCTCATAAGGGAAAAACCCGTTCCGTTATATGGCGTGGTCTTATGAGATATCACTTACTTGTTCAAACTGTTTAAACTGTTTTACTCATACCAGTCCCATGACTGAGCCGGAGTTTATTTGTTTGTTTTCCCTAAACTCTTGGGTGTCTAAATTTGTACGGTCAGTCAAGTAGTCAGGATTTTACAGATACACTTGAAGAGCTTGGAGCAGGAGGCTTCAGGATTATATAGCTATAGTTTATTCCCGCCGTTGTTGTAAGTGTTGTACTCTGCAATGTTATTGTATACATATACTGTTTGTATTTCAAAAGTTATGTAATATTTTAGTCATTCCGCTGTGAGATTCGTGTTACTCTGATGATGATGTCCTTCTTCTATTCTTTAAGTTTCTATCTTATCTATTCTCACCCTCTAAATTCTTTCATTAACCATTCGGTTATTTTCGATCCTTGGATGTTCGATATGTGTTGTATATCGGATAACCAAGATCATCGAAATTCGGGTCGTTACAGTTGGTATCAGAGCTTAAGGTTAAGTGAATTACCTTGGCTCTGTGGCGTGACTCGGTAGAGATAGGGTTAGTAACACCCTAGATTGAGTTGAGTGTATATATACGAGTGAACGTATTTGTTATTAATATAAAAAATGGTTTTATATTGTGGAGATTTATTGGTTTAGTTGTTTATGGGCTCTGGCCGATCAGTTTGATCCACTATATCGGTAGGAGTTGGTAAATACTTGAATACGATGAACCATCATGGTATGTTTTGAAAAGAGGGTAAATGATATGATTTTACCCAAATTATATTTTGATATAAAGAAGATTGATATTGAAATGATTATAATATATTGGATATATTGGTTGTTATTATAATCGAGTAAGATTATAAAAAGTGAAATGGTTATGTAAATAATCGATCAGAATCCATATAAGTGAGATATATGAAATCGAATTGAATTAAATCTGAATTTAAATAAGAATTTGGAATTAAAATAAGGAAATTTTAAGTTCTTGGGAGATTTTGAAAATGTTTTTCAATTTGAAATAGATATAGTATTGAACTCACTTTGATGACTGAAAAATAATTCCGAGGATGGATCGATACATCGTCGGTGTGATTTTCGAGTTTCTAAGTGGCGGATTACTACCAAAGGTTTTGTTTTCAAATTGTTTTGAGGAAAACAAGTTGTTTAGAAATTCAAAGGTTTCGAATTGGTGTTATGATTTAAAATTGATTTGAACTAAACCCAGGAATTTAAATTTTGGAATTAAAATTTAACTTATGAAGTTAAATGGATTAAAATATTGAAAGTGAATAAATAAATTTGAATTTAACTTAGACAAAGTAAAATATAATCTGGAATGGAATTGAATTGATAAGTTCAGGATTTGGAATCAAGAATTGATTGGAGTTTGATTGAGATGAAAATGGTATATGCTAAGTTGTTCACAGATGGAAGGGACATAGTGATATGCCTGACAAAAAGGTACAAGTTTATATTTTATATGAGTTTGGAACTTATGAGCCGATTAGGCAAGCCGCTTGGCTGTTTGATTTTCTTTTGGGTTGGAGAAGGCCTAGAGAGGCGAGTTGTGGTTTGATGTATCGACTAGTACAAAGGAGGTTATGGCGAAATTTTCCGAAATAGAAGGCGTTAGAAAATTTTCAGGATTTTCGGAAATTTTAGCTGGTCGGAAAGAATTAATAATTTAATTGAAATTAAATGGTTCAGTCGAAACTGAAGATAAGAAGTAAACCGATAGATTTTTAAATCTAGTTAGTAGAGTTGATAGCATTTTTCTAGCTTAGCAATTTCGAGGACGAAATTATTTTAAGTGGGGAAGAATGTAATGACCCGTACTTTTACGGGTAATAAATAATTTATTTAATTATTTAAAATAGTGATTCAGGGAATTAAATTGTTGTTTAATTAATTAAAGTGAATATGTAATTGAATTTAAATAATAGAATAATATATTAAATTCAGAAATAATCAAAATGGTGGAATTCACAATATCGTGTGAATGGGATTATTTATAAGATATAATTCAGCTTGGGATTTGATTTGAATAACGAATATATTATATAAACGACAGTTTGAACGTAGAATTATAATATAATTATAATCGAGCTCGAAATGGCGCTGCAGTTCGTAATTTGGCGATTCAAACTTTAAACGAATATACAGAAGCCATTCTAAGTCAGATTTATGTGAAACAAGAAACATTCAGAGCTAGTGAAGTATATTTTTCTAGTGGGAGAGGAAAATCGGGATTTCATCATGTAGATTTTTAGTTATGTCCAAATTAAATATTCAGAAAAACAGCGGTACATTCGTTCGTGGCCATAACGGTTATTTAAAAATATTTGAATATCGGGTTTGAATTTAGACGAGGTTCTTTTGAGATGTAGTGATAATTTAATTTTTAGAATTTTATGGTAATTTTTAATTAATATAAATAAGCAATTTTTTATTTGGAGTGTTTTACACCCTAAATCAGCTCTTTTAGGATTTTACAATATGAGTTAACCTACCGATCTTATTTTATTTCTGGGATCAGGGAACCATGCTCAGCTTAACGGTAATTTTACTTCAATCGACGGAGGACCATAAATGAATGAAGTTTTATGCAACTGGGTGCGCTATTTCTTAACTATAAATCAATATCCATATCAAGTTAAATACAAGGCTGGAATTCATGAAAACTCTTCTATAAATCATTTTACAAATCCTTCAACCCTTCACAATTCATTCTGCGGTCAAAAGGGGAGCCATGTACTTTAATTCTCATCCAAACAAAAGGGAAACGTGGATTGAACTCATCCTCCAAACCAAAAAGGGACCCTATATATACCCCCTTTATCAATCCCTTAACCTAATTATTCTTTCTCAGATCGGATGTAAAATCCGCCTCCACTTCAAATATTCACCGAAGCTTTAGAAAATCAAACAAATCCAAAGTAAAATCTATAAATCTATATATGTGTGTAGATGAGTTGCTGGAAGCTTTGTTATCATTTTCGTATAGATTTTGCAGGGTTCGACTTCGTCTTTTCCGCTGTGATATTTCCAGCGTGGTTCTAGGGTTCTAGGAATCGAGTATTTGAAGCCTTGCTGGGTAAAACGGAGTACAGAACGAAGATCGTGGTAGGAGATAACAACTGTTGGCCAAGTTTGTGGATTTCTGTGATCAAGGATGTCGATACCTTGCTGTAGCCATGCTTCAAGCCAGAAGAACGGGATTCGAAACCGTTGTGCGAGTTTGAGGAAAATAGGCCGAGGTGATAGAATTAGGGATGAGGGAGAGAATGGAGTGGATAGCATAAATTGTAGTGGAGAAATGAAGGAGAATGAGGTGTTCGAAGATCTGGAATTGGCCATGTTCTGTTCGAATGAATTAGGCAGGCTACGGGAGTTCAAACAGGGGAGAAGGATAGCAAGGTGAAGCGGTCGTGGTCTCTGGAGTGGGTGTGAGTTTATAAGGGTGAAGATGGGCCTATTATTATTGGTGAAGCCCAAACGATGTAACAAAGGAAGAAAAGGAAAAGTAGGAAGTGGGCTGATGCGTTGAAAATGGGCTGAAGCAAGAAAACAAAGGGTCCGTTATGATCGTATGGACAGACAATATATAATGCGATGGGTTTTGAGTGTTTCAGAGCTGGGACGGAGTTACAGAAAAATAAGACGTCCGATCTGAATCAACAATCAGTTATCGTTAGTTAACGATTTACCGACCAAAGTGAGTAAATCTCACCAACTCTGAACAGTTATATTTTATAACGTATTCTTAGAACTGATAAATATCTGTTGATTTCTGTATGTTGATTTGGTTGATTGAACTGCTAGTCAGTTAGTTGAAATTATATATATATATATATATGTATGTATGTATGTATATATATAAACCGTTAAATATATATATTGTTGTTGCTTATCAGAACATTTCATACTAAAATGAAGTTGATGTAATTATATGGTTTAACATCTGTGATGCAGGGGAACAGGTTGGAGGGACCCAACTGGGTTCCTCAATATATAAAATACTGTTTTGTTTCATATATTGTGATATGTGATGTGTTATATAATCTGTACTGATTATGTGTGCTTAGTTGATAGTAATCATGGTTATACGGTATTTTAAATACCATACGAAGTAATGGGAAGTAAAAAGGGAATTTTCAAAGTTATATTGAAAATGAATTTATTTATCAAATCGAAGGATTTGATAAAAGGAACATTTATTTAAAAAATGAATAGGATGTTGTTAAATGGAAATCATTTATAAAGGAGTAGGATGTTATAAAAAGGAAACCATTTTAAAAAGGAAAACGTTATGGAAAAGAAACATTATAAAAAGGAAAGTTATAAAGTAAAGGAACGTTATAAAAATGAAATCCTTATAAGTGGGGAAACGTTATTAAAAGAACATTTGTAAAGTGAAGAACCGTTACTAAAAGGAAATCTTTATAAATGAATAAATGCTGTTAAAAGGAAATCTTTTTAAATGGATAATTATAAAAAGGGAAATCTTTATAAATCAACAAAGTAATCGAATATTAGTTATTCGAAAGGAGTTCATCAAAAAGGAATTTTTTTTCGAATAGAAATTAATCGAATGGAGTTAATTTGAGTTAGAGTTAATCGAATTAGAAATCGATAAGATTTAATCAGTTAGAGTTAATCGAGTTAGAGTTAACTAGTTAGAGTAAATCGAATAGAGTTAAAGATTTTTTTTTTTTTAAATTGGTTCACTTTATTATCTACTAGAAAAGTACAAAGAAAATGGTTAGCATACTAACCAATACATGCAAAAGCAAAAGAAATACATGGAAATAGAAATAACTATAAACCTAAACTAGAATATATCGGCCCATGATTAGGCCATAATCCCACTGACGTGCGTCTAAACTGCACTTCACCCGAGCCTAAGGCTCCACTTCTACATCCAAATGCCATCCATACAAAATATCATCCAATGCAACGGATTGCTTTAGTTACATCCCCTGAAAATCATCAAGCAAAATACTGGGAACGTGATACATCCAGTTATCCATTAAAGCAGTCAATAGCCTTATGTTCCAAAACTATGGATCAACAGCAAAAACATCCCAGTCCTAGGAATTCAATTTCGTGCATTAAATCTGGTTGACGACTCACAGACGCCTGTGAATCAGTCTTAATGCAAGAAACAAACGTATAATACTGCCATGTTATGCTTGTTGTACTTCAGATGCAAACTGGAAACAGGCAATGATGAAATGGAATACTGGAAATTCTAATCATCTTCACCGATGATACCCAAACCAGAAAACATGAAGAAACCAACTGCAAACCATCAGATCTTAAAACTCTGCTCGTATATTTCCCAAAAACCATTGGAGCATAAACAGTAGGTTCCTATCTCATTGATACCATCGGATCTGGTTATTGTTGTATGGATATGGTGATAAGGTCTAATATTTGGCAGATCTAACGGTAAATTGTGGAAGAAAGTTGAAATAAAACAAAAGTCTTATCAACGATAAGTAATCGTTGAAATTTTCAGATGGAAAACAAGGGTTAAATGATGAAATAGAATCTCAAACCAGATCTGAGAAAAAGGAAAACCGAAATCATCAATCCACTCCAACAACAACCAGCTTGAAATCTGGATCGAATAGTGAAACTCGAGCGCCTTCAGATCTCAACCGGAGCACAAAGATCCGCAGCTGCTTTGATCGACTCTAGAAAGCCCATCGACGCTGAATCTGAAAGCAAGAAGAATACGCGAATGGAAAGCCAGATCTAGCTTTCTGATCTCGGCAACATGTAGATTCAGGTTTGCAAAGGTGAAGTAAATTTTCAGATCTGAAGGTAGTTTTGGAAAACATATGTATTATCAACGGAAAAAATCGTTGAAGGTTATTGGAGGAAGGTGATTTGCATTAAATCAGATGAAGTAAGGTGAAGGGAAGTATGGAGAAGCCTCACGCGTGACGAATGCTGGTGAAAAATCACCAGTCGCCATTAACGAGGCTCATACAATTATTACTACATTAGAGTTAAAGATATAGAGTTAAGCAAAATTAGAAACTGACTAGAGATTATTTAATCTAAATAATTTTCTGAGTATCGATCTGATGTTGGTTTCGGCCTTCGGGGTTTATACTTAGAGAATTGTTCTCTTACTAGTTTACAGTTAGGGACTAATTGTTGTGGAATGGTAGTGATGCGTGAATGAGGATTGGAAATATTTTCCAATGTTAATAACATATATTTTCTAAATATAGAAAATAAGGAAATTGAATATATATATGTATATATATATGATGATGATGATTGATCGATCGAATTTCTATCTAGGAATAAGATCGTTGTTTGTACACCGACATGTTTTAATTTGATGGTTAAATCACAGACTATCAAGTTTTGACCATATTTACGTTGTTAATATGGAGAGATCGGTTGGATTTTTATCCAAAGAACCACTCTGTATTGGCATAAGCGTTGCGAATATGCCGAAGAAAATTGAAGACGGAGTAAAGTGCAAGGGCTGTTGTATAAGTCCTAGGTAGAGATTGCCTAGGATGGATGTACTGAATAGTGCCTTCGGTTTCATTCAATCCCAGAATGAACGTAAATGGACGAATGTCTGATAAATTATTTCCAATGATCGAATGGGTTTGTCTGTAAAAATATATATGGTTGCAACAGATTTGTTCCCTTAGCATAACATCCAGAATATTTGTGCAAATCAATTAGTGATTAACGAAGATAATGTGGAATTCAAAGTGATCGTGTTATCAATGAATGAAAAGTAGTCGTAACCTCTGGCCTCAACATCCAGTAAATGACAAAAATCGGGCAGGCAGCATGGCTAAGTCGGTCGCTCCGAAGTAGGGTGTAGAATCACCTATCTAGAGAATATTCATTTGCTTCTTTAATCTATCAATGCTGTCCCATATATATATACGGGAAACGGTTGCTGATCCCAACCGTTGGTGATATACATTCTATACACTCAAGCGAAATGAGTGGTCGGTCAAGTGCGACTGAGTTGTAAGATGTTCTTGTTAAACTCCAGTGCATCGTTCCTAGAGTACACTGATCGGAAGGTGGTTCCATACCTTGTCATAGTTGGAAATCCATTACCCAATACGTGCTTGCGGTTTTGATTGTATACTATATATGTAGAACGTGAGATGAAAGCGTCTCTGCTAGATGATTATTATATATTGTGGTTGATAGACATTATTATAATATCAAAAGGTTTTTGATATAAAGATATTTTGGATTCTCATAAGGGAAAAACCCGTTCCGTTATACGGCGTGGTCTTATGAGATATTGCTTACTTGTTCAAACTGTTTTACTCATACCAGTCCCATGATTGACTCAGAGTTTATTTGTTTGTTTTCCCTAAACTCTTGGGTGCCTAAATTTGTACGGGCAGTCAAGTAGTCGGGATTTTACATATACACTTGGAGATCTTGGAGCAGGAGGCTTCAGGATTATATAGCTATAGTTTATTCCCGCTGTTGTTGTAAGTGTTGTACTCTGCAATGTTATTGTATACATATACTGTTTGTATTTCAAAAGTTATGTTATATTTTATTCGTTCCGCTGTGAGATTCGTGTTACTCTGATGATGATGTCCTTCTTCTTCTTCTATTCTATAAGTTTCTATCTTATCTATTCTCACCCTCTAACTTCTTTCATTTAGCATTTGGTTATTTTCGATCCTTGGATGTTCGATATGTGTTGTATATCGGATAACCATGATCGTCGAAATCCGGGTCGTTACAATTAGAATATAGATCTGAAATCACAAAATTTATGTGTATAAGAATTCTAATTATTTAATTCTTATATATATATTCCTAGGGATTGGAGTTCACATCAAATAGGCAAACATCGTCAGATCTACGGCCATTCCCAATCATTGCGAGTGGAATTAGTTATTGTTTAGGCATATTCTACATTTGTAAATTATCATTAGAATTAGTATGCCTAGGGAGATTTGGAACAACAATAATATAAAACTGTAAAACCCCAAAACTGCTTATTATATATATATATATATATATATATATATATGTCACATGAATTATCAGTTGATATTGGGTTTGTGTATTTGTTTTAGTAGCGGATGAAGAACATTTGGGTGATATACTTTTATTTGATTTGATTTATCCTTTTATCTATATCTTTGTTTATGATTGAAAAAGGTTCAGATTTAATTAGTTTTATTATTTGAATAGATTTGGACATCCATTCTAATGAACGTATTTAGATTTGAAACAAATCAAATGTTATCGTTTTTATGTACAACACAAGAAAGGGTAAATTAGGGAAATAAAGGTCTATGTATATATATGTATATAAATATGATGTAGAAATTTTCACCTTGTTCTTGATTCATTATTAGAATTATTCTTACAAGCCTAGGATGCAAGTTTTAATTATATATTGTATTTTTTCCATTACTACTATCCGTAATTATGCCAATATGCCATGTATGTAGCGGTCTAATGCGGGAATTAACTTGTATGCCTTAAGTGTAGATAAATTTGACAATTTTATCTCGTTAAAACGTTCATTCGTTCATATAAAAACTAGTGTTATTTATACGTACTAAATATTCTACTTACATAGCGTAATTAGCTTAATAGTGACATAATAAATGTGATTAGGATAGGATTAGAATTTGAAATGTCCCCATATAAATTTGTTCCTTGTGCGTGTGTATAAATGGCTTATATATATATGTATATATAAAATAATGACACATAGACACGAGGTTGGTAGAAGCTTGCCCAGAACCAACCGGCAAATCCAACAACCACAAATGAGTCTAGCTAATGTGAGAGGTCCAGGTGTCATGGGCCATTTAAATTAGTACATTTGACCCGAGGTTAAGCCCACTTGTAGTAGTAGTCTGTCCGAAACTGCCCAACATATCCAACATCTACAGGTAGACGGTTTAATGTCAGAGGTCTAATGTATGGATCTTAAGGCTATTTAGACACTAGAGAGATGAAGTATATTTACTATATCTATTCAAATTCAAACCAAAAGAAATATGTAATAACAATAAAATGCCGTAAAGTAAATAACACTAGGATTTTTATACTGTTTGGATTATCCAGTTCTACATCCAGTACCGCACTTCATCATGTAGAATTTCACTATAATTGCTTGCTTTCCACGGGTGGCAAGAACACCTTTACAATCTTGATTTCACGAGCTAGCAGATACACCTTTTCCTTATAAATAGCAACAAACAATGGCAAGTAGTCTTATCTTCTTTATAGATTCTTGCGAATTTGGTACAATGATCCTATAAATCTCCAATAGCAATATATCTTTGAATTCTTTGAGGAAATAGGATAAAATCAGAGAGAGAATGATATGAATTCATGTACAACCCTTTGATATTGTGTGGCTTGCAAATCAATGAAGAATAGGAGTTAAAGAGAGTGGATTAGAAAGAACAATAGGATAACATTCAATGGATTTGTGTAGAGAATATATGGAGAAGGAGTAGAAGAAAATGTTAAAATATGATGTTAAAATTCGTTACCAGGAGCCTTTAAATAGTATTTGAAAGGATGTGTCTTTTAGTGAAGGGATGGAGGGGATCTCAAATTAAATTAGCAAATCTAAAAAAGCCGTTATACGTCGATATACCAAAAGATGTATGTCGACATACCTAGTGTTGCAAAAGACACTTATAAGTGTCACAAATATTCAGCACTTCAGATTTCCTTATATTTGAGGATTTTTGGTCGAGGTCAATTGTTGTTTGTGTTCAAGTATAATTGCCATGGGGTGTTTAACAATATATTCTAAGGTTCAACCAACTCCCCATCACTTCAACCACCTCTGTTCTTTAGCATTCATCTTTTATAGGCTTTGGTCTTTAATTTCTTTGATTATCCTTCCTCTGTAATTCTTCTTTTGTATTCTTGTTTATCTTTATAAATATCTTCATAATATATCTTATGTAACTGCACAACTTGAAAGATATGTCAGTAATAATGTTTATATAGTTATTTTCATCAAAATCAATACCTAGGGTACCTAGGGTATTAACAATATCCCTATTTATGATGATGACAACCATATAAATATTTAAGAGATAAAATGTAATACTTTTTATATTTGACCCTCTAACTCTGTGCACTCCCTCTATCATTTTGTCTAGTATATTTATACCTTTTCTCCCCCTTTGTCATCAACAAAAAGGGTAAAAAGAATTATTTATTTACTTCTAGACAATATGTTGAGTTTGTATATGCATATAATTAAAACACACATGGGGAAATCAAAACATGAAATAAACTAAATAATCAGATGATTTTTAGAGTTACCTACTTTGCTGATGCCAATAACAAATCCTTTTCATATTTATCCAAGGTTCAATAGATTTCTTGTCATATGCTTTGGACATTGACTATCTGGTACCTGAAAAATTATAAAATATCCACACTGGTACCCTTTTTATTTTAAGGTCCATGGGGTTAAGTTTTTGGATGCCAAAACCATGAAGAGTTTGAATGCCCTTTCAAAATATAATCATTAGATAAATGAACCTTATTAATAAAATTATCAATATATTTTTCTTTTTCAACATTATCTAACCATTTTGGAACCCATAAGTTAATGAACCTATTTGGAGGATTTAACTTTATTTTCCCAGGTTTTGGTTTGAACTTGGTGGCTTTTACATTGAATATTATTTTTCTTTGATTTAGCTTTAGGGGTGTAGCCAGGTCTATGCTTATTCCTAGTGTGTTTAGATGCAGATAATAATTTCTCAAGATCATCCTTCCCTTTGTTAAATTTATTTGTATCATTTTTGATTTCATCAAAAATCCTTACTATGATTAAGAATAACATTGTCTAGAGATGTTATTTTTTTCATTCAGACTAGTGATCTGTGGCTTCACTTAAAGATTTTCTAATTTTAAGAAATCATTTTCACTTTTCAGTTTCTCAAAACTTTCGAGTGTTAAATCCTTTCCATTTTTATGAGAATTAAATCTTTCAATTTCATCTTCTGGACATTGTTTTTCTTTACTCAACTTTTCATTAGATATTTTTAATCTAACTATTTCGGCCAAACTATTATTGTACTTTTTCCTAACTATTTCATAATCCTGATTCTTATCATTTAAAACTTTAGTAATTTCTTTATAAAAATTCCATACTTGATCATCAATTGCCATGAAGCATACATTGGCCTTTTCCGTTTCTAAATCACTGTCACTTGATGATGTATCTGAATCATCCCATGTTACATTGAATGCTTGTTTCCTCTCCATATTGGAAGTATTTGAAAAGTACTTTGGTTTATTCAAGTTGGGACAATATCTTTTCAAAATGATCGGGTTTATAACATTTGGAAAATTTAGCAACATTCCATTTCTGGAATTGTTAGTTTTTATAACTTTCTTCGTTATCCAGCACTTCAAGAATTTCTTGATCTTCTTGGTAATAAACTCAAGATCATCATCAATAGCATCATCATCTAATTCATCATTGTCGATCATAGCATTAAGTGCCAGTGATTTCTTCTCATTTCCTAGATTCTCTTTTCTAACATGCAACCTTACTTCATAGGACATTAGATTACCAATTAACTCTTCTATTGACATAGTTCTAATATCATTGGCTTCTTCAATTGCCAAATTCTTTTGATCCCATTCACTAGGAAGTGAATTCAAGATTTTTCTGACATGGTCTTCTTCGGAAATTTTCTTTTCTAATGATATTAAGGCATGTATAGTATCTTGAAATCTAGAATACAAATCACAAATAGACTCATTTGGTTTCATTTGAAAAAGTTGGAACTGGTGAGTCAGCATAGATATCTTAATCTATTTTACTTTACTGGTTCCTTCTGTGTGACTTTCGGTATTCTCCAAATTTCATATGCACAATTACAAATAGACACTCGACTAAATTCATTTCTATCTAAGGAGCAAAATAAAATATTCATGAACTTAGAATTATTAAGTGCTTGTGTCTTTTGGTATAATGTCCATTTGAATATTCTGTTTGAGGCTCTATGTATTCTTCTTGGGCAATGTTCCAAATATCTATATCGTTAGACTGCAAATAAATTTTCATCCTACAAGCCCAATAAGCATTATTACTGCCATCAAATAGGGAAGGCCTAGTGGTAGATTGCCTTTCTATAAAATAATTAATAATGGTGTTACTAGTGTCACTAGCCATTTATAATTTTCAACAAATTAGATCATGATAACCCAATG
Source organism: Allium sativum (assembly GCA_030737875.1). Classification (NCBI taxonomy): domain Eukaryota; kingdom Viridiplantae; phylum Streptophyta; class Magnoliopsida; order Asparagales; family Amaryllidaceae; genus Allium; species Allium sativum. Next base: position 199,924,585 of record CM060926.1, on the reverse strand, counting down.
TTATTGGATCTTACGGCTATTCAGACACTACAGAGATGAAATGTATTTACTCTATCTATTTAAATTCAAACCGAAAGTAATAAGTAATAGTAATAAAATGCAGTAAAGTAAATAACATCAGGATTTTTAAATTGATTTGGACTACCCATTCCTACATCCAGTCCCGCACTTCGTCGTGCAGAATTTCACTTTAATCACTTGCTATCCACGGGTGGCAAGAACACCTTTACCATCTTGATTTCATGGGCTACAAGATACACCTTCTCCTTATCAATAGCAACAAACAATGGTAAGTAGTCGTATCTTCAATACAGATTCTTGCAGATTTGGTACAATGATCCTATAAACCTCCGATGGCGATATATCTTTGAATTCTTTGAGAAAATTGGATAAAAATCAGAGAGAGAATGATATGAGTTCAAGTACAACTTTCTGATATTGTGTGGCTTGCAAATCAATGAAAAATAGGAGTTAAAGAGAGTGGATTTGCAAGAATACTATGATAGTATTCAATGGATTTGTGTAGAGAATATATGAGGAAGAAGGAGTAGAAGAAAATGTGAAAATATGATGTTAAAATTCGTTACCAAGGGCCTTTAAATAGTATTTGAAAGAATTTGTCTTTTGGTGAAGGGATGGAGGGAAATAAATTTTCAAATTAAATTTGAAAATCTGAAAAGACGTTATATGTCAACGTACCAAAAGATGTATGTCGACATACCTTGTGTTGCAAAAGAAACTTATAAGTGTCGCAAATTTTCAGCCCTTCAGATTTCCTTATTTTTGAGGATTTTAGTACTTTGATTGAGGTCAATTGTTGATTGTCTTCAAATATAATTGCCACGGGATCTTTAACAAGATATTATAAGGTTCAATTAACTCCTAATCACTTCAAACCCCTATGTTCTTCAGCATTCATCTTTTGTAGGCTTGGTCTTCAATTGCTTCGATTATCCTTCCTATGTAATTCTTCTTTTGTATTCTTGTTTATGTTTATAAATATCTTCATAATGTATCTTATGTAACTGCACAACTTAAAAGGTATGTTAGTAATAATGTTTATATGGTTGTTTTCATCAAAATCAATATCTAGGGGACATAGGGTATTAACAGTTTAGACATGACGATAATAGAGTAGGGTAATTTACTAGAATGTCAACTTCCTCTAGGAGCTTTAGGAGGGCCAACCTAGGGATATGATTAGTTTATATTGGACGTAACATGCTATTTAATTCACCAACTATCTAAGGAAAGTCTTAAGCGGCATATGTGTTCTACCATAATATCAGTTAAATAGTAACATGAGGCGTCGTGGTCTTAAATGGCTATATGCGCGCCTACCCAAAACCGATACTAAGTGGGGCATTACTATTTCTCATATTACTTATGAGAATATATATAATTAAGAATGTTGACATATTAAGAAGGAGTCTTAAGTGGCTAGGGTCCTCCTTAGGGTCATAAAAGTTCATGAGAACCCACCCTTAATAAGTATGTTAGAACATGCCTTAAATGACCTAGAATGTGCACCTCGTTGGGTATCCACCCTAAATGCACAAATAAGGTCTTAAGTGATTGATTCATATATCCATCTCATTGGTTAAACACATCTTGTTTTCGTGTGTGTTGTGTATTTCGTAGACATACCTTGATATATATATAACCTTCTAAATCTATGGTATGGTCTTTAAGCAAATATTATTTTCAGCCACATAGGACTTTATGTACTGACTCCTCTCCTTAACATATCTAACAAGCCAGTAGGTATGGTAGCTATCCAATGAAGGAAACGAAGCTAGAACCTAACAAAGGCAATGGGGATATTATGCTATTATTAGTTATCATTGTTGTTTTGCTTATGGAAACTCTAGACTATGAACCATAATGATGTACCGATTTGATATTTGCATCTTGACAACCTATATTTGAATTCTATGGTTTTTTATGGAATGGTACATCTTATTTTGGTATTATACTTTTTCATTCCGCTATATGAGATTCCATAATGCTATGTTTATTTGTTAGTCTGTGAAGATGTAATTCCTTACAGGAACCAATGATCCATTTAGAGTGGCTCTAAATTTTGATGGGGCTTATCTAGGTCGAAATTTAGGCCCACTCCAGGTAGGTTGTTACAATATCTTCATTATTTTCTAGTTACATACACAATATGGAATCATGTTCCATGATATGTTTGAGTTAGGGCTGGATACCAGGAAAGTGGCTACTAAGCGCAGAAGTAAAAGTTTAGTCGTATCGAAATTTGTCTCTGTGGTGGTTTGTTGAAACATTGATAAAATCTCCTTTTATAATATTTTTATTGATAGAAATTCGCCATTAAAATGTCTGGCTATAAATGTTGTATATTTTTCATTGCTCTTATCATTCTTTTTCAAATGGCCAGTTGTTTTGTTTAGCTCTCCTTTTACTAAAGTAGCCAGGAATTATGCTATGTCATCTCATGTAAATGAAAGAATCAAATCATCAAATTGAAAGTATTTCAGGTTTTTTGTAACTTTTGATGATAAGATCTAACGTTTTATATTTTTTGGTGGTCTCTGTTGAAGAAATGATGCCATCAAATATCATGTCTATAAAACTGAAGAGAGACAACTTTTCAAGTAATTTTGTATGGCAGACTCTAAGTAGGTTTTCATTCTTTATTTTGTCAACCATTTCAATAAATGGCCTCATATTGTTTTTGTAGTTTTCCTCTCATTTAACAATTTTTTCATCATCATCCATTGTCCTTTCTTGTAATTGGCTCTGAGGTTGAGGGCTTGTTTGTCATAATTAGTGATTTTTCTCCTTATATGTCTATGTTCTCATCTTCTTTTTCCATTGTAGGTCTCTATAATAGTATGGTAGAAAGTTGTTAGATAAGTTTTGAATATCATGAAAAGTGAAAACATAGATGCAAATGTATAAAATTATTGCAATTATTTAAGCAGTTTTTTTGGTTATATGCAAATTTTCATGTCTAAGAATAATTGAAAATAAATCAGCACCTTTATTGATTAGGTGCTTGTCTTTCATATATGTATGTAACTATTCAGAATAATTGCATATATGTATGCAACTATTATGAATAATTGCATATATGTATGCAACTATTCTGGAATCTGCATATATATATATATATATATATATATATATATATATATATATGCAACTATTCAGATTATTTGCATATATTTGTGCAACTATTCAGAATATTTGCATATATGTATGCAACTATGCAGAATATCTTTATATATATGTGCAACTATTCTGAATATCTACATATGTGTGTGCAACTATTCAGAATATCTACATATACATGTGCAACTATTCTGAATATCTGCATATATGTATGCAACTATACAGGATATGTGTATATATATGTGCAACTATCTAGAATATTTGCATATATGTGTGCAACTATTAAGAATATCTGCAGATATGTACGCAACTATTTAGAATATTTGAATACATGTATGCAACTATACAAAATATTTGAATATGTGTATGCATCTATTTTGAATATTCACATATGTGTATGCAACTATTCTAAATATCTGCATACATGTATGCAACTATTCCGAATATCTGCATACTCATATGCAAGTATTTTGAATATTTGCATATACGTATGCATCTATTCTGAATAATTGCATATACGTATGCAACTATTCTGAATATTTGCATGTACATATGTAACTATTTTGAATGTATGCATATATGTATGTATATATATATATGCAACTATTCTGAATATCCGCATATATGTATGCAAATATCCAGAATATCTGCATATATATACTACTATGTTGAATATCTGCATATATGTGTGCAACTATTATGAATATGTGCATATATGTAGGCAACCATTCTGAATATTTGCATATATGTGTGCAACTATTCTGAATATTTACATATGTGTGTGTGTGTGTGTATATATGCTACAATTCAGAATATTTGTCATTCTTTTTTCAGTATAATCATTGCATGCCTAAAAGTTGCTGAAAACATTAACTATTGCAGTTATTTCAACAATTGCTACGAAATAAACAGTTATACCTATTTTTGAGCTTTTTTCCGCACAATTGTTTGCATTGGCTATTTTTTAAAATAAATTACAAAGAACCCTATAATATGTCGATTACTCTTGTTAGAAACTGTAATATGCATGGATTATTAATGGAGGAAGATGAAACAAAGGTTTCAAAGTTATACCTTAACTCGTGCCATTTCGAGTACATTTATGTTGAAAACGTCAATGTTCAAGTAGATTTCTTAACAAAGAGATTGAAAATGTCTTAAATCGACTGCCAATTTTGTATATGTTAGTTGATCGTGTGATGAGTAAGCGTGATTTGATGCAAGTAATGATGAAAATTATGTTGTTTTCGTACGTTGAGGGTTTTGGGGAGACAGAAAAGGCAAAACTTGAATTTTTCAGAGCCATGTTTAAAAATAGGGACCTTATTTTCATGAATTTAACGGAAAGATGTTTTCTCCATTAGGAAACTTAAGAAAGATGTTATCCTAACGAACCCTTAAAGAAAAGGTTAGAAAACGATCATTTTGCAAATTTCATATCGATCGGACATACGATTTGATCGTACAAGTTGAAAACAAAAAAGGTCATTCGATTAAATGCAAGCTTAAATTAATCAAAACCATGTTTCCCTAATTTACTCTGTCCATAAAACCTCACTAGTACTTATGCGCACCCTTCTATGATGGCTAGCCTAAGTAATGATGACGTTTATTGTAACAACCCGAGGAAAACTCGATGCTCGAGTTTCTGACAACAATACATAAACCCGTATTAATTGCCCAAAACCCAAGTATCGAACCACCAGATTGTTAAGAGAAAGAATCTAGAGGATGAGAGAGAAAAAAAGAAATATTAGAATAGAAGAAAGAAGAAGAACATCAGAAGCTCACAGCGGAACGAACAAAATATATAATATAACAACATATCTTTATACAAATGAAAATCTTGTATACATACCAATCATCAGAGCACAACATGAATCAGGTACAGCGGAATAACTTTAAAATAACTAACGGTGAAGCCTCCTGCTTCCAGCTTCTGAAACTCCAAGTGAAAACTATCCTGACAAATATGTTCGGTCTGACCCGAGCACATTTTGAAGCAAAGCAAAAACACACGGGTCAGTCTGAAATACTTTCAGTGCTAAATTCACATCAACAATCGGTTTAACTTTAGAAAACCTTTTTGAAACAAAAAGGATAATAGTAAGACCAGTCCACACATATACACGGACGGTTTTTACCTTACTATAACCCAAACCATTTTTGAAGAACAATATTTTTCTGATATTATAATAGTGCCTATCAACCACAAATAAATAGTAATCTAGTGGAACGCTTGCATCTCACGCTCCATATATATATTATACAATAAAAAACCGCGGGCGCTTATTGGAAATTCGATTCCGACTATGACAAGGTATGGGACCACCTACCGATAGTGTATCTCTAGAGGCGAATACACTGGGTTCAACAAGAACGTCTTGCAACCCGGCCCACATATGATCGACCACTCATTTTGCTTGAGTGTATCGAATGTATATCACCGACGGTTGGGATCAGAAACCGCCTCCCGAAAAGGGACAACATCGATAGATTTAAGAAGCAAAAGGTATTTCTCCAGATAGGTGATTATACACCCTAATGGGAGCGACCCACATAGCCATGCTGCCTGCCCGATTTCTATCATTTCCCGGTTGATGAGGCTTGAGGCTAGAATCGACTTTTGTAGTCATCTGGCCACCATTCACTTTGACTGCCACATCGTCAGATCCTCCAGATATCACTAATTGACATCCACAAAAATACCCTAGTGGTTAAGCTAAGAGAAGTGCCCCCCTCCGCCACCAACTATAGTACGTTTGAAGAAGACAACGTACGTGATCCCTTTGGAAATACTCTGTCAAACACTTGTCCATACAAGTCATCCAGGAACATGATGAACCGAAGGTACTCTCCTACTGCATCCAATATAGGAATCATCCCATGGATCAGTAGCGAGAAGTCCTTGCACTCCGTCGATCTCAATCACGACAGAACCACAGTATATCCTTGGATACAGACCAAAGATTATAAGCCGTTCTTCCGTTATGAATATCAACGATCTTCACTTTCTCCGTCTTTGTTCTTTGCAAGTTAGCTTCGTATGTAATGTTGAGTCGAAGTGGTTTTGGGTCTAGTTCCCATCACGGTCTCTTCGAAACAACACGTCAAAAGGTCTAGTAAAATATTTCGTTGATAGTTTGGTGTTTTAACTATCAACGTCAAACCAGTACGATCAAGTATATTGGCAACTCAAGTTCTTATTTTTATTAAAATCGTTCATTAAAACTCTTATCGAATCATTAGAATCATTTCCTTGACTTAAAGTCGATTACATTTAAATATCTTGCCAACTCAACTTTTGTTTTGCCATTTGGAAACAATACCACTCGTTGATTCTCACTTCGCTTTATTCATATTATTACTGTTTTCTAAAAACCCATGTTATATAAATAGATAGTAGGTATAATCAAAACTATATGTATCGATTCAGACTAAACAACGTTAATGCACATTGTTTAATTTAAACCCTTTTGTATTTAATTTCGTTTCAAACCTTGCAATTGAATTGCAAATGTCTGATGAGAATAACATCTCCTTTTCACACTCCTTTACCGTTACGAACCAATACCATCCCTCGATAATAGTGAAATTGATCAAGTTGGGGTATTTTATTTACCTCTCTGTGAAAACCCGTAACTTCCCCGTAAAGGAAAGTGTCGGATAGTTCGAGAACAAACCACAACAGAAAGCATACAAAAGAACATTTCATTGTATTTTACAACAATGCATCAGATTACACGAATATACAGAGTATAAATGAATATTACACAGAAATATCAGAGATTTAAATTACATTTAAATACATTACATAGCAGCGGAAAATAATAGAATACACAACTAGAAGAGATATACGGATACAAAGCTTTCCGGATATCGTTCCAGCTGTAAACCAGGATCCTGTGAATATAAATCTGCAAAACCAAAACTACTAGCTGCCCGTATCAAAATAAGGGCACCCAGAGTTTAGGTTAAAACAATAAACTCCAGGTCAGTCATGTGACTGGTGTGAGAACTAAAAATAGTTATTAATCTTTATTTTTAAAGTTAGGTAAATCAAGGGACCACGCCGTATAACACGGAACGGGTTTCCTCCCAAGAATACCAGTGCATAAAACAAACAGCGCAATGCTAAATAAAGAAAAATGAAGCTGTTATAAGACCCAGGTCCTATCACACAATGCAACGCAAGCCGGGGGATAGGGTTTTCCCTTATAACAGCCAAAGAATGCTTGATACGTTTAAAACAAATCATTTGATACTATTATAAGTGCATAGTGTATAAAACAACTTCAAATCATAAGTATTAATCATAGGCGGCATGAGTGCCCCATCCCACTATGTCGCCATACTAGGCTCTACAAATAGAACCGCACATGTCACGTATTTGGAAATTGGATTTCTGTCTATGAACCGAGGCAAAAGATAGTCCTCACCGTCTTCGAGACTCTCTAGCCCGAGCCTCAGGGTCAGAGCGCATCGACCCTTGGATCGTCAGGGCCTGAACAATACGTCTCCCCACCCTATGGGGTGTAAGTCTGGTCCGTCTGCCGACCAGAATGCATCGGCCGAAACCGATATAACCGAGGCGCCTCGCAACAGCAACAACCACATAAGTCAAACTCGTCAGGGCGTGTAAAACCACTGACGCCACTTCTAGCTAGAAAGAAACGCAAGTCCTCCCTGAGGTCCGTCTCCCGTTTTTGGTTCATACCGGGTGTGAAACTCGCGAATTCACGTTACACAAAGCTGTGCCACACAGGCTGTGCTTTGATCATCTCCACAAGACTTTGCTTTTCAACAGAAGCCTTGATCAATTGCCACTTAGGCGTGCCACACAGGCAATTCACTCCATGCGTTTGATATCCATCAATATATAACCCCTGAGCTCGTACGTCTCAGAGAAGGGCGTTAAGCAAGAGAATAAATTCTCCGCCGCCAAACAGATATATATTTAATAGAGATCAATCACACGGACTAAAATCCAATGTCAGACACACAGTCCATTTACAAGTCCGTTCTGGGTCTGAACGAAACCGGAGGCACCTAGTACCCCGCATATCCATCGATCTCCAAGTACGTCTGGACGATCACCAACTGTTTCCATCTTCTTGGGTGTACAACCCAATCAAGATCATCAGTTATCACCCAAACGACGTGAAGACCTCCGGTCTTCGACCATCGTCTTCATCTTCGACTTATCGTCGTATCAGTTAGTCAGAATGGGATAAACCCGGTCTTTCCGAATAACTCGCGTATATTTTAAATAAGTGTTACACAAACACAACATACGCCTCATTCCAATTCATCAGTCACTAACCGTAAATTAATCAAGAGAATAATTCCCCAAATATTAACCCCGAAGGCCGAAACCAACATCAGATCAATATCCAGAAAACCATTCTGCTTAGCTAACCGACAGTTAGTTTCTAAATTTCACATTCATAGGGAAAGGTCCCCATTAATTTTATCCAAGATAAATTCCTTGAATTTATTCTTTATTCTATTTTTGAATCTCAATTCAAACTAGTCGGGATTAGCGAACCTTACCGAAGTAATCATTTGCTTTAATTTCCCAATCCCAACCTATTCACCCCATGAAGTAAAACTGGTTATACTTCATATCTAACACCACGGTGTTATCGGTAAATTCAATTACCATTTCACGTTCAAATCTAATTAAAGATTTAACTATCGCCTGGAGTAAAACTGGTGATACTCCATTCTCGATCATTTCAATCTAATTAAAGATTCATTAAAACTCCACTTAGTTTTAATCGTTAACTGGGTTAAAGAATCAGTGTCATTTAAAACACGGTTCACGATAAACCCAAAATCACCTTCCATTAATTATCGGGTTAAAGAACGAGTGTTATTTAAAACACTGTTCACGATAAACCCAAAAATCAATATCCATTCAATTCCAATTAAATATTATTTAATTGGTACATTTCATTAAATCTAAATAAAAAGATTTAATCCTTTCTCAACTGGGTTCAAGAACAGTGTTAGTGAAGACACCATTCACGACAAACCCAAATCACATTCGATATTCAATACAAGGCTCTAAATAGAAAATATATCGGCTTATATTCAATATCGAATTCTACGACTAACAAATGTCGTATTGGAAATAACGATATAAATATATATCTTTCAAACTTCCATAACAACATCTGCATAATCACGAATTCCAACATCGAAATATTCCGAAGACAATTTCGATTCAAATCCACTCCAATGCAATCATTGGAAATTCTGGTTATTTTTAAAACCCTTTTCAAATTCAATTTATTTATTTAAAAATAAATAGAATTATAATTCTAGTTCAAAACTAGTTCATTTCGATAAAAATCTATTTTTATCTTTTCAAATATGGAGTTTTTCATCCCAATCCTTTCTAAATCATTTCTTATGATTTTACACAAATTATTACTATTTTTAATAATTTTATCAAGGCCCGTATAGTCGATTTCCATCAATGGCCATCGAACTGCACTTACAGCGACCTTTTTCAAATTTGATTTGGACATAATTCCAAATCCAACCGTTAGACTTCAAATTTCTAATATTCGTTAGAAAGCTCTTTTCGATACGAACCCAATGTTCCGGTTTTAGGTGAATCCGACGTCGGATCTCCCGTAATGTCCGTTTGAAATAAATGGTCGAAATTCACGAACTGCCGCGGCGCGGCGCGTTCTATTCAGGCCGTTATATTATATATATATAATATATATAATATATATTTCGTCGATTTCTATTTAAAACGAATTATATAAATAGTTTTAAAATCGTTTCAAAAGCAATTTCAACTTTCTTTTCAATTCAAATCAAAATTGAATTCTTCTTTATAAATTCGTTTTAAAATTCATTTCTATTCAAATTCAAATTTCAATTCAATTTGAATTCGTTTCAATTCACTTTCAATTCAATTCGAATTCGTTTCCAATTCAATTCATTTCGAAATCGTTTTCAATTCAATTCATTTCGAAATCGTTTTCAATTCAATTCATTTCGAAATCGTTTTCAATTCAATTCATTTCGAAGTCGTTTTCAATTCAATTCATTTCGAAATCGTTTTCAATTCAATTCATTTCGAAATCGTTTTCAATTCAATTCATTTCGAAATTGTTTTCAATTCAATTCATTTCGAGATCGTTTTCAATTCAATTCAGTTCGAGATCGTTTTCAATTCAATTCATTTCGAAATCGTTTTCAATTCAATTCATTTCGAAATCGTTTTCAATTCAATTCATTTCGAGATCGTTTTCAATTCAATTCATTTCGAAATCGTTTTCAATTCATTTCAAAATGAATAAAATCGATATAAATATCGTTCACGTCAAAATGGCGTCAATCTAATCAACACGGCTTCATATATTGATATTTTCAAATATTCCATTTCGAATATATCTATTTCAAATATTTCTATTTTAAAACTGGAATGAGGCCCAATCAATTACCATATAAAGTTAATTATATGGATTTTCATACAACACATGTATATAATAGCATGGAAAAATAATCAACCATCAACCAAAGTGCACTACACTGTATAAGCATCAAATATAGATATCCAACGCTTAAAACAGCCTGTCAATCAACCGATCGACATATTCAATCAATCGGGATGAGTGAACTTCAAATTTCATCCCAACACCCGTGTGGGGTTTCAAACAATCAAACACATATTTTATTTGTGCTGTTGGGCGATGTGTAAAATTTATCGTTCCAATCAATGTCATTCAAATAGGTGTACATAAACAAACCGTCTGGTTTGTAAATGAATATTTATTTATTCACATTCACTTTATTCATTCTCACGTTAAAAATTATATTTTTAACGATAAAACATTTTATTCCAACATATGAATTTCTATTATTCATTTACACAATAAAATGATATTTTTATTTTCTAACTTATTTTAGAAAATTTCGGCAGCATAACGGCACGATACTAGAAACGGGACGAGGCCTAGCCTTATCCCCGGTCTAGTGAAGGCCCAAGCCATTCACACATCAATCATATCAATTTCATTTCACCAAAACAATCAAATCCAAATCAAATAATCTAACCAACTACACAACCAATCAAACAAGTCCATGGTCTGTGGACGGGTGTCGGGTGCTTCTAATAAGCACCGTCTGCATCCTAGTATATATATATAACTAGAAAAGTAGAATTTGAGTGAGAAGTTCTCACCTATAGCTATCCAGCTCCACGGCACTTCCAATGCAGAAAATCTTCACTGTTCTCGTCTCTTATCACTTTCTTCGCCCGTATTCTGTACATATGTAAAAATCGAATTTTTACTTTGCTATTCAATATTTAAAAATCGAATTTTTACTTTTCTATTCTATATATAAAAATCCTATTTTTATTTCGAAGTTCAACATATAAAAATCCTATTTTTATTTCGAAGTTCAATATATAAAAATCCTATTTTTATTTCGAAATTCAATATATAAAAACCCTATTTTTATTTCGAAGTTCAATATATAAAAATCCTATTTTTATTTCGATGTTCAATATATAAAAATCCTATTTTTATTTCGAAGTTCAATATATAAAAATCCTATTTTTATTTCGAAGTTCAATATATAAAAATCCTATTTTTATTTCGAAGTTCAATATATAAAAATCCTATTTTTATTTCGAAGTTCAATATATAAAAATCCTATTTTTATTTCGAAGTTCAATATATAAAAATCCTATTTTCACAACGCTGCTATATAGATAAAAATTATATTTTTGTATCGTTTTTCCACATAAGATAATTATATTTTGCTTCCTCCCACATAATAAAAATTATATTTTTAATACTCAATCATACTAAAAATTATATTTTTAATGCTCTATCATAGTAAAAATTATATTTTTAATACTCTATCACCTTTGTTCGCAATGCTTCTCACGAATTAAAATTCTATCTTCACCCTATGTCATTCATACGACAAAAAAACTGAATTTGAGATGAAATTAAAAAGAGAGCCTCACAGTTTTTATCGTTCGGAGGAGGAGGAGCGCAGAAGACTGAGGAGGCGGAGATGGTGCAGCCGGCGGTCCTCGGTGGTGCTAGGGCTTCAGCAGCGGGTTTGAGCGCGGAAATAGGGGGAAAGGGGAAGGAGCTCGGGCCTAGGGTATCAAACAGGGGGAGGAGCGTGAGGCTAGGGCGGAGGCGATGTCGGGGAGGGGCTCGCGGCTGTCTGACAGGCCGAGGGTGGCGTTGTGGGCCTGCGTGGCCGACGCGTGGGTTTTGGGGTTCGTCGAACGAGGTGGAGATGAGGAAAGGGGGAAGCGGCGCTGGAGAGGCCTCAGTCGGGGGAGCAGCGGCGGCAGTCCGCCTGGAGGGCGGCGTCGCGCTCGACGAGGCTATCAGGGTTTTTTTTTTCTTTTCTTTTTTTGTTCGATTGAAAATATGAGGGGGGGGGGGCAGAAAGATAAAGGGAGGAGGGAGAAGAAATTTTTATTTTTAATTATTTAATTATTTAATTTTCAAAAAGGTACTTTTACATACGACCTCGAAACGAGGTCCACCGCCTGTCGTCCATAGCGTATTACCCCCATTCCGAACACAATGGGATATGTATCGTAAGCTGATTCGACTGTTTCGATCAGTTTCCTTTGAATTTACATTTAAATCACTATATTGAATTTTAAACGTACATTTCAAATTACCAAGGTCACATACTAACTAGAAAATTTCCTGAAAAATATTTTCTAGCTTCGTATTGACGATACGGTCCTAACAAAACTAGTTTCGTCGAATTCTGAGACCGTTTGCAAAATGTCCATTTTTAAGGGCCTGAATTCCATAGCGACTATTCAGAATTTTCAACTGGACATATCTTTTGACTCTTGCTACGAACTTTTGATTTTTCGGATTATTTGGAAAGATATTCACTATTAGATTCCATTATTTTTGGTTTCACTAAAATCCGGATTGTTTTGCACCCGGTACATTCAATTGAAGTTTGAAATCGAATTATCGAACTACCGCGCCATTTTCAATTCTATTTATAATTATATATAAATATATATATTCTAACGACGGCGTATATAATATATACGTTCGAATTATATTCAAAATAAATTTCTCGTCATTTTTATTTAAAATAATCCATTTTAAATATTCAAAATTCGTTAAAATAGCCAAAATAAAAAATTTAAACTGGCCCAGATTTTCGGGTTGTTACACTCTCAGACCTTAATCAACAACATTCTTATCTAAGAGTAAATAGAGGTTCGTAACTAAAGCTCCCGTTCTTATGATATCAACCAGATCTTACTTCTTATTTAAATTATGGTTTATAATCCATACCTTTCTTTTGAACCATCTCGATCGACCATTTCCATTTTACTTAATATTTTATTAAGTAAATCATTTGCTCAAATATTAACCTTTTGCTTCACAGCTCCTGTACAGTGTTTGATTCATAACTTGGATTACACTAATCCATTCGCTGATATTTTCTTCAAACCCTTTTCATTAAATAATCTATTTTTGGGATTCATAACCATAAATCCCTTTTCCAATTTATTTTATTCAAAACACTCAATTATCCTTTTACCCTTTTCAAACTTCATTTCAATTGCGCCATTTACTTAAATTTGGTTCTTTAAGTAAAATGTTAATTTAAAGATATCGCCTTAGTTTTAAACTTCAAATCCACTTTTCTTATAACTTGGATTTGTTTACTCATACTTTATCCAAAACTCTTTAGCATTATCAAATGATGCCTTCATAACACAAACCCTTATTACTTCTTAATTCTAATGTATTTAAATTAAGGTCGCAAGATTTTTATATAATTAACCATTTAGTTTGATCCATTCTTCACTGAAAGTATTCTTTATGAAGTTAATTCGAAAAATATGATTAGTTAAACAAAACTCACTTAATTTTTTTCTTTGGAACAATTTATTCTAAATAATCAACTCTTACATTAATCTCAGCCTTTCTGATGTGTTAAAACATAAGTTGTTACAATAAAACCCCTTTTAACATTTCTTTATAGAACGAGGTCATAATTGTCAATTTATTTAAAACTTTATATTTAGAATTAAACTTCGATTCAGTTTAAAATAATAATTTAATAAATTAAAATACGTTTAATCTCCTGATGGCGAATTAACATACCAAGTGATGGTCTCATACCATCCGCTACCAATTACTTAATCAATACTGTGTATTGATTAAAACACAACCATTAAATTTAATGGTCAACGCTCAATCGACCATTGATAACTAAACAAGATCAAATAATAATTCATATTTAACAATATGAATCTATAGACAATAAATATATGATTAATTTGAGGAATCTGGTTGGATTCTTCCAACCTGTTCTTCCATGTGCAACAATTTATAATATCGTTAACCCTAATATAAGAAATGTCACGTATTTGAACAGGCAGTTGATAACCACAAACAAACAATCAACCAATAAATAAAAATCAACCATAGCAACCATAACATCCATTCAGCTCAATAATGATAAATATTAATGATACGGATTTAACACATCAGAGTATTTCAGAAGTGTGAGAATTAACTCACCATTTTGGTTTCTGACGAGGTTGCGTTGTTTTATATAGTTTCAAACTGACGCTTGAAACTACATAAAATTCCCATGGCCTCAGGATCACTTTGTTCTAGCTCGTATACGTCGGCACCATCGATACGATCCCATCGGTACCAGTTTTTCCCAATTCTGTTCACGGACGATAAAGTTATACATATTATACTGTTTGATTTTAAATTAGAATAATATATAAATTAGTTATCATCGTTAATATTAATTAATTATTAATTAAAGTAAACCACGGCCTTTTAAATACCTTATTATCAGATCCATGTCAGCGCGTCATTTAGGCGTCTCCCTCACTTCAATTCTAGAAGAAACAATGCATATAAATTTTAACTGACTTAGGTACAAGGTTAATTAAACCATTAGTTTCCTAAATTTACGGTTTAAGTAAAAATAATGTTATTATTACCGTGCCACATCATTGGTCAACAAATTCAACAGGGTCTCTTTCTTCTTTGCGGTAAGTAACCGATGCTTTTCTCTCTTTGTACACCCGATCCCCTATCCTTCAGCCGTGACCCAATTTTTCTTTCTGCTTCATTTTAAAAAAAAAAAAATCAGCAAAGCTCGAAGCCTGAACCCGAAACATGGCCCAAAGCCCTTCCCTATCCATCTATTTCTTCTACGTTATGCTTGTAACAATACATATCATAACCGCAGGTATCTTCTTCCACAAAACAACTCGTGCTTCCCCATTTTTCCTCCCTCTCGCTGAAACAACCCACCGTCACTTCGAATCCATCACGCGTTGAAACCCATCCTTCCTTCCATGAGTAACAGCTCCGAGCCTCAGACCGCCAATTAACGCTGCTACAAGTCCTCCGTCCCCACCTGAAAACCACCGCAACTTCCCATCGTCCGAACTTCCGTCATTAATTTGTGCACCTTCCCTCTCCCTCGCAGCTCTCTGACCCCCGCTACAGTCTCCGCCCTCAACTACCGGACCGCCCCACTGCGCGTCACCGCTTCGAACGTTGGTATGCAAGGAAATAAGAACTGCAATGTTTATGTATATAAAAAGAATATTTGGTTTTGTGTTAAGGGAGAAATGGAAACGCTGTGTATTTAGGAAAGAACGAAGATTTGTTGGAAAAATAACTTTGGCTAGTTTCAATTTATATTTTATATACATAGCTGGGATGCAGAAGAGAAGAAAGAGGCCGGCTATTATATAGTGGAAGAGTAGCGAAAACTTGCACATGGCTACAGCGATCCATCAGAAGAAAAGAAATGACAGATGCATGCGATGGCAAAAAGGAAGTGGCGGAAAAATATGGGTTTTCTTTTCATTTTACAGAGTTTTAATTCCGACGTGACCAACGATTTTTATGGAGGTGACAAACGATATTTGTGATGAAGTGACAGACGATATTTTTATTATTTTATTATTAAACGATATTTTGTCTTGAAGTAACATGCCAAAACCACTACAAACGACTTCCGTCTACTGATAAAAAAACCAATCTCAATGTAAAAAGGTATTTCGGTCTCAATAGGACAAGTTTCGTCGAATTCCGACTTCGTTTGGATAATTTCCTTTATAAAACCAGAAATAAACACACATTTTAATTTTTCACGGTCACTAGATAAATCAAATAAATATGAAACATTGAAATCCAACAATAATTCTTCAATACGAACCCAGCGACACTGGTTTCGTCGCATTCTGAGAATGTTTCCCCGGTAGGCTATTTTTACGCGCACCGCAATGCCCTTTTTAATGCCAAATTAATCGATCTTCAAAAACAACAAACTATATACCTATCCTGACTCTAATCGACGATACGAACTCAACGGAACTGGTTTCGCGTTCTAATTTGATCGTCTGCTCAAATTACCCTCAAATCTCCCTTTATTAATTTAATTCGCGTTATAGAAAATGAACGAGCGTTTATGGTTACCGTGGTCACATACGACATCGGTTTGCCCCGCCATTCAACACCGTACAATAATTTAACAATACGGTCCCAATGAAACTGATTTCATCGAAATCTGAGTCCGTTTGCAAAACGGCCATTTTAACGCGTATATTTTAAATAACGATTTCTATAGCGATTATTTCAAAATTTGATTTGGCCATGAATAAAAAATTATAACACAAATTCTGAAATTTTCTCTTTCATATGAAAATTATCATCAATACGGTTCTAACGTTTCTCGTTTCACAGAAATCTGACTTATATCGGATCCTGTACGACCAATTGAAATTCCAAACGCCGTGTTGCGAACTACCGCGACGCTGCAGCTCGTTATATAACTAAAATTATAATTTAAACGTTCAAACAACGCTTACTAGACGAGATTGTTATTAAAATCAAATATAACTTAAATAAATTTCCTTATATTATCAAATCGAACAACTTTGCAAATTCAGCCAAAATCGATCATTTCGAAAATAAATTATTATTTATATTAATTAAACTAATATTATATTAAAATTTATTAAATTCAAAGCATTTAGAAATCCAAAATCAACATTTAAAACAAATTAAAATATTAAATTAAGTGGTAAAAATCTGGGTCGTTACATTCCTTCCCCCTTAAAATAATTTCGTCCTTGAAATAGCTAAGGTAAGAAGAATACTGCAAACCCATTTTATTTCAAAAATCTATTTTAATTAAAATCATTACTTTCTAAATTTCTAATTAAAAATTTATCTAAATAATTCCAATCGAAAAAACAAATTTATTCTGACAAACAAAAATTTTCAAAAGATTTTAATTTTTTCTAACACCTTAAATTTTGGAAATTTTTTGGCAGAGTCTCCCCTACACGAAGGACATCTGCAATATTGCAGGTACCACAAATAAATATACCTCGGCCAACACGGTCGGAAAAAGCAAAAAATCTAATTCAAAAAACCCAAAACAAAACCAAAAATTCATATTTTGCATAGGCGTACCTTTTTTAGCGTTATTACGCGATAAGCGATAAATAATAAGAGAGTCTGCTCAATTACTATGCAGCTCTACTCAGACTGGGTTCAATTAACTGTAGAATCTTCTTGGACATAGTTTAAAGATAATGTAATTCTTCTGCACCTGCTCTCAACTCTAATGAATTTCATTAGTTTCAAACAATGCCAGATAAATTCAAATATCCATACCATCCTAGATTTATCTTAATAAATCAATTTATTCAAGATTGGTTTCAACCAAGTTCATCAACATTAAATCCATATTTATGCAACCATATAATCCCAGCCATATAATCCCAAATCATTATATTTGAATATTTTTATTCCTCAACTCAAGTCAAATTAAATGTTGCCTTAAGTTTTATTTTATTTCAATATTTAAGTTCAAATTTTACTTATACAATTTATCCAACCCAACATGAGTTAAATTTCCATATTTCACATTTTAAATTTGAAATGTCCTTTGATTGATTCAATCCAATCCCATAATCAAACACATTCAAACCAATCAAATAAGGCCATACAAGTTTCAAACAACCAGTCAACAAGTTGAAAGAATTATTAATTATTTCTATAAAAATACGATTCGGGTAAAATTATTTCATTTACCCTCTTTACAAAATAATTTAAAAATAATTTTATATTCAAATACAAACACACGCACTCATATATATACACTCAAACTCAATCTAGGGTATCACTAACCCCATCTCTATCGAGTTACGCCATAGAGCCAAGGTTATCACTAAACTAATAGCTCTGATACCACTGTAACGACCCGAGGAAAACTCGACGCTCGAGTTTCCGACAACAATACATAAACCTGTATTACTTGCCAAAAACCCAAGTATTGAACCCCCAGATTGTTAAGAGAAAGAATCTAGAGGATGAGAGAGAAAGAAAGAAATATTAGAATAGAAGAAAGAAGAAGAACACCAGAAGCTCACAGCGGAACGAACAAAATATATAATATAACAACATATCTTTATACAAATGAAAATCTTGTATACATACCAATCATCAGAGCACAACATGAATCAGGTACAGCGAAATAACTTTAAAATAACTAATGGTGAAGCCTCCTGCTTCCAGCTTCTGAAACTCCAAGCGAAAACTATCCTGTCAAATATGTTCGGTCTGACCCGAGCACATTTTGAAGCAAAGCAAAAACACATGGGTCAGTCTGAAATACTTTCAGTGCTAAATTCACATCAACAATCAGTTTAACTTTAGAAAACCTTTCTGAAACAAAAAGGATAATAGTAAGACCAGTCCACACATAAACACGGACGGTTTTTACCTTACTATAACCCAAACCATTTTTGAAGAACAATATTTTTCTGATATTATAATAGTGTCTATCAACCACAAATAAATAGTAATCTAGTGGAACACTTGCATCTCACACTCCACATATATATTATACAATAAAAAACCGCGGGCGCTTATTGGAAATTGGATTCCGACTATGACAAGTTATGGGACCACCTACCGATAGTGTATCTCTAGAGGCGAATACACTGGGTTCAATAAGAACGTCTTGCAACCCGGCCCACACATAACCGACCACTCATTTCGCTTGAGTGTATCGAATGTATATCACCAACGGTTGGGATCAGCAACCGCCTCCCGAAAAGGGACAACATCGATAGATTTAAGAAGCAAAAGGAATTTCTCCAGATAGGTGATTATACACCCTAATGGGAGTGACCCACATAGCCATGCAGCCTGCCCGATTTCTGTCATTTCCCGGTTGATGAGGCTTGAGACTAGAATCGACTTTTGTAGTTATCTGGACACCATTCACTTTGAATGCCACATCGTCAGATCCGCCAGATATCACTAATTGACGTCCAAAAAAATACCCTAGTGGCTAAGCTAAGAGAAGTGCCCCCCTCCGCCACCAACTATAGTACGTTTGAAGAAGACAACGTACGTGATCCCTTTGGAAATACTCTGTCAAACACTTGTCCATACTAGTCATCCAGGAACAGGATGAACCGAAGGTACTCTCCTACTGCATCCAATATAGGAATCACCCCATGGATCAGTAGCGAGAAGTCCTTGCACTCCGTCGATCTCAATCACGACAGAACCACAATATATCCTTGGCTGCAGAACAAAGATTATAAGTCGTTCTTCCGTTATGAATATCAACGATCTTCACTTTATCCGTCTTTATTATTTTCAAGTTAGCTTCGTACATAACGTTGAGTCGTAGTGGTTTTGGGTCTAGTTCCCATCCCGGTCTCTTCGAAACAACACGTCAAAAGGTCCAGTAAAATATTTCGTTGATAGTTTGGTGTTTTAACTATCAACGTCAAACCAGTACGGTCAAGTATATTGGCAACTCAAGTTCTTATTTTTATTAAAATCGTTCATTAAATCTCTTATCGAATCATTAGAATCATTTCCTTGACTTAAAGTCGATTACATTTAAATATCTTGCCAACTCAACTTTTGTTTTGCCATTTGGAAACAATACCACTCGTTGATTCTCACTTCGCTTTATTCATATTATTACTGTTTTCTAAAAACCCATGTTATATAAATAGACAGTAGGTATAATCAAAACTATATATATCGATTTAGACTAAACAACATTAATGCACATTGTTTAATTTAAACCCTTTTGTATTTAATTTCATTTCAAACCTTGCAATTGAATTGCAAATGTCCGATGAGAATAACATCTCCTTTTCACACTCCTTTACTGTTACGAACCAATACCATTCCTCGATAATAGTGAAATCGATCAAGTTGGAGTATTTTATTTACCTCTCAGACCATTAATCAACAACAATATTCTCTTATAGTAAATAGAGGTTCGTAACTAAAACTCACGTTCTTATGATATCAACCAGATCTTACTTCTTATTTAAATCATGGTTTATAATCCATACCTTTCTTTTGAACCATCTCGATCGACCATTTCCATTTTACTTAATATTTTATTAAGTAAATCATTTGCTCAAATATTAACCTTTTGCTTCACAGCTCCTGTACAGTGTTTGATTCATAACTTGGATTACACAAATCCATTCGCTGATATTTTCTTCAAACCCTTTTCATTATATAATCTATTTTTGGGATTCATAACCATAAATCCCTTTTCCAATTTCTTTTATTCAAAACCCTCAATTATCCTTTTACCCTTTTCAAACTTCATTTCAATTGCGCTATTTACTTAAATTTGGTTCTTTAAGTAAAATGTTAATTTAAAGATATCGCCTTAGTTTTAAACTTCAAATCCACTTTTCTTATAACTTGGATTTTTTTACTCATACTTTATCCAAAACTCTTTAGCATTATCAAATGTTGACTTCATAACACAATCCCTTATTACTTCTTAATTCTAATGTATTTAAATTAAGGTCGCAAGCTTTTTATATAATTAACCATTTAGTTTGATCCATTCTTCACTGAAACTATTCTTTATGAAGTTAATTCAAAAAATATGTTTAGTTAAACAAAACTCACTTAATTGTTTCCTTTGGAACAATTTATTCTAAATGATCAACTCTCACGTTAATCTCAGCCTTTCTGATGTGTTAAAACATAAGCTGTTACAATAAAACCCCTTTTAACATTTCTTTATAGAACGAGGTCATAATTGTCAATTTATTTAAAACTTTATATTTAGAATTAAACTTCGATTCAGTTTAAAATAATAAATTAATAAATTAAAATACGTTTAATCGCCTGACGGTGAATTAACATACCAAGTGATGGTCTCATACCATCTGCTACCAATTACTTAATCAATACTGTGTATTGATTAAAACACAACCATTAAATTTAATGGTCAACGCTCAATCGACCATTGATAACTAAACAAGATCAAATAACCATTCATATTTAACAATATGAATCTATAGACAATAAATATATGATTAATTTGAGGAATCCGGTTGGATTCCTCCAACCTGTTCTTCCCTATGCAACATTTTATAATATCGTTAAACCTAATATAAGAAATGTCATGTATTTGAACAGGCAGTTGATAACCACAAACAAACAATCAACCAGTAAATAAAAATCAACCATAGCAACCATAACATCCATTCAACCCATTAATGATAAATATTAACGATATGGATTTAACACATCAGAGTATTTCAGAAGTGTGAGAATTAACTCACCATTTTGGTTTCTAATGAGGTTGCATTGTTTTATATAGTTTCAAACTGACGCTTGAAACTACATAAAATTCCCATGGCCTCAGAATCACTTTATTCCAGCTCGTACACGTCGGCACCGTCGATACGATCCCATCGGTACCAGTTTTCCCAATTCTGTTCACGGACGATATAGTTATACATATTATACTGTTTGATTTTAATTTGGAATAATATATAAATTAGTTATCATCGTTAATATTAATTAATTATTAATTAAAGTAAATCATGGCCTTTTAAATACCTTATTATCAGATCCATGATTATTTCAAAATTTGATTTGGCCATGAATAAAAAATTATAACACAAATTCTGAATTTTTCTCTTTCATATGAAAATTATCATCAATACGGTTCTAACGTTTCTCGTTTCACAGAAATCTGACTTATATCGGATCCTGTACGACCAATTGAAATTCCAAACGCCGTGTTGCGAACTACCGCGACGCTGCAGCTCGTTATATAACTAAAATTATAATTTAAACGTTCAAACAACGCTTACTAGACGAGATTGTTATTAAAATCAAATATAACTTAAATAAATTTCCTTATATTATCAAATCGAACAACTTTGCAAATTCAGCCAAAATCGATCATTTCGAAAATAAATTATTATTTATATTAATTAAACTAATATTATATTAAAATTTATTAAATTCAAAGCATTTAGAAATCCAAAATCAACATTTAAAACAAATTAAAATATTAAATTAAGTGGTAAAAATCTGGGTCGTTACATTCCTTCCCCCTTAAAATAATTTCGTCCTTGAAATAGCTAAGGTAAGAAGAATACTGCAAACCCATTTTATTTCAAAAATCTATTTTAATTAAAATCATTACTTTCTAAATTTCTAATTAAAAATTTATCTAAATAATTCCATTCGAAAAAACAAATTTATTCTGACAAACAAAAATTTTCAAAAGATTTTAATTTTTTCTAACACCTTAAATTTTGGAAATTTTTTGGCAGAGTCTCCCCTGCACGAAGGACATCTGCAATATTGCAGGTACCACAAATAAATATACCTCGGCCAACACGGTCGGAAAAAGCAAAAAATCTAATTCAAAAAACCCAAAACAAAACCAAAAATTCATATTTTGCATAGGCGTACCTTTTTTAGCGTTATTACGCGATAAGCGATAAATAATAAGAGAGTCTGCTCAATTACTATGCAGCTCTACTCAGACTGGGTTCAATTAACTGTAGAATCTTCTTGGACATAGTTTAAAGATAATGTAATTCTTCTGCACCTGCTCTCAACTCTAATGAATTTCATTAGTTTCAAACAATGCCAGATAAATTCAAATATCCATACCATCCTAGATTTATCTTAATAAATCAATTTATTCAAGATTGGTTTCAACCAAGTTCATCAACATTAAATCCATATTTATGCAACCATATAATCCCAGCCATATAATCCCAAATCATTATATTTGAATATTTTTATTCCTCAACTCAAGTCAAATTAAATGTTGCCTTAAGTTTTATTTTATTTCAATATTTAAGTTCAAATTTTACTTATACAATTTATCCAACCCAACATGAGTTAAATTTCCATATTTCACATTTTAAATTTGAAATGTCCTTTGATTGATTCAATCCAATCCCATAATCAAACACATTCAAACCAATCAAATAAGGCCATACAAGTTTCAAACAACCAGTCAACAAGTTGAAAGAATTATTAATTATTTCTATAAAAATACGATTCGGGTAAAATTATTTCATTTACCCTCTTTACAAAATAATTTAAAAATAATTTTATATTCAAATACAAACACACGCACTCATATATATACACTCAAACTCAATCTAGGGTATCACTAACCCCATCTCTATCGAGTTACGCCATAGAGCCAAGGTTATCACTAAACTAAAAGCTCTGATACCACTGTAACGACCCGAGGAAAACTCGACGCTCGAGTTTCCGACAACAATACATAAACCTGTATTACTTGCCAAAAACCCAAGTATTGAACCCCCAGATTGTTAAGAGAAAGAATCTAGAGGATGAGAGAGAAAGAAAGAAATATTAGAATAGAAGAAAGAAGAAGAACACCAGAAGCTCACAGCGGAACGAACAAAATATATAATATAACAACATATCTTTATACAAATGAAAATCTTGTATACATACCAATCATCAGAGCACAACATGAATCAGGTACAGCGAAATAACTTTAAAATAACTAATGGTGAAGCCTCCTGCTTCCAGCTTATGAAACTCCAAGCGAAAACTATCCTGTCAAATATGTTCGGTCTGACCCGAGCACATTTTGAAGCAAAGCAAAAACACATGGGTCAGTCTGAAATACTTTCAGTGCTAAATTCACATCAACAATCAGTTTAACTTTAGAAAACCTTTCTGAAACAAAAAGGATAATAGTAAGACCAGTCCACACATAAACACGGACGGTTTTTACCTTACTATAACCCAAACCATTTTTGAAGAACAATATTTTTCTGATATTATAATAGTGTCTATCAACCACAAATAAATAGTAATCTAGTGGAACACTTGCATCTCACACTCCACATATATATTATACAATAAAAAACCGCGGGCGCTTATTGGAAATTGGATTCCGACTATGACAAGTTATGGGACCACCTACCGATAGTGTATCTCTAGAGGCGAATACACTGGGTTCAACAAGAACGTCTTGCAACCCGGCCCACACATAACCGACCACTCATTTCGCTTGAGTGTATCGAATGTATATCACCAACGGTTGGGATCAGCAACCGCCTCCCGAAAAGGGACAACATCGATAGATTTAAGAAGCAAAAGGAATTTCTCCAGATAGGTGATTATACACCCTAATGGGAGTGACCCACATAGCCATGCAGCCTGCCCGATTTCTGTCATTTCCCGGTTGATGAGGCTTGAGGCTAGAATCGACTTTTGTAGTTATCTGGACACCATTCACTTTGAATGCCACATCGTCAGATCCGCCAGATATCACTAATTGACGTCCACAAAAATACCCTAGTGGCTAAGCTAAGAGAAGTGCCCCCCTCCGCCACCAACTATAGTACGTTTGAAGAAGACAACGTACGTGATCCCTTTGGAAATACTCTGTCAAACACTTGTTCATACTAGTCATCCAGGAACAGGATGAACCGAAGGTACTCTCCTACTGCATCCAATATAGGAATCACCCCATGGATCAGTAGCGAGAAGTCCTTGCACTCCGTCGATCTCAATCACGACAGAACCACAATATATCCTTGGCTGCAGAACAAAGATTATAAGTCGTTCTTCCGTTATGAATATCAACGATCTTCACTTTCTCCGTCTTTATTATTTTCAAGTTAGCTTCGTACATAACGTTGAGTCGTAGTGGTTTTGGGTCTAGTTCCCATCCCGGTCTCTTCGAAACAACACGTCAAAAGGTCCAGTAAAATATTTCGTTGATAGTTTGGTGTTTTAACTATCAACGTCAAACCAGTACGGTCAAGTATATTGGCAACTCAAGTTCTTATTTTTATTAAAATCGTTCATTAAATCTCTTATCGAATCATTAGAATCATTTCCTTGACTTAAAGTCGATTACATTTAAATATCTTGCCAACTCAACTTTTGTTTTGCCATTTGGAAACAATACCACTCGTTGATTCTCACTTCGCTTTATTCATATTATTACTGTTTTCTAAAAACCCATGTTATATAAATAGACAGTAGGTATAATCAAAACTATATATATCGATTTAGACTAAACAACATTAATGCACATTGTTTAATTTAAACCCTTTTGTATTTAATTTCATTTCAAACCTTGCAATTGAATTGCAAA
The DNA here is from genome assembly GCA_030737875.1 of Allium sativum. Classification (NCBI taxonomy): domain Eukaryota; kingdom Viridiplantae; phylum Streptophyta; class Magnoliopsida; order Asparagales; family Amaryllidaceae; genus Allium; species Allium sativum. Next base: position 199,898,953 of record CM060926.1, on the reverse strand, counting down.
TGTCCGATGAGAATAACATCTCCTTTTCACACTCCTTTACTGTTACGAACCAATACCATTCCTCGATAATAGTGAAATCGATCAAGTTGGAGTATTTTATTTACCTCTCAGACCATTAATCAACAACAATATTCTCTTATAGTAAATAGAGGTTCGTAACTAAAACTCACGTTCTTATGATATCAACCAGATCTTACTTCTTATTTAAATCATGGTTTATAATCCATACCTTTCTTTTGAACCATCTCGATCGACCATTTCCATTTTACTTAATATTTTATTAAGTAAATCATTTGCTCAAATATTAACCTTTTGCTTCACAGCTCCTGTACAGTGTTTGATTCATAACTTGGATTACACAAATCCATTCGCTGATATTTTCTTCAAACCCTTTTCATTATATAATCTATTTTTGGGATTCATAACCATAAATCCCTTTTCCAATTTCTTTTATTCAAAACCCTCAATTATCCTTTTACCCTTTTCAAACTTCATTTCAATTGCGCTATTTACTTAAATTTGGTTCTTTAAGTAAAATGTTAATTTAAAGATATCGCCTTAGTTTTAAACTTCAAATCCACTTTTCTTATAACTTGGATTTGTTTACTCATACTTTATCCAAAACTCTTTAGCATTATCAAATGTTGACTTCATAACACAATCCCTTATTACTTCTTAATTCTAATGTATTTAAATTAAGGTCGCAAGCTTTTTATATAATTAACCATTTAGTTTGATCCATTCTTCACTGAAACTATTCTTTATGAAGTTAATTCAAAAAATATGTTTAGTTAAACAAAACTCACTTAATTGTTTCCTTTGGAACAATTTATTCTAAATGATCAACTCTCACGTTAATCTCAGCCTTTCTGATGTGTTAAAACATAAGCTGTTACAATAAAACCCCTTTTAACATTTCTTTATAGAACGAGGTCATAATTGTCAATTTATTTAAAACTTTATATTTAGAATTAAACTTCGATTCAGTTTAAAATAATAAATTAATAAATTAAAATACGTTTAATCGCCTGACGGTGAATTAACATACCAAGTGATGGTCTCATACCATCTGCTACCAATTACTTAATCAATACTGTGTATTGATTAAAACACAACCATTAAATTTAATGGTCAACGCTCAATCGACCATTGATAACTAAACAAGATCAAATAACCATTCATATTTAACAATATGAATCTATAGACAATAAATATATGATTAATTTGAGGAATCCGGTTGGATTCCTCCAACCTGTTCTTCCCTATGCAACATTTTATAATATCGTTAAACCTAATATAAGAAATGTCATGTATTTGAACAGGCAGTTGATAACCACAAACAAACAATCAACCAGTAAATAAAAATCAACCATAGCAACCATAACATCCATTCAACCCATTAATGATAAATATTAACGATATGGATTTAACACATCAGAGTATTTCAGAAGTGTGAGAATTAACTCACCATTTTGGTTTCTAATGAGGTTGCATTGTTTTATATAGTTTCAAACTGACGCTTGAAACTACATAAAATTCCCATGGCCTCAGAATCACTTTATTCCAGCTCGTACACGTCGGCACCGTCGATACGATCCCATCGGTACCAGTTTTCCCAATTCTGTTCACGGACGATATAGTTATACATATTATACTGTTTGATTTTAATTTGGAATAATATATAAATTAGTTATCATCGTTAATATTAATTAATTATTAATTAAAGTAAATCATGGCCTTTTAAATACCTTATTATCAGATCCATGTCAGCGTGTCATTTAGGCGTCTCCCTCACTTCAATTCTAGAAGAAACAATGCTTATAAATTTTAACTGACTTAGGTACAAGGTTAATTAAACCATTAGTTTCTTAAATTTAAGGTTTAAGTAAAAATAACGTTATTATTACCATGCCACATCATTGGTCAACAAATTCAACAGGGTCCCTTTCTTCTTTGCTGTAAGTATCCGATGCTTTTCTCTCTTTGTAAACCCGATCCTCTATCCTTCAGCCGTGACCCCATTTTGCTTTCTTCTTCATTTTTTTTTAAAATCAGCAAAGCCTGAAACCCCAAACATGGCCCAAAGCCCTTCCCCATCCATCTATTTCTTCTCCGTTATGCTTGTAGCAATACATATCATAACCGCAAGTATCTTCTTCCACAAAACAACTTGTGCTTCCCCCATTTTTCCTCCCTCTCGCTGAAACAACCCACCGTCACTTCGAGTCCATCACGCGCTGAAACCCATCCTTCCTTCCACTAGTAACAGGTCCGAGCCTCAGACCGCCAATTAACGCTGCTACAAGTCCTCCGTCCCCACCTGAAAACCACCGCAACTTCCCATCGTTCGAACCTCCGCCGTTAATTTGTGCACCCTCCCTTTCCCTTGCAGCTCTCTGACCCCCGCTACAGTCTCCGCCCTCAACCACCGGACCGCCCCACTGCGCGTCACCGCTCCGAACGTTGGTATGCAAGGAAATAAGAACTGCAGTGTTTATGTATATAAAAAGAATATTTGGTTTTGTGTTAAGGAAGAAATGGAAACGCTGTGTATTTCAGGAAGAATGGAGATTTGTTGGAGAAATAAGTTTGGCTAGTTTCAATTTATATTTTATATGCATAGCTGGGGTGCAGAAGAGAAGAAAGAGGCCGGCTATTATATAGTGGAAGAGTAGCGAAAACTTGCACATGGCTACAGCGATCCATCAGAAGAAAAGAAATGACAGATGCATGCGATGGCAAAAAGGAAGTGGCAGAAAACATATGGGTTTTCTTTTCATTTTACAGAGTTTTAATTCCGACATGACCAATGATTTTTATGGAGGTGACAAACGATATTTGTGATGAAGTGACAGATGATATTTTTATTATTTTATTATTAAACGATACTTTATCGTCAAGTAACATGCCAAAACCACCACAAACGACTTCCATCTACTGTAAAAAAACCAATCTCAATGTAAAAAGGTATTCCGGTCTCAATGGGACAAGTTTCGTTGAATTCCGACTTCGTTTGGAAAAAATTTCCTTTATAAAACCAGAAATAAACACGCATTTTAATTTTTCATGGTCACTAGATAAATCAAATAAATTTGAAACTTTGAAATACTATAATAATTCTTTAATATGAACCCAACGGCACCAGTTGGTCGCATTCTGAGACTGTTTCCCCGGTAAGCTATTTTTACGCGCACCGCAGTGCCATTTTTAACGCCAAATTAACCGATCTTCAAAAATAACAAACTATATACCTATCTTGACTCTAATCGACGATACGAACTCAACGGAACTGGTTTCGGGGTCTAATTTGATCGTCTGCTCAAATTACCCTCAAATCTCCCTTTATTAATTTAATTCGCGTTATAGAAAATGAACGAGCGTTTATGGCTACCGTGGTCACATACGACATCGGTTTGCCATGCCATTCAACACCGTACAATAATTTAACGATACCGTCCCAATGAAACTGATTTCATTGAAATCTGAGTCCGTTTGCAAAACGGCCATTTTAACGCGTATATTTTAAATAACGATTTCCATAGCGATTATTTCAAAATTTGATTTGGCCATGAATAACAAATTATAACACGAAATCTGAATTTTTCTCTTTCATATGAAAATTATCATCAATACGGTTCTAACGTTTCTCGTTTCATAGAAATCCGACTTATATTGGATACTGTACGACCAATTGAAATTCCAAACACCGTATTGCGAATTGCCGCGCCGCTACAGCTCGTTATATAATTAAAATTATAATTTAAACGTTCAAACAGCGCTTACTAAACGAGATTGTTATTAAAATCAAATATAATTAAATAAATTTCTTTATATTATCAAATCGAACAACTTTGCAAATTCAGCCAAAATCGATCATTTCGAAAATAAATTATTATTTATATTAATTAAACTAATATAATATTCAAATTTATTAAATTCAAAGCATTTAAAAATCCAAAATCAACATTTAAACCAAATTTAATTTATTAAATTAAGTGGTAAAAATCTGGGTCATTACATTTATAGAACAAAAGATAAGAAAATGACACAAAGATTAATACATGAATTAATTAATAATCCATGAAAGGGAAAATTGTTTTAAAGTCCATACTTCACCATGAATGAATTTCTCATGGCGACACCTAGGCGGGGATAAATGCACTCAACACTCTAGCTCATGTGTATAAATAGAGCTCTATTCCTCACTTTTTCCTCCATCTCATTCTCTGTTCCTTATCTTCTCTTTTTCTTCTTCCTTTCCTTCTCCATTTTTTACTTCTTCCACTCTCCACTCCAATTTCCCCCAACGACATACTCTCATAACTCTCTGTCCTGAATTGAATTTTTTTTTTGAAACCATACAAAATTTCTAGAGGAACAACTTTCTAGCTGACCACTTTTTCCTGCTCCAAGCCTACCTAACCCGAAAATGCCACTTTCTACACTGCATTTTTAAGCCCGAAATGTATCTCAAAAATACCTTGTTTTCTAACTATCATAACTCTATCCAAACAGAATCAAATTTCAAATTTATTTTCTTTTAAACCATGTAAAATTCCAGTGGAAACAACTTTTATATTGAGCACTTCACCAAATTCATAGCATAAGTTGTTCAAAAATCCAGTTCTTTGAACATCATTTTCTAGTTTGAATTTTTTGTTCAACCAGAAAATGCTCTCTATTATTTTGGTCATAAATACCTCAAAACAGATCCAAACTTAGAAATTATTATTTTAATAGTAGAGAAAAAAAATCTAAATATTTGTTGTTTATCACTTTTTCAAATTATGAGTGTAGAATGTCCCAAAATCCGAGTTAAGTTGACTTACTTTTTTGGGTATAATTTTTGTGTTCAAAATTCCACTTAAATACATATCCTTCTACACCTAATCAAGCCATTCTTCCTCTACAATAATAATAGAAGGGGGGATGAAGCTGGTTCGAGAAGAATTCGAGAAGATAATTGCAACATGAAGACGATAATGCTTTCCGACTTTAAAGTATGACGGAGTGGATCTCTCGGTGAGAAACTTGATTTTTAATTTGTATAGTTGTGAGAACTCCTTTATTTAAACTTGAAAATTTATTATAATCGTGATATGATTATAAATTGATTGTTTTTGGTTACTATGATTGCTTCGTGGTTGATGGATATTAATCTAGTTTACTGTTCATGTTATAAGATTTAACGATTATAACACTTATATTATAACTGTTGTTTGATAGATGATGATTATTGATGTTTATGTTTTTATGTTTATTTCACACAAAAATTTAGACCACGTACTTGAAATTATTTGGAAATTGATATAGCCTTGTTCCATTGGGAATTTTAAATAAATATTATATTCATTTAAGTGAAATAAGACATAAAAATGGAATTTGGATTTTTATATCTGAATTGATTTGGAAATGAAATCAAAGTGTTTTTGAATGACTTTTGAAAAGATTGAAACCAATTTGAAAGTGTTTTGAATTAGAAGTGTCATATTCTAATTTGGAATCGATTTTGAATAGTAAATTCAAATTTAGAAACATAAACAATGTTTTTAACACAAATTGATTATTCCAAATACCTTATATAACGTTTAATTTAATTTCTACAAAATTTGGGTTTCAAAAGATTAAGTTTTGAAAAATAATACTATTATATTAGTATTATAATATTAAAACGTTTAACTTTTATTTACAATTGGATTTTGAAGTTAAACATAAAATCGTCATTTTGAAATGAGTTTATGAACGTTTGATAAAGTTTATAGAATTATTAGAAGTTAAATTTGGAGAAAATATATATTAGTGAAATAATATTATAATATTCATTATAAATGAATAATTGTTTAAATGGTAAAATGTTGGAAATTTTGTTTTAAAATAGAATTGATTTATTTTAAAACTTATTTTGAAGTGAAACGAAATAATTTCAACTCAAAATTAGCTCTGGTTTGAATAAGACTAGTCGCGCAGCGATAGTTCACGAATTTCGATCATAAACTTCAAACGACTATAACTATTGAAATTGAATTTTACCAAAACAAAAAAAATTGTTTTCTATTGCAAATAATATTCAAATGAAAGAAGAAAATTTGAATTTCTACTTATAAATTTCAAGTTATGTTTAAAACTATTTTTGAATAGGTAGCTGTAAAGCAATTCGGCGATCGTTTCGATCGAAACGGCTTTATAAAGATTATTCAAAATATGAAAAAATTATGATAAATCATGATAAATAATTTTAAGAAAGAAAAATGAAGTTTTGAACTATATGGTTGATTTTTTTGTGTTTCCAACCTAACTTACCAAAACGGTAAAGCGACGTTTTGGAAATTTAAGTTAAATGAACTAAAGTTTTCAAATATTAACTTATTAGATTTGGTTGGGATTAATCATCAAGAATTTGGTGTTAGTTCTGTAGACGAGACTTATAATATTCGAGGTATTTAAATGGTGGATACACCGCTATTCCGCTTATAGTATCTGTTGAATATCCGAAGTTGATATTGGATATGAGCTGATATGATTTCCCTCTAAATATTATATTTCATAACTGATTTTGGATTCGTTGTTGGATATGAGCTGATATGATTTCCCTCTAAATATTATATTTCATAACTGATTTTGGGTTTTTTGTAAAAGGTGTCTTAAATAACATCATTCTTTAACCTAGCTAAGTTGTGATTGGAATTCAAGAAGATAATTGATATTGAATTTCGTATTTAAACTTATATTATTTAAGGGATTTGGAAGATATTTATATCATTATCCCATTTATTGTATTTGTTGATTTCGTGAATTGATATTGAATATAAGTTGATAAAATTTCTATTTAAATATTATATTTAATATCAAAAGGGATTTAGGGTTTTGTTGTGAATGGCGTTTTAAATAACGTTATTCTTTAACCTAACTATGATCAAGATATGATTTGAAATGGAAAGTAATGACAAATATTTAATTAAGAGTTAATATATTTTTCCATAGTTGAATTTAAGAATGAATCTTCGTTAATATTTAATGAATCTTTGTTAAAGATTAAAGAGAATGAGTTTTATAAATTTCTAATTTAGGAATAAATGAATAAAGGATTTTATGAGATAAATAAACAGTTTTTAATAAACCAACTAAAGTGGAAAGAGACTTGGCGAATCCTTTATATTCCATATGATTTTGAACAATGATCTTTATTCGGAAAGTCCGGGACTGGATTTTATCCGAAAACCATCTCGAATAATGATGCGACGAAATGGAATAATTTAAGATGATGGTTGAAGACTGGGAATCTTCACAGCGAACGGGTTGCTTGTTGATGCCTCGGGAATGCCTCTCATTATGAGGTTATATTGTGACAGGAGTCCGGACGTACTTGGAGTTTTCCGGATTTGTAAGGGCTTCTCTCCTTTATCGGATGAAGAATAAGGTGCCTTCGGTTTTGTTCAGACCCAAAACAAACTTGTATAGTTGTGTGCTTGACAATATATTTTGTAGTATGTGATTGATCTTTACTAAACATATTTCCATCAGTGGTTAAGAGGTTATCTCAACTTAACACCCTTCTTTGAGATGTACGATCTCAAAAGCTATATGGTACATCAATTATATATTGTGGAATGACGGTGTGACATACTAAATGATATGCTAGTGATGATCAAAACATGACTATTGAAGCATAGCTTTGCGTAACGAGATTCCGACAAGTCTCACACCCTAGTAAATGACAAAAATAGGAAAGATGCTGCGAAATTTGGGTTATTGTCTCTTTTTGGATGGAAAAGTGTATCATGGTATGGAGCCAAAGTATTACCTTTGTGGAAACTTCTAGTTATTATGTTTTTGTTTTTGTTGCGAGGCTTCGGTTTACAGGTTGATAACGACCGAGGGTTGATATACTCGGGATTGATCTAGGTAAGGAGATCCCGCCTTGTGTTGGTAGAGAACAGATCTGGTGTTCTAGAGTTCTTGGGGCATCCCTCTAGAGGTGTTCCCATCGGTAAGGTAGTTCCTTAGCCAGGTCGTTTGATGGAAATCCATTCTCCACTGGAGTTTGTATTATTTAAGTTGTAAACCTATATTGCGACATAATATACGGTACCTATGCCATCTAGAATTGATACATTTATTTTGTGAAAGTGATTTCTACACTACGCACTAATAATAATAAAAGAGAATATTACATATCAAGTAAGTTTGGCTATCATAAGGGGCAACCTCTCCTAATCTGCGTTTGCATAGTATGTGCGACGAGAGACCTTATGGTGGCTTCATTTTCTAAAAGCATTGCTAGTTGATTTGTTCACTGGTATTCATAAGGAGAAAACATGTTCTATGTTATACGATGTGGTCCTTTGATTTACCTAACTTTGATATAAATGTAAGATAACTGTTTTAGTTCTGACATCAGTCCCATGACTAACTCAGAGTTTATTGTTCTTTCCCCAAACTCTGGTTGCCCATATTTTTCCACACAGGCAGCTAGTAGTTTTGGTTTGCAGACGTTTCATAAAGCAGGTGCTAGATTTTAGCTAGAGCTAGTTATTGGAGCATTCATATTCTTCTGTTGTACTTAGATATCTCTTCCAATGTATATATTTCTTCCGATGTGTATGTATTATTGTGTGTTCTCTGATATCCGTTGTACACTGATGTAATATTGTAATGATATTAATGAAAAAGTTCTTTTTGTTCAGCTCTTATGTGTTGTAACCCCAAGCGATACGTCTTGCTGATCGGCTTAAGTCGGCTTAATCATTTGTTTGAATTGGGCAGTAAGGCGGGTTGTTGCAGCAGTATCAGAGCTTTGGTTTACTCAAAGCTTTAGAGTACGACTCATTAGAACAGAAGGGAAGAACTCATCAGGACTAGGATTAGTAATATCCTAGAGGAGAAACTCATTAGAGATGGGTTTGTAATGCACTAGGATGAGTTAAAAATATTATGTATATGATAAAGCATATTCGCAATAAGAAATTGATTTCAAATATCGATTTTGAAAAGTTATATTTTACATATAAAAGGATTTCTTGTGGTAAGTATGAAGAATTTGGATTAGGAATTGAAATTATCGACGGTTTTAGACATTCGATAATTTCTGAAACCTGTTAGGTAAGAAAATAAAATGAGTAAGTAATTACGAATGCCTTATGAACTAAGTTTCACAATTTTGACTAAAAGGTATTTGGTAAATAATTAGAAAGGGTTGTATAAAAAGGATTATACGTAAATTTGCTTACAACTTTTTTCCTTTTCGAGGACGAAAAGTTTTCAGTGTGGGAGAATGTGTTGATCTAGAATTTCTCATATTTTGAAAATTCGAGTTTTTAGGAATCTGGAATAACCGCACATGGTTTTGGATACATACACTCATTTTTGAACACGATTTCAAAAAGTATAACAATCAATAAGTTATTTATATCAGTTTTATCAACTTACTGGTTCAAACAAATGTCGTCAAGAATGAGAATTTGACACTATTCACCAAAATTGGATCTTTATTTGAAAAATTACTGAAAATGAATTCTAACTTTGTTTTATATTTTACTAAAGTTAAAATAAAGTTAGTGAAATTCTAAAATTGATTTAAAAGTAAATATATTGAAATTCGATATTTTAATATCATTTTGAAAGCCTAAAAAAAATATTTTGCAAACGACCTCGAATTTTGACCAGACAAGTTCCATCGGATCCGGAATGTTAAAATATTGCAAGGTTCCAAATTTCATATTAATCGGAGTTAGTACGTGAGCGTGTGTGATATAAACGCATGTCAGAAAATATGTTGAAAATTAAATAAAGGGTGCTTTTGGCTCATGTCCCTGAAATGTTTGGAAATATAAACGACATCCTCCCCAAACTTTCATTACAAAGTGGGTCCCTATTTTGGTAGTTACGTGTTTTTCAAAGAAAATTATGATGCACTATATAAAAAAAATCGCAAATATTCCTAGAAGAAATCTGAAAAAAATACAAAAAAACTGCATACATGTATGCAATAAAACTGAATTATTTCATACATGTATGCAACAATTCATGCAGCGTTTCTGTTGAAAAATCTGCATGAATTATTGCATACATGTATGCAATTATTGAGTTTTGTTGCATATATGCATGCAACAAGGAATGACAATGGGGCGGGTTTCTCGTGTCACAGACCCGACCCAGACTTTTTAAACCTTGCCCCATATTCGCCCCGTAGACTCGGTGTGAGTCTTGAATTTTGCCCCGCACCCGAAAGCCGTATGGGTCATGGTAGACCCGACCCGCCCCACAACCCGGTGATATTGTTTTCTAATGTACATAAGTTTATATACTTATATTTTTTTATCATTAAATGATAAATTATATACATATTATAATGTGTTCACAATGATAAGAGAATATAATAAATTGAGTTGTAAGATAATAGTTTAAAATGTATGCATTTGTTATTGTATGATTATCATTGATGCAACTTAATATAATGAAAAATTTATAGTTTGTTGATTGAAAGAATATAATATTCAAGTTATAACCATGTATATCTAAGAAGATTAACAAGTAATCATTATAATTATAAAGTATTGTAATGATGTTTCAATCATGCGGGTCGGGTTGGGGCGGGTTAGCCATGCCCCAGACTCGACCCAAGACCCGGACCTCCAAAAGCGGGTCGCGGGTCTACCCACCCCAAAGACCCTACGGGGAGGGTCTAAATGTGTCAAAACAGGGGCGGGTCAAGCGGGTTTGGACCCTAGACCCACCCCATTGCCATCCCTACATGCAACAATTCACGCAGCGTTTCTATTGAAAAATCTACATGAATTGTTGCATATTTTTATGCAATTATTGAGTTTTATTGCATACATGTATGCAAATAAAGATGGACTAATATGCATGGACTACGAATTGTTGCAGAAATGCATGCATTTATTTTGTATTAGATGCATACATATATGCATAAAAGTTAAAAAGGATGCATAACTGCAATAGTTGCATACATGTATGCAACAATTGCAAATATGTGGATCCTTGAGTTGTCTACTAGCGTAAGAAACTACTCTTCCTTCTTGCATAACGACCGCTCCTAAACCGATCCCACATGCATCAGTTTAAACTGTAAATAATTTGGAGCCATCAGGTATAATTAGGACTGGTGTGCTAGTTAATACTTCCTTTGATTTCTTAAAGGCTATGTCATATTTATCACTCTAAGAAAATACCAAATTCTTCTTTGTTAGTTTGGTTAAAGGCGTAGCAATCTTTGTAAAGTTTTTAATTAATTTCCGATAATATCCGGCCAATCCAAGGAAGCTTCTTACTTCCATAACATTTCGAGGTATCCTCCGTTCCTTAATTTCCTTGATATTTGCGGGGTCTACGGCCAAGCCTTCACTTGACACAATGTGTCCTAAAAATCTAACTTCTTCCCTCCAGAAATGGCACTTCGAGAATTTTGCTTTTAGTTGGTTCTTCCTTAATATTCCCAGAACTTGTCTTAAGTGATTTTCTTGTTCTTTATGATCTATTGAAAATATAAGGATATCATCTATGAAGACTACCACAATCTTATTTAGAATGCCCCTAAACACTCTACTCATAAGGTCAACAAAGAAGGCGGGTGCACTCGTCAGTCCGAAGGGCATAACTTCCCATTGGAACAATCCATTTGGTGTCCTAAACGTCGTTTTATTCCTATTGTCCACCGCAATTCTCAATTGGTGAAATCTAGTCGCAATGCATAATTGGGAAAATACTTGGGATACTCCAAGTGGTCAAAAAGATCATCGATTCTAGGTAAGGGGTACCTATTTTTCTTGGTCAACTTATTAAGTTTCCTATAATCCACACAACGTATTAAAGATCCATCTGCTTTGGTGGCAAACACAATAGGTGCACCCCATTCTGAGGTACTTCGCCGAATGAAACCTTTCTGTAGTAATTTTGAAACCTACTTATCCAATTCCCTTCTTTCTTTAGGCACCATATGCCTTAAGGGTAATGCTACTAGTCTAATGTCCTTCTCTAGGTCGATACGAAATGAGATTTCTCTGTGGGGTGGAAGTCCCGTGACTTCCTTAAAGACATCCAAGAACACATAAACCATAAGGACTGAAGATAGTCCTTCTGAACTAGGAGATAAGGAATATAATAAGGCTTTATCCTTGTTCCAAACATTACAAGGAATACTCAAACTACGTCCTCCTAGACTCCTAAGATGAACGATTTTCTTGTCGCAATCTAGGGCAACCCCATAAAATGATAGACAATCCATGCTTAGGATAAGGTCATACCCATAAAATCCAGCGCATATGCTTTGCAAAGGAACTCGACATCGTCGACCTCCAATACTAGGTCTTTGCAAAACAACTAAAGATACTAAGGTCCTCTGATATGGTTGGCCACCTCTATCGGATTACTAGAGATAGATATGGGAAGGTTCAACATACTAACTTTTCTCTTAAAGATAAAAGAATGAGTTGCTCCAGAATCAAACAAGGTGTATACATAATTTCCTAAAACTGAAGTTATACCTTCAAGTGCGGGTTGTCCTTGGTTTCTTGGGAGCCGTCTTTGAATTAGTGTTGCCACTATTGCGTAATTCTACCCACTTCGGATAACTTTGGGCTTTAGTCAGTCCTTAGACATGTGTCCTTCCTCGTAATAGTTGAAACACTTTCCTTTGAGTTCCTTGTTTGACAATGAAGTCCTACAATCCATGGCCTCATGACCCTTACGATTGCACCTCGTACAAGTCTTGGCTTCCTTTTTGAATTGTCCTCCTTTCTTCCTGTTCTTTCACCATTCCTTTTTCTTATTCTTATTGAAAGTTCCTTCTCCCTTCTCACTTTCCTTATTCTCCTTGGAGCCTTCAGCCCTACATAGGATAACTGTCTCTATTAGGGTTTCAAAAGTTTCCCCGAACATTACTTGTGCTAATAAAGTTTCCTTTAGTGGGGAGTTCAACCCTTTAACAAATCTCCAGGCTTTGTTCTTTGGGGTGTCAACTAAACCCCTACCAAACTTACTCAATTCGATGAACTTGGACACGTACTCTTGCAAGCTCAAGCTTCCATGCTTGAGGTGAATAAATTTCTTCAACTAGATTATCATTTCATCTCTTGGTAAGAACTTTTCTTCAAAACAGGTTTTGAATTCGATCCATGTAAATATCCATCCCTCGTTTTCTCCAAATACTAAATTCCACCATTTAATGTCCTCCTCTTTCAAGTACCAGGTCGCAATTCTCCTTTTCACTTCGTAGGGCCATCCAGTAGCTTCAAATATTCTTTCGCAGTCCATTATCCAAGATTGGGCATTAGTAAAACTCTCCTTTCCAGTGAATGATTTCCCTCCAAGGTTCGCAAAGCTCTTACAGAAGCAACCAAATTCAAAGGCTACCTCAGTGGCAAGAGCTGCAGGCACCGCTAGGACGGGATTAGCAACAGGGACTTGATCCACAGTACAAAGATACTGGTGGAACCATTCTGGCAAGTATGGAGGCCTTGCCTGGTTCCCTGCTCAGTAGGATTATCAATCATTCTACTATCTAACAAGAAAAGGAAGAAATCTTCAGTGGATACTCCTGAGATAGTATTTGTATATAGTCTAAAAAAACCTTTTTCAAAATACAAATACGCCTCTTTTATGTATAATTCCCTTATAATCGGGTAACCTATGCTCTGATACCAAGTGTAACAACCCACCCGGAATAGGCCTAAATTTTGACCTAGAAAAGACCCATCGAAACTAAAAACCATTCTAAGAGGATCGTTGTTTCTTGTAAGGAATTACATGTGCATAGAATAATATATAAACACTTCAAATGGAAATGTCACACAACAGAACGAGAAATATATAATATCCAAATAAGATGTACCATTTTATGAAAACCACAGAATCCGAACATAGACTTGTCAAAAATGATTCATTTTAGAAAGTTTCCATAAGAAGTCCAACAATAATAACTAATAAAACCATAACGTCTTCGTCTTCAGCCTCCATCATTGCTTCGTCAACATAATCTACCCCACCTACTAACCTGTTGGATATGTTAAGGAGAGGGGTCAGAACATAAATTTCTGTGTGAGTGAAACATAGTATTTAATAATAGTCCATACCCTAGATTTGGCAGGTTACATATATCAAGGTATGCCTACGCAACACACAAACATTTACACAAATACAAGGTATCTAACCAATGAGGTGGATAATCAGGTCAGTCGCTCATTAGTGTATTTAGGGTAAAGTCCCAACTAGACAGGCATTCTCGGTCACTTATGGCCCTATTAAAGGTGGATTCTTATGATCTCTTATAACCCTGAGGCGAACCCTCGCCTCTTAAGACCCCATCCGAATACGTCAACGTTCTTAAGTCTATACTCTCACTTGTAATATGGAAGTAGTATTGAGAACGTTACTACTTAATTGATATCACGATAGAACATCTATGTCGCTTAACACTTCCCTTAGATAGTTGGTGAGCATGCTATGGCCATATATCTTTTATAAACCTGTCCTATCCATAGTTGATCCCCTACAAGCTTTTAGAGGAAGTGGACATCCCCTGTGAACTACCCCGCTCCGTGACTGCTATGCCTAACCACTTTAGAGAAGGAGGACCTATAGACTTACTTCGAATCTAATAAGAGTGGGTCTTATGACTTTGGTTCCTCTCCAAGGATTAAACCTTTAGAGAGGATCCTAGTCCTAACCACTTAAGACCCAAACTAGACAAGAAGAGAGTCGGCCACTTATGACCTTCTCAAGGTGTAGTAAACCTTCATATTTCCACATACAATACACACACACAAAAGACCTCTCACATTAAACCGTATACCTGTAGATGCTGGATATGCCGGGCGGTTCCGGGCAGGCTTCTTCTAGGTTTAACCTCGCGTCATAGTGTACTAAGTTTGAGTGGCTCATGGCACCCAGACCTCTCACGTTAGTTGGGCCTACTTGTGGTTGTTGGATTTGCCGGTTGGTTCCGGCAGGCTAATACAACAAATAGAAACTAACATCATGTATGTATGTCACTATTAGTATATGTAAAGCCATTCTGTGCACACACAAACGATAAATATATATGGGGACATTTCCAATTCGAATCCTATCCAAATCGCATTTATTATGTCTTTGTTACTTTAATTACGCTATATAAGTATAATATTTAAAACATATAAATAACGCTAATTTCGTATGAACGAGAGAAACTTCTAATGAGATAAAATTATCAACTTGTCCTAAGTTCAAAGGTATATAAGTTAATTTCCATGTTTGGACCATTGCATTTATGGCATGATGGCATAATTGTATAATAACAGATATCAGTGAATGGAAAATACAACATACATTCAAATTTCAACTTGCATTCTAGGCTTATTGGAATGAGTTTAGTAATGGAGAAAGAATACAGTATAATATGCAGATATACACATATATACATAAATATATACATGTATATACATAAGCTTTATTTTATCTAATTTACCCCTTTTTATATATTGCACATAAAAACGTTCGTATTTGATAGGCTTCAAATCTGAATACGTTTGGATTAATAATAGAATCCAAACCTAATCAAATAATGAATCAAACCAAATCCAAACCGTTTTAGGTTACAATCAAATATTTAGACATAAAGATAAATTACATAAAATAGAAGCACAATCACCCGTTTTAATTTTCAATCCAATGATAAGACCCAGATCCACAAACTTAATAAATTGACAACCTTGTGCAATACATAAAAATAAAGAATTTGAGGGGTTTTGGCATTTTTATATCATCGTTGTGCCAAATCATCTTAGGCATATGAATCAATATGTTAATCTACGAAAAGTAGAATATGCCTAAGGAAATACAATATTCCACTCAAATTGATTTGAAGAGCGTAGAATAAACATTGATGTGCCTTTTGGATGAAATTTCCTACTCTAGAAACCTATATATACATAAGAATAGATTAATCTTCATATGAATTCTAGAATATATCCTAATCTAGATTTACTAGAAAAGATTAGAGAGAAAGAGGAATAGCTTAGAAGAAGATGAAAAAACCTAATTCTAGAATCAACGGAGGCAGAGTGACGACACAATGGAGAAAAATGGCGAGGGTTTAGTTGTAAGGTCTAGGGGTCTATATATAGTTGCTTATGTAAGCTTGGGCCGTTGGATTAATATAATCCTAGTGTTTTATATACATTAACCTAAAAATCCAAACCAAACCAAACCTAGCATTACTAGGCATTTCAGTCGCCAAGCGGTCGACAACCCTGCGAGGGGGGCGGTCGACCTCATGGTCCCTGAAGTGCCCAATAAACGTATATGGGGCTGAGGTATTAAATTATGTATATCGTTTATTTATTTGCTTTATATCTTACCTTATTTAAAATATTCTTTATCCCCTCCTTATTATCTTCTCTTTGAAGTTCAAAACCAACCATATTTTTTTTATATCTTGGATACATATATATATATATATATTATTTGTCTAATTATACATATATATATATATATATATATATATATATATGTGTGTGTGTGTGTGTGTGTTTACTATCTAATTTCATTTGCTTGTAACTTCTTCATACTATCACCATTTTGAACATATTATATATGCAAACGATTCAAATTTTTTCCATGAATCAAATAAATGATTTTCGTAGCCAAATTCTTAGAGCCGCAAAATCTCATTTTCCAGCCTATTTACATTTTATTACTAAATTGTTTATTCTTATTAATTATTAATATTTATTGTTTATATCTTTAGGTATATTTTACGGGGTGTTACAACTTTGGCTATATCTGCTAAAGCTACCGGGTACGTCAATCCTAACTGGCAAATGTTACATAACTTAGATGATGCAAGCTATGGTAGAATAATACTTATTTTTGACCCATCTATTCACTGTTTTACCAAAGTAAGCTCAACTAGTCAATACATTCATTACCAAGATCTACATATACCAATTTCTAAATTATTTTTTCTTACATTAGTATATGCATTCAACTCACTTACAGCAAAAGAAACACTTTTACAAGTGTTTCCCACTTTGAAACAACCTTTACATCCTTGGATAGTTTCTGGGGATTTCAACACTCCTCTTAATCTATCTGATAGGATAGAGGGTTATGTCGTTTCTCTTTCTGATATTAGATCTGTTAATATGGCAATCATGAATTCTGATTTAGTTGAAATAAATTCCTATGGGAATGAATTAACTTAGAATAATAGTAAAAGGATGGCATACATACATTTTCTAAAATTGACTACTTCTTTTGCAATATTACCGCTCTTAATACTTGGTTATGCCTTACAAATAAATTTATTATGCCCATTCTCTCCGATCACACCTCACAAGTCTTACAATTGAATGAGGCATTGATTGAGAGAATGCTCAGTTTTTTTCTTTTTGATATATGGACTAAGCAACCAGAATTTCTTGACATTGTTATGTAAACATGGGATTCTCCCACATATAGCAACCCTATGCTTATACTTTTTAAAAATCTTAAGGTTCTTAAGAATGACTTGAAAGATTGTTCGTCAAAGAAGTTTGGGAGTTTAAAATCTAAACTTCTCCAAAGACAGTTAGAACAAATACAAACTCGTATGCAACACGATATTCTGAATCTTGCTCTATCCGGTCTTAAGCATGACATCCCATGCAAACATAGAGAAGCTCTTGTCACTGAATCCTTGATGAGAAAGAAAAAAAACTAGAATCAAATGGTTTGAGGATGTTGATAGGAACTCTTCATATTTCTATGCAACACTCAAAGTAAAACAAGTCAGAAAAACAATTTTTTCCATTTCTGACATGCAAGGACAAGTACGCTCTACTCGATTTAGTACTCAATATGCCTTTATCAATTACTTTTCTGATCTTTCTAGTAACAATGAAAACTTTGTTCCTCACATAGAGGACATTAAACCTTTCTTTTACCGAAACTAAACTCTTGATCATAAAGCATTTATTTGTAATGAAATAACAGATGGTGAGACTAGGAGGCTATGTTCTCTTAATCAAAATTCATGTGGTGGCCTTGACGGATATAATGTTGTGTTTTACATCTTTTGTTGGAAAATTGTGCATGTTGAAGTTTGTGATTGATCAAACACTTTTTTAAAAAAAGGAAAATGTTTGATTCTTTTAACAACAATGTTATAGCCCTTATACCTAAAGTTAAGAATGCCAATACTATGAGTGCCTTTAGACCCATCTCCTGTTGTAATACTATTTATAAATGCATCACCAAGATTATAGCTAGTAGACTCAAGCACCTGCTACCATCGATAATATCTGCCAATCAGTCTGCATTCTTGCCCAATAAGAATATTCTTGACAATGTGCTACTTGCTTATGAATTAACTAAGGGGTATAAAACTAAAAACATCTCCCCAAGTGCAATGATCAAACTTGACATTATAAAGATTTTGACACTATACACTGAACCTCCATTATTATAATTCTTAGCTACATAAATTTTCCATCTTGTTTTAATGCTAGGGTCATGTTTGTGTAAGCACTGCCCTTTTTTCCATCAATGTTAATGGCAATTCGGTTAGCACAAGCCAGGCATAAGGTAAGGTGATCCTATTTCATCTTATTTATACATTGATTTTATGGAAATGTTAACTAGGATGCTTGATCAATTAGTTATGAGCAACTAATTTGAACTGCACCCTAAATGTAAAGACCCTTGCATCATTTCCCAGATGTTTTCCGATGACTTAGTCATTTTCTATAAGCCTAACAATAAAACCATAACTAGCATTATGAATACACTTGACAAATTCTACAAAATTACCGGTTCGAAAATTAACTATGGTAAATCTGATATCATGTTAGCTGGTGTTAGTCAAGCATGATCTGAAGCTATTCAAAACTTCACTGGTCTTAATTGTAGTGAGTCTACCTTATCATATCTAGGGCTTCCTATGGAAACATCTAGAATCACCACTATGCAATGTCTTCCATTATTTGATAGAATAACTAAAAAACTAGACTGTTGGTCTACCAGTTTTCTCAGTCAAGATGGCAGTTTAACTTTGATCAAATCCGTTATTATTGCCAAGTATACTGGTCTCGCACTTATCTACTTCCTAACAAGTTACACAATATGATTAAGCCTGCCTTCATGAAATTTCTATGGAAGGGTAGCATTAACACCAAATACATAGCTCCAATCTCTTTTACTATGCTTGAAAGACCCATAAACAAAGGTGGGCTTGGAATAGTCAATACTAAAATATGGGACACAGCTACTATTGGAAATCACATCGAGGATATCCTTAATAACAAGCAGAATATTTGGGTGAACTGGTCCACGAAACATGTACTCAAAGATCAAAGTTTCTGGTCTTTGAATACACTTCAGGGATTCAGTTGGACGTGGAAGAGTATCAACAAGCTTAAATTCAAACTCCTCCCTTACTTTAAGTTTGGTCACCTAGCTTTTGATCGAGCTAAATTTTGGGAGGACCCTTGGTTAGACTACGGGAACATTATTAATGATAATGTTACTTTCTTGGAGAAGCAGGGTCCTGGTGTTCATCAGGTTTGCAAATCGACTGATCTATTTGTGCACAATAAATTTTTCATGCTTGTTAGTTCCAGTCAAAACATTCGAATGATTTGGAAAAAGATTGAGAACTCTAATAGCTATGTTAAATCTGTTTTGTTTACAAACTGGAAGTGGTCAGGTGAGAAGTTCAACATAAAATAATTATACAATGCTTTACTTGGTACGTCAACTTTTAACGATTGCAGGTGACACAAACTTATGTGGAAGAGGGATGACTGCTCCAAAGAAAACTTGGGGTTGTGGAAAGTGCTCAATCATGCAATTCTGACCAAAGACAGGCTTGAAAGCTATGGAATAGCCGTTGAAGTCAACTGTGTGTTTTGTGTGGAGACCAACCTGAGACTGTGCACCACTTATTATTCGAACACAAACTTGTGCAGCAGCTATGGGAAGATGTTCGTGTGCATATTGGATATAATTCCTTCCCTAACAAAAGCAACGAGCAATGGAATTATTTCAAAAGGAAGATAGGTACCAGAAGAGCAAAGCCACACCTTCTCAACTTTATACTAAAGAAAGTCATCAACAATACATAGAGAGAACGCAATGCCTATGTTTTTAACAGTACACATTCTATGAATTACATGTAAATAAAGCAGCAGTTATGGCACGATGTTATAAATGGCCTGAAATTTCCCAAATTTACTTACGATCCAGGCATTTTTGTGCCATAGTGCTAGCTTTAACTGTATATATTTGTCTTCTGTCCTCTTTAGTTAAGTCATTGTTGTGCTTGTTTCCCTTATGTTCTCTTTTGTTTTGCTTCTTTCCTTGTTACTATGTAATCATCTTAGCACATGAATAAAAGTGGGAGGGGTCCGCTTAACCCCGTCGGTTCTACCAAAAAAATGGTTTGAGCTGTGTCGCAGAGCAAGACATCTTGATGTTTATAGCCATTGTTTTGAGAGTTTCGGTGTTGTTATTTTGTTGTCGCCTTTGTTATTTTGCCTTTCCAACATTAGGTTCTTGACTTTGTGGTAATTCGTGCATGTAACTGTTTGTGTTTGTTGTCTTTGAAATCACACGACTTCTTTTTGTGGGATTTCTATGTTTGAAGTATTTGTGTCATCTGCGCATATCTATATGAATTAAACCTCATTTCCTTATCTAACTAATAGTTGTTCTAGCGTTGGAAAGAATAAAATTCTGTGTTGAATAAATTTTAGCAAAGGACATGTTTTGCGTTGTTTTCGTCATGGATATAATTAATCATCTGTTTTTTGTTAAGCTAATATTTACTGTGTTCTTTTATGTGTGATTTCAGTTTTTGCATTTTTGCGTGACTGATTTCGTTTTTCACCGACATGTGACTTGAATCGTTTATGTTTCCACAAAATACATTTTTAAAACTTTTTGTAAACGTCATTTCAAAAAAAATCTTTTATCATTTTCATAATTTACATTTTACTTATTTAGTTTCTTTTATTTCAGTTTGCACGAAAACTTGGATTTGGGTATGGCAGTTTGCGCATATATAAACGTTTGTTTAGCATTAAAATAGATGATTCTAGTGACGCAAAGCGCACGTTATCAAAATTTTAGTTCTTGTGTGAATCTCATATGTAAAGTAAAGTGGTATTGAAAAGAAATTTTCAAAATATATAAAAGAAGTTTTAAACCAGAAATTTACTTTTATGAAAAATTTATATTTTTGGCCACATGAACAGTGTAAGGAAGATTTTTAGATGGTTTGTGTGCACGTTTTAGCTATGCATTATGATCGAGGATGCAATAAAAATATTAATGACGACAAGGAAAAGGCTATTTTTACCTTGGAAACATTGTTTCCATACCTTGTCAACGGTACGTGCGAGTTGTTAATTAACTCATTTTACGTCTTAGAGCTTGTTTTGAGCCCCCTTACAGTCTGAAGATGGAAATTTTTGGAGTATTTTGGGGAACTGAGGTAAAATTTCCACTGTAGGACGGGAAATGGAATATTTATAAGTAAACAGAACGTTAAAATTCTTTGCTTTTATTTACTTTTTACGGTTTAGGAGAAAATCAAATAGGAAGCGATTAGATGCGTTGGCGTTTTAGGTAGTAGGACCTGGATGCAAAATTGGTTGTTTCACACTTCTATTCATAGATGTGTGGGGGTTATGGATGACAAAGGATTTCCGAAATTTGCATTCAAATAGAACTGCCAGTATATTTAAATGTTTTCAAAAGTGTTTTAAAAATTTAATGCATACATATAGGAAGATCCAATTTAGAATCATTGTGCATACATGTTTTATGGTTAAAATGCATTACGTACACTGTACACATGCGCACTTGGTTGCAAAGTGGATGTACACAAATTGGTTGAATATGATAGGATTAGTAGGTGGCAGAATTTCGGGACGAAATTCCTTTTAATGGCGGAAGAATGTAGCAAACTGGAATTTTGATAATAAATATATTAGTTATTTAATTAAATTTCAATAATAGGAATATCTACAAATGATGGAATTTGACCACGAAACTTTAGTCGTTGCGTTCGCATCGGAATTTTGGTCAACTTTCATGTTTGGAGTATTGCGAACGGAGTCCATATGAAAAGTTATGGATGAAATATGAGAAACGAATGGATAAAACATAATAAATACAATATTTATTTCCTTTGTAACCTTCCTTCACTGGGGAAACAGATGAAGAGTGATCGACACCTTAGTAGAAGCGGGCAACCGCCTCGAGCCTGGACAGCCCAGTGATGGCTAGGTTAAAAGGGTATAGTTATATATATTATTATATAAACGGACGAAGGTTTATTTATTCTAATCCAACGGCTCATGGCCATTTCAACTCCTATAAATAAAGGGGTAAGGCCTCATTCTTTTCACATAAATATGTAGGCATCAATGAAGCTTTGCCATTTCCCTTTCTCTTCAAACAAATTCTAAAGCAAAAATAGGTTCATACACAATCAAAATCCAACATAAACAATACAATTTGAAAGGGATAATCAGATTCAAGTAGAAAAGGATATGGATTGACATCTGAGCTCTTCTTCATCATATTTCTCTCTTTTCTCCCCTATTTTCTTGCAAATCTACAAATCTGGAAGTATCTCCTTTTTAGAATAACCGTAGATCTGTAAGGATTTGGGAATTTTAGGCCTAAAGGATTATTCAAATTTCAGATTTTGATGTTTTTAGGTGAATGGGAAATTTATATACAAGGTTACAATGAATTATTATTTTGTTTATATTAGATCTCAATGATATGCCTGACATTTATCAGATCTGTTTATAACATTGTTAAATCTGAAATGATGCCTATCATATCTGTTTATGAATGTTGTCAAAATTTGAAAGTATAAATTTTTGGTTTGAATAATATTATAATTTGTGGGCTTGCTCAATTGTTTATATTATTTCTTACAATTGTGTTTGAAAATATGTTGTGGTTATTACAAAACACTGTAGATTTGGAAATCATCCCATAGAACACTATTACGATGTAGTTTTAGTGTTAAACAGTAAATTATGCAATTTGGATTTAAAAGATATAAGTCTATTTATGCTCAAATTTGTTGGGGTATTAACTTAGTTATTGTAATTATGCCTTTTTGCTCCGTTTAAGTAAAAAACATTGTTTGAAACCAATAAGAAATATGTATATACATAACATATATTTCTTGTAGTTTGAAATGTGTTTATTTCAACAATCAAGCATGATTTACAATAATTACAGTTGACAATCTTTTTGTAAGATTTAGAGCTTCATTTCAGAGTTGAATGCAAAAAGGAACGTTCGATTATTATTTTAAACCAAAACATTAAATTTAATAATAATTATAATAAAAGAAAAATAATTACATTGACGGCGCGAAATATACACACACACACACATTATCCATCCAAAACTATGCAAACAATGATATATATATATATATATATATAAAAACTGTAATGAATGTTTGTGTGTTTGAATGATTTTCATTTTGTAGAATTATACATGTAAATGTAATCCAAATTAAATGAAAATATATGTGGTGACCGTTGTAGCAATTAGTGCAATTGATTGCTATAAATAAGGTCATAAATAAATAAAAGTTGTAACCATCATCGATTGGGGAAAACAAATTTAATTAGGTAGCTAAGCATAACGGTTACAATTTCTGAATTTTCTAGGATTAATGTTGTAAACCCCAAATAAGAAATTGAATTATAACCGCATAAGACACGAGGTTAAGCTCAATTTGTGGTAGAAGTCTGCTCGAAACCACCCGGCAAATCCGACATCCACAAGTGGTTGGCTTAATGTGAGGGGTCTGGTGCATATATATATATATACATATATACATACATGCGTACATATATATACAATATACAATAAATAAATAAACTAGCAGTGTCTGTTGGGGTACAACAAATAGATATTTTGAGATTAATATTTAATGCCTTAGGAAAATATGACTATTATGGTCATAAATGGAAATAACCATATTAAATGGGAATAAATGGAATAAAAGGGGGAGTAATGTGTACTGATTGCCGTTTCAAATACTAAGTCCAATAAGGAGCTAAGTAGATAAATATCATAGGCAAAGAAGGATATAACTTTCCTTATTTTACATTAGTTAATCTAGAACTTAAAATTAAAAGTTATTAGTGGACTTAGTAGGTTAATAATGTGAGGCCAGTTACCTTATTCAACAGAAGTCTTCACTTTCCAGCAGTCGAATATAGGTCCAATTTATGTGAGATATCATTAATCATAGAAACCCGTAACAATAATTAATTGTGTATGTACAATATTTCCATAAATAGAAACTAAACATGAATAACTTAATAATGTAGCCTGCTTTGGGATTAAGGTCTCAACTGATTATATCCACTTATAAAAAGGTATTAAGAGATCGCATAGGCCACCTCCCATAAATGGAGCATTAAAGGTTAACTGGGTACACGCTTGATAGTCTTCACGAATAGTCTGCTTCCTGGGGTCTTAAGTGACTTAAGTCGAGGAGTCCACTTGAGAATAGGTCCTCCGGTTAGGGGTCTTAAATGGTGCACGAATCCTAACTAAATCTGGAGTTAAAAATGTTTGGTATGGTCATTCCATAAGGCTATCTAACATATGTGAAGTATTAAGCATCTAGGAGATTATCCAATAAGGCTACCTAGATAGTAACGACCCTCCATCGAGTGGTCTTAAGTGGCTACTTACTATCTCTCGCCTTATGTGGGGCGTGGGTTTATATGTGTGTATGACAGAAGCCTTAATTAGTAGGACCTGTAGCTAGTGTCCTCTAATTTATAATACCGTTGAGTAAATCATCGAGAGGTATTAAATGACTAACATGTTCGCCTAGGGTCTTCAGTGGTCGGGAGGATCCACCCTTATCTATCATTTGATGGTGAGGCATTAAGTGACTAAGTATACACACATAAGTAGCTAAACTCCATAGTTAAGCGTTCACTTATTGGTTTAATAATTAGTTAATTTATGGTTTAAAGGCTTCATAAATGTATGCATAAAAGTTCTATCTCGGTATCGGTATTATTGGGAATACTACCTTGGGTATGGTAGTTAGGGTCGTGCGTAAATGCTTACAAGCTTAGGTCATAATTACTAGCCTTGGTAGGCATATATCTTTGGTTAAGCCAAACGGAATACATCAGTGTATTCTAAATTGTGTTGTACTCTTCCTGTTCAGTAGAACTTGTTGTCATGACCCCTTCCTCATTACAACTTGCTAGGTTTTCTAGAGAAGGTCTGGTTCTCACAGGTGTCTAATTTGGCTTTCGGTCCTCGTTCTCTCTCATGCTCAATACTGACTTGGTGACTCACTTTTGTAAGGTTGTTAATTGAGTTTATTCTAGTCTATCCTATTTTTATTCCGCTTTGAGTTATTTTATCGCACTTTGATTTTACTCATGCTCATTTATTTGCAAGTAACATATTTACATGCTCCATGCTTGGATGTGTTCGAGTTTTGATTTTTATCGAAATTTGAGCTTAGAAAAGTGTAGTGTGTTACAAGCCATCTTCTGGTGTGGCGGGAGTCCCGTCCTTGCTAATAGGAGTTAGAGGTTTTCTCGGGGCGAACCCTACCTCATCAGGATAATTCCTCTCCAGTATCTCTTAAGTTTAAGCAGGAGGGGTTGGAACAATTGCTTCATTAATAGTGGATCCACGACACAAGTAGCATGAATAGTCGATTGAGTGGAATATGCATCGCCATTACCCGCGTCGGGCACCCCCTCGATGATTTTTTCCCTTAATCATGAGTCACTCCGCGTCCTCATCTTCTTTCGACAGCCTCCTTCCTTAAACAAGAAATTTTGGTTCATCACCAAGCAAGAACACCCTCTACGAAAGGCTTCTTCCTTATGTCCACAAATAATTCCCAAGTGTCGGCCAATGTTTGTGGGTAATTGGCAACCAATGACAAGTTCTAGTACGATAGAAGTTAGGCATAAAACGTCAACACTTAGTTACCAAATTTGTCTTGCATCTTTTCTAGCTCTGCCTCTTTCTCCTTAATTAACTCCCGAGTTTCTATGTCAAATTGGATTTGAAGTTTGTGGCAGACTCGAGTGCAGCGTGAGCATTTTCCTACGCTATCTTTCTGGCTTCCTCAGAGGCCACTAGTTGGGATTTAAGTTCTGTATTCTCCCACTTCATCCACTTATTTTCTACAGTAAGGGATTTTCCTTAGTCTCCTACCAATGGTAGCTCATACTTGACCAACTTGGTTATAAGCAACCAAAGGATGAGCTCAGTATTGAGTCTCACTCGCAAGTTGTCAAGCTCCTCTTCGATGCTGTCGTATAGCTTCTTGGTAGCAGCAGGCTGAGTTTCTTATTCGACCAGATCCTTCTTTATAAGCTCAAGGATGTTCGTCTCCATGCCCCAACTCCTGATTCATATTGTCTATCTCTATCTCCAGACCCTTGATGACTTCAGACAATCGCCTCGAGTATATTAGCATTTCACGATGCTGAGAAAGGATAAGATTAGTGTATGCTCTCATCCTATCATCAATTGATTTTGGAATTGGTTGCGGATTAGGCATAACATTCATTCAAGAAAAGTACTATTGAGGGAACACCTACTTCAACTCCTTCTTCCTTTCTTCCCGAGTTATCTCCTGTCCAGGAGGGATAGGTAATTGAGGTTCTTTATTTATGCACCCATAAGTAGCGATGGGTTCCCGACCCTTGGAAATGATAAACTTGGTAATTGAGAAGGATCGGTAGGAGGTCTGTGCTGAGAGCTTTTTGTCTAAAAGTGCTCGTTGTTGTCTTCTCCTGCACCTAGGAGGTTTTTATTATGAGAATAGGATGAAAAATGACGTTTCTCTTTTTCATGCTCTTTCTCATGCTCCTAAGCTCGTCCCCTCTCCTTTTCCTTTTTCTCACTATCCTTTCGATTCCTGCCTTTGCCATTCTCGCTCTCTCTCTCTCCCCTCTCGTGGGCACGCCTCTCTTTATATTCACGATCTCGTTTTTCTTGTGAAGAAGTCTGACTACCAAAAACCGCTTTTATGCAGGCTAGCGCTAAATTAGCCATGGTACTTTCTCCCCTTCACGATGGAACCTGTAATTCAAGAAAATAATTCAAGTTCAGACTTGGAATACACAAAAGAAAAAGGTGATGTAACCTAGGGCTGTAAATTTTGTATGAATGTCCGACGTCCGTTCGTGTCCGTGACTGAAATACGTCCATCCGAGTTCGTTCGATTTTCATTTAGGACACGAGTTAGGACAACAAAATTTGTACGAGAAAAAATCACATCCGGTCCAGGCTCATCCGAATTCGTCCGAATTTGTTTGAATTCCTTGTAGTTCGGCGTACAGTTGAGAGAAAATCTAGTAAAATGTACAAAATGTGATATAAATAGCCATGTCCGACCGAGTCCGATCGTGTCCGTGCCCAAAATACGTATGTCCATGTCTGACCGATTTTATTTAGGACACGAGTTTAGGACAACAAAATTTGTCCAAGAAAAAATTTGGTTCGGTCCATATCCGGTCCGATTTTTTTAGGATAGAAATTGAACACACCTCCATTCTGTCCGGTCCGATCGATTTACACCCCTAATGTGACCTGTTATGCTTGTGTCATATGTGTCCTATTTGTCCGCCCAATGGACTAGATCTCGTTGTCAGGCTTTTAGTATTTGTCTCCCTAGCTTTGACGGGAGTGGTCTCCTTGGAAGAGAGAAGCCGAGTCCAAGTCCTAGGAAGTGTATATGATATCTGGTAGAGGCATATCACCTAATCCCTGGAACGATGACTCGAGACCTCATATGGGGTATCGTGGTCTGGAGATTTGCTAGGAGACAACGTTTGAGGAGGAGACTTTTCTTTTTCCACAAATTCCTCCTTTATAGGAGGATTTTGAAACCCTTCTCCGACCACTTTCTCTGGCTATTCCTTTTTCTCCCTTCCTTTTCTTATAGATCCCAACTTAGCTTGGTAGCACCCCTTTTCCTAGCGGTGTGTTTGGTCCAGAATTGAGGACAAAATGTTGTTGTTCGTCCCTCGACTAGAGGCACGACCGTTGTTGTTTGTCCCCCAACTAGGAGCATAGTTGCTGCTGCTAGCCCCTTGACTAGGGGGATAATTGGTGTCAGTGCCATAGTTGGAGCTTAATCTCCACCCGTTCCCACGAACCGATTGGGATTAAACAACTGGAAGCAATGCAAGAACTCATCAGAGATACATCTCCTAATGCACCGGCTACCCTTTGGATTATTCTGCAAAGTGGCTATGCAATCGCGGTATGCTCCTGTAAAAGGTAGCAAAAGTAAGAAATCTCCCTGCAACCCTGAAGTGAGTAAGCGGAGGCTTGACATTTAGTGCACTGGATCCATCTCCTTGCACAACCTTCTTACAGGGGAACATCGATCATTCAGGTCTTATGTCTCCTATTTTACTAAATCCTTCTTTAATGATTTTCTTGTCTCAGGCAAAATCAATGTATAGAAATAAAGGAGTCACATTCTGTCGATGCTTGGACTCCATAGACTAGAGCATAAGCATAGATCAGGCCATTTCCCACCACCTCATGATCCCAAGTAAACAAAAGTGTATGTGCACTAGCAACAAGAAGCCCTTAGTATATTATATTACTTATCAAGTCATGGAGTTGAATGACTTGGCAAAACCCCAAAAAAGTTGGGGCATTGTTTGTTATAGTCTACATTCAAGGCCCTTTGAGTGGACTACATTTTTGAGCATCAGGGACATCATTGCAAGCATTCATGCTAAGTTGGAGAAAATACAACATCGCTAAAGTTCGATTTATGGCTTAAATTCTCTTTCTACACTATATACAAGAATAATAAACAGGAATATGCTGTTAGTGTATTTGCATCGGTGCTAGCTTCATGCGGTTGAGGAAATTAGCGATAAACAGATTGTATGAAAGGATACATCCATGAAACCCTCTGGTGGATCGTGGGTTGTTTCACCCTACGTAGAATTTGAATATCTTCTCAGGGACTTCTGTGCTTTGCACTTAATCTTCTTAACTTGCCCTCATCAATGGTAATTGTCCAGGAAATGATTCAATTATATAGGAAGACACCTCCAAGAAGTGTACCAAGAGCTCCTTCGTCTCCCACTCCCCCTTCTTCTTCTTCTACCGAGGTCCCAGAAGTGCTTATTTTCTCATCATGAGTTTTTACAACAAACTGCGAAGCATCACTATTAGACTCGGTCTTAGAGTTGGAGCATCTCTATTTTTTTGGATTTTGTTCAACGATCTTGTCCTTCTCTACCTCAAACGATCTGATATTGTATCTTCCCAACGTCTACATTGTGCTATCTAAGAAATGTCATAGGTTAGAATAAAGAACCGTTACCCTCGTGTGTGTACTAGTGTAGTGCGTGTAGTGCAAGTGTACTGAAACGACAACATAAGTAATGCAACAATTTGACTTAGAAAACTGTTATTGCCAACCGTCTAACTATATCTTACTCTTAAGGTGGTTCCATATGATATTTTAATGGGAAATGATGTTCTCGCATTCAGATAGTTTAAATTCATACACAACGTCAGGTATCCTGATATGCTCTATCCTGACTGTCCAGATGTTCGGAGTTGGTTTATTATCATTAAAGGTTAAAGGGTGTGCTTGATATTTATTTGAGGCATTAAGAATCAAGGGTCGGTTCGACAAGGATCAATTTAACATATCCAGATCGATGACTCCAGATCGACATCTGCATAGATAAAACTTCTAAGCCAACTCATCTAGATTGACCTACAGACAAGTCGATATGGACCTTTACTATTTGCACCAAACTACCTAAAAGTCACACTCCTTGAGGATTGACATATTGGAACGATGAGTTGACCTAATCTGGTTCAATAATTGTCAATATCGATTCGAAATTCAAAATCCAATTTCTCCTTCCTGACCTCTTCGATCCTACATTCCTTCCATTCGATGTCGGCCACATAAAGCCCGGAACACAGCGCTTTCTCCTCTACATTGAAACTCTTTTTCTCCACTTACTTCGTAGGCCACATTATGTGCTCCAAAGGCTTTGAATCGAAGCCATCATCCTCCCAATCCGTCCCTGCCAAGCCTGCTCCATCGGTAGTTTGACATCTTCACTAAGTAACAACCCAAAATTTTGGTGATAATTAATTCAGTTATTTATTTAGAATATTATTCCAAAAATAGGATTTTCGTGAACAATGGAATTTGACCAAAAAACATGCACCGTCGCATTTGTGTGGAAATATTAGTTAACTTTTAATGTTCAGGACTTTGCGAACAGAGTCCATATGAAAAATTTACGAATGAAATACAGAAACGAATAGAAAATAAATAAAACATAATATATAAAAATATAGTAATAAATCTTCTCCTGCCACCACACGGCTAGGTCAGCCACACTATCGACCGTGAAGTCGACCAAGCAGCCAACCGGGAGGTCGACTGGTGCATCGACCATTTGGTTGATATAGTTGTGTGACAGCTTGGGTTTGTTGTATAATTTATTATAACGATGGACATATATTTATAAAATTAAATCAAATGGTTCATGGTCATTTATATGCCTATAAATAAAGGTCTAGACAAGCACTCGCTTATTCATATTTTTTGGAGGCAACTGCTATTTCCAATCATCTAATTTCTTCTAAAACTTAAGTTATAAACATATAGAAATCAAATTAAGAAGATTAGAGAGATCATATTCAAATTTATGAAAAAGAGGCAGTTCTTCGCTTAGGTAATTTATATTATTGAATTTCCTCATTCTTTTCTTATTCGTCTTTCACATCTACAAATCTGAATCTGTGCTTATAAATAAATTGTAGATCTATAGAAGTTGGGAGTTGTAAGCCTAAAGTTGTATTAGATTCAGATTTTGATGTTTTTCAGGTAAGTGGGAAATATATATTATTTATAATAAACTTATATTATTCGTTTATGTTGAATCCGAATTATATGCCTAAAAGTTACTAGAATTGTTTATTTTGTCAAATCTGACATATTATGAATATTGATTAAGTGTCAATTGTAGGCCTTTTAATAATATGTCATCATTTGCCTAAAACTTTTCTTAGATTTTTTATGGTCATTGTAAACACCTTAGGTCTGGAAATCAGTCCCGAAACCATTATTAGATTTGTTTACTTATTCCAAATTCATAGGATTTGGGTGTTGTTCTGTAATTGTGCATTTTTGATTAAAAGAATAATAATCCTATATTATTTGATATTGTTTGGGTTTTTTACTTAGTTATTATAATTTTGGCTTTTTTTGTTCTTTTTGCGTTAAAGGCATCATTCATAATCTACAAGGAACATAAATAAATCAAATAAGAAGATATGCACAAACTCACATTTATTTGTACGTAGTTTCCAACATATATTCTAAATAAAATATTATCCTGTTTTCTTAGGAATTTAAATGTGTCAATTTTCCTCTTTTAAATAGTTTGGGAAAAATTTACAATAATTATAGTAAATAACATTTTATAAGATTTTGAATCTTAAAATAAGATTAAACACAAAAGGGATGTTTTGGTCGCTAGTTTAGACCATACTATAAATAATAAATGTTATTAAATATAATTAGTAACTACGTTAACTCAACTCTTAAAAATATAAATAATTGTATATATTTAACTTATCCATCCAAATCTACGTAAATGACGCTATTATTAAATAAATGTTCGTTTGTTATTATGTGTTTGAATTTGAAGTATTTCTATTTCATGGGAATAAATGTATGATAATAACTCCCATAATAAATGGAAAATAATTGTTTGTGACTGTTGTAGCAATAAAGGTGGAATCTATTGCGAATATAAAAGGGTCACAAATAGGGAAATAACTTTTTTAACCATGTACGTTTTCGGGAAATTAATTGAATAGGGAAATGAATGACTAATTGGTTACAATTTAATTTGTGATTAAGAATAGGGATTGTAAATCCAAGTAGGGAAATAAATAAGTAATAAACTTATATGTGTGTGTATAATCAAATAAGAATCTAATGGAATTGAATTAATATGGAAATATTTTGGATTATAGATATTCGATCAGAGCTAAAATGAGGCTGATATAAATGACATTTAATAGGATAATTAATGCCTTAGGAAAATATGAACGTTAGGGCCATGAATGGCCAGGAATCTTAAATAGGAATAATAAATGGAATTTAAGGGGATTAATGAGAACTAATTGGCGTAGTAAATGCTAAATCTAATAAGGAAAACAAATAATTAAATATCCTAGCATAGGAAGCTATGGGTTTCCTTATTTTATTCTAGTTAATCTAGAAATAATTTAATTAGAAGTAAGGATTTAGACTTAATAGGTTAACGACGCAAGGTCAGCTGCCTTATTCGACAGAAGTGTGCAACTTTCCAACAGCCGGATATATGTACAACTGATGTGATATATCATTAACCATAGGAACCCGTGGTGATAATTAGTTGTGTAGCGAGAGTTATTTCTTAAAATAAGGTCTAATTCAAGTGTTGAGGTATTAAGTGGTTGTAGGACCCTCCTTCCGTCAGAAAGAAGAAACCATCAAATGAATAATTCATAAGCACAACCTTCTTTGGGATTAGAGGTATTAAGTAGTTAGATAGTAACATGTGGGTCTGCCTGGAGGGTCTTAAATGGATTGAGCTCTTACTTAAACCTGGTATTAAGTGACTAGTTACTATCTCTCACCTTGTGCAGGGCTTGGGTATCTGCATGAATGACAAAAATCTTGAATTAATAGGACTTAGTATTTAGTGTCCTCAAATTTATGTAAGTGTATAGTAAGCCACCGAATAAGGTGCTAAGCGATCGATTGGTCTGCCTTGGGTCTTAAGTGATCGAAAGGATCCACTCTTATCTTATATTAATAGTGAGGTCTTAAGTGGATTATAGAAATATTCATCCTCCTTATGGAATAGTGAATTGTTGCGAGCCCGCCTCTTAGTCTTTTGCATTTATTTGAATGTTGGTTTAAAGGCTTCAAACTTATGCGTAAATGTTCTATCTTAGTATTGCGATGTCGTTTTGTTTGGGAATACTACCTTGGATATGGTAGTTAGTCATCATGGGTAAGTCTTTACACGGTTATGTTAGAATTAATAGACTTGTTAGACATATGTTTTGGTTATAACCAAACCAGATACATTTGTGTATTATAGAGAGTGTTATACATTTTCTACTCACTGGGACTTGTTGTTATGAGCCCCCTCATCATAACAACTCTCTGGTTTTGCTCAAGGAAGACGGGTTTTAGCAGGTGTTCAGGTTGGTTTTCGGTTCTTGTTCTTTCATGGTCGATATCGTTGTGGCAATATGCTTTAAGGTAGTCGCCTTAGTCGGTGTTAACTATCTTATTTTGTTTCTGCTGTGAATTTGTTTTATTTTACTCTAATTATGCTTAAGCTTATTATTTGCAGGTACCAGATTTATACTCTCTATTTTGGGATGGGTTTGAATTTCATTTTTTGTCGAAATTCCTTCTTATAAAAGTGTGGGGTGTTACATTTGGTAACATAGCTTAGGTTTAGATGATCATAGGAATTAATAAATTAAGATTAGTAAGAGAATGTATTTGAATTTCTTTTCTATTTTCTTTCATCTTTCTTACTCGGCTTTAAGTTACGTCGACGATGAGATAGCCATGGGACTATCTAATTAAGACAGGTTTTAAACGACTAAGAGTTAGAAGTATTTTGAGTTTAGGTATTCAGCCAATCTCAATTTACCCCATGGTGTATTTAGCGATTTTGGTTTCAAGAGCATGATACGACAAATGGTGAATCCTATGGATTTGTGCTCGGTGACTAGATGAAAACTAGCTACAATTGAGATAATCACAATTTCTAGTTTTGGTTTTATCTGGGAGTTCCACTCGATGACCTTTTTTTGGTCTCGAAACGGGGAATTCAGGTAAATATGTCGGTATGGTCTAGAAATTCTTTTGATTGAATTATTTATTTGAATCCTTGGTTTTGTATCAGGTGAGTTTTCAGCTTTTAAAATAGTTTTTGAAATAAAAAGGGGTTTCATAAATTTTAAACCATGGTTTTCGAGAAATAGGTTTATAAATAAAAATTTGAGTAAACAAAAATAAATCTTGGAAATTTAAATCTAACCATGTTTCGAATCATTGGTTTTTGTGTAATTTTAATAAATAATCCATTTTGGTAAAAAGAAGGAATTTGAACATGACAAGGAATAGCCTCGAAATTCCAAAGCTATATTTACCCACTCCTCGTGGTTTTCAATATTCCTCTTTTCGAATATCTTGGATGGTTTATAGGAATTATCACAATTACCCTTTTTAGAGATTTAAAAATCTTAACAATCCAGAACATGGAAAGGTTGTTCCAATCCGTAATATAAACTAAATATAAGTTGTGATAATAGATTTATACTATGAAGCCCTCAACAAGAACAAAAATTTTAATATCAAAAAGTTTTCAAAATCTTTTCTCTTGGAAAAGATCAAGGATATTTCTATTCAGCTTGGGGTATTTGATTTAGTGAACCGTTCGTGTCATTTTCAGCTAGGTAAGGGGAAAATCCATTTTATTTTTGGATTTCTAGCTGAAATTTTATTTGTTTTAGGAGTTCGTTCGTTTTTTTTGTGGTCGTAGCCTTTTATTGAAGACCGCTTTGAATCTTTAGAGACCATTTGGAGTTTGACCACGATCTATGATACCGCTGTGATGTAGACAAGTATTTTCGAGTTCGTGTCAAATCTTCAAAGAGGATGTAGGACAGCTAATATTTTAATTTGACCCTAATAGGGTAGGCATTCAACTAGTTGATCGTTTAACGTTGTGCCTAGAGTGATCAACTAGTTGATGAGTTTTGGTACAACTTGAACGTAGGACTCAATCATAAAATTTGCATCCAAATTACTCTCCTTAAGCTTCTTTCCTTCGTCCTTCCTTCCTCATCTATCCGAACAATATCTTTATTCTTCTTCTCTTTCTTCGTCATTTCTTCATCTCCTTCTTTTTTGCGCTAGTTTACGCATTAGACCTCTCCCCACCAGTACTCCAAGATTTAAATCCAATTTCTTCTCTTTGATCATTTCTTGGCCCACAATACCTACTTGCAGTACTCGATCTTTCTTGTGACATTTAAGACTCACCCTTAAGGAGAGGGAATGTTTGGATGGATCAGTTTGAGCATAAGGTTTCATCGTTTTAGGGTTAAGAGAATTAGTTGTAGAAGTTGGACTTGCATCGGTTCTTTGCTTCGAAATTTTCTGTAGAGACATTGTTTGTGCTGCATCTGCCTTTGTCATATCTTATTGGTATAGATTTTGACAGAGGCAATCATCATTTTGGAGGTGGAGTTTGAGCTGTCTTTGGATGGTCTTTCAGAGGAGGATCTCGAGAGATTTTAGAGGCATCTATGTTATACGTGGACTTGAATAGTCTGTAGTTTGACAGACTTTGAAGATTTTGCAGCAGATCTCTTTTTCCTAAATGTCGATTCTTTAGTTCAGAAATCTATGTCAACACTACCTATGTTTATGTATGACTCCATTAACACATTATTCTGAAAATGGGAAGTCAAGAGTAGATTTTTCTTATGATGCGGAAATCGATCTATTTTTTGATCGATGGCATAACATCATTTAGTACGCATCATATTTGATTCAGTTTGTTGTTTTTTTGTGCTGTTTCATGGAGTAGCTTTCTGTGTTTTATCCACTTTAGTCATTAGGCAATGTTTAGTGAATCTCTGTAAGAGCTAGTTTTGTGATAAGTTTCTTTTGTCATCACAAATTCTCTCTTAAGAAGAGATGGTGATGTGGAGGCCTCCAACAACGTTGGCAATATCTGCAACACGAGATTGAGTATTTTGCTTCCATGATATGGCTAGTCAAAGGTCGTGGAAATGGTTCGAGCTCTAGCCACGGAGCAAGACGTCTTGTGCTTATAGGCAATGTTCTAGAGTTTTGGTGTTGTTATTGTATTTATTCTTTTTTCTTTTCGGCAATTTTCTCTTAGCTTTGTGGTAATTAATGCTTGTGATGTTAGTGTATTTATTCATGTAAATCACATGATGATGCAATGAGATTTTAGTTATGTTTGTCTTTCACACTTCGTTGTGTTTGAACTAGAAATGAAATTTCATTTTTCTTATCTAACTAACAGTTATTTTAGAGAAAAAAAGTATAGAATTTTGTGGTGGATAAATTTTAGAAAAGAATTGGGATTTGCGTTGTTTCATCATGGATGTATTTTTATTTGTCGTCTATCCTTTTTGAGTTAAAATTTATTTCTCGATTTTATGTGTGGTTTGGGTTTTCTCATTTTTCTGCTTGACTGACCTTCTTCCACGCGAACATGTGATTGGAATCGTTAGGTTTTCGCAAAATGTATTTTTGAAACTTTTTGCAAATGTTGTTTGAAAAAAGAATACTTTCCTAATTTTACTTTCTTTTGAACCAATTTATGTAAAAACATGGATTTGGATACGGTGATTTACGCATGTTTAAACATCTATTTTGTATGAAAATAGATAGTTTAAATGTAGTAAAGCGCATGTTACCAAAAAATTTATTTTATACGAATTTGATAAGGAAAGTAAAATAATATCAAAAAGCAATTCAAAAAAAAATTAAGAATTTTTAAAGTGAAAATTTACTTTTATGGAAAATTTAGATTTTGTAATCACATGTAAAGCATAAGGAAGATTTTGGATGATTTGTTTTTGCGTTTTAGCTGTGCATTAGGGACGAAAATGCATTAAAGGCGTTAGTGACAGCTAGGAAAAGTTGTTTTAGCCGGGGAAACGTTGTTTCCATACCTTGTCAATGATGCGCGCGAATTATTAGTTAACTCATTTTACATTTTAGATCTTGTCTTAAGCCTTTTTTGTAGTCTACAAATGGAAATTTTCGGAGTTTTTAAAGGCTATTGAGGTAAAATTCCACTGTAGGACGGGAATTGGAACAATTGTAAGCGGAAGGAACATTGAATTTCTCACCTTTGATCTTTTTTTCTGCCTTAGGATAAATTAATAGGAAATAGTTTAGATACATTGACGTGTTGGACGGTAGGGTTCTAATGCAAATTTGGTGCTTTACACTTCTATTTGTAGTCGTGGAGGGGTTATGGATGAATAATATTTCCAAAAAAATTTGCATTCATGTAGAACTTCCAGTATACTTTAGGGTGTTTGTATCATGTTTTCAAAAGTGTTTTCAAAAATAGAATGCATAAATATTGGATGATCCGATTTAGAATCATTATGCACGCATATTTTGTTGCAACTCATTATGTACACTATACGCATACATATGTTGTTTGCAAAATTAGAGGTATACTAAAAAAAAATTGTATAGCTTAGGATAATTAGGTGCTAGAACCATGACTTTGTCATTGGTAAAATTTCAGGACGAAATTTCTTCTGAGGAGGGGAGATGTAACAACTTGGAATTTTGGCGATAATTAATTTAGTTATTTTGTTAGCACATTATTTCAAAAAGAGAATTTCGCAAACATTGGAATTTGACCACCAAAAATGCACCATCTGCATTCGTGAAGAAATTCTGGTCAACTTTCATGTTTAGGAATTCACAATGGTGTTCGTATGAAAATGTTGCGGATGGCATATGAAAACAAACGGAAAATAAACAAAACAGTGTATATATAAATATAGTAATAAATCTTCTCCTGCAACCGCATTGCCAAGTCGACCGCCATATCGACCACTTGGTCGATACAGACAGTGTGGAGGCTAGGGTTTGTTGTATAATTTATTATATCGATGGAACGGATCTTTATAAAACTAAATCAAATGGTTCATGGTCATTTCTATGCCTATAAATAAAGCGCTATACAACCACTCTCTTATTCATATTTTTCGGAGGCAACAGCGAAGCTCTGTCATTTCCAATCCTCCAATTTCTTCTAAAACTTAAATTATAAACAAATACATATCAAATTAACAAAATTGAAGAGATTAGATTCAGATTTAAAAAAGACGTGGTTCCTTGCATAGGTAATTTGTATTATTGAATTTCGTTCTTCTTTTCCTATTTCTCTTTCAAATCTACAAATCTAAATATGTGCTTGTACATCCCCTTTGTAAATAATTTATAGATCTAAAGGATTTGGAAACTGTAAGCCTAGATTTGTGTTAGATTCAGATTTGAATAGCTTTTAGGTGAGTGGAAAATATATACTGTTTATAATAAACTTATATAATTCGTTTGTGTTGAATCTACATTATATGCCTAAAAGTTTTAGATTTGTTTATTTTGTCAAATACGAAATATTATGAATGTTGATTAACTATGAATTATAGGCCTTTTAATAATATGTCATCGTATTGCCTATGACTGTTCTTAGATTTGTTTGTAGCTATTGCAAAGACCTTGGATTTGGAAATCAGTCCCAAAACCATTATTATATTTATAGTTCTATTCCAAATTCATAGGATTTGGGTGTTGTTATGTAATTGTGCAGTTTTAATTAAAATAATAATAATCCTATTTTGTTTGATATTATTTAGGTTTTTTTACTTAGTTACTGTAATTTTGCCCTTTTTTCTCTTTTTTTGTTAACAAGCATTATTTGTGATGTGAAAGGAACATAATTAAATCAAATAATAAGAGATGTGTAAGTTCACATATTTTTGTACGTAGTTTGCAGCATCCTTCTAAATAAAATATTTCACTATTTCCTTAGGATTTGAAATGTGCCAATTTTCCTCTTTTAAATACTTTGGGCAAATTTTGTAATAATTATAGTAAACAACCTTTTATAAGATTTTGAATCTTAAAACAAGATTAAACACAAAAAATGATGTTTTGGTCGCTAGTTTAGACCATAATACAAATAATATATGTTAATAAAATAGAATTATTAACTATGTTAACTAGCGCTTAAATTATAATTAAATGTATATATTAATCTTATCCATCCAAATCAATGTAAATTATGCTACTATATTAAAGTTTGTTTGTTGTTGTGCATTTGAATTTGAAGTGTTTCCATTTCCCGGGAATAGATGTATGATAATAACTCTTACAATAATTGGAAAATACATATTTGTGACCATTGTAGCAATAAACATGGAATCTATTGCTAAAATAAAAAGGGTCATAAATAGGATAATATCTTTTGTAACCATGTACATTTTTGGGGAAATTAATTGAATAGGAAATGAATGACTAATTGGTTGCAATTTCAGTAGCGATTAAGAATAAAGATTGTAACTCTAACTATGGAAATAAATAAGTAATAAACTTACACGTGTGTGTGTGTGTATATATATATATTCAAATAAGAATCTAATGGAATTAAAATTAATATAGAAATATTTAGAGTCACAAAATATAAATGGATTACAGTAGGAAAATTAGTTCCTTAGGAAAGTATGACTGTTAGTGTCATGAATGGTAGGGAATTTTAAATAGGTACAGTAAATGAAATAAAAAAGTACTAATGGGAATTTATTGGCACCGTAAATGCTAAGTCCAACAAGGAAATTAAATAAAAATCCTAGGATAGTAAGTTATTGGTTTCCTTATTTTATTTTTTTAATCTAGAAATAATATAATTAGAAATAACGATCTGGACTTAGTAGGTTAATAAAGCGAGATCAGTTGCCTTATTCGATAGAAATCTGCACTTTCTAACAGTTGGATATATGTGAAAATAATGTGAGATATCATTAACCATAGGAACCTATGATGCTAGTTAATTGCATAGTGAGAGTTATTTCATAAAATAAGGTTTACTTCAAGTGTTGAGGTAATAAGTGGTTGTAGGACCCGCCTCCCGTCCAAAAGAAGAAAACATCAAGGGAAAAATTCACAATTGTAGCCTGCTTCGATATTAAAGGTAATAAATAGTTAGATCCATCTATAAAAGGGTATTAAGTGATCACGTAGCTCGTCTCCCCATGAATAAGAAGTATTAAATGGCTATTGGGTACTAGCTTGGTAATCCCCGCGTAGGTCCACTTCCTCGAGGTTGTATGTGACTGGGGTGAGAATCCGACTTGGGATTAGGCATTAAATGACTGTTAAGGAGATACCATGAGTCTGCGTATCCTAAAAGTAGTATTAATTTGTTAGATGGTTTATGTAGTAAGGTCGGCTAAATAGTAACATGGGGTTCCGCTAGGAGGGTCTTAAATGGTATCGAGCTCTTACCAAAACCTGGTATTAAGTGCTATTGTTATCTCTTGCCTTATGCACGGCTTAGGTATATGCATGAATGGCGGAAACCTTGAATTAGTAGGAATTAGTAGCTAGTGTCCTCTAATTTATATTAGTGTACAGTAAACCACCGAGTAAGGTATTAAGTGATCGATTGGTATGCCTTGGGTCTTAAGTGATCGAAAGGATCCACCCTTATCTTATATTGATAGTGAGGTCTTAAGTGGATATATAGAAACAATTATCCTCCTTATTGAATAGTGAGTTGTTGGGAGCCCACCTCTTAGTCTTTGGCATTTAGTTAAATGTTGGTTTAAAGGCTTCATAGGTATGCGTAAATGTTCTATCTCGGTATTGCAATGTCGTTTTGTTTGGGAATACTACCTTGGATATGGTAGTTAGTCATCGCGGGTAAATCTTTACAACGTTAGGTTAGAATTACTAGCCTTGTTAGACACATGTCTTGGTTCTAACCAAACCGGATACATTTGTGTATTATGGACAGTGTTATACATTTTCTACTTCCTGGAACTTGTTGTTATGACCTCTCCTCGTAAAAACTCTTAGATTTAGATTGGGGAAGAGGGTCTTAGCAGTGTTCAGTTTTTTTCGATTCAATTTCTCTCATTCTCGATATCGATGAGGCAATATGCTTTATGGTATTCGCCTTAGTCGATATTAATTATCTTATTTTGTTTTCGTTGTAAGTTAGTTTCATTTTACTATAATTATGCTCATGCTCATTATTTACACGTACCCAATTTATAATCTCCATTTTTGAATGGGTTCGAGTTTCGATTTTTATCGAAATTTGGACTCAGAAAAGTGTGGGGTGTTACACACCACCTCACTGATCGGCCTTATAACGCCTCCGTGATGTTGAAATTACCTCAGGCAGTATCTTTGACTACTTGAAGAATATTCGATGGCAAATTGAGACACAAATTCCTAAATCAAGACTCAGTTCTAATCAAGAAACCTAGACATAAATTCAAGACTCATAAAGACATAGGTAATAAAGATCGTAATCTATTGAGTTTAGAATTTAATTGGAGAATAAAGAGGTTTGGTTGGTGCGGTAAAAAGCCTGACACAAATTGGAATTTGGCAATTTCTGAATGTTTCGTTTCGAGGCAGCAAACATAAAAAGGTGAAATGCGGAGGGGTCGGTCTTTATAAAAGAAGAAGGACTCTTCATGTAATAACCCGGAAAATCTAGGCCAGTTTAAAATTTTTATTTTGGCAATTTTATCGAATTTTGAAGATTTAAAATAGATTAT
Source organism: Allium sativum (assembly GCA_030737875.1). Classification (NCBI taxonomy): domain Eukaryota; kingdom Viridiplantae; phylum Streptophyta; class Magnoliopsida; order Asparagales; family Amaryllidaceae; genus Allium; species Allium sativum. The sequence continues at coordinate 199,857,499 of CM060926.1, read as the reverse complement.
TTTAAATAATATCGACCAGAAATTTATTTTGAATTGAAATTCGACGTTTATATTATATACGTCGTCGTTAGAATATAAATATTTATATATAATTATAAATAGAATTGAAAATGGCGCGGTAGTTCGATAATTCGATTTCAAACTTCAATTGAATGTACCGGGTGCAAAACAATCCGGATTTTAGTGAAACCAAAAACCTTAGGATCTAATTGATAATATCTTTCCAACGAATCCGAAAAATCAAAATTTCATAGCGGGAATCAAAAGATATGTCCAGTTGAAAATTCTGAATAGTCGCTATGGAATTCGGGCCCTTAAAAATTGAAATTTTGCAAACGACCTCGGATTTCGACGAAACTAGTTTTGTTGGGTCCGTGATGTCAAATTATTGCTAGATTCCAAATTTCATAATTTTTCGAATCAATATGTGAGCGTGGCAAAGGAAAAAGCGTTTGACCAGTTTCAGTTGATTTTAATCGACTGGAAAATGGCCATTTTTCAAACGGTCTCAGAATTCGACGAAACTAGTTTTGTTAGGACCGTATCGTTAATACGTAGCTAGAAAATATTTTTCGAGAATTTTTAGAGTTAGTATGTGACCCCAGTAATTTGAAATGTACGTTTAAAATTCAATATAGCGATTTAAAGGTAAATTTTGACGGAAACTGATTCAAATGATCGAATCAACCTACGATACATATCCCATTGTGTTCGGAATGGGGGTTAAACGCTATGGACTCAACCGGTGGGCCTCGTTTAGAGGTCGAATAAAAAAGTCAACTTTTCGAAATTAAATAATTAAATAAAAAAAACCTTCTTCCCTCTCTCCCCTTAATTTCTCTCAGGCCCCCCCCCCATCTTTCCATTTGCAGATCGAAAAAAATTAAAAAAATAAAAAATAAAAACCCGCCGCCAATCTCGAACCTGCCCCACCCCCACTTCTTCCTCCACCGCGTGCCCTAAACTCGTCGACGCTCCGCCTTCTCCTCCAAGACCACCGCCGCGATGCCTTGGCTTCCCATCGCCGGCTGACCTCTTCCGCACCCTCGATGACGCCCCCCTCGCGCTCCTCCCATCCACTCTCTCTCCTTCATCTCCTGTACGAATCCGAGTGCCACCCAAACCCCCAACCACCCCTAACCTCGTCAGACCCGACTGCGCCTCCCCGACAAGAACCCCCCCTTCAACGAAGACTCGATTTTTGGCAAAGGTGAGGTTTTTAACTGAATTTCCTTTTCAGTTTTCTTCATAGATTAAAATATGATTTTGTTTAGGAAAAGTTTAAGTTTTTAGCATAGGAAATGTTAATTTTTAAATATAGAGAATGTGGAATTTTTACAATAGAAAAGAACGGATTTTTATAATAGAAAAGAAAATATATCGAATTTTTATATAGAAGTTAGAATGGAGAATCGAATTTTTATATAGAAGTTAGAATGGAAAATCAAATTTTTATATAGAAGTTAGAATAGAAAATATACGATTTTCACAGATATGAAGTAGCGAATTAAAAATATAATTTTTATCTATATAGTAGCAAAGTAAAAATTCGATTTTTATATATTGAATAGAATAATAAAAATTCGATTTTTATATATTGAATAACGAAGTAAAAATTCGATTTTTATATATTGAATAGAATAGTAAAAATTCGATTTTTATATATTGAATAGCGAAGTAAAAATTCGATTTTTACATATGTAGTGGCTACAACAACGAAGATGAAAAAAATGCGATAACTATGAAGCTTTCTATCAAAGAAGAGTCAAGATGATTGGATAGCTATTGGTGAGAATTTCTCACCTTTCAATTTCTTTTTCTAGTTATATATATATATATATATATATATATATATATATATACTATGATGCAGACGGTGCTTAGTAGCACCCGACACAATCGTCCACAGACCATGGACTTGTTTGTTTGATTGCATAAATTAGTTAGATTATTTGATTGAAATTGAATTGTTTGGTGAAATGAATGGATTTGATTGAAGTGTGAATGGCGTGGGCCTTCACTAGTCCGAGGATAAGGCTAGGCCTCGTCCCGTTTCTAGTATCGTGCCGTAATGCCGCCGAAATTTTCTAAAATATGTTAGAAAAATAAAAATATCAATTTTATTGAATGAATGAACTGAATAGAAATTCATATGTAGAAATAAAACGTTTTATCGTTAAAAATATAATTTTTAACGTGAATATGAATATAGTGAATGTGAATAAATAAATATTCATTTACAAACCGGACGGTTTGTTTATGTACACCTATTTGAATGACATTGATTGGGACGATAAATTTCACACATCGCCCAACTGCACAAATAAAATCTGTGTTTGATTGTTTGAAACCCCACACGGGTGTTGGGATGAAATATGAAGTTTACTCATCCTGATTGATTAAATATGTCGATCGATTGATTAACAGGCTGTTATAAGCGTTAAATATCTATATTTGATGCTTATACAGTGTAGTGCACTTTGGTTGATGGTTGATTATTTTTCAATGCTATCATATACATGTGTTGTATGGAAATCCATATAGTTAACGCTATATGGTAATTGATTGGGCCTCATTCCAATTTAGAAGATAAAGAATATTATGAAGTAAATGTTCATGTGTTGACTGTACTCATCCGTTGAGATTAGTCATGTGTTGAACGAAATATTTTAATAATAAAATTTACATCTTTATCAATATAAAGTAAAGGTTCATGTGTTGACTGTACTCATCCGTTGAGATTAGTCATGTGTTGAACGAAATATTTTAATAATAAAATTTACATCTTTATCAATATAAAGTAAAGGTTCATGTGTTGATTGTACTCATCCATTGAGATTAGTCATATGTTGAACGAAATATTTTAATAATAAATTTTACATCTTTATCAATATAAAGTAAAGGTTCATGTGTTGACTGTACTCATCCGTTGAGATTAGTCATGTGTTGAACGAAATATTTTGATAATAACAAATATTTTGATAATAGGAAATATTTGAAATAGAATATTTGAAAATAGAAATACATTAAGCTATGTTGATTGATTTCTATTAAATATACATCTGTTTGGCGGCGGAGAATTTATTCTTCTGCTTAACGCCCTTCTCTGAGGCGTACGAGCTCAGAGGTTGTATATCGATGGACATCAGTCGCATGGCATGAATTGCCTGTGTGGCACGCTAAGATGCAATGATCAAGCCTTCTGTTGAAAAGCAAAGTCTTGTGGTTGATGATCAAAGCACGGCCTACGTGGCAGCTTTGTGTATAGCGTGGATTCGCGAGCCTCACACCTCGGTATGAGTCAAAAACTGGATAAGGACCCAAGGAGTGCATGACGTTTCTTTCTAGCTATGGTGGTGTCAGTGACTTACCAGCCCTGACATTTATATACTTTTCACCTATGTGGTTGTTGGAATGTGAGGCGCCTCGATTATAGGTCTGTAAGGACCGGGAAACGTGTGTTCAGGAATTGCCAATCCTCTAACGTAAGTGAGGACCGGCCTTGGAGGATCCGGGGTTGCCCAGAGTGCGTAACCCTGAGGCTTTTGCTAGAGTGTCTCGAACGCGGAGAGGAGCTTGCCCCTTGCCTCGACTCATGACGGAAATCCCATTTCCAATACGTGTATTTCAGTTTTATTTGTAGAGCCTAGTATGGCGACATAGTAGCATGGGATGCTATGCCGTCTATGATTTATATTTATGATTGAAATTGTTTTGACACTATACACTTATTATAGTATCAAATGATTTGTTTTAAACGTATCAAGCATGTTTGGCTGTTATAAGGTAAAACCCTATCCTCCGGCTTGCGTTGCATTGTGTGATGGGACCTGGGTCTTATAAAAGCCTCATTTTTCGAAAAAGCATTGCGTTGTTTATTCTATGCACTGGTATTCTTGGGAGGAAACCCGTTCCGTGTTATATGGCGTGGTCCCTTGAATTACTCTCTTTTAAAGTAAAGTTTTAAATAACTGTTTTAGTTCTCACACCAGTCACATGACTGACCTGGAGTTTATTGTTTTAACCTAAACTCTGGGTGCCCCTATTTTCCGCACGGGCAGCTAGTAGTTTTGGTTTTGCAGATTTATATTCACAGGATCCTGGTTTACAGCTGGAATGATATCCGGAAAGCTCTGTATCCATATATCGCCTTCAGTTGTGCTTTGTATTATTTTCCGCTGCTATGAATTTATTGTAATCTCTGATATTTATCGAATGTAATTTATTCAGTTATACTCTGTATATTCTTGTATCTGATGAGATTGTTGTAATAGCAATGAAATGTTCTTCCGTTTGTGTTCTGTTTTGTCCTGTTTTCAAACGATCAGGAGTTTCGAACGGTCTAGATCGGTTTAACGACTGATTCGGATCGAGCGAAATTCCCGGACGTCACATTTGGTATCAGAGCTTTGGTTTACAGAGCTCGAGAACAAGACACATTAGAACCATATGAAAGAATTCATCAGATATTGGATTAGTAATATCCAATTAGAATGACTCGTTAGAGATAGGATCAGTAGTATCCTAGAACGAGTGTGAAGAGTATATTTTTCAAATGAAAACAATTTTGTTTTAAAAATTTAAATCGTCTTATACGTATTTGAATATTTATTTATTTTGAATTTGGACAATCTAGTATATAAAGGTTTTGCATATACGCGTCATGAACGTATATTTGAAGTTTTAATATATTAGATAGATATAGAATCACATTCTAGACACCCGGAGATGATTCTGATGATTGATATATCATCATCAGAATTTGTTTTCGTGTTTCGAAGGTATGATTTCTATATATTTCCATTAGACTGGTGTGAGAACCAAAACTAATATAGTTAGAACACATTGTTGTGAATTTGCACCAAAAACATGATTTTTTGTATATATATATAAAATTTATGAATTTGAAACGTTAATTCACTAATTGATTGATGTTTGTGTTGTTTGTTTGATAATTTTGAACCATTATGTCTAATTGAACCAAATATTGAATGGTATTGAAAATTGGTCGCATTTGCTTGCATACATGTATATCTTTTGAACAGGTCATAGCAAGGAGGCTAGAGCCGAAGAATAAAATTTGTTTGCCCGACAAATAGGTACATGTTTACTACATAATTTACTGTTTTGTTTGGGTGATGATGATTTTATGAGCCTATTGGCTAGCCGCTTGGCTTTTTCTTTTTCATTTTGAGATCAGAAGGCCTATATGGCAATTTCGGGATTTTCCCGTGGCTCCCGGTGCAGGGGAGGTTATGGCGAAATTTTTTGAAAATTTAGGGTGTTAGCCAAATTTTTGAAAATTTGAAAATTCTCAGAAACTGAAAAGTTGGAGAATGGAAGCCAGATCGAACGTAGGGCTGACTAATCAAACCACTTTCGACTTTGTTCCTTTTCGGGGACAAAAAGTTTTAAGTGGGGGAGATTGTAATAACCCGAAAAATCAAGGCCAGTTTAAAATTTTATTTTGGCAATTTTATCGAATTTTGAAGATTTAAAATAGATTATTTTAAATAATATCGACCAGAAATTTATTTTGAATTGAAATTCGACGTTTATATTATATACATCGTCGTTAGAATATAAATATTTATATATAATTATCAATAGAATTGAAAATGGCGCGGTAGTTCGATAATTCGATTTCAAACTTCAATTGAATGTACCGGGTGCAAAACAATCCGGATTTTAGTGAAACCAAAAACCCTAGGATCTAATTGATAATATCTTTCCAACGAATCCGAAAAATCAAAATTTCATAGCGGGAATCAAAAGATATGTCCAGTTGAAAATTCTGAATAGTCGCTATGGAATTCGGGCCCTTAAAAATTGAAATTTTGCAAACGACCTCGGATTTCGACGAAACCAGTTTTGTTGGGTCCGTGATGTCAAATTATTGCTAGATTCCCAATTTCATAATTTTTCGAATCAATATGTGAGCGTGGCAAAGGAAAACGCGTTTGACCAGTTTTAGTTGATTTTAATCGACTAGAAAATGGCCATTTTTCAAACGGTCTCAGAATTCGACGAAACTAGTTTTGTTAGGACCGTATCGTCATTACGAAGCTAGAAAATATTTTCCGAGAATTTTTAGAGTTAGTATGTGACCCCGGTAATTTGAAATGTACGTTTAAAATTCAATATAGCGATTTAAAGGTAAATTTTGATGGAAACTGATTCAAATGATCGAATCAACCTACGATACATATCCCATTTTGTTCGGAATGGGGGTTAAACGCTATGGACGACAGGCGGTGGGCCTCGTTTAGAGGTCGAATAAAAAAGTCAACTTTTCGAAATTAAATGATTAAATAAATAAAAAAAAAAACTTCTTCCCTTTCTCCCCTTATTTTCTCTCAGCCCCCCCAATCTTTCCATTTGCAGATCGAAAAAAATTAAAAAATTAAAAAATAAAAACCCGCCGCCGATCTCGAACCTGCCCCACCCCCACTTCTACCGCCACCGCGTGCCCTAAACTCGTCGACGCTCTGCCTTCTCCTCCAAGACCACCGCCGCGATGCCTTGGCTTCCCATCGCCGGTTGACCTCTTCCGCACCCTCGATGACGCCCCCCCTCGCGCTCCTCCCATCCACTCTCTCTCCTTCATCTCCTGTACGAATCCGAGCGCCACCCAAACCCCCAACCACCCCTGACCTCGTCAGACCCGACTGCGCCTCCCCGACAAGAGCCCCCCTTCAACGAAGACTCGATTTTTGGCAAAGGTGAGGTTTTTAACTGAATTTCCTTTTCAGTTTTCTTCATAGATTAAAATATGATTTTGTTTAGGAAAAGTTTAAGTTTTTAGCATAGGAAATGTTAATTTTTAAATATAGAGAATGTGGAATTTTTACAATAGAAAAGAACGGATTTTTACAATAGAAAAGAAAATATATCGAATTTTTATATAGAAGTTAGAATGGAGAATCGAATTTTTATATAGAAGTTAGAATGGAAAATCAAATTTTTATATAGAAGTTAGAATAGAAAATATACGATTTTTATATAGGAGTTAGAAAAGTAAATATACGATTTTCACAGATATGAAGTAGCGAATTAAAAATATAATTTTTATCTATATAGTAGCAAAGTAAAAATTCGATTTTTATATAATGAATAGAATAATAAAAATTCGATTTTTATATATTGAATAACGAAGTAAAAAATCGATTTTTATATATTGAATAGAACAGTAAAAATTCAATTTTTATAGATTGAATAGCGAAGTAAAAATTCGATTTTCACATATGTAGTGGCTACAACAACGAAGATGACAAAAATGCGATAACGATGAAGCTTTCTATCAAAGAAGAGTCAAGATGATTGAATAGCTATTGGTGAGAATTTCTCACCTTTCAATTTCTTTTTCTAGTTATATATATATACTAGGATGCAGACGGTGCTTAGTAGCACCCGACACAATCGTCCACAGACCATGGACTTGTTTGTTTGATTGCATAAATTAGTTAGATTATTTGATTGAAATTGAATTGTTTGGTGAAATGAATGGATTTGATTGATGTGTGAATGGCGTGGGCCTTCACTAGTCCGGGGATAAGGCTAGGCCTCGTCCCGTTTCTAGTATCGTGCCGTTATGCCGCCGAAATTTTCTAAAATATGTTAGAAAAATAAAAATATCAATTTTATTGAATGAATGAACTGAATAGAAATTCATATGTAGAAATAAAATGTTTTATCGTTAAAAATATAATTTTTAACGTGAATATGAATATAGTGAATGTGAATAAATAAATATTCATTTACAAAACAGACGGTTTGTTTATGTACACCTATTTGATTGACATTGATTGGGACGATAAATTTCACACATCGCCCAACTGCACAAATAAAATCTGTGTTTGATTGTTTGAAACCCCACACGGGTGTTGGGATGAAATATGAAGTTTACTCATCCTGATTGATTAAATATGTCGATCGATTGATTGACAGGCTGTTATAAGCGTTAAATATCTATATTTGATGCTTATACAGTGTAGTGCACTTTGGTTGATGGTTGATTATTTTTCAATGCTATCATATACATGTGTTGTATGGAAATCCATATAGTTAACGCAATATGGTAATTGATTGGGCCTCATTCCAATTTAGAAGATAAAGAATATTATAAAGTAAAAGTTCATGTGTTGACTGTACTCATCCGTTGAGATTAGTCATGTGTTGAACGAAATATTTTAATAATAAAATTTACATCTTTATCAATATAAAGTAAAGGTTCATGTGTTGACTGTACTCATCCGTTGAGATTAGTCATGTGTTAAACGAAATATTTTAATAATAAAATTTACATCTTTATCAATATAAAGTAAAGGTTCATGTGTTGACTGTACTCATCCGTTGAGATTAGTCATGTGTTGAACGAAATATTTTAATAATAAAATTTTCATCTTTATTAATATAAAGTAAAGGTTCATGTGTTGACTGTACTCATCCGTTGAGATTAGTCATGTGTTGAACGAAATATTTTGATAATAATAAATATTTTGATAATAGGAAATATTTGAAATAGAATATTTGAAAATAGAAATACATTAAGCTGTGTTGATTGATTTCTATTAAATATACATCTGTTTGGCGGCGGATAATTTATTCTTCTGCTTAACGCCCTTCTCTAAGGCGTACGAGCTCAGAGGTTGTATATCGATGGACATCAGTCGCATGGCATGAATTGCCTGTGTGGCACGCTAAGATGCAACGATCAAGGCTTCTGTTGAAAAGCAAAGTCTTGTGGTTGATGATCAAAACACGGCCTACGTGGCAGCTTTGTGTATAGCGTGGATTCGCGAGCCTCACACCTCGGTATGAGTCAAAAACGGGATAAGGACCCAAGGAGTGCATGACGTTTCTTTCTAGCTATGGTGGTGTCAGTGACTTACCAGCCCTGACATTTATATACTTTTCACCTATGTGGTTGTTGGAATGCGAGGCGCCTCGATTATAGGTCTGTAAGGACCGGGAAACGTGTGTTCAGGAATTGCCAATCCTCTAACGTAAGTGAGGACCGGCCTTGGAGGATCCGGGGTTGCCCAGAGTGCGTAACCCTGAGGCATTTGCTAGAGTGTCTCGAACGCGGAGAGGAGCTTTCCCCTTGCCTCGACTCATGACGGAAATCCCATTTCCAATACGTGTATTTCAGTTTTATTTGTAGAGCCTAGTATGGCGACATAGTAGCATGGGATGCTATGCCGTCTATGATTTATATTTATGATTGAAATTGTTTTGACACTATACAATTATTATAGTATCAAATGATTTGTTTTAAACGTATCAAGCATGTTTGGCTGTTATAAGGTAAAACCCTATCCTCCGGCTTGCGTTGCATTGTGTGATGGGACCTGGGTCTTATAACAGCCTCATTTTTCGAAAAAGCATTGCGTTTTTTACTCTATGCACTGGTATTCTTGGGAGGAAACCCATTCCGTGTTATATGGCGTGGTCCCTTGAATTACTCTCTTTTAAAGTAAAGTTTTAAATAACTGTTTTAGTTCTCACACCAGTCACATGAGTGACCTGGAGTTTATTGTTTTAACCTAAACTCTGGGTGCCCCTATTTTCTGCACGGGCAGCTAGTAGTTTTGGTTTTGCAGATTTATATTCACAGGATCCTGGTTTACAGCTGGAATGATATCCGGAAAGCTCTGTATCCATATATTACCTTCAGTTGTGCTTTGTATTATTTTCCGCTGCTATGAATTTATTGTAATCTCTGATATTTATCGAATGTAATTTATTCAGTTATACTCTGTATATTCTTGTATCTGATGAGATTGTTGTAATAGCAATGAAATGTTCTTTCGTTTTTGTTCTGTTTTGTCCTGTTCTCAAACGATCAGGGGTTTCGAACGGTCTAGATCGGTTTAACGACTGATTCGGATCGAGCGAAATTCCCGGACGTCAGACTTCATATTCTGCCCAAAGAGACAACGACTAGATTAGATTTGACCCAATCTGATTTGACTTAGTCCGGATCGATACGTCGATCTGAAACACGATTCGCTATGTCGATCCGGGGCTATGAAAAAAGATAAGGTTCCCTCACTTCCTAACATTAGATGATTGTACCATGCACCAACTTATGAATACCAAATGATCCGACTTGACCATGTGCTCAACGTGCACAAAGAAACGATATCGTTCGGCAATGACCTATGTTTGAGCAATCACATGTGGGAGCCAATGACTTAGTATAACTCTTCATCACCGCGTTATCAAGAATAAATAATACACCAATGACATGCTGCTCAACAGATTCAAAGAACATTCCTCTATGACACAACGTAATTTGGGGGCAAAGTGCTGACCTGCGTTTTGGCAATGCTGTCAAGATCATCGACATACGATAATCAAAGTGTCTAAAGCTCGACCACCACATGTCAAAGAGATCAGGCAAAGCAAACTCACCTCTAGTTCGATATAGACTAGGCACCATGGTGCCATACTTGGTTCGACATTGCCTCGGCTCTATAGGACACCAACTTCGAAGATTTGGAATCGGTGAATACTTGATTCGACATTGCCGACCCAAACATGTCAAACCCATTGGATATTCTTCTTGAAGAATTGTTCCAGCTATGAGAAGAATGCTTCCACCATCTCCTGAAATGCCGGATCGAACACCGCATGTTTAAAGTCGAGCTGGACCGAGTTATCACATGAGCCGAAGACTTGCTCTATCACCCTTCTATATAAGACTGGCCTACACGTGGAATGTCGAACCGAACCTGTACCCAGCCTATAGATAGCCCTCCAAAGTTTCGTAAAAATGAGTTTTGACATTCTTATCTTCTTTATACTCTTTATTACTACTTTATACTCGAGTATGAGAGAATTTCCACTAATATAATCAATTTCCTAAGGTTATAAAAGATATTATAAAGTGGACGTAGGCTCATTAATACCGAAACACAATAAATTTGTGTGTGCTTGCGTTCTCTCCATTTTTAATGTAGTATTCATTATTCTTCATTTATTACTCTTCTTATTTTCTATTTGGGTGTTCGTGTATGTTTTAACAAGTAATATAATTGTCTTAGCAAACATGGTTTTATAATGACTTATGTAAAAATTATCAATGTTTTAGTGGTTTAGAAATATTATAATTTGTGTAAATGGTATTTTGTAAGGATTAAACCATGTTATTGTGTGCTGTGGATTGGAGTTGGATTTTAGAAGTGTTGAACTTATAAAGGAGGGTAATTTGTTAACCTAATCTTTTGCTTAATGCGTAATAAGAAATTAGAGATTTTGTCCTTAAAATAAAAATAATTAAACCTAAAGGGAAATAATAAAAGTTTGTCTTTAGAAATTGTGATTGGTTAAGGGTCTTAATAGAATTTTTTTTCCGACCCTAAATCCAAGCCACAAGAGTACGTTCTTTTTCTTTTCATCCTTCTTCTTCTTTCTTCCTAAAAAATGAGAATCATGACCTCTCTCTCCTCTTTCTCTCTCAAAAGCCAATCCCTTTTCCTAATTAAATAAAAGAGAACTAAATCCCCTATTTCTAGCTAAGTAGTGATCTCAATCAATATTTAAGCAATCTCTCTTTGAAGATTCTAAAAAAAGATGGGTATTGTAATTTTCCTTGCCACATTTAATTGTTTTCTCTCAAGAAAACTTCAGGTGGTTCAGGAGCCTTTCTTGCTTTCAAATTGAGGTTGAAATGTCCCTTAAATTCCAAGCAAAGTGAGTGTATGCTCTTATCATCTAGTTTACTAATGTTTTATGTTTATCTCTATAAAATATTTTATTGTTTGTTGTTACTGTAACATGTGTTAGCTTCCATGAATTCTATGCTTGTAAAACTAGTTTATGGTCCATCTTTGAGGGCTTAGATCTCTTTCGTTCCTTGATGATTTCACTTGATTTTGGTTTCATTATGTTGTCTTATAACTCTAGTATATACATGCAATGTTCGGTTGAAATATGAGAACGGTTATATGCCTAAAATCGGTGTCAAAGTAGGAGTGTAGCAGGCTAACAATCTACTATTTCTTGCATGCGCTGGGTCGACCTAGGTTTCGGAGGGGCCGACCCCTTGGTCAAGCGCCTCAAAGCAGGGGTCGACCATCTCATCGACTCGTGCACCTTATATTTGCACAGGAAGCATTCATGCTTCCTGCCGATTATTCTGCCTGCTTTCTTCTTCCTTGTTGCCACCGTTTTCTGATGATTTTACTTAATAAATCATGTTATATAAGTACGACATAACGAGTAATATGTAAGCCTGGATTTAATCTATGCCCGGATTCGATGAATTTCATGAATTTCATGAGCTATTTGATGTGTTTTGTGATGGTTTGATGAGGTTTGTTACACGTGCACGATTTTAAACTAGCCTTTCTATGTGTATATAAATATCATTTAATTATATCTTTGAGGTGAAATGGATTTCTTAGTTTGGGTTTTTACTGAAAAACCATTAAAGAAATTGTATAACCATACTTTGGAAATTATAAAGATTTATGAAGAAAGAAATCAAAGTGTTTTAAAATCGTTTTAGAAACCATTTATGTAAAAGCAAATATATTTTCTATATATAAACTAACACTATTATGCACCCTACGAGAAGGCGTGTTTATGATTAAACAGTATAGCAAACCTCGTGGTATAAGAAATGAAGGTATATTTTATTACTTAATTACAGACCTATCTAATTGAGGCAGATGATTTGATGTTTTTGATGATTTGGTGTATTTGATGATTCAATGTCTATGATTATTTCCGTTGCTAAGTTTACAAAGAACTTGTGAACCAATAGTGAGAATGTGTGCTATAGGATGCACTATTACCACTATTGGAATCACTAATCGTAATTTGGTGATAGGGGTGTAAACGGATCGGATCATACCGGACAGAGATGTGTCCTAGTCCTGTTCTATAAGAGTTTCGGACGGACACAGACCAGACAAGCATTAAGTTCGGACACTGTTCATAAGAGCCGGACAATGTTCGGACAATAGAAAAACATCGAACATTTCAGATCGGATTGGACGATTATGTGTCCTAGTCCTTTCCTATAAGAGAATCGTAAGGACATGGACCAGACACCTTATAGCCTCAGATCATGTCGGACAACAGATTGTCCTGTCTGTTATACAGCTGTAGTTGGTGACACATATTATTGTTCGATGTTAAGCCAGTACTTGGGGCTGTGGTCCCATATGTATAGCAATATATGTATGAAGTAGTTTGGTGTTTGTTGATTGTTGCTGGTTGTTATTATATGCATCGAAAGCCGCATAGTTAGGCCTAACACGTTAAGTTAGTACTTGGCTAATTTCGGGGGGATCTATTTGCACATGCACTCCTTTGATATTTCAGACACAAATTATTATTATTGATGTACTTGTTGTTTTGGATTCAAATATTGATGTTTGATGATTTTGATCGTAAATCATATTTACTTTGGATATTTGAATCCAAACCGATGTTTTTATGATAACGTTGACTTTGTAGTTTCAGACTCTTGTTTGATGGTTTGTTGAATTGTTGTTATTTGATGTTCTTGGTCCTATTTACAATTGTTTAATTGAAATCATACCCAATTATAACCTTAGTGCCAATGGGTAACTATCTCAGTATAATGACTAATTTTTAACGAATAAACTCCTATGCGAGTTTATATATTATTTTAGTGGAGTTTGATGCCAATTCTTGATCTTTTACTTATGTGCTTAGCTTAAAGCTCAGTGCCTCTATGATGAAGTTAAAAAACCTGCTTAATAATTTCTTATGTCGTTCTTGGAATCTTACAGGCTATTAAGTTTTAGTATCTTTTGAATCAAATATTATCTAAATCTCATATACTTCTTTTGTGATAAAGGAATTCTTATCCATTACTTTATATTTCTTGTGTTGTAATCTAATAGATTTGCAAACTAGACTAACTTGTGTGTTAATGCTCAGATCAGACCAAGTTGTTTCAGGTTTGCCTGGTTGTTTGCCTGGGTTTAACAATTTCACCTTTTGGTATCCTCCGAGGCTATTTCTCAGTTGTATTTGTCCATTTGATTCATTGTATATTTATTCCTTTGGTGATTTTTTGTATTTCTTGTATAACCATTCGTATTTTTAGCACATGTATATGTCGTATTTCTATGACTATACTTATATGTAACTGTCCTATGATTTACTAACTGTGACGAGTTGTATATCATTTTGAATATGGTCCTCAACCATCATAATTTTATATTGGATGCATTGAGTATGCCCATCCACTTGAAATAAAAAAAGAAATTTATTCACTTAATCAACGTATTCATTACTATTCTAATATAGAATTATGGAAGGTTACCCCTAACTAGCCCGGCCCATTCTCCTCTCTAATAGACGACATTATTCATTAATGATTTTTATTAGGGTAGATCTCGGGGTAATAGAGACATTATTCTAAAATGAATGATATGTTTAAACCATCTTTTATACTTATTTGATTCTGCTAGGGGTAATACCCGAATTGTATACATTGTTTCTATACTATTTAGTCATGTTTTGGGTAGTTAATCATTATTTGCATTAAAAGATGATTTATGAGATCTATTTTGATTTAATTAGAGTAGGTTTTGGATTGAAGCCTATAATTTATGCCTTTAAATTCTTATAATTTTAATATGATATGCTTAAAATAATTTTGGAGATGATTTTTAAATTTCATACTTTTCTAAGCAACTATGAATATTTAATGAACTGTATAAGGTGAAAATATGCTTAATTTTGGGATACAATTAATAAAAAATAGACATTTTTGAATTGAAACTTTTATAGAATGAAGAGAAGTATATTCTTTAATTTCTATGATTTTTTGGGGTTTTTCCCAAATAATAAATCAGTATAAATTGTTTCTTTTGAAAATCTTAAGGAAAAGCAATTAATTAAGGTTATTTATAAACGTTTCCTTGTGATTACCCTTTAGACAGATGGCATAATTTACATAATTAATGAAAAGAATGATTAGACTTTGAGATCTAACAATACGATTTTGACATATATGAGGTGTTAGAAAAAACTATTGCTTTAATTAGTAAGAATTCAATCTCCACCTTTATAATAATTCTGGTATAGGCGAAACTTAGTTTCACTTTGCACCATTCATGTTGCATAAGCCTAAAGGAAAATGTCGGATATTAATTCAAATGATATAGAATGATTTTTTGTAATACCATGTGCGAAACAAATGTAGATGGATCGAATCCTTTGCTTTAAACTATGAAGAACTGCCTATATTAAAACAAAGGACTAATATCCTTTGTTTTTGTGCGCTTCACTTCGATTTGAAAAAGGCGGAATAATAAGTAGTGTCCCCGCTCTTCTTTTCAACTTTGTTCCACAAATCCATCTCCTCCGAAGGAATGAATAACTTATGCTTTTAACTTTGGGGTCAAAACCATATACTATACTTTGATTTGGCCATTAGACGCTGTCGTATGGATTCGCTTTGAACTCAACTGGATAGGTAGAGGCAAAATATGATTTTACTAGTGTGTTCTAATGGTTGTTCATTTTGAATTCGATTTTCTTTGAAGTCAATGTCTTTGCTTAGAACGACGCATAATTCAGTCGTTTTGCCTTGGATAAAGTTTTTGACATGCTCAATGGCGCTTCGACCTAGTGTTGTTTCTAGGAGGACTGAAAATCGTATACTTTAGTTTTGGTTCAAATTGTTTGTTTAGTCGATGGATAATTGGACTTCTTTGCTTGAATCATGGAGAAGAGACACGAAAGCTATTTTGTTTCAAAGCGTTAAAATCTAAAGGGTTTTTGGTTTTTACGACTCAACAGGGACACTATTGCTTTGTTATATAATATATGAAGTTTTGCTGTAAACACAAGTTATTGGGGACAGTAATGGGAAATAGATATATGTTAAGTTATTGAGATACAAGATTAAAACATAAAACACATAGAATTATAGATCACATTGAAAAACCATATAATATGTGATGGCCGCCCTGTACTCGTCAACACCTAAATACGCACTATGGCGATGTTCGGCCAATATAAGACGATCATCAATAAAAGAATGAGAAGAATGAAAAGGATAATCTAGAAACCAGCCATATATCTCACATCACATGGAACAAAGTATAATATAAACATAAATGATATAAAAAGGCAAGACAATATAAGTTGTAATAACCATAATCATTAGAGCGTCGAACCCATCATAGCTTAATTGTCAAGTGGTTATTCATAGATACGTTTACAGAATAAACATCCTTAATTCGACTACATTACTAATGCTCCAAGTAGTGATCATAGAAATAAAGGATGGAGTATATATATATAATATGTGGGAGCCTTCTGCTCGTCTCCGGCCAGCTACTCGAGCACCCCAACCTACCACTAGTATGCTCATTTAAGAGCACCTAGAGTAATTAGAAGCAAAGTATAAAACCCAGAATCAGACAAAGACTGGTGTGAGCGATAAACATCAAAACTACTAAATAAACAATATATGTATGAAGATTCATACATGACTTGTCCCTGCATCCAAAGAATTAACACATAAAGGTAATGTACTATCACTCTATTGTAATCATATCACTAGGGTTACATTAAACACTGTGTGCATGTCAAGACAATAACAACATTCGAGCATAGCACAAGATCTCACATCACTCACTTAATGCTTGGACATACAACATCGCTTGGTCGTATCGATACCCTTGGGTATGGACCCACACCTGGACCTATGTTCCATAGAATTCCCACATCTGGAATATGAATCTCCCATACCTAGAGAAAAGAGGGACCCATGCCTGGTCCCAATGGCGCATAGGCTATCTCTAACTCCCGGTACCCAAAGCCAACCTTACGTGTCGATGTTCCCTTAGCATTCATACCTGCAACCAAGCTCAATTAGAAGGCACTACAATGGTTCCCATTCGAATTCTACGTACCGATTCCCTATTTAACCTTCCTTATATCTCGGGTTTAGATTAATTGTTAAAACTCGTCCTCCAATGCATGAACTGGTCATAGAAGAAGAAGTCATCGTTCCACATTTCCTACTCCACGGAAACCTCCTGAAAGTCACTCCATAATTCACAACTCCTCACACTTGATCCCAGGCCAACAACCCGACCTGGGCTCTGACAAGCTTCTCAGGTCAGCAAAGTCAACCTGAACTCTACTATCCCTCATGGGTTGACTTTGGTCGACCCGGGTCATGTTGGGTCCTCCGGTCAATAAGTCGACCTGAGCCCAAGTGAACAAGTCCGAGTCGACAAATCTACCCGATAACATCTTATATTCGGGTCGAATAGAGTCGGCCTGGCCTCCCTCCGATCCTAAATTACCTACTCAAACTGAACTATTTTGATCAAGACGTGGTCTTCTCTAACTCCAGTCGACCCAAAACTTTAACCATGCCTTCATGGGACCTTCTTTGTTGTCCCCACAATTGTTTTGCAATTTCAAGGGAAAAACTTCCCGGGTCTTTATTTTTGAACCCACTTGGTCGACCCGAAAACTAAAGCATTCCCAGAGCACCTAAGACTGTAATGTTATGCTATTCAATCACATTTTAATCCAGCATAAGGTTCTTAGACATCATACAAGCATATAAAGCACATATATACAACATCTAGACCTATAATACAGGGTGAACAACTAAATCAAGGCTAGAGAAGCATTGTTCATTAGGCTTTCCTAATTTCTAGAATTAACAAACCTCATCCAAATCGACCCAAATTCATAAATGTGACAATACACATTAAACTAGGATTTATACGTATTTTTCCATAATTTTGAAAACTATTTATGAATAATTAATCCTAATTAGTGAGTAATAAGGCTAATCACTCACCATAAGTGCCCCGAAGAGATTAGATTTGAAAGTGAAGTTGATTAGGCTCGGATTCCAGTGCAATGCTGCTGTTCAAAGTTGATTTGATGTTGAAATGATAAATCCTTCACTAATCTTAAGTTAGAGCCAGTTAAAGTAAGGAGTTGGAGGTGGTTCAAAGGTTGGAGGCCATTAGATATGGATTAGACCTTCCTTGAGAGTTAGGACAATGAAAAATAACTACTCACTTACCCTCTTATTCCCCACATATCTCAAATCCTGAAATGAGTTTTGGGATTACACATCAATGACCCCAACCATCCCAGTTAAGCTATCTAAACATATTCAAACCCTATTTCAACTATATCTCCTAAAGGGCTAGTCTGTTTGGGTGATGTGACCACTCTATGGAATGGGAAACTATTATATGATTCCAATGGAAGTGGTTTCAACCCCATGTCTCTTACCAACCAAAAGTTACGGTCAAAAAAATATTCATTAAGGGTAAAACAATCACATTAAAATCCAATGAAAAATGGTGAAGATAAGATATGGCCCTAATAGTCATTTCTCAATGTTATATGTTTATACAAATTCACATGAAAATAATATAAATACCTTACGATCCTCTGATATGTAGAATATGGGTCATTACATTCTTTCCCCAATTCCCCCCTCCCTCCCCGAAATTCTTTAAATAACCACTAAGATGGTTCTACATGCCTACTAATCATTCAAAAGCAATCAACACACATAAAAATGACATTTTAAAACTGATCTGAGCATATGGAATACGAGACAAGAAAGGTAATGATATCAAAATAGAAGTTAAAAGTGATATAAGAATCATACCAATTAAAGAGTTCTGGATATGTTGCCCTCATGCTCTCCTTGATTTCCCAAGTGCAATTGCCTTTACTTTCTCCCATAAGGTTCACTATCTTCGTCCTACGTTGCTTCCTATTGTGTCCAACGTTACAAATTGTTTTACGTAGTCTAACGACTTTTGCTTCCACCTAGATATCATCGAACTGATCCGGTGATATGGATACGTTGGAATTATGTACAAACTTCCTAAAGTGTGAGACATGAAACATATTGTGTACCCCACCTATTTTCTGAGGCAACTCAACTCTGTATGCTAATTTTCCTATCCACTCAAGTTTTGAAAAGATCTAACGAACCTGTGTAACAACCCGGAAAATCCAAGCCAATTTAAATTTTGGTTATTTTAATGAATTTGGAGTAATTTAAGTAATTTATTTCAATAAAATAACGAGTTAGAAATAGTGTGGCAGTTTAAAATTTTGAATTCAAACTGTGACTGAACGTACATGATGCAAAATAAAACGGATTTTAGCGAAACTAAAAATATTTAAATATGTTTAAGAATATCTTTCTAACAAATCTGAAAAATCGAAATTTCATAGCGGGAATCAAAAGTTATGGCCAGTTGAATATTCAGAATGGTCGCTATGGAATAAATATAGACCTTGAAAATCGACATTTTGCAAATGAACTTCGTTTTCAACGAAACCACTTTTGTTGGATCCGGGATGTCAATTTATTGCTAGGTTTCAAATTCCACAAGTTTTGGAATTAGTATGTGAGCGTGGCAAAGGAAATGTGTTTGGTTGATTTCAGTCAAATTGGATCGACTAGAAAATGGCCATTTTTCAAACGGTCTCAGAATTCGGCGAAATCAGTTTTGTTGGGATCGTATCGTTCCAACATAGCTAGATTTATTTTTCGGGAGTTTTTAGAATTAGTATGTGGTCCCGGAAAATTAAAATGTACGTTCAAAATAGAATTTGAATGTTTTATATTTTAATTTGAAGAATAAATCACTGTAATAGTCGAATGGGCCTACGAAACATATTCCATTTGTCCGGGATGGGGGTATTTAGCTAGGGGCGTTAGTCGGTTTGAATCAGAGTTCGTATGGAAAAACCCCTATTTTCGAATTTATATAAATATCGGCGAATAGGAATTTTTCATTCATTAATTAATTTTATAAAAAAATTCAGAAAACCCGCTCCCCCTGTATCGACAATGGATCTCTTCCTGGCCAATTTCCGGCCAAACCACGTCGAACCACCCCTTGCCCCAGTTCAACTTTTTGAAGATCTCTCCATCCTCTTCAAATCCATACTAGGTTTACCCTCTATCGTCAAGTAATCGCTGTGAACCACCTCCAAGAAGTCTCAAACTTTGAGCTGCCGTACCCCCTCCCCACCCCGTTCGATTTTGCTAACCAGGGGTGGCACCAGTGTGCCTCTCGATCTTCTTGCAGGTGGCGTAGCCCAATTTTCGTATCGTACAACGGTTTGACTGAAAATCAAAACCTAGTTCGGAAGGTTTAGCTGAAGGTAACGGCCTGATTTTTAATTAAAGAAAATAACACTTCTAAGTGTTACTAATCATGTTTTTCAAATAAAAATCATATCTTTTTGCTATGTTGACGAAATTCGATGAAATAGGAAACGTCGGACTCATTGCGACATCATCTACGTTTTAGAAGAAGCTAGAACGTGTTTCGACCTCGCTACAAATTTCTGAAGGATTAAAAAATTCAATATGGAATGGAAATGCGTTGTATAAATTATATGAGCGAAATATAAATTATTTATATGTTGTACACCACATGTATGAGTGTCGTATAAGTTATATGAGCGATGTATAAATTATACATGCATTGTAAAAATCATATATGAGTTGAAATGGAAATGAAATATATTCATATACGTATATATATATATATATGTGTATATATATATATATATACACACTCCCCTCGTCCACAGACCATGGACGATATGAATTGATTGTGATTGACGTGAAATTGATTGATAATGCGAATGGTTGAAAATTAGTTGAAATGCGAATTGTTGGAAATAATTGTTTGTGGTTGAAATGCGAATTGTTGGAAATAATTGTTTGTGGTTGAAAGAAATTGTTTGTGGTTGAAACAATGGGAATTATTGTAGAAAATTCATATAATATGAAATTGATCTTAGATCATTTAGATAAGTCGAACGCCGTGAGGCCTAAGGTAGTGCGGGGAGCCGTATTTGGGACGGTGCCATTTTTTAACTCCCTACCGTTATGCTGCCGAAATTTTCAGTAATATCTATGTGTTTTAATTATTTTCATGTATTGAATTATATTCATACGTTGAATAAATTGTTTAGATAACAAAAATCACATTTTTATTATGCGTGTGAAGTATATGAAGTATGCATGTATAAAATATTCATATGTTGAGATATTCATGCATTGAATGACATTTATGTGTTGAATAAATTTTTTGAAAAGTAAAAAAATCACATTTTTATCATATATATGGACTATATAAAATATTAGTGTTTTAAATAAATTGTTTTAACACCAAAAATATCATTTTTATCTTACGTATGAAGTTTATAAAATATTCGTGTTTAAAATAAATTGTTTTAACAATAAAAATATCATTTTTATAATATGTAAGAACTAACTAAAATATTCATGTGTTGAAAAGGATTTATGTGTTGAATAAAAGGATTGAACAATAAAATTTACATTTTATTGTGAATATGAAGCGCTAAAAACACTCATGTGTGGAATAAATATTTTGAATGATAAAAATATCATTTTTATCATGTATACGACTCGCTAAAAATACACATATGTAGAAACATATTTTTGTTCGCCAAAAATATCATTTTTACCCTATGTATGAAGTGTTAAAAATAGCCGCATGTTGAAATAAACATTTGTTCGCTAGGAATATTATTTTTAGCTTAGTTCTGCATGTATATACATATGTTGAACAGAAAAATGGATTAGCTGTTGAGTGAAGAATATATTTTTGCATGCCCGACAAATAGGTAAACCTTAATGAGTTGGCCGCGCAATTTTATTATTATATGAACTCCTGCGAATGCTATTGAATGCGGAGTGCTGGTTGTTCTGTGTGAAGTAATAAACATCTCCATAGGATAGTAACAATTAATTTTGAACTACACTAGATGGCATACTTCTTGAAGATAACATACCCTATCATATACCACATAAGCATTTAGGGCTCATGTGACGAGGTTGAATATTTACCATACAAGCGATAGGCTTGTATGGCGATGACTATATTTCAGATTGAACTAAAGCCTGATATGGACTATATAAAATATAACGGTAAATTGCCAGATTAATAAAAACCCCACACGGGTCTGGAGATGACAATAAACACGTCTTTCTAGTCATTAAGGCACAAAAACCATTTATAGGGCGATGAGAATTTATTCTCTGGAGTTATGATCTATACACACTCCCCTGTGGACACCAGAATATATCACTATAAATATGTGCATGCTTTTTAGGATTTATTGGATGCCTAATATGACCCAATAAATTTCCAAACCCCTTCCCTTACGAAGGAGGTTATGGTGAAATTTTCTGAAATTTAAAGGCGCTTGTGAAATATTTGAAGTGAAAAACGATACTGAAATCGTCGAATGAATTATATTTTTTTGTATATAAATATAAATTAAATAAAACAAATAACGATGCTGCAGTTCGTATTTTGGAATCATAATTTTAAATGATTATATAGAGAAATCCAACCATCAGATTTCCCCGAAACTGGAACCGTTAGGTTTTGTTTGGAAAAATCTTTCCAACGATATAAAGTTTGTTAAAATCCAACGGTTGGATTGTGTGAAATGTTTAATTCAAATTTGAATAAAAACAGCGCCAGAATGGATTATATATATATATTAAAATGAAAAGCGACGTTGTAGTTCGTATTTTGAAATCGTAACTTTAAACGATTATATCGAGAGATCCGACCATTGGATTTTCCCGAAACCGGAACCGTTGGGTTCGCTTTGAAGAAATCTTTCCAACGGACTTAACTTCGTTAAGATCCGACGATTAGATTTTGAGAAATGTATAAATCAAATTATAGAAAAACAGCGTCAGGGCCACGTTATGTCCTGAAACGTCGTTTAATTAAATGGCGCTATTTTTAAATAAATAAAAATAGCTATATATCGTTTTAAAATATTATAGGCGATATGGAATGGAAATAAACCGATTCTACTTGGGTTGCTTGATATTTGATGGTTGAATGTGTTTGACATTAAAATTATATAAAGAACGTAAATGTGGATATCGAATTAATTAACCATGGACAAAATTGATTTGAATTCTAATATGCGTGAATTATTTGAAAAAGCCAAGTAATCCTCATTTCAAATAATTGATCGACGAATAAATGTCGAAGATATGAAAGTGGCGCAAGGCCGATGATCTTCACATCGTGTAGATTACTACTGATGCCTTTGAGACGGGTAGCTCCCTTGAAGAGGTTACAGTGGTAGTAGTCTGAACGTACTTGTTGATTGTCCGGATATGCGAGGGCCTCTCTCCTGTATTGTACATACGGGATGAGGAATAAGGTGCCTCCGGTTTCGTTCAGACCCAGAACGGACTTTTAAATGGATGTGTGTCTGACGTGTATTATGTGCTGTATTCGTTGATCTCTACTAAATATACATTTGTTTGGAGGAGGAGAATTTATTCTCTTGCTTAACGCCCTTCTCTGAGATGTACGACTCAAAGGTTGTATATCAGTAGACATTAGTGGTACGGTGTGGATTGACAACGTGGCATCAAAGATGCAAATGATCAAGTCTTTTGTTGAAAAGCAGAGTCTTGTGGTCGATGATCAAAGCACGACTTGGATATAGCATAGCTTTGTGTATGGCGTTAATTCACGAGCCTCACACCTCGGTATGACTTAAAAATGGGATAAGGGAACCCAAGGAGGACATGACGTTTCTTTCAAGCTATGGGTGGTGTCAGCGTTTTACTAGCCCCGACATTGTTGATTATTATACCTTTGTGGATTTTGGAATGTGAGGCGCCTCGATTATATCGGTCTCTACGAAGCCGATGGATAGGTCTGATAGGACCGGGAAACGTGTGTTCAGGAATTGTCAATCCACTAACGTAAGTGTGGACCGGCGTTGGAGGATCCAAGGGCTACCCAGAGTGTGTAGTCTTGGGCCATTTGCCAGAGTCTCTCAAAACCGGTGAGGAGTACATCCCTTGTCTTGACTCATGTTGGAATCCAAACTTCCAATACGAAATCACGGATTTGATTATAACTTGTATATGGCGACATAGTGGTATGGGGCACTTATGCCATCTAGGATTGATATTTATGATTGAATTTGCTTTTGAAGCATATATGCACTAGTAATAATATCAAATGATTTTGCTTTACACGTATTAAGCATAGTTTGGCCATTATAAGGTAAAACTCTATCCTCCAGTTTGCGTTGCATTGTATGATGGGACTTGAGTCTTATAATGGCTGCATTTTTATAAAAAGCATTACGTTGTTTAAATAATTTACCTTATTTAATGCACTAGCAATTACTAGAGTAAACTCGTTCCGCAAAAGTGGCATGGTCCTATGATTTGCCTTGTTATTGTTGTTGGAACAATTAAGTAGATTTCTCATACCAGTCCCATGACTGACTCGTAGTTTGTTTCACTTTGCTAACTCGGGTGCCCTTATTTTCACATGGGCAGCCAAGTGACAAGTGACAAGTTATATTTTGGCTTTTGCACTACAGCATGGAGTGCACCTTTTGGCTTGTATGGTGAGGACTTGACTTCTCAGTATTTTGGCTATTTGATATTCCGCCATTAGTACATTATGTATATAATTTGCTTATCGCGACGTAGACAGATTTACTTCTATTATGTATCTATGATGTATATGTACTAGTGATCTTAATGTAGACTGATCATTTCCTTTCATGCACTAAGTTGTATCCTACACTGCGCTATTCTGATGTTTATTATATGTTATGATTCCGCTGTCATATTGATGTAAATTATTCTATTTTATGTTTATGCTATTATCTGTTCTCTACTAATGATGATTAATGTGTTATATTCCAATGATTATCCTTAATTCTGTGATACGGCGTTTTGAGATTGTCACAATCTAGGTGTTAACTTTCCTATGTCGCCAAATCGGATCACACTCCTCAATGGAGAAATTCTAAACAAATACCAAATTGCTATAGGAAAATTACAAATCTCTACACCTATTGTCAGCGTAACTCTTCTTCCCATCCTGATCAGTTTTCATCCACCGTTGAATTATCTCTATCTTTTTGGAAGTTTTTGTGATTATATCTTGTCCAAGTATCAGTTTCTCACCCTCCACAAACAAACGTGAAGGGACATGACATGGCCTCTCATCTAAAGCTTCATATGGCTCCATACCAGTACCTAATTGATATTTATTATTGTATGCGAAATCTACGAGATGCAGATGGTCGTCCCACGGTTAGAGAATGCGAAATACATATCTTAAGGCAAAGCAAACACTAGAGGGGGGGGTAAAGAGTGTTTTCAAGGAATTTAAGAAAATCTAAAATTTACATGATCTACTATATGAATCACAAACCACAAAGATGATCACATACATAGAATCAAACACAAACACGGAAATAAACAAAAATAAAATGTAGAAAAAGAAAGAACATGCCAAAATTTATACTGGTTTAGATTGCTCCTACGTCCAATCCCACGCAACGCTGGATAGCACAAAGTTTTATTACTAGATCAAAATCTAAGTACAATCCCCTTGATTTCACGGCTACAAGGTTTACACCATTTCCACCACCCTTGATTTCTCGTCTACAAGGTTAACACTGTTTCCTTCCTTGATTTCATGGCTACAAGGAACATATTGTTTCCAAACTATCCCAAAACAATCCCAAATGATTACAACTGCCCTATAACTCCTCAATAACACTTCAATTCAGAGAGTTATAAGAGAAAAAGTTTTATGTATTTAGAATAGAAATCGATAGAGTAGAAGGGTAGAAATCATAAAAATGTGAAATAATCATGGAAGAATGAAAAGGGATGAAGACAGAGAAGAAGAATAGTTAAAAAATTCGAAATCATCTCCAATTTATAAGATTCGAAAGGTTGCAACACTTTTGGAACGTTACAATTGGTGAAAAGACACTTCCTTCCAAAACTAAAAATATGACAGTTGTATGTCGACATCTCCATATATGTATGTCAGCATATGTGTTTCAAAATTTGAATATCTTTTCAAGTATTTTAATATATATAATTCTGGAAATTCCTGAATTAAAACATAGTGATATAAATAAGTATTATAAAGTATAAAATCATACGAAATCATAAATATAAATTATATAAACATATTTATAAAATTATAAAGTTTATAACTATATAAATATAAAAGTATATAAATATATAAAACTTATAAACTTTAAAACTCAAGTTTAAAATTAAAAGTAAGATAGAAAAACTTAATTAAAAATAGAATTTGAATTTTGAAAATAGAATTTGAAATTTGAACATCAGAATTTGAAAAATAGAATTTGAATTTGAACCTAGAGTGCTATTCATAGTCTTACATATAAACTAGACTGTATTATTATATTTATCTTGAACTCTTGATTTCTTGATTACTCATGAGTCTTGAATCTTCTCTGAATTCTAAATCTCTTGAATCTCTAAAACTCTAAAACTGTATAGTCTTCAGTATTGATTCCTGTATACAAATCCTGCATATATGTGTATATATATTCTATATAGAGATGTTAGTATATATTTATCAATTAATTTTGAAATAAGGTTGTTATCATTAAAACTCCATTCTCCAACAATCTCTCCCTTTTTGGTGATGGCAACCTTAGTTTATAAAATATTAATACCTGTTGATGTTGACCCTTTTAATACTCCCCATGTCAATATCAATCCTATACACTCTACTTAAACTAAGTCTATATTTCATAATCTCTCCCCCTTTGGCATTATCAAAAAGAAATTCATAAAAACTCCCCTTAAACACTATATATATATATATATATATATATACCCTATAATCATACTAAATTACTCCCTATAAATTCATGGTTATACAATAATCAATACTAAGTACATAAACAAATCAATCCATATATTATAGTTACATCTGTTATAAGTCATATATATAAATCAATACAAGCACACCAAACCAGGTAATATTTACATATTTTAACACCCCGCCTCCGCTAGGGTCACTCACAAAGGAATGCACTAGCTTTAGAGGGGCATTATTGGTAAACATGCACAGAAATATCACAAGACAGAACATATAAAAATAGTGGAAGTAAAATCAAACTTTCATGACATGAATAAATAAGGTCTAAAGCCTTTTACATCAGAGTACATCAAAACCTGTCTTGCAATAGTAAAGAAGCATAAAGACATTTTCATAAATTATTCCCCAAGTAAAAACCGTAAAGTAGCCATTAGCCAAGAAAAGTCCAAGCCATCCATGATGACCTTCAAGCAGAAGAAGTCCGAACTAAACAACAATATTTCCTCCCTGTAACCTGGAGGGGGGGGGGGAATGGAAGAAAAGAGGCGAAACAAAACGGGTCAGTCAAAAAGACTGAGTAAGCCCTATCTACTATTAGCATAAAAACTAGTAAAGTTAACTGAGATGAACATAAGCATGATGACAAGATAGATAAGCTAAATCAAAATAACAGGATGAACTAATGAACTCAGATAAACTAAGGTGTCATGATAAATTACGATGTCAAGATAAAACAAGGTATCACATCGTCAGGTTTCTATCAAGTATAATATCCCCAAGATATCTATCACGTATAACGTCCCATGATATCTATCCTGCATTTTAGCTCTGCACCTACCGTACTAGTATCCCCACCGTATCATGTGTTAACCAAGAATGACCCTCACTCAAAAGTCGTGTAATGGTCCATGTCAACCTAATATATCGCATATATAGGTTACTCAACTTGTATGTTTTATTCCATGTAAATGTTCAGTCCCTTGCCGTAGACCATACGGGCTTTCCCATGAGATTCTACATTACTTTAACATAGTTCCATGATCCTTAAGATCGGTTTGAACTGTTACCCTAAACCTAGCTAGGGTCTTCCAACATGAATTATCGTTTGTACAACTAGGACTTATGCTACCTAGGGCCACTAGGGATTACGCTTACCTATTGCACGTTTTCGTATCTCGGTTTTGGTTCAACCACCCAGGGCCACTGGGATTTACGCTAACCGTCAACCGCGCCCTTTTTCCCACGCATTCATCGTGAATCGTTTTCCATGACTGTATGCACATGTATCACATCGTGCCATCCGAGTCCTGTCACAGGGCAGATCGAGAAATACAGGACTCGGTCGGGAGCTTTCGATTTATCTGCCGATGCAGATGCTAAGGTCTGTTTTTCTATACGTGGCTATGGTCCCACGCGACCCCTCCCTCAACTAGTGAAAGACAAGACAGGATAAATCCTGTATGAGAACACACTACTGGCCAACCCACAATCCTAGCCTTACCGCAACCATAATTAGATAGCAATTATGGTCTATTGGGTGTTCTCTGCCTTTCCGTACGTACACGCTTGACCAAAGATGGTAGGTAGTCTGACAAAATTCTATCTAGGGTACGACCGTGTATCGTCGACTATCCCCTATCCATCCCCGTCTTTAGGTCGCTCGCATAGCAACCAAGGCATACTCTTGGTTCTTCTAACGCAGACCTTAACCTCTCATGAGCCTAGTATAATCACCTGGCAGCTCATAGAGGGATACCAAGAATACCCTCACGTTCCCCGAAGCCGCTGCTTCGTTACCCAGTTCGCTGGAGCCTTTATCTAAATCAGATACTTTCTCCTACTCGTATACTTAAACGATGACCTACCGTATCAGGTTACTCATCTATCTATGAACTGGTCTAAATTTCCTTGACTAAGAATCATTACTTAGTTATTCCTCAACTAAGGTTTACCACTTAGCCTTATTCCCGTTATCCTTGTTAACTACGGTTATCCCCTATCCTCAGAACTAGGGTTTACATAATGGATTAAGTGTCACTTAAGTTCATGACTTAACCCGTCTACCAATCATGTCAAAATTGGCTAAGTATCCAAGTCCAAGACTTAACCCGTCTTCAAATCATGTCAAAATTGGCTAAGTATCCAAGTCCAAGACTTAACCCTACAAACCATGCTCACGTTGGTTAAGTATGTATTAAGCAATTCACGACTTAACCTCGTCCAATTATCATTCTAGATTGGTTAAGTATATATTAACTTGACCCTATCAATTTACTCAGTCAAATCGGTCAAGTGTATTCAAGCGATTCGTGACTTAGCCTTATCATGTTTTCACGTTAGATCGATTAAGTATAGGTTAACTTAACCTCAATAAATTCACGAGTTAGATTGGTTAAGTATAGGTCACTTAACCACATCAATTCATCATGTTTAGATTAGTTAAGTGTTTAACTTAACCCCATTAAACTGCCAAGTGGGATTAATTAAGTCTAGGCTAACTTAACCCCATCCGATTTCCATGTTTAGACTAGTTGAGTCTAATCTTAACCCCATTCGTTAACCGTATTTTTCGGTTAAGCGTCATTAAGAAAACTTACTTAACCTTACCAAGTTATCGCGTTGGATTGATTAAGTGTTGGTTAACTTAACCCCATCCACTAGTCATATAAAAATGGTTAAGTGTCATTAGGCAAATCAAGTTACTTAACCTACCCAACCTTGTCATGTTTTGTTAAGTATCATTAGCCTAATCAAATTACTTAACCCATTTGTCCATGTCATATTTGGTTAAGAGTCATTAATCAAATTAACTTAACCCTATCATGTGACATTAATTACTTAATGCACCTTCACCTCTCACATTAGACTTTGTTGTGGTTACTAGTTAAGCCGGTCGGTTCCGGGTAGCTTTACACCACAACTTGGTCTAACCTCGGGTTCAAGCACAACATGACCAACTTCTCACATTGGGTCCTATTGTTTGCAACTACTAGTTAGGCCGGTCGGTTCCGGGTAGTTTTACGTTGCAAACTCAACCCAACCTCGAGTTGGCCACACTTATATTATCTAAGTGTCATGTCCATCATGTTTCCCAAAACATGTTACAAGTTTTCAAGCATTTGGGTAGACCTAACTTAATAGGTAAATTCCCAAAGGGTAGACCTAACTTAATAGGTAAATTCCCAAGCTTATGTTTTTATGCATACTTACATGTCAACTTCCATGTTATATTTCAAGTCATGTTTTCAAGTTGTATTTTCATGTCATTAGAAATTACCCATAACATAACCCAACGCTTTTAAACTCGCATATACGTTCGCGACAACGTAATGGATTAAAAGAAGAGACTTGGCAAAGGCATGACAAACATGGATATTAAGCCACAAGTTAATCATGGTGGCAAATGAGGCACAAATGTGTTCATTAACTTGCATGTTACATTCTTAAGCCTCAAAACATGCATAAACCCAAACTTGGCACATAAGCGAATCATGGTGACAAAAGATATGGAATGATGACTAGTAACTCGCATATATCATCATATAAGGGTTATGACTTCATATGCAAGTTGACATAAAGGTTATGAGGGTTCTCATGTTGCCTAATGCAACATTTCAACATAAAGGTTGTAGCTTCTAGCTCACAAGATCAAGATAATGACTTCATAAACTTGCATGACATGATAGCATGTATCATACTCAATGATCAAACCCAAACTTGCAACATGAACATTTAACTTCATAGTTAATATCTAAGAGTAGGGAAAGGGCTTACATTGCTATGAAGGCACAAAAGATATGACAAAGCCCTTATGCAATCAAATAGACCCAAAATGCAAGCTTTAACATAAAAACCCTTGAGCCAAAATGATCAAAACCCTTGCTTTATGATGCAAAGATAGAAACTTGACTTGAATGCAAGCTAATGACACTCATACAAGCTTGAAAACACTTGTATGCATGGAAAATCTCTCATAGAAACCATTTAGAAATTTTATGAAGAGAGTGGAGGCCATGAGAGGTAAAGTTTTGCCATAGTTTAGTTGCATGAATGAATAATGAGGATTTAGGATAGGTTAGGGTCTTATTTATAGATTAGGCAAGTGTTTTAGGCCATAGGATTAAACCTAGATTCAATCCAAGCCATCAAAGCATGTCTTGGGGAAGAAGTCAAGTGTAGGAACCATCTAGGGCCTTTAGATTAAAGATGAACCATGAGAACCATCCAAATGCAAAATCTGCATTTGAGCGAATCGGCCCACGGGTTGACAGCCAAACACCCTGGATTAACCCCTAGTCGACCCAGCGAGCTCGGGTCGACCTCAAAAATCGGCTGGTTCGGTTATTCCCCTCTCCCAATTCGCTGTTTTGAACATTTTTGCATATTTATTTATTTAATTTTTCAATTATATATATATATATCAATATATATATATTTCTCTGCGCAACCCATTTCACTTAATTAAGTATACTTTAATTTGGGAATTTTTCGTGAAACTTCGCGAGGCCATATCTTGGTCATACGGACTCCGATTCTCGAAAACTCAGACTCTATTTCGCGTATTTTTCCGAGACGAACGCAATGGCATAGCCCGTTTTACTTGATTCAGAATTTAAAATTAAATTCTGCTTTGATTCTCATCTTAACACGTTATCGAAAAATACGGGTTGTTACATTCTCCCCACCTTTTAGGATTTCGTCCCCGAAATCTCCAAGTTAGGAAGAACATATCCTACCATCCATCATCCATCTACTCAAAACATCATCCACAAGCAACCATTGTCCTTAGATGATTTCTAATGCTGTATGAATATATGCAAAACGTGTGCGTACATGTTCCTTAGCCAATGCTAATGATCAGGCCTGAATAATCTTTCTAATGCAAAATATGTATAGTGCCATGAATCCAACATGTATGCAAATAGTCCTAGTCATATAGATACTATATGCGTGTACAATCATTCATTCATATGCAACAACCGCATGATAATACATTCGATTTCATCCATAAACAAGTATAAATACTCGTGCATATGCAATATGAAATGTGACCGAGTCGAGCTAGTATCTAATGTGTATTCGCGCATCCACGAGCAACCACTTGCAACCATATCAATCATAACATGTTTCAAATACATGTTTACATCCATAGGGTTCTACCTAGAATTCCCTGAAACCAGGCCGAGAAGATAAACAAGACAAACTCCTTACAGGGTTTGTAACAGAAAGTAGGACCGAGAGGATGTCCACAAAAGATAACCTACAAGTAAGCTCTACAGAAACAGGGATCAAGGATATACTCCTAAAAAGAGATATCATGCGCGTATCTAGTCTTTGACCATCAAAGTCGTATTTCCTCGGGCTTACTTCCATTGTGCCTTGACCGCCCTTTAACTTCGCGATTTCGTAGCTTCTTATTTCTTGCTTCCATAACATGAGCTGAAACTCATTTCTTCATCGCCTCTCGTTCCACTTGCACTTATCCTTTTTCTAGAATACTTGGCGCAAACATGACTGCGTACTCATGATCTCATGCAAGCTTTCCAAAATTCACTAGTGAATCTTGGATCTCGTTTATATACTATAAGGCATTCCATGTAGAAGAACTTTCTCTTGAAAGTAAACAGATGTCAATCAGGTTATCATGCGCACTTACTAGGGTGATCTCTATAACCCATGCATAAATGAAGTAAACCATCCGTCTTATTGGCGAACACCACTCGATCGGGCTTCAAATTTCCAATAAAGGCATCAAGGGATTCTAAGTAACTAGTCATGACAGAACCTCAAAAAGGTTACCCGATACTTCGAGGGCATTACCAAGGCTAGTCAAAAGGTCTAACTACCCACCTATCAAAACCGAGAGTGGCACCCCCCTACTGGATAACCACTTCATCCCTAGAATCCATCCATAGCTTATAAACATAAGCATTATTTCCAAACTCAACACTTGGCATAGACATTCCCAAATCCAAACAAGTCATGTATAAATGGACTGATTCTCCAATAGGACTTTGAGACAAAAATGGGATTCTCTATTACGTTAGTACTTAAGGTGCAGAGACTCAACTACCGAAGCGGACTTAAATGATGCGGGGATCAAAACAAAGTCTTGGCGGGATGATAGAAAAGAATAACTAGATCTTCAACAAGGATGTTATCCCCCTACTCAGGTACTCTAGTGAGGGTATACAACGATGATCTTGTCCTTGTCCCACAATACTTAACTATCCGTCCCGTTTCACCATACCAAAGATACTTTCTCGTCATGGGTTTCATTGTTCATCTTTCTCCCTCCTTTGAGGACTAAGCCATACCAACAAGTTGCTCATCCTTAAGCTCGTATCCTTTATCCTCTTTCTCACTATCCTTTCTTATAACGCGGCCACTGGTCTCTTGAAAACCACCTCCATCGCATGGAAAGCACTTTCGTAGATAGAAAAGACTAGTCGCAGTTAAAACCACTGTGACTACAGATGGAGGAAAGAAAGGAGAAGAGATTCAATTAAGGAAACAAGGATAGTGCTAATGGCCTTTGGGGAATAGCCCTTTTCTTTTAAAAGAAAATTTTCTTGAAAAAATGCTTCTTTGTAAACGATTTTCAAATAGTTTTCAGAAGGTCTTTAAAAACTTTTGCCCAGTCTGGTAACCTTCTGCTCTGATACCACGTGTAACACCCCGCCTCCGCTAGGGTCACTCGCAAAGGAATGCACTAGCTTTAGAGGGGCATTATTGGTAAACATGCACAAAAATATCACAAGACAGAACATATAAAAATAGTGGAAGTAAAATCAAACTTTCATGACATGAATAAATAAGGTCTAAAGCCTTTTACATCAGAGTACATCAAAACCTGTCTTGCAATAGTAAAGAAGCATAAAGACATTTTCATAAATTATTCCCCAAGTAAAAACCGTAAAGTAGCCATTAGCCAAGAAAAGTCCAAGCCATCCATGATGACCTTCAAGCAGAAGAAGTCCGAACTAAACAACATTATTTCCTCCCTGTAACCTGGGGGGGGGGGGGGGGGGAAACGGAAGAAAAGAGGCGAAACAAAACGGGTCAGTCAAAAAGACTGAGTAAGCCCTATCTACTATTAGCATAAAAACTAGTAAAGTTAACTGACATGAGAAACTGAGATGAACATAAGCATGATGACAAGATAGATAAGCTAAATCAAAATAACAGGATGAACTAATGAACTCAGATAAACTAAGGTGTCATGATAAATTACGATGTCAAGATAAAACAAGGTATCACATCATCAGGTTTCTATCAAGTATAATATCCCCAAGATATCTATCACGTATAACGTCCCATGATATCTATCCTGCATTTTAGCTCTGCACCTACCGTACTAGTATCCCCACCGTATCATGTGTTAACCAAGAATGACCCTCACTCAAAAGTCGTGTAATGGTCCATGTCAACCTAATATATCGCATATATAGGTTACTCAACTTTTATGTTTTATTCCATGTAAATGTTCAGTCCCTTGCCGTAGACCATATGGGCTTTCCCATGAGATTCTACATTACTTTAACATAGTTCCATGATCCTTAAGATCGGTTTGAACTGTTACCCTAAACCAAGCTAGGGTCTTCCAACATGAATTATCGTTTGTACAACTAGGACTTATGCTACCTAGGGCCACTAGGGATTACGCTTACTGTAACACCCGTGAATTCTATGACTGTGAAACTCACAAATTAAAGTATAATTAATTTCGAATCAAAGAACTAAGGGAAACGGGATACGCCATTGCGTTCGTCTCGGAAAAATACGCGAAATAGAGTCCGAGTTTTCGAAAAACGGATATCGTATGAAGAAGTTATGGACGAACGAAGTTGGGCGAAAAACCGAAAAAGGGCCGGAATGCACTGGCGCACTTGGGAAGTGCGCCAGAACAAAAATGAACTGGCGCACCTGTGAAGTGCGCCAGTACATTTTTGACCTGGCGCACCTGCCAAGTGCGCCCAGGTCAAAAATGACCTGCTGGCCAGGTCTGGTCTAGCCCTGGCTGGCCAGGTCGGTGTGTGGTCGAATTTCTGTAGTCTGCTTTGTCATTAGGGCTAGGTGGCGGGTTTTTATTGGTCTCTCTTCCTAATGAATGGCTACGATCTAACCTAGCAACATCAATGGTCCTAATCAATTCCTAACCTCTATATAAACAACCCTAGACTAAACCTTAATCTATTCATTCAAAATAAGATTATAGCCGCCATGTTGCTGAGGAACGACAAAGAGTAGCCGCCGACTAGAGAGAGAGTTAGGAAGAAAGTTCTAAAGCCTAAAGCAATTCAAGCAACCTAAAGCTAATCAATTCAACAAAGGAATCGTGTCTCTTAATTAAAGAATTCGCCGCAACCATTGTAAGTAGAGTATTACTTTGGTATAATAAACAACTGTGTTGATGTGTATGCTTGAATTGTGGCAATGGAAGTAATTCATGTTTGTGCAAATTTATGTTATCCATTATAAAGAACTACATGCGGTAGTTCTATGCAAATATACGTTTGGAATATTGCGCAAAATTATGTAATCTATGTTGAAGCTACATGTATGTAGTTGAGTGAAATTTATGCAAGTTTGGGGCTTTGTTATTATGTCGTCATGATGTATACTTTGTGCATAAATCGTTTTGCAAGCAATTGAGACAAGTTTGGTTGTTATAGTTCATATGAAACTATGTCGGAATTTTGACACCATAATCCATGTATTAAGTCATGCTTATGAATATGGCTAGGCTATGAATGATATTTGGCATAATTGAAATCTATGATTAAGTCTATCTTGTTTAAAAGAGTTATATGATGACATATGTGAGACATGGCTAGGTTAGACTCAAAAATCCCTTTTTGCAAGTTTAAAGCAAACACCATGATTAGGAATATTTATGCATAAGTATATTTATACCATCGTTATGTGATTTGACTTAAACCATGATTAAGTTGAACTATGCTTTTGTGTTAGTAACAAAGTATCCCCTTTGTAAACATGTAGAAACCTTATGAACATGACTTGTTTATGTTTATGCCATGAACAAATTGAACTTTACCTATGCCATGCTTATGTTTGACATTATGCCATGTTTATGCTAGAAGTATTTATGCCATGCTTATGTTTGACATTATGCCATGCTTATGCTAGGAATATTTATGACATGCTTATGTTTGACATTATGCCTAAATAAGAATATAGGTTCATGTTGTAGTTAAACCTATGCAAGTTCACATGCTTTGATTCATGTCACCTATGTTACCACTATGCAAGTACACCAATTTCTATTTTGTATTTCCAACGTCGTATTGCAAGTTCATGCGCTCACCTTCCCCTCTTTGTGTATACGCCATAAGCCTCCCCTTTTCGCATGGCTAAATTGGGCTTTAAAAGGCTAAGCCCAATATATATATAAACGGACGTGTAAAACGGGGGAAAATAACGTTGGGTTAAAAATAAATTAATGAATGAAAATATAAAATAGAAGGGCCCAAATTCAAGTATGGGTTGGGCCCGTGATTGGTGTAACCTTTACACCATTAACTTAATAATGGGCCGCAAATATTTACATATAAATAAAGAAGAATGACAAGATATGTAAATGTAGAACATACGATGTGTTTAACCCGAGGTTGGATTGAGTTGTGATGTAAACCTGCCCGGAACCGCCCGGCTGTCCAGTAGTCACAACAATAGCTATCCAATGTGGGAGGTTAAACATGGAGCCCAGCAAGGACCCGAGGTTAGACTGAGTTGTGGCGTAAGACTGCCCGGAACCAACCGGCAACAGGCAGCCACAACAATACCTGTCTAATGTGAGAGGTCAGGGCCTTAATAAGACAATTAAGGCTGAGTCAGGATTGTTAGGATTAAGTGGACTAAAAACTTAATCAAAATGGAACATGCTAAACTAAACGGACTGGTGGGGGTTAGGTAGGAAACACTTAACCAACTTAGCATGTTGGCTAGAGATAGAAAACCTAGTAACGGGGGACCCTTTTCAGCAGTAACCCTAAAAGGTGTATCATGATACCCTGAAACTAGGCAGGGTGGGGCACGATTACTGGGCTGATTGTAAGAGGTCAAAGCGACGGCGGTGGTGTAGCAGTGTAGGTTCTAACTGAGTGCGGGCATGCACACACTCCGGCGCAGAAAAATAAGGCACTGGACACCAGTAGCATACCTGTGCACTCTAAGGTTGTGTCGGGTTGCCACTATGGGACTTGATACACCCCATGGTGGGACCAGCATAGGTGACTACAGACATCGGGGGCCGTAAGACACATGTAACTATGCGAGTAGGAGCCGATCATCATTGAATGGATCACATCACCCTGATTATGGGGTGCAAATTGGAAACTAGTTTATATGGGTTCAGAGATTAACATGGGGTACGATAGTATATTCGACCCTAGGTAACTTAACCAAGTTCATAGTGTTTGCCCACTTCCTGTTTTACTTATCATACCCAGTTCTTTATTCATAAACAAAGTAGTACTAGACTTACTCAGGCTTTATGTCTGACTCTATTTTTCTTTCGTCTTCTTTCTTCCGTCCCCCCCCCCCCCCCCCAGGTCCTCAGAAAGGGAACATAGCAGCTTGACCAGCCTCAACATCCAGCTTGAAGAAGAGAAATGTATTGCTTGGACTTTCCTGTTTTGAACTATGGCTTTGGACAATCCACTAAGGGGCTTTTGCAGTTTATCTATGTTTTATTTATGCTTCTTTAAATAATGTACTCAAGACAGATTATGAAAGTGTTATGTTATGTTTTTGGAAAGGATGTTGTTGTAACACGTATTTGACTTTTTGAAGTAAAGTTTGTTGTTCTTCCGCTGTTTTACAAATATGTGTTCTTATATCTGTCTTGTATATCTGTGACTTGTACTTATAAACCTCCACCAAAATTAGGGCATTCCCTTTGAGAGTGACCCTAACGGAGGTGGGGTGTTTCACTTGGTATCAGAGCATAGGTTTACCAGATAAGATAAAAAGTTTTGAAAAATTATTTTCAAAAAGGGAATTTAAAGAAGCATTTTTAAAAGAAAAATATTATTTTATTTTAAAAAGACAAAGTCCACTCCTCAAAGCCATAGGAACTATCTCTTATCCTTCGTTTTGAATCTATCCTTTTTGTTTCAGCATGTCCCAAGAACTTAATGTAACAACCCGCAAAATCAGGACCAATTTAAAAATTTTATTTTAGAAAATTTTAATGAATTTTGACAATATAAAATAATTTATTTAAATAGTAATGATCACAAATTTGATTTAAATCGAAGTTAGAATGAATGATTTAATTATTATTATAAAAAGAGTTAGAAATAACGCGGTAGTTTGAAAAGTCAAACTTGAACTTTGACTGACCGTACAGGATGCAAAATTTAACGGATTTTAGTGAAACCAAAAATATTGGAATCTATTTAAAATTATCTTTCCAACGAATCCGAAAAATCGAAATTTCATAACGGGAATCAAAAGTTATGGACAATTCAATATTTAGAAAGGTCGCTATGAAATTTATAAGGGCAAAAACGCTAAATTTTGCAGAATAAGGAATTAGGACCCGAAACCATCTCAATTGGTTTTAGAATGTTGTTTACATATAAAAATGACTATAAGAACTTATATTTTTGAGTTTCGGAAAAATTCCACTATTTTTGGTATTTTTAAATATTAAAATATACACCTGAAAAATAGAATTTTTGCAAACGAACTCCGAATTCGACGAAACCAGTTTCTTTGGATTCGGAATATTAAATTAAGGTAAAATTCTAAAATTTATAATTTTTGGAATTATTTTGTGGCCTGTATAATTTTTACAGTGGAAATACAGCCTATTTTCAGACTTTGGAAATTTATAATAAATTCATACGGAATCGGAAAATTACGAAATCAGGTTCGTTGGATTCGTAATGACCTGAAATAATTATGTTTAAAAATTTATTAATTTTGAAATTCGCATGTATTTATAAGAATTTCTGAATTGAAGAAAACAGTTGAAAATTGAGTAATTGGGCACATAATGATATTTGGGCCCAAACCAAAATTAAACCCATGGTATATATTATCTTTTTTCTGAGTTTTAGGGCTGAAATTCGAAATACACAGCAGCCACTCTCTTTTCCATCATTTTTTCTCAATTTCCATGGCGGCTCCCTCTTCCTCTAAAATTCATAAAAAAATAAAATCTCTTCAAACCATAGCAAATTATATGTTATCTTGAAGGTCTCGACGATACGAAGCTAATGGTGTAGTCGGTTTTGTCAAACAGCGCTCGGATTCGCCAGAATCTCGTCTTAAAGCTCGCTGTTTTCGAAATTCAGAAGCTCAAAACGTAAATCAAGAAATTCCCATGAATCGAGGAAGAATTGGACAAAGTCACGAACACGGAAGTTCTTCGTCTACGCAAAACGAAGATGCTCAGAAAATTTCAGGCAGTTTGGAGGTGTGAGGCGGCCTGTGGGACCCGCAAGGAGAAATTCTTTCTAGGCGATTTCCCGATGATCGGAGAAGCTTTAGGAGCGGCTCTTTCTGGTGGTGGTGCGTCTCGCCAAGACGAAGACATTGGCGGTGGTCCCGTGGCGTCAGGTGGCCCGAGGCAGCGGCAAAGTGCGGTCAAAGTTCGGCGGTGAACAGTGTTTTTCGGTCAATGGGCTGAGGGTATTTTGTATTTTATTTTTAAATTATTTAATTAATTTCCAGAACTTTGAAATTGCATAACTCACTCATACGAAGTCGAAAATCGACGATTTCAGGTGCGTTGGGATCTTGGCGACGAGATGGACGCGTGGACACTAATTTTGTCCAATTCTGAGACAGTGAATTTTTTAGGTATTTTCACGAATATTAATTAATTATTTAATTACTCGATCTTTAAAAATTCATAACTCTTTCATACGAGGTCCATTTGACGAACCGTAAATTGCGTTGGAATCACAAAATTAAGAGCTTCGCGATGGCGCAGACCGCAGCTGAAAAGGAGACAGTAAAATTTTGGCCAAAAATTCAATGTGAGGATTCTAATTTTATTTGTTTAATTAATTATAAATTATTTTCTTGCATTAAAAATAATTGTTTGATCGTTTAATTCTGACCTGAAATGTTGGGTGTTGTTTGGAGTGATAATTGTTGTTTGTTGAATGATTGTTGTACATGATTTGCAAAATCCGCTTGGATTTATATATATCTTATTTGCGGTTGGAGAAATGGGATCTAAAATGAGATCATAACATATTTTATTCAGTATATATATATATATATATATGTTAAGATTGGATTAGGACTTGTAAAACAAATAAAATCCTCTTTTATTTTTAGAACATGTACACAAATGAATTTCTTTTTGTCCTAAAAAAAAAGAGTTTTTATTTACATTTCTGTTATTAATAAAAGGACAAATATAAAAGAACAAGTTTTTATTTACATTTCTTTGTAAATAAATGAACACATTTAGATGTGATAAAAAGAAATAAAAAGACAATCTTTTTATATTGGAAACAAAAAGATGAAATTTTGACGATGAAAATAAAAAGACAATCTTTTTATATTTAAAATAGAAGAAGTTATCATTTTCATTGCAAAATAGAAAAAGTCATATTTTTACATTGCAAAATAGAAAAAGTCATATTTTTACATTGCAAAATAGAAAAAGTCATATTTTTACATTGCGAAATAGAAAAGATTATATTTTTACATTGTAAAATAGTAAAGTTGATATTTTTACATTGTAAAATAGTAAAGTTGATATTTTTACTTTGTAAAATATAAAAGATCATATTTTTAAATCGCAAAATAGGTTAATCATTTATTTACACCTTCCTTTGTAAATGATAAGGCTAAAAATATGTTATTCACATTATTGATGTTTATATGGTGAAAGAAAAGAAACAAAGTTTTGTAAATCATTTTGTTTACAGGAAAAGAGTAAAATATGTAAATCATTTTGTTTACATTTTCATTGTAATAGAAAAAGAGTAAAATATGTAAATCATTTTGTTTACATTTTCTTTGTAATAGAAAAAGAGTAAAATATGTAAATCATTTTGTTTACATTTTCATTGTAATAGAAAAAGAGTAAAACATGTTAATCACTTTGTTTACATTTTCTTTGTAAAAGAGAAAGAGTAAAATATGTTAATCACTTTGTTTACATTTTCTTTGTAAAAGAGAAAGAGTAAAACATGTTAATCACTTTGTTTACATTTTCTTTGTAAAAGAGAAAGAGTAAAACATGTTAATCACTTTGTTTACATTTTCTTTGTAAAAGAGAAAGAGTAAAATATGTTAATCACTTTGTTTACATTTTCTTTGTAAAAGAGAAAGAGTAAAACATGTTAATCACTTTGTTTACATTTTCTTTGTAAAAGAGAAAGAGTAAAATATGTTAATCACTTTGTTTACATTTTCTTTGTAAAAGAGAAAGAGTAAAATATGTTAATCACTTTGTTTACATTTTCATTGTAATAGAAAAAGAGTAAAATATGTAAATCATTTTGTTTACATTTTCATTGTAATAGAAAAAGAGTAAAATATGTAAATCACTTTGTTTACATTTTCATTGTAATAGAAAAAGAGTAAAACATGTTAATCACTTTGTTTACATTTTCATTGTAATAGAAAAAGAGTAAAACATGTTAATCACTTTGTTTACATTTTCTTTGTAAAAGAGAAAGAGTAAAATATGTTAATCACTTTGTTTACATTTTCTTTGTAATAGAAAAAGAGTAAAACATGTTAATCACTTTGTTTACATTTTCTTTGTAAAAGAGAAAGAGTAAAATATGTTAATCACTTTGGTTACATTTTCTTTGTAATAGAAAAAGAATAAAACAGGTTAATCAGTTATGTAAATAAAAAGAATAGAATTTAGAAATATATTTATTTACATTTCCTATAGTAGGTAAAAATAGAATTGTTAATGCTGAATATTTTATCGTCATTTTGAATGCGGTAAAAATAGAATTGTTAATATTGAATATTTTATCGTCATTTTGAATGCGGTAAAAATAGAATGGTTAATGTTGAATATTTTATCGTCATTTTGAACGCGGTGAAAATAGAATGGTTAATGTTGTCATTTTTATCGACATTTTTAGTGCGATAAAAATAGACAATGTTAGTGATTCATTTTTATCGACATTTTTAGTACAATAAAAATAGACAATGTTAGTGATTCATTTTTATCAACATTTTTAGTGCGATAAAAATAGACAATGTTAGTGATTCATTTTTATCGACATTTTTAGTGCGATAAAAATAGGCAATGTTAGTGATTCATTTTTATCGACATTTTTAGTGCGATAAAAATAGACAATGTTAGTGATTCATTTTTATCGACATTTTTGGTGCGATAGAAAATAAAAAGAACAGGAACATGAGAAGCATTTATTTACAACTCCTATTGTAAATGAAAAGAGTAAAAATATGAGGACCACTTTATTTACAACTTCTTTTGTAAATGAAAAGACCAGAATATGTTGATCATTTTATTGGTATTTCTATGGTAAATAAAAGAACAAGACATGTGAATTCTTTTTTATTTTCATTTTCTATTGTAAATGAAAAAGAACAACATTCTTGTCAAGACTTGATTAGTGAATTTAAATTGTCATTTTGAGTTAACATGTCAGTGAATTAGAAAATGAACATTTTTTGTCATTAAAAGGATTAGTTAAAAATGAACATTTTGTGTCATTAAAAAGGATTAATTAGACATGAACATTTTGTGTCATTAAAAAGGATTAATTAGAAATGAACACTTGGTGTCATTAAAAAAAGAGTAGATTAAAAATAAACATTTTTTTTTTTGCATAAGAAAAGAGATTAAAACAAAA
Organism: Allium sativum; assembly: GCA_030737875.1. Lineage (NCBI taxonomy): Eukaryota > Viridiplantae > Streptophyta > Magnoliopsida > Asparagales > Amaryllidaceae > Allium > Allium sativum. The sequence continues at coordinate 199,814,958 of CM060926.1, read as the reverse complement.
TACTCATTTTTGTATATTAAAAGTGAATTAGACAAATGGACATTTTTGGCACATTAAAATGAATGAAGTAAAAATAGACATCTTTATTCATTGAAAAGGATTAGACAAAATTCTCATTTTGTTGCATTAGAAGTTAAGAAACAAAATCATCATATTTGTTTATGTTGAGAAAAAGAATGGATGTAAAATGTATGTTTTCATACATTAAAAAGAATGAATTAAGGATGTATATCTTTATACATTAAAAATAATGAAGTCAAATATTCATTTTGTCATTAAAATGAATGAGACCAAAAATATGTATTTTTGGTAAATAAATAAAAGTCACGATTTTTATGGTCATATGTTCATAATAAAGAGTATTGAAATATTTGCCTGTGATGTTGTATTTTGATGTGTTAAATGTGATGTTACTATATTCAAAATTGAATATTACACTTCCATTTACAAGTCATCCGACTTGTTTATGTGATTGGGTCGATTATTTTTACACATCGCCCAAGTGCACAAATAATTTATTATTTGTTTGTTGGCTGAAAACCCCACACGGGTATTGGGACGATACTTGACTGACACAAATCCCAATGTTATTATATGTCTATCGATTGATCGACAGGCTGCGATGAGCGTTATTGTTTTATTTTAATGCTCACACAGTTGACATTGTCACTCTGGTTGTTAATGGATGGATTGAGGATTATTTCCTGTTATTACCCTATACATGAAATGTATGAAACCCATATGACCCAAATTATATGGTATATGGTTGAGTCGCATTCCAATGCAGAATTTCTTTTTAAATAAAGAATTTTTATATAATGAAAGGATTTTTGTAAAATAAAGGATTTTGTATTATAAAGTATATTTTACATTCAGAATCTTTTATATATAGAATATTTTATTGATTATTTTAAAATGTGTTTTTTTTATATAGTAATGAATTAATATCTTTAAGATAAATCTTTTATTTAAGATTATTAGATCTTAACAATTATGGTTGGTAATTGATATGTAGATTGGATTTGTAGTGGACGATGTTTTAAATAACATTTATCCTTTAATCCAATTTACATTGAAATTACTATTTGAAATTTATAAATCTATTTTATAAATTGAAAATCAAAATTGGAATATTAATAAATCTTTTAGAAGGATTAAAATGTAATTTATTTTATCTTTGATAAAATTAATGAGAACCTTTTAACATAAATAATAATTTTTATTTAAAAGGATATTCAAAGTTGGAATGTGGCGTATGGTTGATTTTAATTACAAATACGCGAGTTATTCAGAAAGACCGGGTCTAACCCATTCTGAATAATCATCACGACGATCAAGAGTCGAAGATGAAGACGGTGACTGAAGACCTGAGAGCTTCACATCGTTTGGTTGATGGTGACTAATATCTTGAATTGGGACTGATCCCCCAAGGCAAGGTAAAAGTGATGATCTTCCAGACGTACTGGAGATCGACGGATACGTTGTTTCGTTCAGACCCAGAACGGACTTGTAAATGGATAGCATGCCTGACATTGAAATTTATTTCATGTAATTAAATCGGTTTTTATTTAATATATAAATGCATGGTGGCGGAGGATTTATTCTCTTGCTTAACACCCTTTTGTATGTTAAATAATTACCGATCGCATGATATGAGTTGTTGATGTGGCACGCCAAGTTGCAATTGAACAAAGCTTATTGTTGCAAAGCAGAGCCTTGTATGATGATCGAAGCATAGTCTGGTATGGACATAGCTTTGTGTAATACGTTACTTCGCGAGCCTCACACCCCGGTTGAGTCTAAAACGGAGCAAGGGAACGCAGGGAGTGCGCACGTTTCTTTCTAGCTAGAAGTGGTGTCGGTGCTTAAACTGGCTGACATTTTACTTATGTGGTTGTTGGATTTGAGGTACCTCAGGTATATTGGTCGTATTGTGGCCAATCAGAGATCCGTTAGGATCGGGAAACGTGTGTTCAGGAATAACTAATCCAGTCCATTGCACCAGTTGGACAGAGTACCAACACGGGGACGGACCGGCCCTGCAGGATCCAAGGGTTGGACAGAGTACCAATCCTGGGCATTTGCTAGAGTGTCTCGAATCGGTAAGGAATTCACTCCTAGCCTTGACTCAGATGGAAACCCAAATTTCCAATACGACATCACGCGGTTTTGATTGTATACCTATATATGGCGACATAGTGGGATGGGGCACTCATGCCGTCTAGGATTAATACATTTACTTTGAGGTCCTTCAATTTGGTTGCACACTATTATTATATAATACCGTGTTTATCGTATCAAGCATCTTTTGATCATTATAAGGTAAAACCCTATCCTCCGGTTTGCGTTGCATTGTGTGATGGGACTTGGGTCTTATAATGGTTTCATTTTTCTAAAAAAAAGCATTGCGCTATTTTGACGATTTAGTTTAGTCATGCACTGGCAATCCATAGGAGAAAACCCGTTCTACGAAAGTGGTGTGGTCCTATGATTAGCCTTATTATATTTTATAGGTTAGGTAGAATTCTCACACCAGTCCCATGACTGACCTGTAGTTTTGTCCACTGGCAAACTCGGGTGCCCATATTTTCCACACGGGCAGTCGAGTAGCTATTTTTGCAGATATATTAAACAGGATTCTAGGTTGAAGCTTAAAGCTGTGTCCAGAGATAGAAAGTCTTCCGCTGTGTTCTTCCGTTGCAGTATATTACATTTTTGTATTTATCTTCCGCTGTAATTATATTCCAATGTACTCTGATATGTATATTCTGTACTCTGATGTAACATTATATGATGATATGTTATAAAAGTCTTCTGTTTTTGTTTTAATATGTTGTATGCCCAAAGTTAAAGTATTCGTAGATTTTCACTTTTTGGTTCAGACCTGTGTGGTTTATGGTCGATTCAAAGGGTGGGGATTTGCGGATCTTTACACTTAACTTGCCTGAAGGGGTGCCAATACCTGGTTGGTTTAGACGGTTCTTAGAAGCAAGGGCCACTCAGCCAGGTCCTACCGTTCCTCCTCCCCCAGCTGAAGAAAATCACCCAGCTGCAGCAGCACCTTTTCCTCCACCTCCTCCTCGGGGAAACGCATTCGCTAAGATATGTAAAGATTTTAAAGCCATGGGAGGAAGGGATTTCCATGGAACTGAGTCCTTCGTAGCAGCTAGGAATTGGCTGAAAGAAACTGAAGACCTATTCATCATCTTTGAGGTAGAGGATAGACAAAAAGTACAGTTGGCAGTGTGGCTATTGAAGGGTGAGGCTTCCTACTGGTGGGAAGTCACTAATGCTGAAAGACCAGTGGAGACATGGGAGGACTTTAGGGCAAGGTTTGAGACCAAATTTCTCTCAGATGCAGAAAGGAGTTTGCAGTTGGAAAAATTCTTATTTCTTAAACAAGGGGACAAGACAGTCAGAGAATATGTGAATCAGTTCGATGAGCTGGCTAGGTTTGGGCTTGACCTAGTCAATACCCCGCACAAGAAGGCTCTCCGTTTTGTCAAAGGGTTAAATGAGCCATTACACAGTTTGGCCATGACCCATATACCCATGGGAGCCACGTATGAAAGATTGGTGCAAATGGCATTGCTAAATGAGGAGGATAAGGGCAAGAAGGAGACGAAGGCAGAAAGCTCTCAAGGGAAGAAAGAGGGTTTGCAGCCCAAGAAGACAGACTTTAAGAAGGGCGGGAAAGGCAACAAAGAGAAGAGGAAGTGTAATTTTTGTGGCAAAGTGGGGCACTTAGTAAAGGACTGCCGGAAAAAGAAGGCCAAGGAGAATGGTGGGTGCTTTTCATGCGGTCAGACAGGCCACAGGGCTAGGGACTGCCCAAGGAAACGAGGACAGGGGCAGGGCACTGGATCCACCCCAGGGGCACAGGTTCATGTGCTAGAAGCGCCACCATTGCAACAGCGAGGTACAAACACTTCTGTAGAAAGTGTAGTTTATCTTTATGATCACCCCGTTCGCACTTTATTTGATTCCGGCACATCACACTCCTTTATCTCGTCTGCTTTAGTAGAATCTCTGCACCTAAAAACTAGTATGGTAGAGGACCCCTTAATTGTTTCAAACCCAATTGGGGGCCCAGCTCATTTGTCTATGATCTGTGTGGGATTAAAAATTTCTATTCTAAGTGTAGAATTTCAATGTAGTGCCTTTGTTTTGGGCTTTTCGGGGTATGGTTTGATTTTGGGTATGGATTGGCTATCCAGTAATGGGGCCATCCTTGATTGTGAGAAAAGGGTTGTTAGGCTCCTAACCCAGCTCGGTAATACTTTGGAAATTTCTTGTAATCCCTCGTATGCGGTTATGCTTAGTTATCTTGAATCGCTAGATGCCTCTGTTGAAAATTTGAAATCAGTTAGAGTGGTCCGGGAATATCCGGATGTCTTCGAAGAGGTGAAGGGCTTGCCTACGAAGCGGGAAATAGACTTCCGCATATATCTTGTAGATAATGCAAAGCCCGTTGTGTTGCCCGTTAGACACATGGCTCCACGAGAAAGGAAAGAGCTCAGTAAACAGATTAAAGAGCTTCTAGAGAAGGGGTTCATTAGGAGGAGCATTTCAGAATGGGGCGCTCCGATGGTGTTCGCTACAAAGGTGGATGGTTCACTCCGTCTATGTGTTGACTATAGGGAGCTCAACAAGCTAACGAAAAAGAATAGGCACCCTCTCCCTAGAATTGACGATTTATTTGACCAGCTTGTAGGAGCGTCTGTTTTCTCCCAACTCGATTTAGCAACCGGTTTTCATCAGCTAAGGGTGGCTGAAGATAGCATCGATAAAACGGCGTTCAGAACCCCAGACGGCTTCTTTGAATGGCTTGTCATGCCTTTCGGCTTGACAAATGCACCTGCTTACTTCGTGGACCTGATGAGTAGGGTATTTAGAGATTTCCTCAACAAATTCGTAGTGGTCTTCGTAGATGATATCCTTATCTTCTCAAAGAGTGAAGAGGAACATGCTCAACACTTAAGGGCAATCATGGAAACTTTGCGAGTCCATCAACTAAAAGCCAAATTCTCCAAATGCCACTTTTGGAGGGAAGAGGTGAGGTTCCTTGGGCACATAGTATCCAAACAAGGGTTAGCGGTGGACCCTGCGAAGGTAGTGGCGGTACAGGATTGGAAGACACCAAGGAATGCGACTGAGGTCCGAAGCTTTCTAGGACTAGCGGGTTTCTATCGAAAATTTATAAGGGATTTTGCGAAAATCTCAGCTCCGCTCACGAAATTGACCAAGAAGAATCTAGTGTTCAATTGGGATTTGGATTGCGAATTTGCTTTCCAACGACTGAAAAGGGCTCTTACAACCGCCCCAGTTTTGACGCTGCCGGATGGGAGCAAGATGTTCACTGTTTATACGGATGCATGTGGGACAGGGCTAGGCGCCGTCTTAATGCAAGAAGGAAGGGTAGTAGCTTATGGCGGAAGGCAGTTGAAAGCGCACGAAAAGAACTACCCAACCCACGATCTCGAGTTAGCCGCCATCGTCTTTGCACTCAAGTCTTGGCGACACTATCTCCTAGGCGAGAAGTTCGAACTTTACACTGACCATAAATTGTTGAAATATCTTTTCTCGCAGAAGGATCTTAACTTGAGGCAACAAAGATGGATGGAGTTTCTTGCCTCGTACGATTTCGAAATCTCCTACACTCCGGGCAAAGGCAACGTAGTGGCAGACGCGTTGAGCCGAAAGAAATTGACCCTAAGCCCGTTGTTTGTTGAAAGACAAAGCCTAGAGTTTATAGCCAGCTTCGACTTTAGGCCTTCCTCCGATTTCGTACCAGGCTTGCTTGCATCTCTCGAAGTGCGCCCAACTTTAGTGGATTCAGTAGGGACAGCACAACGCGAAGACCCTCAACTTGTGGAAATAATTGATAGGCTAATTAGGGGTGAGACTTCAAGTCACCTCAACCGATACTCCATCGACGATAGTGGTTTACTAAGGCGAGAAGGAAGACTATGCGTCCCACAAGCAAAAGATTTAGTGAAAAGGGTTCTAGAGGAAGCACATCACTCCAAGATGACGATACACCCAGGCGGGGATAAAATGTACAAAGACATAAAAAGGACTTTCTTTTGGAATGGCATGAAAAAGGATGTGGCAGAATTCATTTCTAAATGTATGGTGTGCCAACAGGTTAAGGCAGAACAGAAAAAGCCTGGCGGACTGCTGCATCCTCTGGAGGTCCCGCAGTGGAAGTGGGATAGCATCTCAATGGACTTCATCGATGGGCTGCCTAGGTCTAGGAGAGGCAACACTAGCATTTGGGTAATAGTGGATAGGCTTACTAAAAGCGCCCACTTTTTACCCGTCAAAAGTAAGAGAACTGCCTCATCCCTAGCATCACTTTATCTCAAGGAAATCGTTCGACTCCATGGAATACCATCTAGCATTGTTAGTGACCGAGACCCCATCTTCACCAGCGAGTTTTGGCGGAGTCTGCAAGAAGCAGTAGGAACGCAGTTATGCTTGAGCACAGCCTATCATCCTCAAACCGACGGTCAAACAGAGAGAGTGAATAGAGTTTTGGAAGACCTCTTAAGACTATGCGTCCTCGACTTCGGAGGGACATGGGAAGACCACCTTCCTTTAGTAGAATTCGCCTACAACAACAGCTATCAAGCAACCATCGGAATGGCGCCCTTCGAAGCTTTATATGGAAGACCGTGCCGATCGCCCACTTGTTGGTGGGAGTCCACGGATAAGCTTATACTTGGACCAGACATGATCCGAGAGACTTCAGAGAAAGTAGACTTAATACGAAGAAGGATGAAGACGGCCCAAGACAGACAAAAGTCCTACGCCGACAAGAGGAGGACCGACCTTGAATTCGGAGTTGGAGACAGAGTTTTTCTCAAGGTATCACCGCTAAGAAACGTTGTTCGTTTTGGAACCACAGGAAAGCTAGCGCCAAAATTCGTAGGGCCATTCCCTATTATCGAGAAAATTGGGAAAATGGCTTATAGATTAGAGCTACCCGAGAAGTTGGCTGGAGTCCACAACGTCTTTCACGTTTCACATCTCTGAAAATGTCTGCATGAGTCTGCCGAAGTGGTAGAGCCAAATATCCTCGAAGAGGTCGAAGTGGAACGCGAGGCAACCATAAGGAAAGTTCCAACCCGCATATTAGGAACGGAAGTGAAGAAACTACGCAACCGTGAAGTCAAGCTCGTCAAAGTTCAGTGGAGCGACGCCGAGGGAGACGCGACTTGGGAAACTGAAGCTAAAATACGCACAGCCTACCCTTTTCTGTTCGAGGGTACATCCTTGATCTTTCCTTTTCCTTAAGTTGCGCTTTTATCTTTTTAGGTATATTTCCTCGACCGTATCTTTTAGGTAGAATCTTTTTGGATGGGAACATGTAATTGAAACATGTTATGTATGATGGTTGCAAGTGGTTGCAAGTGATTGCTAGTGGTTGCTCGTGGTTGCATATACACACACAATCTAGGTTTTAGATCGGCTCAGTCACTTCATATTGCATATGCATATATGTTTGCACTCGTATATGGTTGAACTTTAATGTGTTGTCATGTGGATGCTGCATTTGTATTGAATGATTGTGCACTCATGTAGAATCATGAATAGAAAAATTTGCATACATAATGGATTCATGGCACTTACATAATTCGCATTAAGGAGGTCAACTGAATCAGTAGACCGCCTGATTTTGCATTAGATAAGTTCATGTACACACACACTTTGCATATGATCATGAAGCATTAGAAGTCTTTTAAGGACAATGGATGCTCGTGTTTGATGGATGAGTAGATGGATGATTGGATGTTAGGATATACATTCCTCCTAACTTGAAGATTTCGGGGACGAAATCCTTTTAAGTGGGGGAGAATGTAACACCCGTGAATTCTATGACTGTGAAACTCACAAATTAAAGTATAATTAATTTCAAATCAAAGAACTAAGGGAAACGGGATACGCCATTGCGTTCGTCTCGGAAAAATACGCGAAATAGAGTCCGAGTTTTCGAAAAACGGATATCGTATGAAGAAGTTATGGACGAACGAAGTTGGGCGAAAAACCGAAAAAGGGCCGGAATGCACTGGCGCACTTGGGAAGTGCGCCAGAACAAAAATGAACTGGCGCACCTGTGAAGTGCACCAGTACATTTTTGACCTGGCGCACCTGCCAAGTGCGCCCAGGTCAAAAATGACCTGCTGGCCAGGTCTGGTCTAGCCCTGGCTGGCCAGGTCGGTGTGTGGTCGAATTTCTGTAGTCTGCTTTGTCATTAGGGCTAGGTGGCGGGTTTTTATTGATCTCTCTTCCTAATGAATGGCTACGATCCAACCTAGCAACATCAATGGTCCTAATCAATTCCTAACCTCTATATAAACAACCCTAGACTAAACCCTAATCTATTCATTCAAAATAAGATTATAGCCGCCATGTTGCTGAGGAACGACAAAGAGTAGCCGCCGACTAGAGAGAGAGTTAGGAAGAAAGTTCTAAAGCCTAAAGCAATTCAAGCAACCTAAAGCTAATCAATTCAACAAAGGAATCGTGTCTCTTAATTAAAGAATTCGCCGCAACCATTGTAAGTAGAGTATTACTTTGGTATAATAAACAACTGTGTTGATGTGTATGCTTGAATTGTGGCAATGGAAGTAATTCATGTTTGTGCAAATTTATGTTATCCATTATAAAGAACTACATGCGGTAGTTCTATGCAAATATACGTTTGGAATATTGCGCAAAATTATGTAATCTATGTTGAAGCTACATGTATGTAGTTGAGTGAAATTTATGCAAGTTTGGGGCTTTGTTATTATGTCGTCATGATGTATACTTTGTGCATAAATCGTTTTGCAAGCAATTGAGACAAGTTTGGTTGTTATAGTTCATATGAAACTATGTCGGAATTTTGACACCATAATCCATGTATTAAGTCATGCTTATGAATATGGCTAGGCTATGAATGATATTTGGCATAATTGAAATCTATGATTAAGTCTATCTTGTTTAAAAGAGTTATATGATGACATATGTGAGACATGGCTAGGTTAGACTCAAAAATCCCTTTTTGCAAGTTTAAAGCAAACACCATGATTAGGAATATTTATGCATAAGTATATTTATACCATCGTTATGTGATTTGACTTAAACCATGATTAAGTTGAACTATGCTTTTGTGTTAGTAACAAAGTATCCCCTTTGTAAACATGTAGAAACCTTATGAACATGACTTGTTTATGTTTATGCCATGAACAAATTGAACTTTACCTATGCCATGCTTATGTTTGACATTATGCCATGTTTATGCTAGAAGTATTTATGCCATGCTTATGTTTGACATTATGCCATGCTTATGCTAGGAATATTTATGACATGCTTATGTTTGACATTATGCCTAAATAAGAATATAGGTTCATGTTGTAGTTAAACCTGTGCAAGTTCACATGCTTTGATTCATGTCACCTATGTTACAACTATGCAAGTACACCAATTTCTATTTTGTATTTCCAACGTCGTATTGCAAGTTCATGCGCTCACCTTCCCCTCTTTGTGTATACGCCATAAGCCTCCCCTTTTCGCATGGCTAAATTGGGCTTTAAAAGGCTAAGCCCAATATATATATAAACGGACGTGTAAAACGGGGGAAAATAACGTTGGGTTAAAAATAAATTAATGAATGAAAATATAAAATAGAAGGGCCCAAATTCAAGTATGGGTTGGGCCCGTGATTGGTGTAACCTTTACACCATTAACTTAATAATGGGCCGCAAATATTTACATATAAATAAAGAAGAATGACAAGATATGTAAATGTAGAACATACGATGTGTTTAACCCGAGGTTGGATTGAGTTGTGATGTAAACCTGCCCGGAACCGCCCGGCTGTCCAGTAGTCACAACAATAGCTATCCAATGTGGGAGGTTAAACATGGAGCCCAGCAAGGACCCGAGGTTAGACTGAGTTGTGGCGTAAGACTGCCCGGAACCAACCGGCAACAGGCAGCCACAACAATACCTGTCTAATGTGAGAGGTCAGGGCCTTAATAAGACAATTAAGGCTGAGTCAGGATTGTTAGGATTAAGTGGACTAAAAACTTAATCAAAATGGAACATGCTAAACTAAACGGACTGGTGGGGGTTAGGTAGGAAACACTTAACCAACTTAGCATGTTGGCTAGAGATAGAAAACCTAGTAACGGGGGACCCTTTTCAGCAGTAACCCTAAAAGGTGTATCATGATACCCTGAAACTAGGCAGGGTGGGGCACGATTACTGGGCTGATTGTAAGAGGTCAAAGCGACGGCGGTGGTGTAGCAGTGTAGGTTCTAAGGGAGTGCGGGCGTGCACACACTCCGGCGCAGAAAAATAAGGCACTGGACACCAGTAGCATACTTGTGCACTCTAAGGTTGTGTCGGGTTGCCACTATGGGACTTGATACACCCCATGGTGGGACCAGCATAGGTGACTACAGACATCGGGGGCCGTAAGACACATGTAACTATGCGAGTAGGAGCCGATCATCATTGAATGGATCACATCACCCTGATTATGGGGTGCAAATTGGAAACTAGTTTATATGGGTTCAGAGATTAACATGGGGTACGATAGTATATTCGACCCTAGGTAACTTAACCAAGTTCATAGTGTTTGCCCACTTCCTGTTTTACTTATCATACCCAGTTCTTTATTCATAGACAAAGTAGTACTAGACTTACTCAGGCTTTATGTCTGACTCTATTTTTCTTTCGTCTTCTTTCTTCCGTTCCCCCCCCCCCCCAGGTCCTCAGGGAGGGAACACAGCAGCTTGACCAGCCTCAACATCCAGCTTGAAGAAGAGAAATGTATTGCTTGGACTTTCCTGTTTTGAACTATGGCTTTGGACAATCCACTAAGGGGCTTTTGCAGTTTATCTATGTTTTATTTATGCTTCTTTAAATAATGTACTCAAGACAGATTATGAAAGTGTTATGTTATGTTTTTGGAAAGGATGTTGTTGTAACACGTATTTGACTTTTTGAAATAAAGTTTGTTGTTCTTCCGCTGTTTTACAAATATGTGTTCTTATATCTGTCTTGTATATCTGTGACTTGTACTTATAAACCTCCACCAAAATTAGGGCATTCCCTTTGAGAGTGACCCTAACGGAGGTGGGGTGTTTCACTTACCTATTGCACGTTTTCGTATCTCGGTTTTGGTTCAACCACCCAGGGCCACTGGGATTTACGCTAACCGTCAACCGCGCCCTTTTTCCCACGCATTCATCGTGAATCGTTTTCCATGACTGCATGCACATGTATCACATCGTGCCATCCGAGTCCTGTCACAGGGCAGATCGAGAAATACAGGACTCGGTCGGGAGCTTTCGATTTATCTGCCGATGCAGATGCTAAGGTCTATTTTTCTATACGTGGCTATGGTCCCACGCGACCCCTCCCTCAACTAGTGAAAGACAAGACAGGATAAATCCTGTATGAGAACACACTACTGGGCAACCCACAATCCTAGCCTTACCGCAACCATAATTAGATAGCAATTATGGTCTATTGGGTGTTCTCTGCCTTTCCGTACGTACACGTTTGACCAAAGATGGTAGGTAGTCTGACGAAATGCTATCTAGGGTACGACCGTGTATCTTCGACTATCCCCTATCCATCCCCGTCTTTAGGTCGCTCGCATAGCAACCAAGGCATACTCTTGGTTCTTCTAACGTAGACCTTAACCTCTCATGAGCCTAGTATAATCACCTGGCAGCCCATAGAGGGATACCAAGAATACCCTCACGTTCCCCGAAGCCGCTGCTTCGTTACCCAGTTCGCTGGAGCCTTTATCTAAATCAGATACTTGTTCCTACTCGTATACTTAAACGATGACCTACCGTATCAGGTTACTCATCTATCTATGAACTGGTCTAAATTTCCTTGACTAAGAATCATTACTTAGTTATTCCTCAACTAAGGTTTACCACTTAGCCTTATTCCCGTTATCCTTGTTAACTACGGTTATCCCCTATCCTCAGAACTAGGGTTTACATAATGGATTAAGTGTCACTTAAGTTCATGACTTAACCCGTCTACCAATCATGTCAAAATTGGCTAAGTATCCAAGTCCAAGACTTAACCCATCTTCAAATCATGTCAAAATTGGCTAAGTATCCAAGTCCAAGACTTAACCCTACAAACCATGCTCACGTTGGTTAAGTATGTATTAAGCAATTCACGACTTAACCTCGTCCAATTATCATTCTAGATTGGTTAAGTATATATTAACTTGACCCTATCAATTTACTCAGTCAAATCGGTCAAGTGTATTCAAGCGATTCGTGACTTAGCCTTATCATGTTTTCACGTTAGATCGGTTAAGTATAGGTTAACTTAACCTCAATAAATGCACGAGTTAGATTGGTTAAGTATAGGTCACTTAACCACATCAATTCATCATGTTTAGATTAGTTAAGTGTTTAACTTAACCCCATTAAACTGCCAAGTGGGATTAATTAAGTCTAGGCTAACTTAACCCCATCCGATTTCCATGTTTAGACTAGTTGAGTCTAATCTTAACCCCATTCGTTAATCGTATTTTTCGGTTAAGCGTCATTAAGAAAATTTACTTAACCTTACCAAGTTATCGCGTTGGATTGATTAAGTGTTGGTTAACTTAACCCCATCCACTAGTCATATAAAAATGGTTAAGTGTCATTAGACAAATCAAGTTACTTAACCTACCCAACCTTGTCATGTTTTGTTAAGTATCATTAGCCTAATCAAATTACTTAACCCATTTGTCCATGTCATATTTGGTTAAGAGTCATTAATCAAATTAACTTAACCCTATCATGTGGCATTAATTACTTAATGCACCTTCACCTCTCACATTAGACTTTGTTGTGGTTACTAGTTAAGCCGGTCGGTTCCGGGTAGCTTTACACCACAACTTGGTCTAACCTCGGGTTCAAGCACAACATGACCAACTTCTCACATTGGGTCCTGTTGTTTGCAACTACTAGTTAGGCCGGTCGGTTCCGGGTAGTTTTACGTTGCAAACTCAACCCAACCTCGAGTTGGCCACACTTATATTATCTAAGTGTCATGTCCATCATGTTTCCCAAAACATGTTACAAGTTTTCAAGCATTTGGGTAGACCTAACTTAATAGGTAAATTCCCAAAGGGTAGACCTAACTTAATAGGTAAATTCCCAAGCTTATGTTTTTATGCATACTTACATGTCAACTTCCATGTTATATTTCAAGTCATGTTTTCAAGTTGTATTTTCATGTCATTAGAAATTACCCATAACATAACCCAACGCTTTTAAACTCGCATATACGTTCGCGACAACGTAATGGATTAAAAGAAGAGACTTGGCAAAGGCATGACAAAAATGGATATTAAGCCACAAGTTAATCATGGTGGCAAATGAGGCACAAATGTGTTCATTAACTTGCATGTTACATTCTTAAGCCTCAAAACATGCATAAACCAAAACTTGGCACATAAGCGAATCATGGTGACAAAAGATATGGAATGATGACTAGTAACTCGCATATATCATCATATAAGGGTTATGACTTCATATGCAAGTTGACATAAAGGTTATGAGGGTTCTCATGTTGCCTAATGCAACATTTCAACATAAAGGTTGTAGCTTTTAGCTCACAAGATCACGATAATGACTTCATAAACTTGCATGACATGATAGCATGTATCATACTCAATGATCAAACCCAAACTTGCAACATGAACATTTAACTTCATAGTTAATATCTAAGAGTAGGGAAAGGGCTTACATTGCTATGAAGGCACAAAAGATATGACAAAGCCCTTATGCAATCAAATAGACCCAAAATGCAAGCTTTAACATAAAAACCCTTGAGCCAAAATGATCAAAACCCTTGCTTTATGATGCAAAGATAGAAACTTGACTTGAATGCAAGCTAATGACACTCATACAAGCTTGAAAACACTTGTATGCATGGAAAATCTCTCATAGAAACCATTTAGAAATTTTATGAAGAGAGTGGAGGCCATGAGAGGTAAAATTTTGCCATAGTTTAGTTGCATGAATGAATAATGAGGATTTAGGATAGGTTAGGGTCTTATTTATAGATTAGGCAAGTGTTTTAGGCCATAGGATTAAACCTAGATTCAATCCAAGCCATCAAAGCATGTCTTGGGGAAGAAGTCAAGTGTAGGAACCATCTAGGGCCTTTAGATTAAAGATGAACCATGAGAACCATCCAAATGCAAAATCTGCATTTGAGCGAATCGGCCCACGGGTTGACAGCCAAACACCCTGGATTAACCCCTAGTCGACCCAGCGGGCTCGGGTCGACCTCAAAAATCGGCCGGTTCGGTTATTCCCCTCTCCCAATTCGCTGTTTTGAACATTTTTGCATATTTATTTATTTAATTTTTCAATTATATATATATATCAATATATATATTTCTCTGCGCAACCCATTTCACTTAATTAAGTATACTTTAATTTGGGAATTTTTCGTGAAACTTCGCGAGGCCATATCTTGGTCATACGGACTCCGATTCTCGAAAACTCAGACTCTATTTCGCGTATTTTTCCGAGACGAACGCAATGGCATAGCCCGTTTTACTTGATTCAGAATTTAAAATTAAATTCTGCCTTGATTCTCGTCTTAACACGTTATCGAAAAATACGGGTTGTTCCACATATGTTTTAATATATAGGTTTTAAGTTGAGTAATTCAATCCAATTAATACATAAGTTCAAGCAAATTCAGACAAATCAAACCAATCAAATCATACCAAACAATCAAATGTTTCTCGGGACTTCTACCCATTCATCCTGTCCAGTGATTGGGGTCTTCTTGATGTCCTTCCATTCTTCTTCATCGGTGATTGGTTCTTCGTTGTTTTCATTTCAGAAATGAGATGAGATTGGCCAACGAATTACGTCAAAGTGTTTCTCTTGATATTCAACCATTCTCATCTGAATTAATTCTAGATGACGCTGATTACGTAGTACCGATATAATTAATTTTTCTGGAAGAAATAGGCTTAAAAAGGGTCTGGAATTCATTGGATTTGAATGGACACAAGTTAGTTATTTAAATTTAAATTTTGATTTTTTTGGAAAAACTGGCAGTTATATGTCGACATAGTCAACTATGTAGGTCGACATACTTAGTTAAAATTTTTGAAAATTTTGAATCTTTTGTTCTTATATTATGTTATATTCAATTCATAAGTTTTTATAGTAACTTAAAGATGATTTGACATAAATAAAACTCCGTACCAACCCGAATTCCGATAAACCGATTTTTTTTTTCAAAATTCTAATATATCAAAACTCGTTTTGGTTTGCCTGGTATCCTTGCAGGAAAGAATATAAAATATATCAGAGCTCAGAAAACATGTCACAGTGAATAGATAAAATATAATATAATCAAAATATAGCCTTACCCAAATAATAATACTGCCTAACTAGTATCTAGAGCTACCATATCTCTGCCACAAATCTAACCTGTGAGTATGTTATGAGGAGGGGGTCAGAACATGACATGACCCGAACTTCTCCGGTAAGGAAAGCCCGGATTAATTGAGGACAAGCCACATCGGAATGCAAACAGAAGAACATTTCATTGCTTATTACAACAATTCCTTCAGAATACGAGAATATACAGAGTATGAATAAATATTACACAGAAAATAAATATCTGAGATTAAAATACATTACATAGCAGTGGAAAATAATACAATACACAACTAGAAGAAGATATACGGATACAAAGCTTTCCGGATATCATTCCAGCTGTAAATCAGGATCCTGTGAATATAAATCTGCAAAACCAAAACTACTAGCTGCCCGTGTCAGAATAAGGGCACCTAGAGTTTAGGTTAAAACAATAAACTCCAGGTCAGTCATGTAACTGGTATGAGAACTAAAACAGTTATTTTAAGCTTTACTTTAAATCAGATATATCAAAGGACCACGCCGTATAACACGGAATGGGTTTCCTCACAAGAATACCGGTGCATATAACAAAAACAGCGCAATGCTTTTTGGAAAAATGAAGCTATTATAAGACCCAGGTTCCATCACACAATGCAACATAAGCCGGAGGATAGGGTTTTTCCTTATAATAGCCAAACATGCTTGGTACGTTA
The DNA here is from genome assembly GCA_030737875.1 of Allium sativum. Taxonomy (NCBI): domain Eukaryota; kingdom Viridiplantae; phylum Streptophyta; class Magnoliopsida; order Asparagales; family Amaryllidaceae; genus Allium; species Allium sativum. Next base: position 199,798,835 of record CM060926.1, on the reverse strand, counting down.
AAAACAAATCATTTGATACTATTATAAGTGTATAGTGTCAAAACAATTTCAATCATAAATATCAATCATAGACGGCATGGGTACCATATATCATGTCGACATACTAGGCTCTACAATCAAAACCGCAAAGTCACATATTTGGAAATTGGATTTCCATTTGTGAACCGAGGCAAAAGATAGTCCTCTACCGATTCAAGACAATCTAGCCCATGTCTCAGGCAAGCGCGCAGACAAGCCTTGGATCGTCATGGCCGGTCCAGCAATGTGAATTAAAATGCCTGAACACTACGTTCCTCCCCCCTTTGGGGCGTAAATGAGCCAAATGACTCCATCGACTCCACACAGTCAACGATATATCCGAGGCGCCTCGCAACAACAACAATGCACAGGTGAAAATAATATAAATGTCAGGGCTGGTAGGTCATTAACACCACCCTAGCTAGAAGGAAACACATGCCCTCCCTGAGGTCCTCTCCCGTTTTTGGTTCACAACCGGGGTGTGAGGCTTGCGAATCAACGTTACACAAAGCTATGCCACACATGCAGTGCTTTGATCATCAACCACAAGACTTTGCTTTTCAACAGTAGCCTTGATCAATTGCCACTTCGGAATGCCACACAGGCAATTCACACCATGCGACTGATGTCTATCGATATACAACCTCTGATCCCGTACGTCTCAGAGAAGGGTTAAGTAAGGGAATGAATTCCCCTTCACCAGACAGATGTATATTTAATATAGATCTGTAATGTCCCGGTTTTTACCTAGTCTTTGTTAACGATATGTATTGATTTAATAATGTAATTAAATCATAAAATGTGTTATTTAACAAACGATAACAAATTATAAATATTTGTGAAAAGGTAATACACTAATAATGTGTACATTTAGTTATGTTTCAAACTTGAATTCAAAGTAAACCTTACAACTAAAAGTTTTAACTATTCTCATACAAATGATAGCAAAGTGTACATATGTGAAGAGGCATATTTATCACTTTAAAAATATAAGGACCATGAACAAATAAGCAAAACATATGCAGGAGAAAACATGCGGCCATTCAACATTAACATATAGAAAGAACATGCACATGACATTTTTGACAAAATGACCATGTTAAAATATCAAAAAGGAATATATGTAGAAAAGAAATACATGTAGAAGCAAACAAAAGCAAAACAACCAAAGTCAATGATCTTAATAGTATAGCTAAACATAGTGCAAACCATTTCCTATGGAAATACATCAATGCAACTTGCCATTATAAAACCATTTTGAACAAAATATCTTAACACTTATAGGGTAAGTAACCATTTTCTATTGCAATGAAATCTAAACCATGTCTAGCAAATTTATGAAGTATGCTTTGGAAAGATTTTGTCTCTAGAAGGTAGAATATAAGACAAGGAAATTAGTAAATATCTCATTAAACAAATGGTATAGGATTTGTAGTGTAGTAAAGAGGGGTAAGTCTAACCTAAAGATCCTATAGCTTAAAATGTAAGCAACAATGGAAATAGAACTGTTTAATGATAGGACTTGCCTACAAATAGCATTAGAAACCATTCACTCTCCTCACACAAAATTCATTAGAACCGAGAGATAAACAAGTGCTGCAGATTCTAGGAAAGTAGGAAAGCTTGATGTGAGTAAACTGAGATTTTTTAACTTCTGTTTTAATGTTTTGTTTTCATACATTTATAATGCTAGTGTTTAACCACATCAGTATTTATACATATTGATTTGCTGCTGATTTCAAACCCATTGAAAACTATCTTTATTTACATGTTTTCCTGTAAGCTTAGTAACTGAAAATACACAAAAATTGATAACTTGCAACTTTGAACACCTGAGCAAACCCTCCGTTGAATGCAACTATATATATGCGGATATGTTGATACGGGTTTTTATACCAAACCGAAACCCTGAAGTAGCGTAAACCTGGGACTAAAAGAAAATAAATAAAATGGGGGACAAAAAACTTAGTAAGTAAACACTAGGGAGCAAACCTTTAACCCTTGTTAAAAACCTTACATTGATTATTGTTAAAACGTTTACTAGTGAACTTTGTATACATGGGTGGGTATGATAGTACATTATTTAGGCCACGTACTATTGATCTAGTAGGCCGCTGTAAACATCTAAGAAGTTGTTATATATCGCAGAAGAAAGATATGCACCCTGTTTTATGTAGAAGAAAAGTCTATAATGCAAATTCTATAAAATTTAAGATTTCGTTTCAACATGAAATTTGTTCATACTTGTCCCTAGTATATAGCAAGAATGGGTTCAGATTTTATAGTTAGGTATATTCTCATATTCAACCATCTCCTATAACCAAACGATAAATACATAAAATTTCGACCATCGACGAATTACGTTTCAGGGATATAAATATGACCATAGGAGGAAGCCATGCATTTTAGTGCAAGTCTCGGTATTTTTAGGATTTTGGTTGCTGAGATATTATGAGGAAATCGGAAATTGTATATGAGGCAAATATTGGTGATCACAATTATCGGATTCCATGGCGTAGGACTTGGGGGTGACATGTGAGATGAGTAATTACAGGAAAAATATAAACAATTTTTCTTTCATGTGATTTGCGTAAACTGGGTATAGGCCTGAAGTGAAGTTATACGCTTTACCATGTTGTTTTGCTTTCCGGACAAAAGAAGAACATGACATAGACATATGGACATTTTTATATCAATGCCTGTGAACTAAAGTGAGCACAACAATGTGGAGATATGGACTTATTAAGGTATAAGTGAGTAATAGCGCAGTAACAAAAGTAGAACGTAACAGGAAAGATATAGGTAAGCAAAGAAAATAAAGAACAGGTAGGAAAGAGGTTGTTCCGGTTGAGTACACATGCATGGGCGTTAGTAATCTAGGCTCGGACTAGGTTTATATACATAGAAGACAAAGACAAGAACTGGAAAGGGAGGAGGGGTAAGGGACGCAAGAAGAGGGAAATATATATACAAGAAGGAGGAGGCATGTAGATGCACAAGTGCACGCTGTGTGCACTGTGCTGAAAGAAGAAATAGGACCAGTTTTCGAGTGGAACTCGGTCTTTGACCGAAACTGGAAGCACTAGGATTCTTTTAGTCTAACTATTTTTTTTTGTGTTATATGCGTTCAACAGCACAAGGGGACGTGAAGCGATGGTCAAGGCAGTGTGACGGTGGGCGAATTGAATGTGCATGTGCACAAGTGCTTTGTGCACTGTTTTTGTTTGAACATAAGGCGAAGAAGGAAGCACTAGAAAAAGCATAAAAAAGGGGAGTGGAGATTGATGGCCATTTTGGTGTCTGTCAAGCCTGAAGTGCTTGAGTTTAGTAAAGTTCAGGGTTTATTTTTGGGAGGACTGAGTGCGCAGGGAAGATGGAGGCTTCCACTGTAGATCAAGAGTAGTAGGTCATCTCGTTTGTGAGGAGGGGAAAGGTAGTCAGGGATACACATATATGCGAAGTAGGGCAGCGTACAATAGTTCATGTTTAAGAAAGAAATCACGTTCTGTTAATGGTTTGAGTAATTGTTCTAGTGGCGTTTGTAAGGGGTAAAAGTGAAACGTGGGCCCATAACCCATAGAGTAAATTTTGGACACAAAAAATGGGAGGATGGAGGATTTTAAGGTGGCGGTTCTATTTTTGTCAGGACGTTGGATTTGTTGTTAGTTGGTTGTCGGGTTGGCAAGGAAGAATATTGATTTGTTATCCAGTCAGTAAAGCACGAATGAAAAGATGAGGAAAAACACAGTGAATACACTGTGGAGATTGAGGGGGGTTGGATCTGAAGGTGGTGGTGGGACCCAGGGGTGAGGGGTGAACGGCTTGGATGATCGGCGATGATCAATGGTGGCGGAGGCGCTTGTACACGTGCACGGATACAGGCGCATGTACAGGATTGGCAAACACGGTCGTGGCAAGGGAATTTTGAAGGAACGAACGGTGATTGGAGAAGTGGTACTCTGGTACTTTGGTAAATTGGCAAAGTACCAGGTGGTACTTTGGCACAGCAGGGAAACGCGGTCGTGGCAAGGAAAAATGGGAGGAACGGACGGTGACTGGAGGCCTGACACTTTGGCAATCTGGTACTTTCGCTAATACGCTCGAAAATGAGTTTCTGAACGAAGTTTTAATTAAAATTAGTTTTAATTAAAATTAGTTTTAATTAAAATAGAAAATTAAATAAAATTAAAGAATAAATAAATAAAAAAATATGATTTTTATTTAATTTGCCATAGGCAAGTGGAAGGAAGAAAACGGCAGGAAGATCAAGTACAGAAGTTGACCGGGGAATTCCTACGAGTTTGAAATGTAGGAATATAAAGAAAATAAATTAAATAAATTATTAAATTAATTTATTTAAGATAAATTAGAAGTAATCAAATAACTTACCAGAAGAAATGGAGTATTGAACATCGTTTAAACATTGACGATGGACGAAGCAAAATACCGTTTGCGAAGTACGTGCTTTATTTATGCATTTCTAAATAATGAGCAAAACTGAATAGAATACCGTGTGCAACGCACACACTTTAACTATTCATTTTCAAAGGTCAATACTAATATCCAGATATGAACAAGATAAACGTATACTGTTTGTGTGATGATAATTAATGTGTAAATTGAATTATAATCATGATTAAGCTGATAATTATTTATCGACTATAAAAGACATTTCGTACATCGTTACGAAGAGTCCGGAATAAATATTCCACTTCGACTCGAAGTATACGACGCAGGTCAAAAATATTGATGACGGAGATATGCAAGGACTAATTTAAATAGTACCTTCTTTCTGTTCAGTCCCAAGACAAACCCGAATGGACGAGTGTCTGACAACGTATATCAGTTAGATTCTACACATCGAATTTACGTAAGTATATTACGTTGGTGGCGGAGAAATTCATTTCTCTTAGCTTTATTGCCCGTAATATATTTAGGTAATCGAATGAGTGTTTCTGACGGATATGACGATGTGGCATTCAAAGTAATTGAAGAATATATCTGTCAGAAGAATAAACGTGACCTCAAAACCTCACAACCAGGAAGTAACAAAAGTTGGGCTAGGCAGCATGGCTAGTTGGGTCATACCCAAGCAGGGTATATTATCACCATCTAGAGAATATTCATATTTGTTACTTCTTTTCAATTATGTATCTCCCGGGAACGGTTATGTTGGTATCAACCGTAGAGGTGGTAATATATTCGTTACACTCAAGCTAAATGAGTGGACGGTCATGTGTGGCCGGGTTGCAAGACGTTCTTGTTAAACCCCAGTGTATCCTCTCTAGATTACACTGATCGGCAGGTGCTCCCATACCTTGTCTGTTGGAATCCAATCTCCAATAAGCACTCTGCGATTTTTGATTGTATACTATATACGTGAACGTGAGATGCAAGCGTTTCACTAGATGATTATTTATTTGATAAAAACTATCGTAATATCAAACGTTTTGATATAAAAATACTTGGGTCATTATCCATATATTAGTTATGGATTGGTCTAAAGATTTCTAAAGTAAATGAATCTAGAAAACCCTATTTCTTACTTCCCTGTTTTACATCTTTTAACTGTGTTTACTCACACTAGTCCCCTAAGTGACCCAGAGTTTATTTTCTGTGTTTCCTAAACACTTGGGTACTCATAACACTTGTTATGAGTAGACAAGTAATCCAGGTGTCTAATGGAACTCTTTTGAAGTATTGTGGAGTACAAGACCAAGAACCCGTCTAGTAGCTATATCCATCTCTAAGTATTCAGTTTATGTATTGGGCCAGTATCATGTATGATGTTGTATTCGAATGATGTACTCTGATGTAACAAACTCTGTTATGTAATATATTATGTACTTTGTGAAATTCCGCTGTGAGATTAATTCCGCTGTGTAATTCTGATGTTCTTCTTACTCTTCTATTCTATTAGTTCTATCTTTTCTATCTCATCTTCTAAATTCTTTCAATAATGACACGACTTTCGAGGCGTCGAAAATCACGCTGTTACAGTTGGTATTAGAGCTTAGATTTTTCGAAACCTAGGCTTTGGGTAAGTGTCGAGAGAGCGCATTTTCAATAAATAAAAAACTGTTATAGTATAAGGACGACCTTAGTTATCAACCTTAGCTATTGACTTAAGATACCCCTAGACATATCTTCCGATTAAGCATCAACTATCAAACCGTATACTCAGAAAGTTGAAAATTAGTTCACAAGGAAGCAGAGGTCAAAGAGCTAGTAGGACCATCACAACAACAAACGAATGGAGTTAAATGATTAGGGTCAGCCTAGAATAGATAAATAACGTTGAATTAGATTTAGAAAAATATCCAGTAAATAAAATTGGTATTTCCCGGTAGTAAAGACCAGACTTGAGTTATTAGTTGGATATAGACCCATATGAGTTAAGTAGCTGATTTTGTAATAAAATCAGAATTTTGGATTTTTGAAATAGTTAACTAGAATTCAAATTAAGTAAGGAATCCATCTGGTAAATAATTACAGATGTGTATTAATTTAACTTTAATTAAAACTGAAATCGACACGTAACTCTTTAATTTCGGGGACGAAATTCTTTTAAGGGGGGTGGACTGTAATGTCCCAGTTTTTAGGTAGTCTTTGTTAACGATATGTATTGATTTAATAAGGTAATTAAATCATAAAATGTGTTATTTAACAAACGAGAACAAATTATAAATATTTGTGAAAAGGTAATACACTAATAATTTGTACATTTAGTTATGTTTTAAACTTGAATTCAAAGTAAACCTTACAACTAAAAGTTTTAACTATTCTCATACAAATGATAGAAAAGTGTACATATGTGAAGAGGCATTTTTATCACTTTAAAAATATAAGGACCATGAACAAATATGCAAAACATATGCAGGAGAAAACATGCGGCCATTCAACATTAACATATAGAAAGAACATGCACATGACATGTTTGACAAAATGACCATGTGAAAATATCAAAAAGGAATACATGTAGAAAAGAAATACATGTAGAAGCAAACAAAAGCAAAACAGCCAAAGTCAATGATCTTAATAGTATAGCTAAACATAGGGAAAACCATTCCCTATGGAAACACATCAATGCAACTTGCCATTATAAAACCATTTTAAACAAAATATCTTAACACTTATTGGGTAAGTAACCATTTTCTATTGCAATGAAATCTAAACCATGTGCAGAAAATTTATGAAGTATGCTTTGGAAAGATTTTGTCTTTAGAAGGTAGAATATAAGACAAGGAAATTAGTAAATAACTCATTAAACAAATGGTATAGGATTTGTAGAGTAGTAAAGAGGGGGTAAGTCTAACCTAAAGATCCTATAGCTTAAAATGTAAGCAACAATGGAAATAGAATTGTTTAATGATAGGACTTGCCTATAAATAACATTAGAAACCATTCACTCTCCTCACACAAAATTCATTAGAACCGAGAGATAAACAAGTGCTGCAGATTCTAGGAAAGTAGGAAAGCTTGATGTGAGTAAACTGAGATTTTTTAACTTCTGTTTTAATGTTTTGTTTTCATACATTTATAATGCTAGTGTTTAACCACATCAGTATTTATACATATTGATTTGCTACTGATTTCAAACCCATTGAAAATTATCTTTATTTACATGTTTTCCTGTAAGCTTAGTAACTGAAAATACACAAAAATTGATAACTTGCAACTTTAAACACCTGAGCAAAACCTCCGTTGAATGCAACTATATATATGCGGATATGTTGATACGGGTTTTTATACCAAACCGAAACCCTGAAGTAGCGTAAACCTGGGACTAAAAGAAAATAAATAAAATGGGGGACAAAAAACTTAGTAAGTAAACACTAGTGAGCAAACCTTTAACCCTTGTTAAAAACCTTACATTGATTATTGTTAAAACGTTTACTAGTGAACTTTGTATACATGGGTGGGTATGATAGTACATTATTTAGGCCACGTACTATTGATCTAGTAGGCCGCTGTAAACATCTAAGAAGTTGTTATATATCGCAGAAGAAAGATATGCACCCTGTTTTATGTAGAAGAAAAGTCTATAATGCAAATTCTATAAAATTTAAGATTTCGTTTCAACATGAAATTTGTTCATACTTGTCCCTAGTATATAGCAAGAATGGGTTCAGATTTTATAGTTAGGTATATTCTCATATTCAACCATCTCCTATAACCAAACGATAAATACATAAAATTTCGACCATCGACGAATTACGTTTCAGGGATATAAATATGACCATAGGAGGAAGCCATGCATTTTAGTGCAAGTCTCGGTATTTTTAGGATTTTGGTTGCTGAGATATTATGAGGAAATCGGAAATTGTATATGAGGCAAATATTGGTGATCACAATTATCGGATTCCATGGCGTAGGACTTGGGGGTGACATGTGAGATGAGTAATTACCGGAAAAATATAAATAATTTTTCTGTCATGTATTTGCGTAAACTGGGTATAGGCCTGAAGTGAAGTTATATGCTTTACCTTGTTGTTTTGCTTCCCGGACAAAAGAAGAAAATGACATAGACATATGGACATTTTTATATCAATTCCTGTGAACTAACGTGAGCACTACAATGTGGAGATATGGACTTATTAAGGTTTAAGTGAGTAATAGCGCAGTAACAAAAGTAGAACGTAACAGGAAAGATATAGGTAAACAAAGAAAAGAAAGAACAGGTGGGAAAGAGGTTATTCCGGTTGAGTATACATGCATGGGCGTTAGTAATCTAGGCTTGGACCAGTTTTATATACATAGAAGACAAAGACAAGAACTGGAAAGGGAGGAGGGGTAAGGGACGCAAGAAGAGGGAAATATATAAACAAGAAGGAGGAGGCATGTACATGCACAAGTGCACGTTGTGTGCACTGTGCTGAAAGAAGAAATAGGACCAGTTTTCGAGTGGAACTCGGTCTTTGATGGAAACTGGAAGCACTAGGATTCTTTTAGTCCAACTAATTTTTTTTTTTTGGTGTTATGTGCGTTCAACAGCACAAGGGGACGTGAAGCGATGGTCGAGGCAGTGTGACGGTGGGCGAATTGAATGTGCATGTGCACAAGTGCTTTGTGCACTGTTTTTGTTTGAACATAAGGCGAAGAAGGAAGCACTAGCAAAAGCAGAAAAAAGGGGAGTGGAGATTGATGGCCATTTTGGTGTCTGTCAAGCCTGAAGTGCTTGAGTTTAGTAAAGTTGGGGGTTTATTTTTGGGAGGACTGAGTGCGCAGGGAAGATGGAGGCTTTCACTGTAGATCGAGAGTAGTAGGTCATCCCGTTTGTGAGGAGGGGAAAGGTAGTCAGGGATACACATATATGCGAAGTAGGGCAGCGTACAACCGTTCATGTTTAAGAAAGAAATCACGTTCTATTAATGGTTTGAGTAAGTGTTCTAGTGGCGTTTGTAAGGGGTAAAAGTGAAACGTGGGCCCATAACCCACAGAGTAAATTTTGGACACAAACAATGGGAGGATGGAGGATTCTAAGGTGGTAGTTCTATTTTTGTCAGGACGTTGGAGTTGTTGTTAGCTGGTTGTCGGATTGGCAAGGAAGAATACTGATTTGTTATCCAGTCAGTAAAGCACGAATGGAAAGATGAGGAAAAACACAGTGAATACACTGTGGAGATTGAGGGGGGGGGTCGGATCTGAAGGTGGTGGTGGGACCCAGGGGTGAGGGGTGAACGGCTTGGATGATCGACGATGATCAATGGTGGCGGAGGCGCGTGTACACGTGCACGGATACAGGTGCATGTACAGGATTGGCAAACACGGTCGTGGCAAGGGAAATTTGAAGGAACGAACGGTGATTGGAGAAGTGGTACTCTGGTACTTTGGTAAATTGGCAAAGTACCAGGTGGTACTTTGGCACAACAGGGAAACGCGGTCGTGGCAAGGAAAAATGGGACGAACGGACGGTGACTGGAGGCCTGACACTTTGGCAATCTGGTACTTTCGCTAATACGCTCGAAAATGAGTTTCTGAACGAAGTTTTAATTAAAATCAGCTTTAATTAAAATAGAAAATTAAATAAAATTAAAGAATAAATAAATAAATAAAAATAGAATTTTTATTTAATTTGCCATAGGCAAGTGGAAGGAAGAAAATGGCAGGAAGATCAAGTACAGAAGTTGACCGGGGAATTCCTACGAGTTTGAAATGTAGAAATATAAAGAAAATAAATTAAATAAATTATTAAATTAATTTATTTAAGATAAATTAGAAGTAATCAAATAACTCACCAGAAGAATTAGAGTATTGAACAACGTTTAAACATCGACGATGGACGAAGCAAAATACCGTTTGCGAAGCACGTGCTTTATTTATCCATTTCTAAATAATGAGCAAAACAGAATAGAATACCGTGTGCAACGCACACACTTTAACTATTCTTTTTCAAAGGACAATACTAATATCCAGATATGAACAAGATAAATGTGTACTATTTGTGTGATGATAATTAATGTGTAAATTTGTAACAACCCAAAAATCTGGGCCAGTTTAAAATTTTTATTTTGGCAATTTTAGCGAATTTTGATTATTTAAAATGAATTATTTTAAATAATATCGATGAGAAATTTATTTTGAATAGAATTCAAACGTATATATTATATACGTCATCGTTAGAATATAATAATTATATATAAATATAAAAGGAATTGAAAATGGCGCGGTAGTTCGATAATTTGATTTCAAACTTCAATTGAATGTACCAGGTGCAAAATAAACCGAATTTTAGTGAAACCAAAAATATTAGGATCTGTTTGGGAATATCTTTCCAACGAATCCGAAAAATTGAGATTTCATAGCGGGAATCAAAAGATATGTCCAGTTGAAAATTCAGAATAGTCGCTATGGAATTCAGGCCCTTAAAAATGGGAATTTTGCAAACGACCTCGGATTTCAACGAAACCACTTTTGTTGGGTCCATGATGTCAAATTATTACTAGGTTTCAAATTTCATAATTTTTCGAATCAATATGTGAGCGCGGCAAAAGAAAACGCGTTTGACCAGTTTTAGTTGATTTTAATCGACTGGAAAATGGCCATTTTTCTAACGGTTTCAGAATTCGACGAAATTAGTTTTGTTAGGACCGTATTGTCAATACGAAGCTAGAAAATATTTTTCTGGGATTTATAGAGTTAGTATGTGACCCCAGTAAATTGAAATACGCGTTCAAATTCAATATATAGAAGTATATGTTGATTTTGACGAAAACTTATCGAAACGATCGAATCAGCTTGCGATACATATCCCATTGTGTTCGAAATGGGGGTAATTAGCTATGGACGACAGGCGGTGGACCTCGTTTTGAGGTCGAAAATAAAAGTTGCTTTTTGAAATTTATAATAAATAAAAAATATATATTTTCTCTCTCTCTCTCTCCCCCTTAAACTCCTCTGCCCCCCCCCCCATTCTTCATTAAATCAAAAAAAAAAAAGAATCGGAGAGGGGCGACGCGGGGGGAAAAACCCACCGCCGCCGCCATCGCGCCCCCCAGGTGGTGCGCCGCCTTCCTCCCCCCTTCTTCTTCTTCCTCCTCCACGCCTTCCCCTTTCTTCCTCCTTCCATTCTCCCCTACCGACCCCCTCCACCGCGACCTCGCTTCCCTCCCCAGACCGACGCCGCTCGTCCCCCCTTCTTCCCCTCCTCTCTCGCCTTTACCCCCCCTGCTGCGCTGTCCCCTCCTCTTCTCTCCACCCCCGGCCGCCTAGCCCCGCCAATGGGGAAACCCCCTCCGCTCCTCCTTAAAGCAATGTAAGCCCTCTATTTATTTTATTTTGTTTAATTAAATTTTGCAATGAAAAATATAATTTTTTATATTGTAGAAGATGAAAAATATAATCTTTTATATTGTAGAAGATGAAAAATATAATCTTTTATGTCGTAGAAGTATAAAAATATAATTATTATATAGGTAATATAGTAAAAATATCATCTTTATATATGTAGCAAAATAAAAATGTGATTTTTATAGGGATGAAATAGAAATGGCGAAATATTTATATATGAAAAGGCGAAATCTTTATATATGAAAAGGTGAAATCTTTATATAGAGAATAACATGATAAAAATAGAATTTTTATCTATATAGCATCGATGTAAAAATAGAATTTTTATCTATATAAGATCGATGTAAAAATAGAATTTTTATCTATATAGTAGCGATGAAAAAATAGAATTTTTATCTATATAGTAGCGATGTAAAAATTGAATTTTTATCCATATGGAGTAATTATAAAAATATGATTTTTATATACATAGCAACAATATAAAATGTGATTTTTATATATGTAGTGGCTACGGGCAACGAAAGTGACGAAAGGCGAGAACGACGAAGACTTCTACAAAAGAAGAGTCGAGATGATTGGGATAACTATTGGTGAGAAATTCTCACTCTAAATTTCTTTTTCTAGTTATATATATATATACTAGGATGCAGATGGTGCTTAGCAGCACCCGACACCCTTCGTCCACAGACCATGGACGGCTTGTATGCTTTTTTGATGTGTTGTGAAATTTGTTTGTGATGTTGATGTGAAATCGATAATATAGACTAATGTGTTGAAATAAATTAATTATCGTTAAAAATATAATTTTTAACGTGAAAGTGAAATAATAAATATTTATAAATAAATCGGCCGATTTGTTTATATACACTGATTTGACTGATATTGATTGGTATGATAAATTTTACACATCGCCCAACTGCACAAATAAAAATATGTGTTTGTTGATTTGAAACCCCACACGGGTGTTGGGATGAAATTTGGCGTACACTAATCCCAATTATTTAATTGTATGTCGATCGATTGGTCGACAGGCTGTGTAAGCGTTAATTATTTATATTTGATGCTTATGCAGTTGTGTGGTGCACCTTGGATGATGGTTGATTGTTTATCATTGCTATTATATACATGTGGTGTATGGAATCCATATAATTAACATTATATGGTGATTGATTGGGCCTCATTCCAATCGGGAAAATAATGAATATTATAAAAGGAAATTCATGTGTTGAATATAAAAATAGTCATGTGTTGACGATGTTCATGTGTTAAAACTATTTATGTGTTTAGTGAAATATTTTAATAATAAAATTTACATCTTTATGATATTTAAAATTAGAAATACTTTACGGTGGAGTCTAATTAAAAATCAAACGATATATACCATAATTTTATAAAATATTTTACATAACAAAAATAGTGATGTGTTGGCAGTACTAACGTGTTGAGATTAGTCGTGTGTTGAAAGAAATATAGATTCATGTGTTGAATAGAATATATATTCATTTGTTGAATAGAATAACGAATTTATTGAAATATATAAAGCCGTGTTGATTAGAGTTGCGCCATTTTGACGCGAGCGATATTTATATCGATTATATTCGTTTTTATAATGAATATAGAAAAGGTAGTGATTACGAAATATAACGTTTTGAAAATATTATCATATATATAGTAGTGATATGAAATATTCAATTTTGATTGGAAATTGAATATAGAGTTGAAATGGTTTTGAAAACGAATTTAAAACGATTTATAAAATGCGTTTTAAAAGGAAATCGACGAAATAATATATATATATATATATATATATATATATATATATATATATATATATTATATAATGGCCTGAATAGAACGCGCCGCGCCACGGCAGTTCGTGAATTTCGACCATTGACTTCGAATCGACGTTGCGGGAGATCCGACCGTCGGATTCTCCTAAAACCGGAACCGTTGGGTTCGTATCGAAAACAGCTTTCCAATGAATATTAGAAATTTGAAATCTAACGGTTGGATTTGGAATTATGTCCAAATCAAATTTGGAAAAGGTCGTTGTAAGGGCAGTTCGATGGCCGTTGATGGAAATCAACTGTACGGGCCTTGATTAAATTATTAAAAATATCTATAATTTGTGTAAAATCATAAGAGATGATTTGGGAAAAATTGGGCTGAAAAATTCCATATTTGAAAAGATAAAAGTGTATTTTTATCGAAATGATCTAGTTTTGAACTAGAATTAAAATCAATTTATTTTTGAAATAAATAAATTGAATTTGAAAGTGATTTTAAAAATAATCAATATTCCCAATACGTGAATTGGACTGGAGTTGAATCGAAATTATCTTCGGAAAAATTCGATGTTGGATTTCGTGACTATACAGATATTGTTATGGGAATTTGAAAGATATATTTTATATCTTTATTTCCAATACGATATTTGTTGGTTTCAGGATTTGATATTGAATATAAGCCGGTATATTTTCTATTCAGAGCGTTGTATTTAATATCAAATGTGATTTGGGTTTATCGTGAGCGGTGTTTTGAATAACACATGTTCTTTAACCCGATTAACAATAGAGTGTGATTTTGGGTTTATCGTGATTCGTGTTTTAGATGACATTGGTTCTTTAACCCAGTTAAAGACAGGATATTGATTTTTGAGAAGATTAAAACTAAGTGGAATTTCAATGAATCTTTAATTAGATTGAAATGTGAATTGATAATTTAAATTATCAAATCTGAAAGGTGATCGAGAATGGAGTACCATCAGTTTTGCTCCAAAGCGATAGTTAAATCTTTAATTAGATTTGAACGTGAAATGGTAATTAATTTTACCGATAATACTATGGTGTTAGATATGGAGTATTACCAGTTTTGCTCCAGGGGATGAATAGGTTGGGATTGGGAAATAAAACAAATAATTACTTCGGTGTGGTTCGCTAATCCCGACTAGTTTGAAATGATATCCAAAAGAAGATTAAAGAATAAATTTAAAAGAATTTATCTTCGATAAAATTAATGGGAACCTTTCCCCTAAGAATGTGATTTTGTGAATAAAAGAATATTCTGAATTGGAATGAGGCGTTTGTTGTGTTTGTGTAACATTTGTTTATCATATACGTGGGTTATTCAAAAAGGCCAGGTTTATACCCATTCTGAATAACCGATTCGATGAGATGTCGAAGATGAAGACGGTGGTTGAAGACTGGAAGTCTTCACATCGTTTGGGTGATTACTGATGATCTCGATTGGGCTGTACAACGAAGATGAGGGAAACAGTTGGTGATCGTCCAGAAGTACTTGGAGATCGATGGATATGCGAGGAAAGTGCCTCCGGTTTCGTTTAGACCCAGAACGAACTTGTAAATGGATTGTGTGTCTGACATTGGATTTTATTCTATGTTAATTGATCTCTATTAAATATACATCTGTTTGGCGGCGGAGAATTTATTCTCTTGCTTAACGCCCTTCTGTGAGACGTACGAGCTCAGAGGTTGTATATCGATGGACATTAGTCGCATGGAGTGAATTGCCTGTGTAGCACGCGTAAGTGGCAATTGATCAAGACTTCTGTGGAAAAGCAAAGTCTTGTGGTTGATGATCAAAGCACGGCCTGTGTGGCGTAGCTTTGTGTATAACGTGAATTCGCGAGCCTCACACCTCGGTATGAGTCAAAAAGGGATACGGACCCAAGGAGTGCACAACGTTTCTTTCTAGCTATGGTGGTGTCAATGACCTACCAGCCCTGACATTTATATACTTTTCACCTGTGTGGTTGTTGGATACGAGGCGCCTCAGATATAGGTCTGTAAGGACCGGGAAACGTGTGTTCAGGAATTGCCAATCCTCAAAAGTAAGAGAGGACCGGCCTTGGAGGATCCAGGGATTGCTGTGTGCGGTCCCGAGGCATTTGCTAGAGTGTCTCGAACGGAGAGAAGCTTGCCACTTGCCTCGACTCATGATGGAATCCAATTTCCAATACGTGATATTGCGGTTTTAATTGTAGAACTAGTATGGCGACATGATAGATGGTACTCATGCCGCCTATGATTGATATTTATGATTGAATTGTTTTGACACTATACACTTATTATAGTACTAAGTGATTTGTTTTAAACGTACCAAGCATATTTGGCTATTATAAGGGAAAACCCTATCCTCCGGCTTGCGTTGCATTGTGTGATGGGACAAGGGTCTTATAATAGCTTCATTTTTCCAAAAAGCATTGCGCTGTTTTGTTATATGCACTAGTATTCTTGGGAGAAAACCCATTCCGTGTTATACGGCGTGGTCCCTTGAATTACTATCTTTTAAAGTAAAGTTTTAAATAACTGTTTTAGTTCTCACACCAGTTACATGACTGACCTGGAGTTTATTGTTTTAACCTAAACTCTGGGTGCCCTTATTTTCCGCACGGGCAGCTAGCAGTTTTGGTTTTGCAGATTTATATTCACAGGGTCCTGATTTACAGCTGGAATGATGCTCGGAAAGCTCTGTATCCGTGTATCACTTCTAGTTGTGTTTTGTATTGTTTTTCCGCTGCTATGTAATTTATTGTAATCTCTGATATTTTTCTGTTGTATAATATTTGTTCATACTCTGTATATTCTTGTAATCTGATGGAATTGTTGTAATAAACAATGAAATGTTCTTCTGTTTGCGTTCTATTTTGTCTTGTCCTCAATCATATCCGTGCTTTCCTTACCGGGGAAGTTCGGATCGTCTCAGTTTGGTATCAGAGCTTTGGTTCACAGAGCTCGAGAACAAGACACATTAGAACCAAACGAAAGAATTCATCAGATATTGGATTAGGAATATCCAATTAGAATTACTCGTTAGAGATGGGATCAGTAGTATCCTAGAACGAGTGTGAAGAGTATATTTTTCAAAATGAAAACCATTTTGTTTTGAAAATTTAAATCGCTTTACACGTATTTGAATATTTATTTATTTTGAATATGGACAATCGAGTATAGCGTATATGCGTCATGAACGTATATACGAAGTTTTAATATACTGAATAGATATAGAATCACACTCTAGTTGCCCGGGGATGATTCTGGTAATGCTGCAGCGTTACCAGTATTTATTTTCGAGTGACGAAGGTGTGATTTCTATATATTTCCATTAGACTGGTGTGAGAACCAAAATATAGCTAGAATACATTGTTGTGAATTGGCATCAAAAACATGATTTTTGTATATATCAAAATTATGAATCTGAAATATTAATCCACTAATTGATTGATGTTTGTTTATTTGTTTGATAATTTTGAACCATTTAGCCTAACTGAACCGAATACTGAATTGTATTGAAAATTGGTCGCATTTGCTTGCATATACAAGTACTTACATTGAACAGGTCATAGCAAGGAGGCTAGAGCAGAAGAATAAAATTTGTTTGCTCGACAAATAGGTACATGTTTACCATAATTTACTGTTTTGTTTGGGTGATGATGATTTTGTGAGCCGATTGGCTAGTCGCTTGGCTTTTTCTTTTTCTTTTTGAGATCAGAAGGCCTATATGGAAATTTCGGGATTTTCCCGTTGCTCCCGGTGTAGGGGAGGTTATGGAGAAATTTTTCGAAAATTTAGGGTGTTAGCCAATTTTTGAAAAAATTGAAAAGTTCTTAGAAACTGAAAAGTTGAAGAACTTAAGCCGTAATCGAAATAATGGAAGTTGAGTTGATTTGTTAAACAACTTTCGGCTTCGTTCCTTTTCGGCTTCCATTGTTATGTTCCTTTTCGGCCTTTGATTTAGAGAAGATTAGAATGTCATCAATAAAAACCAGAACAAATTTATTCAATTAAATCACACATTGAACTGATTAGAAAATTGTTAGAAATATATACTTGTGCATTATATATGTTTGAACAGGAAATTGGATAGCTGTTGAGTAAAGATTTTATTTGCGTGCCCGACAAATAGGTAAACCTTAATGAGTTGGATGCGAAATATTATTATATCAACTCCTGTGAATGCCATTGGATGCGGAGTGCTGGTTATTCTGTGTGAAATAATAAACATCGCCATAGGATAGCAACAATTAAATTTGAACTATATTACATGGCATACTTCTGGAAGATAGGCATACTTCATCATATACCACATAAGCATTTGGAGCTTGTGTGACGAGGTGGAAGATTTACCATACGAGCGAGAGGCTTGTATGGCGATGACTATATTTTACAGGCTGAACTGATGACTGATATGGACTATTTAAATTGTAATGATAAAATTGCCAGATTAATAAAAACCCCACACGGGTCTATAGTTGACAATAATCCCGTCTCTCTAGTTATTAGATACGGCACATAGACTATTTATTTCCCACACGGGACGAGGTGACGAGGATTTATCCTCTGGAGCATTTAAAATACACACTCCCTCAAGCTTTGACAGGGTGACGATAATTTATTCTCTGGAGTTATTATCAATACACGCTCCCATGTAAACACCAGAATATATCACTATAAATATGTGTATGCTTATTAGGATTTATTGGGTACCTAATACGGCCCAATAAATTTCCAAAACTCTCCCCGTACAAAGGAGGTTATGGCGAAATTTTTCGAAAATTCCGGGTGTTAGCCAAATTTTTGAAGAATTTGAAAATTCTCAGAAACTGAAAAGTTGGAGAATGGAAGCCAGATCGAACGTAGAGTTGATTAATCAAACAACTTTCGACTTCGTTCCTTTTCGGGGATGAAAAGTTTTAAGTGGGGGAGATTGTAACAACCCGAAAATCTGGGCCAGTTTAAAATTTTTATTTTGGCAATTTTAGCGAATTTTGATTATTTAAAATGAATTATTTTAAATAATATCGACGAGAAATTTATTTTGAATAGAATTCGAACGAATATATTATATACATCGTCGTTAGAATATAATAATTATATATAAATATAAAAGGAATTGAAAATGGTGCGGTAGTTCGATAATTCGATTTCAAACTTCAATTGAATGTACCAGGTGCAAAATAAACCGAATTTTAGTGAAACCAAAAATATTAGGATCTGTTTGGGAATATCTTTCCAACGAATCCGAAAAATTGAGATTTCATAGCGGGAATCAAAAGATATGTCCAGTTGAAAATTCAGAATAGTCGCTATGGAATTCAGGCCCTTAAAAATGGGAATTTTGCAAACGACCTCGGATTTCGACGAAACCACTTTTGTTGGGTCTGTGATATCAAATTATTGGTAGGTTTCAAATTTCATAATTTTTCGAATCAATATGTGAGCGTAGCAAAAGAAAACGCGTTTGACCAATTTCAGTTGATTTTAATCGACTGGAAAATGGCCATTTTTCTAACGGTTTCAGAATTCGACGAAATTAGTTTTGTTAGGACCGTATCGTCAATACGAAGCTAGAAAATATTTTTCTGGGATTTATAGAGTTAGTATGTGACCCCAGTAAATTGAAATACGCGTCCAAATTCAATATATAGAAGTATATGTTGATTTTGACGAAAACTGATCGAAACGATCGAATCAACTTGTGATACATATCCCATTGTGTTCGGAATGGGGGTAATTAGCTATGGACGACAGGCGGTCGGCCTCGTTTTGAGGTTGAAAATAAAAGTTGCTTTTTGAAATTTAAAAAAAATATTTTCTCTCTCTCTCCCCCTAAACTCCTCTGCCCCCCCCCCCCGTTCTTCAATAAATCAGAAAAAAAAGAGAATCGGAGAGGGGCGACGCGGGGGGGAACCCACCGCCGCCGCCATCGCGCCCCCCCCCCCCCAGGTGGTTCGCCGCCTTCCTTCCCCCTCCCTTCTTCTTCTTCCACCTCCACGCCTTCCCCTTTCTTCCTCCTTCCCTTCTCCCCTACCGACCCCCTCCACCGCGACCTCGCTTCCCTCCCCAGACCGACGCTGCTCGCCCCCCTTCTTCCCCTCCCCTCTCGCCTTCACCCCTCCTCCTGCGTTGTCCCCTCCTCTTCTCTCCACCCCCTGCCGCCTAGCCCCACAATGGTGAAACCCCCTCCGCTCCTCCTTAAAGCAATGTAAGCCCTCTATTTATTTTATTTTGTTTTGTTTAATTAAATTTTGCAATGAAAAATAAAATCTTTTATATTGTAGAAGATGAAAAATATAATCTTTTATATTGTAGAAGATTAAAAATATAATCTTTTATATTGTAGAAGATGAAAAATATAATCTTTTATGTCGTAGAAGTATAAAAATATAATTTTTATATAGGTAAGATAGTAAAAATATCATCTTTATATATGTAGCAAAATAAAAATGTGATTTTTATAGGGATGAAATAGAAAAAGCGAAATCTTTATATATAAAAAGGCGAAATCTTTATATAGAGAATAGCATGATAAAAATAGAATTTTTATCTATATAACATCGATGTAAAAATAGAATTTTTATCTATTGTGACGGCCGAGAATTTCGCTCGATCCTAATCAGTCGTTAAACCGATCTAGACCGTTCGAAACCCCTGATCGTTTGAGAACAGAACAAATCAGAACACAAACAGAAGAACATTTCGTTGTTATTACAACAATTCCATCAGAATATAAGAATATACAGAGTATAATTGAATAAATTACATTCGATAAATATCAGAGATTACAATAAATTACATAGCAGCGGAAAATAATACAAAGCACAACTGAAGGAGATATACGGATACAGAGCTTTCCGGATATCATTCCAGCTGTAAACCAGGATCCTGTGAATATAAATCTGCAAAACCAAAACTACTAGCTACCCATGCGGAAAATAGGGGCACCTAGAGTTTAGGTTAAAACAATAAACTCCAGGTCAGTCATGTGACCGGTGTGAGAACTAAAACAGTTATTTAAAACTTCACTTTAAAAGAGAGTAATTCAAGGGACCACGCCGTATAACACAGAACGGGTTTCCTCCCAAGAATACCAGTGCATAGAATAAACAGCGCAATGCTTTTTCGAAAAATGAAGCTATTATAAGACCCAGGTCCCATCACATAATGCAATGCAAGCCGGAGGATAGGGTTTTCTCTTATAATAGCCAAACATGCTTGGTACGTTTAAAACAAATCATTTGATAGTATAATAAGTGTATAGTGTCAAAACAATTTCAATCATAAATATAAATCATAGACGGCATGGGTATCATATATCATGTCGCCATACTAGTTCTACAATTAAAACCGCAATACACGTATTGGAAATTGGATTTCCATCATGAGTCGAGGCAAGGGGCAAGCTCCTCTCCGCGTTCGAGACACTCTAGCAAATGTCTCAGGGCTACCCACTCTGGGCAACCCGGGATGCTTCAGGGCCTGTCCTCACTTACGTTAGAGGATTGGCAATTCCTGAACACCCGTTTCCCGGTCCTTACAGACCTAAAATCGAGGCGCCTCATCCAACAACCACATAGGTGAAAAGTATATAAATGTCAGGGCTGGTAAGTCACTGACACCACCAAAGCTAGAAAGAAACGCCGTGCTCTCCCTGCAGTCTGTATCCCATTTTTGACCCATACCGAGGTGTGAGGCTCGCGAATTCAGTTATACACAAAGCTGCCACGTAGGCCGTGCTTTGATCATCAACCACAAGACTTTGCTTTTCAACAGAAGCCTTGATCATTGCATTTTAGCGTGCCACACAGGCAATTCATGCCATGCGACTGATGTCCATCGATATACAACCTCTGAGCTCGTACGTCTCAGAGAAGGGCGTTAAGCAAAAGAATAAATTCTCCGCCGCCAAACAGATGTATATTTAATAGAAATCAATCAACACAGAATAAAATCCAGTGTCAGACACACAATCCATTTACAAGTCCGTTCTGGGTCTGAACGAAACCGGAGGCACTTTCCTCGCATATCCATCCATCTCCATGTACGTCTGGACGACCACCAACTATCTCCATCCTCTTGGGTGTACAGCCCAATCAGGATCATCAGTAATCATCCCAACGATGTGAAGACTTCCGGTCTTCTACCACCGTCTTCATCTTCGACATATCGTCGAATCGATTATTCAGAATGGGTATAAACCCGGACTTTCCGAACAACCCGCGTATATTAAAAACAAATGTTACACAAACTCAACATATGCCTCATTCCAATTCAGAATATTCTTTTATTCACAAAATCACATTCTTAGGGAAAGGTTCCCACTAATTTTATCCAAGATAAATTCTTTAAAATTTATCCTTTAATCTTCCTTTGGATGTCATATCAAACCAAATTATGGTTTTCCAAACTAGTCGAGATTAGCGAATCACATCGGAGTAATTATTTATTTTATTTCCCAATCCCAACCTATTCACCCCATGAAGCAAAACTGGTAATACTCCATATCTAACACCACGGTGTTGTCGGTAAAATTAATTACCATTTCACGTTCAAATCTAACTAAAGATTTAACTATCGGTTTGGAGCAAAACTGGTGATACTCCATTCTAGCTCAATTTCTAAATTTGATAATTTAGATTATCAATTCACATTTCAATTTAATTACAAATTCATTAGAACTCCTTTTACAGGGTTAGAGAACTAGTGTCATTTAAAACACAGTTCACGATAAACCCAAATCACATTCTATTTATTATCGGGTTAAAGAACTAGTGTTATTTAAAACACAGTTCACGATAAACCCATGAATCAATTCTATTTAAACCCATTTCAAATCCAATTTATTTATTTAAAAATAAATGGGTTTTAATTTCAGTTCAAAACTAGTTCATTTCGATAAAAAACTATTTTTATCTTTTCAAATACGGAGTTTTTCATCCCATTTTTTTCCAAATCATTTCTTATGATTTTACGCTAATTATTATTATTTTTAATAATTTTATCAAGGCCCGTACAGTCGATTTCCATCAACGGCCATCGAACTGCACTTATAGCGACCTTTTTCAAATTTGATTTGGACGTATCTCCAAATCCAACCGTTAGATTTCAAATTTCTAATATTTTTTAGAAAGATCTTTTCGATACGAACCCAACGGTTCCAGTTTTAGGAGAATCCGACGGTCGGATCTCCCGTAATGTCCGTTTGAAATAAATGGTCGAAATTCACGAACTACCGCGGCGCGGCGCGTTCTATTCAGGCCATTATATTATATATATAATATATATAATATATGTTTCATCGATTTCTATTTAAAACGAATTTTATAAATCGTTTTAACTTCGTTTCAAAAACAATTTCAACTTCCGTCTCAATTCAAATCAAAATTGAATTTTTCCTTATAAATTCGTTTTAAAATTCATTTCTATTCAATTCAAATTTCAATTCAAATTAAATCCATTTCAATTCGTTTTCAATTCAATTCGAATTCATTTTCAATTCAATTCGAATTCGTTTTCAATTTAATTCGAATTCGTTTTCAATTCGATTCAATTCAAATTTCTTTTCTATTCGATTCAATTCAAATTGGTTTTCTATTCGATTCAACTCAAATTGGTTTTCTATTCGATTCAATTCAAATTGGTTTTATATTCAATTCATTTCGAAATCGTTTTCTATTCAATTCATTTCGAAATCGTTTTATATTCAATTCATTTCGAAATCGTTTCATATTCAATTCATTTCGAAATCGTTTTATATTCAATTCATTTCGAAATCGTTTTATATTCAATTCATTTCGAAATCGTTTTATATTCAATTCATTTCGAAATCGTTTCATATTCAATTCATTTCGAAATCGATTTATATTCAATTCAATTCGAAATATTCGATTACTAAATCACTTTTCAATATTCATTTCAAAATGAGTAAAATCGATATAAATATCGTTCACGTCAAAATGGCGTCAATCTAATCAACACGGCTTCATGTATTTCTATTTTCTAATACTCTATTTCAAATATTTCTTTTTCAAATATTTCTATTTCAAATATTCTATTTATCAAAATATTTCGTTCAACACATGACTAATCTCAAAGGATGAGTACTGTCAACACATGAACCTTTATTTTATATTGATAAAGATGTAAATTTTATTATTAAAATATTTCGTTCAACACATGACTAATCTCAACGGATGAGTACAATCAACACATGAACCTTTATTTTATAATATTCTTTATTTTCTAAATTGGAATGAGGCCCAATCAATCACCATATAATGTTAATTATATGGATTTTCATACATCACACGTATATAATAGCATTGAAAAATAATCAACCATCAACCAAAGTGCACTACACTGTATAAGCATCAAATATAGATATCTAACGCTTATAACAGCCTGTCAATCAATCGATCGACATATTTAATCAATCAGGATGAGTGAACTTCAAATTTCATCCCAACACCCGTGTGGGGTTTCAAACAATCAAACACAGATTTTTATTTGTGCAGTTGGGCGATGTGTAAAATTTATCGTCCCAATCAATGTCCTTCAAATAGGTGTACATAAACAAACCGTCCGGTTTGTAAATGAATATTTATTTCTTCACATCCACTATTTTCATATTCACGTTAAAAATTATATTTTTAATGATAAAACATTTTATTTTAACATATGAATTTCTATTCAGTTCATTTATCAAATAAAATGATATTTTTATTTTTCTAACATATTTTAGAAAATTTCGGCGGCATAACGGCACAATACTAGAAACGGGACGAGGCCTAGCCTTATCCCCGGTCTAGTGAAGGCCCACGCCATTCACACATCAATCAAATCCATTCCATTTCACCAAAAAATTTAATTTAAACCAAATAAACTAACCAACTACACAACCAAACAATTTAACAAACAAGCCATCCATGTTCTGTGGATGACGGGTGTCGGGTGCTACTAAACACCGTCTGCATCCTAGTATATATATATAACTAGAAAGAAAGAAATTGAAGAGTGAGAAGTTCTCACCAATAGCTATCCCAACTCTACGACTCTTCTTTTGTAGGGAATCTTCATCGTTCTCGCCTTTTTATCACCTTCGTTGCCCGTATTCTCTACATATATAAAAACCGAATTTTTACTTCGCTATTCAATATATAAAAATCGAATTTTTACTTTGCTATTCAATATATAAAAATCGAATTTTTACTTCGCTATTCAATATATAAAAATCGAATTTTTACTTCGATGTTCATATAGTAAAGATTATATTTTTATCACGCTATTCTTCATATAAAGATTTCGCCTTTTCAAATATAAAGATTTTATTTTTCTCGAAGTAAAAATCATATTTTTACTTCACTACTCATATCAAAATATCGTCTTTTCATATTTAAAAATATTGTCTTTTCATATTTAAAAATATCGTCTTTTCTATTTAAAAATATCGTCTTTTCATATTCTATACTTTATAAGTAAAAGCTGATTTTATACTTTCAATTTGCTTCAAAAAAACAAATTCTATTTTATATTTTTCAAAATAGATTTTTAAACTTTGTATATATATATTTTCAAAACTGATTTTATTATGCTACTAAAATAAAGTAAAAACTGAAAATAAATAAAGGTTAAACCTTTGTGCCTTTATCATCCTTTTCTTCACCGATTTACTTCCAAGCATCGATGAACCCATGACCAAAAACTAGGGTTCCTCCTAACTTCACCATTGCTGCGCCGGATTTGGATTAGGGGCCGCCACCTGAAGCGGCTTCGACCACCGTCTTCGCGCCTCGAGAACCTCCCTAGCTCGCATGTCCACCATAGCCAGAAAAGGGGGGAAACGGCGGAAATCGGGTTGGGTAAGAAGGGGGGCTAGGGCTTCAAGAAGGAGGCGGAGCGGAGGGAGAGGGCGGCGGTGGCAGTGCGCCTTGAGCGGAGCTCCGACGTCAGGCGATGGGGGATGAACGGCGGCCTCGTCACTTTGTTTGTTTTTTTTTCTTTTTCTTTTTTCGAACGAATGAAAAAAAAGGGGGGGGGGCAGAGAGTATATGAGAGGAAAGGTATATTTTTTTTTCCTTTTTTATTAATTAATTATTTTATTTTGCAAAAAGTTGACTTTTACATACGACCTCTAAACGAGGCCCACCGCCTGTCTTCCATAGCGTTTCACCCCCATTCGGAACACAACGGGATATGTATCGCAAGCTGATTCGACTGTTTCGATCAGTTTCCATTGAAATCAACATATAACTCTATATATTGAATTTGAACGCGCATTTCAATTTACCGGGGTCACATACTAACTCGAAAAAATTCCCGAAAAATATTTTTTAGCTTCGTATTGACGATACGGTCTTAACAAAACTAGTTTCGTCGAATTCTGAGACAGTTGGAAAAATGGCCATTTTCCAGTCAATTAAAATCAACTGAAACTGGTCAAACGCGTTTTCCTTTGCCACGCTCACATATTGATTAGAAAAATTATGAAATTTGGAATCTAGCAATAACTTAACACTGCGGATCCAACAAAAGTGGTTTCGTCGAAATCCGCGGTCGTTTGCAAAATTTCCATTTTTAAGGGCCTGAATTCTATAGCGACTATTCAGAATTTTCAACTGGGCATAACTTTTGATTCTCGCTATGAAATTTCGATTTTTCGGATTCGTTGGAAAGATATTCATGAATAGATTCTGATATTTTTGGTTTCACTAAAATCCGGATTGTTTTGCACCCAGTATGTTCAATTGAAGTTTGAAATCGAATTATCGAACTACCGCGCCATTTTCAATTCTATTTATAATTATATATAATTTATTTATACTCTAACAACGGCGTATGTAATATATACGTTCGATTCTATATTCAAAATAAATTTTCGTCGATATTATTTAAAATAATTCATTTTAAATGTTCAAAATTCGCTAAAATTGCCAAAATAAAATTTTTTAAACTGGCCCAGATTTTCGGGTTGTTACATCTATATAGTAGCGATGAAAAAATAGAATTTTTATCTGTATAGTAGCGATGTAAAAATAGAATTTTTATCCGTATGGAGTAATTATAAAAATATGATTTTTATATACTTAGCAACAATATAAAAAAGTGATTTTTATATATGTAGTGGCTACGGGCAACGAAAGTGACGAAAGGCGAGAACGGCGAAGACTTCTACAAAAGAAGAGTTGAGATGATTGGGATAACTATTGGTGAGAACTTCTCACTCTAAATTTCTTTTTCTAGTTATATATATATACTAGGATGCAGACGGTGCTTAGCAGCACCCGACACCCATCGTCCACAGACCATGGACGGCTTGTATGCTTGTTTGATGTGTTGTGAAATTTGTTTGTGATGTTGATGTGAAATCGATAATATAGATTAATGTGTTGAAATAAATTAATTATCGTTAAAAATATAATTTTTAACGTGAAAGTGAAATAATAAATATATATAAACAAATCGGCCGATTTGTTTATATACACTGATTTGACTGATATTGATTAGGATGATAAATTTTACACATCGCCCAACTGCACAAATAAAAATCTGTGTTTGTTGATTTGAAACCCCACACGGGTGTTGGGATGAAATTTGGCGTACACTAATCCTAATTATTTAATTGTATGTCGATCGATTGGTCGACAGGCTGTGTAAGCGTTAATTATTTATATTTGATGCTTATGCAGTTGTGTGGTGCACCTTGGATGATGTTTGATTGTTTACCATTGCTATTATATACATGTGGTGTATGGAATCCATATAATTAACATTATATGGTGATTGATTGGGCCTCATTCCAATCGGGAAAATAATGAATATTATAAATGGAAATTCATGTGTTGAATATAAAAATAGTCATGTGTTGACGATGTTCATGTGTTAAAACTATTTATGTGTTGAGTGAAATATTTTAATAATAAAATTTACATCTTTATCATATTTAAAATTAGAACTACTTTACGGTGTAGTCTAATTAAAAATCAAATGATAGATACCATAATTTTATAAAATATTTTACATAACAAAAATAGTGATGTGTTGGCAGTACTCATGTGTTGAGATTAGTCGTGTGTTGAAAGAAATATAGATCCATGTGTTGAATAGAATATATATTCATTTGTTGAATAGAATAACGAATTTATTGAAATATATAAAGCCGTGTTGATTAGAGTTGCGCCATTTTGACGTGAGCGATATTTATATCGATTATATTCGTTTTTATAATGAATATAGAAAATGTAGTGATTTCGAAATATAACGTTTTGAAAATATTATCATTTATATAGTAATGATATGAAATATTCAATTTTGATTGGAAATTGAATATAGAGTTGAAATGGTTTTGAAAACGAATTTAAAATGATTTATAAAATGCATTTTAAAAGGAAATCGACGAAATATAATATATATATGTATATATATTATATATAATGGCCTGAATAGAACTCGCCGCGCCGCGGTAGTTCGTGAATTTCGACCATTGACTTCGAATCGACGTTGCGGGAGATCCGACTGTCGGATTCTCCTAAAACCGGAACCGTTGGGTTCGTATCGAAAAGAGCTTTCCAATGAATATTAGAAATTTGAAATCTAACGGTTGGATTTGGAATTATGTCCAAATCAAATTTGGAAAAGGTCGCTGTAAGGGCAGTTCGATGGCCGTTGATGGAAATCGACTGTACGGGCCTTGATAAAATTATTAAAAATATCTATAATTTGTGTAAAATCATAAGAGATGATTTGGGAAAAATTGGGCTGAAAATTTCCATATTTGAAAAGATAAAAGTGTATTTTTATCGAAATGAACTAGTTTTGAACTAGAATTAAAATCAATTTATTTTTGAAATAAACAAATTGAATTTGAAAGTGATTTTAAAAATAATCAATATTCCCAATACGTGAATTGGACTGGAGTTGAATCGAAATTATCTTCGGAATAATTCGATGTTGGATTTCGTGACTATACAGATATTGTTATGGGAATTTGAAAGATATATTTTATATCGTTATTTCCAATACGATATTTGTTGGTTTTAGGATTTGATATTGAATATAAGCCGGTATATTTTCTATTCACAACCTTGTATTGAATATCAAATGTGATTTGGGTTTATCATGAGCGGTGTTTTGAATAACACATGTTCTTTAACCCGATTAACAATAGAGTGTGATTTTGGGTTTATCGTGAATCGTGTTTTAGATGACATTGGTTCTTTAACCCAGTTAAAGACAGGATATTGGTTTCTGAGAAGATTAAAACTAAGTGGAATTTCAATGAATCTTTAATTAGATTGAAATGTGAATTGATAATTTAAATTATCAAATCTGAAAGGTGATCGAGAATGGAGTACCACCAGTTTTGCTCCAAAGCGATAGTTAAATCTTTAATTAGATTTGAACGTGAAATGGTAATTAATTTTACCGATAATACTATGGTGTTAGATATGGAGTATTACCAGTTTTGCTCCTGGGGATGAATAGGTTGGGATTGGCACATAAAACAAACAATTACTTCGGTGTGGTTCGCTAATCCCGACTAGTTTGAAATGATATCCAAAGGAAGATTAAAGAATAAATTTAAAAGAATTTATCTTGGATAAAATTAATGGGAACCTTTCCCCTAAGAATGTGATTTTGTGAATAAAAGAATATTCTGAATTGGAATGAGGCGTTTGTTGTGTTTGTGTAACATTTGTTTATCATATACGTGGGTTATTCAGAAAGGCCGGGTTTATACCCATTCTGAATAACCGATTCGACGAGATGTCGAAGATGAAGACGGTGGTTGAAGACCGGAAGTCTTCACATCGTTTGGGTGATTACTGATGATCTCGATTGGGCTGTACACCGAAGATGAGGGAAACAGTTGGTGATCGTCCAGACGTACTTGGAGATCGATGGATATGCGAGGAAAGTGCCTCCGGTTTCGTTCAGACCCAGTACGAACTTGTAAATGGATTGTGAGTCTGACATTGGATTTTATTCTGTGTTGATTGATCTCTATTAAATATACATCGGTTTGGCGGCGGAGAATTTATTCTCTTGCTTGACGCCCTTCTCTGGGACGTACGAGCTCAGAGGTTGTATATCGCTGGACATCAGTCGCATGGAGTGAATTGCCTGTGTGGCACGCATAAGTGGCAATTGATCAAGACTTCTGTTGAAAAGCAAAGTCTTGTGGTTGATGATCAAAGCACGGCGTGTGTGTCGTAGCTTTGTGTATAACGTGAATTCGCGAGCCTCACACCTCGGTATGAGTCAAAAACGGGATACGGACCCAAGGAGTGCACGACGTTTCTTTCTAGCTATGGTGGTGTCATTGACCTACCAGCCCTGACATTTATATACTTTTCACCTGTGTGGTTGTTGGATACGAGGCGCCTCGGATATAGGTCTGTAAGGACCGGGAAACGTGTGTTCAGGAATTGCCAATCCTCAAAAGTAAGGGAGGACCGGCCTGGGAGGATCCAGGGATTGCTGTGTGCGGTCCCGAGGCATTTGCTAGAGTGTCTCGAACGGAGAGGAGCTTGCCCCTTGCCTCGACTCATGATGGAATCCAATTTCCAATACGTGATATTGCGGTTTTAATTGTAGAACTAGTATGGCGACATGATAGATGGTACCCATGTCGCCTATGATTGATATTTATGATTGAATTGTTTTGACACTATACGCTTATCATAGTATCAAGTGATTTGTTTTAAACGTACCAAGCATGTTTGGCTATTATAAGGGAAAACCCTATCCTCCGGCTTGCGTTGCATTGTGTGATGGGACCTGGGTCTTATAATAGCTTCATTTTCCCAAAAAGCATTGCGCTGTTTTGTTATATGCACTAGTATTCTTGGGAGAAAACCCGTTCCGTGTTATACGGCGTGGTCCCTTGAGTTACTATCTTTTAAAGTAAAGTTTTAAATAACTGTTTTAGTTCTCACACCAGTCACATGACTGACATGGAGTTTATTGTTTTAACCTAAACTCTGGGTGCCCCTATTTTCCGCACGGGCAGCTAGCAGTTTTGGTTTTGCAGATTTATATTCACAGGGTCCTGATTTACAGCTGGAACGATGTTCAGAAAGCTCTGTATCCGTGTATCACTTCTAGTTGTGTTTTGTATTGTTTTTCCGCTGCTATGTAATTTATTGTAATCTCTGATATTTTTCTGTTGTATAATATTTATTCATACTCTGTATATTCTTGTAATCTGATGGAATTATTGTAATAAACAATGAAATGTTCTTCTGTTTGCGTTCTATTTTGTCTTGTCCTCAATTCTATCCGTGCTTTCCTTACCGGGGAAGTTCGTGTCGTCTCAAAATTGAATTATAATCATGATTAAGCTGATAATTATTTATCGACTATAAAAGACATTTCGTACATCGTTTCGAAGAGTCCGGAATAAATATTCCACTTCGACTCGAAGTATGCGACGCAGGTCAAAAATATTGAAGACCGAGATATGCAAGGACTAATTTAAATAGTACCTTCGGTCTGTTCAGTCCCAGGACAAACTCGAATGGACGAGTGTCTGACAACGTATATCAGTTAGATTCTACACATCGAATTTACGTAAGTATATTACGTTGGTGGCGGAGAAATTCATTTCTCTTAGCTTTATTGCCCGCAATATATTTGGGTAATCGAACGAGTGTTTCTGACGGATATGACGATGTGGCATTCAAAGTAATTGAAGAATATATCTGTCAGAAGAATAAACGTGACCTCAAAACCTCACAACCAGGAACTAACAAAAGTTGGGCTAGGCAGCATGGCTAGTTGGGTTCACCCAAGCAGGGTATATTATCACCATCTAGAGAATATTCATATTTGTTACTTCTTTTCAATTATGTATTTCCCGGGAACGGTTATGTTGGTACCAACCGTAGAGGTGGTAATATATTCGTTACACTCAAGCTAAATGAGTGGACGGTCATGTGTGGCCGGGTTGCAAGACGTTCTTGTTGAACCCCAGTGTATCCTCTCTAGATTACACTGATCGGCAGGTGCTCCCATACCTTGTCTGTTGGAATCCAATCTCCAATAAGCGCTCTGCGATTTTTGATTGTATACTATATACGTGAACGTGAGATGCAAGCGTTTCACTAGATGATTATTAATTTGATAAAAACTATCGTAATATCAAACGTTTTGATATAAAATACTTGGGTCATTATCCATATATTAGTTATGGATTGGTCTAAAGATTTCTAAAGTAAATGAATCTGGAAAACCCTATTTCGTACTTCCCTGTTTTACATCTTTTAACTGTGTTTACTCACACCAGTCCCCTGACTGAACCAGAGTTTATTTTCTATGTTTCCTAAACTCTTGGGTACTCATAACACTTGTTATGAGTAGACAAGTAATCCAGGTGTCTAATGGAACTCTTTTGAAGTATTGTGGAGTACAAGACCAAGAATCCGTCTAGTAGCTATATCCATCTCTAAGTATTCAGTTTATGTATTGGGCCAATATCATGTATGATGTTGTATTCGAATGATGTACTCTAATGTAACAAACTCTGTTATGTAATATATTATGTACTTTGTGAAATTCCGCTGTGTAATTCTGATGTTCTTCTTACTCTTCTATTCTATTAGTTCTATCTTTTCTATCTCATCTTCTAAATTCTTTCAATAATGACACGACTTTCGAGGCGTCGAAAATCGTGCCGTTACAAGATCAATCAACACAGAGCAAAATCCAATGTCAGACACACAGTCCATACAAGTTCGTTCTGGGTCTGAACGAAACCGGAGGCACCCGGTACCTCGCATATCCATCATCTCCAAGTACGTATGGACGATAATCAACTGATTCCCTCCTCTTGGGTGTACAGCCCAATCAAGATCATTAGTAATCACCCAAACGATGTGAAGACCTCCAGTCTTCGACCACCGTCTTCATTCTCGACACCACGTCGAATCAGTTATTCAAAATGGGATAAACCCGGTCTTTCTGAATAACTTGCATATATAATAAACAATGTTACACAACACAACATACGCCTTATTCCAATTCAGAATATTCTTTTATTCATATATTCTTATACTTCGGGAAAGGTTCCCATTAATTTTATCAAAGATAAATTCTTTAAATTTATTCTTTAATCTTCTTTTGAATATCAATTCAAACTAGTCTGGATTAGCGAACCACACCGAAGTAATCATTTATTTTATTTCCCAATCCCAACCTATTCATCCCATGAAGTAAAACTGGTCATACTTCATATCTAACACCACGGTGTTATCGGTAAATTCAATTACCATTTCACGTTCAAATCTAATTTAAAGATTTAACTATCGCCTGGAGCAAAACTGGTGATACTCCATCCTCGATCATTTCAATCTAATTAAAGATTCATTAAAACTCCACTTAGTTTTAATCTTCCCAAAAATCAATATCTTGTCTTTAACTGGGTTAAAGAACCAATGTCATCTAAAACACGGTTCATGATAAACCCAAAATCACATTTGATATTAAATACAAGGCTCTGAATAGAAAATATATTGGCTTATATTAATTATCAAATTCTATGACTAACAAATATCATATTGGAAATAACGATATAAATATATCTTTCAAATTTTCATAATAATTTCTGTATAATCACAAAATCCAACATCGAAATATTCCAAAGACAATTTCGATTCTAATCCATTCCAATTCACTTATTGGAAATTCTGGTTACTTTTAAAACCATTTCAAATCCACTTTATTTATTTTAAAAATAAATGGGATTATAATTCTAGTTCAAAACTAGTTCATTTCGATAAAAATCTATTTTTTATCTTTTCAAATTTGGAGATTTTCATCCCAATTCTTCACAAATCATTTCTTATGATTTTACACAAATTATTACTATTTCTAAAAAAATTATCAAGGCCCGTATAGTCGATTTCCATCAACGGCCATCGAACTGCACTAACAACGACCTTTTCCAAATTTGGTTTGCACATAATTCCAAATCCAGCCGTTAGATTTCAAATCTCTAATATTCATTAGGAAGCTCTTTTCGATAGAACCCAACGGCTCCGGTTTTAGGAGAATCCGACAGTCGGATCACCCGTAATGTCCATTCGAAGTCAATGGTCGAAATTCGTGAACTTCCGCGGCTCTGCGCGTTCTATTCTGGCCATTCTATATATATAATATATATATTTCGTCAATTTCCTTTCAAAACGTATTTTATAAATGGTTTTAAATTCGTTTTCGAAACGATTTCAACTTCATATTCAATTTCGAATTAAAATTGAATATTCCACATCATCGATATACAAATGATAATATTTTCAAAACGTTATATTTTGAAATCACTTTCTGTTCTATATTCATTATAAAAATGAATAAAATCGATATAAATATCGTTCACGTCAAAATAGCGTCAATCTAACCAATACGACTATATTTCAATAAATTTGTTATTCTATTCAATAAATGAATATTCTCTTCAACATGTGAATTTTCTTTTATTCAACACATGAATATATATTTCTATTCAACACATGAATATATATTTTTCTATTCAACACATGAATTTATATTTCTATTCAACACATGAATTTATATTTCTATTCAACACATGAATTTATATTTCTATTCAACACATGAATTTATATTTCTAAATTGGAATGAGGCCCAATCAATTACCATAAAATGTTAATTATATGGATTTTCTACAACACATGTAAATAATAACAACTATAAATAATCAACCATCATCCAGAGTGCACCACACAACTGCATAAGCATTAAATATAAATGATTAACGCTTACACTGTCTGTCAACCCATCGATTGACATACAACTAAACAATCGGGATTAGTGTTCGTCAAATATCATCCCAATACCTGTGTGGGGTTTCAAATCAACAAACACAGATTTTTATTTGTGCAGTTGGGCGTTGTGTAAAATTTATCGTCCCAATCCATATTAGTCAAATCGGTGTACATAAACAAATCGTTCGATTTGTTTATTACTATTTATTTTATATATACGTTAAAAATCATATTTTTAACTATAAAATATTTTCCACTATAAAATATTTAATTTCATTCCACATCACACAATCAAATTTCACAACATAGCAACCAAACAAACAAGTCATCCATGGTCTGTGGACGACGGGTGTCGGGTGCTTCTAAGCACCGTCTGCATCCTAGTATATATTTTTCAACTAGAAAATAAATTAAAATTGAGGAGTTCTCACCGACTAGCTAAGCCAATTCACCGCGACTCTTCATACGTAGGAAATCTTCGCCATGCTTCTAACAAGATCTGTTTCACGCGGTATGCGTTAAAATTCATGTTTTTAACATCGCTTTCAACATAAAAGTCATATTTTTATAACTTCGCTTTCAATATAAAAATCGCGTTTTTATAACTTTCTTGATATAATAAAAATCACATTTTCCACGCAACACACATGAATAAAAAATTGCATACTTATATGTAATCATATGAATAAACATCGTCTCTTTTATACTATGTTTTATATATATATATAAATCAAAACTTTATCTAGATAAAGATTACAACTCTATGTATTATATTTAATCAAAAACTGATTCTTCTATGTAACTTATATATAAGCAAAAACTGATTTTTCTATGTAAATAATATATAAGCAAAAACTAATTTTTCTATGTAAATAATATATAAGCAAAAACTAATTTTTCTATGTAAATAATATATAAGCAAAAACTAATTTTTCTATGTAAATAATATATAAATCCCCTTTCATTAAATGAATGAAAATAATAAAAAAAACTTATAGGATTTATTAAAGTGGGAGGGGGACCGGAGGCTGATGGAGGTTAGGCGGCGCAGGGAGCAGGCGGCGGACAGAGGTGGTTGCACTAGGGTTGGGTGGCGGCGGTGGAATAGGGTTGGGCGCGAAGTTGAATTCGAAAGGGGAAAGAGAGAGGGGCGCTTGGTCGGAGGGGAGGAGCTCGACACAAGGGGAAGGAGGCGGCAGGATCCGATGGGGCGATGGCATGGGGTGGCGTGCGACGTGGTTGATCGAAGAAAGCCACCATTTTTTTGATCTGGGTCTCTTCTTTTCTGATTAGTGAAAGTGAAGACAAGGTGGGGGGGTTTAATGTAAAAGGTTTTATATTTTGTTATATATTTTTTTCCTTTAATTCTTTAAAAAGTTACTTTAAAATTCTAACCCTGCATTGAACCCAACGACTGTCACCCCTAGATAATTACCCCCATTCCGAACACAATGGGATATGTGTCATAAGCCAGTTCGGCTATTTCGATAAGTTTTCGTTAAAATTAAAATATAAATCTATATATATTCAATTTGAGCGCACATTTCAATTTACCGGGGCCATATACAGACTCTAAAAATTCCTGAAAAATATTTTCTAGCTTCGTATTGACGGTACAGTTCTAACAAAACTAATTTCGTCGTATTCTGAGATCGTTTGAAAAATGGCCATTTTCCAGTCAATTGAAATTAACTAAAACTGTCAAAGCACGTTTTACTTCGCCATACTCACATATTGATTCGAAAAATTACGAATTTTGAAATCTAGCAATAACTTGATATCCCTGATCCAACAAAAGTGGTTTCGTCGAAAACTAAGGTCGTTTGCAAAAATTTCATTTTTAACGGCCAGAATTCCATAGTGACTATTCTGAATTTTCAAATGGGCGTAACTTTTGATTCCCGCTATGAAATTTCAATTTTTCGGATTCGTTGGAAAGATATTTTCAAATAGATTCTAATATTTTTGGTTTCGCTAAAATCCGATTTATTTTGAATCCTGTACATTCATTTGAAATTTGAAATCGAATTTTCGAACTACCGCGCCATTTTCAATTCCTTCTATAATTTAAAATAAATATTTATATTCTAACGACGACGTATATAAATATACACGTTCTAATTCTATTCAAAATAAATTTCTCATCGTTATTATTTATAATAATTCATTTTAAATAATCAAAATTCGCTAAAATTGCCAAAATAAAAATTTTAAATTGGCTCGGATTTCCGGGTTATTACAGAACACAAGTTCTGGTGATTAGATTTAAACTACACATTTTGGATAACCCTACATATATCGTTCAATTATATTTTCTTATTCATTAGGTTACTTGGGTTAATAGCACTCAGGTCTTACACACGTATCGTAACCATATACTTCCTAGTGGATTAGCCTAATACAATATATATGTAGCTACCCCAACATTAAGGTACACCCCATGGTACCCACTTGCACGGCCTCCGCTGTAACGCCACAGAAGTATACGCAGTCCCTCATCCTACGTCAGAACGACATATGGATCTTTGTATAATAACGCTATGTTCCGCATAGAACCGCCATCGCCATGCCACGTAAGGTTACGGACTTCCACCTTCGATCAAATCAAATTCCATCACAGAGTAATGCCTTAGAGTCTACGATACACCACCCAGAGGAGACATGCATGTATCTAGACTTTCTCACAGACGTATCGTCAATCGTACTCGATGTATTAACCATTATGATACACCATCTAAAAATAGTATGCATGCATGTATCCACATGTATTATCTACTGTGCACCGAGTTCCGTAACAGGGCTGTATCATAAACACGAAACTCGATTGGGAGCTTTTTCAGATATATGCATACACAGATGTCATGCTCTGCATTTTCGATGGTTATAGTCCCATCCGACCCCTCCCTCAACTAGTAAAGACTACAAGAGTTAAGTGATGTGCCCCTAACAAACAATCTAAACATCCAGTTGGCGTTCCCTCAACCATCATGCCTTGATAGTGAAAGGTTGATGGCGTCTTGGTTTTAGCTCTAGTCTTTTCGCATCCCACCGACTGCCGATGACGGGTACCCGACAATGCACTATCTTGTGTTGTTCCTGACCCAGCTTCCTGCGGAGGTGATCGCCGAATCACCTTAGTGTCATACCGCCATAGCCTTCTGACCGCAAAGCTACTTTTGAAGTCAAGGTATACTCACCAGGTAGTAACGCGCAGACCTAACCCCTGCAAGCACAGCCTGAGCGCTGTCACCACACAGAGGACTACCAGGAGTACCCTCCACATCTCTCGAAAGTCGCGTGCTTCCTTCCAATTCCACCAAGAAATCAGGCCATATGTTGAGCCAAGTAATCAAGTGGACGTGCTCCTCCCGTGTCTCTGGATGCTCCGATGATCTACCCCGTTGGATTCTTCACATCCAGACGTGCGGACTGGCTCAAACACATCACGCTAGCATGTTATTAGACCCTATGTCTAAATGTTTAATTACGCGCTTGCTCTTCCTCGTATGATTTCCAATTAAATTGGTTATTTCCAAGTATATTAGTTTCTTATTCAAGTTACCAAGTTCACTTCGACCCCCTTATATCTCTAAGGAATGGACCCCTCTTTCTTAATAATTCATGTTATATAGCTTAATCCATTTAAGTTTATTAATAAGACATAACATGTTATTTTCTTGATTGTAATCCAAGGGTCTGTAATCTACAATCTCTTTATATTATTACCATGTAACTCATTGTCCGATTTGATAGTTACAATAACATGTTCTACTTAATAATAATTAAGTATATTCTATCTTAATCCACATGTTTTCTGTTTAACATGTCACTTATTATGTATGATTAAATATAACTTATTTTATTCCATACGTTCACCTCATTCTTTCTTATTTAATCATAATTCCATCTTACACTGTCATTACAACTTGTTGTTGTTTACTTATTAACTTAGTTTTTCCGAACTAAGGTTTATTAATAAGTTTTCTTTTCATTTATTATAACTTATATTATAAACAATGATAACACATCGAAGGATATAGATCTCAAAGAATTGTTAGCATAAGCATCGTGTTATTGAGTATAACTTTTGACGTGAACTCCACCTCGAAGCATATAAATCATGTAAAGTAAGAATAAACTATACGATACCTTAGAGAAGATCCGCAAATCAAGGTCAAATAATCAATTAATTTATATAAGAAAAGCTAAATAGCGGAGAAAGAATAATTAGGAGCGAGCAAGGGAAAAATGGGAGGGAGCCCTAATTATGAGAGGAGTGGCCAGATTTTAGATTTTGGAACGATTTTTTTAGTATAAGTTTAGCGGGTTGAGCCACTGAATGAGAATAATGATGCCATATCTTTCCTGAAGAGCTAGAAATTAATTTAATTCCAAATAACAACGGAATTAACATAGGAACACTTAATTAAGCAATGAAACACCACACAAGTGTACACTTATAAACACTGTGCAACCATTTCAATGATAAAAAAATGATGTGTTTCTAATTTATGCATTTGGTGTAGTGGTCCTTAGGACAAGCCTACCTATTATATAACATTTTCATAATAAATCATAACTGGTTATTATCATTCCCCGTTCATTCCAATTCATTTATTTTTTGTAACTTTCACTCATTTCCATTAATTATAGTCAATGCCATTTATTTCTATCATGTTATATACATACATTCATATATATGTTTATGCACCAGACCTCTCACATTGAGCCGACCACTTGTGGATGTTGAATTTGTCGTGCGGTTCCGCGCAGACTTCTACTACAAATTGGACTTAACCTTGTGTCTTAGCACCGTTATATGTATGTTCACGCACCAGACCTCTCACATTAAATTAACCACTTGTGGGTGTTGGATTTGCCGGGTAGTTCTGGGCATACTTCTACCACAAGGTAAATTTAACCTTGTGTCTAAGTGCGGTTATAATTTTCTATTTACTGTCAATTTAGGAATATTCATTCTTCCCAATTTTACTTTAATTTTTTTACAATCCTTTGGTATAATAATATTCTTAAACAATTATTCATGTTCATTGCAAATTTCCTAATTACAGCATTTACAGTAAATTCCAACTCAGAACGATGATTAGTGGAAAACAGTTCTTATACAACATTATAACTATTCCCAAATTTACTGTAACCTAACTTACAATATCCAATTAACAAGTTATTGGAACATGTCTATATACAACAGTAATCCTTTCCACATATTTTAACAAGTGTATACATTTCAGCAGATTTACATTTCAGCAGGTTTATATATTTTAGCTGGTCTACATTTTAGCGGATTTATACATATTAATGGGGAATGCCAAATGATAAATATACCATTATCAAAAAGGCATAACTTAAATCAACTCACCTAATAACTTTCCAATTCATGAATCTGGTCCAGACCTAGCATCCTATGGCTCTCTTAACTGAATCTAGAATCTAAATAACCATGGATTCACAATTCTCGGACTAAAAAAAAGGGAAGAAAAAAGAGAAATCTAAATTGACCAGATCAAAGAATTTACCTCACTTCGATTAGTGTTCTGAACACCCATTTGCAGGTATACATTTTTTTCTCTAGACCTTGAGTCGGAATTTCCTTAGACTAATTATTCTATTTTTCTAAAGAGATTTGAGGAGGAAGAAGAATGACAGAGCTTACGGAGCCTCTTAGAAAATATGAGATTTAGGCTAGGCTTTGCTAGTCTATTTATAGGTGTTCTATAAAGTGGATGTGATCTTGTACACGCAGCGCTGAGTCAGCAACGAATATGGTTTGAAAAACAGTCCAGATTCATCGAATGAATCTACCTAGATCTAGGGTCGGTCGACCCCTATGCTGGTGGGTCGACCCAGGTAAATGTGGGTCGACCCAACTGTGTCCCGTGAGTGGTTTTGGGCACCATTTACTATTTTAACTTTTTTAATTTAAACATTTGATTAGTATCCTATTATACTTTCTTTGATTTATCTAAATATTATATTTACATAAAATATCCTTATATGTATACAAAACTTCAAGTGCCCATTTTACCTGTATATATATATATATATATATATATATATATATATATATATATGCACAACTTTTATTTCCTTTTCAAAATTCAAACGGTGTTATATCATTATGTAATTCTTACCTATTTTCATTGATTGCAGGTTTGTTTTGAACTTCTCTTTTGTATATATATATATATATATATTTTGCACATATATATGCATATATTTACATATGCATGTATACATATATTTTTAAACTCCCTTATATGTATAATTTTCTTTGTATGTGCGTTTATACATATATTTTTGAACTCCCTTATATGTATAATTTTCTTTGTATGTGCGTTTATACATATTTTCTGTTTAGAACATGCATTATTTTAGCCGTTTCTCTAAAATAAAAATATGGCCCCTGCGGGGATCAAACCAGCGCCACTTTCTTGGAAGCCACCAACTAGACTGCATAGGCTTTTGTTAACAAGTCTAAAAACAATGGTGATCATTGTTCTTTTCTAATACCTCCTTTTGTTGTAATATTTCATTTAAACGTATCTCTTTCATTTTAAATCTGTTTTCTCCGATCCATAGGTCTAAATTGACCAGAAAATCATCATGGATGCAATGATGCTAATCCAATGACCAAATTCTGGAACCTCTTCAAATTTTATTTTAATTAAAAATGCGGGGTGTTACAAACTTCATTCATTACTTCTTAAAAAGCAAATACATCCAACTAGTTAAGACACACTAAATACGAGATTCGAAAGCAAATACAAGCAAATACTAAAGATAACTTAAACTAGATAGGCTAGATTTCAGTAGATAATGAGGAGGAAGAAGATTTTCCAAGTTTTCTTCCTATCTTGCTCATGAACTTAGACATTTTGGTAAAACTCTTTTTGAGTTTCTTTTGATTTTTGACTATCTTCACTTGGTTTTGAACAATCATCTCTATGGAAATGGTTCTAGTGTTGACTGGACAATCAACACTTTTCAAAGAAGTTTTGAAACGACCTAGACTTCCCCGATCTATGAGGAGATGGAGGGGTCCGGATTGCTTTGAGAACATGACACATCAGAATACAAAACCGTAGAACATTTCGTTGCTATTACAATAATTTACATTAGAGTACAACATATCAGAGTTCCAATAAGTAATATACAGCGGAAAATAATATCATAGGTTTAAAATACATAAAACAACGGAAAATATAATACATGAATGTAATGTGCAGCGGAAAACAACAGCTACAACAACTGAAAGAAATACACAGATACAAAGCTTTCCGAATATAGCTCCAGCTATAATCCAGGATCCTATGGAAAAAAAATATCT
Organism: Allium sativum; assembly: GCA_030737875.1. Lineage (NCBI taxonomy): Eukaryota > Viridiplantae > Streptophyta > Magnoliopsida > Asparagales > Amaryllidaceae > Allium > Allium sativum. The sequence goes on along the minus strand of CM060926.1, from coordinate 199,757,103 downwards.
GCAAAGTCCAAAAATACTAGCTTCCCGTGTGGAAAATAAGGGCATCCAGAGTTTAGGTAGAAACAATAAACTCCGAGCCAGTAATGGGACTGGTGTGAGAACTAAAACAGTAATTAAATCTTTACTTTATAGGTTGGGAAATCATGGGACCATGCTGTATAACATGGAACGGGTTTACTCCACATAAGTCTCAGTTTAAAATAAAACAACACTATGCTTTTTGGAAAATGAAGCTATTATAAGACTCAGGTCCCATCCCACAATGCAACGCAAGCCGAAGGATAGAGTTTTCCCTTATAATAGCCAAACATGCTTGGTACGTTTAAAACAAATCATTTTGATATTACTATAAGTGCATAGTGTCAAAATCAACTTCAAATATAAATGTATCAATCATACACGACATAGGTACCATATATTATGCCCCATGCTTAAGTTTACAACTAAAACCAAAAAGTCGCTTATTGGAAATTGGATTTCCATCTATGAGTCGAGGCAAGGGATGGCTCCTCCCGATTTGAGATACTCTAGCAAATGCCTCAGGATCACACCTACGGGAAACCCTTGGATCATCAAGGCCCGTCCACACTTACTTTAGTGGATTGGTAATTCCTGAACACACGTTTCCCAGTCCTATCGGACCTATCTCTGAGCCATTAGAGACTTAATATCCGAGGCGCCTCGCAATCCATCATCCACATAAGTAAAAATGTCTAGGCCCCATATCATGACACCACTTTTAGATAGAATGAAACGTGTGCACTCCCTGTATTCACTATCTAATTTTCAACTTATACCGGGTGTGAGGCTCACGTAATGCTATACACAAAGCTATGCCACTTAAAGTCATGCTTTGATCATCATCCACAAGACATGGCTATTCATCAAAAGCCTTGATTCGTGCATCTCAGCATGCCACATTGTCAATCCATACCATACCACTGATTTCCACCAGTATATAACCTCTAAGCTCGTATGTCTCAGAGAAGGGTATTAAGAAAGAGAATAAATTCTCCGCCACCAAAGAGATATATATTAAGCAAAGAACAACGAATATAGTATAAAGGAATACAATGTCAGACATACCATCCATTTGCAAGTCCGTTCTGGGTTTGAAGGAAACTGAAGGCACCTTTTTCCTCGTCCATATGTCCAATACAGGAGAGAGGTCCTCGCATATCCGATCATCTCCAAGTACGTCTGGACGATTACCACTTATTACCATGTTTTGGGTGTACAGCCCAATCAAGAACTTAGTAATCATCCATACGATGTGAAGATCTCCGATCTTCAACCACCGTCTTCAAATCATTGACTTTTGGTTGCCGTATCAGTTATTCAGAATGGGATAAACCCATTCTTTCTGAATAACTCGCGTATTTTATAATCAATAATCAAGTGCTATAAAAAAGTATCATACGCCTCATTCCAATTTCGAATATTCTTTTATTCAACTACTTACATCTTTAGGGAAAGGTTCCCGTTAATTTTATCAAAGATAAATTCTTTAAACTTATTTTTTAATCTTCCTTTGGATATCAATTTCAAAATATTTTATTTTATCCTTTAACAATTCCAAACCAAATTAAGGTTTATAAAACTAGTCGGGATTATCGAGCCTTACTGAAGTAATTATTTATTTTATTTCTTTCCAATCCCAACCTATTCATCCCATGGAGCAAAACTAGTATCACTCAATATAAAACACCCATTGTGTTATTGGTAAAATTAATTAGCATTGCACGTTTAAATATAATTAAAGATTTAACTATCGCCTAGAGTAAAACTGGTGGTACTCCATTCCTGAACATTTCACGAATTCAATAAATTTAATTATCTCATTCACATTCCAATCTAATTAAATATTCATTAAAACTCCAATTGGTTTTAATCTCAAAAATCATTACTTAATGATTGTTCAATTTTAGGAAAATTAATCATGTCTTTAACTGGGCTAAAGAACCAATGTCATTTTAAACACAGTTCACAATAAACCCAAATCAGCTTCCATCTAACTATGGAATCTTCACGGAAAACAGATCAATATATAATCGATATAAATTTCTGTATCAGACTAATAATATAAACGGAATAACGACAAAGCCTTTTAAATTCCATTTATAATAACGGTCTTCCTTCACAGAAGCTCATCTCGATTATTACTAACTTAAATTCCATTCAATTCCAATTTAATATATTAAATTGGAAAACTTTACTTTGGAAAATTTCCACTAGATCTTAGAATAAATATTTATAAGTTCCAAATCCTAACTTCACTATTAATCGGGTTTAAGAATTCATGTTGTTTAAAACATTGTTCATAACGAACCCAAAATCATCTTCCATATAATTCCAATTGATAAATATAATTGGAAAACTTCATTGATCTTAATCAAAAGATTTATTCCTTTCTCAACTGGGTTTAAGAACAGTGTTATTTAAGACACCATTCACAAAAAACCCAAAATCCAATTTGATATTAAATACAAGGCTATAAATAGAAATTGTATCGGCTTATATTCAATATCAAATTCTTAAACCAATGGATATCGTTTTGGGAATAGCGATATCTATATCTTCCAAATTCCTCAACAATATCTATATAGTCACAGAATTCAATATCGAAATATTCCGAAGATTACTTCTATTCAAATACATTCCAATTCATACGTTGGAAAATTCTGGTTATTTCAAAAACCATTTACAAATCCAATTTATTTATTTAAAAACATTGGATTATTATTCTAGTTAATAAATAGTTCATTTCGATAAAAATATATTTTTATCTTTTCAAAATTGGAATTTTCCATCCAAAATCTTTGCAAATCATTTATTATGATTTTACATAATTTATTCGTATTTTTAATGATTTTAATATCGCCATTTCAGTCGATTTCCATATACGGTCATCGAACTGCATTTACAATGACCTTTTTACAAAACTGATTTGGACATAATTTGAAATCCAACCTTTCAAATTTAAATATCAAATTATCATTCGAAAGAACTTTTTGATATGTACTCAACGGTTCCAGTTTTAGGAGAATCCTACGGTCAGATCTCCCGTTATGCCAATTTGAAGTCAGTGGTCAAAATTCGCAAACGGTCGCTACGCTGCGCATTCTATTCAGGCCATCGCATGTATTCAACAGTAATGACAAATAGTCATTAAACAATCAAACATCATCCAGAGTACATTCTACAACTGTATAAGCATTATAAATTAAATAACGCTCATCACAGCCTGTCAACCAATCGATTGACATACAACTAAATATTGGGACTAGTGTATGTCAAATATCATCCCAATACCTGTGTCAGGTTTTCAAACAACAATAGTAGATTTAAATAAATTATTGTTTAACAAATTTAACCAATTCGAATTCAGTTTGAATTATTTTTCTACTTAACAAATTTTCATTGTTTAAATTATAAATGAATATTTATATCACATTTCAACAACAAAAAAGTGTATCCACAACGTTTGAAATACGAGTGTCGGATATTCAAACAACGCTTCTTGTGCAGATGAGTCGTGAATAGTTCCTGTGTTGAACTCAAGCAATGCCACATACAATCAGATAAAAATAAACACCGACAATTCATATATTTTCAGTTATAAAATAAATAACTATACAAAATTTTAGTGAGAGAATTATCACTTTCATTTCCGCTCCGTCAGTCTTTATATGAAGATTGTATTTTTCAACTAAATTAAACGCACGTTTAATTTAGCTGAAAATCCAATTTGCTCCATTTTCGTTCTGGTCAGTTCCATGTTGAAGTGTTCATTGTCACGATTCCAACGTGACTGAAATCGTCGGATTTGGACCTCGTATGAAGAAGATATGGTATTACAAACACTTATTACAAAATTTAAAAGAATAATTTAAATGGTTATTTATATTCTTGCCCCCCAATCCATCTTCCCCGTCATCTTTGTTGAAACCCAAAATCCGCTCCAACCTTTGACCTATTATCGCACGCACGCCAGAGCACTGGAGTACCATCATAGGGGCCCACACTTTAGCCCGCCTCGCCCTCCATCTGCGCCAGCCGCCACGTCAAACCCGCACCCCCTTGCCTCGTAACACACGAGCGACGCCGCCTCCTTCCAGCCCAAAATCCGAGCAAACCATTCAGCAAAAATCAATCATAGCCGTATAGATTTAATCCTCTCACTTAGGTCTACCAAATTTGCTTAGAAACTTGGTCTAATTCCTAATGGATTACGAGAAATTAAAGGGGAAAATCTAATCGATTTTGGCCGTTATTGTAACACCCCGAAAATTCTATAACTGTGAAACTAACAAATTAAAGTATAATTAATCTGAAATCAAAGAACTAAGGGAAACGGGATACGCCATTGCGTTCGTCTCGGAAAAATACGCGAAATAGAGTCCGAGTTTTCGAAAAACGGAGTCCGTAGGAAGAAGATATGGCCTTCGGAAGTTTTGAATTAAATTTAAAATTCAAACAGAATAAAATAATTAAAAATCGGGCCCAATGGGCCAGGGCGGATAAACACCCGCCTAGGCCACCCAGGTCGACTGGGCTGTCGACCTGGGCTACCCATGTCGACAGGGCTGTCGACAGCCCTGTCGACAGGGGTGTCGACCTGGTCGAGCCCAGTCAACCTGGCTGGCCAGGTCTGTGTTTGGCCGATTTTCTGTGGTCTGCTTTGTCACTAGGGCTAGGTGGCAAGTTTTGATTGGTCTCTCTATCGAATGAATGGCTATGATCAATCCAAGCAACATCAAGGGTCCTAATCAGTTCCTAACCTCTATATAAACAACCCTAGACTAAACCCTAATCTATTCATTCAAAATTAAGATCATAGCCGCCATGTTGCTGAGGAACGACTAAGAGTAGCCGCCAACTAGAGAGAGAATTAGGAAGAAAGTTCTAAAGCCTAAAGCAATTCAAGCAACCTAAAGCCAATCAATTCAACAAAGGAATCATATCTCTTAATTAGAAAATTCGCCGCAACCATTGTAAGTAGAGTATTACTTTGGTATGAATAAATAACTGTGTTGATTTGTATGCTTGAATTGGGATAGTAAAGTAATTCATATTTGTGCAAAATTTATGTTATTCATTATAAAGAACTACATGCGGTAGTTCTATGCAAGTATGCGTTTGGAATATTTCGCAAATTATGTAATCTATGTTGAAGCTACATGTATGTAGTTGATTGAAATTCATGCAAGTTTGGGGCTTTGTTATTATGCCATCATGATGTATATTTTTGTGCATAAATCATTTTGCAAGTAACTGAAACAAGTTTGGTTGTTATAGTTCATATGAAACTATGTTGGAATTTTGACACCATAATCCATGTATTAAGTCATGCTTTTGCAAACTTATGAATAAGGCTAGGCTATGAATGATATTTGGCATAATTGAAATCCATGATTAAGTCTATCTTGTTTACAAGAATTATATGATGACATATGTGAGACATGGCTAGGTTAGACTCAAAAATCCCTTTTTGCAAGTTTAAAGCAAACACCATGTTTAGGAATATTTATGCATAAGTATATTTATACCATCGTTATGTGATTAGACTTAAATCATGATTAAGTTGAACTATGCTTTTGTGTTAGTAACAAAGTATCCCCTTTGTAAACATGTAGAAACCTTATGAACATAACTTGTTTATGTTTATGCCTAAATAAGAACATAGGTCTATGTTGTAGTTAAGACTATGTGACACCTAATTTAGATTCTTATCTTAAGTTTACATGGTTTGGTTCATGTCACCTATGCTTTATGACCAAAGTATATATATGCAAGTACACCAGTTTCTATTATGTATTTCCAACGTCATATGCAAGTTCATGCGCTCACCTTCCCCTCTTTGTGTATGTAATCACGCTTTAAGCCTCCCCTTTTCGCATGGCTAAACTGGGCTTTAAAAGGCTAAGCCCAATATATATATATATATAAACGGACGTGTAAAACGGGGGAAAATAATGTTGGGTTAAAATTTCTAATGAATGAAAATATAAAATCGAAGGGCCCAAATTCAGGTATGGGTTGGGCCCACGATTGGTGTAACCTTTACACCATTAACTTAATAATGGGCCGCAAATATTTACATATAAGAAATAAAGAGGAATGACAAAATATGTAAATGTAGAACATACGATGTGTTTAACCCGAGGTTGGATTGAGTTGTGATGTAAACCTGCCCGGAACCGCCCGGCTGTCCAGTAGTCACAACAATACCTATCCAATGTGGGAGGTTAAACATGGAGCCCAGCAAGGACCCGAGGTTAGACTGAGTTGTGGCGTAAGACTGCCCGGAACCAACCGGCAACAGGCAGCCACAACAATACCTGTCTAATGTGAGAGGTCAGGGCCTTAATAAGACAATTAAGGCTGAGTCAGGATTGATAGGATTAAGTGAACTAAAGACTTAATCAAAATGGAACATGCTAAACAAAACGGACTGGTGGGGGTTAGGTTAGGAAACACTTAACCAACTTAGCATGTTGGCTAGAGATAGAAAACCTAGTAACGGGGGACCCTTTTCAGCAGTAACCCTAGAAGGTGTATCAGGATACCCTGAAACTAGGCAGGGTGGGGCACGATTACTGGGCTGATTGTAAGAGGTCAAAGCGACGGCGGTGGTGTAGCAGTGTAGGTTCTAACGGAGTGCAGGCGTGCACGCACTCCGGTGCAGAAAAATAAGGCACTGGACACCAGTAGCATACCTGTGCACTCTAAGGTTGAGTCGGGTTGCCACTATGGGACTTGATACACCCCATGGTGGGACCAGCATAGGTAACTACAGACATCGGGGGCCGTAAGACACATGTAACTATGCGAGTAGGAGCCGATCATCATAGAATGGATCACATCACCCTGATTATGGGGTGCCAGTGGGAAACTAGTTCATATGGGTTCAGAGATTAACATGGGGTACGATAGTATATTCGACCTTAGACAACTTAACCAAGTTATAATGCATGCCCACTTCCTGTTTATACTTATCATACCCATTTCTTTATTCATAGACAAAATAGTACTAGACTTACTCAGGCTTTATGTCTGACTCTGCTTTCCTTTCGTCTTCTTTTCTTCCGTTTCCCCCCCCCCCCCAGGTCCACAGGGAGGGAACACAGCAGCTTGACCAACCTTAGCATCCATCTTGAAGAAGAGAAATGTATTGCTTGGACTTTCCTGTTTTGAACTATGGCTTTGGACAATCCACTATGGGGCTTTTGCAGTTTATCTATGTTTTATTTATGCTTCTTTAAATCATGTACTCAAGACAGATTATGAAAATGTTATGCTATGTTTTTGGAAAGGATGTTGTTGTAACGCGTATTTGACTTTATGAAATAAAAGTTTGTTGTTCTTCCGCTGTTTACAAATATGTGTTCTTATATCTGTCTTGTATATCTGTGACTTGTACTTATAAACCTCCACCAAAATTAGGGCATTCCCTTTGAGAGTGACCCTAACGGAGGTGGGGTGTTTCACTTGGTATCAGAGCATAGGTTTACCAGATAAGATAAAAAGTTTTGAAAAATTATTTTCAAAAAGGAAATTTAAAGAAGCATTTTTAAAAGAAAAATATTATTTTATTCTAAAAGGCAAAGTCCACTCCCCAAAGCCATAGGTACTATCTCTTATCCTTCGTTTTGAATCTATCCTTTTTGTTTCAGCATGTCCCAAGAACTTAACTTGCCGGAAGGGGTGCCAATACCTGGTTGGTTTAAACGGTTCTTAGAAGCAAGGGCCACTCAGCCAGGTCCTACCATTCCTCCTCCCCCAGCGGAAGGAAATCATCCAGCTGCAACGGCACCTTTTCCTCCACCTCCTCCTCGGGGAAACACGTTTGCTAAGATATGTAAAGATTTTAAAGCTATGGGAGGAAGGGATTTCCATGGAACCGAGTCCTTCGTAGCAGCTAGAAATTGGTTGAAAGAAACTGAGGACCTATTCATCATCTTTGAGGTAGAAGATAGACAGAAAGTACAGTTGGCAGTGTGGCTATTGAAGGGCGAGGCTTCCTACTGGTGGGAAGTCACTAATGCTGAAAGACCAGTGGAGACATGGGAGGACTTTAGGGCAAGGTTTGAGACTAAATTTCTCTCAGATGCGGAAAGAAGTTTGCAGTTGGAAAAATTCTTATTTCTTAAACAAGGGGACAAGACAGTCAGAGAATATGTGAATCAGTTCGATGAGCTGGCTAGGTTTGGGCTTGACCTAGTCAACACCCCGCACAAGAAGGCTCTCCATTTCGTCAAAGGGTTAAATGAGCCATTACACAGTTTGGCCATGACCCATATACCCATGGGAGCCACGTATGAAAGATTGGTGCAAATGGCATTGCTGAATGAAGAGGATAAGGGCAAGAAGAAAGAGAGTTTGCAGCCTAAGAAGACAGACTTTAAGAAGGGCGGGAAAGGCAACAAAGAGAAGAGGAAGTGCAATTTCTGTGGCAAAGTGGGGCACTTAGTAAAGGACTGCCGGAAAAAGAAGGCCAAGGAGAATGGTGGGTGCTTTTCTTGCGGTGAGACAGGCCATAGGGCTAAGGACTGCCCAAAGAAACGAGGACAGGGGCAGAGGGCTGGATCCACCCCAGGGGCACAGGTCCATGTGCTAGAAGCGCCACCTCTGCAACAGCGAGGTATAAATACTTCTGTAGAAAGTGTAGTTTATCTTTATGATTACCCCGTTCGCACTTTATTTGATTCTGGCGCATCACACTCCTTTATCTCGTCTGCTTTAGTAGAATCTCTGCACCTAAAAACTAGTATGGTAGAGGACCCCTTAATTGTTTCAAACCCAATTGGGGGCCCAGCTCATTTGTCTATGATCTATGTGGGATTGAAAATTTCTATTCTAAGTGTATAATTTCAATGTAGTGCCTTTGTTTTGGGCTTTTCGGGTTATGGTTTGATTTTGGGTATGGATTGGCTATCCAGTAATGGGGCCATCCTTGATTGTGAGAAAAGGGTTGTTAGGCTCCTAACCCAGCTCGGTAATACTTTGGAAATTTCTTGTAATCCCTCGTATGCGGTTATGCTTAGTTATCTTGAATCGCTAGATGCCTCTGTTGAAAATTTGCAATCAGTTAGAGTGGTCCGGGAATATCCGGATGTCTTTGAAGAGGTGAAGGGCTTGCCTCCGAAGCGGGAAATAGATTTCCGCATATATCTTGTAGATAATGCAAAGCCCGTTGCGTTGCCCGTTAGACATATGGCTCCACGAGAAAGGAAAGAGCTCAGTAAACAGATTAAAGAGCTTCTAGAAAAGGGGTTCATTAGGAGGAGCATTTCAGAATGGGGCGCTCCAGTGGTGTTCGCTACAAAGGCGGATGGTTCACTCCGTTTATGTGTTGACTATAGGGAGCTCAACAAGCTAACGAAAAAGAATAGGCACCCTCTCCCTAGAATTGACGATTTGTTTGACCAGCTTGTAGGAGCGTCTGTTTTCTCCCAGCTCGATTTAGCAACCGGTTTTCATCAGCTAAGGGTGGCTGAAGATAGCATCGACAAAACGGCGTTCAGAACCCCAGACGGTTTCTTTGAATGGCTTGTCATGCCTTTCGGCTTGACAAATGCACCTGCTTACTTCGTGGACCTGATGAGTAGGGTATTTAGAGATTTCCTCAACAAATTCATAGTAGTCTTCGTAGATGATATCCTTATCTTCTCAAAGAGTGAAGAGGAACATGCTCAGCACTTAAGGGCAATCATGGAAACTTTGCGAGTCCATCAACTAAAAGCCAAGTTCTCCAAATGCCACTTTTGGAGAGAAGAGGTGAGGTTCCTTGGGCACATAGTATCCAAACAAGGGTTAGCAGTGGACCCCGCTAAGGTAGTGGCGGTACAAGATTGGAAGACACCAAGGAATGCAACTGAGGTCCGAAGTTTTCTAGGACTAGCGGGTTTCTATCGAAAATTCATAAGGGATTTTGCGAAAATCTCAGCTCCGCTCACGAAATTGACTAAGAAGAATCTAGTGTTCAATTGGGATTTGGATTGCGAATTTGCTTTCCAACGACTGAAAAGGGCTCTCACAACAGCCCCAGTTTTGACACTGCCAGATGGGAGCAAGATGTTCACTGTTTATACGGATGCATGTGGGACAGGGCCAGGCGCCGTCTTAATGCAAGAAGGAAGGGTAGTAGCTTATGGCGGGAGGCAATTGAAGGTGCACGAAAAGAACTACCCAACCCACGATCTTGAGTTAGCCGCCATCGTCTTTGCACTCAAGTCTTGGCGACACTATCTCCTAGGTGAGAAGTTCGAACTTTACACTGACCATAAATCGTTGAAATATCTTTTCTCGCAGAAGGATCTTAACTTGAGGCAACAAAGATGGATGGAGTTTCTTGCCTCGTACGATTTCGAAATCTCCTACACTCCGGGCATAGGCAACGTAGTGGCAGACGCGTTGAGCCGAAAGAAATTGACCCTAAGCCCGTTGTTTGTTGAAAGACAAAGCCTAGAGTTTATAGACAGCTTCGACTTTAGGCCTTCCTCCGATTTCGTACCAGGCTTGCTAGCATCTCTCGAAGTGCGCCCAACTTTAGTGGATTCAGTAGGGGCAGCACAACGCGAAGACCCTCAGCTTGTAGAAATAATTGATAGGCTAATTAGGGGTAAGACTTCAAGTCACCTCAACAGATACTCCATTGACGATAAAGGTTTGCTAAGGCGAGACGGAAGACTATGCGTCCCACAGACAAAAGATTTAGTGAAAAAGGTTCTCGAGGAGGCACATCACTCCAAGATGACGATACACCCAGGCGGAGATAAAATGTACAAAGACATAAAAAGGACTTTCTTCTGGAACGGCATGAAAAAGGACATGGCAGAGTTCGTTTCTAAGTGTATGGTGTGCCAACAGGTTAAGGCGGAACAGAAAAAGCCTGGCGGACTGCTACATCCTCTGGAGGTCCCGCAGTGGAAGTGGGATAGCATCTCAATGGACTTCATCGACGGGCTGCCTAGATCTAGGAGAGGCAACACTAGCATTTGGGTAATAGTGGATAGGCTTACTAAAAGCGCCCACTTTTTACCTGTCAAAAGTAAGAGAACTGCCTCATCCCTAGCATCACTTTACCTCAAGGAAATCGTTCGACTCCATGGAATACCATCTAGCATTGTTAGTGACCGAGACCCCATCTTCACCAGCGAGTTTTGGCGGAGTCTGCAAGAAGCAGTAGGAACGCAGTTATGCTTGAGCACAACCTATCATCCCCAAACCGACGGCCAAACAGAGAGAGTGAATAGAGTTTTGGAAGACCTCTTAAGACTATGCGTCCTTGACTTCGGAGGGACATGGGAAGACCACCTTCCTTTGGTAGAATTCGCCTACAACAATAGTTATCAATCAACCATCGGAATGGCGCCCTTCGAAGCTTTATATGGAAGACCGTGCAGATCGCCCACTTGTTGGTGGGAGTCCACGGATAAGCTCATACTTGGACCAGATATGATCCGAGAGACCCCAGAGAAAGTAGACTTAATACGAAGAAGGATGAAGACGGCCCAAGACAGACAAAAGTCCTATGCCGACAAGAGGAGGACCGACCTTGAATTTGAAATTGGAGACAGAGTTTTTCTAAAGGTATCACCGCTAAGAAACATTGTTCGTTTTGGAACCACAGGAAAACTAGCACCAAGGTTCGTAGGGCCATTCCCTATCATCGAGAAAATTGGGAAAATGGCCTATAGGTTAGAGCTACCCGAGAAGTTGGCTGGAGTCCACAACGTTTTTCACGTTTCACATCTCCGAAAATGTTTGCATGAGTCTGCTGAAGTGGTAGAGCCAAATATACTCGAAGAGGCCGAAGTGGAACGCGAAGCGACCATAAGAAAAGTTCCAACCCGCATCTTAGGAACAGAAGTGAGGAAGCTACGCAACTGCGAAGTCAAGCTCGTCAAAGTTCAGTGGAGCGACGCCGAGGGAGACACGACTTGGGAAACTGAAGCTAGAATACGTACTGCCTACCCTTTTCTGTTCAAGGGTACATCCTTGATCTTTCCTTTTTCCTTAAGTTGCACTTTTATCTTTTTTTTTAGGTATATTTCCTCGACCTTATCTTTTAAGTAGAAACCTTTTTGGATGGAAACATGTAATTGAAACATGTTATGTATGATGGTTGCAAGTGGTTGCAAGTGATTGCTAGTGGTTGCTCGTGGTTGCATATACACACACAATCTAGGTTTTAGATCGGCTCAGTCACTTCATATTGCATATGCATATATGTTTGCATTCGTATATGGTTGAACTTTAATGTGTTGTCATATGGATGTTGCATCTGTATTGAATGATTGTGCACTCATGTAGAATCAAGAATAGGAAAATTTGCATAAATAATGGATTCATAGCACTTACATAATTCGCATTAAGGAGGTCAACTGAATCAGTAGACCGCCTGATTTTGCATTAGATAAGTACATGCACACACACACTTCGCATATGATCATGAAGCATTAGAAGTCTTTTAAGGACAATGGATGCTCGTGTTTGATGGATGAGTAGATGGATGATTGGATGTTAGGATATACATTCCTCCTAACTTGAAGATTTCGGGGACGAAATCCTTTTAAGTGGGGGAGAATGTAACACCCCGAAAATTCTATAACTGTGAAACTAACAAATTAAAGTATAATTAATCTGAAATCAAAGAACTAAGGGAAACGGGATACGCCATTGCGTTCGTCTCGGAAAAATACGCGAAATAGAGTCCGAGTTTTCGAAAAACGGAGTCCGTAGGAAGAAGATATGGCCTTCGGAAGTTTTGAATTAAATTTAAAATTCAAACAGAATAAAATAATTAAAAATCGGGCCCAATGGGCCAGGGCGGATAAACACCCGCCTAGGCCACCCAGGTCGACTGGGCTGTCGACCTGGGCTACCCATGTCGACAGGGCTGTCGACAGCCCTGTCGACAGGGGTGTCGACCTGGTCGAGCCCAGTCAACCTGGCTGGCCAGGTCTGTGTTTGGCCGATTTTCTGTGGTCTGCTTTGTCACTAGGGCTAGGTGGCAAGTTTTGATTGGTCTCTCTATCGAATGAATGGCTATGATTAATCCAAGCAACATCAAGGGTCCTAATCAGTTCCTAACCTCTATATAAACAACCCTAGACTAAACCCTAATCTATTCATTCAAAATTAAGATCATAGCCGCCATGTTGCTGAGGAACGACTAAGAGTAGCCGCCAACTAGAGAGAGAATTAGGAAGAAAGTTCTAAAGCCTAAAGCAATTCAAGCAACCTAAAGCCAATCAATTCAACAAAGGAATCATATCTCTTAATTAGAAAATTCGCCGCAACCATTGTAAGTAGAGTATTACTTTGGTATGAATAAATAACTGTGTTGATTTGTATGCTTGAATTGGGATAGTAAAGTAATTCATATTTGTGCAAAATTTATGTTATTCATTATAAAGAACTACATGCGGTAGTTCTATGCAAGTATGCGTTTGGAATATTTCGCAAATTATGTAATCTATGTTGAAGCTACATGTATGTAGTTGATTGAAATTCATGCAAGTTTGGGGCTTTGTTATTATGCCATCATGATGTATATTTTTGTGCATAAATCATTTTGCAAGTAATTGAAACAAGTTTGGTTGTTATAGTTCATATGAAACTATGTTGGAATTTTGACACCATAATCCATGTATTAAGTCATGCTTTTGCAAACTTATGAATATGGCTAGGCTATGAATGATATTTGGCATAATTGAAATCCATGATTAAGTCTATCTTGTTTACAAGAATTATATGATGACATATGTGAGACATGGCTAGGTTAGACTCAAAAATCCCTTTTTGCAAGTTTAAAGCAAACACCATGTTTAGGAATATTTATGCATAAGTATATTTATACCATCGTTATGTGATTAGACTTAAATCATGATTAAGTTGAACTATGCTTTTGTGTTAGTAACAAAGTATCCCCTTTGTAAACATGTAGAAACCTTATGAACATAACTTGTTTATGTTTATGCCTAAATAAGAACATAGGTCTATGTTGTAGTTAAGACTATGTGACACCTAATTTAGATTCTTATCTTAAGTTTACATGGTTTGGTTCATGTCACCTATGCTTTATGACCAAAGTATATATATGCAAGTACACCAGTTTCTATTATGTATTTCCAACGTCATATGCAAGTTCATGCGCTCACCTTCCCCTCTTTGTGTATGTAATCACGCTTTAATCCTCCCCTTTTCGCATGGCTAAACTGGGCTTTAAAAGGCTAAGCCCAATATATATATATAAACGGACGTGTAAAACGGGGGAAAATAACGTTGGGTTAAAATTTCTAATGAATGAAAATATAAAATAGAAGGGCCCAAATTCAGGTATGGGTTGGGCCCATGATTGGTGTAACCTTTACACCATTAACTTAATAATGGGCCGCAAATATTTACATATAAGAAATAAAGAGGAATGACAAAATATGTAAATGTAGAACATACGATGTGTTTAACCCGAGGTTGGATTGAGTTGTGATGTAAACCTGCCCGGAACCGCCCGGCTGTCCAGTAGTCACAACAATACCTATCCAATGTGGGAGGTTAAACATGGAGCCCAGCAAGGACCCGAGGTTAGACTGAGTTGTGGTGTAAGACTTCCCGGAACCAACCGGCAACAGGCAGCCACAACAATACCTGTCTAATGTGAGAGGTCAGGGCCTTAATAAGACAATTAAGGCTGAGTCAGGATTGATAGGATTAAGTGAACTAAAGACTTAATCAAAATGGAACATGCTAAACAAAACGGACTGGTGGGGGTTAGGTTAGGAAACACTTAACCAGCTTAGCATGTTGGCTAGAGATAGAAAACCTAGTAACGGGGGACCCTTTTCAGCAGTAACCCTAGAAGGTGTATCAGGATACCCTGAAACTAGGCAGGGTGGGGCACGATTACTGGGCTGATTGTAAGAGGTCAAAGCGACGACGGTGGTGTAGCAATGTAGGTTCTAACGGAGTGCGGGCGTGCACACACTCCGGTGCAGAAAAATAAGGCACTGGACACCAGTAGCATACCTGTGCACTCTAAGGTTGTGTCGGGTTGCCACTATGGGACTTGATACACCCCATGGTGGGACCAGCATAGGTAACTACAGACATCGGGGGCCGTAAGACACATGTAACTATGCGAGTAGGAGCCGATCACCATAGAATGGATCACATCACCCTGATTATGGGGTGCCAGTGGGAAACTAGTTCATATGGGTTCAGAGATTAACGTGGGGTACGATAGTATATTCGACCTTAGACAACTTAACCAAGTTATAATGCATGCCCACTTCCTGTTTATACTTATCATACCCATTTCTTTATTCATAGACAAAATAGTACTAGACTTACTCAGGCTTTATGTCTGACTCTGCTTTCCTTTCGTCTTCTTTTCTTCCGTTTCCCCCCCAGGTCCACAGGGAGGGAACACAGCAGCTTGACCAACCTTAGCATCCAGCTTGAAGAAGAGAAATGTATTGCTTGGACTTTCCTGTTTTGAACTATGGCTTTGGACAATCCACTATGGGGCTTTTGCAGTTTATCTATGTTTTATTTATGCTTCTTTAAATCATGTACTCAAGACAGATTATGAAAATGTTATGTTATGTTTTTGGAAAGGATGTTGTTGTAACGCGTATTTGACTTTATGAAATAAAAGTTTGTTGTTCTTCCGCTGTTTACAAATATGTGTTCTTATATCTGTCTTGTATATCTGTGACTTGTACTTATAAACCTCCACCAAAATTAGGGCATTCCCTTTGAGAGTGACCCTAACGGAGGTGGGGTGTTTCAGTTATCAATTAAGGCCAGCGGAATTTGTTCTGAGGGTAGAGAAGTGGGTATTTATATTAATTATTTTATTTTATTTTAATTCCATAAAGTGTGATTTCGCATTTGAACTCCAAATCAAACCCAATGACTATTGTCCCTAGCTAAATACCCCCATTCTGGACACAATGGGATATGTTTCGTAAGCCAATTCGACTGTTTTGATCAGTTTTTGGTCAAAATTAAAATATAAATCAATATATTGAATTTCAACGTACATTTTAATTTACCGGGGCCACGTACTGACTCCAAAAATTACAGGAAATTAAATCTAGCTATGTTTTAACGATACGGTCCTAACAAAGCAAATTTTGTTAAATTTGGAGACCAATTGAAAAATGGTTTTTTTCCAATCGATTAAATTCAAACTGAAATTACCAAACACATTTAAATTTACTGCGCTCACATATTAACTCCAAAAATTATGAAATTTAAAATCTAACAATAATTTGATATTCCGGATCCAACAAAAGTAGTTTCGTCGAAAACGGAGGTCGTTTACAAAATGGCTATTTTTAAGGGCTGTAAATTATTCAAAGTGAAAATTAGGCACACATTCCTAAAAGCAAACTTAATTAGGCTCACATCCGGTCATAAACTTATTAAAAATTGGGTCCCTATTTTTCAAAAGAAGCAAAAAACTGAATAAAAAATACATAAATTATTATTTAAATAAATTATGCATTCGACAAAAAAATCGCTCAAAAACACGCAAAAAAAAAAAACAGCAAAAAATGCAGTTTAATGCATAATGTTATTCAAGAATTCTAATTTCTTGCATATATATATGTGCAAGTATTCCAGTGTTGCATCCCCGTTTGATTTTTTTTGCATATTTATGTGCAAGTATTGCATCATTCTTGCATAAAAATATGCAATATTTCAGAACAACGCAACTCAGCTCATTTTTATTTGCATTCAAGTGTGCAAGTAAATCCGAAACATGCACCCATGTGTGCAACATATCTGCAGGCAAAACGTTAGCATAATTTCCTTTATACAATAATTGCATACAAGTATGCAAGTATTGACAATACTTGCGTACATATATGCAACTATTTTTTTTCTTGGTGTGGACTTTTGGGATTATTTCCAGATTTTATATTTTTATTTTTTAACCAGCGCCGCACTTTTTTCTTGAAGAAAATGAAGGAAGCAAAAGGAAATTAGCAAGAGGGGGACCATAAAAGTAGGAAGTGGATCCATAAAAGAAGTAGGCGGCAATTCAAAAACAGGGGGCGGAAATGTATTATAAACTATGACCGGATGTGACCCTAATATTAAACCTTAATAGGGACCTGTAAAAAATGCACCCTTATATAAAATATATATATATATATATATTCCATAGCGACTATTTTAAATTTTAAACGTAACTTTCAATTTACAAAGTGAAACCTTAATTTCTCACAATCGTTAGAAAGATATAATTAATAGATTCTAATGTTTCTTGTTTTACTGAAATCCGATTTATTTTGAATCAGTTACATTCAATTGAACTTAAAATTTGAATTTTCAAACTACCGCACCATTTCGAGTTTGTTTTGTAATTATAATAAATTTATACATTCTAACTTTGGTTTAAATAAATTGTTAGTCGTTATTATTCAAAATAAATTATTTGAAATATTCAAAATCCATTAAAATAACTAAAATAAATTTTTTAAATTGGTTTAGTAATTTCAGGTTATTACAATCTCCCCCACTTAAAATCTTTTTGTCCTCGAAAAGGAATGGAGCTGAAAGTTATTTAACTAACTCAACTTTCATTCTGGGTTTCATTCTTCAACTTTTCAGTTTCTAAGAATTTTCTAATTTCTCAAAATTTTTGCTAACACCCTAAATTTTCGAAAAATTTCTCATAACCTCCTTTGTACGGGCTGATTGGTAAAATCACAACTTGCCTCACCGGACCCTCATCAACCAAAAGCAAAAAGAAAAAGCCAAGCGGCATGCCAATCGGCTCATAAAATCATCAATCCCAAAGAATATAGTAAACATGTACCTATTTGTCGGGCATACAATTTTTTCCCTCTTCTTAGCATCCATGCAATGATCTGTTCATTATATACACATATACATATATGCAATTCCAATCAATTTTCAATTCAATTCAATATTTGATTCGATTTCGATAAATTTACTTTTCACTCATATATTGGTTTTATCATCTCAATATTTTTATTAGTTAATAATACACATCACAATCAGCAATCAATTAGTTGATTAACCTTTCAAATATATAACTTTTATATACTCAAAAATCATATTTTAAGGCCAAATCAAAAACAATAAATTCTAAGTTTTGGTTCTCACCCCAGTCGATTTGAAATATATAGATATCCCACTTTCGATACTCGAACATAAACACTGAAAATGAGGCCTCAATCAACAAAATCATCTCAGGGCGACTAGAGCATGATTCTATATCTACCTAGTATATTTGAGACTTCGAATACACGTTAATTATGCGTATATTCAAGATCTTCATATTCCCGAAAGTCCAAATTCAATATAAAATACTCAAATACGTATAATAAGATTTAATTTTCAAAACAAAATTCATTTTTAAAAATAACCCTCTTCAAACTCTTTCTAGCGTATTATTAACCATATCTCTAACAAGTCATTCTTATAGGATATAACTAATCCAATATCTGATGAATTCTTTCGTTTGGTACTAATGCGTCTTGTTCTCTAACTTTGTAAACCAAAGCTCTGATACCAAAACGAAACGACCCAGACTTCCCCGATCCCTGAGGAGACGGAAGAGCCCGGATTGCTTTGAGAACACGACGCATTAGAACACAAAACAATAGAACATTTCATTGCTATTACAATAATTTACATCAGAGTACAAGATATCAGAATTCCAATAAGTAATATATAGCGGAAATAATATCAGAGGTTTAAAATACATAAAACAGCAAAAAATATAATACATGAATGTAATATGCAGCAAAAAACAACAACTACAACAACTAAAAGAAATACACAAAAACAAAGCTTTCCGAATATATCTCCAGCTGTAATCAAGGATCCTGTGAAAAGAAATGTATGCGAAACCCAAAACTACTAGCTGCCCGTGTGGAAAATATGGGCACCCAGAGTTTAGGTAGAAACAATAAATTCTGAGTCAGTCATGGGACTGGTGTGAGAACTAAAATAGTAATTAAATCTTTACTTTAAAAGTTGAGAAAACGTGGAACCACACCGTATTACATGGAACGGGTTTACTCCGCATGAGTCTCGGTTTAAAATAAAACAATGCTATGCTTTCAGAAAAATGAAGCTATTATAAGGCTCCGGTCCCATCACATAATGCAACACAAGCCAGAGGATAGAGTTCTCCCTTATAATAGCCAAACATACTTGGTACGTTTAAAACAAATCATTTTGATATTACTATAAGTGCATAGTGTCAAAATCAACTTCAAATATAAATGTATCAATCATAGATGACATAGGTACTATATATTATGCCGCCATACACAAGTTTACAACTAAAACCGAAAAGTCACGTATTGGAAATTGGATTTACATTTATGAGTCGAGGCAAGGGATGACTCCTCCCGATCAGAGACACTCTAGCAAATGCCTTAGGATCGCACCTACAGGCAACACTTGGATCTTCAAGGCCGGTCCACACTTACTTTAGTGGGTTGGTTACTCCTAAACACACGTTTCTAAGTCCTATCGGACCTATCTCTAAGCCATTAGAGACTCGATATCCGAGGCGCCTAGCAATCCATCATCCAAATAAGTAATAATATCTGGCCTCCATACCATGACACCATTTCTGGCTAGAAAGAAACGTCGTGCACTCCCTGCAGTCACTATCCCGTTTTTGACTCATACAGGGTGTGAGGCTCGCGAATTAACGCTATACACAAAGCTATGCTACTTAAAGCCGTTCTTTGATCATCATCCACAAGACTTTGCTTTTCAGCAAAATCCTTGATCCATGCATCTCAGCATGCCACATTTTCAATCCATACCATACCACTGATTTCCACCAATATATAACCTCTAAGCTCATACGTCTCAAAGAAGGGTGTTAAGCAAGAGAATAAATTCTCCGCCACCAAATAGATATATATTTAGCAGAGGTTAACGAATATAGTATAAAGGAATACAATGTCATACATTCCATCCATTTGCAAGTCTGTTCTGGGTCTGAACGAAACTGGAGGCACCTTATTCCTCGTCCCATATGTCCAATACAGGAGAGAGGTCCTCGCATATCCAATCGATCTTCAAGTACGTCTAGACGAACACCACTTATTACCTTGTCTTGGGCGTACAGCCCAATCAAGACATCAGTAATCATCCATACGATGTGAAGATCTCTAGTCTTCAACCACTGTCTTTAAATCATCGACTTTGGGTCGTCGTATTAGTTATTCAGAATGGGATAAACCCGGTCTTTCCGAATAACTTGCGTATTTTATAATCAATAATCAATTGCTATAAAAACACGTCACATGCCTCATTCCAATTCAGAATATTCTTTTATTCAAATACTCACTTCTTAAGGGAAAGTTTGCCATTAATTTTATCAAAGATAAATTCTTTTAAACTTATTCTTTCAACTTCCTTTGGATATCAATTTCAAAAGATTTGATTTTATCCTTTAACAATTCTAAACCAAATTAAAGTTTATAAAACTAGTCGGGATTATCGAGCCTTACCGAAGTAATTATTTATTTTATTTTTTCCAATCCCAACCTATTCATCCCATGGAGCAGAACTGGTATTACTCCATATCTATCACCCACTGTGTTATTGGTAAAATTAGTTACTATTTCACTTTGAAATCTAATTAAAGATTTAACTATCACTTGGAGTAAAACTGCTGGTACTCCATTCCCGAACATTTCATGAATTTGATAAATTGAATTATCTCATTCACATTCCAATATAATTAAAGATTCATTAAAACTCCAATTGGTTTTAATCTCAAAAATCATTACTTAATGATTGTTCAACTTTAGGAAAATTAATCTTGTCTTCAACTAGGTTAAAGAACCATTGTCATTTTAAAAACAGTCCACAATAAACCCAAATCATCTTTCATCTAACTATGGAATCTTCACGGAAAACAAATCAATATATAATCGATATAAATTTCTATATCAGACTAATAATATAAATGGAATAATGGCAAAGCCTTTTAAATTCCATTTCTAGTAACGGTCTTCCTGCAAAGAAGCTCATCTTGATTATTACCAACTCGAATTCCACTTAATTCCAATTTAATATTTTAAATTGGAAAACTTTACTTTGGAAAATTTCCATTAAATCCTAGAATAAAGATTTATAAATTCCAAATCTTAACTTCACTGTTAACTGGGTGTAAGAATTAATGTTGTTTAAAACATTGTTCACAACGAACCGAAAATCATCTTCCATATAATTCCAATTGATAAATATAATTAGAAAACTTCATTGATATTAATCAAAAGATTTATTCCTTTGTCAACAGGGTTTAAGAACAATGTTATTTAAAACATCATTCACATCAAACCCAAAATCCAATTTGATATTAAATACAAGGCTCTAAATAGAAATTATATCGGCTTATGTTTGAGACGACCCCAAACCCCGTACTGACGGCGGCAAGGGTAATCCTTGGAATATAACTCAGAAACAGATAATAGTAGAACAGAATTAAAAAAAATACACCAGATAATGTACAATAGAATATACTAGATAAACGTAATCATTAGAGTTACACAGTATACAGGATTATACTTAGTACAAATACAGTTCAGCTATACATATATGTCAATAGCGGAAAACAAACAAAATATGTACAATAGGAGCTGAACAACATAAAATAGATAAATGATAGAATCCATCTTCAGCTCCAGCTATCCGGATAAAGCCAGCTAAAACCTGAATACAAGGCTGCCCGTGTAGAAAAAGGGGCACCCGAGTTTGAAAGGGAAACAAACTACGAGTCAGTCATGGGACTGGTGTGAGAAATCTACTCAACACATTTGAAATATGGCAAATCATAGGACCACGCCACTTTCGTGGAACGGGTTTACTCCATTGGATTGCCAGCGCTTTAAAAACAAATCTTTCTTTTCAACATCGCAATGCTTTTTATAAAAATGAAGCCCTTATAAGACTCAGTTCCCATCACACAATGCAACGCAAACCGGAGGATAGAGTTTTACCTTATAATGGCCAAGATATGCTTGATACGAATAAAACAAAAGCATTTGATACTATTACTAGTGTTTATATGTTTCAAATACAATTTCATATCATAACTATCAATCGTAGACGGCATGGGTATCATATATCATGTCGCCATATATATATATATATATATATACAATCAAAACCGCACGTGTCATATTTGGAAAATGGATTTCCGTCATGAACCAAGGCAAAAGATAGACCTTACCGACTTCGTGACTCTCTAGCCCGAGCCACAGGATCAGAACGCATCAACCCTTTAGATCGTCAGGGGCGGTCCACTGATGTGGATTATTATGCCTGAACACTACGTTTCCCCGCCCTTTGGGGGCATAAATGAGCCAATGAATGACTCCATCGGACCCGGATCGTCCGATCAAACCGAGGCGCCTCGCAACAGTAACAACCACATAAGTCAAACTCGTCAGGGTGTGTAAAACCACTGACGCCAATTCTAGCTAGAAAGAAACGCAGGCCCTCCCGGATGTCCTCTCCCGTTTCTGGTTCATACCGGGGTGTGAGGCTCGCGATTTTACGTTATACCCAAAGCTACGCCACACAGGCGGGGCTTTGATCATCACCACAAGACTTTGCTTTTCAACAGAAGCCCTGATCACTGCATCTTAGCATGCCACACAGGCAATTCACACCGTGCAATTGATGGCTATCAATCACACAGAATAAATTCCAATGTCAGACAGACACACTGTCCATTTGCAAGTCCATTCTGGGTCTGAACGAAACCGGAGGCACTATATACCTCGCAAACCCATCGATCACCACGTACGTCTGGACGATCACCACTCATTATCCATATTTCGGGATGCCTCCCAATTAGGACCTCGGTTACCATCCAAACGAGATGAAGATCTCCGGTCTTCGACCACCGTCTTCATCTTCGATTTCTTGTCGTCGATTCAGTTATTCAGAATGGGATAAACCCGGTCTTTCTTAGAAACTCGCATATATAATAAACAAGTGCAACACTAACATACACACGCATCATTTCAATTCATTAGTCACTAACCGTCAGTCAGTAAGAGAACGATTTCCCAAATATTAACCCCGAAGGCCGAAACCAACATCAGATCAACACCCAGGAAACCATTCGACTTAGCAAACCTTCAGTTAGTTTCTAAATTTCACATTCATATCGTTTATAATATTTTATAATGATTTATTGCTATTTTTATTTATTTTAATATAGCCACTTTATTCAAAACGACGCTTCGGGCCATAACGCGGCCGTGGCGCTATTTTTCTTCATATTTGGTTTATACATATCTGAAAATCTAACCATTGGATCTTCATAAAATTTACATCATTAGAAAGAACTTTTCAAAACGAATCCAACGGTTCCAGTTTCGGGAAAATCCGACGGTCGGATCTCCCGGTATAATCGTTTGAATTTTCGATTTCAAAATACGAACTACAGCGGCGTTATACGATTAAATATAATTAAATTTATATATATATATATATATATAATCGATTCTGGCACTGTTTTTCTTCATATTTGAATTAAACATTCCAGACAATCTAACCGTTGGATTTTTACAAAGTTGGTACCGTTGGAAAGATTTTTCCAAAGCGAACCCAACGGTTGCGGTTTCGGGAAAATCCGATGGTCGGATCTCTCGGTATAGTCGTTTGAAATCACGATTTCAAAATACGAACTGCAGCTTCATTATTCGATATATTTCAATTCTATTTATATATATATATATATATATATCGATTCTTCGATTTCAAAAACTATATTCTTTTCATACATTTGATAAAAATGATATTTTTATCTAACTGTCTTCTATTTCAGCACTTCACTATTTTTAACAATTCATTTATATAATGAAAATGTGATTTTTATTGTAAAACAATTCATTTCAAAACACTATTATTTTATATAGTTCATATAGGTAATAAAAGTATGATTTTTATTATAAAACAATTTATTTCAAAACGAGATCATTTTATATAGTTCATATCGATGATAAAAATTGGATTTTTATTATAAAATAAGTTCTTTCAAAATATGGATAACATTCAACACATGAATTTCAATTCAACAAATGAATTTCGATTCAACACATGAAGGTTTTCTATAGTTTATATATATATCGATAAAAAGGTGTTTTTTATATTTAAAACACGAATACCATTCAACACATGAATTTCAATTCAACGAATGAATATCGATTCAACACATAAAGGTTTTCTATAGTTTATATATATAGATAAAAATGTGATTTTTATATTTAAAACACGAATACCATTCAACACATGAATTTCTATCCAACGAATGAATATCGATTCAACACATGAAGGTTTTCTATAGTTTCTATATATAGATAAAAATGTGATTTTTATATTTAAAACAAAAATACCATTCAACACATGAATTTCTATTCAACGAATGAATATCAATTCAACACATGAAGGTTTTCTATAGTTTATATATATAGATAAAAATGTGATTTTTATATTTAAAACACGAATACCATTCAACACATGAATTTCGATCCAACGAATGAATATCGACTCAACACATGAAGGTTTTCTATTCAACGAATAAATATAGTTTCAACAAATGAAAATAATTCAAACACATGAATATTATTAAAAATTTCGGTAGCATAACGGCAAGGTAATTAAAACCGGGACCGTCCCTAGTACGGCTCCTCGCTCTACCTTAAAACCTCGCGGTTTTTGACAATGGGGATTCATGCATCTAGTTCGCACGCAGGCGGCATGTATATTTATTTCATTTCCACAAACTAATTCTATGTGGTTTCAAACAAATATTTCTCAACCATAAACGTGTATTTTTCAACCACAATCAATCAATTTCAACCACAAACAAATCCAATCAACCATTCGCTATCAATCAATTTTTCACACCAATCACAACCAATAAATATCGTCCATGGTTTGTGGACGAGGGGCGTATATATATATATATGTAGCATTTCACTTCTATTTCAACACATATATAATTTTTTACAATGCATATACAACTTATACATCGAACGTACAACTTATACAACTCTTATACAAGAGGTGTACAACGCTTATATAACTCATACATCGATCATATAATTTATACATCGTCGTTTTCCATATCGTTTATAAATTAGAAATCTCACATTGGGTTCCACTCCACCAAAAATAGCAGAAGGCTCAGAAAAAAATGCGGTCTCTTCTAGAAGGTAGAAGACGTCCACACGAGTCCACTGTCTCTTGTTTCACTGAATTTCGTCAATACACGAATAAGATATGATTTTTCAAAGTTTGCAATGGTTTAAAGGTGTTAAAACTGTTGAAAATAAATATGGTTGTACCTCAGCTGTTTCGTTCAAAACTAGGTTTGGATTTTTCTTCGAATCCATGTAGCTATTCGTAGATGAGCCTTCGCAGCGTCGAAGGGGGAGGAGAGGCGCACGAGCGCAGGGGGGTGCGGCGGCGCTCGGTGGTCGGAGGGAGCGGCGGCGGAGGTTCCAATACCCGAACTTCCCGAGCTCGATTCTCCCAAACCACTTAATGAAAAAATCCAAACTTTATATGGATTTGAAGATCTCGAGAAGATCTTAAAATAGTTCAACTGTGGCACGAGCTAGTTCGGCGTGGATTGATCGAAAAATGAGGGGGAAGGTTTGAAGGGTTTTCCGCCTTCGATCGACTGTCGGGGAGAGAGAAAATTCCTTTTTTTTTAATTTTGATTGGCCGGGAGATATTTATAATTTTTAAAAGAGGGTTTTCTAACACGACCTCCAATCCAAACCCAACGACTATCGACCCTACCGTTTTACCCCCATTTCGAACACAATGGGATATGTTTCGTAGGCCCATTCGACTGTTTCAGTTAGTTTTCATTCAAATTAAAATATAAAACATTTAATATTTAATTTGAACGTACATTTCAATTTGCCGGGGCCACAAACTGATTCTAAAAATTCCCGAAAAATAAATCTAGCTATTTTTTGATGATACGGTCCCAACAAAACTACATTCGTCGAATTCTGAGATCGTTTGAAAAATGACCCATTTCTGGTCGATCCAATTTAACTATAATTGACCAAAACACGTTTTCCTTTGCAACGCTCACATACTAGCTTAAAAAATTATGAAATTTGAAACCTAGCAATAATTTCACATCCCGGATCGAACAAAAGTGGTTTCGTCGAATTCCGAGGTCGTATGCAAAATGGCTAATTTCACGGGCTATATAAATTCCATAGCGACCTTTCTGAAAATTCATTTGGCCATAACTTTTGCTTTCCACTATGAAACTTTGATTTTACAGATTCGTTAGAAAGATATTCACTAACAGATTTAAATATTTTTGGTTTCACTCAAATCCGTTTTGTTTTGCACCCGGTACAGTCCGACAAAGTTTGAATTCAATTTTTGAAACTACATCGCCATTTCAGGCCTTGTTTATAATTAGAATTAATTATATTTGTTTTCAAACGTCGATTTAAAGTCACTTTTCATTGCTATTATTTAAAATATTTATTTTAAATATTTAAAATCCACTATTTTAGCCAATTTAAAAATTTTAAATTGGTTCAAATTTTCCGGGTCGTTACAATCTCCCCCACTTAAAACTTTTTGTTCCCGAAAAGGAACAAAGTCGAAAGTGGTTCGATTAATCTATTCTACGTTCAATCTGGCTTCCATTCTCCAACTTTTCAGTTTTTGAGAATTTTCAAATTCTTCAAAAATTTGGCTAACACCCGGAATTTTCGAAAAAATTCGCCATAACCTCCTTTGTACGGAGAGAGGTTTGGAAATTTATTGGGCCATATTAGGTACCCAATAAATCCTAATAAGCATACACATATTTATAGTGATATATTCTGGTGTTTACAGGGGAGCGTGTATAGATAATAACTCCAGAGAATAAATTCTCGTCACCCTGTCAAAGCTTGAGGGAGTGTGTATTTTAAATGCTCCAGAGGATAAATCCTCGTCACCTCGTCCCGTGTGGGAAATAAATAGTCCATGTGCCATATCTAATAACTAGAGAGACGTGGTTATTGTCAACTCCAGACCCGTGTGGGGTTTTTATTAATCTGGCAATTTAATCGTTACAATTTAAATAGTCCATATCAGTCATCAGTTCAACCTATAAAATATAGTCATCGCCATACAAGCCTCTCGCTCGTATGGTAAATCTTCCACCTCGTCATACAAGCTCCAAATGCTTATGTGGTATATGATGAAGTATGCCTATCTTCCAGAAGTATGCCATGTAATGTAGTTCAAAATTTATTGTTACTATCCTATGGAGACATTTATTTTTACACATAGAATAACCAGCACGCCGCATCCAATGGCATTCACAGGAGTTGATATAATAATATTTCGCATCCAACTCATTAAGGTTTACCTATTTGTCGGGCACGCAAATAAAATCTTTACTCAACAGCTATCCATTTACCTGTTCAAACATATATAATGCACATGTATATATTTCTATCTATTTTCTAATCAGTTCAATGTGTGATTTAAATGAATCAATTCTACCATTATTCTCTTATTGATTAAATTAACTATCATTTTAATAATTTTAATTAATCAAATCTACAATCACACAACACAAACAACAATCAAATTGTTTTTAACTTTTCAAAATCATACAAATCAATTCCTATATTCTTTTAAAATCATTCAGACTATAGAATTAAAAGTGCACATCCATGGAAAGAAAATAACAACAGAGTAGAGAACTAATTGGTAATGCAAAGTATGGTAAATGTACCTTGCACCGGAGTCAATCAGAGATATCCACTCGGCATCTAGGATATGCTTTCTGAATGCTCTCCTCAGTTTCCCAATTACAATCTCGCGGATCTCTACTCCATTGCACTTTGACTAAGTGAACCTTCTTATTCCTCAGCTCTTTGGTTTCTTTACCGATATTCTTGAGCGGCTCTCTTCTCACAGCTAATTCTGGAGTAATTTCAATATCCTGTTGAGCTGCTTCTTCCACGATCAAGTCTGGATCATGAACGTGCTTTCGAAGTTGAGATATATGAAATACATCATGCACCCCAGGCAACCAATCAGGCAATTTGACCCTATAAGCGAGAGTTCCGATCCGTTCCAGAATAGGAAACGGACCAATGAATTTGGGCCCCAACTTCCCAGTTTTACCAAACCAGATAACTCCTCTCATCGGCGATACTTTCAAATATACATAGTCGCCAACATCAAAGGATATACCTCTTCTTCTCCTATCAGCATAGCTCTTTTGTCGGCTTTGAGCGGCGAGTAATCGCTTCTTAATAAAATCGACTTTGTCGGCAGCTTCTCGGATCATATCGGGTCCCAATACAAGTCTATTACCGGGTTCGACCCAACAAGCAGGAGATTGGCATGGTATACCATACAATGCTTCGAATGGAGACATTGTCAGGCTCGCCTGGTAGCTGTTGTTATAAGAGAATTCAGCCAAATGCAGATGGTCTTCCCATGATCCACCGAAATCTAGAACACAAGCCCGCAATAGATCTTCTAAAATACGATTCACCCTCTCAGTCTGACCGTCTGTCTGAGGATGATAAACGGTGCTCAAGTTCAACTTTGTTCCCAATTCTACTTGAAATGCCTCCCAGAATTTACTAGTAAATATTGTATCTCTATCACTGACTATACTGAGCGGCACTCCATGTAGTCTAACTATTTCCTTTGCAGGCCATGAATAAATCTCAGATTCTTCCTCTTTGGATCTTGAATCAGATGAGGAGCAAAGTGAGAAAGTTCGTTGAATTTCTTATGATATTCTGGGATGGTCATATCACCTTGTATCAGATAAGAAAATTCATCACATAATCGCTCGGTTGCTTCGGGAGGAGTAAATCTTTCTAGGAAAATCACTTTGAATCTATCCCAGGTGATATCACCTTTTGGATTATCTTTAATAACCGAATCCCACCAAAACAAAGCTTCTTCTTTGAGTGCCCAAGACGCCAATAATCATTTCTGGGCATCTCTCAGCTTTAAACCATCAAAGATTTTCTCTGCAGAATGGATCCAAGCTTGTGTTTCCATAATGGACTCTTTGCCTAAGAATGGTGATCCACTAGATTTCGAAATCTCTTGAATAGAACTTCTATATCTGATTCTGGCAGTGGGAGCACAACTGGCTCATTAGCTGGTCGAGCCATACGATTATTTCTTCTGTTCCTATCACTCATTTTCTAGTACGTCTGCAATTAGCAGACAAAGTGTCAAGCCAACAGAAAAGATATTTCAAAACATAGAGACAAATACTTGAATGTAAATGTGTCTACTGGGGTGTATTTCATTCTGCTTTACTTATACTAGGATATTACTGATCCTATCTGTATAGAGTTACCCGTCCTAGAACACTACTGGTTCTATTTCTGACGAGTTCGTTCATATGTTATATTCCAGAACTAAGCTTAACCAAAGCTCTAATACCAAATGAGACGACCCCAAACCCCGTACTGACGGCGGCAAGGGTAATCCTTGGAATATAACTCAGAAACAGATAATAGCAGAACATAATTAAATAAATACACCAGATAATGTACAATAGAATATACTGGATAAACGTAATCATCAGAGTTACACAGTATACAGGATCATACTTAGTACAAATACAGTTCAGCTATACATATATGTCAACAGCGGAAAACAAACAAAATATGTACAATAGGAGCTGAACAACATAAAATAGATAAATGATAGAATCCATCTTCAGCTCCAGCTATCCGGATAAAGCCAGCTGAAACCTGAATACAAGGCTGCCCGTGTAGAAAAAGGGGCACCCGAGTTTGAAAGCGAAACAAACTACGAGTCAGTCATGGGACTGGTATGAGAAATCTACTCAACACATTTGAAATATGGCAAATCACAGGACCACGCCACTTTCGTGGAACGGGTTTACTCCATTGGATTGCCAGTGCTTTAAAAACAAATCTTTCTTTTAAACATCGCAATGCTTTTTATAAAAATGAAGCCATTATAAGACTCAGTTCCCATCACACAATGCAACGCAAACCGGAGGATAGAGTTTTACCTTATAATGGCCAAAAGTTGCTTGATACGAATAAAACAAAAGCATTTGATATTATTACTAGTGTTTATATGTTTCAAAAACTATTTCATATCATAACTATCAATCGTAGACGGCATGGGTACCATATATCATGTCGCCATATATATATACAATCAAAACCGCACGATGTCGTGTTTGGAAATTGGATTTCCGTCATGAACCAAGGCAAAAGATAGTCCTTACCTACTTCACGACTCTCTAGCCCGAGCCACAGGATCAAAACGCATCAACCCTTTAGATCGTCAGGCCCGGTCCACTGATGTGGATTATTATGCCTGAACACTACGTTTCCCCGCCCTTTGGGGTGTAAATGAGCCAACGAATGACTCCATCGGACCCGGATCGTCCGATCAAACCGAGGTGCCTCGCAACAGTAACAACCACATAAGTCAAACTCGTCAGGGCGTGTAAAGCTACTGACGCCACTTCTAGCTAGAAAGAAACACAGGCCCTCCCTGATGTCCTCTCTCATTTCTGGTTCATACCGGGGTGTGAGGCTCGCGATTTTACGTAATACCCAAAGCTACGCCACACAGGCGGGGCTATGATCATCACCACAAGACTTTGCTTTTCAACAGAAGCCCTGATCACTACATCTTAGCATGCCACACAGGCAATTCACACTGTGCAACTGATGGCTATCAATCACACAGAATAAATTCCAATGTCAGACACACTGTCCATTTGCAAGTCCGTTCTGGGTCTGAACGAAACCGGAGGCACTATATACCTCGCAAACCTATCGATCACCACGTACGTCTGGACAATCACCACTCATTATCCATATTTCGGGATGCCTCCCAATCAGGACCTCGGTTACCATCCAAACGAGGTGAATATCTCCGGTCTTTGACCACCGTCTTCATCTTCGATTTCTTATCGTCGATTCAGTTATTCAGAATGGGATAAACCCGGTCTTTCTAAGCAACTCGCGTATATAATAAACAAGTGCAACACTAACATACACACGCATCATTTCAATTCATTAGTCACTTACCGTCAATCAGTAAGAGAACGATTTCCCAAATATTAACCCCGAAGGCCGAAACCAACATCAGATCAACACCCAGGAAACCATTCGACTTAGCCAACCTTCAGTTAGTTTCTAAATTTCACATTCATATCGTTTATAATATTTTATAACGATTTATCGCTATTTTAATTTATTTTAATATAGCCACTTTATTCAAAACGATGCTTCGGGCCATAACGCGGCCGTGGCGCTGTTTTTCTTCAGATTTGATTTACACATATCTGAAAATCTAACTGTTGGATCTTCACAAATTTTACATCATTAGAAAGATCTTTTCAAAACGAATCCAACGGTTCCAGTTTCGGGAAAATCCGACGGTTGGATCTCCCAGTATAATCGTTTGAAGTTTCGATTTCAAAATACGAACTACAGCGTCGTTATTCGATTAAATATAATTATAATTATATATATATAATCAATTCTGGCGCTATTTTTCTTCAGATTTGAATTAAACATTCCAGACAATCCAACCGTTTGATTTTTACAAAGTTGGTGCCGTTGGAAAGATTTTTCCAAAGCGAACACAACGGTTGCGGTTTCGGGAAAATCCGATGGTCGGATCTCTCGGTATAATCGTTTGAAATCACGGTTTCAAAATACGAACTGTAGCTTCGTTATTCGATATATTTCAATTCTATTTATATATATATATATATATATATATCGATTCTTTGATTTCAAAAACTATATTCTTTTCATACATTTGATAAAAATGATATTTTTATCTAACTGTCTTCTATTTCAACACTTCACTAATTTTAACAATTCATTTATATAGAGAAAATGTGATTTTTATTGTAAAACAATTCATTTCAAAACACTATTTTTTTATATAGTTCATATAGGTAATAAAAGTATGATTTTTATTATAAAACAATTTATTTCAAAACGAGATCATTTTATATAGTTTATATCGATGATAAAAATTGGATTTTTATTATAAAACAAGTTCTTTCAAAATATGGATACCATTCAACACATGAATTTCAATTCAACGAATGAATTTCGATTCAGCACATGAAGGTTTTCTATAGTTTATATATATCGATAAAAAGGTGATTTTTATATTTAAAACACGAATACCATTCAACACATGAATTTCAATTCAACGAATGAATATCGATTCAACACATGAAGGTTTTCTATAGTTTATATATATAGATAAAAATGTGATTTTTATATTTAAAACACGAATACCATTCAACACATGAATTTCTATCCAATGAATGAATATCGATTCAACACATGAAGGTTTTCTATAGTTCCTATATATAGATAAAAATGTGATCTTTATATTTAAAACACGAATACCATTCAACACATGAATTTCTATTCAACGAATGAATATCGATTCAACACATGAAGGCTTTCTATAGTTTATATATATAGATAAAAACGTGATTTTTATATTTAAAACACGAATACCATTCAACACATGAATTTCTATTCAACGAATGAATATCGACTCAACACATGAAGGTTTTCTATTCAACGAATAAATATAGTTTCAACAAATGAAAATAATTCAAACACATGAATATTATTAAAAATTTCGGCAGCATAACGGTAGGGTAGTTAAAACCGGGACCGTCCCTAGTACGGCTCCTCGCTCTACCTTAAAACCTCGCGGTTTTTGACAATGGGGATTCATGCATCCAGTTCGCACGCAGGCGGCATGTATATTTATTTCATTTCCACAAACTAATCCTATGTGGTTTCAACCAAATATTTCTCAACCATAAACGGGTATTTTTCAACCACAATCAATCAATTTCAACCACAAACAATTCCAATCAACCATTCGCTATCAATCAATTTTTCACACCAATCACAACCAATAAATATCGTCCATGGTTTGTGGACGAGGGGCGTATATATATAGCATTTCACTTCTATTTCAACACATATATAATTTTTTACAACGCATATACAACTTATACATCGAACGTACGACTTATACAACGCTTATACAAGAGGTGTACAACGATAATATAACTCATACATTGATCATATAATTTATACATCGTCGTTTTCCATATCTTTTATAAATTAGAAATCTCACATTGGGTTCCACTCTACCAAAAATAGCAGAAGGCTCAGAAAAATATGCGGTCTCTTCTAGAAGGTAGAAGATGTCCACACGAGTCCACTGTCTCTTGTTTCACTGAATTTCGTCAATACACGAAAAAGATATGATTTTTCAAAGTTTGCAACGGTTTAAAGGTGTTAAAACTGTTGAAAATAAATATGGCCGTACCTCAGCTGTTTCGTTCAAAACTAGGTTTGGATTTTTCTTCGAATCCGTGTAGCTATTCGTTGATCAGCCTTCGCAGCGTCAAAGGGGGAGGACAGGCGCACGTGCGCAGGGGGGTGCGGCGGCGCTCTGTGGCCGGAGGGAGCGGCGGCGACCGTTTCAATACCCGAACTTTCCGAGCTCGATTCTCCCAAACCACTTAATGAAAAAATCCAAACTTTATATGGATTTGAAGATCTCGAGAAGATCTTCAAAAAGTTCAACTGTGGCATGAGCTAATTCGGCGTGGATTGATCAGAAAATGAGGGGGAAGGTTTGAAGCGTTTTCCGCCTTCGATCGACTGTCGTGGAGAGAGAAAATTCCTTTTTTTTTAATTCTGATTGGCCGGGAGATATTTATAATTTTTAAAAGAGGTTTTTCTAAAACGACCTCCAATCCAAACCCAACAACTATCGTCCCTAGCGTTTTACCCCCATTCCGAACACAATGGGATATGTTTCGTAGCCCATTCGACTACTTCAGCCAGTTTTCATTCAAATTAAAATATAAAACATTCAATATTTAATTTGAACGTACATTTCAATTTGCCGGCCCCCAAACTGATTCTAAAAATTCCCGAAAAATAAATATAGCTTTGTATTGACGATACGGTCCCAACAAAACTAGTTTCGTCGAATTCTGAGACCGTTTGAAAAATGGCTCATTTCTGGTCGATCCAATTTAACTGTAATTGACCAAAACACGTTTTCCTTTGCTACGCTCACATACTAGCTTCAAAAATTTTGAAATTTGAAACCTAGCAATAACTTCACATCCCGGATCCAACAAAAGTGGTTTCGTCGAATTCCGAGGTCGTATGCAAAATGGCCAATTTCACGGGCTATAAAAATTCCATAGCGACCTTTCTGAAAATTCATTTGGCCATAACTTTTGCTTTCCGCTATGAAACTTCGATTTTTCAGATTCGTTAGAAAGGTATTCACTAACAGATTTAAATATTTTTGGTTTCACTCAAATCCGTTTTGTTTTGCAGCCGGTACAGTCCGACAAAGTTTGAATTCAATTTTTGAAACTGCAGCGCCATTTCAGGCCTTGTTTATAATTAGAATTAATCATATTCGTTTTCAAACAACGATTTAAACTCACTTTTCATTGCTATTATTTAAAATATTTATTTTAAATATTTAAAACCCACTATTTTAGCCAATTTAAAAATTTTTAATTGGTTCAGATTTTCCGGGTCGTTACAATGTTCAATATAAAATTCTGAAACCAACGGATATCGTATTGGGAATAAAGATACCTGTATCTTCCAAATTCCTCAACCATATCCGTATAATCACGGAATCCAATATCGAAATATTATGAAGATTATTTCTATTCAAATCCATTCCAAATCATACATTGGAAAATTCTGGTTATTTCAAAAACAATTTACAAATCCAATTTATTTATTTAAAAACATTGGATTACTATTCTAGTTAATAACTAGTTCATTTAGATAAAAATATATTTTTATCTTTTCAAAATTGTAATTTTCCATCCAAAATCTTTCCAAATCATTTATTATGATTTTACATAATTTATTCATATTTTTAATGATTGTAATATAGTCATTTCAGTCAATTTCCATATACGGGCATCGAACTACGTTTACAACGACCTTTTTCCAAAACTGATTTGGACATAATTTTAAATCTAACCATTCAAATTTAAATATCATATTATCATTTAAAAGCCCTTTTCGATACGAACCCAATGGTTCCGGTTTTAGGAGAATCCGACAGTCGGATCTCCGGTTATGTCAATTTCAAGTCAATGGTCGAAATTCGCGAACAGTCGCTGCGCGGCGCGTTCAATTCAGGCCATTATATATATAATATATATCGTCGATTTCCATTTAAAACATATTTAATAAAATATTTATAAATTTGTTTTAAAACGATTTCAACTTCATTTTTAATTTTAAATCAAAATTGAATATTTTGTATCATTATAATATTAAAATGAAAATATTTTCAAAATATCAGATTTTGAAATCAATTCTTTTTCGTATTCGTTATAAAATGAATAAAATCGATCGATAAACCCGTTCGAGTTAAAATCGATCGATAAACCCGCTCGGCTCATATAATCCAATATTTTTGTGTCCTTCCAAAATCGGATATCAAAATCATGATTTAATTCTTTATTGAATATGAATTTAAAATATTCGTTATTTCTGAATTGGAATGCGACTCAATCAATTACCATATAATTTCAGTTATACGGATTTCATACATTGCATGTATTCCACCATAATGATAAATAGTCAATAAACATTCAAATATCATCCAGAGTGCATTCTACAACTGTATAAGCATTAAAAATTAAATAACGCTCGTCACAGTCTGTCAACCAATCGATTGACATACAAGTAAATATTGGGATTAGTGTGTGTCAAATATCATCCCAATACCCGTGTGGGGTTTTCAAACAACAACAGTCAATTTAAATAAATTATTGGTTAACAAATTTAACCAATTCTAATTTGGTTTTAATTATTTTTCTACTTAACAAATTTTCATTGTTCAAATGATAAATGGATATTTATATCACATTTCAACAACCACAAAGTGTATCCACATTGTTTGAAATACGAATGTCGGATATTCAAACAACGATTCTTGTGCAAATGAGTCGTGAATAGTTCATGTGTTGAACTTAAGCAATGTCACATACAATCAGATAAAAATCAACACTGGCAATTCATATATTTTCAGTTATAAAATAAATAACTATACAAAATTTTAGCGGAAGAATTCTCACTTTCTTTTCCACTCCGTCAGTCTTTATTTAAAAATTGTATTTTTCAACAAAATTAAACGTGCATTTAATTTAGTTGAAAATCCAATTTGCTCCGCTTCCGTTCTGGTCAGTTCCATGTTGAAGTGTTCGTTATCACGATTCCAACGTGACTGAAATCGTCAGATTTGGACCTCGTATGAAGAAGACATGATATTTCAAAATTTATTACAAAATTTAAAAGAATAATTTAAATGATTATTTACATTCTTGGCCCCCAATCCATCTTCCCCGTCATCTTCTTTGAAATCCGAAATCCGCTCCATCCTTTGACCCATTATCGGACGCACACCGGAGCACTGGAGTACCATCAGAGGGGCCCACGCCGTAGCCCACCTCGCCCTCCACTTGCGCCAGCCGCCACGTCAGACCCGCACCCCCTTGCCTCGTAACACGTGAGCGAAGCCGCCCCCTTCCAGCCAAAAATCCGAGCAAACCATTCAGCAAAAATCAATCATAGCTGTATAAATTTAATCCTCTCACTTAGCTCTATAATGTTTGCTTAGAAACTAGGGTCTAATTCCTAATGGATTACGAGAATTCAAGGGGGGAAATCCGGTCGATTTTGGTTGTTATCAATTTGGGCCGACGGAATTTGTTCTGAAGGTAGAGAGAGGGTGGTATTTATATTAATTATTTTATTTTATTTTAATTCCATAAACTGTGATTTCACATTCGAACTCAAAATCAAACCCAATGACTATCGTCCCTAGCTAAATACCCCCATTTCAAACACAATGGGATATGTTTCGTAAGCCAATTCGATTGTTTCGATCAGTTTTCTATCAAAATTAAAATATAAATCAATATATTGAATTTGAACGTACATTTTAATTTACCGGGGCCACATACTGACTCAGAAAATTACAAAAAATAAATCTAGCTATGTTTTGACGATATGGTCCTAACAAAACTAATTTCATCGAATTTGGAGACCATTTCAAAAATGGCCTTTTTCCAATCGATTAAATTTAAACTGAAATTATCAAACATATTTAAATTTACTGCGCTCACATATTAATTCCAAAAATTATGAAATTTGAAATCTAACAATAATTTGACATTCCGGATCCAACAAAACTTGTTTTGTTAAAAACGGAAGTCGTTTGCGAAATGGCTATTTTTAAAGGGCCGTATATTATATAAAATATATATAAATTCCATAGCGACTATTTTAAATTTAAAACTAGACGTACCTTTCAATTTATAAAGTGAAATCTCAATTTCTCACATTTGTAAGAAAGACATAATTAAATAGATTCTAACACTCTTGTTTTACTGAAATCCGATTTATTTTGAATCATATACATTCAATTGAAATTAAAAATTGAAATTTCAAACTACCGCGCCATTTCGAGTTCATTTTATAATTAAAATAAATTTATACGTTCTAACTTTGGTTTAAATAATTTTTTAGTCATTATTATTTAAAATAAGTCATTTGAAATATTCAAAATCCATTAAAATAGCTAAAATAAATTTTTTAATTTTGTTTAGAAATTCCGGGTTGTTACATGTTTCTTCTTCTTCGATTTCCATAGGCTCTTGTTCTGGTTGCATTCGAGCTTGTTTATCTTCGAATGTCTCATAAGGTTTGAAAGTGAGCAGAATTTGTATAAGGTGTATATTTGTGGAGTCAAACACCTTTCTTGATACAAACTCTTCTCCGTGAAGATCAACTCTAAATATTTGAAAATACGAGTGAGATAAACTCCATAATAAAGACAGTTTTCTCTTATTGATGTTTCTATGGGCTCGAATTCATTTAATATCATGTCCGCCCAATTGATGTCATAGCCACAATAATAGCAAAGAGTGCTTTTTGGACTTTGAGAGTTGGGTTGTTAAAATTTTCGAAACGAGGAGTGATGGTATGTAGAAGGAGAAGGTTTACGATTCTTTTTTTGGGCGGAAAAAGTGATTTTTGAATTCCATGTGGGCATAGCTTTCAAATATGTCTCGATAAGTTTCTAAATTTGTTTCATCAATTTTGAAATCCGAAAAATCTGAGCCCGTGCTTCTATAATTCAAGATATTGCCCAAGATTTAACAATCTAGAAAAATTTGAGTGTCTTTGAGACTACTCCAAATTTGGTCTTCATTTCCTTCGTAAAAGCCGTGATTAAGATTCACATAGAACATTTTGACAAGCTTGGGGTAACACACTTCATCATTATCCAAAGAGTCAATCAAGCTCAATATTCATTGTGATTGAAAAGAGAGATAAGATCATAGGATGGAAAGTCTCCAAAGACGGCGAAAGCACAAGTATTGACTTTTGCATTTGCTATATAGTCAACATAGGTTTGGATTGCTTCTCTATCATTGTGGAGATAACCTTTGACGGTTTTGGTTAATTTCAATTTCTTAGATGAACTTGAGGTAGCCATTGAAATGTTTGTTTTGAAGAGTATAAATATGAAGAATATAATTTCTGAATGAGTGGTAGAGAGAATAGATGTATAAATAGAAATTAAATGGATATGAATTGAATAAGCACAACTTCTCAGAAATCAATGACACCTTTTCAAACCTTGGGAGTTGGTGAAAAGTTGGAGGGAAATTTGAAAGTTTAAACCTTTGAAATTCAAATTTTGAATTTCAATTTACATGCTGATATGTCGACATATAGACATATGTATGTCGACATGCATGTGTAAGTTTTCAAGGAATATGATTTTGTGATTTTTGGTTTAAATTATCGATTTGTATTTCTGGTTTAACTATTTTCTGAAATAATACTAATCCTAGAAAACATCCAAAACTTATTTTATTATTATATTAATTATTATTATTTAATTATTATTATTTTGAATTTCAAATTTTAAATTTCAAGTTTGAATTTTAAAGTTTAATTTTCAAATTCAAAATAAAGCAAACAATCAAAGCAATTAAAGCACCCATTCAACCAAAAGGTATTTAAAAATTAATTAAGGCATACCTGGTTTTTCGATCTATTTCTGCGATATTTTCTAAATTCTGAATTGTTGTGAAGCAAAGGGATGTATTTCCGGTTTTTGGCTCTCCATCACTTGATGATGAATCTGAATCGCCTAAAGTTGTTGCGTATGCTCTCTTTATTTTCTTTGATGAATTGTTATTGTCCCTTTGATGAATTAATTTATCTGGATATGGACACATTCTCTTCATATAACCTGGTTTATTGCAGTTATAACATCGATTATTATTTCTTTTTGAACTTCCTTGGTTATTACTTTGAAAATTATTTCTCTTTCTGCATTTCAGAAATTTTCTGAAGTGTCTTGTCATTAAGGTTGTTTCTTCATCGTCTTCACTGCTTGAGTCTGAACCATTTGTTGTTGATTTGTATGCAGTAGATTTCTTTTCATTTGGTCTATTTTCTTTTCTGTAGTTGGACTTCAAAGACATCAAATTTCCGATTAACCCCTCAATCTTCATTTCATTGACATTATTGGCTTCTTCGATTGTCAATGTTTCCTGATCCCATTCTGGAGTCAATGAACTCAATGTTTTTCTGACTTGATCTCCTTCTGAATTAGTTTTTTCACTGCTATTAATGAATGCAGTATCTCTTGAAATCTGCAATACATATCGAAGAAGATTCATTCTCGTTCATTTTGATTAAATCAAACAAATTAATTAACATTGATATCTTTCTTTGTTTAACTTTGCTAGTTCCTTCATAAGTAACTTGTAAAGTTATCCAAATCTCATAAGTAGTTTTACAGACTAGCACTTTATTAACCTCGTTCCTATCTAATGAACATAACAACATATTCATTACTTTAGAATTTCTTTATATAGCAGCCTTTTGTTCATAAGTCCATTGTGAAAAATTAGTTGTGGGTTCAACAAACTCATTCTGTGTATTATTCCATGTGTCTAATCCTACTGATTGTAAATATATTTCCATTCTACATGCCCAATATATAATTACTACCATTAAACAATGGTGGTATAACAGTGGACTGACCCTCTACAAAAGAACCATTATTACCAGTGTTGGTTGCAATTTAAATTTTTTAAAAATTCGATTACGAACTTTTTGAAAGACCTTGCTCTGATACCAATTGTTAGAGAATGCAGAATGCAAATCTTAAGAAAAAACTAACACTAGAGTAGGGGTGAATAGTGTTTTAAAGGAATTTAAGAAAATCTAAAACTTATATGACCTACTATATAAATCACACACCACAGAGATGACCACAGACATAGAATCAAACACAAACACAGAAATAAACAAAAATAAAATGCAGAAAAGGAAAGAACACACCGGATTTTATACTGGTTCAGCTTGCTCTTACATCCAGTCCCACGCAACGCTGGATTGCACAGAGTATTTTTACTAGATCAAAATCTCAGTACAATCCCCTTGATTTCATGGCTACAAGGTTAACACAGTTTCCACCACCCTTGATTTTCCGGCAACAAGATTAACACCGTTTCCTTCCTTGATTTCACGGCTACAAGGAACCCACCATTTCCAAACAATCCCAAATGATTACAACAGCCCTATAACTCCTCAATAGCACTTTAATTCAGAGAGTAATGAGTAAAGAGTGAGAAAAGAAGAAGTTTTATGTATTTAGAATAGAAATTGAAAGAGTAGAAGTGTAGAAATCATACAAATATGAAATAATAATGGAGAGATGAAAAGGGATGAAGAAGAATGGTTAAAAAATTTGAAATTAACACCTATTTATTAGATTTGAAAGTTTGCAATGCTTCTGGAATGTTACAAATGGTGCAAAGACACTTCCTTTCAAAACTGAAAATATGACAATTGTATGTTGACATCCCCACATATGTATGTCGACATATGTGTTTCAAAATTTGAATTTTGAATATTTTCTCAAGTGTTTTAATATATATATATAATTCTGGAAATTCTTGAAATAAAACATAGTGATATAAATTCGTATTATAAAGTAAAAAATCTTATGAAATCATAAACATAAATTATATAAACGTATTCATAATATTATAAAAGTTTT
Organism: Allium sativum; assembly: GCA_030737875.1. NCBI lineage: Eukaryota > Viridiplantae > Streptophyta > Magnoliopsida > Asparagales > Amaryllidaceae > Allium > Allium sativum. The sequence goes on along the minus strand of CM060926.1, from coordinate 199,715,865 downwards.
AAAACTACATAAATAGAAAAGTATATAAATATATAAACCTTATGAACTTTAAAACTCAAGTTTAAAATCAAAAGCAAGATAGAAAAACTTAATTAAAATTAAAATTTTGAAAATAGAATTTGAAAATTGAAATTAGAATTTGAAAAATAGAATTTGAATTTGAACCTGGAGTGTTATTCAGAGTCTTACGTGTAAACTAACTCTATTACTATATTTAACTTGAACTCTTGATTACTTATGAGACTTGAATTTTGAGTCTCTGAATTTTGAGTCTCTAAAACTCTAAAACTATACAATCTTCAGTATTGATTACTGTATACAAATCCTACATATATGTGTATATATACCAGTATGGAGGCTCGTCCGGTGATGGATGTATACATACGTAAATGTGACCAAAGCTGTTTATATGTGTAAAGTAGTGCATGAAAGTAGATAAATTATTTGTAGCAAGTGAATTACTTTAGTAAACTAAGACCCATTTGGAGTAGCTTACTCGTAATACTTTTGAACTCTGATTTTAGACATCAGAAGGTTAATAACGGTTGAATACATTAATTTATATATTATCTGAAAAATACTGACTGGTGGAACTGGTAATATAATCGTTCAATCATTGAAAGTGAAGGCATCAAAATTTTGCCAAATAACAATGTTTATATAATCCTAATAGAACTGCTTTGTTCGCCATATTATAGAATAAATATAACCCTAGTATTCAACATCAACAAATACTTAACATTTACTAACTTGCCATTAGGTTCTTACAAATGATTACATACAATGTAATAATTTAGTTCAATAAAGCAAAGCTACAGCAAAGACAAGAGAGAAAATGCACTCAATTTTTTAAGACATAAGACGTACTTGGAAATACTCTGAAGCACGTACATGAAGTAAAAAAGCACAACGTCGTACTTAACATAAAAATAGTCATTTTTTTTATTGGAACAGCTCCTTCAATGGCTTATTATATCTCAGAAAACGCAAAATCCCAGCCTAAATAATATATTTATTCCACCCAAAGTATTACATGCCCGCATGAGAATAACATCCAAACCGCACAGTCCATAAACATGCCAAATGACATGAAACTAAGTAAGCTTGGATATAGATGCCTTCTTTTCTCCCAGGTTTATAAAATCTTTGCCCTAAAATAAAGTCAAGCAAAAACCAATCTTCCTTCAAGCTAAAAAAACGCAATCAAATATTATGTTGCTTTACGAAAAACTAAAAGAAAACGAGAATAAAAAATTATTAATAGGAGATCCTAGTAAGAAAAGGAATGTTAAACATACCATCTACAGTTCTCTAACTTAATTATTTATAAAAGGTAAGGTTCAATGTATTTGATGTAAATATAAAAGCTTCCATTTTGACATAGTGCAATTATAGTAAAAAGAAAAAAACAAATCATAACTTAGTCAAAAAATAAGATGAAGCATAAATAATAAATTAACAAAAGTCTACCTTTTTTATCATTGAATTCTCATCAAAAGACCATAGCATAGAAACTAATTCGATCATTGAATCCAAAAGAGAAAAAGGAGAGTAAATATTTGGGAAGAGCCTTTGCTGCCAAAGACCAACTTGATTGTGTTGATTTATCATTGTCGAAGTACTTCGATACTAAAAGTTATGTGCATGCACCATGCGCAAGAGACAACACAATAGGTCTGTATGCCAGTCGATACATTACTTGTACCTGTGTGTAACGACTCGCAAAATCGAACCCTTTGAGTTGACTAAATATAATATAAGCCCAACCCAAATTGCACGAAAATACGAATCATTAATAGAAAGACACTAGAGGATGAGAAACAAAAAAGATAGAAAATTAGAATAGAAGAATTAAGACCAAAGAAAGATCTGAATAACATTAAATCTCACAATCGCAGTGGAATAAAATATAATATAAATATAAGCTTTGGAAAATACAAAACCGTATCTGAACTTACATATAACATCAGAGTACATCATATATACATCACAGCGGAAATAAACCCAATATAACTATTGTTGAAAACTCCTGCTCCAGCTCCTTCCAGATTATCTGAAAAATCCTGAACTACTTGACTGCCTATATGAATTTGCGCACCCAAGAGTTTAGGGAGAACACAAAAAAATAAACTCTGGGTCACTCATGGGACTAGTGTGAGTAAATGATTTTAAACAATTTGCTTAACTTGGAAAATTCCTTTTGAAAGAAAAGATAATCCTAAGACCGATCCACACATAAACACGAACGGTTTTTATCTTATGTTAACCCCAAAAAAACATTTTGGAATCATAACTTTAGTGATATTATAACAATGTCTAGGGTTTTCCACAAATAAAGTAGAATCTAGCGGAACGCTTGTATCTCATTCTCCACATATATAGTGTACAAACAAAAACCGCTTAGCGCTTAGGGATAATGGATTTCCAGCTATGACAAGGTATGGAATCACCTTCCGATAGTGTATCTCTAGAGAGGAATACACTGGGTTCAACAAGAACGTCTTACAACCCAGCCCACACATGGACGACCACTCATTTCTCTTGAGTGTATCTAATATATTGTCACCTTATGGTTGCTATCAACATAACCATTCCCCGGAGATACAGAAGCGAAAGAACTAACAAATTGAATATTCTCTAGATGTTGACAATACACTCTAATGGGAGCGACCCACATAGCCATGTTGCCTGCCCGATTTTTGTCATTTCCCGGTTGTGAGGCTTGAGGTCATAACTTACCATTTAGAATAATACATCTTCATCCACTTTGAATGCCACATTGTCAAACCCGTCAAATCACAAATTGATTTCCCCAAAACCACGGGTATAAAGCTAAGAGAAACGAATTCCTCCGCACCAACATAGTTTAGAAGTGATCAACTTACGCGATCTGTTAGGTATACTCTATTAGACATTTGTCCATACAAGTTGTCCTGGGTCTGGACAAACCGAATGCACTATTCTGTAAAACAAAATAGCCCTTGTATATCTCCATCTTCAATTATCTCTAAAAATCTCTAACATGTGACGTGTAAAGACCCGCAAATTCCCACCCTTTGAATCGACCATAAGCCACACAGGTCTGACCCAAAAAGTGAAAATCTACGAATACTTCAACTTTGGGCATACAACACATTACAACAGATAACAGAAGACTTTTATAACACTATAATAAATGTTACATCAGAGTACAGAATATACATATCAGAGTACATTGGAATATAATTACAGCGGAAGATAAATACAAAAAAATGTAATATACTATAACGGAAGAACCCAGCGGAAGACTCTCTATCTCTGGACACAGCTTTAAGCTTCAACCCAGAATCCTGCGTAATATATCTGCAAAAAAAATAGCTACTCGACTGCCCGTGTGGAAAAAATGGGCACCCGAGTTTGCCAGTGGACAAACTACAGGTCAGTCATGGGACTGGTGTGAGAATTCTACTTAACCTATATAATATAGTACGACTAATCACATGACCACGCCACTTTCGCGGAACGGGTTTTCTCCTATGGATTGCCAGTGCATGACTAAAGTAAATCGTCAAAATAGCGCAATGCTTTTTAGAAATATGAAACCATTATAAGACCCAAGTCCCATCACACAATGCAACGCAAACCGGAGGATAGGGTTTTACCTTATAATGATCAAAAGATGCTTGATACGATAAACACGGTATTATATAATAATAGTGTGCAACCAATTTGAAATACATCAAAGTAAATGTATAAATCCTAGACGGCATGAGTGCCCCATCCCACTATGTCGCCATATATAGGTATACAATCAAAACCGCGTGATGTCGTATTGGAAATTTGGGTTTCCATCTGAGTCAAGGCTAGGGAGGAGATCCTTACCGATTCGAGACACTCTAGCAAATGCCCCAGGATTGGTACTCTGTCCAACCCTTGGATCCTGCAGGGCCGGTCCATACGTTAACGCTTAATGGATTGGCAATTCCTGAACACACGCTTCCCGGTCCTTTTGGACCTATAATACGGCCAGTGGCGACCGCATAAACCGAGGCCTCGAAAAATCCAACAACCACAATGAATAAATGCCAGCGCTGGTAGGTCCCTGGCACCACTCTAGCTAGAAAGCAACGTGTGCACTCCCTGCGTTCCCTTCTCCCGTTTTAGACTCTACCGGGCTGTGAGGCTCGCGAAGTCACGGTATACACAAAGCTATGCCTAAATAGACTGTGCTTTGATCATCAACCACAAGGCCTGCTTTTCAACAAAAGCCTTGATTAATGCATCTTAGTATGCCACATTGTCAGTCCATACTATACCATTGATTTCTACCAATATATAACCTCTAAGCTCGTACGTCTCAGAGAAGGGTGTTAACCACCAAACAGATATATATTGAGAGAGATCAACGAATGTAGTGTAAAGGACTACAACGTCAGACATACATTCCATTTATAAACTTATGCTCTGGGTCTGAGCGAAAGTCAAATCCGTACAAATCAACACTACGTCCGAACGGCCACCACTGAACCCCTTTCAAGGTAGCTACTCCTCTCATGGGTCTCAGTGGCAACACATCCATTCGATGTGAAGATCGTCGGTCTTCAATCACCGTCTTTAAATCTTCGACTTAGAACGTCGTATAATCATTTGAAATGAGATTGAACTCGGTCTTTTCAAATGATCCTCGTATATATATAACTTGAAATCATTTCATATCGTTATTGGTATTTAATAACGACCTATTTCTATTTTTATTTAAATAAAAATAACTTAAATTAATATAACGACGCTTCGGGTCAATGGGCGACCCTGGCGCTGTTTTCAACCAAATTTGATTTACACATATCTTGAGATCTAACCGTTGGATTTTGACGAAGTCTATATCATTGGAAAAAAAATCTTCCCAATGCGGTCCTAACGATTCGAGTTTTGTGAAAATCCGATGATCGGATCTTTCGGTATAACCGTTTAAAGTTACGATTGTCGATACGCGAGCTACCGCGCGTGTTTCGTTTTAATTTATATATATATATATATATATAAGTATAAATCGTTTTACTATTTCAATTATAAAAGTCTATTCTTTTTATCGCTTCTAAAATGACGATAAAATATCACTTGTTTTATTTTACTACCCTTTTTGTTTTATTTACACTAACTGTAAATAAATTATACTTTATATATCCTTTTATTTTATTTACACTAAGTGTAAATAAATTGTATTCTTTTCACTATTTATTTACCTAATTGCAAATAATCGTTTTCTATTCTTTTCCTTATTTATTTTCCTAAGTGTAAATAAGTATTTCTCTTTTCCTTATTTATTTACCTAAATGTAAATAAATGTTTTCAATTGCTTTTTCTTATTTATTTACACCATTTGTAAATAAATGTTTTTACTATTCTTTTATCTTATTTATTTACCTAAATGTAAATAAATGTTTACTTCTTCTTTTCTAAATTTATTTACATTAATTGTAAATAAATATATCTAATTTCTTTTCTTCTTATTTGTTTACACTATTTGTAGATAAATGTTTTACTTTTACTTTTGCTATATTTATTTACATTAATTGTAAATAAATGTATCTAATTTCTTATTCATATTTATTTACGCTATTTGTAAATAAATGGTTTCAATTTCCTTGCCAAACCTATTTACATAGTAAATGTAAATAGATGTATTTCTTTAATTCTTTTCTAATAATTTTTTTTATAAAAAGAATATCTTATGTTAATTCTTTTCTACCATTTCTTTTATTATTTACATAAGAAAATGTAAATAATTACCATTTACAAATTGGTTCTTTTTATTTACATAAGAAAAATGTAAATAAATCCTATTCATATAATTATTCTTTTAATCTATTTTTATTTACATAAGAAAATGAAATAAATACTTATTCACATAACTATTATTTTTATCCTTTTTATTTACATAGGAAAATGTAAATAAATTTTAATTCACATATTTGTTCTATATTTCCTATTTATTCTTAATTACATAATATGTAAATTTCTTCCTCATAATTTTAATTACATAAAAATGTAATTTTATTTCTTATAATCTTAATTACATATAAGTGTAATTTTCTTTACAGTGTAAAACATATTCTTTTAATTACATATAAAAATGTAATTTAAATAATCTCTTATTTATCTAATGTAAATATATATGTTTTATTTATTTACCCTAAATATTTTGAAGTAATTTACATATGCTTTAACCTCTCACATTGGATAGGTATTGTTGTGATTACTGGACAGCCGGGCGGGTCCGGGCAGGTTTACATCACAACTCAATCCAACCTCGGGTTTAAGCATACTTTTTCTTTTTTTTTTCTCTTTACATAGAAAATGTAAGTGTTTTCTTTTATTTTCTTTTATATTGAAAATGTACATATTACTTTTCATTTACATTTACATTAAAAATGTACATATTACTTTTCATTTACATTTACATTTAAACAAAAATGTAACTTTTCTTACTTTAATTACATTTAGCAAAAATGTGACTTTTTCTCTTTTAGACTTACATTAAACCAAAATGTAAATTTGGTTCTTTTCTTCTCTTTGAAACAAAAATATGAATTTTTGTTCTTTTATTTTGACATCTAAAATACTTTACTTTATATGCAAAAAGATATGACCCTATCTATGCATTTCATATCATACGCCATATATGACAACAACAGATAAATGAATTTTATTTCATATGCAGCATATGACCTAAACAAATAAATGGATCTGTGTTTCATATGCAATAACTGGCATTAACAAATGAATACACTTTCATAAGCAATGTATGATGCTAACAAGTGTGTATTTTCATATGCAATATAATGACATAAACAAGTGAATATATCTTCATATGCAATATAATGACATAAACAAGTGAATATAATTTTCATTTACATTTGACAAAATAAATATTTTGTCACTCTTTTATTTTTGTCGACTTGAATCTTTCTTTTATACAAAAATAGTTCCTCTTTTCTTAATAACCTATAAAAGGTGAGTTTATATGTTAACAAATTTATTTCATTTTTCATGACATATAAAATATGTATTTTAATACATTAACAAAAATGTGAGTTTTATCTTTATAATTTCATTAACAAAATGTGAGTTTTGTTGAACATAAAATCTAATTAACACAAAATGTTAATTCTTTGCTTTATAATCAAATTAACAAAAGTGAATTTGTCGTTCTCAATTATATTAACAAAAATAAATTTGTCGTTCTTTTAACATTAAACCAAAGTGTATTTTGTTGCTCTCTCAACATTAAACAAAAGAGTATTTTGTCGCTCTTTTAACATTAAACAAAAGAGTATTTTGTCGCTCTTTTAACATTAAACAAAAGATGTGCTTTTGTCCTCATTTACATTTTTAATGTAAATTTCCTTTTCATTGCCTATTTACCCCAAAAGGTCAGTTTTCCTTTTTCATTGTCTAATTACATAAAGATGTAAATCCTTCTTTTGCATTATTACATGGAAAATGTAATTTTCACTTAACTAATGAAATCAATGTTATTTTCAAATTTAACATACAACAGTGCAATAATTCCATGTTTCTATATATTCAAATATCAAATAAAAGAACATTTTTATTTGTTAACATTTTCCTATGGTTTCTAATATTATACAAAAGCATATTTTCCTATTTAACAAAATAAGTACTTTGCTTTGCATATTTTGTTTTAACATAAAAAGAGTACTTTTAAATTACATCAATTCTAACACACAAAATGCATAAAGTGACACATAATACATAAGGTGATTTTTTTTTTTTTATCAATTCTAACATAACAAAGTACATAAGGTGATATTTCTATTTTATTATCATCAATTCTAACATACCAAAGGTTCACAATCAATACAAACAGCAAACACAATTTCTAACTCAATCATCATGGCACAACATCAAACTAAATAACATACAAACAGTTATTCAACAGCGAGGAAATAATTAATTAATTTAATTAATTAATTAATTAAATAGAAATTCTCACATTGGATTTTGATTCTGAATAGATCAGATTTGAATTTTCCTGAAATCCCGATTTGCCCCACTTCAGTTCTAGTCCTTTCCATAGCGTAGAATTCTCTGTTGTGATTTCAACGCAACTGAAAGTGTCCAATTCTCTGTTAAACTTGGCCGATGCATTCAACTCCGGGTTCCATCCTAGGTTTGAACTTTGCACGCGGATCGAGGCACCGGGGAAGGATCGGACCAGACCACGCCGACGAACCTCGCGCGGCGCGCCACCCACCTGAACGGCGGCGAGTTCGGTGGTGAACTGGAGGCAGGGCGGCGGTTGTTTGGGCGAGGGTTTGGGTGCGGTGTTCGTGCAAACGGTGGCTCCAGGTGAGATCCAGCCGTATGAAAATGAATAGGGGAAGATGCTCTTCGATGTGGTGTATGAATTGGGATTTAATTTGGAGTGGAGGAGGAGCAATTTGATGAAGAAGTTTCGGCCATTGGAGGAACAAAGATGGCGGCGGCTGTTAGTTGATTAGGATTAGGGTTATAATATTTTATGTTTAGGATGAGAAAGTGGAGACATAGAATAAATTTTATATATGAAATAAAGAATCCTTAGGTTACAAAACTTAAAGAATATTTATTCATTTGATTTCTAATATCTTTCCATGTTCATCTCACTAATTATACTTTACCTAAAATATACCCTTTTCATTAGCACCGAAATCAATAAATTTGCTAATTAATACTTACTATGATTTCCTCAACCATAAATATCATATGGATTAGCATTTTCTTTTTCAAACATGTATAAAGCATTCATTTGAATTTCTATATATTCAGCAAATCTGTAATTAAAGTATATTGTTGATATTTTTGTTAACATCGTATTACATTGGTAACTTCCAGTTATCGTTTAATGTATAACAACAAAATACTTAATTATAATTAATTGCAATCAATTTATTTTTAACCAACAAATGAATATTTCATTTCATGAAATAATTCTTTATTAAACCATATTGATTGACTTATGTGTCAATCAATGCCCGATTAATTTCTTAACGTGTATAATTAACTCTCCAAGGTATGTGAATGTAAAGACTTCTATGTATATACATATTTTTAAGGCAATTCAAATTCACATTGATTAATTGCAAGAATAAGTCTTACTATATATATATATATCCAATGTTTAAAGCATGTATTTAATTTTTTCCTTTTAACTTTTAAAGAAAATAAATTATTTCATATTATCAAGATTTGAAATAAATAATAAATTTTAAATGAAAACATGAATGTAGTTTTACTATATATATGTATGTATGAGTTAAATTCAATCAAAGCTCCCTAACAATACAAATCGCATAATTACAACAATTAGTTTTAAAGTATTTGTGTGTTGAAAAAAAATCCCTTTTATAAAATCCAAATATCTAATTGAAAATATTATGCATATATATAAACTTATCAATTTTAAATCAACTTATATGACATATGTAAACAAACAAAGATGGTATTTTTGTCTACTATGTCAATTTCTAATATAACGATGTTTTTTTTTTTAACTAACATGACAGTTTCTAATATATGTGATAATCTTATACTAATGAGACAATATTAACAAAAGTGATAATCTTTACTAATGAGACAACATTAACAAAAATGATAATGAGACAACATTAACAAAAATGGTAATCTTTTCCTTTATTATTATCACTAGATGATATAGCAAAATGTAATCCTTTTATTATCGATGGTGACAAATTATATATCGTCAATTCTAATTTAACAATTTTCTATCGTCAATTATAATAAAAAAATGACGAATTTATATCAATATACCATGATTAAGAAAGTGACATTTTTGTTTTTAATATAGCATGATCAACAAAGTGACATATTTGTATATATAATTCAGCAAAGCATACAACAATACAATTTAGCCAATCATCACAACCACAATCAAATCAATATAAATATAAATATATATTATATTTTAATTTCAATTTCAAATAAAGAATTCTCACATGGAATCTTATATAAATTCACTTATGAATGAAATAATTTTGAGTAAAAAGGATTTCTCACGTAATTTCCAATAAAATTTCTAAAAATAAAAATTTTAAATTGCCCCAAAATTCCGGGTTGTTACATGACGTATAAATCAAATCGAAGTGGAATATAATTCCGATCTCTTCGATATGATTAGTGTAATGTCTTTTACGGTTAGTCGATGCTTAAGGACTGTTTTCAATTCCCTTGATCTTAAACATTTCTGTAAAGAAATAGTTATTAGCTTAAAATGAACTGGATTAGGTAAAATTCGTTTTTGGACTGTTTTTTTCTATATTTATTTTCGTTCTAGCCCAACAGATAATACAAACCCATGGGTTTACTAGGCAACAATTCTGAAAATAACAAGTGCTACATACCAGCTTCTAAACGTAGTTCCAAGGAGTGCGCAGTCCACAAACAAAGAAAAACAATCGATAATACTAAGATAAAAGGGGATAGATGAAAGATGAAACCTTTATATGTTTCTAAAATTTAATAGAACAATAATTATGCAAAAACTAAACCATATTTTGACAATTGTTGTTGTCTTAAATGGTATTATATTTTCAAACTGTAGGCGACAGAAGAAGGAAGTTTGCACAGTAAATGAAAAATCGACTTTCCATGAAGTGAACGAAAGAATACTTCATGTCAAGAGCATCAAAATATCATAAATCATTTGAGTATTTCAACAATTTCTTTGTTTTCGTTGGTTATGGTTACCATAACCTCTCTGCTGTTACACAACATTTTGTATTCGCACCTTTCCACCCAGCAAATACACTCATCAACATGTATGTACTCATACACCAACACATACATGAAACACACACACACATACGAATCTCACATGCACACGGAAATCACTTGTAATAAGGTGCGCACACACCAACATGCACATATATACACCCGAAGATCCTTAACACAACACATCACAAACATGAACATACGCATGACCTCATACACACAAAAATACATGCTCACACCTAAGCAGGCAAACATACATATATGTATGTACTTATGCAGAGCCGGAAAGGAGGAAAATCATTACCTAATTTGCAACACACAAACGTGTTTTACATACGGTCATTGTATTTGTTTTTAATAACTGGTCCTATCATTTGGTTTATACCCAATTGTAAGCTTATCCATTATGTACAGATGAGAACTAAAACATGAATTAGGTAAAGGAAAAAAACAACCAAAGTGTTTGCTTTCAGGAAATATTCTCTGTTTTCTATTTAGTTTCAAGCAACAAATCATTTATCAATTATTTCTAAATGATTCTCCTTAATACATCACCCACCCCTTATCAATATAAACTCACATGTTAAGCTAATCTGCATACAACTTTATATTATCCTGATGAAATACTTAAAAACAGGAAACAAAAAGGGTGTTTACTCACTTATCATTTGTCGTGCCATTCTAGGTTTATTATTTTCTTTGTTTATATGCAGATTTCAATCAACTTCATTCATATACTCAACGCACACAATCATACATATCCAAGCATCAAGCATATAATACCTGAAAGAGATTTAAAGGGAAATATTTACTCACTTGTATTTCTCTATCACTACATGTTTTCATTTCTTATTTCAGTTGTTGTTCTCAGCCATTTTCCTTTTCCATTTTTAAAGCATTGATGATGGATCTGAAATATGAAGTTGCACTGATGTTGCAATGTATTTATAGGTGAAAGTGGTGTATTGTTTTCTGACTTGACAGGGTAGGGTTATGGGTTGTCTTGCCGTGATGGAGATGATGTATTAGGCTCATCTATGACCGATTAGAAATGAGGCGGGACGTTGCCTTGTTGATGAAGAGGATAGCCTAGTTTATGGTTGCTTCATAGCTGAGTAAAAATGGTGCATCTATGTTTTCAGCTATGTGGTTGAGTGATGGATGTGTACAGTCTATGTACATCCATGTGCAAATGGTAGAAGCTATACATATAGCTATTGTGATGACAAATTAAAAAGGGGCGTGAAACTCTTTAGAACAACTATGCGTATAACTATGTTTTAATCGATTGAATGGGATAGAACAAGGGGATATGGTTGTGTTGTATGTACAGTGGAATGGATAGCACAGGTTTGTGATTGATGTAAAAAGAGGTTGTGTGTTTAACAGAGCACGGCCATATGTTTCTAGTGGCATCCTTAGCTATTAAGTAATTCAAACAATTAAAAATGTTTACATACCTTTTGTTTTCAGTCCATACCATTGTACAACATACAAAATGTTTGGAGTATAGGCTTTAGGCTAAAACTTCCTAGCTCTTAATTGTTGTTTCTTCATTTATGAGAAATTAGAAATATTTACAAGATCTGATGATGTGAACATACAAATGTAAGTGTTGAACACAAAAATGAACAATTCAATGTACAAAAATAGATTTTTATTCCTTGAATTGGATTTGCTTTTATTCTTGACATATTCTAATCCCTTAATGTCATATCACTTTTATATGTACATATGTGAAAAAATAAAATAAGGGTGCGTTTTTTACAGGTCCCTGTTATAGTTTCAAAATAGAAAAAAAACCCGGTCATAAACTTATTCTAAATTAGGTCCCTATTTTCTGAAAATTCATCAAAAAAAAAAAAAAAAAAAATCATGTAAATTCGTATTTAAATAAAACATGTAAACGCTAAAAAATTCAGAACAAAAAATCATCAAACAAGGCGTCAAAAATCAAAAAAATAGAAAAAAACGAAATTTCCAGTTAAATGCATAATAGTATGCACATATATCATTTTCCTGCATACATCCGTGCATATTTTTCACTACATACATCTTCGTTGATTTTTATTCATGCAAATAAATGCATACATGTGCGCAAAAATTTCAAATACTTGCATACATTTGTGCAGGTTTATTTTCAGATTTTAATCTGAAAACAGCTTACGGAAAAGTTGCATACATATATGCAATTATCAGTAATATTTGCAGAAATGTATGCAACTATTTTTTTTTCGATTTCCGTAGATTCCTGACATTATTTCCATATTTTAGAATTTTTTTTATGAACGTACGCACATTTTTAAAAAAAAATACAAAAAGGCGGAAAAAATAAAATAGGGGGCGGGTTTAAAAATTTTCAGAACTTTGTTTTTTTTTTATAAATTAGGTCCCTACTTTTTATCCTATAAAAATGTTGCACACATGTGTGCATTTTTTTGAGAAATTTGCACATTTGGATGCAAATAAAAATGAACTGAAAAATTATGTTAAATCTATCCGCTGGAAGAACTGCAATAATTGCATATATGCATGCAATAAAATCTAAAAGGTGCATAATATTATGCATTTAACTGCAGTTTTTTCTGTTTTTTTGCTGTTTTCTTCTTTCTGACATTATTTTTGTTGTTTTTTGAACTGAATTTTTTTTATAATGCGTAATATATTTTATTACTAATTTACGAATTTTTTTTATTTTTTTTAATTATTATTTTATAAGTTTTGAAAACAGGGACCTAATTTACAATAAGTTCATGACCGGATGTGAGCCTAATTAAGTTTCAAAATAGGGATGTGAGCCTAATATTCACATAAAATAATCACATAAGTATAAACAAAACTTATTACCTTTTCTTGTATACATATACACATACAAATACAAAAGATCACTTTAAATTCTTTTAAATATTAAAACTCAAATTTTACTTAAGAAAATCCTATTTTTTTCTTTCATATAATTTAAAGCAAAATTTTAAAAGCAAAATAAAATGTTAAAACGGCATTTACTTGTGTATATATGAAACACAAATCAAAAACATACATATGGGATTTTAAACTAACGATTATTCAAAATTGTTTATAATATTCAAATTAAATATCATTTAACTAAATTTAATTATCAATAAGATATAAGATTTAGATCATAAAGTTGGTCACAAAATCCGGGACATTACAATCTATCCTCCTTAAAAGAATTTCGGCACAGAAATTAAATGGTAACTGGAAAAATTCATGTTATAAAATTATAGGCTTATATCAACACATACATAGTCATCTCCCAGTAATTACAAAAAACATGGCATTCAAAACACACTGATTAATTATCAAACATTTCACAACAATTCAAGCATTCAATACACATTAGCAATCAACTATCAAACAAAACTCTAGATACGTTGTCTTCAGCTTTCCATAAACAACCATTAGGATTTCATTCCATTTCTCCTTAGGCAGCTTCAGTAGCTCACTCTAGAGTTACTTTTCATTTCCAAACTACTTCGTTTCCTTTTTACTTTCTCAACAAATCGTTGATGAAATCTGTATTTATTCAAACCGATTTTAAATCAATTTATTACTCATTTTAATTATTCGGTTCTCAGCAAATCAATTCTTAGTTATCAAAATTCTCTTAGGAATTAAATTCTTATATTTTCAGAAAAATTCGTAGTGTCTCCATCGTACAGCTCCATCATATAACTCCAAAATTTACCTCCCTATACCTCCTCTAATCATTAGAGAATCCACAAAACCAACTGGCTTTTTCCAAATAGACTCATCATATCCAATTTAATACTAACCCGTATCTTCTGCCATCATTTAACTCCTGTAATTTCATATATAAGCATCCATCAATCCAAACATATTCATTTGTATGACTAGAGTTATCTGTTATTACAGTCAGAAAACATTTCCACGCTTATTTACCAATTACTATTCTTTAACGTTCAGCAGTTCCTAATCGTAAGTATGTGAGAAAACAATCCTCTAAATATCAAGCCCGAAGACTGAAATCAGCATCGGATCAACACTTAGAAAATCATTTCACTTAACCATTCTCCAGTTAGGTTCCAATACATTACAAATTCCAAAAATCATTTAGTTTAATTCACATGAGTTCATATCTAATTTACCCTTTAATTTTGAGTTTAATTGGTGTAAATTCAAATTTTTACTCATTCAAAATTCCTTCAGATTCCGTAGAAATTCAAAATTCCATTTCTGGTTTGTTTTATTTGTATATTTCATTTTTATAAAAAAATTAATTTGGTTATGTATAATCACCTTAATGTTATAATTTGATTATCAGATTATAATTTCAATCAACACAGCCACTATAATAATTTCAGAAAATTATCCTTTATACACAAAAATATCATTTTGGGTAGAATTATACCATTTACCCAGCTTCTAAACAATATTACATCGAATTATTTTGTTCCAGCGTTTAGAAACTCCAATCGATGTCATGGCATCCCACTAGTCGACTGTAATTCATAAACCACTCAATAAACCAATTAACACAATATAAACTAGTTTTTATATTAATTAACAAATACGCGCTCATATATATACGTTCAAACTCGATCTAGGGAATTACTAACCCTATCTCTATCGAGTTACGCCACAGAGCCAAGGTTATTCTCAACCTTCAGCTCTGATACCAACTGTAATGACCCGCTAATTCGAACCCTTTGAGTCGACTAAATATAATATAAGCCCGACCCAAATTGCACGAAAATACGAATCATTAATAGAAAGAAGTTAGAGGATGAGAAATAGAAAAGATAGAAAATTAGAATAGAAGAATAAAGATAGAAGAAAGATCTGAATAACACTAAATCTCACAATCACAGCGAAATAAAATATAATATAGATATAAGCTTTGGAAAATACAAAACTGTATCTGAACTTACATACAACATCAGAGTACATCATATATATATCACAGTGGAAATAAACCCTATATAACTATTGTTGAAAACTCCTGCTCCAGCTCCTTCCAGATTATCTAAAAAATCCTGAACTACTTGACTGCCCGTACAAATTTGGGGACCCAAGAGTTTAGGGAGAACACAGAAAAATAAACTCTGGGTAACTCATGGGACTGGTGTGAGTAAACGATTTTAAACAATTTTCTTAACTTGGAAAATTCCTTTTGAAAGAAAAGATAATCGTAAGACCGATCCACACATAAACACGAATGGTTTTAATCTTACGTTAACCCAAAAAAAAAACATTTTGGAATCATAACTATACTGATATTATAATAATATATAGGGTTTTCCACAAATAAAGTTGAATCTAGCGGAACGCTTGCATCTTACGCTCCACATATATAGTAGGCAAACAAAAACAGCTTGGCGCTTAGGGATAATGGATTTCCAACTATGACAAGGTATGGAACCACCTTCCGATAGTGTATCTCTAGAGAGGAATAAACTGGGTTCAACAAGAACGTCTTGCAACCCGGCCCACACACGGTCGACCACTCATTTCTCTTGAGTGTATTGAATATATTATCACCTTACGGTTGCTAGCAACATAACCGTTCCTAGGAGATACAGAAGCGAAAGAAGTAACAAAATGAATATTTGTAGATGGTGACAACACACCCTAATGGGAGTGTAATAACCCGAAAATCTGGGCCAGTTTAAAATTTTTATTTTGGCAATTTTAGCGAATTTTGATTATTTAAAATGAATTATTTTAAATAATATCGACGAAAATTTAGTTTGAATAGAATTCGATCGTATATATTATACGCGTCGTCGTTAGAATATAAATATTTATATATAATTATAAAAGGAATTGAAAACGACGCGGTAGTTCGATAATTCGATTTCAAACTTCAATTGAATGTACCGGGTGCAAAACAATCCGGATTTTAGTGAAACCAAAAATAATGGGATCTAATTGTGAATATCTTTCCAACGAATCCGAAAAATCAAGATTTCATATCAGGAATCAAAAGATATGTCCAGTTGAAAATTCTGAATAGTCGCTATGGAATTCAGGCCCTTAAAAATGGACATTTTGCAAATGACCTCGGATTTCGACGAAACCACTTTTGTTGGGTCCGTGATGTAAAGTTATTGCTAGGTTTCAAATTTCATAATTTTTCAAATCAATATGTGAGCGTGGCAAAAGAAAACACGTTTGACCAGATTCAGTTGATTTCAATCGACTGGAAAATGACCATTTTTCTAACGGTCTCAGAATTCAACGAAACTAGTTTTGTTAGGACCGTATCGTCAATACGAAGCTAGAAAATATTTTTCGAGAATTTTTAGAGTTAGTATGTGACCCCGGTAATTTGAAATGTACGTTTAAAATTCAATATAGTGATTTAAATGTAAATTTAACGGAAACTGATTCAAACAGTCGAATCAGCCTACGATACATATCCCATTGTGTTCGGAATGGGGGTGAAACGCTATGGACGACAGGCGGTGGGCCTCGTTTCGAGGTCGTATGTGAAAGTCAACTCTTTAGGATAAAATAAATAAATAAAAAAAAATATAATATCTCTCCCCCTTAAAACCTTCTGGCCCCCCCCGATCATTCTTCTGTAAACAAAAAAAAAAGAAAGAAAATAAAAATAAAAACAGCAGATCCAAAAATCGCGCCTCCACCCTCCGCCTTCTCCATCGCCGTCGCGCCAGCCTCCCTAGTCGCCGACCTCCCCGCCATCTTCCACCTCCGTTCGTGCTCCTCCACTTGAGAACCCTCCCACCTGAAACCCGTCGATTCCCCCCCCCCCGGCTGTTCATCGTCGCGCCACCACCACTCACCGCACCACCTCCGTACTCCCTCTCTCCTCCTTCTCAGGCGATGACACATCCGCCCAGGCCCCCTTGCTCCGACGAACTGCGGGTTCCCCTCCCCGCTCTCTCTCTCGCTGTAAGATTCCTTTTTTTTTATTCATAAGTTAGTTTATTTTAAAATTGAAAGTTAGTTTATTTTAAAACTGATTTAAAAAGAATTTTAAAACTGATTTAAAAAGAATTTTAAAAACTGATTTAAAAAGAATTTTAAAACTGATTTAAAAAGAATTTTAAAAACTGATTTAAAAAGAATTTTAAAAACTGATTTAAAAAGAATTTTAAAACTGATTTAAAAAGAATTTTAAAAACTGATTTAAAAAGAATTTTAAAACTGATTTAAAAAGAATTTTAAAAACTGATTTAAAAAGAATTTTAAAACTGATTTAAAAAGAACTTTAAAAACAGATTTTTTTGAGAGGGTTTTAAAAATGATTTTTGAAAAGAGATAAAACTGATTTTTGAAAAAGGTTTTAACTTTAAAAAGAAAATGGTTTGAACTTTAAATAGAAAAGGTTTAAACTTTAAAAAAAAAAAAAGATTTGATCTTTAAAATAGAAAAGACGGAATTTTTATTAAGTAAAAGATGTAAGATATGATTTTTATATTTTTAAAAGCAATAAAAATATAGTTTTTACATCATAGGAATATTAAAAATATAATCTTTATATATTGAATAGCGAAGCCAAAATATGATTTTTATATGTTGAACGTCGAAGTAAAAATTCGATTTTTATATATTGAATAACGAAGTAAAAATTCGATTTTTACATATGTAGTGGCTACAGCAACGAAGATGCGATAGCAATGAAGATTTCTATCAATGAAGTGCCGTGGAGCTAGGATAGCTATATGTGAGAATTTCTCACCTTTCAATTTATTTTTCTAGTTATATATATATATATATACTAGGATGCAGACGGTGCTTAGTAGCACCCGACACAATCGTCCACAGACCATGGACTTGTTTGTTTGGCTGTGTTGTTAGTTAGATTGTTTGGGTTGATTTGAATTGTTTGGTGAAATGAAATTGATATGATTGAGGTGTGAATGGCGTGGGCCTTCACTAGACCGGGGATAAGGCTAGGCCTCGTCCCGTTTCTAGTATCGTGCCGTTATGCTGCCGAAATTTTCTAAAATAAGTTAGAAAATAAAAATATCATTTTATTGTGTAAATGAATAATAGAAATTCATATGTTGGAATAAAATGTTTTATCGTTAAAAATATAATCTTTAACGTGAGAATGAATATAGTGAAAGTGAATAAAATAAAATATTCATTTACAAACCAGACGGTTTGTTTATGTACACCTATTTGAAGGACATTGATTGGGTCGATAAATTTTACACATCGCCCAAAAGCACAAATAAAATATGTGTTTGATTGTTTGAAACCCCACACGGGTGTTGGGATGAAATTTGAAGTTCACTCATCCCGATTGATTGAATATGTCGATCGGTTGATTGACAGGCTGTTTTAAGCGTTGGATATCTATATTTGATGCTTATACAGTGTAGTGCACTTTGGTTGATGGTTGATTATTTTTCCATGCTATTATATACATGTGTTGTATGAAAATCCATATAATTAACTTTATATGGTAACTGATTGGGCCTTACTCCAGTTTTAAAATAGAAATATTTGAAATAGAAATATTCGAAATGGAATATTTGAAAATATCAATATATGAAGCCGTGTTGATTAGATTGACGCCATTTTGACGTGATCGATATTTATATCGATTTTATTCATTTTGAAATGAATTGAATTGAAAACGATTTCGAAATGAATTGAATTGAAAACGATTTCGAAATGAATTGAATTGAAAACGATTTCGAAATGAATTGAATTGAAAATGATTTCGAAATGAATTGAATTGAAAACGATTTCGAAATGAATTGAATTGAAAACGATTTTGAAATGAATTGAATTGAAAACGATTTCGAAATGAATTGAATTGAAAACGATTTCGAAATGAATTGAATTGAAAACGATTTCGAAATGAATTGAATTGAAAACGATTTCGAAATGAATTGAATTGAAAACGATTTCGAAATGAATTGAATTGAAAACGATTTCGAAATGAATTGAATTGAAAACGATTTCGAAATGAATTGAATTGAAAACGATTTCGAAATGAATTGAATTGAAAACGATTTCGAAATGAATTGAATTGAAAGCGAATTGAAATGAATTCAAATTGAATTGAAATTTGAATTGAATAGAAATGAATTTTAAAACGAATTTATAAAGGAGAATTCAATTTTGATTTGAATTGAAATGGTAGTTGAAATTGCTTTTGAAACAAATTTTAAAACTATTTATATAATTCATTTTAAATAGAAATCGACGAAATATATATTATATATATTATATATATATAATATAATGGCCTGAATAGAACGCGCCGCGCCGCGGCAGTTCGTGAATTTCGACCATTTATTTCAAACGGACATTACGGGAGATCCGACCGTCGGATTCTCCTAAAACCGGAACCGTTGGGTTCGTATCGAAAAGAGCTTTCTAACGAATGTTAGGAATTAGAAATCTAACGGTTGGATTTGGAGTTAC
This sequence comes from Allium sativum, assembly GCA_030737875.1. NCBI lineage: Eukaryota > Viridiplantae > Streptophyta > Magnoliopsida > Asparagales > Amaryllidaceae > Allium > Allium sativum. The sequence goes on along the minus strand of CM060926.1, from coordinate 199,695,699 downwards.
GTCCAAATCAAATTTGAAAAAGGTCGCTGTAAGTGCAGTTCGATGGCCGTTGATGGAAATCGACTGTACGGGCCTTGATAAAATTATTAAAAATAGTAATAATTTGTGTAAAATCACAAGAAATGATTTAGAAAGAATTGGGATGAAAAACTCCATATTTGAAAAGATAAAAATAGATTTTTATCGAAATGAACTAGTTTTGAACTAGAATTATAATTCTATTTATTTTTAAATAAATAAATTGAATTTGAAATGGTTTTGAAAATAACTAAAATTTCCAATGATTGCATTGGAATGGATTTGAATCGAAATTGTCTTCGGAATATTTCGATGTTGGATTTCGGGATTATACAAATGTTGTTATGGAAATTTGAAAGATATATATTTATATCGTTATTTCCAATACGACATTTGTTAATCGTAGAATTTGATATTGAATATAAGCCGATATATTTTCTATTCAGAACCTTATATTGAATATCAAATGTGATTTGGGTTTGTCGTGAATGGTGTCTTCACTAACACTGTTCTTGAACCCAGTTGAGAAAAGATTAAATCTTTTTATTTAGATTTAATGAAGTGTACCAATTAAACAATATTTAATTGGAATAGAATTGATATTGATTTTCGGGTTTATCGTGGACAGTGTTCTAAATAACACTTGTTCTTTAACCCGATAATTAATGGAATGATATTTTGGGTTTACCGTGAACCGTGTTTTAAATGACACTGATTCTTTAACCCAGCTAACGATTAAAACTAAGTGGAGTTTTAATGAATCTTTAATTAGATTGAAATGATCGAAAATGGAGTATCACCAGTTTTGCTCCAGGCGATAGTTAAATCTTTAATTAGATTTGAACGTGAAATGGTAATTGAATTTACCGATAACACTGTGGTGTTAGATATGAAGTATTACCAGTTTTACTTCATGGGATAAATAGGTTGGGATTGGGAAATTAAAACAAATGATTACTTCGGTAAGTTTCGTTAATCCCGACTAGTTGAATCGAAATTCAAAAAGAAGATTAGAGAATAAATTCAAGAAATTTATCTTGGATAAAATTAATGGGAACCTTTCCCTATGAATGTGAAATTTAGAAACTAACTGTCGGTTGGCCAAGCAGAATGGTTTTCTGGGTATTGATCTGATGTTGGTTTCGGCCTTCGGGGTTAATATTTGGGGAATTATTCTCTTGATTAATTTACGGTTAGTGACTAATGAATTGGAATGAGGCGTATGTTGTGTTTGTGTAACACTTACTTAAGATATACGTGAGTTATTCGGAAAGACCGGGTTTATCCCATTCTGAATAACTGATACGACGATAAGTCGAAGATGAAGACGATGGTCGACCGGAGGTCTTCACGTCGTTTGGGTGATTACTGATGATCTTGATTGGGCTGTACACCCAAGAAGATGGAAACAATTGGTGATCGTCCGGACGTACTTGGAGATCGATGGATATGCGGGGTACTAGGTGCCTCCGGTTTCGTTCAGACCCAGAACGGACTTGTAAATGGACTGTGTGTTTGACATTGGATTTTAGTCCGTGTGATTGATCTCTATTAAATATATATCTGCTTGGCGGCGGAGAATTTATTCTCTTGCTTAACGCCCTTCTCTGAGACGTACGAGCTCAGGGGTTATATATTGATGGATATCAAACGCATGGAGTGAATTGCCTGTGTGGCATGCCTAAGTGGCAATTGATCGAGGCTTCTGTTGAAAAGCAAAGTCTTGTGGTGATGATCAAAGCAAGGCCTTTGTGGCGTAGCTTTGTTTAACGTTTACTTCGCGTGTTTCACACCCGGTATGAACCAAAAACGGGAGACGGACCTCAGGGAGGGCATGCGTTTCTTTCTAGTTAGAAGTGGCGTCAGTGGTTTTACACGCCCTGACGAGTTTGACTTATGTGGTTATTGCTGTTGCGAGGCGCCTCGGATTGATCGGTCGTTCTCGAACCGATGGAGTCATTTAGTTGGCTCACTTACGCCCCAAAGGGTGGGGAAACGTAGTGTTCAGGCATTTTAATCCACATCGGTGGACCGGCCCTGTCGCTCCTAGGGTCACTCGAGCTCTGATCCTGTGGCTCGGGCTAGAGAGTCACGAATCGGTTGAGGACTATCTTTTGCCTCGGTTCATAGACGGAAATCCAATTTCCAAATACGTGCCATTTGCGGTTTTATTTGTAAACCTATTTATGGCGACATAGTGGCATGGGACGCTCATGTCGCCTATGATTGATACTTATGATTCAAAGTTGTTTTATACACTATGCACTTATAATAGTATCAAACGATTTGTTTTAAACGTATCAAGCATTCTTTGGCTGTTATAAGGTAAAAACCCTATCCCCCGGCTTGCGTTGCATTGTGTGATAGGACCTGGGTCTTATAACAGCTTCATTTTTCTTTATTTAGCATTGCGCTGTTTGTTTTATGCACTGGTATTCTTGGGAGGAAACCCGTTCCGTGTTATACGGCGTGGTCCCTTGATTTACCTAACTTTAAGAATAAAGATTAACTGTTTTAGTTCTCACACCAGTCACATGACTGACCTGGAGTTTATTGTTTTAACCTAAACTCTGGGTGCCCTTATTTTGACACGGGCAGCTAGTAGTTTTGGTTTTGCAGATTTATATTCACAGGATCCTGGTTTACAGCGGGAACGATATCCGGAAAGCTTTGTATCCGTATATCTCTTCTAGTTGTGTATTGTATTATTTTCCGCTGCGATGTATTTAAATGTAATTTAAATCTCTGATATTTCTGTGTAATATTCATTTATACTCTGTATATTCATGTAATCTGATGCATTGTTGTAATATACAGTGAAATGTTCTTCTGTATGTGTTCTGTTGTGGCTTGTTCTCGAACTATCCGACGCTTTCCTTTACGGGGAAGTTACGGGTCGTCTCAGTTGGTATCAGAGCTTTGGTTTACAAAGCAGAGAACAAGACACATTAGAACTGTACGAAAGAATTCATCAGGTATTGGATTAGTAATATCCAATGGGAATGACTCGTTAGAGATGGGATCAGTAGTATCCTAGAACGAGTGTGAAGAGTATATTTTAAAATGAAAACAAATTTTTGTTTTGAAAATGTAAATCAACTATTCGTATTCGATTATTTGTTTATATTGATTTTGGACAATTCAGTATATAAAGAATTTGCATATACGCCTTGCAAACGTATATTCAAAGTTTTAATATACTGGATAGATATGGAATCACATTCTAGTCGCCCGAAGATGGTACTGATGATTGTCATGACATCATCAGTATTTATGTTCGTGTTTCGAAGGTGTGATTTTCTATATATTTCCATTAGACTGGTGTGAGAACCAAAATTAGATAATGCCTATTGTTGTGATTTGGCATCAAAAACATGATTTTTGTATATGTATCAAAATTATGAATTTGAGACTCTAATTCACTAATTGATTGATGTTTGTGTTGTTTGTTTATTTGGTTGATAATTGTGAACCATTATGCCTAATTGAATCACATATTGAACTGTATTGAAAATTGGTCGCATTTGCTTGCATATACATATATATCATTGAACAGGTCATAGCAAGGAGGCTAGAGCAGAGAATAAAATTTGTTTGCCCGACAAATAGGTACATGTTTACTACATAATTTACTGTTTTGTTTGGGTGATGATGATTTTATGAGCCTATTGGCTAGCCGCTTGGCTTTTTCTTTTTCTTTTTGAGATCTGAAGGACCGGGGAAGCTATTTGAAATTCCCCGATGCTCCCATTGCAGGGGAGGTTATGGCGAAATTTTTCGAAAATTTAGGGTGTTAGCCAAATTTTTGAAATTTTGAAAATTCTCAGAAACTGAAAGGTTGGAGAATGGAAGCCAGATCAAGCGTAGAGTTGATTAATCAAACCACTTTCGACTTTGTTCATTTTCGGGGACGAAAAGTTTTAAGTGGGGGAGATTGTAATAACCCGAAAATCTGGGCCAGTTTAAAAATTTTATTTTGACAATTTTAGCGAATTTTGATTATTTAAAATGAATTATTTTAAATAATATCGACGAAAATTTAGTTTGAATAGAATTCGATCGTATATATTATACGCGTCGTCGTTAGAATATAAATATTTATATATAATTATAAAAGGAATTGAAAATGGCGCGGTAGTTCGATAATTCGATTTCAAACTTCAATTGAATGTACCGGGTGCAAAACAATCCGGATTTTAGTGAAACCAAAAATAATGGGATCTAACTGTGAATATCTTTCCAACGAATCCGAAAAATCAAGATTTCATATCAGGAATCAAAAGATATGTCCAGTTGAAAATTCTGAATAGTCGCTATGGAATTCAGGCCCTTAAAAATGGACATTTTGCAAATGACCTCGGATTTCGATGAAACCACTTTTGTTGGGTCCGTGATGTAAAGTTATTGCTAGGTTTCAAATTTCATAATTTTTCGAATCAATATGTGAGCGTGGCAAAAGAAAACGCGTTTGACCAGATTCAGTTGATTTCAATCGACTGGAAAATGACCATTTTTCTAACGGTCTCAGAATTCAACGAAACTAGTTTTGTTAGGACCGTATCGTCAATACGAAGCTAGAAAATATTTTTCGAGAATTTTTAGAGTTAGTATGTGACCCCGGTAATTTGAAATGTACGTTAAAATTCAATATAGTGATTTAAATGTAAATTTAACGGAAACTGATTCAAACAGTCGAATCAGCCTACGATACATATCCCATTGTGTTCGGAATGGGGGTGAAACGCTATGGACGACAGGCGGTGGGCCTCGTTTCGAGGTCGTATGTGAAAGTCAACTCTTTAGGATAAAATAAATAAATAAATAAAAATATAATATCTCTCCCCCTTAAAACCTTCTGGCCCCCCCGATCATTCTTCTGTAAACAAAAAAAAAAGAAAGAAAATAAAAATAAAAACAGCAGATCCAAAAATCGCGCCTCCACCCTCCGCCTTCTCCATCGCCGTCGCGCCACCCTCCCTAGTCGCTGACCTCCCCGCCATCTTCCACCTCCGTTCGTGCTCCTCCACTTGAGAACCCTCCTACCTGAAACCCGTCGATTCCCCCCCCCCCCCCCCGGCTGTTCATCGTCGCGCCACCACCACTCACCGCACCACCTCCGTACTCCCTCTCTCCTCCTTCTCAGGCGATGACACATCCGCCCAGGCCCCCTTGCTCCGACGAACCGCGGGTTCCCCTCCCCGCTCTCTCTCTCGCTGTAAGATTCCTTTTTTTTATTATTCATAAGTTAGTTTATTTTAAAATTGAAAGTTAGTTTATTTTAAAACTGATTTAAAAAGAATTTTAAAACTGATTTAAAAAGAATTTTAAAAACTGATTTAAAAAGAATTTTAAAACTGATTTAAAAAGAATTTTAAAAACTGATTTAAAAAGAATTTTAAAACTGATTTAAAAAGAATTTTAAAAACTGATTTAAAAAGAATTTTAAAACTGATTTAAAAAGAACTTTAAAAACAGATTTTTTTGAGAGGGTTTTAAAAATGATTTTTGAAAAGAGATAAAACTGATTTTTGAAAAAGGTTTTAACTTTAAAAAGAAAATGGTTTGAACTTTAAATAGAAAAGGTTTAAACTTTTAAAAAAAAAGATTTGATCTTTAAAATAGAAAAGACGGAATTTTTATTAAGTAAAAGATGTAAGATATGATTTTTATATTTTTAAAAGCAATAAAAATATAGTTTTTACATCATAGGAATATTAAAAATATAATCTTTATATATTGAATAGCGAAGCCAAAATATGATTTTTATATGTTGAACGTCGAAGTAAAAATTCGATTTTTATATATTGAATAACGAAGTAAAAATTCGATTTTTACATATGTAGTGGCTACAGCAACGAAGATGCGATAGCAATGAAGATTTCTATCAATGAAGTGCCGTGGAGCTAGGATAGCTATATGTGAGAATTTCTCACCTTTCAATTTATTTTTCTAGTTATATATATATATACTAGGATGCAGACGGTGCTTAGTAGCACCCGACACAATCGTCCACAGACCATGGACTTGTTTGTTTGGCTGTGTTGTTAGTTAGATTGTTTGGGTTGATTTGAATTGTTTGGTGAAATGAAATTGATATGATTGAGGTGTGAATGGCGTGGGCCTTCACTAGACCGGGGATAAGGCTAGGCCTCGTCCCGTTTCTAGTATCGTGCCGTTATGCTGCCGAAATTTTCTAAAATAAGTTAGAAAATAAAAATATCATTTTATTGTGTAAATGAATAATAGAAATTCATATGTTGGAATAAAATGTTTTATCGTTAAAAATATAATCTTTAACGTGAGAATGAATATAGTGAAAGTGAATAAAATAAAATATTCATTTACAAACCAGACGGTTTGTTTATGTACACCTATTTGAAGGACATTGATTGGGTCGATAAATTTTACACATCGCCCAACAGCACAAATAAAATATGTGTTTGATTGTTTGAAACCCCACACGGGTGTTGGGATGAAATTTGAAGTTCACTCATCCCGATTGATTGAATATGTCGATCGGTTGATTGACAGGCTGTTTTAAGCGTTGGATATCTATATTTGATGCCTATACAGTGTAGTGCACTTTGGTTGATGGTTGATTATTTTTCCATGCTATTATATACATGTGTTGTATGAAAATCCATATAATTAACTTTATATGGTAATTTATTGGGCCTCACTCCAGTTTTAAAATAGAAATATTTGAAATAGAAATATTCGAAATGGAATATTTGTAAATATCAATATATGAAGCCGTGTTGATTAGATTGACGCCATTTTGACGTGATCGATATTTATATCGATTTTATTCATTTTGAAATGAATTGAATTGAAAACGATTTCGAAATGAATTGAATTGAAAACGATTTCGAAATGAATTGAATTGAAAACGATTTCGAAATGAATTGAATTGAAAACGATTTCGAAATGAATTGAATTGAAAACGATTTCGAAATGAATTGAATTGAAAACGATTTCGAAATGAATTGAATTGAAAACGATTTCGAAATGAATTGAATTGAAAACGATTTCGAAATGAATTGAATTGAAAACGATTTCGAAATGAATTGAATTGGAAACGATTTCGAAATGAATTAAATTGAAAACGATTTCGAAATGAATTGAATTGAAAACGATTTCAAAATGAATTGAATTGAAAACGATTTCGAAATGAATTGAATTGAAAACGATTTCGAAATGAATTGAATTGAAAACGATTTCGAAATGAATTGAATTGAAAACGATTTCGAAATGAATTGAATTGAAAACGATTTCGAAATGAATTGAATTGAAAACGATTTTGAAATGAATTGAATTGAAAACGATTTCGAAATGAATTGAATTGAAAACGGTTTCGAAATGAATTGAATTGAAAACGATTTCGAAATGAATTGAATTGAAAACGATTTCGAAATGAATTGAATTGAAAGCGAATTGAAATGAATTCAAATTGAATTGAAATTTGAATTGAATAGAAATGAATTTTAAAACGAATTTATAAAGGAGAATTCAATTTTGATTTGAATTGAAATGGTAGTTGAAATTGCTTTTGAAACGAATTTTAAAACTATTTATATAATTCGTTTTAAATAGAAATCGACGAAATATATATTATATATATTATATATATATAATATAATGGCCTGAATAGAACGCGCCGCGCCGCGGCAGTTCGTGAATTTCGACCATTTATTTCAAACGGACATTACGGGAGATCCGACCGTCGGATTCTCCTAAAACCGGAACCGTTGGGTTCGTATCGAAAAGAGCTTTCTAACGAATGTTAGGAATTAGAAATCTAACGGTTGGATTTGGAGTTACGTCCAAATCAAATTTGAAAAAGGTCGCTGTAAGTGCAGTTCGATGGCCGTTGATGGAAATCGACTGTACGGACCTTGATAAAATTATTAAAAATAGTAATAATTTGTGTAAAATCACAAGAAATGATTTAGAAAGAATTGGGATGAAAAACTCCATATTTGAAAAGATAAAAATAGATTTTTATCGAAATGAACTAGTTTTGAACTAGAATTATAATTCTATTTATTTTTAAATAAATAAATTGAATTTGAAATGGTTTTGAAAATAACTAAAATTTCCAATGATTGCATTGGAATGGATTTGAATCGAAATTGTCTTCGGAATATTTCGATGTTGGATTTCGGGATTATACAAATGTTGTTATGGAAATTTGAAAGATATATATTTATATCGTTATTTCCAATACGACATTTGTTAATCGTAGAATTTGATATTGAATATAAGCCGATATATTTTCTATTCAGAACCTTATATTGAATATCAAATGTGATTTGGGTTTGTCGTGAATGGTGTCTTCACTAACACTGTTCTTGAACCCAGTTGAGAAAAGATTAAATCTTTTTATTTAGATTTAATGAAGTGTACCAATTAAACAATATTTAATTGGAATAGAATTGATATTGATTTTCGGGTTTATCGTGGACAGTGTTTTAAATAACACTTGTTCTTTAACCCGATAATTAATGGAATGATATTTTGGGTTTACCGTGAACCGTGTTTTAAATGACACTGATTCTTTAACCCAACTAACGATTAAAACTAAGTGAAGTTTTAATGAATCTTTAATTAGATTGAAATGATCGAAAATGGAGTATCACCAGTTTTGCTCCAGGCGATAGTTAAATCTTTAATTAGATTTGAACGTGAAATGGTAATTGAATTTACCGATAACACTGTGGTGTTAGATATGAAGTATTACCAGTTTTACTTCATGGGATAAATAGGTTGGGATTGGAAAATTAAAACAAATGATTACTTCGGTAAGTTTCGTTAATCCCGACTAGTTGAATCGAAATTCAAAAGAAGATTAGAGAATAAATTCAAGAAATTTATCTTGGATAAAATTAATGGGAACCTTTCCCTATGAATGTGAAATTTAGAAACTAACTGTCGGTTGGCCAAGCAGAATGGTTTTCTGGGTATTGATCTGATGTTGGTTTCGGCCTTCGGGGTTAATATTTGGGGAATTATTCTCTTGATTAATTTACGGTTAGTGACTAATGAATTGGAATGAGGCGTATGTTGTGTTTGTGTAACACATACTTAAGATATACGTGAGTTATTCGGAAAGACCGGGTTTATCCCATTCTGAATAACTGATACGACGATAAGTCGAAGATGAAGACGATGGTCGAAGACCGGAGGTCTTCACGTCGTTTGGGTGATTACTGATGATCTTGATTGGGCTGTACACCCAAGAAGATGGAAACAGTTGGTGATCGTCCGGACGTACTTGGAGATCGATGGATATGCGGGGTACTAGGTGCCTCCGGTTTCGTTCAGACCCAGAACGGACTTGTAAATGGACTGTGTGTCTGACATTGGATTTTAGTCCGTGTGATTGATCTCTATTAAATATATATCTGCTTGGCGGCGGAGAATTTATTCTCTTGCTTAACGCCCTTCTCTGAGACGTACGAGCTCAGGGGTTATATATTGATGGATATCAAACGCATGGAGTGAATTGCCTGTGTGGCATGCCTAAGTGGCAATTGATCGAGGCTTCTGTTGAAAAGCAAAGTCTTGTGGTGATGATCAAAGCAAGGCCTTTGTGGCGTAGCTTTGTTTAACGTTTACTTCGCGTGTTTCACACCCGGTATGAACCAAAAACGGGAGACGGACCTCAGGGAGGGCATGCGTTTCTTTCTAGTTAGAAGTGGCGTCAGTGGTTTTACACGCCCTGACGAGTTTGACTTATGTGGTTGTTGCTGTTGCAAGGCGCCTCGGATTGATCGGTCGTTCTCGAACCGATGGAGTCATTTAGTTGGCTCACTTACGCCCCAAAGGGTGGGGAAACGTAGTGTTCAGGCATTTTAATCCACATCGGTGGACCGGCCCTGTCGCTCCTAGGGTCACTCGAGCTCTGATCCTGTGGCTCGGGCTAGAGAGTCACGAATCGGTTGAGGACTATCTTTTGCCTCGGTTCATAGACGGAAATCCAATTTCCAAATACGTGCCATTTGCGGTTTTATTTGTAAACCTATTTATGGCGACATAAAGGCATGGGACGCTCATGTCGCCTATGATTGATACTTATGATTCAAAGTTGTTTTATACACTATGCACTTATAATAGTATCAAACGATTTGTTTTAAACGTATCAAGCATTCTTTGGCTGTTATAAGGTAAAAACCCTATCCCCCGGCTTGCGTTGCATTGTGTGATAGGACCTAGGTCTTATAACAGCTTCATTTTTCTTTATTTAGCATTGCGCTGTTTGTTTTATGCACTGGTATTCTTGGGAGGAAACCCGTTCCGTGTTATACGGCGTGGTCCCTTGATTTACCTAACTTTAAGAATAAAGATTAACTGTTTTAGTTCTCACACCAGTCACATGACTGACCTGGAGTTTATTGTTTTAACCTAAACTCTGGGTGCCCTTATTTTGACACGGGCAGCTAGTAGTTTTGGTTTTGCAGATTTATATTCACAGGATCCTGGTTTACAGCGGGAACGATATCCGGAAAGCTTTGTATCCGTATATCTCTTCTAGTTGTGTATTGTATTATTTTCCGCTGCGATGTATTTAAATGTAATTTAAATCTCTGATATTTCTGTGTAATATTCATTTATACTCTGTATATTCATGTAATCTGATGCATTGTTGTAATATACAGTGAAATGTTCTTCTGTATGTGTTCTGTTGTGGCTTGTTCTCGAACTATCCGACGCTTTCCTTTACGGGGAAGTTACGGGTCGTCTCAGGGAGCGACCCACATAGCCAAGCTGCCTGCCCGATTTTTGTCATTTCCCAGTTGTGAGGCTTGAGGTCATAACTTACCATTTAGAATAATACATCTTCATCCACTTTCATCAAACTCGTCAAATCACAAATTGATTTCCCCAAAAACCACGGGTATAAAGCTAAGAGAAACGAATTCCTCTGCCACCAATATAGTTTAGAAGTGATCAACTTACGCGATCTGTTAGGTATACTCTGTTAGGCATTCATCCATACAAGTTGTCCTGGGTCTGGACAAACCGAAGGCACTATTCTGTAAAACAAAATAGCCCTTGTTTATCTCCGTCTTCAATTATCTCTAATAATCACTGACACGTGACGTATATATCAAATCGAAGTGGAATATAAATTCCGATCTCTTCGATATGATTAGCGTAATGTCTTTTATGGTTAATCGATGCTTAAGGACTATTTTCATTATTCACTTGATCTTAAACATTTCTATAAAGAAATAGTTATTTTCTTAAAATTAACTGGATTAATTAAAATTCGTTTTATGGGCTGTTTTTTTTTCTCTATATTTGTTTTCATTCTAGCCCACCAGATAATACAAACACATGGGTCTACTAGGCAACAATTCCGAAAATAACAAGAGCTACATACCAGCTTCTAAACGTAGTTCCAAGGAGAGCGCATTCCACAAACAAAGAAAAAAAATTGATAATACTAAGATAAAAGGATATAGATGAATGGTGAAACCTTTATACATTTCTAAAATTAAATAGAACAATAACTATGCAAAAACTTAACCATATTTGGACAACTGCTGTTTGTCTTAAATGGTATTATATTTTCAAACTGTAGGCGACAGAAGAAGGCAATTTGCACAGTAAATGAAAAATTGACTTTCCGTGAAGTGAATGAAAGAATGCTTCATGTAAAGAGCATCAAAATAACATAAATCATTTGCGTATTCCAGCATTTTCTTTATTTTCGTTGGTTATGGTTACCTTAACCTCTCGGCTGTTACACAACACTTTGTATTCTCACCTTTCCACCTAGCATATACACTCGTCAACATGTATGTACTCACACACCAACACATACATGCAACACACACACATATGAATCTCACATGCACACGGAAATCACTTGTAATAAGGCGCGCACACACCAACATGCACATATATACACCTGAAGAACCTTAACACAGCACATCACAGACATGAACACACGCATGACCTCATACAAACAAAAATACATGCTCACACCTAAGCAGGAAAACATATATATATATATATATATATATATATATATTTACTTACGCAGAGCTGGAAAGGAGGAAAAATATTACCCAGTTTGCAACACACAGACGGGTTTTACGTACGGTCATTGTATTTGTTTTTAATAACAAGTCCTGTCATTTGGTTTATACTCAATTGTAAGCTTGTCCAGTATGTACAGATGAGAACTAAAACATGAATTAGGTAAAGGAAAAAAAACAACCGAAGTGCTTGCTTTCAGGAAATATTCTCTATTTTCTATTCAGTTTCAAGCAGCAAATCATTTATCAATTATTTCTAATCGATTCTCCTTAATAGATCACCCACCCCTTATCAATATAAACTCACATGTAAAGCTAATCTGCATACAACTTTATATTATCCTGATGAAATATCTAAAAACAGGAAACCAAAAGGGTGTTTACTCACTTATCATTTGTCGTGCCATTCCAGGTTTTTATTTTCTTTGTTTATATGCAGATTTCAACCAACTTCATTCATATACTCAACGCACACAATCATACATATCCTAGCATCAAGTATATACTACATGAAAGAGATTTAAAGGGAAATGTTTACTCACTTGTATTGCTCTATCACTACAGGTTTTCATTTCTTCTTTCAGTTGTTGTTCTCGGCCATTTTCCTCTTCCATTTTTAAAGCATTGATGATGGATCTGAAGTATGAAGTTGCACCGATGTTGCAATGTACTTATAGGTGCAAGTGATGTATAGGTTTTAAGCTTGACAGGGTAGGGTTATGGGTTGTCTTGCCGTGATGGAGAGGATGTAATGGGCTCAGCTATGACCGATTAGAAATGAGGTGTGACGTTGCCTTGTTGATGGAGAGGATAACTTAGTTTATGGTTGCTTCATAGCTAAGTAAAAATGGTGCAGCTATGTTTTCAGCTATGTGGTTGAGTGATAGATGTGTACAGTCTATGTACATCCATGTGCAAATGGTAGAAGCTACACATATAGCTGCTGTATTGTATGTACATTGGAACGGAAAACACAGGTTTGTGATTGATGTAAAAAGAGGTTGTGTGTTTAACAAAGCACGGCCATGTGTTTCTAGTGGCATCCTTAGCTATTAAGTAATTCAAACAATTAAAAATGTTTACATACCTTTTGTTTTCAATCCACTTCATATTACAACATACAAAATGTTTGGAGTATAGGCTCCAAACTAAAACTTCCTAGCTCTTAATAGTTGTTTCTTCATTTATGAGAAGTCAAAAATATTTACAAGATCTGATGATGTGAACATAGAAATGCTAGTGTTGAACACAAAAATGAAGAATTCAATGTACAAAAATAGATTTTTTATTCCTTGAATTGGATTTGCTTTTATTACATGACATATTCTAATCCCTTTATGTCATATCATTTTTATATGTACATATGTGAAAAAAATAAAATATTCATATAAGTATAAACAAAACTTATTACTAGCCTTGTATACATATACACATACAAATACAAAAGATCACTTTAAATTCTTTTAAATATTAAAACTCAAATTTTACTTTAATGACCCGCATTGGCAGAGGTATTATAATAAATTTATTTAATTATATAAATAGTTATATAGGGAATTAAATGGTCGTGGAATTAAATAATGATGAATATTTAATTAAAATAATAAATTAAATAATATATTTAATTCTGAAATAATCAGAATTGGCTGAAATGACGATATGTTGTGAACTGGATCATCTATGATATTTAATTCAGCTTGGAATTGAATTTGAATAACGAATATATTATATAAACGACAGTTTGAACGTAAAGTTATAATATAATTAAAATCGAGCTCGAAATGGTGCTATAGTTCGTAAATTGGCGATTCGAACTTCAACTGAAAGTACTGGATTCGTTTTAAGCCGGATTTCTGTGAAACAAGAAACGTATGGAGCTGGTGGAGTATATCTTTCTAATGGAAGAGAAAAATCGGGATTTCATCATGTAGATTTTGTTTTACGTCCAAATCAAATTTTAGAAAAGTCGCTGTGGAATTCCTTTATGTTAGATCAAAATTTGGACCTAACACCCAAATTGTTCTGATTTATAAATAATTATAACTGTAGAATGAAGAAAAAGCAGAGAACACACAGAATTTATAGTTGTTCGGCGTTAACGAGCCTACGTCCACTTTATATGTTACCGATTATACTTCGAATGCTAGTACAATCAATGATTTCTCTCAAACTCGCTCTTACAATTGTGATTTCTCTCAGTAATCTCATAATAAAATTGACAAGAAATAGTGGTATGACAGTAATGGCGGAATCAGTGCTCAACACTGCCAAAAGATCCCAAAAAATGCCAAGCTCTGGGCTATTTATAGCTGATTTTGTCAGGCGGATAGCGGTCACATGTGGCACAGATCCCGAGAATATCGGATCGTATCGCAGCTTGATGAAGAATTAGTCAGATTAGCCGTTGTGGACAGGTGTCGCGATCCCCTTAAATATCGGATCGAGCAAGGAGGAGGAATTGGTCAAAGTGACAGTTGGGGACACGTGTCGCTGGAACCGTGCATCTCGGATCGCCGAAGACTAGCTCGTGCTTGAACAGGTCAGAGGCTTCGCTGTGCATCGGGGGATCGGATCGGTCTGTGCTGGGTAGTAGTGTATGTACGGATCGAGTCGTGTAGAAGTAGTCGGATCGCTGATGCAATGGGGGCGATCCGATGGGGGGCGATCCGTGAGGGGCGACCCTCTGGTGCGATCTGATCCTTCATGGACTTAAGGTACGCAGTTTCATACTTTCTTCTCGTGAGTGAACCTTGGTGGCTTGGTCAAAAAGCTAGCCAACACTTTATAATTTATAAAGGAATTAATTTTATTTTAAAAAGGAATTTCAATATAAATCGAATATCAGGTTGACCCAGAAGTGAATATCGAGTTACAAATTCATAAAGGAATATTCTAGAGCTGTATGGTATTCCACTGTAAATATATACGATAATATTTATTTATAAATATTTAATTCAATTATATTTAAATATATTTATATATTTAAATGGGTCATTTAGAGCTTTAAAAATAGCCAGTTTTGCAAACGGAGTCGGAATTCGACGAAACTAATTTTGTTGGATCCGAAATGTCAAATTATTGTTAGATTCCAAGTTCGTGATTTATGGGGTAACTATGTGGCCGTACGGATTTTTAGAGTAAAAAAAAGTAAGTATTTTGACAGTTAAAAATACGCTGTGTGAGCATACGAAGTCGGAATTCGACGAAACTAGCTTCGTTGGGACCGTAATGTCGAACTCTACCAGTATGTCCAGTTTCGTGATTTTTGGGTATCATGTGTGATCACACAAATTTTTAGAAGGCGAAGACAAAAATAAAAAGAAAATAAAACAAAACTAGTGAACCAAGAGGAGCCACATTCTTCATTATCAACCACCCCCTTCCATTATATAATAACCTTTACTCCTCTAACCTAATTAATTTTCTCTACACAGTCAAACAAAAATCCGCCATAAGTTTTTATTACTATTCTCAATGAAGAGTTTGAAAATCAAAACAAAATGGAAGAAAATTCTATAAAATCCAATCAACAGGTTTTCGAACTCATACTGAGATACTCTTCAATTCTGTGCTTCTTTTGTTGGGTGCGACACAGGTTTAAGGAAGCTCAAAATTTATAGTGAACCTATGGTTCGCGTTTGGCGCTGATTTACATGATGATCTTTGATTTAGAGATTTGCATGGAGTTTGTGGTTGGAATAGGGTTCGGTTTTGATAAATTTGTGGGTTTCGGTGCTTGAAAACGTCGCTACCTGTGTAGAGGGGATGGACGACGGGATTGACAGGGCGCCATTGAGTTCGTGGTTGGGGTGTTGGATGGAAAGAGGGAGTGTTGAGCAGTATTCCAGTTGGGTTTGTTTGATCATTCGGTGGAAGATGGAGGAGATTAGAGGGAAGAAAGGGATCGAACTGGTGAATGAAGGAGTGGAATTTGTCTCGGCGTTTGGGGAAGAAGAGTTAGCAAGCGAGTGTGGGCTTAATGGGTTAGGCTGGTTCAGGGAAGATGGGCCAACAAAATAGAGAGTGAGGCCCAAGTTTTAAATAAAATAAGTTTATTTGAATTTAAAGTGTTAACTTGTATTAATCGTAACTATCTCGTATGTTATCGAAATTGCATGAAACAAGATCCGACAGGATCGTAAGGACGAGCACTACACAATGGAACTAACGGGAAGCGAATCAAAGCTCGTTTGAATTTATGGCAAAATAAATTGTTTGATTCAAATCAAACAACAGTTTATCATTCTTTAACAATGAAATGCCAATGTGAGTAAATCTCACCAACACTGAACAGTTTATAATTTCATGTTGTATTTTTAGAACTGTTAAATATTGGCTGATTGACTGTGTGTTGATTGTTTGATTGAACGGCTAGTCAGTTAGTTGAATTTCTATATTGATTCTATTTAACAGAATATATCATATGGAACTGAAAGTGATGTTATCTATATTGTTTAACATCTGTGATGCAGGGAAACAGGTTGGAGGAGTCCAACTGGATTCCTCAACATTTATTTTACTATGATTCATATATTGTGATATATGATGTGATATATAATCTGTTGTTGATTATGTGTGTTTGGACGAAATTTATCGTTGTTATATGGTATGTTAAATACCATAAGAAATACTGGATGTGGGAAAGGGGATTTTCAAAGTGTATTTTGAAAATGAATTATTTATATAAAATCGATGGATTTTATATATAAAAGGAAAATGGGTTTTTATAACAGAAAATAATTATAAAATCGAAGGATAAATTATAATAAAAGGAAATATTTATTTGTAGAATAAATAGAACTGAAAGGAAATATTTATTTGTAGAATAAATAGAAAAGATAAAAGAAATATTCATTTGTTAAATAAATAGAATTGAAAAGGGAATAGTTATTTGTTAAGTAAACAAATAGAAAAGGAATAAATTAAAGGAGTTAAATCAATTAGAGTTAATCGATAGAGTTAAATCGAACTAGAGTTATTTAAATAGAGTTATCGAATATTAGTTTATTCGAATAGAGCTAAAGGGAAGGAGTTATCGATTATTGGTTATTCGAAGGAGTTATCGATTATTTGTTAATCGAAGGAGTTATCGATTATTAGTTAATCGAAGGAGTTATCAATTATAGTTTAATCGAAAAGAGTTATCGATTAGTGTAATCGAAGTGAGTAATCGAATATAGTTTATTCGAAAGGAATTATTGAATTTGGTTATTCGAAAGAGTTAATCGAATATAGTTTATTCGAATAGAAAGTAAAAAGAGTTAATCGAATATAGTTTATTCAAAGAAAGTAAAAGGAGTTAATCGAATATAGTTTATTCGAATAGAATCAATTGAGTTAATCGAATATTAGTGATTCGAATAAAGTAAAAGGAGTTGATCGAATATAGTTTATTTGAATAGAGTTAAAGGAGTTATCGAATATAGTTTATTCTAAAGGAGTTAAGTGAAACGAGTAATTCAATAGTGTTAGTCCGATAGAATTAATCAAATAGCGTTAGTCCAATAGAGTTAATTGATAAGGGTTAATCGAATAGAGTAAATTGAATAGAGTTATCGAATATACCTTATTCGAAGGAAAGGATCATCGAAGATAATTCGAAGGAGAGTTACGTAAGGAAGTTGTTAAAGAAATATAAAGTGAACTTTGCCTATTTCAAAGTTAGAAACGTTGTTCAGTTAAGGTCTGAGAGGTAGTTATACCCCAATTTGATTGACTTCGTTTTTAATTTAGAAATGGTTAAGGTTCGAGAGTGAAAGTGGTTAAGTGAATTTAGTATTTAGGTATAGTGGTTCGAGTTGTCGTCGCGATGTTGATTTAAACTTCTGTTTAAATCCAAGTAAAGAAGATTTGGAAATGTTTTCCCAATAGAATTAGAAACGTAATCAAATATTGAAATTGGAAATAAGGAGTAGAAATGGGAATGTTTTCCAGTGCTAACATATATTTTCTAAACATAGAAAATAAGGAAATATGAATATATATATATATATATATATATATATTTAGATATATATATGATTGATGATTGATTGATAGAATTTCCATCTGGAAATAATATCGTTTCTTGCACACGTATTTTTATTTGATAGTTAAATCACAGACTATCGAAGTTTTGACCATTTTAACGTTGTTAATATGGAGAGATCGGTTGGATCATTATCCAAAGAACCACTCTGTATTGGCATAAGCGTTGCGAATCATATATGCCAAAGATAATTGAAGACGGAGTAAAGTGCAAGGGCTATTGTATAAGTCTTAGATAACAGTGCCTAAGATGGATGTATTGAATAGTGCCTTCGGTTCATCCTGTTCCTGGGTGACTTGTATGGATGAATGTCTGACAGAGTATTTCCAGAAAGGTCACGTACATTGATTTCTTCAACCGTACCAAGAGTGGAAGCAGAGAAGGAAACTTCTTTTAGCTAAACGTAATGTACGATTGTAGACGTCAATCGGTGATTTGATGGATTTGACGATGTGACGTTTGAAGTGAATCTGATGTGATGATGAAGCGTAACCTCAAGCCTCATCAACCGGTAAATGATAGAAATCGGGCAGGCAGCATGGCTAAGTCGGTCGCTCCGAAGTAGGGTGTATAAATCACCTGAACTAGAGTTTCATTTACTTCTAAAAATTTATTGTTGATGTTGTCCCATTCGGGAAACGGTTGTTGATCCCAACCGTTGGTGATATACATTCGATACACTCAAGCGAAATGAGTGGTCGGTCATGTGTGGCCGGGTTGCAAGATGTTCTTGTTGAACCCAGTGTATTCCTCTCTAGAGGTACACTAGCGAAAGGTGGTTCCGTATATTGTCATAGTTGGAAATCCATTACCATATACGTGCTTGCGGTTTTGATTGTATACTATATATATAGAATGTGGGATGAAAGCGTTTCTGCTAGATGATTATTATATTGTGTTGATAGACATTATTATAATATCAAAAGGTTTTTGATATAAAGATATTTTGGATTCTCATAAGGGGAAAACCCGTTCCGTTATGCGGCGTGGTCTTATGAGATATCGTTTAATGGCTCAAACTGTTTTTAAATTGTTTTTCTCATACCAGTCCCCTGACTGACCCGAAGTTTATTTTGTTTTGTTTTCCCTAAACTCTTGGGTGCCCAATTTTGTACGGCCAGTCAAGTAGTCGGGATATACAAATACTTGAAGAGCTGGAGCAGGAGGCTTCCGGATCATATAGCTATAGTTTATTTCCGTTGTGTTGTAATTGCTGTACTTTGATAATGATGTATATTCAAGTACAGATGTATATTTCAAGTTATGTTACATATATTATATGTTATTTGTTCCGCTGTGAGGTTTGTGTTACTCTGATGTTGTGTTCTTCTTCTATTCTAAGTTTCTATCTTATCTTTCCTCACCCTCTAATTTCTTTAATTAATGACCGGTATTTTCGATCCTTGGATATTCGATATGTGTTGTATATCGTATAACCAAGATCGCTAAATTTCTGGGTCATTACAGTTGGTATCAGAGCAAGGTTAAGTGAATTACCTTGGCTCTGTGGCGTGACTCAATAGAGATGGGGTTAGCAATACCCTAGATTGAGTTGAGTGTATATATACAAGTGAGCGTACTTGTTATTGATATAAAAAATGTTTTATATTGTGGAGATTTATTGGTTGAGTCGTTTATGAGTTCTGGTCGATTAGTTTGATCCACTGTATCGGTCGGAGTTTATAAACTCTCGAATACGATGGGTCGACACGATATGTTTTGAAAAGAGGGGTAAATTAAAATAAGTTTACCCAAGGTATATATTGATATAGAGAAGATATATATATATATCAAAATTTTAATATAGTGGATATATTGGTTGTTATTATAATCGAGTAAGATTATAAGTAAAATGGTTATGTAAATAACCAATCAGAATTCATATAAGTGGAATACATGAAATCAGATGAGTTAAATCTGAAATTTTAACCAGAAACTGAATTAAAACTCTGGAAAATTGGATAAGTGTTTGTAAATGGATTTGGATTAAAAATAAAGAAAATTTAAGATCCTGGGAGATTTTAAATTGTTTTACAAGCAGTGTGAATTATATTTTGAAATGAATTTCAAAGTGGAAATGTTAGAAATGGTTTTATAGTATTGAACTCACTTCGATCGCTAGAAAATAGATTCCAATGATGACAGCTGCATCATCAGTATTCATTTTCGAGTTGTGAGTGACGAATTACTTCCAGAGATACTGTTTTGAATTTGTTTTGGGAAAGACAAGTTGTGTTGAATTTCAAAATGGGATTTATAATATAGAATTTGATATATAGAATTTGAATACATAGAATTTGAATATAGAAATTCAAATGGGATTTATAATATAGAATTTGAATAGAATTTGATATATAGAATTTGAATAATAGAATTTGATGATAGATTTGAATAATAGAAGTGATATAAAAATTGAATAGAATTAACTAAGTCGAAGAGGAATTAGTTAATCGAGTTTTGAATTTGAAGTTGAACTTTGAAAGGTGAATTGGATTTGTAAATGGATATTCGAAATCGAATATAGAACTTAAATTTGAAATTTGGATTCAAATTAGTTAATAAGCAAGTTAAAATATATTTGAACATGTCATGTTCAAATACAAAAGTGAAATAGACTAAAGAGTTAATCAAAAAATTAATTAACGAATTGAGTTAAAACGATCAGGAATAGTTAAAATCGATTGGGCAGGTATAAATATACATGAGATAGGTATGTATAAGGTATGAAGGTATATAAATAGAATGCTCGACGAAAAGTATGTATTTAACTCATATATGAGATTTTATGCGCCGTATCGGCTAGCCGCTTGGCTTTTTCTTTTGGATTGGTTAGGGCCATGGGAGGCTATTTGAAATATCCCAATGCTCCTGATACAAAGGAGGTTATGGCGAATTTTTCTGGGAATTTAAGGAGTTAGAATATTTTTAGGATAATTTGATAGTTAGAAATTAACGTATCGATATATATAGAAGTCGATAAGGAAACGAACTTAGAAATAGAATAGTAAAATCAAAAAGGAAGACTAAGAATAAAATCTAGTAAGAAAAGAAAGAGGAAGCGTATACATGTTTAAAAGTGAATAAGTAGTTGTATGGTATTGATTATTCGAGTAAGTAGTCATATCTGTTTTGACGTTATAAATGTTATTCAGTCAAGGTCAGAGAGGTAGTTATACCCAAACTTGATTGATTTCATTATGAACAAATAAATAGTAAGATTTCAGGGTTGAAGATCAATGTTGAATAAGAGTTAGTTGAATATAGTATTTGGGTTGTCATAACGATGTTTTACACAACATTCGTTTTAACCCAAATAAGTGTAAGCTTGGAAATATAATAAAGAATATTTCCCCAGTATAAAAATAAACGAGATCGGAAAGGAGATAAGTAATTGGAATATTTTCCAATTAAAAATAACATATATTTTCTAAAGTTTAGAAAATAAAGGAAGGCGATATTTGGAAATGTTTTCCAAATAACATAAAAGGCCAATATGGTTATTGAAATTATTGGTTAACAAATATTGATAAAGAAATAGAGAAGTGATTTAACTAATGGAATATTAATTAAGGCCTCAGTGACATGTTCAAAAGTTAAATTTGATTATTGAAAAGAGTAAACTGTTTAAAAACTCCCAGGAAAAGACTGTTTGAATTAAAAACAAATTTAACATAAATTTGTGAAAGAAAAATTGAATTAAAGTAAAGCCAGTAAAGTGGTAACTGAGATTGAATTAGAATAATATCAAGACAAATTGGATTGTGAGATTCAAATTTGAAGTGCAATGTGATAATCAAGTTAAGAGTTGGGAATCGAGAAGAAACTCGAGTTGAAATGATATTTGGCTCGGATATAAGCGAATGGTTGTGTTGCGGATAAAAGCAGATTGGAATTTGATTGGGATGACCCTTGTATCCGTTGAATTGATAACAGATGGAAGTGATAGAGTTGATATGCCGACAAAAGGTACAAGTTTATATTTCTATTGGATATAAGATTTATGAGCCAAATTGGAAAGCCGCTTGGCTGTTTGATTTTCTTTTGGGTTGAAGATGGCCCAGAGAGGCGAGTTGGAGTTTGACCTATTGACTAGTACAAAGGAGGTGCTGGCGAAATTTTTCGAAAAGTTAGGCGTTAGAAAATTTTCAGGATTTTTGAAAATTTTCATTGATAAGAATTACTTAATATTTAATTAAAATTAAATTGGTTCAGTTGAAACCGAAGTTATGAAGTGAACAAATATGTTCTAACCAGTCGATAGGGTCGTTCTCTACCTTAGCAATTTCGAGGACGAAATTATTTTAAATGGGGAAGATTGTAATGACCCGCATTGGCAGAGGTATTATAATAAATTTATTTAGTTATATAAATAGTGATATAGTGAATTAAATGGTCGTGGAATTAAATAATGATGAATACTTAATTAAAATAATAAATTAAATAATATATTTAATTCTGAGATAATCAGAATTGGCTGAAATGACGATATGGTGTGAACTGGATCATCTGTGATATTTAATTCAGCTTGGAATTGAATTTGAATAACAAATATATTATATAAACGATATTTTGAGCGTAGAGTTATAATATAATTAAAATCGAGCTCGAAATGGCGCTGCAGTTCGTAAATTGGCGATTCGAACTTCAGTTGAATGTACAGGATTCGTTTTAAGTCGGATTTCTATGAAACAAGAAATGTGTGGAGCTGGTGGTGTATATCTTTCTAATGGAAGAGAAAAATCAGGATTTCATCGTGTAGATTTTGATTTACGTCCAAATCAAATTTTAAAAAGTCGCTGTGGAATTCCTTTATAATTTATAAAGGAATTTCAGTATAAATCGAATATCGGGTTTACCCAGAAGTGAATATCGAGTTAGAAATTCATATAGGAATATTCTAGAGCTGTATGGTTTTCCACCGTGAATATATACGATAATATTTATTTGTAAATATTAATTCAATTATATTTAAATATATTTATATATTTAAATGTGTCATTCAGAGCTTTAAAAATAGCCAGTTTTGCAAACGGAGTCGGAATTCGACGAAACTAATTTTGTTGGATCCAAAATGTCAAATTATTGTTAGATTCCAAGTTCCGTGATTTATGGGGTCACTGTGCGGCCATACGGATTTTTAGAGTGAAAAACAGTCAGTATTATGATAGTTAAAAATACGCTGTGTGAGCATACGAAGTCGAAATTCAACGAAACCAGTTTCGTTGGGACCGTAATGTCGAACTCTACCAGTATGTCCAGTTTCGTGATTTTTGGGTATCGTGTATGATCACACAAATTTTTAGAAGGCGAAGACATAAATAAAAGAAAATAAAACAAAACTTGTGAACCTAGAGGAGCCACATTCTTCATTATCAACACCCCCTTAAATTATATAATAACCTTAACTCCTCTAACCTAATTCATTTTCTCTACACAGTCAAACAAAAATCCGCCGTAAGTTTTTATTCCTATTCTCAACGAAGAGTTTGAAAATCAAAACAAAATGGAAGAAAATTCTACAAAATCCAATCCACGGGTTTTCGAACTCATACTGAGATACTCTTCAATTCTGTGATTCTTTTGTTGGGTGCGACACCGGTTTGAGGAAGCTCAAAATTTACAGTGAACCTAGGGTTCGCGTTTGGCGCTGATTTACACGACGATCTTCGATTTGGAGATTTGTATGGAGTTTGTGGTTGGAATAGGGTTCGGTTTTGATAAATTTGTGGGTTTCGGTGCTTGAAAACGTCGCTGCCTGTGTAGAGGGACTGGACGACGGGATTGACAAGGCGCCATCGAGTTCATGGTTGGGGTGTTGGATGGAAAGAGGGAGTGTTGAGCAGTATTTCAGTTGGGTTTGTTTGATCGTTCGGTGGAAGATGGAGGAGATAAGAGCGAAGAAAGGGATCGAACTGGTGAGTGAAGGAGTGGGATATGTCTCGGTGTTCGGGGAAGAAGAGTTAGCAAGCGAGTGTGGGCTTTATGGGTTAGGATGGTTCAGGGAAGATGGGCAACCAAAATAGAGAGTGAGGCCCAAGTTCTAAATAAAATATGTTTATTTGAGTTTAAAGTGTTAACTTGTATTAATCGTAACTATCTCGTACGTTATCGAAATTGCATGAAACAAGATCTAACAGGATCGTATGGACGAGCACTAAGAACTGACGGGAAGCGAATCAAAGCTCATTTGAATTTATGGCGAAATAAATTGTTTGATTCAAATCAAACAACATTTTATCATTCTTTAACGATGAACTGCCAACGTGAGTAAATCTCACCAACTCTGAACAGTTTATAATTTCATGTTGTATTTTTAGAACTGTTAAATATTGGCTGATTGACTGTGTGTTGATTGTTTGATTGAACTGCTAGTTAGTTAGTTGAATTTCTATATTGATTCTGTTTAACAGAATATATCATATGGAACTGAAAGTGATGTTATCTATATTGTTTAACATCTGTGATGTAGGGAAACACGTTGGAGGAATCCAACTGGATTCCTCAACATTTATTTTACTGTGATTCATATATTGTGATATATGATGTGATATATAATCTGTTGTTGATTATGCGTGTTTGGACGATATTTATCATTGTTATATGGTATGTTAAATACCATAAGAAATACTGGATGTGGGAAAGGGGATTTTCAAAGTGTATTTTGAAAATGAATTATTTTATAAAATCGATGGATTTTATATAGAAAAGGAAAAGGGGTTTTTATAACAGAAAATAATTATAAAATTGAAGGATAAGTTACAATAAAAGGATATATTTATTTGTAGAATAAATAGAAATGAAAGGAAATATTTATTTGTAGAATAAATAGAAAAGATAAAAGAAATATTCATTTGTTAAATAAATAGAATTGAAAAGGGAATAGTTATTTGTTAAGTAAACAAATAGAAAAAGAATAAATTAAAGGAGTTAAATCAATTAGAGTTAATCGATAGAGTTATTTAAATAGAGTTATCGAATATTAGTTTATTCGAATAGAGCTAAAGGGAAGGAGTTATCGATTATTGGTTATTCGAAGGAGTTATCGATTATTTGTTAATCGAAGGTGTTATCGATTATTTGTTAATCGAAAGGAGTTATCGATTATTAGTTAATCGAAGGAGTTATCGATTATAGTTTAATCGAAAAGAGTTATCAATTAGTTTAATCGAAATGAGTAATCGAATATAGTTTATTCGAAAGGAATAATCGAATTTGGTTATTCGCAGGAGTTATTCGAATATAGTTCATTCGAATAGAAAGTATAAGGAGTTAATCGAATATAGTTTATTCAAAGAATGTAAAAGGAGTTAATCGAATATAGTTTATTCGAATAGAATCAATTGAGTTAATCAAATATTAGTGATTCGAATAAAGTAAAAGGAGTTGATCGAATATAGTTTATTCGAATAGAGTTAAAGGAGTTCTCGAATATAGTTTATTCGAAAGGAGTTAAGTGAAACGAGTAAATCAATAGCGTTAGTCCGATAGAGTTAATCAAATAGCGTTAGTCTAATAGAGTTAATTAATAAGGGTTAATCGAATAGAGTAAATTGAATAGAGTTATCAAATATACCTTATTCGAATGAAAGAATTGTCGAATAAGAGATAATTCGAAGGAGAGTTATGTTAGGAAGTTGTTAAAGAAATATAAAGTGAACTTTGCCTATTTCAAAGTTAGAAACGTTGTTCAGTTAAGGTCTGAGAGGTAGTCATACCCCAACTTGATTGACTTAGTTTTTAATTTAGAAATGTTTAAGGTTCGAGAGTGAAAGTGGATAAGTGAATTTAGTATTTAAGTATAGTGGTTCGAGTTGTCGTCACAATGTTGATTTAAACATTTGTTTAAATCCAAGTAAAGAAGATTTCGAAATGTTTTCCCAATAGAATCAGAAACGTAATCAAATATTGAAATTGGAAATATGGAGTAGAAATGGGAATGTTTTCTAGTGTTAACATATATTTTCTAAACACAGAAAATAAGGAAATATGAATATATATATATATATATTTAGATATATATATATATATGATTGATGATTGATTGATAGAATTTCCATTTGGAAATAATATCGTTGTTTGCACACGTATTTTTCTTTGATAGTTAAATCACAGACTATTAAGTTTTGACCATTTTAACGTTGTTAATATGGAGAGACCGGTTGGATTATTATCCAAAGAACCACTCTGTATTGGCATAAGCGTTGCGAATCATATATGCCAAAGATAATTGAAGACGGAGTAAAGTGCAATGGCTATTGTATAAGTCTTAGATAACAGTGCCTAAGATGGATGTATTGAATAGTGCCTTCGGTTCATCCTGTTCCTGGGTGACTTGTATGGATGAATGTCTGACAGAGTATTTCCAGAAAGGTCACGTACATTGATTTCTTCAACCGTACCAAGAGTGGAAGCAGAGAAGGAAACTTCTTTTAACTGACACGTAATGTATGGTTGTAGACGTCAATCGGTGATTTGATGGATTTGACGATGTGACATTCGAAGTGAATCTGATGTGATGATGAAGCGCAACCTCAAGCCTCATCAACCGGTAAATGACAGAAATCGGGCAGGCAGCATGGCTAAGTCGATCGCTCCGAAGTAGGGTGAATAAATTACCTAATCTAGAGTTTCATTTACTTCTAAAAGTCTATTGTTGATGCTGATCCCAACCGTTAGTGATATACATTCGATACACTCAAGCGAAATGAGTGGCCGGTCATGTGTGGTCGGGTAGCAAGATGTTCTTGTTGAACCCAGTGTATTCCTCTCTAGAGGTACACTAGAGAAAGGTGGTTCCATACCTTGTCATACTATATATGTAGAAAGTCCGTTATACGGCGTAGTCTTATGAGATATCGTTTAATGGCTCAAACTGTTTTTAAACTGTTTTACTCATACCAGTCCCATGACTGACCCGGAGTTTATTTTGTTTTATTTTCCCTAAACTCTTGGGTGCCCAATTTTGTACGGGCAGTCAAGTAGTCGGGATTTACATATACTTGAAGAGCTAGAGCAGGAGGCTTCCGAATCATATAGCTATAGTTTATTTCCGCTGTGTTGTAAGTGTTGTACTTTGATAATGATGTATATTGAAGTACAGATGTATATTTCAAGTCATGTTACATATATTATATGTTTTTCGTTCCGCTGTGAGGTTCGTGTTACTCTGATGTTGTGTTCTTCTTCTTCTTCTATTCTAAGTTTCTATCTTATCTTTCCTCACCCTCTAATTTTTTTCATTAATGACCGGTATTTTCGATCCTTGAATGTTCGATATGTGTTGTATATCGGATAACCAAGATCGCTAAATTTCTGGGTCATTACATTTACTTAAGCAAATTCTATTTTTTTTCTTTTATATAATTTAAAACAATATTTTTTTGCAAAAGAAAATGTTAAAACGGCATTTACTTATGTACATATGAAACACAAGTCAAAAACATACATATGGGAATTTAAACTAATGATTATTCAAAATGTTTATAATATTCAAATTAAATATCATTTAACTAAATTTAATTATCAGTAAGATATAAGATTTAGATCATAAAGTTGGTCACAAAATCCGGGACATTACACTGTGTAACAAACATAATATATTGGAGTTGCATATATACTGCATTCATCCCGCTGTCCAGTATTTATAAACCTCGTTATTTAATTTTAATAATTGTTAACATTATTACCAAGGTAGTATGAGTATGACATCTATCCAGATTTACAAACATCTATATGTTTGGAAACCAAAATGATCCATACCATATCCAAATCCTTTCTAATTATTTGGTATTAATTGTATTGAACCACCATAAGAAGTAATAGAAAATTACAAATAGATAACATAAATAGTGACAAATTTCAGTAACCATTGATTACTAACAATGTTGTTATTGTTGGAGAACTAAAATTTAGCAATTTATTTGGTAACTGCCCAAGATTCCCTTAGTTATAAAGCAGGATAAAGTCCAAAACTCATTTATCCAAAAATTACATTCTTTTATGTTATTTTCTTTTCTCATTTGATATAAACTCCTGTCTCATTTGATATAAACAGAAAGGAAACTCATGTGTACCGCTTGTAAAAAAGAAAAATGTGTCATAAAAGTAAAGAAATCTGCATAATCAGGTTAAATCACTCGAACAAATGTACACCAATTTCTTCTCTCATTCATGCATTAAAGATCAAAAACCATAATTAATAGAAGCAAGAAAAGAAATCTACAATCCACAAACATATAATTTCATGATGAATAATGAACGAACTAAATAAAATATTCTATGATCAATGTGTACCTTCTTTTCCTCCACCGTGTAGTTATCAAAATGAATCCCACGCGTTTCCAAACTTGTTGTAGTCCAAGCCTGTCATTTCCCAATCTACTTCTTATTCATCAATTGATTATTAAATGTGAAGGTCAACCAAAAGGCATAAGCGGTGTCGTAGAAATTTCTATAAATTAAGAAGTTGATTTTTTTTTGAAGCAATTGATGGAAAATCGATGTTAATTAAACAGAAAAAAAATAAAGTGAACTCATATAGTTGGTTGAATTTAGGAACCCGTAAATCATCCAATGTTTTTCGTTTAGTAGTCAACTACACTTTAATAAAAATAAATCACATTTCAAAGTGAGCAAAGATAAAACAGATAGTAACTTTCTATTGGCATTCATCACAACTGGGACTCAAACTGGATATGCTTTTAATTTAACTAAAACTGGAATTGTGTTAAACTGTGAACCCTTCGTATCATATTATCTTATTTTATAAGTAAACACACCTCATAATGGGTAGAAAAGAATTTGCACGTGACATCAGTATGAGCCATTCTTAAATTCCCTGCACAAAAATTTGATTTACTGTTGAAGAGAAATCTAATAAATTCTATTCTAAACTAAGGACTTCAATTAATAGAACAACGCCAATTATTATATGACGTGCTGAAAAATTTACAACAATCTAACATCTATGACCTGGAAAAGTAAGTAGTATGGTAAAAAATGTTTGAAAATATTGTTTTATTGAAAGTATAACAACGTTCATCAAAAGTAATTTTGTAGCCTATAAATACATATATCCAGAAAAATACAGAGAATAAAGAGGATTTGGACTTTAATATTGAACGATACTCTCCTATAAATTAAAACGCCATAGAGATTCATATATTCTTGTGCAAATTCTATGATCACCTAAACTGCCTTATATTTAAAACTTCTACAAATGGATTATAATTAACCATGTGTCATATAACCACAGATACGTTTATACATATAACAGTGTGTGAAACACACATTATACTCAAAAATAGCAGTGTGTTGTACATATATTCAGTGCCGCTTGCAGTAACACATTTATACATGTATTCGGTGTGTGTCATATAACCACAAATACAAATTGTTTCGTCCATCTTAGATATCAGAGTTAGAGGTTTGGCTCTCAAAAGTCATTGTTCTATGCTGAAATGATTACAATACAAACAAAAATATATACTTAACTCAAATTAAAAAATATAAACACGATATTATTATTTTTAGCAGTATACTGAATATACTTGAAATCAAAACCATAAGTTGGCGCTGTTAAGCTTCTGTACAATATAAGACATAAATATTATTTTTCTTTAACGATTAGTAACTATATTGATGTAAATTTTTTTTCTTTTAAACTTTCGATAATGCAGCCCATGTTTCGTAAAAGGATATGCTTTTAATTTGCATTTTCTTCTTTGATATAAACTCGTTCAAACCTCTAACAGTATAACAGAGGATTAATTGCAATGCTTTATAAAAAGTGTGATATAAAGAACACTTAGTCCGAAGGGATGGTAGCAATAAGTTTGAATGCTAAAATCCAAATAAACCATTGATGGAACTGAAAACATATGGCCATTGGTAAGCATGCTAACTATAGTCTCTCTTTAAAAACATAAGTATTTCTAGCTGAAGAATCTGCCATCTGATGGCATATGTCAGTACAATTTTCTTTACATGACCAATCACTGGCAAAGGGGGGACATATGCGTACTTAAACATTAGTCAAACAATAATGAGTGAACTAATGCAATGTGCACTTCCTTAATAAAAGAAAATTATAGATTATAGCCTTTGAGCTTGGCTTCCATAGCAGTAGAGGCACTGACAGCTAGACTATGAAAGATCTGCAATTCTCTTTGCAAGCTTTTCATACATGCAATGCCAACCATACCATGAGAGCTCTGTAGTTAACTTTGGAAGTTTTTTAAAGTCACAAAGTGAATCGGTGCCCTCAAACTTCATTTTCATCCAAGCAATTCTTGGTTGAATGTCTGTATCCAGAAAATGCTGGATAAACAAAGAAATTTGCTGGCTAAAATCAAGATCAAACGGGATATTAATGTATGCAACAAAAGTAGGATAAATAAAGAATTATGCATCCAAAGTACATTTTCAAATTACCATTCTCAAATAATTTGTCAATAACATAGACATGCACAGTTGATGGCCATAAATGTATAACTGATGACTACCTGGCAAAAAAATTGGTATATGTGTTTGAGCTGAGTAAAAGTGTGCGGAACCCGAGCTGCTCCACTTTGATTTAGAATAAATGAATAAAATTTGTGGAACACGAGCTGCTTCTCTTCGATTTAGAATAAACGAATAAAATTTGTGGAACTCAAATTGCTCCGGTTCGATTCAGAAAGGAAAATCTAGTAAATCAACAAATTCACAGTCAGAAATCACATAACTAATCATGAACATTTTAAGCTTGCATGCGCAAGACATTAAAAAACGAAGAGCCAATAAAAAAACCAAGAGAACAGTAAGATTATAAATTAACAAACCTGTAACTGCATGGATGAAATAGGGATCCAAGGAAGAGACCGTTCATCCGAATGTCAGATCCGAAGAAAATGTAAGCAACAAAAATAACAAAGAATAAATTATGACAATTAGTAGCAGCAACGGAACTAAAAAATGTATTTCACCGTGGATGTCAGCATCGCAGCGGAAGACGGGTTCAGCCGCAGGCAGATTTGAAGAGGAGTGGAGGATCCGAAAAAAGCGGATTCAAACGTTGAATTAAGAAGTGAAGAGAGAAGAGAGAAGAGAGAAGAGAGAAACAATAAAATTCTGAAGCCAGAAATTCAACTAAGCCATGATGAGTTAAGCTTGAATAATCAGGTAGAAGATTTAATTTAGGGTTGAGAATGGTGAAGAAACCATGAGGAAAAGGGGGGAAACATTGAGAATGAAGTGAAGAAGCGAATGGAAATTTCAGAAAATGCATTGACTAACAGCAATAGTAGTGGAAGGTGGAAAACGTTAAGAACAAAAGATGTGTTTGGCCTCCCTTTTATTTTTCAGCCGTATTAAGTTGTAAAGGGGAGAATGGATATTTTTTAACTTCAAAAAAGCTTCACCATTTTGAAGTATTTGTCTTATTACCAAAGACGATATATTCTAGACAGAGATGTTAGTATATATTTTATAATCAATTAATATTGAAATAAGGTTGTTGTCATCAAAACTCCATTCTCTAAAACCCACGACCCTTCAAAGACCAGTACACAAGCCCATAAGAGATCTTCTAATATACAGTTCACCCTCTCGGTCTGACCATCAATTTGAGGATGGTTGGCAGTACTGAGATGCAACTTAGACTCTAATGCTTCTTGTAAGCTTTTCCAAACCCCACTAGTAAACAATGGGTCTCAGTCACTCACTGTTCCCTTTGGAATTCCATGGAACCTCGCAATCCATTTAACATATAATTGAGCAAACTTGGTTGTGGTTTTATTCGACTTGACCAGTATGAATCCGACACTCTTGGTCAATCGATCCATAATGACTCGAATACTATCATTTCCTGTCCGAATTCTTGGCAACGCATCAGTGAAGTCCACTGAAACTTGTTCCCACTTCCACTCGGACACGTCTAGCGGTTGTAGAAAACCACTAGACTTCTTCTGCTCTATTTTTACCAACTGACAATTCTTACACTTAGAAATAAATATTCCAACATCTTTCTTCCTACCTTCCCAATAGTTTGTTCATTTCATATCACGATACATCTTCTTACTACTTGGATGTATGGTTAACTTCGAGTGATGACACTCTCTAAGTACCTCACTCTTCAATCCATCGATGACTAGGTACCACTAACCTTCCATTTTTCCAAAGCCAACCATCACGGTCGAGTTCGTAGGGTATTTCATTATCCAAGCCAATACCTGCCTTAACTTTAGTAATGGCTTCCACTAATTTGGGATCGCTTCTCTAACTAGATCTTATCCTTTCAATAAATGAAGGTTTGATTGTCAAGTTTGACAAAATTTCTGGTTCTAAGTCACACCAATGCTTAAAATCATAACCCGTAATACTCTAGTTGTTTCCACTCTAGGAACATCGCCCCCAAGGTGGCATATCTCTTACTCAATGCATCAACCACTGCATTACCCTTTCCTGGAGTGTATACGATATTAAAATCTTATAAAGGCAGAAATTGCAGCCATCTCTGTTGATGGATATTTAGATCTTTCTAAGAGAAAAGATACTTCAATGACTTGTGGTAGGTAAACAATTCGAATATTTACCCCAAAAGATAATGTCTCAACATCTTAAATGCAAATACAGTCGTAGCTAGTTCCAAATCATGTGCGGGGCATTTTTTCTCATGCGGTTTCAGTTTCCGATTGGCATAAGCAACAAATTTACCCCCTTACATTAATACTGCACCTAATCCGATACCATAAGAATTAATATATGTCGTCATCTCCTCATTCCGTCGCGGAGTAACTAATACAGGTACACCTGTCAACTTTTTCTTTAAACTTTCGAATGCAAGATCACACTTTGCATTCCAAATGAAAGTCTGATTCTTCTTGGTTAATTGGGTTAACGCTGCTACTATCTTAGA
Source organism: Allium sativum (assembly GCA_030737875.1). Classification (NCBI taxonomy): domain Eukaryota; kingdom Viridiplantae; phylum Streptophyta; class Magnoliopsida; order Asparagales; family Amaryllidaceae; genus Allium; species Allium sativum. The sequence goes on along the minus strand of CM060926.1, from coordinate 199,662,710 downwards.
GAAATCTTGGATAAACTTACGGTAATATCCAGCCAATCTTAAAAACCTTGTTATTTGATTGCATTATTAGGAATGGTCCAATCTTGTATGGTTGCCACCTTGATAGAATCCATGGCAATACAATTTTTTGAAATAACATGACTCAAGAATGTCACTTCTCTCCTCTAGAAATGACATTTAGAAAACTTAGCTTTTAGGCGGTGTATCCTCAACAATTTCATCACAATCCTCAGATGTTCCTTGTGTTCTTCTTCAATCCGTGTATACCAAAATATCATCAACAAACAAGTACAAACTTATTAAGTTGACCCATGAAGACTCGGTTCACGAGATCCACGAAGTATGCTGATGCATTGGTCAACCCGAGCGACATAGCTAACTACTTATAGAATCCTAATGACGTTCGAAACATCGTTTTGGGTGTGCTATCCTTTGCTACCTGTAACTGATGGAAACTCATCGCAAGATCAAGTAAAGAAAATATCTTAGATTCATTGAGTTGATCAAACAAATCATCGATACGCATAAGAGGATACTTGTTCTTCCTTGTCACCTTATTCAGCTCACGGTAATCAACACATAAATGAAAGGAACAACACACTTTGGTGGCGAATACTACCAGTGCTCCCCACTTGGATATACTGCTCTAAATAAAGCCCTTCTCCGAAAGATCATTAACTTACACTTTGAGTTCCCATTGCTCCCTAGGTGCCATCCTCCTAAGAGGCATCACTATTGATCTGGCATCTTTCACACAATCGATATGAAACTTGATCTATTTTTATGGTGGAAGTCATGTCACTTCCTCGAAGATGTCCGGATACTCCCTCGCAATAGGTACACTGGATCGCTCATCATGTGGAACATCAGGCGAATATAAAACTAGCCATCACTTCATCACTAGGTAAACAACCCAACACCACTCTCCACTCATCATCAGCCCCGATAGTCACCATAGACCTCTCACAGTCCACCACTACCCAATAATCCAGTTGACTCCAAGAATAATGTCAAATCGCATAAAACCCAAGACAATACTATCACAGTCAAATATTCATCCATGACTCGATAAGACCAACCGACGTCAAATCTTATTAAGACTTGTTGAGCCACTAATTGGTTTTTTCACAACCAACGATCGGCCAACTACTTTGAGTTCCAATCCCAATATATCTAGCAGGCCACTAGATATGAAGGAATGGGTTCCCCTGAATAAAAAAATACTAGAATAGGAATATTAAAGATGGAAAGCATACCTTGGATAACAATGCCTTTCCCTTTCTCTGCCATTGTTGAGGCACTCGAGAAGTAAGGAAATAATAATAGCATCACTAGCTACTTCTGTTTAGCCAGTTTGGGGCAATCCCTCTTAAGATGTCCTAGCTTATTACAATTAAAGCACTTCTGATCCGTGGTCTTATAGTCCTTGAAAAAATGACCCTTCTCTCCATGCTTGAAACATCCTCCGTCCGGCCTGAGCTTCTTTTCTGTTCTCTTTTAGGTAGGAATAACTTCCTTTTATTCTTGTTAGGCCACTTCTTCTTACCTCCACAGCTCACCTGCGGCTTTGGCTCAACCTTGGAAATAACAACAGTATCCACAACAACAACTTCCATATTCGACGTAGGATAGAGACTCTCCTACCATAAAGTTTTCCCCATGATGGACTCGAAAGGATGAGCAATATGATTTATAAGCCTCTCTCCCAAGTAATCCTCCAATCCAGTAATGAACCTTTTATTCTTCTTTTATAGAGTACCAATAAGAGACATTAAATATTACGATAATGCGTCAAAGTCAGTAATATACTCAGAAACAGACTGCCCTCCTTGCTTGAGCTCAAGGAACCTTCGGAACAAGTCTAACCTCTGAGAAGATGGGATGGACTTCTCACTGAAATGTTACTTAAACCGATTCCAAGTGAACTAATCCTCTGAGGATCGTCCTTGTCAGCACTCCACAAAATCATGGCCCTATTCCGATGTCGGCGGGAGGCAATTCTCCTTTTCATGGCATCCTTAAGTCCGAGATCCTTGAAGATGCACTCGCAGGTATCAAGCCATTCCTACACCTCCATAACTGATTATGTACATTGGAACGGATTACCACCCAAGTTGGAATAATCTTTCCAAATCTTAGCAAAGTCGAGTCGAGGCGCCTTCACTACTACACCATCTCCAGAATTATTCGGTGCAACCCCTAGGTTTTCTTCACCATGTCCCTTAAGAAAGTAGCGAACATGGTATATACCGGGGTGGTATTATTATTATTCACCCTTGGACCAGCTCCTTCCTCAACTACGGAAGTGGAATTCCTAACAGCAGGCCTTGCTTGGCGACTCATTGCTAAATTTGTAGATAAAGTGATTAGTGCCTTCTCAGGAACTTCTTCCTAGTGGTGCTAGTGCAGCGCGACACTATTCTTAAATACACGGATAATGTAAACATATATAGTTTTGAAAACCAAAAAAATACTAATATGTACTCTCATATTGACATACTCTCCCCTACTATTCCCACTGAACGAAGGAACCTATGATCTGATACCAAATGTGACAATCGCCCTGTACTGCTCAGCACCCAACGAAGCACTTTGGCAATGTTCGGCTAATATAAGACGATTATCAATGAAAGAATGAGCAAAATGAGAAGGATGATCCTAAAACCTATCGTATATATCACAGCGCATGGTTCAAAGTATAATATAAACATAAATAATAAAATAGGCAAGACATCATAAGCCGTAATGACCATAATCATCAAAGCATCAAAACCATCGCAGTATAAACGTCAAGTGGTTAAACATAGATACATTTCCAAAATAAGCTGTCACTACTCGACTAAACTACTAATGTCCAAAGTAGTGATCACATAAATAAATACGGATGGAGAATATATATAATACATGGGAACCTCCTTCTCATCTCCGGCCAGCTACTAGAGCACAACAACCTGCCTTTAGTCTTCTTATTTAAGAGTACCCACAGTAATAAGAAGCAAAGCATAAAACCTAAATCAGACAAAGTCTGGTGTGAGCGATAAGCATCAAAACTACTAAATAAACAACATAGGCATGTAGAGTCATACCGACATGTCCTCACATCCAAAGACTTAGCACATAAAGGTAATGTACTATCACTCTACAGTAATCATATCACTTAGGATATACTAAATAATGTGTGTGTTTCAAGACAACAACAATATTCAAGAATAACATATAATCTCACATCACTCGCTCAATGCTTGGACACGAAACATCCCTCAATCGTATCGATACCCTTGGTTACGGACCCACATCTGGTCCTATGTTCCATAGAATTCCCACAATTGGAATAAAAATCTCCCACACGTGAAAAAATAAGGGACCCATACCTGGTCTCAATGGCGCATAAACTATCTCTAGCTCTTGGAACCCAAAAGTAACCTTATGCGTCAACATTCCCTTAGCATTCGTACCCACAACCAAACTCAATTAGAAGCCACTATAATAGTTCCCATCCGAATCCTACATAGTTATTCCTTATTGAACCCAACTTGTATCTCGTGTTTAGATTAGTCGTTAAGGCTCGTCCTCCAATGCATGACGTGGTCATAGAAGAAGAAGTCGTCGTTTACCATTACCTACTCCACGAGAAGCCTCCCGAACGTCGCTTCATAAGATACCACTCCTCACACTCAATCCATGGGTCAACCACACGAGCCTTGGGTCGATGTCTCGATCCCTGTGTCGATCACCCGACCAAGGCTTAGACAAGCTTCCCGGGTCGAAAAAGTCGACTCGGGCTTTACTACCCCTCCTGAATCGACTTCGGTTGGCCCGAGTCGTGTTGTATGCTCGTGTCGACAAGTCAACCCGAGCATAAGTGAACAAGTCAGGGTTGACTAATCGACTCAACACCATCTTCTTCCCTAGGTCAAACAAAGTCAATTTAGCCTCCCTCCGAGCCTAAATTACCTATTCAAACCAAACCATTTTGATTAAAATGCGGTTTTCCTAAACTCCAAACGACTTAAAACTTTAACCATGCCTTCCTGTGACCTGTTTTGTTGTCCAAACAATTTTCTTTGTAGTTCCGGTGAAAAAAATTCTCGGGTCAATATTGTCGAACCCACTTGGTCCATCCGAAAACTGAAGCTTTCCAAGAGCACGTAGGACTTCTATATTACACCATTCAACATCGTTTTCATCCATCCTAAGGTTCCTGGATATCACACAAGCATACAAAGCATATATATACAACATCTAGACCTATAACACATGGTGAAAGACTAAGTCAAATCTAGAGAAGCATAGTTCTTTTGGCTTCCATAATTTTCGGGATTAATAAACCTCATCCAAATCAAACCAAATTAACATATGTGATAGTACACATTAAACTAGTATTTATAAGTATTTTCCATAATTTTCAAAAGTGATTTATGACTAACTAATCCTAATTACTGAGAAATGAGGCTAATCACTCACCTTAAGTACCCTATAGAGATTAGATCTGAAGTTGAAGTTGATTAGGCTCAGATTCCAATGCAATGTTATAGCTCCAAAGTTGATTTGATGTTGAAATGATAAGTCCTTCACTAATATTATGTTAGAGCTAATTAAGTTAAGGTTTTGGCGTGATTTAGAGGTTGGAGGCCATTAAAGATCGATCAGACCTTCCTTGGGAGTTTCGAAAGTAGAAAATGGCTATTCACGTACCCCACTCAGTCCAAACATATCCCTAATCCCGAAAGGGTTATGGGCTTACGCACCAGTGACCCAAATCAGCTCAGTTAAGCTGTCTAAACCCATCTGAACCCTAATTCAACCATATCTCCCAAACGACTAGTTCGTTTGGCAAATGTGACCACTGTATGGAATGGGAAACTATCATCTAAGTTGAATGGAAGTAGTCTGAACCCTATATCTCTTATCAATCAAAAGTTATGGTCAAAACAAGATTTTCCAAAGCAAAAAAGTCATAACAAAATCCAACGAGAAATGGTGAAGATAGGAAATGGTCCTAATAGTCATTTCCCAAAGTTATATGATTATATGACCTCATATGAAAATAATATAAATACCGTATGATCCTCCGATACATAGATTATGGGTCGTTACATTATGGGAGATGTACAGTCAACATGATGGCGTGGTTGGGTAATCTCCACAATTTGGCAAGTTATAGGTTCGCATTCATCCTAGGAAAACTATGCGGTGCGTGATGGTTAATCTAAATCTGTTTAAAATAATAAATATACTGGATGATTTTTCCACAAGAATTAAAAAATGAATAACCAAGGTTGTAGTTAATCTATTTTGTAGGAGATAGGCAATCCCCACAATTTTACAATAGCTAATCATTTAAACTATAATGGGTAATAAAAAGAATTTAAAGATAAGAAATCAAAAAAATAGCTGGTAATCCATTATATGTTGCATATATGCGCATGATTTATTGTTATTCTAGCCATTATGTGCAAAAGCGTAGTTATGTTGATATGCTATCAAGATACTAGTGAGGGGAAGCAAATTCCAGTAAGCGACGTGGTCTCACTAGATATCTATTTTGATTTGGTATTATAGGTTATTATTCATGCCAGATCATTTTCTAATCCAAAGTTTCTAGTTTTTCATTAAACTCTCGCGCGATCAACTTAGTAGATTGAGAGTAGAGATCTCCAGGTGTCTAATTAGGCGAATAAGCTTCTTGAGATGTGCTAGAGATAATTCAACTATTCAAGAATTCCCAGGAATTGTGCTTTTTTCTTATTGGATGTAAAGGCAAACATGTATTATTGCCCATTATTTATACTCTAATCAACTACTGGTGCATCTTGATATGTCTTCCTTGGGAAATTCATTAATAATTAATATATATACACACACACATCTAATTATGGATTTATGCATGGGAATATGTAATGGATAAACTTGCTTAACAAATGGATATTCTATCGATTAGAAAACCGTTGCGAAATGTATTAAACAGCAATCGCATGACTTACACTTGTAGTTCGTTAGTGAATACGAGTCGATCCACAGAGAAAGAAATAATTTTAATTATATTCAATCAAATTGAACCGAATTCGAGTGATTATTTAACTACAACTAAATTAGTAAACTAAAATTAGAGATAAATGGCAACTTAGGAATAAATCCACTTTCTAGATCATGTAGCACAACAAGTTGTGAAATTACGACCTCTCTTCTTTTTTGGTCGTTGGTGAATTTGGTTGATATGATTATTATAAGTATATCTTATTCATGCTATTAACTAGCACAACATAAACTATCAAACCATATCATACCCACTAAATCACCTTACTAATTCTAATGAGAAATGAACAAGTTGAAATTGAAATATAAGCATGACTTATGAACTATTAATTAGAACTATAGACCATCAAAATTTTGATTTCAACCTCCACTTAATCACCATGACATGAAGCACAAAACAAGAGATTGAACAGATAAATTATATTGCAACTACATAATAAATAGAGCTTCATTACCCCTAAGTTGAAAGGGATTAGCCTCTCATGTTTATTATTCTAATAACGAACGTAAATTGCAACATAGAACAAAAAACAAGAGAAAAATAAAATAAAAATAAAATAAAGGACAATCTAATCTACTTGCAGAAAAGAAAATAACATGAAAATAAAAAAATAAAGAGAAAAGGGAAAAGACTAATTTTATTCTGACAGAAGAAATTTACAGAATAAAACCCAATGTTGATTATCCAAATGAACTAGATACAAGTGTATTTATAGCTGATATGACAAAGACTAATTGGCTAATTACACATTGTGGGACTAAAGATTTAGCCCAAATAACACATAAGCCAGTGTGAACGCAGTTGTAGATTGAGTGGCCATGCAAATGAGCCAATATGAACGCAACATGAGTCTTTAGTGAGCCAAATCTACCTAACTGAACCCTATTTGCAACTGTTCTTCAAGCTTTAAACTCTACAAGCTTTAGTAATTTCAGACTTCACTCTTTTTAAGCAAATTCTTCATGCTTTGTCCATCAAATGCTTTAAACCATGTTTTTTATCAACAATCTGAAAACATAGCTATAAATACACAATATCAATTATTTTAAAGGGAAAACAAGATAAATAAGCGAATAAAATATACACGTTTACGTGTATATCAAATACCCCCACGCTTATCTTTTTATTCGTCCTCGAATAAACTAAACTAAGACATGTCACACTTTTGTAGGAAACACGTTTGCATTCAGCGTATGTAATAAGCCGTTAAACCTCTGGGTGTCCCCAGTAGTACAAGTGTTGTCTTGTGAGGGTTTTCAACGGATACTACCCACAAAATCCATAAGAAAAATGGTATGTACAAAATGCAAAATTCGAAAATATTTACAATATGAATGCATGTTTTTAAAGGAATATTTACAAATAGACAAATTACTTTTGAATATTACACGAATGTGTTGACATAAATTTTGGTCGTCACTATGAAATTTGAGTCCGTTACTAATCAAAACTTCAAACAAAAGTTATGTTATCGTCACAAACTCCTCCAGCTTGGCCAGTTGTTTTAGTAGAAACATAGTCCAAATATGAAATGAATTTTATAATCGATATCAACAATCGTAAAACGGCATCTCAACTTCCTTTTTGTTAACAAGTCATGTCGAATAAGTGAAGAGTGTGCTTGGATTTTAAGTGCTAACTCTCTCTTTATTACAAAATATTCATATTATTGTTATTTACATATACCTTGGTATACCACCCTTACACTGCATTATGACTTACATGAGGGTCGTTAATCCTAAGGTGTCCAACTCATAAAATGAGACCAAGATATACTGACATTGACTTTATCAACAAGATGTCGGAAAGAGCTTGGCGGGTTTGCACACCAACGCTAGATGTGCTTGCGATGTTGGATACCCTTGGATTATTATATATATACTTTTATAAGAGATAGAGTTAAGCGAGAATATCTTAGCAAAACTTCACTAAAACGATCTAAAATGTTATCAGAAGTAGTCTAAATCAATCATTCATTTAATCGGATTACAATTCAGAAAACATTTCATACTCATCACCTATGAATCTCCCAATATACACGTTACAACAAATTTGCACATATTTCAAACTTTCCTTTCGTTATCGGCTAAGAGAAGTAAATTTCCGAACATTTTAATCGAACGACCAAAATTATACGATAATAACTCCATCGTGTCTTATTTAAAAGTAAATAGATGTGCAAAACTCTTTTTTTTTCTTTCTTTATTTAATAAAAAGGGGGGAAATGCAAAAAGAGAAAGTAAAAAATGCAAACTTAAACTACGCAAAACACAATGAAAATGAGATTTCCCCTACACTTGATATCGATTGTGTCCCCACAGTCAATGCATGACACAATGAGTGAATGAAAAAGAAATATTTATATATTTACAAAAGAGGTTTAGTGTGTCTTACCGAATGTGCTTGTTGAAAATATGCAGTCATCGAATAGATGAACCGGTCCACAATGGACCAATGGAGCAACCTCATTAATATTATGAGACACAGCTTAAGCACAGAAAACCAAATCATAAAGGATTTTGTATTACATTTCAGATATGGAAAAATAAATTTTGTTTTTACAAATGTTTTAGTTGCTAATTTTAAAATTTTGAGCTTACAATTGATCCGAAAATCGAATTTAATTTCTATAACAACTAAAGAGAGGTCAGTGAGCCAGGGTTCAGAAAAAGTTTCAAAATAAAGTTTGACTTTTTCAATTGATGTATAAATTGAGAGACATGTGCGTCATTCTCACCCCCACACTTGTTTTGAGAAATATGGTTTAGTTTTGCTTTGATATTTGAAATTTTGTTGACTAAAGGTTCATTCGTAAACCTAAAGTTAAAATCAAACAAATGAATTTTCAGTGAATTTCGAAATCGTGTTTTCTCAAAAATAGTGTTATTCCAGAAAGACTTCATATATTGCAGAAATTTATCATTGAAAAACAAGTGATCACAGTGAGGTTCAGTTGAAACGATCAAGTTGTAAGGAGTATCAACAGTTTCAGATCGTTACTGTGCTTAAGATCACATTCAGCAGTTTTGTTATTTCAACCTCAAGAATTTCAAAGTTTTCAAATTTTTCATATCCAGTTTCAGACCTAACAATATTATCATCAATCAGTTCAAGAAGTTTTCGCTCATCAAAGTCATCCTCACTAAAATAGTTGTTAACAACTTCATCATTCTTGTCATGTTGACAATCTAAATTAGCTAAATTTACAAAATTTTAAGAATCTGAGAGAGGAAGATCAAATTGAAGATTGACGTCTTCATTTTTACGAGAATTTAAATTCAAATCAATCACAGATATTTCAACAGATTCATTGAGATTTTCATCAATTTCGAAAGTTGTTATTTGAAAATCATCGATTTTGGTAAAAGATGTATTATCATTCAAATCGTCACACATTCCTTTTTGATTATTTTGTTATTCTTGAAAATTCAAGTTGTCTTGGAACAACAAATTTGTGTGATTATCGTGCATTTTCTCAACAAAATCAAAGTTATAATTATTAACTTGAGAAGTTTCAAATTGAAATTGTTGAGAACAAGAATCATTAATCGTACCATCATTGAAATTATTCCTATTGCCAAAATCATTTGTAAAGTGATTCACATTTCCATTTCAAATTTAAAATTCATTTTGGAGTTCGAAATTGAATTGAAAATGGTTATAGTCAAAACCATTTGAAATTGGAAGTGAATTCAAATTTTTATTATTTTGAACATTTTGACTTGAATTGTTGCCCAAGTTTGAATTACACCATTCATTTATTCTTTGATTTTATTGTGTGCACATTTCAAGTAAAGATTTGACATTTGTTTCAATATTTGAGTGTTGGTCAGGATTTTGAAAATTTTGTGGTGTAAAATCCAAACTGTTCGTATAATAGTTGCTATTAAAATATCCATATGAATTTGGTGTAAAATTATATGGATTATATTGATTTTCACAACTATCGAAAAATTCATAAGGATTAGGAAATTGGGATATTTTCAAGAAGCTCTTTAAAAAAAATATGTTAATATTAACAACATCTGATTATATGAATACAAGTCTAGGCCAGGTTCGAACAGGAGTTATCAGTGTCCCACGAATCATAGTAGCAACACAACTGAAGGTTTAAAACCTGTTTGAGTTCGAGACTCTACCGTTCCTTAGACACCTTAAAGAGTATCAATCCTAATTGTCAATTTAACAGATATTATGTCCTATGAGCTTTGGGGAATCCTCGATTCGACTTCAAAAATAATTTATTTCAAAAATGAACTCTTCAATTTATGCCACGTTTGTTTTAAAAAATTTCAACCACACATCAATAGGCAAAATATTCAATCACAAAACAGTCACAGAAAAAGAAATTACAGAAATAATTTTTTACTTTACAAACAAGCCGAGGCACCTGCAGAATTTTTTTACAAGCAATATATATATATATATATTTCAAGCAGTAGCAGATCTTGTAGAGTTTAGAAAATTCTCACTTAGATCGGCGGTCGTCCAGTACAACTGAGTAGCGCTAGCGCGTTCACACCCCACTTGGTTTGCAACTGCTCCTCACCAAATATGTTTGCAAATCACCTAACTTCTAAATTCTCTACCGATTGGTCGGATCTTTTCTCGCCTTTGATGCTTGGTTTCGTTTTTTTTTGTTGGAGAAGAATAAGCAAATGATAAAACCAAACTAAAACAATTTAATAAAACCAAAAATAAACCCTCGAAAAATGAAAACAAATGTTGGACAAGTCAGTCCCAAAATGTAGAGGCAAATAACAAGAAAACAAAATAAAAGCAAAAGAAAGGAGCCCAAGCTTTTTTTAAGGAAAAGGAGAAGAATAAATAAAAAATGAAACACAACAACTAAAAAAAACTAAACTATGCACAGAAACTAAAAGGTATAAATTAAAAATTAAACTAGGGTCAACAAACAAATACATTCACTCAAATAACCTAAAACCCGAGACAGTCGCCCCTTTATTTCTTTTATCTCTTCTTTTCAAAATATACATAGCCTCCCTATGTTTTGGCCCAAAATAAATCACGTCCCAGAATAAAATCGCTTGTTTCCCAATACCATACAAACTCGGAAATAAATCGCGAACCTGCGATTTACTTGTTTTTCAGATCAAATCAGGTTTCTTTGGGATTTCAAGTTCCGATCTAGATTTTTTTTTGCGATTGGGGCTACGAATTGGATTTACTTGAACGTGATGAGGCTTCGAGTTTGTGACTCTATTTGTGCTTAAATTGGGGATTTTTTTCGATTTTGGGTTTCGGGTCTTGATTCGAATTAGTGTAGGGTGCGATTGTTCATATTGCGAAGGGGTTCCGATGTGGTTCAGTGATTAGGGTTACCCGAGGGGTTCGAGTTGATATTAAGGCAACGGTTTTCATGGGTCTTGCTTTAGTGGGAGATGTTATCTGTGGTGGGTGTTTATGAAGTTTGGATAGGTTTTTCTAAAAGATGGGATGTGGTAGATTGTACAGAGTGGTGGTGGGTTTTGGACATTTTGGCATGGTGAAGAAATTAGAGGTGAAGGCTGATGTTCGGAGGTGGATAAGATATTTATGGTATGAAGATGTTGTATGGTAAGGGCAGAACAGGATTGTGAAGGGGTTGTTAACTGGAGGTTAAAGAGTATTTGTATGCGCAGAACCCAAAACAACGAAGGTGGTTGTTGCTAATGAAGTATGACGATGGTGGAAATCGGGAAGGAGTTGATTGATTGCCTGAAGTTGCGGCTACAGTTTGTGATTGTGGCAGATGTGATGCGATTTGGGTAGGCTTGTCGGAGATGATTTGGGTGGTAGGAGTTTCTGAAGTGGGGTTGTGAGTTTCTGCAATAGTTAAAGGGCGGAAAGGTTGGCTAGTGTTGATGTGAAAAGGAAGACTATGGCGATAATGGAGGTTTGGTTTTGTGTATTAACTGGTGTATGATTGGAACTACAGGGTTAATAATAGTGACGGAATTGGTAGAAGGTGATGTACAGGTTAGTGATGATGATGGTCATATGTTTGCAGAAAGGTTGGATGTGGTTTATAGCAGTTGGAACGGAGATGGATTTGTGAAAAAAAAATTTGTGGTGAAGTTGTTAAGAGCGTTGAATTGGTTTGTGGTGGAGGGAGGATTTAAGGAAGAGAAGACTAAGGGGAAAGAAAGGAAAGGGAAGCAATAATTTTTGGGATTTTTTATTTGTAGGAAGGGAAAAAATTTGGATAAATTTTGGAAAGAAATAAATGAAAGAAAAAGAGCAAATTGTAGAGAAAACAGGAAAGAAATTGAAAATAAAAGGAAAGTTTTTTTTTTCTAATGAAGACTAATGCAAAATAAACACAAAAAAATACAATTCAACTAAGACAACATAAACAATCAAAATGCAAACAATTTTTTTTAAGAACAACAAACTAAAAAAAATTAATTTGAAGAATAAAATTAAATTAAATTCTTTCCTCGGCAATGGCGCCAAAAACTTGTTCGACGACGGATATTCTATCGATTAGTAAACCGTCGCGAAGTATAATAAACCGCAAGCGCATGGCCTACACTTGTAGTACGTTAGCGAATACGAGTAGATCCACGGAGAAAGAAATAATTTTAATTATATTCAATCAAATTAGAGTGATTATTTAACTACAACTAAACTAGTAAATTAAAATTAATAAAAACTATGAGATATATGGCAACTTAGGAATAAATCCACTTTCTAGATCATGTAGTACAATAAGTTATGAAATTACGATCTCTCTTCTTTTTTGATCATTTGTGAATTTAGTTGACATGATTATTATAAGTATAGCTTATTCATTCTATTAACTGGCACAACATAAACTATCAAACTATATCATACCCACTAAATCACCTTACTAGTTCTAATGAAAAATGAATAAGTAGAAATTGAAATATACTTTAAGCATGGACTATGAACTATTAATTAGAACTATAGACCATCAAAATTTTAATTTCAACGTCCACTTAATCACCATGACATGAAGCACAAAAAGAGAGAATGAACAGATAAATTAGGTTGCAATTACATAATCAAGAGAGCTTCATTACCCCTAAGTTGAAAGGGATCAGCCTCTCATGTTTATTATTCTAACAACGAACGTAAATCGCAACATAAAACCAAAAACAAGAGTAAAAGAAAATAAAAATAAAGGACAATCTAATCTACTTGCAGAAAAGAAAATAACATGTAAATAAAAAACTAAAGAGAAAAGGGAAAAGACTAATTTTATTCCGACAGAAGAAAGTTACAGAATAAAACCCAATGTTGAATATCCAAATGAACTAGAAACAAATGTATTTATAGCTGATATGACAAAGACTAATTGGCTAATTACACAATGTGGGATTAAAGATTTAGCCCAAATAACAGATAAACCAGTGTGAACGCAGCTGTAGAGTGAGAGGCCTTGCAAATGAGCCAATGTCAACGCAGCATGAGTCTTTAGTGAGCCAAATCTACCTAACTGAACTCTATTTGCAACCGTTGTTCAAGCTTTAAACTCTTCAAGCTTTAGTAATTTCAAACTTCACTCTTTTTAAGCAAATTCTTCATGCTTTATCCATCAAATGCTTTAAACCATGCTTTTTATCAACAATATTAAAACACGGCTATAAACAAATAATATCAATTATTTTAAAGGGAAAGCAACATAAATAAGCGAATAAAATATACACATTTACGTGTATATCATAAAGCTAATCAAAGAAATTTATTTTTTGATCTTTTCATACTCCGGCGTCTTTAATATTTTTCTATTAATAGATCTTATTTCATCATAAGAGAATAATATTGTGGTGAGTGCAACATCACTAGCTCTTATCTTCAGGCCTTGGAATAGAGGATATTACTGCGAATCACACATTTATTGCTATATATAGTACTCTGTATGTATATGTGAATTGTTAATGATTTTTGAAAAACATGCATATGTTAGTCCAAAGGAATATACACATGTGTATGCCTAAGATCATCTTAATCTTGATATTGTCGGATAGTACTACACTTTAATACTATTTAATAGTTGAATATAGAGGTGACGCACTATAATTGGACTTATGTTCACTCCTTAAGATCCCTTTAGAAAATATTTCATAATTTTGAGCCCAAAAGATGTCATTGAGCTTTCTCCATTCTATGCCAAATAAACTTAATACTAAAGAAGTAATCAATAAGTGGAATGGTAATATCGATATTCGTTGTTCTCTGTGTTCCCATAATCACAAAAAAAAAATCACTTATTTTTCAGCTGTCCTTACTCAAAGATTATATGGAATAACATAAAAAGTAAGCTCAACTTTGCTGGTCAATAAAGTTATGACTTAGATCAAATTTTAGATAAACTATCATGGATTTAGCATGATACTTCATTGTTTAAATACTTAATCAAAATTACAATTATCGTGTAAAAAAACTCAGGAGTGTTTAATGAAATTCAGACTCCTATAGACATGAGTATTATCTTAATCATCCAAGACCGCAAAAATCTACTAATGCAGAATAACATTAAACGTTCTCAAATTAAAGGGAAAGTAACTATCATTGCATAATTTCGAATGCAACCCAACCCTAATCCTTATGTGGGACTAGGATGACTTATCTGCAGATTCAAAGTCAGGAACTTAATGCATATCCACAACCGCACTGTAATTTATGCACCATTCCTTTAGTTCAATAGATTGCTCTGGTAGTGATTTCCAGTTGACTTTGTGAATCATTGAGCTGGTTTTGAATGAGGAAAGTGGAGTTGAAAGTGATTTTAAGCATGAAGGCAGTTGTTTACCGAGTCTAAGATGTGTCTTTTCCTTTTCTTTCTCTTTACAATTGTTTATTTGCTTTGGATCAGTTTCATATAGGTGGTTTTGAGTAACTCTATCTATTGTTCACTTCTCATCTATTTAGCATTTTAATCCTTAGCTTTTTATGTATCTTGATTGTTTTTGTTTGTAAGTCATTATCCAAATATTATATATACTTTTTTCTTGCAAAGTACCATTTAGATTAGAGCATTGTAAGGTTTTGATAAGGCATATTATTACTTGGCCTTTTAGCCTGGCTATCAGAAGCAGACCAAGCTGACATGACTTGCTATCGCATAGCCCAAACTACATAGAATTACAGTCCGAACACGTAGGAGTCAGGTCCAGACAGAGTCGTGCAAGTATGGTCGTCCCAGCTCGTCAAACATTTCTCAAATGGCTAAGTGTTTGAGGGTCGGTATAAAATATCTGTGGGATCGGTATGTATCCCTATGTGTTTGAAGATCAGTAGGTATCCCCAAGTCCACTAGGATAGATATGTATCCCTAAATAATCTGGGATCAGTGCAATTTCCGGCTACATCAAGGATCTCCAAAAAAATCTATAAGTATTCCTGTATTGATATGAATCATGAAATACCTCCGAGATAGATAGGAATCATGACTACCTCTAGGGATTGGTGTGAATCACCAACAACTCCGAATTTACGCCAACTCTTTTCGTATCAATACATATCCTGGAATCTAGAAGTTCACCTCAACTTCAAGTCATCATGCTTCCCGATCCATTAAGCAACTTCCAACCAAAACTGGCTATAAGACAAAGAAAAGGGAGAAGCCCAGCTTGCCATGCTCAAATCCCCAAAATACTAAGTATTTAGGGACCGTTACCGATCTCAATACATAAGGTTTTGGGACATGGGCTTTCTTGGGTACTTCCCGTGCACCTGCCTGGTTTCCCTCTAAAGTCTCACATATAAATACACCTTTCAGATATGAGATATTGGTTGGCTCCTTAGCACTTGTCTTATACTTTGATTTTGACACTCTTGGGGATACTTTAACACTCTTTGCACACTTTAGCACTTCAGGAAGAAAAAGTTTAGCTCCTTCTTGGACCTCTATCGGACTTTTTCCACCGTTGCAATCGTAGCTACTTGGAAGTACGAATCCTACCCTTGTAATGTTGAAGTATACATAAATAAAGTGATAAATCTTCAAAGTGGATGTAGGTTCTTATGGACCACACCACTATAAACGTCATGTCGCTTACTTTACTCCATTTATTCAATAAAAATCCTCATTTTACATTTATTTTCACAATTGTGGAAATCTTTGGGTATTGTGTGAATTTTTGGACATCAACATTCTAGTGCTTTCATTGAGAGATGAACTCAGGAAAATGCCATCTTTTTGCTATCATTCTTCCATCAAGACTTGGAGTGCTACTCGGGTCTTCCTAGGTCTACATACCCAGTTTGCTAGAAATGGTGAAGACAAGAAAAGTTGTCATGGCTGGACCTTCTACTACTGACCAGGAAACCTCTCTCCAACAACAGCCTTCTGATGCTCCAGCCACCATGGATATGGCTACTTCCTCCAAACCTAAATCTCTTGTTACTCAAGCTTGTTTCCTTAAAATAACTGAGAAATTGGAGGAAGCCCTTAGATTGCTTAATGACCAAATTAAGAAAAATATTGACCTGATGCAAAGGCACAAAGAGAATGCTAATAGGGATATTATCCGCCTTCAAGCCAATAGGAAACCTGCTCTTTACCTCCCGGAAAGCTCTTCTTTTGACACCCTCCACAGTAACTGTATCCAAAGGAGGACAGTTAATAATGATGATACTACAATCACCATCAGAGAGGTAGTCTATCATCCAAAAAGCTCCATGTTGGGCCCTAGAAATGCTCCAGGAACTATTGCTCAATCTATTACCAGACAACATCTGCCTGTCACCATTCAGAGCTTAAATATTTAAAATGACTACCCTAGCCCAAGATGATTCCATTCTGCCTCCACGAAACCAAATGGTTGAGGTTGATGATTCTCAAGTGGATGAAAACGTCCATTACAGGTGGAGCCCTACGAAGCCAGCTTAGGAGATGGACCACGACTGCCGTAATCCAATGAAGATCTAACATCCGGTTCTCACCGACATGATCCACAAGATCATTAGGGAATCACTTGGAAATGCCACTAATGATTGGGAAGCAAGTACGAGGTGTAACCCCTTCACCAAGGTTGTCCTTAACGTTGAATGGCCAAGATGCTTTAATATGCCACAGATTACAGTTTACTCGAGGAAAACAAATCCCCGTAACCTGCCATACCTCTATAAATGGCATATGGATTATGTATGATCCATAGATGCGATGAAGTGTAAATACTTCCCCGTCTTCCTTGAAGGCATAAATCTGCTTTGGTTCTTTCGACTTCCGTGGACAACCATAGCGACCTCTGACTAGCTCGCCCGGGAACTGGTAAAGCAGTTCAAGATACACGTTACAAGGCCGAAATATATTTTGATCATCTTAAACATCTACTAGGTTACCAGGGAAACTCTGAAGAGCAACCTCAAAAGATTTAATAATTCCCTAGTATAAATAGAAGACCACGAGCCTCGTACCGTCCTTGTCCAACTTGCTAAGGATGTACTGTCATATTTTGAGTTCGGGGCTTGGATTGACAAAAAACAACACAAACCATTAGAAGTCTTCTACCAAAAAGATAGCTGATTCCTATATCAAAAAGAAGCACGTAGGAATCTAGCTACTTGTAGTGGTCACCTTGCCAGTCTCCAGCAAAGCGTTGTGTCAGACAGTGTTATCACCAAACAAGCCGGATAAAACTCCTAAAAGGCTAAGGAGAAAGCTCAAAAAAAAAAAAAAATTAAGACGGGAACAATGGAGGTAGTGTCAATAAAAAGAAGAATCGACCTAGGGTCCAATCCTTTAACACTAACACTCCACTTAATACCTCCCTGGAGACCATATACCTGGAGACCTACAATGCCATGCAGTACCCGAATTCGAGAGTATTTATGGAGATGGAGAAATGAACTGGAAAATACTGCATGCAGCATGACATGTATGATCATGACACAAAGGACTTCCACCACCTGAGGGATGTTATTTAAA
This sequence comes from Allium sativum, assembly GCA_030737875.1. Classification (NCBI taxonomy): domain Eukaryota; kingdom Viridiplantae; phylum Streptophyta; class Magnoliopsida; order Asparagales; family Amaryllidaceae; genus Allium; species Allium sativum. The sequence goes on along the minus strand of CM060926.1, from coordinate 199,644,774 downwards.
AGCTCATATGTTTTAAAAAGATTGAGCAGTATAAGCAAGGTCCTCCATATGATGTTCTGAAGTCGTCTAACACATGTAAAAAAAACCACCCTCCCAGACCCTGGTTATAAATTAGATCCGTTGGGTTTAACTCTCCAAATCAGTGCGATTACACCATAAATAAGTGGCTCGGATCCATGATGCTACAAACTTTATTTCATCTTTCTTGAGTTATATTATGTATAAAATTTATTATTTGAATTTTCAGAAGTAGATTGATCACATGTTTTAAATACGACGAGTTCCTTGAATTGTAAACAAGACCGACTTAATTGTAATCCTTGAGAAGTAATGGAATAGAAACCAAAACTTTCGAGATACATCCATGGATTATGAAATGCCACTACTACAAATGTGATCAAACAAGTTAAACCCCATTTACCTCCGAGTTTGGGACAAGTACTTTAATCCTAGAGGATTAGACATGATGTATTTACATTCAGGAATATTTAGGAGTCTGTTCAAAGGCATACTCCTAAGTCCAATAATCTTAACATGATGTACCTATGCTTAGGTGTACTTAGGAATCGGTCTGTTAGCACCACATCATTTACCTTCATAGCTAGGAGAAAATTCAACAACCTTACGACATAACTTACCTATGCTTGGGTGTATTCAAGAGTCTATCCATCGGCACTACCTTAAGCCTAATGGGCACGCCACGACCAATCTATACCCAAGCATTTTGGGAGTCCGACAGATGGCACCACTCAAAGATCGACGGGCACGACATACTTATTTATGCTCAGTCATAATTAGGATTCTATCCATTTGCACCATCCTAATCCCGATGGGGACGACATGACCAATTCATGTCTAGGCATGTTTAAGAGCCTATCCGTTGGCTCGACCCTCAAGTTTACCAAATGAAAGTGTGGATAGATTCAAGTGTGATCCACCCATTTACTCGTCGAACTGCACTGCTGGTGAACTCCATTCATGCATAGTATGTTAAGCTGTAATAAAGAGTGTGTAACACTAGATAAGCACACTAGAGCTTGGAATTAACCCACTACCTCCGGTTTTTACTAAGACTCAAACCATGTGAAGCGGTCTGCCCTTCACTAATCAGCTCAAGTCTCGAACCAACGACAAGGCCAAGTATAAATAACTCGTGACACTTATTAATTTAAGTGTCAAACTCCATCCCTTAGTCTCTGGAATTAAGGGTAACTCACCCGTCAATTAAGTATGAACTGACCACCGACTTAGCAAACTCTGGATTTGAGTATAAACCGTCAAAATAACAATGCCCTCGACACAAATCCAAACAAAATGATGGGAGAGTATAAAAATGAACTAACGACCTCAACTCATAAGTCTTCATAATTCAGGATCAATGACGGCAACAAGGTACTGAGAGTGGAGTTACCAAACTTGAAATTCGCACGACCCAAGACTAACGACCAAAGGGAAATCTTAAGCGAGAAGTTTGCATACTTAGACAACTTCACACGACTTGATTTCATTAGGAGTGTGCAACAAACAACACGAATTTAAGGGAAATGGAATGTGCATTACGAAAGTACAATAACTAGAAAGCCTAAAAGAATCTTGAACACTTATAACGATACGTAATTTAAGCAAAGTTAACTTTCTTTCACAAATATATGTATATATCTTTCTAATGACACAATGTACATATAAACTACATCTTCCCACCAAAAGCAAGGGGCATACTCGTGTATCCAGTCAACCTATAAAATCAAAACTTTTCTATAACAATCATTTAGATGAGCTACCCTTCTTATTATTCTTCTCAAACTCGGGCTTAGGTAGCTCATCCTCCTCCTTCTTCCTCTTCTTTTTTGCTTCTCTCGAATCTTTTTTGCTCTTCTATTGGAGTAGGCATAAGGGGGAAGCCTCAGATAAAATCTGTAACACCCCATGTCCATTAATGTCACTCACTAAGGGAATGAATTAACGTCCATGGAGCATTATAAGTGCATAGAACAGAACATCACAAGATATATATATATATATATAATGGTACTTAAAAATTTAAACTTTATTCATTGCAGCGGAAAAACAAATACAACATCAAAACCAAATACTAAAGCCAAGTACATAAATATCCATCTTGAACAAATTTACTATCAGATAATATAAAACAAAAGCATAATCCCACTCCAAATAGCCATAAAGAAAAAGAGATAAAGTTGAGCATTACTCTCAGCACTTCCAAGCACTCCAAGAAGAAGGAAATCAAAGTCAAGCTCCATTAATTCCCACCCTGAGGACCTGGGGGGAAAAGGAAAGAAAAAAGGCGAGATAAACAAGGTCAGACATAAAGTATGGCGAATCCAGTCACTTTAACAATATAATCAGTAAAGTAATAGGATAAAAATAAACTGGATATAAGAGATGACTGTAACATAAGCAGATGTGATAAGGTAAACAAGGCAAGTAAGATAGAACATCGACTGCGCTCCTAACCACTATAAGATATGCTCGACACCGTACCAACATACTAGTTACTTACTAAAAGATGATCCCTCTTAACCAAACATAATGATAATAATAATGATGATGGTAGTTTCGTGTACCCCTAGCTATTGTCATAGGTGCCGCCTGCTCCTATCTCTACTAGTTGTACCCACTACCCTCCCCATTCGTTCGGATACCTAACTCGTAGATACCCATGCTGGTCCTATAGTATGGTGTATCACTCCCTGAAGTGGCAACCCGATACTACTAAAAGGAATAGCTTGTACCTACACGATGCAACAATGTCTTACCTACCAGCCCGGACCCATGCATGCACATGGCTCCGTTGGACTTGCACTGCCACCGCTAACTTTTTAGTGACCTCTTACAATCAACCCCAGTAATCGTGTCCCTTCCTCGACCTAGTTCGAGCTCACATAAATACTAAAATGGGTTACTGGTTGAAAAGGGTCCCCACACTTGACACAAGCTTCCCTCCTAAGCTTGGTCCCCACTAGGAATTCACACTTAACCCCTCTATATCCCCATGCCTAACCATATGCCTCATCTAGGTTAAGTGTTCATTAATTCATTAAAACTGTAATCTTGCAAGGCCTCTCACACTAGGTTACTGTTTGCGGTTGCTGGATATGCCGGGCGGTTCCAGGCAGGTTTATACCGCAATCCAGATCTAACCTCGTGTCTTTGCATTATTACGCGTCTAGTTTCTGCCTTTGACCTCTCACATTAGATACTATTTGCGGTTGTTGGACATGCCGGGCAGTTCCGGGCAGGCTTATACCGCAAACCTATCTAACCTCGTGTATTAGGCATTCATATTACATAGTTCATCTCAAGTCATGGATTATAGTGATTCCTAATTACACATAAATTCCAATTCAGATTTATGTGACAAATTCTTATCCAATTTATGCCTATAATCCCAAGTTTATAGGTTATACCAATTTATACCCAATCCTACTTATGCCAAATCTCATGTTTATAAGTTACGCATAATTATGCCCAATCCATAGTCATCATTAATTTATTCCCAATTACAAATTACATATTATTACAATTTTCCCAAACTTTCCCCAATCTTTCAAATGTTATTCGTATGCAAATTTAACATAATATGTTAGGCTCGAAGTTAGCCTAATCTCATAAAAAGAAAAAGGAAAAGGAAAAGGAGGAGGGAAGTGAATCATGACATCAAAACTGGCATAAACATAAGAACATGCATATGAACATAAACATGCATGTAATGATAAAATAGATCAGAAAGGCATATGACAGGTTTATGGGTATGAATCAAAGAAAAGGTGACAATTTGTAAACTTGATAAGATTCATTACAGGCATGTTCATATAATCCAATTTACAACTTATCACAATCATTTTAATTTAATTATCTTGTGAAAGTGATATAGACTCACAGCGATAGGATTAAGGATAGAGAAAAATTCTGAATTCTGATTTCTGAAGTTGATTAGCTAAACCGTTGATGCAGGATTTGATTCTTATCTTCCAACTTGAAATTGATTTGCTTTTGTAGAGGCTAGGTTAATTTAGATCTGAGTAGCATGGAGGCGCCTTGAATTTGTTTAATGAAATTAGGGTTAGGTCTAGGTGTTTATTTATAGGAGTATTAGGGCCTTTAGATTAGGTTAGGATCCATCTAAGCCATCCAAACTAGAAAACCACATCACTCAGCCAATCCCGGAGTGCCCATAAGCCCTAATTCATAAAAATTCTTCATAGCCTAATCTAGGCCAATGGGGTCGACCGCTACAGGGGGGTCGACACCTATGTCGACACCCCTTTAGGGGGTTGACAACTATGTCGACTCCCGTAGTGGGGGGTCAACACCCTATAGAGGGAACTTTCCCGCCCAGCCAGATTTTGATTTTTGAATTCCGAATTGGTTAATTAATTATTACTTTTAATTCTGGTTTAAACTGACATCTTTTAACCTCCATAACTCCTTCATACTGTATCCGTTTTATGCAAACTCGGACTCTATCTCAAGCAGAATTTCGATACGAACGCAATGGCGCAATCCATTTTACTTAATTCTTCTTCTAAAAATTAATTATTTTTTAATTTTTCAATTTTAATATTATATAATTATGGGGTGTTACATTCTCCCCTCCTTAGAGGATTTCGTCCCCGAAATCTTCAAGTTAAGAAGAATGTATCCTACAATCCATCATCCATCTACTCAACCATCATCCACAAGTATCCATTGTCCTTAAAAGATTTATAATGATATATGAACATATGAAAGAGCATGTGTATATGTTCCTAATCTAATGCAAAGATCAGGCGGTCTACTGATTCAGTTGACCTCCTTAATGCGAATTATGTGAGTGCCATGAGTCCAATATGTATGCAATAATTCCTAATTCACTTTATAACTTCTATATGAGTGCACAATCATTCACTCAAATGCAACAACCACATGATAACATATCAAATTTAAATCAATATACAAACATATGCAATATGCAATATGAAGGTGACTGAGCCGATCTTAGTGCCTAAAGTGTGTGTAAATGCATCCACGAGCAACAACTAGCAAACACTTGCATCTACAAAACATAACATGTCTCAAAACACATGTTTACAACCATAGGATTTTCTACCTAAAGACCGAAGAAATAATTGAGAGGATACTCTAGACGATAAAACAAGTATAAACAAAGATGTAGAAAAAGAAGAAGTTAAGAATATACCCTCAAAAAGGAAAGGGTATGATGCACATATCTTGTCTTTCGTTTGCCATGTCGCGTCTCCTTAGTCATCTCCCCATCGGACTTTAACCAACTTGACCTCTCGGTTACGTAACTTCTTGACCTCCGATCCAAGGATGCATGTAGGAGCTCGTCTAGTCATGGCATCTCTCTCTACTTCCACTTCTCTAAGCATGCTCGGCTCTACTAATTCCGATGAACACTTCCTCAAATGCGACACATGAAACACGTCTTGAACACCACTAAGCTTCTCAAGCAACTTCACTCTTTAGGCCATCTGTCCAATTCGCTCTGTAATGGGGAATGGCCCTATGAATCTTGATGCCAATTTCCCTACAGCTCTAAAGCGAACTACATCCCTCAACGGTGATACTTTAATAAATACCATGTCTCCAACATCGAACTCAAGATTGGTCCTTCTCTTATCAGCATATGACTTTTTCTGGTCCTGTGCCGTCTCCATGCATCTTCGAATCAAGTCTATCTTCTCCGAAGTTTCTCTAACTATATCGGGCCCAAGCAAAATCTTATCCATAGATTCCCACTAACAAGTCGGTGACCGACAAGGTCGCCCATATAAAGACTCAAAAGGTGCCATGCCGATACTATTCTGATAGTTGTTGTTGTAGGCGAACTCTACTAATGGAAGGTGTTCCTACCATGTTCCTCCAAAGTCCAAGATGCATAACCTCAAAAGATCTTCTAGAATTCGATTCGCTCTTTTAGTTTGGCTATCCGTCTGAGGGTGATAAGCGGTGCTCAAACACAATTGCGTTCCTACTGCCTCTTGGAAGCTCTTCCAAAACTCACTAGTGAAAATGGGATCTCGATCGCTCACAATACTAGAAGGTATGCCATGTAGTGGAACTATCTTTCGGAGATAAACAAATGCTAACCATGCCGCTGTCCTTTTACTCTTAACGGGAATGAAATTTGCACTCTTGGTAAGTCTATCTACTAGTACCCAAATCCCCATATTACCTTTCCTTGACCTCGAAAACCCATCGACGAAATCCATGGAAATACTTTCCCATTTCCACTGTGGAACCTCTAAAGGGTGAAGCAACCCGCCAGGCTTCTTGAAACACCCCACCCTCTATTAAGGTCACTCACAAGGGACTGCCTTAACTTTGGTGGAGGTTTGTAAGTAAAAGTCACAGATAAAACACAAGACAGATATAAACATATATATATATATATATATATATATATATATATATATATATATATATGAAATATTAATCACATACAACCTATATAATCACATAAACATATAGGTGTCGATTTCAATATGAACTCTACAACTTGCATGTGATTCTACATGTACAATAGGATCAACATAAACTCAATTATACCACAAACATCACAATATCACAATCATTACATCGCATATGAATCAATATCGTTGTTATACAATAAAACCATTTCATTCCCAATTTACATCGAATCAAGACTTAATTTTATTCACATCGGAAGAATCACTATACTTACAACGAACGCAGAACTTGAATTCTGGATTCTGAGTTTTGAATTTGAATTGCTTTCCTTTGGGAAGACTATCGCTGTTATAATTCGTGTTTTAACTTTGATTTTGGCTCGTCACTAAGCTTTTCTACAAGTGGAGGCTCCTCCTAAGTTTCTCCCGATAGCATGGCAGCTCCATCTCTAATTTCTTATGTAAATTTAGGTTGGAGTCTTAAGTTGTTTTTATAGAGTTTCAGATTGATTTGAGCCGTCAGATGATCATAGACGAATCTAGACCATTCACTTCGAAAGGAGCCAACCAAAATGCGACATGTCAGCCATAGTGACACAGCCAAACCACAGAATTCACCAGAACCCGATCAGGCCAGCCAGGGCCAGACTAGGTTGATTGGGCAGGTCGACCCCCAGGTCGACCCAGGTCGACCTGGTGCCTGGGCGGGAATTTTCCTGCCCAGTCCAGTTTGGGTCTAATTTTTGAATTTCAAACTTCGTTATGAACTGTTTGAATTTTAATTTGAATTCTGAATCTTCCGAAGGTCATAACTCCTTCATACGGAGTCCGATTCACGCAAACTCAGACTCCATCTCAAGCAGAATTCCGAGAAGAACGAATAGCGTAACCCGTTTCCCTTAATTCTTTCATTAAGGATTAATTATACTTAAATTTGTTAATTTACAGTTAACAGAAAAATTCGGGGTGTTACATTCTCCCCTCCTTAAAGGATTTCATCCCCGAAATCTTCGAGTCTAGGAGAACGTAAGTCCTAACATCCAATCGTCCATCTACTCAACCATCAAACACTGGCGTCCATTGTCCTTAAAAGACTTCTAATGCTTCATGATCATAAGCACAGTGTGTGTACATGTCCTTATCTAATGCAAAATCAGGCGGTCTACTGTTTCAGTTGACCTCCTTAATGCAAAATCATGTAAGTGCCGTGAATCCATTATGTATGCAAAAAATTTCCTACTCATAATTCTACATGGGTGCGCAATCATTCATACAAATGCGACATCCATATGACGACATATCAAGTTTCAACCCCATACAAGTATGAATACATATATGCATATACAATTATGAAGTGAATGAGCCGATCTAAAACCTATGTTGTGTGTGTATATGCATCCACGAGCAACCACTAGCAATCACTTACAACCACTTGCAGCCACCAACCATAACATATTTCAAACACATGTTTACATCCAAAGGGGTTTCTACCTAAGGATAAAGGATAATATCGAGGAGATCATACCTAAAAAGATAGATATAAGCACAACTTAAGGAAAAAGAAAGGTCAAAGATGTACCCTCGAAAACAAAAGGGTAGGCCGCACGTATTCTATCTTCAGTTTCCCAAGTTGTGTCTTCCTCAGTGTCGCTCCACTAAACTTTAACGAGTCTGACTTCGCGGTTGCGTAGATTTTTCACTTCAGTTCCTACGATTCGAGTTGGAACTCTTCTTATAGTTGCTTCGCGTTCCACTTCGGCTTCTTCTAGAATGTTTGGCTCCACCACTTCCACAGATTCATGTAGACATTTTCAGAGATGAGAAACGTGAAAGATGTTGTGAATTCCGGCCAATCTTTCAGGCAGCTCTACTCTATAAGACATTTTCCCAATCTTCTCGATGATAGGGAATGGTCCTACAAATTTTGGTGCTAGCTTTCCTGTGGATCCAAAGCGAACGACATTCCTTAAAGGGGATACCTTAAGGAATACCCTGTCCCCAACCTCAAACTCAAGGTCGGTCCTTCTTTTGTCGGCGTAGGATTTCTGTCTGTCTTGGGCCGTCTTCAATCCCCTTCATATCAAGTCCACTTTTTCTGAAGTGTCTCGGATCATGTCTGGTCCAAGTATAATCTTGTCAGTAGACTCCCACCAACAAGTTGGTGATCGGCACGGTCTACCATATAGAGCTTCGAAGGGCGCCATACCGATAGTGGCTTGGTAGCTGTTGTTGTAGGCGAATTCCACTAGAGGAAGGTGATCCTCCCATGTCCGTCCGAAGTCAAGAACGCATAGTCTCATAAGATCTTCCAATACCCTATTCACGCTTTCTGTCTGGCCATCAGTTTGGGGGTGATAGGCCGTGCTCAAGCATAACTGGGTGCCTACAGCTTCTTGTAGACTCCGCCAAAATTCACTCGTAAAGATGGGGTCTCTGTCACTCACTATGCTGGAGGCTATTCCATGGAGTCGAACTATTTCCTTGAGATAAAGAGAAGCTAGAGACGAGGCAGTCCTTCCACTTTTGATGGGTATAAAGTGGGCGCTTTTAGTAAGCCTGTCCACTATTACCCAAATGCTAGTATTGCCTCTTCTTGGCCTAGGCAACCCATCAATAAAGTCCATTGAAATGCTATCCCACTTCCATTGCAGGACTTCTAGAGGATGAAGCAGTCCTCCAGACTTCTTTTGTTCCGCCTTGACCTATTGGCATGTCACGCATTTAGAAACGAAATCTACCACGTCCTTCTTCATGCCACTCCAATAGAAAGCACTCTTTACGTCTTTGTACGTCTTGTCTCCACCTGGATGTATTGTCATCTTGGAATGATGTGCTTCCTCGAGAACCTTCTTTACTAAATCCCTAGCTTGCGGGACACATAGCCTTCCATCCCGTCTCAGCCAACCTTTATCATCGATGGAGTACCTATTGAGGTAACTGGAAGTTTCGCCCCTAATTAGCTTATCAATCACATCCATAAGCTGAGGGTCTTCGCATTGTGCAGCCCCTATTGAGTCTAAAAGAGTGGGCTGTACATCTAGGGATGCCAATAAACTGAGTACGAAATCAGAGGATGGCCTAAAGTCAAAACTGGCTATATACTCCAAGCTTTGCCTTTCCACAAAGAGAGGGCTTAAGGCCAGTTTCATTCGGCTCAACGCGTCTGCTACTACGTTGCCTTTGCCAGGAGTATAAGAAATTTCAAAGTCATATGAGGCAAGGAATTCCATCCGTCCTTGCTGCCTTAAGTTAAGATCTTTCTGCGAGAAGAGATATTTCAGTGATTTATGGTCAGTATATAATTCGAATTTCTCACCTAGGAGATAATGGCGCCAAGACTTAAGCGCAAAGACAATGGCGGCCAACTCAAGATCGTGGGTTGGGTAGTTCTTTTCATGAACTTTCAATTATCTTCCACCATAAGGTACGACCCTCCCTTCCTGCATTAGAACAACGCCTATCCCTGTACCGCAAGCATCCGTGTATACAGTGAACATCTTGCTTCCATCTGGCAAAGTCAGAACTGGGCTGTTGTAAGTGCCCTTTTTGATCGTTGGAAAGCAAACTCGCAATCCAAATCCCAAGTGAATGCCAGATTCTTCTTTGTTAGCTTTGTAGTGGAGCTGAGATTTTTGCGAAATCCCTAATGAATTTTCAGTAAAAACCGGCTAGCCCAAGAGAGCTTCAAACTTCGGTTGCATTTCTTGGTGTCTTCCAATCTTGCACTGCCACCACTTTCGCGGGGTCCACGGCTAATCCTTCTTTGGACACTATATGTCCAAGGAACCTTACTTCTTCTCTCCAAAAGTGGCACTTGGAGAATTTGGCTTTTAGCTGATGAAATCGAAGAGTTTCCATGATCTCCTTCAGATGCTGAGTATGCTCTTCCTCGTTCTTTGAGAAGATCAAAATATCGTCTACGAAGACCACCACGAACTTATTGAGGAATTCTCTGAACACTCTGCTCATTAGGTCCACGAAATAAGCGGGTGCGTTTGTTGAACCGAATGGCATGACAAGCCACTCGTAGAAACCGTCTGGGGTTCTGAACGTCGTTTTATCAATGATGTCTTCAGCTACCCTTCGCTGATGGAACCCAGTAGCTAGATCAAGTCGGGAGAAGACTGACGCACCTACAAGCTGATCAAACAAATTGTCTATTCTGGGAAGCGGGTGTTTATTCTTTTTAGTTAGCTTGTTTACCTCCCTATAGTCCACACAAAGACCGTAGTGAACCATCTGCTTTGGTGGCGAACACCACTGGAGCACCCCATTCTGAGATACTTCTCCTTATAAACCCCTTCTCGAGAAGCTCCTTAACTTGCTTACTGAGCTCTTTCTCTCCTTTGGAGCCATGTGTCTAACAGGCAGAGCAACAGGCTTTGCATTATCAATAAGATATATGCGGAAGTCTATTTCCCGCTTCGCAGGTAAGCCTTTCACCTCTTCAAAGACATCCGGATATTCTCGGACCACTCTAACCGACTGCAAATTCTCAACAGAAGTGTCAAGCGACTCTAGATAACTAAGCATAACATCATTCAAGGGATTACAAGAAATTTATAGAGTGTTACCGAGCCGAGTTAAGAGCCTAACCACTCTTTTCTCACAGTCAAGAATGGCACTATTACTGGATAGCCAGTCCATGCCTAAGATCAGTCCATATCCTGAGAAGCCCAAAACAAAGGCACTACATTTAAATTCAACACTTAGAATAGAAATGTTCAAATCTAAGTAAACCATCAACAAATAAGCCGAGCCCCCAATTGGATTCGAAACAACCAAGGGATCTTCTACCATACTAGTGTCTAGGTGCAGAGATTCTACTAAAGCAGATGAAATAAAGGAGTGTGATGCACCAGAATCAAAGAGAGTGCAAACTGGATGATCATACAGATAAACTAAGCTTTCTACAGAAATATTTCTACCTTGTTCTTGTGCAGGTGCCGTCAACGCGTGAACCTGTCCTCTTGAGGTGGATCCAGTCCTCTGTCCCTGCCCCCGCTTCTTTGGACAGTCCTTAGCCAAGTGTCCAGTCTCTCCACAATGGAAACAAACCCCATTCATCTTTGCCTTCTTCTTCCTGCAGTCTTTTGCTATATGTCCCACAATGCCACAGAAATTGCACTTTCTCTTTTCATGGGATTTGTTGTTCTTCCCGCCTTTCTTGAAGTCTGTCTTCTGAGCCTGTAAACCTTCTTTCTTTTCTAGAGGCGCTTCCACCTTTGCCTCTTTCTTGCCTTTGTCTTCCTCGTGTAGCAGCTCCATGTCCACCAAGCTTTCATAGGTCGCCCCCATGGGTATATGGGTCATTACAAGGCTGTGTAGAGGTTCATTCAGACCTTTGACGAAGCGAAGGGCCTTCTTGTGCTGGGTGTTTACTAAATCCAGCCCAAATTTGGCCAGCTGATTAAACTGATTTACATACTCCTTCATTGTCATACTTCCTTGTTTAAGGGTCAGGAACTTCTCCTTTTGCAGGCTTCTTTCAGCTTGGGAGAGGAATTTCATCTCAAACCGCATCTTAAAATCTTCCTAAGTCTCCAATGGCCTTTCAGCATGGGTAACTTCCCACCAATAGGAAGCTTCATCTTTCAGCAACCATACTGCTAGCTGTATCTTTTGCTTGTAATCAACTTCGAAGATGATAAATAAGTCCTCGGTCTCCTTCAGCCAGTTCCTTGCTACTACAAAGGATTCAGTTCCATAAAAGTCCTTTCCACCCATAGCTTTGAAATCCCTACATACCTTAGCGAAAGTATTCCCCCGAGGAGGAGGAGGTGGAGGAACCGCTGCCACTGTTGGAGGAGGAATGTCTGCTGGGCCCGCACCATTGGCCCTGGCCTCTAGGTACCTTCGGAACATGCCAGGTATTGGTACTCCTTCAGGAAGGTTAAGATCTCCAGACATGCTGGGACAAAAAGGAAAGTATTCAAGACAAAGGATAAAGAGAGATAGTGCGTATGGCTTTCGGGAATTTATGCCCTTTAAAAACAAGACTTTTTCTTGAAAAAGAATGCTTCTTTAAACTTCTTTTTGAAAATAGTTTCAAACTACTTTTATCTAGTCTGGTAAAACCGTTCTCTGATACCAAGTGAAACACCCCACCCTCCATTAAGGTCACTCACAAGGGACTGCCTTAACTTTGGTGGAGGTTTGTAAGTAAAAGTCACAGATAAAACACAAGACAGATATAAACACACACACACACACACACACACACACACACACACACACACACACACATATATATATATATATATATATATATATATGAAATCTTAATCACATACAACCTATATAATCACATAAACATATAGATGTCGATTTCAATATGAACTCTACAACTTGCATGTGATTCTACATGTACAATAGGATCAATATAAACTCAATTATACCACAAACATCACAATATCACAATCATTACATCGCATATGAATCAACATCGTTGTTATACAATAACACCATTTCATTCCCAATTTACATCGAATCAAGACTTAATTTTATTCACATCGGAAGAATCACTATACTTACAACGAACGCAGAACTTGAATTCCAGATTATGAGTTCTGAATTTGAATTGATTTCCTTTGGGAAGACTATCGTTGTTATGATTCGTGTTTTAACTTTGATTTTTGCTCGTCACTAAGCTTTTCTACAAGTGGAGGCTGCTCCTAATTTTCTCCCGACAGCATGGCGGCTCAGTCTCTAATTTCTTATGTGAATTTTGGTTGGAGTCTTAAGTTGTTTATATAGAGTTTCAGATTGATTTGAGCCGTCAGATGATCATAGACGAATCTTGACCATTCACTTCGAAAGGAGCCAACCAAAATGCGACATGTCAGCCCTAGTGACACAACCAAGCCTCAGAATTCGACCAGAACCCGATCAGGCCAGCTAGGGCCAAACCAGGTCGACTAGGTAGGTCGACCCCCAGGTCGACCTTATATTCGACCTGGTCACCCAGGTCGACCCCCAGGTCGACCCCTAGGTCGACCCCCAGGTCGACCCCTAGGTCGACCCCCAGGTCGACCTGGTGCCTGGGCGGGAATTTTCCCGCCCAGCCCAGTTTGGATCTGATTTTTGAATTTCGAACTTCGTTTTGAACTGTTTGAATTTTAATTTGAAATCTGAAACTTCCGGAGGTCATAACTCCTTCATACGGAGTCCGATTCACGCAAACTTGGACTCCATCTCAAGCAGAATTCCGAGACAAATGCAATGGCGTAACACATTTCCCTTAATTCTTTCATTAAGGATTAGTTATACTTAAATTTGTTAATTTACATTTAACAGAAAAATTCGGGGTGTTACACTTCTTTTGCTCAGCCTTAACTTGTTGGCACACCAAGCATCTAGAAACGAACTCAGCCACATCCTTCTTCATTCCGGCCCAAAAGAAAACTCGCTTCATGTCCCTATACATCTTGTCACCACCGGGATGTATAGTCATCTTAGAACGATGTGCTTCTTCAAGGATTTCCCTTCTCAAAATATCATCTAGTGATATGCAAAGTTTTTCATCCCTATGCAACCAACCTCTCTCATCTATAGTATACCTACTAAGATGGCTCGAAGACTCCCCTCTTATGAGCTTGTCTATTATCTCTATCAACTGTGGGTCATCTCACTGTGCCGCCCCAACCTGTCCCAAAAACGTAGGTCGCACCTCTAATGATGCCAACAAACCGTGTATATAATCGATAGAGGGTCTAAAGTCAAAGGTAGATAAATACTCTAAACTCTGCTGCTCAACAAACAAAGGACTCAAAGTAAACTTCTTTCTACTCAAGGCATCAGCTACAACGTTACCCTTGCCAGGGGTATATGTAATCTCAAAATCGTAGGATGCTAAGAACTCCATCCATCTCTGTTGCCTTAAGTTTAGATCTTTTTAAGGGAACATGTATTTAAGTGACTTATGGTCTGTATACAACTCAAACCTCTCTCCAAACAAATAGTGACGCCAAGACTTAATCCCAAAAACCATGGAAGCTAACTCTAAGTCGTGGGTAGGGTAATTCTTCTCATAGCATATTACCCTTCCCTCTTGCATCAAAACTGCACCAAGCCCTGTCCCGCAAGCATCGGTATACACCGCGAATGGCTTACTCCTATCCGGCAAAACTAAAACTGGAGCTAACGTCAAAGCCCTCTTCAAACGTTGGAAGGCATAGTCATAGTCAATATCCCATGAAATGGCCAAATTCTTTTTTGTCAATCGAGTAAGTGGGGCAGATATCTTAACAAAGTCTTTGATGAACTTTCCCTAATAGCCCGCCAAACAAAGGAAGCTTCTTACTGCTATTGCATTCTTAGGAATCTTCCAATATTGGATTGCCACTACCTTCGCGGGATCCACAGCTATCCCTTCCTTGGAGACCACGTGCCCTAAGAACCTCACTTCCTTACTCCAAAAATGACATTTGAAGAACATAGCTTTGAGTTGATGTGCTCGAAGAGTCTCTAATTCTTCTCGAAGATGTAGGGCATGCTCTTCCTCGCTTCTAGAGAATATCAAAATATCATCCACAAAAACCACCATGAACTTGTTTAGAAACTCTCTAAACAACCTACTCATCAAGTATACGAAATACGCGGGTGCATTTGTCAAACCAAAAGGCATGATGAGTCATTTAAAGAAACCGTTGGAAGTCCTGAAAGTAGTCTTATCTATATAATTCTCAGCTACCATCAACTAATGAAATCTTGTAGCTAAGTTCGACTGTGCGAAAACCGAAGCATCAACCAACTGATCGAACAAATCATCTATCCTCGGCAATGGGTGTCTATTTTTCTTCGTGAGTTTATTTAGTTCCCTATAGTCCACACACAATCTAAGTGACCCACCAGCTTTCGTAGCAAAAACAATTGGAGCACCCTACTCCGAGATACTTTTTCTTATGAACCCTTTCTCAAGCAACTCTTTCACTTGTTTACTAAGCTCCTTCCTCTCCCCCGTAGCCATGTGGCGCATAGGCAATGCAACTGGCTTTGCATTGTCCACCAAGTATATACAGAAATCTATCTCGTATTTTGGAGGTAAGCCCTAACCTCCTCAAAGACATCTGCATACTCACGGACTACTCAAATAGATTGCAAATCATCAATTGACATAGCAAGAGATTCTAGGTAGCTAAGCATAACCAAACCCTTAGGATCGCATGAGATATCGAGAGTATTACCCAAACTAGTCAACAGTCTAACTACCCTCTTTTCACAATTTAGAATGGCATCATATCTTTCTAGCCAATCCATTCCTAGAATCGAGCCATAGCCCATGAAACCAAGCACATAAGCGTTGCATTCGAATTTAATGCCATACACAAAAATTCTCAAAACCCGACATAACACAAAAAGGTGAGCCATGCCCCCAATAGGATTTGAGACACTAACGGGATTCACTACTATACAAGTATCTAGGTGCAGAGACTCAACAATAGAAGCAGATATGAACGAATGTTAAGCGCCAGAATCAAACAAAGTATGAACATGATGATCAAAAAGGAAAATCGTGCTTTCAACAGAAATGTTTCTACCTCTCTCTTGTGGAGGTGCCATGAGAGTGTGAACCTGCCCTCCAAAAGTAGATCCTGTCCTTGCCCTTGTCCTTGCATCCTTGGGCAGTCTTTAATCATATGTCCTGCCTCACCACACTAGAAGCAACCCGTCTTCTTCTTTTTCCTGCAGTCCTTACTTAAGTGGCCCGGTATTCCACAATTAAAGCACCTTTTCTTCCCTCGTCCCTTGTTATCCTTACCACCTTTCTTTTGTTGTTGCTATGATTTCTTTGGATCCCCTTTATTATCATGTGCTTTAACTACACTAGCACCTTTCTCCTCTTCATGTATCAGCGCCATACCCACAAGATTCTCGAAAGTAGCTCCCATAGGAATGTGGGACATAGCCAACCCGTGTAATAGTTCATTCAGACCCTTGGCAAATCTCAAGGCCTTCTTATGTGGTGTATTAACTAATTCCATCCCAAATTTTGCTAACTAGTTAAACTTGTTCATGTACTCCTTCATATACAAACTCCCTTGCTTCAAAGCCAAGAACCTCTCCATGTATAAACTCTCCTCTTCTTGTGAAAGAAATTTCAACTCGTGCCTTTGCCTAAAATCCATCCACGTATCCACTGCACGTCCTCCATTAGTTACTTCCCACCAAAATGAAGCTTTATCCTTCATCAACCAAGCAGCTAGCTGAACCTTCCTCCCATTATTTATCTCAAAGATACCAAATAAATCTTCCACTTCCTTGAGCCAATTACGAGCCTCAACAAACGTCTTAGTTCCATTAAACGGTTTTCCGCCCATCGCACGAAAGTCTTTGCATGTCTTAGAAAAAGCATCTACATGAGGAGGAGGAGCGTTTACTGGGCCTGCAGCATTAGCCCGTGCCTCCAGATATTTTCTTAACCAGCCTGGTATCTGCATGCCCTCGGGTATTTCGGGTTGGTCAGACATGCTGAAAGGAAAAAAGGAAGAGATTCAAAATAGAGAATCAAAAGATAGATATATGGATTTATGGATTACATTTTTCATAATAAACTTTTCTCTTAAAAATACTCTCTTTCAAACATGTTTCTGAAAATACTTCTTTCCAAAAATGCATTTTGAAAACGGTTTTCAGAATCTTTTATCTGTTCTGGTAGCCTTTAGCTAGCTTTGATACCACGTGTAACAACCCACATCCATTAATGTCACTCACTAAGAAAATGCATTAACTTCCATGGAGCATTATAAGTGTATAGAACAGAACATCACTAGACGGATATATAAAATGGTACTTAAAAATTTAAACTTTATTCATTGCATCGGAAAAGCAAAACATGTTTGGTTACAACATCAAAACCAAATACTAAAGCCAAGTACAAAAATATCCATCTTGAACAAATTTATCATCAGATTACATAAAACAAAAGCAAAATCCCACTCTAAATAGCCATAAAGAAAAAGAGATAAAGCTGAGCATTACTCTCAGCACTTCCAAGCACTCCAAGAAGAAAGAAATCTAAGTCAAGCTCCACTAATTCTCACCTTTAGGACCTAAGGGGGAAAGAAAAGAAAAGAGGCGAAACAAACAAGGTCAGACATAAAGTTTGTCGAGTCCAGTAAATTTAACAATATAATTAGTGAAGTAACAGGATAAGAAATAAACTGGATATAAGAGATGACTGTAACATAAGCAGATGTGATAAGGTAAACATGAAAGTAAGATAGAACATCGACTGTGCTCCTAACCACTATAAGATATGCTCTGCACCGTACCAACATACTAGTTACTTACTAAAAGATGATCCCTCTTAACCAAACATAATGATAATAATAATAATAACGATGGTAGTTTCGTGTACCCCTAGCTGTTGTCATTGGTGTCGCCTGCTCCTATCTCCACTAGTTGTACCCAGTACCCTCCCCATTCTATCGGCTCCCTTACAAGTAGATACCCGCGCTGGTCCCATAGTAGGGTGTATAACTCCCTAAAGTGGCAACCCGATATTACTAAAAGGCATGGCTTGTACGTACACGATGCAACAACCTCTTACCTACCATCCCGGACCCATGCACGCACATGGCTCCGTTGGACTTGCACTGCCACCGCTAACTTTTTATTGACCTCTTACAATTAATACCAGTAAGCGTGTCCCGTCCTCGACCTAGTTCGAGTTCACATAGATACTAAAATGGGTTACTGGTTGAAAAGGGTCCCCACACTTGACACAAGCTTCCCTCCTAAGCTTGGTCCCTACTGGGAATTCCCACTTAACCCCTCTTTATCCCCATGTCTAACCACATGTCTCATCTAGATTGAGTGTTCATTAATCCATTAAAACTGTAATCTTGCAAGACCTCTCAAATTTTTGTGGTTGCTGGATATGCCGGGCGGTTCCGGGAAGGCTCATACCGCAATCCAAATCTTACCTCATGTCCTTGCATTATTACACATCTAGTTTCTGCCTTTGACCTCTCACATTAGATACCGTTTGCGGTTGCTGGACACGCCGGGCGGTTCCAGGCAGGCTTATACCGCAAACCTATCTAACCTCTTGTCTTAGGCATTCATTATTAAATATTTCATCTCAAGTCATGGATTATAGTGATTCCCAATTACCCATAAATTCCAATCCAAATTTATGTGACAAATTCTTATCCAATTTATGCATATAATCCCAAGTTTACAGGTTATACCAATTTATACCCAATCCTACTTATGTCAAATCTCATGTTTATAAGTTATGCACAATTATGCCCAATCCATAGTGATCATTATTTATGCCCAATTACAAATTACATATTATTACAATTTTCCCAAACTTTCCCCAATTGTTCAAACGTTATTCGTATGCGAATCTCACGTAATATGTTAGGCTCGAAGTTAGCCTAATCTCATAAAAAGAAAAAGGAAAAGAGGAGGGAAGAGAATTATGAAATCAAAACTGGCATAAACATAAGAACATGCATATGAACATAAACAGGCATGTAATGATAAAATAGTCAGAAAGGCATATGACAGGTTTATGGGTATGAATGAAAAAAAGGTGATAATTTGCAAACTTGTTAAGATTCATTACAGGCATGTTCATATAATCCAATTCACAACTTATCACAATCATTTTAATTCAATTATCTTGTGAAAGTGTCATAGACTCATAGTGATAGGATTAAGGAAAGAGAAAAATTCTGAATTCTGATTTCTGAAGTTGATTAGCTAAACCGATGATGTAGGCTTTGATTCTTATCTTCCAACTTGAAATTGATTTGCTTTGGTGGAGGCTAGGTTAATTTAGATTTGAGCAGCATGGAGGCGCCACGAATTTGTTTAATGAAATTAGGGTTATGTCTAGGTGTTTATTTATAGGAGTATTAGGGCCTTTAGATTAGGTTAGGGTCCATCTAAACCATCCAAACCAGAAAACCACATAACTCAGCCAATCCCGAAGTGCCACATAAGCCCTAATTCATAAAAATTCGTCACAGCCTGTTCTGGGCCGATGGGGTCGACACCTATGTCGACACCCCTATAGAGGGGCCGACACCTATGTCGACTCCCCTAGCGAGTGGCGACACCCTATAGCGGGAACTTTCCCGTCCAGACAGATTTTGATTTTGAATTCCGAATTGGTTAATTAATCATTTATTTTAATTTTGGTTTAAACTGAAATCTTCTAACCTTCATAACTCCTTCATAATGTATCCGTTTTACGCAAAGTCGGACTCTATCTCAAGCAGAATTCTAAGACGAATGCAATAACGCAACCTGTTTTACTTAATTCTTCTTCTAAAAATTAATATTCTTTAATTTGTCAATTTTAATATTATAAAATTACGGGGTGTTACAAAATCGTTTAGCATGCCCGACCTGACCTCCTTTACTTCTTCATCATAATTTTTTGTCACTTATTGCAAGGGGAGGATTACTTTCAGTGGAGGAGGTGTAGCTTCGAACATGGCTCCAAAGGTCTGTGCTTTCTTGGCTTCCTTCTTGGATTTCATTCTTGGAATCTTTTTAGCCTTTTTCTGAGTCTCTTCCTCGGCTTTTCTCTTTGCATCCTCTGCAGCATTCTTCTTCCTGGCCTCCTCCTCTTCCCTTTTTCGGGTTGCAACTTCTCTGGCCTTCTTACGGGCCCTTTTTAGATTTTAGCGTAAGCCTCCTCTTTAGCTTTTACCCATGTATCCTCCTGATCTTCGAGAAATGCCTCCTCATCTTCCTACATATTCTCCTCAATCTCCTTTGACTTCACTAGCATTTGGGCCCGCTGTTATTCGACCAAATCTGCATCGGCAGCTCGCCTGCTTCCTTTTGCCCGATCGTTTTAGGATTTGAATTATGCCTCCCCTTCTCCTACTCAAAGATGTTTTCTTATCTATCTCCATCGCGATAGGTGCATCTCGGGGATCCATTTCATCTCCTCAAAGTAGAAGCCTAGGAAATACTTCATAAATTGAGCCTTTCTCTCCTCTGGAGAAATATTTAGGAGCTCGGAAGTCCTCTCTACCCACTGTATCAGATCTCGAAAATATCGCTTGAGATCTCCTTCGAGATCTCGTTTTAGGCTACTTATGAAACGAAACAGCAAATCTCACTTTAAATCTTGTTTCGAATATATCGTCCGAGATATTGCAATATCGATCGATATATCGATCGAGACGAGATATTGAGATATCACCCGAGATCTTGGTGTTTCTTGTTGAAATTTAAACTTGTGCCTAAACCAAAACAATAATTAAGAAAACCCAAATCCGACAACAATAATCTCCTGCTATTTTATATTTTGCATGTTAAATAAGCATACTATATATTCATATATGTTCTACAATGCTTATGATTTTAATATTCATCATTTTTTTACTAGCATGTTACCTACAAAATCATGTATTTTATGTTCTACTTATATTGAATTGTTTTATGTTTTGGATCCTTTTTATTTTCTTTGTCTAACAATAATTCATGTTCATAGATCATAAGTTGTAAGAACTAATCTATTTGTATTTTTTTAAGCATATTATGATTTATGAATATGAATGTTCTTTCGTAAATTAAGAACGATGAGGTGATTTTTCAATTCAAGTTTAAGTTACTATTTTTTATAATGGCATTCATGGAAAGTATTGTGTAATAATATCAATTTTTAACATATCATATACCCCGAGATTGTTATGCTATGAACTTTTTGGCCCGAGATGGAAATCCCAGAAAACCCCCCGAGTTAGACCCATCTCATCCGAGATCTCCCCAGATACGAGATTAGGTCGTCAAAATTGCTAAGACGAAATGAGACCGATATCCGAGATTTAAAACTTGTCTCCACCACAAGGTTGTGCCTTTGCTCTCTCCTTTCTTCTTCCCCCGATCCTTCATCGAACATCTCCTTGTCTGCGTCATTAATCACTAGTGGAAGGGAATATATTTTGTTGAAGAAACATAAGGAAAGTAACAGGAGCCACAGACAACTTCATGCATACCAAATGTGATGACCCACCGTATACCAACGGTACACATAGCTAAAAACTTGCAATGTATAAGCACCCAATCAACGTAAAGAGATTATCAAGAGGAAGAATAGTAGAAAAGAAATGAAAAAGGAAAGAAAAGAAGGAAATGGAAGAGAAGAGAAAGAAGGGAACAAAATATAAACATAACCACAGATGTTGTCATATATCTCACAGCACATCAGATAACATACAATAATCAAATCATATATATAAAACAGGTGACACTGTAATAATTATATAAAATAGATAATCAGAGTATACGGCTCATACAGTTATAATGACAATAATAGAGTTTATACAGGCGATGAATAAAATTAACTAATACATTGTCTCTAATATAAAACATAACACTATCAAAGCTCCACACTGTCACACAACGGAAATAAACATATATAATACAATTATAAATGTATAAACTATCACCTACTACGAATCCACCTGCGCGACTCCTAACAATACCTACACTTATCACCTGTTCTACTCATCGGCATCATCGATGAGAACCCAAGGTAATAAGAGGAAAATAAAAATTTGGGTCAAACAAAAGTCTGGTGTGAGCAATAAACAAATATCAAAGTACTATAAAAGTTGTAATAGTATATATATGGCATAAAAGATATGGAGAATCATACATGTTCTGCCCCTGCATCCATAGAGTCAACACATAACAATCGATACATGTTATACTGTGATAAATATCATATAAAATTAGCGTGACAGATGTCTAAGGACTAATGATGATAAATAAGCAAACACCCATAGTTTCCATTATCCATCCTCACATTCACTCACTCAGTGTCTTGGATATATGATAACGCTCGGTTTTCATGATACTCAAATCCATGCCACTCAGTGGACTAGGACATGGGTTGTACTCACTTGTATTTCCCAAAGGTAAGGGCCCCTAATAGATCCAGGTAAATGCCATAAGTCTCCCCTCGTTAGAGAACAAAAGGACCCGTCTAGCCTAGATAAGAACCTGTATGGTTCTAATAGTCATCACACCAACTACCCTTGCTTCACAAGTAACCCTAAAACCTTACGTTACTGATATCCATTTGCATACGTTCTCTATAACAGAATCCATCATTAGACTGTCCAAAAGACTCCCATCCGAAATCGTAACCATATGGGGACTATCCTCGAAGGTCATCGTATGTCGTAGGATATCATCATGTGTCTCTCATCCCTCTCTCTCCAACAGTCAAGTTAATATGACTTAATGTCATCTTTTATGCATCTTGGAGAAAAGTATTCCATCGCATTAGCCACATCTCCATCATAGAATCACCATCTCACAATCACTGTCATC
Source organism: Allium sativum (assembly GCA_030737875.1). Taxonomy (NCBI): domain Eukaryota; kingdom Viridiplantae; phylum Streptophyta; class Magnoliopsida; order Asparagales; family Amaryllidaceae; genus Allium; species Allium sativum. Next base: position 199,622,029 of record CM060926.1, on the reverse strand, counting down.
AAATGACGAATCACTACATAAAAGCGTCACATCCTCATCTAAATCCAAAGCAGTTGATTGAAGAGCCATCATCTCGAAATCACCATCGAACAAACCATTACATCCCTTTCCTTCAAATCAAATTGTCATCGAATTTAAATTGGCTAAAATGGCCACGATAATAGTAATCGATATAGACTACTTCACAATAATTGATATCGGTTACTTCATGGTAATGGATAACAACCACACGTATCACTTATTCAAACAAAATTGGTTAAATATGCATCCAAAGAAAATATACGATATTCGATGTGAAATCAATTCTTCTGTAAGTCCATTCGTTGTCTTCAGGTCGACCATTACGGTCTAGTATCGCTTAGTCTTAAAATCGATCATCGAGCTCCAATGTTACTACATCGTCGAATCAGTCATCGAGTTCCAATGTTGTCGACATAAGATCCATCCTTGTGCACTCAATCCGTACACACTCGCTTGTGCGTTCGATCAATAAACACCAAATTCTTACGAATGAGACTTTCCTAATACTAGATCGCCTTCGAACGATGTTTTAAGCCAAACTAAGTAAATGATTCAACCATGCAATCAATAGTCACACAAATCCGAAACTAGCATACAAACATCCATAATGACCGTAATAAATCAAATATAACCTCTCTATAGAAATCAAGGTGAAATATATTTTCATTAGTCTAAATTTAGCGATATGGTCAAAACAGTGTGCAATAGCGTAGCGCATACAACTGCATGCAACTGGGTAAAATATGATAGTTATGTTTAAATCTACTCAAACCGCCTTCTAATATTTTTATTTAATATTTACTAGGTTTCTCAATCCTAAATGTTATGTTTTATGATCATAAATCAAATTAAAACATCAAATTTATATCATACGAACAATAACAGTTTAGTGAGAGACAATATCACTTACCTTAGCCAAATCACCCCAAATACAACTCTAATGCATAGAGCTTGTCCATACGAGTCAATGGAATAAGTGACGTCCAATATCGACCTCGTATGCAAAAGTTACACTTGTTATAAGATTTTACATTATTTTAATGAATAACAACAATTAAATGTTACTTAACACATAAGCTAATTACCCATTACCTTAATCCCCATTTTCATAATTACTTCTTCCTCCTCCTAACATGCATATTCTGTACATGGGAAAACCCAAAATCCACTACCTTCTTCATAATATACTTAACGAAATTTCAATCTGTTTTCAATAACATTTTCCTCTTCAAACAAGCTACGCTCCCATACAAAAATCATAATCATCCAAACCTACTTTTAATTTTTATTTTCCAGAACTATAGCCTAATGTGCACTGTCTCCTACTGTCGCATGCACCAATATTTGACGAGGTTCACAATTTTGATAAGAGAGGTGGTTTTCGGTGAAAAGATCAATGACGCCATCTGTTTGGCCATTCCTCGCTTTAATACCAGGCTAGGAGGAACCCTAGCTCAGCCTCCATGAATGGTTGCTGCCTAGACTTGTGTCACACACTCCACAATACACACGAGTGGATCGAGACATTTGATATGATATCAAAGAACTTTGTTTTAGAATTTATCTTGTAGAGATGGTGATGATCTAGATTTTTGAAGTTTCGTTTCAATGGGCGACCATGGGTTTTATTTGCTACCAATGGAGCAATGTTTGCATGATGTAGAAAAGAACAAGGTTGGACTCTGTAGATCTAGGAATTAATATAAATTATTTTATTCTTCTTTTTAAATTCACACTTTTAGTTTAAAGGAAATCAACACACGTTTTAACTCGCCACGATCATACCACATGTCTAAACGCTATGAAACATGACAACATGCCTCACTACAACGATACGGTTTGGATGGTCCAACTTTCATGGAAATCCGAGTCTATTGCTAATGGAACAATAATTTTACGCGTATTTCGAGATCGACATGACTGCCAACTGGTCCGAACCAAAAACATAATGATCCTTATACTTTTTATTAACATAGCATACCATACGAACTCAATGGAACTAGTCTCAAGTCTCGATTTGATCATTTGTGAAAAAACACCATTTGGAACCGTCACTCAATTAAATAAGCATCAATATTTAAATATCCAGTCATTAAATCTGGGCCGTTACATTCTTTCCACCTTAAAGGATTTCGTCTCTGAAATCCTCAAAGACAAAACAATATAACCCAATTCTCTCCAATAAGTAACGATACATGATATATTGTCACTTAACTCTCTCAACAACAACAGCCATTGAAAGTGATTATAACAAAGGAAATCAACTTGTCATTTGGCATTAAGCTAACATTCACATTCCTTCGTACAACCAATGTCAAACTCAAGATCGGTGCAGCCGAGCTAGACGTCTAAGTTGTATACTTATTTTCCGAACAACCCAATGTTGGAAAATAATATTGACAACTTACTATCTAGAAGACAATTCAACTTAGCATCACACATTGAATCTATTTCCAAATATGACGAAATTTACGGAAATTTCAGCAGCACCTCCCCGTATGGCTTGATCCAAAAAATTCTAAAATTGCCATGGAAGGTCCATATCAACAAAAGAATGAAAAATCCCAAAAGTACTACCCATACATAGGGCACAAAATCACCTAAATGCAACAAATGGCAAAAACAACAATTCTGCAACTGTTACATATCTCTTTTAAAAAAAGCTTATCCATTATATGCAATTAAAACAAACTAGCATCTAATAAATAATTTCTTACTTCTTTGTACCTGGGCATGTACTCAACGAAGAGGATTAGACATAATAGAAATATCAACAAGGGAATATACATGTTAAATAAATTATATTCATCTAACATAGCATCTAAGTCATATATGGTTTTATTTCAAATAAACAAACGATACGACAATATAATTATCTGCATGCCTAATAGTCATAGAAATATAAATAAACATGCAAGAATCATAAATCAACATACATAAGCAAAATAATGGTAATAATAGAAAATAACATCTATACTTATCCTAGCATGTAGGATACTAACCTTACTAATACGAGACATTCACTATTAAGTTTAATCCACATATGACCCGAAGCTGATTGCCATTTCGAAAATAGGGAATAGTAATCTAGCATCTCTTGTTAATAAGGCAAGTATGACTCGAGCACTATTAGGTTATTCCTAATTTCCATGGACACCCATCAATGGACACCCATTGACAACTATTCCTGCAACCAATTGAAAATCTCAAATAGTCATAGAAAATTATTCGATCCATTCCATCTAGCCATAGCAAGTCGAAGTCGCATTTATTATAAGATAAACATGTAGTCAACCCACTTCAATACGAAACTAACCACCTTGGTAGAGTCAGCCATTCCTCACCTTGAATTATGGCATCATAACCAATAACGAACACAAACGATGTTCACTAAAGGAATATCGCTTCTGAAGTGGTATATCTTAAACTCGACACATATGGACAACTATATATCCTATACATGCCTATAGAAAATCTCAAACAAGTAGGAGGCCAAGAATTTCAACCATTGCCAACAAAGGTTGAGATAACACTTGGGGAATTGAAACCTTGATGACGAGACATCACCAATGACTCTAACCCCTTCGATAATAATTTAGTGCCTCCAACTCACCAAAACGAATTCCATCGCCATCGACACCGAATCGTAAGTCGACCACTCCTTATACGGTTTTTGTTATTGATTAAAAAGTGACAACATTTCATATGAAAACAAATTGAACTGAACCACCCGCACAACCAGTTGAGTACTATAACATTCTCATTCCTACTCGAAACAAGAAATCAATGCACTTATGGGTCAACCCTAACTTTCAGACTGTTCCAACTCTCGTAAGACTCAATACAACATTCTACTCGAGACAAGATGACCCAAGCACTCTACCTTTCTCAATGAATAGTGGAACTTCAATAAATTAATCTCAAAATATGTCTACTCACTGGTTGGCCCAAATGATCCAAACAACCAATCAAAATCATGGCAGCATATAAAATGATGCAATCGGCATACACCAACCAATTACTCAAAATCGGTAAATCCCCTTGGAATTCCCAACCAAAAGAACATCCATAACTACACGATACAAAAGTCGACTCAAATATGATGGCAATCGAGCCACATCATCAAATGTGCCTACATACTCTCAAGCTACATGCTCAGGTAATGACTCACTACTAGAGATCTATCTCAACCCTCTATTGTCCAATCATAACTGATTTCCTACTGAAGATCTGAGTCTAAGACCATTATCACTATACCGAAGATGACTCATTACTAAACTTTGTCCTAGCCTATCGTCACCAACAACCTCTCACAACCACACATATTCCGTATCCTTCTGGTAATTGAGCTACCAGACACAAATATTAATCCCAGTTAAGCTTAACAACAACAAACAACCAATTTAGCAAACATGCAACCATGAAGAATTTAAGTTTTGACGAACCCTGTATACTGCTAAGTATAGATTAACTATGACATAACAGTCCCCCACCTCGATGCCTGACACTAATAGCTATGGATGTTGTAGTCACCCATATTATTAAGTTTTAGAGACCAAATACCGGATGTTACACACATATATAATCTTACTAAGCCCTCTACTCGGCAAGTCACAATTAAGAGAGACAAATCAATTAATGAGTCCCAATCCCGTCCTATCCATCGAATCACTCGATTAGATGGAACGATGAAATCTTGACTCTGAATCAAAGCATGAGAAATGCCATTAATGGAAACATATATCTAGTGATGATGTCACTATTTCCTGCTTCATCAAAGGAGCACCGATCGGACCAGGAATAATAATCAACACATACATCTCAATGATTTTTCCTGACAAAGTAGGACAAAATTCTATAATGGGAGCAAGCTCGAACATCACAAGCTTACTCGACCGACACCTCCAAAAAACATTCACTCGGAATGAAATCAACCAATTTCTGAGTCGATCGCTCAACCTAGCCGCAAACTCCAAACTTCGAAGTGACAAAGAAGAGAATTAACCTAATTTTGATGTCGCATCGAACTCGGTCACACTGTCTAAGACAAACACATCGCCTAAATCGAGGAGCTCTCATCGACTCTTAAGAAGTCGATGGAAAACCTCTTTGAAATAAATCATGAACTGGTCGCAAGGGAATCGAATTGGGGAACTCAAAACTATAAAGGTCCTCGACAAATTCAAGATCAACCTTCGAGTCTATTAGGAGTAAACTTATAATTTATTAAACACTCAACTCCATGTCACCATGGAAAACCCTTGCGGGGACCTAAACATTCTTGCACCATAGTAGTCAATTTTGTTTCAAGGAATGGTATGCTACGTGGATACATAGGCGTCCACACAACACGGCGTAGTCGACTCACCACGCTTGAGTGTGAAAGCTAATTAAATAAAAGGGCATCCTAGATAATGGATCATATCACAACTAAAAAAATTGTAAATCAACGAAAATGGTTCTCGATTTTGCCTGACTCTTAACCCCAAGAACAGAGTAATTAGAAGTATTTCTCATTTTCTAAATCGTCTCGAATAAATAAGGATGATCACTTGCTAATCGAGAAAACTATTCCTATGGCACTCGTGTTCAAAACAACCTATTTTATACATACTAGTAATATATACATATTTGAAACCAAAATATATACAAATATGTACTCTCTTATATATATTAACTCTTGAATTAAGTACTGCTTAGGTTAAACAACACAACCTAAGTTCTAATACCAAATGTGATGATCCGTCATACACCACCGATGATCATAGCTAAAAATTTGCGTTGTACAAGCACACAATCAATAAAAACCGATAATATAGAATTAAAATGAAAAGGGAAAGATAAGAAGGAAATGGAAGAGAAGTGATAGATGAGAACAAAGTATAAACACAACCACAGAACCTGTCGTATATCTCACAGCACATCAGATAACATATAATAATCAAATCACAGATATGAAATAGGTGAGACCGTAATAACTATATAAACTAGATAATCAGAGTATATGGCTCATACAGTTGTACATAACAATAATATAGTTTATACAAGAGATAAATAAACTCAACTGATACACTGTCTCTAACATAGAACACAACATTGTCAAGACTCCACAGTGCTACATATCGGAAATAAATAGATACAATACATGTACAAATATATAAACTATTTCCTTCAGCGAATCCACCATCATATCTCTTAACAATTGTAACACCCCGAATTTTCTGTTAACTGTAACTTAACAAATTAAAGTATAATTAATTCTAAATGATGAAATCAAGGGAAATGAGTTACGCCATTGCGTTCGTCTCGAAATTCTGCTTAAGATAGAGTCCAAGTTTGCATAAAACGGATATAGTATGAAGAAGATATGGACGAACGAAGTTGGGCAGAAAAATCGGAAACAGGTCAGAATGCACTGGCGCACCTGGGAAGTGCGCCAAAAAAAAATTGAACTGGTGCACTTGGGAAGTACACCAGTACAATTTTTGCACTGGCGCACCTGCCAAGTGCGCCCAGGTCAGAAAGCCCTGTTGGTCAGGTCCTGGCTGGCCTGGTCAGGGTCTGGTTGATTTCCGAGGAATGGCTGAGTCACTAGGGCTTACGTGTCACTTTCTGATTGGCTTCTCTTGAGATGGATGGTATGGATTCACTCTAGCTTCATCGACGGCTCTAATCGGATTGAAATTCTATAAATACAACTCAAGTCTAACTCTAAATTCACACAAATAATATAATACTAAAGCCGTCATGCTGCTGGAAAGAAACTAGGAGTGGTCGTCAGTTAGAAAGCCTAGAGACAAGCCAATACTAAAGCAAAACACGAATCAAAACAACGTTAGTCCACCCAAAGGAAAGCATATAAAATCCAGAATTCAGAATCCAGAATCCAAGTTTGTCGTTCGTGAGTATAGTAATTTTTCCGATGAGAATAAAACTAAGAACTGATTCGATGTAAATTGGAAGTGGAATTGTGCTATTATGTAACGACGATGTTAATTAATATCTATGTATTGAAATGATTGTGTTGCAAATGAAATTGGGATGTTTGTGGTATAATTAAGATTGATGTTGATCATATTGTACTTTTAGAATGACAATAACATCACAAGCAAGTTGTATAGTTCATGTTTATGTGATTACATAGGTCGTTTGTGATTAGAACCTCATGTGTATACTTTATGCTAGAAATCTTTATGCCTAAATGGTTATGTTCATATACATGCCCCTATGTTTATACAAAAGTTGCAAGTTTCTAATTTGATCTATGTTAAGATCCACTTTAGTACATGTTTCATGTTGTAATTAGATATGCGATTGGATCGAGTTCACACCCTTGTCATAAAGTTATACATATTTATGAAAATGTCATATTTTTGTCATGTGCTAGTGATGTTCGATGTTATTCCTAGATCCAAAAACAAGTTTAGACCTATGTTGTCTAAATCATATGCTATTTCATGTGACACCTATTTGGTTAGACTCTTATTTCAATGCGAATTCACATATATGTAAAATTGATTTAGGCTATGTTGCAAATTCACATATATGTATATTGACTATTTTGCAAGTTCACATCTATGGCATTCATGTTGGCTATTTTGCAAGTTCACACCTATGATGTTCATATTGACTATGCCAAAAATGTCGAGTTTACACTTATGTTATGTTTATGTTTATGAATTCCCTTTTGCCTATTTGTGTGCGCTAAATTAGGCTAAGCTTTTAGCCTAATATCATATGTTAAAAACTATGCGAACGAAAACTAGGCTAAGATTGTTAGCCTAATGTTTAAACGGGGTAACGTTGGGAATATTAGAAATCTTGTCATAAAAATATATGAAATTGGCATGTTTGTCACATGCCAAAATTGGTGGCATTTAAATGGTATAAATTCTATATACCAAAAAGGTCAAACTTGGAAAGTGGGCCACAACATTTAATTGTTGACAAATTTACATACATTAAGTGATAAAGACAAATATGTAAATTTAGAAAATACGAATATGCTTATCACAAGGTTGGATTGAGTTGTGATGTAAATCTGCCAGGACCCGCCCGGCTGTCCAGTAGTCACAACAATACCTATCCAATGTGGGTGGTTAAGCATGAAGCCCAATAAGGACCCAAGGTTAGACTGAGTTACGGTGTGAATTTTCCCGGAACCGACCGGCACATCCAGTAACCGTAACAATATCTGTCTAATGTGAGTGGTCGGTGCTTTAAAAGGCTAAGGACAGATGTTAGGGTTAAGTTAACTAAAACACTTAACCAATTCAACATGTTAATGAAATTGATGGGTGGGGTTAGGTAAATACAGACACTTAACCACTTAGCATGTTTGACTAGAAAACCTTAGTAACGGGGACCCATTTCAGCAGTAACCCAATTAGGTATCGTGGTACCCTGAAACTAGGCAGGGTGGCGCACGATTACTGGGCTGATTGTAAGCGGTCAAAGCGACGGCGGAGGGTGCAACAATGTGGGTTCTAACGGAGTGCGGGCATGCACACACTTCGGAGTAGACAAACATGGCACTGGGGGCACCAATAGTATAACCTATGCATTCTAAGGTTTGTGTCGGCTCACCACCATGGGACTTGATACACCCCATGGTGGGGCCAGCATAGGTATCTACAATCTCTGGGGGCCGTAAGACATAGATGATTATGCGAGTAGGAGTCGATCTTTAAAATAAAGGGATCACTTCACCCTCAACATAGGGTGCATCTTTAGAAACGGGATCACTTTACCCTCAGCATAGGGTGCATCTTTAGAAACGGGATCACTTCACCTTCAATATAGGGTGCCAGTCGGAATAAATATAAGTAGGTGCAGAGATATAGTATGGGGTGCGATAGTATATTTGTTTCAAAACTACTTCATCCTAGTTTATGATACTTTCCTGTTCCAGTTTATATCTATCATGCCCTTATTCTTATTTTCATACTGAAGAGTCACTAGACTTAGCAGGCTTTATGTCTGACCCTATTTTCTTTCGTCTTCTTTTCTTCTGTTTCCCCCTCAGGTCCACAGGGAGGAAATAACTCAGCTTAGTCAGATTCTTTAAAAGCTTCAAGATAGTTGATGTACGGTTTGGAGTCTCTTTCTTTGGCTATGGCTGTTGGACACAATCAAGGGGATTTATGCAATTTTAATCACGTTTTATGCTTCTTTATTTAAAAACCAAGACAGAAATGATGTTGTAATGTTTTGGAAGTTGTTATGAGCCAGTTATGGAAATATGTTGTAAGAACAAGTATTTTATGAAATAAAAGTCTGATGTTTTCCGCTGCTTATATATGTATATATGTGTTTATATCTGTCTTGTGTTTTATCTGTGACCTTTACTTACAAACCTCCACCAAAGTTAAGGCAGTCCCTTGTGAGTGACCTTAATAGAGGGTGGGGTGTTTCACTTGGTATCAGAGCATAGATTTATCAGACTAGATAAAAAAATTTGAAAACTATTTTCAAAAAGAAGTTTAAAGAAGCATTTTCAAGAAAAATTTTGATATTTTAAAAGGCATAATCCTCCAAAAGCCATATGCACTATCTATCTATCCTTCGTTTTGAACCTTTCCTTTTGTCTCAGTATGTCTGGAGACCTTAACCTTCCGGAAGGAGTACCGATCCCTGGCTGGTTCCGAAGGTACCTAGAGGCTAGGGCCAATGGTACGGGCCAAGCAGACATTCCTCCTCCTACGGTGGCAGCAGTTCCTCCTCCCCCTCGTGGGAACACTTTCGCTAAGACATGTAGAGACTTCAAGGCTATGGGAGGAAAGGACTTTTATGGAACTGAATCATTTGTGGTAGCAAGGAACTGGCTGAAAGAGACCGAAGATTTATTCATTATCTTCGAAGTTGATGACAGGCAGAAGATACAGCTAGCAGTATGGTTGCTTAAAGATGAAGCGTCTTATTGGTAGGAGATCACCAATGCTGAGAGGCCAGTGGAAACATGGGAAGACTTCAGGTCAAGATTTGAGATGAAATTCCTCTCCCAAGCTGAAAGAAGCCTGCAAATGGAGAGGTTCCTAACTCTGAAACAGGGAAGTATGACAGTCAGGGAGTATGTTAATCAGTTTAATCAGCTGGCCAGATTTTGGTTGGACTTAGTAAACACCCAACATAAGAAGGCGCTCCGCTTCGTCAAAGGTCTGAATGAGCCTCTACACAGCCTTGCTATGACTCACGTATCCACGGGAGCGACTTATGAAAGCTTAGTGGACATGACGTTGCTACACGAGGAAGACAAGGGCAAGAAAGAGACTAAGGTGGAAGAAAAGAAGGAAGGTTTATAGGCTAAGAAAACAGACTTCAAGAAAGGCGGGAAGAATAACAAATCCCATGAAAAGAGAAAGTGCAATTTCTGTGGCATTGTAGGACATATAGCAAAAGACTGCAAAAAGAAGAAGGCAAAGATGAATGGTGGTTGCTTCAGTTCTGGCGAGACTGGACACTTGGCTAAGAACTGCCCAAAGAAGCGGGGGCAGGGACAGAGGACTGGATCCACCTCAGGCGGACAAGTTCACGCGCTGGTGGCACCTCCACAGGAACGAGGTAGAAATATTTCTGTACAAAGCTTAGTTTATCTGTATGATCATCCAGTTCGCACTCTCTTTGATTCTGGTGCATCACACTCCTTTATTTCATCTGCTTTAGTAGAATCTCTGCCCCTAGACACTAGTATGGTAGAAGATCCCTTGGTTGTTTCAAATCCAATTGGGGGCTCGGCTTATTTGTCGATGGTTTGCTTGGATTTGAAAATCTCTATTCTAAGTGTTGAATTTAGATGTAGTGCCTTTATTTTGCGCTTCTCAGGGTATGGACTGATCTTATGCATGGACTGGTTATCCAGTAATGGTGCCATTCTTGATTGTGAGAAAAGAGTGGTTAGGCTCTTGACTCGGCTCGGTAACACTCTAGAAATTTCTTGTAATCCCTTGAATGTTGTTATGCTTAGTTATCTAGAGTCGCTTGACTCCTCTGTTGAGAATTTGCAGTCGGTTAGAGTAGTCTGGGAATATCTGGATGTCTTTGAAGAGGTGAAAGGCTTACCTCCGAAGCGGGAAATAGACTTCCGCATATATCTTGTTGATAATGCCAAGCCCTGGCTCTGCCTGTTAGACACATGGCTCCAAAGGAGAGAAGGGAGCACAGTAAGCAAGTTAAGGAGCTTCTCGAGAAGGGGTTTATAAGAAGGAGTATCTCGGAATGGGGTCTTTCAGTGGTGTTCACCACCAAAGCAGATGGTTCACTACGTCTTTGTGTGGACTATAGGGAGCTAAACAAGCTGATTAAGAAGAATAGACACCCGCTTCCCCGAATAGACGGTTTGTTTGATCAACTTGTAGTTGTGTCGGTCTTCTCCCAACTTGATCTGGCTACTGGGTTCCATCAGCTAAGGGTAGCTGAAGATAGCATTGATAAAACGACGTTCAGAACCCCAGATGGCTTTTTTGAGTGGCTTGTCATGCCTTTCGGTTTGACAAACGCACCCGCTTATTTCGTAGACCTGATGAGTAGGGTGTTCAGAGAATTCCTCAATAAGTTCGTGGTGGTCTTCGTAGACGATATTTTGATCTTCTCAAAGAATGAGGAAGAACATGCTCAGCATCTGAAAGAGATCATGGATACTCTCCGTGCACATCAGCTAAGAGCCAAATTCTCCAAGTGCCACTTTTGGAGAAAGGAAGTAAGATTCCTGGGGCATAGAGCGTCCAAAGAGGGTTTGGCTGTGGACCCCGCGAAAGTGGTGGCAGTGCAAGATTGGAAGACACCAAGAAATGCAACTGAAGTTCGAAGCTTTCTTGGGCTAGCCGGGTTTTACCGAAAGTTCAGTAGGGATTTCGCGAAAATCTCAGCTCCACTCACAAGGCTAACGAAGAAGAATCTGGCGTTCACTTGGGATTTGGATTGCGAGTTTGCTTTCCAACGATTAAAAAGGGCTCTCACAACAGCCCCATTTCCAACTTTGCCAGATGGAAGCAAAATGTTCACAGTATATACGGATACTTGTGGTATGGGGCTAGGCGCTGTTTTGATGCAAAAAGGGGGGGCAGTAGTTTATGGTGGAAGAAAATTGAAAGTGCATGAAAAGAACTACCCAACCAACGATCTTGAGTTGGCCGCCATCATCTTTGCGCTTAAGTCTTGGCGCCATTATCTCCTAGGTGAGAAGTTCGAATTATATACTGACCATAAATCGTTGAAATATCTCTTCTCGCAGAAGGATCTCAACTTGAGGCGACAAAGATGGATGGAGTTTCTTGCCTCGTATGACTTTGAAATTTCTTATACTTCCGGCAAAGGCAACGTAGTAGCAGACACGTTGAGCCGAAAGAAACTGACCTTAAGCCCTCTCTTTGTAGAAAGGCAAAGCTTGGAGTATATAGCAAGTTTTGACTTTAGGCCCTCCTCAGATTTATACCTGGTTTATTGGCATCCCTAGAAGTACGGTACACTCTTTTAGACTCAATAGAGGCCGCACAACGTGAAGACCCACAGCTTGTGGATGTGATTGATCAACTAATTAGGGGTGAAACTTCCAGTCACCTCAATAGTTGCTCCATCGATGATAAGGGTTGGCTAAGGCGAGATGGAAGACTATGCGTCCCACAAGCTGGGGATTTTGTGAAGAAGTTTCTCGAGGAGGCACATCGTTCCAAGATGACAATACACCCAGGTGGAGAAAAGATGTACAATGACGTAAAGAGAGCTTTCTATTGGAGCGACATGAAGAAGGACGTAGCAGATTTCGTTTCTAAGTGCGTGACATGCCAACAGTTCAAGGCGGAACAAAAGAAGCCTTGGGGACTGCTTCATCCTCTAGAAGTCCCGCAATGGAAGTGGGATAGCATTTCAATGGATTTCATTGACGGGTTGCCTAGGTCAAGAAGAGGCAATACTAGAATTTGGGTAATAGTGGACAGGCTTACTAAAAGCGCCCACTTCATACCTATCAAGAGTAGAAGAACTGCTTCGTCACTAGCCTCTCTTTATCTCAATGAAATAGTTTGACTCCATGGAATAGCCTCCAGCATAGTGAGTGACAGAGACCCTATCTTCACGAGCGAATTTTGGCGGAGTCTGCAAGAAGCTGTCGGTACACAGTTATGCATGAGCACGGCCTATCACCCCCAAATTGATGGTCAGACAGAAAGGGTGAATAGAGTACTAGATGATCTTCTAAGACTGTGCGTTCTTGACTTCGGAGGGACTTGGGAGGGTCACCTTCCTTTAGTGGAATTTGCCTATAACAACAGTTACCAGGCCACCATCGGTATGGCGCCCTTCGAAGCTTTGTGTGGAAGACCTTGTCGGTCACCAACTTGTTGGTGGGAGCCCACTGACAAGATTATACTTGGGCTAGACTTGATTAGAGAGACTTCAGAAAAAGTGGACTTGGTACGAAGGAGAATGAAGACTGCCCAAGACAGACAGAAATCCTACGCCGACAAAAGAAGGACCGACCTTGAGTTTGAGGTTGGGGACAGGATTTTCCTTAAGGTGTCCCCTTTAAGGAACGTCGTTCGCTTTGGATCCCAAGGAAAGCTAGCACCAAGATTTGTAGGATCGTTCCCTATCATCGAGAAGATTGGGAAAATAGCTTACAGAGTATATCTGCCTGAAAGATTGGCTGGAATTCACAACGTCTTTCACGTTTCTCATCTCCGGAATGTCTACATGAATCAGCGGAAGTGGTGGAGCCAAGCATTCTAGAAGAAGCCGAAGTGGAACGCGAAGTAACTGTGAGGAGAGTTCCAACTCGAATCGTAGGAACTGAAATCAAAAAGCTACGCAACCGCGAAGTGAAGCTCGTTAAGGTTCAGTGGAGTGACGCCGAGGAAGATGCGACTTGGGAAACGGAGGATAGAATACGCGCGGCCTACTCTTTTCTTTTTGAGGGTACATCTTTGACCTCTCTTTTTCCTTAACTTGTGCTTGTATCTATCTTTTTAGGAATATCTCCTCGATATAATCTTTTATCCTTAGGAAGAAACCCCTTTGGATGTAAACATGTATTTGAAACATGTTATGGTTGATGGCTGCACGTGGTTGCTAGTGGTTGCTCGTGGATGCATATACACACACAACCTATGTTTTAGATCGGCTCAATCACTTCAAACTGCATATGCATATATGTATTCATATTTGTATGTGGTTGAAACTTGATATGTTATCATATGGATGTCACATTTGTATTGATGGTTGCGCACTCATGTAGAATTATGAGTAAGGACAAATTTGCATACATAATGGATTCATGACACTTACATGATTTGCATTAAGGAGGTCAACTGGATCAGTAGACCGCCTGATTTTGCATTAGTTAAGGACATATACACACACGGTGCATATAATCATAAAGCATTAGAAGTCTTTTAAGGACAATGGACGCCTGTGTTTGTTGGTTGAGTAGATGGATGATTGGATGTTAGGACTTATGTTCTCCCAGACTTGAAGATTTCAGGGACGAAATCCTCTAAGAAGGGGAGAATGTAACACCCCGAATTTTCTGTTAACTGTAACTTAACAAATTAAAGTATAATTAATTCTAAATGATGAAATCAAGGGAAATGGGTTACGACATTGCGTTCGTCTCGAAACTCTGTTTGAGATAGAGTTCAAGTTTGTGTAAAACGGATATCGTATGAAGAAGATATGGACGAACGAAGTTGGGCAGAAAAATCGGAAACAGGTCAGATTGCACTGGCGCACTTGGGAAGTGCACCAGAACAAAATTGAACTGGCGCACTTGGGAAGTGCGCTAGTACAATTTTTTCACTGGCGCACCTGCCAAGTGCGCCCAGGTTAGAAAGACCTGTTGGTCAGGTCCTGGCTGGCCCGGTCAGGGTCTGGTTGATTTCTGATGCTTGGCTGAGTCACTAGGGCTTACATGTCACTTTCTAATTGGCTTCTCTTGAGATGGATGGTCTGGATTCCCTCTTGCTTCATCGACAGCCCTAATCAGATTGAAATTCCACAAATAAAACTCAAGTCTAACCCAAAATTCACACAAATAATATAATACTAAAGCCGTCATGCTGCTGGAAGGAAACTAGGAGTGGCCGTCAGTTAGAAAGCCTAGAGACAAGCGAATACTAAAGCAAAACACGAATCAAAACAACGTTAGTCTACCCAAAGGAAAGCATATCAAATCCATAATTCAGAATCCAGAATGCAAGTTCATCGTTCGTTGTAAGTATAGTGATTTTTCCGATGAGAATAAAACTAAGAATTGAATCGATGTAAATTGGAAGTGGAATTGTGCTATTATGTAACGATGATGTTAATTAATATCTATGTATTGAAATGATTGTGTTGCGAATGAAATTTGGATGTTTGTGGTATAATTAAGATTGATGTTGATCCTATTGTACTTATAAAATGACAATAACATCATAAGCAAGTTGTATTGTTCATGTTTATGTGATTATATAGGTCGTTTGTGATTAGAACCTCATGTATATACTTTATGCTAGAAATCTTTATGCCTAAATGGTTATGTTCATATACATGCCACTATGTTTATACAAAAGTTGCAAGTTTCTAATTTGATCTATGTTAAGATCCACTTTAGTACATGTTTCATGTTGTAATTAGATATGCGATTGGATCTAGTTCACAACCTTGTCATAAAGTTATACATATTTATGAAAATGTCATATTTTTGTCATGTGCTAGTGATGTTCGATGTTATGCCTAGATCCAAAAACAAGTTTAGACCTATGTTGTATAAATCATATGCTATTTCATGTGACACCTATTTGGTTAGACTCTTATTTCAATGCAAATTCACATATATGTAAAATTGATTTAGGCTATGTTGCAAATTCACATATATGTATATTGACTATTTTGCAAGTTCACATCTATAGCATTCATGTTGGCTATTTTGCAAGTTCACACCTATGATGTTCATATTGACTATGCCAAAAATGCCAAGTTTACACCTGTGTTATGTTTATGAATTCCCTTTTGCCTATTTGTGTGCGCTAAATTAGGCTAAGCTTTTAGCCTAATATCATATGTTAAAAACTATGCGAACAAAAATTAGGCTAAGATTGTTAGCCTAATGTTTAAACGGGGTAACGTTGGGAATATTAGAAAACTTGTCATAAAAATATATGAAATTGGCATGTTTGTCACATGCCAAAATTGGTGGCATTTAAACGGTATAAATTCTTTATACCAAAAGGTCAAACTTGGAAAGTGGGCCACAGCATTTAATTGTTGACAAATTTACATATATTAAGTGATAAAAACAAATATATAAATCTAGAAAATACGAATATGCTTAACACGAAGTTGGATTGAGTTGTGATGTAAATCTTCCCGGACCCGCCCGGCTGTCCAGTAGTCACAACAATACCTATCCAATGTGGGTGGTTAAGCATGAAGCTCAATAAGGACCCGAGGTTAGACTGAGTTACGGTGTAAATCTGCCCGGAACCGACCGGCACATCCAGTAACCATAACAATATATGTCTAATGTGAGTGGTCGGTGCCTTAAAAGGCTAAGGACTGATGGTAGGGTTAAGTTAACTAAAACACTTAACCAATTCAACATGTTAATGAAATTGATGGGTGTGGTTAGGTAAATACAGGCACTTAACCACTTAGCATGTTTGACTAGAAAACCCTAGTAACGAGGACCAATTTCAGCAGTAACCCAATTAGGTTTCATGGTACCCTGAAACTAAGCAGGGTGGGGCACGATTACTCGGCTGATTGTAAGCGGTCAAAGCAACGGCGGTGGGTACAACAGTGTGGTGGGTTCTAACGAAGTGCGGGCGTGCACACACTTCGGAGCAGACAAACAGGGCACTGGGGGCACCAGTAGTATAACCTATGCATTCTAAGGTTTGTGTCGGGTCGTCACCATGGGACTTGATACACCCCATGGTGGGGCCAGCATAGGTATCTACAATTTCTGGGGGCCGTAAGACACATATGATTATGCAAGTAGGAGCCTATCTTTAAAATAAGGGGATCACTTCACCCTCAGCATAGGGTACATCTTTATAAACAGGATCACTTTACCCTCAGCATAGGGTGCATCTTTAGAAACGGGATCACTTCGCCCTCAGCATAGGGTGCCAGTCGGAATAAATACAAATAGGTGCAGAGATATAGTGTGGGGTGTGATAGTATATTTGTTTCAAAACTACTTCATCCTAGTTTATGATACTTTCCTATTCCAGTTTATATCTATCATGCCCTTATTCTTATTTTCATACTGAAGAGTCACTAGACTTACCTGACTTCATGTCTGACCCTATTTTCTTTTGTCTTCTTTTCTTCCTCCCCCCCCCCGGTCCACAGGGAGGAAATAACTCAGCTTAGTCAGATTCTTTAAAAGCTTCAAGATAGTTGATGTATGGTTTGGAGTCTCTTTCTTTGGCTATGGCAGTTGGACACAATCAAGGGGATTTATGCAGTTTTAATCACGTTTTATGCTTCTTTATTTAAAAACCAAGACATAAATGATGTTGTAATGTTTTGGAAGTTGTTATGAGACAATTATGGAAATGTGTTGTATGAACAAGTATTTTATGAAATAAAAGTCTGATGTTTTCTGCTGCTTATATATATGTGTGTGTTTATATTTGTCTTGTGTTTTATCTATGACTTTTACTTACAAACCTCCACCAAAGTTAAGGCAATCCCTTATGAGTGACCTTAATTGAGGGTGGGGTGTTTCAACAATACATGTACTTATCACCTGGTCTACTCATCAGCATCGTCAATGAGAACCCAAAGTAATAAGAGGAAAATAAAACTTTGGGTCAAACAAAAATATGGTGTGAGCGGTAAAAAAATCTCAAAGTACTATTATAGTCATAATAGCATATATGGCATGGAGGATACGGAGAATCATACCTATCACAACCCTGAATCTATAGATTTAGCACATAATAATCATTATATGCTATACTATGATAAACATCATATAAAACTTGTGTGATAGATGTCTAAGTAGTCATGATGATAAATAAGGCAACATCCATAACATCCATCATCCTCACATTCACTCACTCAGTGCATCAGATATATGATAAGGCTAGGTTTCCATGATATTCGAATCCATGTCACACAGTTGGCTAGGACCTAGGTTGTACCCACTTGTACGCCCCAAAGGTAAGGACCCCTCATAGATCCAAGTGGATGTCATAATTCTCCCCTTGTTGGAGGCCAAGAGGACCCGTCTGGTCTAATTAAGATCCCGTCTAGTTCTAATGGTCATCACACCCACTACCTTGACTTCACGAATAATGGCTAAAATCTTGCGTTTTCGATAATCCCTTTGTAAACGTTCACGCAACAGAATTTATCATTAGATTATCCAAAAGTCTCCAATACGATGTCATAACCATATGGAGACTATTCCCAATGGTCATCGTACGTCATAGGATATCATTATGTGTCTTCCATCCCTCTCTCTCTCCGTCAGTCAACTAAATACGACTTCATGTTGCTTTTTCTATAGCTCATAGAAAAGCAATCCCCATTGTAGTAGCCATATCTCCATTATAGAACCATCATCTTAGAATCACTATCATCAAATAACAAATCACTATGCAGTAGCATCACATCCTTGTCTTAATCCATAGCCACTGATCGAAGAGTCATCATCGAAACCACAATCGAACGAACCATCATATCTAGCTCTTTGAAATCGAATTATCATTGAGGTCAAATTGGCTAAAATAGCCACAAGAATAGTAATCAATATCGAATATTTCATAGTAATCGATATTGACAACTTCACGGTAATCGATAACTACCACCTAGATCAACTTTTTAACCAAAATTGGTTAAATATGCATTCAAGGAAAATGTATAGTATTCGATGAAAAATCCATCTCGTTGCCAAGTCCATTCGTCGTCTTCAGATCGGCCATCAAGCTCTAGTATCGCTTCATCGTCAAATCCATCGTCGAGCTCCAATGCTACTATGTCATCTAATCTGTCGTCGAGTTCCATTGATGTTGAGTCGTGAGATCTTTCCAAGCACAACGAAACTCCATCGAGAATTTTCCTCATCCGTTCAGTTTACCATTCCTGTACACTCAATCAGTACACACCCACTTGTCCATTCAATTGATAAACGCCAAACTCTTACGAACGAGATTTTCCTAATACTAGATCGCTTATGAACGTTGTTTTAGTCTAAACTAAGAAAATAATTCAACCATGCAGTCAATAGTCACACAAATTCTAAACTAGCATACAGACATCCATAGTGACCATAATCAATCAAATAGAACCTATTTGTAGCAATCAAGGTGAATTATATTTCCAATTAGTCTAAATCTAGTGATATGGTCAAAACAATGTGCAGTAGCACGTAAAAAGGTAAATAACACGCACAACTGCATGGAACTGGGTAAAATATGACCATCAAGTATAAAATTACTTTTTTTATCTATTATTAATTTCAATCCTAAATGTTACATTTTATGAGCATAAATCAAATTATAATGTCCAGTTTATATGAACAATAAAAGTTCATTAAAAGACAACATCACTCACCTTAGCCAAATCAGCTCTAAACATAGAGCTTATCCATACAAGTCCAACGGAAGAAACGACGTCCAATTCTGACCTTGTATGAAAAGTTACACTTGTTATAAGATTTTACATTATTTAAATAATTAGATGTTGCTTAACACACAAGCTAGCTACCCATTACCTTAATCCCTCTTTTCATATTTAGTTCTTTTTCCACCCAACATGCATATCCTGCTTATGAGAAATCCAAAACCCACTACATTCTTCCATTGATTTTTCCTAATATACTTAACAAAATTTCAATCTTTTTTCATTGACATTCTCCTCTTTGAATAAGCTACGCACCATACTGAAATCAAAATCATCCAAACCCCCATGTAATTTGCATTTTCCAGACCTGTAGCCTTCATAGCCTACTGATTTTGCATGCACCAATATTTGTTCGAGGTTCACAATTTTAACAGGAAGAGGTAGTTTTCAGTGAAACGATCAATGGCGCCATCCATTTTCCATTCTTCGCTTTAATCCCCAACTATGAGGATCCCTAGCTCGGCCACCATGAATGATCACTACCTGGACCTGTGTTGTACGCTCCAAATTACACATGAGTAAATGGAGATTTCTGATATGATCTCAAAGAACTTAGTTTTAGAATTTATCATGTAGAGATGGTGGAGATCTTGATTTTTGAAGTTTCATTTCAATAGTTGGCCACGGGTTTTGATTGCTGCTAACGGAACAGTGTTTGTATGATGTAGAAAAAATTGAAATGGTTCCTTTAGATCTCGAAATTAATATAATATTATGTCATTCTTCTTTTAAATCCATGTTTTTAGTTTAAGGGAAACAACCACATGTTTTAACTCGCAACAATCAAATCACCTATCCAAATGTTATAAAATTTGACAGCGTGCATTGCTACAACGATACAGTTCTGATGGTACAAGTTTCATTGAAATTTGATACTGTTACCTGAAATGATAATTTTACGCATATTTCGAGATCGATATGAAAATCAACTGGTATGAACACGAAATGTAGTTATCCTCATACTTTTATTAATGTAAAATGCCATACGAACTCAACGAAACTAGTCTCGAGTCCTGATTAGGTAATTTGTGAAAAATCATCATTTGGAACCATCACTCAATTAATTAACTATCAATATTTAAATAAAATATTTAAACATGGAATCAATAAAATTCAGGTCGTTACAAACTCTTTTCATTCTTTCC
Organism: Allium sativum; assembly: GCA_030737875.1. Taxonomy (NCBI): domain Eukaryota; kingdom Viridiplantae; phylum Streptophyta; class Magnoliopsida; order Asparagales; family Amaryllidaceae; genus Allium; species Allium sativum. The sequence continues at coordinate 199,601,255 of CM060926.1, read as the reverse complement.
ATGTAAACCGGTCTCGTGCTTGGGGATGGAGACACCGAGTGACATGGATAGTCTTGGTTGCGATGATTGCTATCTAATTATGGGGCCACCCAGACTTTGAATCTCGCAACTTCGTACTTGTGAGTAAATCATTAATGACTTGTGTATTTGATCGTATGGAACACCAGATCCCCGGTCCAATCTCTGTCGGCTTCCGGGGTCATAACACATAAAACCTTGAATCAAAATGAACATCCCACACAGGTATAAGTTACGTGTCGTGTTATGCAGTGCTTATGAGACAGAAGTGTTAGTGTGTCCTAATGTTCCCCTATAGAGCGGTTATTAGCATACTAGAAGGGGTAACCTCCCCAACGTCCAGTAATAAGCTTTCAACGTTTATATTGGTAAGTCTAAACGAAGTCGTTTTGATAGGGACTATGTCTAGGTATTTGAACTGGCCCTCCATCTCCATCGACATGGTGGTCTCAGAGGTTGTAGCTGGAGAAATTGGTTTGGAAGCCTCTCCCAACCTCACCTCCTTTGTTGGAGAGGGAACATGAGTGGGTTTCTAACCATCTCCTCTAGTGAGCTCCCACTTATCATTCTCGTTGTAAGCACTAACTTCCCTCGAGCTCCGGCCTCCTCCTCTTCTTCTAGGGGCACGTCTGAAAGTACGACAAGGGGCACTTCCACTTGCAGGCCTAGAGGAAATCTTCTGCCCTTAGCTTCCGGCAGTTATTCCTCTTCTTCATCATCATCCTTGCGATCCATGGAGCAACCTTCGGGAAGTAAGCTTGATACATGGAGGAGATGGTATGACAGCAAAGTTGGGCATCACAAAATTCATTCGGGACATTTCTTAATGTCAAGACTCGCTGAAGATGAACGTTATCCCTTGGAATCCAGGGGATGCCTTACATATAAAATTCAAGTTAGTTTAGAGTTTATGACTCAGTTAACTTGGAATGCAGCATGGGTACTAAAACGCTTACGGCCAGCAAACCATCTCCTCGCAAATCCAGGAGGGCATCGAATGTAGAGCCAATCATGCTTGAAGTGTATAAGTTTGTTTCATGCCCCAAAGATGAAATGATAGTTGTCCCGTGCCTCTAAATATATTAGGGAAGGTGAGATGTTTCTTCTCTTGAGGGAGTAGAGAAATCAAATGTCCTTCCTTGTAGGTTCCACACCTAGGTTTTCTATGTACAGGATGTTGGTGCCAAGCAGGAAAGCATACACATTTGGATAAATCTGCATCGGCAATAGGCAAAAAAAGTACAACATATCTCGAATGTATGCACAAGACAGTGCACACACCCAACAGAACACATGTGTGTATTCCAAGCAGCATACCCTTCTTGGGGTGCATGCACCTTGTCTTCCCTTCCGAGGTCCAGGATATCATCTTGAGGTATGTTATGCCTTGCGCAAATCCACGTCAATGCAGCTCCATCAATTCACGAAGCTTTCCAGTGCTACTAAAACACCTCCCTATTCGCCGCCTACATCCTTCGCTTCTTGCGGGCCACCTCCTATTGTCTCTAACTCTTCATGAACAACCGGTTCATTAATACATTAATTCAAATGCTATGATCCTCTGGATTGTTCCTCTTGATCGTGCGCTTTGGGAGAGCTCACTTGTTTAGAAGGAATAAAAGCTTCAGAGGTCTTGTGTCCACTAGCTGTTATGCTGGAACCATAAGAAGGCTGGGGTGAACTCAAAGACGGTTCAGTGCCTTATGCCAACAAGCCTTAGAGTCGTCTAGAGCTTCGCGATGTTATAGCAAACAATACTTTCAAGATATTTGAATTAGTCAGCACACTAAAATTTGTGCCTAGGTGTTAGCGTAAACTAATGTTGAATATGCAGTGTTATGCATGCTGATGCAATTACAGTAAATTAGTTTGGGATGCAGTGGTGATTACCAGTTTCTTAAACTAAAAATCGTCATCGCTATTGACCAATATCGTGGAATTCAAGTCGAGTCGTGATTACATCGTAGTTGGGTTGAAAATTGAACTCTGAAAGGTAGTTAAGTCACATTTTCATGGTCCATTTTTGTGCTCTAATCTTATGTGCATATCTGAATTATTAGTCTAAATAGGTTCATTTTTTCAAGCATTAACATGCTAGATGATGATACATTCAATTTGAGTCTCAATCCATTGTGAAATAGTCAAACTTCTCGTAAACGAGTCGAAACTCTCTAAGTCTTCCAAGATACGAATTCTAATTTTGTATCCCCTAATCTAGAGAATCCTTTAACTCCCGAAATTGCGGACCTAAAAAAACTTAAGTGTTCTACGATACAAACTTTAATTTCGTATCCCTAAACATTTAGGTTTATATGACTTCTCCTCTAGAGTCCTCCAGCACCGATTCAGGATCCTCCCTGTTTTTCGGAGCTCTGAAGTTTTCTCCCTACAAAAACCAAGATTTTCCTAAGTCCCCAGATATAAAATTTTCATCTTGTATCCTCAAGACTTGGTGAAATTACTAGGTCCCTGAGATATGAAATTACCATTACATATCCCCAAGGCTTGGTGAAATTACCCAAGTCTCTAGGATACAAAATGAAGCTCTGCATCCCCACCACTTGGTGGATTTTCTTCAGCTTCCTTGGAACTTCTACTCTCCTCTTTTGAAACTTCATACTTTAGTTTTTTGTAACCTAACTCTCCTCTTCCTCAAATTTTTGTACTCTACCCTATATACTTCGATACCCCTTCTTCTAGAACTCCTCCAAACTCCATGCATTGGCCAATGATTTCGACCTCCATCCTCGACTCTTCCACTGCGATCGCCACCCGTCGCTCCTCCTTCTCCCTCCATTTCATATAGTACGAGACCCATAAACAAATCGAGCAAAACCCGATTTAAAATCAATTCAAGTGCTCAAATTCAAACCCACTTGAGAGTGTTGTGTGTATTCGGGTATGCATGGTGGTCGGTGGTGGTAATCGTGGTAGAAAACGATGGAATATAAGGGGTGAAGATCTAAAGGTTTCAAAAGAAAAAATACCAGGTAGGGGAGTACAAAATTGAAGGAAACAGAAAGTGAGGGAAAGTACAGATCCAAGTATTTATTGGGGAAAGGAAAGAAGGAAATTTCTCTACAAAACTCCAACTGTTTGGGGATCTATACCTATCCTTGGATCCGTACTCAAATTATATGCCCAAATTTCAAAAACACTAAATATTTTGGGATCATTACTAATCTCGATACATAGGGATTTGGGCCATGGGATTTCTTGTGGTCCTTCCCATGCACCTGCCTGGTTTCTCTTCAAAGTCTCACCTATAAATATCTCCTTTCAATATGAGATAGGGGTTAGCTCCTTAGCACTCTAGTTATACTTGTAATTTGGCATTTTGGGGTATGTTAGCACTCTTTGGCACTTAGAGTAGAAGATGCTCAGGTCCTTCTGGGACCTGTTTTGGACTTTATCCACCATTGTTGTAACTACCCCAGGAATGGGCCTAAATTCCAAACTAGAAAAGGCCCATCGGAACTTAAGTCATTCTAAAAGAGTAATCGGTTCCTATAAAGATTACATAGATAGAGCTAACTAATACCAACATTAGGTTCTCACAGGGGAAAGAATAAAATATAATAACATAAAGTAGATGTACCAATTAATAAAACCCTTAATAATGTGTGTTATGTAAAATCTCAAATTTCAAAAGGATGCATTAATAATAATAATAATAATATCCCAAGGGTACAATAACGCTACCAAACATGATACCAATGATAATAATAAATAGAGATCCTCCTTCGTCACGCTCCAATCTCCATGACTGCATCAATCAAGTGTTTCCCACCTACTAACCTATTTATATGTTAAGAGGAGGGAGATTAGAACAATAAGTTCTAATGAATGAAGTATAAACACATCAAATTATGTCTACGCAAACTCAACACACAAATAATATATATTAATTAAGAGGACTATTCCAAAATCACTAGCATCTCATCCTAAAATCGTCATCGCTATTAAATATACTCTTAATGTAATTCGAAAGATAGCAATTTGTCACTTAATACCAGGTTTAGGTAGGCATTTATCACCAATTATGACCCTCTTGGCGGACTCATTTTTTAATATCTAGAAGTCACTACAGGTGAACTCCTAGTCACTTAATACTTCCCTATGTATTCCCTCACATAGCTCCTAAAAGAGAAGTAGAAAAATTCCGGAGAACTACTTTACTTATATGTCTATTATTTCATCTAGTACCTTATAAGAGAAAGGCGGAAGCGATGACCACCTTGAACTTTAATAAGGAGGGTACTATGACTTTGGTCCTAAAACAAGGATTGAACCATAAGTGTAATGACCCGCATTGGTAGAGGTATTATAATTAATTTATTTAATTATATAAATAGTGATATGGTGAATTAAATGGTGGTTTAATTAAATAATGGTGAATATTTAATTTAAAATAATAAATTAAATAATATGTTTAATTCTGAAATAATTAGAATTGGCTGAAATGACGATATGGTGTGAATCAGATCATCTGTGATATTTAATTCAGCTTGGAATTGAATTTGAATAACAAATATATTATATAAATGATAGTTTGAACATAGAATTTTATTATAATTAAAATCGAGCTTGAAATGGCGCTGCAGTTCGTAAATTGGCGATTCGAACTTCAACTGAATATACAGGATTCGTTTTAAGCCCGATTTCTGTGAAACAAGAAACGTGTGGAGCTGGTGGAGTATATCTTTCTAGTGGAAGAGAAAAATCAGGATTTCGGTGTGTAGATTTTGATTCACGTCCAAATAAAATTTTAGAAAAGTCACTGTGGAATTCCTTTATAATTTATAAAGGAATTATTTATATTTTAAAAAGGAATTTCAATATAAATCGAATATCGGGTTGACCAAGAAGTGAATATCGAGTTAGAAGTTCATATAGGAATATTCTAGAGCTGTATGATATTATGTTGTGAATATATATGATAATATCAATTTATTTATATTTTATTTAATTATATTTAAATATATTTATATATTTAAATGGGTCATCTAGAGCTTTAAAAATAGCCACTATTGCAAACGAAGTCGGAATTCGACGAAACTAATTTTGTTGGATCCGCAATGTCAAATAGTTGTTAGATTTCTAGTTTCGTGATTTTTAGAGTCACTGTGTAGTCGTACGGATTTTTAGAGTGAAAAATAGTTAGTATTTTGATGGTTAAAAATACGCTGTGTGAGCAAACGGAGTCGGAATTCGACGAAACCAGTTTCGTTGGGACCGTAATGTCGAACTATAGTTGCATGTCCAGTTTCGTGATTTTTGGGTATCGTATGTGATCACAGGAATTTTTAGAAGTCGGATACGATGAGAAATGGACAAAATAAAATATTAAAATATTAATAAAAAAAATATCTAGAAATTTTGTTATGCTATAAATAAGCCCTCCACCATTCTAAAACCTAATTCTCCTACCATAGAAAAACCCGCCGCCATGTTCTTCATTCCAACAGCAAAAAACGCAAGATGTAAAATCAAATTCAATTCAAAGAAAATTCCTAAAATCAGGAATTATGTATTTCTGGAACCCTCAGGAGAATCTCTTCACGCTGGTATACCTTTTGAGTGGCTCGACATTGGTTCCCGTACGCTGAAATTGCCAGCTTTGATTAGGGTTTGGGTTTTCTTGGTTTGAGAGCATCGATTAATGAAAATAAGGTCGACTTTGGGATTGTGACACCGTTTAGCACCCGTAGTGATTTTTTTTTGGAATCCGGCATTGAAACTGTTAATCGAATATAGTTTATTCGAATAGAGTTAGAGGAGTTAATCGAATATAGTTTATTCGAATAGAGTTAGAGGAGTTAATCAAATACAGTTTATTCGAATAGACTTAGAGGAGTTATCGAATATAGTTTATTCGACAAGGGTTAAGTGAATAGAGTAAATCAAATAGAATAAATTGAATAGAGTTAAGTGAAAAGAGTCAATCGAATATAGTTATTCGAAAGATAGGTTAAGTAAGGAAGTTAGTTAAAGACTTAAAAGGTGAACTTTGTCTATTTCAAAGTTAGAAACGTTGTTCAGTTAAGGTCTGAGAGGTAGTATTACCCCAACTTGATTGACTTCATTTTTAACTAAGGAATGGTTAAGGTTCGATAGTAAAGAATGGTTAAGTGAATTTAGTAATTAAAGGAAATGGTTTGAGTTGGCATCGTGATGGTTTGTTTAGACATCTGTCTAAGTCCAATGAAGAAGCTTTGTAAATGTTTTCCAAATAAGAAACCAGAAATGTTTTATAATAAAGAAAACAAGAAATGGAAATGTTTTCCATTGTTAATAACGTATATTTTCCAAATTTAGAAAATAAGAAATATTGAATATAGGGAAACATGAAATAAGTAAATTAATGAAATAAAGAGATAAATGTTGAATGATGTTTGATCGATATAAATTTCCACTTGGAAATAATATCGTTGTTTGCACACCTATTTTTCTTCGATAGTTAAATCACAGACTATCGAAGTTTTGACCATTTTAATGTTGTTAATATGGAGAGACCGGTTGGATTATTATCCAAAGAACCACTATGTATTGGCATAAGCATTGTGAATCATATATGCCAAAGGAAATTGAAGACAGAGTTATGCAAGGGCTATCCTGTATTGAATAGTGCATTCAGTTCATCCTGTTCCTGGATGACTTTTATGGACGGATGTCTGACAGAGTATTTTCAGACGATCACGTATATTGATTTCTCCAACCGTACCAAGAGTGGAAGTGGAGAAGGAAAATTCTTTTAGCTAACACATAATGTATAGTTGAGGAAGTCAATCGGTGATTTGATGGATTTGATGATGTGGCATTCAAAGTGAATCTGGTGTTATGATAAAGCGTAGCTTCTAGCCTCAATCCGGTAAACGACAGAAATCGAGCAGGCAGCATGGCTAAGTTGGTCGCTCCGAAGTAGGGTGTATAATCACTTGATCTAGAGTTTCATTTACTTCTAAAAATCTATTGTTGATGTTGTCCCATTCGGGAAACGATTGCTGGTCCCAACAGTTGGTGATATACATTCGATATACTCAAGCGAAATGAGTGTTCGGTCATGTATGGCCGGCTTGCAAGATGTTCTTGTCGAACCTAGTGTATTCCTTTCTAGAGGTACACTAACGAAAGGTGGTTTCATACCTTGTCATAGTTGGAAATCCATTACCCATACGTGCTTGCGATTTTTGATTATATACTATATGTAGAACGTGAGATGAAAGCGTTTCTGCTAGATGATTATTATATTGTGGTTGATAGACATTATTATAATATCAAAAGGTTTTTGATATAAAGATAATTTGGATTCTCATAAGGAAAAACCCGTTTCGTTATACGGAGTGGTCTTATGAGATATCGTTTACTTATTCAAACTGTTTTAAACTGTTTTACTCATACCAGTCCCATGACTGACCCGGAGTTTATTTTGTTTTGTTTTCCCTAAACTCTTGGGTGCCCAAATTTGTACGGGCAGTCAAGTAGTCGGGATTTATAGATACTTGAAGAGCTGGAGCAGGAGGCTTCAGGATCATATAGCTATAGTTATTTCCGCTGTGTTGTAAGTGTTGTACTTTGATAATGATGTATATTCAAATACAAATGTATATTTCAAAGTTATGTTGCATATAATATATGTTATTCGTTCCGCTGTGAGATTCGTGTTACTCTGATATTGTGTTCTTCTTCTTCTATTCTAAGTTTCTATCTTATCTTTCCACACCCTCTAATTTCTTTCGTTAATAACCGGTATTTTTCAATGTTTGGTTAGTCATCATTGAGTTTATGGCGATAACCAAAGTCGTCGAAAACCCGGGTCATTACAGTTGGTATCAGAGCTTAAGTTAAGTGAATTACCTTGGCTCTGTGGCGTGACTCAGTAGAGATAGGGTTAGTAATACCCTAGATTGAGTTGAGTGTATAAACACGAGTGAACGTATTTATAGATGATATAAAAATAATTTTATATTGTGAAGATTTATTGGTTGAACAGTTAATGAGTTTTGGTCGATCAGTTTGATCCACTATATCGGTAGGAGTTACTAAACACTCGAATACGATGGGTCGGCACGGTATGTTTTGAAAAGAGGGTAAATTAAAATAAGTTTACCCAAGGTATATCTTGATATAGAGAAGAGATATATATCAAAATTATAATATAATGGATATATTAGTTGTTATTATAATCGAGTAAGATTAATAATTAAATGGTTATGTAAATAACCAATCAGAATTCATTGTAAGTGAAATACGTGGAATCAGATGAGTGAAATCTGAAATTTAAATCAGAAATTGAATTAAAACCCTGGAAATTTGGAACAGAGTTTGAAAATAGACTTCGATTAAATAAGGAAAATTAAGATCCTGGGAGATTTTAAATTGTTTTACAAGCAGTGTGAATTATATTTTGAAATGAATTTCAAAGTGGAAATGTTTAGAAATGGTTTTATAGTATTGAACTCATTTCGATCGCTGGAAAATAGATTCCGATGATGAAAGTTGCATCATCAATATTCATTTTCGAGTTGTAAGTGACGAATTACTACCAGAGATACTGTTTTGAATTTGTTTTGGGAAAGACAAGTTGTGTTGAATTTCAAAATGGGATTTATAATATAGAATTGAATATAGAATTTGAATAAAGAGAATTCAAATAGATTTGAATATAGAATTTAAATAAAGAGAATTCAAATATAGGATTTGAATATATAGAATTTGATTGTAGAATTCAAATGGAATTTAAACTATAGAATTCGAATATATAGAATTTGAATAAAATTTGAATAGAATTTGATATATAGAATTTGAATATATAGAATTTGAATAAAATTTGAATAGAATTAACTAAGTCGAAGAGGAATTAGTTAATCGAGTTTTGAATTTGAAGTTGAACTTTGAAAGGTGAATTGGATTTGTAAATGGATATTTGAAATCGAATATGGAACTTAAATTTGAAATTTGGATTCAAATTAGTTAATAAGCAAGTTAAAATATATTTGAACATGTCGTGTTCAAATATAAAAGTGAAATAGACTAAAGAGTTCATTAACAAATTAATTAACGAATTGAGTTAAAACGATCAGGTATAGTTAAAATAGATTGGGCAGGTATAAATATACATGAGATAGGTATGGATAAGGTATGAAGGTATATAAATAGAATGCTCAACGAAAAGGTATGTATTTAATTCATATATGAGATTTTATGCGCCGTATCGGCTAGCCGCTTGGCTTTTTCTTTTTCTTTTGGATTGGTGAGGGCCATGGGAGGCTATTTGAAATATCCCAATGCTTTTGGTACAAAGGAGGTTATGGCGAATTTTTCCGGGAATTTAAGGAGTTAGAATATTTTTAAGATAATTTGATAGTTAGAAATCAACGTATCGATATATATATATATATACATATATATATATAAGTCGATAAGGAAACGAACTTAGAAATAAAATAGTAAAATCAAAAAGGAAGACTAAGAATAGAATCTAGTAAGAATAGAAAGAGGAAGCATATACGCGTTTAAAAGTGAATAAGTAGTTGTATGATATTGATTATTCGAGTAAGTAGTCATATCTGTTTTGTCATTATAAATGTTATTCAGTCAAGGTCTGAGAGGTAGTTATACCCCAACTTGATTGATTTCATTATTAACAAATAAGTAGCAAGATTTCAGGCTCAAAGATCAATGTTGAATAAGAGTTAGTTGAACATAGTATTTGGGTTGTCGTAACGATGTTTTACACAACATCCGTTTTAACCCAATTAAGTGTAAGCTTGGAAAGTATACAAATAAACGAGATCGAAAAAGAGATAAGTAATTGGAATATTTTCCAATTATAAATAGCATATATTTTCTAAAGTTTAGAAAATAAAGGAAGGCGATATTCGGATATGTTTTCCAAATAACATAAAAGGCCAATATGGTTATTGAAAATATTGGTTAACAAATATTGATAAAGAAATAGAGAAGTGATTTAACTAATGGAATATTAATTAAGGGCTCGGTGACACGTTCAAAAGGAAAATTTGATTTTTGAAAAGAGTAAACTGTTTAAAAAATCCCATGGAAAGACTGTTTGTATTAAAAAAAAATTTAACAAAAAAAATTGTGAAAGCAAAATTGAATTAAAGTAAAGCCAGTAAAGTGGTAACTGTGATTGAATTAGAATGATATCAAGACAAATTGGATTGTGAGATTCAAATTTGAAGTGTAATGTGATAATCAAGTTAAGAGTTGGGAACCGAGAAGAAACTAGAGTTGAAATGATATTTGGCTCGGATATAAGCGAATGGTTGTGTTGTGGATAAAAGCAGATTGGAATTTGATTGGGATGACCCTTGTATCCGCTGAGTTGATAACAGGTGGAAAGGATATAATGATATGCCGACAAAAAGGTACCAGTTTATATTATATATTGGGTATGAGATTTTGATGAGCCGAATTGGCAAGCCGCTTGGCTGTTTGATTTTCTTTTGGGTTAGAGATAGCCCAAAGGGGCAAGTTGGAGTTTGACGTATTGACCAGTACAAAGGAGGTGTTGGCGAAAATTTTCAAAGAGTTAAGGCGTTAGAAAATTTTCAAGATTTTTGAAAATTTTCGTTGATAAGAATGAATTAATAATTTAATTGAAATTAAATTGGTTCAATTGAAACTGAAGTTAAGAAGTGAACAAATATGTTCTAACTAGTCGATAGGGTCGTTCTCTACCTTAGCAATTTCGAGGACGAAATTATTTTAAGTGGGGAAGATTGTAATGACCGCATTGGCAGAGGTATTATAATTAATTTATTTAATTATATAAATAGTGATATGGTGAATTAAATGGTGGTTTAATTAAATAATGGTGAATATTTAATTTAAAATAATAAATTAAATAATATATTTAATTCTGAAATAATCAGAATTGGCTGAAATGATGATATGGTGTGAACCGGATCATCTGTGATAGCTTGGAATTGAATTTGAATAAAGAATATATTATATAAACGATAGTTTGAACATAGAATTTTATTATAATTAAAATCGAGCTTGAAATGGCGCTGTAGTTCGTAAATTGGCGATTCGAACTTCAACTGAATATACAGGATTCGTTTTAAGCCGGATTTCTGTGAAACAAGAAACGTCTGGAGCTGGTGGAGTATATCTTTCTAGTGGAAGAGAAAAATCGGGATTTCGTCGTGTAGATTTTGATTCACGTCCAAATCAAATTTTAGAAAAGTCGTTATGGAATTCCTTTATAATTTATAAAGGAATTATTTATATTTTAAAAAGGAATTTCAATATAAATCGAATATCGGGTTGACCCAGAAGTGAATATCGAGTTAGAAGTTCATATAGGAATATTCTAGAGCTGTATGATATTTTGTTGTGATTATATACGATAATATTAATTTATTTATATTTTATATAATTATATTTGAATATATTTATATATTTAAATGGGTCATCTAGAGCTTAAAAAATAGCCACTTTTGCAAACGAAGTCGGAATTCGACGAAACTAATTTTGTTGGATCTGCAATGTCAAATAGTTGTTAGATTTTCAGTTTCGTGATTTTTAGAGTCACTGTGTGGTCGTACGGATTTTTAGAGTGAAAAACAGATAGTATTTTGACGGTTAAAAATACGCTGTGTGAGCAAACGGAGTCGGAATTCGACGAAACCAGTTTCGTTGGGACCGTAATGTCGAACTGTAGCTGCATGTCAAGTTTCATGATTTTTAGGTATCGTATGTGATCACAGGAATTTTAGAAGATGAATTAATGATGGAGAATATACCGGGAATATTCCATTCTACAAAATATCTAGATATTTGTCTCCACTATAAATACACCACCCTTAGCCTCTTCTAATAACCTAATTACTTTCCTCCATTGGTCAAACTACCTACAACGCCTCCAAAGGATTCAAACAAGCAAAAATGGAGTGAAAGAAAAAATCAAAGAAATACAAAACAATTTCTATAAATCATTTCCCTTATATATTCGATCTTCCCTGAGTTTGCTCTTCGATCTAAACTAGTTTTTGAGTGGTTCGAAATCTATGAAGTTCGCTGGTCTGTAAACCGCGAATATTAGCGTTGAAACATTCTTGAAATTGGGTTGTTAATTCGAGAATTGGTGAGTGTATTTGTGTTTAGCAAGGAGTATAGCACACACTGGGGTATTTTTGTGGAAATCGGTTCTTAAAAATGTCGAGACAATGGTAGTGGCGTGCTGGTTTCCTGGAGGATGGAAATCTCTGGATGGGTGCGAGCTTCATACTTTGGTGATGAGGGTGGAGTTCGGGTGGAGAGACGATCAACGGTGAAGGGAATAAGGAGTTTCAGTGAAGGAATGAAGTTGTGGGATGCATAGAAGTTTTGACCATGTCTACATTTGCTTACTAGAGCGTGGAAATCAAATTGGGGAAGAAGGCAAAAGGGGTCGGGTCTGGTAATATAAGGGGAGTGGGCCAGAAATGTGGAATTGGGTAAGGCCCAATTTAGAAAGGAGGACTTTAGTTTTATTTATTTAAATAAGTGTTAAACTTGTAACCGCTATATCTCGGTCATATGCAATCAGAATCATGAACCGTCAGTCACATTGGGACCGTATGGACGAGAGCTTCACAATGAACCTGACTGGTAATGGATTGGGGCTCGTATGAAATTATGGCGAAATAAACTGTTTGATTCAAATCAAACAACAGTTTATTGTTCTTTAATGATGAACTGCCAAAGTGAGTAAATCTCACTAACTCTGAACAGTTTATAATTTCATGTTGTATTTTTAGAACTGTTAAATATTGGCTGATTGACTGTGTGTTGACTATTGGATTGAACTGCTAGTCAGTTAGTTGAATTTCTATATTGATTCTGTTTAACAGAATATATCATATAGTGATGTTAATTTTATTGTGTAACATCTGTGGATGCAGGGAAACAGGTTGGAGGAATCCGACTGGATTCCTCAACAGTTATTTTATTGTTCTTCATATATTGTGATATATGATGTGATATATAATCTGTTGTTATTATGTGTGTTTGGACGATATTTATCGTTGTTATATGGTGTGTTAAATACCATAAGAAATACCAGAATGTGGAGAAAGGGATTTTCAAAGTATATTTTGAAAATAATTTATTCATATAAAATCAATGGATTTTATATTGTTAAAGGAAAAGGATTTGAATAAAAGAAATATATTTGTAAATCAAATATAAAGGAATTATATTTGTTAAACAAATATAAAGGAAAATATTCGTAAAAAAATATAAAGGAAAATATTTGTTAAACAAATAGAAAGGATAAATTTATAAATAACAGTTTATAAATTAAATAAATATTTATCATTCGATAAATGGAATATATAAGTCTGAACTTATATAGATAAGAGATATTGGTTTTAACACCGATAGTTTAAATAGAATAGGTACACAACACTTGTGTAAGTGAAGTAACGTTATTAAAGAGAACATTTATAAAGTGAAGAACCGTTACCAAAAGAAAATCTTTATAAATGAATAAACGTTATCAAATAGGAGTTATTCGAATAAGAGTAATCAATTAGAGTTAGAAATGATCGATTAGAGTTAGAATAAATCAATCTGAGTTAGAATTAATCAGTTAGAGTTAATCAGTTAGAATTAACCAGTTAGAGTTAATCAGTTAGAATTTACCAGTTAGGGTTAACCAGTTAGAGTTAGAGTTAACAAATTAGAGTTATTCAAATGGAGTTAATCGAGTAGAGTTATCGAATATAGTGTATTCGAGAGGAGTTATCAAATCTTCTTATTTGAAAGTAGTTATCGAATATAGTTTATTCGAATAGAGTTAGAGGAGTTAATCGAATATAGTTTATTCGAATAGAGTTAGAGGAGTTAATCGAATACAATTTATTCGAATAGAGTTAGAGAAGTTATCGAATATAGTTTATTCGACAGGGGTTAAGTGAATAGAGTAAATCAAATAGAGTAAATCAAATAGAATAAATCGAATAGAGTTAAGTGAAAAGAGTCAATCGAATATAGTTATTCGAAAGAAAGGTTAAGTAAGGAAGTTAGTTAAAGAATTAAAAGGTGAACTTTGTCTATTTCAAGGTTAGAAACGTTGTTCAGTTAAGGTCTAAGAGGTAGTATTACCCCCAATTTGATGGACTTCATTTTAAACTAAGGAATGGTTAAGGTTCGATAGTAAAGGATGGTTAAGTGAATTTAGTAATTAAAGGAAATGGTTTGAGTTGGCATCGCGATGGTTTGTTTAGACATCTGTCTAAGTCCAATGAAGAAGCTTTGGAAATGTTTTCCAAATATGAAACCAGAAATGTTTTCTAATAAAGAAAACAAGAAATGGAAATGTTTTCCATTGTTAATAACGTATATTTTCCAAATTTAGAAAATAAGAAATATTGAATATAGGGAAACAGGAGATAAGTAAATTAATGAAATAAAGAGATAAATGTTAAATGATGTTTGATCGATATAAATTTCCATTTGGAAATAATATCGTTGTTTGCACACCTGTTTTTCTTCGATAGTTAAATCACTGACTATCGAAGTTTTGACCATTTTAACGTTGTTAATATGGAGAGACCGGTTGGATTATTATCCAAAGAACCACTCTGTATTGGCATAAGAGTTGTGAATCATATATGCCAAAGGAAATTGAAGACGGAGTTATGCAAGGGCTATCCTGTATTGAATAGTGCCTTCGGTTCATCCTGTTCCTGGATGACGTTTATGGACGAATGTCTGACAGAGTATTTCCAGACGATCACGTATATTGATTTCTCCAACCGTACCAAGAGTGGAAGTGGAGATGGAAACTTCTTTTAGCTAACACATAATGTATGGTTGAGGACGTCAATCGGTGATTTGATGGATTTGACGATGTGGCATTCAAAGTGAATCTGGTGTGATGATAAAGCATAGCTTCTAGCCTTAATCCGGTAAATGACAGAAATCGGGCAGGCAGCATGGCTAAGTCGATCGCTCCGAAGTAGGGTGTATAATCACCTGATCTAGAGTTTCATTTACTCATAAAAATCTATTGTTGATGCTGTCCCATTCGGGAAACGGTTGCTGATCCCAACCGTTGGTGATATACATTTGATACACTCAAGCGAAATGAGTGGTCGATCATGTGTGGTTGGGTTGCAAGATGTTCTTGTTGAACCCAGTGTATTCCTTTCTAGAGGTAAACTAGCGAAAGGTGGTTCCATACCTTGTCATAGTTGGAAATCCATTATCCAATACATGCTTGTGGTTTTTCATTGTATACTATATATGTAGAACGTGAGATGAAAGCGTTTCTGCTAGATGATTATTATATTGTGGTTGATAGACATTATTATAATATCAAAAGGTTTTTGATATAAAGATAATTTGGATTCTCATAAGGAAAAACCCGTTTCGTTATACGGCGTGGTCTTATGAGATATCGTTTACTTGTTCAAACTCTTTTAAACTGTTTTACTCATACCAGTCCCATGACTGACCAGGAGTTTATTTTGTTTTGTTTTCCCTAAACTCTTGGGTGCCCAAATTTGTACGGGCAGTCAAGTAGTCGGGATTTACAGATACTTGAAGAGCTGGAGCAGAAGGCTTCAGGATCATATAGCTATAGTTATTTCCGCTGTGTTGTAAGTGTTGTACTTTGATAATGTTGTATATTTAAATACAAATGTATATTTCAAAGTTATGTTACATATATTATATGTTATTCGTTCCGCTGTGAGATTCTGGAGCAGAAGGCTTCAGGATCATATAGCTATAGTTATTTCCGCTGTGTTGTAAGTGTTGTACTTTGATAATGTTGTATATTTAAATACAAATGTATATTTCAAAGTTATGTTACATATATTATATGTTATTCGTTCCGCTGTGAGATTCGTGTTACTCTGATATTGTGTTCTTCTTCTTCTATTCTAAGTTTCTATCTTATCTTTCCTCACCCTCTAATCTCTTTCGTTAATGACCGGTATTTTTCGACGTTTGGTTAGTCATCATTGAGTTTATGGTGATAACCAAAGTCGTCAAAAACCCGGGTCATTACAATAGGAATGGACCTAGTCCTAACCACTTAATATTGAGGATACGGATTAAGGACCTTAAGGCAGAATTAACACTAGAGGGGGTGAATTGTGTTTATGAGAAATTTATAGAAATCTTAAACTAACTTGAATTACTATATGAATCAAACAATGATTATCACATCAGAAAGAATCAAAGACACAGAAATAAGTAAATATAAAATGCAGAAAAGGAAAGAACACAAAGGATTTTATATAGGTTTGGATTACCCCTACGTCCAGTCCCACGCAACACTGGATAACGCAGAGTTTTATTATTATCAATATCCAAGTACAACACCCTTGATTTCATGGCTACAAGGTTAACACCGATTCCACCACCCTTGATCTCATGGCTATAAGGTTAACAGCGCTCCCTTCCTTAATTTCAGGGCTACAAGGAACACACCCTTACCCAAATGTAACACCCCACACCCGCTAAGATCACTCACTAAGGGAATTCCTTAACTTCGGTGGAGTATTTTAAGTGAATATAGAACAGAAAAATTACAACAAGACAGATATAAATAATACTTGTTAACTAAAACATCATTTCATTGCAGCAGAAGGTAAACATGTTTGGTTACAATAACAAAACCATGAAACAAGAGTCAAGTACTAAATATCCATCCAGATAAAAACATAAGTACATAATCCCACTACATAACTAATAGACATAATAGAAAAGATAAGCTGAGCTTTACATCACGGTCCAAACTCCAAAAGATAGATAAAGCAATCTGATCAAAGCCCACTAGTGCTAGGCCCACTCTGAGAACCTGAGGGTTGGGAAAAAGATAAAAACAACGGGGTCAGACATAAGTCTGAGTGAGCCCTATAACTTTAACAATACAATCATTAAAGTAATTAGGGTATGATATAAACTTGGCACGGTAACGACTGGGGATAAATGACTACACTAAGCAGCCAAATAGACATAGGAAGAACTAAGATATCGGTAAAGACGCATCTACCCACCCAAGGGTAATTACTATACTGCACCACACCAGTCATTCCTAATTAAAGGTTGATCCCACTCATGGACTTAGAAAATATAACTAGTAGTTTCGTGTACCCCTAGCTGACCACATAGGTGCCGTCTGCCCCTATCTCCACTAGGTGTACCCACTACTCCCCAAGCGATCGGCTCCCTAACGTAGATACCCGTGCTGGCCCCACAGTGGGGTGTATCACTCCCCAAAGTGGCAACCCGATACAACCAATGGTGCACGGCTTATACCTACACGATGCAACAACGTCTTACCTACAAGCCCGGGCCCACACACGCATATGAAGCCCGTTGGACTTGCGTTGCCACCGCTAACCCGTTTTTGGCCTCTTATAGTCAAGCCCGGTATGTGTGTCCCGTCCTCGACTTGGGTCGAGCCCACAAAGATACGTTTTGGGTTACTGGTTGAAATGGGCCCCCACAAGCTACCCACCTAAGCTTGTCCCTTTTCTAGTGCATCCCACTTAACCCTTTAATCACGTTTAATTACATGTTTCCACTTGGTTAAGTATTCTAATCGTATTTTCTATTGCCACCCAAGGCAACCCACTAGATTTCCACATGCCACCCAAGGCACTTGATTTCCACATGCCACCCAAGGCACCCGCTTAACCCCTCATGCCCCACTACATGCTTATCTGGTTAAGTGTTTCTTAATTGATTAAGACCGTAACCTTTGCAAAGACCTCTCACATTAGACTATCTTTTATGGCAGCTGGATTTGCCGGTCGGGTCCGGGCAGCCTTACGCCATAACCGAGTCTAACCTCGTGTCTTTACACTTGTCACGTATTTAGTTTATGCCTAAGACCTCTCACATTGGGCCAATCATTTTTAGCCGCTGGATTTGCCGGTCGGGTCCGGGCAGTCTTATGCTACAAAAGGGTCCAACCTCGTGTCTTAGTCGATTAATTACACCTAATTAATCACCCCCATATTTTGAATTAATTTTCCCTAATTAATTCCAATTTAATTATGTACATAATTGACTCAATTATGTGCATCCACTTATGGTATGCAACATCATACCAATTTCACCACAATTTTGTTAACATGAATATTAACCCCATCGTTCCCCACGTAATACGCTAACATGACATACTTAAAAGGGAAGATTCATCACAAATACAATGGGTTCTACTTAGCATAACATTAGCATCAACATGGGTTTTAAAGGTGTCAACTTGCATATATGACCATGGCATCAAACCCAACTAGCATAAATAATCAACCCAAACTTGCATGAATCACATATGTCATAAAGAGGGTAACTTGCATAGATGTTCATGTCATAGACCTATCATAAAGGGATAAACTTGCATACGTGTCATAGGTCTAAAAAGGGATGAACTTGCATATGTTACTCATATCATAAAAAGGGGTAAACATGCATATGTATGTATGACATACAAAGGGGTAAACTTGCACATGTATGCATATCATACAAAGGTGTAAACTTGCACATGTTACTTGCATATAATCAAACACCAAACTTGCATAACATGGTGTCATAATGGATCAATGTTTATCATAGTGATTTGCATAACTAGCATCATGAACATATAGCATAAAACTTGCATAACTAGCATCATGAACATATAGCATAAAACTTGCATAACTAGCATCATGAACACATAGCATATGATAACATAACTTGCATTGATCCACATTCATAACCATAACCTCATTATATCCTATCATAATTAGTTTAGCAATTGCTTGCTAATGGCATAGAAACTCACAACTTGTTGATTAGCACTTCTATGAAGAAGATTAAGTTTCTAGAGTTGATTAGAAGTTGATTTGAGAAGCTATCTTCCTCTTTAATTTGTTGGTGGCTCCTTCTAGTTGCATTTTGACGGCATAACGACGTTGTCTCCAATTTTAGTATGAATTAGGGTAGTCTTAGGGTGTATTTATAGGTTAGTTAAGTGTTTTAGGCCATTAGATTAACCCTAAATCAGATTAGAGCCGTCATATCTCGTCACTAGCCACCAAAACACAGCCTAAATCCCAAATCAGTGCACCCAGGTCACCTGGGCTCGACCAGGGAGGTCAACCCCCAGGTCGACACTAGGGTCGACACCCATGTCGACTCCCAGGTCGACTCCCAGGTCGACCTGGTCTGGGCGGGAATTTTCCCGCCTAGCCCATATTCTGCAATTTTGAAATCTGTTTCGTTTTTTGATTTTTCGTGAAACTTCTAAAGGCCATATCTCAGTCATACGGACTCCGATTCACGAAATTTCGTACTCTATTTCGTGTATTTTTCCGAGACGAACGCAACCGCGAAATCCGTTTCCCTTAATTCTCACGTCTGAGATTAATTACTCATTAATTTATGAACATCAATGTTGTTAGAAATACGGGGTGTTACATTCTCCCCTACTTAAAGGATTTCGTCCCCGAAATCTCTAAGTCAAGAAGAACGTATCCTACCAACCAAACAACCATCTACTAAACCATCAAACACGGGCATCCATTGTCCTTAAAGTTTCTAATGTTGTATGAACATATGCAAGAAGTGTGTGTATATGTTCCCTATCTAATGCAAAATCAGGCGGTCTACTGATTCAGTTGACCTCCTTAATGCAAACCATGATAGTGCCATGCATCCAATATGTATGCGAAAGAACCCTATCGACACATACTATTTCTACATTTGTGCACAACCATACACCAAAATGCATCATCCATATGATAACGCAACCATTATACATCCATTAATATAGCTACCTACACACAATTATATGCAATATGCAATATGAAGTGACTGAGCGATCTAGTGTCTAAAGTGTGTGTATATGCATCCACGAGCAACCACTATCAAACACTTGCATCCACACGCATCCATCAATCATAACATGTCTCAAACACATGTTTCAACCATAGGTTTACCCTATCTAAAGGTCAAAGGTACTAACGAGAGGACATACTAAAGATAAGATAAGTACTAGACAAACGATAAAGGAGAAGTTAAAAGACATACCCTCAAAAAGAAATGGGTACAGTGAACGCATCTTCGCTTCTGACTCCCAAGTAGTGTTGCTCTCATCATCTCCCCATTGCACTTTGACTAGTTGAACCTCTCTGTTTCTCAACTTCCTAATATCTGACCCAAGGATGCGAGTAGGAGCTCGTCGAATCGTCGCATCACGCTCTACCTCCACTTCTCTAAGCAAGCTCGGCTCTACCACCTCTGCGGTCTCATGTGGGCACTTCCTCAAATGTGACACATGGAATACGTCATGTACACCACTTAATCTCTCGGGCAACTCTACTCTATATGCCATCTGTCCAATCCTTTCCTTAATAGGAAACGGTCCTACAAACCTTGGTGCTAACTTCCCAACAGACCCAAAGCGAACCACATTCCGTAATGGAGATACTTTGACAAAGACCATGTCCCCAACATTAAACTCAAGATCCGTCCTCCTCTTATCTGCGTAGGATTTCTGTCTGTCCTGCGCCGCTTTCATCCTTCTTCTAATCAAATCAATCTTTTCCGAAGTCTCTCTAACCATATCAGGCCCAAGCAAGATCTTATCCGTAGATTCCCACCAACATGTAGGTGACCGACAAGGCCTTCCATAAAGAGCTTCGAAAGGAGCCATACCAATACTGGACTGAAAGCTATTGTTATGCGCGAAATCCACAAATGGAAGATGCTCTTCCCATGTACCTCCAAAATCTAAGATACATAGTCTCAAAAGGTCTTCTAGAACACGATTCATCCTCTCGGTCTGGCCGTCCGTCTGAGGATGATATGCGGTGCTCAAACACAACTGAGTCCCTACTGCCTCTTGCAAACGCTTCCAAAACTCGCTAGTGAAGATAGGATCTCGATCGCTCACTATGCTAGAAGGTACTCCATGCAACCGAACTATCTCTCGAAGGTAAACTGAAGCTAGCCATGGAGCAGTCCTCTTAC
Source organism: Allium sativum (assembly GCA_030737875.1). Classification (NCBI taxonomy): domain Eukaryota; kingdom Viridiplantae; phylum Streptophyta; class Magnoliopsida; order Asparagales; family Amaryllidaceae; genus Allium; species Allium sativum. The sequence continues at coordinate 199,580,252 of CM060926.1, read as the reverse complement.
TCTTCACGGGTATGAAATGGGCGCTCTTAGTAAGTCTGTCCACCACAACCCAAATTCCAGTATTACCCTTCCTCGATCTCGGTAACCCATCAACAAAGTCCATCGAGACGCTATCCCACTTCCAATGCGGAACCTCCAATGGGTGAAGCAGCCCACCAGGTTTCTTTTGCTCCGCTTTCACTTGTTGGCACACCAAGCATCTAGCGACATACTCGGCCACATCTTTCTTCATACCGGCCCAAAAGAAAACTCGCTTCATGTCTTGGTACATTTTGTCCCCACCGGGATGAATGGTCGTCTTTGAACGATGTGCATCGTCAAGAACAGCCTTCTTCAAACCCTCGTCTTGCGGTACACAAAGTTTACCGTCTCTACGCAACCACCCCTTATCATCTAGGGTGTACCTACTCAAATGGTTGGACGACTCCCCCCTTATGAGCTTCTCTACTAACTCAACCAATTGTGGGTCGTCCTGTTGTGCCTCACCAATCCGTCCCAAAAGAGTAGGTCTGACCTCTAAGGATGCTAGCAAACCGGGTACAAAGTCAACGGAGGGTCTGAAGTCAAACATCAAGATAAATTCCAAGCTTCGTCGTTCGACGAACAATGGACTCAAGGACAACCTTTTTCTGCTTAAGGCGTCCGCCACCACGTTACCCTTGCTAGGGGTATAAGCTATCTCGAAATCATAGGATACTAAGAACTACATCCACCTTTGCTGTCTTAAGTTCAAATCCTTCTGAGAAAACAAGTACTTCAACGATTTGTGGTCAGTGAACAATTCGAACCTCTCGCCAAGAAGATAATGGCGCCAAGACTTAAGCGCAAAAACAATAGCGGCCAACTCTAGATCATGGGTAGAGTAATTTTTCTCATGCACTCTCAACTGCCTTCCCCCATAGGCTATTACCCTTCCCTCTTGCATTAAGACTGCGCCTAGTCCTGTCCCACAAGCATCGGTATAAACAACAAATGGCTTACTCCCATCTGGCAACACTAAGACTGGAGCTGTGGTTAAAGCTCTCTTTAACCATTGGAACGCATCATCACAATCTACATCCCATGTGAAGACTAGGTTCTTCTTTGTCAAGCAAGTTAATGGGGCTGATATCTTTGCGAAGTCCTTGACAAACTTCCTATAGTAGCCAGCCAACCCCAAGAAACTCCTCACCTCAGTAGCATTCTTCGGAACCTTCCAATCTTGGATGGACACTACCTTCGCGGGATCCACAGCTATCCCTTCCTTAGAGACCACGTGCCCTAAGAACCGCACTTCCTTCCTCCAAAAGTGACATTTAGATAATTTAGCCTTAAGGCAATGCGCTCGAAGAGTCTCCAACACTTCCCTAAGATGTAGGGCATGCTCTTCTTCACTCTTAGAAAAGACTAAGATATCATCCACAAAGACCACCACGAACTTATTAAGGTACTCCCTGAACACCCTACTTATCAAATCAACAAAGTATGCAGGGGCGTTCGTCAAACCAAAGGGCATCACCAGCCACTCATAGAAACCATCCGGAGTCCTAAAGGCAGTCTTGTCTATGCTATCTTCAGCCACTCTCAACTGATGAAACCCCGTGGCTAAGTCCAACTGCGAAAACACTGAGGCGCAAACCAACTGATCAAAGAGATCATCAATCCTCGGCAATGGGTGTCTATTCTTCTTTGTATGTTTGTTGAGTTCTCTATAGTCTACACAAAGTCTGAGGGACCCATCCGCCTTCGTGGAAAAAACCACTGGAGCACCCCACTCCGATATACTTCGTCTTATGAACCCCTTCTCAAGCAACTCCCCTACTTGCTTATGGAGTTCCCTCCTCTCACGAGGAGCCATGTGGCGCACTGGCAAAGATACTGGTTCAGCATTGTCTACCAGATATATTCGGAAGTCAATCTCTCGCTTCGGAGGTAAGCCCTTCACCTCCTCAAACACATCCGAGTATTCCCGGACCACTCTAACAGATCGCAAACTCTCGACCGAAGCGTCAAAGCGATTCAAGATAACTTAGCATAACAGAATTAATGGGATTACAAGAGATCTCGAGAGTGTTCCCCAAGCGGGTCATGAGCCTAAAACTCTCCTTTCGCAATTAAGAACGGCACCATTACTGGATAACCAGTCCACGCCCAAAATTAACCCATAGCCCGTGAAGCCCAAAACAAAAGCATCTATATCTAAACTCAACGCTAAGTATAGAAATCCTCAAACCCAAACATATCATGGACAAATAAGTGGAGCCCCCAATTGGGCTTGAGACAACCAAGGGATCATCTACTGGACCTGGTGTCTAAATGCACTGACTCAACTAATGATGATGAGATAAACGAATGCGATGCGCCAGAGTCGAATAAAGTACGGACAGGATGATCAAACAGAAAAACCAGACTTTCAACGGAAATAGTTCTACCTCTTTCCTGAATCGGTGGAACTGCGAGAGCCTGAACTTGCCCCCTTGCCTGACCTGGTGCCATAAGAGCTTGCACCTATCCTCTTGAGGTAGATCCCGTCCTCTGCCCCTTCTTAGGGCAGTCCTTCACTAGATGCCCTGCTTCGCCACAGTGGAAGCAGCCAGTCTTCTTCTTCTTCCGACAATCTTTGCTTAGGTGGCCTGGTGTCCCGCAATTGAAGCACTTCTTCTTTCCCTTGCCACCGTTGCCTTTCCCACCCTTGTTTTGCTGTTGCTGTTGAGGTCTCTTCTGATCTCCTTTCTTCTCGGGTGCCTTATTAGCATTGGGACCCTTCTCTTCCTCATGCATGAGTGCCATGTTTACTAGCTTCTCAAAGGTGGCCCCCATAGGGATGTGAGTCATGGCCAATCCATGCATCGGTCCATTCAAGCCTTTAACGAACCTCAAAGCCTTCTTCTCCGGTGTATTCACCATGTCTATGCCAAACCTTGCCAACCGATTAAACTTGTTGACATATTCCTTCACTGATAGGTTTCCTTGCTTTAGTGTCAAGAACCTTTCCATATACAGATTCTCTTCCGCCCTTGAGAGAAACTTTGCCACAAACCTTTGTCTGAAATCCGCCCAAGAGTCAACTAGGCGTTCTCCATTAGTGACCTCCCACCAGAACGAGGCCTCTCCCTTCATTAACCAAGCAGCTAACTTGACTTTCTTTCCTTCTTCCTTCTCAAAGATATCTATCAATTCTTCCACCTCCTTAAGCCAATCCCTAGCTTCCACAAAAGTTTCTGATCCTTGAAAAGGTTTCCCTCCCATAGCCTTAAATTCCTTGCAAGTCTTAGCAAAAGTATCCGCGCGAGGAGGAGGGGAAGGAAGATCGGGTGCAATTGTTGGTGGAGGAACATTTGCTGGACCCGCAGTGGCGGCCCTAGCCTCCATCAACCGCCTATACCATACTGGTATCGCTACACCCTCCGGAAAGTTAAGATCTTCAGCCATGCTGAAACGAAAAAGGAAAGATTCAAAACGGAGAATTCGAAAGATAAAGATATGGCTATTGGGGATTATGCTTTTCTTTCAAAAACTTTTCTCTAAAAAGACATGTTTTTGAAAATACTTCTTCCAAAAATGTTTTAGAAAAATAGTTTTTCTAAAAAATTTATCTGTTCTGGTAACCTTAAGCTCTGATACCACGTGTAACACCCCACACCCGCTAAGATCACTCACTAAGGGAATGCCTTAACTTCGGTGCAGTATTTTAAGTGAATATAGAACAGAAAAATTACAACAAGACAGATATAAATAATACTTGTTAACTAAAACATCATTTCATTGCAACAGAAGGTAAACATGTTTGGTTACAATAACAAAACCATGAAACAAGAGTCAAGTACTAAATATCCCTCCGGATAAAAACATAAGTACATAATCCCACTACATAACTAATAGCCATAATAGAAAAGATAAGTTGAGCTTTACATCACGGCCAAGCTCCAAAAGATAGATAAAGCAATCTGATCAAAGCCCACTAGTGCTAGGCCCACTCTGAGAACCTGAGGGTTGGGAAAAAGATAAAAACAACGGGGTCAGACATAAGTCTGAGTGAGCCCTATAACTTTAACAATACAATCATTAAAGTAATTAGGGTATGATATAAACTTGGCACGGTAACGACTGGGGATAAATGACTACACTAAGCAGCCAACTAGACATAGGAAGAACTAAGATATCGGTAAAGACGCATCTACCCACCCAAGGGTAATTACTACACTGCACCACACCAGTCATTCCTACTTAAAGGTTGATCCCACCCATGGAGTTAGAAAATATAACTAGTAGTTTCGTGTACCCCTAGCTGACCACATAGGTGCCGTCTGCCCCTATCTCCACTAGGTGTACCCACTACTCCCCAAGCGATCGGCTCCCTAACGTAGACACCCGTGCTGGCCCCACAGTAGGGTGTATCACTCCCCAAAGTGGCAACCCGATACAACCAATAGTGCACGGCTTATACCTACACGATGCAACAACGTCTTACCTACAAGCCCGGGCCCACACACGCATATGAAGCCCGTTGGACTTGCGTTGCCACCGCTAACCCTTTTTTGGCCTCTTATAGTCAAGCCCGATATGCGTGTCCCATCCTCGACTTGGGTTGAGCCCACAAAGATACGTTTTGGGTTACTGGTTGAAATGGGCCCCCACAAGCTACCCACCTAAGCTTGTCCCTTTTCTAGTGCATCCCACTTAACCCTTTAATCATGTTTAATTACATGTTTCCACTTGGTTAAGTATTTTAATCGTATTTTCTATTGCCACCCAAGGCAAACCACTAGATTTCCACATGCCACCCAAGGCACTTGATTTCCACATGCCACCCAAGACACCCACTTAACCCCTCATGCCCCACTACATGCTTATCTGGTTAAGTGTTTCTTAACTGATTAAGACCGTAACCTTTGCAAAGACCTCTCACATTAGACTATCTTTTATGGCAGCTGGATTTGCCGGTCGGGTCCGGGCAGCCTTACGCCATAACCTAGTCTAACCTCATGTCTTTACACTTGTCACGTATTTAGTTTATGCCTAAGACCTCTCACATTGGACCAATCATTTGTAGCCGCTGGATTTTCCGGTCAGGTCCGGGCAGTCTTATGCTACAAAAGGGTCCAACCTCGTGTCTTAGTCGATTAATTACACCTAATTAATCACCCCCATATTTTGAATTAATTTTCCCTAATTAATTCCAATTTAATGATGTACATAATTGACTCAATTATGTGCATCCACTTATGGTATGCAACATCATACCAATTTCACCACAATTTTGTTAACATGAATATTAACCCCATCGTTCCCCACGTAATACGCTAACATGACATACTTAAAAGGGAAGATTCATCACAAATACAATGGGTTCTACTTAGCATAACATTAGCATCAACATGGGTTTTAAAGGTGTCAACTTGCACATATGACCATGGCATCAAACCCAACTAGCATAAATAATCAACCCAAACTTGCATGAATCACATATGTCATAAAGAGGGTAACTTGCATAGATGTTCATGTCATAGACCTATCATAAAGGGATAAACTTGCATACGTGTCATAGGTCTAAAAAGGGATGAACTTGCATATGTTACTCATATCATAAAAAGGGGTAAACATGCATATGTATGTATGACATACAAAGGGGTAAACTTGCACATGTATGCATATCATACAAAGGTGTAAACTTGCACATGTTACTTGCATATAATCAAACACCAAACTTGCATAACATGGTGTCATAATGGATCAATGTTTATCATAGTGATTTGCATAACTAGCATCATGAACATATAGCATAAAACTTGCATAACTAGCATCATGAACATATAGCATAAAACTTGCATAACTAGCATCATGAACACATAGCATATGATAACATAACTTGCATTGATCCACATTCATAACCATAACCTCATTATATCCTATCATAATTAGTTTAGAAATTGCTTGCTAAAGGCATAGAAACTCACAACTTGTTGATTAGCACTTCTATGAAGAAGATTAAGTTGCTAGAGTTGATTTGAAGTTGATTTGAGAAGCTATCTTCCTCTTTAATTTGTTGGTGGCTCCTTCTAGTTGCATTTTGACGGCATAACGACGTTGTCTCCAATTTTAGTATGAATTAGGGTAGTCTTAGGGTGTATTTATAGGTTAGTTAAGTGTTTTAGGCCATTAGATTAACCCTAAATCAGATTAGAGCCGTCAGATCTCGTCACTAGCCACCAAAACACAGCCCAAATCCCAAATCAGTGCACCCAGGTCACCTGGGCTCGACCAGGGAGGTCGACCCCCAGGTCGACACTAGGGTCGACACCCATGTCGACTCCCAGGTCGACTCCCAGGTCGACCTGGTCTGGGCGGGAATTTTCCCACCTAGCCCATATTCTGCAATTTTGAAATCTGTTTCGTTTTCTGATTTTTCGTGAAACTTCTAAAGGCCATATCTCAGTCATACGGACTCCGATTCACGAAATTTCGAACTCTATTTCGCGTATTTTTCCGAGACTAACGCAACCGCGAAACCCGTTTCCCTTAATTCTCACGTTTGAGATTAATTATTCAATAATTTATGAACATCACTGTTGTCAGAAATACGGGGTGTTACACCAAACAATTACAATATCCCTAGAACTCTTCAATAGCACTTCAAACAGAGAGTAGCTGATGGATATTAAGAAGAGAAAGATAATGATCTAAATTTTGTTGAAATCGTCAAAGTATAAGTGTAGAAATTAAGAAATTTATGTATTTTAATGGTGGTAAGTAATGGGGTGATGAAGGAGAAGAAGAAGTGATTAAAAATTCGAAAATGACCCTTATTTATAGTGTCCCAACGGTTGCAATGTTTCTGAAACGTTTCAAATAGTGAAAATTACTTCCTTTGAAATTAAAAATATGACGATTATATGCTAACATGCTCATATATGTATGTCGACATATGCATGTTGTTTTCGAATTTAAAATCATATTTCAAGTGTTGAAACCAATATATATTTTCTAGAAATTCTTGAATCAAAACTAGTGTTTTAAAACGAGTTTTCTAAAGTGTAAAAACATATAAAAATATAAAAATATAAAATAAACATATTTATGATATAAGACTATAAAACTATATATATATTATAAACATATCATTATAAAACTTTATAAACTACATATATATATATATATATATGATATCATAATAATTTGAAATCATTTAGAAAAATAGTTTGAAATAACTTGAAATCAGAATTTGAATTTTGAAAATCGAGTTTGAAATTTGAAAACATAATTTGAAAGTGAAGTGCTATTTAGAGTCTTACATATAAACTAGACGCATGTTAGCCCACTTTGTGAACTGGGCAACACAAAGTCAAGATGTGAAATATTGAAGAACTTGAAAAACACTGAAGCGGGTCGGATCGGAGCAGGGTAGCAGTTCAGATAGGGTAAAGTCTGCTGTTCGGATCGGTGAACTATTGCTATTGGAATTAGAGAGAGACAGCTATTCGGATCGGAGGGCGATCTACTTCCAGTCGGATCGGAAAGCCACCCAATTGCTACAAAGATAGATCGAAGCGGAGCGGAGCAGAGTAAAAAGAAGAGAGAATTGGTCCTCAGTAATCCTGGTCGGATCGGAGGTGCCGATCCGAACCCCTTGAGCCCACTCTTCCGATCCGAACCCATTTTCCATGTCATTCCCCTGCATGAGCGCCTGGTTATTCGGATCGGCTATGACCAGTTCCTGCCCACAATGTCCATTACTCTGATGCGTTGTCAATATAGAAATCCATCCGAACCCGAGGCTGATGGGATGGATGACACGTGGCTCCGATCCGGATCGGGTTCTGAGCAAATTCACACCTATAAATACCCCGTCTGGAGACAAAGGAAAGGATCTTTTTTCTGGCACTTTGAGAGTTCAACCACCTTCATAACCCGAATTCCAGCACTCCCAGAAAATCCAAATCTTCTTTCATTATTTGTTTTTAGACAATTGAGTGATTGTAAGTGAGTTGTGAGAGAAATCAAGTGAATATTTCATTGTATTTGCAACTAAATCATTGAAAATAGTGAAAGACAAGTGGACGTAGGCATTTCTTCGCCGAACCACTATAAATCTTGTGTGTTCATTCTTATTTTTGTTCTCATTTCATTCTGATTTTAATCAATTTGGGTGTTAGAACCACTTTTTGGTCTAACATTTTGGTGCTTTCATGGATCTATCTTCAATTCATCCTCGGACTTAACCACTCTGTCATCGATTACTTCCTCCTCTGGGATGGTGAACTCCGTAATAAAGTCTGCCAGAGCTTGCCCCCTGATCGACCTTCGTGGTTGAAAATTTAAATCAAATTGGCTTAATTCTATATTCCATTTGATCAACCTTCCCGATGCCTCGGGTCTCTGCAACACCTGCCTTAAGGGCTGGTCAGTGTATATGGTTATTGGATGAGCTTGGAAATAGTGACGAAGTTTTCATGATGCGATTAGGAGGCTGTAAGCGAGCTTCTCAATCTTTGGGTAGTTGCGCTCTGCCGCTGCTAATTTCTTGCTTACATAATATACTGGCCTTTGTACTTTGTCTTCCTCCCGAACCAGGGCTGTGCTAACGGCGTGAGCCGAGACTGCCAAGTAAACAAACAATTCTTCGTGATCCACTGGCTTGGACAAAATCGGCGGTTTCTCTAGCAGTTCCAGTAAATTTAGAAAGGCCTCAACATAGTCCGGAGTCCACTCGAAGTTCTTCTTTCCTCTTTTAATCAAATCAAAAAACGGAACGCATTTGTCTGTGGCTTTGGAGATGAATCTACTCAACGCGGCTACTTTCCCTGCAAGACTTTGGACATCTTTAATTCTTCTTGGTTCTTCAATGTTTCTAATCGCTGCTATTTGGCTAGGATTGATTTCAATTCCTCGGGAGCTCACAATGAAGCCTAGGAACTTTCCCGATGCCACTCCAAATGAGCATTTCAGAGGATTCAACTTCATCCGATACTTTCGCAGGATACCAAACATTTCCTCCAAGTCTTGCGTATGGCTGGAGGACTGTTTTGACTTGACAAGCATATCATCCACGTAAACTTCCATAGTCTTCCCTATTTGATTATAAAACATTCTGTTCACCAAGCGCTGATAAGTGGCTCCGGCGTTTTTCAATCCGAATGGCATTACGACATAACAATATAATCCCAAATTCGTAATGAAGCTCGTATGTTCTTGGTCTGGCACGTGCATAGGAATTTGGTTGTACCCAGAATATGCATCCATGAAAGAGAGAAGTTCATGACCTGCTGTCGAATCTACAAGCTGGTCAATCCTGGGAAGTGGGAAACTATCTTTTGGGCAAGCTTTGTTCAAATCTGAAAAATCAATGCAAGTCCGCCACTTTCCATTCGGCTTCTTTACCAAAACGGGATTCGATATCCAGTCGGGATATGTCAAATCTCGAATAAACCCGTTCTGCTTCAGCTTCTCCACTTCCTCTTTGAGAGCAGCCGACCTCTCTGGGCCCAGCATGCGTCTCTTCTGCTTCACAGGCGGATGTTTCGGATTTACATTTAATTTGTGACTTATAATGGATGGCGATATCCCACACAAGTCAGCGTGGGTCCAGGCAAACACGTCCAAGTTTGCCTTCAAGAAGTCCGTTAGTTCTTTGGCTCGACGTGGATCCAATTGAGATCCAATCTTCAAAACCCTTGTTGGATCAGCTTCATCAATGGGAATTTCAACTGTCGCTTCATTAGGAGTTGCATTTTTAGTCTCTGGTTCCTCATCTTTTCTGGGATTCAGGTCTTCAGGCGTTCCTTTGGGCAACTCCTTCGGGGTCAATTTCTCTAATTGCTATGCCGAGCCCCCCTTTGGGGGAGGGGAGGCATCTTTACTCTCGATGTTAAGTCCTTTCATCAGCATCTTCAATTCGGCAACATAGCAGGCCCGTCCGGAAACTTGATCCCCTCTCATTACTCCAGTTCCGGCTTCGGTTGGGAACTTAAGCAATAAACACCAAGGGGCGATACAAGCTCTGAACTCAGCAAGGGCAGGCCTCCCCAAAAATGCATTATAGGGCGAATCTACGTCCAACACTATGAACTGAAGCATCCGCATTCTTCTGCGTTCTCCTTGCCCCAAGGTCATGGGCAATTCTATGTATCCCATGGGAGCTGTTGACGCCCCGTTGAAGCCTCTGATCCATCTTTCACATGGCTTCAAATCTTCAGATTCAAGCTTCATCTGATCGAAAGATTTTTTAAACAAAATATTGACGGAACTTCCGTTGTCTACTAACACCTTATGAACCAAGGCCAGCCCAATGGTGGTAGTAATGACCAACGGATCATCAGTGGGTGATTGAATCCCAGTATTATCTCTGCTGCGGAATACCACGTCGTCAAACATTGTCTTCTGTTGTTTTATGGGGGCGATATCTTCCAAATCATCACCTTCATTCACATCTACGTGTTTGGAAGCATTTACATATTGATCCATTGCTCTAAAGCTACGGATTGCCGGGTGAGGTCCACCCACTATGGAGTTGATAACAATTCCCTTGCCTTTCTGCTGCGCTGTAGGCTTGGGAGCCGGTAGAATCTGTTTTGGAGCTTGCTCTCCTTGCCCCCTGTCCCTCGGGGCAACTTTATATTCATCCTGTTTCCCTTCACGCAGCAGCTTCTCAATCACATCTCTCAAATGCCGACATTCATTGGTTGAATGCCCATGAGTTCCATGAAACAAACAAAACTTTCCAGTTGCCATTTCTTTCTCTGTCGAGTCGCGAGGTGGCGGTCTTTTATATTGCAACACATTGTACGTATCCAGGTAAATGTTCTCCAGAGTATCGTTCAATGGTGTATAATCTTCATAAGTTTGGAATCGGGGTCTTTTGTTAGGATCACTTCCCCTATTTCTATTTCTCATGTTACCGTTCGCATTACGGTTATTGTTGTTGCCCCCGTTTCCAGAATTGTTGTTGCCACCCTTGTTTCCCACATTTACTTCAACTTTTCCGGAACTTTCCCCAGACTGCTTTACGGCGACGTTACTCTGAACATTTTCTTTTGAAGCTGCTTCAGACTTTCTCTTTCGGTTTGCCTTGGCCTCCTCTCGTCTTAAATAAATATCAGCTTTTTCATAGAATACCTCTCTTGTGGAGGGCGTCTTCCCAGAAAGGTAATCTCCAAACTCAGATTCAGGATCGACTCCTTCCTTTAATGCCATCAAGATGGTGGGCTCATGCGGGTCACTAACTTCAGTCACAGCCAAGTTAAAACGGTCAAGATATGACCTCAAAGACTCTCCTGGCGCCTGCTTAATTCTTGACAATTCAATAACACTTTTGGACTTTCGGGTATGGAGTCGAAACTGATTCATAAAACGCTCGCTCAATTCCCTATAATTCGAAATCGAACGAGGGGGAAGTCGGGTAAACCAGAACAGTGCCACATCTTCTAAATAAATCGGGAATGCCTTACACTTTACTGCATCAGGAGCAGCAGCAGCATTCATGAGCCACGAGTATCGCATCAAATGTTGTCCCGGATAAGTTCTCCCATTGTACTTGTCCATCTGTGGCAGGTTAAAACGCCTGGGAAACTGGAAGTCGAGGATATCGTCAGTGAAAGGAGTATGGCTTCGCTCAATGCCATAATCTTCATTGGTATAGTTCCGGCTCTCGGACATGATCTGGCGCAACATTGCCTGTACATCAGCATTAGTTAGGGGCCATTCAGGTTCCCTGGCCCTGGTATCTGGGTTCCTTCTGGGCTCTTGTTCAGGAGATGCCCTTCTTCTTCGAGCTGCTTCTGCTCTATTCCATTCCCTACGCTCCCGGTCGGTCTCGGGAGGAGGGGACTAGAGCCTTTGCCCCTGAGTGGGGTCATTGTTTCCTAGTGCTCGTGCAATATCCTCGCGAGACCCCAAAGATCCGAATGTCAGCTGCCCCACATTCTGAGGTCGTTCGAGCAGCCTTCGTTCACGGGGCCTCTCTTCCTCGGAAGATGAAGACTGATCCACTGGTGTGTGACGAACCGGTGATGGGGTTCTCTGTCTACGGAGTTCGCTAATCTCCCTGCTCATGAGTCTCATATTCTCCTGCATCATGAGATTGGTGCGCTCGTGGACTTTCATAGCCTCCCTTGTACTCTCAAGCATGTCAAGTAGGCGCGAGAAATCTCCTTAAGTAATGGGCGCAGATGGATTGACTTGATCACTGACCCTGGTGGCTGGAATCGGAGCATTCGTAGGGACTCGAGTAGAGGTTCCAATATCACCAAATGTCGGATCGGAACCGAAGAAGGAGTCGTGGATGACCCCAATTAAGAACTTCCTTAAGAATGGGACACTCCCATCAAAGAAGAGTGAGAAAAGGGCTGTAGTTCGCAAGGCTACCAAATATGTCATGCAAGATGATACTCTTTATAGGCAAGGATTTTCTATGCCCCTGTTACGATGTATAGCACACGACGACATCAAGCGTGTACTAAGAGAAGTGCACGAAGGTGAGTGTGGAGATCATACAGGAGGTCAGACTTTAGCGAAAAAGATATTGCGATACGGATACTTCTGGCCCACAATTAATAAAGATGCAGCTGATTATTCACGACGCTGCGATAAGTGCCAGAGATTCACCAAAATCCCCAGAGCACCGTCGACCCAACTTAAATCAATGGTGAGTCCTTGGCCATTTGCCACGTGGGGAATTGATATCATTGGAGTTCTACCGATTGCTAAAGGAGGAGCGAAATATGCAATAGTGGCCGTGGACTATTTTACGAAGTGGGTGGAAGCTGAGCCCTTGACCAAAATCACGGCAAGAAAGGCGATAAGTTTCGTGGTCAGAAATATTATATGCCGATTCGGGATCCCAAGGACGATTATAACTGACAACGGAACCCAATTTGATAGTACTGAATTCAGAAATTTCTACCAGAAGTATAAGATCGACAAGCGATACACTGCGGTTGCTTATCCGCAGTCGAATGGGCAAGTTGAGGCAATAAACAAAGTAATAAAATCCATCCTCAAGAAACGGTTAGAGCGCGCAAAGGCAAAATGGGTTGACGAATTGCCCCTAGCTTTGTGGGCATATCGGACAACATTTAAGACGGCTACTGGTCATACCCCTTTCTCTCTCTCCTTTGGCTCAGAAGCAGTAATTCCAGTTGAGCTGGAAGTTCCTTCCCACAGGGTGACGTATTATGACCCGATGACGAATCGGGCACTCTTACTTGAGTCTCTTGATGAAGTCGAAGAAAAAAGGGACGAAGCAGATTTGCGTGCGGCAAGACATCGACGTCAAATAGCACGCTATTACGACAAAAAAGTTCGCCTCAGGACTTTTGAACCAGGAGATTTGGTGCTAAAGAGTCTTTCCATCCCTTCCTCACCTCGGTCCAAAGTGGGAAGGACCCTTTGTCATCCAACGGAAACTTGAAAAAGGAACCTTCAAGTTAATGACCGTAGATGGCGAAGAAGTCCCTAGAGCATGGAATGCCCAACACTTAATGCGATATTTGGATTAGAAATGTTGTACTCTTTGTTTTTTTTCTTATGAACTCTGTAATAAGGCACGACTTGCCTTGGGAAAATCTGACGATATGAATAAAGGACTATAAAGTGGATGTAGGCTACGACTTAGCCGAACCACTATAAAAATATTGTGTGTTATTTACTTTTATGCATTATATATATACATTCATCGATTATTCTGTTGTGATTATGGAATACAGGATGATTCAAAACCAGAGAAGGTTGAAGACAGTTTAAACATAAGAAAAAGCACAACGACTATTTGTGCGACAAGACATAAAAGAATGAGAAAACGACATTCTTAACTCTAACTCTCCAGAGAGAGAGAGAGAGTATAAAAGCGTCTCCGACTGAGCGCTGAAAAAGAAATTCTTCCTCTAACTCTAACTCTCCAGAGAGAGAGAGAGAGGGTATAAAAGCGTCTCCGACTGAGCGCTGAGAAAGAGATCTTTCCCCGCTGAAAGACCGGGGAATGAATAGATTGCTGAGCTCGAACTCTAACTCTCCAGAAAGAGAGAGAGAGTATAAAAGAAATGCCAGAAAAAACGACAGGCACTGACAACACAGGAAATGCTATCCCGTCAGAAAATCGGGAGCATTCAGATTGTTTGATTAAGCATTAAATAATTTGTGAGAATTAATTGGGGGCATATATGTTTACGCATATTTCCTCCCTCCGTAACTTCATTTTATAACTATAGTAAGACATGCATTTTTACATAAGTGCAGAACTACTGACAAACAGACATTGCAGAAAATGAATTATTTTTTATTTATTTGCGAATGAATGAATTTGTACAGGAGAGTAGCTAAAAAAGAAGGTGCAAGAGCCGCTCTTGTAGCAGCAATTGTTGGTTCACCAAATGCTAAAACGACACAAGGCAATCCACTATTTAGATTTTGAGTGAGCCTTGGACTTCTTGGCGGCTTTCTCCGCCTCCTTTGCTTCTTTCTTGGCCTCTGTCAATGTAACAACCCGAAAATCTGGGCCAGTTTAAAATTTTTATTTTGGCAATTTTAGCGAATTTATATTATTTAAAATGAATTATTTTAAATAATATCGACGAGAAATTTACTTTGAATAGAATCGAACGTATATATTATACGCGTCGTCGTTAGAATATAAATATTTATATATAATTATAAATAGAATTGAAAATGGCGCGGTAGTTCGATAATTCGATTTCAAACTTCAATTGAATGTACCGGGAGCAAAACAATCCGGATTTTAGTGAAACCAAAAACATTAGGATCTAATTGACGATATCTTTCCAACGAAGTTAACAAACTGAGATTTCAATTTATAAATGATAAGATATGTCCAGTTGAAAATTCTAAATAGTCGCTATGGAATTCAGGCCCTTAAAAATGGACATTTTGCAAACGACCTCGGATTTCGACGAAACCAGTTTTGTTGGGTCCGGGATGTAAAGTTATTGCTAGATTCCAAATTTCATAATATTTCGAATCAATATGTGCGTGGCAAAGGAAAACGTGTTTTGACCATTTCAGTTGATTTTAATCGACTGGAAATTGGCCATTTTTCCAACGGTCTCAGAATTCGATGAAACTAGTTTCGTTAGGACCGTATCGTCAATACGAAGCTAGAAAATATTTTTCGGGAATTTTTCTAGTTAGTATGTGGCCCCGGTAATTTGAAATGTACGTTTAAAATTCAATATAATGATTTAAATGTAAATTAAACGGAAACTGATTCAAACAGTCGAATCAGCCCACGCGGCATATCCCATTGAGTTCGGAATGGGGGTAAAACGCTATGGACGACAGGCGGTGGACCTCGTTTAGGGGTCGTATGTAAAAGTCAACTTTTAAAATAATAAAATAATTAAATAATATAAAAAAAAGGGAAAATCCTCTCCTTAAAACCCGTTGCCCCCCCCCCCCCCTGATTAAATCAGAAATCATAAAAGAAAAAGAAAAAACGGGGGGACGGAGGAGCTCGTCCCTCCTCCGATGAAGCCGCCACCAGTAGCCGCTCGAACCCCGACCATCAGACCCCATCCGTTCACCGCACCCCTCCCCCTTCCCTCTGCGAACAACCGACGAGACCCCCCCTTCCCTCTGCGAACAACCGACGAGACCCCCCCTTCCCTCTGCGAACAACCGACGAGACCCCCCCCCCTCAGACTCGAGACCGCCGCCCTAAACCCCACGCCCCCTCTTCGACGAACACCATCGAGCCCCCTTTTTTCTTCGCAGGTAAATTTATTTTATTTTATTTTCATCTTTGAATTCTGATTTTATAAAACATTTAAAAACTGATTTTTATGTTTTTAGATTCTGATTTTAAAGGATTTAAAAAACCGTTTTTTTTAAGAAGATTTTAAAACAGTTTTTTTTAAAGGATTAAAAACTGATTTGGTTTAAAGACAAAAAACGATTCTTATATATTTTAAAAACTGATTTGGTTTAAAGACAAAAACGATTTTTATATATTTTAAAAACTGATTTGGTTTAAAGACAAAAAACGATTTTTATATATTTTGAAAACTGATTTGGTTTAAAGACAAAAAAAACGATTTTTATATATTTTAAAAACTGATTTGGTTTAAAGACAAAAAAACGATTTTTATATATTTTAAAAACTGATTTGGTTTAAAGACAAAAAACGATTTTTATATATTTTAAAAACTGATTTTGTTTAAAGAAAAAAAACTGATTTTTATGTTTTTAAAAACTGATTTTGTTTAAAAGTAAAATCTTTAAAGAGAAAAAGGATTTGAGCTTCAAGAAGTAAAAATCAGATTTTTAGATATTTAAAGTCGAAGTAAAAATTCGATTTTTATATATTGAACTTTGAAGTAAAAATAGAAATTCATATGTTAAAAAGATTAGATTTTGAAAATGAAATAGATTAGATTTTTATGTTAGACTTCGAATTAAAAATGTGATTTTTATCTATTGAATTTCGAAATAAAAATATGATTTTTATATATTGAACTTCGAAATAAAAATATGATTTTTATATATTGAACTTCGAAATAAAAATATGATTTTTATATATTGAACTTCGAAATAAAAATATGATTTTTATATATTGAACTTCGAAATAAAAATATGATTTTTATATATTGGACTTCGAAATAAAAATATGATTTTTATATATTGGACTTCGAAATAAAAATATGATTTTTATATATTGAACTTCGAAATAAAAATATGATTTTTATATATTGGATTTCGAAATAAAAATATGATTTTTATATATTGAACTTCGAAATAAAAATATGATTTTTATATATTGTATTTCGAAATAAAAATATGATTTTTATATATTGAACTGCGGAATAAAAATTCGATTTTTATATATTGAATAGCGTAGTGAAAATTCGATTTTTACATATGTAGTGGCTACGGGCAACGAAGATGACGAAGATGCGATAGCAATGAAGATTTCTATCAATGAAGTGCCGTGGAGCTAGGATAGCTATCTGTGAGAATTTCTCACCTTTCAATTTAATTTTTTCTAGTTATATATATATACTAGGATGCAGACAGTGCTTAGTAGCACCCGACACAATCGTCCACAGACCATGGACTTGTTTGTTTGGTTGCATAGATTAGTTGAATTATTTGTTTGAATGGAATTGTTTGGTGAGATGAAATTGATTTGATTGATGTGTGAATGGCGTGGGCCTTCACTAGACCGGGGATAAGGCTAGGCCTTGTCCCGTTTCTAGTATCGTGCCGTTATGCCGCCGAAATTTTCTAAAATATGTTAGAAAAATAAAAATATCATTTTATTAAAAAAATGAACTGAATAGAAATTCATATGTTGAAATAAAATGTTTTATCGTTAAAAATATAATTTTTAACGTGAATATGAAAATAGTGAAGTGAACAAAATAAAATATTCATTTGCAAACCGGACGGTTTGTTTATGTACACCTATTTGAATGACATAGATTGGGACGATAAATTTTACACATCGCCCAACTGCACAAATAAAATCTGTGTTTGGTTGTTTGAAACCCCACACGGGTGTTGGGATGAAATATGAATTTCACTCATCCTGATTGATTAAATATGTCGATCGATTGATTGACAGGCTGTTATAAGCGTTGAATATCTATATTTGATGCTTATACAGTGTAGTGCACTTTGGTTGATGGTTGATTATTTTTCAATGCTATTATATACATGTTTTGTATGGAAATCCATATAATTAATTTTATATGGTAATTGATTGGGCCTCATTCCAATTTGAAAAATAAAGAAAATTTGAAAATAGAAATTTATGAAGCCGAGTTGATTAGATTGACGCCATTTTGACGTGAACGATATTTATATCGATTTTATTCATTTTAAAATGAATATTGATAAGTGATTTCGAAATAAACGATTTCGAAATGAATTGAATTGAAAACGATTTCGAAATGAATTGAATTGAAAACGATTTCGAAATGAATTGAATTGAAAACGATTTCGAAATGAATTGAATTGAAAACGATTTCGAAATGAATTGAATTGAAAACGATTTCGAAATGAATTGAAAACGAATTCAAATTGAATTGAAAGCAAATTGAAATGAATTCAAATTGAATTGAAATTTGAATTGAATAGAAATGAATTTTGAAACGAATCTATAAAGAAGAATTCAATTTTGCTTTGAATTGAAATAGAAGTTGAAATAGATTTTGAAACGAATTCAAAACTATTTATATAATTCGTTTTAAATAGAAATCGACGAAATATATATTATATATATTATATATATAATATAATGGCCTGAATAGAACGCGCCGCGCCGCGGCAGTTCGTGAATTTCGACCATTTATTTCAAACGGACATTACGGGAGATCCGACCGTCGGATTCTCCTAAAACCGGAACCGTTGGGTTCATATCGAAAAGAGCTTTCTAACGAATATTAGAAATTTGAAATCTAACGGTTGGATTTGGAATTATGTCCAAATCAAATTTGAAAAAATGTCGCTGTAAGTGCAGTTCGATGGCCATTGGTGGAAATCGACTGTACGGGCCTTGATAAAATTATTAAAAATATTAATAATTTGTGTAAAATCATAAGAAATGATTTAGAAAGAATTGGGATGAAAAACTCCATATTTGAAAGGATAAAAATAGATTTTTATCGAAATGAACTAGTTTTGAACTAGAATTATAATTCTATTTATTTTTAAATAAATAAATTGAATTTGAAAAGGGTTTTGAAAATAACCAGAATATCCAATGATTGCATTGGAGTGGATTTGAATCGAAATTGTCTTCGGAATATTTCGATGTTGGAATTCGTGATTATACAGGTGTTGTTATGGAAATTTGAAAGATATATATTTATATCGCTATTTCCAATACGACATTTGTTAGTCGTAGAATTCGATATTGAATATAAGCCGATATATTTTCTATTCAGAGCCTTGTATTGAATATCGAATGTGATTTGGGTTTGTCGTGAATGGTGTCTTCACTAACACTGTTCTTGAACCCAGTTGAGAAATGATTAAATCTTTTTATTTAGATTTAATGAAGTGTACCAATTAAATAATATTTAATTGGAATTGAATTGATATTGATTTTTGGGTTTATCGTGAACAGTGTTTTAAATAACACTTGTTCTTTAACCCGATAATTAATGAATGTGACTTTGGGTTTATCGTGAACCGTGTTTTAAATGACACTGATTCTTTAACCCAGTTAAAGATTAAAACTAAGTGGAGTTTTAATGAATCTTTAATTAGATTGAAATGATCGAAAATGGAGTATCACCAGTTTTACTCCAGGCGATGGTTAAATCTTTAATTAGATTTGAACGTGAAATGGTAATCGAATTTACCGATAACACTGTGGTGTTAGATATGAAGTATTACCAGTTTTACTTCATGGGATGAATAGGTTGGGATTGGGAAATAAAATAAATGATTACTTCGGTGTGGTTCGCTAATCCCGACTAGTTTGAATTGATATTCAAAGGAGATTAAAGAATAAATTTAAAGAATTTATCTTGGATAAAATTAATGGGAACTTTTCCCAAAGTATAGGAATATTTGAATAAAAGAATATTCTGAATTGGAATGAGGCGTATGTTGTGTTTGTGTAACACTTTTATAATATATACGCGAGTTATTCAGAAAGACCGGGTTTATCCCATTCTGAATAACTGATTCGACGTGGTGTCGAAGATGAAGACGGTGGTCGAAGACCGGAAGTCTTCACGTCGTTTGGGTGATAACTGATGATCTTGATTGGGCTGTACACCCAAGAAGATGGAAACAGTTGGTGATCGTCCAGACGTACTTGGAGGTCGATGGATATGCGGGGTACTAGGTGCCTCCGGTCTCGTTCAGACCCAGAACGGACTAGTAAATGGACTGTGTGTCTGACATTGGATTTTAGTCCGTGTGATTGATCTCTATTAAATATATATCTGTTTGGCAGCGGAGAATTTATTCTCTTGCTTAACGCCCTTCTCTGAGACGTACGAGCTCAGGGGTTATATATTGATGGATATCAAACGCATGGAGTGAATTGCCTGTGTGGCATGCCTCAGTGGCAATTGATCGAGGCTTCTGTTGAAAAGCAAAGTCTTGTGGTGATGATCAAAGCACAGCCTGTGTGGCACAGCTTTGTGTAACGTGAATTCGCGAGCCTCGCACCCCGGTTGTGAACCAAAAACGGGAGAGGACGTCAGGGAGGGCATGCGTTTCTTTCTAGCTAGAAGTGGCGTCAGTGGTTTTACACGCCCTGACGAGTTTGACTTATGTGGTTGTTGCTGTTGCGAGGCGCCTCGGTTATATCGGTTTCGGCCGATGCATTCTGGTCGGCTGACGGACCAGACTTACACCCCATAAGGTGGGGAGACGTAGTGTTCAGGCATAATAATCCACATCGGTGGACCGGCCCTGAGGATCTAAAGGCTTGCCTGCGCGCTTGCCTGAGACACGGACTAGAGCGTCTCGAATCGGTTGAGGACTATCTTTTGCCTCGGTTCATAGATGGAAATCCAATTTCCAAATACGTGACATTTGCGGTTTTATTTGTAAACCTATATATGGCGACATAGTGGCATGGGACGCTCATGCCGCCTATGATTGATACTTATGATTTGAAGTTGTTTTATACACTATACACTTATTATAGTATCAAATGATTTGTTTTAAACGTATCAAGCATTCTTGGCTATTATAAGGTAAAAACCCTATCCTCCGGCTTGCGATTGCATTGTGTGATGGGAACTGGGTCTTATAATAGCTTCATTCTTCTTTATTTAGCATTGCGCTGTTTGTTTTATGCACTGGTATTCTTGGGAGGAAACCCGTTCCGTGTTATACGGCGTGGTCCCTTGATTTACCTAACTTTAAAATAAAGATTACTGTTTTTAGTTCTCACACCAGTCCCATGACTGACCTGGAGTTTATTGTTTTGACCTAAACTCTGGGTGCCCCTATTTTGACACGGGCAGCTAGTAGTTTTGGTTTTGCAGATTTATATTCACAGGATCCTGGTTTACAGCTGGAACGATATCCGGAAAGCTTTGTATCCGTATATCTACTTCTAGTTGTGTATTGTATTATTTTCCGCTGCTATGTATTTGAATGTAATTTAAATCTCTGATATTTCTGTGTAATATTCACTTGTACTCTGTATATTCTTGTATTCTGATGCATTGTTGTCATATACAATGAAATGTTCTTCTATATGAGTTCTGTTGTGGTTTGTTCTCGAACTATCCGACGCTTTCCTTTACGGGGAAGTTACGGGTCGTTTCATTTGGTATCATAGCTTTGGTTTACAAAGCTCGAGAACAAGACACATTAGAACCGTACGAAAGAATTCATCAGATATTGGATTAGTAATATCCAACGAGAATGACTCGTTAGAGATGGGATCAGTAGTATCCTAGAACGAGTGTGAAGAGTATATTTTTGAAAGTGAAAACAAATTTTTGTTTTGAAAATTTAAATCAATTATTCGTATTTGATTATCTATTTATATTGATGTGGACAATCCAGTATATATAGATTTTGCGTATACGTCTGATCCGCGTGTATTCGAAATTTTAATATACTGGATAGATATAGAATCACACTCTAGTCGCCCGGAGATGATTCAGATGATGAGGCCTCATCATCAGTGTTTATATTCGAGTGACGAAAGTGAGATTTCTATATATTTCCTATTGACTGGTGTGAGAACCAAAAATTAGATAGGGCCTATTGTTGTGATTTGGCATCAAAAACATGATTTTTGTATAGGTATCAAAATTATGAATTTGAAACGTTAAATTCACTAATTGATTGATGTTTGTGTTGTTTGTTTATTTGGTTGATAATTTTGAACCATTTAGCCTAATTGAACCAAATATTGAATTGTATTGAAAATTGGTCGCATCTGCTTGCATATACATGTATATCATTGAACAGGTCATAGCAAGGATGCTAGAGCAGAGAATAAAATTTGTTTGCCCGACAAATAGGTACATGTTTACTACATAATTTACTGTTTTGTTTGGGTGATGATGATTTTATGAGCCTATTGGCTAGCCGCTTGGCTTTTTATTTTTATTTTTGAGATCTGAAGGACCGGGGAAGCTATTTGAAATTCCCCGATGCTCCCGGTGCAGGGGAGGTTATGGCGAAATTTTTCAAAAATTTAGGGTGTTAGCCAAATTTTTGAAATTTTGAAAATTCTCAGAAACTAAAGAGTTGGAGAATGGAAGTCAGATCGAGCGTAGAGTTAATTAATCAAACCACTTTCGACTTTGTTCCTTTTCGGGGACGAAAAGTTTTAAGTGGGGGAGATTGTAACAACCCGAAAATCTGGGCCAGTTTAAAATTTTTATTTTGGCAATTTTAGCGAATTTATATTATTTAAAATGAATTATTTTAAATAATATCGACGAGAAATTTACTTTGAATAGAATCGAACGTATATATTATACGTGTCGTCGTTAGAATATAAATATTTATATATAATTATAAATAGAATTGAAAATGGCGCGGTAGTTCGATAATTCGATTTCAAACTTCAATTGAATGTACCGGGAGCAAAACAATCCGGATTTTAGTGAAACCAAAAACATTAGGATCTAATTGACGATATCTTTCCAACGAAGTTAACAAACTGAGATTTCACTTTATAAATGATAAGATATGTCCAGTTGAAAATTCTAAATAGTCGCTATGGAATTCAGGCCCTTAAAAATGGACATTTTGCAAACGACCTCGGATTTCGACGAAACCAGTTTTGTTGGGTCCGGGATGTAAAGTTATTGCTAGATTCCAAATTTCATAATATTTCGAATCAATATGTGAGCGTGGCAAAGGAAAACGTGTTTTGACCATTTCAGTTGATTTTAATCGACTGGAAATTGGCCATTTTTCCAACGGTCTCAGAATTCGACGAAACTAGTTTTGTTAGGACCGTATCGTCAATACGAAGCTAGAAAATATTTTTCGGGAATTTTTCTAGTTAGTATGTGGCCCCGGTAATTTGAAATGTACGTTTAAAATTCAATATAATGATTTAAATGTAAATTAAACGGAAACTGATTCAAACAGTCGAATCAGCCCACGCGGCATATCCCATTGAGTTCGGAATGGGGGTAAAACGCTATGGACGACAGGCGGTGGACCTCGTTTAGGGGTCGTATGTAAAAGTCAACTTTTAAAATAATAAAATAATAAAATAATATAAAAAAAAGGGAAAATCCTCTCCTTAAAACCCGTTGCCCCCCCCCCTGATTAAATCAGAAATCATAAAAGAAAAAAAAGAAAAAAGAAAAGGGGGACGGAGGAGCTCGTCCCTCCTCCGATGAAGCCGCCACCAGTAGCCGCTCGGACCCCGACCATCAGACCCCATCCGTTCACCGCACCCCTCCCCCTTCCCTCTGCGAACAACCGACGAGACCCCCCCTTCCCTCTGCGAACAACCGACGAGACCCCCCCTTCCCTCTGCGAACAACCGACGAGACCCCCCCCTCAGATTCGAGACCGTCGCCCTAAACCCCACGCCCCCTCTTCGACGAACACCATCGAGCCCCCTTTTTTCTTCGCAGGTAAATTTATTTTATTTTATTTTCATCTTTGAATTCTGATTTTATAAAACATTTAAAAACTGATTTTTATGTTTTTAGATTCTGATTTTAAAGGATTTAAAAAACCGTTTTTTTTAAGAAGATTTTAAAACAGTTTTTTTTTAAAGGATTAAAAACTGATTTGGTTTAAAGACAAAAAACGATTTTTATATATTTTAAAAACTGATTTGGTTTAAAGACAAAAAACGATTTTTATATATTTTAAAAACTGATTTGGTTTAAAGACAAAAAACGATTTTTATATATTTTAAAAACTGATTTGGTTTAAAGACAAAAAAAACGATTTTTATATAATTTAAAAACTGTTTTGGTTTAAAGACAAAATAAACGATTTTTATATATTTTAAAAACTGATTTGGTTTAAAGACAAAAAACGATTTTTATATATTTTAAAAACTGATTTTGTTTAAAGAAAAAAAACTGATTTTTATGTTTTTAAAAACTGATTTTGTTTAAAAGTAAAATCTTTAAAGAGAAAAAGGATTTGAGCTTCAAGAAGTAAAAATCAGATTTTTAGATATTTAAAGTCGAAGTAAAAATTCGATTTTTATATATTGAACTTTGAAGTAAAAATAGAAATTCATATGTTAAAAAGATTAGATTTTGAAAATGAAATAGATTAGATTTTTATGTTAGACTTCGAATTAAAAATGTGATTTTTATCTATTGAATTTCGAAATAAAAATATGATTTTTATATATTGAACTTCGAAATAAAAATATGATTTTTATATATTGAACTTCGAAATAAAAATATGATTTTTATATATTGAACTTCGAAATAAAAATATGATTTTTATATATTGAACTTCGAAATAAAAATATGATTTTTATATATTGGACTTCGAAATAAAAATATGATTTTTATATATTGAACTTCGAAATAAAAATATGATTTTTATATATTGGATTTCGAAATAAAAATATGATTTTTATATATTGAACTTCGAAATAAAAATATGATTTTTATATATTGGATTTCGAAATAAAAATATGATTTTTATATATTGAACTGCGGAATAAAATTTCGATTTTTATATATTGAATAGCGTAGTGAAAATTCGATTTTTACATATGTAGTGGCTACGGGCAACGAAGATGACGAAGATGCGATAGCAATGAAGATTTCTATCAATGAAGTGTCGTGGAGCTAGGATAGCTATATGTGAGAATTTCTCACCTTTCAATTTAATTTTTTCTAGTTATATATATATATACTAGGATGCAGACGGTGCTTAGTAGCACCCGACACAATCGTCCACAGACCATGGACTTGTTTGTTTGGTTGCATAGATTAGTTGAATTATTTGTTTGAATGGAATTGTTTGGTGAGATGAAATTGATTTGATTGATGTGTGAATGGCGTGGGCCTTCACTAGACCGGGGATAAGGCTAGGCCTTGTCCCGTTTCAAGTATCGTGCCGTTATGCCGCCGAAATTTTCTAAAATATGTTAGAAAAATAAAAATATCATTTTATTAAACAAAATGAACTGAATAGAAATTCATATGTTGAAATAAAATGTTTTATCGTTAAAAATATAATTTTTAACGTGAATATGAAAATAGTGAAGTGAACAAAATAAAATATTCATTTGCAAATAGGACGGTTTGTTTATGTACACCTATTTGAATGACATAGATTGGGACGATAAATTTTACACATTGCCCAACTGCACAAATAAAATCTGTGTTTGGTTGTTTGAAACCCCACACGGGTGTTGGGATGAAATATGAATTTCACTCATCCTGATTGATTAAATATGTCGATCGATTGATTGACAGGCTGTTATAAGCGTTGAATATCTATATTTGATGCTTATACAGTGTAGTGCACTTTGGTTGATGGTTGATTATTTTTCAATGCTATTATATACATGTGTTGTATGGAAATCCATATAATTAATTTTATATGGTAATTGATTGGGCCTCATTCCAATTTGAAAAATAAAGAAAATTTGAAAATAGAAATTTATGAAGCCGAGTTGATTAGATTGACGCCATTTTGACGTGAACGATATTTATATCGATTTTATTCATTTTAAAATGAATATTGAAAAGTGATTTCGAAATAAACGATTTCGAAATGAATTGAATTGAAAACGATTTCGAAATGAATTGAATTGAAAACGATTTCGAAATGAATTGAATTGAAAACGATTTCGAAATGAATTGAATTGAAAACGATTTCGAAATGAATTGAATTGAAAACGATTTCGAAATGAATTGAAAACGAATTCAAATTGAATTGAAAGCAAATTGAAATGAATTCAAATTGAATTGAAATTTGAATTGAATAGAAATGAATTTTGAAACGAATCTATAAAGAAGAATTCAATTTTGCTTTGAATTGAAATGGAAGTTGAAATAGATTTTGAAACGAATTCAAAACTATTTATATAATTCGTTTTAAATAGAAATCGACGAAATATATATTATATATATTATATATATAATATAATGGCCTGAATAGAACGCGCCGCGCCGCGGCAGTTCGTGAATTTCGACCATTTATTTCAAACGGACATTACGGGAGATCCGACCGTCGGATTCTCCTAAAACCGGAACCGTTGGGTTCATATCGAAAAGAGCTTTCTAACGAATATTAGAAATTTGAAATCTAACGGTTGGATTTGGAATTATGTCCAAATCAAATTTGAAAAAGGTTGCTGTAAGTGCAGTTCGATGGCCATTGGTGGAAATCGACTGTACGGGCCTTGATAAAATTATTAAAAATATTAATAATTTGTGTAAAATCATAAGAAATGATTTAGAAAGAATTGGGATGAAAAACTCCATATTTGAAAGGATAAAAATAGATTTTTATCGAAATGAACTAGTTTTGAACTAGAATTATAATTCTATTTATTTTTAAATAAATAAATTGAATTTGAAAAGGGTTTTGAAAATAACCAGAATATCCAATGATTGCATTGGAGTGGATTTGAATCGAAATTGTCTTCAGAATATTTCGATGTTGGAATTCGTGACTATACAGGTGTTGTTATGGAAATTTGAAAGATATATATTTATATCGCTATTTCCAATACGACATTTGTTAGTCGTAGAATTCGATATTGAATATAAGCCGATATATTTTCTATTCAGAGCCTTGTATTGAATATCGAATGTGATTTGGGTTTGTCGTGAATGGTGTCTTCACTAACACTGTTCTTGAACCCAGTTGAGAAATGATTAAATCTTTTTATTTAGATTTAATGAAGTGTACCAATTAAATAATATTTAATTGGAATTGAATTGATATTGATTTTTGGGTTTATCGTGAACAGTGTTTTAAATAACACTTGTTCTTTAACCCGATAATTAATGAATGTGACTTTGGGTTTATCGTGAACCGTGTTTTAAATGACACTGATTCTTTAACCCAGTTAAAGATTAAAACTAAGTGGAGTTTTAATGAATCTTTAATTAGATTGAAATGATAGAAAATGGAGTATCACCAGTTTTACTCCAGGCGATGGTTAAATCTTCAATTAGATTTGAACGTGAAATGGTAATTGAATTTACCGATAACACTATGGTGTTAGATATGAAGTATTACCAGTTTTACTTCATGGGATGAATAGGTTGGGATTGGGAAATAAAATAAATGATTACTTCGGTGTGGTTCGCTAATCCCGACTAGTTTGAATTGATATTCAAAGGAGATTAAAGAATAAATTTAAAGAATTTATCTTGGATAAAATTAATGGGAACTTTTCCCAAAGTATAGGAATATTTGAATAAAAGAATATTCTGAATTGGAATGAGGCGTATGTTGTGTTTGTGTAACACTTTTATAATATATACGCGAGTTATTCAGAAAGACCGGGTTTATCCCATTCTGAATAACTGATTCGACGTGGTGTCGAAGATGAAGACGGTGGTCGAAGACCGGAAGTCTTCACGTCGTTTGGGTGATAACTGATGATCTTGATTGGGCTGTACACCCAAGAAGATGGAAACAGTTGGTGATCGTCCAGACGTACTTAGAGGTCGATGGATATGCGGGGTACTAGGTGCCTCCGGTCTCGTTCAGACCCAGAACGGACTAGTAAATGGACTGTGTGTCTGACATTGGATTTTAGTCCGTGTGATTGATCTCTATTAAATATATATCTATTTGGCGGCGGAGAATTTATTCTCTTGCTTAACGCCCTTCTCTGAGACGTACGAGCTCAGGGGTTATATATTGATGGATATCAAACGCATGGAGTGAATTGCCTGTGTGGCATGCCTCAGTGGCAATTGATCGAGGCTTCTGTTGAAAAGCAAAGTCTTGTGGTGATGATCAAAGCACAGCCTGTGTGGCACAGCTTTGTGTAACGTGAATTCGCGAGCCTCGCACCCCGGTTGTGAACCAAAAACGGGAGAGGACGTCAGGGAGGGCATGCGTTTCTTTCTAGCTAGAAGTGGCGTCAGTGGTTTTACACGCCCTGACGAGTTTGACTTATGTGGTTGTTGCTGTTGCGAGGCACTTCGGTTATATCGGTTTCGGCCGATGCATTCTGGTCGGCTGACGGACCAGACTTACACCCCATAGGGTGGGGAGACGTAGTGTTCAGGCATAATAATCCACATCGGTGGACCGGCCCTGAGGATCTAAAGGCTTGCCTACGCGCTTGCCTGAGACACGGGCTAGAGCGTCTCGAATCGGTTGAGGACTATCTTTTGCCTCGGTTCATAGATGGAAATCCAATTTCCAAATACGTGACATTTGCGGTTTTATTTGTAAACCTATATATGGCGACATAGTGGCATGGGACGCTCATGCCGCCTATGATTGATACTTATGATTTGAAGTTGTTTTATACACTATACACTTATTATAGTATCAAATGATTTGTTTTAAACGTATCAAGCATTCTTGGCTATTATAAGGTAAAAACCCTATCCTCCGGCTTGCGATTGCATTGTGTGATGGGAACTGGGTCTTATAATAGCTTTATTCTTCTTTATTTAGCATTGCGCTATTTGTTTTATGCACTGGTATTCTTGGGAGGAAACCCGTTCCGTGTTATACGGCGTGGTCCCTTGATTTACCTAACTTTAAAAATAAAGATTAACTGTTTTAGTTCTCACACCAGTCACATGACTGACCTGGAGTTTATTGTTTTAACCTAAACTCTGGGTGGCCCTATTTTGACACGGGCAGCTAGTAGTTTTGGTTTTGCAGATTTATATTCACAGGATCTTGGTTTACAGCTGGAACGATATCCGGAAAGCTTTGTATCCGTATGTCTACTTCTAGTTGTGTATTGTATTATTTTCCGCTGCTATGTATTTGAAAATCTCTGATATTTCTGTGTAATATTCACTTGTACTCTGTATATTCTTGTATTCTGATGCATTGTTGTCATATACAATGAAATGTTCTTCTATATGAGTTCTGTTGTGGTTTGTTCTCGAACTATCCGACGCTTTCCTTTACGGGGAAGTTACGGGTCGTTTCAGTCAAGATTCGTTTTGATTTCTTCTTTCCTGAAGATGCGGTGCTGGAACCGGTAGACTTCTTCCCGGAGGGCGGAGCGCTGGAATCAAGAGAAGATTTTTTAGCGAGTTCCTCTGTAATAGATCTAGTTGAGAGCTTAACAACTAACCTTGATCCCGCATCCACAACTGCGAGGGGCTTGAGGGCTTCAGGGTCTAGTTCTTCGGCTTTTAATTGCAAGCGTTTGTCTTGATCAGCTTTCATTGCAGCCAAAGTAACATCATCAGCATTTTTTGACTCCCCGACTATTGCAACTTCTGGTTCCTCCTCATGACCTCCGTCACCGCCATCATCCTTTAAAGCTGCTATCATTTCTTCATCATGGGGAGTGTCGGCCTCAGTCGGCTCACTTCCTTCTCCCAAGTCTATAGGAGCAGCCTTGTCCTCCCCTCCTTTTGCCTTTTCTGTAGGCTCTGCCCCGGCGGTGGCTCCCTGAGTCACATCTGTCTTTTCGGATGGCTCAATACCTACATAATGAGAAGCAACAGTTATCAACTCAGGCGAAAACAATGGGTTTTCCATCGATTGCTCAATCACGTGGCGAAAGGTGGAAATAGCCTTGACAAATTGAGGAGAAAAGGTAGGGATACCTTCCGAAGACTTCTCGGCATGGGTGACTACTGCCTCTGATGCTATTTCAAGAATAGGGGATAGCAGAGTTGTTCGGGGGATTCCCGGATTTTCAGGATCATACCCCTCTACTTCAGAAGTCGTAGGGGCAGTAGAAGAGGAACCAGCTTCGAGAGCATTCTTCTGTTTAGACTTCCGTCTCTCTTCTTCCATGGCCTCAGCAATGAGGCGGCGCCCTTCAGCTAAGCGTTCCGGCTCATCATCCCTCAAGTATTTCTCCATTAGCTTATTTTCATCGATGGAATCGACCTTGAGCTCCTCTTTTTCCCACTCGACGATTTGATTCCATACTTGAACTAGAGTGGATGGATAATCCTCGATCCAAGAAATGTTTCGGCGACGGATGATATGTGCGAAGAATTCAATCATTAATTCGCCGAAACCCTGAATATCAGCCTCCGCCTCTGACAGTTTTTTGCGGGCTTCCTCCGCAGATTTGATAGCACACTCAACATTGCCCTCAGCCAGGGCAGCTCTGTTCTCTGCCTCCAATAGCTTTGAAGCCAAGTCAGCATTCTCCTTTTCTAGTTCAGCATTCCTCTTTGCTAACTCGGCATTTTTCCGTTCGAGGTCAGTATAAGCAAGGCACGTCTTAGCAGCTTCTGACTTAGCATCATCAGCTTGCTTTTTTAACTCAGAACGCTCTTGAGTGTGAGATTCAAGCAAGTCATGATAGCGTTTTTGCATGTCCTCAAATTGTTGTTTGAAGTTGGTAGCGTCCCTCTGAGCAATAGCAAGCTGGGCCTGTGTGTCCTCCAAATCTTTACCTAGGTTCTTTAAGGCCTTAGCATCTTCTTCCGCGGTTTTTTGCATTGAATCAGCGTTCATGATTAGAGTACGGATAATTCTGGAAAGGTTGCGTGAATATTTGAACATTTCAGAATACAGTTTTTCAACCGTGTCTATCTTTGCTTTGGCCTCGTCTGCCCACCTGGAAGAAACAGGTTCGAGGGCAGGTAAAAAAGTCAAAGTCTCGAAGTAATGTTCGGGAAATTGCTCCTTCAAATACGCCCGCTTGATTGCAGTTTCCGCATCTAGTGGTGGAGGAGCGGGGATCGTCAATTCAGTGTCCCTGTGTGTGGAGGATTCAATAGTTTCTTTATCTGTCCTAGGCCGTTTAGTAGCAAGAACCTTGTGTTTACTTCGAGACCCAGTATCTTTTGGAGGACTTCTCTCTCTGCTGCACTTTTCGAGGGAAGAGGTGGAGTCTTTCGATTGTGGCCTGCCCTCTTCCCTACGACTTTGATAACCTTTATGTTTCTCTTGGTCCGACCGAACGGGAGAGCGAGAGCGTGAGGGTCGAGAGCGATAGGGTTCATAAGGCCTTCTCTCCTCCCTACCGCGATCATCGCGGCGATCATACTCGATGTCCTGAGGTGGATTAGACATGCTACGGCGAAGTTTCCTGACATCATAATAAGATCGAGACATCGTACCAGCACAATAAG
The DNA here is from genome assembly GCA_030737875.1 of Allium sativum. Lineage (NCBI taxonomy): Eukaryota > Viridiplantae > Streptophyta > Magnoliopsida > Asparagales > Amaryllidaceae > Allium > Allium sativum. The sequence goes on along the minus strand of CM060926.1, from coordinate 199,549,134 downwards.
ACAAACGAAATTCAGAATCAATGGATTCACAGAGAAAGAGGTGCAATAAACGCTAATGCTATTGTATAAAGTGTGTCCTAAGTGGTGTGTTTCCCCCCAACCAACCCGAGTCTGAAGCTAGACTAGTACGGGCAGGCTCTTTGGCCTTAGCAGGAGTGGTCTCTTCAGAAGAAGTGAAAACTAAAGGATCCTTCCTAAAATCCTCTTAAGTGTATATAGTTTCAGGTAAGGGGAGATCCCCCAAACCCTGAAATATTTGGTCATCAGTACTAGGGACATCCCCCTCGGAAGCATTAAGTGGCGACTCTTGGGAGGATGTTGACTTTTCCAGAGAAGTAGCCTCCTCGGGGGCAGTATATCCTTCACGATGCTTTTCGGCCAGGTTAGCCAATTCATCATCTTGAGTAGAAGATGGAGAAGGTGAAGTTTGAAGAGGCACTGTAGGAACTCCCGAGCCTTCTCCTGTCTCTGGGACTACATCGACTGGAGGAATATATACGTATGGAGTCGTCCCATGACCAATACTACGAAAAACGGATAACAGCCCATGAAAGTGAAGATATTCGTCCTTAAGGACTTCATCGATAGTCAAGAATTTTTCATCGCCATTAAGAAGTTGGTGCATCCGGTCAAAGAACACCTGATCTGATATTTGTTTTGGACTGTCGGCTGCAAACAAAAAGGAAAACAAGTTAAGGTGATGACTCGAGTGTATAGAGCCCGGATTTAGAAAATCAGTGCTTTACTTGATTTCGTCCACCTCCTGGCACACCCAGGCTGTCGCTTCACATAGAACCATTCCAGTCTGGAATCTCCAGCTTTACTGCTGAATGACGCCGAGATTATCTTCCTCTTAGGAACAGACTCAAAATAGCAGAAAGATGGAGTCTCTCGAGTCCGATGCTTGAAGTTATAGAAGAAATGAACGTCATCGAACATGAGCTCTATGCCTAAGATCTCACGGTATGCTATGTACAAAGTGTGCAAGTAGGCATAAGAATTGGGATGCAGCTGCATGGGGGCAATCTGCATTTGTCTTAGAAAGTCAGCGATGAAGGGAGAAAATGGAGGGATAGTGCCGACCATACACATCAACCAAGTGACCGCCATATATCCTTCTGGAGGGTTGTGGGGACGGTCAGAGCTTGAAGGCACTAGAGTGTCCCTTTTCATTATCCCATATTTCAAACAAATTCGGATAAGTCGATCATTGTCGATTGTTGATTCAACGGAATCCGGAGGTGATTCCAATATGACAGCCGATTCAAACTCATCAGGAGCCCGGTCGTCGCCAACCCCTCCTTCCTCTTCAAAACCTAAAGAAACTTCATTCTCTGAAGACACTTCGTCACTTTTACGATTTCCGACGTCGTAGTCTGAACCCTCATTGTCCCATTCTGGATCCGACGGAGAAGATATGTCCTCGAGAGTAATCTTGTTAGAGGTTTCCGGGGCTTTTTTCCTCTCAGCTAATCTGGAAGAGCGTCTGGGTCTCATGGTCATAAAACTATTGAAGAAGCAATAGCACAAATTAGAGTAAATTAGCCCGTATCCCCCCGTGCATGTGTGCAAACTAAAGTGTAAACAGTGTATATGGAAAGTGCAAAGTAAATGTTTAAAAGCGCGACGAAAAAGTTTGGCAAAATATAAAGAGTTGAAGTAGTTCTTGATGTCCAGTTACGTTCGCGAGGCACTATCCTAACTGTCCATTAAATTGAAGATTATGCAAAAAGTTGATTGGGCCAGTTAGACGAGTTTTTATGCGTTAAGGTAGACTGTGCTTCGGTTCGGTTCGGGTGCATTCATTGGAGTCGGATCGGGGGCGTGGCCTTAGGCTTGGATATCTCATCGAAACTCAGAAATTAAAATCGGATCAGATCGGAGGCAGAGTCCCCTAACGGTTCGGATCGGATCACGTAGTTATACTTCTCCTCCATCGTCTTACGATCCGACCCGATCCGGTTAGGTAGGCTCCTTTCCCCCTTCCTTAAATACTTGCTCCGACCCGATCTGATCTCCTGGATTTCTTTTCTTTTTTCTTTCTTTGCTTGCCCCGACCGGGTCCGACCTCCTGAATTTCCTTCCTTCTTCCTTTGTTTTTTCACCTTTCATATCCTTCCGAACCGAACCGATTATCTTCTTCTTCTCCTTCACCCTCTTTCTTCCCTAACCGACGCCAAGGGCAATTTCGTGCCAGTCACTCAAACCAAAGCCAAGCAATTCTACGCTGGCGCACTTAACAACGGATTATAATATCCTCCGTTCCAATCTCGAGACGACGACGAGTTTATTGGTGATGATGACGAGGGGGGAGTCACGGTGGCGAAGTTGTCCAATTTTTGTACTCAAATCGTCCTAATCGCCTACGAATCCGAATCGAGAGTAATTAAAGAAGGGATTGTTCAAAGTTTTATAACCTACCAGTGTGATTACTTCGAGAATTAAGAAGAATTTTGAGGTTTCACGAATTGAATTTTCTCTTGTTTTGCAGAACTCAAGCGGTAAAATAGTAAAAATGAATGAAGGAAGGAGGCAGTGTTTATATAGAAGAGGAGTGTAACTATTCGTCTCCCCATTCGGATCGGACCGATAGCCCAATAGCAGAACCCCCGTTCGGATCGGATAGGCAGTCCAGAAGTAAAGCTTGGCCCAATAGTCCAGTGGAAAATAGAAAGGAGAAGGGGTCTGTTCGGATCGGAATCCGAACCGAACCGAGTTCTTTAAGCTCAACAACGAACTAAATTGAAATTTGAAGAAAAAGATGAAAACACAAGGAAAATCAAAAGAGAAATTACCTTGAAGAGAGATATGCATTGATAGTCAAAGCATGCTCCGTCTCCAACAGAAACATCCTTTGAGGGGGCAAAATGTTAGCCCACTTTGTGAACTGGGCAACACAAAGTCAAGATGTGATATATTGAAGAACTTGAAAAACACTGAAGCGGGTCGGATCGGAGCAGGGTAGCGGTTCGGATAGGGTAAAGTCTGTTGTTCGGATCGGTGAACTATTGCTATTGGAATTAGAGAGAGACAGCTATTCGGATCGGAGGGCAATCTACTTTCAGTCGGATCGGAAAGCCACCCAATTGCTACAGAGATAGACCGGAGCGGAGCGGAGCAGAGTAAAAAGAAGAGAGAATTGGTCCTCAGTAATCCTGGTCGGATCGGAGGTGCCGATCCGAACCCCTTGAGCCCACTCTTCCGATCCGAACCCATTTTCCACGTCATTCCCCTGCATGAGCGCCTGGTTATTCGGATCGGCTATGACCAGTTCCTGCCCACAACGTCCATTACTCTGATGCGTTGTCAATATAGAAATCCATCCGAACCCGAGGCTGATGGGATGGATGACACATGGCTCCGATCTGGATCGGGTTCTGAGCAAATTCACACCTATAAATACCCTGTCTGGAGACAAAGGAAAGGATCTTTTTTTGGCACTTTGAGAGTTCAACCACCTTCATAACCCGAATTCCAGCACTCCCAGAAAATCCAAATCTTCTTTCATTATTTGTTTTTAGACAATTGAATGATTGTAAGTGAGTTGTGAGAGAAATCAAGTGAATATTTCATTTTATTTGCAACTAAATCATTGAAAATAGTGAAAGACAAGTGGACGTAGGCATTTCTTCGCCGAACCACTATAAATCTTGTGTGTTCATTCTTATTTTTTTTCTCATTTCATTCTGCTTTTAATCAATTTGGGTGTTAGAACCACTTTTTGGTCTAACAACGCAATTATTATATTTTCTTGAGATCTTCGAAATCTTGATATCTTGATACTCATGATTCTTGAATCTCTTTTGAATCCTGAATCTCTTGGAACTCTAAAAACTATACAGTCTTCAGTATTTAAATCCTGTATACAAACCCTACATATATATGTATGTATATTCTAGATAAAGATGTTAGTATATATTTTATAATCAATTATTAATGATAATTGTAATAAGGTTGTTGTCATCAAAACTCTATTCTCCAACAATCTTCCCGTTTTTTATGATGACAACCTTAATTCATAAAATATTCATACCTGTTAATACCTGTTGATTTGATTCTTCGAATACTCTCCCTTTCACCATGAATACTTTATGAATCCTACATACTCCCCCTTAAACTAAGCCTAACTAATCCTTACTTTATAATTTCTCCCCCTTTGTCATCGACAAAAAGTGACTGTAATCATATTCTCCTTAGATTTATACCATAAACAACTCTAATATATATTCTAATATTACAATACTAATTCTATATAATTATATACTAAATTATACTTCTATTAAAACTATGCTATAATACTAATCCTAATTACCTATTCTATAATCCTAAATTTATACTATTAAATAGGGAAGTATTGAACATAAACATTGTATTATATAATTCAAACAATGTTTTACAAACCAAACATTGCACACAAAATACAAATTAAAACTTCGACGAATACACGGATTGTACGTATTACATCGTATTTATGAGAAAAATAAACGTTTTATCATTCTTAACGATTGGGGATTTGTGAATTGGGCAATGCGGATAATAGAGATAGAATTCCCTGCTTTGCTCAACTGCATTCCCTTATCTATCTAAGCATACTTCGCCTACGCATATGACTTGGACGTCTTCATCAATGCCTTCAGTTTGTGCTTCTTCTTCCTCCTCTTCAACTATTTCTTCCTCTTCCTTTATTTGATTAGTGTGGTTATCCATACCAAATTTTTGTAGATTTCGCATGATTTTTCCTTATTTCACATGTGTTCTTGATTCATCCTTACTTGTAAACCTTGGATTTCAGTAAGAATTTGTAGAATATACTTCATGGATTTCTTTGATCTCATCACAAGAGTGAGCGTAGTTCGCTGAAACGGACCTTCAGATGGTCCGGAATACGATTCGGGTAGTTTGGTTGGTATTATTAGTGGGGGCCATTGTCTTATTTGGTTTAGAATTTTTCCAAAGATGAAGAAGAAAATTCAAAATAAGAAGTTTAAATAGATGTTGTAACTAACTTTTGGTGGTAATTAATTTTTGAAAATCTGGTAGTTATATGTCGACATACCATTTTGCACATGTCGACATATGTGTCTTTTTTTTTGATTTTTTTTATATTTTATATTATACTCATATATTTAATTATACTATTTCACTTAAAGAACAAATGCCTAATTCTCTTCTAAATTTAGTGAACGTAGCTTCATTAAAATGTTTTGTTAATATATCTGTTATTTGTTTTTCAGTTTCTATGAATTCGAGTAAAATTTTCTCTTTACTTACATTTTCTCTTAGAAAATGATGTATTATATCTATATGTTTAGTTCTTGAATGATGAGTTGGATTTTTAGATATATTTATAGCACTTGTACTATCGTAGTATATTGGTGATTTATTTATATTTAATCCAAAATCATTTAGAGTTTGTTGTATATATATTGCTTGTGAACAAGCCAAAGCGGTAGATATATATTCTGCTTCAGTTGTTGAAAAAGATACTATATTTTGCTTTTTACTGAACCAGGAAACTAGTGAATGTCCTAAGAAATGACGTGTTCCACTAGTGCTTTGACGATCGGATTTACATCCGGCATAATCAGTGTCATAATAAGAAATTAAATTAAATGAGTCGTCCTTAGGATAAAATAATCCAAATCTAATGTATATTTTACATATCTTAGAATACATTTTATTGCTTTCAAATTTGTTTCCTTAGGTTGCGATTGATATTTTGCATAGAGATATATACGATGCATTATATCTGTCTATTAGCGGTTATATATAATAATGATCCTATCATACCTCTATATAATTTTTGACCAACGTCTATATTAGTCGCCTTAGTGTTAGTCTCCCATTAGTTTTCATTAACTTATATTTATTAATTAAATCACTTGCATATTTTTCTTGATTAATAAATATTCCATTCTTTAATTGTCTTATTTGTAATCCTAAGAAGAATTTTAGTTGTTCATTTTGGCTCATCTCAAATTCTTGTGCCATAATATCTGAGAATTATTTATTCATTTTATTATTAGTTGATCCAAAGATTATATTGTCAACATATATTTGTACTAATTGAGTACCGTTATTTTTTCTTTTAATAAAAATTGTATTATCTATTTTACCAATATTCAAAGTTAGATTGTAATAAATAATTTCTTAATCTATCATACCAAGCTCTAGGATCTTGTTTTAATCCATATAGTGCTTTCTTTAATTTATATACGTGATCTGGAAATATTGTTTTGCAAAAAGAGGTGGTTGTTCTACATATATGTCTTCTTTAACATATCCATTTAAAAAGGCAGTTTTAACATCCATTTGATATAATTTGAAATTATTATGATTAGCGAATGCTAATAAAATTCTAATTGCCTTTAATCTTGCTACGGCGGCAAAGATTTCATCACAATCTATTCCCTTTTCTTGACTATATCCTTTGGGTGCTAATCAAGCTTTATTTCTTACGACCTCTTCGTGTTTGTTCATTTTATTCTTATAGCCCATTTAGTTCTAATTACAATTTTATCTTCGGGTCTAGGAATAAGTTCCCATACATCATTTCGGGTAAATTGATTCAATTCCACTTGCATAGCAAGGATCCATGATTCATCGGATCATGCTTCCTTTGGATTCTTAGGTTCAATAGTTGAAATAAAAGCTGAATTACTCATATTATTTAATTGGTTTCTAGTTCTAACAACAGATTCAATATCTCCTAAGATATTTTCTACAAGATGATCTTTTTAGTAATCTAATTCTTTTATTTGGTTGATTAATTTCATTATCCGTTTCATTGATCTCATTTTCACTTTAATCTTCGTTATGTTTTGTTATATTTTTATAATTTTCGTCAAAGTATATGCTTAATGTTTCTATGGTATTAGTTCCTAAATTAAAAACTCTATATGCTTTACTTCTGTCTGTATATCCAATAAATATTCCTTTATCAGATTTAGAATCAAATCTGTCTAAGTTTTCTTTAGTATTAAGAATAAAACATTCACTTCCAAATATTTTAAAATATGATACTTTTGGTTTATTATTATATAAAAGTTCATATGGTGTTTTATGAGTTAGGGGTCTTATTAAAATTATATTTAAAATATAACATGCTGTTGCAACTACCTCAACCTTGTGCAGTTAAAGCACTTAGCGGTTCTATAGCGATAGAGGTGCAAAAAGGTGTCGCGGGGATAAGGCGGGAAAATAGCGGGAATGTAGCGGAGGTGAGAAAAGGTGCATTAGATGTAAAAATAAGTATCTTAAAATTAATTAATCATCTGTCTCACATCATTTTTGTAGAAGAAACTAATATCTATTAATCTTATATAATAAAAACAAAGAATATCATGGTTACACACATTAGAATGATTGATTATAATATATTTCTACCATATATTAGACACTGGTGTGTTAAAATTATCTCTTTACACTAACTTTATTTATTTTTAGAGAGAACTAGTCAAATCAAGCTTCCTATATTAATACTGCTAAAGCGGGGGTTAAAAAGCGTTGATTTAGTAGGTGTAGCGGAAAACAGCGGGGTTTAAAATGGAGCTATTGTTCATTAGCGCTAAATAGAAATAGTGTAGAGGTTGAAGGTGCTACGGGTTACAGCGGGGATCTTGCGGGGCTTTAGCGTGGCTTTAACTGCATAGCCTCAGCCCAAAAATTCCTTGGTAAATTACAATCTGATAACATGGTTCTATCACATTCTAGAACTAATCTATTTTTATGTTTAAATACTCCGTTTTATTAGGGGGTTCTAGGGAAGGAAAAATTAAGGGTTATGTAACAACCCGGAAAATCTAAGCCAATTTGGAATTTTTATTTTGGCAATTTTGTTGAATTTTGAATATTTAAAATGAATTATTTTAAATAATAACGATGAGAAATTTATTTTGAATAGAATTAGACGTATATTTTTATTTGCATCGTCGTTGGAATATAAATATTTATTTTAATTATATAAGTAATTGAAAATGGCGCGGTAGTTTGAAAATTCGATTTCGAATTTCAAATGAATGTACAGGATTCAAAATAAACCGGATTTTGGTGAAGCCAAAAATATTTGAATCTATTTGAGAATATCTTTCCAATGAATCCAAAAAATCAAAATTTAATAATGGGAATAAAAAGTTATGCTCAGTTGAAAATTCAGAATAATCGCTATGGAATTTTTGGCCCTTAAAAATGGAAATTTCGTAAACGACCTCAGTTTCCGATGAAACCACTTTTGTTGGATCCGGTATATGAAGTTATTGCTAGATTCCAAAATTCAAATCAATATGAGAGCATGGCGAAGTAAAACGTGTTTTGACAGTTTCAGTCAATTTCGATCGACCAGAAAATGGCCATTTTTCAAACGGTCTCGGAATTTGACGAAATTAGTTTCGTTAGAACCGTATCGTCAATACGAAGCTAGAAAATATTTTTCAAAATTTTTTAGAGTTGTATGTGGTTCCGGTAAATTAAAATGTGCATTCAAATTCAATATATAGATTTATATCTTGATTTTGACGGAAACTGATCGAAATAGTCGAATCAGCTTGCCGGACATATCCCATTGCGTTTAATGAGGGTAATTAGCTAGGGGTGACAGTTGTTGGGTTCGATTTGAGGTTTGAATGAAAAGGTAACTTTTAAAAATTAAATTGAATTATATATATATATATTATATAAGTTAACTTCTCCCTCTCTCTCCTCACTCTCTCCCCCTCCCGATTTACAGATTGAATTAGAAAAAAAGAAAAAAAACAACAAAACCCAAATCGCGATCTCTCCCAAGCCTCGCCGCCGTGTCAGGCGGAGCCACCGCCGACTCACCCCTCCTCCTCGATCGGAAGTCCAACGTCGCGCCTCCCGTTGGTCAGCACACCCTCCTCCATTCGTACTCCCAAACCCCATTCCCTAAAACCGCCCCATCAAGCCACCGCACCACCCAGCTGTCCACTGCCATCCCCCTCCGAGCTTATCCCCGCCTCCAATGATGACTGCGAGCATGAGATTGGAGGGCGCGCTCAACACCAATTCAGTGCGTAGCAGGAAGTTTACCCCTTTTTTTCAATCCAACATAGAACACGTGAGTTTTTTTGTTCATTCATTCATTTAATTTATTTTCTTTCTTTATGTATATTAAGACATTGGGAAAAAAATATGATAATTATATATAGCGATGAAGAACATATAATTTTTATATGAAAGTCATGAAGTAGGAAGATTTGATTTTTAAAGAGATAAAAATTTGATTTTTGTCATATGTATTAGCAAATAAAAGTGGGATTTTTATTTGTAAAGTAGGGTTGAAAAAAAGATATGATTTATTATATATAAAAGAAAGTTTGGATTTTTATATGAAGAGATTAAGAATAAAAATATGATTTTTATATAATAGAAAGAATAAAAATATGATTTTTATATTATAGAAAGAATAAACATATGATTTTTATATTATAGAAAGGATAAAAATATGATTTTTATATTTGTAGAATATTAAAAATATGATTTTTAATGTATAGAACATCATATTAAAAATGTGATTTTAATATGAACAGCGTGGAGACGACTGCGTTGGAAGTACAGGCAGATCCAGACTGTTCTGAATTTCAGAAATAAAATGGAGGGGTGGAACCCTCGGTGAGAACTTCTCACTTTTAATTTATTTTCTAGTTGAAATATCTACTAGGATGCAGACGGTGCTTAGCAACACCCGACACCCATCGTTCACGGACCATGGATGACTTGTTTGTTTGATTGATGTGTAGTGAAAATTGATTGTGTGACGTGGAATGAATAAATATTTTATAGTTAAAGATATAATTTTTAACGTGTATATAAAATAAATATTTATAAACAAATCGGATGATTTGTTTATGTACACCCATTTTACTGATATTGATTGGCACGATAAATTTTACGTATCGCCCAACTGCATAAAAAAAATCTGTGTTTGTTGATTTGGAACCCCATACGGGTGTTGGGATGATATTTGACATACACTAATCCCAATTATTTAGCTGTATGTCGATCGATTGGTTGACAGACTGTGTAAACGTTAATTATTTATATTTAATGCTTATGCAGTTGTGTGGTGCACTCTGGATGATGGTTGATTATTTATCGTTGCTATTATATACATGTGTTGTAGGGAATCCATATAATTAACATTATATGGTAATTGATTGAGCCTCATTCCAAATTGTAAAATAAAGAATATTATAAAATGAAAATTCATGTGTTGAATAAAATAATATTCATGTGTTGAATAAAAGAAAATTCGTGTGTTGAATAAAAGAATATTCATGTGTTGAATAAAAGAAAATTCATGTGTTGAATAAAATACATATTCATGTGTTGAATAAAAGAAAATTCATGTGTTGAATAAAATATATATTCATGTGTTGAATAAAAGAAAACTCATGTGTTGAACGAAATATTTAAACAATAAAGTTCACATTTTTATTGTAAGTAAGAATTAATAAACATTCATGTGTTGAATAAAATATATATTCATGTGTTGAAGAAAATATTCATTTGTTGAATAGAATAACGAAGTTATTGAAATATATAAAGACGTGTTGATTAGATATGCACCATTTTGACGCGAATGATATTTATATCGATTGTATTCGTTTTTTATAGTGAATATAGAAAAGGAAGTGATTTCAAAATATAACATTTTGAAAATATTACCATTTATATATTAATGATATTGTAACACCCCACCTCCTCTAAGGTCACTCACAAAGGGAATGCCCTAGTTTTGGAGGGGTATTATCTAGTAAACAGGCACAGAGATAACACAAGACAGAACATAGATAAAATAGAGTATATAAAGCAGCGGATATAAACTTTAAAACGAAATCTCATTACTGAAAAATAGAGTCAAAACCTCTTACATCAAATTGCCAAGTCATTATCTCATTACATCAAGTTCTAAAGAAGCAAAGTACTTAAAACAACATAAGTAAAATATTATTCCCCAAAAAGTGCATGAGTGCAGCCATAGCATAGCTCAAGACCAAACCGTACATGAGCTGTCAGAAAGCAAGCAAAGTCCAAGCTAAGAGCTAGAGTTTCCTCCCTGAGAACCTGGGGGGAACGAAAGACAAAGAGGCGAAAGAAAATGGGTCAGTCAAAAAGACTGGTAAGCCCTAGTGACTATCAGCATAGAAACTAGTAAAGTTAACAAGACATGAATAAACTGGAATTAAACATAGGAATGATGATAAGTCTGACATGATAATTAAGCTAACAAGATAACTCAAGTCTAACATTGTGTATTCAAGGTTCGCCATACCAACTATACTGGTATACTAATCCCGTGTCAACTATAAATCAAGAAATAATCCCTTGGCCCAATATCATGAAGTGACCCAATTCGGGGTCCAATGGTTTGATCTAATCGATCGGCTCCCTACAAGTCTAGGTCGTCGTGTGTCTGTGTCATATGGCCCTATCACGAATGTAGTCACCTGTGCTAGGTTCACCATAGGGTGTATCAAGTCCTAGGGTGCCAACCACCGACACGAATCAAGAATGCACAAATAATCCTACTGATGCCCAATGCCTGCTTTTTCAACTCCGGACTAAGTGCACGACCCTAGTCCGCCTGAACCTACAATGGCGCACCAACTCAGCCGTCGTTCTGGTCGCTTACAATCAGCCCAGCAATCATGCCCCACCCTGCCTAGTCCCAAGGTACTGTGATACATCTAGTGGGTTACTGCTGAAAAGGACCGCGTAACTAGGGTTTCGTTCAGCAAGTTAAGTTGTCATTTAAAATCGAGACTTAACCCCATCTACGTGTCATGTCAAATTGACTAAGTGTGTCGTTCTAGTTCAAGACTAAGTCCTACGAATCATGTGTCAGGTTGGTTAAGTGTGTTCAAGCGGTTCATGACTTAACCCTATCAAATCAACGTGTTAAATTGGTTAAGTATATTCAAGTAGTCCTTGACTTAACCCTATCCAGTGGCATTAATTTACTTAATGCACCCCTAACCTCTCACATTAGACTTGGTTATGGTTACTGGATGTGCCAGGCGGATCCGGGCAGTTTTACACCATAACCTAGTCTAACCTCGGGTTTCGAGTGCGATATGACCAACTACTCACATTGGGTCCTATTGTTTGCAGTTACTGGATTCGCCGGGCGGTTCCGGGCAGATTTATACTGCAAACTCAACCCAACCTCGAGTTGGCCACGTTCAAGTTATCTAAGTGTCATGTCCCCAAATTCATATTTTCAAGTATAATTTCATGTCAAGTTCATGTTCCTATCCAAGCTCAAGTTATAACGATATTCATGTTTTCAAGTTCATACTAAATTCAGGTTTTCCTAAACTACCCAAATCGCATCCCCAACGCTCGTGAATTCGAATCAAGGCAATAGATGTAACTAGGGAATAACATAACAAGGATGGGTATAAAGTGGCAAAGGTGATTTCAAGGCAAGCATGGTGTAACTTGATATATGATCATAACATCACTGGCATATGAAATAGGGTGATAAACATAGCAATAAATGACATAAGATGATAATCCTAAACTTGTGACTAGCAAAAGTTTCAACATCACAACATCACAGGCATGTTAAAATAATGATAGGGTTTCGGTTATGACATGAACAGGCCCCTAAATCAAGTTCTTATCAGTATTCCACAAATCAAGGTTCAATATGAACAGTACTAGGTTCAAGGTGAATAGATCTAGGGTGAACAAGAGTAGATCTAAAATAATAGATCAAAAAGGAAAAGTCATAGATCAAAGATATACAAGAGTAGGTCTCAAGTAGTTATCATGTTTATGTTCAACTTCAATTTACACATGTCCATATTAAGTTTAGAGTTTAGATCTAAGAGTAACTGGGGCTTACAGATCGTGGTTTTTGAGAATTAAGAACAGAAATTATCGTAGGATCGTTGTTGAGATGTTGATCTATTCCCTTGAATTGTTGTAGAAACGTTGGCCTTCGATTTGGATCTAGTTTGAATGTTTAAGCTTCAAGTTGGAGGCGACGGCCATGGTTCAAGAGGAGACTTAGCAGCATAATGGTGTTAGAAAGATTTGTTGTGGATTAGCCTAGGTCTTAGGGTGTTTTTATAGTTGCAACAAGTAGTTTAGGCCATAGGATAAACCCTAGAATCGATCTGAACTACCAAAAATCGTCACAGGCCCTCAAACAAGCCAACAGGGTCAAGCAGGAGCAACCAGGCCCAAACTAGGTTCGGGGACCAGGTCGACACCCAAGTCGACTACGCAGTCGACTTGGTCCTGGGGGTGTCGACTGCCCCGTCGACTCCCCAGTCGACCTGGGGTGCTGGGCGGGAAATTTCCCGCCCAGTCTGTCTGGGTTTTGAAATTCGAATTTGAACCCGAATTCAAATTGTTTTGAACTCTGAAAATTTCTAAAACTTTGGGGAGCCATAACTTGGTCATACGGACTCCGATTTTCGAAAACTCGGACTCGATTTCATGCAGAATTTCGAGACGAACGCAATGGCGCAACCCGTTTCACTTGGTTCTTATTTTAAAATTTAATTCTGCCTAGATTTATGGTTATAACACATTATCAAAATACGGGTTGTTACATTCTCCCCTCCATAAAGGATTTCATCCCCGAAATCTCTATGTTAGGAAGAATGTATCCTACCATCCATCTACTCAAAACATCATCCACAAGAAAACATTGTCCTTAAGAGATTTCTAATGTTGTATGAACATATGCAAAAAGTGTGTGTATATGTTCCTTATCTAATGCAAATGATCAGGCCTGATTGATCTTTCTAATGCAAAATATGTTTAATGTCATGAATCCAACATGTATGTAAACAAATCCTAGTCACGTAAGCACTATATGTGTGCACAAACATTCATCCATATGCAACATTCATATGATAACACATTCAATTTCATCCATAAATAAGTATAAACACTCATGCATATGCAATATGAAAATGTGTCTGAGCCGATCTAGTGCCTAATGTGTGTTATGCAACCACGAGCAATCACTTGCAACCATTCGAAAACATCAAGCATAACATGTTTCAAATACATGTTTACATTCATAGGATTCTACCTAAGGTTCTCAAGACAGGATCGAAAGGATATACAAGATAAAACAGAGTATCTAGGGAAAAGAAGTTAAAGATGTACCCCTAGAAGGTCCTTCTTGCAGGGCTTGCCCGTGCTTCTTAGGGCAGTTCTTGCTGATGTGTCCAGTTTCACCACATTGAAAACATGCTCCTATCTTCATCTTCTTCTTCCTACAGTCCTGGACTATATGCCTGTCAATACCACAGAAGTTGCATTTTCTTTTCTCACGTGACTTGTCATTCTTGTTGTTGTTGTTCTTTCCTCCTTTCTCGGAGTCTACCTTCTTGTCTTGAGACTCATTCGCCTTGACCTTCTTCTTGCCATTCTCGTCTTCTTCATGAAGTAGGGCCATATTCACCAAGCTTTCAAAGGTCGCCCCCATGGGTACATGAGTCATGGCCATAGTGTGGAGTGGCTCGCTCAATCCTCGAGCAAAGCGTAGAGCCTTCTTCTCAGCAGTGTTGACTAAGTCCAAACCAAACCGAGCAAGCTGATTAAACTTATTCACGTATTCCCTAACTGGCATGTCCCCTTTCTTGAGTGCTAGGAACCTCTCCATCTGAAGGCTCGCTTCTGCGGATGATAAAAACTTAAGCCCAAACCTCTCTCTAAAGTCTGCCCAAGTCTCAATTGGCCTGGTAGCGTTGGTGACTTCCCACCAAAATGCATCTTCCTCTTTCAACAACCATGTTGCCAACTGAACTTTCCTATGATCCTCCATATCGAAAATAACAAACAAGTCTTCAGTCTCTTTTAGCCAGTTTCGCGCCTCAACGAAGGTTTCAGTTCCCACGAAGTTCTTGCCGCCCAGTCCTATAAAGTCCTTGCATATTTTGGCAAAGGCGGTACCCGGAGGAGGAGGAGGAACCGTGGCCACCGGGGGAGGAGGAGGAGGGATATCTGCCGGGCCCGCGCCGTTGGCCCTAGCTTCCAAGTATCTTCGGAACCAGCCAGGTATGGGTACTCCCTCAGGAAGGTTAAGATCAGACATGCTAAAAAGCGAAAAGGAAAAAGATTCAAACGAGGAAACAAAGGAAAGTGCTAATGGCTTTTGGGGAATATCCTTTTCTTAAAAATAAAACTTTTCTTGAAAAATGCTTCTTTATAAACGGTTTTGAAAATAGTTTCAGAAGGTTTTTAAAACTTTTGCCCAGTCTGGTAACCTTCTGCTCTGATACCAAATGTAACACCCCACCTCCGCTAGGGTCACTCACAAAGGGAATGCCCTAGTTTTGGAGGGGTATTATCTAGTAAACAGGCACAGAGATAACACAAGACAGAACATAGATAAAATAAAGTATATAAAGCAGCGGATATAAACTTTAAAACCAAATCTCATTACTGAAAAATAGAGTCAAAACCTCTTACATCAAAATGCCAAGTCATTATTTCATTACATCAAGTTCTAAAGAAGTAAAGTACTTAAAACAATATAAGTAAAATATTATTCCCCAAAAAGTGCATGAGTGCAGCCATAGCATAGCTCAAGACCAAACCGTACATGAGCTGTCAGAAAGCAAGCAAAGTCCAAGCTAAGAGCTAGAGTTTCCTCCCTAAGAACCTTGGGGGGGACGAAAGACAAAGAGGCGAAAGAAAACGGGTCAGTCAAAAAGACTGGTAAGCCCTAGTGACTGTCAACATAGAAACTAGTAAAGTGAACAAGACATGAATACTAGAATTAAACATAGGAATGATGATAAGTCTGAATGATAACTAAGATAAGTCTAACATTGCGTATTCAAGGTTCTCCATACCAACTATACTGGTATACTAATCCCGTGTCAACTATAAATCAAGAAATAATCCCTTGGCCCAATATCGTGAAGTGACCCAATTCGGGGTCCAACGGTATGATCTAATCGATCGGCTCCCTACAAGTCTAGCTCATCGTGTGTCTGTGTCGTACGGCCCTATCACGAATGTAGTCACCTGTGCTAGGTCCACCATAGGGTGTATCAAGCCCTAGGGTGCCAACCACCGACACGAATCAAGAATGCATAGATAATCATACTGATGCCCAATGCCTGCTTTTTCAACTCCGGACAAAGTGCACGACCCTAGTCCGCCTGAACCTACAATGGCGCACCAACTCAGCCATCATTCTGGTCGCTTACAATCAGCCCAGCAATCGTGCCCCACCCTGCCTAGTCCCAGGGTACCGTGATACATCTAGTGGGTTACTGCTTAAAAGGACCGCGTAACTAGGGTTTCGTTCAGCAGGTTAAGTTGTCATTTAAAATCGAGACTTAACCCCATCTGTGTGTCATGTCAAATTGACTAAGTGTGTCGTTCTAGTTCAAGACTTAGTCCTACGAATCATGTGTCAGGTTGGTTAAGTGTGTTCAAGCGGTTCATGACTTAACCCTATCAAATCAACGAGTTAAATTGGTTAAGTATATTCAAGTGGTCCATGACTTAACCTTATCCAGTGGCATTAATTTACTTAATGCACCCCTAACCTCTCACATTAGACTTGGTTATGGTTACTGGATGTGTCGGGCGGGTCCGGGCAGTTTTACACCATAACCTAGTCTAACCTCGGGTTTCGAGTGCGATATGACCAACTACTCACATTGGGTCCTATTGTTTGCAGTTACTGGATTCGCCGGGCTGTTCCGGGCAGATTTATACTGCAAACTCAACCCAACCTCGAGTTGGCCACGTTCAAGTTATCTAAGTTTCATGTCCCCAAATTCATATTTTCAAGTATAATTTCATGTCAAGTTCATGTTCTTATCCAAGCTCAAGTTATAACGATATTCATGTTTTCAAGTTCATACTAAATTCAGGTTTTCCTAAACTACCCAAATCGCATCCACAACGCTCGTGAATTCGAATCAAGGCAATAGATGTAACTAGGGAATAACATGACAAGGATGGGTATAAAGTGGCAAAGGTGATTTCAAGGCAAGCATGGTGTAACTTGAGATATGATCATAACATCACTGGCATATGAAATAGGGTAATAAACATAGCAATAAATGACATAAGATGATAATCCTAAACTTGTGACTAGCAAAAGTTTCCACATCACAACATCACAGGCATGTTAAAATAATGATAGGGTTTAGGTTATGACATGAACAGGCCCCTAAATCAAGTTCTTATCAGTATTCCACAAATCAAGGTTCAATATGAATAGTACTAGGTTCAAGGTGAATAGATCTAGGGTGAACAAGAGTAGATCCAAAATAATAGATCAAAAAAGAATAGTCATAGATCAAAGATATACAAGAGTAGGTCTCAAGTAGTTATCATGTTTATGTTCAACTTCAATTTACACATGTCCATATTAAGTTTAGAGTTTAGATCTAAGAGTAACTGGGGCTTACAGATCGTGGTTTTTGAGAAATAAGAATAGAAATTGTCGTAGGATCGTTGTTGAGATGTTGATCTATTCCCTTGAATTGTTTTAGAAACGTTGGCCATCGATTTGGATCTAGTTTGAATGTTTAAGCTTCAAGTTGGAGGCGGCGGCCATGGTTCAAGAGGAGACTTAGCAGCATAATGGTGTTAGAAAGATTTGTTGTGGATTAGCCTAGGTCTTAGGGTGTTTTTATAGATGCAACAACTAGTTTAGGCCACAGGATAAACCTTAGAATCGATCTGAACCGCCAAAATCGTCACAGGCCCTCAAACAAGCCAACAGGGTCAAGCAGGAGCAACCAGGCCCAAACCAGGTTCGGGGACCAGGTCGACACCCAAGTCGACTGCGCAGTCGACCTGGTCCTCGGGGTGTCGACTGCCCAGTCGACTGCGCAGTCGACCTGGGGTGCTGGGCGGGAAATTTCCCGCCCAGTCTGGCTGGGTTTTGAAATTCGAATTTGAACCCGAATTCGAACTGTTTTGAACTCTGAAAATTTCTGAAACTTTGGGGAGCCATAACTTGGTCATACGGACTCCGATTTTCGAAAACTCGGACTCGATTTCATACAGAATTCCGAGACGAACGCAATGGCGTAACCTGTTTCCCTTAGTTCTTATTTTAAAATTTAATTCTGCCTAGATTTATGGTTATAACACGTTATCAAAATACGGGTTGTTACAGATATGGAATATTCAATTTTGATCTGAAATTGAATATGAAGTTGAAATCATTTTGAAAACGAATTTAAAATGATTTATAAAATACGTTTTGAAAGGAAATCGACATAATATATTATATATATAATGGCCTGAATAGAACGCGCCGCACTGCGGTAGTTTGCGAATTTCGACCATTGACTTCGAATGGACATTATGGGAGATCCGACCGTCGGATTCTCCTAAAATCGGAACCGTTGGGTTCGTATCGAAAAGAGATTCCTAATGAATGCAATAAATTAGAATCTAACGGTTGGATTTGGAATTGTGTCCAAAACAAATTTGGAAAAGGTCGGTGTAAGTGTAGTTCGATGGCCGTTTATGGAAATCGACTGTACGGGCCTTGATAAAATTATTAAATATATCAATAATTTGTGTAAAATCATAAGAAATGATTTGGAAAGAATTAGGATGAAAAATTCCATATTTTAAAAGATAAAAACACATTTTTATCGAAATGAACTATTTTTGAACTAGATATAATCCATTTATTTTTGAAATAAATAAATTGGATTAGAAAAGGTTTTAAAAGTAACCAAAATTTCCAATAATTGAATTGGAATGGATTTGAATCGAAATTGTCTTTGGAATATTTCGATGTTGGATTTCGTGATTATACAGATATTGTTATGGAAATTTGAAATATATATTTATATCGTTATTTCCAATACGATATTTGTTGGTCGTAGAATTTGATATTGAATATAAGCCGATATATTTTATATTCAGAACTTTGTATTTAATATCAAATGGGATTTGGGTTTGTCATGAATGGTGTCTTCATTAACACTGTTCTTAAACCCAGTTGAGAAAAAGATTAAATCTTTTTATTTAGATTTAATGAAGTATACCAATTAAATGGTATTTAATTGGAATTGAATTTGAATTGATTTTTGGGTTTATCGTGAACAGTGCTTTAAATAACACTTGTTCTTTAACCCGATAATTAATGGAATGTGAATTGGGTTTATCGTGAACTGTGTTTTAACGACATTCGTTCTCTAACCTGATTTACAGTGAAATGTGATTTGGAATTTATAAATCTTTTGTTAAGATTTAAAGGAGATTTTCCAAAGTAAATTTTCCAATTTAATAAAATAAATCGGAATGGAATGGAATTCGATTTGGTAATAATCGAAGTGAATTTCTGTGGAGGAAGACAACTAATATATCTGGAATTTAAAAGGCTTTGCCGTTATTCCATTTATATTATTAGTCGGATATGGAAGTTTATATCGATTATATATATCGATTTGTTTTCCATGAAGATTCCATTGTAAATGGAATGTGATTTTGGGTTGTCGCGAACAATATCTTTAATAATACTGTTCTTGGACCCAATGGAGTTAAGAAAATCAGATACTAACTGAACATTAGTTAAGTTAAATGGTTTCCTGGGTATTGATCTAATGTTGGTTTCGGCTTTCGGGGTTATTACTTAAGGAATTGTTCAGTTGCTAATTTACGGTTAAAGGCTGATGGGATAGAATGTGATTTTGGGTATATCGTGAACCATGTTTTAAATGACATTGGTTCTTTAACCCGGTTAAAGACAGGATATGATTTCCCAAGTTAAATAATCATTGATAGTGATTTTTGGGAAGATTAAAACCAAGTGGAGTTTTAATGAATCTTTAATTAGATTGAAAAGATCGAGAATGGAGTATCACTAGTTTTGCTCTAGGCGATAGTTAAATCTTTAATTAGATTTGAACGTGAAAAGGGTAATTGAATTTACCGATAACACCGGGGCGTTAGATATGAAGTATTACCAGTTTTACTTCATGGGATGAAAGTTGGGATTGGGAAATTTAAAACAAATGATTACTTCGGTAAGGTTCGTTAATCCCGACTAGTTTGGATAAACCATAATTTGGTTTGAATTGAAATCCAAAAGAAGATTAAAGAATAAATTTAAAATAATTTATCTTTGATAAAATTAATGGGAATCTTTTCCATATAAATGTGAATATTTGAATAAAAGAATATTCTGAATCGGAATGAGGCGTATGTTGTGTTTGTATAACACTTGTTTATTATCTACGCGAGTTATTCAGAAAGACCGGGTTTATCCCATTCTGAATAACTGATTCGACGATGTGTCGAGGATGAAGACGATGGTCGAAGACCGGAGGTCTTCACATCGTTTGGATAATTACCGATGATCTTGATTGGGCTGTACACCCAAGAGGAGGGAATCAGTTGGTGATCGTCTAGACGTACTTGGAGATCGATGAATATGCGAGGTACAAGGTGCCTCCGGTTTCATTCAGACCTAGAACGGACTTGTAAATGGACTGTGTGTCTGACATTGGATATGATTCTGTGTGATTGATGGATATCAGTTGCATGGAGTGGTTTTCCTATGTGGCATGCTAAGATGCAAATGATCAAGGCTTCTGTTGAAAAGCAGACTCTTGTGGTTGATGATCAAAGCACCGCCTGTGCGGCACAGCTTTGTGTGGCGTTAATTCGCGAGCCTCACACCCCGGTGTGAACCAGAAACGGAAGAGGACTTCAAGGAGGACATGTGTTTCCTTCTAGCTAGGATGGTGTCAGTGACCTACCAGCCCTGACATTTATATTATTTTCACTTGTGTGGTTGTTGGATTGCGAGACACCTCGGATATATCAATGACTATGTTGAGTCGATGGAGTAATGGACTCATTTACACCCCAAAGGATGAGGAAAGGCAGTGTTCAGACATTTTAATCCACATCAGTGGACCTGCCCTGACGATCCAAGGCTTGACTGAGTACTTGCATGAGACATGGCCTAGATTGTCTCGAAGCGGTAAGGACGATCCCTTGCCTCGGTTCACAGATGGAAATCCAATTTCCAAATACGACATCGTGCAGTTTTGATTGTATACCTATGTATGGCGACATAGTGGTATGGGTCACTTATGGCGTCTATGATTGTTACTTATGTTTGAAATTGTTTTGACACTATACACTTATAGTAATAATAAAAGATGAAATTTAGCGTATCAAGCATTCTTTGGCTATTATAAGGTAAAGCCCTATCCTCCGGCTTGTGTTGCATTGTGTGATGGGACCTGGGTCTTATAATAGCTTCATTTTCTTTATTTAGCATTGCGCTGTTGTTATATGCACTGGTATTCTTGGGAGGAAATTCGTTTCATGTTATACGGCGTGGTCCCTTGATTTACCTAACTTTAAAATTAAAGATTAATAATTGTTTTAGTTCTCACACCAGTCACATGACTAACCTGGAGTTTATTGTTTTAACCTAAACTCTGGGTGCCCTTATTTTGCATGAGCAGCTAGTAGTTTTGGTTTTGCAGATTTATATTTATAGGATCCTGATTTACAGCTGGAACGATATCCGGAAAGCTCTGTATCCGTTTATCTCTTTCAGTTGTGTTTTGTATTATTTTCCGCTGCTTTGTAATGTAATTTGAATCTCTGATATTTTTCTGGTGTAATATTTATTCGTACTCTGTATATTCTTGTATTCTGATGAAATTGTTGTAATAAGCAATGAAATGTTCTTCTATTTGTGTTTCGATTTGTCGTGTTCTCAAAGCTATCCGTGCTTTCCTTCACGGGGAAGTTCGGGTCGTAACAGCTTATCCCCTTTTTATTACAAAATTTTTCAAAATTTTCATTTTTGAACTTTGCACCGTGGTCACTACGTATTGTTTTGATTTTAAAAGATAATAAATTTTCAATTCTTTTAGCAAAGGTTTTAAATTGATCAAAGGAATCACTTTTATTTTTAAGAAATAAAGTCCAAGTAAATCTAGAAAACTCATCAATTATTACATAAACATATCTGTTATTATTTATTGATTGAGTTTGAGGTTGTAATTATCTCGTTTGATTTAAATGAACTTCTTTTCAGTTTTTCAAATTGACAAGCGTTACATAAATCATTTACTTGCCATTTCATTTTGGGTAATCCTCTAATTGAATCTAACTTTGAAATCCTAGAAACATGTTTGAAATTTATATGGCCGAATCTCTTATGCCAAATCCAAAGGTCACTTGTATTGGCCATGAGACAAAAATTATCACCAGAAATTTCATACTTAATATATAGATGTTTTTCTTTCTATCTCCTTCGAATATTTATATTTTGAATTCTTATCTTCTATAAAGCATTTATCTTTTTCAAAATTGATTTTATAGCCTTTATCGCAAGGTTGACTTGTACTTAGTAAGTTATGTTTTAAATTCCTAACTAATAAAACATCAGAAATAGTAAGAGTTTCAGAATTACCGACATTTTCGATGCCAACTATCATCCTTTAGAGTTATCTCCGAAGTTGACCATTCCTCCATCTTCAAATCCTAGATTATTCGGTAATTTTGGATTTCCTGTCATATATCTTGAACAACCACCATCCAATATCTGTTTGTCCTTTTTGATCTCTATCATTTGTCCATTAGAATTTGAATTTTCAACAGCCATGTAACACACCTTTCAGAATTTGAATTTCCAATATCCATGTAACACAACTTTTCCTGTATTGGCAAACAATTTTGTAGATCACTTGATTTTTCAACATAATTGGATGCAAACTCTTTTGACATTGATGCAATGCATGAATTAAGACTAGTGTTATAAATCATTTAAAAATTTGCTATTTAATATTTCCAAAATTCATATTATGATATTTTGAAAACCTATGCTCTAATACCAATTATTAAAGATGCAGATTAAGGATCTTAAGGAAGAATCAACACTAGAGGGAGGGTGAATAGTGTTTATGAGGAATTTATAGAAATATTAAATTAACTTAAATTATTATATAAACCACACAATGATTATCACACCAGAAATGATTACGATCACAGAAATAATCATAGACACAAAAATAAGTAAATATAAAATGCAGAAAAGGAAAGAACACATCAAATTTTATACTGGTTCGGATTACTCCTACATCCAGTCCCATGCAACGTTGGATTGCATAGACTTTTATTATAATCAATATCCAAGTACAACACCCTTGATTTCATGGGTACAAGGTTAACACCAATTCCACCGCCCTTTATTTCATGGCTACAAGGTTAACACCGCTCCCTTTCCTTGATTTCTAGGCTACAAGGAACACATTCTTTCCCAAACAATTACAATAGCCCTAGAACTCTTCAATAGCACTTCAAACATAAAGTAGTTGATAGAGATTGAGAAGAGAAAGAGAATGATATAAATTTTGTTGAAATCTGCAAAGTATAAGTGTAGAAATCAAGAAATTTATATATTTTAATGGTGGTAAGTAATGGGGTGAAGAAGAAGTGATTAAAAATTCAAAAATGACCCCTATTTATAGTCTTCCAAAGGTTGCAACATTTCTGAAACGTTTCAAATAGTGAAAAAGTATTTCTTTGAAATTTAAAAATATGACGGTTATATGTAGACATGCTTATATATGTATGTCGACATATGCATGTTGTTTTTTTAATTTAAAATCATTTTTCAAGTGTTAAAACCAATATATATTATCTAAAAATTCATGAATCAAAGCTAGTGTTTTAAAATGAGTCTTCAAAAGTGTAAAACATATAAAAATATAATATAAACATATTTATGATATAAGACTATAAAACTATATATATTATAAACACATTATTATAAAACTTTATGAACGATATATATATATGTTTGAAATCATAATAATTTGAAATCATTTAGAAAAATAGTTTGAAATAACTTGAAATCAGAATTTGAATTTTGAAAACAAAGTTTGAAATTTGAAAAACAGAATTTGAAAATGGAGTGCTATTTAGAGTCTTACATATAAACTACACTCAATTAATATATTTTCTTGAGCTCTTTGAAATCTTGATATCTTGACACTCATGAGTCTTGAATCTCTTTCGAATCCTGAATCTCTTGGAACTTTAAAAACTGTACAGTTTTCAGTATTTAAATCCTGTATACAAAACCTGCATATATATGTATGTATATATATTCTCGATAAGGATGTTATTATTTATTTTATAATCGATTAATAATGATAACTAAAATAAGGTTGTTGTCATCAAAACTCCGTTCTCCAACGCTTAATACCTAAGCAAGGTAGGTCCGACACTTAAACCCACTCTTCACAAACACGCGCACACACATAGAGACACATACATATACACACACATGCACACATAAAAGACATTTCAGATTAAATAGACCATTGTAGATGTTGGATTTGCAGGACGATTCCGGGCGGACTTCTGTTGGAGATGCAGATTAAGGATCTTAGGGCAAGCTACACACTAGAGGGGGTGAATAGTGTTTAACGGAATTTATAAAATTTCTTGAAAACTTTTTGAATCAAACACACAAAATATAGATTGCAGAAACAAACAAACACAGAATCAATCATAGAATGCAGAAAGTAAAAGTAAAAGCAATAAAGGGAAAGTACACATCAGGATTTTATACTGGTTCGGGACTTCCCTGGATTCAATCCCACACAACGCTGGTTTGATGCAGAATTGTATTCAACAATATCCAGTTACAATCCATGATATCAGGGTTACAAGGGCACACCCCAACTGTTTCGAAGTACAGTGAGACTTAGTTGATTTACCGGGCCATGACTGTACACCCAGTCGATTTCCGGGACACAATCACACCCAGTCACTTTAAATGGGATAGGACCACACCCTTCTCTTATTAGTTTTTGTAGTATTAACTCTATTGGACTTGATCTTGAGATCCTTGATTACAAACAACCTTTAACTCTTGGGAATCACTTAAATTCTGAGAGATTTTGATTTTGAATTGAAAGAGAAGAAGAGTGATATGATTTCTATTGAAATCAGCAGAGTATAAGTGTAGAAAATAAAGAATTAAAGTAGTATAATGGTCAGATGTTAATAGAGAAATTCAAGATGAAAAATTGTTAAAAAAATTCGAATTCTAGAAGGTATTTATAGGTATCCAATAGTCACAACGTTTCTGAAAGGTTTTGAATCCAAAAGACACTTCTTTTCAAAATCTAAAAATGCCTTAACGACAAATATGTCGTCATACCATTTTCTATATGTCGACATATAGTAGGTGAAATTTAAAAAAAAAAAGGTTTAAATCAGTACAAACAATATTTAAATTAATGATAATGAATCCAGAATTAAAACAAATTAAATTCCTTTATATTCAAAAATTATTTTCAAAGTATTTTAAAAAAAACTTACATAAAGATATACCAAAAATAATTAAGATATTAAATATAAAATGATATAAAACTATCAAAAAACTTAAGAAATTAAACAACATAAGTAAATATAAAACAAATAGAACTTAAGCTTAAAATCTAAATTCTAAATTTGAATATAAACTTAGTTTTTAGACATTTAGAAAGTAATTATCAGGAGTTAAAACATTATTAAAACTAAGAAATATATATTATGAATAAGGAAGTAATTCTGAAATCATTTGAAAACAAGTTTTAAAATCAAGTAAACAAATTTGAAATTATTTTGAAATCAAGTTTAAAATCAGGATTTGACTTTTAAAATCAGAATTTAGATTCAAAAATAGAATCAAGTGCTAGCCAGAGTTTCAACAGAATTTCTAGACATACTGACTCTATAATTCTAGAACTCTTGATCCTAGATACTCATGAGCCTTGAAACTTGAGCTCTTCTATTTGAAATCTTTATTCTAGTAAATTGTATAGTCTTCAATTATAAGATACCTACATAGATTTATGTATATACATATATATATATATATATATGAGGATTTTGATTTAAAGGGATAATTTGTCAAGGTAATTAGTTTTAAGGACACCACTTCTGAAATATTAGTTTCAAGGACAATTCTGCACGAAAAAGATAACCGCTTTTTATCATTTTTATGCAGAATTGTCCTTAAAACTTAAAAGTGTTGTCCTTAAAGTTTATTGCCTTGAACAAATAAGCTCTTTAACCTAATTTCCACTATATATATTCTAAAGAATTGTGTTAGTATATATTTATAACAATAATAATTGAACAAAGCAGAAACAAGGTTGTTGTCATCAAAACCATCATTAAAACCATCATCATCAATATCCCAATCCTTAACAATCTCCCCTTTTTTGATGATGACAGCCTTGGTTATAAAACATTCATAACTCATGTCTTGATTCTTCGGTTACTCCCCTTACTTTGTAATCTAAGCCCTATTTTATAGTTCATCCATTTGTCATCAACAAAAACTATATAATCCTAACTAGATACTAATACTCCCCTTAAAACGAATGCAAAGTTCTACGACTAATTATATATCTAAAACTTAGACAAATAACCATAGAACTATTCTATATCATCCCTGGTATAATAATCTAATAACGTCCTGAAGTATAAAAAAATCCCAAGAATGCCAAGACAAACATATATTTATTATATATTTATGTTGTTTTACAATTACGTAAGTATTTTAACAAGTATATACAAATATTTACACAAAAAAGTGCTTACACAAATAAACGAATATACAATCACTATTAATTATTTCTAACAATCGGGGATTTGTGAATTGGAAAATTAGGATTATGATGACAGAATTCCCTATTTTGTTCAATTATATTTCCATCTTTATCGAAGCATACTTTGCCAACGCAGATTACTGGATCGTCTTTTTCCATTCCCTGATTTTCATTTTCCTCTTCTTCTTCAACCTCTTCTTCTTCTTCATCTTCCTCCATGGGATTATGAACTTGAATGTTAGAGGAATTATGTTCAATAATTATTAGATTCACTTGGTTATCCATTATATATTTTTGAAGATTCATGATGATCTGCCCATGCTTCTCTTATTCTCTAGCCATCCAGAGTTAAAGAAATTGAATTTCAACAGGTAATTAAAGGGTATCTTTCATAGAATATTTTATTTTGATTACCCTTGCGTGCATCATTCATTGAAAAGGGCCTTGAGAAGGCGTGGGAGATGAAAGAGAATTGTTTTGGTTATTATTCGAAGTGGAAGCCATAATTTTAATTTTTCATAATTTTTGTTACATAGAAAATGAATTAGAGAAGAAGAATTTTCGAAATAGAAAGTATAAATAAGAGTTATAACTAAATTTGGAGGGAATATTTTTTGTTATATGTCGACGTACATATTTCCCTAAGTCGACACATGTATGTTTGTTTTGAATTTTTTTTAGTTTTCATATATTTTACACTAGATTTGTATTAAACTATTTGATTATTTTACTTCGTTTGGTGAACAAATTCCTAGCTCTCTTCTTAATTTAGTAAATGTTGCTTCATTTAATGTTTTAGTTAATATATCGGCAATTTGGTTTTCTGCATTAATAAATTCTAGTGAAATATTTTCTTTATTTACATTATCTCTTATAAAAGGATGTCTCACATCAATATGTTTTGTTCTAGCATGATGTGTAGGATTTTTAGAAAGATTAATAACAATTGTATTATCGCAGTAAATTGGTGATTTGCTAATATTTAAACCAAAATCTCTTTGAGTTTGTTGCATATATATTAGATGAGAACAAGCTAAAAGGGTCAAAATTATAAATGGGTCATTACCCATTTATGTCCCTTTTTAGAAAGAAAACCCAATTTATACAAATTGATTGACCATTTCTGCAAATTACAAGGGATTTGGAAGATTTGTTATATTTTGTTTTCATGTAAATCCATATCCGTTTAGGCTTAACAATCCAAATCTACACTACAGAATACAGAAAATAGAAAACTGTTCAAATTTCTACCTACAAAGATAGATACAAAAGGATGATGAATACAGTGTAGAATCTAACAAATCTGTATTGACCCTTTTGAATCAACATACTCCAAGTTCTCCTAAAAATGTACATAGAGAATTGGATTTAGATTCTTTTATACGATATAATTAATTCTAGAGTCTATATACAAGAATTCAGGTTTAGAAGAGATAGATTATAGATTATAAGAAGAGAAGAAACCTAACCTATTTATGGAATTAAAAAAATGGCGGAGAGACGGAATGGAAGCATAAAAGAGAATGAATATAGGATTTAGGGCAGAGGATAGGAGTCTTTTATAGTTGCTTATGTGTATGTGGACTGTAGGATTAGTTAAATTAGATATGGACAGTGCGTTTTAAGCAAAACTATATAAAAACCCAAAACAAAAGTGCTTCTCCCCTACTCTTGACCAAAAGGATAGTCGACCCCCTTTTGGGTTGAGTTCAGGGAGAAACATATCTCTTTACTTTACTATTATATTATTTGCATTATTAACTTGACTGATTCTTTCAATTTATTATTTACTCTGGTCCCCTCTTGAATATATATATGTTTACACACAAATTCAAATCTCTAAGGAAAATTCCATTATGCCAATTAATAAATAATTTTATTCTTGGTTTATATTTATTTAAATTAAATTTCAAATCTTGTGTGTATTCAATTATCATATAAACTTTTTATTAATAACTTCTTCATACGGACTCTGTTTCCGGCAAATAAAATATGAAAACGAATCAAAATCTCGCCACGAATACAATAATAATATTTTTATGCCTAAATTCTCAACTATCCAAAATTATTATTTTCATCCCATTAATATCTATTAATTTATTATTGTTTATATTTAATTTAATTATCTATGTTTATTTAATGTATATTTTTTAGGGTGTTACATTCCCCCCTTAAAAGAGATCTCATCCCGAAATCTTTTTGAACGGGCGAAAAGCACAACTCGCTCTAACGAACATGTTATACATCCATGTTATTCATAAAACATCCATTACTCGATGTGATTATGCACTGCAGACTTGCAAAAGTAAGCTTAGTACTAACGTGAAAGTGTAACAAGTGGCGCAAAATGTATGCAAAACACCATAATATGCACATAATTTCTATATGAGTGCTCGGTGCATTTATGTTTCAACCATCTCTGACCATCCAATCTAGCAAATACGATGCAACCATAAAGGGACTTAGTGGAAATAATTACCCATGAAAAGCTCTATATAAGTTTGCAAAGCCTTTTGATTCTGTTCCACACAATTCATGCAGCGGCATGGGGAACCTTATGCTCCAACTCAAAGCTCCTTAAGTCCCCAATCTGATCAAGCTCAAGTCTAAGATAAAATTATGAAGGCACTTACTATTTTAAGAAACATGGAAAATTTTATGGACTCCCGATAAGTGCTCAGGAAGATCTACACCATAAGTCAGTTTCTCGATCCAGTCAACGATCCTAAATGACCCAATGAATCTGGGAGCTAACTTCCCAGTCTTTCCAAACTAGATGTATTTCCTAGGAGGGGAATTTTTATGAACACTAAATCACCAACGCCAAACTCAAGTTCCTTCCTCTACCTATTAGCATAAAA
Organism: Allium sativum; assembly: GCA_030737875.1. Lineage (NCBI taxonomy): Eukaryota > Viridiplantae > Streptophyta > Magnoliopsida > Asparagales > Amaryllidaceae > Allium > Allium sativum. The sequence goes on along the minus strand of CM060926.1, from coordinate 199,519,655 downwards.
TTTCTACCGGGGTTGGGCTACCTTCATTCTTTGTCGTATCGGAAGAATTTCCTCCGTAGAATCATGGATAAGGTTAGGTCCAAGTAACATATTGTCAGTAGTTTCCCAACAACAAGTAGGAAATTTGCATGGTGTCCATACAATGCTTCATAAGGGACCATACCAATCGTCACTTGAAAACTATTGTTGTACGAGAACTCCACTAACAATAAATAGTACATCCAAGCTACTCCATAGTCAATTATTGTAATGACTCATGAATTCAAATGTTTTAAATTAATTTAGTTACTGACTATTTAATGTAAAAACTTGTACTTATGATTTAATATTAATTAACTGATTCAATGATATCAATCGACGTTTCTTAGTAAATTATTACTAATTCTGTGAATTTAAAATATGTAGCTGGAATTCAGTTGCTATTCGAATCATGTTATAGATCAATATTTTAATATGGAAAATACAACTTTTGCAAACAATCTTGGAATTCAATGAAACTATTTTCCTCAAATCAATATGGTGGATTATCGTAGAATTTCAAATTGCATGATGATCGGACAATTAAGGAGATCATAAGAGCTCGAAACGCTCTATGGAAATTAAGTTAAATAAAATATTAAAAAAGATAGCCTATATAATCTCAATCCAAACTTAACTCTCCTTCTCTACTCTTTAAATTCTTCACAGCTAAAAATAATAATAGTTAATAAAGAAGAGATTTTTTTAAAACAAATGACACGTATCAAACATTATAAGACGCGTAAAATTCTTTCTCACTTCCATTTCTTCTCCCAACCTTCTCTATTCTTTTCAGATCTCATTTTAAGAAGAAAAAACATTCTTCCTCCTTTGTCCATGCAGCTTTCATTTTTCCCTAATATGATTTCCCTCATTTTATAACGACCTGGAAAATCTGAACCAATTTAAAAATTTTAAATTGGCTATTTTAGTGGATTTTAAATATTTAAAATAAATATTTTAAATAATAACGATGAAAAGTAAGTTTGAATCGAAGTTGAAAATAAATATAATTACTTTGAATTATAAACAAGGCCTGAAATGGCGTGGTAGTTTCAAAATTTGAATTCAAACTTCGACTGACTGTACCGGGTGCAAGACAAAACGGATTTGAGTGAAACCAAAAATATTTAAATCTGTTACTGAATACCTTTCTAATGAATCAAAAAAATCGAAGTTTCATCGCGGAAAGCAAAAGTTATGGCCAAATGAATTTTCTGAAAGGTCGCTATGGAAATTATATAGCCCGTGAAAATGGCCGTTTTGCAAACGACTTCAGAATTCGACGAAACCACTTTTGTTGGATCCAGGATGTGAAGTTATTACTAGGTTTCAAATTTCATAATTTTTGAAGCTAGTATGTGACCGTGGCAAAGGAAAACGTGTTTTGGTCAATTACAGTTAAATTGGATCAACCAGAAATGGGCCATTTTTCAAACGATCTCAAAATTCGACGAAACTAGTATTGTTGGGACCATATCGTCAAAACATAGCTAGATTTTTTTTCAAGAATTTTTCGAATCAGTTTGTGGCCCTGGCAAATTAAAATGTACGTTCAAATCGAATATTGAATGTTATATATTTTAAATTGAAGGAAAACTGTCTGAAACAGTCGAATTGGCCTACAAAACATATCCCGTTGTGTTCGGAATGGGGGTAAAACGCTAGGGACGACAGTCGTTGGGTTTGGATTGGTGTTCGTGGGTGAAAGAGGGTATTTTCGAAATTTAAAAATATATAAATAAAAAAAAACCTTATTCGTCCATCTCAGCACTCTCTCTCTCCCTCACCCACGACGAACGACGGAATATTGCTCAAACCTTCCCGTTCGATTTCCGATCAATCCACGCAAAATTAGCCCCTCCTCCAGTTGAAGATTTTGTAGAGCTCCTCGAGATCTTCAAATCCATATAAAGGTTGGATTTTTTCATTGCGTGTCGAGGCCGAATCGACCTCCTGAAGTCGACGACTTCGAACCGCCGCCGCCACCTCTAGGCTCCGTCGGACCTAGCGCCGCCACCACCCATTTGCGCGCATCTCGAGGCTCTCCGCGGTGGTACAACCCGATCGACGCCTCGCTGCACCATTTGATCGAAAAGTGAAAACCTAGTGTCGAATCAAAAACTGAGGTAACGGCTATGTTTATTTTCAACAGTTTTAACACCTTTAAACCGTTGCAAACTTTGAAAAATCATATCTTTTTCGTATATTGACGAAATTCGATGAAACAGGAAACATCGTGACCGTGTGGACGTCTTCTACATTTTAGAAGAGACCGCATATTTTTCTGAGCCTTTTGCAATTTTTGGTGGAGTGGAACCCAAAGTGAGATTTCTAAATTATAAACGATATGGAAAACGACGATGAATAAATTATATAGTCGATGTATGAGTTATATAAGCGTTGTACACCTCATGTATAAGCGTTGTATAAGTTGTACGTTCGATGAATAAGTTGTATATGCATTGTAAAAATTATATATGTGTTGAAATAGAAGTGAAATGTTTATATATAAATATATATATGACCCTCGTCCACAAACCATGGACGATATTTATTGGTTGTGATTGGTGTGAAAATTGATTGATAGCGAATAGTTGATTGAAATTGTTTGTGGTTGAAATTGATTGATTGTGGTTGAAAAATACCCGTTTGTGGTTGAGAAATATTTGGTTGAAACCACATAGGATTAGTTTGTGGAAATGAAAAAAATATACATGCCGGCTGTGTGCGAACTAGATGCATGATTCCCCATTGTCAAAAGCTGTGAGGCTTTAAGGTAGAGCGAGGAGCCGTACTAGGGACGGTCCCGGTTTTAACTATCCTGTCGTTATGCTGTCGAAATTTTGAATAATATTCATGTGTTAGAATTATTTTCCTGTGTTGAAACTATATTCGTCTGTTGAATACAAAACCTTCGTGTGTTGAATAGAAATTCATTCGTTGAGTAGAAATTCATGTGTTGAATGGTATTCGTGTTTTAAAATATAAAAATCACATTTTTATTCTATATATACAAACTATAGAAAACCTTCATGTGTTGAATAGAAATTCATTTGCTGAATAGAAATTCATGTGTTGAATGGTATTTGTGATTTAAAATATAAAAATCACATTTTTACTCTATAAATAGAAACTATAGAAAACCTTCATGTGTTGAATCGAAATTCATTCGTTGAATTGAAATTCATGTGTTGAATGGTATTCGTGTTTTGAATAAATTGTTTTAACAATAAAAATCACCTTTTTATCTATATATATAAACTATAGAAAACCTTCGTGTGTTGAATAGAAATTCATTCGTTGAATTGAAATTCATGTGTTGAATGGTATTCATATTTTGAAATAAATTGTTTTATAATAAAAATCATATTTTTATGATCTATATGAACTATATAAAATAGTCGTGTTTTGAAAGAAATTGTTTTATAATAAAAATCATATTTTTATAATCTATATGAACTATATAAAATAGTTGTGTTTTGAAATAAATTGTTTTACATTAAAAATCACATTTTTATTATATACATGAATTGTTAAAAATGGTGAAGTGTTGAAATAGAAGACAGTTAGATAAAAATATCATTTTTATCAAAAGTATGAATATCATATAGTTTTGAAAGCGAAGAATCGATATATATACAAATAGAATTGAAATATATCGAATAACGAAGCTGCAGTTCGTATTTTGAAACCGTGATTTCAAACGATTAGTGCGGAAGATCCGACCATCGGATCTTCCCGAAATCGCAACCATTGGGTTCGCTTTGGAAATATCTTTCCAACGGCACCAACTTTGTAAAAATCCAACGGTTGGATTGTCTGGAATGTTTAATTCAAATCTGAAGAAAAACAGCGCCATAATCGATTATATATATATATATAAAAAAAATTATATTAAATCGAATAACGACGCTGTAGTTCGTATTTTGAAATCAAAACTTCAAACGATTATACCGGGAGATCCGACCGTCGGATTTTCCCGAAACTGGAATCGTTGGATTCGTTTTGAAAAGATCTTTCTAATGATGTAAATTTTGTGAAGATCCAACGGTTAGATTTTCAGATATGCGTAAATCAAATCTAAAGAAAAACAGCGCCACGGCCGCGTTATGGCCCGAAGCGTCATTTTGAATAAATTGGCTATTTTAAAATAAATAAAAATAGCTATAAATCGTTATAAAATATTTTAAGCGATATGGTTGGGAAATTTAGAAATTAACTGAAGGTTTGCTAAGTCGAATGGTTTCCTGGATTTTGATCTGATGTTGGTTTCGGCCTTCGGGGTTAAAATTTGGGGAATCGTTCTCTTACTGATTTACGGTTAGTGACTAATGAACTGGAATATGGCGTATGTGTGTTTGTGTTGCGCTTGTTTATTATATACGCAAGTTGCTCAGAAAGGCCGGGTTTATCCCATTCTGAATAACTGAATCGACGATAAGAAATCGAAGATGAAGACGGTGGTCGAAGACCGAAAATCTTCACCTCGTTTGGATGGTAACTGATGTCCTGATTGGGAGGCATCCCGAAATATGGATAATGAGTAGTGATAATCCAGACGTACGTGGAGATCGAAGGGTTTGCGAGGTATATCGTGCCTCCGGTTTCGTTCAGACCTAGAACGGACTTGCAAATGGACAGTGTGTCTGACATTGGAATTTATTCTGTGTGATTGAGAGCCATCAGTTGCACGGTGTGAATTGCCTGTGTGGCATGCTAAGATGTAGTGATCAGGGCTTCTGTTGAAAAGCAAAGTCTTGTGGTGATGATCAAAGCACCGCCTGTGTGGCGTAGCTTTGTGTATAACGTGAATTCGCGAGCCTTAAACCCCGGTATGAACCAGAAACGGGAGAAAGGACCTCAGGGGGGACGTGCATTTTCTTTCTAGCTAGAAGTGGCGTCAGTGGTTTTACACGCTCTGACGAGTTTGACTTATGTGGTTGTTACTGTTGCGAGGCGCCTCGGTTATATCTGTCAATCCGGGACCGATGGAGTCATTTGTTGGCTCATTGATGCCCAAAAGGGCGGAGAAACGCATTGTTCAGACATTATAATCCACTCCGTGTGGACCGGCCCTGACGATCCAAGGTACGGTTGCGGCTGTGCCTGAGACACGGGCTAGAGCGTCTCGAATTCGGTAAGGACTATCTTTTTCCTTGGTTCAGGACGGAATTCCAATTTCCAAATACGAAATCGTGCGGTTTTGATTGTATATATATATATATGGCGACATGATATATGGTAACCATACCATCTATGATTGATAGTTATGATTGAAATTGTTTTCGAAACCTATAAACACTAGTAATAATATCAAATGCTTTTGTTTTATTCGTATCAAGCATATTTTGGCCATTATAAGGTAAAACTCTATCCTCCGGTTTGCATTGCATTATGTGATGGGAACTGAGTCTTATAATGGCTTTATTTTTATAAAAAGCATTGCGATGTTTAAAAGAATGATTTGTTTTAAAGCACTGGCAATCCAGTGGAGTAAACACGTTCCATGAAAGTGGTGTGGTCCTGTGATTAGCCATATTTTAAATGTGTTGAGTAGATTTCTCATACCAGTCCCATGACTGACTCGTAGTTTGTTTCACTTTCAAACTCGGGTGCCCCTTTTTCTATACGGGCATCCTTGTATTCAGGTTTTAGCTGGATTTCTCTGGATAGCTGGAGCTGAAGATGGATTCTATCATTTATCTCTTTTTATGTTGTTCAGCTCCTATTGTACATTATGTTTGTTTTTCCACTTTAGACATATATGGATAGCTGAACTGTATTTGTACTAAGTATGATCTTGTATACTGTGTAACTCTGATGTTTATGTTTATCCAGTGTATTATTTGTTCATTATCTGGTGTATTTATTTAATTCTGTTCTGCTATTATCTGTTTATGTGTTATATTCCAAAGATTACCCTTGTCACCGTCTGTACGGGAAATGGGATCGTCACACATTTCCATATCGTTACCGCCAATTTTGTCAAGTCCATGTCGCACACTCGAAACCCAAGTCGCCTCCACCACTCTCGCATGCTCCCCCGACGCCGCATCATATCTCCGTCCATGGCCACCACAAACGCAACCGAAATCCACACCCACAAACACAAATTTCAGAAGAAAAAATATAATCAAAGACACTCTATTTCCCTCTAACCTAATTCCTAAATCGATGACGATTGCTCAATGTAGAGCCCATCATCGATGATGATCCTCAGCAAGGCTGCTATATAACACTGGAAACATATGGCAACGTTATTTAGGTTTACTGCGTTAATTGAATGGGGAAGTGATGTTGCGTGGAGCTCCTAGGTTTGCGTTTTGGTTGTGAAGGACGTATGGGAGTTTCTTGTGGCTGGATTTTGGGTTATTGAATAAGGTTGCTTTGTTGTTTCCTCATGTGTTTTGGTGGAAGGAATTAGACATGTTTTGGCATTTGGAGGAGATAAGAGTATGAGAGGATTTTGTCAAATTTCATTAAAGAGTGCCTAATGCTTAGGGTGTTATCGCGGTGCTTTTCCTTCGACGTAAAGATTTAGGATGGCGACATACAGTTCCGTAAGGCGTGGAGGAAGACTCATCAGGGAGATGGTTACTTCAGCTTGTTATTTGCAGTTTGTTTAGGCTGATGGTGTTGCAGTAGTATTCAAGGGGTTGTGATTGAATTAATGTTTTGGGGGTAAAGGAGGTTTAGATGCAAATCGTGCTAGCATGCAAGTTGAGTTCGCTCTCTCTCGACTATCACTTCCATTTAGTATAATTAAGAGATGAAATGACACATAAATGTTATAAATGCCTTAGGAATTGTCGAATAACTGTTATGTAAATTTTGCACTTATGACACACACTCTTGTAAAACATGTAATGTTGGAGATACTTTGTTCTCACACTGCAAGTTCCCGTAGACTTAGGAATATCACTATGGTTGAAATGATACATACCCAAATTTTTATATAGATTTTAGGATTTGAAACCAAAATTTACCATAGGAAATTCATTAAGGGTTAAAGATCAAAGTTACATGCAAATTTCATTACAAATATATTAGACTATGATATATGAAACATATAATTAATATATGGTGAAACTTAATAATTTTCTTTTGTTTAAATACATAAATTGCATTATTAAGTTACGAATTCCAATAGAATGTGAAGTAATTATCATGGGAAAATGACTTAAATAATATATAAAATGGGATTTATTAAGTAAAATAAATTTGGTTAAGATTTATACTTTTAAATGTGTAGTTAATTCAAAAGAAAATAACTTACGAACTTGATTGCACGAAATAAATACATTGAATTAGTTAAACCAAATTTTAGATGTACAGAAGCAAATGGCTTGAAATTGAAAACCTAAGGGAAATAAACTCATCAATTCAAATTTACATGATTGTATGGATATGGTAATTTGAAATAATATAAGGTGATTTAATAATAAAACTAAAAAATAGAGTGTGCATAATATAATGAATGGGAATTTTAATCCTAAAATGAAGTTGGTCAAGTTTGAACATGGCTATTGCTTGGATTAGGTCATTATTTTGAACTATTTATATTTTACTATTTATACAAAAGTATTTTACCTTAACTAAATTTTACTCGAATTTTGTTTTCATAACTATTTCAAACTATTTGGATAAACTTCTTTATATAAAAAACCTTATATCGATTCCAATAAAACTATCTCTATAAACTATTTTCTATTAAATTATATAATAAATATTTTAAATTCAGCTATTCCTAAATATATTTCTACTATTAAAATAAAGCCTATTTCTAAATCCAGACCATTATTAAGTCTATAGTGATGTAAAGATTATGGTTTTAATTAATATCATGTTTGTGATATATGATTGTAAAATCTGAATTGAACGGGTAAGGGACCATTTAAAAATCATAATCTAAACGACAATCAATACAAAATTGTTGGTCTAGATAATTATAAATTAATAGGTGAAATATGTGCTTATCAATTTAAGTCAAATTGTTTCCTTAGAAGATACGAGTTGGATGTTTAAATAAATTTATTAATATGAATTTATGAAGTTACAAATTTGAACTAAGACATAGATGAATTTAAATATTAGACAATTAATGTGTAAAATAATTTATTGTGCATTTATGTGAACATTTCTTTTGAGTTAATTTTCTTAGATGAGAATTCTAATCTTGATCCGATGTTTGTGTTTTTGCATGATACTCGGGTTGGACCGAGTTTCACAGCTTGAGATAACAGCTTTTGATGTTGGAGATCAGTTGAAGATACCAACTCCTTTTATTTATCCAATTCTTTCTTATGTATTAAGAATTCATTGTATTTAAAATTTCTGTCGTACTTAATATTGTAATTTGATATCATTGTATTATTGTATTCCGCTATAAGATGTTGTATAATCTATGTGTTTTGTATCTATGATTTGATTCTTTTAAACCCTATAAGCAATAACAATATGCATTTTCAAGCAATTCTAATTGGTTTTATTATCGACTTGAATAGTTGGAAATAACAGGTCGTTACACGTGGTATCAGAGCTTTGGTTTGATAAAAATCTTAGCTTACTGGTTTTAAAAATCATTAAAGATTGGGTAGTAATACCCTAGAATAAATGGAATCATCACTGGAATCATTCCAAAGAGGGCGTATTTTGAAATATATATTATTCAAAAAAATTAAAATTCTTTGTGAATCCCCACTCCTTTGCATCCGTCTTTCCTTTAAAGCCTATCATTGATAAGGTCTTACCTTAAGCTTAATCTCATTCTCGTTCAGAAGTTATCTTCAAGTTTTTGAGATTAATCAAACGAATTTAAGTATAAAAGTTATAAGGAGTATAAGTGCAAATTATAAGCGAATTAATAACTTAAGTTATGAATTGAAGCAAGTATTTTGAAACCGCCATAGTGATAATGACCTAAATGAAAAATTCAACATTAACAAAAGGATTTCAAGGTAGTTCACGTAACTTGAAAATGTATAATTGTGGCAAACAAGATCTATCAGATATTTAAGAGACTAATGTGATTTTCTTTTAAGTAGGAAACTTGTTAATTATGAAAAATGATGACTTTAATTATATATATAACTTATGAATAAAATGGATTTAGACGAACACATTTATCTTGAAATATAAATTGATCTTTGTCCTCAGGAACAATATACTTAAGTGTATCTTATTGAAAGGTTAACTAAAATGTATACATCGAATAGATTAATATGTTGGAAATGGTACACCACTAAAAAAGAGATTATGTATATGAGTTAACCATATGAATTCAAGCTTGAAGTAAGCGAGAAAATGGCATATTTATAACCAAAAGGGATCATTCGACTAAAACTTGAGAATCCAATTTCGGAAATTCCAAAATTGGTTTCGAAATGATCTTAGTGGTATACAAGTATTTTCGAATAGAAATACTTCAAAGGATTTCCAAAAGGTTTTAGAAAGGAACAATGGATGGAGGACCACCTTTGTTGCTGGAAAATAATTTCGATGAATTCTTTTACATCATCGGAATTTATTATCGAGTTTCAAATTGGGGAAGACCACTATTGTAGCCTTGCTACATATTTAGTTTGATAAGCTAAATTCGATTTAATTTTTTGAAGCATGATTTGATATACAATTATGTATATATTTTGAATGATTGAAAATTTTAGAGTTGATTCTCGAGTTTGACTGGATGATATTATCTGACGTAGTAGGATAATCTGATTGTAGAGATGATTAAATTTTGTTTTTTACATAATTAAATAGAAATCTAATTTTTTGACTATTTTGAATAATCTAACCCATTTTAAATGAAATTTAAAATTTTAAGAAGTATAATCAACATGAGTTAAGCGATTATATATTGAAATGAAAATGGTTAAAATCTTGTCGTATATAAGTAGGAAAAGTTTTTAAGGTTTAATAGAAAATATAGTTTAAGAAATATTCCAAATCGAATAATAATTTAAAAGAAAATCGATTCTTTCAAATACGACTTTATGAATCATAAGCAAATTTATTTAACCATTGACTTTGAAATCTTAAAAGAATTTGAATTTGAATTATACTCGATTTGAAAAAGTGTTTGTTAATAATCATAATATGAGATTCGAAGCCAAACTGATATTGAATTAGGAATCTCGATAATCTCTGATTATAAATATAGTGAAAATTAAAGTTTTTGAACCTATATATATAATAATTTGTATGAGTATGAAGTAATTCGAAAATTATTATTTTGAAGAAAACTCAATATGGAAACTGTAATCTTATTTAATTGAATTTATATGAGAATGATATATTTGAAACTATGACTATGTATATTTTCCTAGAAAATTAAGGTAAGAGAAGTACCTTCCTTCGAAATGGTGGACCAATTCGGTAGGTGTTGCATGTAATGATTGGTTGTTCATACATAATACTCGTGAGTTTCCCTTGAACTTGACTGCATAACGAAACTCGCAGGGCTGCGAAGGCCTACGGCGATGGATGTTTACTAAGGGAATCAGATGTAACCATTGTGTCTGCTGCGATTTGTGGTCGTTTTATGATGGCGAAATCCACAGGGCTGTGAAGGGGTATGGGTATGAATGTTTCCTAAGGGATCCAAGCACAACCATTATGTATCTACAGTCCACATGATGTAATTCATATGGTAGTGATTGCCTGGGGCTGTGGGTGAAAGAGATGTACCTCCGGTGTTACTAGAAGTAGACTGTGATTCATGCGATTGTGATTGAGGTATTATGGCGAAATATGTATGGTAGTGATTGTTTAGCCACCTTTGGCTGCGTCACTTTGTCCACTCGACCTGGTAATAGAGAGACCCTAAGGGTTGTGCTCCATGATAATCTCAGGTTATTATATTATTCTTTAGATGAATTCCGTCGATTTGTTCATGAGAAATTTGGAAGGAAGTGATTTTCTATGGGTACATATGTTTCCTATAGGACCCGTGCGTAACCATTGTGTATCGGCGATTTATAAATAGTTTCTTCGGACATCAGTTGGTATTTCACTTATCTATTTTTAACGTTTTCCAAGTATTTTTACTAAAAGTTGAAACAAGTTTACTTAGTACTTCGAGAATTCTAGTTTTGCGTCTTACCAACGTATTACCAGATTTTCGAAGAACGAGGATGAACTTGTGGCAATATTGAGTTATCAAAAACTACTTTCAATATAAAAAGATTTTTTCAAAGAATTTTCTTGTTGTTGACGTCAAAAGTTGGTCACTAGTGACAATCAACCCCTAATCGTGTGGAAAACACACGAGTTATGATTATAAAACGTAGAAAAAAGGAAGGAGGCAGAAAACACACAGAAGTTTTTATAGTGGTTTGGCAAAAGACTGTGCCTACGTCCACTTTATATGCATTACTTTTGCTTTTTGATTACAATACGAGTACAATGCTTTTTTGATTGAAGAAAAAGAAGAAAATGTCTCTTTTGTGAGTTAGCTGTGAGAATCGAAAGTCTTGGGGAAAAACAGAGCCTCCGAAAAAGGTCCCTTTCCTTTTTGAGCTTTGGGATATTTATAGGTGGAGATGGCGATTTGGGCTGTTGTGATGTGGCCTGGCCATTTCGGGAAAGTCTGGACATGTGGAGCTCATTGCTTGGCCAAAATGGCGGCTGGAAGACTAATTCCACTGCTCATAAATAGTATCCTTGGAAGTTGTGGCTTACGTGGCATCCACGGTGAGGTGTATCAAAAGTAGAGCCTTGTCCGAACGTGGTTGATTTCTTTTATGGCCTTGAAAGTCGGGTGGAGCATTTGAAATAGTTTGTCTAAATATCTCCAGGTTGGTCCGAGATATTCTGTCGCTGCGCTTTATATGGGAGCGAGGTACTCGGTCGACTGGTGGAGCGATTCTTCTAGAGAGCCTCTCTGGACAATTATATTTTGGCTTGGACCAATTAGGCGACCGCTCTGGGCGGAGCTTCCTGGATCATGATCTATCTGATTTGGCTGATTGCACCTCTGGGCTTCGATCCATCCCACTAAGGCTTTTGTCAAAAAGAGGGTTAACACTTTGCCCCTCAGAATGCATTTTCTTCGGTAGAAGGAGGTATGTTCTGAAACATGAATCAAAGCACAACCACTCGAGCTACTATGGTCGTGTCGGACCATATTAAGGCCAGAAATCAGACGGCCTTGATGTTGTATTAAGGCCAGTAAACCGACGACCAAACTAGGTTGCATTAAGGCCGGAAAACCGACAACTATCGGAAACCGTATTAAGGCCGAGATGATGATTATTGTCTATATGAAAATTAGCTCCTGCAAAAACAAGACATATCATTCCCGATTGGGAGAAGGTTGATGGGTCGAGCATTTTATTTCACTTGGCTTTAAAAGGTAGCGAGTATCATCCATACTCAGCTTAGAGAAATGGCGAGCATTAACCATACATGGCTTAGAGAATTGGCGAGCATTAACCATACTCAGCTTAGAGAATTGGCGATCATTAACCATACTCGGCTTAGAGAATTGGCGAGCATCAACCATACTCGGCTTAGAGAATTGGAGAGCATTAACCATACTTGACTTTAAGAAGTGGCAAGTGTTTTTTTATGCTCGACTCATGTTGGATTAGTATATTTGGAAAGCAATAGACGCTCGTGGTGTAGAAAAATGTGAGTATAATCCATACTCGGTTTAAAATTGTTATCGTACTCAGCTAGTGGAGTAGGTTTAGAGGAACAGTGGTGGGCTTTCGTATGGACCACATTTAAAGAAAAGGGGGCGAGCATCAGCCATGCTCGGCTTAGAATTTCCGAACATAATCCATGTTTGCAAAAGAAAATTCATAACAGCTAAAGAATTATTACATGGAAAAGAAATTCTAATAGGATGACGGTTGATTCCAGAGCATGCCTAGGAGCTAAATCCTAACTCCATACATGTGTACATCAAAGCGTCCTTTTTATTGAAAGAAAAAAATACATCAAAAGAAAAGAAATCTAATTGATGATAATGTTGCGAGTGCTAGTCTCGGGGTCCTTTCCATTTCTAGGAATCCGTGGACCAGCCTGAGGAGCTAGGGCAGAAGGTCGCGGCAGCAAAGACGGGGCGCGATTTTTGATATATTCAGGAAGCTCTCCTTTTTGGACCCGATCTTCGATGAGCTCGCGCAGATGTCGGCATTCATCGGTGTTGTGTCCAGCTATGTTGTGGAAGACACAATGTTTGCCGGAATCGAGTTCCCTCTGGTTCGGCTCTCGTCGAGGTGGCCTCTGAGTGGGTAAGGCCTCCCGTATGTCTAGATATATATAAAGCAGAGAAGAATTGAGCTCAGTGTACTGGTCGTAGTTATCTTCGGTTCGGGTTCGTACGTGGCACTCTCTTTTTTCCGGGGCCATTCCTCTTCCTTTATTCTGGCTGTTGCCGTTGAATGGACTTCGTTGTTTGGCGGCTAAGACCTCAAGGCTCTCCATTTCAATGCCAGCGTCTTCTTGTCGGAGGAATCGTTCGGCCACGGAATAGAATTCATCTATATCCTTGGGAGGATCTCTGGTTAAAGAGGTGGAAAATTCTGATCGGTTCTGAACTCCTGCGATGGCGGCCATGAGTACCATCGATGGCTCAGGCCGATCGACTGATGTTACGGCCGCGTTGAATCTTTCTAGGAAGGATCTGAGTGTATCTCTTGACCGCTGATTTATGGTGGATAAAAACATTACGCTATTTGGTCGAGAGATATGTACTCTGAACTGTTCGATGAAACGGGTGACCAGTGTGTTCCAGCTGCTGATCGACTCCATTGTTAGCTGCCGAAACCACATGCCAGCTATACCTGTAAGGAAGAGAGGGAAGCATTTGGCCATGACGTTGGTTGACGTGCCAAGCACTTCCATGTGCTGCATATACTGCATGAGGTGAATGGTCGGATCAGTGCGGCCGTTGTATTGTTTGATAGCTGGGAACTTGAAGTCCGGTGGGTTTCGGGAGTTTCTAATTTCTCTGATGAAGGGGCTACGATTAACATTGTCTATCTCCTGTTGCAAAGATGTTCCCGGGTGAAATGTCGGATGATACTTGCAAGATGGAACCCATCTCCAAGGAGTCGTCGCCATGAGTTTTGCTCCGCATTCGGGAGAGCTTCGGTGCGAGGATCTAGCAAAAGCATGCTCGGAAGGGCGGCCGTCAGAAAGGCTCGGCCTCCAGGATAGGTAGTTCTGGGGAGAATGGCCCCTCTCGAACCTGATGAGTAGTGGGTCGAGCCGTGCCCGTGACGGTGGGTCTAGGCTGATCCAACATAGCATGTGATGTTCGAGCTCAAAATTACCCGGTTCAAGTGAGGTTAGGAGGGTCTACGGTAGCATCATCTTCCGCCACGGTAAGGACCGGTATGGTAGAGTAGTCTTCCTTGTTCGAAGGGAATGCTGCCCCAGCTCTTCGTTGAGGGGGAAGAGTGGTCTGTGGTAAGACCCCGAGCTGTAATGGGAATGGCATTGATTCTAATGGGCCCGACGGTCGCTCGACTGGCATGAGAGGTCGAACTATTTCTGAGAGTGGAGGAAAAGCAGTCGATCAGTCTAAATCTTGATGGCGACCACCCTGAGAATCTGCTGCTACGGCTACACTGGTCGCTGGAAGCGATACTCCTAGTTGTGATTGGTTGGTTGGTGGGACCAAACCAGAATGAAATAAAGGTGTAGCCTGATCAGTGGCCTGATTCTGCGCAGACTGAAGATCAGTTGTTGCCCTAGCCTCGGTCGGTGGAGGAATTGATGTTGAAGCGTGCAATTCCATCTTCACTCGACCGAGAAGGTGATCCATCAGCTGTTGCTGTCGTTCGAGGAGTTTACCCTAAGATGTCATATGGTCTCTGAACTCGACCATGATTTTATCCATGTCGTCCCAAGTGATAAATCAAGGTATATCTTCATGAGAGAAAGCTTCGTGACTTACCTCCGCAGCGTTGGTATCGGCTGCATCGACATTAGTAGGACGAGAGGATGTTGCATCTTTCTTTCGCTTGTTCGCCATGGGTGATTCTGGGCAACAAGTTGGAGGTAATGTTGGAATTAGTCCCCTACCTGGAGCGCCAAAGTGTTGACGTCAAAAGTTGGTCACTAGTGACAATCAACCCCCAATCATGTGGAAAACACACAAGTTATGATTATAAAACGAAGAAAAAAAGAAGGAGGTAGAAAAAACACACAGAAGTTTTTTTATTGGTTCGGAAAAAGACTGTGACTACGTCCACTTTATACGCATTACTTTTGCTTTTTGATTACAATACGAGTACAATGCTTTTTTAATTGAAGAAAAAGAAGAAAATGGCTCTTTTGTGAATTAGCCATGAGAATCGAAAGTCTTGGGGAAGAACAAAGCCTCTAAAAAAGGTCCCTTTCCTCTTTGAGATTTGGGATATTTATAGGTGGAGATGGTGACTTAGGCTGTTGTGACGTGTCCCGGCCCTTTCGGGAAAGCCTGGACACGTGGAGCTCATTGCGTGGCCAAAATAGCGGCTGGAAGACTAATTCCACTACTCATAAATAGTATCCTCGGAAGTTGTGGCTTACGTGGAATCCACAGTGAGGTGTGTCAAAATTAGAGCCTTGTCCGGACGTGGTTGACCGCTTTTATGGCCTTGAAAGTCGGACGGAGCATTTGAAATAGTTTATCTGAATATCTCCAAGTTGGTCCGAGATATTCGGTCGTTGCGCTTTATATGGAAGCGAGGTACCCGGTCGATTGGTGGAGCGATTCATCTGGAGATCCTCTCTAGACTATTATATTTCGGCTTGGGCCAATCAGGCGACCACTCTGGGTTGGGCTTCCTGGATCATGATCTTTTTGATTTGGCTGATTGCGCCTCTGGACTTCGATCCGGCCCGCTACGACTTTTGTCGAAAAGAGGTTTTAACACTTGTAAACTTTAAAATATTTATATAAAACAAAGACACTTGAAATAAATACGTTGGTATATCTAAGAAGCCAATAAATATAATACTTGAGTGTACAAAATCATCCTATTGGCATATCGCCTGACTTAGATTTGAATACACGATTTTGATTCCAATAGAATTGTTTGCTCGATTCTCGATGACGAACATTGATAAGATTTTTTTATTGACTTTGAAGTTCTCTATCATAGCTTATTGCTATACTAGGAGAATGAAAATTTCTAATCAAGAAGTCGAATTAGAGCCCGCACAGAGTGATTGGGTTACCAACATAAACTGGAAGCAAAGTATTATATCCGAACAATGATCAAAGTTGATATGTGAATGAATGATATATTTTTTAAGTATTAGTTCTTACTTTGTTTCTTTCATAACAACTTGAAATTTTAAGATGTATTACAAGTCCTTCAACTTTAAATTTTCACTTAGTTGTGCATTTTTTTTCTTTGCATAAATTATGAGAGTCTATCACTAATAATGATAATTTATGTGTTTATATTTTCAAATCAGTTTGGTCTTGTATATGATATAAAACTTTGTTTATTTTCCAAGCTTCCAAACTAGACATTGTATAGGAATCAATTTACTTCACTTATTTTGGAAACATGTTCTGAACAATAACTTGTTAATTAGTTCTAAATGTAGCAAATCATGTAGATTTCAAATAAATAAATAGTATAATAAATACTATGCAATGTGGCACAGCAAACTGAATTAGCTTAAATATTAGGTATAATATAGTTCGAGGTGTATCATTTTAAAATCGACTATACAAGAAATGATTACAAAAATTTCCATGAATATACTTGGCATCCATTGCATTGTAGATGGTGAAATGGATAAAAGTTTTGGGTATTGCCTTCTCTATTTAGTCATTTCCGACAAGATACAAGTTTGTCAATTTAGTAAATATCATTTCCTTTTTTTTCTTTTCTGCTCAGATTAATGGATATTCAAATGATACGATCATCCGAGAAAATGATGCACAAAGAAATAAAATAAAGACAAATACATGAATGTTCAATTCATTAGAAAAATTGTTAACTGATGTTTTATCTATATACTTTTCTTGGTATGAAAATCATAATGCTAAACTGCAGTTAAAAGCTACAGATTGGGAGAACACATTGAAATGTTTAGGCCTGCCTATAATCTTTACAATCAAAATAATAATAGTAATAATGTAACAATCTGGAATTTCTAAACCAATTTAAAATTTTAATTTAAACTATTTTATTGAATTTTGAATAAAAATTGCTTATTTTATCTCGATTAAATTTGAGAATAATTCTAAAATTAGTTTTTTATTTGACTTAAAACAAGCTTAGAAAAATTATTAAATTGATTTATAAGTCTTAAATTTGAATATCGATATTTCGGGATTATATCAATCGTTAATAAAATGATCATTTTTCTAACAGTCTCGGAATTCGACGAAGCCACTTTTGTTGGATCCGGAATGTCGAAATATTTCAAGGTTGCAATTTTCAAGTCAAATGGAGTTCGTATGAGAGAGAATGGTAAATAAGCGTAAGCTGAAAATTTAGTCAGTTTTCAGTTTAAGCTGAAAATAAGTCATTTTTCCAACGGTTTCCAAATTCGACACGGCTAGATTAGTTGGAATTGTAATTCCAAAATATAAAGAGATTTTAAATTTCATAATTTTTGGAGTTAACAAGTGGCCATGAGACGAGAACGAAGTTTGCACGTTGGAATTAATACATTGGCAGAATGTGTCACTTCATGAATAGTAATGAACCAATGATAATTGGACAAACCATGTCCTCTCTCCTCCACTTGTCGTGCTCTCCCTAATATGTGTTTCCATGAAATAATGGAAAACTAATGGAGGTTAAGTAAGTTAATGGTTTAATTCATTTTGCAAATTACACCTTAAAGCTTCCAAAGCATTAAAAATGGAGACCTCTTCCTCTGTTGCTCCTCCTACCGCTACCTAGGGGCCCCACTGGCCGGATATCCTCCCCTGCCACGTCAGCAGGTGTTGGCGCACCATTAGGCCATGGCCATGGGCCCACTTCACCCTCCTCCCTCTTGAAAAACCTTAGATCTTCTCCGATTAGCTAAAAGTTGCTCCTTTAGCCTCCTACACCACGTCTACCACCACATACCTCATTCCCATAGGCCCCATGAGCCAAGCCACCCCCTTTACAGCCCTGCCACGTCATCCCTTGGCTAGACAGCGAGCCCATGGGCTCACAAGCTCAAACACCCATAAAAATCCCACCTTTAGCTTGTATGCTTCGTGTTAGTGAGAGTTTGAGTGTGTGCGAGAAGAGTTGATTTGGATTGAAAATGTGGAATCTTTGGCTTGTAGCAAGCATATGGAGTTCCTATGATGAAGTGTCGAGGTTTTGGAATGCTCGAGTGAGATTTATCATTTAGTTCATATAGTTTGTGTATTTAAAATCATAGATATGTTGCTAAGTGTTTGGTTAACGTACATATGCAAACTTGTAAAGGTCGTAACTTTTTCATATGAACTTGAAATTAGGCAATTCAAGATGCGTTGGAACCGTATAGATGAGAGCTTCGCAATGAAACTGACTTGGTTAGATTTGGAGCTAGATGGAAATTTGGGTTAAATTAAACCTGTGTTTAATTAATTCAAAAGCGATTGTTGTTATAACGATCAAAAATCTCGGTGAGAACTTCTATCTTAAATTAGCCTATTAGAGTAGTTAGTTAGTTACGCATTTTAAGTTGCAAGTTAGAAATTGCATCATGTAGTTATATTGCCTCTTTTTGGGGTTCAATACACAAAATATTCACAAATCATTTGCATTAGAAGCGTTGTACGAATATGTGGCACTCGCATTCCATACTCCATGGATGGACACTTATGGCACCGTAAATGGCATTGGATAGTTAAGTATTTATTTATTTATTTATGACTATGAGGTTTGCATTATATCTGAGTAATGATTCATTAAATAATTGTTGTTCTTTGAAAACCCCACACAAGTCTGAGATGATAATTAACTCACAGCTCCCTAGGAATTAATTGTATGTCCACCGATTGATTGACAGACTGTTATAAGCGTTATTTAATTATTTAATGCTTATACAGTTGTAAATTGCACTCTGGATGTGAATTGAATATTCAATAGTTGTTTATCACTATTTTTGAATACATGCGATGTATGGAATCCATATAAATAAAATTATATGGTAATTGATTGAGCCTGATTCCAATTCAGAAATAACGAATATTTTGATATAATATTCAGTGAAGAATCAAAATATGATTTTGATGTCCAATTTTGGATGGACACGAAAATATTGAAATACTCATGACTAAAATGGATATAAAGCGGAGTTAAGTAGATATACGCCATTTTAACTCGAACGAAATTTTCTATCGATTTTATTCATTTTATAATGAATACCGAAAAGATTTGATTTCAAAACCTGATATTTGAAAATAATATTATCATTTCAAAATTATAATGATATGAAAATTCCAATTTTGATTTAAAATTGAAATGGAAGTTGGAATCGTTTTTAAGACAAATTTATAAACGATTTATAAAATACGTTTTAAAAGGAAATCGATGAAATATATTATATATATTTAAATGGCCTGAATAGAACATGTCGCGCAGCGACCGTTCACGAATTTTGACCATTGACTTTGAATGGACGTAACGGGAGATCCGACTGTCGGATCCTCCTGAAACGGGAACTACTAGGTTCGTATCGAAAAGAGATTTCGAATGGTAATAAGGGATTTGAATTCTAACGGTTGGATTTTGTGAA
Organism: Allium sativum; assembly: GCA_030737875.1. Lineage (NCBI taxonomy): Eukaryota > Viridiplantae > Streptophyta > Magnoliopsida > Asparagales > Amaryllidaceae > Allium > Allium sativum. Next base: position 199,499,945 of record CM060926.1, on the reverse strand, counting down.
ATTTTTAATTCAAATTTGAATAAAAACAACACTAGTTCAGCTAAATGACCTGAAACATCATTTAACTGAAAGGGCCTATTTTTAAATGATTAAAAATATGGAAAAATTATGTTAAACATAATAAATGATTTGAAATGATTTTGGATGAAATATTCCAAGTTTAAAAAGATAAAAATATATTTTTATCTGAATAAGTTGTTTATGAACTTAAGTAATGAACTGAAAAGGAATTGAAATGGTTCTAATATAACCAGAAATTTCAAACGTATAAATTGGAATGGATTTGAATAGAAATTATCTTCGGATATTTCAGTATCGGATTCTGTGATTATATGGATATTGTTGAGGAATTTTGAAGATATAGATATCGTTATTCCCAATACGATATTTGTTGGTTTCAGAATTTGATATTGAATATAAGCCGATATGACTTCTATTTAGAGCCTTGTATTTAATATCAAACTGAATTTTGGGTTATCATGAATGGTGTCTTAAATAACACTGTTCTTAAAACCAAGTTAACAGTGAAACTATGGTTTGGAATTTATAAATCTTTTAATTAAGATTTAACGGAAATTTTCCAAAGTAAAGTTTTCCAATTTAATATATTAAATTGGAATTGAGCGGGACTCGATTTACTAATAATCGAGATGAGTTTCTATGAAGGAAGACCCTTATTATTTATGGAATTTAAAAGGCTTTGCCGTTATTCCACTTATAGTATTTGTCGGATATGGAAACTCATATTGATTACGATTGATCTGATTTCCGTGAACATTCCATATTAAATGGAACATGAATTTGGGTTTATTGGGAACAATATTTTTACACGACATTCGTTCTTTTACCCAGTTAAAGACAAGATTAATTTATTAAAGTTGAATAATCATTAAGTATTGATTTTTGGAGAGTAAAATCCAATTGGAGTTTTAATGAATCTTTAATTAGATTGGAATGTGAATGAGGTGGTTAAATTTACTGAATTCAAGAAACGTTCGAAATGGAGTACCACTAGTTTTACTCCATGTGATAGTTAAATCTTTAATTAGATTTGAATGTGAAATGGTAATTAAATTTACCAATAACACAGTGGGTGTTAGATATGGAGTACTACCAGTTTTTTTACGTAGGATGAAAAGGTTGGGATTGGAAAAATAAAATAAATGATTACTTCGGTAAGGCTCGATAATCCTGACTAGTTTGATAAACCTTAATTTGGTTTAAGATTGTTAAAAGATAATACAAAATCTTTTGCAATGGTTTTCAAAGGAAGATTAAAAAATAAGTTTAAAAGATTTTATCTTTGATAAAATTTATGTGAAACTTTCCCAATGTAATGAATATTTGAATAAAAGAATATTTTGGATTGGAATGAGGCGTATGATGTGTCATTATAGCACTTGATTATAAGGTACTCGGGTTATTTGAAAAAACCGGGTTTAACTCGTTCTGAATAACTGTTATGACTATTAAAAGTCGATGATGAAGATAGTGGTTGAAGACCGGAGATCTTCACATCGAATGGATGATTACTGATGTTTTGATTGGGTTGTACACCCAAGACGAGGTAATAAGTGGTGATCGCCCAGACGTACTTGGAGATCGACCGGATTTGTGAGGACCTCTCTCCTATATTGGACATATGGGATGAGGAATAAGATGCCTCTGGTTCGGTTCAGACCCAGAATGAACTTGTAAATGGATTGTATGTCTGACATTATACTTAATGTCGTATTCAGTGATCTTTGCTAAATATATATCTGTTTGGTGGCAAAGAATTTATTCTATTGCTTAACAACCTTTTCTGAGACGTACAAGCTTAGAGGTTATATATTGGTGAAAATCAATGAATGGTATGGATGGACAATGTGGCATGCTGAGATGCAATAATCAAGGCTTTTTGTTGAAAAGCAGGGCCTTGTGGATGATGATCAAAGCACGGCTTTAATTAGCATGGCTTTGTGTATAGCGTTAATTCGCGAGCCACACACCCCTGTATGAGTCTAAAACGGGATAAGGGACGCAGGGAGTGCATACGTTTCTTTCTAGCTAGAAGTGATATCATGGTATGGAGCCTAGAAATTTTACTTATGTGGATGATGAATAGCGAGGCGCCTCGGATATGATTGGTCGTCAATGGCTAAGTGATAGGTCCGATAGGACTGGGAAACGTATTGTTCAGGAATAACCAATCCTCAAAAGTAAGAGCGGACCACCCCTATAGGATCCAAGGGTTGCCCAAGTGTGTGATCCTGGGTCTTCTTGCTAGAGATGATCCGAATCGGTCAAGAGACCATCTTTTGCCTTGACTCATGATGGAAATCCAATTTCCAACACGACATTGTGCGGTTTTAGTTGTAAATCTATATGGTGATATAATATATGGTATATATGTCGTATATGATTGATACATTTATATTTGAAGTTGTTTTTGACACTATGCACTTATAGTAATATTAAAGATATTTGTTTTGAAGCGTACCAAGCATGTTTGGCTATTACAAGGTAAAACTTTATCCTCCGGCTTGCATTGCATTGTGTGATGGGACCTGAGTCTTATAATAGCTTCATTTTTCCAAAATGCATTGCGTTGTTTATAAATAGTTTTATTGCAAAGTATTCATAGGAGTAAACCTGTTCCATGTTATACGGTGTGGTCCCGTGAATTACTTTATGATAAAGTGAAGTTGAATAACTATTTTAGTTCTCACACCAGTCCCATGATTGGCTCGAAGTTTATTGTTTTCGCCTAAACTCTCGGTGCCCATATTTTCCACATGAGCAGTCGGTAGTTTTGGTTTTTGCAGATTTCTATTTAACAGGATCCTTGTTTACAGATGGAGCTATATTCGGAAAGCTTTATACCCGCGTATTTCTTTCAGTTGTGTTAGTTGATATATTTCCACTATGCAATGTATTTATACATTTTTATTTCCATTGCTATGTATTTATTCTCTGATATTGTTATTCCACTGTATATTATGTATTTGCACTCTGACATTCTTGTACTTTGGTGTAATATTGTTGTAATAGTAATGAAAAGTTTTGTTTTTTTGCGTTCCGACGCGTCATGTTCTCATGCAATCCGCGTTCTCGTTCGGTCTAGGCCGGATGGGGATTTTGGGTCATGTCAAATAATAACGAAAAAAAAGGAAAAGAAAAAAATTAGTGTAACATCCCTGAAATTTAGAAAAACTCATTGTGTATATATATGTGTGTGTGTGTGTGTGTGTGTATTCTTTGATAAATCTATAAGGAGAAGGAAGCATAGATTTGTGCACAAAGCAAATATAAAATTAGCATTTGAAACATCTGCACCCATTAGCCATAAATGGTTACTTTCGTACTTCCCTAATAATGAGCCCAAACCTTATATTATCCAACCACGTCTTATGTCTAGCTATCAGCCGAATGTAGTTAAATACATTATAGGAAGAATGTACACCTAATGTTGCATAAACATTTGATGCGACGATGATAAATTGAGGATGCTTTAGCTCTATATAAATGAATGTTTTCTTCCATAAGAAAATGAGATGAGATACCTGAAACAACAAGTTATACTTAAAAAAAAGAGTGCGTAAACAGATTTATTGTAAATCAAAGAAAATTGGATTTGTATAACCAATGAAAATAAAAGTGAATGTTAAAATATATGTATATGAACTTTAACATTGGACGTAAGAAAGTGGAATGTAAAATAAAAAATATGTTAAGATTTTACGATATTTTCCTAACAAGGAATGCTTGCATATTTTGTTTATTGTTTATGCTATATATGCAAGTTTACTACATATTTGCAGGATTATCATGTATTTGTTAAGTATTTAAGTAGGTTACAATGATGCATTTTGCTTATGGAGTCCGCTTTTGCTTAAAATGCTATAATTATATGCAAATATGCTTAAGATGCTAAACATGGCACGTATCTCGGATTACATTTCGTATTTGGGTTGTATATATGTTTTTCCCTGGTTTAGTATGCCTGACTGTGTAGATGAGATGTATATTAATATATATTGTATTGCAAATAAATTTCGATCGACCCATACGAAGGAGACGCTGCCGAAACTTTTCGTAATTTCGATTGTTAGAAAACTTTTGAGCACCTAAATTTTTTATAACTTATATCTTTCTAATGACTTTAAAACATTTGTATACGCTTTATAAGTTGAAATATTTTATGCAAAATATACTTATATACAAGTTTTTATGGTGTCCCTTTTAGAGGGTGAAAAGATTTGAGTGGGAGAGAGTGTAACGACTAGTAAATTCAGACGTTTTAAATTAATTTAGCTACTGACTATTTAATGTAAAAATTTGAACTTGCGATTTAATATTAATTAACCAATTCAATGATATCAATGGATGTTGTTTAGTAAATTATTACTATTACTAAATTGTTTGTGAATTTATAATTAGTAGCTGGAATTCGATTATTATTTGAATCGTATTATAAATCAATATTTTTATATGGAAAATACAACTTTTGCAAACAATTTTGGAATTTGATGAAACTATTTTCGTCAGATCCATAATGGTGGATTATCGTAGAATTTCAAGTTGTGTGATGATTGGACAATTAAGGAGATCATAAGTGCTCAAAATGCTCGATAGAAATTAAGTTGAGTAAATTATTAAACAAGCTAGCCTATATAATCTCAATCTAGACTTAACTCTCCCTTTCCACTCTTTAAATTCTTCATAGCTAATAATAATAATAATTAATAAAAAGGATAAAAAATTAAAACAAATGACACGTATCAAACATTATAAGATGCATAAAATTCTTTATCACTTCCCTTTCTTCTCCCAACCTCCTCTCTACTTTTCAGATCTCATTTAAAAAAAAACATCCTTCCTCCTTTGTCCACGCAGCCTTCATTTCTCCCCAATATGATTTCCCTCATTTCCATATCATCGCCACTGATTATCTCAAGTCCATGTCACATACTCGAAACCCAAGTCACTTCCACCACTCTCGTGTACTCCCCCGAGTCCGCATCCTATCTATGGCCAACACCAACGCATTCGAAAGCCACACCCGCAAACTCAAATTTCATAAGAAAAATAATAATCAAATACACTCGCTTTCCGCCTAATCTAATTCTAAATCGATGACGATTTCTCAATGTGGAACACATCATCAACGATGATCCTCAGCAAGGACGCTACTTAACGTTGGCAACGCATGGCAAAGAGATTTAGATTTATCGCATTAATCGTGTAGGGCAGTGGGGATGCGTGGAGTTTCTGGGGTTGCGGTTTAATGGGGAAGGTCGTAGGAGGTTTTCTTGTGGCTAGATTTTGGGTAGCTGAATAAGGTTGCTTTGTCGTTTCCTCATGTGTTTTGAGGGAAGGAATTGGACATCTTTGATCATTCAATGGAGATAAGAGTAGGGGAGGATTTTGTTAGGTTTCAGCAAAGAGTGCATGATGCTTAGGGTGTTGTCGCAGAGCTTTTCCTTCAATGTAAAGACTTAGGATGGTGGCAGACAGTTCCGTAAGGCGTGGAGGAAGAGTCGGTTGGGGAGATGATGACATCGGCTTGTTATGTGAAGTTTATTTAGGATGATGGCGTTGCATTAGTATTCTGAGGTTGTAATTGAATTAAGGTTTTGGGGTGAAGGAGGTTTAGATGCAAATCGTGCTAGCATGCAAGGTGAGTTTGCTCACTCTCGACTATTATTTCCATTTAGTAAAATTAATTGACGAAATGACACAAAAATGTTAGGAATGTCTTAGCAATTGTCGAATAACTGTTATGTAAATTTCGCACTTACGACGCACACACTTGTAAAACCCATAATGTTGGAAATATTTTATTCTCACACTACAAGACCCGTAGACTTAGGAATATCACAATGGGTTGAAATGATACATACCCAAATGATTATGTATGTTTTATGTTTTGAAACCAAAATTTACCAAAGAAAATTTCCATTAAGGGCCAAAGAATAAAGTTACATGTAAATTTCATTATAAATATATTAAATTATGATATGTGATACAGATAATTAATATATGGTGAAACTTAATCATTCTTCTTTTGTTTAAATACATAAATTGCATTACTAAGTTACGAGTTCCAATAGAATATGAAGTAAATATCGTGGGAAAATGACTTAAATAATATATAAAATGGGATTTATTAAGTTAAATAAATTTAGTTGAAAGTGGATACTTTTAAATTTGTAGTTAATTCAAAAAAAAATAACTTGGGAACTTGATTGCACTAAATAACTACATTGAATTAGCTAAACCAAATTTTAGATGTATTGAAGCAGATGGCTTGAAATTGAAAATCTAAAGGAAATAAACTCATCAATTCAAATTTACTTGATTGTATGGATATGATAATTTAAAATAATATAAGGTGATTTAATAATAAAACTTAAAAATAGAGCGTGCATAATATAATGAATTGGAGTTTTAATCCTGAAATAAAGATGGTCAAGTTTGAACATAGATATTGTTTTGATTGGGTCATTTTTTTGAATTATTTATATTCTACTGTTTATACTAAACTATTTTACTTAAACAGAATTTTACTCGAGTTTTGTTTTCATAACTATTTCAAACTATTTGGATGAATTTCTTTATCTAAAAAAACTATTATATAGATTCTAATAAAACTATCTCAATAAACTAATTTCTGTTAAATTATATATTAAGTATTTTAAATTTGACTATTCCTAAATATATTTCTACTATTCAAATAAGGCCTATTTCCAAATTTGAGCCATTACTAAGTCCATAATGATGTAAAGATTGAGGTTTCAAATAATATAATGTTTGTGATATAGGACTGTAAAATCTAAATTGAACGGGTAAGGAACCACTTAAAAATCATAATCTAATTGACAACCAGTATTAAATTGTTTGAAGTAGATAATTATAAATTAATATGTAAAATATGAGCTTATTAAGTAAGCCAAATTGCTTCCTTAGAAGATATGAGTTGGATGGTTAAATAAATTGATTGATATGAATTTATGAAGTTAAAATTTGGAACTAAGATATAAATGAAGTTAAATACTGGAGAATTAATGTGTGAAATAATTTATTGTTCATTTCTATGAACATTTATTTTGAGTTAGCTTTCTTAGTTGAGAATGCTAGTCCTAATTTCGATTGTTCGTGTTTTTGCATGATACTCGGGTCAAACCGAGTTTTACAGCTTGAGATAGCAGCTTTTGGAATTGGAGACTGGTTGAAGATACCATCTCCTTTTATTTACTTAGTTCTTTCTTATGTATTAAGAATAAATCGTAATTAAAATTTATGTTGTATTTACTATTGTAACTCAGTTACCATAGTATTATTTTATTCCGCTGATGTTGTATAATCTATGTATGTGATTCTATGATTTGATTCTGTTAAACCTTATAAGCAATAACAATATGCTATTTCAAATGACTCAAGTTGATTTTATTATCAACTTGAATAGTTTGAAATAGAAGGTCGTTATAATGATGTAGGGTCTAAGTAGATCTTCAAGAACTCTGTAGACTCTCTCCATCTATCCATCGATCAATGGGTAATATGCTTCACTCAAGTTAAACATCGTCCCAAAGGTTATTCGTAGTAATCTCTAAAATCCACTCGTAAACAAAGGGTCTCCATCACTACCTATGCCTATCGAAATTCCTTGCAGTATGACTATTACCTTACTGTGACGATCCCAAAATCCGTGTGACGGTATTAAGGATAATCATTGGAATATAACAGATCAAACATCATAGAAGAGTATAGATAATAGCAAAAGAAATAAATAGAATAATTTTACATGGACATGATAGCGGAATCACAACATGTAACAACATCAGAATAGCACAACGTAGGATATAACTTAGTAAATAAAAGGGAAATGATCAGTCACCATCGCCAGAGGCGGAATATATACATGCAGTGAGACATAATGGTATCAGTCTACTTCGCCGAAGGCGGTACATATACATACGATAATAAGTACTGGAAGTAAAGTAGTCTGCATCGCTTGTGGCGGAATCATAATATAAATACAATAATGGCGGGAAATGTCAAAGTCATCTCGGTGAAGTCAACCTCGCCATGAGCCAAAAGTGCACTCCATACTACAGTGCTGAGTCAAAAACAACCTGTCACCTGTGAACTAGGCTGCCCGTGTGAAAATAAGGGCACCCGCGTTTGCAAAGTGAAACAAACAACGAATTAGTCATGGGGACTGATATGAGAAATCTACTTAACAGCTTAAAACAACAGTAATAAGCAAATCATAGGACCACGCCACTTCCGCGGAACGGGTTTACTCCAGTGATTGCTGGTGCATTTAAAACAAAGTAAATTCTTTTAAAACAACGCAATGCTTTTAAAAAGAATGAAGCCGTTATAAGACTCAAGTCCCATCATACAATGCAACGCAAGCCGGAGGATAGAGTTTTACCTTATAATGGCCAAATATGCTTAATACGTGTAAAGCAAAATCATTTGATATTATTACTAGTGCATATATGCTTTGAATTGTGATGAAATGCAAGTGAATTATAGAAATAATATATATATATATATATATATACACTCCCCTCGTCCACAGACGATGGACGATATTTATTGCTTGTGATTGGCGTGATATTATATGGTATGACGAATGGTTGGAAATAATTGTTTGTGGTTGATATTGTGGTTGAAATATACCTTTGTGGTTGAAAAATACCCTCTTGTGGTTGAAACAAATTAGAATAGGATTGTGGAAATGAAAATAAAACATGCCGCCTGCGTGGGAACTAGATTCATGATCCCCATTATCAAAAACTGCGAGGTTTTAAGGTAGAGCGAGGAGCCGTACTAGGGACAGTCCCGGTTTTAACAACCCTGCCGTTATGCTGCCGAAATTTTCTGAAATATTCATGTGTTAGAATAATTTTCATTTGTTGAAATTAATTACATATGTTGAAACCAATATTCATGTGTTGAATTGAAATTCATTCGTTGAGTTGAAATTCATGTGTTGAATGTTATTCGAATTTTAAACAAATAGCTTTAGCGATAAAAATCACATTTTTATATATATACAAACTATAGACAATATTCATGTGTTGAATTGAAATTCATTCGTTGAATTGAAATTCATGTATTGAATGTTATCGTATTTTAAAATAAAATGAATAGATAATAAAAACTACGTTTTTATTGTGAATATGAAGTGTTAAAAACATTCACGTGTTGAATAAATATTTTTGATGATAAAAATATTTCTTTTATCATGTATACGCTTTGATAAAAATACACACGTGTTGAAATAAATATTAGTTTGCTAGAAATGTTATTATTAGCTTTGTTCTGCATATATATACATGTGTCGAACAGGAAAATGGATTAGCTGTAGTGTAAAGAAGAAAAAGAAAAAGCCAAGCGGCTAGCCAATAGGCTCATAAAATCATCATCACCCAAACAAAATAGTAAATTATAGTAAACATGTACCTATTTGTCGGGCAAACAAATTTTATTCTTCGGCTCTAGCCTCCTTGCTATGACCTGTTCAATGTAAGTACATGTATATGCAAGCAAATGCGACCAATTTTCAATGCAATTCAATATTTGATTCCATTCGGCTAAATGGTTCAAAATTATCAAACAAATAAACAAACAACACAAACATCAATCAATTAGTGGATTAACGTTTCAAATTCATAACTTTGATATATATACAGAAATCACATTTTTGATGCCAATACAGAACAATAAATCTATCTATATAAGTTTTGGTTCTCACACCAGCCTAAATGGAAATATACAGATATCACACTTTCGAAACACGAACACAAATTCTGCTGATGATATATCAATCATCAGAATCATCTCCGGGTGTCTAGAATGTGATTCTATATCTATCCAGTATATTAAAACTTCGAATATATGTTCATGACGCGTATATGCAAAATCTTTATATATTGGATTGTCCAAATTCAATACAAATAAATATTCAAATACGTATAAAGCGATTTAAATTTTTAAAACAAAATTGTTTTCATTTGAAAAATATACTCTTCACACTCGTTCTAGGATACTACTGATCCTATCTCTAACGAGTAATTCTAATTGGATATTACTAATCCAACATTTGATGAATTCTTTCGTATGGTTCTAATGTGTCTTGTTCTCGAGCTCTGTAAACCAAAGCTCTGATACCAAATGAAGCAACCCGAACTTCCCCGGTCTCTGAAGAGAAGAGAAAGAACGAATTACTGTGAGGACAAGACAAATCAAAACGCAGACGGAAGAACATTTCATTGTATATTACAACAATTCCATCAGAATACAAGAATATACAGAGTATGAATGAATATTATGCATTCGATAAATATCAGAGATTACAATAAATTACATAGCAGCGGAAAAACAATACAAAACACAACTGAAAATAATACACGGATACAGAGCTTTTTGAGCATCGTCCCAGTTGTAAATCAGGATCCTGTGAATATAAATCTGCAAAACCAAAACTACTAGCTGCCCGTGTCGAAAATAAGGGCACCCAGAGTTTAGGTTAAAACAATAAACTCCAGGTCAGTCATGTGACTGGTGTGAGAACTAAAACGGTTATTTAGATTTTACTTTAAAAGAGAGTAATTCAAGGGACCACGCCGTATAACACGGAACGGGTTTCCTCCCAAGAATACTAGTGCATAGAAAAGACAACGCAATGCTTTTTTCGAAAAATGAAGCTATTATAAGACCTAGGTCCCATCACACAATGCAACGCAAGCTGGAGGATAGGGTTTTCCCTCATAATAGCCAAACATGCTTGATACGTTTAAAACAAATCATTTGATACTATAATAGGTGTATAGTGTCAAAACAATTTCAATCATAAATATCAATCATAGACGGCATGGGTACAATATATCATGTCGCCATACTAGTTCTACAATTAAACCCGCAACACACGTATTGGAAATTAGATTTCCGTCATGAGTTGAGGCATGGGGCAAGCTCCTCTCCGCTTTCGAGACACTCTAGCAAATGTCTCAGGACTACACACTCTGGGCAATCCTTGGATCTTCAAGGCCGGTCCTCTCTTACGTTTGAGGATTAGTTATTCCTGAACACATGTTTCCCGGTCCTTACAGACCTAAAATCAAGGCGCCTCATCCAACAACCACATAGGTGAAAAGTATATAAATGTCAGGGCTGGTAAGTCATTGACACCACCAAATCTAGAAAGAAACGTCGTGCTCTCCCCGCAGTCCTTATCCCGTTTTTAACTCATACCGAGGTGTGAGGCTCGCAAATTCACGTTATACACAAAGCTACACCACAAAGGTCGTGCTTTGATCATCAACCACAAGACTTTGCTTTTCAACAGAAGCCTTGATCAATTGCCACTTAGGCGTGCCACACAGGCAATTCATGCCATGCGACTGATGTCCATCGATATACAACCTCTGAGCTCGTACGTCTCAGAGAAGGGCGTTAAGCAAAAGAATAAATTCTCCGCCGCCAAACAGATGTACATTTAATAGAGATCAATCAACCCAGAATAAAATCCAATGTCAGACACATAGTCCATTTACAAGTTCGTTCTGGGGTCTAAACGAAACCGGAGGCACTTTCCTCGCATATCCATCGATCTCCAAGTACGTCTGGACGACCACCAACTATTTCCATCCTCTTGGGTGTACAGCCCAATCAGGATCATCAGTAATTATCCAAACGATGTGAAGACTTCCGGTCTTCGACCACCGTCATCTTCTTCGACTTATCGTCGAATCGGTTATTCAAAATGGGTGTAAACCCGGACTTTACGAACAACCCGCGTATATAGTAAACAAATGTTACACAAACACAACATACGCCTCATTCCAATTCAGCAGTCACTAACCGCAAATTAGCAAGAGAACAATTTCCCCAATATTAACCCCGAAGGTCGAAACCAGCATCAGATCAATATCCAGGAGACCACTCTTCTTAACTAACCGACAGCTAGTTTCTAAATTTCATATTCTTAGGGAAAGGTTCCCATTAATTTTATCAAAGATAAATTCTTTAAATTTATTCTTTAATCTTCCTTTGGATGTCATTTCAAACCAAATTATGGTTTTCCAAACTAGTCGAGATTAGCGAACCGCACCGAAGTAATTATTTATTTTATTTCCCAATCCCAACCTATTCATCCCATAAAGCAAAACTGGTAATACTCCATATCTAACACCACGGTGTTATCGGTAAAATTAATTACCGTTTCACGTTCAAGTCTAATTAAAGATTCAACTATCGCCTGGAGCAAAACTGGTGATACTCCATTCTCGCTCACTTTCTAAATTTGATAATTTAAATTATCAATTCACATTTCAATCTAATTACAGATTCATTAGAACTCCTTTAACTGGGTTAAAGAACTAATGTCATTTAAAACACAGTTCACGACAAACCCAAATCACATTCTATTGATTATCGGGTTAAAGTACAAGTGTTATTTAAAACACCCTTCACGATTTACCCACAAATAAATTCTATTTAAAACCCATTTCAAATCCAATTTATTTATTTAAAAATAAATGGGTTTTAATTTTAGTTCAAAACTAGTTCATTTCAATAAAAATCTATTTTTATCTCTTCAAATATGGAGTTTTTTCATCCCAATTTTCCCCAAATCATTTCTTATGATTCTACACAAATTATTACTATTTTTGATAATTTTATCAAGGCCCGTACAGTCGATTTCCATCAACGACCATCGAACTGCACTTACAGCGACCTTTTCCAAATTTGATTTGGACATATCTCCGAATCCGACCGTTGGATTTCAAATTTCTAATATTCGTTAGAAAGATCTTTTCAATACGAACCCAACGGTTCCGATTTAGGAGAATCCGACGATCGGATCTCCCGTAATGTCCATTCGAAGTCAATGGTCGAAATTCGCGAACTGCCGCGGCGCGGCGCATTCTATTCAGGATATTATATATATAATATATATATATCTCGTCGATTTCCCCTTTTTAAACGAATTTTATAAATCGTTTCAAATTTGTTTCAAAAACAATTTCAACATTCATTTCAAATTCAAATCGATTTCAATTCTATTTCAAATTCGTTTCCTATTCGATTCAATTCAAATTCGTTTTCTATTCAATTCAATTCAAATTCGTTTTCTATTCAATTCAAATTAAATTCGTTTTCTATTCAATTCAAATTCAATTCGTTTTCTATTCAAATCAAATTCAATTTGTTTTCTATTCAAATCAAATTCAATTCGTTTTCTATTCAAATCAAATTCCATTTGTTTTCTATTCAATTCAAATTCGTTTTCTATTCAATTCAATTCAAATTCGTTTTCTATTCAATTCAAATTAAATTCGTTTTCTATTCAATTCAAATTCAATTCGTTTTCTATTCAAATCAAATTCAATTCGTTTTCTATTCAAATCAAATTCAATTCGTTTTCTATTCAAATCAAATTCAATTCATTTTCTATTCAATTCAAATTCAATTTGTTTTCTATTCAATTCAAATTCAATTCATTTTCTATTCAATTCAAATTAAATTCGTTTTCTATTCAATTCAAATCCGATTCATTTTCTATTCAAATCAAATTCAATTCATTTTCTTTTCAATTCAATTCAAATTCGTTTTCTTTTCAATTCAAATCAAATTCGTTTTCTTTTCAATTCAAATCAAATTCGTTATCCTTTCAATTCAAATCAAATTCGTTTTCTTTTCAATTCATTATAAAAACGAATATAATCGATATAAATATCGTTCGCGTCAAAATAGCGCATCTCTAATCAACACGGCTTTATATATTTCAAAAATTCCGTTATTCTATTCAACAAATGAATATTTATTCTATTCAATACGTGAATCTATGTTTTCGTCAACACATGACTAATCTCAACGGATGAGTACGGTCAACACATGAACCTTTATTTTATAATATTCTTTATTTTCTAAATTGGAATGAGGCCCAATCAATTACCATATAACGTTAATTATATGGATTTCATACACACATGTATATAATAGCAATGATAAATAATCAACCATCATCCAAAGTGCACTACACTGTATAAGCATCAAATATAGATATCTAACGCTTATAACAGACTGTCAATCAATTGATCGACATACAACTAATTATTGGGATTAGTGTATGTCGTGTTTTATCCCAATACCCGTGTGGGGTTTCAAACAATCAAATGCAGATTTTATTCATGCAGTTGGGCGATGTGCAAAATTTATCATCCCAATCAATGTCCTTCAAATAGGTGTACATAAACAAACCGTCCGGTTTGTAAATGAATATTTATTTATTCACATTCACGTTAAAAATTATATTTTTAAAGACCAAATTATTTTATTCAACCTATGAATATTCTATTCGGTTCATTTATTAAATAAAATGATATCTTTATTTTTCTAACTTATTTTAGAAAATTTCGATGGCATAACGGCACGATACTAGAAACGGGACAAGGCCTCGCCTTATCCCCGGTCTGATAATGGCCCACGCCATACACATATCAATCAAATTCAAATCAAATAATCTAACCAACTACACAACCAAACAAACAAATCCATGGTCTGTGGATGATGGTGTCGGGTGCTACTAAACACCGTCTGCATCCTAGTATATATATTTTTAACTAGAAAAAGAGATTGAAGAGTGAGAAATTCTCACCAAAGCTATCCCAACTCCATGACACTTCTATTGTAGGAAATCATCACTATTCTCGCCTTTTGTCACTTTCGTTGCCCGTAGCCACTACATATATAAAAATCACATTTTTATATTGTTGCTATGAATATAAAAATCATGTTTCTATAATTACTCCATATGGATGAAAATTCTATTTTTACATCGCTACTATATAGATAAAAATTCTATTTTTACATTGGTGTTCATATAATAAAGATTATATTTTTATCACGCCATTCTCTATATAAAGACTTCGCCTTTTCAAATATAAAGATTTCGCCTTTTCAAATATAAAGATTTAATAAAAAAAATTATTTCATCACTATAAAAATCAAATTTTCACATCATATAAAAATTATATTTTTATATAATTAAAAATCATTTCTTTACTAGATTAAAAATCAAATCTTTCTCTCTATTAAAATCCACCCTTTCTACTTTGTAAAAAATCGATCTTGCTACAACAAAAATCATATTTTTACCATGCTAGTATACACATAAAAATCAAATTTTTATTTTTTAAAAATCGTATCTTTTATATGTTAAAAACATCGCCTTTTTACTTAGTTAAAAATCAATTTTAAAATCAAATAAATTTAAGTTTTCAAATCAAATAAAATCAGTTTTAAAATCAAATAAAATGATAACTAAAAATAGAAAAATAAATTAAAAAAGCTTACAGCTCGAGGGGGGAAGAGCACGGCGGTTTTTGAAGAGGAGGGAGAGGCGCAGGGTGCTGGCGACGTGGGTGGCGCGCGCAGGCCGTCGTTGGGTGATGGGTGGACGGAGGCGGCTTGCGTCGGGTTTAGGGGGGCGCGAGGTGGGTTCGGGTGCGCGAGGTGGAGGCTGGAGGAGGAGATGTGGTGGGGGGGTCGGCGCCACCTGGGGGGGCCGCGATGGACGTGGCGGCGGCGGTTCCCCCCCCCCTCGTCGCCCCTTCCTTAATCCTTTTTTTTCCTTTGAGTTCGATCTGAGGAAAGAAGAAGAGAATAGTGGGGTTTAAATGGAAAATGTTTATATTATATTTATATTTATTTATTCATTATTTCTTTGAAGGTTTGACTTTTTATTCGAACTCAAAATCCAGCCCAACGACTGTCGTTCCTAGCACAATACCCCCATTCCGAACACAATGGGATATGTTACATAGGCCAATTCGATCGTTATGATCAGTTTTCATTAGATTTAAAATATAAATCCTTATATATTCAATTCGAACGTACATTTCAAATTACCGAGGCCACATACCAACTCGAAAAATTCCCGAAAAATATTTTCTAGCTTCGTATTGACGAAACGGTCCTAACAAAACTAGTTTCGTCAAGATTTGAGACCGTTTGAAAAATGGCCATTTTCCAGTCGATTAAAATCAACTTAAACTGGTCAAACGCGTTTTCCTTTGCCACGCTCACATATTGATTCGAAAAAAATATGAAATTTGAAACCTAGCAATAACATGACATCAAGGACCCAACAAAAGTGGTTTCTTCGAAATCCGAGGTCGTTTGCAAAATTCCCATTTTTAAGGGCCTGAATTTCATAGCGACTATTCAGAATTTTCAACTGGACATATCTTTTGATTCCCGCTATGAAATTTCCATTTTTTGGATTCGTTGGAAAGATATCCCCAATTAGATCCTATTATTTTTGGTTTCACTAAAATACGGTTTGTTTTGCACCCGGTACGTTCAATTGAAGTTTGAAATCGAATTATCGAACTACCGCGCCATTTTCAATTCCTTTTATAATTATAAATAATTATTTATATTCTGACGATGACGTATATAATATATATGTTCTATTCCAATTCAAAATAAATTTTTCGTCGATATTATTTAAAATAATTCATTTTAAATATTCAAAATTCACTAAAATTGCCAAAATAAAAATTTTAAACTGGCTCGCATTTCCGGGTTGTTATAATCTCCCCCACTTAAAACTTTTCGTCCCCGAAAAGGAACGAAGTCGAAAGTTGTTTTACAAACCAACTCAACTTTCTTTATTTTGATTATGGCTTAAGTTCTTCAACTTTTCAGTTTCTAAGAACTTTTCAAAATTTTCAAAAATTTGGCTAACACCCTAAATTTTCGAAAAATTTCGCCATAACCTCCCCTGCACAGGGAGCACCGGGAAAATCCCAAAATTGCCATATAGGCCTTCTGGTCTCAAAAAGAAAAAGAAAAAGCCAAGCGGCTAGCCAATAGGCTCATAAAATCATCATCACCCAAATAAAATAGTAAATTATAGTAAACATGTCCCTATTTGTCGGGCAAACAAATTTTATTCTTCGGCTCTAGCCTCCTTACTATGACCTGTTCAATGTAAGTACATGTATATGCAAGCAAATGCGACCAATTTTCAATGCAATTCAATATTTGATTCCATTAGGCTAAATGGTTCAAAATTATCAAACAAATAAACAAACAACACAAACATCAATCAATTAGTGGATTAACATTTCAAATTCATAACTTTGATATATATACAAAAATCACATTTTTGATGCCAATTCACAACAATAAATCTATCTATATAAGTTTTGGTTCTCACACCAGCCTAAATGGAAATATACAGATATCACACTTTCGAAACACGAACACAAATTCTGATGATGATATATCAATCATCAGAATCATCTCCGGGTGTCTAGAATGTGATTCTATATCTATCCATTATATTAAAACTTCGAATATAAGTTCATGACGCGTATATGCAAAATCTTTATATATTGGATTGTCCAAATTCAATACAAATAAATATTTAAATACGTATAAAGCGATTTAAATTTTTAAAACAAAACTGTTTTCATTTGAAAAATATACTCTTCACACTCGTTCTAGGATACTACTGATCCTATCTCTAACGAGTAATTCTAATTGGATATTACTAATCCAACATCTGATGAATTCTTTCGTATGGTTCTAATGTGTCTTGTTCTCGAGCTCTGTAAACCAAAGCTCTGATACCAAATGAAGCGACCCGAACTTCCCCGGTCTCCGAAGAGAAGAGAAAGAACGAATTACTGTGAGGACAAGACAAATCAAAACGCAGATGGAAGAACATTTCATTGTATATTAAAACAATTTCATCAGAATACAAGAATATACAGAGTATGAATGAATATTATACATTCGATAAATATCAAAGATTACAATAAATTACATAGCAGCGGAAAAACAATACAAAACACAACTGAAAATAATACACGGATACAGAGCTTTCCGAGCATCGTCCCAGCTGTAAATCAGGATCCTGTGAATATAAATCTGCAAAACCAAAACTACTAGCTGCCCGTGTCGAAAATAAGGGAACCCAGAGTTTAGGTTAAAACAATAAACTCCAGGTCAGTCGTGTGACTGGTGTGAGAACTAAAATAGTTATTTAGACTTTACTTTAAAAGAAAGTAATTCAAGGGACCACGCTGTATAACACGGAACGGGTTTCCTCCCAAGAATACAAGTGCATAGAAAAGACAACGCAATGCTTTTTCGAAAAATGAAGCTATTATAAGACCTAGGTCCCATCACACAATGCAACGCAAGTCGGAGGATAGGGTTTTCCCTAATAATAGCCAAACATGCTTGATACGTTTAAAACAAATCATTTGATACTATAATAGGTGTATAGTGTCAAAACAATTTCAATCATAAATATCAATCATAGACGGCATGGGTACCATATATCATGTCGCCATACTAGTTCTACAATTAAAACTGCAATACACGTATTGGAAATTGGATTTCCGTTATGAGTCGAGGCAAGGGGCAAGCTCCTCTCCGCTTTCGAGACACTCTAGCAAATGTCTCAGGACTACACACTCTGGGCAATCCTTGGATCTTCAGGGCCGGTCCTCTCTTACGTTTGAGGATTAGTTATTCCTGAACACACGTTTCCCGGTCCTTACAGACCTAAAATCGAGGCGCCTCATCCAACAACCACATAGCTGAAAAGTATATAAATGTCAGGGCTGGTAAGTCACTGACACCACCAAAGCTAGAAAGAAACGTCGTGCTCTCCCCGCAGTCCTTATCCCGTTTTTAACTCATACCGAGGTGTGAGGCTCGCGAATTCACGTTATACACAATGCTACGCCACAAAGGCCGTGCTTTGATCATTAACCACAAGACTTTGCTTTTCAACAGAAGCCTTGATCAATTGCCACTTAGGCGTGCCACACAGGCAATTCATGCCATGCGACTGATGTCCATCGATATACAACCTCTGAGCTCGTACGTCTCAAAGAAGGGCGTTAAGCAAAAGAATAAATTCTCCGTCGCCAAACAGATGTATATTTAATAGAGATCAATCAACACAGAATAAAATCCAATGTCAGACACACAGTCCATTTACAAGTTCGTTCTGGGTCTGAACGAAACCGAAGGCACTTTCCTCGCATATCCATCGATCTCCAAGTACGTCTGGACGACCACCAACTATTTCCATCCTCTTGGGTGTACAGCCCAATCAGGATTATCAGTAATTATCCAAACGATGTGAAGACTTCCGGTCTTCGACCACCGTCATCATCTTCGACTTATCGTCGAATCGGTTATTCAGAATGGGTGTAAACCCGGACTTTCCGAACAACCCGCGTATATAGTAAACAAATGTTACACAAACACAACATACGCCTCATTCTAATTCAGCAGTCACTAACCGCAAATTAGCAAGAGAACAATTTCCCAAATATTAACCCCGAAGGCCGAAACCAACATCAGATCAATATCCAGGAGACCACTCTTCTTAACTAACCTACAGCTAGTTTCTAAATTTCATATTCTTAGGGAAAGGTTCCCATTAATTTTATCAAAGATAAATTCTTTAAATTTATTCTTTAATCTTCCTTTGGATGTCATTTCAAACCAAATTATGGTTTTCCAAACTAGTCGAGATTAGCGAACCGCACCGAAGTAATTATTTATTTTATTTCCCAATCCCAACATATTCATCCCATGAAGCAAAACTGGTAATACTCCATATCTAACACCACGGTGTTATCGGTAAAATTAATTACCATTTCACGTTCAAATCTAATTAAAGATTCAACTATCGCTTGGAGCAAAACTAATGATACTCCATTCTCGCTCACTTTCTAAATTTGATAATTTAAATTATCAATTCACATTTCAATCTAATTACAGATTCATTAGAACTCCTTTAACTGGGTTAAAGAACTAATGTCATTTAAAACACAGTTCACGACAAACCCAAATCACATTCTATTGATTATCGGGTTAAAGAACAAGTGTTATTGAAAACACCCTTCATGATAAACCCATAAATCAATTCTATTTAAAACCCATTTCAAATCCAATTTATTTATTTAAAAATAAATGGGTTTTAATTTTAGTTCAAAACTAGTTCATTTCGATAAAAATCTATTTTTATCTCTTCAAATAGGGAGTTTTTTCATCCCAATTTTCCCAAAATCATTTCTTATGATTTTACACAAATTATTACTATTTTTGATAATTTTATCAAGGCCCGTATAGTCGATCTCCATCAACGGCCATCGAACTGCATTTACAACGACCTTTTCCAAATTTGATTTGGACGTATCTCCAAATCCAACCGTTAGATTTCAAATTTCTAATATTCGTTAGAAAGCTCTTTTCAATACGAACCCAACGGTTCCGATTTTAGGAGAATCCGACGGTCGGATCTCCCGTAATGTCCGTTCGAAGTCAATGGTCGAAATTCGCGAACTGTCGCGGCGCGGTGCGTTCTATTCAGGCCATTATATATATAATATTTATATATTATATATATCTCGTCGATTTCCCCTTTTTAAACGAATTTTATAAATCGTTTCAAATTTGTTTCAAAAATAATTTCAACATTCATTTCAAATTCAAATCGATTTCAATTCTATTTCAAATTCGTTTCCTATTCGATTCAATTCAAATTCGTTTTCTATTCAATTCAATTCAAATTCGTTTTCTATTCAATTCAAATTAAATTCATTTTCTATTCAATTCAAATTCAATTCGTTTTCTATTCAAATCAAATTCAATTCGTTTTCTATTCAAATCAAATTCAATTCGTTTTCTATTCAAATCAAATTCAATTCGTTTTCTATTCAAATCAAATTCAATTCGTTTTCTATTCTATTCAAATTCGTTTTCTATTCAATTCAATTCAAATTCTTTTTCTATTCAATTCAAATTAAATTCGTTTTCTATTCAATTCAAATTCAATTCGTTTTCTATTCAAATCAAATTCAATTCGTTTTCTATTCAATTCAAATTCAATTCGTTTTCTATTCAAATCAAATTCAATTCGTTTTCTATTCAATTCAAATTCAATTCGTTTTCTATTCAATTCAAATTCAATTCGTTTTCTATTCAATTCAAATTAAATTCGTTTTCTATTCAATTCAAATTCGATTCGTTTTCTATTCAAATCAAATTCAATTCGTTTTCTTTTCAATTCAATTCAAATTCGTTTTCTTTTCAATTCAAATCAAATTCGTTTTCTTTTCAATTCAAATCAAATTCGTTTTCCTTTCAATTCAAATCAAATTCGTTTTCTTTTCAATTCATTATAAAAACGAATATAATCGATATAAATATCGTTCGCGTCAAAATAGAGCATCTCTAATCAACACGGCTTTATATATTTCAAAAATTCCGTTATTCTATTCAACAAATGAATATTTATTCTATTCAATACGTGAATCTATATTTTCGTCAACACATGACTAATCTCAACGGATGAGTACGGTCAACACATGAACCTTTATTTTATAATATTCTTTATTTTCTAAATTGGAATGAGGCCCAATCAATTACCATATAACGTTAATTATATGGATTCCATACACACATATATATAATAGCAACGATAAATAATCAATCATCATCCAAAGTGCACTACACTATATAAGCATCAAATATAGATATCTAACGCTTATAACAGCCTGTCAATCAATCGATCGACATACAACTAATTATTGGGATTAGTGTATGCCGTGTTTTATCCCAATACCCATGTGGGGTTTCAAACAATCAAACACAGATTTTATTCATGCAGTTGGGCGATGTGTAAAATTTATCGTCCCAATCAATGTCCTTCAAATAGGTGTACATAAACAAACTGTCCGGTTTGTAAATGAATATTTATTTATTCACATTCACGTTAAAAATTATTTTTTTAACGACCAAATTAATTTATTCAACCTATGAATATTATATTCGGTTCATTTATTAAATAAAATGATATCTTTATTTTTCTAACTTATTTTAGAAAATTTCGGCGGCATAACAACACGATACTAGAACCGGGACAAGGCCTAGCCTTATCCCCGGTCTAATAATGGCCCACGCCATACACATATCAATCAAATTCAAATCAAATAATCTAACCAACTACACAACCAAACAAACAAGTCCATGGTCTGTGGACGATGGTGTCGGGTGCTACTAAACACCGTCTGCATCCTAGTATATATATTTTTAACTAGAGAAAGAGATTGAAGAGTGAGAAATTCTCACCAAAGCTATCCCAACTCCACGACACTTCTATTGTAGGAAATCATCACTGTTCTCGGCTTTTGTCACTTTCGTTGCCCGTAGCCACTACATATATAAAAATCACATTTCTATATTGTTGCTATGAATATAAAAATCATGTTTTTATAATCACTCCATATGGATGAAAATTCTATTTTTACATCGCTACTATATAGATAAAAATTCTATTTTTACATTGGTGTTCATATAATAAAGATTATATTTTTATCACGCCATTCTCTATATAAAGACTTCGCCTTTTCAAATATAAAGATTTAATAATTTTTTTTATTTCATCACTATAAAAATCACGTTTTCACATCATATAAAAATTATATTTTTATATAATTAAAAATCATTTCTTTACTAGATTAAAAATCAAATTTTCTCTCTATTAAAATCCACCCTTTCTACTTTGTAAAAATTCGATTTTGCTACAACAAAAATCATATTTTTACCATGCTAGTATACACAGAAAAATTGAATTTTTATTTGTTAAAAATCGTATCTTTTATATGTTAAAAACATCGCCTTTTTACTTAGTTAAAAATCAATTTTAAAATCAAATAAATTTCAGTTTGCAAATCAAATAAAATCGGTTTTAAAATCAAATAAAGTGATAACTGAAAATAGAAAAATAAAAAAAAAAACTTACAGCTCGAGGGGGGAAGAGCACGGTGGTTTTTGAAGAGGAGGGAGAGACGCAGGGTGCTGGCGAGGTGGGTGGCGCATGTAGGCCGTCGGTGGGTGATGGGTGGACGGAGGCGGCTTGCGTCGGGTTTAGGGGGGCGCGAGGTGGGTTCGGGTGCGCGAGGTGGAGGCAGGAGGAGGAGATGTGGTGGGGGGGTCGGCGCCACCTGGGGGGGAGGCGCGATGGACGTAGCGGCGGCGCCCCCCCCCCCTCACCCTCGTCGCCCCTTCCTTAATCCTTTTTTCCCTTTGAGTTCGATCTGAGGAAAGAAGAGGAGAACAGGTGGTTTAAATGGAAAATGTTTATATTATATTTATATTTATTTATTCATTATTTCTATGAAGGCTTGACTTTTTATTCGAACTCGAAATCCAGCCCAACAACTGTCGTCCGTAGCGTAATACCCTCATTCCGAACACAATGGGATATGTTACATAGGCCAATTCGATCGTTATGATCAGTTTTCATTAGATTTAAAATATAAATCCTTATATATTCTATTCGAACGTACATTTCAAATTACCGGGGCCACATACCAACTCGAAAAATTCCCGAAAAATATTTTCTAGCTTCGTATTGACGATACGGTCCTAACAAAACTAGTTTCGTCAGATTCTGAGACCGTTTGAAAAATGGCCATTTTCCAGTCGATTAAAATCAACTAAAACTGGTCAAACCCGTTTTCCTTTGCCACGCTCACATATTGATTCGAAAAATTATGAAATTTGAAACCTAGCAATAACTTGACATCACAGACCCAACAAAAGTGGTTTCGTCGAAATCCAAGGTCGTTTGCAAAATTCTCATTTTTAAGGGCCTGAATTTCATAGTGACTATTCAGAATTTTCAACTGGATATAACTTTTGATTCCCGCTATGAAATTTCCATTTTTCGGATTCATTGGAAAGATATCCCCAATTAGATCCTATTATTTCTGGTTTCACTAAAATCCGGTTTGTTTTGCACCCGGTACGTTCAATTGAAGTTTGAAATCGAATTATGGAACTACCGCGCCATTTTCAATTCCTTTTATAATTATAAATAATTATTTATATTCTAACGACGACGTATATAATATATACGTTCTATTCCTATTCAAAATAAATTTTTCGTCGATATTATTTTAAATAATTCATTTTAAATATTCAAAATTTACTAAAATTGCCAAAATAAAAAATTTAAACTGGCTCGCATTTCCGGGTTGTTACAACAACTGGGCTAATGAAGCTGCGGTCCTACTATTCTTAACCGAGATAAAATGAGCACTCTTCGTCAAACAATCACAATGACCCAAATGGCTTCATTCCCCTTCTGACTTCTCGGAATCCCATCTATGAAATCCTTTGATATATGTTTCCATTTCCAAGTGGGAACCTCCAAGGGCAACAATAACCCTCCGGGCCTACCTTGCTCAACCTTAACCTTTTGACAAATCAAACATCTAGTTGCAAACTCTGCAATATCCTTCTTTATACTTTCCCAATAAAAAATTCTCCTCATATCTCTAAATATTTCATCTCCTCCGGGTTGTATGATTATCCTTGACCGATGACACTCCTCTAGAATCTCCTCCCTAAGATTTTCATTCTTAGGGACACAAAGTCGATCGTCCCTTGTCAAACTTCTACAACTATCAATGGTACCAATCAAAATGAGGAAAGTGCTCTTCTCGAGAAATCCTTTATCTCAACATCCTCAACTCATCACTGAGGCCTTGCTCATGCTTGATTTTATCTACTAAAGCTGGATTCACTACCAAAGTTCCAAGAAATCCTCGAGATGCTTCAAATGGAGGTGGAAGATTAAAGCTAGAAAGAAACACCAACTACTTCCACTCGGTAATCACACTTAAAATTATATGTCTTCGGCTTAAAGCATCGACGATGACATTACCCTTCCCTAGGTTATATTGAATAGCGAAGCAAATGATGCTATGTACTCCGTCCACCGCTGCCGTCTGAGATTTAAATGACGTTGAAAAACCAAGTACTTAAGAGATTTATGGTTATTAAAGAGCTCAAACTTCTCTCCTAACAGGTAGTGTTTCCACATATTTAAGGAAAAAATCACAGATGCAAGTTCCAATAATGCACATGGTATCACTTCACATGGTCCTTAAGTTGTCTACTTGATAGGCAACTATCTTACCCTCTTGCATGAGTACCATTCCAAACCTTATCCCACAAGCATCGGTAAAAACTGTGAACATCTTCGTATCATTAGGAGTAATAAGGACAAACATACTCGTAAGAGGTTCCTTTAATCTTTCAAAATCACTAGTACACTTCTCACTCCAAGTGAATTCAAGATGTTTCTTGATCAATCGGGATAGAGGGGCTGCTATCCTTGCGAACTCCTTAATAAATTTCCTATAGTAGTAAGGTAAACCTAGAAAAATTATAACCTTCATTGCATATGGGGTGTCCTCCACTCTTGAATGTCTCTTACCTTTGCAGGATTTGTGACCCTTCCTTTCCCCGAAACTACGTGTCCAAGAAATTTGACTTCCTTGCTCTAAAAGTGACATTTTGAAAACTTAGCCTTGAGTTGATTCTCCCTCAAAATTCTTAGGACCT
Organism: Allium sativum; assembly: GCA_030737875.1. Taxonomy (NCBI): domain Eukaryota; kingdom Viridiplantae; phylum Streptophyta; class Magnoliopsida; order Asparagales; family Amaryllidaceae; genus Allium; species Allium sativum. The sequence continues at coordinate 199,474,487 of CM060926.1, read as the reverse complement.
TTATTAAGACATCCACATGATCCTTAAAGTCCTTGGAAAATATGAGAATTCCATCCATGAATACCACAACTATCTTGTTGAGAATTCCCATAAATACCCTACTCATTAGATCCACAAAGAAAGCGAGGGCATTCGTCAAACCGAAGTGCATTACTTTTCACTCAAATAATTCATCCGGTGCCCTAAACGCCGCCTTAGGTTTACTTTCCTATGGTATTTTTAATTGATGAAATCCTTTCGCCGGATCTAGTTGAAAAAAGTCTAGGAACCTCCCAAATGGTCAAATATGTCATCGGTCCTAGTAGGGGGTATCTATTCTTCTTAGTTAGCATGTTGATTTCTCTATAATCCACACATAATTTTAACGATCCATCAGCTTTGGTGGAAAATATTATGGATCTTCTCCCCACTCTGAAGTACTCCGTCGGATGAATTCCTTTTTCAACAACTCAGAAATTTTGTTTGTCTAATTCTCTCCTCTCATTAGAATTTATGTGCCTCAATGGCAATGCTACCGGTCTCGCGTCGCTGTTAAGGTCTATCCTAAACGAGATTTCTCTGTGGGGTGTAAGTCCCATAACTTCCTCAATGACATCTGGAAACTCGCATACAAAAGGCATCCAAGATGGATGTGACGATCCCAAAACCCCGTGACACGGTGTTAAGGATAATCATTGGAATATAACACATTAATCATCATTAGCAGATCACAGATAATAGCATAAACAGAAAATAGAATAATTTACACACATATGACAGCGGAATCATAAAGATATCATCACATCAGAGAAGCACAATACAGGATACAACTTAGTGCATAATGATACATAGTCAGTCACCATCGCCTGAGGCGGAATCATACATAAAGAGTACACAAAATAAATATCAGTCTACATCGCCAATGGCGGAATCATAATATAGATACAATAATGGGGGAGAAAATCCAAGTCAGCACGGTGTAGTCAAGCCTCGCCATGAGCCAAAAGGTGCGTCAGAAACCTGTAACTAGGCTGCCCGTGTGAAAATGAGGGCACCCTAGTTTGCAAGGTGAAACAAACTACGAGTCTGTCATGGGACTGGTATGAGAAATCTACTTAACTTATTAACAACAATAATAAGGCAAATCAAAGGACCACGCCACTTTTGCGGAACGGGTTTACTCCAATGAGTGCTAGTGCATGAAATAAAGTAAATAATTAAATCATCGCAATGCTTTTTATAAAATGAAGCCATTATAAGACTCGGGTCCCATCATACAATGCAACGTAAGCCGGAGGATAGAGTTTTTACCTTATAATGGCCAAAAATGGTTCATACGTATAAAACAGAAGTGTTTGATATTATTACTAGTGTATATATATTTCAAAAGCGATTTCAATCATAAATATCAATCATAGGCGGCATAAATGACCCATACCACTATGTCGTCGTACTAGTAATACAATCACGTCCGCATATTTCCTATTGGAAATTGGATTCCTTCATGAGTCGAGGCAAGGGCAAGCTCCTCTCTGATTCGAGACACTCTAGCAAATGTCCCAGGACCCCACTATGATCCTTGGAATCGGCTGGGCCGGTCCTCTCTTACTTTTGAGGATTGACAATTCCTGAACACACGTTTCCCGGTCCTTACAGACCTATAATCGAGGCGCCTCGCATTCCAACAACCACACAGGTGAAAAGTATATATAATGTCAGGGCTGGTAGGTCACCGACACCACCATAGCTAGAAAGAAACGTCGTGCACTCCCAGCGGTCCATCTCCCGTTTTTGACTCATACCGAGGTGTGAGGCTCGCGAATTCACATTATACACAAAGCTACGTCACACAGACCATGCTTTGATCATCAACCACAAGACTTTGCTTTGCAACAGAAGCCTTGATCATATGCCACTTAGGCGTGCCACACAGGCAATCCACTCCATGCGACTGATTTCTATCAATACATAACCTCTGAGCTCGTACGTCTCAGAGAAGGGCGTTAAGCAAGAGAATAAATTCTCTGCCGCCAAACAGATATATATTTAACAGAGATCAATCAGTACAGAACAAAATCCAATGTTAGACACACAGTCCATTTAGAAGTCCGTTCTGGGTCTGAACGAAACCGGACGCACCAATTCCTCGCATATCCGTATAATCAACAGTATGTTTGGACGACTACTACTACCGTTCCTTCATGGTAGCTACTCCAATCACGAGCATAAGTAGCGCCCATCCATCCAATGTGAAGATCGTCGGTCTTCAACAGTCTTCCACTCTTCGACTTCTCAACGTCGATCGATTATTTTAAATGAGTTAACCTCGGCCTTCTCAAATAACCCACGCATATGTAGATTTTCAAATCAATTATTCACATGGTTGGACTATTCCACATTCACATTTCAGTTATTTAGTTATAATTTTCATGTCAAATACATTCAACCATCACATATCAAGCAGACACAACAAAATGGGTTTATTTCCACTCTATATCGTCTATAGTATTTTATAATGATATATCGCCATTTTATTTAATTTAAAACGGCCCTATTTAATTAAACGACGTTTCAGGTCGTGTCGATGCACTGGCGCTGCTTTTCACTAATTTTGTTTTACACATATCTGAAATTCTAACCGTTGGATCTTCACAAATTTTATATCATTAGGAAGGTCATTTCAAAACGAATCCAATGGTTTTAATTTTAGGAAAATCCGACGGTCGGATCTTCCACACTAGCCATTTGAAGTTACGATTTCAATTTACGAACTGCAACGTCGTTATTCGATTTAATTTAATTATATTTATATATATATATATATATATAATCGTTCCTGGCGCTGTTTTTCTTCAGATTTGAATTAAACATTCCAGACAATCCAACCGTCGGATCTTCACAAAGTTGGTGCCGTTGGGAAGATATTTCCAAGGCGAACCCAACGGTTGCGGTTTCGGGAAAATCTAATGGTCGGATTTCCCGCACTAGTCGTTTGAAATCACGGTTTCAAAACACGAATTGCACGGCCACGTTTCGTTTAAATTTTATTTATATTTATATATTTATATAAATATAGTTCATTCAAAAATTCCTATATCGTTTTCACTTCAATTATTTAACTAACACCTTTAAATTTCGGAAAATTTCGCCATAACCTCCTTTGTACGGGAGGGGCTGGGAAAATTCCCACATAGCCACACAAGCGTCTCATGTCAAAAAGAAAAAGAAAAAGCCAAGCGGCTAGCCAACGGGCTCATAAAATCATCACCCAAACAAAACAGTAAATGTGTACCTATTTGTCGGGCACAAAATTTTATTCCTCTTCTCTAGCCCCTTTGCTATAACCTGTTCAATAAATATGCATGTACATATATACAATTTTTATCACTTATCATTTTCCATTCAACTTCATATTTGATTTACTTTGGTTTAAAAACACCATTCATTCTAATGTTGCATGCATAGGCTAAAATCATATCATTAGCTAATTAATGTATATTTCAACTCATGCACATTTATTTGAACAAGTGGCTATTTTTAACACTTCACATTTCAAAGATGATAATTTTGGTGAACTAAAATAGATTTCAACACATGACTATTTTGTTTAGTTCCTATGCATGTTAAAAATAATATTTCTTCACAAATATTTATTTCAACGTCCGCATATCTCTAGCATATCACATATATGATTAAAATGATATTTTTATCATTTAAAATATTCATTCGACAAATGGATGTTTTCAACACTTCATAGTTTCAATAAAAATGTAATTTTTATTGTTCGATCTTTTTTTTCAACACATGAACTTTTCCACTACACACACTTCTCAACACATGAGCATTTCCATACATGGATATTTTATTTATATTGTTCATATTAGAAAGATGGAATTTTTATTTTTGAAACTATTTATATAGAAGGTGAATATTTTTCATACTTCATATATATTACAAAAATGTGATTTTTATTGTTTAACACTTCATTCATTCACAAATGAATTTAATTTTCACACATCACTTTTCAACACATGAACATTTCCACACATGGATATAGTTTCAACATATGACTTTAATTTCAACGCATGAAAATAATTTCAACATATGAAAATTATTCTAACACATAAAGATTATTCAAAATTTCGGCAGCATAACGGCAGGGTAGTTAAAACCGGCACCGTCCCTAGTACGGCTCCTCGCTCTACCTTAAGACCTCGCGGTTTTTGACAATGGGGATTCATGCATCTAATTCGCACGCAGGCGGCATGTTTATTTTTATTTCCACAAATATTTCCAATTCATTTCAATCACCAATGGGTATTTTTCAACCACAACCAAACAATATCAACCACAAACAATTATTCAACCATTCGTATTTTTCATCCAATATTTCACACCAATTCACAACAATAAATATCGTCCATGGTTTGTGGACGAGGGGAGTATATATATATATATATATATATATATATATATATATTTGCTATATTTCACTTGCATTTCAACACATATATCAATTATTCTATGCATGTAAAATTCATACTTCGCTTATATAGCTTACAGTACGCATGTACATGAGGTATACAACACGTATGTAATTTATATTTCGCTAATATAATTTATACACAACATTTTCCATTCAAATTCTTTTAATTTAGATTTCTCACATTGGTTTTCGGAGTGCTAAAAATCGTAGATGACTCAAAAAAATCCGCGGCTTCTTCTATGTGGTAGAGAGCTTCCTTGCGGTCCCGATGTTTCCTGTTTCATCGAATTTCGTCAACACACCAAAAAGATATGATTTTTCAAAGTGTAAACATCAAAAAGAACTCGCCTTTCACGATGGTTCAAAACTACGTTTGCGGTTTTCGCGAGAACCGAGGCACGAGGGGACGATTGGCGAGTTGGACGTGGAAGAGGGAAGAGAGGGCTTCCTGTCGGTGGTGGTTTGGTGGCGTTCGGTGGTCGGGATCGTCGGCGGCATCTCCAGGAAGGTCGGAACTTCCTGGCCTCGATTCAGGCAGAGGAGGCGTCAGGGTGGTCGAGCTGGGGTCGGATCTGACGAGGGGGCGGAGGCGAAGCGAACGGCGGTGGTGGCGGAGGCTGGAAGCGGCGGTAGCGGCGGCGATCGGGCTTGGAAGGGGGGGACGGGTTTCGCCGTTGGTTCTGGGTTTTCTTTTTTTTTTTTTAAAAAAAGTAATGAATGGAGAAATATGATTGGTCGATGGTTTTAATAAATTTTTAAATAGTGTTTTCTCAAACGAACTCCTTTTCAAACCCAACGACTATCACCCCCAGCTAAATACCCCCATTCCGGACACAATGGGATATGTTTTGTTAGCCAATTCAACTGTTACAGTCAGTTATTTTTCAAATTAAAGTATAAAACATTTAATTTTTAACTTTGAACGTGCATTTCAATTTGCGAGGGCCACAAACTGATTCGAAAAATTCCAGAAAAATAAATCTAGATATGTTTTGACGCTACGGTCCCAACAAAACTAGTTTCATCGAATTCTGAGATCGTTTGGAAAAATGGCCATTTTCTGGTCGATCCAATTTAACAGAAATTGACCAAATGCATTTTCTTTTGCCACGCTCACATACTAGCTTCAAAAATTATGAAATTTGAAACCTAGCACTAGTTTGACATCCCGGACCCAACAAAAGTGGTTTCGTCGAATTCCGAGGTCATATGCAAAATATCAATTTTCCAGGGCTATACATTCTAAATAGCGACCATTCTGAAAATTCTTTCGGCCATAACTTTTGATTCCCGTTATGAAACTTCGATTTTTCAGATTCGTTAGAAAGGTATTGATAAACAGATTAAAATATTATTGGTTTCACCAAAATCCGTTATATTCTCCACCCTGCACAGTCAGTCAAAGTCTGAATTCAAATTTTCAAACTGACTCACTATTTCTAATTCATTATTTTATTGAAATATTCTATTTCAATTGTTCAAATTCCTTTGAAATCACCAATTTAAAATTTTTAAATTGGCCCGTATTTTCCGGGTTATTACAATCTCCCCCACTTAAAACTTTTCGTCCTCGAAAAGGAAACAACAGTAAAGTAGGAAACAAAATGTAAATGCAAAGTATTGTAAAGGTACCTTGCACCGGAGTTTGTCAGAGATATCCACTCTGCATTTGGGGTAAGCTTGCTTAATGCTTTCCTCAGTCTCCCAAGTACAGTCTCTAGGATCACTGCTCCACTGCACTTTAACTAAATGAACCTTTTTGCTTCTTAGTTCTCTAGTTTCTTTGCCAACAATCTTTAATGGCTCTCTTCTGAGTGCTAATTCTGGAGTTATATCTATATCCTGTTGCGCTGCTTCTTCTACAACAAGATCTGGATCATACACATGTCTTCTAAGTTGAGATATGTGAAATACATCATGCACTCCAGGCAACCAATCTGGTAATTGAACCCTATAAGCAAGAGTTCCAATTCGTTCAAGTATAGGAAAGGGACCAATAAATCTCGGTGCCAACTTCCCAGTTTTGCCAAATCTGATTACTCCTCTCATCGGAGAAACTTTCAAATAAACATGATCACCCACAGCAAATGTCAAATCTCTTCTTCTAGAATCTGCATAACTTTTCTGTCGGCTTTGGGCGGTTCTCAAACGCTTTTTGATGAAGTCGACTTTATCAGATGCTTCTCTAATCATATCGGGTCCTAACACAAGTCTGTTGTCAGGTTCTACCCAACATGCTGGAGATCTGCAGGGTCTGCCATATAATGCTTCAAATGGCGACATTCCCAAACTTGCTTGATAGCTATTGTTATATGAGAATTCTGCCAAATGCAAATGATCTTCCCATGACCCACCAAAATCAATTATACAAGCCCGCAATAAATCTTCTAGAATTCTATTCACCCGCTCAGTTTGGCCATCTGTTTGAGGGTGATAAGCGGTGCTCATATTCAGTTTCGTTCCCAATTCTGTCTGGAAAGCCTCCCAAAATTTGCTAGCAAATATCGGGTCTCTATCACTGACTATGCTGATGGGAATTCCATGCAGCTTAACAATTTCTTTGAAATATATCTGTGCTAGACTTTGAGCGGTTCTATTGGATCTGACAGGTATAAAATGGGCAGTCTTCGTGAAGCGATCTACGATTACCCAAATGCTATCATTACCTTTGCTGGTTCGCGGCAAGCCATCTATGAAATCCATGGAAATCTGTTCCCATTTCCAACTTGGGACTTCCAACGGTTGCAACAATCCAGCTAGCTTCTGTTGGTCGCTCTTGACCAATTGACAAGTAGGACATCTGCTAACATACAAAGAAATATCCCTGTTCATTGCCTTCCACCAGAAAGTGCGTTTGATATCGTTGTACATTTTACTCACCCCAGGGTGGATGCAAAATTTGGATTTATGACATTCATCCAGCACTTCTCTTTTGAGTTCAGGAATGTCGGGAACACATATTCTTCTATTCAGCCTCAGAACTCCCTCACTATCCACTTGGAAACTGGAGCCTTCGCCCCTTTGAATCCTTTTTATCATCTCTTTCACAAAATTATCACTTTTCTGAAGAACAGATATTCTATCAATCAATCCTGGCGTAATTAAAAGATTGGCAACGATTGCGGTTTTCCTACTAAGCGCATCTGCTACTACGTTAGCTTTCCCTGGCGTATACAGGATATCAAGATCATACGCTGCAAGAAATTCTAGCCAACGCTGCTGTCTCAGATTTAGATCTTTCTGGGTGTATAAATACTTCAATGATTGATGATCTGTGTACAACACAAATTTCTCGCCCAATAAATAATGCCTCCAGATTTTCAAAGCAAAAACGATGGCTAGCAACTCAAGACCATGAGTTACATAATTCTTCTCATGCTGTTTCAGTTGGCGGCTTGCATAAGCGACTACTTGGCCTCTTTGCATTAACACTGCACCAAGACCTCTAATAGAAGCATCTGTCTAAACCGTTAAATCCTGGTTACCATCAATAATGGTTAACACTGGAGCAGTTGTCAGTTTCGATTTCAATTCCTGGAAAGCTTCTTCACAGTCGGAAGTCCACTTAAATTTCTCATGCTTCTTTGTGAGCTTCGTTAACGGACCGGATATCTTCGAAAAATCCTTAACGAACTTTCGATAATAACTAGCCAACCCCATAAAACTTCTAACTTCTGTGGGAGTAGTGGGTTGTTTCCAGTCTTGAATCGCTGTTATTTTGCTTGGGTCAACAGAAATCCCTTTCTCTGATATGACATGGCCAAGAAACTTGACTTCTTCTTGCCAGAAGACACATTTAGAGAATTTGGCTTTGAAGACATTCTTTCTAAGAATCTCCAATACTTGTTCTAAGTGTTTTTCATGCTCGGGTTTTGATTTGGAGTAGATTAAAATATCATCGATGAATACGAGGACAAATTTATTCAGAACTCCCCTGAACACTCTATTCATTAGATCGACAAAGTATGCTGGAGCATTGCACAGGCCAAACGGCATTACTAACCATTCATAAAATATGTCTGGACCTCTGAAAGCTGTTAAAGGAACACACTCTTCTGCTATTCTCAATTGATGAAAACCTGTAGCTAAGTACATTCGGGAAAATACTTTCGCCCCATTCAATTGGTCTAGCAAATCATCGATGCGGGGTAATGGATATTTATTTTTGAGCGTCTGCTTGTTGAGGTCTCTGTAATCAACGCATAATCGAAGAGTACCGTCTGACTTTGGGACAAACACAACAGCTGCACCCCAATTAGAAAAACTAGGTCTGATTAGACCCTTCCACAACAGTTGACGAGTTTGATCGCCTAATTCTTCTTTTTCCTTCGGAGTCATTCTGCGAATTGGATGTACCACCGGTCTGGCATTGGGAATTAGATCAATTCGGAATTCTATTTCTCTTTGCGGAGGTAAGTTTTCAACTTCTTCAAACACATCCGCATAGTTTCTAACAATCGGAATCTTTTCCAAGGAAGTGGGGATAAGTTCTAATGCCGACCAAAATTCTTCTCTATTTGGATTTAAACCATGACAGGGTACCGTAATATATCCAAGCTTCGTTCGAATTTTAACGATTCTTTCTGCACAATTCACTTCGGCTTCGTATTTCGTTAACCAATCCAGCCCGAGAATGATATCGAATCCGGGAAAATCCATGATGATTAAATCAAAGGGAAACTTGTATCGAGAAAAAGAAACAGGTACTTTACAATATGAGCTGAGAACGAGAGATCCTCCTATCGGATTATGTACTTCAACCGATTCTTTAAGCTTTCTCTGTTTTAACTTTAATTTGTGCATTGCGTTACTAGCAATAAAACTACGTGATGCACCTGTGTTAAACAATTCAGAGACAGGAATATTTTTAATTGTAAGGGTACCTCCCAAAACATCAGGTTTACTTGCTCCATCGGAAGCAACTGGCGGTGTAACACCCCGAATTTCAGTTAATACTAATATTCACTAATTACAGAATAAATAATCTCAGATGTGAGAATTGGGGGAAATTGGCTACGTCATTGCGTTAGTCTCGGAAAAATACGCGAAATAGAGTCCGAGTTTTCGAGAATCGGAGTCCGTATGGCCCAGTTATGGCCCAATGAAGTTTGCAGAAAATTCAAAGTTCAAAACAGATTTAAAAATTCAGGTTCAAATTTCGAAACATGCAGAAATGGGGCCAGGCGGGAAAACTCCCGCCCAGCCTGGTCGACATGGCTGTCGACAGGGCTGTCGACTTGCCTGTCGACATGCCTGTCGACTTGGCTGTCGACAGGGCTGTCGACTTGCCCTGTCGGCTGATGCTGGCCTGGTGCACCTAGTTGAGTTTGGGTTAGGCTTTGGGGCTGGTTTCTGGAAACTTCCTAAATCTGACGGACCTAATCTAACCTAGGGTTAATCCTATGGTCTAAAACACACCCTAATCCTATAAATACACCCTAATGCAAGCCTAATCCCTACTAAAAATAGAAATGATGCCATCATGCCGCCAAAATCAAACTTGAGAGGAGCCTCCACTAGTTTATGAAGAAAGTTGCAAGCTAATCAACCTCTAATCATCATCTCCTCCTTAAAGCAACTAGTTTTACTTCATAAGTTTGCTAATCTTGGTTTTGGTGAGTTTCTATCACTTTAATAACCAATTGCTAAATTAAGTAGATGAGATATGATGAGATCATGCGGTTTTGTATGCGGATTTGTGGGTTTTAAGTCATATGATATGATGTTAGCTTGCTAATCTATGTTTAATGTTAACCCTATGTTTATGCAAGTTAAGTATGTGGGTTTATGCAAGTTAAGTATATGGGTTTATGCAAGTTAAGTGGTGGGTTTTATGCATGTTAAGTATTTGACTTTATGCATGCTAAGTATTTGATTTTATGCATGCTAATGTTTGATTTTATGCATGCTAAGTATTTGATTTATGCATGCTAAGTGTTTGATTTTATGCATGCTAAGTGTTTGGTTTTATGCATACATTATGACATGCAAGTTTACCCTTTTTAAATAAGATGCATACATATGCAAGATGACACCTTTGTATGCTATGCATATATGTGCATGTTTACCCTATTATGTGCAAGTTCATATGCAAGTTTGTCTCTTTTTATGATATGCATAACATATGCGAGTTTGCCTCTATGTATGACATGTTATGCAAGTTCACATGCAAGTTTATGTGCAAGTTCACATGCAAGTTATGATGCAAGTTCATATGCAAGTTATGATGCAAGTTCATATGCAAGTTTGTCTCTTTTTATGATATGCATAACATATGCGAGTTTGCCTCTATGTATGACATGTTATGCAAGTTCACATGCAATTTTATGTGCAAGTTCATATGCAAGTTTATGTGCAAGTTCATATGCAAGTTTATGTGCAAGTTCATATGCAAGTTTATGTGCATGTTCATATGAAAATTTGTCTCTTTTTATGATATGCATAATGCAAGTTTGGGTTAAATGCTAGTTGGGTTTAATGTATGTTCATATATGCAAGTTGACACCTTTTGAACCCATGATAAAGCTATATGCTATGTTGGTTAAACCCATGACATTTGTGATGAATCTTCCCTTTGTTATGTCATGTTATGAGAACGAATTATGTGGGGAACGATGGGGTTAAGATGCATGTTAATAAAATGATGTGAAATAGGTATGATTAAGCATACCACAAATTAAATGGACATAATTGGGAATTTACCTATTGAGTTAGGTCTACCCATAATATGGAGTTGGGAATTTACCTATTGAGTTAGGTCTACCCATACTATGGAGTTGGGAATTTACCTATTGAGTTAGGTCTACCCATATTCTGGAAAACATGATTAATTAATTAGGGATAATTAATACAAATTATGGGGGTGATTAATTAGGTGTAATTAATCAACTAAGACACGAGGTTGGACCCTTTTGTAGCGGAAGTCTGCCCGGAACCGACCGGCCATCCAGCAGCTACAAATGATTGGCCCAATGTGAGAGGTCTTAGTCATAAATTAAATACGTGATTAAAGTAAAGACACGAGGTTAGACCCTTTTTATGACGTAAGGCTGCCCGGACCCAACCGGCATATCCAGCAGTCATAAGAGATGGTCTAATGTGAGAGGTCTTTATGAGGTCAGGATCTTAATTAATTAATTAAGAAACACTTAACCATATTAGCATGTAGAGGGACATGAAGGGTTAAGTAAGTGCCTTGGGTGGCATGAGGAAACTAGTGGGTTGCCTTAGGTGGCAATAGAAAATACGATTAGAATACTTAACCAAAGTGGAACATGTAATTAAAATATGGTTAATGGGTTAAGTAAGTGCTTTGGGTGGCATGTGGAAATATAGTGGGTGCCTTGAATGGCAATTAAAATATGATTAATGACTTAACCAAAATTTATAACATGTAAGTGGACATGGTTAAAGGGTTAAGTGGGATTCACTAGAAATAACAAGCTTAGGTGGTAGCTTGTGGGGGCCCATTTCAACCAATATCCCAAACGTATCTTAGTGGGCTCGACTCTAGTCGAGTGACGGGACACGCATATTGGGCTTGACTATAAGAGGCCAAAACGGGTTAGCGGTGGCAACGTAAGACCAACGGGTTTCATATGCGTGTGTGTGCCCGGGCTGGTTGGTAAGTCGTTGTTGCATCGTGTAGGTATAAAGCCGTGCACCGTTGATATTATCAGGTTGCCACTTTGGGGAATGATACACCCAATCGTGGGACCAGCACGGGTATCTACGTAAGGGAGCCAATCGCTTGGGGAGTAGTGGGTACACCTATGTAGTCAGATAGGGGTACACGAAACTACTAAATTACTAAGTACACTTAGGGGGATCAACCTTCAAGTAGGAATGACTGGTGTGGTGCAGTGTAGTAATTATCCTTGGGTGGGTGGATGCGTCTTTACGGTTATCTTAGTTTATCCTAAGTCTACCAAGCTGCTTAGTGTAGCCATTCATCCCCAGACGTTACCGTATATCAAGCTTATGTCTTCTCTGGTTACTTTAATGATTGTATTGTTAAAGTTATAGGACTCGCTCAGACTTATGTCTGACCCCGTTGTTTTATCTTTTTTCCCAACCCTCAGGTTATCAGAGTGGGCCCAGTACGAGTGGGCTTTGATCAGGCTGCTTTATTCTCTTTTGGAGCTTGGACCATAGGTGTAGAGCTCAGCTTACCCTTTCTTTTATGACTATCAGTTCATGTAATGGGATTATGTACTTTTATTTATCAGGATGGATATTTTGTACTTGACTCTTATTATGGTTTTGTGATGTAACCAAACATGTTTTACTTTCCGCTGCAATGAAATGATGTTTTAAAATTTTCAAGTATTACTTATATCTGTCTTGTTGTAAATTTTCTGTTCTATATTCACTTAAAATACTCCACCGATGTTATGGTGTTCCCTTAGCGAGTGACCATAGCGGGTGTGGGGTGTTACACGTGGTATCAGAGCAAAGGTTACCGGAACAGATAAAATTTTTGGAAAACTATTTTTCTGAAAACATTTTTGGAAGAGATATTTTCGAAAACATGTCTTTAAAGAGAAAAGTTTTTGAAAGAATAACATAATCCCTGATAGCCATATCTTTATCTTTCGAATTCTCCGTTTTGAATCTTTCCTTTTTCGTCTCAGCATGGCTGAAGATCTTTATCTTCCGGACGGTGTAGCGGTACCAGTATGGTATAGGAGGTTGTTAGAGGCTAGGGCCGCCGCTGCAGGACCAGCAAATGTTCCTCCTCCACCCGTTGCACCCGTTCCTCCTCGCACGGATACTTTTGCTAAAACTTGTAAGAAGTTTAAGGCTATGGGAGGGAAACCTTTTGTGGGAGCTAGGGATTGGCTTAATGAGACGGAAGAGTTGATGGAAATCTTGGAAGTGGAAGAGGGAAAGAAAGTCAAGTTAGCCGCTTGGTTAATGGAAGGAGAGGCCTCGTTCTGGTGGGAGGTCACTAATGAAGAACGCCCTGTTGACTCTTGGGTGGATTTCAGGCAAAGGTTTGAGGCAAAGTTTCTCTCAAAAGCGGAAGAAAATATGCACGTGGAAAGGTTCTTGAACTTAAAGCAAGGGAACTTGTCGGTGAAAGAATATGTTAACAAGTTTAATCAGTTAGCAAAGTTCAATATAGACTTGGTAAACACACCAGAAGAGAAGGCTTTGAGGTTCGTTAAAGGCTTGAACGAACCAATGCATGGGTTGGCTATGACCCACATCTCTATGGGGGCCACCTTCGAGAAGTTAGTAGACATGGAATTCATGCATGAGGAAGAGAAAGGCCCCAATGCTATTATGGCACCCGAGAAGAATGGAGATCAGAAGAAACCTCAACAACAAAATAAGGGTGCGTAAGGTAAGGGTGGCAAGGGAAAGAAGAGGTGCTTTAATTGTGGGACACTAGGCCACCTAAACAAAGATTGTCGCAAGAAGACTAAGACTGGCTGCTTCCACTGTGGCGAAGCAGGGCATCTAATGAAAGACTGTCCAAAGAAGGAGCAAAGGACGGGGTCTACCTTAGGAGGACAGGTGAAAACTCTTGTGGCACCAGGTCAGGCTAGGGGGCAAGTACAGGCTCTCACGATTCGGGAAAGAGGTAGAATTATTTCTATTGAAAGTCTAGTTTTTCTGATCGATCATCCTGTCCGTACTTTATTTGATTTTGACGCATTGAGTTCGTTTATATTATCATTGTTAGTTGAGTCACTGCACTTAGACACCAGTTTAGTAGGTGATCCCTTAGTTGTTTCAAACCCAATTGGGGCTCCATGGTGTGTTTGGGTTTGAAAGTTTCTATACTTAGCGCTGAGTTTAGATGTGATGCTTTTTGGGCTTCACAGGCTATGGGTTAGTTTTGGGCATGGACTGGTTATCCAGTAATGGTGTCGTTCTTATTGTGGAAGGAGAGTTGTTAGGCTGATGACCCGCTTGGGTAACACTCTCGAGGTCTCTTGTAATCCCATGGAATCTGTTATGCTAAGTTATCTAGAATCGCTTGACACGTCGGTCGAGAGTTTGCGGTCTGTTAGAGTGGTCCGGGAATACTCGGATGTGTTTGAGGAGGTGAAGGGCTTACCTCCGGAGCAGGAGATTGACTTCCGAATATATCTGGGAGACAATGCCAAACCAGTGTCTTGGCCAGTGTGCCACGTGGCTCCTCGTGAGAGGAGAGAACTCCATAAGCAAGTAGGCGATTTGCTTGAGAAGGGGGTTTAGAAGACGAAGTATGTCGGAGCGGGGTGCTCCAGTAGTTTTTGCTATGAAGGCGGATGGGTCCCTCAGACTTTGTGTAGGCTAAAGAGAGCTAAATAAACTCACAAAGAAGAATAGACACCCATTGCCGAGGACTGATGATCTCTTTGATCAATTGGTTGGCGGCTCAGTATTTTCACAAGTTGGACTTAGCCACGGAGTTTCGTCAGTTAAGAATGGCTGAGGATAGTATAGAGAAGACTGTTTTAGGACTCCGGGTGGTTTTTATGAGTGGCTGGTGATGCCATTGGGTTTGATGAACGCCCTCGCATATTGATTTGATGAGAAGGGTGTTCAGGGAGTACCTAAATAAGTTCGTGATGGTCTTTGTAATTGACATCTTGGTCTTTTCTAGGAGCGAAATGAGTTTCGTATATGCTCAATAGGTTGAGCAAAGCCAGTATGGAATGAACGGTGGTTTTGGAGTGAGACTGGCAAGGACATCCAGAGTTGGACAAGGGCTTAATTATTTAGCCGCTTTTACTAGTATCATCGCACGTAGGTCGTCTGAATTCGAAGGAGGTATCCCTTGGGTGTTTGTCTGATATTGGTTTAGGCCTTTGGGGCTTGCACTTGGGGGATGTCAAGTTCGTATAGGATGGTCTGCGTGAGAGATGGACAGTTGTGGGGATTTTGGATGGGATTCTTAGCATCCTATGAGTTTGAGATAGCGTATACCAATGGCAAGGGTAACGTGGTAGTGGACGCCTAAAGTAGAAAAAGGTTGTCCTTGAGTTCATTGTTCGTTGAACGATGGGGCTTAGAGTTTATTTCTATGTTTGATTTTAGACCTTCCGTTGACTGCGTACTCGGTTTGCTAGCCTCCTTGGAGGTTAGGCCTACTCTTTTGGGGCATATCAGGGGAGCACAGCGGGACGACCCACAGTTGGTTGAGTTAGAAGTTCATGAGGAGGGGGAGTCGTCCAGCCATTTGAAGTAGGTACACCCTAGGGGGTAAGGGGTGGTTGTGTAGAGACGGTAGACTTTGTGTACCGCAAGACGAGGATTGAGGAAGGCTATACTTGATGATGAACATCGTTCGAAGATGACCATTCATCCCGGTAGGGACAGGATATACCAAGACGTGAAGCGAGTTTTCTTTTGGGCCGGTATGAAGAAAGATGTGGCCAACAGGTGAAAGCGGAGCAAAAGAAACCAGGTGGGTTGCTTCACCCATTGGAAGTTCCGCGATGGAAGTGGGATAGCGTCTCGATGGATTTCATTGACAGGTTACCAAGATCGAGGAAGGGTAATAAGGGAATTTGGGTGGTAGTAGACAGGCTTACTAAGAGCGCCCATTGTATACCCGTGAAGAGTAAGAGAACTGCTCCATGGCTAGTTTCAGTTTACATTCGAGAGATTATTAGATTGCATGGTGTACCTTCCAGTATAGTGAGCGATCGAGATCCTATCTTCACTAAAGAGTTTTGGAAAAGTCTGCAAGAGGCGGTAGGGACTCAGTTGTGTTTGAGTACCGCATATCATCCTCAGACTGACGGCCAGACCGAGAGGGTGAATCGTAGTTTAGAAGACCTTTTGAGGCTGTGTATCTTCGATTTTGGAGGTACATGGGAAGAGCAACTTCCATTGGTGGAGTTGCCCGACAGACTTAGTGGTGTACATGATGTATTCCATGTGAGGAAGTGCCTACATGAGACCGTAGAGGCGATAGAGCCGAGCTTGCTTAAAGAAGTAAAGGTAGAGCGTGATGTGATTATTCGACGAGCTCCTACCCGCATCCTTGGGTCAGAGATTAGGGAGTTGAGAAACAGAGAGGTTCGACTAGTCAAAGTGAAAAAGGGGAGAAAGTGAGAGCAATGCTACTTGGGAGATAGAAGCGAAGATGCGTTCGTTATACCCATTCCTTTTTGAGGGTATGTCCTTTAAACGTCTCCTTTATCGGTTGTCTAGTGCTTATCTTATCTTTAGTATATCCTCTCATTAGTACCTTTGACCTTTAGATAGGGTAAACCTATGGTTGAAACATGTGTTTGAGACATGTTATGTTTGATGGATGCGTGTGGATGCAAGTGGTTGCTAGTGGTTGCTCGTGGATGCATATACACACACTCTAGACACTAGATCGGCTCAGTCACTTCATATTGCATATTGCATATAATTGTGTGTAGGTAGCTATACTTATGGATGTATAATGGTTGTGTTATCATATGGATGATGCATTTTGGTGAATGATTGCGCACTCATGTAGATATTGTATGTGTCGATAGGGTTCTTTCGCATACATACTGGATGCATGGCACTATCATGGTTTGCATATGTTCATACATTAGATAGGGAACATATACACACACTTTTTGCATATGCTCATACATCATTAGAAATTGTTTTAAGGACAATGGATGCTCGTGTTTGATGGATTGAGTAGATGGTTGTTTGGATGGTAGGATATGCATTCTCCTTAGCTTAGAGATTTCGGGGACGAAATCCTTTAAGGAGGGGAGAATGTAACACCCCGAATTTCAGTTAATACTAATATTCACTAATTACAGAATAAATAATCTCAGATGTGAGAATTGGGGGAAACGGGCTGCGTCATTGCGTTCGTCTCGGAAAAATACGCAAAATAGAGTCTGAGTTTTCGAGAATCGGAGTCCGTATGGCCCAGTTATGGCCCAATGAAGTTTGCAGAAAATTCAAAGTTCAAAACAGATTTAAAAATTCAGGTTCAAATTTCAAAACATGCAGAAATGGGGCCAGGCGGGAAAACTCCCGCCCAGCCTGGTCGACATGGCTGTCGACAGGGCTGTCGACTTGCCTGTCGACATGCCTGTCGACTTGGCTGTCGACAGGGCTGTCGACTTGCCCTGTCGGCTGATGCTGGCCTGGTGCACCTAGTTGAGTTTGGGTTAGGCTTTGGGGCTGGTTTCTGGAAACTTCCTAAATCTGACGGACCTAATCTAACCTAGGGTTAATCCTATGGTCTAAAACACACCCTAATCCTATAAATACACCCTAATGCAAGCCTAATCCCTACTAAAAATAGAAATGATGCCATCATGCCGCCAAAATCAAACTTGAGAGGAGCCTCCACTAGTTTATGAAGAAAGTTGCAAGCTAATCAACCTCTAATCATCATCTCCTCCTTAAAGCAACTAGTTTTACTTCATAAGTTTGCTAATCTTGGTTTTGGTGAGTTTCTATTACTTTAATAACCAATTGCTAAATTAAGTAGATGAGATATGATGAGATCATGCGGTTTTGTATGCGGATTTGTGGGTTTTAAGTCATATGATATGATGTTAGCTTGCTAATCTATGTTTAATGTTAACCCTATGTTTATGCAAGTTAAGTATGTGGGTTTATGCAAGTTAAGTATATGGGTTTATGCAAGTTAAGTGGTGGGTTTTATGCATGTTAAGTATTTGACTTTATGCATGCTAAGTATTTGATTTTATGCATGCTAATGTTTGATTTTATGCATGCTAAGTATTTGATTTATGCATGCTAAGTGTTTGATTTTATGCATGCTAAGTGTTTGGTTTTATGCATACATTATGACATGCAAGTTTACCCTTTTTAAATAAGATGCATACATATGCAAGATGACACCTTTGTATGCTATGCATATATGTGCATGTTTACCCTATTATGTGCAAGTTCATATGCAAGTTTGTCTCTTTTTATGATATGCATAACATATGCGAGTTTGCCTCTATGTATGACATGTTATGCAAGTTCACATGCAAGTTTATGTGCAAGTTCACATGCAAGTTATGATGCAAGTTCATATGCAAGTTATGATGCAAGTTCATATGCAAGTTTGTCTCTTTTTATGATATGCATAACATATGCGAGTTTGCCTCTATGTATGACATGTTATGCAAGTTCACATGCAATTTTATGTGCAAGTTCATATGCAAGTTTATGTGCAAGTTCATATGCAAGTTTATGTGCAAGTTCATATGCAAGTTTATGTGCATGTTCATATGAAAATTTGTCTCTTTTTATGATATGCATAATGCAAGTTTGGGTTAAATGCTAGTTGGGTTTAATGTATGTTCATATATGCAAGTTGACACCTTTTGAACCCATGATAAAGCTATATGCTATGTTGGTTAAACCCATGACATTTGTGATGAATCTTCCCTTTGTTATGTCATGTTATGAGAACGAATTATGTGGGGAACGATGGGGTTAAGATGCATGTTAATAAAATGATGTGAAATAGGTATGATTAAGCATACCACAAATTAAATGGACATAATTGGGAATTTACCTATTGAGTTAGGTCTACCCATAATATGGAGTTGGGAATTTACCTATTGAGTTAGGTCTACCCATACTATGGAGTTGGGAATTTACCTATTGAGTTAGGTCTACCCATATTCTGGAAAACATGATTAATTAATTAGGGATAATTAATACAAATTATGGGGGTGATTAATTAGGTGTAATTAATCAACTAAGACACGAGGTTGGACCCTTTTGTAGCGGAAGTCTGCCCGGAACCGACCGGCCATCCAGCAGCTACAAATGATTGGCCCAATGTGAGAGGTCTTAGTCATAAATTAAATACGTGATTAAAGTAAAGACACGAGGTTAGACCCTTTTTATGACGTAAGGCTGCCCGGACCCAACCGGCATATCCAGCAGTAATAAGAGATGGTCTAATGTGAGAGGTCTTTATGAGGTCATGATCTTAATTAATTAATTAAGAAACACTTAACCATATTAGCATGTAGAGGGACATGAAGGGTTAAGTAAGTGCCTTGGGTGGCATGAGGAAACTAGTAGGTTGCCTTAGGTGGCAATAGAAAATACGATTAGAATACTTAAACAAAGTGGAACATGTATTTAAAACATGGTTAAAGGGATAAGTAAGTGCTTTGGGTGGCATGTGGAAATCTAGTGGGTGCCTTGAATGGCAATTAAAATATGATTAATGACTTAACCAAAATTTATAACATGTAAGTGGACATGGTTAAAGGGTTAAGTGGGATTCACTAGAAATAACAAGCTTAGGTGGTAGCTTGTGGGGGCCCATTTCAACCAATATCCCAAACGTATCTTAGTGGGCTCGACTCTAGTCGAGTGACGGGACACGCATATTGGGCTTGACTATAAGAGGCCAAAACGGGTTAGCGGTGGCAACGCAGGACCAACGGGTTTCATATGCGTGTGTGTGCCCGGGCTGGTTGGTAAGTCGTTGTTGCATCGTGTAGGTATAAAGCCGTGCACCGTTGATATTATCAGGTTGCCACTTTGGGGAATGATACACCCCATCGTGGGACCAGCACGGGTATCTACGTAAGGGAGCCGATCGCTTGGGGAGTAGTGGGTACACCTATGTAGTCAGATAGGGGTACATGAAACTACTAAATTACTAAGTACACTTAGGGGGATCAACCTTCAAGTAGGAATGACTGGTGTGGTGCAGTGTAGTAATTATCCTTGGGTGGGTGGATGCGTATTTACGGTTATCTTAGTTTATCCTAAGTCTACTAAGCTGCTTAGTGTAGCCATTCATCCCCAGACGTTACCGTATATCAAGCTTATGTCTTCTCTGGTTACTTTAATGATTGTATTGTTAAAGTTATAGGACTCGCTCAGACTTATGTCTGACCCCGTTGTTTTATCTTTTTTCCCAACCCTCAGGGTATCAGAGTGGGCCCAGTACGAGTGGGCTTTGATCAGGCTGCTTTATTCTCTTTTGGAGCTTGGACCATAGGTGTAGAGCTCAGCTTACCCTTTCTTTTATGACTATCAGTTCATGTAATGGGATTATGTACTTTTATTTATCAGGATGGATATTTTGTACTTGACTCTTATTATGGTTTTGTGATGTAACCAAACATGTTTTACTTTCCGCTGCAATGAAATGATGTTTTAAAATTTTCAAGTATTACTTATATCTGTCTTGTTGTAATTTTTCTATTCTATATTCACTTAAAATACTCCACCGATGTTATGGCATTCCCTTAGTGAGTGACCATAGCGGGTGTGGGGTGTTACAGGCGGGCTCGACCCGTCATAAACGTGAGCTACTGTAGCTTTCTTCAGCAGAGGACAGTCTTTGACTAGATGATCGGTCTTGCGGCAATTAAAGCAGGAGCGAGGGTTTTGAGAACCCTGGCTTGAACCTTGTGAATTTGTCTTTTGCCTCTTCGGGGCTGTGCACACATTAGAATAGTGCCCCGCTTTGCCACAGTTAAAGCAATTTCCTCTTAGCGGCTTGCCAGTCTGAGGGTTTGAAGATGCTGCTTGGCTTGACTCGGCTTGATTCGCGGCAGGTTTGCGTTTGTTCCCGGCTTGGCTTTTAGCGCAATCCTGCTCCAGATGCCTATGGTCAAGGTCTTCGTAGTTGCATGTCATTTCCACCAGTTCATTGAATTCCAGCTTGACATGGGCCATGGCTCTATCATGATATTGTCGTCTTAGCCCCAGGATAAACCTCTTATTTTTGGACTTTGCAGTGGCGACGAGCTCCGGAGCATAGGGCGACAACAGTGATTTATTCAGATAATCCTGCACGGAAAGATCCCCCTGCTGGAGGTTGGCGAAGTCATCGTGCATTCGTTCTATTGCTTGTTCCGAGACATATTTCTCCTTGAAGAGTTCTTTGAATCCATCCCATGTTCTTCCCGATTCTCTATTCCCGGCGGTGAGAGATTCCCACCATAGTTCAGCTTGTTCCTGCATAAGTCAGGCGCCCATAATAGCTTTATCTTCATCTCCAAGCCTTAGGCCTTCAAAAAATTTCTCGCATGTTTTGAGCCATACAAGGGCCTCTATTACAGTGCCAGTTCCCGAGAAGGTCTTGCCTCCTAAGCTTTTGTATCTCTTAGCTACACGGTCTAGCTCGAAGTATTGAGCGGCCGGAGGTTGTATCAAAGGTCCTTCTTGAACTGGGGCTTCTCCCCTTCCTCGGCCTCGGCCGACACGGCCTCCTATAGCGGTTGCTGCTCTGGTAGCCATTTGTCAAATTCTGTATAAGCAAGGAAAGAGTCAGCTAACAGAAATGAAAGTCTATTGCATAGTTAAGCAGAAAGTTTACGGAAAGATAATGATGGACTGATCAAATTGTTTTTGCTATTCTGCTCGGCTCATTCTAGGACTTTACTAGTCCTATCTCTAATGAGCGACTCACCTTAGAATACTACTGATCCTATTTTGACGAAGTGTTTAATGTGTTAGACTCCAGAACTAAGGTTAACCAAGGCTCTGATACCAGCTGTGACGATCCCAAAACCCCGTGACACGGTGTTAAGGATAATCATTGGAATATAACACATTAATCATCATTAGCAGATCACAGATAATAGCATAAACAGAAAATAGAATAATTTACACACATATGACAGCGGAATCATATAGATATCATCACATCAGAGAAGCACAGTACAGGATACAACTTAGTACATAATGATACATAGTCAGTCACCATCGCCTGAGGCGGAATCATACATAAAGAGTACACAAAATAAATATCAGTCTACATCGCCAATGGCGGAATCATAATGTACATACAATAATGGCGGAGAAAATCCAAGTCAGCACGGTGTAGTCAAGCCTCGCCATGAGCCAAAAGGTGTGTCAGAAACCTGTAACTAGGCTGCCCGTGTGAAAATGAGGGCACCCGAGTTTGCAAGGTGAAACAAACTACGAGTCAGTCATGGGACTGGTATGAGAAATCTACTTAACTTATTAACAACAATAATAAGGCAAATCAAAGGACCACGCCACTTTCGCGGAACGGGTTTACTCCAATGAGTGCTAGTGCATGAAATAAAGTAAATAATTAAATCATCGCAATGCTTTTTATAAAATGAAGCCATTATAAGACTCAGGTCCCGTCATACAATGCAACGCAAGCCGGAGGATAGAGTTTTTACCTTATAATGGCCAAAAATGGTTCATACGTATAAAACAGAAGTGTTTGATATTATTACTAGTGTATATATATTTCAAAAGCGATTTCAATCATAAATATCAATCATAGGCGGCATAAATGACCCATACCACTATGTCGTCGTACTAGTAATACAATCACGTCCGCATATTTCGTATTGGAAATTGGATTCCTTCATGAGTCGAGGCAAGGGCAAGCTCCTCTCCAATTCGAGACACTCTAGCAAATGTCCCAGGACCCCACTATGATCCTTGGAATCGGCTGGGCCGGTCCTCTCTTACTTTTGAGGATTGGCAATTCCTGAACTCACGTTTCCCGGTCCTTACAGACCTATAATCGAGGCGCCTCGCATTCCAACAACCACACAGGTGAAAAGTATATATAATGTCAGGGCTGGTAGGTCACTGACACCACCATAGCTAGAAAGAAACGTCGTGCACTCCCAGCGGTCCGTCTCCCGTTTTTGACTCATACTGAGGTGTGAGGCTCGCGAATTCACATTATACACAAAGCTACGTCACACAGACCATGCTTTGATCATCAACCACAAGACTTTGCTTTGCAACAGAAGCCTTGATCATATGCCACTTAGGCGTGCCACACAGGCAATCCACTCCATGCGACTAATTTCTATCAATACATAACCTCTGAGCTCGTACGTCTCAGAGAAGGGCATTAAGCAAGAGAATAAATTCTCCGCCGCCAAACAGATATATATTTAACAGAGATCAATCAGCACAGAACAAAATCCAATGTCAGACACACAGTCCATTTACAAGTCCGTTCTAGGTCTGAACGAAACCGGAGGCACCAATTCCTCGCATATCCGTACAATCAACAGTATGTTTGGACGGCTACTACTTCAGTTCCTTCATGGTAGCTACTCCAATCACGAGCATCAGTAGCGCCCATCCATCCAATGTGAAGATCGTCGGTCTTCAACCGTCTTCCACTCTTCGACTTCACAACGTCGATCGATTATTTGAAATGAGATAACCTCGGCCTTCTCAAATAACCCACGTATATTTAGATTTTCAAATCAATTATTCACATGGTTGGACTATTCAACATTCACATTTCAGTTATTTAGTTATAATTTTCATGTCAAATACATTCAACCATCACATATCAAGCAGACACAACAAAATGGGTTTATTTCCACTCTATATCGTCTATAGTATTTTATAACGATATATCGCCATTTTATTTTATTTAAAACGGCCCTATTTAATTAAACGACGTTTCAGGTCGTGTCGATGCACTGGCGCTGCTTTTCACTAATTTTGTTTTACACATATCTGAAAATCTAACCGTTGGATCTTCACAAATTTTATATCATTAGGAAGGTCATTTCAAAACGAATCCAACGGTTTCAATTTTTGGAAAATACGACGGTCGGATCTTCCACACTAGCCATTTGAAGTTATGATTTCAATTTACGAACTGCAGCGTCGTTATTCGATTTAATTTAATTATATTTATATATATATAAATATAATCGTTCCTGGCGCTGTTTTTCTTCAGATTTGAATTAAACATTCCAGACAATCCAACTGTCGGATCTTCACAAAGTTGGTGCCGTTGGGAAGATATTTCCAAGGCGAACCCAACGGTTGCGGTTTCGGGGAAATCGAATGGTCGGATTTCCCGCACTAGTCGTTTGAAATCACGGTTTCAAAACACGAACTGCACGGCCATGTTTCGTTTAAATTTTATTTATATTTATATAAATATAGTTCATTCAAAAATTCCTATATCGTTTTCACTTCAATCATTTCACTAACACCTTTAAATTTCGGAAAATTTTTCCATAACCTCCTTTGTACGGGAGGGGCTGGGAAAATTCCCACATAGCAACACGGGCGTCTCATGTCAAAAAGAAAAAGAAAAAGCCAAGCGGCTAGCCAACAGGCTCATAAAATCATCACCCAAACAAATTAGTAAATGTGTGCCTATTTGTCGGGCACAAAATTTTATTCCTCTTCTCTAGCCCCTTTGCTATAACCTGTTCAATAAATATGCATGTACATATATACAATTTTTATCACTTATCATTTTCCATTCAACTTCATATTTGATTTACTTTGGTTTAAAAACACCATTCATTCTAATGTTGCTTGCATAGGCTAAAATCATATCATTAGCTAATTAATGTATATTTCAACTCATGCACATTTATTTGAACAAGTGGCTATTTTTAACACTTCACATTTCAAAGATGATAATTTTGGCGAACTAAAATAGATTTCAACACATGACTATTTTTTTTAGTTCCTATGCATGTTAATAATAATATTTCTTCACAAATATTTATTTCAACGTCCGCATATCTCTAGCATATCACATATATGATAAAAATGATATTTTTATCATTTAAAATAATCATTCGACAAATGGATGTTTTCTACACTTCATAGTTTCAATAAAAATGTAATTTTTATTGTTTGATCTTTTTATTCAACACATGAACTTTTCCACTACACACACTTGTCAACACATGAGCATTTCCACACATGGATATTTTATTTATATTGTTCATATTAGAAAGATGGAATTTTTATTTTTGAAACTATTTATATATAAGGTGAATATTTTTCATACTTCATATATATTACAAAAATGTGATTTTTATTGTTTAACACTTCATTCATTCACAAATGAATTTAATTTTCACACATCACTTTTCAACACATGAACATTTCCACACATGGATATAGTTTCAACATATGACTTTAATTTCAACGCATGAAAATAATTTCAACATATGAAAATTATTCTAACACATAAAGATTATTCAAAATTTCGGCAGCATAACGGCAGGGTAGTTAAAACCGGCACCGTCCCTAGTACGACTCCTCGCTCTACCTTAAGACCTCGCGGTTTTTGACAATGGGGATTCATGCATCTAATTCGCACGCAGGCGGCATGTTTATTTTTATTTCCACAAATATTTCCAATTCATTTCAATCACCAATGGGTATTTTTCAACCACAACCAAACAATATCAACCACAAACAATTATTCAACCATTCGTATTTTTCATCCAATATTTCACAACAATAAATATCGTCCATGGTTTGTGGACGAGGGGAGTATATATATATATAATATATAATTGCTATATTTCACTTGCATTTCAACACATATATCAATTATTCTATGCATGTAAAATTCATACTTCGCTTATATAGCTTACACTACGCATGTACATGAGGTATACAACACGTATGTAATTTATATATTGCTAATATAATTTATACACGACATTTTCCATTCAAATTCTTTTAATTTAGATTTCTCACATTGGTTTTAGGAGTGCTAAAAATCGTAGATGACTCAGAAAAATCCGCGGCTTCTTCTATGTGGTAGAGAGCTTCCTTGCGGTCCCGATGTTTCCTGTTTCATCGAATTTCGTCAACACACCAAAAAGATATGATTTTTCAAAGTGTAAACATAAAAAAGAACTCACCTTTCACGATGGTTCAAAACTAGGTTTGCGGTTTTCGCGAGAACCGAGGCACGAGGGGACGATCGGCGAGTTGGACGTGGAAGAGGGAAGAGAGGGCTTCCTGTCGGTGGTGGTTTGGTGGCGTTCGGTGGTCGGGATCGTCGGCGGCGGCTCAAGGAAGGTCGGAACTTCCTGGCCTCGATTCAGGCGGAGGAGGCGTCGAGGGTGGTCGAGCTGGGGTCGGATCTGACGAGGGGGCGGAGGCGAAGCGAATGGCGGTGGTGGCGGAGGCTGGAAGCGGCGGTACCGGCGGCGATCGGGCCTGGAAGGGGGGGGACGGGTTTCGCCGTTGGTTCTGGGGTTTTTATTATTTTTTTATTTTTAAAATAATGAATGGAGAAATATGATTGATCGATGGTTTTAATAAATTTTTAAATAGTGTTTTCTCAAACGAACTCCTTTTCAAACCCAACGACTGTCGCCCCTAGCTAAATACCCTCATTCCGGACACAATGGGATATGTTTCGTTAGCCAATTCGACTGTTACAGTTAGTTATTTTTCAAATTAAAGTATAAAACATTTAATTTTTAACTTTGAGCGTACATTTCAATTTTCCAGGGCCACAAACTGATTCGAAAAATTCCAGAAAAATAAATCTAGCTATGTTTTGACGCTACGGTCCCAACAAAACTAGTTTCGTCGAATTCTGAGATCGTTTGAAAAATGGCCATTTTCTGGTCGATCCAATTTAACAAAGATTGACCAAACGCATTTTCTTTTGCCACGCTCACATACTAGCTTCAAAAATTATTAAATTTGAAACCTAGCAATAGTTTGACATCCCGTACCCAACAAAAGTGGTTTCATCGAATTCCGAGGTCGTATGCAAAATATCAATTTTCCAGGGCTATACATTCTATATAGCGACCATTCTGAAAATTCTTTCGGCCATAACTTTTGATTCCCGTTATGAACCTTCGATTTTTCAGATTCGTTAGTAAGGTATTGATAAACAGATTTAAATATTTTTGGTTTCACCAAAATCCGTTATATTCTCCACCCTGCACAGTCAGTCAAAGTCTGAATTCAAATTTTCAAACTGACCCACTATTTCTAATTCACTATTTTATTGAAATATTCTATTTCAATTGTTCAAATTCCTTCGAAATCACCAATTTAAAAATTTTAAATTGGCCCGTATTTTCCGGGTTATTACAATGGACCTTTCGACTCAGACGATAAAGAGCGCAATAAGGCTGAATCCCAATTAATAGTCCTACAAGGGAACATAAAACTGCGCCTCTACGACTTCTTAAGCAAATAACCTTCCTATCACAATTAAAGATGAACCCATAATATAATAATCAATCCATCCCTAATATGAGACCATACCCCTTCAAATCTAACACACACACATTTCATAAGAAATCGACAAAATCGATATCTAATATTAGGACTTTACAAATTTGCAAAAGTTGCTTAGCCCCTTCGATAGGGTTAGACACCTCTATCGGACTACTAGCAAAGGATATGAGAAGATTTAAGAAATCAATGATGGTTTTAGTGTTGAAGGAATCGGTAGCTCAAAATAAATTAAAGTACATACAGAAGCTCCTAAAGTAGAGATTATGCCTTCTAAAGATGGATAGCCTTGGTATCTTGGTCGTTGACTCTGAAGTGTTGTTATCTCTAAAGCATGATTCTACTCACTTTGTCCTCCTTTCGGTTTGGGGCACTTCCTTGCCAAGTATCCTTCCTCATGACAATTGTAACACTTTCTGCAACACCCCACATTTTTAATTAAATTAAGTAAATAAAATTTGAAGAGATTCCAAAATTTGGTCATGAAATTAGCGTCATTGCATCAGTGGCTATTTTCTGGTCAATTTAGACCTATGCATTGTAGAAAACAGATTTACGATAAAAGAGATACATTTAAATGAAATATACAACAAACATGAAAAGAAGGTATAAGAAAAGAACAATGACCACCATTTTTTTTAGCCTTGTTAACAAAATCCCTTGTATTTTAGTTGGTAAAGACCGAGAGAGTGGCGCAAGTTCGATTCCCGCAGGCGCTATATTTTTATTTTAGAGAAACGGCTAAAATAATACATGTTCTTAAGGGAAAATATGTATAAACGCACATATAAGGAAAATTATACATATAAGGAAGTACAAGTATATATATACACATACATATGTAAATATATGCATATATATGTGCAAAAATATATATATACAGAAGAGAAATTCAAAATAAACCAGCAATCAATGAAAATAGGTAAGAATTAAATGATGGCAGAACACCGTTTGAAATTTTAAAATGAAATAAAAGTTGCACATATATATATACATGTAAAACGGGCACTAGAAGTTTCGTATACATATAAGAAGTTTATATGTAAATGTAATATTAAAATAATTCCGGAAATTCAAACGAATGAAGCGGGAAAGTAAAGAGGGGACCTAGACCCATATTGGTCGAACCAAGCTGTGCCTAGGTCGACCTATGTGTCGACCCAAGGGGGATGGGTCGACCCAGGAGGTAGGTAGGTCGACCCTCCCATTATCCGGGCAAGTTCATTCGGTAATTCTTGACTTTTTTTCAAACCACATTTGTTGTTGACTCAGCACTGCGTGTACAAGTTCATATCCACTTTCTTGAACACCTATAAATTGGCTAGCGGATCCAAGCCTAAATCTCATATTTTCTGAGAGGCTTTCTAGACTCTGCCATTCTTCTACCTCCTCAAATCTCTTCAGAAAATATAATAACTAGTCTTAGGAAATTCTGATTCAAGATTTGGAGGAAAATAATGTATATTTAAAAATAGGTGTTCAGAATTCTGATCGAAGTGAGGTGAATTATTGGATCTAGTTAATTTATATTTCTCTTCTTTTTTCCCTTTTATTTTAGTCTGAGAATTATGAATCCATGGTTATTTAGATTGTACGTTCTGTTAGGAGAGCTATGGAATGCTAGGTCTGGATCAGATTCTTGAATTGAAAAGCTATTAGGTGAGTGGATTTAAGTTATACCTTTTTGATAATGGCATATCTGTCGTTTGGCATTCCCAGTTAATATGTATAATAAATCTACTGAAATGAGTAATCTGCTGAAATATTTAACCTGTTGTAACCTACTAAAATGTTTAATCTACCGAAATGATTAATCTGCTGAAATGTTTAACCTGCTGAAATCTGTTGAAATTAGCATTTTTGTAATTCAAAATGAATTGTATCCTTCGTATAAATGATGGAACTTCTATAGTACTGTAATCCTGAAACCTTAACTGAGAACATTTTGTTGTACAAAGCCTATTTCAATAAATCACCTGCCTGAATTGGGAATTTCTGTGAATGCTGTAATTATGAAATTTACAATGAACATGAATATTTGTTTAAGAATATTATTATGCCGAAAGATTGTAAATAAGAATTATAGTAAAATTTGAAAGAATAAATATGCCTAAATTTACAATAAATAGAAAATTTTAACCGCACTTAGATACGAGGTTAAATTCAACTTGTGGTAGAAGCCTGCCCGTAACTGCCCGGCAAATCCAGCATCCACAAGTGGTTAATTTAATGTGAGGGGTCTTGTACGTAAACATACATATAACAGTACTAAGACAGGAGGTTAAGTTCAACTTATTGTAGGAGTCTGCCCGGAACTGCCCGGCAAATCCAACATCCACAAGTGGTCGGCTTAATGTGAGAGGTCTAGTGCATAAACATATATATGAATATATGTATATAACAGGATAGAAATAAATGGCATTAATTGTAATTGATGGAAATGAATGAATGTTACAATAGTATAAAAATTAAAATGAATGGGGAATGATAATAACCTATAATGAAGAAACCTAAAATGGAAAAGGAAAGATAGTAGGTAGGCTTGTCCTAGGGACAAGTGGAAATTATAACTTAGGTTATGATAAACGATAGAGAAAATGAGATAACTTGTGGAATGAGAAAAGTTGTACCTAATTATAAATTAAGTAATCTGTAAATATGGAAACCTATTGTTTGTAATAAGTAAAGAAAAGAAGGGAAAACTTATGAAATGCTATAAGTTGTACTTAATTATATATTAAATAATCTGTAAACCTAAGAATCTGAATCCTGTTGATAAGAAGAACATGTTATCTGAAAACCTGAGAATTTGAAATCTGCTGATAAGAATAACATGTTAAAGGCTTATTAATGAACTTAAATAGGATAAGTTATATTACTGAAATTAATAAGCAAGAAGAACTAGGTAAACTGAATAAGAAGTTAATATGATTAGAGATAACCAAGTTAACTGGAAATCTAGTTAGATAGAGCAAGTGCGTAATTAAATGTTTGGACACAGGGTCTAATAACACGTTAACCTGAGGCGCTTGGATACGTCTGGAAATGAAGAACCCAACGGGGTAGATCATCCTGGTGTCATGAGACACGAAGGGAGCGCACATCCATCTGATTATTCTTCTTGTTCTACCTGATGTTCTGCTGATATTCTGTTGGCTCCAAAGGAATGAAGCAGAAGCACGCGGCTTCCTAGTACTTTGAAGGTACTCCTGGTAATCCTCTGTGTGGTGGCATCATTTAGGCTATGCTCGCAGAGGTTGGGTCTGTGCGTTACTACCCGGTGAGTATACCTTGACTGCCACGATAGTGGGCAGTCAGAAGGATGAAGGGTGGTATAGGTGATTCGACGAATCTAGTGCCTTGTGACTAGGCGAGTTACGACCATCTCATCTATTTTCTTTAGGCTGGTCTTTCCATTTGATTGATAGTAATCATCGGGTACTGGTCATCAATAGTCAGCGTGATGCGAAAGGCGGAGAGCTAAACCAAAAGACCATTGACCATTTACTATCGAGGCTTTGGTTGAGGGACACACCAATTTGGATGTAGATTGTTTATTAGGGTAACGTCGCTAGCTCTCATATTTGTTTGCCTTTCACTAGTTGAGGGAGGGGTCGGATGGGACCATAGCTACCGTGAAAATGTAGATCGTAACATATGTGCATACAGATATCTGAAAAGGCTCCCGATCGAGTTCCGTGTATCTAATATTGCCCTGTTACGGAGCTTGGTGCATAGTAGATAATACGCGCGGATACATGCATACCATTTCTAGATGGTGTATCATCTAGGTTGAGGCATCAAGTATGATTGACGATACGTACGTGAGAAAGTCTCGATACATGGATGTCTGCTCCAGGTGGTGTATCGTAGACTCTAGGGCATTACTATGTGTTGGAACCCGATTCGATCAAATGGTCTGAAGGTGGCAGTCCGTACGCTTATGTAGCATGGCGATGATGGTTCTACGCGGAACATAGCATTGTTATACAGAGTTTCATACATCATTTTGGCATAGGATGAGGGATTTCCTATGTTTTGTGCGGTACCATGGGGTGTACCATAATATTGGGGGTAGCTATATGTATATTGTATTAGGTTAATCTACTAGGGAGTAGATAGGTACGACGTGTGTGCAAGCCTTGAGTGCTATTAACACAAGTAACCTAATAAATAAGAAAATGTAACTGAACGATATATGTGGGGTTATCCATAATGTGTAGTTTAAATCCAGTCACCAGAACATGTGTTCTGACCCCTCCTTATAACATACTCGCAGGTTAGATTTGCTGCAGAGACATGATAGCTTTGGATACTGGTTAGGCAGTATTATTATCTGGGTAAGGCTATATTTGATTACATTATGTTTTATTCCATTCTGCTGTAAAATGTTTTCTGAGCTCTGATATGTTTATTATCTCTATCTTTTCTACAGGATACCAGACCAACCAACATGGGTTTCGATAGATTAAAAAAATCCGTCTATTGGAATTCGGGTTGTTACATTTGGTATCAAAGCCTAGGTTTAGGATTCCTGCATAACTAGTGGGAGAACATATTTGTATTTTTTTAAATATAAATATATTATATATACCTAGGTCCATAGAGGAACCCACTATATGGAGAAGGCATAATATGGTAAAAGTTAGGATATCTATTTTGTGCACAAAAGGAATAAACATGGAAATCTGAGATCCTTAGGTAATTTGGGAGAGAAGTGTACACTATACTTTGTATGGAAGAAAGATGAATCCTATATGTTAGTATTTCAGGTTAGTGGGTTTGGCAGTAAAACCTTATAAGTTGGAAAAGTTTAAAAAGAGAAAAATGGATTAGGAATATATATAGTTGAGAAAATTAACTTTGTGGGAATGTCTAGGAAAGCCTAGTTAAATTGGAAAACCACTTTGAGTCCAACCCCATTGTTAACTTTTAAGAACTTGAAATTGTAAAAAAAAAATTGGAAAATGGTTTATGGTGTTTTCAAGTTTTGATTTTAAACGTGTTTTTTGATGTTTGAAAAAAAATATGTAAAGAAGTACATATTGAGTTTTGAAGTAAAATGGGGTATCTTTTGGAAACAATGATTTCTTGTGAAAATTTTGTCTAAAATAAAATTCTCTTAGCAAAAGGTGCACATTATAGAGCATGTATAGCTCGCTAATTTTTATGTTATATTGAATGAAAAGAATAAAAAGCAAAACACAGAAAAAGTTGCATTTTGTTGGAAACTGGAATTATCAGTAAAGGAAGTTTTGAAATTTCTATTCTTTTGACAATCACTTTTTTGATAATTGTTTTAATATAAAATTTCGTTAGGTAGACAAAATAAGTTGTAGAAATTAATAATAGAGTAGATGTTTGCACCTTGTTGTAAGTAATTGAACTGACATTATACGTAAGAATAGTTGTAAACCTGATTAAGTAATAGTCTTCCTTGTCTACTCCAGTTTTTGTGATTTGAATTTTTTTTTTTATTTGCATTTTTTTTTTGGATGACATGTTTTATGGTTTGGCAAAATAAAGTTTTAACACTTTTAAATTTTGGAAGGAAAGTAAAATAAGGAAGCCAAACCACGTTTTTAATATCATGGAGTAGGTAAAGTTTATTACATAGGAAAGGCGGGGAAAAGTTTTGAGGCTATGAAGAAGATAGTGAGAATTATCCTGGCGTAGTGGTAAGTTACCGTACAATGCATAAGAATTGAGAAGCCTAGGTTGTTGCTTGGAAATGACTGTTAGTACATAACAAGGACTAGTGGTGACTAGTAGATAGTGAAGGGAAAGTAAGTGTTTTGATCTTGTTGCTAATTTTTCTGTTGGGGTAAAACCCGTTATTACATTTCTGTTGGGATCGTTCTGTTATTTTGTTCCTGTTGGGTAATTAGGGTAACACCTAAACCTATCATTGATCCCATGGTTTGAACTTTTCTGTCTGAGGGGGACGTAGTCCTGAGATTCTTGGCCCTTACTAGTAGCTGTGTAGAGCGTTTGTTTTCCTATTTTAGTTGAAGGACTAAAAGGCTTATTTGAAACTAAACTTATATCAAAGGATTAAGTTAAATAAGCTAAGAAAAGAGTGATGGCATAACTAAAAAGGAAACAATAAATCCAGTAAAGCAACAAACATGACAGTTAAACAAAATATATAATGAAGAAAGTTTTCTTATGTAGTTTGTGCTTGGATAGGAAAATAGGGAATCTTTATATAATAGTTTCATAAATTCCAAGTACAGTTAAAAAAAGGTACACAAAAGAAAACGGAAGATGTAAAGTTCTCCGTTTTTCCGCCTTTTGTCACATAAGAAACCGAATTTAGAAAATTAGATTTGTCTAAAATTCGAAAAAAAAAAGTTGCTTGGTAGGGTTTTGGATGCAAAAATTGGGTGAACTGTGCCTTTGCTCAGTAAAAGTGCGGGAAATTTTGGACGAAAAAGCAATTTTGATTTTCAAATATTGCATTCATATAGAAATTGTCGGTATATTTAGGATGTGTGCATCATGTTTTCAAATAGATTTTCAAGAAAAATTTGCATTCATATAGGAGGTACCGCTTAGGCATTCATTTCATTCATGTATTATTATGTTGAATTAAACTTCGCACTAGTATGCAAATGGTTGCACACACATGATGGTTGTGATTTATGCGATGAATTACTTGATTTTATCCTTACCAAAATTCGGGGATGAAATTTCCTATGGGTGGGAGAATGTAACACCCCGCATTTTTAATTAAGTAAAATAAAATAAAATTTGAAGAGTGTCTAGAATTTGGTCACGGAATTAGCATCATTGCGTCTGTGGTAATTTTCTGGTCAATTTAGAATATGCATTGCAGAAAACACATTTAAAATAAAATAGATACCTTTAAATGAAATATTACAACAAACATGAACAAGAGGTATACGAAAAGAACAATGACCACCATTGTTTTTAGCCTTGTTAACAAAAGCCCTTGTGGCTCAGTTGGTAAAGACATGTGATTCTAAGAGAGTGGCGCGTTCGATTCCTACGAGCGACATGTTTTTATTTTAGAGAAACAACTAAAATAATACATGTTCTTAAGGGAAAATATGTATAAACACACATATAAGGAAAATTATACATATAAGGAAGTACAAAAATATATGTATACATACATATGTAAATATATGCATATATATATATGTGTGTGTGTGTGTGCAAAAAAAATACAGAAGAGAAATTCAAAATAAACCTGCAATCAATGAAAATAGTTAAAAATTAGAAGTTTTGTATACATATAACAATTTTATATATAAATATAATATTTAAATAATTCTAGAAATTCAATTGAATGAAGCGGGAAAGTAAATAGGGAACCTGGACACATATAGGTCGACCCAAGCTGTGCCTAGGTCGACCTATGGGTTGACCCAAGGGGGTTGGGTCGACCCTATGGTCGACCCAAAAGGTAGGTGGGTTGGCCCACCCCTGATCCGGGTAGGTTCATTCGGCAATTCTTGACTGTTTTTCAAACCATATTCGTTGTTGACTCAGCACTACATGTACAAGATCATATCCACTTTCTTAAACACCTATAAATTGGCTAGCAGATCCTAGCCTAAATCTCATATTTTCTGAGAGGCTTTCTGGACTCTGTCATTCTTCTTCCTCCTCAAATCTCTTCAGAAAATAAAATAATTAGTCTTAGGAAATTCTGATTTAAGATTTGGAGGAAAAGAATGTATATTTACAAATAGATGTTCAAAATTCTGATCGAAGTGAGGTAAATACTTGGATCTAGTTAATTTAGATTTCTCTTGTTTTTTCCCTTTTCTTTTAGTCTGATAATTGTGAATCCATGGTTATTTAGATTCTAGATTCAGTTAGGAGAGCCATGGAATGCTAGGTCTGGGCCAGATTCATGAATTGGAAAGCTATTAGGTGAGTGGATTTAAGTTATACTTTATTGATAATGGTATATCTATCGTTTGGCATTCCCCGTTAATATGTATAATAATTCTGCTGAAATGATTAATCTGCTGAAATATTTAACCTGCTGTAACATGCTGAAATGTTTAATCTGCTGAAATGATTAATCTGGCAAAATGTTTAACCTGCTGAAATCTGTTGAAATTAGTGCTATTGTAATTAAAAATGAATTATATCCTTTGTATAAACGATGGAACTTTTGTAGTACTATAATCCGGAAACCTGAACTGAGAACATTTTGCTATATGAAGCCTATTTCCATAAATCACTTGTCTGAATTGGGAATTTCTGTGAATGCGATAATTATGAAATTACAATGAACATGAATTTTGTTTAAGAATATTATTATTCCAAAAGATTGTAAATAAGAATTATAGTAAAATTAGGAAGAATGAATATGCCTAAATTTAAAGTAAATAGAAAATTCTAACCGCAGTTAGACATGAGGTTAAATTCAACTTATGGTAGAAGCCTGCCCGGAACCACCTGGCAAATCCAGCATCCACAAATGGTTAATTTAATGTGAGTGGTCTGGTGCGTAAACATGCATATAGTGGTGCTAAGACACGAGGTTAAGTACAACTTATAGTAGAAGTCTGCCCGGAACCGCCCGACAAATCCAACATCCACAAGTGGTTAGCTTAATGTGAGAGCTCCGGTGCATAAACATATATATGAATATATGTATGTAACAGGATAGAAATAAATGGCATTAATCGTAATTAATGGAAATGAATGAATTTTACAACAGTATAAATATTAAAATGAATGGGGAATGTTAATAAACTATTATGAATAAACCTGAAGGGGAAAAGGAAAGATAGTAGGTAGGCTTGTCCTAGGGACAAGTGGAAATTATAACTTAGGTTATAATAAACGATAGAGAAAATGAGATAACATATGGAATGAGAAAAATTGTACCTAATTATAAATTAAGTAATCTGTAAATCTGGAAACCTATTGTTTGTAATAAGTAGATGAAAGAAGGGAAAACTTATGAAATGCAATATGTTGTATTTAATTATAAATTAATTAATATGTAAACTTGATAATCCGAATTCTGCTGGTAAGAAGAAGATGTTATCTGAAAACCTAAGAATTTGAAATCTGATAATAAGAATAACATATTAAAGGCTTGTTAACAAACTTAAATAAGATAAGTTATATAGCTGAAATTAATAAGCAAGAAGAACTTGGTAACCTGAATAAGAAGTTAATATGATTTTAAATAACTAAGTTAACTAGAAATCTAATGACATAGAGCAAACGTTAAATTAAACGTTTGGACATAGGGTCTAATAACACGATAACTTGAGGCGCTTGGAACAGTCCGTATGTCTGGAAATGAAGAACTAACGGGATAGATCATTGTGGTGTCATGAGAACGAGGGAAGGGCATATCCATATGATTATTTTGCTTGTTCTGCCTGATGTTCTACTGATATTTTGATGGCTCCGAGGGATTAAAAGGGGAAGCACACGACTTCCTGGGACGTGGAGGGTACTCCTAGTAGTCGTCTGTGCGGTGGCAGCATTTAGGCTATCTCGCAAAGATTGGGCCTGCGTGTTACTACCCTATGGAGTATATGTAACACCCCACCTCCGCCAGGGTGGCTCTTGCAAGCACTCTGACTTTGGAGGGGCGTTTGTACTGGGTAAACATGCATAATGATATATCAAGGCAGAACAAGAACATATGTATATATGTAAACAGAGTAAATAAGATAAGTAAAACAGTGGAAGATTTCAAACTATTTCAAAACAAGTCTGGTACAACATAATGTTAACTTTCCAAATACACAAGTCTAGATAAAAACAATATCACTGAAAAACTGAAATACATAAGTACTATCCCCAAAATAAGTGATAACCATAGCTAGCTTCATGTCAAAACCGTACATGAGCTAAAATCCCACAAGCAAGCGATCAGAAATCCAAGCTAAGCTCCAATATTCCCACCCTGAGAACCTGGGGGGGGGGGGGAACGAAAGAAAAGAGGCGAAAGAAAAACAGGTCAGTCAAAAAGACTGAGTAAGCCCTACTACAATCAATGTAAACTGATAAAGTTAACTGGCATGAGAAGCAGGGATGAACATAAGGATAACTACATGCTGGCATGAAAGATAAAGGTGTCATCGCATAATTAGGTTTAAGGTTTTGCACCACAGGTGTACTAGCAAACTAACATGACTTGAATAAACACGTATTGATCCCTTGGCCCAAGCTTTGACCCAATAACATGAAATGACCCTAATACGAGGTCCAATAACATGAAGTGACCCTAATACGAGGTCCAATAACATGAAGTGACCCTAATACGAGGTCCAATAACATGAAGTGACCCTAATACGAGGTCCAATAACAAGAAGTGACCCTAATACGAGGTCCAACCAAACGGTCTAATCGATCGGCTCCCTAAGTCTAACTCGTCACATGTTGGTGTCAATACGGCCCAAACATAATTGTAGTCGGACTGTACCGGGTCCACCCTTCGGGTGTATCAAGCCCTAGGGTGTAAACCCCTGGACACCATAAACATAAGTGCACAGTCTCGATCTACTGGTACCCGTGCATGTTTTCTCCGGCTACGGACTATGTGCACGACCATAGTCCGTCCGGAACTACACCGGCGTACCACTCTGCCGTCGTTTTTGGTCACTTACCTCAAGTCCAGTAATCGTGCCCCTCCCTAGCCTAGTCCCTAGGGTCTTAATGATACAAACTTGGGATTACTGCTAGAGTGGACCCCCGTTGCTAGGATTTTCTAGTGGGTTAAGTACAGTTTAACCCTCTTGCTAATCATGGATTAACTTGGTTAAGTGTAACGATGAGTTCACGACTTAACCCTGATTAATCTACCAAGCCCACATTGGTTAAGTATTAAGTGGACCATGACTTAGCCCTAATCATGAGGCATTAATTAATTTAATGTGCCTTAACCTCTCACATTAGATCTTGTTGTGGTTACTAGTTAAGCCGGGCGGGTCCGGGTAGCTTTACACCACAACTTGGTCTAACCTCGGGTTCAAGGTACAACATGACCAACTTCTCACATTGGGTCCTATTGTTTGTAGCAACTAGTTAAGCCGGTCGGTTCCGGGTAGTTTTACGCTACAAACTCAACCCAACCTCGAGTTGGTCACACTTATATTTTCTAAGTGTCATGTCCATTATGTTTACAAAACATATTACAAGTTTTCAAGTATTTGGGTAGACCTAACTTAATAGGTAAATTCCCAATGGGTAGACCTAACTTAATAGGTAAATTCCCAATCTTATGTTTTTATGTCTTTTAAGTTTACCCAACCCCAAACGCAATCCCATCGCTTACATATCGCAATAGCGCATAAAGGATAGAAAGAGGGAGCTTGGCATAATCATGACATAAAGGTGTTGAAGCCACAAGTTTAACATGGTGGCATATGAAATGTACATATGTTCATATACTTGCATATTGCATCATTAGGCCTCAAAAGTATGCATAAAACCAAACTTAGCATATAAGTGATACATGGTGATAAATGACATGTAGAAGTTGCCATAAGTTCGCATTTAGCCTCACATGCAAGTTATCATAAGGGATATGATAACTTACATGTTGCCAAAATGCAACCTTTAGCATAAAGCTTGAAGCTTTAAGCTCATAAACCCAAGATAAGCTTGCATAACATGATAACATGAGCAAAATGTTCAACCCAAACTTGCATAACATAACTTGCATATCATATGGCAAACTTGCATATCATATGGCAAACTTGCATATCATAACATAGCAAACTTGCATAACATAACATGATAAACTTGCATATCATAACATGGCAAACTTGCATAACATAACATGATAAACTTGCATATCATAACATGGCAAACTTGCATAGCATAACATGGTAAACTTGCATATCATAACATGGCATACTTGCATAACATAACATGATAAACTTGCATATCATAACATGGCAAACTTGCATAGCATAACATGTTAAACTTGCATATCATAACATGGCATACTTGCATAACATAACATGATAAACTTGCATATCATAACATGGCATACTTGCATAACATAACATGATAAACTTGCATATCATAACATGGCAAACTTGCATATCATAATGATCAACCAAACTTGCATCATTCATTTAACTTTAGAGTTTAAATATGAAAGTAGAAAAGGGCTTACAATGCTTATGAAGACACAAAAATATATATAGATTGAGACAAAGCCCTTATGCAATCAAATAAACCCAAAATGCAAGCTCCAATAGAAAAACCCTTGAGCCAAAATGATCAAAGCTCTTGCTTTATGATGTAAATATGGAAACTTGACTTGAATGCAAGCTAATGATGCTCATACAAGCTTGAAAACACTTGTATGCATTGAAAATCTCTCATAGAAATAACTTAGGAATTTTATGAAGAGAGTGGAGGCCATGAGAGGATTGATTTTGCCATAGTTTAGTTACTTGAATGAATAATGATGATTTAGGGTTAGGTTAGGGGCTTATTTATAGAGATTAGGATTAGTTTCAACCTTAGGATTAAACCCTAATTCCAATCTCAGCCCTTAAAACTGAATCTGGCCCCAAAACCTAACCAAAACCCCAAAATGGTGCACCAGGCAAAACTGCCCGGCTGAGCCAAGTCGACAGGGCTGTCGACTTGGGTCCAACCAAGTCGACTGCCAAGTCGACAGGCCTGTCAACTTGGTTGGCTTGGCGGGAAATTTCCCGCCTAGCCTTCCAGGCCCAAAATCCGAAATTTGAACTTGAAATTCAAATCTGTTTTGAACTTGAAATTTTCTGAAAACTTCATTGGGCCTTAATAGGGTCATACAGACTCCGATTTTCGAAAACTCGGACTCTATTTCGCGTATTTTTTCGAGACGAACGCAATGGCATAGGCCGTTTCCCTTGATTCAGATTTATAAATTAAATTCTGCCTCGATTTATGTTATAACAGGTTATTGAAAATACGGGTTGTTACATTCTCCCCTCCTTAAAGGATTTCGTCCCCGAAATCTTCAAGTTAGGAAGAACGTATCCTACCATCCAACATCCATCTACTCAAAACATCATCCACGAGCAATCATTGTCCTTACAAGATTCTAAATGTTGTATGAACATATGCAAAGGTGTGTGTATATGTACTTATCTAATGCAAATATCATCCATGCGAATTATGTTAGTGAAATGAATCCATATGTATGCAATTCCTAACATAATGTATAACATCTATATGTGTGCACATAACATACATCCATATGCAACATCCATGTGATAACACAAAAATGTTCATCCATGAATAAGCATAAACACTCATGCATATGCAATATGAGGAGTGTGTGAGCCGATCTAGTGCCTAACGTGTATAATGCATCCACGAGTAACCACTTGCAAACACTTGCAACCACTTGCAACCATCAAGCATAACATGTTTCAAACACATGTTTCATCCAAAGGGTTTCTACCTAAGGTTCTCATGACAAGATTAACATGATAAACTAAATAATCAAGACAAACATGGATAGCAAAAGATATGCTACAAAGAGATCGGGAAGATAAGCAGGATATACCCCTTTCGGATTACAAGAAATCCCTTCCTAACCCAACCCATATTCTATAAAAGCCCAAAAGGTTCAGTCAACCTAACGGACCCCTTCAAACTCTGACATGTATTACTAGCCAATAATTCATACCTCCGACAGAAATAGGACCGAGAATGGGACCGAGAGGATATACGTAAAAAGATAACATGCGAGTAAGTTCCACAGGAAAACAAGGATCAAGGATATGCTCTTCAAAAGAGATATGATGCGCGTATCTAGCCTTCAGTCTTCTAAGTCACATTTCCTTGAGCTTAACTCCACTGTGCTTTGACCGTCTTTTACCTCATGATTTCTTGGCTTCTTAACTCTTATTTCTAAATATGAGTTGGAACCCATTTCATTGTCGCCTCTCGTCTTCCTTTTTCACTTACTCTTCTATCATTCTTGGCTTAAACATAACTATGACCTCATGGTTTCATGCAAGCTCTCCAAAATTCACTAGTGAATCCGGGATCTCGTTTACTTACTATAAAGTATTCCACGCAGCAGAACTTTTCTTGGAAATACCAATCCACGTTGCCAATTGCTCTTACTAACGTGATTTTCTATAACTCATGCTTGAACGAAATGAACCATCCGCCTGCGAATGATAGGCCGTACTTAGATTCAGTCGCTTGCCCATGACTTCCCGTAGACTATTCCAAAACTGGATAGTGAAAATAGAGTCATGGTTACTAACTATCCTTTAGGGAACCTCGTGCAACCGCTTTATTTCTTGAAAGTAAACTGTCGCTAGCTATGATGCAGTCCTTTTGCTCTTTACCGGAGTGAAATGAGCACTCTTCGTGAGTCTACCTACTATGACCCACATGCTCGTATTCTCTTTCCTTGACCTTGGTAATCCATCGATAAAATCCATGGGAATACTCTTCCACTTCCATAGTGGAACGTCTAGAGGATGCAATAGCCCACCGGGCTTCTTCGACTCGGCCTTAACTTGCTGGCAAATGATACATATAGAGACAAACTCCGCCACATCCTTCTTTATCCCAGGCCAAAAGAAAATGCGCTTCATATCTTTATACATCTTATCTCTGCCTGGATGTATAGTCAACTTAGAGCGATGCGCTTCCTCAAGAACTTTCTTTCTCTCATCGCGTCTTAGCCATCCCTTGTCATCTATAGCGAGGTGACTTAACATCTCGCCTCGAATCAACTTGTCCATGATCTCGGCTAACTGCGGGTCTTCCTTCTGTGAAGTCCCTACTTGATCCAGAAGGGTAGGTCTAAACTCAATGGACGCTAACTGACTAATTAAACTGAGAAAGCTTCTTACTTCAATTGTCCTCGTCGGAGCTTTCCGGTCTTGAACCGCGACCACTTTAGCGGGATCCACCGCTAAGCCTTGTTTAGAAACTATGTGCCCAACAAATCTAACTTCTTTTCTCCAAAATGACATTTGGAGGACTTGGCTTTCAACTGATGGGCTCTAAGCGCATCCATCATCTCCTTGAGATGTCTAGCATGTTCTTCCTCATTCTTTAAGAAAGTCAGGATATCATCTACAAAGACTACCACAAACTCGTTCAGGAACTCCCTAGACACCCTACTCATCAAGTCCACGAAGTAGGCGGGTGCATTAGTCAAACCGAATGGCATGACCAGCCATTCTAAGAATCCATCTGGAGTTCTGAACACAGTTTTGCCTATACTATCCTCAGCTACTCTGAGCTAATGGAATCCAGTTGCAAGATCAAGAGAAAACAGATGTTCCTACAAGATGATCAAACAAATCATCGATCCTTGGTAATGGTTGTCTATTCTCCTTGTTCTACTCACGATAATCAACACACGGGCGAAGCGAACTGTCCACATTAGTAGCGAATACTACTAGAGCACCTTCCTCGGAATTGCTTCATCGTATGAAGTTCTTCTCAAGCAACTCCTTGACTTGCTTTCTTAACTCTCATCTCGCAGGACCATGTGCCTAACCGGCCACGTAACTGGCTTGGCATTATCAACCAGATAAATGCGAAAATCTATCTCGCGTTTAGGGGTAACCCCTTCACTTCACCCAAGATATCAGGATATTCTCGGACCACCCTCATAGATTGCAAACTATCGATAGACGAGTTGAGGGATTCAAGATAACACAACATGACGGGACTCATAGGGTTACTAGAAATTTTTAGGGTATTACCGAGGCGAGTCATGAGCCTCACAACCCTATGCTCAAAAATCAAGGGTGGCTCCAAAACTGGACAACCCATCCATGCCCAAAATCAACCCATACCCCATGAAACCGAGAATATAAGCATCACACGAGAACTCTACACTAAAGATAGAGATTTTCAAATCCACGTAGATAATAGACAAATGGGCGGAAACCCCAATTGGATTTGGAACACACACGGGATCATTAACTAGACTAGTACTTAGGTGCAAACTTTCAACTAGATCAGATGAAATAAACTATGCGATGCACCAAAATCAAACAGGGTACGAACTGAAAAATCAGAAATATATATATATACAAGGCTTTCAACAGAAATACTACCTCGATCATGAGCTGGAAGAACGATGTTGAGGGGATGAATTCGCCCTCCAGATGGTCTTGCACACTGAGTCTGACCTTGCCCTCGCTTCTTCGGGCAATCTTTGCTGAAATGTCCAAACTCACCACAATGAAAGCATTCACCACTCTTCCTTTTTCTCTTCCTACAATCCTTAATAAGATGCCCAACTGAACCGCAATAATGGCACTTCCTCTTGTCGTTATTGCCCTTGCTATTGTTCCCCTTGTTGCCTTGACTCTTGTTCTTACGGTTTTTGGAGTTCTTGCCTTGCTTCCCGGAATTAACCGTTCCTTCCGACGTAGGCCCTCCCTTCTTCGGGCAGTCCCTAGTGAAGTGTCCCATTTCTCCACAGTCAAAGCAAGTGCCCTTCCTCTTTCTGCAATCCTTGTTTAGATGAGTCAAGCTTTCACAAGTAAAGCACTTCTTTTCCTTCTTATCTTCAGACTTCTCCTCCTTCTTTTTCATTTCCTTTTTGGGCTCTGTTTCCTTGTTTTGAGACTCATTCATCTTGACCTCCTTCTTGTCACTCCTATTCTCTTCATTGAGTAGGGCCATATTCACCAAACTCTCGAAAGTTGCCCCCAAGGGTATATGAGTCATGGCTAAACCATGTAATGGTTCGTTTAATCCTAGAGCAAAGTATAGGGCCTTCTTCTGAGCTGTGTTAACCAAGTCTAAACCGACCCGAGCCAGTTGATTAAACTTATCTATGTATTCCCTAATAGTCATGTCCCCTTGCTTTAGTGATAGGAACCTTAGTCCAAACTTTCCCCTAAAGTCATCCCAAGTTTCGATTGGCCTAGTAGCGGTGGTGACTACCCACCAATAAGCAGCTTCCCCTTTCAATAACCATACCGCCAACAGAACTTTCCTACGATCTTCCACATCCAAGATATCAAAGAGGTCTTCAGTTTCCTTTAACCAATTCCTTGCCTCTACATAAGTCTCGGTTCCAATGAAATTCTTGCAACCCATCGCCTTAAAGTCTTTGCAAATCTCCGCGAAATCCTCTTGTGGATGCTGAGGGGGAGGAGGAAGAGGAACCTCAACGACAGGAGGAGGAGGAACATTAACTACCGGAGGAGGAGGAGGAACATCGGCGGGGCCGGCTTCGGTCGCCCTAGCCTCCAAAAGTCTCCTATACCAAACAGGTACGTGTACTCCCTCCGGAATGGCAAAGTTATTGGCCATACTGAAAACGAAGAAAAAGATAGATTCAGAATGGAGAAAAACGAAGGAATTTTGCTAATGGCTTTTTGCGGAATAGCCTTTAAAATAAACTAGACTTTTCTTTGGAAAATACTTTATACTTGGTTTTGAAAATAGTTTTCCAAAAGTTTTCTAAAAACCTTTTTGTTCCTTCTCGTAAACCATATGCTCTGATACCAAATGTAACACCCCACCTCTGCCAGGGGGATCTTGCAAGC
Organism: Allium sativum; assembly: GCA_030737875.1. NCBI lineage: Eukaryota > Viridiplantae > Streptophyta > Magnoliopsida > Asparagales > Amaryllidaceae > Allium > Allium sativum. The sequence continues at coordinate 199,429,595 of CM060926.1, read as the reverse complement.
ACTCTGACTTTGGAGGGGCGTTTGTACTGGGTAAACATGCATAATGATATATCAAGGCAGAACAAGAACATATGTATATATGTAAACAGAGTAAATAAGATAAGTAAAACAGCAGAAGATTTCAAACTATTTCAAAACAAGTCTGGTACAACATAATGTTAACTTTCCAAATACACAAGTCTAGATAAAAACAATATCACTGAAAAACTGAAATACATAAGTACTATCCCCAAAATAAGTGATAACCATAGCTAGCTTCATGTCAAGACCGTACATGAGCTAAAATCCCACAAGCAAGCGATCAGAAATCCAAGCTAAGCTCCAATATTCCCACCCTGAGAACCTAGGGGGGAACCGAAGAAAAGAGGCGAAAGAAAAACAGGTCAGTCAAAAAGACTGAGTAAGCCCTACTACAATCAATGTAAACTGATAAAGTTAACTGGCATGAGAAGCAGGGATGAACATAAGGATAACTACATGCTGGCATGAAAGATAAAGGTGTCATCGCATAATTAGGTTTAAGGTTTTGCACCACAGGTGTACTAGCAAACTAACATGACTTGAATAAACACGTATTGATCCCTTGGCCCAAGCTTTGACCCAATAACATGAAATGACCCTAATACGAGGTCCAATAACATGAAGTGACCCTAATACGAGGTCCAATAACATGAAGTGACCCTAATACGAGGTCCAATAACATGAAGTGACCCTAATACGAGGTCCAACCAAATGGTCTAATCGATCGTCTCCCTAAGCCTAACTCGTCACGTGTTGGTGTCAATACGGCCCAAACATAATTGTAGTCGGACTGTGCCGGGTCCACCCTTCGGGTGTATCAAGCCCTAGGGTGTAAACCCCTGGACACCATAAACATAAGTGCACAGTCTCGATCTACTGGTACCCGTGCATGTTTTCTCCGGATACGGACTATGTGCACGACCACAGTCCGTCCGGAACTACACCGGCGTACCACTCTGCCGTCGTTTTTGGTCACTTACCTCAAGTCCAGTAATCGTGCCCCTCCCTAGCCTAGTCCCTAGGGTCTTAATGATACAAACTTGGGATTACTGCTGGAGTGGACCCCCGTTGCTAGGATTTTCTAGTGGGTTAAGTACAGTTTAACCCTCTTGCTAATCATGGATTAACTTGGTTAAGTGTAACGATGAGTTCACGACTTAACCCTGATTAATCTACCAAGCCCACATTGGTTAAGTATTAAGTGGACCATGACTTAACCCTAATCATGAGGCATTAATTAATTTAATGTGCCTTAACCTCTCACATTAGACCTTGTTGTGGTTACTAGTTAAGCCGGGCGGGTCCGGGTAGCTTTACACCACAACTTGGTCTAACCTCGGGTTCAAGGTACAACATGACCAACTTCTCATATTGGGTCCTATTGTTTGTAGCAACTAGTTAAGCCGGTCGGTTCCGGGTAGTTTTACGCTACAAACTCAACCCAACCTCGAGTTGGTCACACTTATATTTTCTAAGTGTCATGTCCATTATGTTTACAAAACATATTACAAGTTTTCAAGTATTTGGGTAGACCTAACTTAATAGGTAAATTCCCAATGGGTAGACCTAACTTAATAGGTAAATTCCCAATCTTATGTTTTTATGTCTTTTAAGTTTACCCAACCCCAAACGCAATCCCATCGCTTACATATCGCAATAGCGCATAAAGGATAGAAAGAGGGAGCTTGGCATAATCATGACATAAAGGTGTTGAAGCCACAAGTTTAACATGGTGGCATATGAAATGTACATATGTTCATATACTTGCATATTGCATCATTAGGCCTCAAAAGTATGCATAAAACCAAACTTAGCATATAAGTGATACATGGTGATAAATGACATGTAGAAGTTGCCATAAGTTCGCATTTAGCCTCACATGCAAGTTATCATAAGGGATATGATAACTTACATGTTGCCAAAATGCAACCTTTAGCATAAAGCTTGAAGCTTTAAGCTCATAAACCCAAGATAAGCTTGCATAACATGATAACATGAGCAAAATGATCAACCCAAACTTGCATAACATAACTTGCATATCATATGGAAAACTTGCATATCATAACATAGCAAACTTGCATAACATAACATGATAAACTTGCATATCATAACATGGCAAACTTGCATAACATAACATGATAAACTTGCATATCATAACACGGCAAACTTGCATAGCATAACATGGTAAACTTGCATATCATAACATGGCATACTTGCATAACATAACATGATAAACTTGCATATCATAACATGGCAAACTTGCATAGCATAACATGGTAAACTTGCATATCATAACATGGCATACTTGCATAACATAACATGATAAACTTGCATATCATAACATGGCATACTTGCATAACATAACATGATAAACTTGCATATCATAACATGGCAAACTTGCATATCATAACATGGCAAACTTGCATATCATAATGATCAACCAAACTTGCATCATTCATTTAACTTTAGAGTTTAAATATGAAAGTAGAAAAGGGCTTACAATGCTTATGAAGACACAAAAATATATATAGATTGAGACAAAGCCCTTATGCAATCAAATAAACCCAAAATGCAAGCTCCAATAGAAAAACCCTTGAGCCAAAATGATCAAAACTCTTGCTTTATGATGTAAATATGGAAACTTGACTTGAATGCAAGCTAATGATGCTCATACAAGCTTGAAAACACTTGTATGCATTGAAAATCTCTCATAGAAATAACTTAGGAATTTTATGAAGAGAGTGGAGGCCATGAGAGGAATGATTTTGCCATAGTTTAGTTACTTGAATGAATAATGATGATTTAGGGTTAGGTTAGGGGCTTATTTATAGAGATTAGGATTAGTTTCAACCTTAGGATTAAACCCTAATTCCAATCTCAGCCCTTAAAACCGAATCTGGCCCCAAAACCTAACCAAAACCCCAAAATGGTGCACCAGGCAAAACTGCCCGGCTGAACCAAGACGACAGCCAAGTCGACAGGGCTGTCGACTTGGGTCCAACCAAGGCGACTGCCAAGTCGACAGGCCTGTCGACTTGGTTGGCTTGGCGGGAAATTTCCCGCCTAGCCTTCCAGGCCCGAAATCCGAAATTTGAACTTGAAATTCAAATCTGTTTTGAACTTGAAATTTTCTGAAAACTTCATTGGGCCTTAATCGGGTCATACGGACTTCGATTTTCGAAAACTCGGACTCTATTTCGCGTATTTTTCCGAGACGAACGCAATGGCATAGCCCGTTTCCCTTGATTCAGATTTATAAATTAAATTCTGCCTCGATTTACGTTATAACAGGTTATTGAAAATACGGGTTGTTACAGTATACCTTGATTGCCACGTTAGTGGGCGGTCAGAAGGCTGTAGAGTGGTGATTCGACGAATTTGGTGCCTTGTGACTAGGCGTGTTATGACCATCTCATCTGTTTTCCTTAGGCGGGTCTAACCATGTGATTGATAGTAATCGTCGGGTATCAGTCATCAACAGTCAGCGTAATGCGAAAAGGCAGAGAGCTAAACCAAAAGACCACTGACCTTTTACTATCGAGGCTTTGGTTGCGGGACACGCCAATTTTGGTGTAGATTGTTTGTTAGGGGCACGTCACTAGCTCTCATATATGTTTGCCTTTCACTAGTTGAGGGAGGGGTCGGGTGGGACCACAACCATTGTGAAAATGTAGACCATATCATCCGTGTATACAAATATCTGAAAAGGCTCCCAACCAAGTTCCGTGTATCTGATATAGCCTTGTTACGGAACTTGGTACATAGTGGATAATATGTGCGGATACATGCATACCGTTTCCGGATGGTGTGTCATTGAGGTTGAGGCATCGAGTATGATTAATGATACGAACACGAAAAAGTCTCGATACATGGATGTCTGCTCCGGGTAGTGTATCATAGACTCTAGGGCATTACTCTGCGATGGAATTTGATTTTATCGACTGGTTCGAAGGTGGCAGTTCGTATGCTTACGTAGCATGGCAATGGAGGTTCTATACGAAACGTAGCATTGTTATACAGAAGTCCGTCCATCGTTCTGGCATTGGATGAGGGACTGTATATGTTTCTGTGGTGTTACAGCGGAGACTGTGCGAGTGCGGTACAATGGGGTGTACCTTAATATTGAGGGTAGCTTTATGTATATAGTATTAGGTTAATCTACTAGGGTGTAGATGGGTATGACGTGTGTGTATGCCCTGTGTGCTATTAACACAAGTAACCTAATAAATAAGAAAATGTAACTGAACGGTAGATGTAGGGTTATCCAGAATGTGTAGTTTAAATCCAGTCATCAAAATATGTGTTCTGACCCCCTCCTCATAACATACTCGCAGGTTAGATTTATGGCAAAGATATGATAGCTTTGGATACTAGTTAGGCAGTGTTATTACCTGGGTAGAATATATTTGATTATGTTATATTTTATTCCATTCTGTTGTGAGATGTTTTCTGAGCTCCGATATGTTTATTATCTCTGTCTTTTCTACAGGATACCAGAAAAAGCAATGAGGGTCTGTCGGAATTCAGGTTGTTACACTTTCCTTTGAACTCAAACTTTTCTAGCTTTACCCTACAATCCTTAGCCTCATGGAGTTTCTTGCGGCACCTTCAACATACTTTAGCCTATTTCTTAAACTTCCCATTCTTCCTTTTCTTTTGCTAGAAATTCTTCTTTTTATCCTTTTTGAATCTAGAAGTACCTTCACCTTTCTCACTTTTAAACTCCTTCTTCTCCTCAATGGTGCATAAGATAGCGTTCTCTATTAGTATGTCAAAAGTTGCCCAGAAATTCAACGAAGCTACTCTAAACGAGGTTTACGAATCTTTGCACCTTATTCATAAGTGCGTCTATCAACCATTTTCCAAATTTATATAGCTCTGTAAACTTTGCAACATACTCCGTCAAGCTTAACTCTCCTTGCTTAATCTTGATAAATTTCTCCATCTGCGAACTCATCCCAACATTGGGTAAAAACTTAACTTCAAATCGGGCCTTAAACTCATCCCATGAAAATATTATGCCTACGTTTTCTTTAAAAATTATATTCCATCACTCCAATGCTTCGCGTTTAAGATGCGAGGCGGTTATCCAATGTTTCAATGGATCCTTTCATCCTGTAACTTCGAAGATACGCTCACACTCAGATATCAATGCTTTAGCTTCTAGAAAGCCTTCCATTCTGAAAATGGGTTTACCCTCGAGATTAGTGAAGTCTTTACGGACATGAGGAAAGTTGAAAGCCACATCAGCGTATTAAGCTACTAGTTCCACTGGGACTGGAGGGGGAATAGGGACCTGTTGCATAGCCTTAGTACTGTTGGAACCACTCGGGTAGGTACGGACGCCTTGCCTAATTCCCTTGCCTCGAATGATTGTCGGTCGTTTCTACTATTTGAAAAAGGAAAAATACCTTAATGGAACTTCCTAAGATAGTAATTTAATCCAAAAGAGGAAGAAGGATGGAGATTGCTTAGTATAATCGCATATGACTTTTGGGTATTGTACACACACACACACACACACACACACATATATATATATATATTGAAAACTTTTCAAATAATAAGTATGTCTCTCATACATATATTTCTCCATAATCGGGTAACATATGCTCCGATTACACATGTAACAACCTACCCGGAATGTTCCTAAGTGCTGACCTAGAAAAGGCCCATCAGAACTTAGAGTCATTCTAAACACGTCGTTGGTTCCTGTAAGGATTATATAAAAAGAGCTAACTAAAACAACATCAGGTTCTCATAGCGGAAGGGATAAAATATAATAACATAAAGTAAATGTACCATTAAATAAAACCCATAATAATGTTAGTTACATAAAATCTCAACTGTCAATAAGGGTACATCAACAACAACAACAACAATAATAATATCCCAAGGGGATAATAATACTACCAAACATAATAACAATGATAATAACAAATAGAGATCCTCCTTCGTCACGCTCCAATCTCCATGACTGCATAAATCAAGCGTTTTTCCACTTATTAACCTATTTATATGCTAAGAGGAGGTCGGAACAATAAGTTCTGATAAATGAAAATAACATAATTTTTAGACATGTCTATTTCCTATATTAGGCAGTTTAAACTCCTCAAATTATGTCTATGCAAATTCAACACACAAAAAATATATATTAATTAGGCACATTACTCTTAATTCACTTAAGGTCTCATCCTAAAATCGTCGTCGCTATTAAATATATTCTTGATGTAATTCAAGAGATAGAAATATGTCACTTAATGCCAGATTTAGGTAGGTATTTATCACCTTTTATGACCCTCCTGGCGGACTCATACGTTACTATCTAGTTATCATTACTGGTGAACTCCTATCATTTAATATTTCCTTAGGTATGCCCTCACATAGCTACTAGATGAGAAGCAGACAACTTCCGAAGAACTATCTTACTCGTACATCTATCGTTTTATCTGGTACATTATAGGACAAAAGCAGACCCAATGGCCACTTAAGGTCTTAACAAGGGCGGTTCCTATGACCTTGGTCCTAAACCAAGGAGTGAACCTTAGGAATGGACCTAGTCCTAACCACTTAATACCCAAACAAGGTAGTTCAACCACTTAATACCCTCTCTTCACACATACACATACATACATATACACACACACGCACAAAAGACATCTTACATCAAACTGACCACTTGTAGATGCTGGATTTGCGGGGTGGTCCCGGGCCGACATCTACTACAAGTTGGGCTTAACCTCGTGTTTTTGTGTAAAAATTATAATGACTTATGGCACTAGACCTCTCACATTAATCCAACTAACTTGTAGATGCTGGATATGTCGGTCGGTTCCGCGCAAGCTTCTACTACAATTTGGGATTAACCTCGTGTTTATGTATTATTAATACCAATAGAAGCCATTAATACTCACATACATACAAATTTTCGATGGGGACATATATAATTTAATATACTATTTAACGCATTTAATACGCACTTATTACGAATTTAATATGCATTTAAAATACGTTAATTACAATATAAATAGTAACAAATAAAACGTAAATCTAGTGCGCGTAAGAAATGTCCCAACCATTTATCCTAACATCAAAATAAGTTTTACAAATTTATTTTCATACTTCATCAATATGGCATAAACATGTATACCCGTATTCAATCAACAACATGGAAATAATAACATGTACGTAAAAACTTGTAACCAAGTTTTAAAAGATCACTTCAATAATAAAAGAAAGACATTGCAATATGTAAAATCTTCTTTTTGGTAATGCTTCACTTTTCATACTATTTATATACATACATACAAAAACTTAATATTTTAGTGGTTTGTATATAATACATTCAAACTATCTATTTCAAAAATAGATGCTTAAATCTATTAAATCTACAGTACTCAAGTCTTATGCCTTTGCATACACATACGTATTTTATAGTTTTACAAGAAAGTGAACCAGACCATTTTAAGAAATTGTACAATACCCAAAAGTCTATTTCTTATTACATCAATAACTAAGAAACCCAATTTATACAAATTGATTGACCATTTCCACAAATTTTAAGGGATTTAGAGGATTTGTTATATTTTATTTTCATGCAAATCCAAATCTTTTTAGGCACAACAACCTAAATCTACGCTACAGAATATAGAAAATAAAAAACTAATGTAATTTCCACTTAATACATAGAGAAGGATGAATTCGGTGTAGAATCTAACAAATCCAAATTGAGCCTTTCGAATCAACATACTCTAAATTCTTTTATATATATGATTATGTATATTCAAATCAGATTTAGAATCACATATATATTCTATACTTAATTTTAGAATCTATATACAAAAATTCATATTTAGAAGAAATAAATTATAGATTAGAAGAAGTGATGAAATGTAACATGTTTCTAGAATTAAGAAAATAGCAGAGAGACAAAATGGAGGCGTAGAAGAGAACGAATATAAGGTTTAGGGGAGGGGATATGGGTCTTTTTATAGTTTCTTATGTGTATATGAACCGTAGGATTATTTGTCTTAGATCTGGACAGTTTGTTTTAAGCAAAGCTATACAATAACCCAAGACAAAAGTGCCTTTCTCCTACCCTCGACCAGGAGTGCGGTCGACCCCCATTCTAGGTCGAGCGCGGGGGAATATTTCTCTTTACGTTACTAGTATATTAATTACGTTATTAACTTGATTGATTCTTTCCGTTTATTATTTATTCTTGTCCACTCTTGTATGTGTGTGTGTGTTGTGTATTATATATATTTACACACAAATTCTAATCTCTAGGGAATTCCATTATGCCAATTAGTATGCAATTTTATTCCTGGTTTATATTTGTTTAGTTTAAATTTCAAATCTTATGTGTATACAATTATCATATAAATAATTTTATTAATAACTTCTTCATACGTTCTCCATTTCTAGCAAATAAAATACGAAAATGGATTAGAATCTCACCACGAATAAAATAGTAATATTTCGTGGTCAAATTATAAATTGTACAAAATTGTTTTTTTTAGCCCATTAATATTTAATTTATTTATTATTATTTATATTTAATTTAACTATCCATGTCTATTTAGGGTATATTTTACGGGGTGTTACAATTGTTATTCTAGCTAATTGGGAATACTAGTCTCACTCTTGTAAAGTTGAAGTTTATGTGAATAAAGTGCTAAATCTTCAAAGTGGACATAGCTTCTCACGGACTGAACCACTATAAATATCATGTCATTTACTTTACCGCATTTCTCCATAAAAAATCCTCATTTTATATTTATTTTTCTATCGTGGATATCTTTGGGTATTGTGCCCACTTTTGGACATCAACACATACAATTGACGTAAACATGTTTATTGTTATTAATAAAAATACCATTGTAAAAATAAATCACAACTTTGGAATTCTTCTGAGTAAATTTAAGAAGTAATACCAAAAATGTCCAATTTTTCTTTAGATAACAATTCTAATAACCTCATTTTCCATACAAGGATTTATCGTTAAATATATTTTTGCAATACCACAAAATAAAATTCCAAATCGATGTATTTGAAATTTGCATTTACAAATCTCTTTTTTGTGTAAAGTAAGTAATCAAACTAAAATTTTGTTCATATTAAACCTTTTTACGATTTGATGCAAAATATAAATTTGTAACAATTTATTTTGTATAGAGAAAATCCAAAAATTACGCTTCCATAATAGTCAGCTTTAGTCTCTTCCATAAATATATTTTCAACGGATTTTTAAACTCGATTTCGCTTTTCATTTCAGATATTAAATGATTTAATTATTTGCACAATTTACCTAATAATATTTCAATAATAAATTCGCTAGGTAAAATTTTCATACGATAAATAAACTACGTTCAATTTACTATTGCTTTATAATAACATTTCATAGATGACTCACTTAGATAACCTACTGACAGGAGTTCGCCAAGTAAGTGAGTAATTTAGTATTCAATTTATTAAATACTAAATTACTCGATAAAATTGAATAATAAATTCGATGATTACTCGATAAAATTGAATACTAAATTACTCACTTACTCATTCAATTTATTAAAATCATATAAATATTCTCAATGATTCAGTTACTCGATAAAATACTAAAATACGTCAATTTACAAATAATTTCTACACATTGAATCCTCAAAATAATTCAGTTAAATTTTTTTTGTTGTAAATAATATTTTTGACTTTTAAATTAAAATCATTCAAGAATATTTCACTCTTTTCTAATTATTCTATTTCAATTTATTGATCCCTTCCGATTAATTGCTAATGTGATCTCATCACAACAACAATTAATCAAATTTATGGCCAACTCAATTACATCTCAATTACATCGAACTCAATCCAAATCAACAAATAACCAAACACAAAACAATCAAAATTCATTCTCAGTCTTAATTAATACTAGCATAGACAATTTTATTTCACCTAAGTCAGTCAATCGATAACGATAACTTAAACAATCAAGATAATGATTGTGAGTAAAATAAATTAACTCGCCTCACTAATGTTAGTTAAGATTGATATTCTCAACAACTTCAGGCCCTTCTTTTATCGAGATCGATGTCCAAACATATTATATCCATTAGCTTCTGCCTCCACCTCAATATGCACGGTATTTATAGTGCTGGATAAACCAACTGTAAAATTGCTCATGGTGATAGTGATCGAACCCTTTTCATGACTTATCTGAGCATAGAGGTGTCAATCGGTCGGACCGGATAGATGTGTATTCGATTTAGTCCCTATATAAAATCGGACTCGACACGGATCAAAGAAGTTTTTTCTCGTACATATTTTATCGTTCTACCTCGTGTTCTAAATAAAATCGACCGAATAATAACATATGTTTTTTGGATACGGACAAAAACAGACCCGATCGGATATGGTTATTTATATCAAATTGTATACATTCAATTAGATTTTCTATTAACTATATACCTAATTACAAGAAATTTAAACAGATTCAAAGGAACGAATGTAATTTTTTTTTACCTTACAACTTTTATTGTTTAACACGTGTCCTAAACGAAAATCAAACGGATTTAAATGCACTTATTTCGATAAGTGAGACGAATAGGTTACAATCAGAATGGCATGGAAAGTCACATGAACCAATGGGATCTCATTTCACATGCGAACAAAAATACATTCATTACCCAAACTGGACCCAAGGCACTATTTGTGTGTTTCTCTCCTAACTAGCAAATAGGATTTTGTTCACATCCTTTTTAGGGATGTGAACAAAACACTTCATCCTGATTGGTGGAAATCAGACGGACCCATTTGGACCCTTCTGATTTCCACCAATGAAAACCGAGTGTTTTGTTCACATCCCTTAAAAGATGTGAACAAAATCGAACTCCTAGCTAGCAAGATAAACAGGTAGGCCGACAGTGATATGGTTTTGTCATCTACACATCATAACCCAACTGGCTGCACTAATTATGGAATGCAACAGGCCATCCTCATAGGTTCATCACATCTACTTATCTACTTTTTGTGCCCTCCTCATTTCAGTTTGTCATTTACTTTCATCATGTCTTTCCACTATCTCTCACTCTTCCTCCTAATCTCAACCCTAGCATCTAATTCCATAGCTTCGTTCCAATCTCTACTGCGGCTCCCTCACCATGAAAACGAACCCAAAAAAGTTTGCTTTCACTGTGAAAGCTGGAGGCTGTCCGTGGAAACAAACAACGCCGGCCCATGGACTACCATCCCTTCTGCATGCGTTTCTTACGTTTCTAAATACATGAACGGCGAGAGATATTACACCGATTCGGATATGATTACGACTGAAGCTATTGATTTTGCTGCAAAGGTCGAGGTCGGTTTGGACGGAAAAGACATTTGGGTGTTCGATGTTGACGAAACCTTGCTTTCTAATATGCCTTATTACAGAAGCAGAGGATTTGGGTATGTCTTCGTATAATTTGATTAATTTTTATAAGCTATGGGAATATAATCACCAGTGAGGTCTAAGACCCCTGCTTTTGCTTTTCACCATGGTAAATTTATAATTTTATTTAGGCAAAGTTTTTCCTAATCTTACAGTACAAACATGATAAAAAGAAGATTCATAACAAATAAAGTTTGAAGAATGTTAGGTAATATAAAAAACCAAGTTTCAAATGAGTAATGGAGCTCCAAGGCATACTTGTTTTGCAACACACCCTTTTATCATCTCTATGATACCGTGAGCTGCACTAATCCAACAAGATTTTGTAGATGTTCAATCCTCATATATATTATGGTCTATCCAAAACTTGATCCCATTTCGACATTCGTAATATTTTAAAAATCTTAGCTCGATTATTCACGGTTCAGACATTTATTTGAACCAATAAATTTAAACATCAACTATATTATTCTACGTTGTCAGAACGAGCTCAAATTTTGGATAGATGATAATATATATGTGGATTGAACATCTACAAAATCTTGTTGGATTTGGATTAGTGCAGCTCATAGTAGGGTAGGGATGCTACAAAACAGGGGCGCCTTGGAACACTCCTTATGTGTGTGTGTGTATATATATGTGTGTGTATACATACATATACATAATTACCTTACATATACAAAATGAGAAAAAAATCAGAATTCTTAAAATATAAAACTTTTAAAATATAATTTTAGAAAATATTTTATTTTATGGTACTCAATTCTAAATTAACATAATTTAAACCTATTTTTTAATGTTTTATCGGTTAGTTTAGGCTCTTTAACCTTAATTTTTTTTTTTTAGGCTTGAAACTTTTCTGATAAAAAATATTTAATAATTAAACTTTTAATAACTAGTATTTATATAGAATATTCTTTAGTTTCATTCATTTACTTTAATTTAGAAAAAAACTATTTTTAAAGGTTAATTTTTCAAATTCTATTATTTTGAAAATTAAGATTTTGGCAGTAGAAACTTAAAACTTTTTTATTTATCGAGGATTTTATTGTGAATGAGAAATTTCGTAACTTTTTTAAGTTTAAAGACAATCCGTCAAAAATTTATTTTTAAGGAAAATACACATTATACAACCGGTATCATACACACTGTAAAACTGATACTTGAAAACTGATAGTTAAATTTTGATACCGTACACACTATAAAAATGGTACTTAAAAATTGATAGTTAAATTTTGATACCATACACACTTTAAACCGATATCTAAAATCTAATATTTTATCTTTTAGAATAAAATTTCAACATGCCGTCTTTACTGTTGAAAAAGCCGGTAGCTTTGTCTTTGATACTGTTTTTCTGTTTCTAATAATTCAAATATCTGAATTTAATAGTTATCGTAATAAAACAACTAACACAAGGGATAATATCATCAACATAACCTTATGCTTCAATTATAATCATAACTTATGAAATTTCAAACAAACAACTATTCATGATTCAGCAGTCAACATTAAAAATTCAACGTTCTTTCAGTATTCAGCGTTCAACATTTATAGCAAACAAACCCTTGCTTTGATAAGTGTGCTTTCATACAATACCCATCTCGTTTTAAGTGGGGTTTACACAAAACCTTACTTGGTCTTAACGAAGTTCCATGCAAAACCTTGACATTATAAATTTTCAAAAATAAGGCTATATATGAAATAAAATGAGGGATTAAAATAAAACAGTAGGATGTGCATGTTTTCTTCAAATAAATGGGATGTGTAAAACAAATTAGGGAGTGCAAATAGTGCCATTCATAATTGCTTTGTCTTCTAACATAAATACATCAAGGGTATTCAATGAAACGTCGTTCAATGCATGGGTTGACTTGGCAAAGGCTCCAGCGTTGCCTGCAAGTTTAAAATTGTACAGAGAGCTTCAAGGTTTTGGGTTTCAAATAGTGCTTCTGACAGGAAGGAGTGAAGAGCACAGACTGGTTACTGAGCAAAATCTCTTATCTGCAGGTTATCACTCTTGGGAAAGGCTCCTCTTGAGGTATATATTACTCTCCATTAGAGATTTTTATCTTTAACAAAGGCATCAAAATTTATCATTCAGTAATCAAATTTGAACTCTACTGCAGGGGTCCATCTGATCATGGTATAAATGCTGTGATATTCAAGTCTAAGAAGAGAGCGGAGTTGGTGGATCTAGGATACAGAATTCATGGCTGCTCTGGTGATCAGTGGAGTGATCTCGTAGGAATGCCAATGGCGACGAGGTTGTTCAAGCTTCCTAATCCAATGTATTACATTCCTTGATTTGATTTGATTTTTATGTGATTAGGCGATTGAAATTTTTGTTGATTAAAGCAAAGGTTGGCTGTATGCATGAAACTTGATTCATTCATTCTAGAAATTAAGAAAGATTATTTTGTGATCTAAAACGTGATTCTACTTTTTATTCTTGACAAGATGATTTTGGGTATATTGTTTGTTTGATCGGTTTACTGCATCCTTTGTAAGATTATCGACTGTGAGGAAATATTTGTTGTTATTTAAAATAAAACATTGCCATTATGAAGGTTCTAAAACTTGATTCATTCATTCTGGAAGTCAAGAAAGACCATTTTGATGATTTTTGGCACTTGCATTTGTTTGATGGTTTTACTGGCGAAATTATACTTTGTAACATTAATGATTCTGGAGAGAACTTTGTTGTTATGCAGAAATAAAACATTGTATATGTAGAGGCCGTGACATGAAGTTAGGATAGCCATCCATCCATTGTCTGTAGTTCCCCTTGTATCATTAGTTGTGAACAAAAAGGAAAGTGAATGATGTTACTATTTTAATGCTGTGTACAATATATTAAACCAGCTTAACGGCACGCACTTCGCGCGATGAAGTCATGCGCTTCGCGCGTTGATTGTTGTTCTCGAAGTAGTAGTTTTTGCAAACAATACTTACATTCAGTCTAAATTTCATACGGAGAATGTTTATACAAATCCTTTTGGGCTAATTCTATTTGTACAACAAAAATTGCTATACATACATCAAAAAATATAAAAAGTTAGTATACACCAAATATTACTCTGCATACACCGTGTATTTTTCTAAATTATCCTTGTTTCCATCTTCGTTTTCTTCCCTCTTTCAAACTTAAAACAAATTTAACCAAAATTTTGAATTTATTACATCGAATTGAGTATAATTTAACAAAACAACCTTTAGTTCTTGCACCAATATTAAGTATATTTTAAACTTTTCAAAAATTTCTCAATTTCAACAGAATTTCTCAAATTAATTAAAAAATAAAATCAACATATCTAAATTACAACAATTATTTAGGAATCCTGTCTTTATTTAAATTTAAAGTTCCATGATAAAATCACTTACAACATTTGAATTAACATATCTGATTTGCATCATATTGTATTATTCATAAGGTAAAATAGATTTATTGTATGCAAGAGTTTTGAAAAAAGTAAATATGATGAAAGGGTATTTTAGTAATAGATTTTTATAAAAAAAATAATGGTGTACGTTAAATGATTTTTGATGTATGAATAGAATTTGTCATCCTTTTGTTATGCTTGATGGCCTTGAATTAGTGATGGTATTTGAAACATGGAGTATATGCTCATTTACTTTAAATAAATCGAAACTGTAGCATTCAGGTGCATATCTTAGTTGTCTTTAATTTGCTATAATGTAATGTTTATTACGTGTAAGTTGCGTTTAAATATATTGAAAGTAAAGCAGTTATTTTTAGTTTCTTTTTTGTCATATATTCAAAGTTTTTTTCTGTTGTCTCAATAACAACATTAGCGTTCATTGATAAATTATAGGTTTCTACCACATTTCTCACCAAATGGCTATATCAATATTACTAATTATACAGAAGTTAACACCTATAATCAGTGGGTCTCTATAGTCAGTTGGTTTAATTAATAAATAAAATATTTTAATTAGGAGGACTTTTATGAGTCTCACACAGAAATGAAGGGAAGCTTTAGTTTACTGCTAGAGTGGAGCATATATGTGTAAATTAATATGTGGTAGCTAAAAGACAATTGGTTCTATTAATTGTAATTTATGTCATTGTTGTAAATGCCAATTTGGGATTGAAAAAGGTTCATTGTGGGTAATATTTGCTTATTAACATCATTTTAGCCAACTGACGTGTATATACATAAAACTTGACCAAGCTGAAAATGAATTTGATTTAAATGTTGCATTGCCATCATTATGAAAATTATACCACTCATATCAAATATCATATAGTAGAACAAATTTCATGCAATACAATGAAACAGAAAAAATAAAATAAAAAACATACAACAAAATATAACATGTTTTGATTGATTAATGAAAACTATTTGCTATCTGCTTTAATTTTTTCAAGTTTCATCAATTTATCATATAACTTCATAGCTTTTTGTATATTTTCTACTTATCAATTGAACAATAGTATTCTTTCTTTCACAATGTAGGCACATTCCAACAGCTGTATTTCCACATTCCAGTAAGACATTTCCACTTGCATAATACATGTTACAAATTTGTATAGTTAACAAAGATTAATAATATGACCAAAACATACTGTAATTACATCATATGCTTACTACTAACAAATATGAAGCATGCATAATCATGTCATCTCTTTTCCTTCAACTGATTAATGGGCAACTCCATACTTCTCCCACTCATGCAAGCTCCATAACCCCTTAATGTTTGCATGACACTGAAAATTCATTCTGCAAGTATGACAATATGTAATATGAATGTAAGTTGGGAGAATTAGTTAACTACCCTTATACAGGCCCGGCCCAGAGGCAAGGCTGTCGAGACATTTGTCAGGACACCACCACTGGAAGTGGCGGAGAGAGACAGCCGGAGGGCACCATTTATAAAAAAACTGTATTTGAAAAAGCATCAGGGCAAATTTGTAACCAAATAGCAATTGGTTAAGTGGTATGATGTAAAGATTACATGTGGAAGGTCCCAGGTTTCAACTCTTTCTATGGACACAGTTATTGGGTTTTTTTTTCAATTGTTTTTTATGATTCCGCCTAGGGCACCAGCAGCACTCGGGCCAGCACTGCCCTTATAATTATCTTATTAGTGATACATGTACAGTTATGCTTTTGAATATGCAAGCCTTCGAGGATATATTTAAGCATTTTTAAATGATGAAGGAATAGCGTACTTGTCAAGATTATATACATCGATACAATATAAATAAATTTAATTAGCGGTCAGCTATCAAAAGTGATCCATGAAAAATAACGTTGTATTATGGTTTTGTTTTCGCTCGTTTGTTTTAAAATTGAAAACTGTTTAACAGATAAAATTTCAGCTAATGACGTTCCAGTGCTATGACTTCTCATTTGTATGCGATGGAATCTAAAGCTTAAAATTCTTACAAAGTCTCAAGTTGATAGACAATGATCTTTATTGACAGGAAACTGAACGAAAACTTCAAATCCGTAAATGGTTAACAAAACACGATAAAGACTAAATGTGTATTTAAAAGAACAAAAGACTAAGTTATATTGTTACAAAATAACGGTTTTATGCATTGAAAAGTCTTAGCACATGAGCTAACATCATCTGTTATTATGAAATGATAGTTTTATGGATTGACAAATGTTTGCACGTGAGCTAACTTCTGCTTATTATAAAATACTACACACAAAACATATTGCTACATTTCTAAGTATCTTTCTTCTTCTTTTTATTATTATTATTATTATTTTGCACAGATTACTGTCATAGCTACGAATAAAAACATGAATGGAATTTATTTGACTTATATCACGTTCTTTGGATATTTACAGACACATAAAGCTATTTTGATGTAAACAATGCATTTTCTATGCTAATTCTCAAACTCACGGTTCAGTCTACTTCATATATTCAGTAATAGTAATATGGGTGACACAAATGGCAACAGCATAACACTATCTTGATATATATAGAGATACGTAAAACCATGATTATTATCTGCAGTATTAAAATAAAAGTTCAAATTGAGGTCTAGAAGTATAGAAATCACAACAGAAGATGTTAACGCACTTGTTTGGATTTATAATGCATATAACAATTATGTCATAATAAACCGATTTGTTTTGGATTTTCTTTGCATACGCCTAATAGTCTTGTAATGTACTCATCATTACATTGCCAAAAGCTTGCTTAAAAATGGATAATAATTTCGTATAATAAACTTGCAATCTTCAGCGTGTACATATAAAAGTTTTACTGTTATAGAAGCACCTCTAAGCGTATCGAGATCCCTTAAAAGAAACCAACAGGTTCCAGAATTTTCAAACACCCAACTACACTTAATGCCAAGTGCATCCTTTTATTTGCTGGTCCAAACACAACGTAAATGAATCTAATAAGAAAGAACAGTAGTAAAGCTAGAGAAAATAGTTGATTTAAGGCTTTTTAGTGTTCATAGCTATGCTGACAGCGGTCTTTGCTTTTATTTGTAAGCCTCGACGTTAAACAAACTCAACCCTAGCTTTCGTCTTGTTCCATCCTATTTCAGAACTGATCTTTTCCTTCCTTATTCTGTAGTTTTTTCTACAAAGTACCTCGCATTCTCCGCCTTCCCTTCGACCCTTTCTCTAAAAAAGAATTGCACCCTCTTTGGAGATCCCATCCGTTTTGCTCTGCTTCATTTTCTCAGTCATATTCTCAGGCTTTCCTGCCATTTCATTTGCCTTCTCTTCTGTTTCATCTTTAATTCCCTGGTAATCAGATATATCAATGTCACATTATTTTCAAGAAAATGCACAACATGATATAATTTTTTTCTAATATTTAGCGACAGTGTTCAACTTATTTAGATATTCGGAAATATGTAAGCATTGCGTTGACCATTGTAGCAAAGTTATAGCATCAAAGCTAGATTCTTTTATATATGGGATACTGCAGTCAGTACAAATTGCCAATGAGAATGAATAAGCAAGCAAAGAATTTGAAAGAACTTTCAATTCCTGCGTTTTAAGCGTTTTCAAGAGGTTATCTTTATGCATTGTCATATGCTTTCTAAATACAAAAGATCTCGGATGGCATGACTATTGCAGAACATAATAAACTGACGGTATGGTCAAATGTTGTAGTTGTTCATATTACATCAAGCATTGATCAAACTCTCATGGCCAAAGTAGCTTTCATGATTTTGCTTCTCATTTACATGAAAATTATGGTATCATTGATATGGTAGATCTTCTGTTATGCATTGGCTTGCTTATAATATCGATAATTTATGGAATGTTTACCGAAATAATAAATACCTGATTTCCTCCTTAGTCCAGCCCCTATTCAACCTCAAAACTGTTGCTCCATCCCCTTCATTAATTATCAACCAAAAACCCAAAACAACTGTTCTGGGGTACAACAAAGCAATCTAACTTCCCTACTTCCTATATCCAAATAAGCACTCACTATCCATAACAGCCACTCCTACAACATCAAAACAACCTGCCATTAAAATTATGTCTCTGACAACTATACATATATACATATGTAAAAACCCGTTATTACAGGTAGAAGAAGGTAGACATAAAAGTTTAATAACAGAGATTTGAACATATGTAAAAAAAACCAAAACAGCCTGACTCTAGCAGAGTGCATGGAAAAATCCAAACAGCCTTGTTCTCATCTACGTACATATGTAAAGGTTTTATAACAGTGACCGAACACATGCTATATCGGATCTGAAACAAAATAACAGATATAACGACACTTGTGCATGTGAAGACGATGTAGTATCAACTCCCTTGATTCTAACATCTGTACAAATCAATCGCACAAACCTTGTCATTACCTAGCCCCTATTCAAATTCTTAGCCAAAAAAGGGGAAAAGAACAAATTCAAGCTATACCCCTGTATTATATTTGTATGCTGTAAGATAACATAGAGACTTCAAAGGCTTTACATAGGCTTACAAAATGAAAACTGCTCAAGAAAAAATGTAGTAGAATCATACCTGGATTATCATGCGAAAACACCAATGTTTAAAAGCCTATGGCCCTACTTCGTTGATACCAATCTATCTGTGCTTAGAGCATCCCCAACGGAGGGGTTGCTCGAGGTCAATTCGAGAGGGTTGACCCGAGCAAACCCCCAGGGGTTGGGGTTGCTTTTGCCTTAGCCGGCTTTTAGAAAGCTAGCTAAGAAATTAATATAAAAAAAATAAAAAAAATTCTTAACCGGCTTTTAAAAAGCCGGCTAAGAAAGAATATATATATAAAAAAATTGCCTCAGCACTAGGCTGAGGCAATTTTTTTTTAAAAAAAAAACTCCTTAGCCGGCTTAGTTAAAGCCGGCTAGGCTTTGTCGGCTTTAACTAAGCCGGCTAAGCTCGGTTGTTGGAGCAATCATTTGGTTGCTCCAACAACCTCCAGGGTTGCTGAAGCAACCCTGACTCGCCATTTAACCCAAACGTTGGGGGTCGCTTGCTTTTCAACCGACCCCGCGTTAGGGATGGCCTTAGTTCAAATAATAGTATCAGGCCACCTTCAGTAAATTGGCAAATGGTAGAATTTGTAGTTTTGTACTCTACCTGCAGCATGTGCAAGTCTGCGACTTTTCACTTCAATATGGTAAAATTCAGTTTGGTAGGTAAATTTAAATAAAATGAAATATGAATACCTCGAGCAATACCTTATAGCTACATAAAGTGAGTAACAAAAGACTTGCTGTGGTGCAATAATAGCAGCACCAAAGTACTGTGGCTCACTACAGATCAGTACAAAAGAATGGACAGGTCTCAAAAATTTATTGACATTATATGATCAGTAAAAAACTAACATTTGTAATTGTAACTGTTGGAAATTTTATGAATTATTTAAAATATGAAATAAGTTTATGATGCCTACTATTTGTGAATAGTCCCACATCATGGGGTTATAAGAAAAATGCAAGTATTTATACTTGTTTCTAAGAAGTCATGTTGGGGCCTTGGGCTACCAATGCATGCTTTGTTGTGAGGAGGGAGACCATGCATCATGACCACCACACACGCGTGACCGACCGACCCGGTTCGGTTCGGGATTGGGCTTGGGCCTTGGCTATGTGGTGTAGACACTTATATTTTTAGTCCAGAAAACACTGCATTTTTCGAACCCGTCTATATATTATCTTTAGTTGTAGACGAGATTTGTACAGAAAAAATTTTCTTTTCCTTCGCCATTAAAAAAAAAAAAATTCTTCTAGAAATTTTCGAGCAGTTAAATTCGAAAGTGCAAATCTGCACTGATTTGTTGTGCAAAGCAAATCAGTTATTCATTTTTGAGAGGCTGTTTTATCCTAGAGGCGGCGACGGAAGTACGAACTGGTTTTGCACCACCGACCAGATCGCCGAATCGTCTTCAAGAAAGCGACAAAGTACGTGACTCAGTCATTGTTTCCCAACAATTTGAAGACGATCAGAAACAATGGCTTCGACAACAGCCATAGATGATGCTGCTCCTTCCTTTGCATTCTAGATCCCATTGGTGACTGCTGCCCCGTTTCGTTTCGAAAGTCTAGACTTCAAACGATGGCATCAGAAAATGGAGTTCTACCTGACGATGAGGAAGGTAGCTGCTGCTCTGACCATCGACAAACCGCAGCTGCCAGACAAGCCTGACGGAACTGATGATGCGCAGATGACATCCTGGACTGAACAATCAAAGCAGTTGCAGACCTGAACTGAACAGGATTATCTGTGCAAGAATTTTATTCTTAACGGATTGAGCGATGATCTGTATGATTACTATAACTCAAAGGACAAGACAACAAAGCAGATCTGGAAAGCACTGCAGAAGAAATACGATACAGAGGAGGCAGGGGCAAAGAAGTATGCTGTAAGCCGCTATCTCAAGTACCAGATGACAGACGATAGGCCAGTAGAGATGCAGTCTCTTGAGCTGCAGAAAATAGCTCATGGGATCATCTCCGAAGGTATGGTTTTGGATGAATAGTTTCAAATTGCTGTTATTATTGACAAACTGCCCCCAGGTTGGAAAGACTTTAAAATTTTCTTATGGCATAAGACTAAGGAATTTTCCTTAGAGAGTTTGATCACTCGCCTTCGTATTGAGGAGGCGGCACGCAAACAGGACCAGAAAGAGGAAGTGTTGTTTGTTTCAAACAACAACACTAAAAAGACCAAACCCGCAGTTCTGAAACCAAACCAGAAGTCTTTTAAGAATCAGAACAGACGCAACAAACAGAATGGGAATCCGTAAAGAAACCCAAAAGGACAGTAAAAATCAGCCCAAAAGAATGACTCTGGACAGTTGTTTCTATGTTACAACTGTGGAAAACCAGGTCATATGGCACGAAAGTGTCGGAACAAGCCTAGCTCTGTACCGCAGGCTAACTTGACTGAGGAGGAGCCTCTTATGGCTATGATTACTGAGATTCACCTTGTTGGTGGATCAGAGGGTTGGTGGGTAGACACCGGTGCTTCTCGCTATGTCTGCTATGATCGTGCTATGTTTTCCACATACACGACTGTTGATGATCAGAAAGTGTTGCTGGGAGATTCTCACACACTAAAGTTGCAGGGATTGGAAACGTGGAGATCAAGTTTACCTCTGGAAAGACTGTGATCCTCAAAGATGTTTTGCATACTCCAGAGATGAGGAAGAATCTGGTGTCTGGCTATCTCCTTAATAAGGCAGGGTTTACTCAATTTATTGGGGCTGATTTGTATACCATAGCGTATAAGGGAAACTTTGTAGGAAAGGGTTATGATTGTGAGGGAATGTTCAAATTAAACATTGAATCTAATAAAGTGAATAATTCTGCTTATATGTTGTGTGATTTTAATATTTGGCACTCTAGATTATGTCATGTTAATAAACGGATAATCCATAACATGAGCACTCTAGATATGATACCTAAGATAGCAGAATCTGAATCTGATAAATGTGAATTCTGTACACAAGCAAAAATCACAAAGAAACCTCATAAATCGGTTGATAGAGAATCTGAACCCTTAGACTTGATTCATTCTGACATATGTGAACTTGATGGCACATTGACTAGACATGGACATCGTTATTTTATCACTTTTATCGATGATTGTTCTGATTTCACATATGTTTATCTTATGAAAAATAAAAATGATGCTTTTGACATGTTTAAAACATTCAAAACTGAGATTGAGAATCAAACAAATAGGAAAATCAAGAGATTTCGTAGTGATAGAGGAACAGAATATGAATCTAATTCAATTCTGGACTTCTATAAATTACATGGTATTGTACATGAGAGAACTGCACCCTATTCACCTGAAATGAACGGTAAAGCTAAAAGAAAAAATAGGACTTTTACCGAATTAGTAGTTGTCATCCTACTAAATTCTGGTGTAGCAAAACATTGGTGGGGGATATTTTATTGACTGTATGTTATGATCTAAATAGAATCCCTAAATCTAAGTATAAAATTTCACCTTATGAAATTTTAAAGAATCATAAACCCAATGTCTCATACTTTAGAACTTGGGGTTGTCTAGCATATGTTCGCATTCCAGACCCTAAGAGAATAAAATTGGCAAGTAGAGCATATGAATGTGTATTTGTAGGCTATGCTATTAATAGCAAAGCATATCGATTTTATGATATAAATGCACATAACATAATTGAATCAAATGTTGCCGATTTTTATGAAACTAAATTTCCTTTTAAATTAAGGAATAGTGGGGGCACATTAAGTACGCCTATTAGAACAGAACTTAATAAAAGTTCTGAAGCTGAACCTAGAAAAAGAAAAAGAGCAAGAACCGTAAAAGATTTTTGTTCGGATTTTAGCGCTTTTACTATAGAGGAGGATCCCTTAAACCTCCAAGAGGCCTTATCTTCATTAGATGCCGATTTCTGGCGAGAAGCTATAAATGATGAGATGGATTCTCTTAAATCCAATAAGACTTGGCATTTGACAGATTTACCCCCTGGTTGTAAATCTATAGGCTGTAAATGGGTACTTAAAAAGAAACTAAAACCTGATGGTACTATAGAAAAATACAAAGCACGACTAGTAGCTAAAGGTTTTAGACAAAAAGAAAATATAGATTTCTTCGATACTTTTTCACCTGTAACTAGAATAACATCCATTCGAGTATTAATCTCACTTGCTTCCATTCATAATTTACTAATACACCAAATGGATGTTAAAACCGCTTTTTTGAACAGTGAATTAGACGAAGAAATTTATATGGACCAGCCTGAAGGATTTGTAGTACATGGTCAAGAACATAAAGTATGCAAATTAGATAAATCATTAAATGGTTTAAAACAAGCACCTAAACAATGGCATGAAAAATTTGATAACTTAATCATTTCAAATGATTTTAAAGTTAATGAAAGTGACAAATGCATTTATTAAAAATTTGAGAATGACATTTGCACTATTATATGCCTTTATGTAGATGACCTACTCATCTTTGGGTCAAACATTCATGCCATAAATTCAGTCAAATCCTTATTAAGTGCCAATTTTGACATGAAAGATCTAGGTGAGGCGAGTGTAATCCTTGGTACTAAAATTACTAGGTCAGAAAAGGGAATTTCTTAGGATCAGTCTCATTACATTGAGAAGATACTAAAGAAATATAATTACTTTGACTGTAAACCTGCATGTGCACCATATGATCCAAGTGTAAAGTTATTTAAGAACACTGGTGAAGGTGTAAGACAGTCTGATTATGCAAGCATCATTGGTAGCCTTTGGTATGCCACTGATTGTACTAGACCCGACATTGCCTATGTCGTGGGATTATTGTGCAGGTTTACCAGTAGACCTAGTATAGAGCACTGGCATGCTATTGAAAGGATCATGAGATATCTTAAACGAACTATGAACTTTGGATTACATTATGAAAAGTTTCCAGCTGTACTTGAAGGATTCTCAGATGTAGACTGGAATACTTTATCAGATGATTCTAAAGCGACCAGTGCCTATATATTTAGCATCGTTGGAGGAGCTGTTTCTTGGAAATCCAAGAAACAGACTATTTTGGCTCAGTCTACTATGGAGTCTGAGATGATAGCACTAGCTATAGCTAGTGAAGAAGCAGGGTATTTGAGAAATCTGCTAGCAGAGATTCCCTTATGGAAAAACCGATACCGGCTGTGTTGATACATTGCGATAGTACCACGGCTATTGCGAAAGTTCAGAACCGTTATTATAACGGTAAGAGACGACAAATATGTCGTAAGCACAACACGGTTAGAGAGCTAATCTCTACAGGTACTGTTAGAGTAGATTACGTGCGTAGCGAAGAAAATTTGGCAGATCCTTTGACGAAAGGACTGTCCAGAGAGAAAGTCCATAATTCTTCTAAAAAAATGGGACTATTGCCCTTAGATTGTTGAGTCACGCACAATGGTAACCCGACCTAAATGACCGGAGATCCCAAGAAATAGGTTCAATGGGTAAAACAAGTTGTGTAGTGATAGAAGTTGAACATGCTATATGAAAAACTAAGAAGCATGTATTCCTGAAGTGATAGAGGATGAGTTAATAGAAACTCTTAATAAGATCTATACTCTATTTGGAGTGGAGTACCTACCTTCAGGAGCACTCTTGATAGACTCACCTATGTGAATGTGGAAATGTGGCTGTTTCCTATGGAGTTTTGGGCAAAACTTCTAGAGCGTTCACTAAACTGGGATAGGCATGTATGGCCATAAATGCATGGGCTTAATTGATTGTACTATAAAAAAGATTGTGTGTGGTTTGATGTCAGGAATAGAGTTGACTACGTGTCACTCTAGTAAAAACTGAATCTTATTCACTATGCAAAGGTTCAAGTCGGATGACACCTTTGTTTATGCACAGTCTTATGTTTTTAGAAACTGCTCGATAATATTTTAAAAAATTCAAGTGGGGGATTGTTGGAAATTTTATGAATTATTTAAAATATGAAATAAGTTTATGATGCCTCCTATTTGTGAATAGTCCCACATCATGGGATTATAAGAAAGATGCAAGTATTTATACTTGTTTCTAAGAAGTCATGTTGGGGCCTTGGGCTCCCAATGCATGCTTTGTTGTGAGGAGGGAGACCATGCATCATGACCACCACACACGCGCGCGCGACCGACTGACCGACTCGACTCGACCCGACCCGGCCCAGCTCGGTTCGGGATTGGGTTGGGCCTTGGGCCTTGGCTATGTGGTGTAGACACTTATATTTTTAGTCCATAAAACACTGCATTTTTCGAACCGGTTTTTCAATACAGAAAATATTTCTGAGCCGACTTTTATATATGAAGTGGTAAACTTTTGACCAAGTATTTCGCAGATCCTATTTTCCTCCACTGACCAGTATTTTCATTCAGCCCTAATCCCGTCTATATATTATCTTCAGTTGTAGACGAGATTTGTACAGAAATTTTTTTCTCTTCCTTCGCCATTAAAAAAAAATATTCTTCCAGAAATTTTCGAGCAGTTAAATTCGAAAGTGCAAATCTGCACTGATTTGTTGTGCAAAGCATATCAGTTATTCATTTTTGAGAGGCTGTTTTATCCTAGAGGAGGTGGCGGAAGTACGAATTGGTTTTGCACCACCGACCAGATCGCCGAATCGTCCTCAAGAAAGCGACAAAGTACGTGACTCAGCCATTGTTTCCCAACAGTAACCATAAATAAAAGAGCAGTAAAATTAATACAACTGTATGTTGTAACATTTTTCAAATTCATTTGTATTAATCAGATCCTACAACCATTTTTTAGAGCATGATACACGTTCTAATGTTGAGGATATATTTTAAGATGATACTACGCACCTAGAATAGTAAACAACGTAAACTGAGTAGATAGTAGATACCACATAGAAAAGCAAAGAATAGGAAATTACCTAGGTATTTTGAATGGCAGAGCAATAAAATCTCAAAATAAGAAGCAATAAGTACGTAGCTCCATTTAAATGGGGTTAAGGGTTATCACTTTGACGCCACAGCCCCAAAAGTTTGAATTCCGTTTGATTCTCCATTCCCAAACATGGGAACAATAGGTTGACAATGAGTGTAGTGGACTAAGTAAACTGAGCAATACCACGTAAAGAAGCAAAAGTGTTTCGAAGAGCGAAGCACAAAATCTGCAAATAAGAGGCAATAATTAAGCAGCGCCATCCAAATGAGGTTGAAGGCTATCACTGTGATGCGTGAGCCCTAAAATCTTGAATTCCATTTGAGGCTCTGTCCCCAAATTTTAAGTGAATCTGTCATCGATTTCATCAATGGAGCATCATCGAAAAAATTGATAATTACTTTTGTGAAAAGGATTGAAACGGGGGGAGAAAAGCAGAAGCCTAAATCAATCGCAAGGAGATGAGCGATGACATTTTAAAAGAGGAAATTAGGTTTGAGTGAAAATAAGCAAAGCGGAAGAAGTAAAATGTAAATCAGTAACTGGCTGTTCCCACGTTAACGCATGATTTCTCATTTTGAAAGATGAAGAATTAGTGGGGAAATCGTGCAAGGGCAGTGGATTGTTTTAACAAAAATGCTATTATCACAAAAACAGTTTTTGTCAAAAAAGTACACCAAAGACAAAAAAAATAGGAGGTCCACCCCTTGAATTACACAAATACCCCCTGAATTCAATGTTTACCACCCCTGAATTCCGGAATTACCCATATTTCTTAGTTTTTCACAAAAAATTTTTTTTGGGTATTCCAGCATATCTCCTGTTTTAAACAGAGAGCTAACTAACAATTCCATGGGGGTGATATCAGCCATTTGATGTATTTTAAAAATATAATCCGGACCTTGGTTTGTCTCTTCGCTTGTCTAATTTTATTATATAGATGACAGTCTTATGTTTCAGACGGCATAGGAATCCAAGAATGCAAAAACAAAAGGAGTGCTAAGGCATTTGTTTGAGGTGATTTATCATTCTCCAGGATTCAAATAGTGAGGTGATGAAGCCTTGGAAAAAAGGCCCTGTTTGAATCAACTTATATAAGATGTTTTTTGATTTTTTGAAAGTCAAAATAAATTAGCTTTTTGTTTCAAAAAGTTAAGAAACAGCTTGTTTAGTCAATCTGAACAAGTCTTATAATTGTTGAGATTTATAAAGCTTGATTCGAAGCTTGCATAGGTTGATTTGAAACTCGTATCCACATATACTATGTTGTATATTATCTATCACTTATTGCATAGATTGATTCAAAATCCATTTCATTTCACTATATTATTCAACAACTTTAAATGTTTAATTATCAAGTTAATTTCTTTACTCATATTCTTCAACTTCAAAATTTATAAATTTGGGAAATAAAATCTTATGTTGAAATTTTCAAATCAAAACAAATCTTTTCAATTAATTAATTTAAGTCTTAAATCCTTTATTAAAGTTATTATATTAATTAGTTATATTAAATTAATTTAATATTTTAAAATAATTCTTTTAAGTTAAAAAATATTTTATATTAAATTTAAACAATTTAAAATAAATTATTAAATTAAATTAAATTATGTACTATGAAATTTGGTTTAAACTGAATTTAACTTTGAATATTAAATTTTAATTAAATTATATATTTTTTAGATAATAATTTTATTAAATCAATTTTTAACTTAAATTCTTAAATTTAAGTTAAATTGTCTTAAACATTAGTTTTAACTCAATACATAAATTAACTTTCAACATCAATTTATTAAAATCAATCCATGCTTATAAAATTTCAAAAAATAGTTTTTATTGACTAATGGTGTCCGTATGTAATTTTCTATGCTATGGTCAAGTGATTCGAGTATATACGTATCTTTCGGTCCGTTTAATTAAATTTTCTATGTATATATTAATTCAGTCCGTTTAATTAAATTTTTGCATATATATCATTTCGACCCGTATCCTCATTCAATGTCAAAAGGTATAGTGATTAAGGTATATATAATTTCAACCCATAATGATTTCCCTAAATCTACATGGAACTTGCAGTGTGAAAGCTTAAATCAAAAACATAACAATACTAATATGTCACATAGCAAATTCATATCATGTCATTTGTGTCAACAACGGTCAAGACATATCATGCATGTCACAAATAAACATGTATCACAAAATAGCACAATTTCATGTCATAAATGCAAATTTAAATTTAACGTTTTCATAAAATATTAGTCAATTGTGAGATGAACTCACCTTCCGTTGAAACAAAGAGACTTGGAAAATGGAGACAAACAATCACAGAACTAATCAACACAGCTGCGCACAAACACCATGGCATGAATGAATTCAAAAATTAGTATCCTAAGAAATTTAAAAGAAAAGAGTAGAGGGTTTTGGCTTGGGAAGATGGATTTTGATTTTCACAAAATTTACAAATCAAAACATAATTTTGGGCATTTTCAAAATAGTTTTTTGAACTTGTTAACTGTAACGTCCCGTATTTTTGGTAACCAAATTTTAATTTAATTTAATATTTTAAATATTATATTTGGAACAATTAATGGATGTAATATTTAATTCGTTATTTAAAATGAAGTTCTAACGTTAATTTTATTTATAATATAAAACGAGCTCGAAATAGCGCGGTAGTTCGTAATATGGAGCTTTGAACTTCAACTGAATATACAGGACCCAATATAAGTCGGATTTCTGTGAAACAAGAAATGTTGAAATCGTATTAATTATAATTTTTAAACGAAAGAGAAAAATTCAGATTTCATGTTATAAATTGTTAGTTGTGGCCAAATCAAATTTTGAAATAATTGCTGTAGAAATCGTTATTAAAATATAGGCCTTTAAAATAGCCATTTTTCAAACGGTCCCTGTTTTCGGCGAAATTAGTTTCAATAGAACCGTAACGTTAAATTATTGTATGGTGCTGAATTCGTGGCAAACCGATGTCATATGTCACCATGACAGCCGTAAACGCCATTCATTTTCTATAGCACGTAAATAAATTAATTTAATTTAACAGAAGAGTTTTTGTGTGTAACTTGAGCGGAGGACCGAATTAACCCATGAAACCAGTTCCGTTGAGTTCGTAGCGTCGATTAGAGTTGGGATAGGTATATAGTTTTTTATTTTTGAAGACCGGGTAATTTGGTGTCCAAAATGGCATTGTGGTGCGTATAAAAATAGCTTACCGGGAAAACAGTCTCAGAATGCGACAAAACTAGTGTCATTGGATTCGTATTAATTATCGTAGGATTTCAAAGTTTCAAGTTGATGGGATTTACTTAGTGATCGTGGAAAATTTAAACGTGTATTTTTCGCTGGTTTTATAAAGGAATTTTTTTCAAACGATGTCGGAATTCGATGAAACTTGTCCCATTGGGTCCGGAATATTTTTCTATGCTAAGATTAGCCTTTTTATCAGAAAACAGAAATCGTTCGTAGTAGTTTTAATCAATTACTTTACGCTTAAGTTTCACAAATAAATTAAATAATATTTAAACTATCCCAAATCCTATATAAGTGTAAACTGTACACTACAAAACCCCAATTGTTTGGTCAAATAAATTGTGTGGTCAACACAACATCTGGCCGCCATCTCCATCAAATGAACGACCAGCGTTCTCCAACTTTCCCGTCCGATTTTCTCCTTATCCTTAAACCTATTCAACACTCTTTCAATGATAATCGGGTAGAGGGTGGAGAGATCGTCCTTGCCAACGGTGGAGATGGGTCTTGCTTCGCCGAGGTGACTAGACTCTGGTCCAGAAGAGGGCGGTTTCGTGGTGTTTTGCTAGCGAATGGGGTTGAGAGGGAGGTCGCGAGTTGGGTCAATGGTCGAGGAGGCTGGGGCGGTTGTCTCGATAACTTTGGATCATCCCTTGATGGCCGGAGTTCGGCGCAGCTGTTCGATGGAGTAGCAGGCACGGTGGAGAGTCTTTGAATGCAAGGACCAGTATACGGAAGGGAGCTAAGATTTAAAGTTGCTATTAAGTTATGTATTAACTGAATGTGAATTGTACAGGTCGTTGGTGGGGGAGGGGGGACGGCTAGAAGCCTGGACGTGAGTAGCATGAGCAACAGATGGAAGGATTCATGATCACCAGAATTTGAAGAAAACAAAAACAGTGTCAGCCTTAATAGGAAGTAATTAAACTTAATTATAATATAACTTATGAAATTTAATTAAGTTATTAAGGATACTTATTATTATCATTTTAATTCCTACAATTCCAAGAAGGCGGTTAAAGACAGAAGCATGAAGTAGAAAACTAAATCGGCCTGTTATATCCCTATCCCTATAATGTAATTAGTTATAACTACATAATTAAGAGTTAGCTATTTTAATTCAATCCTATATTTTCTAAAATGGGAATTGTTGCAGCGTCTACCAGGGTATCTGAACAACAGCGTGAGCAAGGAATGGTATAAAGGAATTTGGCTTGTGTAACTAATAAACAAAGTAATTAAGTATTAATATATAATTAAGGTTAATGATATAATAAAATCATATAAACTTATATTATCCATAACTCATGTCGTTGTTATCAGAATTGAGCCAAACAAGAAGCGTTGTGGCAGTATTGCTAAAATTAACATTCTGAAACTGTTTTGGACAGGAATATGGGGACAACGGAATTTACGGTTAAATTAAACAGTTGTTTAGATTAAATGTAACCAAACCGTTTCAATGAATCAGATCAAGGTGAGTTAAACTCACTCAGTTCTCCCTGTTTATATTTTATATAAATTGGGTTTTTATTTTTTGTGCTCTGTTTGCTATGGTTGACTATTTGCTAGTTATATTTTATTCATTGATTTAACTGATGAAATTAAACTGTCATTTAATTTCAGTGAAATACCAAATCGTTATTTTAAAGATTGGACCCAATAAAGGTAACTCACCTTGGTTGGTCACGTTTATAAAATAAACGTGTTTAAGTTGTTTGAATTGCTTGTGAATTGAGTGATGTTAATGGGCGTTATTTATTAAATGGAATGATCTGATTTGAGCTAATCGTTTTGAATACAGGGAAGAACATGTTGGAGGGATCCAACGGGATTCCTTAAATGTATTATAATTTTCACATTATCATATGAACTGTCATTTGGGTGATTGATTTGAGTATTGATCATTGATTGGAAATTCAACTTGTGTTTGGTTTTAACCAATGGGCAGTATTGGTTGAGTAATCAACAGTAAATGGCCTAGAAGTAAATTGTTTTATTTATATTGTTTTACCGTTTGGTAAATTGGTAGAACTGAAGTTATGAAAATTATTTTATAACTAAAGATAGATTTTGAAATATATATATTTTGAATAAAACTTTATTAAAAAGGAAATAAATATTTATTTTTATAATTAACTGTAAATTGATTTTATAAAGTCAATTCTGATGTTAATCAGATTTGTAAATGAGAGAATAAGGAAATTAACCGAAAGATTAAATTTGGATAATTGTTTTGTTGAGAAACAATTATTGGAAGTATTTAAATTAATTAATTAATTATATTATTAATTAATTTAAAGGGTAAAACTAATTGAAATCGGTTAACGAGATAACCGTGTTTTGAGTTGATTAAATCTACCCTTTTAATTGGGGTTGATTATTTAATTAGTGTGTTTTGAATAGAAAATAGTTTAATGAATATTTTTTAGATTTTAATAAGATTTTAAACAGAGATTTACTATTTATTTTAGTTAATAAAGGAATTAACTACTGAAGTGGTTAATGATTGAAATAAATTATTATTTTAATTAATAACAATATAGGAAATTACTTTTAATGGGAATTCATTTAAAAAGTAATCTAAGTGAGATGAAATCCAATGGAATGGTGAAAGGAGTTTATGAACGGGTTTTATATTTAAAACCCGATTTTTTATAACAAAGTTATAAAAGGAATGCTTAAGCGACTATTATAGCTTAAAATAAATGTTACTTAATTAATTGAATTAAGCAAAAGGAAATTTAGATGAAAGAGTTTTATGATAAACCAGAGTATATCAAAGAGGTTTGAGGTGTTATATCGTTAATTCTAAATTAACGTTATTTAAGAATGTGATTAAGTAAAGTGGGAGATTGGAATAAGAGTTTCAAAGCGGGAAATGGTTGAATGGATTAGAAAAGGAATTAGTGAAAGTGAAGTTGGTAAAAGAAGTGAGTCATAGGATTTGGTAACCAAATCTGAATCATAAAATGAATTGGTTCAAAGTGATAGAGGTTAAAAAGTGGTGTGTTATAAAGAAGTTATTAAATGGAACTAAGAAATAATGGTGTATTAGAGAAAGAGATTTTCAAAATGAAAACAATATTTATGAAATAGCATTTTAAATAAAATAATTAAATGGAATTGGTATTAGAATGAAATATTTGGTTTTTGAATTACAACTTATATTTATCTTTAGATATGAATGTTGTTGATCATGGTCTGAGAGGTAATTAAAATACCCCAACTTGAACGACATCAGGATTATCCAAGGATGATATTAGTTGTGATGGTAATGGGGGTTAGTGATAATTTATTTTTCCAATAAAGAAATAATAATGCAATGTTAGTGAGAATTTTGGAGATTATATAATAAGGATTCTAAGGTAAAAAGGGGATTGTGTGAATTATAACGATATTGTCGAGATTCGAAAGGGAATGTAAAAGATGAGCTTTATTCTATAAGGATAAGCGTGGAGTGTTGTTTTCAAGTAATAAATTAAAGATATGCCGTAACGTTGTTTTATAAGTAATAAGTGAATTGATTTTCCAGTATAAGATAATAATGTGGCTAATGGTTTGAAAGTGAAACTAGAACACTAAATATGATATAGGATTGTCCTAAGTAATAAATGAAATTGTTTAAAAGAAACATCTTATGTTAAGTAAGAAGAGAAAAGCTATATTCGTAATATTGAGATATTTGAGAGTTTTAAATTTACGTTTGTTTTAATTAAAAGGCCAAGTGATGCTGAATACTGAACCAGTGAACTCATTTGAATTTCATGATTGAATCACTGTTTATTTTGATAGTTAAATTACCGACTATCAAATCTGTCCAATACGATTGTTGGTACGGAAAGACCGGGATCGAAGTCATATTCGAAAACCATTTCGACCAACAAATACGTGAAGATATGAGAAGATGATCGAGAAGGAGCCTTGGAGATTATAGATTTTCATAAACAGAAGAACTGCTAATAATCTTCGGTCTGCAGCCAAAGATGTACTGTGGTTCTGCCGTGGTTGGAATCTTCGGGTTGCAAGGACTTCTCGCTACTGATCCATGGGGTGATTTCTATATTGGATGCCATAGGAGGGTGCCTTCGGTTCATCCTGTTCCTGGATGACTTGTATGGACAGATGTATTACAGAGTATTTCCAAAGGAATTACGTATGTTGATTTCTTCAAACGTACCATAGTTAGTGGCGGAGGACGACGGTTCCCTTAGCTTAACCACTAGAGTATTTTTGTGGACGTCAATTAGTGATATCTGGCGGATCTGACGATAAGGCATTCAAAGTGAATGGTGGCCAGGTGTTGCGGAAGATAATTCAAAACTCAGGCCTCACAACCGGGAAATGACAAAAATCGGGCACGCAGCATGGCTATGTGGGTCGCTCCCATTAGGGTGTATAATCACCTATCTAGAGAAAATCCTTTTGCTTCTTTAATCTATTTCGATGCTGTCCCTTTTTCGGGAAACGGTGGTTTGAGCCCAACCGTTGGTGATATACATTCGACACACTCAAGCGAAATGAGTGGTCGGTCATGTGAGGGCCGGGTTGCAAGACGTTCCTGTTGAACCCAGTGTATTCGCCTCTAGAGATACACTATCGGCAGGTAGTCCCATACCTTGTCATAGTCGGAATCCAATCTCCAATAAGCGCCCGCGGTTTTGTTTGTATACTATATATGTGGAGCGTGAGATGCAAGCGTTCCGCTAGATTGGTATTTACTTGTATTTAGACACTATTATAATATCAGAAAAGATATTGATTTCAAAATGATTTGGGTTATCGTAAGGTAAAAATCGTCCGTATTTTTGTGTGGATTGGTCATACGATTATCTTTTTCTTTCGAAAAGATTTTAACTTTAAAATCAAGTCATGTGATACCTTAATACTGTGCGAGTTTTTTCACTCTGGTTCACCAGACTGACCTAGTGTTTTGTAAATGCTCGGGTTAGACCGGGTTGTACAGGTCCAGGTTATCTGATGCTGCGAAGTCCAGAGATGAGCTGGAAAGTTCAGACGTATTATATATATAGTGTGTATTCCGCTGTGTTGTGTATGTGGCAGATTATTATAACTGTCCAGATGTGTGATGTACTTTGATATTGTAAGTATTTTTAAAGCTCTCAACAAAAGATTTATTTCTTTATTATATTTTGTTCCGCTGCGATGCGAGACTCTGTGTTGTGTTGATCTTCTTCTTCTTCTTCGATTCTAATATTTCTTTCTTTCTTATCCCACCCTCTAATTTCTTTCTAATAACTATCCAGTGTTTTCGGTGTTTGGAAGATTAGCATGGATATGGAATTGTATATATGTCGAATTTCGGGGCCGAAAATCCCGGGTCGTTACCGTTGTATCAGAGCTATTGGTTTAGTAATAACCTTGGCTCAGTGGTGTAACTCGATAGAGATGGGGTTAGTAATACCCTAGATTGAGTTTGAGTATATGTATGAGAGCGCGTATTTGTAATTTGATATTAAAATTATTTTTGCCCAATCTATTTTATAAAGTAATAAAAGTAAGGATTTTCACAAATTATTATAATATGGGCAATCACTTGGATTTGTTAATGTTGATTGGAATGATATGTTTGGATTGTGTGTTCGATTTCATAAATATCAACCTGGACATGAGTAGATTTGGTTGAAAACCAATCCGAAATAAATAAGTTAGGTAAGTAATCTAGATTTAATAAATCCGAAAGGATAATTAAAGTGATAAATGGATTGCTAAGACTTGGTTATAAGTAATTATAATTAATCGCATGTGAATTGAATTATGTGTAGAATTGGTTGGAAATTTATGATGTCGATATTTGAACATAACTGACATTGTTTTGGAAATTCATTTGAGCTGAGAACAGGTGCAGAAGTGCCAATTCAGCTTTAAAATCCATCCAAGAGAAATTCTGGAGTTAACTGAATCTAGTTTGAATAGGGCTGCATAATAATTAAGCGAGCTCGAGTATAAATTATAGCTTATCGCATAATAACACTCGCAAAAAGGTACGCCTACACAAATATAAAATTTTGATTTTTATTTGGGTTTGAGATTGGATTTTGATTTTTCCGACCGTGTTGGTCGATGTATACATATTTCTTGAACCTGCGATATTAACCGTGTTGGTCGATGTATACATATTTCTTGAACCTGCGATATTGCAGATGTCCTTTGTACAGGAGAGACTCTGCCAAAAATTTTCCAAAATTTAAGGTGTTAGAATTATTTTTGAATTTTTTTGGGAAATTATGTTATTTGGGATAAATTGGTTTTAAACCCAATTAGATTAGTTTGGAAAATAAAAATCGAGTTTAAAGTTAAATATTTTTCTAAAAAGAATGGGTTGTAGCATTCTTTCTACCTTAGCAATTTCGAGGACGAAATTATTTTAAGGGGGGAAGAATATAACGTCCCGTATTTTTAGTAACCAAATTTTAATTTAATTTAATATTTTAAATATTATATTTGGAACTGTTAATGGATGTAATATTTAATTCATTATTTGAAATGAAGTTTTAACGTTAATTTTATTTATAATATAAAACGTGCTCGAAATAGCGCGGCAGTTCGTAATATGGAGCTTTGAACTTCAGCTGAATATACAGGACCCAATATAAGTCGGATTTCTGTGAAACAAGAAATGTTGAAATCGTATTAATTATAATTTTCATATGAAAGAGAAAAATTCAAATTTCATGTTATAA
Organism: Allium sativum; assembly: GCA_030737875.1. NCBI lineage: Eukaryota > Viridiplantae > Streptophyta > Magnoliopsida > Asparagales > Amaryllidaceae > Allium > Allium sativum. The sequence continues at coordinate 199,393,315 of CM060926.1, read as the reverse complement.
ATTATCAGTTGTGGCCAAATCAAATTTTGAAATAATCGTTGTGGAAATCGTTATTAAAATATAGGCCTTTAAAATAGCCATTTTTCAAACAGTCTCCATTTTCGACGAAATTAGTTTCAATAGAACCGTAACGTTAAATTATTGTATGGTGTTGAATTGCATGGCAAACTGATGTCGTATGTGACCACGGCAGCCGTAAATGCCATTCATTTTCTATAGCGCGTAATTAAATTAATTTAATTTAATAGAGGGGTTTTTGTGTGTAACTTGAGCGGATGACCGAATTAAGCCATGAAACCAGTTCTGTTGAGTACGTAGCGTCGATTAGAGTTGGGATAGGTATATAGTTTATTATTTTTTGAAGACCAGGTAATTTGGTGTCCAAAATGGCATTGTGGTGCGTATAAAAATAGCTTACCCGGAAAACAGTCTCAGAATGCGATGAAACTGGTGCCGTTGGATTCGTATTAATTAATTATCGTAGGATTTCAAAGTTTCAAGTTGATGGGATTTATTTAGTGATCATGGAAATTTTAAATGCATATTTTTTGCTGGTTTTATAAAGGAAAATTTTCAAACGATATCGAAATTCGACGAAACCTCTCCCATTAGGTCCGGAATATTTTTCTATGCTAAGATTAGCCTTTTTATCAGAAAATAGAAATCGTTCGTAGTGGTTTTAATCAATTACTTTACACATAAGTTTCACAAATAAATTAAATAATATTTAAACTATCCCAAATCCTATATAAGTGTAAACTGTACACTACAAAACCCCAACTGTTCGGTCAAATAAATTGCGTGGTCAATGAAACATCTGGCCGCCATCTCCACCAATTGAACAACCAGCGTTCTCCAACTTTCCCATCCGATTTTCTCCTTATCCTTGAACATATTCAACACTCTTTCAACTATAATCGGGTAGAGGGTGGCGAGATCGTCCTTGCCAACGGTGGAGATGGGTCCTGCTTCGCCGAGGTGACTGGAATTTGGTCCGGAAGTGGGAGGTTTCGGGGTGTTTTGCTGGCGAATGGGGTTGAGAGGGAGGTCGCGAGTTGGGTCAATGGTCGAGGAGGCTGGGATGGTTGTCTCGATAACTTTGGATCATCCTCTGATGGCCGGAGTTCGGCGCAGCTGTTCGATGGAGTAGAAGGCACGGTGGAGAGTCTTTGAACGTAAGGACCAGTATACGGAAGGGAGGAAGCCAAAGAAACAATTCGGCCCAGTTTAAATGTAGTTTCGGTAAAATTTGAAGGTGATTAAAACTACTTAAGAATAAGCTAAGATTTAAAGTTGCTATTAAGTTATATATTAATTGAATGTGAATTGTACAGGTCGTTGGTTGGGGGGGGGGGGAGGGAAGGAAACGGCTAAAAGCCTGGACGTGAGTAGCGTGAGCAACAAATGGAAGGATTCATGATCACCGGAATTTGAAGAAAACAAAAACAGTGCCGACCTTAATAGGAAGTAATTAAACTTAATTATAATATAAATTAGGAAAGTTAATTAAGTTATTAAGGATACTTATTATAATCATTTTAATTCCTATAGTTCCAAGAAGGCGGTTAAAGACAGAAGCATGAAGCAGAAAACTAAATCGGCATGTTATATGCCTATCCTTATAATGTAATTAGTTATAACTACATAATTAAGAGTTAAATATTTTAATTAAATCCTATATTTTCTAAAATGGGAATTGTTGCAGGCGTCTACCAGGGTATCGGAACAACAGCGTGAGCAAGGAATGGTATAAAGGAATTTGGCTTGTGTTACTAATAAACAAAGTAATTAAGTATTAATATATAATCAAGGTTAATGATATAATAAAATCATATAAACTTATATTATCCATAACTCATGTCGTTGTTATCAGAAATGAGCCAAACAAGAAGCGTTGTGGTAGTATTGCTAAACTCTACATTCTGAAACTGTTTTGGACAGGAATATGGAGACAGCGGAATTTACGGTTAAATTAAACAGTTATTTAGTTTAACTGTAACCAAACTGTTTCAATGAATCAGATCAAGGTGAGTTAAACTCACTCAGTTCTCCCTATTTATATTTTATATAAATTGGGTTTTTATTTTGTGTGCTCTGTTTGATATGGTTGACTGTTCGCTAGTTATATTTTATTTATTGATTTAACTGATGAAATTAAACTATCATTTAATTTCAGTGAAATACCAAATCGTTATTTTAACGATTGGACCCAATAAAGGTAACTCACCTTGGTTGGTCACGTTTATAAAATAAACGTGTTTAAGTTGTTTGAATTTCTTGTGAATTGAGTGATGTTAATGGGCGTTATTTATTAAATGGAATGATCTGATTTAAGATAACCGTTTTGAATACAGGGAAGAACAGGTTGGAGTGATCCAACGGGATTCCTTAAATATATTATTATTCTCACATTATCATATGAACTGTCATGTTTGGGTGATTGATTTGAGTATTGATCATTGATTGGAAATTCAACCTGTGTTTGGTTTTAACCAATGGGCAGTATTGGTTGAGTAATCAGCAGTAAATGGCCTAAAGGTAAATTGTTTTGCTTATATCGATTTACCATCAGGTAAATTGATAGAACTGAAGTTATGAAATCTATTTTATAACTAAAGATAGATTTTGAAATATATATATTTTTAATAAAACTTTATTAAAAAGGAAATAAATATTTATTTTTATAATTAACTGTAAATTGATTTTATAAAGTAAATTTTGATGTTAATCAAATTTTGTAAATGTGAGAATAAGGAAATTAACCGAATGATTAAATTTGGATAATTTTTTTGTTGAGAAACAATTTAATGGAAGTATTTAAATTAATTAATTAATTATATTATTAATTAATTTAAAGGGTAAACTAATTGAAATCGGTTAACGTGATAACCGTGTTTTGAGTTGATTAAATCGACCCTTTTAATTGGGGTTGATTATTTAATTAGTGTGTTTTGAATAGAAAATAGTTTAATGAATATTGTTTAGATTTTAAACAGAGATTTACTATTTATTTTAGTTAATAAAGGAATTAACTACCGAAGTGGTTAATGATTGAAATAAATTATTATTTTCATTAATAACAATTTAGGAAATTACTTTTAATGGGAATTCATTTAAAAAGTAATCTAAGTGAGATGAAATCCAATGGAATGGTGAAAGGAGTTTATGAACGGGTTTTATATTTAAAACCCGAATTTTTAAGCGAATATTATAGCTTAAAATAAATTTACTTAATTAATTGAATTAAGTAAAAGGAAATTTAGATGAAAGAGTTTTATGATAAACCAGAGTATATCAAAGAGGTTTGAGGTGTTATATCGTTAATTCTAAATTAACGTTATTTAAGAATGTGATTAAGTAAAAGTGGGAGATTGGAATAAGAGTTTCAAAGCGGGAAATGGTTGAATGGATTAGAAAAGGAATTAGTGAAAGTGAAGTTGGTAAAAGAAGTGAGTCGTAGGATTTGGTAACCAAATCTGAATCCTAAAATGAGTTAGTTCAAAGATATAGAGGTTAAAAAGTGGTGTGTTATAAAGAAGTTATTAAATGGAACTAAGAAATAATAGTATATTAGAGAAAGAGATTTTCAAAATGAAAATAATATTCACAAAACAGTATTTTAAATAAAATAATTAAATGGAATTGGTATTATAATGAAATATTTGGTTTTTGGATTACAACTTATATTTATCTTTAGATATGAACGTTGTTGATCAAGGTCTGAGAGGTAATTAAAATACCCCAACTTGAACGACATCAGGATTATCCAAGGATGATAAAGGGGGTTAGTGATAATTTATTTTTCCAATAAAGATATAATAATGCAATGCTAGTGAGAATTTTGGAGATTATATAATAAGGATTCCAAGGTAAAAAAGGGATTGCGTGAATTATAACGATATTGTCGAGATTCGAAAGGGAATGTAAAAGATGAGCTTTATTCTATAAGGATAAGCGTGGAGTGTTGTTTTCAAGTAATAAATAAAAGATATGCCATAACGTTGTTTTATAAGTAATAAGTGAATTGATTTCCAATATAAGATAATAATGTGGCTAATGGTTTGAAAGTGAAACTAGAACACTAAATATGATATAGGATTGTCCTAAGTAATAAATGAAATTGTTTAAAAGAAAAATCTTATGTTAAGTAAGAAGCTAAAAGCTATATTCGTAATATTGAGATATTTGAGAGTTTTAAATTTACGTTTGTTTTAATTAAAAGGCAAAGTGATGCTGAATACTGAACCAGTGAATTCATTTGATTTTCATGATTGAATCACTGTTTATTTTGATAGTTAAATCACCGACTATCAAATCTGTCCAATACGATTGTTGGTACGGAAAGACCGGGATCGAAGTCATATTCGAAAACCATTCCAACCAACAAATACGTGAAGATATGAGAAGATGATCGAGATGGAGCCTTGAAGACTGTAGATTTTCATAAACGGAAGAACTGCTAATAATCTTCGATCTGCAGCTAAAGATGTACTGTGGTTCTTTCGTGGTTGGAATCTACGGGTTGCAAGGACTTCTCGCTACTGATCCATGGGGTGATTCCTATATTGGATGCAGTAGGAGGGTGCCTTCGGTTCATCCTGTTCTTGGATGACTTGTATGGACAAATGTCTGACAGATTATTTCCAAAGGAGTTACGTACGTTGATTTCTTCTAACCTACCATAGTTGGTGGTGGAGGACGACGGTTCTCTTAGCTTAACCATTAGAGTATTTTTGTGGACGTCAATTAGTGATATCTAGCGAATCTGACGATGTGGAATTCAAAGTGAATGGTGGCCTGGTGTTGTAAAAGATAATTCAAAACTCAAGCCTCACAGCCGGGGAATGACAAAATTCGGGCAGGCAACATGGCTACGTGGGTCGCTCCCATTAGGGTGTATAATCACCTATCTAGAGAAAATCCTTTTTCTTCTTTAATTTATTTCGATGCTGCCCCTTTTTCGGGAAACGGTGGTTTGATCCCAACCGTTGGTGATATACATTCGACACACTCAAGCGAAATGAGTGGTAGGTCATTTGAGGGCCAGGTTGCAAGACCTTCTTGTTGAACCCAATGTATTCGCCTCTAGAGATACACTATCGGTAGGTGGTCCCATACCTTGTCATAGTCGGAATCCAATCTCCAATAAGCGCCCGCGGTTTTGTTTGTATACTATATATGTGGAGCGTGAGATGCAAGCGTTCCGCTAGTTTGGTATTTACTTGTATTTAGACACTATTGTAATATCAGAAAAGATATTGATTTCAAAATGATTTGGGTTATCGTAAGGTAAAAATCGTCCGTATTTATGTGTGGATTGGTCTTACGATTATCTTTTTCTTTCGAAAAGATTTTAACTTTAAAATCAAGTCATGTGATACCTTAGTACTGTGCGAGTTTTTTCACAGGTTATCTGATGCTGCGAAGTCCAGAGACGAACTGGAAAGTTCATACGTGTTATATGTATAGTGTGTATTCCGTTGTGTGTTGTGTATGTGGCAGATTATTATAACTGTCCAGATGTGTGATGTACTCTGATATTGTAAGTATTTTAAAGCTCTCAATAAAAGATTTATTTATGTATTATATTTTGTTCCGCTGCGATGCGAGACTCTGTGTTGTGTTGATCATCTTATTATTCTATTCTAATATTTCTTTCTTTCTTATCTCATCCTCTAATTTCTTTCTAATAACTATCCAGTGTTTTCGGTGTTTGAAAGATCGGCATGGATATGGAATTGTATTTATGTCGATTTTCGGGGCCGAAAATCCCGGGTCGTTACATTAACCATAAATTTTGGAAATGTGATTAACAATAAATTTTAATAAATTCTTTTGTCTTCAGTTAAAAAAAATTGGTTTTCAATAAAATATGAGGGAGATACGACTGAAACAGTAATAGACATTTCTCAGGTCAGAAATTTGGATTCGAAAATGTATCAGAAAGATTTGTGATTTTGATATAGAAAACACCAAACTTGAAAGATGTTAAACATGAAAGTTTTAGATAACTCAATCCCATTCAATTTGAAAAGAAAAATGGATTAGGGTTTACTATAGGGAAGTTATGGTCATGGGAATGTAGGACAAATTTCCGAATCAAAACAAAATCACAATGAGGGGAAAGAGATTTGAATTAAGTTTTTAGGTTTGGCCAAGTATATTCAGGTGGGGCCTGCTTGCTAAAGGTGGTGGGATGTCGGCTGGGCGTAGTGGTGGTGACTCGTCAGAGGTGGTGAATGCAAGGCCTAGCGACAACAAAAAGGATTTTTGAGTTATAGGTTTGCAAAAAAAATTATAATCTAGATTTTTAAATTGAAACAGATGTAGAGAAGATATTAAGGAAAATAATCAAACAAAATTCTTAATTTCTGACTGATTTGTGAAGGAGTAACTTTTAGATTGGAAGGTAAGCTACAGAAAAAGAAGAGAGAAATTGTCTTAAGAAAAATTAGAATGAGGTAAAAAAATGGGAATATCGGTGAATGAGAATGAGAAACAAAATAAAGGTCTATATATAACTTTTCCGGAGTCTAATGGAATTCTTAACATAAAATTAAATTCAAGAGAAGAGGTGGCGTTTGAAGTTTTCCCGAGAAGCCATGTTAAACTCAAAAACAACTAACAAAGGAGTAGCAGTACAAACACCACCAAATTTGCGCAGTTTTACACAGAAAAGGTCAAATTTGGAGCAAACGGAGGAGGAACATGGACACAGAGTCTTATTTCGGCAGCTCAGTCCCATCTATCATCGTTCAACATACGAAGACGACAAAGTCTAGACAAAGACAAAGAAAGATGTCCAATGAAATGAAAAATGGAGACTGTAATAGTATATTGAGTAGAACCATATAAAAAAGAAAATTTTGGTTTTGTAAACTTTTGAAAGTTCAGTGAGAAATCAAATTTTGAAACTTTTTCAGAAAAATTTCCATATCAATGGATTTGAAAAATTAAAATGTTTAGTAATTCAATTTTGCAATTAAATTTTAAATTTTAACTGAACTTAAATTCAAATAATAATACAAATTAAGTCAGCAATTAAGTTCCGATTTAACAATAAATTACCTTTTTCAAATTGTCAATATTTATGTGTGTATATAGAAATCTAATTCATTAATTTCATATAATTCAAAAATAAATTAAATCTTAAAATTTAATTTTAGTTAAATCATTATCCATAAAAAATAAAAACTTCTGGTTGTTACAAACTCCCCACTCAAACCTTCTCGTCCCCAAAAAGGAACAAAGCAAAGAAAAATAGTAATGTTATTTAACTTAGTTTTTATATATACAAACTTTCATATTAACAGTTATGATATTCTAAATTTTTTAAATGGTTTAAGTATAAACTCAATGTCTCAACTGGTTCAATATATCAATCTCGCTTTAGAAACTTGGAAATAAACACCGATGGTGCTATCAGTCAACTAAATTGTGATTCTATATCTATCTAGTACTCACAGGATTTAGCACATATGTTGATCAGACGCATGCCCATAATCACTAAGTACTCGATAGTTCAATCGTAATGTCATAGAAAATACTTAAAACTTTTCCCTTTTAAAACAAAAATATAAAAAATTTCTAATATAATATTATAACTAATATTTTCATATCATTTATTATTATAAAATTTTGAATAGGGAAAATTGTATACCTCCCCTTCAAATTTATTTATTATAATTTGACTCTTATCATTTACCCAAGTATAGAAATTTAAAGTTCCAAACGGATGTCAAATAATATTTCGAAAACATGTGTTATATGTGATTTTCTAACATACATTAGCATTTCACTTAAGTTACAACTTGTTTTTTTTAGAGCAAGACGGTTGTGTAGAGCGATTTTAGACAGCTAGTTTATTAAACTGGGTAGATAAAATATAAGGTCAACAAGCATGATCGTTAGCCTCGCCTAGTATGGGGAATAAGTGTTCAAGTAGTGCAATAATACATAGATATATAATACAACATACATCATATGACGAAGACAAGCTGAGCGGTACTAACAAACTATACAACAAAGCACATCCCAAAAGCCACAGTAGCAGGCCCAAAAGCACAGATGCAAAAACAGATCTGGAACGAAGCCAAAGAACTGGACTCAGCGTGCTGGATGAATGGAAAGAAGTGCATGAAGAGCTGGCTACCATGGGCGGGGAAATATCCTCCTATAGCGTAACCCTCCGCCTTCGAGATGCCAACGGATTCCTCCAAGTTGTTGTCCCTGTCATTCAATCTGGTACTGACTGGCATCTTAACGTCGGCACCTGTCCAAATATAGAAAAGTAGAGTTAGTTTATGGCACAACAGTGTACCACTTTCACTACACCAAAACAGGGGATTCCCAACAAGTATAGGTGTTACAAATAATTTCTGTAACACTTTTAAGTGTCACCAACGTCTTGTGAGGAATTTCCTGTAACACTTATAAGTATTACAGATAGAGTAACTGCTAACACTTATAAGTGTTACAAACATATTCATTGCTAACACTTATAAGTGTTACAAACATATTCATTGCTAACACTTATAAATGTTGGAACTATAAGATGTGGTAACACTGATAAGAGTTACAAACATATTCATTGCTAACACTTATATTTGCATATAAGTTGGCACAAGCTCTATTTAATATGCATTCAGCTATGATATTATCTCGACATAACAACATGTAACGAAATCCATAAGAAAAAAATCCATATTCATGACAACAACAAAGTACAAACTAACAAAAAATAATGATACATAAAGATACTAAATTCAACACATATACAATATTCAATTCCATAGTAAAAACAATACATAATTAACAAAATGCAAGATGTTTTTAATATTTGAAGTCTACAAGTACCAAATGCGAAACTCCGGTCATATAACGAACCTTACATCCAAAAATTTGCATAGCTTTACCACCAAAATTTATATTTTTCTCCATTTCACTGCTTTCTGCATGTATTTAATTAAATAGCATCATTTATGTTTCAAATAGTGGTAAATATTATAAGTTCAAAATCATACCTTCTTAATTTTGACACATCTTTTGTTTATTGAACTCGATGAAATCTTGCAATTTAAGCTCCTTTTTAAGCCTTCTGTTTTCTTTAAGAACCTCCAATGCAAATTCCACATCACGATCACATAATGGTTCGTCAATCCAATGGATGAATCCACGGTCTCTAAGAGTTCCAGCGTTTGCACAAATAAAATATTGACATCCAACGTTTTTATTCAAATAACATGTTTTTAATATTGGTTCAATGTTACAACGACATAACAACCTTCGAGATTATATTTCTCCAACACTGAATGTTGGCAGGTATGGCAATCTTGTTGGTGTTGTCGATCTGGTAGGCGGTGCCATATCATTCTGAACACTTAATGTAACAACCCGGAAAATCAGAACCAATTTTAAAATTTTATTTTGGCAATTTTGATGAATTTTGAATATTTAAAATGATTTATTTTAAATAATAACAACGAGAAATTTATTTTGAATAGAATTGGAATGGAAAATTTATTTGAATCGACGTTAGAATATAAATATTTATTTTTAGTTATAAATGGAATTGGAAATGGCGCGGTAGTTTGAAAATTCGATTTCAAATTTCAAATGAATGTACAGGATTCAAAATAAACCAGATTTTAGCGAAACCAAAAATATTAGAATCTATTTGAAAATATCTTTCCAACGCATCTGAAAAATTGAAATTTCATAGCGGGAATAAAAAATTATTCCCAGTTGAAAATTCAGAATAGTCGCTATGGAATTATAGCCCGTAAAAATAGCGATTTTGCAAACAACCTCCGTTTTCGACGAAACCACTTTTGTTGGATCCGGGATGTCAAATTATTGCTAGAATCCAAAATTCATAATTTTTGGGATTAATATGTGAGCGTGGCATAAGAAAACGTGTTTAACAGTTTCAGTCAATTTGGATCGACCAGAAAATAGTCATTTTTCAAATGGTCTCCAAATTTGACGAAATTAGTTTTGTTAGGACCGTATCATCAATACGAAGCTAGAAATAATTTTTTGGGAATTTTTAGAGTTAGTATGTGACCCCAGTAAATTGAAATGTACGTTTAAAATTGAATATACAGAATTATATTTAAATTTTGATGAAAACTGATCGAAACAGCCGAATTGGGTTACAAAACATATCCCATTGTGTTCAGAATGGGGGTAATTAGCTAGGGGAGATAGTCGTTGGGTCTCGTTTGAGGTTTGAATAAAAAGTCAACTTTTTGAAAATAAATAAATTAAATAAATAATTATATAAATCTAACCTCTCTCTCTCCCTTCTCATTACAGTCAACGTTTTAAAAAGGAAAAAAACCCGCGATGGAGCCCTAGCCACTACCGAAAACCGTTGCACCCATCGCTGGAGCAGCCTCCTCGCGTCAACCCCACCTCGCGCTTCCCCCTCCGCCTCCCTGGCACTAATGCCGACAATCAAAAACCCCCTCCACGCTGCCCTCTGCCTACATTCGAACGACGACAGCCCACCCGAACTTCCCGGCCTGTGAGAGCACCAGTCGAGCCCCGTGCCGTCTTCTCCTCCTCGCGCTGATGATCTCTAGGCTTTCCACTCCCTTATGTGAGATTTCTCGATTTTAAAGCTTTGATTTTTAAATAGGAATAGAATTGATTTTTAAAATGTTAAAGCTTTGATTTTTAAATAGGAATAGATTTGATTTTTAAAATGTTAAAGCTTTGATTTTTAAATAGGAATTGATTTGATTTTTAAAATGTTAAAGCTTTGATTTTTAAATAGGAATAGATTTGGTTTTTTAAAATGTTAAAGATTTGATTTTTAAAATGAAAAAAGATTTGATTTTTAAAACGAAAAAGATTTATTTTTTATATTGGAAGAGAGCGAATAAAATTCGATTTTTATATAGTAATAAAAATATGATTTTTATTTAAGTTGAGTAATAAAAATATGATTTTTATTTAAGTAGAGTAATAAAAATATGATTTTTATTTAGGTAGAGTTATAAAAATATAATCTTCATTAGAAGAAAAGCGATATAAAAATATAATTTTTATAACGAAATAGCGATGTAAAAATATGATTTGTATATATAACACATCATATTAAAAATATGATTTTTACTATGAACAGCGTGAAAAGGGTTGTGATGGAACGGGTGGAAAGCAAATCAAAATCTGAACCGTTCAGAAATAAAACTGGAGGAGTGGAACCCATGGTAAGAACTCCTCACTGAATTTTTTTATACAGTTATTTATTATGTAACTGCATATATGAACTGTTCCCCGTCGTCCACAAACCATGGACGACTTGTTTGATTGTTTGGTTGGATTGGTTGGATAATTTGGTTGAATTTGGTTAGGGAATTGAAATGAATTGATTAGAATTGTTATGTGTGTATGGCGCGAGCCAATATCAGGGGAGGGGTAATGCTAGACATTACCCGATTTCGATATCGCGCCGTTATGCCACCGAAATTCTCTAAAATATATTAAAAATATCATTTTTATTGTATAAATGAACCGAATAGAATATTCATATGTTGAATAAAATATTTTATCGTTAAAAATATAATTTTTAACATTGATACGAATAAAATAAATATTCATTTACAAATCAGACGATTTGTTTATGAACACCCATTTTACTGATATGGATTAGGATGATATATTTGACACATTGCCTAACTGCACAAATAAAATCTGTGTTTGTTGTCTGAAAAACCCTACATGGCTATTGGGATGATATATGACATACGCCAGTCCCAATAATTAGCTGTGTGTCAATCGATTGATTGACAGGCTATTATAAGCGTTAAATATTTATATTTGATGCTTATGCAGTGTAGAATGCACTCTGGATGATGGTTGACTGTGTTTGATTGTTGTTGTATACATGTGTATATGAAATCCATATAAATAAAATTATATGGAAATTCACTGTGTCTGATTCCAGTTCAGAAAGAATGAATATTTTAAAATAATGAATATTTTAAAAGTAATATTCAGTAAAGGATCAAAATTTGATTTTGATGTCCGATTCGGGATGGACACGAATATATTTAAATATATAAAGCCGTGTGGATTAGATTAACGCCATTTGAACGTGAACGATATTTATATTGATTTTATTCATTTCTATAATGAATATAAAAAAGGAAATGATTTCGAAATAAAATATTTTGAAAATATTATCATTTATATATTAATGATATGGAATATTCAATTTCGATTTGAAATTGAATATGCAGTTGAAACTATTTTGAAAATGAATTTAAAACAATTTATAAAATACGTTTTAAATGGAAATCGACAAAATATATATAATATATATATTATATATATATATAATGGCCTGAATAGAACGCGCCGCGCTGTGGTAGTTCATGAATTTCGACCATTGACTTCGAATGGACATTACGGGAGATCCGACCGTCGGATTCTCCTAAAACTTGAACCGTTAGGTTTGTATCAAAATGATATTTCTAACGAATATTAGAGATTTGAAATCTAACGGTTGGATTTGGAATTATGTCCAAACCAAATTTGGAAAAGGTCGCAGTAAGTGCAGTTCCGTTTATGGAAATCGACTGTACGGGCCTTGATAAAATTATTAAAAATATCAATAATTAGTGTAAAATCATAAGAAATGATTTGGAAAGAATTAGGATGAAAAAATCCATATTTGAAAAGATAAAAATCGATTTTTATCGAAATGAACTAGTTTTGAACTAGAATTATAATCCAATTATTTTTAAAATTAATAAATCGGATTTGAAATGGTTTTAAAAATAACCAGAATTTCCAATATATGAACTGGAATGAATTTGAATCGAAATTATCTTCGGAATATTTCGATATTGGCTTCCGTGATTATATGGACATTGTGGAAAAATTTGGAAGATATATATATATATCGTTATTCCAATACTATGTTTGTTGAGTTCAGGATTTGATATTGAATATAAGCCGATATATTTTCTATTCAGAGTCTTGTATTTAATATCAAATGGGATTTTGGGTTTGTCGTGAACGGTGTCTTCAATAACACTGTTCTTAAACCCCATGTGAAGAGAATAAGTCTTTTAATTAAGATTGCTGGAGTTTCCAATTATATTTAATAATTGGAATAAAATGGAATGTGAATTGGATTTATTGTGAACTGTGGACTTTTTAACAACATTCGTTCTTTAACCCGATTTACAGCGAAATGTGATTTGGAATTTATAAATCTTTGGTTAAGATTTAAAGGAGATTTTCCAAAGTAATGTTTTCCAATTTAATAAAATAAATTGGAATGGAATAGAATTCGATTTGGTATTAATCGAAGTGAATTTCTGTGGAGGAAGACTGTTAGTACATATGGAATTTAAAAGGCTTTTTAATTATTCCAATTATATTATTGGTTGGATATGGAAATTTATATTGATTACATATATTGATCTGTTTTCCGTGAAGATTCCATAATTAATGGAATGTGATTTTGGGTTTATCGTGAGCTGTGTTTTAAATGACAATAGTTCTTTAACCCAGTTAAATATAAGAGTTATTTCTTAACTTTGAATGATCATTAAGTAATGATTTTTTGAAATTAAAACTGAATTAGAGTTTTAATGAATCTTTAAATAGATCGAAAGGTGAATCTGATAACTAAAATTATCAAATTCGAAAGATGATTGAGAATGGAGTACCACCAGTTTTACTCTAGGAGATAGTTAAATCTTTAATTAGATTTGAACGCGAAATGGTAATTAATTTTACCGATAACACCGTGGTGTTAGATATGAAGTATTACCAGTTTTACTTCATGGAATGAATAGGTTGGGATTGGGAAATAAAATAAATGATTACTTCTGTAAGGTTCGCTAATCCCGACTAGTTTGGATAAACCATAATTTGGTTTGAATTGATATTCGAAGGAAGATTAAAGAATAAATTTAAAGAATTTATCTTTGATAAAATTAATGGGAACCTTTCCCAATGTATAAGAATATTTGAATAAATAAATGTTCTAGATTGGAATAAGGCGTATGTTGTGTTTTTATAGCACTTGTTTATTATATACGCGAGTTATTCGGAAAGACCGGGTTTATCACATTCTGAATAACTGATACGACGATTATTCGAAGATGAAGACGGTGGTTGAAGACCAGAGGTCTTCACATCATTTGGATGATTACTGATGCTTGATTGGGCTGTACACCCAAGACAAGGTAATAAGTGGTGTTCGTCCAGACGTACTTGGAGATCGACCGGATATGTGAGGACCTCTTTCCTGTATTGGGCAAATGGGAGAGGAATAAGGTGTCTCCGGTTTCATTTAGACCCAGAATGAACTTGTAAATGGATGTGTGTCTGACATTGGATTTCATTCTATGTGATTGATATACATCGGTTGCATAGCGTGAACTGCCTGTGTGGCATGCTGAGATGCAAATGACCAAGGCTTCTGTTGAAAAACAGAGTCTTGTGGTTGATGATCAAGGCATGGATTTAATATAGCATAGCTTTGTGTAGCGTTAATTCGTGAGCCTCACACTCCGGTGTGAACCAGAAACTGGAGAGAACCTCAGGGAGGACATGCGTTTCCTTCTAGCTAGGAGTGGTGTCAGCGTTTTACTAGCCCTGACATTTTTCTTATGTCGATGATGGGTTGCAAGGCACCTCGGTTATTTCGGTCTCTGCTGAGCCAATGGATGCTCTTTACACAGACCAGATTGACGCCCCATAGGGCGGGGAAACATAGTGTTTAGGCATTTTAATCCACATCGAGTGGACCGACCCTGACGATCCAAGGGCCCACCTGAGTCTGGGTCCTGAGGGGTGGGCTAGAGCGTCTCGAAGCGGTAAGGACGATCCCTTGCCTTGGTTCACAGATGGAAATCCAACTTCCAATACGTGACATTTGTAGTTTTGATTGTAGAGCTAAGTATTGGCGACATGATATATGGTACCCATGCCGTCTAGGATTGATACATTTATATTTGAAGTTGATTTATACACTATGCACTTATAATAGTATCAAATGATTTGTTTCAAATATACCAAGCATGTTTGGCTATTATAAGGGAAAACCCTATCCCCCAGCTTGCGTTGCATTATGTGATGGGACCTGGGTATTATAATAGCTTTATTTTTCCAAAAAGCATTGCGCTGTTGTTTTTATGCACTGGTATTCTTGGGGGTAAACCCGTTCCATGTTATACGGCGTGGTCTCTTGATATATCTGATTTAAAGTAAAGTTTTAAATAACTGTTTTGGTTCTCACACCAGTCATATGACTAACCTGGAGTTTATTATTTTAACCTAAACTCTAGGTGCCCCTATTTTCTACACGGGCAGCTAGTAGTTTTGTTTTTTCAGATTTATGTTCATAGGATCCTGGTTTACAGCTGGAATGATATTCGGAAAGCTCTGTATCTGTATATTCCTTTTGGTTGTGTTTTATATTATTTTCCATTGCATTGTAAAGTATAAATCTCTGATATTTTTATTCTGTATATTATTCATGTATACTCTGGAATATTCTTGTATTCTGATGAAATTGTTGTAATAAGCAATGAAATGTTCCTCTGTTTGTGTTTTGATTCATCTTGTTCTCAACTCAATCAGTGCTTTCCTTTACGGGGAAGTTCGGGTCGTTATAGTTTGGTATCAAAGCTTTGGTTTACAAAGCTTGAGAACAAGACACATTAGAACTGACCGAAATAATTCATTAGAAATTGGATTAGTAATATCCAATGAGAATGACTCATTAGAAATAGGATCAGTAGTATCCTTGAACAAGTGTGAAGAGTATATTTTTCAAAAAAAAAAAAAAAAATGAAAACGAATTTTGTTTTGAAAATTTAAACCTTATTATACGTATTGGAATATTTATTTTATATTGAATTTGGGCAATCCAGTATATAGAGATTTTCATATAAGTCTGATCCACATGTATTTGAAGTCTCAAATATACTGGATGGATATAGAATTACACTCTAGTCGCCCGGTGGTGATTCTGATGATTGATATATCATCATCAGAATTTATATTCGAGTGTCGAAAGTGGGATATCTATATATTTCCAATTGACTGGTGTGAGAACCAAAATATAATTAGAATATATTGTTGTGACTTGGAAGCAAAAACATGATTTTCTTTATATATGTCAAAATTATGAATTTGAAACGATAATCAACTAATTGATTACTGGTTGTGTTGTTTGATTATTGGTTGATTAATTAAATTTTGAACCATTTAACCAAATTGTATCGAATATTGAACTGACTTGAAAATTGATAGAAATTGCATGCATATACATGTATATACATTGAACAGGTCATAGCAGGGAAACTAAGCAGAGGAATAAAATTGTATGCCCGATAAATAGGTACATGTTTATTGTATTTCTTGGGGTTTTTGATGATTTTATGAGCCGATTGGCTAGCCGCTTGTGTAACACCCCGTAATTTTAAATATTAAAATTAACAAATTTAAGAACACTTAATTTTTAAGAGAAGAATTGAGGGAAATGGGTTACGCATTGCGTTCGTCTCGGAATTCTGCTTGGAAAAGAGTCCAAGTTTTCGTAAATCGGACTTCGTATGAGGAAGTTATGGCCCTCAGAATTTTCAGGAATTTAAATAAATTAAAACAGATCAGAATTAAATTCAAAATACGAATTCAAACAAAGAAGCGGGCTGGGCGGGATTTTTCCTGCCCCAGGCCAGTTCGACCAGGGGGTCGACCTCCTCTATACAGGTCGACTTACCCCCCTCGGGCAGATCTGAACTGTGACAATTTCTGACTTGTGGCTGAGTCACTAGGGCTTAGGTGGCAGTTTCTGGATAGGTCTAATTGGCCTGAGTGGTTCTGATTGCTCCTATGATAACCTAATGGCTAAAATTGATCTAAACTTCTGTATAACCACGCATAGACTCAAGCTCTAAACCTAAATTAAATTAATCTCTTGGCCTCCATGATGCTGCTGGAATAGTTCTCCTTCTTCTTAAAGCTTAGGAATTGCAAGTCAAAATTCTTATACAAATGAAGAACGAATTATTCTCTTCTCTAACGAGGTTGGCGCAACGCTATGTTACCTGCTTCCTGTTAACGAGGTCGCAGGTTCGATACCTGTCTTCCCTACTCCCATTCAAAGCACAGAGGTGGGTTCCCATAAAACCTATAAACTCGGTTGGGGACATCAAAGCCTCCGTGCTGGGCTAGTCAAAAGGGGAGCCGCTGTGGTGGACAGGCGAGTAACCTAGCTGCCTTCGATTTCATCAGGCATTTTTTTTTTTAAAAAAAATTATTCTCTTCTCTAATCCATCTTTGTGAGTACAATTTCTTTCACAAAATAATTAATAAATTAATTATGATGAATTATAATTTGGATTATGAGAACATGCCTGTGGAATCATGTGACGTTGCTTAATTTTGTTATCGTCTGTTTGTGAACAGATGACAGTTTTGTTAACCTATGTTAGTAGATCTATTTCATATGTCCAATCACAAATGTTTGACTTGATTTATCTTATGACATCAGTTTATATGCAAGTTTGGATGTAAATCATATGCTAGTTTTATGTGAATCATATGCAAGTCTATATGCGAATTATACACAGGTTTATATGTGAATCAAGTATATGTATATATGCGAGTTTATATGTAAAACATAGTTTACAAGTTTAAATTCATATGCAAGTTTGTATGGAATTCATATGCAAGTTTAGGTGGAAACCATATTCATATATGCAAATTCACAGTTTATGCAAGTTTAAGTGGAAACCATATTCGTATATGCAAATTCACAATTTATGCAAGTTTAATTGAAAACCATATTCATATATGCAACTTCACAATTTCATGTTTAGATCTATATTTAGATCCATGGCAGTACATAGTTTATGCAAATTTATGTTCTATATGTCCATTGCCTATGCAAACTTATGTTATAATTTTTATTTGCAAGTTAGATCTACTTTATGTGTTATGTAAGTTGTGATGTTTCTTTTCTTTTTATGAGTTAGACTATTTGCGAGTCTAACGTATTTCATATTAAACGTACGAACGGTGCTGGTATATTGGGAAAATATTAAATATACATATTGTGAATTGGCATAAAATGGCTTTAAAGGCATATAATTAATTTGAGACGTTAATTGGTATCATTTATATACCTAAAAACTAAGGACATAATTTAGGTGAAAATTATGGACATAGATTAATTTGGAAATTATTGACAATTTGAATAGGGATAATTAATTCATATTGGGGTGAAATAATTATGTGTAATAATAAACGCCTAAGACACGAGGTTAGACTCGTTTGTGGTATAAGACTGTCCGGACCTGCCCGGCAAATCCAGTAACCACAAACAGTAGTCTAATGTGAGAGGTCGAAGGCATAAATTAAATGCGTAACAATTGTAAAGACATGAGGTTAGGCTCGTTTGCGGTATAAGACTGCCCGAACCCACCCGGCAAATCCTGCAACCGCAAACGGTAGTTTAATGTGGGAGGTCTTACAAAGTTACGGTTATAATGAATTAAGTAACACTTAACCAAGATAAACATGTGGTGGGACATGGGGGTTAAGTGGGTGACATAGGTGACATGTGAAATACGATTAGAAACACTTAACCAAGTTGAAACATGTAAGAAGGCATGAATAAGAAGGGGTTAAGTGGGAAATCCTAGTGGGGACCAAGCATAGGTGGAAAGCTTGTGTCAAGTATGGGGACCCTTTTCAAACCAGTAACCCATTAATTATCTTTGTGAGCTTGAGTTAGATCGAGGACGGGACACACTTACTGGGTTTGATTGTAAGAGGTCAAAACGGGTTAGTGGTGGCAACGCTAGTCCAACGGGGTCATGTGCATGCGTGGGCCCGGGCTGGTTGGTAAGACGTTGTTGCATCGTGTAGATATAAGCTGTGCATCTTTAGTGGTATCGGGTTGCCACTTTGGGGGGTGATACACCCCACTATGGGACCAGCACGGGTATCTACGAGTTAGGGAGCCGATCGCATGGGGGTAGTGGGTACAACTAGTGAAGATAGGGGCAGGCGGCACCTATGAAGACAACTTGGGGTACGCGGAACTACCATTATCATTATTATGATTATTATTTCCAGTAGGCGGGATCAACTTTTAGAGTCACTAGTAATGGTGCAGTACAGTAATTATCCTATAGTGATTAGGAGAGAAATTAATGCCAGCATACTCCTCTTGTTTGTTTTGACTTGCCCATTTGTTTCACAGTCATTCCTTGTTTTACCAGTGTATACCTTATCCTAATTACTTTAATAAATATACTGTTAAAGTTATTGGACTCACCAGACTTTATGTCTGATCCCCTTTGTTTTCGGCTCTTTTCTTCCTTTTCCACCACTCATTCAAACCTTTAACGAATCTCAGGGCCTTCTTTTCAGTTTTGTTCACCAAGTCTAAGCCAAATCTCGCCAACTGATTGAACTTGTTGACGTACTCCTTTACTGATAAATTTCCCTGCTTCAACGCCAAGAACCTCTCCATGTATAAATTCTCTTCTACTCGAGAGAGAAATTTCATCTCGAACCTGTGTCTGAAATCCATCGATGTCTCCACTGGATGCTCTCCATTCGTGACCTCCCACCAAAACGAGGCTTTGTCCTTCATTAACCAAGCAGCTAATTGGACCTACCATCCATCTTCTATCTCAAAGATACCAAACAAATCTTCCACCTCCTTGAGCCAATTTCGAGCTTCAACAAACGTCTCTGACCCGTGAAAAGGTTTCCCGTCCATTGCCCGAAAGTCCTTGCATATCTTCGAAAAAGTATCAACGCGGGGAGGGGCAGTAGGAGAAGCGGCTGCAGCTGGGGGAGGAGGAACATTTGTTAGGCCTACGGCGGTGGCCCTAACCTCCAGATACCTTATGAACCAGCCTAGTATCCGTATGCCCTCGGGTATATCGGGTTCCCCAGACATGCTAAAAAAGAAAAAGGAAGAGATTCAAAACGGAGAATCGAAGGAAAGATATATGGCTCTTGGGGGTTATGCTTTTAAAACAAACTTTGAATCTCTTCCTTCGATTCTCAGAACAGATAAGAGATTTGCTGGGCCTCGGGTATGCCCTCGGGCATACTAATACCAGGCTGGTTCAGAAGGTATCTGGAAGCTAGGGCCACCACCGCAGGCCCAACAAATGTTCCTCCTCCACCAGCTGTAGCCACTCCTCCTCCCCCTCCCCACGTTGATACTTTTTCGAAGATATGCAAAGACTTTCGGGCAATGGGCGGGAAACATTTTCACGAGTCAGAGACGTTTGTTGAAGCTCGAAATTGGCTTAAGGAGGTGGAAGATTTGTTTGGTATCTTCGAGATAGAAGATGGAAGGAAGGTCCAATTAGCTGCTTGGTTAATGAAGGACGAAGCCTCGTTTTGGTGGGAGGTCACGAATGGAGAGCGTCCAATGGAGACATGGATGAATTTCAGGCATAGGTTCGAGATGAAATTTCTCTCACGAGAAGAGGAGAATTTATACATGGAGAGGTTCTTGGCGTTGAAGCAGGGGAATTTATCAGTAAAGGAGTACGTCAAAAGTTCAATCAGTTGGCCAGATTTGGCTTAGACTTGGTGAACACACCTGAAAAGAAGGCCCTGAGATTCGTTAAAGGTTTGAATGAGACGCTACATGGGTTGGCAATGAACAATTTTCCTATGGGGGCTACCTTCGATAAACTGGTTGACATGGCGCTTATGCATGAAGAGGAGAAAGGCGCTAATGCTAATAAGGCACCGGAAAAGAAAGGGGATCAAAAGAAATCACAATAGAAACACAAGAAAGGTGGTAAGGATAACAATAGCAAAGGAAAGAAAAGGTGATTTAATTGTGGAACACCAGGCCATCTGAGAAAGGACTGTAGAAAGAAGAAGAAGACTGGTTGTTTCAACTGTGGTGAGGCAGGACATCTGATTAAAGACTGCCTGAGAAGACAAGGGCAAGGGCAGAGGACAGGGTCTACTTCTGGAGGGCAGGTTCAGGCTCTCATGGCACCAGGGTAGACAAGAGGGCAGGTTCATGCTCTCATGGCACCAGGACAGGAGAGAGGTAGAAACATTTCTGTTGAAAGTTTGGCTTTTCTATTTGATCATCCTATTTGTAATTTGTTTGATTCTGGCGCTTCACACTCGTTTGTATCTACTTCTTTAGTTGAAACACTGCACCTAAATACTAGTCTAGTTACAAATCCCATAGTAGTCTCAAATCCTATTAGTGGTTCGGCTCATTTTTCAATGATTTGTCGGGATTTGAGAGTGTCTATTTTGGGCATTGGGTTTGAATGCAATGCCTTCGTTCTTGGCTTCATGGGCTACAGCTTGATTCTAGGCATGGATTGGCTAGCTAGATACGGTGCCATCCTAGACTGTGAAAGAAGGGTAGTTAGATTGTTGCCTCGCTGTGGCCAGGCCCTTGATATTTCTTGTGACCCTAGAGGTCCGGTGATGCTTAGCTACCTAGAATATCTTGATGCATCCAATGATGACTTGGAATCCGTTCGTGTGGTCCGTGAATATGGTGACGTCTTTGATGAAGTTCGAGGTTTATCCCAGAGGCGCGAGATAGACTTTCAAATATACCTAGTAGATAATGCAAAGCCAGTTGCATTACCAGTGCACCACATGGCTCCGAGGGAGAGAAGAGAACTCAGTAAGAAAGTGAAAGAGTTGCTTGAGAAGGGGTTCATAAGAAGAAGTATTTCGGAATAGGGTGCTCCAGTTGTTTTTGGTACGAAGGCTGATGGTTCATTTAGATTGTGCATGGACTATAGAGAGCTGAATAAGCTCACAAAGAAGAACAGACAACCATTGCCGAGGATAGTTGATTTATTCGATCAGTTGGTTGGTGCTTCGGTTTTCTCGCAGCTGGATTTGGCTACAGATTTCATCAGCTAAGGGTGGCTGAAGACAGCATAGATAAGACTGCATTTAGAACTCCTGACGGTTTCTTCGAGTGGCTCGTCACACCTTTTGGTTTGACGAATGCACTCGCATACTTCGTTGACTTGATGAGTAGGGTGTTTAGGGAGTTTCTAAACAAGTTTGTGGTAGTCTTTGTGGATGATATCTTGATTTTCTCTAGAAGTGAAGAAGAGCACGCCCTACATCTTAGGGAAGTCTTAGAAACCCTAGGAGCGCATCAACTCAAAGCTAAGTTCTCCAAATGCCATTTTTGGGGAAAAGAAGTGAGGTTCTTAGGGCACGTGGTCACTAAGGAAGGGATAGCTATGGATCCCGCAAAGGTAGTGGCAATCCAAGATTGGAAGAGTCCTAAGAACACAACAGAAGTAAGAAGCCTTTTAGGGCTGGCTGGTTATTATAGGAAGTTCATTAAGGACTTCGCAAAGATATCAGCCCCACTTACACGGTTGACGAAGAAGAACTTGACTTTTTCATGGGATGTTGACTATGACGATGCTTTCCAGCATTTGAAGAGGACTTTGACGACAGCTCCAGTTTTAGTTTTGCCAGATGGGAGTAAGCCATTCACAGTATATACCGATGCTTGCGCACAGGGCTTGGCGCGGTTTTAATGCAAGAGGGAAGGGTGATATGCTATGGTGGAAGGTAGTTGAAAGTCCACGAGAAGAATTACTCTACCCACGACTTAGAGTTGGCTTTCATATTTTTTGCGCTTAAGTCATGGCATCATTATTTGCTTGGCGAGAAGTTTGAGTTGTATACAGACCATAAGTCACTAAAATACTTGTTCTCTCAAAAAGATCTAAACTTGAGGCAACAGAGGTAGATGGAGTTTTTGGCATCCTACGATTTTGAGATCGCATATACCCCTGGCAAGGGTAACGTTGTAGCCGACGCCTTAAGTAGAAAGAAGTTGACTTTGAGTCCTTTGTTCGTAGAACGGCAGAGTTTGGAGTATATATCTACCTTTGACTTCAGACCCTCTGTCGATTATGTACCCGGATTGTTGGCATCGCTAGAGGTACAACCTACACTTTTAGGTCGGGTTGTAGAGGCACAGCGGGATGATCCACAATTGGTTGAGATAGTAGGCAAGCTTATAAAAGTGGAGTCTTCGAGTCATCTTAATAGATATGCTATAGATGAGAGAGGCTGGTTGCGTAGAGATGGGAGACTTTGCGTGCCACAAGACTAGAGCTTGAGAAAGACAATTCTTGAAGACTCACATCGCTCTAAGATGACCATACATCCCGGTGGTGACAAGATGTATAGGGATATGAAGCGAGTTTTCTTTTTGGCCGGAATGAAGAAGGACATGGATGAGTTCGTTTCTAGATGCTTGGTTTGCCAGCAAGTCAAGGCGGAGCAAAAGAAGCCCGGTGGTTTGCTTCACCCTTTAGAGATTCTGCTGTGGAAATGGGAAAGTGTTTCCATGGATTTTGTAGATGGGTTGCCAAGATCAAGGAAGGGTAATACGGGGATTTGGGTAGTTGTAGACAGACTTACCAAAAGTGCCCATTTTATTCCCGTTAAAAGTAGGAGGACCGCCGCATGGTTAGCATCTGTTTACCTTCGAGAGATAGTTCGTCTGCACGACATACCCTCTAGCATTGTGAGCGATAGAGATCCCATTTTCACTAGCGAGTTTTGGAAGAGCTTACAAGAGGCGGTTGGAACACAATTGTGCTTAAGTACCACTTATCACCCTCAGACGGACGGCCAGACCGAAAGAGTAAATCGGATTCTAGAAGATCTTTTGAGGCTATGCATCTTAGACTTTGGAGGAACATGGGAAGAACATCTTCCATTAGTGGAGTTTGCCTATAATAACAGCTTTCAGGCTAGCATTGGCATGGCACCTTTTGAGGATCTTTATGGACGACCATGCCGATAACCTACTTGTTGATGGGAGTCCACGGATAAGGTTTTGCTTGGACCCAACATGATTAGGGAGACTTCGGAGAAGATACACTTGATTCGATGGCAAATGAAGACGACGCAGGACCGACAGAAGTCATATGATGATAAGAAACGAACCGATCTTGAGTTCAATATTGGGGACATGGTTTTTATTAAGGTGTCACCGTTGAGAAATGTAGTCCGTTTTGGATCAGTAGGGAAGTTGGCACCGAGGTTCATAGGACCCTTTCCAATTACATAGAGGATTGGGCAGATGGCGTATAGAGTAAAGTTTCTAGAGAAGCTCAGTGGTGTTCATGACGTGTTTCATGTTTCGCATTTGCGTAAATGTTTACATGATACGACGGAAGTGGTGGAGCTGAGCATGCTCAAAGAAGTGGAAGTAGAACGAAATGACACGGTTAGACAAGCTCCTACATGCATTCTCGGATCGAAGGTCAAAAAGCTACGCAACAAAGAGGTCAAGTTGGTCAAAGTGCAATGAGGAGATGATCAAGGAGACGCGACTTGGGAGACAGAAGACAAGATGCGTACGCTGTACCCTTTCCTTTTTGAGGGTATTTTTTTAACTTCTCCTTTTTCTACCGCTTTGTTGATACTTGCCCTATCATTTGATATGTCTTTGCGATGATATCTTTGATCTTTAGTTAAAAAAAACCCTATGTGTGTAAACATGTGTTTGAGACATGTTATTTTTGGTGGATGCAAATGGAAGCAAGTGGTTGCTAGTGGTTGCTCGTGGGTGCATGTACACACATTAGGCACTAGATCAGCTCAATCACTTTCATATTGCATATAAATGTGTGTGTATATTTAAATTAATGGATGTATAATGGTTGTGTTATCATATGGATGTTGCATTTTGATGAGTGGTTGTGCACACATGTAGAAATAATATATATCATTAGGATTCTTTCGCATACATAACGGACGCATGACACTATCATGATTTGCATTAAGGAGGTCAACTGAATCAGTAGACCGCCTATTTTGCGTTAGATAAGGAACATATACACGCACTTTTTGCATATGTTCATATGGCATTAGAAATCTTGTAAGGACATGGATGCCTGTGTTTGATGGTTGAGTAGATGTATGATTGGATGTTAGGATATACATTCTCCTCAACTTGGAGATTTCAGGGGCGAAATCCGTTAAGGAGGGGAGAATGTAACACCCCATAATTTTAAATATTAAAATTAACAAATTTAAGAACACTTAATTCATAAGAGAAGAATTAAGGGAAATAGGTTACACCATTGCGTTCGTCTCGGAATTCTGCTTGGAATAGAGTCCAAGTTTTCGTAAATCGGACTTCGTATGAGGAAGTTATGGCCCTTAGAAGTTTCAGGAATTTAAATAAATTAAAACAACTCAGATTTAAATTCAAACAAAGAAGCGGGCTGGGCAAGATTTTTCCCGCCCCAGGCCAGGTCGACTAGGGGGTCGACCTCCCCTATACAGGTCGACCTGGGGGTAGACCTACCCCCTCGGGCAGATCTGAACTGTGATGATTTCTCACTTGTAGCTGAGTCACTAGGGCTTAGGTGGCGGTTTCTAGATAGCTCTAATTGGCCTGAATGGTTCTGGTTGCTCCTATGATAATCTAACGACTTAAATTAATCTAAACTTCTATATAAGCATGCATAGACTCAAGCTCTAAACCGAAACAAAATTAATCTCTTGGCCTCCATGCGGCTGCTGGAATAGTTCTCCTTCTTCTTAAAGCTTACGAATTGCAAGTCAAAATTCTTATACAAACGACGAACGAATTACTCTCTTCTCTAATCCATCTTTTTGAGTACAATTTCTTTCACGAAATAAATAATAAATTAATTATGATGAGTTATAATTTGGATTATGAGAACATGCCTGTGGAATCATGTGACGTTGCTTAATTTTGTTATCGTCTGTTTGTGAACGGATGACAGTTTTGTTAACCTATGTTAGTAGATCTATTTCATATGTCCAATCACAAATGTTTGACTTGATTCATCTTATGACATCAGTTTATATGCAAGTTTGGATGTAAATCATATGCTAGTTTGTATGTGAATCATATGCAAATCTGTATGCGAATTATACACTAGTTTATATGTGAATCAAGTATATGTATATATGCAAGTTTATATGTAAAACATAGTTTACATGTTTAAATTCATATGCAAGTTTGTATGGAATCCATATGCAAGTTCAGGTGGAAACCATATTCATATATGCAAATTCACAGTTTATGCAAGTTTAGGTGGAAACATATTCATATATGCCAATTCACAATTTATGCAAGTTTAGGTGAAAACCTTATTCATACATGCAAGTTCACAATTTCATGTTTAGATCTATATTTAGGTCGATGGCAGTACATAGTTTATGCAAATTTATGTTCTATAAGTCCATTGCCTATGCAAACTTATGTTATAATTTTTATTTGCAAGTTAGATCTACTTTATGTGTTATGCAAGTTGTGATGTTTCTTTTCTTTTTATGAGTTAGACTATTTGCATGTCTAACATATTTCATATTAAACGTACGAACGACGTGGGGACAATGGGAAAATATTAAATATATATTTTGAATTGGCATAAAATGGCTTTAAAGGCATATAATTAATTTGAGACATTAATTGGTATAATTTATATACCTGAAAACTATGGACATACTTTAGGTGACAATTATGGACATAGATTAATTTGGAAATTATTGACAATTTGAATAGGGATAATTAATTCATATTGGGGTGTTACAACTTGGCTGTTTCTTTTTCTTTTTGATTGGAGAGGCCTATGTGGTAGTTCGCGGATTTTCCTGGTGCTCCCGTACAAAGGAGGTTATGGCGAAATTTTTCGAAAATTTAGGGTATTAGCCAAATTTTTGAAAAATTTGAAAAGTTCTTAGAAACTGAAAAGTTGAAGAACTTAAGCCATACTAAAAATAATGAAAGTTGAGTTGATTAGTTAAACGACTTTCAGCTCCGTTCCTTTTTGGGGATGAAATGATTTTAAGTTGGGGAGATTGTAACAACCCGGAAAATCAGAACCAATTTTAAATTTTGTTTTGGCAATTTTGATGAATTTTGAATATTTAGAATGATTTATTTTAAATAATAACGACGAGAAAATTATTTTGAATAGAATTGGAACAGAAATATTTATATGAATCGAAGTTAGAATATAAATATTTATTTTTAATTATAAAAGGAATTGGAAATGGCGCGGTAGTTTGAAAATTCGATTTCAAATTTCAAATGAATGTACATGATTCAAAATAAACCGAATTTTAGAGAAACTAAAAATATTAGAATCTATTTGAAAGTATCTTTCCAACGAATCCGAAAAATTGAAATTTCATAGCGGGAATAAAAAGTTATGGCCAGTTGAATAGTCACTATGGAATTATAGCCCGTAAAAATAGACATTTTGCAAACGACCTCCGTTTTCGACGAAACCACTTTTGTTGGATCCGGTATATCAAATTATTACTAGATTCCAAAATTCACAATTTTTGGGATTAATATGTGAGCGTGGCACAAGAAAACGTGTTTTAATAGTTTTAATCAATTTGGATCGACCAGAAAATGGCAATTTTCAAACGGTCTCCAAATTTGACGAAATTAGTTTCGTTAGGACCGTATCATAAATACGAAGCTAGAAATAAATTTTCGGAATTTTTAGAGTTAGTATGTGACCCCAGTAAATTGAAATGTTCGTTTAAAATTGAATATGTAGATTTATATTTTAATTTTGATGAAAACTGATCGAAACAACCGAATTGGGTTACGAAATATATCCCATTGTGTTCGGAATGGAGGTTATTAGCTAAGGGCGACAGTCGTTGGATCTCATTTGAGGTATGAATAAAAAGTCAACTTTTTGAAAATAAATAAATTAAATAAATAATTATATAAATCTCTAACCTCTCGCTCTCCCTTCTCATTACAGTCAACGTTTTAAAAAGGAAAAAAACACGATGGAGCCCTAGCCACCACCGAAACCCATCGCCTCCATTGTCGGAGCTGCCTCCCCGCGTCAGCGCCACCTCCGACCCCCCCCCTTCCTCTCCTCCTCCACTCGAGACCCCCCCAAGCACCTCGTCGCTCCTCCGATTAACGCGACGTCGCACCCCTGAAGGCCAACCCCCTACCTCGCTCTTCCCCCTCCGCCTCCCTGGCGCCAACGCCGACAATCAGAAACCCGCTCCACGCTCCCCTCTGCCTGCATTCGAACGACGACAGCCCACCCAAACTTCCAGACCCGTGAGAGCACCAGTCTAGCCCCGTGTCGTCTTCTCCTCCTCGCGCTGATGAACTCCAGGCCTTCCGCTCCCTTATATGAGTTTTCCCAATTTAAAAGCTTTGATTTTTAAATAGGAATAGATTTGATTTTTAAAATGTTAAAGCTTTGATTTTTAAATAGGAATAGATTTGATTTTTAAAATTTTAAAGCTTTGATTTTTAAATAGGAATAGATTTGGTTTTTTAAAATGTTAAAGATTTGATTTTTAAAACGAAAAAAGATTTGATTTTTAAAACGAAAAAAGATTTGATTTTTAAAACGAAAAAGATTTGATTTTTATATTAAAAGAGAGCGAATAAAATTCGATTTTTATATAGTAATAAAAATATGATTTTTATTTAAGTAAGTAATAAAACATGATTTTTATTTAAGTAGAGTAATAAAAATATGATTTTTATTTAAGTAGAGTAACAAAAATATGATTTTTATTTAGGTAGAGTTATAAAAATATAATCTTTATTAGAAGAAAAGCGATATAAAAATTTAATTTTTATAACCAAGTAGCGATGTAAAAATATGATTTTTATATATAAAACATTATATTAAAAATATGATTTTAACTATGAACAGCGTGAAAAGGGTTGTGATGGAATGGGTGGAAAGCCAATCCAAATCTGAACCATTCAGAAATAAAACTGGAGGAGTGGAACCCAAGATGAGAAGTCCTCACTAAAAATTTTTATACAGTTATTTATTATGTAACTGCATATATGAACCGTTTCCCGTCGTCCACAAACCATGGACGACTTGTTTGATTGTTTGGTTGGATAATTTGGTTGAATTTGGTTAGGGAATTGAAATGAATTGATTAGAATTGTTATGTGTGTATGGCGTGAGCCAATATCAGGAGAGGGGTAATGCTAGACATTACCTGATTTCGATATCGCGCCATTATGCCATCGAAATTCTCTAAAATATATTAAAACAATAAAAATATCATTTTGATTGTATAAATGAATTGAATAGAATATTCATATGTTGAATAAAATATTTTATCGTTAAAAATAGAATTTTTAACATTGATATGAATAAAATAAATATTCATTTACAAATCAGATGAATTGTTTATGAACACCCATTTTGCTGATATGGATTGGGACGATATATTTTACACATAGCCCAACTGCACAAATAAAATCTGTGTTTATTGTCTAAAAACCCCACACGGGTATTGGGATAATATATGACATATGCCAGTCCCAATAATTAGCTGTATGTCGATCGATTGATTGACAGGCTGTTGTAAGCGTTAAATATTTATATTTGTTGCTTATGCAGTGTAAAATGCACTCTGGATGATGGTTGACTGTGTTTGATTGTTGTTGTATACATGTGTATATGAAATCCATATAAATAAAAGTATACGGTAATTGACTGTGTCTGATTCCAGTTCTAAAAGAATGAATATTTTAAAATAACGAATATTTTAAAAGTAATATTCAGTAAAGGATCAAAATTTGATTTCGATGTCAAATTTGGGATGGACACGAATATATTTAAATATATAAAGCCGTGTGGATTAGATTAACGCCATTTGAACGTGAACGATATTTATATCGATTTTATTCATTTCTAAAATGAATATCAAAAAGGAAATGGTTTCGAAATATAATATTTTGAAAATATTATCGTTTATATATTAATGATATCGAATATTCAATTTCGATTTGAAATTGAATATGAAGTTGAAACTGTTTTGAAAACGAATTTAAAATGATTTATAAAATACGTTTTAAATGGAAATCGACGAAATATATAATATATATATATTATATATATAATGGCCCGAATAGAACGCGCCGCGCTGCGGTAGTTCGCGAATTTCGACCATTGACTTCGAATGGACATTACGGGAGATCCGACCGTCGGATTCTCCAAAAATCGGAACCGTTGGGTTCGTATCGAAAAGAGCTTTCTAAAGAATATTAGAGATTTGAAATCTAATGGTTGGATTTGGAATATGTCCAAATCAAATTTGGAAAAGGTCGATGTATGTGCAGTTCGATGGCCGTTTATGGAAATCGACTGTACGGGCCTTGATAAAATTATTAAAAATATCAATAATTAGTGCGATATCATAAGAAATGATTTGGAAAGAATTGGGATGAATAATTACATATTTGAAAAGATAAAAATAGATTTTTATCGAAATGAACTAGTTTTGAACTAGAATTATAATCCAATTATTTTTAAAATAAATAAATTGGATTTGAAATGGTTTTAAAAATAACCAGAATTTCCAATATATGAATTGAAATGGATTTGAATCGAAATTATCTTCGGAATTTGGAATATATATATATATCGTTATTCCAATACGATGTTTGTTGAGTTCAGAATTTGATATT
This sequence comes from Allium sativum, assembly GCA_030737875.1. Taxonomy (NCBI): domain Eukaryota; kingdom Viridiplantae; phylum Streptophyta; class Magnoliopsida; order Asparagales; family Amaryllidaceae; genus Allium; species Allium sativum. The sequence goes on along the minus strand of CM060926.1, from coordinate 199,362,810 downwards.
GAATATAAGCCGATATATTTTCTATTCAGAGTCTTGTATTTAATATCAAATGGGATTTCGGGTTTGTCGTGAACGGTGTCTTCAGTAACACTGTTCTTGAACCCCATGTGAAGAAAATAAATCTTTTAATCAAGATTGTTAGAGTTTCCAATTATATTTAATAATTGGAATAAAATGGAATGTGAATTGGGATTATCGTGAACTGTGTTTTTTGATGACATTTGTTTCTTAACCCGATTTCCGCGAAATGTGATTTGGAATTTCTTTGGTTAAGATTTAAAAGAGATTTTCCAAAGTAAAGTTTTCCAATTTAATAAAATAAATTGGAATGGAATGAAATTCGATTTGGTAATAATCGAAGTGAATTTCTGTGGAGGAAGACTGCTAATATATATGGAATTTAAAAGGCTTTGTCGTTATTCCATTTATATTATTAGTCGGATATGGAAGTTTATATCAATTATACACATTGATCTGTATTCCGTGAAGATTCCATAATTAATGGAATGTGATTTTGGGTTTATCGTGAGTTGTGTTTTAAATGACATTAGTTCTTTAACCTAGTTAAAGATAAGAGTTATATCTTAACTTTGAATAATCAAGTAATGATTTTTGGAAATTAAAACTGAATTAGAGTTTTAATGAATCTTTAAATAGATCGAAAGGTGAATCTGATAACTAAAATGATCAAATTCAAAAGATGATCGAGAATGGAGTACCACCAGTTTTACTCCAGGCCATAGTTAAATCTTTAATTAGATTTGAACGTGAAATGGTAATTAATTTTACGATAACACCGTGGTGTTAGATATGATGTATTACCACTTTTACTTCATGGGATGAATATGTTGGGATTGGGAAATAAAATAAATGATTACTTCGGTAAGGTTCGCTAATCCCGACTAGTTTGGATAAACCATAATTTGGTTTGAATTGATATTCAAAGGAAGATTAAAGAATAAATTTAAAGAATTTATCTTTGATAAAATTAATGGGAACCTTTCCCAAAGTATAAGAATATTTGAATAAAGAAATGTTCTGGATTGGAATAAGGTGTATGTTTTGTTTTTATCGCACTTGTTTATTATATACGCGAGTTATTCGGAAAGACCGGGTTTATCCCATTCTGAATAACTAATAAGAAGATTAGTCGAAGATGAAGATGGTGGTTGAACTCCAAAGGTCTTCACATCGTTTGGATGATTACTGATGTCTTGATTGGGCTGTACACCCAAGACAATGTAATAAGTGGTGATCGTCCAGACGTACTTGGAGATCGACCGGATATGCGAGGACCTCTCTCCTGTATTGGGCATACGGGAGAGGAATAACGTGCCTCCGGTTTCGTTCAGACCCAGAACGAACTTGCAAATGGATGTGTGCCTGACATTGGATTTCATTCTGTGTGATTGATATACATCGGTTGCGTAGCGTGAATTGCCTGTGTGGCATGCTGAGATGCAAATGACCAAGGCTTCTGTTGAAAAGCAGAGTCTTGTGGTTGATGATCAAAACGCGACTTTAATATAGTATAGCTTTGTGTAGCGTTAATTCGCGAGCCTCACATGCCGGTGTAAACCAGAAACGGGAGAGGACCTCAGGAAGTACATGCGTTTCCTTCTAGCTAGAAGTGGTGTCAGCGTTTTACTAGCCCTGACATTTTACTTATGTGGATGATGGATTGCGAGGCACCTTGGTTATTTCGGTCTCTGCTGAGCCAATGGATGGTCTTTATACAGACCAGATTGACGCCCCATAGGGCGGGGAAACGCAGTGTTAAGGCATTTTAATCCACATCGAGTGGACCGGCCCTGACGATCCAAGGTTCCACCTGAGTCTGGGTCCTGAGGGGCGGGCTAGAGCGTCTCGAAGCGGTAAGGACGATCTCTTGCCTTGGTCCACAGATGGGAATCCAACTTTCAATACGTGACATTTGCAGTTTTGATTGTAAAGCCTAGTATTGGCGACATGATATATGGTAACTGTTAGACCAAAAAGTGGTTCTAACACCCAAATTGACTGAGATCATAATAAAATAAGATCAAAAGTAAAATGGAGACACAGAATTTATAGTGGTTCAGCGTTGAAAAGCCTACGTCCACTTGTCAATCACTATTCTCAATGATATAATTGCAATTACAATGAGATATTCACTCAATTTCGCTCACAACTCTCATACATTCACTCAATTGTCACAAAACAAATGTTGAAAGACGATTTGGATTATCCGGGAGTGCTGGAATTCGGTTTATGAAAGTGGTTGAACTCTCAAAGTGCCGAAAAGAAGATCCCTTTAATTGTCTCCAGGCAGGGTATTTATAGGTGAAAATTTAGTCAGAACCCGATCCGGATCGGAGCCACGTGTCTTCCATCCCATCGTCTTCGGGTTCGGATGGACTCCAGTGCTGACAACGCATCAGAGTAGAGATTATTGTGGGTAGGAACTAGTCATAACCGCTCCACATCTTCAGGCGATCGTGGGGGGAAGTGACGTGGATTACAGGTTCGGTTCGGAGGAGCCTGCAGAGGGGGTTCGGATCGGGGTATCCGATCCGACCCGGATTAACCTAAAACTAAGTCCTTATCCACTTTGCTCTGCCCCGTTCCGACCCGGTAGTAGGTGGTCCCCCGATCCGAATAGCAGCGTCTCTTCGATCCAAATCGTAGCAGCTCTCCAATCCGAACAACAATATTTCTCCGATCCGAACAGCAATATATCTCCGATCCGATCCGCTTTGATGCTTTCTAAGCTCTTCAACGTTTCACATTTCGACTTTGTGTTGCCCAGTTCACAAAGTAGGCTAACATTTTGCCCCCTCAAAGGATGCTTCTGTTGGAGATGGAGCATGCTTTGATTATCATTGCACAGTGCCTTCTTGGTAATCTTTCCTCTGATTTTCCTTGTGCTTTCATCCTCTTCTTAGGATTTTAGTTTAATTCACATGCACTGCTGAGTTACAACATCCTGTTCGGTTCGGATTTCGACCCGAACGGATCCCCTTCTTCTTTCTATTTCTCATTGGATTAGTGGGCCAAGCTATGCTACTGGGCTTTTGATCCGGTCCGAACGGGGATACGAATAGTCACCTTGTTTTTATATAAGTTCAGCCTTCATCTTCATCTCACTTTCTTTTTATTTTTTCGTTTCGCAAGTTCTGCTCCGAAACACTAGGACTCAAAAGAGAAAAACTTTTTACCATTCTCGTGCGAATCTCCAGCTTATCCACATTGGTAGGTTTAAATCCTTGATCAGCTTCATGATAATAGGTTTTAATTGAAATGTACGGTCGATTCGACCGACTTAGATGTGGCTTCCACGCTATAACACCCTCTCCCTTCATTATTGTTGTTGGTGGCTTTGTTGCTGCTTCGAGGCGTTGGGATAGGGAGTTGTAGTTCGTTCGATCATGGCTGGGGTCTTAGGGATGAAATTGGGTTTAAGATTAAAGAAGAAGAAGATCACGGGGAGTCGGTTCGGTCGATGGGGTATGGAAAGTGGAGGAAAGGAAAAGGAAGAGAAATCCAGAAGGTCGGATCGGGTCGGGGCAAGCAGTTGAAGAGGGAAATAGAATTTACCCCGCCGGGTCGGATCAGACTGTAAAATAAAGGGGGAGATAAGCATGTCTGCCTAATCCGATCCGAACCGTTCGGGGGAGCCACTTCCGAACCGTCCTGCCTTTGATTCCTGGGCTTCAATGTTTGTCCGAGTCCAAGACAGGGCTACACCCCCGATCCGATCCCAATGAATGCGCCCGAACCGAACCGAAGAGCAGTCCAACTTAAGGCATAAAAACTCGTTTAACCGGCCCAATCAAATCTTGACATAATCTTCAACTTAATGGACAGTTAGGATAGTGCCTTGCGAACATAACTGGACATCAAGAACTGGCTTGATCTTTATCACTTTGCCAAAATTTTGCGTTGCACTTTCAAACATTAACTTTACACTTTTCGCATACACGGTTTACACTTTAGTTTGCACACATGCACGGGGGGATACGGGCTAATTTACTCTAACTTGTGCTTTTGCTTCTTCAATAGTTTTGTGACCATGAGACCCAGACGCTCTTCTAGACTAGCCGAGAAGAAGGAGGCCCTGGAGACATCCAACAAAATTACTCTTGAGGACATATCTTATCCCTCGGATCCAGAATGGAGTTCAGACTACGAGGTCGGAAATCGCGAAAGTGACAATGTGTCTTCGGAGGGTGGAGTTTCTCTAGGTTGTGAAGAGGTAGGAGGGATTGGCGACGACCGAGCTCCTGATGAATTTGAATCTGCCGTCATATTGGAATCACCCCAAGATTCTGTTGAATCGACGATCGACAATGACAGACTTATCCGAATTTGTCTAAAATACGGGATACTAAAAAGGGACACCCTAGTGCCTTCGAGAACTGACCGTCCCCACAACCCTCCAGAAGGGTATATGGCAATTACTCGGTTGATGTGCATGGTCAGGGCTATCCCTCCATTTTCTCCTTTCATCGTCGATTTTCTAAGACAAATGCGGATTGCCCCCATGCAGCTGCATCCTAATTCTTATGCTTACTTGTACACCTTATATGCAGCGTACCGTGAGATCTTAGGCATAGAGCTCACTTTTGATGACATTCACTTCTTTTATAACTTTAAGCATCGGACTCGAGAGACTCCTTCTTTCTGTTACTTTGAGTCTGTCCCTAAGAGGAAAATAATTCCAGTGCCATTCAGTAGTAAAGCTGAGGATTCCAGGCTGGAATGGTTTTATGTGAAGCGACAGCCAGGGTGTGCTAGGAGGTGGACGAAATCAAGTAAAGCACTGGTTTTCTAAATCTCGACTCTATACATTCAAGCCATCGCCTTAACTCGTTTTTCTTTTTGTTTGCAGTCGATAACCCAAAACAAATATCAGACCAAGTATTCTTTGACCGGATGCACCAGCTCCTTAATGGCGATCAGAAGTTTTTAACTATTAATGAAGTCCTTAAGGATGAATATCTTCATTTTCATGGGTTGCTATCTGTTACTCGTAGCATTGGTCATGGGACGGCTCCATATGTATATATTCCCCCAGTGGACGTAATCCCCGAAACGGGCGAAAGTTCGAGAGCTCCTACAGTGCCTCTTCAAGCTTCACCCTCTCCTTCTTCTACCCAAGATGATGAATTGGCTAACATGGCCGAAAAGCATCGCGAAGGGTATACTGTTCCCGAGGCTGCCATTTCTCCGGAAAGGTCAACGTCTTCCAAAGAGTCTCCGATCGATGCTTCTGAGGGAGATGTCCCTAGCACTGATGACCCACTGTTTCAGGGTTTGGGGGATCTCCCCTTACCTGAAACCATTTACACTTCAGAGGATTTTAGGAAGAATCCTTTAGTTTTCACTTCTTCCGAAGAGACCACTCCTGCTAAGGCCAAAGAGCCCGCCCGTACTAGTCTAGCTTCGGACTCGGGTTGGTTGGAGGGAAAAACACCACTTAGGACACACTTTACACAATAACATTACAACTCATTGCATCTTTCTCTTTGTGAAAATATTGATTCTGAATTTCATTTGTCTTATTGTTCAGGCACGATGTCCCGATCTTACTACGATATCAGGAAACTCTGCCGCAGCATGTCTAATCTACCTTATGATACTGAGTGTGATCGCCGCGACGATCGCAGTAGGGAGGAGAGAAGGCCCTATGAAGCCTATCGCTCTCGAACCTCGCGTTCTCGCTCTCCTGTCCGGACGGACCCAGAGAGATATAAAGATTACCAAGGTCGTCGGGAAGAGGGCAGGCCGCAACCAAAAGACTCAACCTCTTCTCAAGAAAAGCGCAGCAGGGAGAGGAGTCCGCCAAAATATACTGAGTCGCGAAGCAAACGCAAGGTCTCTGCTAAACGGCCTAGAACAGATAAAGAGGCTATTGAATCCTCCACGCACAGGGATACTGAGCTGACGATCCCCGCCCCTCCACCACTAGATGCTGAAACTGCAGTTAAGCGGGCGTATCTGGAGGAGCAATTTCCCGAACATTACTTTGAAAACTTGACTTTTTTACCTGCTCTTGAGCCTATTTCTTCAAGGTGGGCAGATGAGGCCAAAGCAAAGATAGATGCGGTCGAGAGACAGTATTCTGAAATGTTCAAGTATTCACGCAACCTTTCCAGAATTATCCGCACTTTAATCACGAATGCTGACTCGATGCAAAAAACCGCTGAAGACGATACAAAGGCCTTAAAGAATCTAGGAAAAGATTTGGAGGACACATAGGCCCAGCTGGCTGTTTCTCAACGGGATGCTACTAGCTTCAAACAACAATTTGAAGATATGCAAAAACGTTACCATGATTTGCTTGAATCCCATACTCAAGAGCGTTCTGAGTTAAAAAAGCAAGCCGAAAACGCTAAGTCGGATGAACGCGCCTTGCTTACGCTGACCTTGAACGGAAAAATGCCGAGTCAGCAAGGAGGAACGCTGAACTAGAAAAGAAAAATGCTGACTTGGCTTCTAAGCTAATGGAGGCGGGGAACAGAGCTGCCCTAGCGGAGGGTAACGTCGAATGTGCTATCAAATCCGCTGAGGAGGCCCGCAAACAACTGTCGGAGGTTGAGGGAGAGGTTCAGGGTTTTGGCGAATTAATGATTGAATTCTTTACGCACATCATCCGCCGCCGAAACATTTCTTGGATTGAAGATTATCCATCTACTCTAGTCCAAGTATGGTGTCAAATCGTTGAGTGGGAGAAAGAGGAGCTCAAAGTTGATTCCATTGACGAGGACAAGCTGATGGAGAAATATTTAAGAGATGATGAGCCAGAACGCCTAGCTGAAGGGCGCCGCCTTATTGCTACTGCTATGGACGAAGAGAGGCGGAGGACTAAACAAAAGAACATTCCCGAGGCTGGTTCCTCTTCTACTGCCCCCGCAACTTCTGAAGTAGAGGGATATGATCCTGAAAACCCGGGGATCCCTCGAACAACTCTTTTATCCCCTATTCCCGAAACAGCATCGGAGACAGCAGTTACTCTAGCCGAGAAGTCTTCGGAAGGTATCTCTACATTTTCACCTCAATTCGTCAAGGCTATCTCTACCTTTTGCCACGTGATTGAGCAATCGATGAAAAACCCATTATTTTCTCCTGAGTTGATAACTGTTGCTTCTCACTCTGTAGGTATTGAGCCGTCCGGAAAGACAGATGTGTCCCAGGGAACCGCCTCTGGGGCAGAGCCTACGGAGAAGGCAAAAGGGGGAAAGGACAAGGCTGCTCCCATAGATTTGGGAGAAGGAAGCGAACTGTCTAAGGCTGACACTCCTCGTGATGACGAAATGATAGATGCCTTAAAGGACGATTGCGGCGATGGGGGACATGAGGAAGATCCGGAGGTGGCGATAGTTGGGGAGTCGAAAAGCGCAGATGATGTTACCTTAGCTGCACTGAAAGCTGACCAAGATAAACGCATGCAGCTTAAATTTGAAGACTTAGACCCTGAAAGCCTTAAGCCCCTCGCAGTAGTGGATGCGGGATCAAGGTTAGTTGTTAAGCTTTCGACTAGATCCATTACAGAGGAACTTGCTAAAAAGTCTTCTCTTGATTTCAGCGCTCCGCCTTCCGGGAAGAAGTCGACCGATTCCAGCACCTTAGCTTCAGGGAAGAAAAAGTCAAAGCGCATCCTGACGAAGGCCGAGAAAGAGGCGAGAAATGCGGAGAAGGCTGCTGAGAAGTCCAAGCCCTCTTCAAAATCCAAATGATGAAGTGTCTTGTGTTATTTTAGCGTTTGATTGACCAATAATTGTTGCTGTAAGGGTGGCCCTTGCACCTTCTTTTTGCCTGTTTTCCTGTACAAATTCATTCATTTGTAAATAAAAAATAATTCATTTTTTGCAATGTCTGTTAGTCATTAGTTTTGCACTTATGTAAGAGTGCATGTCTTACTATAGTTGTGTAATGAAGTTATGGTGGGGAAATATGTGTATACATATATGCCCCCAGTCAATCTCAAAAAACTATTCAAGACTTAATCAAGTAGTCTGAATGTCCCCGATTTTTCGACGGGATTGCATTCTCTGCGCCGTCAATGCCTATCGTTTTTTCTGGCATTTTTTATACTCTCCTGTCTTATACTCAGGTTAGAGTTCTTACTGAGGCGGTCTCTTGTCTGGGTGCGCCTTCACGCCTCAGAGGACGTCGTCTTCCCGTCCTTTATACTCTCTCTCAATTCTCGAGAGTAAGAGTTAAGAATGTCGTCTTCCCATTCTTTTATGTCTTATCGCATAAACAGTCATTGTGCTTTTTCTCGCGTATAAACTGTTTTCAACCTTTCAGGTTTTAAATCATCTTATATTCCATAATCACAACAGAATAGTAGATGAAGGTATATATAATGCATGAAAGTAAATGACACGCGATGTTTTTATAGTGGTTCGGCTAAGTCGTAGCCTACATCCACTTTATAGTTCTTTATTCATATCATCAGACTTTCCTAAGGCAAGTCGTGCCTTTTTACAGGGTTCATAAGAAAAATAGCAAAGAGTACAACATTTCTAATCCAAATATCGCATCAAGTGTTGGGCATTCCATGCCCTAGGTACTTCTTCGCCATCAACGGTCGTTAACTTGAAGGTTCCTGTTTCAATTTTCCGTTGGATGACAAAGGGTCCTTCCCACTTTGGACCGAGGTGAGGAAGGGATGGAAAGACTCTCTTTAGCACCAAATCTCCTGGTTCAAAAGTCCTAAGGCGAACTTTTTTGTTGTAATAGCGTGCCATCTGACGTCGATGTCTTGCCGTCCGCAGATCTGCTTCGTCCCTTTTTTCTTCGATTTCATCAAGAGACTCGAGTAAGAGTGCCTGATTCGTCATCGGGTCATAATACGTCACCCGGTGGGAGGGAACCTCAAGCTCTACTGGAATTACTGCTTCTGAACCAAAAGAGAGAGAGAAAGGGGTATGACCAGTAGCTGTCTTAAATGTTGTTCGATATGCCCACAAAGCTAAGGGCAATTCGTCAACCCATTTTGCCTTTGCGCGCTCTAACCGTTTCTTGAGGATGGATTTTATAACTTTGTTTATTGCTTCTACTTGCCCGTTCGACTGCGGATAGGCAACCGCAGTGTACCGTTTGTCGATCTTATATTTTTGGCAGAAATTTTTGAATTTAGCACCATCGAACTGGGTTCCGTTATCAGTTATAATGGTCCTTGGGATCCCGAATCGGCACATAATACTTCTAACCACAAAACTTATCACCTTTCTCGCCGTGATCTTGGTTAGGGGTTCAGCTTCCACCCATTTCGTAAAATAGTCCACAGCGACTATTGCATATTTCGCTCCTCCTTTAGCAATTGGTAGAACTCCGATGTTATCAATTCCACACGTGGAAAAAGGCCAAGGTCTTACCATCGATTTGAGTTGGGTCGACGGTGCTCTGGGGATTTTGGCGAATCTCTGGCACTTATCGCAGCGTCGTGAATAATCAGCCGCATCTTTATTAATTGTGGGCCAGAAGTATCCATACCGCAATATCTTTTTCGCTAAAGTCTGACCTCCTGTATGATCTCCACACTCACCTTCATGTACTTCTCTTAGTACACGTTTGATGTCGTTGTGCGCTATACATCGTAACAGGGGCATAGAAAATCTTTGTCTATAAAGAGTATCATCTTGAAGGACGTATCTGGTAGCCTTGCGAACTATAGCCAGTCTCTCACTCTTCTTTGATGAGAGTGTCCCATTCTTAAGGAAGTTCTTAATTGGGGTCATCCACGACTCCTTCTCCGGTTCCGCTTCGAAAGCGAACTCAATTTCCATCGACTCAAAGCTTGGCGATTCCAACGTTTCAATTGGAATTGTTTCAGTTTATTCCGGGTTGTCGGAACTAGCTAGCTTTGCCAGCCTGTCTGCCTTCTGGTTTTCGGCTCTTGGGATATGCGTTATGTTGTACCGCTCCAGGTTGCTCAACAGCTTTTCCACTTTCCCGAGGTAGGCAATGAGTCGAGGTCCCCGAGATACAAACTCCTTTCGCACTTGGCAAACTACGATTTTGGAGTCACAGAATATGTCCAACATTTTTATTCCGAGGTCTTTAGCAAGCTTCAAACCGGCAATCAGGGCTTCATATTCAGAATCATTGTTAGTCGCCGAAAATTCTAATCGTAGAGCATAATATAATGACCGTCCTTCAGGAGTGATTAAGACGATTCCAGCTCTGGACCTTCGGTCGTTCTTGGCTCCGTCGGTGTATAGCTTCCATGGATCTAATTTTAACTCGTCTTCGGACTTGACCACTTTGTCATCGATTATTTCCTCCTTTGGGATTGTGAACTATGCTATAAAGTCAGCCAGAGCCTGCCCCCTGATCGACCTCCACGGCTGAAAATTTAAATCAAACCGACTTAATTCAATATTCCATTTGATCAATCGTCCCGATGCTTCGGGTCTCTGCAACACCTGCCTTAGAGGTTGGTCAGTGTATATGGTTATTGGGTGAGCTTGGAAATAGTCACGAAGTTTTCGGGAGGCGATTAGGAGGCTGTAAGCGAGCTTCTCAATCTTTTGGTAGTTGCATTCTGCCGCTGCCAATTTCTTGCTTACATAATATACTGGCCTTTGCACTTTGTCTTCTTCTCGAACCAAGGCTGTGCTAACAGCATGAGCCGAAACTGCTAAGTAAACAAATAACTCTTCGTGATCCACTGGCTTTGACAAAATCGGCGGTTTTTCTAGCAATTCCAATAAATTTCGAAGGGCCTTAACACAGTCCGGAGTCCACTCGAAGTTCTTCTTTCCCCTTTTAATCAAATCAAAAAATGGGAAGCATTTGTACGTGGCTTTGGAGATAAAACCTACTCAACGCGGCTACTTTCCCCGCAAGACTTTGGACATCTTTAATTCTCCTCGGTTCTTCAATGTTTCTAATCGCTGCTATTTGGTTGGGATTGATTTCAATCCCTCGGGAGCTCACAATGAAGCCTAGAAACTTTCCCGATGCCACTCCAAATGAACATTTCAAAGGATTCAACTTCATCTGATACTTTCGCAGGATACCGAACATTTCTGCCAAGTGCTGCGTATGGCTGGAGGACTGTTTCGATTTGACAAGCATATCATCCACATAAACTTCCATAGTCTTCCCTATTTGATTATAAAACATCATGTTCACCAAACGCGGATAAGTGGCTCCAGCGTTTTTCAATCCGAACGGCATGACCACGTAACAGTATAACCCCAAATTTGTAATGAAGCTCGTGTGTTCTTGATCTGGCACGTGCATAGGAATTTGGTTGTACCCGGAATATGCGTCCATGAAAGAAAGAAGTTCGTGTCCCGCTGTCGAATCTACAAGCTGGTCAATCCTGGGAAGTGGGAAACTATCTTTCGGGCAAGCTTTGTTCAAATCTGAAAAATCAATGCAAGTCCGCCACTTTCCATTCAGCTTCTTTACTAAGACGGGATTCGATATCCAGTCGGGATATGTCGAATCTCTAATAAATCCGTTCTGTTTCAGCTTCTCCACTTCTTCTTTCAGAGCGGCTGACCTCTCTGGGCCCAGCATATGTCTCTTTTGCTTTACAGGCGGGTGTTTCGGGTTTACATTTAGTGAATGACTTATGACGGATGGCGATATCCCACACATGTCGGCATGGGTCCAGGCAAACACGTCCAAGTTTGCCTTTAGGAAGTCAGTTAGCTCTTTGGCCCGACGTGGATCCAACTGGGATCCAATCTTCAAAACTCTTGTTGGATCAGCTTCATCAATGGGAATGTCCACTGTCGCTTCATTAGGAGTTGCATTTCTAGTCTCTGGTTCCTCGTCTTTTCTGGGATCCAGGTCTTCAAGCGTTCCTTTGGGCAACTCCTTCGGGGCCGATCCCTCAAATTGCTACGCCGAGCCCTCCTTTGGAGGAGGCGAGGCACCTTTACTCTCGACGTTAAGTCCCTTCATCAACATCTTTAATTCGACAACATAGCAGGCCCGTCCGGAGACTTGATCTCCCCTCACTACTCCAGTTCCGGCTTCAGTTGGGAACTTAAGCAATAAACACCAAGGGGCGATGCAAGCCCTGAACTCAGCAAGGGCAGGCCTTCCCAAAAATGCATTATAAGGCGAATCTACGTCCAATACTACGAACTAAAGCATCCGTACTCTTCGGCGTTCTCCTTGCCCCAAGGTTACGGGCAATTCAATGTACCCCATTGGAGCTGTCGACGCTCCGTTGAAGCCTCGGATCCAACCTTCGCATGGCTTCAAATCTTCAGATTCAAGCTTCATCTGATCGAATGACTTTTTAAATAAAATATCAACAGAGCTTCCATTGTCTACTAACACCTTATGAACCAATGTCGGCCCAATGGTGGTGGTAATGACCAACGGATCGTCGGTGGGTGACTGTATCCCGGTATTATCTCTGCTACGGAATACCACGTCGTCTAACATTGTCTTCTGTTGCTTTATGGGGGCGATATCTTCCAAATCATCACATTCTTCCATATCTGCGTGCTTAGCTGCATTTACATATTGATCCATTGCTCTAAAACTGTGGATCGCTGGGTGGGGTCCACCCACTATGGAGTTGATAACAATTCCCTTGCCTTTCTGCTGCGCTGTAGGCTTGGGAGCAGATTGGATCTGTTTTGGAGCCTGTTCTCCTTGCCCCCTGTCTCTTGAGGCAACCTTATATTCATCCAATTTCCCTTCGCGCAGCAGCTTTTCAATCACGTCTCTCAAATGTCGACATTCATTGGTTGAATGCCCATGAGTTCCATGAAACAAATAAAACTTTCCAGTTGCCATTTCTTTCTCCGTTGAGTCGTGAGGTAGCGGTCTTTTATATTGCAAAACATTGTATGTATCCAAGTAAATGTTCTCCAGAGTGTCGTTCAACAGTGTTTAATTCTCATAAGTCTAGAACCGGGGTCTTTTGTTAGGATCACTTCCCCTATTTCTATTTCTTCTGTTACCATTCGCGTTATAGTTGTTGTTGTTGCCCCCGTTTCCATTATTGTCGTTTCCACTCTTGTTTCCCACATTCACCTCAACTTTCCCGGAACTTTCTCCATACTACTTCACGGTGACATTACTCTGAACATTCTCTTTTGAAGCCGCTCCATACTTTCTCTTTCGGTTTTCCCTAGCCTCCTCTCGCCTTAACTGAATATCGGTCTTTTCATAAAATAACTCTCTCGTGGGAGGTGGCTTCCCAGAAAGGTAATCTCCAAACTCGGAGTCAGGATCGACTCCTTCCATCAAAGCCATCAAGATGGTGGGCTCGTGCGGGTCACTAACTTCAGTCACAGCTAAGTTGAAACGGTCGAGATATGACCTCAAAGACTCTCCCGGCGCCTGCTTAATTCTTGATAATTCAATAACACTTTTAAACTTTCGGGTATGGAGTCGGAACTAATTCATAAAACGTTCGCTCAATTCCCTATAATTCGATATCGAACGAGGGGGAAGTCGGGTAAACCGTAGCAGCGCCACATCTTCTAAATAGATCGGGAATGCTTTACACTTCACTGCGTCAGGAGCAGCAGCAGCATTCATGAGTCATGAGTATCACATCAAATGCTGTCCCGGATCGGTTCTCCCATTGTACTTGTCTATCTGCGGCAGGTTGAAATGTCGGGGAAATTGAAAATTGAGGATGTCATCAGTGAAAGGAGTATGGCTTCGCTCAATGCCATAATCTTCATTGGTGTAGTTCCGGCTTTCGGACATAATCTGGCGTACCATTGCCCATACGTCAGCATTAGTCAGGGGTCGTTCGGGCTCCCTGGTCCTAGTATCCGGGTTCCTTCTGGGCTCTTGTTCAGGAGATGCCCTTCTTCTGATGTTTGGGTTTCCTCTGGGCTCTTGCTCAGGGGACGCCCTTCTTCTTTGAGCTGCTTCTGCTCTGCTTCGTTCCCTACGCTCCCGGTCGATCTCGGGAGGAAGGGGCTGGAGCATCTTCCCCTGAGTGGGATTGGTAAGGTTAGGGTCTCTAGGTAATACATGGGATCCCTGCATCGGTAACAACATAGGTTCTCTCAAGCTTGGATCATTGGGCCCTAGTACTCGTGCAGCATCCTCGCGGGACCCCAAAGATCCGAAAGTCAGCTGCTCTAAATTCTGAGGTCGTTCGAGCGGCCTTCTTTCACGGGGCCGTTCTTCCTCGGAAGAAGAAGACTGATCCACTGGTGTGTGGCGAACCAGGGATGGGGTTCTCTATCTACGGAGTTCGCTAATTTCCCTGCTCATGAGTATCATGTTTTCTTGCATCATGAGATTGGTGCGCTCGTGGATTTTCATAGCCTCCCTAGTACTCTCAAGCATGTCAAGTAGGCGCGAGAAATCTCCTTGAGTAATAGGCGCGGATGGATTGACCTGATCATTGACCCTGGTGGCTGGAGTCGGAGCTTTTGTGGGGGCTCGAGTAGAGGTTCCAACATCACCAAGTGTCGGGTCGGTTCGGAGATTTGCAATCAGGTCGGGTCGGAGCTGGGAGACCTGTTCGGGTCAGAGCTGGGAAGCCAAGTCGGATCAGTGTAGTGCGAGTTGCTCGGGTCGGTTCAGGTTGGGGGAGTGCATTGCTTCAGATTCCCCTACCCGGATCGGATCGGAGCTCTCCCCTTGAGTGCGGTTCGGATTTCCTATATCAATTCGTTCCACTGCCGAGCTCTGCCCACGAGACCTTGTCACAACCGCATTTTGCTGACCTTCACCAACTCCGTTCCCTCGACTAGTTTGAACTTCCTTACCTTTTCCTTTGGCCATAATTTTTCAACAATCAATCAACAAATATTCAGGAACGTCGAAACTTGAGGATTAACTTCTTTGAACTCAACGGTCCAAAAAGTAGAACGATAATCCCGAAAAACAGAGAATTCAGATGTTTCTCAGTGAAAGCACCAAAATGTTAGACCAAAATGTGGTTCTAAAACCCAAATTGACTGAGATCAGAATAAAATAAGATCAAAAGTAAAATGGAGACACATAATTTATAGTGGTTCGGCATTGAAAAGCCTACGTCCACTTGTCAATCACTATTCTCGATGATATAGTTGCAATTACAATGAGATATTCACTCAATTTCGCTCAAAACTCACATACATTCACTCAATTGTCACAAAACAAATGTTGAAAGACGATTTGGATTATCCGGGAGTGCTGGAATTCGGTTTATGAAAGTGGTTGAACTCTCAAAGTGCCAAAAAGAAGATCCCTTTAATTGTCTCCAGGCAGGGTATTTATAGGTGAAAATTTAGTCAGAACCCGATCCGGATCGGAGCCACGTGTCTTCCATCCCATCGTCTTCGGCTTCGGATGGACTCCAGTGCTGACAACGCATCAGAGTAGAGATTATTGTGGGTAGGAACTAGTCATAACCGCTCCGCATCTTCAGGCGATCGTGGGGGGAAGTGACGTGGATTACAGGTTCGGTTCGGAGGAGCCTGCAGAGGGGGTTCGGATCGGGGTATCCGATCCGACCCGGATTAACCTAAAACTAAGTCCTTATCCACTTTGCTCTGCTCTGTTCCGACCCGATAGTAGGTGGTCCCCCGATCCGAATAGCAGCGTCTCTTCGATCCAAATCGTAGCAGCTCTCCGATCCGAACAGCAATATTTCTCCGATCCGAACAGCAATATCTCTCCGATCCGATCCGCTTTGATGCTTTCTAAGCTCTTCAACGTTTCACATTTCGACTTTGTGTTGCCCAGTTCACAAAGTGGGCTAACAGTAAACATGCCATCTAGGATTGATACATTTATATTTGAAGTTGTTTTATACACTATGCACTTATAATAGTATCAAATGATTTGTTTCAAACGTACCAAGCATGTTTGGCTATTATAAGGGAAAACCCTATCCTCCGGCTTGCGTTGCATTGTGTGATGGGACCTGGGTCTTATAATAGCTTTATTTTTCCAAAAAGCATTGCCTTGTTGTTTTTATGCACTAGTATTCTTGGGGGTAAACCTATTCCGTGTTATACGGTGTGGTCCCTTGATATATCTGATTTAAAGTAAAGTTTTAAATAATTGTTTTAGTTCTCGCACCAGCCACGTGACTGACCCGGAGTTTATTGTTTTAACCTAAACTCTTGGTGCCCCTATTTTCTACGCGGGCAGCTAGTAGTTTTGGTTTTGCAGATTTATATTCATAGGATCCTGGTTTACAGCTGGAATGATATTCAGAAAGCTCTGTATCCGTATATTCCTTTCGGTTGTGTTTTGTATAATTTTCCGCTGCATTATAAATTATAAATCTCTGATATTTTTGTTCTTTATATTATTCATGTATACTCTGTATTATTCTTGTATTCTGATGAAATTGTTGTAAAAAGCAATGAAATGTTCTTCTGTTTGTGTTCAGATTCGTCTTGTTCTCAACTCAATCCGTGCTTTCCTTTACGGGGAAGTTTGGGTCGTTATACTTAATAATGCCAAATCTCTTTGTAAGCCCGACGAATCTATTCTCTCATAAACGCTAAATGGAGTTGCCGTACAAGATTCGGCTGAACAAACAATTTGAGAAGGACCGTCTGAATCGTCTGAATATACTAGGAAGTAATCATGGTAATCGGTCGAAGGTCTTAGTATGAAGACATCTACAGAAACAGCAAATGTAATGACATGAATACACTAGGAAGTAATCATGCACAAGTCCAATAGGGGCAGCATTATTACACAAACAACAAATATAATGACATGAATACAAAGGGAAAGGATCATACTTATATGCAGGTGAGGAAACAGAGGGAAAGGATCATACTTATATGCAGGTGAGGAAACAGAGGGAAAGCATCATACTTGTAGGCTAAATAAGAGGAAAGGTCAAGCAATTATGAAGCTTCTAAAAGGCATAAGGAATGTAATGACAATATCCTGCAACGTTAATCTATGCATTTAAGGATTTAAACATACATATGCGTATTTGAGTATTAAAATACCAATATACCAATATTTAAATCAATATACAGTATGTGTGTGCTTGACACATTTATATCTATATACCAATATTTCTTATAAATTCATATACAAAGAATGCATTGTTGTTCCACAACTTAGTTCCAGAAAACAATCCTAAATCATAAGTGTGGCTAGTTCCCCACAACATCCCACCTATTTTCAATTTAATATTAAACATGAAATTTTGTTAAACCATGTAACTATTTTACTGTCAAAAACTGCAAAAAAGAATGTAAAAATGAGCGATAACTTTTCTTATTAATTTTTTTTCAAACAATAATTTAATAGTACTAGAAAGCAAATATCAGTACCAGAAGGCAATGGATTTGTTGCAGTAGAGCTGATGCCGTTGGAGCTTCCAGCAGCATTTAAGGATATGCCTGACTTTGCATCGTTGATCAAAGTTCTAACCTATATGCATATAAGTAATAAGAGTAATAAATAACACATAGCAAGAAATTTATATTGATTTCATAGCATATATAATGTTAAAAAAAATCAAAGTGTTTACACCATTATTAGATACTTGCATTTGTCGTCTTTCATCTCAGTGGTAATACAGTTATGAGATATATAGATAAATAGACATTAATTTTCCAATGTTCATATGCTACTAAAATTTATCTAATAAACCATTATGTTTATTGTATCAGTCCTTAGACAGACCATTATAAAGACTAGCCACTTTCGCTCTAAATATGGATACCTGGTTGAGGAAATGACAGTTGAACATGAAAAGGAAATTTAGAATGCTTAAAGCATACGTGGATAACATACTAAAATAAAGGGAAAGCGAAACACTTAGAGCCTAAACAGAATGGATTTCTATTTTTATAAGCATGCCATCATGATATAGACTATTTCTGTTTGAGCATACAAGAATGTGTTTATCAGTTGCCTTGTACCTGCAATCATTCACCCTAAGTTGTGATTATCAGTAATTTAAGGTACATCATTGAACTTGTGAACTTTTGCCTTTTCAATAGAGTAGGCTACCGAAGAAGGTTATCAGTAATTTAAGTTCCCTTATAATGATTTGCGACCAATTTTAAGCTGCTTCTCACAACAGTTAAAAATGCTACATGAGCAGCAGTTCACTAAGCTCGATTGATTTGGCTAACTTGATTTTGAGCTAAATTGCATTGCAGATGCAAATGCTCTTAGTTGCAATTGCAAATTATCTTGTGTTCAATTGCATTCACAACTAAGGATAATGCAGTTGAGCACTACCTAGTTGCATTTTCCAATTGATGCATTTTGTAACTGAAGTGCAATGCTCTGCAGCATTTTGCAGCAGAGCATAATGCTTAGTTGAAAGAAACCGGGTGCTCTTGGCAACACGTAATTTTTTCTTCTTCTTTTCTTTACCCTTTCTTTTCATTTTTTTCTTTTCACAGGCACATCTGATCAGCATGAAGCATCAAAACCATACCCACTTTTTATCTCATTCTATTATTTCAATTCTATCCTTTCCTTCTCGCTTTTTCTGGTTCACTGGCCAACCCCTCCTTTTTACTTCAAGCTGCAGTTGTGCTAGTTACCATGTGTGAAGGATGCTTATACAATTGGCAAGCAGCTATTACTATATGCATTTACAATACAAGAACAAGATTATTTTTTTATATCATATTATTTGTTACTATATGTATTCAAGATTGTTTTTTTCTATTTGGTTGGCATCTTACAGGTAATTTATGCTTTTATATCGTATTATTTAGGATTTATTCATCCAAATGAATCTTGTTTAGCAGGAAAGACCAACAAGTAGTTTATCGTATGATTATCATTTAGATTCCGAAATGGAAAATAAGAAAATGACAAGGCATGATAATAGATTAAACAAAGCTAACTGAATTCAATAATCAAATAATTTTATGTCTGTTTCTTTTAAAACTTAAGCTTGCGACAATAGACATATGGAAACTTGCCATAATTTCTATCAAAAGTTGTGAATGGAAAACTTGCCATACATGTCTTAATCAACTCATTAATTAAAAAAAAGTATACTCTTCCTGAGCATGCATTTGATTATAGCAAGAAACAAGTATACTGAAAATCAATAGTTATTTACAAAGATATCTCAACTGTAATTAACTAAACTAAATCTGATAAAAAGATCAACATATATTGATCAAAAATTACACCTTCAACCATCTAAAAGTTAGTTATAGACATCAACTTAAATGTGCAAGTCACTCCAAATCCGATGATATGGTATTCAGTTAAACATGCTCCAGTCATTTGTTAGTTCTTTAATTCTCTTCATTATTTTTCTTTAGTCAACATTTTTTCGAACTAGTAAGGAGCCCTTTGCCATTGAAGGATTTTCGAAGTCCAATTTCTTAGTACTTATTTGATTTTTAGCTAAAATCAATGCAAAAAATAGCATTATATTGAAATCAACAAACGAATAGTTGTAGATGACCAGATGTAGTAGCTAAGGTCACATTCATAAAAGTTGTGGATAATAGAGTCGTCGGCTAGGAGGTAGAGGGCATATTTTAGGTTGACGTATAAGTTTTTGCAATTTAATATATCTTTGGTGTTGATTCTCCCATGAGCTAAACTCCGCAAGAAGAAGAAGACCCTAGGTGGTGCAAAAATCTTCCAAAGTCTGGGATAGGTGAACGATGTACCAAAATAGGTAAGGAATTTGAAACATTATTTGACCGAGAAAGATTGGTTGGATGTGAGTTTCCAGGAGAATTTATCCACTTCAGGGGAAAGAGAGGTAGTTTCGATGATGTGACAAACATCAAGTAACTCAGATAGGACATGAGGATTGAAGTAAGGGGTGGGGTGATGGTAGGTGGGAGAGAAGGAGTATAGGGATGGGTAGAGGTGGACTAAGGGGCAATCCTGGAACTAGGTATCGAGCCAGAAGGATCAGCGAGTGCCATTTCCAATCCAAATAGAGAAAAGGTTCCTGATGCGGGGAAGGGAACGAAGAACTCTACTCCAATAAGGGGAGGAGCGAGCAAGGGGTGTGCATGCAGAAGGGGTTCAGGGAAGTTGTTGTAGTAAAGGGAGAGCGCCCAGGATTTCCAAATGAAGTCACCATGGGCAAGGCAGTGCCATAGCCATTTGGAGAGCAGGGCGAGGCTCAACAGACGAAGATCAGGGATTCCAAACCCGCCAGTGTTGACGTCCATACAAACGGATCTCCAATTAACAAGGGAGCTGGCAGGTCCATCATGCCACAGAAATGAGCGTTGAGGTTGATCAATCCTGGTAATTACCCAAGCTGGGGCATGATGAAAGGAGAACCAATATAGGGGGTAAGGATGAAAGGATAACTTTGACAAGGATCAGATGGCCGACAACAGAGAGAAAATAGGCCTTCCAACAAGCAAGTCTAGATTCACTTTTGGCTAGGAGGGGGTCCTAGTCGTAGCGAATCAACTTTGTAGGTCATAAAGGGACACCAAGATAAGACATGGGGAAATTGCAGAGGCTGCAGTTCAGCACTCTGGCAATTGTAGGACCTAGTGGATCAGCGCCACCTAGCATGATAATGGAGCTTTTCGCAAAATTGATGGAGAGGACGGAGGTAAGTTCGAAGGAGTAAAGTAAGATGTTGAGGAAATGGATGTTATTTGGGGGTGGGAGTGGTGAACATGATAGTGTCGTCATCGAAGTGAATGTTGGTACATTTAGGACCGTTGGGATGTTGAGGATGTTGTTATCCCGGGCAAGTCTGATCATCTGGTTTAGGACATCTTGCAACCAGTACGAAGAGAAGCGGGGACAGAGGATCAATTGGTGGAGGCCGCGCCTGAATTTAATGAGCCACCATCAATGTCGTTAGTGCAAGCCGACGAGAAATTGGAATTGATGATGCTGGATATCCAGTTGCACCAACATTGGGGAAAACCTCTGTAGGAGAGAATTTGGGCCTGGAAGTCCCAGTTAACGATGTCAAAGGCTTTGTGGAAATCAATCTTGAACAGAAGCCCGACCGTTGAAGTACGACGACTAAAGGAGATAGTTTCTTCAACAACGCCGATGCAGTCATGAATATTCCGGTTAAATACAAAATTCATACTCAAATCCATATTAAAGTTTACACTATAATTTCATCTTAACTAAGTTCTCAAGTCTTAATTACCATTAAGAATACTAATTAAGTTCGTGTTTATATTAGTATAAAAATCTAGTTCATGTTCGAGTTTACCTCCCTAAATCAAATTCACATGAATATTGTTCTTGTTATCCTTAATATGATCAAAAATTAAATTTATTTCAAACTTTTCCAAATCCAACACTTTTTCTAATTATCCAAACCAGAACAAAAATGACAATAATCAATTTCATTATCTTCATAACTTGTCATAAATTAAATTTTGCCTAAGATCATACTTATATAGTCCATTTAATCCTTATAAGTTTAATTTATATTATATATTTCTTAATCATTACTTTTTTCAAATTTTTATATCCACATGAAGCAGATTTTATTATTTCACATCGTTTTAAAAAAATATCAGGTTAACATTCCTATTTCATTTACTTGAATCAAATTAATGTTTCATACTTATTACCATCAACAGTTTCAAAATATCATGTTTGTCGAATTTAACCATGCCTATTGAGCAATTATTATTTCCGAAATCATTTAGTATGAAAAAATAATAATTCAACAAACTTTATTTTTTTGGTAGAGCCGACCGGTTTTTATAGTGTTTCGTGACACTTATTATAACAAATAATAATTACAATAGTTACAGGGGTTTTTGCAAATCGCCAGACTACTATTCGGTTTTTAAAATGGACCGTCCACTACATACGACATATATAATGGGCGGTCCACTATATCTATTTTAGATTATTGTACAGGAGCTAGTTAAAATACTAGACTACTATGTTACAATCACATACTTCACGTAGGAAGAGTAACGTAGAGAATTGCATACTTCAAAAAGAAATGGAGTTTCATTTCAGCAAACAAATACATACAACCATACACTATGCAAGTACAGTAACACTATCCATAGTAGTACAACCACATAAGGAAATCACGGTTGCCTAGAGTCTGACATGGCATTGGCGCAACATGCATCCCCCCAACCCAAATGTGACACTATAATTTGACCTACTAACTAGCCCGACCTGCAGCAACCAAGGTAGTTAGAAGATTCAACAATAAAAATGTCATTGTTATTAACCTAGGCATCAGGAAAGTAAAATTATAAACTTCTGCAACATAGTGACCATGTCGCTCCTCCGTAGCAAAGCTATCGTCGAGAGAGCCAGGTAAGTTGCAGACCAAAATAACCGGGAAACAAGTACAAGCCTGACACAATATCTATGGATGCAACTTACATGGAACATCAAACTTCATGCACCCGTATAAACATTCACATACGTTACTCTATGACATCATCCACCCAACAACAATAATAAACAACTCATTCTTATAAGACGATACATAGACAAGCAAAACAAAAAGGAGAGCCCAATAAATTCCAACCCTCAAACCCGAGTTTCCCATAATCTCCAATAGTTCATCAGGTAAGAAACTACGAACTTTAAACATGCATACTTGATTACTATAAGAAAAGGCATACCAGGCTAAGAACTGTAGTGTTATGAAACAACCGAATCTGAATGTCTAAACTGTGAACTCTGCGCAAGAACAAGCCTACACCCACCATTGCTAGTCACAACTAAGCCGAATCTGTTGAATCCCACCACCAAACCCTTCACAGGAGCACCAGCTGTAACGATCCAAGATTTTTGAAGTCAAATTTGAATTTAATATGAATTTTAAATAAATTTTGGAAGGTTTATATAATTTTCGAATCAGATTTTAAGGCGACAAAATTATTTTAAAATAATTGATTTTTTTTATTGTGAAACTTAGTTAAAACAACATTTGTTTGGAAAACATTTGGTTGTCAGTTGAATTATTAAAACTATTTGTAATTCAATTGCCAGAAATGATCAGAATTTGAAATTTAATTATAATTAAATATTCGTTTTGAATTTTTGTTCAGTTTCAGTTCGCGTAGCCTTAAAATATATTATAAAATTTTAATGTAATTTTTAATTTGGAAAATAAGCACATATTTTTTTTTACGTATTTTAGGGTAACTGTGGTCTCTTTTGACAATTTACGGAACTAATCAACCGGTCTATTTTATTAATTTTTTTTGGATTGTGGTACATTGTTGTACACGGTTATATTTTAGTTGTGGTTATTCGCCACTTAAAATTGAAGATCAAATAAAATAAACTCTTTTGAAGATATATGGTATATTTATATTGTAACACATGAATAATTGACAAGCAGGTAGTAACGCATGAAATAGTTAGACTATATTTTATACTTAATGTATGCAAGACGAATACGCGCATGTGTATATTTAAATTTGGAGACACTTGTATTTCTTCGTGAACAAAATTTAGCACGTGTCCACCGATACCTGAACTTTCTTCCACGTTGCTCTTGTTACTTGCCACAACGTCTCTTCATTTAAGCGTTTTTGGGAAGATTTGTCCATCCACAAATTGTAAAACAAGGAAAAAAAACGCAAAGTTCCTCCCACAAATTGTAAAACTGTTCGGCCTCCCCACATTTGGCCATCCATCCATCACTCTCAGTCACAGTCACAGCGCGCACCAATTCTTCTGTTCCGAAATTCATTGTGCCTCCGTGTTCCATCCAATCAGAGCCTTTTGATTTTCATCTTTTGCACTTAAAGCCCTAAATTGTTGGAGGACTTAAATGAAAAAAAGATGGAAAGATTTGAATGGAGGGGTATGGGGAAATGGTAACAGATCGCCCCAGCGTACCCGTTAAGGATTCCATCCTGTAGCTTTACACCAAACCACATCACTTTATCACGTCCTCCCTTCCCGTTTTCAGTAGCAACCTTTCACCGCCCTAGCTGCAACGCCATAGTCAGTCAGTCCGCCCTTCGACACCTGCCGGTTACCACCAGTCCACCCGGATCCCCTTGCTCCTCTTTTTTTCCACACCAAAACTCCCGTTTCTCTCTCCTAAAAAAAACCAATGTGATACCTGCATCATGCATTCAAGCCCTCACCCCAAAACTCCCCACTTACGTATCACCTCCCCTGATCACAATTGTCCTTCCACCGCATGCACCTGCAAATCAATTCTCTCCTCTCTTCATCGCAAAGCTGCTTGGCCTCTCTTCCTTCTTTTTTAACCACACTTATTTCCATCCATTCATTAGAAAAAAAAGAGTTTGAAATGTGAATCTTGTGCATGCATGCAAAGCTTTTTTATTTTCAAGCCTTCACCGCAAATCCTCCTGGCATCAAAACCTGCCATCGCATTTAACTTCCCACTTCCGCCAGTCTTCCACTTTGCTTTTTCCATTACAAGTTTTGCCTTTGCCAATAAATAAATAAAGAAACGGCAAGGAAATAAACGAAGATAGTGAAACCAAAAAAAGAAGGAAGAAAACGAGAGGGTGCAAGAAGAAGGGACTCGGAGACCAGAACACCGTAGTCTGAAACAGAGAAGCAGATCCAATATTGGAAAGCTAGGCAGTGAGAACTTTTCCATTTAAAAATTTATTATTTAATATGTGATTATATGGGTTATTGGGCGTTAGAAATAATATATGTGGATGATAGTTGAGAATTGGTTGCATGAATGGCTGATTTAGAGTTTGTAGCAATAACGTTGATATTGGTTGATAATATGCGATTACGGATCTTGTATTATATGCGATGATTTTTAGCGAGTATGGTTGTTGATATAAACCATATATTTATACGCGTTAGTGTATAACGCGTAGTGAGTAAGTATTTTTTATGGATGCATGGGTGGTGTTAGCCCGATTCGTGACCATGCTACCCAAAGCAAAGGGCTTGAATATGAAAATGAATCGATCAACAATCGCTCGGTTGAAGTGGCAGGATAGCATCACTCTCCGGCATTGAAAGCATAATCGGAAGACACATGGCAGTTTGGTCAAAATCGCACCATCAGTATAAACTGACCCAAAACCCCTATCAAACTACCTCTTTTGGATCTAAGCACATCAAATACTTGTAGCCCTTTGAATTAGATTCAAGTAGAGCTTTCGTTTGGCCCAATCGGCCTTACGATTTGAAAGTTATGCACGTTTCCGTAAATGCACGCTGAACCAGCTCGCGAAGACCAGCTCGTGGAGACCGGCTCGTGGTGACCGGCTCGCCCTCCTTGGCTCGTGAGCCCAACTCGGCTCGCCCTTGTCACGACCCGCTCGTGACACACCCATGGTCCACGACCCGACTCGTGGAGCCCCTCACGACCACGACCCGGTTCGTGGTGCACACCATGGTCACGAACCGCCTAGACCGAACCTGCTTTTACACATGAATGTTGACCTATACTTGAGGCTGTGACCGCTCCCACTTTCCCCGATCGGGTGCCACGTGTCCTACCACGACCTAATCACCATATGGACTTTCCTACAACTATAAATACACCCCAAGAGGGCATTTTCAAGGGACTTTTTGGCATCTCAACATCCATGGCTGCCATGGCTAACACTTCCCTATGAATAATCACCATATTCCTCAATAAAATCAATGAATTCAAAGGGAATTATTCATTGAATTTGAATGATTGAGAGGCAATCTTTATTGTAATTGTAATATGTGAATGAAATGAGAAAATATGAAGTGGACGTAAGCTCGTTAACGCCGAACCACTATAAAAATCCTATTGTCTTGCTTTTTCTCTTATTTTTCAGTTATTTCTTTATGTCCTATGATCTAAATACGACAATTTGGGTGTTATTACCATTTTTTGGTCTAACATTTTGGTGCTTTCATTAAGAAATGAATTCTCGGCCTATCGGGTTGCTATTCTACTATTTGGATTTGAAAGTTCGAAGAAAACAGTCCGCTTTTCGACCATTTTTAAGATTTCATTGATTTGAGAAAATCTGAACCTTTTGTCTCCGAAGAAAGTAAGAAAACGCAAACTTCCTGAGTGAATGAGGAGCGAACTGATGGTTTGTAGGAGCAGGTCGAAGGGCTCGTGAATAGGGCTTGTGATGAAAGGTTTGTGATGATGGCTCGTGGAAGCTGCAATGTAAAACACGTATGACCAGCTCATCAAAAGTCCATCCAATCGGCTCGTGAGGTCATATTTAACCGGCTCGTGAAGGCATATCCAATTGGCTCGTGGAGACATACTTGACCCGATACCAAGAAGCAGCGAAATTGCAATGCGGATCGGACCTGGAGCAGGTACCATGACCCGAAGGTGCAGGGTACTCACGACCCGATCTATAGACGCGTTCAGCTCCACTTAGAGAGATCTGAACCATGAACCGATGATACTCAAGAACCACGAATCAATGGAGATTAGCGACTCGCGACTCGAAGGAGCTCAACCACGAATCGACCCGAGTCTGAAGAGCTGCCACGCACTGCGAACCAGAGGACAGTGGTGAACCACGACCCAGAAAAGTGACGACGAACAAGGGTCACGATCCGGCCCGAAAAAGTGATAGTTTTTGGAAAAAAAATGCATTTTTTGGATCATTTCAGAAAATGCTCCATCGTCCAAAATCGAAAAAATCGTGTGGTGCCAACATTTTCGACCTAACCGGTTAGGTCGATCGCTGCCGGGACTATGGGGCCCCGGACCCCCACCGGCACTGTGCCCGGACCCGCTGACGACCTCACCTTCGGCTCGGAGCACGGCTTGCCTTCGGCTCGACATATATTTTGGCCAACAGCATTCATCAAAGCTTGTTGATGGAGAATAGAAGGATAGTCAAAGAATATGACAACGAAATGGCAACAACTGGGATTCCTCCAGAAGCCATGACTTCTATTTACCGGTGTTATTCAATGTGAGGAGCTATTGAAAAGATTTGGCACGTTGGCTATGACGGTATATGATTATCTCTTGGCAACGTCCTCTTCTAGAGTTCCGATGGTGTGCATATTTCCCCAATGCAACTGATGATGCTCCTGAACGAGTAGTGATCACCTAGTTTACATGACTTAAACATGTCCTACTGGCGAAATCCTAGATAACATTGACACAGAACAATCCGGACACTGCTCTGAAGATGACTCAGAAGATTCCAATGACCATGATTCTCAATGATGGGATGCCCGATAGCAATCAACTGCATCGAGGAAGACTGATTTCCATCGAATAGGGTTTAGATCAATGTACTTTGGTGCCCAAATTTAGGTACCAATTGAACCACCGCAGGCCAGGATTAGACATATGGACCCTTCCCCAGATGATAGAAACTTGACTGCTCACCAGCCACTATATGACCTTGGTCAAGAGATGGAAGTTCGAGATGAAGCCTCACAAGTTTATCTGATCAAGGTCCAAATAGACCCGCTCCAACAGAATTCAGAGCTTGCATTGCACCCTATTGCCTACCGCTAAATATCCCAACCGAAGATGGAGTGGGAATGATCAATGGTGATCAAGTTATTGGAAAATCTGACTATTTAGCTGGATAGAATATGCTACGCATCACAGATGGCGTGAAACCCGAAGACGCTTCCCCTCCAGATGAAATGGAGTGTGAAGGAGGCGTCAATATTGTGAATAAAGGGAGCGTCATAAAAGGAATTACTCGGTGATCTGCCCGAAGACATAGATCCTAGAGAGGATGGTGATTCGGGATGTAGAAGGGTAACATCTATTGAAGCAATTGCACATGTTCAGACTGTCGACGCCGACCTGACTAAGGTCTTGAAATCGGATCTCATATAGACCTCTTCCGAACAAGGGAACTTACATGCCTTCTCAACAAATAAGATGTATGCTCAGTCCAGGGAAAGCATCTGCCTTGAAAGCCCATGGAAGTCCATGTAGATGATACTCTTATGGAGTCTGAGCGATCCACCTATCATGTTTCAGATCTAACAGAGATGTTCAATATCTGGAATAAAGCTAAACCCTTTGAAATGTTTGTTTGCCAATTGCATTAGGAAAGCTTCTTAGCCTCATAGTTAGTTCACATAGGATCGAAATCAACCTATATCAAATTGCAATGATCATAAACATCCATGAATAAAAAAAAATTTATAGGTGTCTGAAGCTTGGCAGGAAAGCTGGCACCACTTGTATTTAAGGAGGATAAGGTCCAGAAACTAGTCTATAATATAAGCAAAAAATAGCCGCGGTTGAACGCAACTACCCAAATTTTGAAAAGCTTGTCTACGGATTGTTGATTGCTCTGAGAAAGCACCCCTGCTAATTCCAAGTTCATCCGATTGTGATACGCACTTATGAGCCGCTACGACAGGGCCTGAGGCGTCTGAAAGATTGCTCGAACAAAACATAGAGCTAAAGCAGTTTGATCACAATTCCCTCCTAAAGAGGTCCGTACGAGGGCAAGCATTTGCCGACTTCATCCCTGAATGTACCATTCCTGAAGAGGATATGTTAGATGAAGAAAATGGCCCCTCGAAATGAAATATGAAATCAAGCATTTGGAAACCGTATACAGACAGTGCAAGAAATGATCGACGATCCAACGCTGGAATTTTGCAGATAATCCCTGAAAGGAATTCCAGGTGGAGGAACCACAATTCGCAGCTCACCTAGAATAGGAAGAAGCGCCGTTGGATGGATTGGAGCGTTATAACATATCTCATGTCCTACGAACAGAAAATCAAAAGGAGAATAATCTGGCTAAGTGAGAAAGTTTCGAAAATCTAGAAACGATAGAGATGATCGCAATCAAGACACTACGAACTCCGACCATTGATCAGATGGAAGTTAATCCAGTGTTGGATACTACACCTGAATGAGAATCATCGACAACCCCCGTAAGAAACTTCCTGCAGCACGGAATGCTTTCGGCAATGAGAATGAATGGCGTACCATCGTTCTTTATCCCTCAAGATATGACGTGCAAGGCGACATGGCTTATTTCCCTTGGAAGGTTGTCCCGAGATAGAAATCGATGAATCTCATTGCTGAATTCACCACCTTGAATGGTTAGACAGATTCACTAGTCAACTTCCCACTAAATGGGAAATGTACATGAATAAAACATCTAATGAGCGAAGCTTTAGAATTAGAAGTGAAGATTCACACTTCCACTCCTTTTATTTGCCAAGTAACTCATTCCCTAGACGTTAGGGGCCATTGGAGATTTGAGCATGAATCGCTCAAGATTACATCATCTAAATTCAAAGCTCACACATCAGGAGTTTGGATGGCCGATTGCCTTAGTCTTTCCTGAAGGTTAGCAAATTGGGTGTTTGAAAAGCTTACGCCTGAATACTGAGTGATTATCTACACACCAACCCATTTCCTTGACATGGGATCGAAGGCATGTCGACAAATTTACAAGATAAGACTACTTCACCAGCAGCAATATACTATTTCCTAGCATAGAAAGTGCAAAAGTTTCTATAATCATGAATCCATTTTTCTCATGCCGATTGCCATCCTAACACCAATGCGATAATATGCTACCATTATCGATACAGTCATGACTTCCTGGCACTCTATCCTTACCCTTAGCATGGGGACAAAAGGGCGATTCAAAGGAGATGCAACCTCGTTAGTCGCCTATGATATTTTCCTAACTACCTTTGCCATCTCAAGGCTCCAATCAAGGTCTATACATTCTTGGTACTACCGCCACTCAATAATTTGAAAAGATATTCGTCATCAACTTAAGATTCCGGCAGCCATCCCTTGGTAGAGACAGGATAAGGCAGAATTAACCGGTAAAGAACATGCAACACCATTTTCGCTACAAATGATATTCATCCCTTTAACAGGATTATTCTTTAACCATGACTCTTATATTTGCATGTTTTATGAGTAATTGATGTAACTAACTTAGATGAATTAATAGGTGGATGGTATAGGTACCCCGGATTTGATACCGATCAGATTTCTAACACCTGCAGATGGAATTATGGAACAGAACCATAACGAGCCCAACTGAACTACTCGTCTACAAAGCCGCGCCCTCCATCTAAAGAAAGCTGTATAGGTCAAGGTGAATCCGGAGTGACCATCCAATCCTTGGCTCACACGTGGCAGACCACAAGACAATTGAACATAAATCATTGAATTGCAAAGTCGTAGTCCGACTCTAGATGGACGTGATGTGGCCGTCTATATGGCTCGATCCTATCATCGACGCCACCTGATTGCATGAATCCCGATAAGGGACAACAGTGCCTATCGATACCCTTACTTTTCAATCATAAGATTTGCTTTTACATGCATCTCGGGTTATTAACAAAACTAACTTATGTGATATGAATGATGCAGGTACCCGAAGTTTGGTGCCGACCTCCTCCCATAGATTGATCGGAGGAACGCAAGGCTTTGGCAAACGTCTTTCGACTATTTGCCCGACTGACTCTAATCCTTAGAGCTTGGATAGAAATATAAATCTAGGACGAGTGTAATGGGCTCACCATGATCAAAGGCCACTCGATCCATGACTCTAACTCTCATGATGCAAAAGAGAGTATAAGGGACGAAGCCAATCTGCATGCCCTGAGGCATAAACAATAGGTTGCCCGCTACTACAATAAAAGAGTTCAGGCGCAGACTTTTGAACCTGGAGACTTGGTTCTGAAACGTGTCTTTCCACCCCCAGTGTATTTGGGTCAGAAATGGGAAGGACCGTATTCCATCCTATGGAGGCTTGATAATGGAACCTTCAAGCTAGCGACCATGGATGGAGATGAAATCCCCAGAGTGTGGAACGCCCGACATTTGCGACATTATTTGACATGAAATTGTCAATGTAAAGTGGACGTAGGTCATGATTCGACCGAACCACTATAAAATACCATTCATGGATCACCCTGACATAGGTAGTCCTTCAAATATGGAGGACATCCATTTATAGAGTAGTATCGATGGAACGAAGTAAATGACACAACTTCAAGTACTCTAATTCTTGCGACTTGAGAAAAAGTACTTGGGACTGAAGATGAATTGTCCCCGAGGCGTGATGGTTCACCATGATAAAAACCGCCTTGACAACACTCCACCCCGCTGAAGGATCGGGAGAGTATAAAGGCGTTAGAGACTTAGCGCCCCCAGAACTATTGCCCTGCTGAAGGATCAGTGAGCAGATTAAGAACCGAGCTCGAACTCTAACCCGCTGAAGGATTGGGAGAGTATAAAGGCACAGTGACTTACGCCACTCAAGGGCTCCTATCCCATCACACGACTGGATACAGGAATGAAAGTGGAGCCCGAACTCCTCATTCCCGGGAATGGGGGGCGGCACACATATGACTCTAATCAATCCTCAATAAGTCCTGGCCAGGCAT
Source organism: Allium sativum (assembly GCA_030737875.1). Lineage (NCBI taxonomy): Eukaryota > Viridiplantae > Streptophyta > Magnoliopsida > Asparagales > Amaryllidaceae > Allium > Allium sativum. The sequence goes on along the minus strand of CM060926.1, from coordinate 199,331,631 downwards.
CATATTAATGATTGATTGGGGGCATACTCATACATATGTACATGTACTTCTGTGTAGTGCAGAAATTTTAAAGTTTTATTGCTAGAATGATTCATGATTCAATTCTAACTTAGTTATGATTTAAATGTTTGCGACTAAGTATTGCAAACTTACAGGAACACAGCAGTGCAAAAACAAATAGAATTTCATTCACTCATGCAGATTTATACAATGAAGCTTAACAAAAAGTGAGGGCCACTCTCACGACAACAACAAAAAACCAGTAGAAAATGAATTAAGGGCCATGTGCAGATGCCTTACATTGATGCCCAGCACTAAACTTCCTACGCAACTCAAAGCAGCAACCAAAATGAAGCCTTGAGAATGGATTATTCAGTGACATGTCATGTGACTTAATACTCGCAGGAGGAAAGGACCCGGAGAAGCACTGGAATTCTTGAATTTCTATCTGGCCTTAACACGACCTTGATTGATCGTTGGTTCTTTGACCTTAATACGATTCAGCGTGACCGTGACATTCAGGATTTTTATGAATTGGAGATTTCTCGGGCTCTAGAACACACCTTCCTTAATTTAAATTCGAAAAGGATGTGATCTGACCTCCACCTGTCCTATTCCGTTACCCCTGACTAGGGGCATGATTATTAAAAATAGTCACAAATGTCATAGTTTATTTGCTTGCACTTAACTTATTTTGTGATCTTGACAGGCCATTTGAGGACCATGAAGCGGATGCAGAGAAAATGTCCATTTTCTAGTTCTAATCTATTTCCAAACTGGAAAGTTCAGATGAGGCTGCACCTATCCCATGCAACGACTAGGTGTGACATGGCCACCCTGTCTCCGACCTTTCTCTTGATGTAGGCGGCAAGCCGGAATACTCAGGACGATCACAGTTTGACCTTTCACAGTCTGATGCCGATCCTCGGAGCCTGGATAAGAGACAAGAAATTAGCAGGGGCCGCGTACCAACAAATCGATTTTCATGGAACTCTGACTTGTGATCCGAAGAGGGAGTATGAAAGATATGGATTCAAAGTCTACTACTCAGAATAAATCCTAGAGGATGGGGTCACGGAATACAAGCCTCAGGTAGCATAGCTTAACTACTCGCTGCCTATATTCAGAATTGAGTGATAGAAGCCTGATTGACGGGTACTGCACATGTGGACCCAAGAAGCCCAAGGCCGATCTTCACCCATTTCAAGACTTTATGCTGGGGGACCAGCGCTGAATCGGAAGGCCAAACAACAATCATAAATTCGCTGGAAATCCTAAAATCGAAGTTCAAGCAGTGATGAACTTAGCTCAGTCAGATAGCAACCATCAGCTTGGGTTGAACACGAACTAATCAGTAGGCATGCAACATGCGGCTTTGATTCAGAACGTCATGGATGGAAACATGGGCAATGGAATAGCTACCTGCAACATCCTAGATGAAAATGCAAGAATTGTAACAAACTCAGGTCAAGCATGACTAGCTTTAGCTCCAGCTCGGATGGATACTCGAGCGATATTTCACACTCAGCTCCAAGCAAGAACACAACAATTCGAAGAACCAGAACCTGGCCGGGTCGAGTGATTCGAACCACGACCCGGGGGCAATATCGATGCGGAAACAAGAAATCGGCAAAGACCCCTTTTTGAAATCTCAGATTCGATGCTGGGGGCACCATCCATGATCTTGGAAATGTGCAACATTTCTTTGATGGCAACCTACTCGCCAATTCGATTCGGCACCTCTCGAGAAACAGTACTTCTCAAGACGATATGGATAACGACAATCACAACCCTCTCACATGGGTTATCAGGATCCCCTGTCATTCCCATGGACTATAAAAGTTTCACTGTAAGGAGATTTGCTGAGAAGCCTTGATGAATTCAACCCTGAGTTGGACAAACTTCATTGACAAGAAGATGCTAATGTCATGATGAAATTTTTTGATGCTTTTATGACAAAGGATGGAGCACCATCCGAATCCCGAAATGATAAGGATAAAGAAAAAACCATGGAGATGAATGATGAGAATGTGCAGTTGTGGAGAGAGCTGATTTCACTGGTCGATCCCCCGATCTTGCTTCTCATGCTCAATAGAACCAAGCAGAAGAAATAGACTCAACCAGACTATGATGGCCATTTCCGATTATGCTGAAACATAAACAGAGGGGCCCAACTAACTTCATAACGACATTTATTCACTCGCATTTAACTAGCTTACTTAACTCCGCAACTGATCTGATGAGAGTAACCGAAATCGCTGACGCCCGATGAGGCAATCCTCACTATCTGCCTAAAGAGAAATACGATATCAAAGCAAATGTGGTCCAACCATTCGCATATACAATTCCAATTTTTGCTAAATAGAGAAATAGATCAGAATGACCTAGCCGACTAAGATTGCTGAACCTGCAACTTTTACCAAATGCAACGACGGTAAGTATAAAATCTTCAAGATTAAATGCCTTATTGACTCAATTCAACCCCCATCGATGCTGGGGGCATAACTCCTGACTTCGCTTTCCCTCTGATGGCACTAAGGGCACGAGCGTCAGTTCACGAACTGACCATGAAGACGACCTTGGCTTGGAGCAAGGTCCAAGACATGTACAATATGGTTTCGGAGTATGACCTGATTCGTCTTCCCCGACCAAGCAAGCTAGCTTATGGATCAAATGTGGAATTAAAGACTCAAACTACATCGGATGGAAGGTGTGACAAACTTCTCTACTACTTTATGATTATGACAAGCGCTGGTTCATATTATTTTGACGGCATCACTCACTGATTAGTATGTGATCAGCGGATTATGAAACAATCCAGGATGACTGTGGATTGCTTAAAATATGGCCCATTGTGACCATGGATCTCTGATTTTTCATTGGCTAGATCCAGAGTGATCGTGGCTTTCGAATTCCTTACTATTACGATTCAATGCGATTTTAAGATCCTGGACCGATACCAAGATATCAAGATAATTCAAACTTGAGTACAAATGACAAACTCATATGTTGATTCTGATGTGCTTTGTCCCAACCATCCAGATACGAACTCAAAGCCCGAGGATTCTTTAACTACTCAATGATTTGGATGGCTACTTCATGCATTGACTCATATGCAAAAGAAAGTCGGACTCGACAATGCGCTCGACTTGCGTAGAATGATGACGTTGTTCGGCAATGACCCGGACATGAAGAATCATTCCCAGGAGCCAACGATCCAGCATGACTTTTAATGAAAGAATTTGACCTCTTGATTCGACAAGCAATGAAACAATCGGATAAAGCCTTATCAAGGATATATGACGATACAGAGAGATTTAGCTCGACATATTCAAAGCACATCTCATCTGGGATAAGATGTACTTTAGGGGAAAAAATGTTAGGTTGCTTTGTGACCAGGGTACCCAAAGGAAAGGGCTTGAATATGAATATGAATTGATCAGCAATCGCTCGGTTGATGTGGCGGGATAGCATTGCTCTCCGGCATTGAAAGCATCATCGGAAGACATATGACAGTTTGGTCAAAATCGCACCATTAGTATAAACTAGCCCAAATCCCCTATCAAACTACCTCATTTGGATCTAATCAAATACTTGTATCCCTCTGAATTAGCTTCAAGTAGAGCTTTCGTTTGGCCCAATTGGCCTTACGGTTTGAAAGTTACGCACATTTCCGTAAACGCAAGCTGAACCAGCTCGTGAAGACCAGCTCGTGAAGACAGACTCGTGGTGACCGGCTCGCCCTCCTTGGCTCGTGAGCCTGGCTCGGCTCGCCCTTGTCACGACCCGCTCGTGACACACCCATGGTCCACGACCCGACTCGTGGAGCCCCTCATGACCACAACCCGGTCAGTGGTGCACACCATGGTCATGAACCGCCTAGACCGAACCTGCTTTTACACATGAATGTTGACCTATTCTTGAGGCTATGACCGCTCCTACTTTCCAGGATTGGGTGCCACGTGTCCTACCACGACCTGATCACCATATGAGCTTTCCTACAGCTATAAATACACCTCTAGATGGCATTTTCAAGGGTCTTTTTGGCGTCTCAACATCCATGGCTGCCATGACTAACACTTCCCCATGAATAAACACCATCTTCCTCAATAAAATCAATGAATTTAGAGAGAATTATTCATTGAATTAGAATGATTGAGAGACAATCTTTTTTGTAATTGTAATCTGTGAATGAAATAAGAAAATATGAAGTGGACGTAGGCTCGTTAACGCCGAACCACTATAAAAATCCTGTTGTCTTGCTTTTTCTCTTATTTTTCAGTTATTTCTTCATGTCCTATGATCTAAATACGACAATTTGGGTGTTAGGACCATTTTTTGGTCTAACAGATGGTAATTGTGTTAATATATTTGGGGTGTCATTTTGATTTTTTGTGCAATAGCAATAAATGATTAAGTTAATTTCCATCGATTTAAATGTATTTGATGTTAGTTGATTTGTTAAAGTAAAGAATACGGTACGATGATATTTTATAAATGAAAGAACTGTAATTAAATAATATTTTGTTATCCAAAATGTCATTAGCTTAATTATGTTGAAAATGTTTTAATATTATAAATTCAGCAGTAATTTGAATGATACTTTATCTAATCATTAAATTAGTGAGAATGATACAACATTTGTAAATTAAATACTAAGCTAGCGATAATCATTTTGTGAATTAAATGTTATTTCATGAATGAAGTATTGTGTATAATGTAAATTTGAAACATAAAGTATAATCCAAATGATAATATGATGTAGCATTATAATTTATTTTGTTAGTCACCTTAAATTTGTATCATTTGATTTTGAATTGGATCCAGTTTTGAAATAACAATATACTTAACCTTTTGCTCCAATATACTCTGAATTTGAACTATTTGGGTTTGAGAACCAAATAAGATTGTAAAGGAACAATTTGGAAGAATATTTAAAAAAATTTGAAAAGATATTTAAACTTGAACTATTTGGATATGAGATTCGATATAAGTTTAGAGAAATATTTATAATAGTATATTACAATTTGCTTTAAATAAAAATTTGTTAATTTGTTTTTATAGTACAACGAAGTTGATTTTGGAAAACTAATTAATATAGATTTAATATTTAAAAGTTATCGAATTTGAATTGTCGATTTCGAACTTAGTTATAACTTTAAATAAATGAATTGTCATAAAAATTAAGCAAACTCGAACTTTTGATTTTTGAAATCCAGTATCACTTTGGATAATAATTTGAAATCATATTATCAAACAGGTTGGAAAGACATGTAAATTAGCATTAGTGGGTCGAGACACTGGATATAGTTTAGATATATATATATTTATAATAAAGTATTATAAATCGTTTTGAATGGAAATTTTAATTTGAAATTTAAGTAAGGAATGAAACTTTAGTTCAGGTTAACAAGTTGGTTTGTTCCGTTACTAGTTCTGGAATAGTAAACGGGATGTGTAACTAAGGCAAGGGATGTAGCAACCAGTGCGCTGGACTTACCTGGCCAACGTTTACTTATCTAGTCTGGTAAAGGGGCGGATTGAAAGTAAATCTCGAATACTGTGAAATGATAACTTTAATAAATAAATTTTCCAATTTAATTTTTGGTTAAATTGGATGGTGGTGATCGTAAGATATTTAATATAAGTTCTATAGATGATGACAAATACTATTTGAGGAATTGAATAGTGAAAATATCGAAATTCCACTTATAGTATTAGTTTAATATGGAATATATATTGGATATAAGGAGTCTCGATCTCTAACCAAGTGTATATCGAATATAAATCGTTGGTTTTAACTTGAATGATATGATATTAACATTGTTTATCCGAGTAAGGCTTAGTTTAATGATGGAAGTTAATACGGAACCAAGTGAATGAAAGAAAATAAGGTGTATGTCTTTGAAATTGATCGGATTAACTCAAGCTTATTGAAACCAGTTATATTTTCAAATATGAATATAAATTCACAGTCGTCGGCAAAGGAAGGAAACAATTCCACTAAAGTATTCTGTATGTATATAGATGGGTTTCAACTATTTAAAACATGGTATGTCAATTTCAAAAATATTTAAATAAAATTTATTTGATTTAAAAGATATGTATATGTTTAAAAATATTCTATTTGTATACTTCTTCAAAGTTAATATATGTTAAGTAATTATTTTAGCCATTTCTATTAAAAAAAAATATTTATATATAAAATTAGTTATAATAAATTTATTATTTTCAAATATTTTATTTAATTAAATTAGGAATTGTTTCCGTCCTGAATCCTTTGGTTCGAATATAATAAATCTGTGTTTGAATAAGTACTACGTATTTGAATTGACGATATATTGTTAATTATGATCCTTGATCTATAAATGATGGTTCAGACGTGCAGGGTTAAGACAAAACTATTTGAATTTATATAAGTGATCATTCTGAAATTTAGAAAGAATTAAGCTATGTATATATATGTATATATGATGGGGAGAACTTGATTTAAAATATATACCTCATATGAAGCACTGGTTATTTGGAAAGACCAGGATCGGAATTCACTTCTCGAAACCATTTCAAATAATCGTACGATGAAAAAAATGAAGATAAAAAATGGCGATGGAAGACCGTGGTTCTTCACATCGAACAGGCTGCCTACTGATTTGTTTCTTTACTCAATAGCCACAGTAGAGAGATGACCCTATTACCAAAGTGGCAGAAGGCCCGTACGTATTTGGAGAACTTTCGGATTGCAAGGGCCTTTGCACTCAAACCTGAGTCATGGAATAAGGCGCCTTCGGCTTCGTTCGAACCCAAAATGAACTCGTATGGATGTGTGTCTGACACTGTATCTTATAGTGTATCAATTGATTATTACTGAACATGTTCTGTTGGTGATGGGAATCTATTCCCTTGACCAGTATTTACATGGTCAGTGATTGTCAGTTGTAGATTATGAAAAGACAATATGGCATGTGAAGTGCTGTAGTTGAAGAAATGATCAAAGTATGGCTTTGTGTAAGAGCGTAGCTTTATGGTACGAAACCTCGCAAACCTCGTACCCCGGATTGATGGTAAACTAGTGGTTAGAATGTACACATAATATCTAGTGAAAAATCAAAAGCTGTGGCGGTAGATCTACCTCGAAACCTGAGGGAATAAAGTATATATGGTGTCCGATGTTTGGATGTTAACCGGGTTATATACTTTCGCGCTATGTATTCGGTGTCCATTGTTTGGATGTTAACCGGATGATACTTAGCTTTGTGTCCTCGATTGATCTTTCGTGCTAGGAACCATCTTGTTGGAAATCCAATAATCGATACGAGCCACTTGCTTTGTTTGTAAACTATGTATGTGGGCATAATCACTATGCCTGCTAGATTCGTAAAATATTTTCAAAATATTTTAAAGTGTTATTAGTAGTAATAATACGACATATATGATGGATTTGGCATTATAAGGATAAAACTCGTCTATGTGTGCGATTGCATTTGCATTTTGTTTGGTGTGTTCGCGGTGAGCTTTATAATAGGCTCATTTTTTGAGACTCATGTACGACTTATGCACTGGTAATCATAGGAGTAAACCCGTTCCGTATTATACGGCGTGGTCCTATGATTCACCTTAATATAAAGTAAAATGTTTTATATTCTCACACCAGTCCCATGACTGACGTGGAGTTTATTGTTTCTTCCTAAACTCTAGGTGCCCACAAATTTTTAGACGGGCAACTAGTGGTTTAGTTTTATAGTTATAGATCCTTGAAGCAAGATTCAAAGCGCTTTTGGGTTGGGGCTTCAAGCTAGAGATGGTGTTCTTTGCTATCGTATTGATTTCCTTTCCGCTGTGTATTTTATTGTAACTCTGATAATGTAAACTCTTTTGTAATCAAATGTTGAGTAATAAAAGTTTATTTTATTCTGTTCTAATGTGTACTACCCCAGAGAATGCGATTTTCAAACATTTGGAGTTGGTTTAAACATCGACTTTAGGTGATTTGAAGTCGTGTCATCACACCAGCAATACCCAAATAGCCCAAGACTCCTGGCAAGACCAGATCAAACGAGACAAAAATTGACCAAGTCATGAAGGGATCACAATCGCCTGGACACCTCAAGAGACACGTTATAGTCAAGGGAACTGGAGGGTATTCAACATAACTACTGAAGAGGGCTTAGCCATAGGGTTGCCGGAAACAGAAAGGCACATCGCCCTACGGTATAGTAGCGTTGACCGAATCTAGAAGGGAACTAATTATAGGAGAATCGAAGGAAATAAGAATAAAAGGGGGAGATATGGATAAAAGGTTGGATCAGAAAATGAAATTAGGGCTTGGGATTCCATCACGCAGTCAAAAGAAGGAGATAAGAAATTGGTGAGGTGTGGATCGAACGAGGTAGAAAAGGGAAATAGAAAAAGATTAGAAGCAGAAGCGAAGAAAAGTGGAAGAAGGGTTGTCTCCTGTCGGCATTAACAAAGGAATATCAAGTCGGACCCTTTTTTGCCAAACTTCATTTATTTACATTTCATCAGTTATATTTATGTAGCATCTTTAAGCTTATATAATACCTTTCAAAATACTTCATCTCACCAACTTATAAACCAAGTGATTATTACCTTAGTTATTACATATTAATGTTTTCACATCAATTATTAATATGAGCTATACTTAAAATTTCTTCCATTATTTATTATGTTAGATCAAAGACAAGTTTTAACATGAACTAGAGCTGAACTACAAAGAACCCAATCAATAGGAAACTACAAAGGATGGAGACACTAACTAATATAAATTAGAAAATATTTAATATTTTGAACGGTATTAATTCTAAATTTCCTAAGTCAGATTTAGAACAAAGATCAAAATTAACTAAGGAAATCCTAGTCGAAGAGAGACCTATCAAGGAATATGTATTCAAAAGATAGGAAATCCTAGGATAAAGTTAAATTTTTTAAACAAACTTTCATATCAAAATCCTTTTTAAAACCATTTAAAATCATTTATACTTTATCAAAATATGCCCTCTGATTCCACTCATTCTAGTGTATCACACCCTATCTCTAATGAATATTAACCCCATAAGATAAGGTTCTTTCAAACCAAAGTTCTGATACCAGATGTAACGACCTTCCCTTTCGAGCCATTTAAGTTAATAATTAAACCAACCCAAATCATTCAAAATAGAAGATTGTTATTACTATGGAGTTAAATATAAATCATAAAGGAAACACAAATACATCACAGATATGGAAAAGAAGAATATCTCACATCGGAATGAATAAATACAATAGTATTTCAAGAAGTTACTAAATGCAATATCTCAAAAATTTTACATAACATCAGGGTTACAGAAGCAAATACACCGAAAGTTTAAATACATGAGATTTCTAATTCAAAAGGAAATAACTAAAACAAGTAGATAGAGAAAAGGTCTTTAGCCAGTCTCTAGCTCTGAAAGGTGAAATCTCAGTACTGTAATACATGGTCTGACCTGAGCAAAAAGAAAAACAAAACACGCAGTCAGGAATAACATTATTATATAAGTGAATCAACTCAAGTGAAATGTTCAATTAAAGTGCATCAGTAATTTAAGGATGTTAGGGACCACCATCGTTTAAGGATCCATTGAACTGTATATATATATTACAACACGCTATTGTAATAGTGTCTACGGTAAATACTATTGAAAATAGCGTAAGCGATATTACCATTATTATCCTTACACCATTTATAATACTGTAGATTATACAAATATCGTAAAGTCCACAATAAACTAGTGGCTATCAGAGGGCACCCTATAGGTGCGGTCTAAATCAAAATTGTAGTGGGCATGATTAGGATAATATGACAAATCATGCGAGGCAATATCTAGGGTAGGAATCCATCAGTTGCACTCCTGGGCTGGTTGTAATGCATAGCCGCAGCTATCGCCCAACTCGAACAACAATCCTAAAATCACGAATGCGCATCAAATCAAATCAAACCGAGAAACTATAATAATCAAGGAATAAATTTTGCCAATCGGGATAACTAACCAACTTGGTCATGGTATCGCTTATGTTTTAGTCATTTTAATTATGACCAGAAGGTCAAGGATATCCATCATCATTCTCTTCTTCATTCCAGTAGCATACACCAAACCATCCTACCTGATTTTGGATTCATCCAGTACGTACAATGATGTTAAAGTGGTTTCCGGTATTGGTTGAGAGTATGACAATATTCGATCTCGGTCTATTTACCAACTAAATGATTATATTTTCACACCATGGTGATTTACATCTGAAACCATATTTCAATGTCATAAGTCAATTTAACTTAAAGTATTGATTTCTTTATAATAATTTATAAAAACTATTAGCTATTGGATTCATTTTGAATTCCAAATTTCATATTATTAAACAGTTCACTATCAAGTTTAAATTTCAACTTTTATATTTATGTTTCAAAATTTTCATTTTTTTGGGCAAAGCCATCTGGTTTTTTAGTTTATTGCAAACATCTTTTTATTATAACTCATAATAAAAAATACGCTATAGTACAGGTGATTGTAGTTAACAATCAGCTAATTTGGTTTTTAAGGTGGACCGTCCACCGTATACGGCATTTAAAGTGGGATGTCCACTAATCTAATGTAGATTATAGCGCAAGAGCTAGCTAGGCACTAGACTGCTATATAAAAATTACCGAACTCTTCACACAGAGAGAGAATGAGTACAATACATACTTCACATAGTTAGATTACATTCGAATACATAATTGTTATAGTACAAGACTATATAAAATAATGGAACATGTACCCGGTAAGTAGCATGACATCAATGTTATTAACAAAGGACCTGTGAGGTGCGTACAAAGCTACAGAGAAAACCAAAAGGATTTTTTTTTTGTTTTTGCCACCTTCTACAAACTTATAACACTTTTAGCCTAGTTTCAAAACTTATTACAGCCGTAGCCTGGTTTATGTCACATCAGCTGAAATCCGTTATTTAAGACTAGCGACATTTGTAATACCGCACGCTAGCGTTATTCAAGATGACGCGGAGAAGATTTATCTTTTAACCAGTGTTTTTTGTTGAACCCACGAGCGTCATTTAGGATAACGCTAGCGTGTGGTATTACAAATGCCGCTAGTGTTAAATAACGGATTTTAGCTGATGTGACATAAACCAGGCTACGACTGTAATAAGTTTTGAAACTAGGCTAAAAGTGTTATAAGTTTATAAAAGATGGCCAAATCGAAAAAAAATCCAAACCAAAAGCAGCATGGCAGGGATTTTGAGCTCCACACCGAAAGAATGGAGCAGTTTCATGCACAGTTTTCCAAGTAGTAAGAAGACAATGTGGCTGTAAAGCTGGAGTATGCCGTGAGTGTGAGAGGAGATAGAAAACACCAAAAGAGGCAGTATAGTCGAGAGCACGGTGGCTTCATCATTTTTACTGACACTCCAGTGATGGGCAAAAGGACCAGTGCACGAACAAACAAGACAAACTTCAATTTCCACAGATATGACAAAGAAAACCTGATTACAACTATTACAGACAATCACCACATGAAAGTAATTATCTTGCACAGATAGGCAAACCACCATCGAACAGAAAACGACAAAGTTCTACGCCGAAGCATCACTTATTTTGTCATTAAACATACGGTAATGACCCATCAAGCAAGACCATTACGACTGGGTGAAGGTAAATATGTGATATACCAAAAACCTGAACTAAGCTGGAATAAATGACAAACCAGACACCAAAACATAAGATTACCCACTGCTAGAAAAATGAAATAGACACCAGAGTACTTCCAACTAGATGAATAACAAGGTGAACATTGAATACCCAATTTTCATATCAACCCATCACAGACAAGGAATGAACCTTAGTCGAGGCGCAAAATCAATACACCCATAAGTAGTTACTGCCCACCTAGTTAGCTCCACATCAGAGACAAACTCCATATCCATGCCTCGACCAGTTGAATAACTTGATCCAAGTTGTTGACTGAAATCACTGCACGTAGTAGGAAGTGGTGTCTGATGAAATTCCAGGGAGGTGGTAGCTCAGATCTGATGTGGATGCAGAGGAATCGACCAGCGTCACTCAGATCCGGTTACGAATCAGAGCTTAGAAAGAGAATGACGAAATGATTTTCCGAGGGCTATCGCGCACAGTGAAAACAAGGTTGAGAGGAGAGGAGATTTTTGTAGGTAGGAGTGAAGAGAGAGGCGGTTTTGTGGAGAGAAAAAGGCATGAAAGAAAATATATTGCCTTATCACCATTAACGATGGCCAATCAGAAAATAAAGCTCAAAATTTTCATATTCTAAATGGATTCAAACTTAATAGATCAAATTAGAAGTTGACTTTATTTAAATTAGTAAATTATATACAAAGTATTTTAAATTAAAATAGTTAATAATTTTACATTTAATATAAAATTGTTTTAAATACACTAGTGATAAAATAAAAATAGATAAAATAGTTTGAACTAAATATATATAAAATAGTTTAATATAAAATAGCTTAATATAAAATAGTACTAGTTTTGGATAAATTTATTATATTAATCCCATTCAAACAAAATATCCTTAGTTCAAAATTCTACTTATCATTCACTCAAATTTCAAATTCCCACTCAAATCAACATAAATTTTACTATTATAAATTTTTAATATATTAGCTTACAGTTTGTAAAGATCCGTATTCTACATTTATGAGGATCATAGAATATTTTTATTATTTTCGTATGAGATTGTATGATTGTATAACTTCGAGAAATAAGTAAAAAGGCCATTTCTTGTTTTCAGAATTTTTGCCAAATTTTAATGTGACCATTTTACCTTGGAGAATCTTGTTTTTCCCATAACTTTTGATGGGTAAGAAATTCAAACCTGATACTACTTCCATTGGATTCGGATGATGGTTTCCTATTCCGTATAGTGGCCATATTAAGAAATGGACTTACCGTTTGGAAGAAATGACCGGAATAAGTTTGGGAGGCTTATTGGGATGTTTAGGTCATTACTAGGTGGACCCACAACCCATTTCGGGTGGAATAACATAGTGGGTCTGAAGTGGTAGGGGAATCTCTCCTATTCACTTTCCTAACTCCCAAGAAACTTCCTAATGCCTATTAATGGCCTCTACAAACCATTAATCTCTCATTTAAGCATCCAACAACCAAGTATAGTGCAAATTAAGTCAAATCAACACCACATCAAGAAAAGAGTTGTAACAACTGCTAGAAATCCAAGCCAAATACTTTATACTTTCAGATCTGGCCTTTTTGTGTGATGAAGGTAAGTGTTAGCATTCTTACATACTAATTATGGTAAATTAGCATATGTAATGCTTATAAAAATATGTAAAAATGCTTATAATTCCTTGTTAATCATGATATGACACATGTAAGTTTGGGTTGATTTGGGATTGATTTGTGAATCCCTTAATTTAAGGGATTAAGGGAAAACATGCTTTTATGGGCATTTTAATCTTGTTTCATTGCTCTATATGTTGTTTCAGTTATTTGGTATGTTAAGAAATTTCCTAGGAATGTTAGAATGCATGCAAATGCCATTAGATGGAGAAATAGGACGATAGGTGTGGAGGTGCAACAGGTTTCAGTTCGACTATGGTTGGTTTGACCAGGTCGAGCCGAACCGCTATCATCGAATTGGCATGATAAGCAAGGTCCTAGGAGGCTTTAGGAAAATTCTCAAGTCATTTGGATTTGCAAAGATAAAGTTATGGCATTTGCAAGTTCAGTTCGGTTAAGGGAAATGATCCCGATTCGGCTAGGAACAAAGTGGAATCAAGTAGATGGGGCGAAGGAGAGAACCTCCAGTTCGATGGTCGAACCGAGCATTGATTCAAATAAGCGTCCAAGCCCCAGGATCGAATAAATCTGGATCAACTTTGTCGATTCGGAGCAACAACCAAGTTTTGATCGACTTAGTTGATCTGGATATGGTAACTGATCCGGATGGACTTAGTTGATCCAGATATTGGTCGATCCGGAGAAGAACAAAAGGTGGGAGTTCCTGGATGGAGATGCATGCGTAGTGCTACTACATGATGATGATCGAGTTCCTTTGAAGATAAACTCCAATATGACTAGACTGAGATGTGAAGAAAATCTAAGTAGGGTGTTACCACTAAGGATCCATATAGTAACCATCAAGGTGACTTCTAGTTTGGACATCATTATGGGAACGTGTGCAAAGGAGTTATTAGTACTTAAGACTTTAGTTCATCTATGAGAGAGGGGACATATTGACGATTTAGAGCTAAGGTAGTGCAGACTGATTCAGCCCGGACCCCAAAGTCAGGGAAGTGTGGACTGGGTCGAGCTATTGGCTATAGACCAGGGTAGTTGGTCATAGAAAGAGCTGAGTGGAGATCGAGGTTGTCGGTCCCGCCATGGCCACAAATGGATTGGATGACTAAAGTAATGAGTACTATATACTCATAGCACTGAGCGAAAGAATGTGAGGATATTTACTAGGTTTGTTATCATTACGTCACACACATTTCCATCTACACTCAGTATTGTAATTACCATACAGTAGAGTACATTATTATATGTGTTAGCTCTTTGGATGCAGGGCCATGCCAGGTATGATTCCTCATACCTATCGTATTACTCTATATAGTGATTGACATTACAATCGCTCACACTAGACTTTATCTGACTTAAAGTTTTATGAATTGCCTCTTATTACTCTTTTGCTCTTAAATGAGCATGCTGAAGACAGGTTGGTGTGCTCGAGTAGCTGACTGGAGATGGATAGGAGCCTGCCATGTATTATATATACTCTAATCCATGTTTACTTCCCTTGACCACTATTTTGGACATAAGTAGTGTTTTATTTAGAGACGGTATTTTATTTAGAGACGGTATTTTATTTAGAGGCGGTATTCTGGAGATGTATCCATGTATGACTCATTAGATATTATGCTGAAATGTGAATTCGCTACTTTGATGATTATGATTCAGTTTTCAGCTTAAAAACCGTCTCACCTATTTTATATCATGTCTTATGTTATTATATTTTGTTCCATGTGCATTGAGATATACAACGGGTTTTATGGGTCTTCTTACTTCAACCTTAATGATTGCCTTGTATTAGTCGGGCACAGTCACAGCGCAACTCGAGAGTGTCGGCTAATACGGGGCGGTCTTCACATTTGGTACCAGAGCTTAGGTTGGCGTAGTTTAACCTAAGTAGGAAGTAATGGGAGAAGAGTATATGCATATGAGAGCTTGAATTGTGGTACTTTTGTTTTCAAAACTACATATATTGAGAGTATATACCTAAGGATGAAGTCTCACTGCACATGCACCGCTGGGTAGGATTCCTTGAAAAGACGATTAATTGATTTCTTTATTGATTGAGCGATGAATCTTCACGTAAGGAACACTGTTAGAAAACTCCACTTCTGGATTGAGGAAGGAGCAGGCTCAGGAGCCAATAATGTCAATACTCCTAATATGCAGATGATGTTTGCTGCTTTCATGTGAGAGATGCTTAGGAACACCCGAGGTCCTGCTCTGAATATTGCTGAAGGTAGTGGTGGTGGTGGTGCACTTGTGTTGGTGCCCAGGGCTGACTTTGCTAAGTTGAATAAGGATTTTACCAGCCTGGGTTGTAAACCGTTCGAAGGAATGGAGACGACTATGAAATTCCAGGATTGGATCAATACATGTAACCTCATCTTTGAGGACCTTGTACTTGATGATGTTACAAAGAGAAGGTTGGATTCGTGTCAGCTTCAGAGCAGAGCTATGAATTGGTGAAATTCCACCAAAGCTGCCAATCCTGAGGATCAGATTACTTGGTATCAATTTAAGGCTCGTTTTAGTGAGAAGTTTATTCCAACTGCTCAGAAATCATAACTATTTTAGAGGTTTGTTGAGCTGAAGCAAGGAGGTAGAACTGTCTCTATGTTTTTTGCTGAGTTCGATGCTTTACACTACAAGAAAAACTGCATATAGAGACGACAATATCCGCTTCTAGTCTGTCGCTAAATTGGTCTTAGCGATGGATTTCCTATACAACATGATGGTCGGTAAAAACCATAACGGTATTTGTGTCAGATTTTAGCATCGGAATATAGCCTGAGTTTTCCGATAGTTTTCCGTTATTTTACTATTTTTATAATAAAAATATAATTTTATTTATTAATTTAATTTTAATTTATTTACTGACAGATAAGTAATTTATTGTAAATTATTATTTATAAAAGGTGTTGTAAACCCTTACTAATTGCCAAGGGATTAGCGACGGAAATTAAATTGAAGTAAACTTAACCTCACTTTTTTTGTTGGTAATCCGCCGCTATTCCCCTTCTGATCCACCAATATAAATATGAATATATATATATATATAAACACATACATACATACATATATTGAACTAACATCATTCAACTGTGAACGCTGAAATAGCATATAAAAAAAACGAAGATAAATTTGCAAGAAAAAGCATCTATAATCACATAATAAAAGAACATCTATATTAGCATTTAAAAAGGAACATCCATATTCACATTCAAAAAAGAATGGCCACAATTCTTCCTCAATTCATACATCAATCTGAATTATAAACAATAAAACTATTCAGCTGCTGCTAATATTATCCCGTATACAAACACATAACATCCTTAACAATACGAAAACCACAACGTTATAATTACACCAAAATAAAGCTTAACATACCCAACCAAATCTACGAAGATGACAACGGCTCAACCCGACAAAAACATGAACAGAAAAACTAACCCCACAAAAACACCATCCAGACCTTGCTCAACCCGATAGCTACCAAGATCGTTAAGCATGCTTGATCTAAACCAAAACAAACTTAGGAATGTAGCCTGCAGAGACAAGGAGATGCATAAAGAGTGTTAAGATTCACTTGTATGTGTGAGCGACAGGTGAGGAAAAGGAGAAAACGGTGACGAGTAGAGGAGCTACCTCATAAGTTTGAAAACAAGCGGCCAGATAACAGCTGAGAACAAAAGCTTCGGCCAAAAAGTAACAAAGTTCTTATGATCCTAAACACCAGATATTAAATTTATAGGGTTAATATAAATGCAATTTTCTTCCTATAAAAAAACAAAAGAAAAATAACCCTTGTTCATATCAAAATTCACATGTACATAGGTTTCATGCTAGGATGCTTGCATATGTACGTACTCCTGTTGCAACCAACCATGCATTCCCTGAAATAAAAGGACCAATAGTGTATCATATTACTTCATTTGCAGGGATGGTCTTTTTCGCCCAGAGAAATCATTTAGATGCATTAGCTCCAGCTGTAGTATTTGAAAATTCTGCAAAATAACATGTCTGGTGGAAGTTCGCCCTATCCCATATGAGCCATTCCTCTGGCCTTATCACATCTCCCACCCTATACCACATAACACAGAACTTTTTACCAGACTTTTTTTGTTTTTATTTTCATGTCCTCTAAAGCTTGGATTCCTACCGACGTTCCTATGATAACTGTGATTAAATTAGAGTACAATAAATAATTTAATACATTAGATAAAGTAGGCATGAAATGCTAGAATGAAAATCAAAATACAAGAGGTAAGTTTGCATTTGATGAAATGCCAAACATGAATAATGGCACAACAACTGATAGGAACTTTATATGTATCATCCTGCAAAATTCCCTGCAGCACCGACATTGCTTTTACCATCTTTCAACACTATAGAGATTTAATATTTTGGTTGAAAAAAGGCCTCTTTGTAACATATTAATGGAGCGAACTGCACACACAACTTCAATGGTGGAATAAAAAATAATAACCAAAAGCATCATTACAATTTACACATAACATAATAAGACTGAAATGTGATTCTATGGGGATTCCAAGCCAGACCGAAAGTAGTTCAATCCAGGATATGAAGTGGGTACAGATTCTGTTGCACATAATCAAAAGAGTCTCATAGATTCCACAACCATTCACATTTACCCTGATCAATGGATAAATGGAGCAGATGAGCAAACTCAAATTGCATTTCTCCAAAGCTGGATGACTTCTTGTATACTAGATTCTGGGGAAATCAGAAAACCGCTACTTATCACAGAGTTTGGAAGATCAAATAAGCAATTCAGCACTGCAATTATTCCACTGCTTATAATACTGTTTACAACTCTGCCAAAAGTGGTGGTCATTCGCTGGAAGATTATTCTGGCAGCTATTGGTTCAAGGGATGGATAATTTCAGAGATGGATATAAGGTGATCTTCCCTAAATGCCATCCACTAGTAACATCATTGCACATCAGTCTCATAGATTTAAAAGCCTAAACAAATAACATAGGAGCTGAAGTTTTTCTTGCCAACTTATATTGAAGAAATTATATCATATTAAAGGATATGCTGACGTACTTGTAAAAAGATTGCATACAAGAATTGATTGTCTTCGTACTTTTACAACATACGTGATATGCACGTAAAAATGGACATTTATATTCACATATTTATTCTTGTTTAGTTTAAATAAAGTCATATGTGGGTATTTTATCATGTTCAAACCATAATTCAATTGATTTCAAAACATCATACATTAATCATCATACAGAGGCAAAATGGTCATTTTTGTGCTTAAGTCATTTTGAGAAATTTTACTTGGACATTTTTCATTGTTTTTGTAGACATTTGGTGCGTTTGGAAGAGAGCTTCATAAAGATAGATATGCATACACAAGGAGGAGATCAATGCCCTGCCAAAAAAAAAGAGGAAATCAATCAATGGAGAAGAAATTTATTCAAATAGAATATTAATGGAGAACCCCACCCACTCTCCCTTCTTATTTAGTGGGGACAAAAAAAGGCTTTATGAATCATTAGTAGTTAAAAACAAAAGGAAGCTTAATCAAGGGGCAATTTTGGTAGCACGCTAAAAGATGAATTAGGGTTCTACTAATGTATAAATACCCCCTTTATGTGGATGTAAATAACTACCTTGAGTTAGTTTTGAGGATCGCAAACAAAAGCTCTTTCTTTTTCTTCCATGGCTTCTTAGCCATTTTTCATCTGTAATCTCTCTTTTTAATGCAATTTTAACTAGTTGTCTTTTATTTACATGTTCTCTTCTTTTATGCAAGTAGTTTAGATCTATTTTGTTGTTGTTAATTAGTTCTTACTTTTGTTTGTTCATGTTTATGTTGAAACTTACATGTGTTGATTTGATAATACATATGAGTAGCTAAATCCCTACAACTTAGGGGTAGTAAAGCTCTCATATTTTATGTAAGTTCAACATTTGTATGATTTGTGATCACTCTAATTTTTGCTTCATGGTAGTGGATTTTGATGTAAGTTTATACAAGTGGGTTTGATAGTTTATGTTGCATATGTAAATAAACTATTCTTATTCAATATAAACACAAATTACATATATATTTGCTAAGCGATTATTTATATAGAAATGAAAGTAAGAACAAAATTTGATGGTCTATAGTTCTAATTAATAGTTCATAGATCATACTTAAAATAGTTTTTGCTTTAGTTCCATTTTCATGAGAATCATATGTGGTTTAATTGTTGCGTTAAGGTTTGATAGTTTATGTTGTGTTAATTATTAATGAAAATAAACTATACTTATGATGAATTCAATATTTATGTCACCTAAAAATAGAGATCATAAGTTGTATGTTTATTAATTTACATAAATATGAGAGGGGATTTACCTCTAAATTGCTCTCTAATCTCATGTTTGGTTTCTAGTTTTCATTATTTTTTGTTAGCTAAAACATTCCAAAGTTTGGTTTAATTTGATTGAGTAAGACTGAAATTATTTCTTTCCCTGCGCATCGACCCGTACTAGCCAATTGTACGTCGTGCGCTTGCGGTTTTATTACAATATTTTGTTAACGGTTTTCTAATTCGATTGAAAATTCATTTGCAAACAAGTTTTTGGCGTCGTTGCCGAAGATAGTTAATTAATTTTGATTTTATTCTTCGGATTAATTTTGTTGTTCCTCTAAAAAAAGAAAAAAAAAAGATTTGTGTGCATTTTGTGTGCTTGTTTTATCTTACTTTAGTTGTGTTTATATTGCATTAGTCTTCATGAAAAAAACTTGTTGTGTTTTTTATTTTCTTGTGTTTGTATGTGTATTAATTGTGAACTGTTTGATTTTGGTATTTGCATTTGTGTTTTTCTTCTTTAATAAAAAAACACATTTGCCTTTTATTTTCAGTTTTTTCTTGTTTTCACTACAATTTGCTCCTTTTCTTTAATTTATTTCTTTCTAAATTTTCTCCGAATTTCTTTCCTTTTGCCAATTCTTATAATCCTTTCTTCTTTTACAAATTTCTAAAAAAACATAATTCCAAATTTTCTTATTTTTGCTCTATATTTCTTCTGCATTTATCTCCAATTACCTCCCAATTTATTGCTTGCCTTTTTCCTTTTTATGTAATTTTCTTCCGTTCTCTGCCTTATTTATATACCACAATTTCCATCACCCAGATCCCATATCTTCCACTTCAACACCTTCTTCACCTTTTGATCTCCATTGCTCCCTACAACATCCATCACCTCCCTCCTGAATCTACATCTGAACATCACAAATACACGTCTCCCCAACAAACAATCTCTGCCTTGTCTTCCAAACTCTGCTCCTTTTTCAACTAACAAGTAACAACTAGCCTCACATCTCTCTGCCAATACCTCTCCCTTCGTACATCAACCAGACCCATTCATCATCTGCATCAACTAAGTCCACAGTACACCACCAAAATCACCTCAGGCCAACCCTCAACAAGCCTTCATCCCACAACTTTTATCACACAACAAACTCTTGCCACCACCAACGCAAGCAACACCCAATTCACAAACCACTTATACCCAACATCTTCCCCTTACTAGTTTTCAATGTTTACCTAGAACAAGAACTCCACAAAACCGCACTACTTTCGCTCCTCTTCGCAGCATCCAACCACAACACCCAACCACCTTTAAACGTTTGCTGCACCACTGAAGATTACAACCATCCACACTTCAAAATAGCTCACGGATACCAACATCTCCATTGATCAAACCCACTATCTCTGTTACACGCCACACCAAGTGACCATCAACCCACCAATACACGGTTTTGCCATCATCCTCTTGGCAGCGTAAAAATAAGAACCAAATCTTCCTTTCTCTACATCTTCTTACCTCTATTTTCAAAACTACATGAACTTCAATCCTCATCACAACTTTCTGGCCAAAACGTGAGCACTTTACCATTAAACCGTACACTTGACCATCCACAAACCACAATAAACAAGTGCGAATCCACCCGCTCCTTGAACCAAATTCAACCCAAGTCAATTTGATTCTCCAAGCAACCCTAATTTGAATGCCTGAATTTAATTCGAAATACCTATAGTCGTATTCACCAAACACCAGTTCGAAATTCCGCAAATCTAAGTAAAAAAAATTGATTGTGTGATTTTCGTTTGTAATTGAGTGATTCGATTGCGTCAAGAAAGGAATGCGTGATTTTGTTGAGTTGATTCGATTTTGAGTTGTATTAGGTTTACTGAAATAAATTGTTTATGACTGCGGGTGTGTTATGATTTG
Source organism: Allium sativum (assembly GCA_030737875.1). Classification (NCBI taxonomy): domain Eukaryota; kingdom Viridiplantae; phylum Streptophyta; class Magnoliopsida; order Asparagales; family Amaryllidaceae; genus Allium; species Allium sativum. Next base: position 199,310,054 of record CM060926.1, on the reverse strand, counting down.
GGTCTTGTCTGTGTCAAAAGAAAAGTGGGTTATTGATTTAAGTAAGAACCCAATTGTTTGTCGAGTAGGAAAGTTTGTTTCTTTATAAATTGTTTATTTGTTAGGTTTTGAGTCTGGTTTAGGTTTAATTTTGATTTTGTGAGTCTGGTTTCTTTGTATTTTATTTTTTTCGTTTTGTTTAGTTTAGTTTTTCTTCTTTTTTGCTGAGGTTGTTTTGTCTATTTTCTTAGTCTAGTAAATTCGTTAAATTAGTATTCTTCAATTCCAATTTAGTTTTCTTTAGTTGTTTCATTTTTTCTCTCTTCTTAAAAAAAATCATATCCTTTGCCTTTTGGTGCAGCAGCTAGACGCGCTACACCATATTTGTTTTCACTCATTTTACTTTCAGCTTCATTTTGTTTTCACTTTGATTTTCCTGTTTTTTTAAATGCGCTTTTTTTTTCATTTTGTCCTTGTATAAAAATCATTTCATGTTGCAAAATTTGAATTGTTGCAGCAGTTGCACATCAATTGGGGTGTGAACGCGCTAGCGCTACTCAGTTGCACTGGATGGACTGCTGATCTAAGTGAGAATTTTTTAAACTCTACAGGGAACGTAGTTAGTAAGCTCTCTTCTGGGACCAGGCCACTCTACTTATTACTATTGTTGCTTTAATATATGTATATACACATATATATATGGCTTGTAAAGATTTCGTGTAGGCGCCACGGCTTGCTTGTAAAAAAATTATTTCTACAATTTATTATTCTGTGGTTGTTCTGTGATTGATTAAAATATTCAAAAAAATTGCATTCATCTTAGTTTTTTTTTATTTTCTAAGGACTTCATTATATTTTGACAAATTGGTTTATTTCAAACGAATTGTTTCTCGGTGTCTAGACTACGGCAGAGTAATAATCGTTAATAAATATTACGATGATTCATAATTATTATGTCAGTTGTTTGAACCATCGGTTGCATTTCTAGGGTCATTCCTGGTGCACCGACAACTCCTGTCCATTAACTGGCTGAGAAATTTTTTGTTAAAATAAATCTTACCGTCATTATATAATTCTAGAAAAATTGTAAATAAGTAATTTGCATTCATATAGTTGCATTAGGATCATCCATATATTAATTTTTTTTACAAAATTCCACTATTAAAAAAACCAAAAATATTTTCCTTTTTGTAAAAAATTTAACTTTTCTTCCTTTGAAAAAAAAAATTCAAAACAATTCTCGTTTTGTAAACATAAAAGTTTTCGCTTCTATCCTCTTCGCAAAATTGTTCTTTCTCGTCTTCCCTTACTCTTCTCGCTAGTGCATGCGTATTTTGGACCCGTAGTCCTTCTACTAATCGTTTAGTTTGAACAAACATTCCTTTAACCATGGCCGAAGAAAATCCCCTCGAACTCTTATGGATAGATACTTCCCTAATCGAGTTTCTATTCCTTCTTTCATCATATTGCGCGCCCTAACGGGTAACCACTTTGAAATTCATTCGAATCACATAAATACTCTTCCAAAATTCGGCAATCTTGAACGTGATGATCCTTACATTTTCTTAACCAAACTTGAAAAAGTTTGTGCAACCATGAAATTTCAACAACTAAGTGACGATGGAATCAAACTTAGGTTAATTCCATTTTCACTTACCGATAATGCCGAAAAATGGTTGTATAGCTTGCCTTCAATTACGATTGGAACTTGGGATGAATTTGTGAATGTTTTTCTAAAGAAATTTTACCCCTAGAAAAAACATCCAAAATTCGAAACGAAATCGTTAATTTTCATCAATTTGGGGGTGAATCCTTTGCAAAATATTTTGAAAGATTTAAAGAACTTCTAATCAAATGTCCACACCACAATTTCAAAAAATGGTCCCTTTGTTAAATTTTATACAATGGACTTTAAAATAACTGTCGAACCATGCTCGAATCGATATGCCAAGGAAACTTTCAAGCCCAAAATCATAATGCCGCTTGGCAATTTCTCGAAAATTTGGCCGAAAAATCAGCTCAATGGGAAAGATCTAACAAGAAATCAATTTATTTTCGTTCAAACGCTCATTAACGGCCTTAGAAGCAAAAATAGACGCGATGTTAACCAAATTCGATAATGTACTTTCATCAACTCAAATAAATCAAGCCAAGCATCTCAGCCCTCATGTTACAAGTGTAATGATCCTAGCCACATTGACAATCAATGCCCACATTCGTTAGAACAACTCAACACATTTAATAAAGTAAGGAACAACCTATTCTTTCCAACGTGCAATCCAGGTTGGAGAAACCATCCTAACTTCTCTTGGGCCCAAAACAATGCAACTTCGAATTTGGTTTGACCCCCTTTTCAACCATTTTCGAATAATCCTTGGAATCCTACCTTTCAACAAAATCAATTCTAGAATCTTGTGCCACCTTCTTAAAATCAAGTGGAACAATCTTTTGTTCCCCAAGATGATAAACGATTGACGTCACTTGAAAAAACTCTCGTAGCGTTGACTAAAGAAATGACTCAAAATCTCCAATTAAATAGCAATCTGCAAAATTTATTGACTTTGCACATGCAAAATACAAGTAAACCGATCGATAAACTTGAAATGCAAATGAGTCAATTAGCCACTTCCGTAAGTGAACGGGAAAGAACTTTCCCGAGTCAACCCATTCCAAACCGTGGGAGTCAAAATCCTAACCCAAACCAAGCTCATATCATCCAGGATAGCAATCTAACTCAGTTGAATGCTATCATGACTTTACGATCCTGTAAGAAAATCGATAATCAAGTCAAAAATCCAAATAAGTTATCGAATGTTCCTCTAGACTCTTCTAAACCCATGAATGATCTTGATCCAAATTCTGAGTCTAGTTCTGCTCCAACTCAAGTAGACCGACCTACTGAGTTTCACATTCCATTTCCTCATCGTCTTTAACCAAAGAAACACTCCGACCAAATGGAAAAGATGTTGAAAATTTTCAAACAAGTGAAAGTTAACATCCCTCTTCTTGACATCATTCAACAAGTCCCCACCTATGCTAAATTTTTCAAAGACTTGTGTACCCAAAAACGACACACTCATATACCCAAAAAAGTCTTCTTAGCGACCAGATTTAGCGAAGTCTTGACCCAATCAATCCTCGTCAAAAACAAAGATCATGGATGCCTTAAAATCTTGTGCACGATAGGAGATAAAATAATTAACAAATGCCAAGTTGATTCGGGTGCAAGTGTCAATTTGATTCCATATTCCGTTTACCAACAACTTGGTTTGGGTGAACTTAAACCAACGAAAATAACTCTTCAATTTGTAGATCGTTCAACTAAGAAACCCATTGGAGAAATCAACGACGTACTCACCAAAGTTGCTCAATTCATCTTCCTTGTCGATTTCATTGTTTTGAAAGCTCAACTTGCCAATAATCCAATGAGTCAAATTCCACTGATTTTAGGTCTACCCTTTCTAGCTAGTTCAAATGCTTTAACAAATTATCGCAATGGTTCAATGAAAATATCTTTTGGAAACATGACTCTAGATCTTAACATTTTCAATCTTGAAAGTCATTTGAATGAATCATGTGACCAAACCTTGGAAGTTAATGCCATTCACGAAAACTCTAAAAAAGAATCCATTGACCTTAATGATGAGTGTGAGGCCAAGTACGAAAAATTGTTCCAAGACTCTCCTAATGAAGCTGAATATACGCTTCTAGTTGAATTGCTTTCAGTTGAGTCCAAATCTCAACCAAGTTCGTTGATCGAGAAACCACCAAATTTGGATCTTAAACCTCTTCTCGGTTACCTTAAGTATGTATACTTAGGTGATAATGAAACTTGTCCTATCATGATTTCTTCCAATTTAACTCGTGATCAAGAAATTTCCCTTCTTTCGACTCTTTCTAAAAACAAAGATGCAATCGGTTGGTCCATTTCTAACATCATAGGAATTAGCCTAGCAATCATTCAACATCGTATTCACTTAACCGACGAAGCCAAACCCACTCGCGAAGCACAACGTAGGCTTAACCCTAAGATGAAAGAGGTAGTTCGTAAAGAAATTCTTAAACTTCTTGACAACGGTATCATTTACCCCATTTCTAATAGCTTATGGGTCAGCCCCATTCATGTTGTTCCTAAAAAGTCTGGACTCACCATTGTCGCAAATGAGCAAAACGAACTTCTTCCAACTCGTACTCAAACGGGTTGGCATGTTTGCATCGATTACCGAAAATTGAATGCTGCAACGCGTAATGACAACTTTCCTCTTCCCTTCATCGATCAAATGCTAGAACGTTTAGACGGTCACGAATTCGACTGCTTTCCTGATCTATCACAAACAAAAGAAGAACACAAGGAGCATTTAAGGATTGTGATGAAGGTATTGAGGAAACACCGATTAAAGGCTTTTTCCAAATATTACTTCTGGAGTAGAGAAGTAAGACTCTTAGGCCATGTTGTTTCGTAGAACGGTATTGCCACGGACCCTACGAAGGTGGCAACGGTACATGACTGGTCTACTCCTAAGTGCACAATCGATGTGAGAAGTTTCTTGGGGTTAGCTGGGTATTATCGTAAGTCTATCCAGGAGTGCACCAAGATATCAACACGACTAACTCAATTGACTAAAATGAATTAAGCTTTTGTCCGGGATGCAAGATGTGAGCGTGCATTTAAAAGTCTAATGGAAAAGTTAAGGTGTGCTCCAATGTTAGATATTCCGAAAGGAAACAAAGAGATGACAGTATACATAAATGCCTGTGGTACTGGATTAGGGGAGGTGTTGATGTAACGCGGTATGATTGTCGCTTATGCTAGTCGAAAACTAAAGCCACATGAGAAGAGGTACCCCACACATAATTTGGAATTGGCAACGTTTGTATTCATGTTGAAGATGTGGAGTCATTATCTTTTGGGAGAGAGATTAAAGTTATTTACCGACCATAAGTCATTGAAGTATTTCTTTCATCCAGAAAGATTTAAATCTCCTCCAGCAATGATGGTCAGAATTCTTGGCTTCCTTTGAGTTTTAATAACGCATACACCCTAGTAAAAGTTAGTGCGGTCGCTGAAGCATTAAGTAGGAGACATGTCCGTTTGAGGGCTGTGTTCCTGGAGTGGAAGCAATAGGAATGTATTGCTGGTTATGAATTCAGATCTAAATGTGAGTTAGAGCCAGAAATGATGGCGATTTTAATGATTTGACTTACTTTAGTCAAATGGATCAGTTCTAGACAGAGTGACGATCCTAGATTGTTGGGAATGATTACCAAAATGAAATCCGGTATGGATGATGAGGTTAAGGGTATGTACAAACTCGACTGTGATGGTTGGCTTCGAAAAGGCAGGAGATTGGTTGTACCCTACGTCGATGGATTAAGAAACGAAGTTCTTAAAAAGTGTCATCACTCGATATTGACTATGCATCCCGGTGGTAACATAGTGTATCAAGACATGAGATAAACATACTAATGTGAGGGCATGAAGAAGGACGGTGGGGAATTCATCTCTAAGAGCATGAACTGCCAATTGGTTAAGACTGAGAAGAAGAAGCCAAGTTGCTTGTTGTAAAGTACCCAAGTGTAAATGGAGGCAAGTCTCAATGGATTTTGTTGATGGGTTGACAAAGACTCAGGCAGGACATGATAGTGTTTGGTCATTATGGATTGAGTAACCAAGAGCGCCAGGTTTATACCCGTCAAGTCAAATAGGACGACAGCTAAACTAGTAGAGTTATATGTCAAGTTGGTTGTGCGATTCCATGGAGTACCAAAAGGCAATGTGAGTAACCAAGATCCATTATTTACTATTGGAATCTGTTAGAGCTTAAAAGAAGCTCTGGGATCTGAGTTCCACCTTAGTATGTCTTATCATCCTCAAACTGATGGTCAGACGGAAAGAGTGAATCACATATTGGAAGATCACCTGAGAGTGTGCATTCTGGATTTTGGAGGTTCGTGGGATGACCATTTATATTTGGTTGAGTTTGCATCAATAATAGTATCAATCGAGCATTGGCACGACTCCCTATGAAGCATTATATGGGAAACCGTGCAATGCGCCTTCATGTTGGTAGGAGGTAGGTGAGAAACTGATAGTCGGGCCAGACATGGTTAGAGAAACTTCAAAGAAGATTGAAATCATACGACAACAAGTGAAAACTGCCCAAGATAGGTAGAAGAGCTATGCCGATAAGAGATGGAGACACTTGGAGTTATCCATTAGTGATTTGATGTTTGTCAAGATTTCTCCTTTGAGGAATGTGATTCAGTTTGGTGGTAGGGGAAAGTTAGCATCGAGATTTTTCGGTCCATTTCCAGTCCTTGAGCGGGTTGGAAATTTGGCAAATAGGGTTGAGTTGTCTCACAAGATGGCTGCGGTACACGATGTGTTCCATGTTTCTCATTTGAAAAAGTTTGTGATCAATCCTGATATTACTATCACACTAGATCCGTTGGATGATATCGAGGTGGAACCAGAAGCCACTAGCCCGTAGACCAATTCGTACCGTTGGACATGATTCAAAACATCTTAGAAGGAAGACAGTGAGGCTTGTCAAGGTTCGATGGAGTAAAAATGAGAGTGATTGTACTTAGGAGACTGAGGAGAGCATGAGGACATCATATCCAGAGCTCTTTACTTGGTAAGATTTTTATACATTGCTCTTAAATTTCAATTCATGATATCATCAGTTTTCTCATTTAGTATCCCGCCTGCTAGGGTAGACTTAGATTGTTTTGCTTTCATGCTTACTATGTGTGTTTGATTGCATGTGGATGATTGATAGGCATGTGGGAGAATTTTACTTATTGTTTAAGGAATTCGGGGGCGAAATTTCTTAAAGGGAGGAGAATGTAATGAACCGTATTATATTTATAGGAGGACCATAGAAAATTTATATATTTTTCATATGAAATCGTATGACAATATAACTTTAGGAATTGACTAATAAAGTTATTTCCTATATTTGGCATTTTTGATGAATTTTAATGTGATCATTTTACCCTGGCGAATCCTTTTTGCCCATAAATTTTTATTGGTAAGGTATTCAAACATAAAACCATTTTCATTGGATTCAGAAGACGGTTTCCCATTCTGTATACTGCTCACATTAAGAAAACAGACTTACTGTTTGGGGGGAATGGATGAAATAAGTTAGGGGAGGATTATATGGGTTGTTTGGGACATTACAAGGTAAGCCCACAACCATTTTGGGTGGAATAACTTAGTGGGGGCTGAAAGGGTAGGAGAATCTATTATATTCACTTTCCCAACTACTAAGAAGCTTACTAATACCTATTAATGGCCTCTACTAACCATTAATCTCTCATTTAAGCATCCAACAACCAAATAAAGTGAAAATCAAGTCAAACCATGACAGTGATTGAGTTCGTTTGAAGACAAGCTCTAATACGATTAGACTGAGATGCGAAGAAATTCTAAATGGAGAGTTACCACTAAGGATCCAAATGGGAACCATCGGGGCGACTTCTAGGTTGGACTTTGCTACTAGAACACATGCAAAGGAGTTATTAGTATTCAGGACTTTAGTACATCTATGGGAGAAGGGACATTTAAACGAGTCAGAGCCGGGGCAGCGTGGACTGATTCAGTCCGGACCCTAGAGCCACGACAACTTGGATTGGGTAGGGCTATTGGATATAGATCAGGGTAGTTGGTCATAGCAAGAGTTGAGTGAAGACCACACCAGTTGGTCCTGCCATGGCCCCCATTGGATTGGAAGACTAATTAATGAGTACTATATGCTCGATGCACCGAGTGAGAGAACAAGAGGATGTTTGCCATGTTTGGATGTTTTTTTATCATTATGTCATGCTCATTTCATTCTACACTCAATATTGTGATTACTGTAGAGTAGAGTATATGATTATATGTGCTAACTCTTTAGATGCAGGACCCGGTCAGGCATGATTCCTCATACCTATTGTATTGCCTTATATAGTGACTGAGATTACTAACGCTCACACCAGACTTTGTCTGACTTGGTGTTTTATGCATTGCTTCTTATTACTTTGGGTGCTCTTAAACGAGCATACTATAGATAGGTTGGAATGCTTTAGTAGCTGACCAGAGATGAGAAGGAGGTTTCCATATATTATATATACTCTTATCCCTATTTACTTCCGTTGACCATTACTTTTGGCATTTGTAGTTTTTGTATAAATACAGTATTTTGGAGATGAATCTATGTATGACTCATTAGATATTATGCTCTAATGTTAATCCACTACTTTGATGTTTATGATTCAGTTTTCAGCTTATACACCATCTCGTCTGTTTTATGTCATGTCTTATGTTATTATTATATTTCATTCCATGCGCTATGAGATATACGATAGGTTCTATGGGTCTTTTTACTTCAACCTTGATGATAGCTTTATATTAGTTGGGCGCTGTCACAGCATAACTCGAGAGTGTCGATTAGTATGGGGCGGTCATCACAAAATTAAAGTCACAATTTTAGAACCATTACTTCAATTTGGTTTAAGGCCTACATTCAAAATCCATTTCATTACATTATATTATTCAACAACTATAAATGTTTAACTATCAATTAATTTCTTAAATTAGATTCTTCAACTTCAGATTTTTTCAATCTGGCAAATAAAATCTTATGATGACAAAATCTTCAAATCAGATCAAGTATTTTCATTTATTTAATATGAATGAATTAAATCTTAAAGTTAAATCCTTTACTAATGTTATTATACTTATTAGTTGTGCAATTCAATTAAAATAAAATTTTAAAATAAATCCTTCAATGCTAAAAGATATTTTATATTAATTTTAAACATTATAAAATAAATTATTATATTAAATTAGTTTGCATTATAATATCTAGTGTATATTAAATTTTAACTTTAAAATTGAATTTTAATAATTTTTTAAACAACAATTTCATTAAATCAATTTTTAACTTAGATTTGGTTTAAATTATCTTAAACAATAATTCTAACTCAATATTAAATTAACTTTCAAAATCAATTTATTAAAATCAGTCCATACTTATAAAATTTCAGAAAATAGTTTTTATTGGTTGTCCATGTATAATTTTCCATCTTATAGTTAGATGAATCGGTATGTATTATTTCAACCCGTTTAATTAAATTTTGGAGTATATATGTTTTCAATTTATATCACAATTCAATGTCAAAATGTATAATGATTCAGATATACATCATTTCAACACATAATGATTTTCCTAATCCTATAAGGAACTTGCAGTGTGGGAACTTAAATTAAAAACATAACAACACTAATATGTCACATAGCAAATTTGTATCATACCACTTTTGTCGATAACATCAAGACATATCATGCATGTCACAAATGAACATATATCAAAAAAATGGCATAATTTCATGTCATGAATGCAAATTTAAATAAAACATAACAATTATGTCAACTAAAATAATCCAAACATTTTAATTTAAACATTAACATGTGTTGAATCATACTTTCACAAAATGTTAATCAAGTATGAGATAAACTTACCTTTCATGAAAATGAAGAGACTTGGAAAATGGAGAAAAACAGTCAAGGAACTAATTAGCACATCTATGCACTCTCTAACACCATGGCATGAGTAAAAATACAAATCAATATACTAAACAATTTAAAAGAAGAGTATACAACTTTGGCTTGAGAAAAAGGATTTTGATTTTTACGAAATTTACAAATCAAAACATAATTTTGGAAAATTTTAAAATTGAATTTTGAACCAGTTAACCATAAAATTTGGAAAAGTGATCAACAAAAATTTTTAGGAAATTATTTTCTCTTTAATTTAAAATAAAAATGAAAACTGGTTTTCGATAAAATTTGAGGGGTGTACAATTGAAACAATAACATACATTCTTTGGGTCAGAAATTTGTGTTTGAAAAAAAATCATGATTTAGGCACTGAACTTTGCGAGGGCCGGTCGGCCCAAGAAGGCATTGTAGGGTGATTCAACATCCAAGACCACGAAGGGAAGGATTCTCACTCTCTGGCGTTCTCCTTCCCCAAGCGTAACTGGTAACTCTACATAACCCATTGGAGCGGTGGATTCTCCGTTAAATCCACGGATCCATCCTTGACAGGGCTTCAAGTCTTTTATCTCGAGGTTCATCTGGTTGAATGTCCTTTTGAAAAGAATGTTGACGGAACTCCCATTGTCCACCAAAACCTTATGAACAGTGGCCGGGCCAATAGGTACTGTGATTACAAATGGATCTTCAGTCGGAGCATGGACTCCAATACTTTCTCGTTCTCGGAAAACGACATCGTCGGACATCATCTTTTGTTGCTTTATCGGGACGTTGACCTCGGGGTCGCTACACTCCCCTACCTCGAGGCGTTGCTTGGCTGCATTGACATATTGATCCAATGCCTTGGAACTGTGTCCGGCGAGATAAAGTCCTCCGATTACGGTATTGATAACGATGTCCTTTTCCTTTTGCTGGGTAGTTGGCCTGGCAGCAAGTTGATTCTGGTTCTGATTTGTGGCCTGTACGGCTTGCCCCCTATCTCTGGGCGTTACTCTATATTCATCTAACTTTACTTCTTGAAGAAGCCTCTCGACTACATCTCTTAGGTGACGGCATTCATTTGTCGAATGGCCATGAATCTGATGAAAGAGACAAAACTTCCCCGTTTCGCGTTCTTTCTCCGTCGACTCTCTGGGAGGTGGCCTCTTATTCTGGAGGACGTTGTACGAATCCATGAAGATATTTTCCAGAGTATCATTTATTGGCGTATATCCCTCAAAGGCCCTGGGACGAGTCCTTCTCTGGGAGTCAATCCCTCGGTTCCTCTTCCGGTTGTTGCCATTACTATTATTATCATTGTTCCCTGACTGACGACCACCCTGATTCCGATTTCCGACATTAACCTCGACCTTCCCTGAGCTGTCTCCTGTCTGCTTAATGGCGACATTGCTCTGGATTTCCTCCTTATCGGCCGTTTTTGCCTTTCGGTTAGCATATACTTCTTCCCGGCGTAAATGTACGTTAGCTTTTTCATAGAATAACTCTCTAGTATGTGGTGGCTTGCCTGCCAGGTATCTCCCAAATTCAATGTCTTTGTCTACTCCATCAATCAGAGCTGCGACAACGGTTGGCTCATGAGGATCTTTAACCTCAGTAGCGGCCAGGTTGAAACGGTCTAGGTACACCCTCAAACTCTCGCCTGGTCGCTGCTTGACAAGGAACAAGTCAATCACAGTCTTTGTCTTTTGTGCATAGATGCGGAATTGTTCCATGAACTTTTCACTCAACTCCCTGAAGCTAGAAATTGATCTTGCTGGTAAGCGAGTAAACCATAACAATGCTACATCCTCCAAGAATATGGGAAATGCTTTGCACTTGACAGCGTCAGAAGCTGCGGCAGCGGTCATTGACCAAGAATATCTCATCAGATGCTGGACGGGATCAGACCTACCCGCGTATCGGTTCATCTGTGGCATGTTGAAACGCCTCGGGAAGGTCGCGTCCAAAATATCATCAGTGAAAGGGGTGTGACTGTGGTCGATTCCCCAATCTTCAATCCGTTGTCCACGGCAATCCGCCAGAATTTGATGGATCATAGCTGCAACATTTGCACTAGTCAGCGGAGGTTCAGGGTCAGTGTTTCTTGCTCGGCGGGGTTCTCTAATCTCTCTTCCGGGAGCAGTCACAAAATCCGGGGCTCGAATTGGTCTTCGTTGCCCCCTGTTACCATGAGCATTTGCATGATGACGGGGCTGAGGCCGTCTGTCCTGTACAGGGCTGTCAATACCCCGAGCTCTGGGAGTTGCGGCGTGATCGTTCATATTATGGTTTGAGGGCCCTGCACCCAGTGCCTCTTCTTCCCGTGACGGCAGGGTTCCAAATCGAAGCTGCTCTATGTTTTCGGGTCTCTCATACGGTCGCTGCGGAGGTCTCGGCGATTCCTCTGACGAGGAAGAGTATTCTGGGGTGAGCGAACGAACTGGTGGCGTCCTTTGCCTTGCGAGATCATCAAGCCTTCTATCCATAGCGGTCAAATTCTGTCGCAGAACGGAGCTTTCCAGCCTCTGAGCAGCCAGTTCATCAAACAGTCTCTCCCACATTTCGGAAAAGCGAGAGAGATCCCCCTCAGTAACGGGAGCAACAGGGTCATATTGTACATCATCACTTTCTCTTATGCGCAAAGAGCTTGAGCCAGGTCGAGCGGAGGGGCCAGGACATAAGAGCGTGCCATAGGCTCCTTTCCAGGTCGAGTTGTAGTCCGATCATCAATTCGGATCGCTGTGGATCGAGGATGGAAACTCGCAACGCCCCCCTGGGATCGGTTCGTGGTCACGGTTCACGGAGGGTTCGAGGCGTTATCACGGGATCGAGTAACAACCCCTTCAGCTGTTCGGTTCGTCTCGTCCTCGTCGACTCAGAGCGTGGTTCCTTCATCGGATCGGTTCGCCCCTGGCGCTCCGCGATCCAAAGTTCCCTCGTTACTAATTATTATATATGTTAGATCAAAATTTGGACCTAACACCCAAATTGTTTATAACTTTTAATAATTAATGATTATTAATAAATAATCACTAGTTACTAATTGTTATATATGTTAGATCAAAATTTGGACCTAACACCCAAATTGTTCTGACTTTTATAGAGTTTTAACTGAAGAATGAAGAAAAAGCAGAAAAACACACAGAATTTATAGTGGTTCGGCGTTAACAAGCCTACGTCCACTTTATATGTTATTGATTATACTTTGAATGTCGGTACAATCAATGATTTCTCTCCAGCTCACTTTTACAATTGTGATTTCTCTCAGTAATCTAGTAGTTTGACAATAATGGCGGATTCAGTACTCAAAATTGCCAAAAGGATCCTCAAAAATGCCAAACTCCGGGCTATTTATAGCTGATTTTGTCAGGCGGATTGTGGTAACATGTGGCACGAATCCCGAAAAAATCGGATCGCATCGCTGCCGTTGAAGAAATAGTCAAATTAGCCGTTATGGGCAGGTGTCGCGATCCCCTTGAAAATCGGATCGAGCAAATGGGGAGAATCAGTCAAAATGACGGTTAGGGACATGTGTCGCTAGATCCGTGCGTCTCGGATCGCTGAAGACTAGCTCGTGTTTGAACGGGTCAGAGGCTCCGCCGTGCATCAGGGGATCGGATCGGTCTATACGGGGCAACAATGCATGTACGGATCGAATCGCATAGAGGTGTCGTTTCGCTGATGAAATGGGGGCGATCCGATGAGATGTGATCCGATAAGGGGCGATCCGATGAGGGGCGAGTCGATGGTGCGATTCGTTCCTTCATGTACTTAGGGAATGTGGTTTCATACTTTCTTCTTGTGAATGAACCTGGGTGGATTGGTCCAAAAGCTAGCCAACATTTTGCCCCCTCGAAGTATGTTTTATCGATGATGGAACATGCTTCGATGCTATCGAATCGTCTTTTCACAACGAGACGCAAATCACTGAACAATTCATTTTCTGGGATCTTTCAGAGTCTTCATCACTGGATCTGTCGGTCATTCATCGATTCGGATCGCGTGCTCGAGTCGCGGTCCGTTAGCAAGCCATTCGCCTCGTTCTTTGGTGAGCACTTGGACCTCTTCACAGAACGGAACGAGATGGGCTTCTCCTCGAGACGTGATGGGCCTTTGGTTCGCGGCCCGTCTATTTTCACGGATCGAATAAGACAAAAAAAGGGGAGACAAACGGTCGCCCTTTTGCCTATATAAGTCGACCCTCCTCTCCACTTTCTTCCTTCTTCTCGCTTTCGTATCGTATCGCTATCTCGCCGAGGAAAAAACCTTAGTCTCGATTTCCAAATTTCCGCCCTATTTCAAACTTTTAAAAAGGTAACTAGATGATTTCTCTTGAATTTCTACCGTGTTCGCACTAGTTTAGAGAGCATGGACGGCGGATTTTATAAGATTTGGTGAGAATGGACGTGAGTGTGCCTGGTGCGAAGGGGAGAGTTGAGGAAGAAGATGGAAGAGATGACCAGGTCGACTCGTGGGGATACTAGAGCTTCGGATCGTGGAGGAAATGGTGAAGTGGTGAATCGGATCGTGGAGATGCTTGTGAGGATGGGAGAAGAGCAAGCAGCGGATCGTGACGAGGTGGCGGGGACACGGATCGCTACGAGATTATAGCGATCCGATCCGAAATACTTCCTGGAGTTAGCGCCTCTGTTGCTGGTCCAGGCTGGCCTTACGAACCCGTGATCGCACCACGATCCGATCCACACCCCACGATCCGAAAGGGTTTTCACGAACCGACGAGTGAATGCTCCAAAGAACTTGTAGAATAAGCAATGCAATTTAATTCCAGTACACTAATGGACAGTTAGGCTAGACCCTTCATGACGAACATTCTGGACTGACCAAGTGCATAACTTAACAGCATAAAACGACCAATATTTTGATGATCTCATCAGCCTTTACGCTTTTCTTTAATGCATGCACAAGTACACACACCGGCACTTGCACACACGGGGGACGGGTAGTTTTAATCTCATTTTTCATGTTTTCTCGCCTAATAGTAATGTCGGATAATCAATCTTCTTCAAGATCCGTTACAGAAACGGAGTCCGAGGTTCCTGAACAATACAACCCTGAGATCCCTCCAATTAACCCAGGAGGTGAAGATTCTGGATCTGAATACGAGGCAACGGAGTCGGATCCGTCTGAAAATACTTCATCTAGTGAAGAGTCTGAGATAGACAGGCGAGCTCCCGACGAGATTCCTGACACGCTCGGGATAGAGAAAATTTCTGATTCTTTAGCATCTAAACTCGATGATATAAAGCTTAAAAGAATCTGCCTGAGACATGGGATCCCTTGGGATGATGTGATGACACCTGGTAGCGAAGATAGACCTCACTTAGCTCCGGAAGGGTATATGGCAGTCAGTCGAACCATGTGCTTGGTAGGAGCTATTCCTCCATTTCCTCCAATCGTCATCGAGACTTTAAAGCGACTGGGTATCGCTCCAATGCAGCTTCATCCTAATGCCTACGCATCTCTATACACCCTATATGTTGCATACGCGGAAATCCTACATACTGAACTCACATTTAGAGATTTAACATTCTTCTTTCTTTTCAAGCATCGCTCCTCGACAACCCCAAATTTCTCTTTCTTTGAATCGGTAGCAAATAGGAAGGTTCTGTATGACGGATACAACAACATAAGGGATCCTAAGTCTGATTGGTTCTATATAAAGAAACAGGCCGGATGCTCAAGAAGATGGCTTAAATCAAGTAAACTTTAATCTTTTGACTGAATATCTTGTTCAAGAAGCCGAAGCATTAACATTCTCCCCCCTTTTTCTTTGTTTTAAACAGATCACGTCTTCCCGAAAACGGAGGGTCCGTTATACAACAATCGGTTGTCTATTCTTCTACAAAGCAGATCCGACTTTCTAAGGATCAAAAATGCATCACTGACGAGAATCTTCATAAGCATCGTCTTCTAGATATAAGATTTGGACTAGGCGCTGGCGGCAAACCCTATAGATACGTGCCCCCAATGGAGGGAGAGGGAACATCGAAGGCAGTAGAAACACAAAATTTCGCAAGAGTCCTTCCCCGATAATCATTCAAGATAATGAGGACCTGAACATATACAGAGGGGACGAGGCCCGTGGTGACAAGTCCAAGAAAATCCCAATTTCTCCTCCGATCGAACCCGCTGTTCCCAATGATTTGACAGAAGAACAGTTATTCGACGAGCTGAGCAAAATTCCTCTGCCCGATGATGTATACACAGAGAGGGACTTTGAAGGGGAGCCGTTCTTCCCTGCTTCTGAAGAGACTATCGCTCCAACTAGAGAACAAGAAACGACTCAGATGAGCCTGTCTTCAGGCCCGGGTCTGTTAGGGGGAATTATATGGGATGCACAAATCACACACACTGTCCGACCCCACACTCTTATATCGTCAGTATTCAAAGTTTTAATATGTTCTTTTCTTTTTTGCAGGAAAGATGTCCCGTAGACGATCTTATTCTTATCGTTCTCTTCGTGAGGGCACACCCAGTCTTCATCCGGGTACTGAGCGCTCTCGCGGCACTTCTCACAAGCTGACTTCCTCGCAGCCCCGATCCCCACCGAAATCAACATCTGCCAAGCTTCCTAGTTATCCGGTAGTTCCTACAGGGGGAAAGAAACTTCCTAAAGAGTTAACTCCTCCGAAAAGTGCACCCTCTCATAGCAGGTCGTCAAAAAGGCATCACGAATCTAAGGATAAAGGCAAGGATCCAATCAAAGGGTCTGAAAAGGAAAGGAGTGACATCGTCCCTTCCAGCCAGCCAGAGTTGGCTGCCCCCGGGTCACGGGATTACATGCATGGTCTCGAGATTCAAGGTAGGCTGGAAAAGTTGCGGGAACAATTCCCAGACATATTCTTCGACAGGATGACGTTTGTTCCAGCCTTGGAACCAGTCCCTAAGAACTGGGATAATGAAGTCGTCGGGCACATTCGCCACGTAGCTAGGCAGTATGAGATGATGAAGAAACATGCAGTTAACCTTTCAGAAGTCATCCGAATGCTTGAAATAGAAGCACATAGATCTAAGGCGAAACTTGAAAACAACGAAAGGGCCCGAACAAAGATGGAGAAGGACTTGGAAGATGCTCAATCTCAACTCGCCTTAGCGCGGAGAGATGCTGAAAATTATAAGATTGAATTGGAGAATGCTCAGAAGCGCTTTCATTCGGAACTCGACTCCAATAGCCAAGAGAAGATGACCTTAAAGAAGGAGGTTAAAGATCTCAAAATGGCCAACATTGAGTTGAAAAAAGCACAAGGTCGTTTTGAAGCGGAGAGAGCCGTTTGGGAGGCAGAAAAAGCAAGTTTGAAAGAAAGCCTAGCTCTGGCTGAAGCGGAAAAGGTGATTTTACATGATCAAGTCTAGGATGCGGAGAGACGGGCGGCTCTCGCCGAAACGAATGTTGAAAGTGCCATCGAAATGGCCACTGCTTCTAACAACAAGCTCCTCGAGAGAGAGAAGGATATCGAGGGGTTTGAAGAGATGATTTTCGACTTCCTTGGCCAAGTCCTCAAAACCCGCAACATCTCGTGGATCCCGGATTACCACGTTACTTTAGCCAATTTATGGGACGCCATTGTTGAGGGTGAGAAGCAGAGACTGGGAGTCGAAGAAATTGATGAAGATGAGTTGATGAAGAGCATCTTGAGGGATAACGAGCCCGAGGACCGGGCAGAGGGTCGTCGTCTGATTCAAGCGGAGATGGAAAAGGAGAGGGCCCTGGCTAAGGGTAAAGGCAAAGCTGACGAAGGTTCGAGTTCAGCCGTGGAGCCCAAGACCTCCGAAGTTGAGGAATACCATCCTGATGACCCACTAATCCCTTTGGGCCTAACTCCTGTGGCTGTTGGAGCTCCTGCAGCTACCCAAGAAGGAGGATCTGCTGAAGGTATCTCCCTTTTTTCCCCACAATTTGTCAAAGAAATTGTGAATTGTCGTCGTCTGGTAGAACAACCAACTGAATTAGTAACGTGTGTTCTCCATAATACAGGTGGTGAGCCCGTCGACAAGGGTGTTGAAAAAGGAAAAGAGGTGGAGAAGGAGGCTGTTTCGCCAGGTGCCGGTGTTGATATATCGATGCAGACTGAGGCTACAATAGCAGAAAAAAGCGTCCTGGCACCTAGTACTGATGTTCCCAAGGATGCTGAAACCATCGAGGCCTTGAAGGACATGGATGGCGCCATGTAGAGGATGAAGAGGATATCATTGGCGCTAAAGAGACCGAAGACGATGATGACGAAACTTTGGCCAGCAGAAAAGCTAGGCAGGAAAAGGAAATGGCTTTGAAGATGGCGGGACAAGAGCCTTTGAACATAGTCCCTATCGCGGAACTTGATCCCAAAACTGGGATGATTTTGAAAATCCAGTCCAAATCCATCAGCAGACAACTTCATTTTGCGAATCCTGTTGATTTCCCGGCTTCCCTTGCTGATAAAAGGAAGAGAAAGGAGGCGGAAGAGGAATCTTCTGAAGAGTCGGATGTTCCTCTCATAGACAAAAGGAAGAGAAAGAAAGGAGATCAATTCGACGCTGACAAGGCGAAGCTTGAGAAACAGAAGCAGGAGAAGAGGTCGAAGCGTAAATAGGATGTTGTCGCTAGATTATATTTTGTCTTTAGGTTTTCCACTGGCCAGGAAGTGTAATTATGAGACTGGCCCTCACTTTTGTTTTCTAGGTTGTTTTTCACTTTGTAGGCTTGTCGTATATAAAGGAAAGTTTATCTCTTTTTGCATCATTGTGTACCTGTATTCAAATAAACTTTCCATGTTTAGTTATAAACCATCTAATTATAACTACAAATCAGTCAAACAACAAAAAGAAAAATTAAAAATTTTCGTGCTGCGTTGCTGCATTAAAGTTCATGTGTATATGCATATGGCCCCCAATCAATCGTTAATGTGGCGCTTAACTAGGGCTTATTAAAGATTGATTAGCATTATTCGCGTGTTGCCCCCTATTTCTGAATATGGGGGACTTAGAAAATTTCATAAGATTACTGTTCTTGTGGTACTGAACTTCTGGCACCTTTCTCAGTGCTTAATCATAGGCACCTTTATACTCTCCTGGCGGTTGCCGAGGTTAGAGTTCAAATTCAATAGTCCAGTCGGTCCTTGTTCCTTCAGCAGGGAAGGAGTTCTTTCTCAGCGCTTACTCTGAGATGCTTTTATACTCTCTCTCTCTCTCTCTCTCTGGAGAGTTAGAGTTCGAGCTCAGCAATTCAACCGCTCCCCGATCCTTCAGCGGGGAAGGAGCTCTTTCTCAGCGCTCAATCGGAGACGCTTTTATACTCTCTCTCTCTCTCTGGAGAGTTAGAGTTCGAGCTCAGCAATTCAACCGCTCCCCGATCCTTCAGCAATTCAACCGCTCCCCGATCCTTCAGCGGGGAAGGAGCTCTTTCTCAGCGCTCAATCGGAGACGCTTTTATACTCTCTCTCTCTCTCTCTCTGGAGAGTTAGAGTTCGAGCTCAGCAATTCAACCGCTCCCCGATCCTTCAGCGGGGAAGGGGCTCTTTCTTAGCGCTCAATCGGAGACGCTTTTATACTCTCTCTCTCTCAAGGAGAGTTAGATTTCGAGCTCAGCAATTCAACCGCTCTCCGATCCTTCAGCGGGGAAGGAGCTCTTTCTCAGTGCTCAATCGAAGACGCTTTTATACTCTCTCTCCCTGGAGAGTTAGAGTTCGATCGAGGCGGTTCCGATCATGGTACACCGCCATGACTTATGGACATCGGCTTCATGTCCGTTATGTTCTCTCTCTGCTCTGGAGAGTTAGAGCGCTATCAACGATATGATTTACTTTATTGTATCCTCAGAATTTTGACTTGTGATTACATTCCATTCTGATGGAAGGCATTTATGATTATAAGCTTCTGGGATCGTTGGATTATTCACAGCGATTTCCATAAAAATAAAAAAGCAGATAAATAAATGTGCAATAAAGGTAAATGACACACAATATTTTTATAGTGGTTCGGTCGAATCATGACCTACGTCCACTTTATAATTTTTTGCTTTAAGGAATCAGACTATTCTAGGCAAGTCGTGCCTTGTACATGGTTTTCAACAAAGCAAAAGAATAGATTTGAAATTTTTATGTTAAGTATGGCCGTAAATGTTGGGCATTCCACACTCTGGGGATTTCTTTTCCATCTATGGTTGCCAGCTTGAAGGTTCCATTATCAAGCTTGCTCAGAATGGAGTACGGTCCTTCCCACTTCGCTCCCATATGAGTTGGGGGTGGAAAGACACGTTTCAGAACCAAGTCTCCAGGTTCCCAGGTTCGGGCTCGAACCTTTTTGTTGTAGTATCGAGCGACCTGTTGTTTGCATCTCAAGGCACGCAGGTCTGCTTCATCCCTCTTTTCTTCGATCATATCCAGGGAATCAAGGAACAATTCGTTATTAGTCATCGGATCGTAATAAGTCACTCGGTGAGAAGGTACCTTTATCTCAACCGGGATGACTGCTTCTGCTCCAAAAGCAAGGGAGAAGGGGGTATGCCCTGTTGCTGATTTATACGTTGTCCAGTAGGCCCATAGTGCCAAGGGTAATTCATCAGCCCACATGGCTCTGGCCCGCTTCAGTCTTCTTTTCAGAATGGATTTAATCACTTTATTTGCCGCTTCGACTTGTCCATTCGATTGCGGGTGCGCCACAGAGGTTTATCGTTTCTCGATGTGGTATTTCTGGCAGAAGTTTCTGAATTCTGTGCTATCAAACTGAGTTCCGTTATCAGTTATAACAATCTTTGGAATCCCAAATCGACCAATGATGTTTCTAACGATAAAATTGATCACTCGTTTGGTTGTGAATGTAGTCAGTGGTTCAGCCTCGACCCACTTAGTGAAATAATCCACGGCTACAATAGCGAACTTTGCTCCGCCCCTAGCTATGGGGAGACTTCCAATGATATCAATTCCCCACATAGCGAAAGGCCATGGGCTCGTCATTGTTTTTAACTGATTAGGAGTTGCTCTAGGTATTTTTGAAAATCTCTGGCACGCATCACACCGTCTTGCGTATTTGGCCGCATCCTTGTTTATAGTAGGCCAGAAATAACCATACCGCAACACCTTTTTTGCCAATGTTTGCCCTCCAGTGTGATCGCCGCATTCGCCTTCGTGTACCTCCTGCAGCATACGCTTGATGTCATCGTGGGCTATACACCGGAGGAGGGGCATCGAAAATCCTTGTCTGTAAAGAACTCCGCCTTGCAGAACGTATCGGGCAGCTTTACGAATTACTTTACGCCTCTCGTTTTTCTTGGTCGGAAGTGCTCCATTCATCAAGAAATTCTTCAGAGGGGTCATCCACGACTCCGTTTCTGGTTCCGCCTCTAGTATTGGATCGATTTCCATTTGATCTATACTAGGGGACCGAAATACTTCAACGGGGGCTAGCCCGGTCTCTTCAGGATCGTCAGAACTAGCCATCTTTGCCAACTTATCCGCCTGCTGATTCTCTGACCGCGGAATGTGAGATATGCTGTAGTGATCAAAGTCGTTCAGCAACTCCTTCACTTTCTTCAAGTATAAAATCAATCTTGCACTTTTGGCTTGGAATTTTCCAGTAACCTGGTTCACAACTAACTTGGAGTCGCAAAAGATGTCCAGCTTTGTGACTTCTAACTCCTTTGCGATTCTTATTCCGGCTATCAGGGCTTCATATTCGGAGTCGTTGTTAGTGGCGTGAAACTCCATCCGGATAGCATAGGATATCAATCGTTTCTCGGGAGTTTCAAGCATTATTCCAGCGCCGTATCTCTTGTCATTCCTAGCGCCATCAGTATACATTCTCCAGGCACTGGGATCGAGAAGTAAGTTTGAGGGGTCAACCTCTTCGTTTGCTATATCCTCCTCTAGGACGGTAAACTCTGCTATGAAGTCGGCTATCACTTGCCCCCGAATCGATCGTCGGGGCTGAAAGTTCAAATCAAATTGACTTAACGCAATGTTCCATTTGAGTAATCTTCCAGACGCCTCTGGTCTCTGTAAAACTTGCTTGAGTGGATGATCGGTGTATACGGTAATGGGATGCACCTGAAAATAATGTCGAAGCTTTCTAGAGGCGATCAGCAAACTATACGCCAACTTTTCTATCCTTGGATAATTACGCTCTGCTGCCGTCAATTTTTTGCTCACGTAATACACAGGTCTTTGGACCTTATCTTCTTCTCTTACCAACGCTGAGCTGATCACGTGGGATGACACTGCCAAGTACACGAATAAGTCCTCGTGATCCATCGGCTTAGATAATATCGGAGGTTTCTCCAGGTGCCTTAGTAAGTTCTGAAATGCTTCTACGCAGTCAGGCGTCCATTTGAAGTGACGTTTTCCCCGCTTTATTAATTCGAAGAATGGGATGCATTTGTCCGTAGCCCTGGAGATAAATCTGCTTAGCGCGGCTACTTTTCCTGCAAGGCTTTGCACATCCTTAATTTGCCTAGGTTCTTGAATATCTCTGATTGCCGCGATCTGGTCTGGATTAATCTCAATCCCACGGGAACTGACGATGAACCCCAATAATTTCCCGGAGGCGACACCGAATGAAAATTTTGTTGGGTTGAGTTTCATTCCGTACTTTCGAAGAATGCCGAACATTTCCGCCAAGTCCGTAGTATGATGGGAGGATTGCTTGGACTTAACCAACATGTCGTCGACGTATACTTCCATTGTTTTCCCGATCTGGTTATAGAACATTCTGTTGACTAAACGTTGATATGTAGCGCCTGCGATTTTTAAGCCAAAGGGCATCACTACATAGCAATATAATCCCAGATCCGTGATAAAACTAGTATGTTCTTGATCTGGAACATGCATTGGAATCTGGTTATATCCTGAGTAAGCATCCATAAATGAGAGAAGTTCATGACCCGCCGTCGAGTCCACCAACTGGTCGATCCGGGGTAACGGAAAACTGTCTTTTGGGCAGACTTTGTTCAAATCCGAGAAGTCGATACAAGTTCGCCACTTTCCGTTGGCCTTCTTTACCAGGACTGGATTTGAAATCCAGTCTGGGTAGATCGATTCCCTGATAAATCCATTACTCTTTAGCTTTCCAACTTCTTCTTTCAAGGCAGCGGACCTCTCCGGGCCCAGCATTCGTCTTTTTTGCTTTACGGAGGATGTTTAGGGTTAATGCTTAATGAATGGCTCATGATTGATGGGGATATCCCGCACATGTCTGCGTGAGTCCAAGCAAATACATCCAAGTTATTTTTTAAGAAATCCGTCAGTTCTTTAGCGAGATTCGGGTTTAACTGGGATCCAATCTTAAGGACGTTCTCCGGGTCACTATCATCGATCGGTACATCCACAGTTGTCTCGTTGTGAGTCGCCATTCTGCCCCCAGGTTCTTGATCCTCTCCGGGATCTTTGTCCTCGGGCAACTCTCTGGGCGACTCTCCAACGGTTATCCTCTTTAGTTGCTATAAGGTCTCCGCCCTTGTAGGGGGAGAAGTGCCCTTGTTTTCTATGTCCCCTCCATTGCGAAGTAACTTTAGTTCGGCAACATAACATGCTCGTGCAGCAACCTGATCCCCTCTGACAATACCAACACCAGCTTCTGTGGGGAATTTCAATAATAAGCACCAGGGGGCTATACAGGCTCTAAACTTTGCGAGGGCCAGTCGGCCCAAGAAGGCATTGTAGGGTGATTCAACATCCAAGACCACGAAGGGAAGGATTCTCACTCTCTGGCGTTCTCCTTCCCCAAGCGTAACTGGTAACTCTACATAACCCATTGGAGCGGTGGATGCTCCGTTAAATCCACGGATCCATCCTTGACAGGGCTTCAAGTCTTTTATCTCGATGTTCATCTGGTTGAATGTCCTTTTGAAAAGAATGTTGACGGAACTCCCGTTGTCCACCAAAACCTTATGAACAGTGGCCGGGCCAATAAGTATTGTGATTACAAATGGATCTTCAGTCGGAGCATGGACTCCAATACTTTCTCGTTCTCGGAAAATGACATCGTCGGACATCATCTTTTGTTGCTTTATTGGGACGTTGACCTCGGGGTCGCTACACTCCCCTACCTCGAGGTGTTGCTTGGCTGCATTGACATATTGATCCAATGCCTTGGAACTGTGTCCGGCGAGATAAAGTCCTCCGATTACGGTATTGGTAACGATGTCCTTTCCCTTTTGCTGGGCAGTTGGCCTAGCAGCAAGTTGATTCTGGTTCTGATTTGGGGCCTGTACGGCTTGCCCCCTATCTCTGGGCGTTACTCTATATTCATCTAACTTTACTTCTTGAAGAAGCCTCTCGACTACATCTCTTAGGTGACGGCATTCATTTGTCGAATGGCCATGAATCTGATGAAAGAGACAAAACTTCCCCATTTCGCATTCTTTCTCCGTCGACTCTCTGGGAGGTGGCCTCTTATTCTGGAGGACGTTGTACGAATCCATGAAGATATTTTCCAGAGTATCATTTATTGGCGTATAACCCTCAAAGGCCCTGGGACGAGTCCTTCTCTGGGAGTCATTCCCTCGGTTCCTCTTCCGGTTGTTGCCATTACTATTATTATCATTGTTCCCTGACTGACGACCACCCCGATTCCGATTTCCAACATTAACCTCGACCTTCCCTGAGCTGTCTCCTGTCTGCTTAATGGCGACATTGCTCTGGATTTCCTCCTTATCGGCCGTTTTTGCCTTTCGGTTAGCATATACTTCTTCCCGGCGTAAATGTACGTTAGTTTTTTCGTAGAATAACTCTCTAGTATGTGGTGGCTTGCCTGCCAGGTATCTCCCAAATTCAGTGTCTTTGTCTACCCCATCAATCAGAGCTGCGACAACGGTTGGCTCATGAGGATCTTTAACCTCAGTAGCGGCCAGGTTGAAACGGTCTAGGTACACCCTCAAACTCTCGCCTGGTCGCTTCTTGACAAGGAACAAGTCAATCACAGTCTTTGTCTTTTGTGCATAGATGCGGAATTGTTCCACGAACTTTTCACTCAACTCCCTGAAGCTAGAAATCAATCTTGCTGGTAAGCGAGTAAACCATAACAATGCTACATCCTCTAAGAATATGGGAAATGCTTTGCACTTGACAGCGTCAGAAGCTGCGGCAGCGGTCATTGACCAAGAATATCTCATCAGATGCTGGACGGGATCAGACCTACCCGCATATCGGTTCATCTGTGGCATGTTGAAACGCCTCGGGAAGGTCGCGTCCAAAATATCATCAGTGAAAGAGGTGTGACTGCGGTCGATTCCCCAATCTTCATTCCGTTGTCCACGGCAATCCGCCAGAATTTGATGGATCATAGCTGCAACATTTGCACTAGTCAGCGGAGGTTCAGGGTCAGTGTTTCTTGCTCGGCGGGGTTCTCTAATCTCTCTTCTGGGAGCAGTCACAAAATCCGGGGCTCGAATTGGGCTTCGTTGCCCCTTGTTACCATGAGCATTTGCATGACGACGGGGCTGAGGCCGTCTGTCCTGTACAGGGCCGTCAATACCCCGAGCTCTGGGAGTTGCGGCGTGATCGTTCATATTATGGTTTGAGGGCCCTGCACCCAGTGCCTCTTCTTCCCGTGACGGCAGGGTTCCAAATCGAAGCTGCTCTATGTTTTCGGGTCTCTCATATGGTCGCCGCGGAGGTCTCGGCGATTCCTCTGACGAGGAAGAGTATTCTGGGGTGAGCGAACGAACTGGTGGCGTCCTTTTCCTTGCGAGATCATCAAGCCTTCTATCCATAGCGGTCAAATTCTGTCGCAGAATAGAGCTTTCCGGCCTCTGAGCAGCCAGTTCATCAAACAGTCTCTCCCACATTTCGGAAAAGCGAGAGAGATCCCCCTCAGTAACGGGAGCAGCAGGGTCATATTGTACATCATCACTTTCTCTTATGCACAAAGAGCTTGAGCCAGGTCGAGCGGAGGGGCCAGGACGTAAGAGCGTGCCATAGGCTCCTTTCCAGGTCGAGTTGTAGTCCGATCATCAATTCGGATCGCTGTGGATCGAGGATGGCAGCTCGCAACGCCTCCCTGGGATCGGTTCGTGGTCACGGTTCGCGGAGGGTTCGAGGCGTTATCACGGGATCGAGTAACAACCCCTTCAGCTGTTCGGTTCGTCTCGTCCTCGTCGACTCGGAGCGTGGTTCCTTCATCGGATCGGTTCGCCCCTAGCGCTCCGCGATCCAAAGTTCCCTCGTTACTAATTGTTATATATGTTAGATCAAAATTTGGACCTAACACCCAAATTGTTTATAACTTTTAATAATTAATGATTATTAATAAATAATCACTAGTTACTAATTGTTATATATGTTAGATCAAAATTTGGACCTAACACCCAAATTGTTCTGACTTTTATAGAGTTTTAACTGAAGAATGAAGAAAAAGCAGAAAAACACACAGAATTTATAGTGGTTCGGCGTTAACAAGCCTACGTCCACTTTATATGTTATTTATTATACTTTGAATGTCGGTACAATCAATGATTTCTCTCCAGCTCACTTTTACAATTGTGATTTCTCTCAGTAATCTAGTAGTTTGACAATAATGACGGATTTAGTACTCAAAATTGCCAAAATGATCCTCAAAAATGCCAAACTCCGGGCTATTTATAGCTGATTTTGTCAGGCGGATCGTGGTAACTCGTGGCACGAATCCCGAGAACATCGGATCGCATCACTGCCGTTGAAGAAATAGTCAAATTAGTCGTTGTGGATAGGTGTCGCGATCCCCTTGAAAATCGGATCGAGCAAATGGGGAGAATCATTCAAAATGACGGTTAGGGACACGTGTCGCTGGATCCGTGTGTCTCGGATCGCTGAAGACTAGCTCGTGTTTGAACGGGTCAGAGGCTCCGCCCTGCATTAGGGGATCGGATCGGTCTATACGGGGCAACAATGCATGTACGGATCGAATCGCATAGAGGTGTCGTTTTGCTGATGAAATGGGGGCGATCCGATGAGGTGCGATCCGATAAGGGGCGATCCGATGAGGGGCGAGTCGATGGTGCGATCCGTTCCTTCATTTACTTAGGGAATGTGGTTTCGTACTTTCTTCTTGCGAATGAACCTGGGTGGCTTGGTCAAAAAGCTAGCCAACAATATATAATCAGAATTCCAACAGATTTGATTTTACTTCTCAGTTACTAGTAAGGAAAATCGAGTAATTAATATTAAATATGTAATAATTTATAATTAATAATATATTAATATTTTATGATTAATAAGTGCTATTAAAAATTGAAAATTAATAATACATACATATTAGCTCTTAATAGTTAATAATTAACATTAAATTATAATTAATAAATATAAAGTAACATTTGACAGTTAATTTTTAGTAATTAATAATTACAATTAAATAATTAAATAATTAAGAAAAACGAATAAATAATAATGTATACTTATTACCGAGGAAAGGGGATTCAGAATACTTATTTTTTTAGTTGTCAAGACATATTTGCATAATGAATTAATCACAATAATAAGCAATGCTAAGCAAAAAATGTGTTATGAAAAATATATTTTTACACTTTCTTTCTTGCAACACAGATATGGTTTGGACGGTCCGGGTAAACTGAAATTAACAAACTTTTTGGGACAAAAAAGTAAATGAGCATCCGTTTATCAGCAGTAGCCCTAACCCTATTTCATTCAGCCGCCTCATTAAAAAAGAAGAAACTTTCGACGTTAGGCGATTCTGCCTCGGCTTCGACTTCAGCCGATTCAGCCTCGGCCTCTTCTTCGACTTCAGCCGAATCGGCTAAGACTTCTGGCGATTAGATTTCAACCCATAACTTCGGTGATTTCGGGATTCATCTTCGGACATTTTCAGGTATTCATTCCCTTTGAATTATCCTAATTATTTGACGGTATACTACTATCAATTTTCTCCTTTGCAATTTCAAAACTCTGCTACTTTGTTTTGATTGTAGTTAATTGTTGTTTTCCATGCGTTATACTGTTTAACTCTGTACCCGTTTTTTCGAATATGACTGCCGCCTTGGCTGGCTGGAGCATGCGTGGCAGGTTCGTCCATCAGTGTCGTCCGTTCTTCTCTTATGTTGCAATGGCATAGAAAACCTTTCCACTTGGAGGCGTCTAACGGAATGTCCAAGAGGAGGTTGTAGAATTTGTATGAGTTCATGTAATCCCCATTTGTGAATATAAATGTGAGCAATATTTATAGTTTTGGTGTATACTATACCTATAGGCAGAATGTTCCTTTTCTTTCTTGCACTTGAAAACTTGGAATGATTTTCATGTTTAGTTTAGTATGACTGCTGCTAATACGATTATGTACCTACGGCCTTTCCAATCTATAGCCTGTTGCAAGGGATTTGATTATGGAGTAGGGGCCTGGAATTCTGACTAGTATTTTTGTATGTGTATTGGATATTTGAGGTCTCTTTTATATTTAGTGATGCTTCACTGTGACTCCTATACCTGTGATCCATTTTATGACTATTTAAGTTCATTAAAAGTAACCATAGAAAGTAAATTTTTGGCACCATAGGCTAAGGGATTGGGAGTCATGACAGCAAGCATGGCACAGGCAAATGCAAATTTTTTGTTTTTATTCTTGTAGAGTTCCATCTATGCCAAATTAAGAAAAGTTGTGTTTTCTTTACATCAATTTGAAGAAAAGATTTTATTCTACATTTCATAAAGGTATACATGCTAATGTGCTTTTTATCCAGGTTTTTCTTTCAAAACTCCTGTCAGTATACATGCTAGATGTTCGTATGGCGGTACAAACTAATGTGCTTTTTATCCAGGTTTTTCCTTCAAAACTCCTATCAGTATGGTATTGTATCTTGTTCTCTTTCTAGAGAACCCTTTACTAGATCTAAATTATATGACAATTCAAATAGAACTTTGTCTTGAATGCTACTGAAATTAATTGTTTTGACGGGGTTTTTACCTTATTGTGAAGTTGTTGTTTTTTTTTCCAGGTTTTCTGCGTCATATATTTTATAGTAATTTCATGAAGCCAAAGTAATGTATATAATTTATAATTGCTAATGAATTTATGAATGGAGTACCTGGTTTTGAATTTATATTTTAAGAAAAGAGAGCATCTATTTTTCGTTTTCTTCGTTAGCCAAAAACATGTTTATCTCATTTTATTCACATTCATTAGCATCTGTACATCTTAGCCTTAAACGTAAATGGTGTTCTAACACATAAAAGTTTATCTGCTTTACTATTTTTTAAATCAGGTATAGTTATACTTCCTGTATTGGAATGCAAATTGGAAAATATGCTATGATCATATCAAAGAAACAAATCAAATGAGGCGGGTAGTGGCAGAAGGTACAATAATTCTATACTTTTATGTTTACATTGATGCTAGAAGCATTTGTAACACCATGAACGTAAGTCCATATTATCAGTGGTCATGTCAGCTAAATTGTTTGTTTTGCATTTTCAGTATGTAGAATTATGCATTTATCACTTGCTCCTTCATTTTCAGTATGTTAGTCTCTATTTGTTTCAACATAAAGAAAATTTATTCTAATACCGTTGCTATGTCTGTGCTCCCTTATTTTTTTCTTCCGCTACCATCATTCGAAGCAGCCAGTGGCAAACTTATATCCGAAAATGCATTTTTTATCCCGTTTAAAAAGAAACAAGTGACCATTGTTTCAAAGAATTCTTGTATGATGATTTGATAGATACAAATAAATGCTGCCATTCGAGCTTGCAGAGAAATTGGTTTATCCTCTTGGAACAAGAAAGCTGCAAGAGGCCTAGGGGCACCACTGCAAAGGCAGGGGAAATACTAATAGGCAATCAAGTACCATTCCAGAGTTCTAGAAATAGCAAAGCGTGCAGGCGAGGAGTCTGGAACAATAGAAGCCTACGGTGCAATAACTGATTGTTACACAAAGCTTGGAGATCTCGAAAAAGCTGGAAAATTCTATGACAAATACATAGAAAGACTGGAATGACTGGTCTGTATCCTAGGATCTTTACCGCTTTGTTTTTAGGAGTTGTTAGTTTAAACTTTTACACTGAGTTTTAGTTAGTCTGCTATTGTTTGGTGTTTGCGTGTATTATGACTTCTGTATTACCGAGCCTTTCAAAAAAAAAATTCTAAAAGATTATCCTATGTAAGAAGTGCTTTAGTGCCACAATAATTTTTTTTTCACTTGCAGAGTTTGGATATGGTAGAAGCTAAGCATTCAAATTGTTTGTTATTCTAATAAATCATCCTATGTTTATTATGGCCTGCCACAACTACATGTTTGCCCAGAAAAAGGAAGTGAGTAATTTGACACATTTTTACTACTTGATGTACTTAAAGCTGAGTGAGGACTAAATATACAACCTTACAATTTCATGGTTGTGACTTCATGCAATTGCCTTTATGCAATCGTTTACTGCTTCCATTTAAAATTTACTCCGTATGTTTATAATTTGCAACTTGGAGAACCAGATTTTTCCCTTCATGTTCATGTCATCCTTATTTTGTATTTATTAGCACATTTTTTTTCTTTTCAAATTCATATTTATATTGTTAGCATCATTATGTCGCTATTACATATATGGATGGTATATCAATTGATACTGTGAATATGGCCTCATGCAGTAGTCATTCAATTTGGATGCCACAGAGCTTTCTCATTTTACCACTTGCAGAAGAGAGGAAATTGTAAGGTGCGGTGGTTGAAGTGCAATAGGAGATCGCAGTTGAAGTTCAAGGTGTTATTCGGGTATTGTGAGGTGGTAAATTGTTGAGGTATGTGTGGTTAATACAATTTGTCATGGCTGACCGATTATTGCGATGTCTCATAGGGATAGGGCTTCAGTCTATATCTTTAGGTTGTTTGATGTTGAATAGAGAAGTGATAGTTTTGATGTACACTGTAGTGTGGTTGGAAGTTAGTTTAAGTATGATTGAGGAAGAGACTGATTGTTTAAGTATAGTAAGTGAATGCACAATTCTGTTTTATATTTGTAGTCTTATACTAGGAGTTTGTCATGTGTAAGAATTATGTCAATGTAAACTTATCAAACTTTTTGGAATATGGAAATTTTATGACTCTAGCTTATAGTCTTTTTGGTTGTTTTATGATAATACTTATTACTCGTTAAATTAATTTTTTATTCGTATGGATGTAATGCATGGATGCTGCTGCTTTTTTTTTTAATTTGCATTTATGTTACAAGGGTCAGCGTATGTTGTTATAAGACTTTTTTACATAGGTTTAGTATATTACAACGGTCGACAACTGTTGTAATATAGTGTGTTACAACGGGCAAAAGCTGCTTGTAATTTATTAGCTATTACAACGGGTTTATAGCCATTGTCGTAGATTCGTTGCACGTGACATAGAAAGTTATTACAATGGTCATTTACAACAGTCACTGACCGTTGTAAAATAGTCATGAACTATTATGACAACGCATATTAGGACGGGCGTTTGCCCATTGTTAAAAGCGTATAACAACGGTCTTTACCCGTTGTAAAAGGGCTGTTTTGTTGTAGTGATTTGACCTAGGTTTTTAGGGTTTGGATAAGGTTTTTTTGGTAGAGCCCGCTTGATGGAGGTTTTCGGATGCCAATCTGACTTAGTGGTGGTGAATGGTCGGAGGTGGTGATGGCAATGGGTGGCATCAGCAAAAAGGATTTATTTTATTCTAGGATTTGCAAATTTTTCATAATCTAGATTTTGAAATTGGAATAGAAGTAGAGGAAGAGATTAAGAAAAATAATTCAAGAAAAATTCTGACGTGTTGATTCGATTTGTAAAGGAGAAAATTTCAGATTGGAAGACAAGTTATAAAGGAAGAAGGAATAAATTGTCTCAGGAAAAATTAGAATGAGAAAGAAGACAGGAAACATTGGTAAATGAGAATGCGAAACAAAATAAAAGTCTGTATAAAAGTTTTCCATGGTCCCACGAAACTCTTAAAGTAAAATTAAATTCAAGAGATAAGGTGGCATGGGTGGCTTTCCCAAGAAGCCAGGTTAAACTCAAAAACTACTGAAGAAGAAGTAACAGTACAAACAATGTCAAATTTGTGCAGTTTTACATAGAAAATTTCAAATGTGAAGCAAACAGAGGTGGATTTTAATGGAACGAAAAATAGAGACTATAATAGAATTTCAAGTAGAATCATTAAAAAAGAGAAATATGAACTTTCAAATGTTTCAGATTTCAACATGAATCCAAATTTTGATCAAAATTGCATTTTTTAGAAAAATTTCCATAACAGTGTATTTGACAAATTAAAATACTCAGTATTTCAATTTCGTAATTTAAGTTTTGAATTAACTTAAATTAAAATAATAATACAAATTATGTTTGCTCAGTAATGAAATTCCGATTTAATAATCATTAAATTCTCATTATCAAATTGTCACTACTTATGTTGTATACAGAAATTTAATTCATTTATTTTGTATAATTCAAAAAATAAATTAAATCTTAAAATTTAAAAAATAGTTTCTACTAAATCATTATTCAAAAAAAAAAATCAAAAGTTTAGTTGTTATATTGATGCTTTTTATTTCATGTAAGGTGAAATACATAATCGTAATATATGTCGTATATAATGTTCTCTTCCAAGCATGAAAAAATGCATAAAATATAATATTACTTTGCAACCATAAAAATATGTTAATTACTCTTATAGTACTTGAGTTAGTTTATTGCAAAAGGAATGAAAAATAGTAGTTCAAATTGGTGGTGAGTTCCTAATTTACTATCTCTTTAGACTTAATAAACATTTATCAAAAGTCATGAGATGATACACAGTATATATTTCTCATAGAGCTAAAATTGAAAATGCTATGTAAACATTTCTAAAATGAAATTACATAAAAGGGAATGATTAAGTGAAATTTTTTCTCAATTCTGTTTGCATTAAAGAGCATTAGTATGTGGTTTGTTCTTTCATTATATGTAACTTCGACTAATAACTAATTTCCATTAATTCTCTAGTATTAACTTAAAATACATTTCATTTAACTTATGAACAGTACCAATATGATGAAATAACATCAACTATAAATATGAAAATAATCGTATGTGGAATTCATTTTATGGTTTTTCATATCATAATACATATGTGGACATATAATGCCAAAAGCCAACTAATAAATGAAAATCGTACCAAAATTTCATACACATCTTACTACATTAATCTGTTGCCAAACATTATAATGTTCAAAATATAACTTCATTGTGAGTGAGATTTATATGTAGTTTTGTAACTTAAAATTCAAAGTATGTCATACTGGTATAATAGCTTTAGTCAACCGAACTCAAAATAATAAACTTGTTACGTAAGTGATACACATTCTTCGACAAACATATTTAAAAATAAATAAACTAAACTTATTCCCCCAGTAGTTTAGAAGAAAATTTAAAATACAAAATATCATTATATCGAATCGACGCATAGTAAGAAAAAACACATGTACTCGAAAAAAAATCTGAAAATTGTTAATAAAATTAAAGACGACTAAATTATAAAAAGGCCGACCACATCACCTACATGATACTAATATTTAACTATGTAAAGCACTATATGATAATAAGTATATATTTAATTTCTTAAGTAACTTAAAATAGAAATAAACTATGATAAATTACTTATTTATTCAAACTAATTTTAATAAATTACAATGCCAATTTATGATATATTAGTTTCCAAATTTAGTTAGAAACATACTAACATTTATTCTTGAATTAGATCTCCACAATGTTGGTTAAATGAATTAATTGCCAATAATTTGGAAATTCGTTTATGCTAACTAATTTAATGTTAAAAGCGAAATTGTGTGTGTATATATATATATTTATATTTATGATAAAACATAGCTTTAAATCATTAATAATATCGATAACCATCTACGTAAAAATAAAGTATTGGAAGTTTTAAACTAACCGAGTTATATAAATCTGAGAATTACGTTTTATTCACACAAAAACTCTATGTACATTTTCTATAGTTTCAAAGTTGGCTAAAACAAAAAGTAGGAGTTTTGGGAAATTGTAAGTAAAATAATAACTAACATAATTTTTGTAAAAGAATAAATAGAAATTTTATGCTTTTATCATATGAAATATTCTTATTTTTTACACAAATATATAGTTTTAACTTTATAAATATTATATTAAACTTAATCTACACCAAGATATTTAATAGTAATTAATAAATTTTATAAACTTGTAGTTTGTAGACGTTTAAATCGTAATAGAAACTTTCATATATATAAATAAAAATGAATATTTTTGTTATTACAAATAAACAAAAAATTGTGTGTAGAAATGAATGAACATATTTTTTAATGCATGCAATAAAAAGCCAAAAATTTATGCATAATTTTTCAATTGAAAATAAGTATATAACCAAACTTCTCATTAATTGGACAAAAATTAAAGTTAAACTTCTTGTACATAAATTTTGGCTTTTATATTTTAGTTTTAATCAAACAAACTCAAACCAATTAATTTCCCCTTAACAAAATTAAAAGCATTAAAGAATGTATTTTTCAATCACAATAAATAACTATATCTCCTATATTTACTTATATATGGTCATTTAATCCAAAAAATATATTCAAAACATAGCATCATAGAACAAACTTCATAAAGAATCAAAACTAATTGAATCACTGCTTCATAATATAACTAAGAGTTTAGTGGAAATCACGAACGTTTGTGTACATTTCATCGTATGTCACAATATTAATAAAAAGTATAAAATGTAGGTTAGTTCAGATGGATGATACTTGAAAAATTGCTAAGACGGCTAATTATTTTTAAAATTAGTCTTCGATGCACATATTTAAAGCACTTATTTAAAACAAATCATTTTATGAAATTTGGACGTTGCAACAAAAATATTTGTTGTTAATTAATATTTTATATTAGGAATATCTATATACTTTATAATCAATAAATCATGAAACCCTAAATCAAAACAGGTAACCCATTAGATTTAATTGTGAAGAAGTCAGATAAAGTAACTGAAATAGCGGAAACTATACCTGAATCCATAGGTGTTTTGTAATAACTCAGTTTTGGGCGATTACTTGTCCTTAATTGGAGAAATAAATAATAATGGGATTTTAATTTATTAATCAAATGTTATTTGTTAATTAGAAAGGATAATTTGAATAAAATTATCCAAACGCGAATAAAAGTGAGGTTTTGGATTTAATTTAAAGAAAACTGAATAAAATGTTTAATCATTTGAGTATTTTAAAAGCGGAAATTTATGAAAAATTATGTTGGTTTGAGGTAAGCTTTAGAAAATAAGCTTAGTCATGTGTTTTGAGTAAAATTTGAGGAGTATGAGTATTTTTGTGTAGATCTGGAGATTTAAAAATAAGTTGAGTTTAAGTACTCAATATTTGTGAAATATAGTTGGAAAATGTTAAAATAAAGTGTTGAAAACTTTATTGTGTGTATAAAGAGAAATTTAGGTATTCCTAAGAGTTTATTGTAATAAATTGCAATAAATGAATACACAGAGAATTTGTAAGAGAAGCACATATTTTGAATCAAACTTGTATAGAAATTAACATATAAATATTGTTAGAAGATATGTTTTTTTGGCAATGCCGACCGATTTTTATAGTGTTCTGTAACACTCTTTTATTAAAAGAAAGAAAAGGTACAAGGAATCCAAGCAACATACAATAGGTATATCAACTAAATGCTTCTATGTAGGGAAGAAAAAATACATCATTCCAAAATCACTAGCTACTTAACTAATTTTACGTTGGCACTGACAATTTAATATGACATAAGTTTTCGCCTAAATGCTACACTACCAAATTAGACAGTTAACCATTTTCTTGCAAATTCCTAAGCATGTCTTTCTTCTTACTCCGAGTAATCTGAGTTTTAGATCTTGCCTTTTCATTTGAGCTTATTGCTACACGTTTAGAAACGGTATATGGTGGTCGTTCCTTAAATCTAGAAGGAGCGGCAATATGCACGTACTGGTTCTTGCTCTTGACTGTTGGTGTTGTTTGACCTCTGTTGTTGACACAAGTAAGCATTTGCTTAGCTAACTCAACAACACCATCAAGCCTAGCCTTATCCATCAGATCATGCATATTCCTCGATTTAAAATCATTGAAATCTTTCACTGACTTCTTTGTAACATGATACTGTTTGGAGTTCACTTCTCTATAGCAAGCTCAACTTGAAGCTTATCAGTTGCAATATGAATGTCTCTAGAAATTGATCAAATCAAAGCCATATTATCAGACTCATTTCCATCACAATGGTCAGCGTTCATCTCCATTTGCTATTCAAGCATCTCCTGACTTTTCCTGTTTCCAACATTTCTATTCAATGAAGGATTTGCATCCAAGTTATCAGTTACTACAACAGTGTCAATTGATTGTTGCATAGCCTTACCTCCTTTATTGCCACTAGTTTCACCTTCCACGTTCTTTCCAGTATTTTCATTTAAATCCACTGTTGTTGCAACTTAAACTTCGCATGGTACTCTATCACCATCAGTGTTTCCGTTAGTTTCTGTGGTCGTTGCATCATTAACTCTTATCTCTTCATCTTCTAAACTATCTCCTCTATTATAATTAATCTTTTAATTATTGACTTCACTTCCATCCCCAATAATTTTGAGTACCCCAAACTTGTTAACAGTCTCACTGTGACCATCTGAATCACTCTTTTGCACAGTCTCCTCGCTTAGACTGCTTCTTATGAATGGTGCACTAAAAATGCCTTTTTTTCTACTTGTTATTTTCTCCACTCTTCATTCCTTCTAAAGTTAAAAGCGTTCTTCTCGTAATTCTTCCGTGCTTATACATAGGTCTTACTTTTTACCTTCTAATCCTTTATCACCATTGCATCAGTATTCCTCACTGCACTGCAATTCTTATCACTTGTTTTGTTAATAGTTGGACCTACTTCATCCTTCTTAAACTTGCAATTCATTGTCGTATGCCCAAATCACTTGCAAATAACACATGTTTCCGGTTGCCAAAGGTAATGGACATAGATAACTTGTTCATCCCCATTAGGCAAGGCAGCCTGGAACTTAGTAATTGGGAGAGCTTCTAGGATAACTTCGATCATACATTTAGCTTACTCCAACTTCTCCATACTTGTAACAACCCGAAAATCTGGGCCAGTTTAAAATTTTTATTTTGGCAATTTTAGCGAATTTTGAACATTTAAAATGAATTATTTTAAATAATATCGACGAGAAATTTATGAAGAATATAATTCGACGTATATATTATATACGTCGTCGTTAGAATATAAATAATTATTTATAATTATAAAAGGAATTGAAAATGGCGTGGTAGTTCAATAATTCGATTTCAAACTTCAATTGAATGTACCGGGTGCAAACCAATCCGGATTTTAGTGAAACCAAAAACATTAAGCTCTAATTGTGAATATCTTTCCAACGAATCCGAAAAATCGAAATTTCATAGCGGGAATCAAAAGATATGTCCAGTTGAAAATTCTGAATAGTCGCTATGGAATTCGGGCCCTTAAAAAATGCAAACGACCTCGGAATTCGACGAAACCACTTTTGTTGGGTCCGTGATGTAAAGTTATTGCTAGATTTCAATTTTCATAATTTTTCGAATCAATATGTGAGCGTGGCAAAGGAAAACGCGTTTGACCGGTTTCAGTTGATTTTAATCGACTGGAAATTGGTCATTTTTCAAACGGTCTCGGAATTCGACGAAACTAGTTTTATTAGGACCGTATCATCAATACGAAGCTAGAAAATATTTTTCTGGAATTTTTAGAGTTAGTATGTGACCCCGGTAATTTGAAATGTACGTTTAAAATTCAATATAGTAATTTAAATGTAAATTCAACGGAAACTAGTCGAAACGATAGAATTGGCTTGCCGAACATATCCCATTGTGTCCGGGAGGGGGCTATTTGGCTAGGGGCGACAGTAGTTGGAGTTTGTTTGGAGTTAGAATCGTTAAATTTAACATAGAAATAAATTGAATAAAATATTATAAATTAATTAATATAAAGGCCATCAACATAAAACCCTAATCCCCATATAGAACGTGCCGCCGCTCTCAGCAAATTAAAGGCCATGAGAGCATGAAATTTCTTCAGGCAAATTCTTTCAATCCCTAGCGAATTACTTCAAGCTCCAAAACGATAATCATACCGCCCCTTCACATCTTCAAACTGATACCACATTGATCATCTCTGGCGTCATGAATCAGTAGGAATCGGCGATGAAAGCACCACCATTCATGGCGGTTTTCCACGAGGATAAGGCCGTCGATCTGGGTCGCGCGACCAGCACTGGGGGATGGCGACGCGGGGGTTCAATTGGCGCACCCTGATGAAGTTCCGACCCCCTCTGTGAAGTGCTGCGGCAATTTTTCCTGTTCGATGGTTTACAGGAAGGTCGGCCAAAAGTTCAGAAAGGAGAAAGCCAGTGTAATTAAGGGTAACGCTTCTCTTAACATAATCATGTTTATAAATGGTAATTAGTTAAAGAAGAAAAGAAAAATTAAGATCAAGTTTTTATGTGAAATGCATTGATTTTTAAAATGTGATATTAATATACAAAGTATTGTTTTTTTAAAATATACAAAGCATTGTATTTGAAAATAAAATGTCTTTGATTTGAAAATAAAAATGTCTTTGTTTTTGAAAATATAAATGGTATTGTTTTTAAAATTATAAATATCTTTGATATAAAAATATAAATATTATTATTCTAAAAATAGAAAAAGCATGGTATTAAAAATAGAAAAAGCAAAGTAAAAATATGATTTTTATCATATGAATAAAAATATAACTTTTATATAGTATAGATGATAAAAATATGATTTTTATATTTTTAAAGTAATAAAAATATGATTTTTATATTTTTAAAGTATTAAAAATATAATCTTTACTATATAGAAGATGTAAAAATATGATTTTTGGTTAGGTAGAGAATTAAAAATATATTTTTTACATGATAGGAATATTAAAAATATCATCTTTATATGTGTAGAAAAATAAAAATGAGATTTTTATAAAGATGAAATCTTTAAATTTGAAAGGGCGAAGTCTATGTTTTTATAAAGGCGAAATCTTTATTTTAGAAAAGGCGAAATCTTTATATGGAAAATAGCGTGATAAAAATATAATTTTTATCTATATAACATAGTAGTAAAAATTCGATTTTTATATATTGAATAACGGAATAAAAATTCAATTTTTAAATGTAGGAAGCGATTATACAAATATGATTTTTATTTTAAAGACATCAGCAAATATAAAAATGTGTGATTTTTATATATGTAGTGGCTACGGGCAACGAAGATGCGATAGCGATGAAGATTTCTATCAATGAAGTGTCGTGGAGCTAGGATAGCTATCTGTGAGAATTTCTCACCTTTCAATTTCTTTTTCTAGTTGTATATATATACTAGGATGCAGACGGTGCTTAGTAGCACCCGACACAATCGTCCACAGACCATGGACTTGTTTGTTTGGCTGTGTTGTTAGTTAGATTGTTTTGGCTTGATTTGAATTATTTGGTGAAATGAAATTGATATGATTGATGTGTGAATGGCGTGTGCCTTCACTAGTCCGGGGATAAGGCTAGGCCTCGTCCCGTTTCTAGTATCGTGCCGTTATGCCGCCGAAATTTTCTAAAACAAGTTAGAAAAATAAAAATATCATTTTATTTAAAGAATGAAATGAATAGAAATCCACATGTTAAAATAAAATATTTTATCGTTAAAAATATAACTTTTAACGTGAAGTGAACAAGATAAAATATTCATTTACAAACCGGACGGTTTGTTTATGTACACTGATTTGACTGACATTGATTGGGTCGATAAATTTTACACATCGCCCAACTGCACAAATAAAATCTGTATTTGTTGATTTGAAACCCCACACGGGTGTTGGGATGAAATTTGAAGTTCACTCATCCTGATTGATTAAATATGTCGATCGATTGATTGACAGGCTGTTATAAGCGTTAGATATCTATATTTGATGCTTATACAGTGTAGTGCACTTTGATTGATGGTTGATTATTTTTCCATGCTATTATATATGTGTGATGTATGAAATTCCATATAATTAACATTATATGGTGATGGATTGGGCCTCATTCCAATATAGAAAATAAAGAATATTATAAAATAAAGGTTCATGTGTTGACAGTACTCATCCGTTGAGATTAGTCATGTGTTGAACGAAATATTTTAATAATAAAATTTCCATCTTTATCAATATAGAATAAAGGTTCATGTGTTGACAGTACTCATCCGTTGAGATTAGTCATGTGTTGAACGAAATATTTGAAAGGGAAATATTTGAAATAGAATTTGAAATAGAAATATTTGAAATAGAATTTGAAATAGAAATATTTGAAATAGAATATTTGAAAATAAAGGAATATATGAAGCCGTGTTGATTAGATTGACGCCATTTTGACGGGTACGATATTTATATCGATTTTATTCATTTTAAAATGAATATTGAAAAGTAATTTTGAAATAAACGATTTCGAAATGAAATGAATTGAAAACGATTTCGAAATGAAATGAAATGAATTGAAAACGATTTCGAAATGAAATGAAATGAATTGAAAACGATTTCGAAATGAAATGAAATGAATTGAAAACGATTTCGAAATGAAATGAATTGAAAACGATTTTGAAATGAGTTGAATATAAAACGAATTCAAATTGAATTGAAAGCGAATTGAAATGAATTCAAATTGAATTGAAATTTGAATTGAATAGAAATGAATTTTAAAACGAATTTATAAAGAAGAATTCAATTTTGATTTGAATTGAAATGGAAGTTGAAATTGCTTTTGAAACGAATTTAAAACTATTTATATAATTCGTTTTAAATAGAAATCGACGAAATATATATTATATATATATAATATAATGGCCTGAATAGAACGCGCCGCGCCGCGGCAGTTCGTGAATTTCGACCATTTATTTCAAACGGACATTACGGGAGATCCGACCGTCGGATTCTCCTAAAACTGGAACCGTTGGGTTCGTATCGAAAAGAGCTTTCTAACGAATGTTAGAAATTTGAAATCTAACGGTTGGATTTGGAGATACGTCCAAATCAAATTCGAAAAAGGTCGCTGTAAGTGCAGTTCGATGGCCGTTGATGGAAATCGACTGTACGGGCCTTGATAAAATTATTAAAAATAGTAATAATTTGTGTAAAATCATAAGAAATGATTTGAGAAGAATTGGGATGAAAAACTCCATATTTGAAAAGATAAAAATAGATTTTTATCGAAGTAAACTAGTTTTGAACTAGAATTATAATTCTATTTATTTTTAAATAAATAAATTGAATTTGAAAAGGGTTTTAAAAATAACCAGAATTTCCAATGATTGCATTAGAGTGGATTTGAATCGAAATTGTCTTCGGAATATTTCGATGTTGGAATTCGTGATTACACAGATGTTGTTATGGAAATTTGAAAGATATATATTTATATCGTTATTTCCAATACAACATTTGTTAATCGTAGAATTTGATATTGAATATAAGCCGACATATTTTCTATTCAGAGCCTTGTGGTGAATATCAAATGTGATTTGGGTTTGTCGTGAATGGTGTCTTCATTAACACTGTTCTTGAACCCAATTGAGAAAAGATTAAATCTTTTTATTTAAATTTAATGAAGTGTACCAATTAAATAATATTTAATTAGAACTGAATTCGAATTAATTTTTGGGTTTATCGTGAGCAGTGTTTTAAATAACACTTGTTCTTCAACCCAATAATTAACGGAATGTGATCTTGGGGTTTATCGTGAACAGTGTTTTTAAATGACACTGATTCTTTAACCCCGTTAAAGATTAAAACTAAGTGGAGTTTTAATGAATCTTTAATTAGATTGAAAAGATCGAGAATGGAGTAGCACCAGTTTTACTCCAGGCGATAGTTAAATCTTTAATTAGATTTGAACGTGAAATGGTAATTGAATTTACCGATAACACTGTGGTGTTAGATATGAAGTATTACCAGTTTTACTTCATGGGATGAATAGGTTGGGATTTGGAAATTAAAATAAATGATTACATCGGTAAGGTTCGCTAATCCCGACTAGTTGAATCGAAATTCAAAAGGATAGATTAAAGAATAAATTTTAAAGAATTTATCTTTGATAAAATTAAATGGAACCTTTCCCTATAAATGTGAAATTTAGAAACTAACTGTCGGTTAGCCAAGCAGAATGGTTTTCTGGATATTGATCTGATGTTGGTTTCGGCCTTTGGGGTTAATATTTGGGGAATTATTCTCTTGATTAATTTACGGTTAGTGACTGATAAATTGGAATGAGGCGTATGTTGTGTTTTTGTAACACTTATTTAAAATATACGCGAGTTATTCGGGGAGACCGGGTTTATCCCATTCTGAATAACTGATACGAGGATAAGTCGAAGATGAAGACGGTGGTCGAAGACCGGAAGTCTTCATGTCGTTTGGGTGATTACTGATGATCTTGATTGGGATGTACACCCAAGAAGATGGAAACAGTTGGTGATCGTCCAGACGTACTTGGAGATCGATGGATATGCGGGGTACTAGGTGCCTCCGGTTTCGTTCAGCCCCAGAACGGACTTGTAAATGGACTGTGTGTCTGACATTGGATTTTAGTCCGTGTGGTTGATCTCTATTAAATATATATCTGTTTGGCGGCGGAGAATTTATTCTCTTGCTTAACGCCCTTCTCTGAGACGTACGAGCTCAAGGGTTATATATTGATGGATATCAAACGCATGGAGTGAATTGCCTGTGTGGTATGCCTAAGTGGCAATTGATCGAGGCTTCTGTTGAAAAGCAAAGTCTTGTGGTGATGATCAAAGCAAGGCCTTTGTGGCGTAGCTTTGTGTAACGTTTACTTCGCGTGTTTCACACCCGGTATGAACCAAAAACGGGAGAGGACCTCGGGGAGGGCATGCGTTTCTTTCTAGTTAGAAGTGGCGTCAGTGGTTTTACACGCCCTGACGAGTTTGACTTATGTGGTTGTTGCTGTTGCGAGGCGCCTCGGATTGATCGGTTGTTCTCGAACCGATGGAGTCATTTAGTTGGCTCATTTACGCCCCAAAGGGCGGGGAAACGTAGTGTTCAGGCATTTTAATCCACATCGGTGGACCGGCCCTGTCGCTCCAAGGCTTGACTGAGTACTTGCCTGAGGCTCGGGCTAGAGAGTCTCGAATCGGTAGAGGACGATCCCTAGCCTCGGTTCATAGACAGAAATCCAATTTCCAAATACGCGACTTTGCGATTTTGATTGTATAACCTATATATGGCGACATAGTGTTATGGGGCGTTCATGCCGCCTATGATTGATACTTATGATTTGAAGTTGTTTTATACACTATACACTTATAATAGTATCAAAATGATTTCTTTTAAACGTATCAAGCATTCTTGGCTATTATAAGGTAAAAACCCTATCCCCCGGCTTGCGTTGCATTGTGTGATAGGACCTGGGTCTTATAATAGCTTCATTTTTCTTTATTTAGCATTGCGCTGTTTGTTTTATGCACTGGTATTCTTGGGAGGAAACCCGTTCCGTGTTATACGGCGTGGTCCCTTGATTTACCTAACCTTAAGAATGAAGAATAATAACTGTTTTAGTTCTCACACCAGTCACATGACCGACCTGGAGTTTATTGTTTTAACCTAAACTCTGGGTGCCCTTATTTTGACACGGGCAGCTAGTAGTTTTGGTTTTGCAGATTTATATTCACAGGATGCTGGTTTACAGCTGGAATGATACCCGGAAAGCTTTGTATCCGTATATCTCTTCTAGTTGTGTATTGTATTATTTTCCGCTGTGATTTATTTAAATGTAATTTAAATCTCTGATATTTCTGTGTAATATATATTCATTTATACTCTGTATATTCTTGTAATCTGATGAAATTGTTGTAATAACAATGAAATGTTCTCCCATCTGCGTTCTGTTGTGGCTTGTTCTCGAACTATCCGCTCCTTCCTTTACGGGGAAGTTACGGGTTTTTACAATACTCTCTGTTGATGTATCCATACACAGGAAATTCTCTACACGTGATGCCGACCAACTAATTCCTATGTTAGACCATGCGTACAGTGGGATATTCCTAAGTTTAATCCATACTGGAACACTCTTGATTAAACTAATGTCGCTACCAATTTTTACATCCCATAGTTTAACAATAAACTCGATCTTCTCGAGCTGTTTGTTTCTATCCTCTCTGCTAGATAGTAAGAAGAAGAACATAAAGCCATTTGATTTAACCTTAATCCCTCCTTGTGGCTTCTAAAGCCCCTGCAGGTGATTCGCGACCGTATAGAAGTTTAGAGGCTTGTCAAGAAACAATCCCACTAAATAATCTTGCCATTG
Organism: Allium sativum; assembly: GCA_030737875.1. Lineage (NCBI taxonomy): Eukaryota > Viridiplantae > Streptophyta > Magnoliopsida > Asparagales > Amaryllidaceae > Allium > Allium sativum. The sequence continues at coordinate 199,266,218 of CM060926.1, read as the reverse complement.
TTCTTTAGCCGCATGGAGAATCTCTTCAGATGGTACAATAACATTGCCTTTGAACATTAGTTCAATCGTTGGTGGGGAAAAAGAACCTGCGTTCGTGGACCGTATTTCAGATCTGACATTTGAATTCTCGTTAGGGTTGAGAGGGAAAAGGATAGGCCAGGCGGGTCAGGTGGTGGAGGAATTGCAGGCGATTGAAGAGGGAGAGGCTGATTAGTTTGAGAGGAGATGGCAGAAAGATGGGAGAAAGTTAGGCTATATGGGAAACTCGAGGTAGCTGCCATAAGAGGACGTACCCTCGAGTTGAAAAATGATGTTCATGAAATAATTATTTGTCTTTGGAAATTTATTTGTGTTAAAATAATATGTTTTGAACATTTTAAACTTAAAAAATGTTCATTTTGTTCAAAATTAATGTAAAATGTTCATTTTTGAACAATTGGTACACAAGTTCTAGTAAGATGATAAATCATTCATTCTAGTGAGTTGATAAATCATTCATTCTGAAATAACCATACATATATCGTTCAGTTACTATTTCCTTATTTATTTGGTTATTCAGGTTAGCAACACTCTAGGCTCTGTAATCATGTCGTACCCATCTACTCCATTGTAGATTAAACCTAATATAATATATGTAGTTGTATCCAACATCTCGAGGTACTCCCCATAGTACCCTCTTCGTACGGTCTCCACCGTCATGCCACGAAAGCGTACGAATCCTCATATCTAAACTCCTTGGTCGAACCTTGTCTCGACACAGAGTAATGCCCTAACGTCTACAATACACCACCCAATGCGTGTATCTAGACTCTCATATGTATATACTGCCTACTATAACCCGATTTTCATAATAGGGCTGCATCCAATGCACGAAATTCGGTCAGGAGCTTTCACCAACTATAAAGGACAGCTTCGTTAGGCCTACATTACATATAACCGCGTATGGTCTGTCTCTTTTCACGATGGCTATGGCCCCACCCTGGCCCCTCCCTCAACTAATGAAAGGTTACATCAAGAGATAAGGATGTGCCTCTATCAACCAATCTAACATCCAATTTGGCGTGTTCCTCAACCAATGTCTCGATAGTGAAAGATCGTTGGCCTATTTGTTTATCCCTTTGTCTTTCTGTATTCCCACCGACTCTCGATGATAGGTATCCGAGGATTACTATCCTTAATTTGCTCCTGACCTCCTCCTTCCAGAGTGAGGCAAACTGGTGAATCAGCCAACGTTATCTGTCATAGCCTTTTGACTTCCACACTCTAGTTATAGTCAAGGTATACCCTAGATGGTGCAACAGAACTGCCTCCGAGCGACGACTTCATCCGGTTGTTCCACGAAGGGCCATCTCAGAGTATCCTATCATGTCCCGCAAAGTTGTGTGCTCCCCTCAAGTTTCGTAGAAAATTAGTTGGATGCGCTCCTCTCGCGTCTCCAGACACCGCGATGATCTACCCCGTTAGGTTCTTCATCTCCATACGTATGGAATGGTCAAAGCACATCACGTCATCGCGTCATTCGATCCTGTGTCTAATCTTTGAATCACGTGCGTGTTTCAACTTATTACATTTCTAATTAACTTGATTGTTTACACATTCATTTTCTATTCAAATGATTGATATTAGCTTCTATTTTGCTGTTAATCAACCCTACACTGCAGGAATGGACTTCCACTTATCATTATTACATTCATTAGAATTAATCCTTCCAATTATAAGTCTACTAATAATGAGCCTACTTTATTCTTTCCTATTTAGTTACTACCTTAACCAAGGTTTTTTAATAAGTTCAATGTTCATTATTTATTATAACCTACGTTATAATTTCGCTTGTCCCTAAGACAAGTCCACCTATTATATTTTACTCTCATCCATATAATTTGTTATAATAGCTTATATTCCCCATTCATCACGTTTTCCTAGACTCATTAATATTTAACCAAACCTTTACTGTTGAAACCATTCTTTATTTACCATCTTGTATGTTTTATTATTACGGGAAAATATTTCACACTTTATTAGATTGGTTGGTGGAAATGTATAAAAATCTATTTCTATAATACACATCAATTAAGATCCGTAGTTGCAAGCTATTTCTTTTTTTTACATCATGTGCATAGATACGTTTGATTAGTGTGCAATATGGCAAAAGAATCCGTATTTCACACTATCCCTATTACCTTTTTTTCTTGCAACTATGTTCTTGGTAATTTACAGTAATGGTAATTATGGAAATGTATCCCTTTTCCGCCCCAATTAATTCAATCCACTACTAATTCTCTTTTTCTAAGTCATATATTAATTCCTATTTTTCATACACTATTTCCAACTATTGTAAATTTTTGTACAAAATTAGGCATACTAATTCTTTGGCCATTATTTCCATAATTTATTGTAATTAATTTTTAAACATACCTAATTTACCATTGAATTATAGTCTCAAGAATATATGCATAATCACTATCAGATTTACACTTTTATTATTACAATAATTCTCAAACCCAAATAGAAAGTTAATGGAACAGATTCTTGCAACAATAAAATTCTTAACTTATTTAGGAAATAGATTATATCAAAGTCACCACAATTTCAGTTATTCATTGCATTAAGAATTACGGAGAATTTAAACAATAAATATACCGTTACTAAAAGGTTTAATTTAAATCCACTCACCTGACTGCTTTCCAATTCTTGAATCTGATTCAGATCTACTACCATGTGGTCTTCCTAATTGAATCTTATATTGAAATAACCACGAATTTACAAATCTGATGCTAAAAGAATGAAAGAAATCTTAATAATTTAGATTCACAAAATTTACCTCACGTAGACAAGAAATTTGAACACCTATACCTTAGGTCTATATTCTTTGTCTTCAAATCTTGAATCAGAATCTCTAAAACTGACATTCTTATTTCTGAAAAATTTGGAGAAAAAAGAAAATGGCAGATCCCTGGCGTCGTCTCAGAAAACATGAGTTAGAGGCTAGGCTTTGCTAGTCTATTTATTGGTGCACAGAAGATTCTGGTTCATCGGATTAATATAAGGTTCATCGGATTAATATAATATAATCCGAGCGGTAAAATCAAAAATTTAACGGTAGTTCACTTAGCTACAGGTTGACCTGGACTCCTGGTTGGTCGACCCCTGGGTCAACCTGGCTTTAGGGTCAGTCGATCCCCGAGTCAAACCACATATGGTCTAGGTCGATCTAATTACCTGGGCCACTTAGGTTACTTCTGCTAAAATGAATTTTTGATTGACGTTGGTTGCAACGTTTTCTTTCTTTCTAAATATTCTTAAGTAAATTAATCTATTCCATTTATAAGGTAGTTTAACATTTCAATTTCGAACTTGTGCTAATATATTGGCATATAACTCTAAAAATCTTTGTTCGTTAATAACATCCCCATACGGGTCCATTTGGGACAAGTCATATATGAAAAAAAATCAAAAAATCACTGCAAAAGCAATGGTACATGTTTCAGGGCCAAATTCTGAGATCATAAAACATCAATATTTTCCGATAACTAATTATATATATATATATATATTAAAAATACGGGGTGATAGATTCTTCCTCCTTAAGAAATTTCGTCCTCGAAATTTGATAAGGGTAAAATTATGTTATTCCGCATATAATTTGTAGCCAACATATGTACATCTAAAACTTTTAACCAATTGTGCGCTTGTGCAAAGTGTAACACAACATAAATGCCTAAATGGTACCTCTTACATGAATGCAAATTTTTCTTGAATTTTTTTTGATAACATGATGCACACACCCTAAATATACTAGAAGTTTCTATATGAATGCAATATTTTGAAAATAAAAAATACCAGTTCATCCAAATTTTCCCACACCTTACAAAATGAGGGCGTAGCCAATCCAATTTTCGCATCCAAATCCTATTAACCAACTTTAAGTTTGTGAAATTCAGAAAAGAAATTTTTTCTGAATTTCAGCTTATTATAAATTTTCTTACTTTCATGTAAATTTGGTTTTCCGCATTCTTTTGTAATTAATCTTATTTATTTTGGTGTATCAAGAGCTTCGTCAAATAGATAAAAGTTCCGTACAATTACCATAATAGGATAAAATACTACCACAAACTAAACGACAACTTTCAAGTACAAGTTCCTACTACAGTTCTAAATTCAAAAAAAGTTATTTGAGTTCTAAAATAAAGGAAAGAGTTCTACATAAAAGCAATAATGATAACAATCCACTCTCAGAAAGGAGGTCGGGGTCCTGTACAAAGACATCCTGAAGAAAGGAATCCAATCGACCTAGGCATTCCTCTTGATGCCTAGTACTATCTCGCACCTCCAGCTACATCTACTCGAATCGCTTTTGGGATAAAATGTCTCCTACAGAGAATATACTTTGTCTGGGCAAAGTCGAGCAGCGTATGAGCCATATATTGCTGTCCACACAAGATCTCGTGATGCTCATGGTCCTGCCTCTCAGATATGGACCTGGCCTCTCTCCGCAAATCCCATGGCTCCTTTTTAGCCATAGGCCCCACTGTGATGACGGGAAGACCCATTGCCTCCCCAATATGCTGGATCTTCACCTTGATAACCCTGGTCTGCTAGAGGGTCAAAATACTGATAGGGCTCCTCCATGCCTTACCCCTCATCATGTACAAACTCATCTCCAAATCCTTCCTCTAGCTAATATCCAGCTGGATATATCAGTTGATCCTCCTGGTCCTACTGACCCTCACCGTCACCCTTATTCTCATCCTCATGCTGCATGGGCCGAGCCGCTTGTAAATGGTCTGACTTAATGTGCATCTTGGTCAGAGTGGATTCATCTATCAAAGGGTGGTTCTCCTAAATGGAACTCGTGTTCTTTAATGGAATATGGAACTGTCTAAACACAACTAACCATAAATGACCAAAAGGGGTCGTAGACTGCCTCGTGTCCGTGGCAGTTGTAAAGCATGCCCTAATCTCCCTCACCAAATTAAGCTGAAGCCCGACAAAAATGGCATAAGTGGCATGCCTAATAGTGCTAGTAACCCTGCCATAACTATCAGTCCACACAACTAAGTTATACTACAATATGCGTATAACTATCCTAGCTAATGGGCGTAGATGTCTTATATCCTAAGCTCAATACCGAAAACCAATAGAAATTTGGTCCAACACGGCCTCATTCATCATCTGCGCATGCTCTAATCCCATACCCTCACCACTAATACCAAGCATGTCCCCAAACTATCTCTCAGTAAAAACTATTGTTACCCCTTTCACCTCAGAATCAAACAAAGCCTCATTATTCTCCTTTCTATAATTCAAGTTGGCATCAAAAAGGTGAACTAAGCTGGGGTAAGCGATCCACCCTGCCGTGGCCTGGTCTAGAATCCGATGCAACCCCATATCTAGGAAAAGCTGCTCCAAAGGGGTGCCTATAAAGTCTGGAAATCTAACTGGTCTTCCATGCAAGATCTGGTACCCTATAGAATCCACATAGGCCTGAGCTACATGCCTAATATTCCGGCACCAAGTGATCTTCTAGTATGCTAATTGGGGAAAGTGGCGGCTAAAGATGGTCGCAGAGGCATTACGAAAATTCTTGAAATCCGCGAAGATCTGTATAGAGCAGGTAACTAGCTTCAATATGGCACTAATTTGATGAACAACGGTGGAGTTTTGGAGCGGTGGTGGTGGTCGAAAATGGGTCGGCCGGAACTATCGGGTGGGGGAATTGAAAGTGATGAAGCTACAGGCTTCATCGCTCCTTGTATCAGGAGAAAAGCGAAGAGTGGGTCGACCTACCTGTATGGGTGTGTCAACCCATGTGTTGACTTGCCTTAAGGGTGGGTCGACACGATGTTTGACCTAACCGAAATCCTAGGTCGACCCGGCCCAGTTATTTTTTTCATTATCCCCTCCGAGTTTTGACTGACTATGTGCTATACCGCAATCTAAAAATATTTCCTAGATCGGTTGAGGGGCTATTTCAATTCCGGTAAATTTTCTTACGCCTTTCATCGTTTTTAATGATGTTTCCAAGTGCCTTTGAAATTCCAAAAATTTATCGTCATTCTTTCCTCTGTCCATTTCAAAAATAAACTCTCATATCCCTAAAAATCCTTAAAACATCTCTTTTCAAATAATCTTAAAATTTTATCTTTATAACCATCGATACTAACTTATAACACCTTGTCCTTTTTCACTTCTAAATAAATCTCTTAACTATGTTCCGGATCATGCAGTGCCGAATTTTGCACCCAAAAGTCTTATATATTTAAATTCCTAATCCATCTTTTTATTTCCAGATCATTTTGTTCTTTTTAACCCGACCTTGTAACGGCTTATATTTCTCATATCTCCATGATCGTTACTTTTGTGTACCAGTTTTGGCTTCTCAATTCTTTCCATGGATATAGGTACATTTATATATAATATACTTGTATTTAAAAATATACAAACACGTTCACTCCTTATATGTAGGAACCCTAAACATTAGCTCTAATACCAGATGTAACAAACCGAATTTCAATAGACTAAATTTGGCCTGAAAATTCTAAATTTTTAAAGTTCGAGTTGGCTTGTTTGGTATCCTGCAGAAAGACAGAGATAGTAAATTTATTAGAGCTCGATAAAACATTTCATGGTGGAATGGATTAAATTTAATGATCAAATATAGCTATACCGAAATAATGACACTATCTAACAAGTGTCCAAGGCTACCAAATCACTGCAAAAGTCTAACCTGCGGGTATGTAATGAGGAGGGGGTCAGAACACAAGTTCTGGTGAGAGGACAAATCATACATTTTGAAATAACCCTATATATACCATTCAGTTACTATTTTCTTATTTAGTAGGTTATTCGGGTTAATAACACTCTAGGCTCTGGATTCACGTCGTACTCATCTACTCCCCAGTAGATTAAACCTAATATAATATATGTAGCTATACCCGACATATCGAGGTACACCCTATAGTACCCTCCTCGTACGGTCTCTGCCTTCATGCCATGGAAGTGTACGAATCCTCGTATATGAACTCCTCGGTCGAACCTCATCTCGACACGGAGTAATGGCGCAAAGTCTACGATACACCACCTACTGCGTGCGTCTACACCCTCATACGAACGTACTGCCCATTATAACCTGAGTTCCGTAATAGGGATGCATCCAATGAACAAAACTCGGTCGGGAGCTTTCAGTGTCTATAAAGGACAGCTTCGTTAAGCCTACATTACAGATATCCATATATGGACTGTCTCTTTTCACGGTGGCTATGGCCTTACCCCAGCCCCTTCCTCAACAAATGAAAGACTACGTCAAGAGCTAATGACATGCTCCTATCAACCAATTTAACATCCAATTTGGCTCGTCCCTCAACCAATGTCTTGATAATGAAAGATCGTTGGTCTTCTAGTTTAATTTAGCTCTACATTCCCACGGACTGCGGCTAACAAGTATCCGACGATTACTATCCTTAATTTTGACCTGATCACCTCCTCCTAGAGGGAGGAAAACCATCGAGTAATGCAACACCATCAACCACAGCCTTCTGACTGCCACTCTCTAGTTGTGTCAAGGTATATCCTAGATAGTGCAACATACCTTCCTCCAACCAACGGCTTCATCCAGTTGTTCATCGAAGGTCCATCTCAGTGTACCCTATCACATCCCACAGAAGCTGCGTTCTTCCCTCCATCCCGATAGAATAATTAGTTAGACATGATCCGCTCATGTCTCCAGACACCGAGATGATCTACACCGTTTGGTTCTTCATCTCTATACTTACGGAATGGTCCAAGTGCCTCACGTCATTAGATCATATGTCTATTCTTTTACTCACACAGTTGATTTAACTTATCACATTGCTAATTAAATTGATTATTTACACTTTCATTTTCTATTCAAGTTATTGATTTATTATCTTCTATTGAGCTGCTTACATTCCCTTATCCGCCCTACACTGTAGGAACAAATTTCCGATTATTATTACATTCATTAGACTTAATCCTTCTAATTATAAATCTACTAATAATAAGCCTACTTTATTCTTTCCTATTTAATTATAACCTTATGTTATACCATTACCACAACCGTTGTTGTGGGTTTATTTATTAACTTAACTCCCTTAACCAAGGTTTATTAGTAAGTTCTCTATTCATCATTAATTATAACCTACGTTATAATTCCTCTTGTCCTTTGGACAAGTCTACCTATTATATTTCATTCTCATTCATATAATTAACTATACTAGGTTATATTCCCCGTTCATCACATTTTCCATATGCTCCTTAATATTTAACAAAACCTTTACTGTTGTAACCATTCTTAATATACCGTCTTGTACGTTTTACTATTATAGGAAAATATTTCACACACTTCATTAGATTTGTGAGTGGAAATGCATAAAAATCTATTTTTGTAATACACATCAATTAAGATCTGCAGTTGCAAGAAATTTCTTTTATTTACATCATGTGGATAGATACATTTGATTAGTGTGCAATACGACAAAAGAACCCATGTTTCACACTAATCCCTATTACCTTCCTTTTTTGCAACTATGTTCTCGGCAATTACCGTAATTGTAACTATGGAAATGTATCCCTTTTCCACCTGCAACTAATTCAACCCACTACTAATTTCGTTTTATAGAGTTAGATATTAATTCATGTTTTTCATACACCCTTTCCAATTATTGTAAAATTCTGTAAAAAATTAGGCATACTAATTATTTTCTCATTATTACCATAATTTAACATATCCAATTTACCATTGAATTATAGTCTTAAGAATATATGCATAATCACTATCAGGTTTACAGTTTTATTATTGCAGTCATTCTCAAACCCAAATAGAAAGTTAATTGAATAAATTCGTATAACAGTAATATTCTTAACGTTCTTAGGAAATGGATTATATCACAGTCACCACAATTTCAATTATTCATTACGTTAAGAATTACGAGGAACTTAAATAATAAATATATCGTTTCCAAAAGGTATAATGTAAATCCACTCAGTTGACTGCTTTCCAATTCTAGAATCTGAATCAGATCTGCTACCCTGTGGTCTTCCTCATTGAACCTAATATTGAAAACACGTATTTACAAATATGATGCTAAAAGAATGGAAGAAATCCTAATAATTCAGATTCATAGAATTTACCTCATGTAGGGAAGAAATTTGAACACCTATATCGTAGGTCTATATCCTTTGTCTTCAAACCTTGAATCAGAATACCAAAAACTAATATTCTTATTTCTCAAAGATTGGGAGAAGAAAGAAAATGGCAGAGCCTTGGCGTCGTTTGAGAAAATATGAGTTGGAGACTAGGATCTACTAGTCTATTTATACGTGCACAGAAGATTCTGGTTCGTCGGATTAAATATAATATAATTTGAGCCATAAAATCGAAAATTTAACATCTGCTCAGTTAGTAATGGGTCGACCTGGCTCTAGGGTGGGTCGACCCATATATGGTCTGGGTCGACCTAATTACCTGGGCCACTTACTTTATTTCTAACGAAATTAATTTTTGTTTAACGTTGGCTGCATCATTTTCTTTCTAAATATTCATATATAAATTAATCTCTTCCATTTATAAGGAATGTTTCATGTTTCAATTTAACTCTTGCATTCATATATTCACGTATAACTCTACAAATCTTTGTTCGTTAATAACTTCTCCATATGGTCTTCTTTTGGGACAAGTTGTAACAACTCGGAATTTGGGGCCAATTTAAAATTTTCATTTTAGAGATTTTAAAGGTGTTTAAATAGTTGAAATGAATTACTTTAAATAAAAATGACTAGAAATTTATTTTGATTGAATTTAATATGAATATATTTCATTTAATTATTAAAGGAATTAGAAAAGGACGGTAGTTTGAAAAGTCAAACCTAAACTTTGACTGACCACACAGGATGCGGAATAAACCGGATTTTGGTGAAACGAAAAATATTTAAATCTGATAATGAATATCTTTCTATCGAATCTGAAAAATCAAAGTTTCATAGCGGGAATCAAAAGTTATGGCCAAATGAATTTTCACAAAGGTCGCTATAGAGAATATATCGCCCTTGAAAATAGACATTTTGCATACGACCTCGGAATTCGACGAAACCACTTTTGTTGGATCCGGAATGTCTAATTTTGGCTAAGTTTAAAATTTCATGATTTTTGAAGTCAATATGTGAGCGTGGCAAATGAAAATGTGTTTTGGTCAATTACAGTTAAATTGGATCGACCAGAAAATGGCCATTTTTCAAACGATCTCAGAATTCGACGAAATTTGTTTTGTTAGGACCGTATCGTCAAAACATAACCAAAAATAATTTTTCTGCATTTTTCTAACTTCGTATGTGACCCCGGTAAAATTAGAAAGTACGTTCGAATTAAAAATAAAAGATTTATTTTAAAAATAAAAGAAACATGCTTTTAACTTCATAATTGGACTCCGGCAATAGTGCCATTGCGTTCAGAAGGCGTCAAAACCTATTGATCGATAGTCCTTGAGCGCGAATCGGAGCTCGGACGAAAAATCCCTATTTTCCGGAATTAAATAAATTAAATAAAAAGAAAATACGCTAGGAAATACACGTATAAATGCAGGCACTATTCATCCTTCCTCCCCCCGTTAGTTTCAGCCGCCACTAACCCATTACTCATCAAAATTTCATCCTCGGATTTCTCCCTCCTCACTCAATTTCAGAACACGCCGTTGTACAACTTTTCGAAGAGTTTCTCGTGTTCTTCGATTCCGTACCAAATTTAGCACCCCTCGTTGCCCGTAGCCGCCGCCCCGACCACCTGAAACCGCCGCCGTTCGCACCCCACCGCGCCACCCAGCAGCCGCCGCACCCTCCCCCCTTTAGGCCGAACATCCCCATCTCCAAGCCCTACAATCTCCAACAACCCGTTCGTAAAATCATCAACTACAGCTCCCGATTTTCTGAATTAAAGTTTTGAACAAACTGAAAATATTAAGGTATGAATTAGTTTTGCGACACTTTCAATCGTTACAGTGACAGTTGTAAAAAGTCAGCTTCTAATTTATACATATGAACTTCAAATTGAAATCTTTCAGATCCGAAACCGCCGTGACTTCGAACACGAGATCTGATCGAGTTTGGACCTTCATTTCAAATCCGAGCAATGTGAGAATTTATTTTTAATTAATTTAATTATTATTCTTGCGTTATGTGAAGTTTGAATGGCAAATATAAATAAATCTACGATGGATGTTGTTCTAAATTATGGATCTTAATTGTTTGTGATGTTGTGATATTAGATCTGAAATTTTAAATACTAGATCTGAGATTGGTGATTTATTAGGATCATTTATTTGTTAATCTTGTCTGTCATGTTTTGTTAATATTCATGAAACACCCGCTGTTATTCTCAGAATTTAACTAGAACTCTCTACTCGAGATTAACTTCATGTTATTAACTCGATTTGATCCCTTTTATTATTTAAAGTATTGTTTATGGTTGGATTTGACATGAGATATTAGACACGAAATATTGGACATGAAATTTGGTCATAATGTTTACATTGTATAAAAAGATGATGCTTTTGCAATGTAAATTAGAAAAGGGTAAAATTTACATTGTAAATAAAAGAATTACATTCTATATGTAATAAGAATGTTAATTTACATTGTAAATAAAAAAAATTACATCTTGATATGTAATTAGGAAAGTGAAGTTACATTGTAAATTAAGAATGCATTTATATATGAAATTTACATTTATTTTTAATGTAAATTAAGACATGATTTACACCGTATGAAATTTACATTTATTTTTAATGTAAATTAAGACATGATTTACACCGTATGAAATTTACATTTATTTTTAATGTAAATTAAGACATGATTTACACCGTACGGAATTTACATTTATTTTTAATGTAAATTAAGACATGATTTACACCGTATGAAAATTTACATTTTTATTAATGTAAATAAAAATAGGAATTTTCACCACATGAATAGTTACATTTTTCTATGTAATTTACGCCGTGTAATAAAAATTACATTTTTATAATGTAAATTAGAAGTAGAGTTTGCATTGTAATAAAAATTACATTTTTACAATGTAAATAAGAAGTAGAGTTTGCATTGTAATTAAAAAATTATATTTTTATAATGTAAATAAAATGAGAATTTGCATTGTAATTAAATTTATATTCTTATATGTAAATTTAGAATAGGATTCACATTGCAAATATAGGTTACATTTTTATTATGTGATTAAAATGAGAATTTACATTAAAGTTAAAATTTACAAATTTATATGTAAATTAAAAAGTAGGATCTCACAATGTATCAAAATTTACATCTTTACATGTAAATAGAAAATAGGAATTTACATAGGAATTAAATTTACATTTTTACATATAAATGAAAAGGATGAAATTTACATTTTTAATGTAAGCAAAGAATGAATTTAGGATGCTGTAATATTATCTTCATTTTCAAATGAATTAAAATTTAATAAGGATCGGTAGTTGTTTAGAGCGTTGTTTAAATCAAACGACGTTATTACGATTAAACGATTATATATATATATAAATATAATTAAAATTAAACGAATCGTGCGTGGTATTTCACGTTTTGAAATCGTACCTTTAAATGACTATACGAGGAGATCCGACCGTCGGATTTTCCTGAAACTGAAACCTTTAGGACCGTCTTGGAAAAATCTTACCAACGATATATATCACGTTAAGATCCAACAGTTAGATTCTGAGAAATGTAAAAATCAAAATTGGTTGAATGCAGCGCCATAGTCGCCCATTGACTCAAGGCGTCGTTATATAAAAATTTAATTATTTTAAATAATTAAAATAGGAAGTAATCATTATAAAATGATATCAGCAAATACGAAGGATTTTAAATAAATAAATAAATATATATATATATATATATATATATATACGAGGATTATTTGGAAAGTCTGAGTTCTCTCATTCAAAATAATCAAACGACGTTAATTGAAGTATGAAGATGGCGTATGAAGACCGTAAATCTTCCCTCGAATAGACAACGATCGAGGCCCTGATTTGACTTGCTCCCAATTCAAGGGTCATGGTCATTGCCCAAACGTACGTGTTGATTTTACGGGTTTGGTTTTCGCTCAAACCCAGAGCATAAGCTAATAAATGGATTGTGTGTCTGACATCGTACTCCGTAAATATCATGTTATTAATTTTCTGTCGAATGCATGAATGATTGGTGGCGGAGAATTTATTCTCTTTCTCAACACTCTTTCATATATTTTGGCAAAGTATTGGTAGTGCGATATGGAGTGACGATGTGGCATGCTAAGATGCATATGATCAAGGCTTTGTTGAAAAGCAAGCCTTGTGGGATGATCAAAGCATAGCCTGTTTAGGCATAGCTTTGTGTATAGCGTGACTTCGCGAGCCTCACACACCGGCGGAGTTTAAAACGGGAGAAGGGAAAGCAGGGAGAGCAGCACGTTTCTTTCTAGCTAGAAGTGGTGATTGGGCTTTAACACGGCCCGACATTTTACTTATGTGGATGATGGAATGAGGCGCCTCGGATGATAGGTCCTATAGGACTGGGAAACGTGTGTTCAGGAATAACTAATCAGCAACTCGTATGGTGGACCGGCCCTACAGCTTTCCAAGGGTTCACTGCGGGGGACCCTGAGGCATTAGCTAAAGGGTCTCGAATCGGTAAGGAGCTCCTCCCTAGCCTTGACTCATGATGGAAATCCAAACTTCCAATACGAATGTAACAACCCGGAAATGCGAGCCTGTTTAAATGTTTTTTTTATTTTGGCAATTTTAGCGAATTTTGAATATTTAAAATGAATTATTTTAAATGATATCGATGAGAAATTTATTTTGAATAGAAATAGAATGTATATATTATAGATCGTCGTTAGAATATAAATAATTATATATATAATCATAAATAGAATTGAAAACGGCGTGGTAGTTCGATAATTCAATTTCAAATTTCAATTGAAGGTACCAGGTGCAAAATAAACCGGATTTTAGAGAAACCAGAAATATTTGAATCTAATTGAGAATATCTTTACAACGAATCCGAAAAATCGAAATTTCATAGCGGGAGTCAAAAGATACGTCCAGTTGAAATTTCAGAATAGTCGCTATGGAATTTCGGCCCTTAAAAGTAGCCATTTTGCAAACGACCTCGGATTTCGACGAAACCACTTTTGTTAGATCCGCGATGTCAAGTTATTGCTAGGTTTCATATTTCGTAATTTTTCGATTCAATATGTGAGCGTGGCAAAGGAAAACGCGTTTGACCAGTTTCAGTTGATTTTAATCGATTGGAAAATGGCCATTTTTCCAACGGTCTCGGAATTTGATGAAATTAGTTTTGTTAGGACCTTATCATCATTACGAAGCTAGAAAATATTTTTCTGGAATTTTTCGAGTTTGTATGTAACCCCAGTAAATTGAAATGCGCGTTCAAATTCAATATATATAGTTATATGTTGATTTTGGCGGAAACTGATCGAAACGATCGAATCAGCTTACGATACATATCCCATTGTGTTCGGAATGGGGGTAATTATCTATGGATGATGGGCGGTGGGTCTCGTTTCGAGGTCAAAATAAAAAATACCTTTTTGAAATTAAAAATAAATAAAAAATATATATATATTATAACTCTACCTTTCCCTCTCCTCTCTCCTCATACCTCAGATTGATTTAAAATAAAAAAAAGAAAAAAGAAAAGGGCGCTCGTGCCCTAGCCCTCCCGCCACCGCCCAAGGCGGCGCCAATCACGTCGCCCCCCTCTCCTCTTCTACCTCCCCCTCCTCCGCCTCCGTTCATCCCTCTACCGCACCCCTCTTCGAACCGCGCACCCCCCTTCAGCCCCGTTGGCCACCATCCCTCCACCGCACCCAAATCGAGACGCGCCTCCCCTCTTCCTCCACCCACTGTAAACCGCCCGACGCCCCTTGAATCTGGACAGCACCGCCGACCTGAAGCCCTCACCACGCGCCAGCCCTCCGACGTCCGCAACCCAGCGTCGACCAAGACAATGACGTTTCGCCCCCTCTCTCTGTCGATTTTTGTTGTAAGTCCCTTTCTCTTTTTTTAGTACTTCACTATTTTAAGTGGCATGATTTTTATAATAAAAATATATAATTTTTAAAAACTGAATATATATGATTTTTAATTTATGAAGCCGTGGGTTTTATAAGTAAAAGGCGATATTTTTAAGGAGGAAAAGGCGATATTTTTAAAGATAGTAAAGGTCGGATTATTGTTCGTGAAGAGAAGAGATTTTTCTTTATGTAAAAAATTAGATTTTTCCTTATGTAAAAATTAGTTTTTTCCTTAGGTAAAAATTAGATTTTTAATAGTGTAAAGATTATATTTTTATAGCGAAAGAATATGAGTTTTCATAACGAGAAAGATTTGGTTTTACATAGAAAATGATTGGATCTTTAAAACTAGAAAGGGCAGATTTTTAAAAATGGGATGATAGAATATAATCTTTGGTTGTTTAAAAATATAATTTTTATAATATAGAAAGGTTAAAAATATAATTTTTATAGTGATGAAATGAAAAGGCGAAATCTTTATATAAAGAATAGCGTGATAAAAATATAATCTTTATTATATGAACATCGATATAAAAATAGAATTTTTATCTATATAGTAGCGGTGTAAAAATAGAATTCTTATATACATAGGAACAATATAAAAATGTGATTTTTATATATGTAGTGAATACGAGCAACGAAAGTGTCAGACGGCGAAGATTTCTACATATGAAGAGTCATGGCGTTTGGTTTAGCTAGTCGGTGAGAACTTCTCACTTTAAATCTTCTTTTCAAGTTAAAAATATATATTAGGATGCAGACGGTGCTTTGCATCACCCGACACCCGTCGTCCACAGACCATGGACGGCTTGTATGCTTGTTTGATGTGTTGTGAAATTTGTTTGTGATGTTGATGCGAAATCGATAATAAGATGTAGATGGTTGAAATAAATTAATTATTGTTAAAAATATAATTTTTAACGTGAATATGAATAAATAAATATTTATAAACAAATCGGCCGATTTGTTTATATACACTGATTTGACTGATATTGATTGGGTCGATAAATTTTACACATCGCCCAACTGCACAAATAAAAATCTGTGTTTGTAGATTTGAAACCCCACACAGGTGTTGGGATGATATTTGGCGTACACTAATCCCAATTATTTAATTGTATGTCGATCGATTGGTCGATAGGCTGTGTAAGCGTTAATTATTTATATTTGATGCTTATGCAGTTGTGTGGTGCACTTTGGATGATGGTTGATTGTTTATCGTTGCTATTATATACATGTGTTGTATGGAAACCATATAATTAACATTATATGGTAACTGATTGGGCCTCATTCCAATCGGGAAAATAAAGAATATAATAGAATATATTCATGTGTTTAATAGAATAAATGCTCATGTGTTGAGAATATTTATGTGCTGAAACTATTCATGTGTTGAGTTAAATATTTTAACAATAAAATTTACATCTTTATCATATTTAAGATTAGACACTACTTTACGGTTAGAGTCTGATTAAAAATCAAACGATAGATACCATAATTTTATAAAATATATTACGTAACAAAAATAGTCGTGTGTTGACAGTACTCATGTGTTGAGATTAGTCAGGTGTTGAGAGAAATATAGATTCATGTGTTGAATAGAAAAAATATTCATTTGTTGAATAGAATAACAAATTTATTGAAATATATAAAGCCGTGTTGATTAGAGTTGCGTTATTTTGACGTGAACGATATTTATATCGATTATATTCGTTTTTATAATGAATATAGAAAAGGTAGTGATTTCAAAATATAACGTTTTGAAAATATTATCATTTATATAGTAATGATTTGAAATATTCAATTTTGATTTGAAATTGAATATAGAGAGTTGAAATGGTTTTGAAAACGAATTTAAAACGATTTATAAAATACGTTTTAAAAAGGAAATCGATGAAATATATATATATATATATATATATATATATATATAAGGGCCTGAAAAGAACGCGCCGCACCACGGTAGCTCGAGAATTTCGACCATTGACTTCGAATTGACGTTGCGGGAGATCCGACCGTCGGATTCTCCTAAAACTGGAACCGTTGGGTTCGTATCGAAAAGAGATTTCTAACGAATATTTGAATTTAGAAATCTAACGGTTGGATTTGGAATTATGTCCAAATAAAATTTAGAAAAGGTCGTTGTAAGTGCAGTTCGATGGCCGTTGATGGAAATCAACTGTACGGGCCTTGATAAAATTATTAAAAATATCAATAATTTTTGTAAAATCATAAGAAGTGATTTGGTAAAAATTGGGATGAAAAACTCCACATTTGAAAGGATAAAAATAGATTTTTATCGAAATGAACTAGTTTTGAACTAGAATTAAAATCAATTTATTTTTCAAATAAATAAATTGAATTTGAATGGGTTTTGAAAATAATCAGAATTTCCAATATATATAAAGTGGTAGTGGATTTGAATGAAATTGTCTTTGGAATATTTCGATGTTGGATTTCGTGATTATACAGATATGGTTATGGGAATTTGAAAGATTTATCTATATCATTATTTCCAATACGATATTTGTTGGTTTCAGAATTCGATATTGAATATAAGCCGATTTATTTTCTATTCAGAGCCTTGTGTTTAATATCAAATGTGATTTGGGTTTGTCGTGAATCGTGTTTTAGGTGACATTGGTTCTTTAACCCAGTTAAAGACAGGATATTGATTTTTGAGAAGATTAAAACTAATTGGAGTTTTAACGAATCTTTAATTAGATTGAAAGTGAATTGATAATTTAAATATCAAATTTGGAAAGTGATCGAGAATGGAGTACCACCAGTTTTGCTCCAAAGTGATAGTTAAATCTTTAATTAGATTTGAACGGGAAATGGCAATTAACTTTACCGATAACACCGTGGTGTTAGATATGGAGTATTAACAGTTTTTCTCCATGGGATGAATAGGTTGGGATTGGGAAATAAAACAAATAATTACTTCGGTGTAGTTCACTGATCCCGACTAGTTTGTAAAACCATAAAATGGTTTGAAATGATATCCAAAGGAAGATTAAAGAATAAATTTAGAAGAATTTATCTTTGATAAAATTAATGGGAACCTATTCCCTAAGAATGTGATTTTGAGAATAAAAGAATATTCTGAATTGGAATGAGGTGTAACATTTGTTTATTATATACGTGGGTTATTCAGAAAGGCCGGGTTTATACCCATTCTGAATAACCGATTTGGCGATAAGTCGAAGATGAAGACGGTGGTTGAAGACCGGAAGTCTTCACATCGTTTGGGTGATTACTGATGATCTTGATTGGGCTGTACACCCAAGATGAGGGAATCAGTTGGTGATCGTCCAGACGTACTTGGAGATGGATGGATATGCGAGGAAAGTGCCTCCGGTTTCGTTCAGACCCAGAACGAACTTGTAAATGGACTGTGTGTCTGACATTGGATTTTATTCTATGTTGATTGATCTCTGTTAAATATACATCTATTTGGCGGCGGAGAATTTATTCTCTTGCTTAACGCCCTTCTCTGAGACGTACGAGCTCAGAGGTTGTATATCGATGGACATCAATCGCATGGAGTGAATTGCCAGTGTGGCACGCGTAAGTGGCAATTGATCAAGGCTTCTGTTGAAAAGCAAAGTCTTGTGGTTGATGATCAAAGCACGACGTGTGTGGCGCAGCTTTGTGTATAACGTGAATTCGCGAGCCTCACACCTCGGTATGAGTCAAAAAAGGGATAATGACTGCAGGGAGAGCACGACGTTTCTTTCTAGCTAGTGGTGGTGTCAGTGACCTTCCAGCCCTGACATTTATATACTTTTCACCCATGTGGTTGTTGGATACGAGGCGCCTCGGATATAGGTCTGTAAGGACCGGGAAACGTGTGCTCAGGAATAACTAATCCTCAAAAGTAAGAGACGACCAGCCCTGAAGATCCAAGGATCATAGTGGGGTCCTGAGACATTTGCTAGAGTGTCTCGAATCAGAGAGGAGCTTGCCCCTTGCCTCGACTCATGACGAAAATCCAATTTCCAATATGTGATATTGCGGTTTTATTTGTAGAGCCTAGTATGGCGACATGATAGATGGTACCCATGCCGCCTATGATTGATATTTATGATTGAAATTGTTTTGACGCTATACACTTATAATAGTATCAAATGATTTTTTTTAAACGTACCAAGCATGTTTGGCTATTATAAGGGGAAACCCTATCCTCCGGCTTGCGCTGCATTGTGTGATGGGACCTGGGTCATATAATAGCTTCATTTTTCCAAAGAGCATTGCGCTGTTTTGTTATATGCACTAGTATTCTTGGGAGGAAACCCGTTCCGTGTTATACGGCGTGGTCCCTTGAATTACTATCTTTTAAAGTAAAGTTTTAAATAACTGTTTTAGTTCTCACACCAGTCACATGACTGACCTGGAGTTTATTGTTTTAACCTAAACTCTGGGTGCCCCTATTTTCTACACGGGTGGCTAGTAGTTTTGGTTTTGCAGATTTATATTCACAGGGTCCTGATTTACAGCTGGAATGATGCTCGGAAAGCTCTATATCCATGTATCACTTTCAGTTGTGTTTTGTATATTTTTCCGCTGCTTTGTAATTTATTGTAATCTCTGATAATTGTCAAATGTATATTTATTCATACTCTGTATATTCTTCTATCTGATGGAATTGTTGTAATTAACAATGAAATGTTCTTCTGCCTGCGTTCTTTTGTGTGTTGTTCTCAAAATATCCGCTCTTTCCTTACCGGGGAAGTTACGGGTTATCACAACGAACCTACGGATTTGATTGTATTACTAGTATGGAAGCATAGTATTATGGTACCTATGTGTCCTAGGATTGATACATTTATTTTGAAATGTTTTGATATATACTAATGATAATATTAAATTCGTATTTAGCATGTTTAATCACCATAAGGTAAAACCGTATCCTCTGGTTTGTGATGCGTTGTGTGATGGGTCTTATGGTGATTCCATTTTACTCAAAAGCATAGCGTTGTTTTACGATTCACTTATTATTTATTTTGTCACTTTAAATTATGCACGGCAATCCATTGCAGTAAACCCGTTCCGCGATAGTGGTGTGGTCCTTGGATTTGCCTTATTACTAGTAGTTAAATTAGTTAAGAATTCTCACACCAGTCCTTGTTTTGCATGCCTGGTAAAAGGATGCAGCATGATGGGGGGTTCTCGCTTCGCGGTTTGGAGGCGAATGGGAGACTTTCTGTGGTTGATGACATTATATTTCCGCTGCTATGATGTTGTTACTCTATGAATTTCCTATGCTATGTTGTATCTGTGATTTGTATTATTGTATTTATGTTGTATTCCAAATGATTATTCCTTACTTTCATTCCGTGGAAGTTTGGGGTCATCATAGTTGGTATCGGAGCTTTGGTTAAACTTAGCTTTGGAATATAACATATTTATAATAATTCGTTTACATGGAATCGCAATATTCTATGGCGAACATTTCATGTGAATACATAATAGTCAGTCATTCTATCATCGTCTTTTCATCTGTCCTTTTATCTTTATCAATTCTTCAAATCACCATTATAGTTGTTCTGACTCTTTCCTTGACCATACAGAACTAACTAGAAATGAGTACCGCTGCCTCTAGAGCTAGAGCAAGGAGGCAAAATATTGCTGAAACTGAGGAGGCCACAATTCAACAGCCACCACCACCACCGCAGCCCTATGATATGGACAAGGTGGCGAATAAGTTCAAAAACCTGGGAGGAGTGCCATTCAAGGGTACTGAAACTGGGACACAAGCTCAAGCTTGGCTGAGGAACTGTGAAAAGATTTTTGGAGGATTGGAGCTGGAGGATCAGAGGAAAAGATTAGTGGCTTCATGGCTGCTACAGGAGGAAGCTCAAAACTGGTGGGACACAGTCATAGATGGAGGGACTGCAGACAATATGACTTGGACAAGGTTTAAGGGGCTTTTCAATGACAAATACATTCCAAGGAAGGAGGTAGAAAGACTGCATGACGAGTTCGCCAATCTGAAGCAAGGCGACAAGATCATCTCAGAATATGTACGAAGATTTGAAGAACTCTCCCGTTATGCCCCTGAATTGATTCAGGATGACTTTTAGAAGAACAAGAGGTTCATAAATGGGCTTGCGAGGAAATATATTGATAGAGTCACTGCGCACATCGACCTTTCTTTCAATAGTTTGGTGGAGTTTGCTTGTCGATATGAGGAGAATGATAAGAAGAATTCCCAACAAGACAGAGAAAGGAGCTTGGCCAACAGTAAAAGGAAACAATCCGAGAAGAAGACTGAAGGAAGCAGTTCTGGAGCTGCTAAAACCTACGATAAGTCAAAGGTGCAATGCTACAACTGCCAGAAGTTTGGACACTACAGCAAGGACTGCAGAAATCCAAAGAAGGCCCGAAGTGACGACACTAAGGAATGCTATAACTGCCACAAGAAGGGTCATATCAAGCCTAATTGTCCGCTGTTAAAAGGAGCGCAGATTGCACATGTGTACGAGGGGGCAAGTGTACCACCTTCCTCCGCACCTACTTCTTCGGAAGGAGCAGGTAAGCCTGATGTTTTAGATGGTACCGTTTCTGTTAAAAACATTCCTGTCACTGCTTGTTTGATACGGGTGCATCAAGAATTTTTATCTCTAGCTACACGGTTAAGAAATTAAAATTAACACAAAGAAGTCTCAAGGAACAAATCAATGTTCATAATCCTATAGGAGGTTCTACCACTCTAGATTTATTTTGTAAAGTGCCTATTTCCTACTCCTATTTCCAATTTCCATTTAACTTGATCATTATGAATTTTTCCGAGTTTGATATCATCCTTGGTCTTGATTAGCTAACCCAATTTGGCGCTGAAGTGCTATGCTCAGAAAGAGTGGTGAAGGTGAAAACAGGATCCGGAAACACTATTGCTATACCTTGCCATGGCTCAAAATCTGATAGAAAGGCATTTTGGTCTTCCCTCGAAGTCACTCCCATTTCTTTAGAAAATATCCCCGTGGTCAAAAATTACACGGATGTATTTGAGGAAGTAGACAGCCTACCCCCGCAAAGGGAAATCGATTTCAGAATTGATCTTATTCCAAATGCAAGGCCTGTAGTCCATGCTATTCGAAGGATGACCCCTAAAGAAAAAGAAGAGTTGCAACCTAGACTAAGAAGCTCTTATGGAAAGGACTCATCCGACCTAGCTTTTCTAATTGGTGTGCAGCTGTGGTGTTTGTCCCCAAATCTGATGGTACTCTAAGACTCTATGTTGATTACCGCGATCTTAACAAACAAACATTAAAGAACAAATACCCCTTGCCTCGCATAGATGATTTAATGGACCAATTGAATGGAGCCAAGGTGTTTTCGAAGATGGACCTAGCCACAGGTTTCCATCAACTCCGCATAGCCGAAGAATGCATACCTTTGACCACCTTCAGAGGTCCTGACATATTCTACGAATGGTTAGTAATGCCGTTCGGTCTATGCAATGCTCCCGCCTACTTTGTTGACTTGATGAATAGGATTTCCGTGAGGTCCTAAATAAATTCGTCCTAGTCTTCATTGATGATGTTCTAATCTATTCAAAAACTAAGGAGGAGCATGACGGGCATTTAAGGGAAGTGTTAGAGATTCTGCAAAGAAACGTTTTAAAAGCAAAAAAATTCAAATGCACATTTTGGCAAGAGGAAGTAAAATTCTTGGGCCATGTTGTGTCAAAAGAAGGAATTGCTGCCGACCCAAGTAAAATTGCCGCCATTCGAGATTGGAAGCAGCCCAGTACACCCACTAAAGTAAGAAGCTTCCTAGGATTGGCTGGATATTACAGGAAATTTGTCAAAGATTTCGCCAAGCTGTTTGGCCCATTAACAAAGCTCACCAAGAAGCATACCAAGTTCAATTGGACATCGGATTGTTAGGAGGCCTTCCAAAAGCTAAAAGTGAGTTTGACAACTGCTCCCTTACTTACCATCATTGATGGCAACCAAGATTTAAAGGTCTACACCAATGCTTCTCAAAGTGGTGGTCTTGGTGCGGTACTGATGCAAAGGGGCAAAGTTGTCGCATATACAAGTCGTCAATTAAAGCCGCATGAGAAAAATTATCGTGTCCACGACTTAGAGTTGTTGGTCGTAGTCTTTGCTTTAAAAATTTGGAGACATTATCTTTTAGGCGAAAAATTTGAATTATTCACAGACCATCAATCTTTGAAATATCTCTTCGATCAAAAGGATCAGAATTTAAGGCAGCAACGATGGCTAGAATTTCTGGCGGCATACGATCTTGACATCTTATATATGCCAGGGAAAGCCAATGTTGTGGCGGACGCGCTTAGTAGAAAGGACGTCATCGTCGCAAGCCTCATCATTACCCCTTCCTTGATTGATAAAATTTCTGCCCTTCAAAAAGATGATAAATTCATTCAGATAATGATCAAGAGAATTAAAGCAGGTGAAAACACGAACTTCCAAATAGATGGCAAGGGAATTCTTAGATTTCAAGTGCGGATTTGTGTTCCATATATCAAAGACCTAATAAGGAAAGTTTTGGGTGAGGGTCACAAATAAAAACTTTGCATCCATCCCGGTGTGAGCAAGATGTATCAAGACTTAAAGCACACATTGGAGATCTATGAAGAGGGATATATCCATTTATGTGAGTAGATGTCCCACATGCCAACAAGTGAAAAGTGATCAACAAAAGCTTGCGGGGTTGTTGCAATCATTGGAAGTTCCTTATTGGAAGTGGGACCAAATCTCTATGGATTTTATAGATGGTCTACCTCATACTAGGAAAGGAAATGATAGCATATGGGTGATCGTGGATCGCTTCACAAAGTCCGCTTATTTCATACCTGTCAAGTCCACTAGAACTGCTCAAAGTCTGGCGCAAATCTATTTCAAAGAAATCGTCAGGCTACATGGGTAATAAAACTAAATCTTCCCTTTTCTTCATAATCTGAATGAAAACTTTCATTTTCGAATTAAATAATAATCTTTTGTTTTAAACAGAGTTCCTAGTAGCATTGTTAGCGACCGTGATCCTATCTTTGCTAGCAAATTTTGGGAAGCATTCCAAAATGAGTTGGGAACGGAGTTAAATCTCAGTACCGCATATCACCCTCAGACTGACGGCCAGACTGAGCAAGTGAATCGCATTCTTGAAGATCTATTGCGAGCTTGCATAGTCGATTTTGGAGGTTCTTGGGAGGATCACTTGCATTTAGTTGAATTCTCATATAACAATAGCTATCAAGCAAGTTTGAAAATGTCTCCATTTGAAGCCTTATATGGTAGGCCAATTAGATCGCCAGCGTGTTGGGTTGAAAAAGGAAGTCGGCTTGTATTGGGTCCAGACATGGTCCGAGAAGCTTCAGACAAAGTTGATTTTATTAAGAAGCGATTATTGGCTGCCCAAAGTAGACAAAAGAGCTATCCAGATGTAAGAAGAAGAGAGTTGGCTTTTGAAGTGGGTGACTATGTCTATTTGAAAGTTGCTCCAATGCGAGGTGTAATCCGTTTTGGAAAGACAGGAAAATTAGCACCTAAATTCATCGGCCCCTTCCCTATTCTTGAAAAGATTGGCACCCTAGCCTACAGAATTCAGATGCCCGACTGGTTGCCTGGAGTGCACGATGTATTCCATGTATCTCAACTTCGAAGGCATGTCCATGTTCCAGATCTGATTGTGGAAGAAGCAGCACAGCAAGATTTGGAGATTACCCCAAGCCTTGTAGTGAGAAGGGAACCACTGGAAATTATTGGCAAGGAGATTAGGAAGCTGAGAAATAAAAGTATCAACCTAGTCAAGGTGCAATGGAGCGGTGATCCTAGAGACTGCACTTGGGAAACCGAGGAGAGTATCAAACAAGCCTATCCCAAATGCAGAGTGGATATCTTCGATTAGATTTTATTTTGAGGTACGCTTAAAATATTTCACATTCTCTGAGTTGGTTCCTACTCTTCTATTCTTCCCTTTTTTCTTTTCGAGGACGAAAAGTTCTTAAGCGGGGGAGATTATAACAACCCGGAATTTGGGGCCAATTTAAAATTTTCATTTTAGAGATTTTAAAGGTGTTTAAATAGTTGAAATGAATTATTTTAAATAAAAATGACTAGAAATTTATTTTGATTGAATTTATTACGAATATATTTAATTTAATTATTAAAGGAATTAGAAAAGGACGGTAGTTTGAAAAGTCAAACCTGAACTTTGACTGACCACACAGGATGCAGAATAAACCGGATTTTGGTGAAACGAAAAATATTTAAATCTGATAATGAATATCTTTCTATCGAATCTAAAAAATCAAAGTTTCATAGCGGGAATCAAAAGTTATGGCCAAATGAATTTTCAGAAAGGTCGCTATAGAGAATATATCACCCTTGAAAATTGACATTTTGCATACGACCTTGGAATTCGACGAAACCACTTTTGTTGGATCCAGGATGTCTAATTTTGGCTAGATTTCAAATTTCATGATTTTTGAAGTCAATATGTGAGCGTGGCAAAGGAAAATGTGTTTTGGTCAATTACAGTTAAATTGGATCGACCAGAAAATGGCCATTTTTCAAACGATCTTAGAATTCGACGAAATTAGTTTTTTTAGGACCGTATCGTCAAAACATAACCAAAAATAATTTTTCCTGATTTTTCTGACTTCGTATGTGACCCCTGTATAATTAGAAAGTACGTTCGAATTAAAAATAAAAGATTTATTTTAAAAATAAAAGAAACATGCTTTTAACTTCAGAATTGGACTCCGGCAATAGCGCCATTGCGTTCAGAAGGCGTCAAAACCTATTGATCGACAGTCATTGAGCGCGAATCGAAGCTCGGACGAAAAATCCCTATTTTCCGGAATTAAATAAATTAAATAAAAAGAAAATACGCTAGGAAATACACGTATAAATATGGGCACTATTCATCCTTCTTCCCCCGTTAGTTTCAGCCGCCACTAACCCATTACTCATCAAAATTTCATCCTCGGATTTCTCCCTCCTTACTCAATTTCAGAACACGCTGTTGTACAACTTTTCGAAGAGTTTCTCGTGCTCCTCGATTCCATACCTAATTCAGCACCCCTCGTTCACTACTACAAAAGTGGGCATATTCGACATTAATTTGTGTGCGTTGCATGAAAAGTGTGGCGAAAGCTATGCATTCTTTGATCTTCTGCAACAACATTCATTTGTTGTTGCATTAGATGTGAACACAGTGTTGCGGTTGAAATTCTTGTGCTGTGCCTTGCAACACCAGTTCAAAGTGTTGCATTACATAAATACATGCCAGGTCAGCGATCCGCGTTATCAGTTTAAACAAATAAATAACCGTAGATGTTGATTAATCCAATGGTTCTTGCCGATCCTTGCAACACCAGTTCAAAGTGTTGCATTACATAAATACATGCCAGGTCAGCGATCCGCGTTATCAGTTTAAACAAATAAATAACCGTAGATGTTGATTAATCCAACGGTTCAAGCTGATCCTTGCTACAGCTTAGTAAAAATTTGGTGCGATAGTTTCCCCATTCACGAAATACTTCCCCCCAAAACAAATTTCTTCGGTACTCCTCCTTCTGTCCGTTTCACTCTCCACGAAATCCGTCCAAGAACGCCTCCGATTGCTACTCTTCCTCAGGTTACAAACTATAAACCTTCGATTGCTCCTATTTTACGAACTTTACACCTCCAATTTGGATCGTTTAGGACAATTACAGGTAGTTAGGGCTTCATCATTTAGGTTTTATTTAGTTGATTTCATCTCTAACTTATTTTGATCTGCGTTCAAAGTCTCTGGGTGATTTGGGTATACCGATTACCTTGAATTAGGGTTTTTATACTTGAAGTGTTGTATTTATATGTTTGCATGTGTTGAAATTGTGCAAGTTCTGTATTTTTATGTTTGCCAAACCATTGATGTATTGGTAAATAATGCCTATTTCCAAAGGTGGTAACAAAATTTAGAGGATAAAAGAAATCCAATATGAATGTTCAAATGTCTATTTCTGTTTGTAGTTAAATAATGCCTATATCTCTTCCTACATCGTATGACTACGAAGATACCCTGGGCATGGGTGATCTAGGACTGTCAAACCCATCATCACCAGAAACTCCTATTGATTTTTATATAGAGATGCAAGAAAGGCACTACGATGATTTGCTTGAGTATGAACTAGAGCAAGAAGAACTCCGAAGACAACGGTGAGAAGAAGAATGACGTGAAGAAAGGGCGATGCGACGGCATAGTCGTTTGCGTCGTCAGCATCAAAACAACCAAGTGGTTAACAAACAACATGCTGACTCACCAATCATAATGTGTCATTGTGGGTATGCCGCTGCAGAAGATGTTATTTCGATTGGATTCAACATTGGTCGTCGTTATTTTAGATGTCGGGTTTATCCCACAGGGTGTACCTTTTGGCAGTGGATTGACCAACAGTTTCCAAGTCGAGCCGCTGAGTACGCAAATGAGATACAACATCAACTTACAACGCTGCAAAATCATGTTATTGGTTTTCGAACTGATGTTAGTAGACTTAACGACCAGCTTCAAGGGCTAAACATTAGACGACAAAATTAAATTATTGCATCATTCTTTGTATTAGATACAACTGTATCGTCTATGTATCACCTGTATAGTCTTTGTATCTGTACTGTTTTGTTTTGGTGCAGTCATGTAATGTTATGCATTTATGTTCAGTATCCTTAGTTGCTTGTTTTATGTACGTATTCTCTTGGTAACTCAGTTCCAAAAGTCAGTGATAATTCATATCAAAACAATCGTCCTTGTATCATCACGCTGATTATGTATATTAGTAAATTATTAACTTGTTTTGTTTTTATTTCTAATTTAGTCTAACATTACAGGGTAGCCCTTTTTTGTGTCTTGAAACTCTTAGGGGTATCAAATTTAGTCTTACTAAGCCGTGGTTAGATTGTGGCAATGGATAGTGAGTATTACATATGGATAGGACTTCCGAGATCGAGCGCAGAATATGTAAGAGGGGTAACAGCTTTTCTAAGAAATGCATTTCCCATTTATAAAGTAGGTGATAAGATGAAGTGCCCCTGCGAAAAATGTACAGAACGTAATTGGTATTGTGAAAATGTCATATACGATCATCTTATTTTTAATGGCCCTTCTCCATTACATACCGGGTGGATTTGTGAAGTTTCACAGACAAAATTAATAGGTGTTGATGACCATATGGATTGTGCAACGGAGATGGATTTTGAGGATAATTTAGATGTGATGTTCAAGTGTGCGGGTTACAAATTTGGTCAAAATCCCAAGGACTTTGTAGTAGAACAAAATCCAGAGGCCGAGAAATTTTATCGCATGTTAAAGAAGGAAAAAAACCGTTATATCCTGGCTGCACTAAATTTTCTCGACTAAGTTTCTTGATCAGGCTTTATCATTTAAAGTGTGCTTATGGAATTAACGAGTCTGCGTTTGGGGAATTACTAAAGCTTATAAAAGAAGCCTTTCCTGATGCCCAGCTGCCTTTGTCTTCCTACGCTGCAAAGAATGTCATTAAGGATTTAGGTCTTAATTACCATAAAATACATGCCTTCCCAAACCATTGCATGTTATATTGGGCAGAGAATAAAGATAAAGAGGCTTGTGACATTTGTGGTTTTTCGAGATGGGCTGTAAAAGAAAAGGAAGACATCATTGATAATAATGATCCACCAAAGTCGATTCCCAAAGTGCCGGCAAATGTTATGAGGTACTTTCCTCTAAGACCAAGGTTACAAAGGATGTTTATGTGCAAAGAATTTTCCAAGCTTATGAGATGGCACCAAGTGGAACGAAAAGAAGATGGAAAATTAAGACATTCGGCTGATGGTGTGGCATGGAAGATGATGGATGCTCGCTATCCTGATTTTTCATCAGAAAATCGTAATGTTAGATTGGGTCTAGCATCTGATGGATTTAATCCATATCGTTCAATGAATTCAAGTTATAGTACATGGCCAATTGTGTTGGTAAACTACAATCTTCCGCCTTGGTTATGTATGAAACAAGAGAATTTGATTCTTTCAACATTAATATCTGGTCCAGATTCTCCAAAGGACAGTATTGACGTATATATGCAGCCTTTAATTGCGGAATTGAAAGCGTTATGGAATGTTGGCGTCGAAACATATGATTCCTTGACTGATGGGAATTTTAATTTACGTGCAAGCGTCTTATGGGCCATTAGTGATTTTCCGGGATATGCCATGTTGTCAGGTTGGAGCACGAAGGGGAAACTAGCGTGTCCAGTATGCCATTACGAAACTTCTTCAAATTATTTGAAGCATAGCAAAAAAATGTGTTATATGAACCATAGAAAGTTTCTTGATCCGACACATAAGTGGAGGCTAGATAAGAGGAGATTTAATGGCGAAACTGAAATGGGGAGCATTCCAGAAATATTATCAGGAACTGATATTGAAGAGTTATTGCGGGGGTTCAAAAATCGGTTTGGGGATAAGACGAAGAAACCTGGTAAAAGTGACGGCCCTTTTAAAAAGAGGTCAATACTGTTTGACTTACTATATGGGTGTCATAATCCCCTTCGACATAACCTGGATGCCATGCACATAGAGAAGAACATATGCGACAAAATATTAGGTACTTTACTTAATATAGGTCGCATGTCGAAGGATCACCTAAACGCTCGTTTGGATTTACAGGAATTGGGCATAAGAAAGGCCCTTCATCCTGTTGAATGTGGTGATGGAAAGCATGTTGAAATTAGAGCTGCAATATTTGATATGACAAACAAGGAAAAAGAAATATTTTGCTCTGTATTAAAGAATGCCAAACTGCCCTACGGTTGTGCCTCGAATGTTAGTCGGTACGTGCACGTAAAAGAGAGAACGATTGTGGGATATAAGAGTCATGATGCTCATTTCATACTCCACTATTTGTTACAATTTGCTGTGAAGAAAGCGTCAAAACCCGAGGTTGCGTTATCAATGATCAGATTTAGTGCATTCCTTAGAGGACTATGGAGCAAGGTTATCGAAGTGGATGATATCAAGAGGCTGCAAAAAGAAATTGTAGAGATACTTTGTCATTTTGAAATGATTTTTCCACAGACTTTTTTCGATATAATGGTACACTTGCCCGTTCATTTATGCAGAGAAATCGAATACGGTGGGCCTGAACATCTTAGATGCATATATCCAATTGAGCGATATCTAGGAAAGTTGAAATCTTATGTGCGAAATAGAAACAGACCGGAAGGTTCGATTGCAGAAGGTTACTTGGCAGAAGAGTGTGTGACCTTCTGTTCAAGATTTTTAAGCGTTGATGGAGGAACATAAAACACGTCGATTGATTTTGGAAGATGTCAAACAGATTTGGAATATCATATTGGAACAAAGAAGAATAAAGATGGAAAGATGTTCAATTTGAAAGATGCAGTTTGGAAGGCAACGCATCGCTATGTTCTGTTCAATTCCGGTAATAAAGAAATTGAGAGTTTGATCGAGTAAGTTCTTAAGTTCCTATATCATTTTCCTTAACTATAAATTAACATCTGCATTTCGTAGTTTCTTGACCGTAATTATTATTTAGGGTTCATCGAGCTTTTGTGGATGGTCTTGCAAATAGAAGAAGATACAAGAGGGAACGAGAACATTTCGAAGAGTTTTGGAATTGGCTTAAAGAAGAGGTTCTGAAAAAGGACAAGATTTCAACAGATGTAGAGGTGTTTGCATTAGGTCCTAATCGAGTAGCTAGGAAGTTTACCGGTTATATAGTAAATGGATATAGATTCCACACAAAATTTAGAGATTCTCGATGTACTACACAAAATAGTGGTGTATTTTTTACTGCCAAAACCACCAGCTTTGCAAGTTCGAAAGACCAAAACCCAATAGTGGGTGATGTCAATTACTACGGATCAATCGAAGAAATTTTTGAGCTTGATTATTGGGGAGCTTTCACAGTGGTCCTTTTTAAGTGTTGCTGGTACCAAGAGGAAAAAGATTCATATGGTCTTACTCGAGTAAATTTTAGCAAGTGCCATAAAACTGATCCTTATGTTCCTGTCTTCGCAAGTGCAGCAAGTATTTTATGTTGAAGATGCAGTTGAAAAGAACAGTCATTACGTTATTAAAAAATTGCCGAGAGATTGGTGTGATACTGAAAATGAGAATGCAATGGAAGAAGACATGAGCAATACGCAACCACATGATATGGGCATAGGTGGTGAACTAGAACCAGAAATTGTTGATGGGGGTTGGATTAGGGATGATGTCCCCGTAATACAACTAGAAACAGAACTAGAAGCAGAAGTTCCTGATCCTGTTCCGTCTTGTTAGGACAAAAAATTCCTCTTTCTTATTGCTTTAATTTGGTCTAATTCATGATGTATTTGGCACTTTTTTTTAGCTGGAAATTATTATCTTTGATGAATGTATTTGGCACTCTTTTCTCATATTGCAATCTACAATGTTCGCATGTTTTATGATTTAATGCTATGTTATTTACTGTCATCTAAATTGGATATAGACCAAAATGTTATAGTTGTTGTTTTTTGTCCACTTTAACATGCATGTACCTTGTTCTAATGTATTCATTTTGTACAGGATGGATGAACTTATTAATATCCGACTGCAACATGGTGGACAGTTTCGAAGGGCATGTTACGTTGGCGGAGAATCCTTCGTAGTAACAAAATATGATGTAGACCAGTTTTCTTACAGTGTGCTTATGGACTTTGTTAAAGATTGTCTCCATTACACTGAAATAGGAGGAGTCTACATCAGAAAAGGAACGAGGGGTGGCTGGCAGCTAATACTGAATGACAAGGACGTAAACGAGTACGTACAGGGCTGCAATAAGCAAGAAGACGTGGTTTTTTACATCGACAACACCATTGACGAAGACAGTGAGCCGTTGATTCAACTACAACCACATGTAATCATACGGCCAAGGAAAAACATAATTCAAGGTATATATGTATATGTAATATAGATCCATTCTTATATATATCTCTGCGTGTGTGTACAGAACTTTGAAGGAGGCCATCGTTATTATTTTTATTGTTCCAGGTTCTGCTAAGAAGCCGGTTGCAAAGAGCAAGTATACTACTGCACATAGACTTCAGCAGCAACACAAAATGATGAAAAACAACCCAACTCAAGTGGGTTAGAACAAACTATCGTCGGAGCCTGATATGGCAACACAAAATGATGAAAAACAACCCAACTCAAGTGGGTTAGAACAAACTATCGTCGG
This sequence comes from Allium sativum, assembly GCA_030737875.1. Taxonomy (NCBI): domain Eukaryota; kingdom Viridiplantae; phylum Streptophyta; class Magnoliopsida; order Asparagales; family Amaryllidaceae; genus Allium; species Allium sativum. The sequence continues at coordinate 199,233,898 of CM060926.1, read as the reverse complement.
AGCCTGATATGGATAATGATGAAGAAGATGTTACTGGGATGGACAAAGGAACCCGGAGGAAATTAAATGTAGAAAATGAAACAGGTAAAGATGATGTTACCCGAGAGAATGAAGCTGATGTTCAGGTATTTTTCAGTTTTCATTTCAGTTTTATTAATCCGGATGAAATCTTATTCCGACCATGAAGGCTGCAGCTAATTCAAGTAACTGTTTGTTCTTTGTGCATGCATTCTGTCAAAATAGCAAGAACTGTTTATACGTCAACTCTATTTGGTTAACTAGCTTAAATTTATCATCGATGGTGAGTAATAATGCCAATCTGCTTGCAGTTCTCACAACCATCAGTTTTGACGAAGTATGAACAAGAGCGAATCGCGCGCATGCAAGAAAATGATGCAGTTAGTAGATCACTTGGGGTGCCTTCATTGGTTAGTTGTATGAAAGAGGCTGCCGCACGAAATAAGAAAGATAAATGTAAAGATGTTGCTGGAAGTGATGAATACATCCCAGACAATGCTGGTGAAGACGTCACTGATGATTCATCAGATTCGGAGGTATAAAGAAGTTATTTGTTTATTACTTATTGTATTTGCCTTTATGAACGTAAAAAATCTTGAACTTCAACTTAATTGTAGAGAATCAAAATTGTTAAGTCAAAGGATCTTTTACCTGGACCGAGAACTCGTGCGCGAACCAATGCAGCCATTGAAATTGAGAAGGAAGCGATGAAGCGCACCCCCTCCAAAGAAAGCTGGCTCCAACAAGGATTTGATCCTGACATTCACCCCCACTCCAAAGAAACTCAGTAACCGGGAGAAACAGACAGAAACATTAAAGAAACTTACGAACCCTACACCGTCTTTTTCAGGAGTTATAAAACCTACAACGTCTCGGCCATCCGTTTTAAAACCTACATGTAGCAAATTGTTCAAACAATCAACCAGTTCATGTGAAGCTGCTGGTTCAGTTGTTGCTTATTTAGCGATGCGGAAACGTCAAAAGCAGAACGTTGAAGCGCCTCTAACAATGGAAAATCTTACCGATCGATTAGAGCAGGAATGGATTGCACAGGAAGATGAAGCAGGTACAGGTATATATACAAATAATAATGTTTCTTTATCTGTGCACTGCACTACACTGTTGAGTGTGTCTTTTTTCTATTCACATTTTTGAACCTGGTAGATAAAGTACAAGGTCCAAAAAATCCTAGAGGGAAGTCAAAAATGACCAAGGTGCATGCTAGAACCCCTGATGATAAAGTAGTCATTGAGTTAAATGAGGATGGCCAGCCAGTTTTTGATAATATTACAGAGTTAAGCAATTTTCTTGGTACACTAGCAAAGGATAATGTGTCTCTTACTTACATCAATTGGCATGTGGTTCCTGATCAATTAAAGCGACAAATGTTGGATTATGCTCTGGTACAATCTAATTTCCTTAACCATATACAGTTCAACTGACTTCCTAAATGTTTGGTTTTACTTAATTAGTTTGTTTCCTGAATTTTGTGATTGCTATATTGTAGGCTAGGTATGTCATACCGGAAGAAGGACACAAGTGGGTCTTGAACACGCTTAACAACTCTTGGAGGCAGTACAAGTCTCGCATCAAAACAAGGTATTATAAAAAATACTCAACTGATGAGGAAAGGCTTGCAAATAGGCCCAGTACAATTCCGTTGGAGGATTTTAAAATGCTCTTGGACTACTGGGGGGATGAAGCAGTTCAGGTACGGCTTTAATGATATTCACATTTGTATAATGTTTATTAGTTCACATTATCTTGTTTAATGCTAATCTTTAGTAGTTCACATTATCCTTGTTTAGTGCTATTTTTTTTGGGTTTCTAGGCCCTAGCTGATTCTAATTCCGCGCATCGTAATTCGTTGAATGAGACACATACCATGGGTCCCAAAACTCATGCAGTAGCCAAAGAAAAGATAGTATGTGTTTTTCTGAACTTAAGTTATTTTTTATTGTGATTGAGTTGAATTGACCACATGATAATTCTAATTTGTTATATCATTGAATTATTGGTAATCCTAATACTTGACAGAGAAAGAAGGACCCAGAAAAAGCCTCCCCATCCGCTGCCTTGGTTTATCTAGAAACTTATAAACGAGAACCGGGTCGAAGTTACAAGACTAACACGGATGAACTGAAGGCCAAATACGTGAGTACATATATAATTAGATACTGAAATAGCAATACTTGTGTCAGTATAATTGGCACATTGTACGTTTGTTGGAGCTGCATATTAAATCGAACACATATATAGTTAGTTTGAAAGAGAACCAGTTCTGTTAATAAATTCATTCCTGCCAGCTGCCTATTTATCTATATGCTTGCCTGGTTTTCATTTTGTAGGCGAAGGTGCAAGCAATGGTGGATGCTGGAAACATTGCTGAGGCAGATGCACTGGTTTCTGGTGGGAAGAGATACACGCGTAACTGGCTTGTAGGAAGGCGAGGCAAATTGGCTGAAAAGTCTCCAAATCCTGGTTCTTTGGACAGCTATGTCCAAGAGTTGACAAAAAAAATAAGGCAAGAGCTGGAGGCGGACTTGGAGGAAAAGGTGAATAGAAAAGTTAAAGAGAACGTGTCGTGGGTGTTAAAAAAGCTAGGTGAAGCCTATCCAGATCTAAATTTAGATGTCGGAGACCTTTGTGTCACCACAACAAGTGATGAAGATGCTGACAATTGTACTCCTTCAACCCCGGCAACTGACTGAAGTATTTGGATGGTATGTGTTAGCACTTGTGATATATTCGGATTATTCTTTTAAATGATGGCACTTGTGGCATGTGTTTGTGATGATAGTACTTGTGGTATGTTTTGGTGATGGCAGTACTTGTGGAATGTGTTGGTGATGATACTTGTGAGTTGGTATGTATAATTGGTTGGTCTGACTGTGGTGATGAATGTTTTGGGAGGAATTGTTGTATGAATATTTTGGTATATATGTATGAATGTGGTACATTGTTTTGGATTTAATATATATACTGCAGAATCTGTAATTACAGGGTTGTATTACAGCTGCAGTTGATTTTTTCCTGGTGTCGCATTTGATTTTTGTGGTGTTGCGTTAGACTGTGCTGTGGTGTTGCATTAGATTGTGTTGTGGTGTTGCATTAGACTGTGCTGTGGTGTTGCATTAAGTTTAACATTATTAATTCCACAATGGTACGGCACGTGGGCCCCACAGCTTACGTGGCGCCACATGGATAGCTGACGTGGCATGTGACACATGTGCAGCTGACGTGGCGAGCTGACGTGGCATGTGCCACGTTGACAGCTGACGTGGAAAGTCAATGTGGACCCCACTATCATGAGCTGGAAGCCAGGGTCTGGCTTCTACTTAAGGCAACGCTGTATGTTGTTGCATTACATGGATATGCTGTTGCAGTAGGGCAAAAGTTCTACTTAAGGCAACGCTTTCTTTCCGTGGTCGTAGATGGACAAAAGCGTTGCATTAGATGGCTAATGCAACGGCCGCGGATGCCACGCCCCCCTGGTGTTGCCTATTTGAAAAAAGGGCCTACGGCAATGCTTTTTTGATCTACGGCCACAGAAGAATAGTGTCTAATATGCCCACTTTTGTTGTAGTGGTTGCCCGTAGCCGCCGCCCCGACCACCTGAAACCGTCGTCGTTCGCACCCCACTGCGCCACCCAGCAGCCGCCGCACCCTCCCCCCTTCAGGCCGAACATCCCCATCTCCAAGTCCTACAATCTCCAACAACCCGTTCGTAAAATCATCAACTACAGCTTCCGATTTTCTGAATCAAAGTTTTGAACAAACTGAAAATATTAAGGTATGAATCAGTTTTGCGATGCTTTTAATCGTTACAGTGACAGTTGTAAAAAGTCAGTTTCTAATTTATACATATGAACTTGAAATTGAAATCTTTCAGATCTGAAACTGCCGTGACTTTGAACACGAGATCTGATCAAGTTTGGACCTTCATTTCAAATCCGAGCAATGTGAGAATTTATTTTTAATCAATTTAATTATCATTCTTGCGTTATGTAAAGTTTGAATGGCAAATATAAATAAATCTACGATGGATGTTGTTCTAAATTATGGATCTGAATTGTTTGTGATGTTGTGATATTAGATCTGGAAATTTAAATACTAGATCTGAGATTGGTGATTTATTAGGATCATCTATTTGTTAATCTTGTCTATCATGTTTTGTTAATATTCACGAAACACCCGCTGTTATTCTCAGAATTTAACTAGAACTCTCTACTCGAGATTAACTTCATGTTATTAACTCGATTTGATCCCTTTTATAATTTAAAGTATTGTTTATGGTTGGATTAGACATGAGATATTAGACACGAAATATTGGACATGAAATTTAGTCATAATGTTTACGTTGTAAAAAAAGACGATGTTTTTGCAATGTAAATTAGAAAAGGGTAAAATTTACATTGTAAATAAAAGAATTACATTCTATATGTAATAAGAATGTTAATTTACATTGTAAATAAAAAAAATTACATCTTGATATGTAATTAGGAAAGTGAAGTTACATTGTAAATTAAGAATGCATTTATGTATGAAATTTACATTTATTTCTAATGTAAATTAAGACATGATTTACACCGTATGAAATTTACATTTATTTTTAATGTAAATTAAGACATGATTTACAACGTATGAAATTTACATTTATTTTTAATGTAAATTAAGACATGATTTACACCGTATGAAATTTACATTTATTTTTAATGTAAATTAAGACATGGTTTACACCGTATGGAATTTACATTTATTTTTAATGTAAATTAAGACATGGTTTACACCATATGAAAATTTACATTTTTATTAATGTAAATAAAAATAGGAATTTTCACCGCATGAATAATTACATTTTTCTATGTAATTTACGCCGTGTAATAAAAATTACATTTTTATAATGTAAATTAGAAGTAGAGTTTGCATTGTAATAAAAATTACATTTTTACAATGTAAATAAGAAGTAGAGTTTGCATTGTAATTAAAAAATTACATTTTTATAATGTAAATAAAATGAGAATTTGCATTGTAATTAAATTTACATTCTTATATGTAAATTTAGAATAGGATTCACACTGCAAATATAGGTTACATTTTTATTATGTGATTAAAATGAGAATTTACATTGAAGTTAAAATTAACATTTTTATATGTAAATTAAAAAGTAGGATCTTGCAGTGTATCAAAATTTACATCTTTATATGTAAATAGAAAATAGGAATTTACATAGGAATTAAATTTACATTTTTACATGTAAACGAAAAGGTTGAAATTTACATTTTTAATGTAAGTAAAGAATGAATTTAGGATGCTATAATATTATCTTCATTTTCAAATGAATTAAAATTTAATAAGGATCGATAGTTGTTTAGAGCGTTGTTTAAATCAAACGATGTTGTTACGATTAAACGATTATATATATAATTAAAATTAAACGAATCGAGCGTGGTAGTTCACGTTTTGAAATCGTACCTTTAAACGACTATACAAGGAGATCCAATCGTCGGATTTTCTTGAAACTGAAACCTTTAGGACCGTCTTGGAAAAATCTTACCAACGATATATATCATGTTAAGATCCAACGGTTAGATTCTGAGAAATGTAAAAATCAAAATTGGTTGAATGCAGCGCCATAGTCGCCCATTGACTCAAGGCGTCGTTATATAAAAATTTAATTATTTTAAATAATTAAAATAGGAAGTAATCATTGTAAAATGATATCAGCAAATACGAAGGATTATATATATATATATATATATATATATATATATACGAGGAATATTTGGAAAGTCCGAGTTCTCTCATTCCAAATAATCAAACGACGTTAATTGAAGTATGAAGATGGCGTATGAAGACCATAAATCTTCCCTCGAATGGACAACGATCGAGGCCCTGATTTGACTTACTCCTAATTCAAGGGTCTTGGTCATTGCCCAAACGTACATGTTGATTTTACGGGTTTGATTTTCGATCAGACCCAGAGCATAAGCTAATAAATGGATTGTGTGTCTGACATCGTACTCAGTAAATATCATGTTATTAATTTTCTGTCGAATGCATGAATGATTGGTGGAGGAGAATTTATTCTCTTGCTTAACACCCTTTCATATATTTCGGCAAAGGGTTGGTAGTGCGATAGGGAGTGACGATGTGGCATGCTAAGATGCATATGATCAAGGATTTGTTAAAAAGCAGGCCTTGTGGGATGATCAAAGCATAGCCTCTTTAGGAATAGCTTTGTGTATAGTGTGACTTCGCGAGCCTCACACACCGGCGGAGTTTAAAGCGGGAGAAGGGAACGCAGGGAGAGCAGCACGTTTCTTTCTAGCTAGAAGTGGTGATTGGGCTTTAACACGACCCGACATTTTACTTATGTGGATGATGGAATGAGGCGCCTTGGATGATAGGTCCTATAGGACTGGGAAACATGTGTTCAGGAATAACAAATCCGCAACTCGTATGGTGGACCGGCCCTACAGCTTTCCAAGGGTTCACTGCGGGGGACCCTGAGGCATTAGCTAGAGTGTCTCGAATCGGTAAGGAGCTCCTCCCTAGCCTTGACTCATGATGGAAATCCAAACTTCCAATACGAACCTACGGATTTGATTGTATTACTAGTATGGAAGCATAGTATTATGGTATCTATGTGTCCTAGGATTGATACATTTATTTTGAAATATTTTGATATATACTAATGATAATATTAAATTCGTATTTACCGTATTTAGCATGTTTAATCACCATAAGGTAAAACCCTATCCTCTGGTTTGTGTTGCTTTGTGTGATGGGACTTGGGTCTTATGGTGATTCCATTTTTCTCAAAAGCATAGCGTTGTTTTAAGATTCACTTATTATTTATTCTGTCACTTTAAATTATGCACGGCAATCCATTGGAGTAAACCCATTCCGCAATAGCGGCGTGGTCCTTGGATTTGCCTTATTACTAGTAGTTAAATTAGTTAAGAATTCTCACACCTATCCTTGTTTGGCATGCCTGGTAATAGGATGCAGCATGATGGGGGGGGTTCTCGCTTCGCAGTTTGGTGGTGAACGGGAGACTTTTTGTGGTTGATGACATTATATTTCCGCTGCTATGATGTTGTTACTCTATGAATTTCCTATGCTATGTTGTATCTGTGATTTGTATTATTGTATTTATGTTGTATTCCAAGTGATTATTCCTTACTTTCATTCCATGGAAGTTTGGGGTCATTACACAAGTCATATATAAAAATAAATCAGAAAATTGCTCGGAACACACTGGTACATGTTTTGGGGTCAAATTCTGAAATAATAAAACATTGATATCTTCGGATAAATAATTAAATGTATATATTTAAAAATATAGGGTGTTACAGAAACCCTTCCATATCTTGAATTTTTGAGAATTTAATTCTCGAAAAGGTTATTTATGTTAATTTCCATAAACCATCCAAGAAGAGAAATATTAAAAATCACAAGGAATAGATAATGATATTTTTAATTTCTGAGGCACATTCCTTGTCACTTACAACATTCTTCTTTCTATCAAAACATATTGTTTATTAAAATTTTCACAAAACCAGTAATTCAAAATATGGTTAGATTTATAGTTCTAAAGATTATTTATTAAACAATTTCTCAACAACCATTGTTTAAATTTTTTGAACCCCCTTTTTATTTCAAAAATAGTTCTAGAAACTCAAATTCATCTAAATTAAAGACTAAGGATTTTGTTAGCCTACCTTGTAGCAATGTCGTCCAAGGTTCGATTGATCACGATCATAAGCTTTAGACATCAGGAATCATGCATATAAAGAGCTAGACTTTGGATCGGACCGAAATCTTGGTGGTCCGAAATGTTTTATACTCATCCGATTGAACAAAAGTAAGGGTCGGATATAGGGGTCCTCGGTTCGAATAGTTGTCAAATCGAACATTTAATCCGACCCACTCTCAATCCACACGGAGTGGTTTATCCCGTCATTATATTCCCACGATCTCCTGAAGACTCGAGGATGTTGCTACGTGCTCCCGAGAAGCCACGATCCGATCCCGCCTCCTATATAAGCGTTGCCACTCGTTTCCTACACATTCGAGTTAAGTGCCACGTAACCATAAATGTTCCTGCCGTAAATCCAAGCCGGTCAACTGCTACTACTATAAATACACCATTCTGAGTCCATTTTAAGGAATTTTGGCATTTTGATAACTCCATACACGCACGACTAAGCAATCAGCTGCTCTAAACCAAGTCATATGTTGAACCCAAATTGAGAATTTTGAGAGTATTTACGCTGTATTGAAAGTGGTTGGAGATTGTAATCATTGTTCTTGTAATTTCTCGTTGAATTAAGGAATTATAAAGTGGACGTAGGCTTGTTAACGCCGAACCACTATAAATTGTGTGTGTTCATTGGTTTTTCTTCCTTTTCACTTAATATATCTCCATTCTTCTCTTTTAATCTTTGGGTGTTTATGCCATTTTTTGGTCAAACATTTTGGTGCTTTCACTGAGAAAACTGAATTCTCTATCTTTTTTGGATTGTTTGTCTATTATTCGGATTGCCAAGTCTAGTGAAATAGTCCATATGTTCACTATTTTCAATAATTTCAGTCATTGCAGTTTCTAAAAGAGATAGATCTCATTAAGCCTCCCATGGATCATCAACCAGCAACGCACATCAACCTAATTTGCAGATGGTGCCAGCATAGGTCCCCAGATCTAATGAGCCTGGTTCGAACCCCTCCCCTCCGGATCGAGTTGATCCAACAAATGATAGAGGCTGTTGCTAAAGTGCCAATTAAGCTCTTTCTTCGGCCTTTGTCAAAAGTGATGATTTTGCACATTTGTCTAGCAAGATGGAAGAGACCACAAATGCCTTGGATGCTCAAAGATGAGGCAATGCTACATTGAGAAATGATGTAGATGCCATTGCTAGGTAATGAGAAGAATTCTGAAGGCAAGGGATACCATTTCCACCACCTCGCCAAACAGCAGAAGACTCATCCTCGTCTAAAGAAGGTGAATGGCCACCACGTCAAAGGAGACCTTATGAAAGGCCAGAAAACCTTCAATAGCTCTGGTTTGTTACACTACCTTCTTGGAAAGATGCATCAATTCGGCTCGGCCCTGACGATCCTAGTCGGGATGAACCACTCTTAATGTCGACCCGATCTCGAGCTCCCCCCATGGAACAAGGTATTTCTTGGACTGGTCGTGCAACCATACTTCAACCCACTCGTCTTTGGACTAACCAGGACCAAAAAGGGAAGCAAAGTACTGTCCAGACGGCGGCTCAGGAGGCGTTGCCTGAGATGGGACCAAAGATAGTTCGACGAGCCGAAGGTGTCGAACCACAGCATGTGCTGACCAATGCAGAGGTAGAAGCAATGATAACGCAGATAATGAAGGATAGCAGGGGCTATAATAATGAGGATGGTGCATGAATTGAAACCTACTTCCTTTAATGATGATATCCTGGAGGCGCAAATCCCGAGACAGTTTAATCTGCCCACCAAGAATCATTATTCGGGAAGGAGAATCAACAATAACATTTGATATTATATGTAAATGCGGCAGCTTCCCCTGATGCCATTATATGTAAAGCCTTCCTGATATAACTTTAAGAGATGGTGATGATGTGGTTTACAGGCTTCTCCTTGATTAGTTTCCGACTTCAAAGTCTTAAGGGAGAAGTTTTTGACTTAATTTCAATTGCAACGCATCGAAGTCCAAGCATGTGATGGAGCTTTCTACAATTAAGCAATCCCCTAGAGAGACTTTGAAAAAATATCTCGAATGTTTTAGTATGGTTATCACCGAAGTTAGCAATCCTAACTAAGAAACCTTTCTGATGGCAATGGTAGATGGTGTGGAAAAGGACTCGGAATTTGGGAGATATTTGGTCGGAAAACCACCTATGACGAAAGAGTTGGTTTATGAAAAGGAAAACGTGCATTTGCGATAAGAAGATGCATATCCAAATAGAAAAAGAAGGTCTAGTAAGGGTGTGAAAGAGGAGATTTAGAGTAATATCACTGTAAGACAGTCCGACGACAGTTCCGGGAAAGTGGAAGTCAATGTCGGAAACCAAAATAAGAAGAATGGCCTTTAGGGAATGAACGAAAATAAAGGAAATTAGAATTAGAAAGGGGATGATAAGAAGTGACCGCGGTTCTAATCGTTTAAGAGTTACATGTCGTTTAACGATATTTTGGAGAACATATATCTCGATATGTGCAACATACTAAAGTATAAAAAGCCGCCTATGCGAGACTCCACGGAGAAGGAATGTTGGACAGGAAAGTACTATTTGTTCTGTGAAATTTTTGGTCATTCAGCGAATAAATGTCGTCACCTAAGAGATGTGATTGAAAAGTTGTTGCAAGAGGGAAAACTTGATTAGTATAAGGTAGCCCCAAGAGATAGGGGGAAAGGAGCTCCAGTCCTGAGTCAAGATCAAGGTGCCCCCAAGGCTACTGCCTAGCAAAAAGAAAGGGGATTATCATCAATAAAGTCGTCGGAGGACCACATCCGAAGCAATTTAGTCAATAACAATGGAACGGTATGTAAACGTAGCAAAACATATGAAAAATGGGGAATGTATCAGTCTCAAAAAATGTTTCATTTAAAAATAGAAAATGATGAAGGACAATATCGTTTTTCGCGACAGAGAGAGTTTGGGGTGGAGACTACGAGCAAGGACCCATTGGTGATATCGTCCATTATTGGCCTTGCGGTTGTGAAGAAGGTCCTGGTTGACTACGGGAGTTCTGTTAATATTTTGTTTAAAAAAAGCTTTTGATTAAATGAAGTTGGAATCAAGAGATTTGAAGCCACATATGGGATGGATACGTGGTTTCAATGGTTCGACCAATGAGATAATCGATTTAGTTGAGTTACTAGTTGATTTAGGTGAGGGAGACCGTCAGAGAGTATGAATCCTCTTGTTCATAGTAATGAATATCAATTCTCGTAAAAATACCTTCCTAGGGCGGTCGGTCCTAGGAGAATTTAGAGCGTGTATAACTTCTTGGTGTTTTCTTCAGAAATTCTTGACTGAAGCTAGAGTGGGAATGGTAAGAGGAGATCAGGTGATAGGAAGGGCATGCTATTTGGCGAAGTGGAAGGAAGTCGGCGAAGATCTACAAGAAACTCCCCTCCTGCCAAGGAGGCGACAACATAGTAAGTAATGGACATGTGCCATCCAGGATCTCCCAGTCATCAGTTTGAGGATATTGATCTCAGAAAAGATGCAAAGTTGGGATGTAAAAGGGGAATACCTAATGAAGCTACAATAGTAATTTCGATCGATAATGACGACCCAGCTAGGGTCTTGAGGATTAGATCCCATTTGGATTCTCTTTGGACTAGGGAATTGATTGATTTTATTAAGGAAAACCTAGATTTGTTTGCTTGGTCCCATGCTGATATGTGTGGGATATCCCTATCGATTATGAGCCATTCGTTGAGCATCTATCCAAAGTATGTTCCAGTTAAGTAGAAAAGGCGCATACTTGACCCAGAGAGGTCAGCAACTTTGAAGGAGGAGCTTGAAAATATGAAGGGTAACGGATTTGTTTGTGATGCGACATACCCTGAGTGGATATCAAATCTGGTCCATATGAAGAAAGCTAACAGGAAGTGGCGTACGTGCATCGACTTCTCAAATTTGAATAAGGCATGCCCGAAAGACTGCTTTCCACTGCAAATTGATTAACTAGTAGATACGAAAACTAGACATGAACTCCTCTCATTTATGGATGCATACTTTAGATACCACTGAACTCTGATGCATGTTCCGGACCTGGAACATAACATCTTTATTACAGACCTTAGGTTATATTGCTATGTAGTGGTGCCTTTCAGTTTGAAGAATGCTGGGACAACGTACCAATGGTTGCTTAACCGTATGTTCTCTAACCAGATTAGGAAATCGATGGAGGTTTATGTGGACAACATGCTTGTGAAGTTGAAGCAATCGTCCAATCAAGTTAAAGACTTAGCTGAAATGTTCAGTATCCTCCGACATTATAGGATGAAACTCAATCCTTTGTAATGCATGTTGGCATTGCGTTAGGGAAGTTTTTGAGATTCATCGTCAGTTTGCGTAGGATTGAAATCAATCCAGACCAGATTGTGACAATCAGGAACGTCCAAGAACCTCGAAGGATCAAGGATATACAAAGCTTGGCAGGAAATGTAGCAGCTCTAAGCAGATTCATTTCCAGATCTATCGACAAGTGCATTCCTTTCTTTGAATTAATAAAGCGCTGGAAACGCAACTTCGAGTGGACCTTATATCGTGTCGGGGATTTTTAGAATCTATTAAGCCACTTAGAGAGATCCCTGATATTATCCGAGTCTGTAGATCAAGAGGACTTTTTTGTTTACTTAGCGATGTCATTGCATGACGTCAGTTCAGCACTCGTTCGCGAGGAGGATAAGGTCAAGATACCAGTGTGTGATGTGAGCAAGAAGTTGATAGGGGTGGAACGCAACTATACAATGGTTGAAAAGCTCGCCTATATCTTAGTAATTGCTTCAAGGAAACTCTGTCATTATTTGCAGGCTCACCCGATTGTGATATACACCGACCAACCGCTATACAAGGTCCTTCAATGACCCGAGGCATCTGGTAGGTTACTAAAGTGGAATATTGAACTGAGTCAGTTCGACCTCACCTTCCTTCCAAGAAAGCCTATACGGGGGAAATCATTAGCTGATTTCTTAGCTGAATTTACAACTCCTAAAGTTGATACTTTGGATGTTGATACCATCCCTCCTGAGACTAAACTGGAATCGATCATCGGGAAGCTATACATAGATGGAGCTCATAATGGTCAACGTTCCGACGTTAGGTGTGATGGCCTGCCCCGCACTGGCCAACATTTCCCTAAAATGTGTGCTGTGCCAATACCCGACTAGCGCGGGACGGTCTCCAAAGAAAGGAAAAGAAAGGAAACTTAATGGTGAACTAACAAAGAACCTGTAGAATATATCACAGCGCATGGAACAAAATACAATAATAACATACTTGACATAAAACAGGCGAGACAGTGCATAAGCTGAAAACTAAACCACAATCATCATAGCAGCGGAAATTCAAAATACAGCTTATTACAACTCCAACATGCTGTCTCTAAAGAAAAGATAAAGGTACACCACTAATTCCCAAAGTAGTGACCAACAGCGACAAGGAGAATATATATATATATATACATATATATATATATATATATATATATATATATCATACGTGGAAGCCTCCTGCTCGTCTCCAGTACAGCTACTCGTGCATACCACCTAACCTGTCTCTAGTCTGCCCGTTTAAGAGCACCCAGAGTAATAAGAAGAGACATAAAACTCTCGGTCAGACAAAAGTCTGGTATGAGCGATAAGCAGCAAAACAGAATAATAACAGGTATACTAAACCATACTGAAACCTGGACCTGCAACCAAAGAGTTAGCATAACATACCGCTCAATACTCTAAGGTGCCACTAACATATGGTGTAAAAGTAACGGGGGAGGGGTGTGCATGTCATAATAGTGTCAAACAATCAAGCATAGCACCATCCTCACATCTCTCACTCAGTGCGTAAAGCATACGATATCCACCGCTTTGACCACCCAAATCCTTGTTATGATCACTCTACCCCATGGAGTCATGGCGACTCCACTGTACTGATCCCTATCCACTAGTCCTTTCTATGTCCACTCTGCCCCCATGAAGTCGTGACGACTTCATTGCACTGGCTCATAGCCCAGCCACGGTCACTCTGCCCCATGGAGTAATAACTACCCCCACTGCACTGATCCGTAGCCTAACATCCTTCTCGGTGGTGAATCAAAGCTATGGACGTCGATAACCCCGTAGCACACGTCCCGCAGCAAATACCAACTCATGAAGTTGACCCGTTGGTTTCCAACTGGATCCTAGGTACAAGCTTCCTATTTGGACTACCTTTGCATCTCGGGTTTTGGTCTCCTCCGGATCGGTTCGGTTCTTCACTTCACTTTGCTTCAGATCGTGCTCCTTGAAGTGTCCTGTTTGTGATCATCCACATCGGGTCGGTTCGTGCTCCTTCCGTCGGATCGGGTCGTGGTTTCCCAGCCGGATCGGGTCGGGTGCATCCTCCCAGGACTTTGCTTCGTGATGAGCATCCGGGTCGGAGCTTCTGGTTCGTGGTTGGCACTTCGGTTCGGGTCGTGGCATGTAGGTCACGAGTGGGTCAGGTCAGAGATCTTCAGATGAGAGCGGTTCGGATCGTGTGACTCTCCAGATGAGCGGGTCGGTTCGGTGCCACCATCCACGAGCGGGTCGGTTCGGGGTTCAGGGGGCGATCTGATCCGGTCCTCCTGCATATTTCCTGCACTTTGTCCAGCGAGCTGTTTACACCATTCGACGGTGTTTTCAACCAATCTAACACTTCTAGACAATCACAAAGCATACCATACAGTCATAGCAACATATAGAATTGACCACAAACACCAAAACGACGATTGGATATGTTAAAACGGATCCAACATAGCCAAAACCCCATATTTTCCCTTAAGCATGTTTAAGCAAAATTAATGACAGGATTAGTAAAACTTAACCAAACTAAACCAAATTTCTAACGGAGGCCTAAAACAATATTTCGAAATTTATAAATATTTTTCCAGAATTTAATCATGTATAAATTCACTAATTAACACCAATTACCCTTAATTAACCTTAATTAGTGTAAAAACAAGGATAATCACTCATCTTTGCCACAAATAAACTGTAGATCTGAAATGATTCTCTATTTGGAACGAATACTGATGTCTAACAACAACTCTAACCTTGGTCTGGTGCTATTTCTCCTTGATGTAATTTAGCCTAATCTTCAATTAGAAAGTGGTTCAGAGGTGTTTTAGATGTTGGAGGCCATTACTAGGGTTCCAAGAATGAAAATGGCGACTGAAAAAGCGTCTAAAGAAATGTTTTCTAACCCTAATCAGCCCTATATACCCCTAATCCCGAAATCCCCCAATGGGCCTAGCTATTAACTACCCAATTAAGCCCAGTTAAGCAGTTTTTCATCTTCTAAACCTTAATTCAGCCATATCTCCTAAATGGTAAGTCTGTTTGGCTAATGTGACCACTCTACGGTAAGGTAAGCCATCATCCGGATCTAATGGAAGTGGTTTCAGGTCAAAACTCCTTACCAATCAAATGTTATGGCCGAAAAAAGATCAGGCAGGGGCAAAATGATCATTTAAAAATTGGCAAGAATCATAAACATGGGAAATGACCCCAATAGTCGCCTCCCAAAGTTACATGACCATACGACTTCGTATGAGAAAGAAATAAATATTCTACGATCCTTCGATGCGTAGAATGCGGGTCGTTACATTCTCCCTCCCTTAAGAAATTTCGTCCCCGAAATTCCCTAACCCAAAACATACAAAGAATCCCGCATGCCTATCAGCCATATACAACAATCAAACATACAAAACAAACAAAACAAACCTATCCTAGCATGCAGAAAGACTAAATCGAAACTGAAATCTTACGAGGCAAGGAGTTCAGAATACTTCTTCCTAATGCTCTCCTCTACCTCCCAAGTAAAGTCATTCTCATCCTTGCCCCACTGAACCTCGACTAGATTCACCGCTTTCCTTCGAAGTTTCTTCGTATCATGCTCGACAATACGAATCGGCTTCCGGTTCCCAACAGCCACGGGTTCTACTTCGATATCATCCAACTGATCAGGTGAAATAGTCACATCGGGTTCATGCACGAATTTTCTTAATTGGGGAACATGAAATACGTTATGAACTCCTGCCATCTTCTCTGGTAATTCAACTTTATATGCCAAATTCCCAACTTGCTCAAGAACTGGGAATGGACCAACAAATCTTGGTGCCAGTTTTCCTCTCCTACCAAATCGAATAACATTCTTTAATGGGGAGATCTTGACAAATACTAATTCGCCAACAAAGAATTTCAAGTCCCTTCGTCTCTTATCAGCATAACTCTTCTGCCTATCTTGGGCAGCCTTCATTCGTAGTTGAATGACTTTAATCTTGCTTGAAGTTTGTCTTATCACATCTGGCCCAAGCACAAATTTCTCACCGGTTTCTAGCCAACATGATGGTGAGTTGCACGGTCTTCCATACAAAGCTTCAAATGGAGCTATACCAATACTGGATTGATAATTTTATTATATGCAAAATCTACTAGATGCAAATGATCATCACATGATCCACCAAAATCCAAAACACAAGCTCTTAGGAGGTCTTCTAATACTTGATTCACCCTCTCTGTCTGTCCGTCGGTTTGAGGATGATACGCGGTACTAAGATGTAATTCTGATCCTAACGTCTCTTGTAAGCTCTTCCAAAACCCACTAGTAAATAATGGATCCCGGTCACTCACAATGCCCTTGGGTACTCCATGAAATCTTACTACCCACTTCATATACAGTTCTGCTAACTTAACTGCAGTTCTATTCGTCTTGACGGGTATAAACCTTGCACTCTTGGTCAGTCGGTCCACAATCACCCAAATGCTATCATGGCTCAATCTAGTCCTTAGTAACCCATCAATGAAATCCATTGAGACTTGTTCCCATTTCCATTCTAGAATTTCTAATGGTTGCAACAAACCACTAGGCTTCTTTTGTTTTGCTTTAACTAGCTGGCAATTCATGCATTTGGATATAAACTTCCCAACGTCTCTTTTCATTCCTTCCCAGGAGTAGGCCTGCTTTATGTCTCGATACATTTTGTTACCACCGGGATGTATAGTCAGTTTTGAGTGATGACATTCTCTAAGTACTTCATCTCTCAATCCATTGACATTGGGCACAACTAGTCTTCCATTCTTTCTAAGCCATCCATCTCAATCAAGCACACACTCGTTCATCTCCTCATCGATGCCCATCTCTAACTTGTAGATGATTTTCAATAATAGGATCGTCCCTCTGACTGGAACCAATCCGCTCAATCAAAGTGGGTCTGAACGTCAAACTTGCTAAAATTTCTGTATCTAATTCGCACTTTGGTCTGAAATCATACCCTGCGATGCACTCCAGTTGCTTCCATTCAAGAAACGTAGCTCCTAAACTGGCATGTCTTCTACTCAATGCATCAGCTACCGCATTTCCCTTTCCTGGTGTATATGCGATATTCGAAATCATAGGAAGCCAAGAACTCTAACCATCTTGGCTGTCGGAGATTTAGATCCTTCTGAGAGAAAAGATACTTTAATGATTTATGATCGGTAAACAACTCGAATCTTTCTCCCAAGAGATAATGTCTCCACATCTTCAACGCGAACATGATCGCTGCTAATTCCAAAACGTGGGTAGGGTATCTTTTCTTATGCGGTTTCAGTTGCCGACTTGCATAAGCTACAACCCTACCTCCTTGCATCAACACAGCACCTAGTCCGGTACCACATGCAACCGTATATAATGTCATCTCTTAATTCCCTTTAGGAATGACTAACACTAGCGCACACGTCAACTTTTCCTTTAGAATCTTAAATGCATTTTCACACCTTTCATCCCAAACGAAAACTTGATTCTTCTTGGTCAACTAAGTCAATGGTGCTACTATCTGGGAGAAGTCCTGTATAAACTTACGATAATATCCGGCTAACCCCAAGAAACTTCTTATGTCAATTGCATTCTTGGGCGTAGACCAATCTTGTACCGTAGCCACCTTCGCAGGGTCCACGACAATAATATTCTCTGAAACAACATGGCCCAAGAATCTCACTTCCCTCCTCCAGAAGTGGCACTTAGAATATTTCGCCTTCAATTGGTGTTTTCTCAACACCTCCATTACTATCCTCAAATTTTCCTTGTGTTCTTCCTCTGTCCTCGAGTAAACCAAGATATCGTCCACGAAAACAAGAACTAACTTATTCAACTGATCACTGAATACCCCATTCATAAGATCCACAAAATATGCTGGTGCGTTGGTCAACCCGAATGGCATGACCAACCACTCATAAAATCCAGACGGCGTTCGAAATACCGTTTTAGCTATACTCTCAGCTTCCACTCTAAGCTGATGAAAACCTATCGCGAGATCCAACTGAGAGAACACTCTCACTCCACTCAACTGATCAAATAAATCATCTATCCGCGGTAGAGGGTACTTATTCTTCCTCGTCACCTTATTCAGCTTGCGGTAGTCCACACACAATCGAAGGGAACCATCAGCCTTGGTAGCAAACACAACTGGTGCTCTCCACTCAGAAACACTTCTTCTGATAAACCCCTTCTTCAAAAGATCGCTCACTTGCACCCCGAGCTCTTGCTGCTCCCTTGGTGCCATACGACGAAGTGGCATCACTATAGGTCTGGCATCTTTCACTAAATCAATACGGAACTCAATCTCTCGGTATGGTGGAAGCCTGGCCACTTCCTCGAAGACGTCCGGATACTGGCCAGCCACGGGCACATCTGACAACTCATCATGCGGGATGTCGAGGCAATTTAGAAAACTAGCCATTACCCCATCACTGGGTAGACCACCAAACACTACCCTCCGCCCATCATCCGCTCTAACTGTCACCAAAAATCCCTCACAGTCTACCACCACCCCGTATCTTTGGAGCCAATCGACTCCCAAAATAATGCCAAACCCAGTAAAGCCCAAAACAAAGAAATCTCAACCAAACATGCATCCATGACTCGATAAGACCACATTATGGCAGATCATACTAAGTCTAGTCAAACCACCAATCGGGTTCATCACTATTTGTGATGGCCTGCCCCGCACCAGCCGGCATTTCCTCCGAAAGTGCACTGTACACATGCCTGATTAGCACAGAACGGTTGCCAAAGAAAGGAAAGAAGAGAATGAACTAATCAAGAACCTGTAAAATGTCTCACAGCGCATGGAACAAAATATAATAATAATATACTTGATATAAAACAGGTGAGACATTGCATAAGCTGATAACTAAAACCAACATCATCATCAGAGCAGTGGAAATCCAAATACAGCTTATTACAACTTTCCAAATTATTGTCTCTAAAACAAAATAAGGCAAAAGTAGAAGATACACTACTAATGCCCAAGCAATGATCTTCAACAACGCAGGGAGAATATCAATATATGTCATACGTGGAAGCCTCCTACTCGTCTTTGGATCAGCTACTCGTGCATACCCAGCTAACCTGCCTCTAGCCTGCTCGTGAAAGCACCCAAAGTAATAAGAAGAGACATAAAACTCTAGGTCAGACAAAAAGTCTGGTATAAGTGATAAGCAGCTAAACAGAATGATAACAGGTATACTAAACCATACCTGAACCTGGACCTGCAACCAAAGAGTTAGCACTACATACTGTACAATACTCTAAGGTGCCACTAACATATGGTGTGAAGAATACGGGGGTGGGGGTGTGCATGTCATAATGATGTCAAACAAATCAAATAGAGCAACAATCCTCACATCTCTCACTCAGTGCGTAAAGCGTACGATATCTACCACTTCGATCACTAGACCCATCGAAGTAGTGACGGAGTTCAACTTGTACAACTACTGCTACTACCAAGCTTACCACATGGAGTCATGACCAAACCTTTACAAATGACCCCACTTCATTGGTCTCTAGCTCTTTAGTCGCACCTAGGCCTCTGTGGCCCTGAATCCGTTCACGTACCCCCTACACATAGTGATCCAAAGTTATAAACATCGGCAACCCCTTAGCACGCGTCCTGCAGCAAAGCCCAACTCATGAAGTTAACTCGTTGGTTCCATCTGGATCCTGAGTATAAACTTCCTACTTAGACTACCTTTGCATCTCGGGTTATTGTTCTTCTTTCCCGGATCGGTTCGGCTTCCCCTTCTCTTCACTCCGGATCGTGCTCCCATCGGGTTCGGATTGTAGTACACGCCTCATGTCCAAGCTCCACAGTTCGGATCAGAATGCTTCACCACCTTGGATCGGGTCGAGTTCCTCAAGTTCTTCTATGGCGCATCGGTTCGGGTCGGGTAACATGGTTCGGATCGTGGGCTCTCCAGGTAAGCGGATCGGTCCGAAGATTAATGCTCGCATCGGTTTGGTTCGGAGAAGACTACACGGGTCGGGTCGGAGAAGATGCTCCACTAGCGGTTCGTGGGGAAGGGTCTTGCACGGTTCGGTTCGGGTCTTCCTAACCGATCCGATCCGGTTTGGATGTCTTTCTGCACTTTGTCCAGCAAGTTATTTACGCCATTCGACAGCGTTTTCGACCAATCTAAAACTTCTAGACAATCACAAATCATACTATATAGTCATAGCAACACGTATAATCATCCACAAACAGCAAAACAACAATCATAGCATGTAAAATGGATCAAACATACCCAAAACCCCATATTTTCCCTTAAGCATGTTTAGGCATAATTAATGATAGGACTAACAAAACTTAACCAAATTTCTAATAGAGGTCTAAGACATTATTTTCGAATTTATAAATATTTTTCCAAAATTTTATCATGTCTAATTTCGTTAATCTTCACTAATTACCCTTTTATCAATCGTAATTAGTGCAAAACTATGCAAATCACTCACCTTGGCCACAAATAAAATTTTCAGAACTGAAACCTCGCTGATTTGGGAGAATACTGATGTCTAACAGCAGCTTTAATACTGATTTGGTGAAGATCTTCTTTGATTTGGTGTTGCTAAGCCTAATCCTTGATTAAACGGTGATTAAAGATGATTCTAGGTGTTGGAGGCCATTGTTAGAGTTCCAAGGATGAAAGTGGCGGCTGAGAAATGAAAATAAGATCGTTCTCTAACTGATTTCAGCCCCCTCATAACCCTAATCCCGAAAGGGGTTATGGGCCCTCTTGTTAATCACCCTAATTAGGCCCGGTTAAGCTGTTTTTCACCTTCTAAACCTTGTTTCAGCCATATCTCCCAAATGGTGAGTCCGTTTGGCTATTATGACCACTCTACGGAAAGGTAAACCATCAAACGAATCTAATGGAAGTAGTTTCAAGTCAAAATTTCTTTCCAGTCAAAAGTTATGGTCAAAACAAGATCAGCTAGGGGCAAATCGGTAATTTAAAAATCGGTAAAAATCATGAACATGGGAAATGACCCCAATAGTCGTCTCCCAAAGTTACATGAACATATGACTTCGTATGTCAAAGAAATAAATGTCCTACGATCCTGCGATGCATAGAATGTGGGTCGTTACACTATTAAAGGTCTATCGACTATCTCGGGCTCCAATCCCAACCTATCTACTAGATCTCTAGATATGAAGGAACTGGAAGCTCCGGTATCAAACAAAACTCTTACTGGAACATCATAAATGGAAAGCATACCTTGGATAACGACATTCTTTCCTTTCTCCGCCGCAGTTGGGGCATTCGACGAAGAAGGGACAACATTGATGGCATATGCTTTCACAATCTGCTTCTCTTTAGGGGGTTGCGGACATCTATCCTTGTGATGTCCCACTTGGCTACAGTTAAAGCACCTCCTATCCGCTGGCTTGGCCCGACACTCTTTGGCATAGTGGCCCTTCTTACCACAGCTGAAGCACTCAACATCTTTCTTACTCTTTTTCTGGCCATCCTTAGCTTGGTTCTGTTTTCTCTTATTCTGGGAACCATTCTTGCCTCCGTCGCTTGCTTGCAGCTTTGGCTCTTCTGCAGATGCAACCTCAGTCTTCAACTTAGGGTATAGACTCTCTGATCTCAAAGCTTTCTCCACGATCGATTCAAACGTCTCATCGATGTGGTTAATAAGCCTTTCCCCCAAGTATCCATCCAAACCAGTTATGAACTTCTCATTCTTCTTCTCGGCAGTATCAATAAGGGATAATCCATATTTCGATAGAGTATTGAACTCAGCAATATACTCCGAAATAGCTCTACCATTTTGCTTTAGCTCAAAGAACCACTTAAATAATACTGACTTCTGAGCAGTTGGAATAAACTTGTTGCTAAAGCGAGTCTTAAACTGATCCCAAGTAATTTGATCCTCAAGGGTAGCTGCCTTCATAGCATTCCACCAATTCATTGCCCGTCCTTGCAATTGACGGGATGCTAGCTTTCGCTTCATCGCATCCTCGATAACCAAGTCTTCAAAGATACGCTCACAGCTATCCAACCAATCTTGAACATCCATAGCCGACTCCGTTCCGTGGAACGGCTTCCCACCAAGACTAGTGTAGTCCTTACAGAGCTTGGCGAAATCGGCCCTAGGCGCCTGTACCGCTGCACCACCAATATTAGCAGCATTGGGAACTGCTCTTTGCACATCTCTAAGCATCTCTCTCATGAGGTCAGTGAACATCGTCCTCATATCAGGAGCACTCCCATTATTAGCTCCTCTACCAGTACCCCTCGTATGCCGGCTCATCATTCAATCTGTAAGGAGAAAACTATTAACCATCTTTTCAGTGGTGCCAGTGCAGTGCGACTTACATCCTTTGATATACTAATAGTATATATATAACTTTTGGAAACCAAAATAATCACAAATACGCACTCTCATATGCATATAATATCTCTCCCTGATAACTTTCCTAGGTTAACTATGCAACCTAGCTCTGATACCAATTTTGACGGCCCGCCCCGCACTGGCCGACATTTCCCTGAAATGTGCGTTGTGCCAATACCCAACTAGCATGGGACGGTCGCCAAAGACAGGAAAAGAAAGGAAACTTAGTGGTGAGCTAACAAAGAACCTGTAGAATGTCTCACAGTGCATGGATCAAAATGTAATAATAACATACTTGACATAAAACAGGCGAGACAGTGCATAAGCTGAAAACTAAACCATAATCATCATAACAGCGGAAATTCAAAATACAGCTTATTACAACTCCAACATACTGTCTCTAAAGAAAACATAAAGGTACACCACCAATGCCCAAAGTAGTGACCAGTAGCGATAGGGAGAATATCTATATATATCATACGTGAACGCCTCCTGCTCGTCTCCGGTACAGCTACTCATGCATACCACCTAACCTGTCTCTAGTCTGCCCGTTTAAGAGCACCCAGAGTAATAAGAAGAGACATAAAACTTTGGGTCAGACAAAAGTTTGGTATGAGCGATAAGCAGCAAAACAGACTACTAACAGGTATACTAAACCATACCTGAACCTGGACCTGCAACCAAAAAGCTAGCACAACATACCGCTCAATACTCTAAGGTGCTACTAACATATGGTGTAAAAGTAACGGAGAAGGGGTGTGCATGTCATAATGGTGTCAAACAATCAAGCATGGCAACCATCCTCACATCTCTCACTCAGTGCGTAAAGCATACGATATCCACCACTTTGACCACCCAAATCCTTGCTATGATCACTCTTCCGCCATGGAGTCATGGCGACTCCACTGCACTGATCCATAGCCACTAGTCCTTGTTATGTCCACTCTACCCCACGAAGTCGTGACGACTTCATTGCACTAGCTCATAGCCATGCCACGGTCACTCTGCCCCCATGGAGTAATAACTACCCCACTGCACTGATCTGTAGCCTAACATCCTTCTCAGTGGTGAATCAAAGCTATGGACGTCGATTACCCCTTAGCACACGTCCCGCAACAAAGCCCAACTCATGAAGTTGACCCGTTGGTTCCCAACTGGATCCTAGGTACAAGCTTCCCATTTGGACTACCTTTACATCTCGGGTTTTGGTCTCCTCCGGATCGGTTCTTGACTTTGCTTCGGATCGTGCTCCTTGAAGTAGTCCTGTTTGTGATCTTCCACATCGGGTTGGTTCGTGCTCCCTCCATCGGATCAGGTCATGGTTTCCCAGCCGAATCGGGATGGGTGTATCCTCCTAGGCCTTTGCTTCGTGATGAGCATCCGGGTCGGAGCTTCAGGTTCGTGGTTGGCACTTCGGTTCGGGTCGTGGCATGTAGGCCACGAGTGGGTCGGGTCAGAGATCTTCAGATGTGAGCGGTTCGGATTGTGTGACTCTCCAGGTGAGTGGGTCGGTTTGGTGCCACCGTCCATGAGCGGGTCGTTTCGGGGTTCGGGGGGCTATCCGATCTGGTCCTCCTGCGTATTTCCTGCATTTTGTCCAGCGAGCTGTTTACGCCACTCGACGGTGTTTTCGACCAATCTAACACTTCTAGACAATCACAAAGCATACCATACAGTCTTAGCAACATATATAATTGACCACAAACACCAAAAGGACGATTTGATATGTTAAAACGGATCAAATATAGCCAAAACCCCATATTTTCCCTTAAGCATGTTTAAGCAGAACTAATGATAGGTTTAGTAAAACTTAACCAAACCAACCCAAGTTTCTAACAGAGGCCTATAATAATATTTCGAAATTTATAAATATTTTTCCAGAATTTAATCATGTATAAATTCACTAATTACCCTTAATTAACCTTAATTAGTGTAGAAACAAGGCTAATAACTCACCATTGCCACAAATAAACTGTAGATCTGAAATGATTCTCTGTTTGGCACGAACACTGATGTCTAACAACAAATCTAACCTTGCTTTGGTGCTATTTCTCCTTAATTTGATGTAATTTAGCTTAGTCTTCAATTAGAAAGTGGTTTAGAGGTGTTCTAGATGTTGGAGGCCATTACTAGGGTTCAAGAATGAAAGTGGCGGCTGAAAAAGTGTCTAAAGAAATGTTTTCTAACCCTAATCAGCCACTATATACCCCTAATCTCGAAATCCCCCAATGGGCCTAGCTATTAACTACCCAATTAAGCCCAGTTAAGCAGTTTTTCACCTTCTAAACCTTAATTCAGCCATATCTCCCAAACGGTAAGTCCATTTGGCTAATTTGACCACTCTACGGAAATTTAAACCATCATCTGGATCTAATAGAAGTGGTTTCAGGTCAAAACTCCATACCAATCAAAAGTTATGGCCGAAACAAGATCAGCCAGGGGCAAAATGGTCATTTAAAAATCGGCAAGAATCATGAACATGGGAAATGACACCAATAGTCGCCTCCCAAAGTTACATGACCATACGACTTCGTATGAGAAAGAAATAAATATTCTACGATCCTTCGATGCGTAGAATGCGGGTCTTTACATTAGGATTGTCTTGGTAACTTGTAACACCCCATATTTTATGACAATAAAACAAAATATGATAATATAATTGCATGTAATAAGTTTATACATTGAAATGAAGAAAAGATTAATAAATTACATGCAATAAGTACAAATGCAATGCGATTAAATGCATACATATATTTTTTTAAAAAAAGAAAATTTTGAAGAGCTTCTAGAATTTGGCTACGGAATTAGCGTCATTGCGTTTGTGGCGATTTTCTGGTCAATTTAGACATATGGATTGTAGAAAACTGAGTTAAGGTGAAAGAGATACATTTAAATGAAGTATTGTAGCAAAACAGGAGAATAAGGTAAAAGAAGGTGAATAATGACTACCATTTTTTCTAAACTTATTAACAAAAGGCATTATAGCTTAGTTGGTTAAGGCATAGGATTTTCATCATAGAGCTTAGGGGTTCGAACCCCGACGATGACATAATTTTTATCTTTGTTTTAGATGGCCAACTGAGCATACAAATATATGTACGTATACAAATTCAAAATTTGAAAGGATAAGAATGTACGTATAACAAAATAAAGAAAATATATGTATATATATATGAGAATATGTATATATATATGTAGAATTAAACGTATACAAGAGATAAAATTTAAGATAAGGTTGTAGTCAATGAAATATAGCAAGAATCAAATAACAGTGCAGCACCGTTTGAATTTTGAAAAGAAAACAAAAATTGTGCGTATATATATACACGTAAAATGGTTGTTATAAGAATTGTATATGCATAAGAAGATTACATGTGAATATAAAATTTAAATAAATTCAAACATATAAAAATCAAATTTCTGCGCCAAAACAGCTTGCGGGACCCAATGCTGACTCAGCATTGCGTGTACGATAAGATCCGGCTGATTCATCTGCGAACCTGGACTATTTTCTTATCTGGGTTCAATGCTGACTCAGTGCTGCGTGTGCGTTAAGGTCTTGAGCACATATAAATAAGACCTTATACCCAACCCTAAACCTCATAATTTGGCAGCTACGCTGGAGCTCTACCATTACTCCCTCTCTCTCTTCTCTAATCTATTCTGAAAATTAAAATATTTGCCTAGGAAAATTATGAATTCAGATCTGGAAGAGAGAATTGACAGTAATAAAAAGATTATACATAATCATGAAAGTAAGGTAAAATTCTAAGATCCAATCCATTCTAATTCTTACTCTTCCTTTCCCTTCTCCCTTTTAATGAAAATAATAAATCCATGGTCATTAGGTTGTGAATACGATTAAAGGGGAAAAACCATGGATGTTAAAACTGGATCAGATCCAGGATTTGGAAAGCTTATGAGGTGAGTGGATTTAAGCCATATTATTTTAAATAATGGTATATTACCGTTTAGCATTCCCCATTATGAAAAATTGGAATATGACATGTTTAGTTGCCTAAACATATGATAATAATGATATATGACATGCGGGAAGGATTAGCATGATATAACGTCAAATTGTTAATATGAATCAGTTGAAATGTTGGAATGTTGGAATGTTGTAATATTAATATGAACATGTTGGAAAAATTCGTATATTGAATTAGTTGAAGTGCTAAAAAGTTTACATGTTATGAACTTGTTAGAATATGGGTATCAACTGCGTCTGTTCTTGTTACATGTTAATTTGTCCCAAATGTATACATGAAATAATTGGAGTAAGCATATGATTATATGTTTTCATGTTAACATAGAATTGAATTGGGGCATCAACCAAATTATGTTTAAAGATCTTAAATTGGGCTAGTAAATATGACTTGGAAAAAGGGGCATGAAAACCTATAATGAAATAGAAATAATTAATAAAAAATAAACATGCCTAGAATTACAGTAATTAGAAATTCTAACCGTGCATAGACACGAGATTAGATTACACTTGAGGTAGAAGTCTGCCCAGACCCACCCGGCATATCCGGCAACCACAAGTGGTGAATCTAATGTGAGGGGTCTAAGTGCATAAACAAGAAATGTGCCAAGACACGAGGTTAAGTCCGACTTGTGGAAGAAGTCTGCCTAGGCCCGCCCTACGTATCTAGCATCCACAGGTTGTAGGCTTAATGTGAGAAGTCAGCTACATGTGTGTGTGTGTATATATATATATATATATAAATAGCCGGATTGATAAACAGTATTAATTGAAATTAATGGTAATAAATGGAATTGAACGAAAGAAAGATACGATTGTAAATGATTTGGTTTAAAATGGGAATGATAATAACCTACTATTAATAAATAACATTAATAAAAATGTTATATAATAGGTAGACTTGTCCTAGGGACAAGTGAATATTATAACTTAGGTTATAACAAACTAGTAAGGGAATGGGATAACCGGTGAATTGAGTTAAGGGACACTTTATTGTAAATTAAGTAATCAGTAAAGGGGAAAATCTAAAACCAGTTAAGAAAGGGGGGAAATATGTTGTACTTAATTATAAATTAAGTTATCCGTAAACTTGGAGGTCTGAAACCCGCCGATAAGGATAACATGTTCAGACTTATCCTAGGGACAAGGGGAAATTATAACATAGGTTATAATAAATGGGTATAGAAACTTATTAATGGGCCTTAGTTACTAGAACTAAGTTAATAAGTAAACAATGATAAGTTGTATTGACGATGTAAAGTGGAATTATGATTAAATGAGAAAGGATGAGGAAAATTTATGAAATGAAATAAGTTATATTTAATCATAAATGGTAAGTGACATGTTAATTGGAAAACATGTGAATTGGGATATACATAATTACATATCAAGTAAAATATGTTAGTGTAATGATGTAATCAAACAAAAATATAAAAGAGATTGTGGGTTACAGACCTTGGGCCACAATCTGGAGAATAACATGTTGTGGGCTTATTAATAAACATAAATGGGTTAAGTTATAACTAAAATTAACAAGCAAGAGGAACTTTGTAATTGATAAAGAATTCAATGTGAATGGGGATAACCAAGTTAAAAGAAAACCTGGTAAGGAAAAGCAAGCGCATAAAAGAATGTTTAGACATTCGGTCTAACAACATATTAAAGTGAGGTGCTTGGACCAATCTGTACGTTTGAGGGTGAATAACCCAACGGAGTTGATCATCGAGGTGTTAAAAGGAACGAGAGGAGCGAACATTCATATGATTGTTCTGACGGCTCCAAAGGACTGGAAGGGGAAGCACGCGGCTTCCTGAGTTACGTAAGGTGCTCCTAGTAGTCCTCTGTGCAGTGACAGATGTCTTAGCCTGTGCTCGTAGAGTTTGGGTCTGCGTGTATCTACTAGGTGGGTGGGCCTTGACTGCAGAAGTACCTATGTAGTCAGAATGATGTAACACGGTGACACTAGGGTGATTCAGCGGTTGCCTCAAAGGAGAGGCGGAGGGTCATGACTAACAAGGATGGTAGATCGTCGGATACCCATCATCGACGGCCAGTGGGATGCGAAAAGACTGGAGCTAAACCCAAGATACCATTCACCCTTCACTATCGGGGTAAGGGGTTGAGGGGAGATGCCAAATGGATGTTTATATTGTTTGTTATTAGGGGCATGTCGCTTAGCTCTGTAGTCTTTACTAGTTGAGGGAGGGGCCTAGGTGGGGCCATAGCCACCATGAAAACAGACCCTAGGAATATCTGTAGAGGCTCTTAAGATGGACCTGTAATGGTATGGAAAAGCTCCCGACCGAGTTCTGTGTTTCTTGCATCGCCCTACCATGGAACTCGGTGCACATTAGAGGACGTGCGATTGAGATATCGAGCTACATTTGAAGATATATATGGTGGACAGTCTAGATACATGCATGTCGGCTCTGGGCGGTGTATCATAGATTTGAGGGCATTACTCTGGTATGAATTCTGATTCGAACAAAGGTGGCAGTACATACATTTGCGTAGCATAGTAGTGATGGATATATGTGGAACGTAACATTGTTATATAGAGATCTGTATGTCACTACGGCGTAGGATGAGGGACTGCATATATTTCGATAGTGTTTATGTGGAGACCGCGCGAGTGGGGTATCGCGGGGTGTACCTTAATATTGGGGTAGCTATATACATATTATATTAGTTTAATCCACAAGGAAGTAAAGGGGTACGACGTGTGTGTAAGCCTTGAGTGCTGATAACCCAAGTAACCTAATAAATAAGATAATACGATTGAATGGTATATGTAGGATTATCTAAAGTGTATAGTTTAAATCCAATCACAGAACTTGTGTTCTGACCCCCTCCTCGTAACATACTGGCAGGTTAGATTTGTGGTAGAGACATGATAGCTTTGGATACTGATTAGGCGGTATTAATAATACGGTAAGGCTATGTTTTGATTATACTATATTTTATCCATTTCGCTGTGAGATATTTTCTGAGCTCTGACATATTTTATACCTCTGTCTTTACTCTAGGATACTAGATCAAACCAATCTTCATTTAGATGGATTGGAATTTTGAAAAAAAAATCGGTCTATCGAAATTTGGGTTGTCACATCTGGTATCAGAGCTTTGGTTTAGGATTCCTATATAAATAGTGAGTGAACGTATTTGTATTTTTTTAATATAAATATATATTATATATATCAACCTAGATCCATAGCGAAACCCATTAAACAAAAAGAGTATAATATGGTAAGAAATGGGATGTTTATTTCGTACACTAAAGGAATGAATATAGAAATCTAAGACCCTTAGGTTATTGGGTGGAGAGTGTACAATGTACTTTGTATAGAAGGAAAGTGAATCTCATATATTAGTATTTTGGATTAGTGGGGTTGAAAACCTTATAAGTTAGAAAACGCTGAAAATGGAAAAATGGATTAGGCATATATATAGTTAAGAGAATTGACCTTGGCGAGTGTTTAGGAAAGCCTAGAAGAATTGGAAACCCGCTTTGAGTCTAACCCCATTGTTAACTTTTAAAAACTTGAGATTATAAAAGTTTTGGGAAAATGGTTTATGGTGTTTTCAAGTTTTAATCTTAAAAGTTATAGTTTTAAAATATGTAAAGAAGTACGTATTGAGTTTTAAAGTAAAATTCCTTTAGTAAAAGGGTGCTTATTATAGAGCATTTATAGCTCGCTAGTTTTCTTGTTATATTTCATACAAGAGTTTTTAATCAAGAAAGTTTTGAAATCTCTATTCTTTTGACAATTATTTTTGATAAATTGTTTAAAAGAGAATTTTTTGGGTGGAAAAAATAATTTGTAGAAAATAAGAATAGAGTGGATGTTAGCACCTTGTAGTAGGAGACTGAACTGGCCTTATAGGTAAAAACAAGTAATAAACCCGATTGAGAAAATAGTTGTCCGTATTTACTCCAGTTTTGTGATTTGAAAAAATAAATGATGATTTACATTTTTTTAAAAGATGACATGCTTTTATGGTTTGGCAAAAGAAAGTTTTCATGAGGAAAATTAAGTTTTGACACTTTTAATTTTTGGAAGGAAATTTAACTGAAAAAGGGCCAAACCATGTTTTAAAAAAAAAAGTATGGAGTAGGTAAGAATTAGAGCCTAGGGAAGACGGGAGAATTTTTGAGCTATGAAGTAAATAGCAAGAATTATCTTGGAAAAAAAATCCATGATAAGACGAAAAAGAAAAGCTACAACAAAGAAAATTTTCTTATGTGGGCTGTGCTTTGACAGGAAAATAGGAAATCTTTATAAATAGTTTCATAAAATCCAAGTACGGTTGGGAAAAGGTATATAAAAGAAAATTGGAAGTGTGAAATTTTCCGTTTTCCACCTTTTTGTAACATAAGAAATCGAATTTAGGAAATTAGATTTTTCTGAAATTCGAAAAATAAAGTTGGTTGGTAGGATTATGGATGCAACAATTGGATGAACTACGCTCTTACTCAGTAAGTATGTGGGAAAATTTGGATGAAAATATCTTTTGATTTTCAAAATATTGCATTCATATAGAATTGCCAGTATATTTAGGATGTGAGCATCATATTTTAAAAGGATTTTTGAAAATTTGCATACACATAGGAGGTATCGCTTAGGCATGCATATGTTAGTATATTATATTTCACTTTGCACAATGCACAATGTTTGCAAAAATTGGATGCACACATGATGGATGTATATTACGCGAGGGGTTAATTGATTTTTCCCTTATCAAATTTAGGGGACGAAATTTCCTAAGGGTGGGAGAATGTAACACCCCGCATTTTATGACAATAAAACAAAATATGATAATATAATTGCATGTAATAAGTTCATACATTGAAATGAAGAAAAGATTAATAAATTACATGCAATAAGAACAAATGCAATGCGATTAAATGCATATATTTTTTTAAAAAAAAGAAAAATTCGAAGAGCTTCAAGAATTTGGCCACGAGATTAGCGTCATTGCGTTTGTGGTGATTTTTTGGTCAATTTATATGTATGGATTGTAGAAAACTGAGTTAAGGTGAAAGAGATACATTTAAATGAAGTATTGTAGCAAAACATGACAGTAAGGTAAAAGAAGGAGAATAATGACTACCATTGTTTCTAAACTTATTAACAAAAGACATCATTGCTCAGTTGGTTAAGGCATAGGATTTGCATCGTAGAGCTCGGGGGTTCGAACCCCAACGGTGACATAATTTTTATCTTTGTTTTAAAGACGGCCAACTGAGCATACAAATATATGTACGTATACAAATTCAAATTTTGAAAGGATAAGAATGTACATATAAGGAAATAAAGAAAATATATGTATATATAAGAATATATATATATGTAGAAATATATGTATACAAGAGATAAAATTCAAGATAAGGCTGCAGTCAATGAAATATAGCAAGCATCAAATAATGGTGCAACACCATTTGAATTTTGAATACAAAACAAAAATTGTGTGTGTATATATATATACGCGTAAAATGGTTGTTATAAGAATTGTATACGCATAATGTAACAACCCGAATTTTTATAACATGTTAAAGTCATAAATCAAGGCAGAATTAAATTTTAAAATAAGAATCCGGGGAAACGGGTTGCGCCATTGCGTTCATCTTGGAATTCTGCATGAAATCGATCCGAGTTTTCGAAAATCGGAGTCCGTATGACCAAGATATGACCCTCCGAAGTTTCAGGAATTTAAATAAAATAAAACAGCTCGAAAATAAAGCCAGAAATTCGAAATTCAAACCCAGAGAAGGCTGGTGGGAAAATTCCCGCCCATGTACTCAGGTCGACTGGGGAGTCGACCCCCCCCCCCAGCCAGGTCGACTGGGCTGTCGACCTCCCCATGACCAGGTCGACTGGGGAGTCGACCTGGGGGTCGACCTGCCTTCCGGACCCACTTCTTGAACCAGATGCATCCTGATGTATTTAGACTCGTTTTCTGTCCAGATTCGTCTGCCTAATCCTATATAAACTCACCCCTAGTCTCATTCTCTCCACACCATTTCATTCTGTCCTTATGCTGCTTCTGAGATAATCTAAAGAATAAGATAAAAAGGAAGAAAAAGGACTGCTCCTTCTCCATCAAGACAACGCTTAGAGATTTGCAAATTGGGGGATTTCAATTAGAACACGATCAATCAAATAGAGATTCAACAATCAAATTCTGCTTTCTAATTCTCGATCCACGCACTGTAAATTCAAGTTACTTTTAGATAAAAGCTGTAAACTTAATATCCATGTTGTAAATTGGAATTGGATCTATGTATGGTAATTGATTTGTATCTATTCTTGTTCATCTTGGATCTTGACTTTCGTGAATATTGCTTTGGACCTATTCATGTTGTAAATCAAACTCTCTCATGTATATAACCTTAACATGCCTATGACGTTGAAACTATTGTTAATGGCCAAGGACTATGACTGTGAACATAAGATTACGCTTATGCCTATGACTAAGAACATAAGACTATGCCTATGACTGTGAACATACGACTATGCCTATGACTGTGAACATAAGACTATGCTTATGCCTATCACGGTGAACATAAGACTATTGCCTATGACTATGACAAGGACAATGGTGGCTAATCACCTATGACTCTTGACTATGAGAATTATTACCTATGATTACGAACATAAGGCTATTATCTACAGCCATGACTTTGAAACTATCACTGTTAATTGACTATGACTATTTTCCTAGAACTATTATGGATAATTATCCATGACTATTGGGATTAATCGCTTATAGTTCATAATTATGAGATTTCTGCCTATGACCGTGACTATGACTACTGGGGTTAATTACTTAAGACTATTATAGTTGATTGTTCATGCCCATAGTTGAATCCCATGTTGTACACCGAATTTGTAGTTGTTGGATCTCATACCTAGGGTGTGACTTGCTTAGTTTATTCGTTATTATGTACATCAAAAGCCATTGACCATTATCCTTATATTTGGCTTGCTTTTGCATGCCTATTCTTTTATGTCAAGTTTTTATCAGGACTATCGCCTTATTTTGCTAGATTTGAAAACCCTATTAATTTCTATATGCCAGTGATGTTGTAACCGATTTCCTCAAGTTATATCATGCCAGTCTTGTAATCTCTTTGATCTCTTTATGCTTGTCCCTTCTGCCTATCATAGTTTTGATGTTATTCCCTTTATCTCTAGATTTAGATTTACTCGTAATTTAGATCGATTAACGTTTACATGCGATAGGAATACGATTTGGGTAGATTAGGCAAAACATGAACTGGTTATAAACATGAATCATGAACTTGATAATAGGCATAAGTTGAAACATAAAACTTGACATGAAACTTGAACATGGTCATGACACTAGAATGAATTTAAAAATGGCCAACTCGAGGTTGGGTTGAGTTTGTAGTGTAAATCTGCCCGGAACCGCCCGACAAATCCAGTTACTGCAAACAATAGGATCCAATGTGGGTAGTTGGTCATATCGCGCTTGAAACCTGAGGCCAGACTGAGTTATGGTGTAAATCTTCCCGGAACCGCTTGGCATATCCAGTGACCACAACAACAGGTCTGACGTGAGAGGTTAGGGTGCATTAATGAATTAATGCCACATGATAGGGTTAAGTCATGACCATGAAAGACAACACTTAACCAACTTGAAATATGATTGGTAGGGTTAGGTCATGAACTTGAACGGCAACACCTAACCAACTTGACACGTGAATTGTAGGGCTAAGTCACGAACTTAAATGACAACACTTAGCCAATTTGACATGCTAGACTGATAAGGGTTAAGTCACGAATTTAAATGACAACACTTAACCTATTGGACGGAAACCCTAGTTACGCGGTCCGTTTCAGTAGTAAACCACTAGATGTATCATGGTACCCTGGGACTAGGCAGGGTGGGGCACGATTACTGGGTTGATTATAAGTGACCAGAACGACGGCTGTGTGGGTGTGCCAGTGTAGGTTCAGGCGGGCTATGGTCGTGCACGTGGTCCGGAGTTGAAAAAGCAGGCATTGGTTATCAGTAGGTTTATCTGTGCATTCTTTATTCGTGTCGGTGGTTGGCACCATAGGGCTTGATACACCCTATGATGGACCTAGCATAGGTGACTACATTCGTGATAGGGCCGTATGACACAGAAACACAACGAGCTAGAACTTGTAAGGAGCCGATCGATTAGTGGATCGTTCCGTTGGACTTAATAATGGGTCATTCACGATTTTAGGCCAAGGGATTATTTCATGATTAATACTTGACATGAGTTGGGCTACTAGTACAGTTGGTGCAACGAACCTTGAACATGTGATGCTATACTTTACCTATACTTGATTCATCATGTTATCTTAGTCTATCTTATCCATCTTGAGATCATACTTATGTTTACTTTCAGTTTATACATGTCATGTTACCTTTACCTGTTTTTATGCTGAAAGTCACTTAGACTTACCAGTCTTTATGACTGACCCGTTTCCTTTCGCCTCCTTTTCTTTCGTTTCTTCCCCCAGGTTCTCAGGGAGGAAACTCTAGCTCTTATCTTGGATTTAGCCTGCTTCTTGTCAGCTCATATACGGTTTGGTCTTGAGCTATGCTATGGCTGCACGTCTGCTATTTTTGGGGAATAATTTACTTTTGTTATTTTTAAGTTTATGCTTCCTTATTTAGAACTTAATGTAATGGAATAATGGCAACTTGTACTTTGGATATATGAGGTTTTGACTCTTTTCTTGAAAGTAATAAGATTTGGTTTTTAATTTCTACCGCTGCTTTATTTATGTTCTGTCTTGTGATATCTCTGTGTATGTTTACCTAGATAATGCTTCCACCAAAACTAGCGGAGATGGGGTGTTACATTAGGTATCAGAGCAGGAGGTTACCAGACTTGGCAAAAGCTTTTAAAAACCTTCTGAAACTATTTTCAAAACCGTTTATAAAGAAGCATTTTTCAAGAAAAGTTTATTTTGGAAAGGCTATTCTCCAAAATCCATTAGCACTTTCCTTTGTTTCCTCGTTTGAATCTCTATCTTTTCGTTTTTAAGCATGTCTGGGAATCTTAACTTTGCAGAGGGCGTGCCAATACCTGGCTGGTTCAGGAGGTACTTAGAGGCTAGGGCCAACGATGCAGGCCCAACAGATATTCCTCCTCCAGCTGCAGCGATTCCTCCTCCTCCTCCTCCTCGTGAAAATGCTTTCGCAAAGACGTGTAGAGACTTCAAGGCTATGGGTGGAAAGGACTTCTATGGGACTGAATCCTTTGTGGAAGTGATAAACTGGCTGAAGGAGACCAAAGATTTGTTCGTCATCTTCGAAGTTGACGATAGGCAAAAGATACAGCTAGCAGTGTGGTTGCTTAAAGATGAAGATTCGTATTGGTGGGAGATTACCCATGTTGAGAGGCCAGTGGAAACTTGGGAAGACTTCCGGATGAGATTTGAGATGAAATTTCTCTCCCAGGCTGAAAGAAGCCTGCAATTGGAGAGGTTCCTAACTCTTAAGCAAGGAAGCATGACGATCAGGGAGCATGTCAATCAGTTTAATCAGCTGGCCAGATTTGGACCGGATTTAGTGAACACCCAACACAAGAAGTCTCTTCGCTTCGTTAGAGGTTTGAATGAGCCACTACACAGCCTTGCTATGACTCATGTACCCATAGGGGCGACCTTTGAGAGCTTGGTGGATATGGCTCTACTTCATGAAGAAGACGAGAACGGCAAGAAGGAGGTCAAGGCGAATGATTCTCAAAACAAGAAGAAAGACTCCGAGAAAGGAGGCAAGAACAACAACAACAATAATGACAACAAGACATGCGAGAAAAGAAAATGCCACTTCTGTGGTATTGAGGGGCATATAGTCCAGGATTGTAGAAAGAAGAAGATGAAGATGGGAGCATGCTTTCAGTGTGGTGAAACTGGACATATCAGCAAGAACTTCCCTAAGAAGCAAGGGCAAGTCCCGCAAGCAGGACCTTCTAGGGGTACATCTTTAACTTCTCCTCCTTGATGCTTTGTTTTATCTTGCTTATCTTCTCGATCCTATCTTGAGAACCTTAGGCAGAACCATATTGATGGAAACATGTATTTGAAACATGTTATGGTTGATGTTAGAAAATGGTTGCAAGTGGTCGCAAGTGGTTGCTCGTGGTTGCATAACACACATTAGGCACTAGATCGGCTCAGACACGTTTTCATATTGCATATGCATGAGTGTTTATACTTGTTTATGGATGAAATTGAATGTGTTATCATGTGGATGTTGCATATGGATGAATGTTTGTGCACACATATAGTGTTTATGTGACTAGGATTATTTGCATACATGTTGGATTCATGACACTAAACATATTTTGCATTAAGAAGATCAAACAGGCGTGATCATTTGCATTAGATAAGGAACATATACACACTTTCTGCATATGTTCATATAGCATTAGAAATTTTTTAAGGACGATGATTGCTCGTGAATGATGGTTGAGTAGATGGATAACTGGATGGTAGGATATATTCTTCCTAACTTGAAGATTTTGGGGACGAAATCCTTTAAGGAGGGGAGAATGTAACAACCCGAATTTTTATAACATGTTAAAGTCATAAATCAAGGCTGAATTAAATTTTAAAATAAGAATCAGGGGAAACGGGTTGCGCCATTGCGTTCGTCTCAGAATTCAGCATGAAATCGAGTCCGAGTTTTAGAAAATCGGAGTTCGTATGACCAAGATATGACCCTCCGAAGTTTCAGGAATTTAAATAAAATAAAACAGCTCAAAAACAAAGCCAGAAATTCAAAATTCAAACCCAGAGAAGGCTGGCGGGAAAACTCCCGCCCATGTACCAGGTCGACTGGGGAGTCGACCCCCCCCCCCCGCCAGGTCGACTGGGGTGTCAACCTCCCCATGACCAGGTCGACTGGGGAGTCGACCTGGGGGTCGACCTGCCTCCCGAACCCACTTCTTGAACCAGATGCATCCTGATGTATTTAGACTCGTTTTCTGCCCAGATTCGTCTGCCTAATCCTATATAAACTCACCCCTAGCCTCATTCTCTCCACACCATTTCATTCTGTCCTTATGCTGCTTCTGAGATAATCTAAATAATAAGATAAAAAGGAAGAAAAAGGACTGCTCCTTCTCCATCAAGACTACGCTTAGAGATTTGCAAATTAGGGGATTTCAATTAGAACACGATCAATCAAATAGAGATTCAACAATCAAATTCTGCTTTCTAATTCTCGATCCACGCACTGTAAGTTCAAGTTGCTTTTAGATAAAAGCTGTGAACTTAATATCCATGTTGTAAATTGGAATTGGATCTATGTATGGTAATTGATTTGTATCTATTCTTGTTCATCTTGGATCTTGACTTTCGTGAATATTGCTTTGGACCTATTCATGTTGTAAATCAAACTCTCTCATGTATATAACCTTAACATGCCTATGACGTTGAAACTATTGTTAATTGCCAAGGACTATGACTGTGAACATAAGACTACGCCTATGCCTATGACTGAGAACATAAGACTATGCCTATGACTGTGAACATACGACTATGTCTATGACTGTGAACATAAGACTATGCCTATGCTTATGGCGGTGAACATAAGACTATTGCCTATGACTATGACAAGGACAATGGTGGCTAATCACCTATGACTCTTGACTATGAGAATTATTACCTATGATTATGAACATAAGGCTATTATCTACGACCATGACTTTGAAACTATCACTGTTAATTGACTATGACTATTTTCCTAGAACTATTTTGGATAATTATCCATGACTATTGTGATTAATCACTTATAGTTCATAATTATGAGATTTATGCCTATGACCGTGACTATGACTACTGGGGTTAATTACTTAAGACTATTATAGTTGATTGTTCATGCCCATAGTTGAATCCCATGTTGTACACCGAATTTGCAGTTGTTGGATCTCATACCTAGGGTGTGACTTGCTTAGTTTATTCGTTATTATGTACACCAAAAACCATTGACCCATTATCCTTGTATTTGGCTTGATTTTGCATGCCTATTCTTTTATGTCAAGTTTTTATCAGGACTATCGCCTTATTTTGCTAGATTTGAAAACCCTGTTAATTTCTATATGCCAGTGATGTTGTAACCGATTTCCTCATGTTATATCATGCCAGTCTTGTAATCTCTTTTATCGCTTTATGCTTGTCCCTTCTTCCTATCATAGTTTTGATGTTATTCCCTTTATCTCTAGATTTAGATTTGCTCGTAATTTAGATCGATTAACGTTTACATGCGATAGGAATACGATTTGGGTAGATTAGGCAAAACATGAACTGTTTATAAACATGAATCATGAACTTGATAATAGGCATAAGTTGAAACATAAAACTTGACATGAAACTTGAACATGGTAATGACACTAGAATGAATTTGAAAATGGCCAACTCGAAGTTGGGTTGAGTTTGTAGTGTAAATCTTCCCGGAACCGCCTGGCAAATCCAGTTACTGCAAACAATAGGATCCAATGTGGGTAGTTGGTCATATCGCGCTTGAAACCCGAGGTTAGACTGAGTTGTGGTGTAAATCTGCCCGAAACCGCCCTGCATATCCAGTGACCACAACAACAGGTCTGATGTGAGAGGTTAGGGTGCATTAATGAATTAATGCCACATGATAGGGTTAAGTCATAAACATGAAAGACAACATTTAACCAACTTGAAATATGATTGGTAGGGTTAGGTCATGAACTTGAACGACAACACCTAACCAACTTGACACATGAATTGTAGGGCTAAGTCACAAACTTAAATGACAACACTTAGCCAATTTGACATGCTAGACTAATAAGGGTTAAGTCTCGAATTTAAATGACAACACTTAACCTATTGGACGGAAACCCTAGTTACGCGGTTCGTTTCAGCAGTAAGCCACTAGATGTATCATGGTACCCTGGGACTAGGCCGGGTGGGGCACGATTACTGGGCTGATTGTAAGTGACCAGAACGACGGCTGTGTGGGTGCGCCAGTGTAGGTTCAGGTGGGCTATGGTCGTGCACGTGGTCTGGAGTTGAAAAAGAAGGCATTGGGCATCAGTAGGTTTATCTGTGCATTCTTGATTCGTGTCGGTAGTTGGCACCATAGGGCTTGATACACCCTATGGTGGACCTAGCACAGGTGACTACATTCGTGATAGGGCCGTATGACATAGAAACACAACGAGCTATTACTTGTAGGGAGCCGATCGCTTAGTGGATCGTTTCGTTGGACTTAATAATGGGTCATTCACGATTTTGGGCCAAGGGATTATTTCATGATTAATACTTGACATGGGTTAGGCTACTAGTACAGTTGGTGCAGCGAACCTTGAACATGCGATGCTATACTTGACCTATACTTGATTCATCATGTTATCTTAGTCTATCTTATCCATCTTGACATCATACTTATGTTTACTTTCAGTTTATACATGTCATGTTACCTTTACCTGTTTTTATGCTGAAAGTCACTTGGACTTACCATTCTTTATGACTGACCCGTTTCCTTTCGCCTCATTTTCTTTCATTTATTCCCCCAGGGTCTCAAGGAGGAAACTCTAGCTCTTAGCTTGGATTTAGCTTGCTTTCTGTCAGCTCATGTACGGTTTGGTCTTGAGCTATGCTATGGCTGCACGTCTGCTATTTTTGGGGAATAATTTACTTTTGTTATTTTTAAGTTTATGCTTCCTTATTTAGAACTTGATGTAATGGAATAATGGCAACTTATACTTTGGATAAATGAGGTTTTGACTCTTTTCTTGAAAGTAATAAGATTTGGTTTTTAATTTCTATCGCTGCTTTATTTATGTTCTGTCTTGTGATATCTTTGTGTATGTTTACCTAGATAATGCTCCACCAAAACTAGTGCATTCCCTTTGTGAGTGACCCTAGCGGAGGTGGGGTGTTACACATAAGAAGATTACATGTGAATATAAAATTTAAATAAATTCAAACATTCAAAAATCAAATTTTTGCACCAAAACAGTTTGCGGGACCCAATGTTGACTCAGCACTAAGTGTAAGATAAGATCCGGCTAGATTCATCTGCGAACCTGGACTATTTTTTTAACTGGGTTCAATGCTGACTCAGTGCTGCGTTTGCCATAAGGTCTTGAGCACCTATAAATAAGACCTAACCCTAAACCTCATAATTTGGCGGCTACGCTGGAGCTTTGCCATTACTTTCTCTCTCTCTCTCTCTCTTCTCAAATCTATTCTGAAAATTAAAATATTAGCCTAGGAAAATTATGAATTCAGATCTGGAAGAGAGAATTGACAGTAATAAAAAGATTATACAAAATCATGAAAGTAAGGTAAAATTCTAAGATCCAATCCATTCTAATTCTTACTCTTCCTTTCCCTTCTCCCTTTTAATGAAAATAATAAATCCATGGTCGTTAGGTTGTGAATCCGATTAAAGGGGAAAAACCATGGATGTTAAAACAGGATCGGATCCAGGATTTGAAAAGCTTACGAGGTGAGTGGATTTAAGCCATTCTATTTTAGATAATGGTATATTACCGTTTAGCATTCCTCATTATGACAAATTGGAATATGACATGTTAAGATGCCTAAACATATGATAATAATGATATATGACATGCGGGAATGATTAGCATGGTATAACGTCAAATTGTTAATATGAATCAGTTGAAATGTTGAAATGTTTACATGTTGTAATATAAATATGAACATGTTGGAAAAATTCATATATTGAATTAGTTGAAGTGCTAAACAGTTTACATGTTATGAACTTGTTAGAATATGGGTATCAACTGTGTCTGTTCTTGTTACATGTTAATTTGTCCCAAATGTATACATGAAATAATTGGAGTAAGCATATGATTATATGGTTTCATGTTAACATAGAATTGAATTTGGGCATCGACCAAATTATGTTTAAAGTTCTTAAATTGGGCCAGTAAATATGATTTGGAAAAAGGGGCATGAAAACCTATAATGAAATAGGAATAATTATTAAAGAATAAACATGCCTAGAATTACTGTAATTAGAAACTGTAATCGTGCTTAGACACGAGATTATATTACAATTGTGGTAGAAGTCTGTCCGGACCCGCCCGGCATATCCATTAACCACAAGTGGTGAATCTAATGTGAGGGGTCTAAGTGCATAAAAATGAAATGTGCCAAGACACGAGGTTAAATCCGACTTGTGGAAGAAGTCTACCAGGACCCGACCGGCATATCCAGCATCCACAGGTTGTAGGCTTAATGTGAGAGGTCTGCTACACACACACACACACACACACACACACATATATATATATATATATATATATATATATATATATAGCCGGATTGATAAACAGTATTAATTGAAATTAATGGTAATAAATGGAATTGAACGAAAGAAAGATACGATAGTAAATGATTTGGTTTAAAAGGGGAATGATAAAAACATATTATTAATAAATAACATTAATTAAAATGTTATATAAACGGTAGACTTGTCCTAGGGACAAGTGAATATTATAACATAGGTTATAACAAACTAGTAAGGGAATAGGATAACTGGTTAATTGAGTTAAGGGACATTTAATTGAAAATTAAGTAATCAGTAAAGGGGAAAACCTGAAACCCATTAAGAAAGGGGGGAAATATGTTGTACTTAATTATAAATTAACTAATCTATAAACTTGGAGGTCTGAAACCCTCTGATAAGAATAACATGTTCAGACTTGTCCTAGGGACAAGGGGAAATTATAATATAGGTTATAATAAATGGGTAGAGAAGCTTATTAATGGGCCTTAGTTAATAGAACTAAGTTAATAAGTAAACAACGATAAGTTGTATTGATGATGTAAAGTGGAATTACGATTAAATGAGAAAGGATGAGGAAAACTTATGAAATGAAATAAGTTATATTTAATCATAAATGGTAAGTGACATGTTAATTGGAAAACATGTAAATTGAGATATACTTAATTACATATCAAGTATAAAATGTTAGTGCAATGATGAAATCAAACAAGAATGTAAAATAGATTGTGGATTACAGAACTCGGGCCATAATCTGGAGAATAACATGTTGTGGGCTTATTAATAATCTGAAATGGGTTAATTTATAACTAAAATTAATAAGTAAGAGGAACTTGGTAACTGATGAAGAATTCAATGTGAATGGGAGTAACCAAGTTAAAAGGAAACCTGGTAAGGAAAAGCAAACGCGTAAAAGAATGTTTAGACATAGAGTCTAACAACATATTATAGTGAGGCGCTTGGACCAGTCCGTACGTTTGAGGGCGAATAACACAACGGGGTAGATCATCGAGGTGTTATAAGGCACGAGGGGAGCGCACATTCATCTGGTTGTTCTGAAGGCTCCAAAGGACTGGAAGGGGAAGCACGCGGCTTCCTGAGGTACGTAAGGTGCTCCTAGTAGTCCTCTATGTGGTGACAGATGCCTTAGGCTACGCTCGCAAAAATTGGGTCTGCGCGTAACTACTAGGTGGGTAGGCCTTGATTGCAGAAGTAGCTATGTAGTCAGAATGATGTGACGCAGTGACACCAGGGTGATTCGGCGGTTGCCTCAACGGGGAGGCGGAGGGTCACAACCAACAAGGATAGTAGATTGTCAGATACCCGTCATCGACAACCAGTGGGATGCGAATAAACTAGAGTAAAACCCAAGATACCATTCACCCTTCACTATCGGGATAAGGGGTTGAGGGAAGATGCCAAATATATGTTTAGATTGTTTTTTATTAGAGGAATGTCGGTTAGCTCTTGCAGTCTTTACTAGTTGAGGGAGGGGCCTAGGTGGGGCCATAGCCATCGTGAAAATAGACCCTAGGAA
This sequence comes from Allium sativum, assembly GCA_030737875.1. Classification (NCBI taxonomy): domain Eukaryota; kingdom Viridiplantae; phylum Streptophyta; class Magnoliopsida; order Asparagales; family Amaryllidaceae; genus Allium; species Allium sativum. Next base: position 199,190,637 of record CM060926.1, on the reverse strand, counting down.
TATATGTAGAGGCTCTTAAGACGGACCTGTATAGGTATGGAAAAGCTCCTGATCGAGTTCCATGTTTCTTGCATCGCCCTGCCATGTAACTCAGTGCACATTAGAGGACATGCGATTGAGGCATCGAGCTACAATTGTAGATACGTATGGTGGACCGTCTAGATACATGCATGTCGGCTCTGGGTGGTGTATCGTAGATTTGAGGGCATTAATCCGGTATGAATTCTGATTCGAACAAAGGTGGCAGTCCGTAGGTTTGCGTAGCATAGTAATGACGGATATATGCAGAACGTAACATTGTTATATAGAGATCCGTACGTCACTACGATGTTGGATAAGGGACTGCATATATTTCTATAGTGCTACGGTGGTGACCCGTGCGAGTGGGGTAGCATGGGGTGTACCTTAATATTGGGGCTAGCTACATATATACTATATTAGGTTAATCCACAAGGAAGTAAATGGGTACGACGTGTGTGCAATCCTTGAGTGCGGATAACCCAAGTAACCTAATAAATAAGATAATATGATTGAATAGTATATGTAGGATTATCCATAGTGTATAGTTTAAATCCAATCACTAGAACTTATGTTCTGACCCCCTCCTCATAACATACTCGTAGGTTAGATTTTTGGCAGAGACATGACAGATTTGGATACTAGTTAGGCAGTATTAATAATACGGTAAGGCTATGTTTTGATTATACTATATTTTATCCATTCTGTTGCGAGATATTTTTTGAGCTCTGACATATTTTATGTCTCTGTCTTTACTGCAGGGTACCAGATCAAACCAATCCAAGTTTAGATGGATTGGAATTTTGAAAAAAAATCGGTCTGTCGAAATTCGTGTTGTCACATAACTCTTGAGGGACGATCGATCTATTATGCCTTAAAGCTGAATTTTCCCGCTACTAACATTGATTCCGAGTATGAAGCCCTGATTGCTAGGTTGGAACTCACGAAGGAATTAGGAGTAGTTGCATTGGATATTTTTTATGACTCCCAAATTTTTGTGTTAGAAAGAATTTCGGGAGAAGGGGCCACGGCTCGCCGCTTACCTGGAACGTATGAAGGAACTATTAGATGGCCTCGAGTACCATAGCATTTCCCACGTCTCGCATGAGAAGAATTAGGAAGAGAATGATTCTGACTGAAGGTTTGAATGCACCAAGCCTTAATAAAATGGAATTTTATCATATATTGAAAGTTAAACCTAAAAGAGAGTCATGGATGACCCCTATAAAGAATTTCCTGTAGCATGGAACACTTCCAGAAAGAGTAGCACACCATTGTTTGTAAAGCTTGAAGATATAATGCGGCATGGTATGCATTACATAAGAGGATTTTACGTTTCTTTTCTCTGGTGCATCACTAATGATGATGTCAAGTGTGTATATGAGAAGTACACGAAGGCGGTTGTGACGAACACACTTGAGGGAAAACCTTTGCAAAGAAGATACTAAATATAATGGCTATTTTTTGCATACAACAAACCATGATGCGACTTATTATTCATGACACTTCGACAAATGCGAGAGATTCGATAAGATTCCTAGGGTTCCACCTAACGAACTCATCCAGATTGTGAGCCCCTGGCCATTCGCAATATAGGGAGTAGATATTATTGGAAGTCTTCTGATTTCTAAAGGTGGAGCGAAGTATGCAATCATGGCGGTGAATTACTTTACAAAATGGGCTGAAGCGGAACCATTATCCACCGTCATGACCAAGTGGCGATCAACTTTGTCGTCAGTAACATTATATGTAGATTTGAGATCCCAAGGACCATTATTATGGATAATGGAACTCAATTCAATAACTTGGAGTTTAAAGATTTATGTCGACAAGATCATATCGAGAAGAGATACACATTAGCTGCGCAACCACAATTAAATGGACAAGTAGAAGTTGTGAACAAGATCATCAAGACCATTCTGAAGAAATGACTGGAACAAGCGAAGGCTACGTGGGTTGATGAATTTCCATTGGCTCTTTGGGCATATAGAACTACCCACAAGTTAGCAACTATTCATACTCCTTTTGCAGTATCCTATGGCTCGGAGGTAGTCATCCTTGTAGAGCTTGAAGTTCCCTCTCACAGAAATACGTATTACAATCCTTTGACTAAAAGGCACTTCTCCTGGAGTTGCTAGATATGATCAATGAGAAGAGAGAGGAGGCGGACTAGCATGCTTCAGAGCATAGACACCAGGCAGCCCGATACTGTAACCAGAAAGTACAGCCTATGACCTTCGAGCCTGGAGACCTCGTTCTGAAGCGTGTCTTTCTGGCCCTCGTCTATAAATCCCCGAAGTGGGAAGGACCATATGTCATTCATCAGAAACATGATGACGAAGCTTTCAGACTAACGACCATTGATGGCGATCATCTTCTGAGAGCATGGAATGCCGAACATTTGCGGCACTATTTAACATAAGCCTTTATTTCATTCATTCCTGAATTATGTGATGAGGCGTGACTAGCCAAAATGTATTGTTTATAAATGCTCTATGACTGTTTGTGTTGGTTAGATTAAGTTTTGTAATTCAATCGGCTTGTGCCAAATATAAATGAAGGGAGTGGTTATCTCCCTAATGATGTTCACTTGCTCATGCTTCGACATGCTAACCCAATTCCATAACTAATCGAACTTGGGTTAACTAAATTCAAGCTTGACATCGACGCTTGACATAGTGGTCCTCTCTTTGTAAACCAAAGTGAGGAAACGATAATTAGACGACATATAAAACTCTTCCCTATTTCGATGGAATGAGTATAAACAACAGGGGTGGAACTCGACCATCCCTGACGGCAACTCTTTCCCTTGACACGGGGGAAAAAGGACGATTCCTGGACAAGTGTGACCCGACCAATTGTCCTACTAACTTTGTTCCTCAAAGCTTGGAACATAATATTGACTAAATTCGAGTTCGATATCGACACTTGAATCGGCAAAATCCCACTTTAGGAGTTAAAGTGTAGATTGGATGCTAAAGCAAATGACATGACCATTCACGTGACCAACTCTACCTCTCATGACTCGAGAGTGAGTATAAAATCAAGGTAGGCATGAAATGGTGCACCATGACTTAGAACCGCTACAACCCGCAACTCTAACATGGATTCATGATTAGAGAGTATAAAAGCATTTAGATCGAACATCCAAATAATTTGGCTCCTACCCACGGAAGGATTGGAGGCATGGGGTTGACTTAGCCCAAGGTCACCTCCGATGCTGGGAACCTTGGCATGGATTTATAAATTAACCTTGAATATGCTATGGACTTAGCTTATAATTCAAGGTTAATTATGGGCATATACACTATACCACCAAACTAGTAATGACTTGACTCGGTTGACCCCATCTTAAGTTGACAACTTATGAACTAAACATAGGTCTAAAAATTAAATCGCAAGGACAATAAGCGGAAAGCAAACAAATGAAACCATCTACTTCATTAATTTGCAAATTTTTACAGAATGATAACTACTTTACTAATTACTTGTTTTATACAGAGTGATAACACAAAAGGATAGGGTCGCAGTCGCAAGAACCATAGTAGGCTAGTGGAAAACAAAAAGAAACAAATTTGAAAGCATCTAGGACTTGGATGTTTTGATCTTCTTAAGCTCTACGATCTTCTTCTACTCCTCCTTCTCAGTCTCAATAAGTAGACACTTTTTCTTTTTAATCTTCTTAGTTGAAGATTCTTCAAGTTCAGGAGTAGGCCTGGAGCTTGTATCCTTTAGTGGGGGAAGATCTGTAGAAACCTCTTTGATGGAAGGGGGACCATATTAAAAGGATCAGCGAGAAAAGGCGTGGGAAGGTCTCAATCTTGATTTGCATAAGGTTGCCTTCATTTTGACAAGTGTCAGCTTCCCCGCTTTACCGTACTCCCCACCATAGATGACATCGTCATCGCCATCCTTACCGTCAAGATCTTTCTGCGCAGCTATCATCTCTCCTTCCTTCAAGGCATCGTCGCCATGAGGCACTGCAGACTCGTCAGTTGGCTTTGTTTTTTCTCCTTGGCAACATCGACATGCTTTATACCTAAAGTAGGGAGAGCAATGGTTATTAGTTCCGAAGAAGTAATGGGCCTTCCGGTTGGAAGCCCCATAACACGACGACATGCCATAATATATCTAGCAAATTAAGGAGAAAATGTGGAGATACCTTCAGCAGAATGGTCTCCAGGAGTTGCAGGATTCTTAGCCTTAGTGATTGGGGGAAAAAGTGCGTGTAACAAGTCCTGGTTTCTCAGGATTCCACTCTTCTATCTCCCAAGCCTTGGATGCTGCAGAGGAAGAGCCAGAACTTCCTTCAATGACATCTTTGCCCCTAGCTTGAAGCTTCGTGGCATCCTCATCCTCTTTTAGCAGTCTTCATCCTTATGACAGGTGCTCGAACTCATCTCCTTTCATGTGCGTCCTCATCAATTCCTCCTCATTCACAGTCTCGACCTGCAATCTACGCTTCTCATTCTTGGCAAGTTCACTCCAAGTATCGACTAAGGTAGTGGGGTAGTCTTTCACCCATGATATATTGCAATATCGGAGAACTTGTGTGAAGAAAAAGAGAATAAGAGGTCCTATACCAGGTAGATCATCTTTGTCCTCAGCAAGTTGGCTCTCTAACACAGCCTCGTCAACCTCAGGTCGTGCCTTAGATTTAGCGGCAAATTCAAGAGCAGTACTGGCATTTTCCTCAGCCCTCTTTACCTTATCCTCACTGTCAGCCAGCTAGTCCCTTAGATTGACATTCTCTTACTCGAGTACAGTTTTCTCATGCTCGAGGCGATTACAAGACAATTTCAAATCAGTGTTTTCGGTCGTAACACTTTGATATTTCTCTTTAAGGGTTGTACGTTCCTTGCTAGTGACATCAAGCGCAATATGGAAGAGCTGTTATAACTCATCATGCATTTTCGTATATTACTATGCTTCCCGTTCTGCAAGTGCATGTTTACCCCGAGCCTCTTCGCATTCTTTTTCAGTAGTCTTCCTAGCTTGGATGTCATACTCCAATATTTGCTTATGATTATCCAAATCCAGTCGGAGATTCTGTATGATTTCAGATAGCTTCCAGCATACTTGCATGTTTCCTTGTATTGCTTGTCGATGAAGTCTATCTTTTCCTTGATGCTATTAGTCCAGTTTTCGGGGGCTGGTTGGAGGTTAGGCACAAAGTGCATGTTACCGAAGTGACACTGAGGGAATTTATCCTTCAAAACTTTAATCCAATCAATGGTAGGAGCATCAAGAACAATGAGCATGGACGTGGGGATATTAATGGATTTACGTTTAGAAGGAACGATTATTGCACCTTCCTTATCCTAGGATTTTTCCTTGGTGGTCAAAGTGCCTCTTAGAGTGTTTGTCTTGAGGTTGTGCTTCTTTCAGGGGAAGTGGAGCTTTAGCAAAAAAAACCACTTCGCGAGAGCCCTGATAGATCTTATGCTTGTCAACATCGCTGCGGATTAGAGAATGAGAGCGTGATGAGAGACAATACTTGTGCTGGTAGCGCCCTCCTTTCGGCTGCGATTATCCATGTGTTCATGCTAAGGATCAAAGTAAGTCTTGGAGAGACTAGGAGCTTTCTAGGATCATAACGCCGATGATACATAGTTCATGCAAATTAGAGCATGCTAGTATTATAATCAAGAATTAATGTAACACATAAGTGTTGTGACGTGCATTGTCTGTGTTGTGTGTGCCCTAAGTGATCCCCTCGACGGACAGGATCCCGGAGTTTGGCTGGTTGGTGTCGTCTTCTCCATCTTAGTAGTTGTGATTTCCTCCTAGTAAGTAGGAAAGAAAGAACCAAAGCCAAGGTTTTAAAAGATTATATGTTGTCTGGTAGAGGCAAATCACCTGAACCTTGATATGGAGACATTGACTTCTCTTGGCAGGATTCATGGATTGGCGATTTAGCCAGAGGTGGAGTCTTGGGAGAGGTTTGCTTCTCTACAGTGAATGTATTATTCAGAGAAAGGTCTCTAGGCTCCTCCTTAGTAGTCTTTTCTAAGAGCTCCTCCGTGAATACATTTATGGGAGAGGGACTCTTAAGTGTTTCACTGCTCACTTTCCCAGGGGATTTCTCCTTCTCCCCTAGTTGAGGTTCCACTGGAACTTGCAAGGTCTTTGCTTCCTGGAGCCTCCCTAACTTCAAATGTTGTTGCCTTCCCCACATTTGGGGCACACCTTCTATCCCCGCTGACGACGAAAGTATCTGAGTTGGAGGCACGTATACAAGATCACGACCTCCACCAACTCCCATACTTCGCCGTGGACTAAGCAAGTGATATTGATTAAGAAACTCGTCCATGAGGCAACTCCTGACACTTACCAAGCCCAGTAAGCGTTCAAAAAAGCAGTTAGTCGGTTTTAGTACACTTGACCTTGCGCTTTCTTCGGATTCAGAACTAATAATGAAAAGAAAGGTTGAAAATCTTATGCATAAAGTTAATTAGAAGAAACGAGGACTTAGGGCTTACTAGATTGAAGCCATCTCCTAGCACACTGGGCTTGATGTCGAATGTAAAACCAATTGGGTCATATATCGCCCTCATTACTATATCCCTCCATGATAATCTTCCATTTGGGCACAGATTCGAAGTAAAGGAAGGAAGTAGTCACTTATTGATGGTGTTTGAAGTTATAGAAAAATATTATGTCTTTGTAGTTGGGTTCTACACTCAAGATCTCCATGTAAGTTATAAACAGGGTGTACAAGTATGAATAAGCCGTTGGATGAAGCTGCATGGTTTCTATGTTCACTCGTTTAAAAAAAAATCGACAACAAAAGGGTGAAAAGGAGGAATGCTCCCAACTGAGTACATCTATCAACTAATTTCCATATACCCTTCTGGAGGGTTGTGCGATCTATCTGAGATATCAGCAACTCAGATGTCATCCCAAGGGATTCATATTTTTAAGCATAATTTTCGTAGTCGTGATTCATCAATGGTAGATACCTAGGAATCCTTAGGCTTTCCAAAAAGACTGCATCTTTGAATGTGTTAGGAGCCATGTTATCTCCTACTCCTCCGACCTTTTCACCCATAGAAGATCCTTCTCCAGAGGATTCTACTTCCCCATGGGTGTCAACTTCAAATTCCAAATCATCACCATCGAAGTTAGAATCTTATGGAGGAATATTAGGATTAGTTGTTGTTTCTGGAACTTAGCTTTTTCCGGATTCAGAGTATTTTGTAGAATATCTCTTAAACATGCTGGTTATATTATCCAAGAAACGTTGGCGGTTAGAGTAAAGTAACATGTTCCCCTCGTATGTGTGTGCTAGTGTGTGCAATGCAAGTGTGTTGAATGCATAAAGGAAGGAAGTATCGAATGCATGTAGTTGTTTGATATGCGTCATGATGTCGCGAAGAATTTTGTCTTTATGTTCAAACTGTCTGAAATGGTATGATATGCGGCTTTGTTTCATGTCCTAGAAGGCTCTATCCTAACTGTCCAAAAGTATATGTTCCATGTTGATTTTCTAATCTATGTCATGATTTAAAGTAACAATGTTTTTGTGATTGTCAACTTTATTAGAAGTGTCATAATGGTTGTGTGGGAATCCCAGATGCAAGGTTACAACAATTCGGGTTGAAGCATTCCAGATCGAATGGATCTAGACAAAAGCCGTCTGGAAGGCCTTAATTTGTTTCCAATTCGAAATACTCAGTTCGAATACTACTCTTGTTCGAAAGCTTCGGATCGAATAGCCTTGGATCGAACTGTCTTGGTCAAGAATTTTCGATCCGATCCTATTTGATTCCTTCGAGCTTTTCATTCCATCAACTTTGATCTCACCAGTCCATTTTAGCTCCAAATCTCCATCGACCCTAGGCCTTATCGGATTGAATAAACCATTCAATTCGAGAAATTCTAGACCAACCCAATTCTCCTTACACACTTATTCTTCCCCATCACGCTTCCATTCATATCCAATCCACGAGTACGAGTATCAAGTTACCACGAGAATACCCTGGATGTCATCGATGTTCTAGAGACACTGCAGGCACCATCGATGGCGGCGGTCATCTCCGGAGTTCGTGGCATCGACTCCGTAATAAATCGGAGATGATCAATGCGACTTTGGAGTATTAATTATCCAAATTAAAACATGAGTAGAATTAGTTAAGGCTACTTTGATTTAAGGTTGAAAGATAAAGTTGAATTGGTATTAGGGTTTGGCTGAATTCAGATTTACTGTTGTAAATGATAAAAAGTAAAATGTAAGAAAAGAAAAGTGAAGGTATGGCTCAGTTTATATATTATAGGTAGCGACTATTCGACTCCGTCCTGAAGTAATGGAAAGTCGTCTCCCACTATGGAATCAAGACGCATGGACTTTGGATCGAAATAGCACCAGATCAAACTTTATCCGGAATGAAGAATTTTTTTTGATCTGAAAGCCAGTATCTAGAAAGAAATAGGAGTAATACCAAGAGTATTCCTATCAGCTGTTTCGAGATTTTGCCAACTTATGGAACTCACGTAATTCGACCCAATCTCGGTATTCATTAAATAAAATTACTAGAACGACTTGTATGTGTATGACCATATATGAGAGCCAACAATTTAACATGATTTAAAATAGGTAAACGTGACCTTTTGATTCAACAAGGGTTTGAAGGATTTACCTGTGTATCTGTCTACACTCGATTGAAGTTTTTGAATTGTCGATTACGACAAAGACAATTATGGGTATGATCTCCTATTTATACATAGCGCAAGGGATCAAGAGTCACGGTTTTACAAGGAGATATGAATGTTAATCATTGCTTAATTTGAATAGATGGCTCAACGGGTTCAAAGAACATCTCATCTGTGATAGAATGTACTTTGGGGGGCAAAATGTTAACCTACCATATAGCAAGGCCGTCCAAGGTTCGAGTGATCATGATCACAAGCTTTAGGCATCAAGAGTCCTTCCTCCTAAAGAGATTGACTTCGGATGGAATGGAAAGCTTGGTGGTTCAAATTGTTTTATACTCATCGGATCGAAAAGAAGTAGGGGACGGATCGAGGGGTCCTCGATTGGAACATAGTCCGGTTCACTAAAAGAAAATGATTTTTTGTTGCAAAAATCAATGGCGTTTATTATCAAATGCAAGAAAAAGTGTTTTCATGACCAATGTAAGCATGGTAAAAAAAAATTCACATTCCCGCCTCTTTGTAAACACAAGTCCGTGTGTCCTAGGAGAAATGTAACGGACCTAACCTCTTTTCCTATTCCTTCATACTTAACATCTTTTAAGTTTTAACCCTCGTTCACTTTTCTTTCTTTTTCTGGAAAAACCCTAGCTTTTTACCCCTTTTAATCTCCCACTTATTATTTCTCAGTTAAATCGAATTTGTGAAGACTATCTCGTTCAACGTTGGTATGGATACCAGTAGAGGCGGTTCATCTCAGCGACGCTACAAAGCGAATCAATTCAATTCCTAAACATATTCAAGATCGTGAAATCGGTAAAGTTAGAAAGGTATAAATTGAACTTGATTTATCTAATTTTGTTCCACAAACCAAACAGTTGATTTCTGCAAATAGTGTTTGTAAATGGGTTTTATATTTGGGTTACTTTTGAGATTTGGGTTTTGACAGTATACGAGATTAAATTACTTCTGAATCGAATGGGTTTTTAACTCTGGGTTTTGATAGTATACCCGAAAAAATTACCAAACAGTGTTGATTTCTAGTGTTTGAATCTACGTCGAATGGGTTTTGAACTTGTTTTGTACATATATGTTGATTGCCTGAACTATAGTCTATACTGATTGGAATTTAATATGGACATTGATTTTAAATGTTAACATGTTCATTTAAATTGCTTGATTGAGTACTTGCAGCAACCATATTACATTGATATACATATATGTATATATACATATATATACATATATGTACATATATATATAGGAAACCTTGCAATGCATGAATTATATATGTGAGTTACTCAGTATACAAAATTGTGCAGCTTATGACTTGGGAGTTTATGAATTTTGCAATATGTGATATTATGCAAGTATATCAAAATGTGTTTATGTATGCTAATTTAATCTGTTTTCTTTCATCTGATTTGCATGTATACGAGTATACATGAATACTAAAATTATGCAATATAAAAGAGTGACACTTAACTGATACATTTCATACAAAATTTCTCTGTAGGCTCAGGAGAACCCAAAGGGACGAAGACAATTTGTTTTAGGCTCTTGTCTCATTAATATCAATAATCGAGATTGCAAAATTTGTGTTTGGCCATCAACGATCAAGTTGAACCTGAATTGTATTTACAGTCTCCATATTGACATTTATGAGCGAGAAACATGAATTGATGTGGGAAACTGAATAGAGAAATAGGTTCAAAATAGGTATACCTACATTTCAATCAGAATGCGTTTATGTGCGTTGATTTAATTTATTTTATTCCATATGATTTGCATGTATAGGAGTATATATACGTGAACAATGAAATACGGCATATATCCGTTGTGATTCAACATGTGAATCCAGGCTCCCCCTATATATATATATATATATATATATATATATATATATATATATCTTCTTTACTAATAATACAAATACCTTTCCATGGAGAAGCTTTTTTGGATGTCCAAAAAACCCCTTTGTACTCTTTGCATTGGGAAAAAAACGTCAAAGGGCAATCCCGTCTTTCACCATCCCACTACTTTCCGCTTCTTCGGTTAGCCAACCAGTCATTCTCTTTTCCACCGCTTTCCCCTCAGTTCCAAAAGCACTGTTTTTTTCATGGCGGAATTCACGTCTACATTGCCGCCTGTGCCAAAACCGTCATTCTATCTCCTCCCATCTACCAACATATTCACTTTTTCCATAGCTATCTCAACCCACTATCACCGCTTCTTTCCCTCAATTGCACGGCTGCTCCATCCTTCACCTAAAGTTATTCCTTCTATGAGATCTACAGTTCCTACGGTTTCTATTCCTTCAACAAGAGCACGAATTAGCAGAAGTAGACATGATATCTTTGTAAGCCATACTTTCTACTTTTTACCAGTTAGCATTTTTCCTTCTCAAATTTTGATTTATTACGTTCTTACACCATATTCTTAATTAGTATTTATTTTCTGTTACGTTTAACAAGATAGGTACTTCGTTGAAGAGAAAAGCAGACAGGTGCGAGATCTAGAAAATCTCGGAGCGTCGTTCAACCAAGTAATCTTCCTTTTTGGTATAATCTCCATTAGCTAAAAATCACTCGCTAAATCAACGCAATTTTTGCAAAAATTAATAGGATATTTATTATTTTATAATTTAATTTGTTTAGAAAACCTAATTAATTACAACTTCAAATTTACAGGAATCATGGCAGCGAAGACAATTATGGAGACTGGTATCCTTTAGATTTCTAAATCACTATTGGGTACAAAATGCAGAGGAGCAACTCTTCACAAAAGGTAAATCAAACAAATTGAATTATGTTAGATTCGAAGTTGCATCTTATTTTACAATACGTTTATTTCATGCTTGATTTGTTTGTGAGATTACAACATGATTTATTTAGTTTTCATCCAACAGATTTCATATAAAGAATCATGGATAAAATGTGATGTCATATAGATTTACATTTGATATAAATTAGTGTATAAGGTGTAAAAGAACTGTGCTATTGACGACTGAAGGACAATAGGAAAGAGAGGATAATATCAGGACTTATTTGTGAGGGAAAGTAATGTAACTTCATTACGTCGGACCCAGTTATCTCTTTTACAACAGTGGGTGATTTTCAATCACACTGCTGCTAGAGGTATGTTCTTCTTCTTATCATGGTTGTGGAATTATTAATGCATGAAGACATATCTTGGCATATGTCTAAAAACAAGTCTATATCATGGTTGGAGTAATTTTTAGCTTTTGCTTGCTGTTATTTACAGATTCTATCATAAAAAATATAATTGCAATTAAGTTAATAACAATTATAACAAGCTATGACTATGCATATATTTAATAATAATTATCATTGACGAATCGACGAGTGTGCCCATTCTTATATGCATGATTTTATTGCAGTCAATTCTGTAATAATTTATGTAGTTAACCAATTCATGGTGGGAAATAGCCCTTTGCTATATTTGGATTGACCTGAGCAAATTCAGATTTTATGTGTGTTTGATTTATCTTTAAGATAATAATTTAAGAGTAGTCAAATATGCAAGAATAATTTTAAGAATAGTGAAATACGATTTTTGATTGGTATTGTCTTGATTATTAATTAGACTTCTACTACAAATATAGGTAACAAAAATGTTGGTCGGGCTGCGGGTCAGTTCTTAGGTGGGTACTCGGTGTTGTGTGGTCGGACTGACCGGAGGTAAGGGATGAAGGATCGGAGGTAGGTGGTGGTTGGCAGTGATGAGGTGGGGTGGAGCTGCTTGTACGGAGGTTGCTGTTGCGGGTTGGGATATGCGCGTTGACATAGTGGAGGAGCGTGACTGATGCAGGGTATAGAGTGAGCTCCATGGATGGCGATGTTAGCTATAGTCATGGGATAGTCGGGTGGTCCTGCAGTTGAGGGAAGGATGATGGTGGTGGTACAATCAAAGGAGCATGAGTTCGGTATTAGGTGGAGAATGAGCTTAGTGCAAGGTTTCGAAAGATAATTTTATTACAATGAGGCGACTTTCATATTTGAAGTCCTATTATTTTGGCTGTTTTTTAGGAACGTTGAGCTATTGATTTAAGAAGGTGGAATAGAAATAGGAAGAAGATGAAGCAGGCAAAATAAAAGTGGGGAGAGGAGTTGTTTGAGGCTGAAAGGATTGTAGTGGAGCTTTTAAGCTCATTCGTTCAGAGCAGGTAAATAAGCTTTCCATCGCATAAGATTATATTTATGTCAAGTGCTTGAGAATAAAGCCATTTTAGGACCATGCAAAAATTCTTATAACATTGGTTGTGAGTCATACAATAATGAATTCCTTTAAGGTAGATGCAAAAGTTGCATTTTACTGCTTGACATCCACTGCAACAGACGATGGTTCATAAATCCTATTACATCACGTTTTTCTTTTCCTGTAACAACTTGAGAGTGTCCTATATGTTTGAAATCCATTGCTTTATAAGTCATCGGTCTTCACTTCTATGGTAACTTTGGCCGCTCCAAACCCTGTGCAAGTTCAAAAGCAGAATGTACTACTTATATTTGAAACTATTATTCCATCGAATGAATAAACATTTAATTTGTGTATATCTATCTCTGCATGCAAATCGTACAGCGTTCTCTTTATTGTACGTGGGACATGCATAGGTATTAGGAAGGAGCAATTCCTTAACATACAGACAAATCATGCACATGTAGTTAAGTTCAAAAAAGATAGCCATATGAAAGATGGATGTACATTTATATGGCTTATTCAAAACATAAACCATGGGGATTTCCTAATGAATTTGCTGTAGTTTTTGTCCAACCCAACAAATTTGATGTAGTTTTTGTTCTTGAAGTTTAGTCGTTGGTTTCAAATATTATGTTTTGGGATTTCCTGGATGTTGGTAGGTTTAAAGCTTAAATGTATGAAGAATTATGTAGCATGTTGTTTCTAATTTACTCCTGAATTTTACATTTATTGAAACCTTTTGTAACACATGTCATCAGTATTTAGAAAAATTTATTTAGTTAGTACTGGCAGATTAAAATCTGTTGAAGGCAAGATGAATAATTTAAAGATAATTTTGCTTTTGCTCCTTGAATTATCAGAGAAGCCAAAAATTATGTAGTTTTCTTTCGACATCCGTCTCTATTATTTGATTTAAATTCTATACTATTGCTGACATAACCAACGAAGGCTTTTATTTCGTTTATCTCTACAATGTTAAAATTAATGATAAGAAAAAAAAGGTTGATGCTGTTTAATTTCTGTAACAACCCGTATTTTCAATAACCTGTTATAACGTAAATCGAGGAAGAATTTAATTCTAAAATCTGAATCAAGGGAAACGGGCTATGCCATTACGTTCGTCTCGGAAAAATACGCGAAATAGAGTCCGAGTTTTCGAAAATCGGAGTCCGTATGACCCGATTAAGGCCCAACGAAGTTTTCAGAAAATTTCAAAGTAAAAACAGATTTCAAATTCAAATCTGAATTTGGAAATTGGGGTTATTGGGCCAGGCGGGAAAATTCCCGCCAGAACACCCCAAGTCGACAGCCCTGTCGACTTGGGAGTCGACTTGGTTAGACCAAGTCGACAGCCCTGTCGACTGGGCTGTCGACTTGGCTCACCCGGGCTGTTTAGCCTGGTGCACCATTTTGAGTTTGTGTTAAGCTTGGGGGCCAGATTCGGTTTTGAGGGCTGAGATTGGAACTAGGGTTTAATCCTATGGCCTAAAACACTTGCCTAATCTATAAATAAGACCCTAACCTACCCTAAATCATCATTATTCATTCTAGCAACTAAACTATGGCAAAATCAATCCTCTCATGGCCTCCACTCTCTTCATAAATTCCTAAATAAATTTCTATGAGATTTTCCATGCATACAAGTGTTTTTAAACTTGTATGATCATCATTAGCTTGCATTCAAGTCAAGTTTCTATATTTGCATCATAAAGAAAGAGTTTTGATCATTTTGGCTCAAGGGTTTTGCTTGCATTTTGGGTTTATTTGGTTGCATAAGGGCTTTCTTATATTTGCTATGCTCATTTGAGTCCTCATAAGCATTGTAAGCCCTGTTCTACTTTCATACTTAAACTCTAAAGTTAAATGTATGATATGCAAGTTTATCATGTTGTAATATGCAAGTTTATATGCAAGTATGTCATGTTGTAATATGCAAGTTTATATGCAAGTATGTCATGTTATGATATGCAAGTTTATATGCAAGTTTGATATGTTATGATATGCAAGTTCACCATGTTATGTTATGCAAGTTTGATATGTTGTGATATGCAAGTATGTTATGCAAGTTTGGGTTGAACATTTTGTTCATGCTATCATGTTATGCAAGCTTATCTTGGGTTTATGAACATAAAGCTTCAAGCTTTATGCCGAAGGTTGCATTTTGGCAACATGTAAGTTATCATATCTCTTATGATAACTTGCATGTGAGGCTAGATGCGAACTTATGGCCATTTTTACATGTCATTTATCACCATGTATCACCAATATGATAAGTTTGGTTTTATGCATGCTTTTGAGGCCTAATGAAAGTATATGAACATATGTACATTTCATATGCCACCATGTTAAACTTGTGGCTTTAACACTTTTATGTCATGATTATGCCAAGTTCCCTCTTTCTATCCTTTATGCGCTATTGCGATATGTAAGCGATGGGATTGCGTTTGGGGGTTGGATAAACTTAAAAGACATAGAAACATAAGCTTGGGAATTTACCTATTAAGTTAGGTCTACCCATTGGGAATTTACCTATTAAGTTAGGTCTACCCAATTGCTTGAAAACTTGTAATGTGTTCTGGAAACATGATGGACATGACACTTAGAAAAGATAAGTGTGACCAACTCGAGGTTGGGTTGAGTTTGTAGCGTAAACCTACCCGGAACTGACTGGCTTAACTAGTTGCTACAAACAATAGGACCCAATGTGAGAAGTTGGCCATGTTGTACCTTGGACCCGAGGTTAGACCAAGTTGTGGTGTAAAGCTACCCGGACCCGCCCGGCTTAACTAGTAACCACAACAAAGTCTAATGTGAGAGGTTAAGGCGCATTAAATTAATTAATGCCTCATGATTAGGGTTAAGTCATGGTCCATTTAATACTTAACCAATTTGGGCTTGGTAGATTAATCGGGGTTAAGTCGTGAACTCATCGTTACACTTAACCAAGTTAATCCATGATTAGTAAAAGGGGTTAAACCGTACTTAACCCACTAGAGAAATCCTAGCAATGGGGGGTCCACTCCAGCAGTAATCCCTAGTTTGTATCATCATGACCCTAGGGACTAGGCTAGGGTGGGGGCACGATTACTGGGTTGGAGGTAAGCGACCAAAAACGACGGCAGGGTGGTACGCCGGTGTAGTTCCGGGCGGACTCTGGTCGTGCACATAGTCCGTAGCCGGGGAAAACATGCACGGGTACCAGTAGATCGAGACTGTGCACTCATGTTTATGGTGTGCAGGGGTTGACACTCTAGGGCTTGATACACCCGAAGGGTGGACCCGGCACAGTTCGACTACAATTATGGTTGGGCCGTATTGACACCAACACGTGACGAGTTAGGCTTAGGGAGCCGATCGACTAGACCGTTTGGTTGGACCTTGTATTAGGGTCATTTTATGTTATTGGGCCAAAGTTTGGGCCAAGGGATCAATACTTGTTTATTCAAGTCATGTTAGTTTGCTAGTACACCTGTGGTGCAAAACCTTAAACCTGATTATGCGATTACACCTTTATCTACCTTGTTAGTTAATCACCATGCTAGTATGTTGTTATCCTTATGATCATACCTGCTGCTCATGCCAGTTAACTTTACCCGTTTACATTGATTGTAGTAGGGCTTACTCAGTCTTTTTGACTGACCTGTTTTCTTTCGCCTTTTTCTTCCGTCCCCCCCCCCCCCCCCCCAGGTTCTCAGGGAGGGAATATTGGAGCTTAGCTGGATTTCTGATCGCTTGCTGGTGGGATTAGCTCATGTACAGTCTTGACATGAAGCTAGCTATGGTTATCATTTATTTTGGGGATAGCACTTATGTATTTCAGTTTTCAGATGATGTTGTTTTATCTAGACTTGTTTATTTGGAAAGTTGATATTATGTGGTACCAGACTTGTTTTGAAATGGTTTAAAATCTTCCGCTGTTTTATCTATGTTATTTACTTTGTTTACATATATACATATGTTCTTGTTCTGCCTTGATATATCATTATGCATGTTTACCTGATTCAAACGTCCCTCCAAAGTCAGAGTGCTTGCAAGAGTCACCCTGGCGGAGGTGGGGTGTTACATTTGGTATCAGAGCATATGGTTTACGAGAAGGAACAAAAAAGTTTTTTTTTTTAAACTTTTGGAAAACTATTTTCAAAATCAAGTATAAAGTATTTTCCAAAGAAAAGTCTAGTTTATTTTAAAGGCTATTCCCCAAAAAGCCATTAGCAAAATCCCTTCGTTTTTCTCCATTCTGAATCTGTCTTTTTCTTTTTCAGTATGGCCGATAACTTTGCTCTTCCGGAGGGAGTACACGTACCTGTTTGGTATAGGAGACTTTTGGAGGCTAGGGCGACCGAAGCCGGCCCCGCAGATGTTCCTCCTCCTCCTCCTCCAGTGGCTAATGTTCCTCCTCCTGTAGTTAATGTTCCTCCTCCTCCTGTCGCCGAGGTTCCTCTTCCTCCTCCCCCTCAGCATCCTCAAGCTGACTTCGCAAAAACTTGCAAATATTTCAAAGCAATGGGTGGCAAGAACTTTCAAGGCACTGAGACTTTTGTAGAGGCCAGAAATTGGTTGAAAGAGACCGAGGATTTATTTGCTATCTATGGGTTAGACGATCAGAGGAAGATCTTGTTGGCGGTTTGGCTTATGAAGGATGAAGCCGCTTATTAGTGGGAAGTCACCAATGGTACTAGGCCTGTTGAGACTTGGGCCGATTTCAGGGCAAGGTTCATGCTTAAGTTTCTATCTTCTGCTGAGGAGAATCTGCAAATGGAGAGGTTCATAACTTTGAAACAAGGAGATATGTCTGTCAAAGAATATGTGAACAAGTTCAATCAGTTAGCTCGTTTTGGCTTGGATATGGTGAATACTCCTCAGAAGAAGGCCCTTCGTTTTGCTAGAGGATTGAATGAGCCGTTGCAGGGATTGGCTATGTCACATATTCCCCATGGGGCAACGTTTGAGAGCTTGGTTGATATGGCGTTACTTCAGGGAGATGTCAAGAAAAATGATACTCAAGCCAAGAAGACTGATTCCCAGGGAAAAGGAAATCAGGGTAATCCAAGTGGTCAGAGCAGTCAAGGCAATCAGAACAAGAACAAGAGTTAAGGCAACAAGGGGAACAACAACAAGGGCAAGAACAACAAGGGGAAGTGCCATTATTGCGGTTCAGTTGGGCATCTTGTTAAGGATTGTAAGAAGAGGAAAAGGAAGAATGGTGAATGCTTTTTCTGTGGTGAGACTGGACATTTCAGTAAGGATTGCCCGAAGAAGCAAGGGCAAGGCCAGGGTCAGACTCAGCGTGCTGGACCATCAGGAGGGCAAGTTCATGCTCTCAATACCGCTCCAGTTCCCGATCGAGGTAGTATTTCTGTTGAGAGCCTTGTATATATTTTTGATTTTCCAGTTCGTACCTTGTTTGATTCTGGTGCATCGCATAGCTTTATCTCATCTGATCTTGTTGATAGTTTGCACCTTAGTACTAGCCTGGTAGATGATCCCGTCTGTGTCTCAAATCCTATTGGGGGTTCCGCCCATTTGTCTATGATATGTGGGGATTTGAGGATCTCTATACTGAGTGTAGAGTTCTTGTGCAGTGATTATGTTCTTGGTTTCAGGGGATACGGATTGATATTGGGCATGGATTGGTTGTCCAGATATGGAGCCATCCTTGATTGTGAGCATAGGGTTGTGAGGCTCGTGACTCGCCTCGGGAACACCCTAGAGATTTCTTGTGATCCGAGAGGTCCCGTCATGTTGTGCTATCTTGAATCACTCGACTCGTCAATGGAGACTCTTCAGTCTGTGAGAGTGGTTCGAGAGTATCCGGATGCTTTCGATGAAGTTAGGGGGTTGCCCCCTAAGCGAGAGATTGATTTCCGCATTTATCTGGTGGATAATGCAAAGCCGGTTTCTTTGCCCATTCGGCACATGGCTCCGCGTGAAAGGCGGGAGCTAAGTAAGCAAGTGAAGGAGTTGCTTGAGAAGAACTTCATTAGACGAAGTATATCTGAATGGGGAGCGCCTGTGGTATTTGCTACCAAGGCAGATGGTTCTCTCCGACTTTGTGTTGACTATCGAGAGTTGAATAAGCTGACTAAGAAGAACAGACACCCGTTACCGAGGATTGATGATCTCTTTGACCAGCTTGTCGGTGCTTCTGTTTTCTCTCAGTTGGATCTTGCTACTGGATTCCATCAGCTCAGGGTAGCTGAGGATAGTATAGACAAGACTGCGTTCAGGACTCCAGAAGGATTCTTCGAATGGCTTGTCATGCCGTTCGGCTTGACTAATGCACCCGCATATTTCGTGGACTTGATGAGTAGGGTGTTCCGGGAGTTCTTGAACAAGTTTGTCGTGGTCTTCGTAGATGATATTCTGATCTTCTCTAAGGATGAGGAAGAGCACGCAAGGCATCTCGTGGAGGTGATGGATACGCTTAGAGCGCATCAGTTGAAGGCCAAGTTCTCCAAGTGTCACTTTTGGAGAAGGGAAGTTAGATTCCTTGGGCATATAGTATCTAAACAAAGCTTAGCGGTGGATCCCGCTAAGGTAGTTGCAGTTCAGGATTGGAAAACTCCAAGGAATGCAACCGAAGTGAGAAGTTTTCTAGGTCTTGCAGGATTTTACCGGAAGTTCATCAAGGACTTCGCTAAGATTTCCGCTCCTCTCACTAAATTGACGAAGAAGAATTTAGTTTTTGCATGGAGCATAGAATGCGAGCTTGCTTTTCAGAAGCTCAAGAGAGCTCTCACATCAGCACCTGTTCTAGCTTTGCCCGATGGAGGGAAGTTATTTACAGTATACACCGATGCATGTGGCACAGGGTTAGGAGCTGTTCTGATGCAAGAAGGAAGAGTGATATGCTTTGGCGGTAGACAACTCAAAGTGCGTGAGAAGAATTATCCCACTCATGACTTAGAGTTGGCAGCAATAGTATATGCACTCAAGGCTTGGCGCCATTATCTTCTGGGAGAAAGATTTGAGCTTTATACCGATCACAAGTCATTGAAGTATCTCTTTTCTCAGAAGGATCTGAATCTGAGGCAACAAAGATGGATGGAATTCTTGGCGTCCTACGATTTTGAGATAGCTTATACCCCTGGCAAGGGGAATGTGGTAGCTGATGCATTGAGTAGAAGAAGGTTGACCCTAAGTCCTCTATTCGTTGAGATGAAGAACTTAGAGTATGTGGCAACCTTTGATTTCTCTTTGGCGATTGAGTCGATGACCGGTTCTTTAGCATCTCTGGAACTCAGACCTACCCTTCTTGATCAAGTTGGGGCTTCTCAGAGAGAAGACCCTCAGATAGTTGAGATTATGGATAAGCTGATTCGAGGAGAGGCGTCTAGTCATCTCGCTCGATATTCTATTGATGACAAGGGTTGGCTGAGGAGAGACGGAAGGTTATGTGTTCCAATGGTGGAAGATTTAGTAAGAAAAGTTCTAGAGGAAGCGCATCGCTCTAAGTTGACTATACATCCGGGCGGAGATAAGATGTATGAAGATATGAAGCGTATTTTCTTTTGGCCTGGGATGAAAAAGGATGTGGCAGAGTTTGTCTCTAGATGTATCATTTGCCAGCAAGTTAAGGCCGAGTCAAATAAGCCCGGTGGGCTATTGCATCCTCTAGACGTTCCACTATGGAAGTGGGAGAGTATCTCCATGGATTTTATCGATGGGCTACCAAGGTCAAGGAAAGGGAATACGAGCATTTGGGTTATTGTGGACAGACTTACGAAGAGTGCTCATTTCATTTCGGTGAAGAGCAAGAGGACCGCATCTTGGCTAGCGTCTGCATATCTTCGTGAGATTGTGAGACTACATGGAGTCCCTTCTAGTATAGTCAGTGACCGTGACCCAATCTTTACAAGTCAGTTCTGGAATAGCTTGCAAGAAGCCATGGGCACGAGGTTGAATTTAAGTACTGCTTATCACCCACAGACGGACGGTCAAACCGAAAGGGTGAATAGGGTACTCGAGGATCTGTTGAGGCTTTGTATTCTGGATTTTGGTGGTACTTGGGAAGACCATCTTCTTCTTGTTGAGTTTGCATATAATAACAGTTATCAGGCAAGCATAGGGATGGCACCATTCGAAGCTTTATATGGGAGGCCGTGCAAGTCGCCTACATGTTGGTGGGAGACTACAGATGAGCTTATACTTGGGCCTGATATGATCAGAGATACATCCGAGAAGATCGAGTTGATTCGGAGACGGATGAAAGCGGCCCAAGACCGACAGAAATCCTATGCTGATAAGCGAAGAACTGATTTGGAGTTTGATGTTGGGGATATGGTTTTCGTGAAGGTTTCTCCTTTGCGGAATGTGGTCCGATTTGGAGCCGTTGGGAAGTTAGCACCGAGGTTCGTTGGACCATTCCCTATTATAGAGAGGATCGGGCAGATGGCTTATAGAGTGAAGTTGCCCGAGAAGCTTGCCGGAGTGCACGATGTTTTTCATGTCTCGCATCTCCGGAAGTGTTTACATAAATCAGCAGAGGTTGTTGAGCCAAGTGTTCTGGAAGATGTGGAAGTGGAGAAAGAGGCTACCTTGAGGAGAGCTCCGATTCGTATCTTGGGGATGGAGACCAAGAAGTTAAGGAATCGAGAGGTCAAGTTGGTGAAGGTTCAATGGGGTGAAGCCGAAGAAGACGCAACTTGGGAAACCGAGGAGAAGATGCATGGGCTTTATCCATTCCTTTTTGAAGGTACACTCTCAATCTCTTTTCTTTGTTAGCATATCTTTCTCTTTGCTATCCATGTTTATCTAGTTTATCGTGTTAATCTTGTCATAAGAACCTTAGGTAGAAACCCTTTGGATGAAACATGTGTTTGAAACATGTTATGCTTGATGGTTGCAAGTGGTTGCAAGTGTTTGCAAGTGGTTACTCGTGGATGCATTATACACGTTAGGCACTAGATCGGCTCACACACTCCTCATATTTCATATGCATGAGTGTTTATGCTTATTCATGGATGAAAATTTTTGTGTTATCACATGTATGTTGCATATGGATGTATGTTATGTGCACACATATAGATGCTATACATTATGTTAGGAATTGCATACATATGGATTCATTTCACTAACATAATTTGCATTGATGATATTTGCATTAGATAGGTACATATACACACACCTTTGCATATGTTCATACAACATTTAGAATCTTGTAAGGACAATGATTGATCGTGGATGATGTTCTGAGTAGATGGATGATTGGATGGTAGGATACGTTCTTCCTAACTTGAAGATTTCGGGGACGAAATCCTTTAAGGAGGGGAGAATGTAACAACCCGTATTTTCAATAACCTGTTATAACGTAAATCGAGGCAGAATTTAATTCTAAAATCTGAATCAAGGGAAACGGGCTATGCCATTATGTTCGTCTCGGAAAAATACGCGAAATAGAGTCCGAGTTTTCGAAAATCGGAGTCCGTATGACCCGATTAAGGCCCAACGAAGTTTTCAGAAAATTTCAAAGTAAAAACAGATTTCAAATTCAAATCTAAATTTGGAAATTGGGGTTATTGGGCTAGGCGGGAAAATTCTCGCCAGAACACCCCAAGTCGCAGCCCTGTCGACTTGGGAGTCGACTTGGTTAGACCAAGTCGACAGCCCTGTCGACTGGGCTGTCGACTTGGCTCAGCCGGGCTGTTTAGCCTGGTGCACCATTTTGAGTTTGTGTTGAGCTTGGGGGCCAGATTCGGTTTTGAGGGCTGAGATTGGAACTAGGGTTTAATCCTATGGCCTAAAACACTAGCCTAATCTATAAATAAGACCCTAACCTACCCTAAATCATCATTATTCATTCTAGCAACTAACTATGGTAAAATCAATCCTCTCATGGCCTCCACTCTCTTCATAAATTCCTAAATAAATTTCTATGAGATTTTCCATGCATACAAGTGTTTTTAAATTTGTATGATCATCATTAGCTTGCATTCAAGTCAAGTTTCTATATTTGCATCATAAAGAAAGAGTTTTGATCATTTTGGCTCAAGGGTTTTGCTTGCATTTTGGGTTTATTTGGTTGCATAAGGACTTTCTTATATTTTCTATACTCATTTGAGTCCTCATAAGCATTGTAAGCCCTATTCTACTTTCATACTTAAACTCTAAAGTTAAATGTATGATATGCAAGTTTATCATGTTGTAATATGCAAGTTTATATGCAAGTATGTCATGTTGTAATATGCAAGTTTATATGCAAGTATGTCATGTTATGATATGCAAGTTTATATGCAAGTTTGATATGTTATGATATGCAAGTTCACCATGTTATGTTATGCAAGTTTGATATGTTATGATATGCAAGTATGTTATGCAAGTTTGGGTTGAACATTTTGTTCATGCTATCATGTTATGCAAGCTTATCTTGGGTTTATGAACATAAAGCTTCAAGCTTTATGCCAAAGGTTGCATTTTGGCAACATGTAAGTTATCATATCTCTTATGATAACTTGCATGTGAGGCTAGATGCGAACTTATGGCCATTTTTACATGTCATTTATCACCATGTATCACCAATATGATAAGTTTGGTTTTATGCATGCTTTTGAGGCCTAATGCAAGTATATGAACATATGTACATTTCATATGCCACCATGTTAAACTTGTGGCTTTAACACTTTTATGTCATGATTATGCCAAGTTCCCTCTTTCTATCCTTTATGCGCTATTGCGATATGTAAGCGATGGGATTGCGTATGGGGGTTGGGTAAACTTAAAAGACATAAAAAATAAGCTTGAGAATTTACCTATTAAGTTAGGTCAACCCATTGGGAATTTACCTATTAAGTTAGGTCTACCCAATTGCTTGAAAACTTGTAATGTGTTCTGGAAACATGATGGACATGACACTTAGAAAAGATAAGTGTGACCAACTCGAGGTTGGGTTGAGTTTGTAGCGTAAACCTACCCGGAACCGACCGGCTTAACTAGTTGCTACAAACAATAGGACCCAATGTGAGAAGTTGGCCATGTTGTACCTTGGACCCGAGGTTAGACCAAGTTGTGGTGTAAAGCTACCCGGACCCGCCCGGCTTAACTAGTAACCACAACAAAGTCTAATATGAGAGGTTAAGGCTTATCTTGTGGACATGACTGACCTGTTTTCTTTCGCCTCTTTTCTTCCCTCCCCCCCTCCCCCCCCTCCCCCCCCTCCCCCCCCCTCCCCCCCCACAGGTTCTCAGGGAGGGAATATTGGAGCTTAGCTGGATTTCTGATCGCTTGCTGGTGGAATTAGCTCATGTACAGTCTTGACATGAAGCTAGCTATGGTTATCATTTATTTTGGGGATAGCACTTATGTATTTCAGTTTTCAGATGATGTTGTTTTATCTAGACTTGTTTATTTGGAAAGTTGATATTATGTGGTACCAGACTTGTTTTGAAATGGTTTAAAATCTTCCGCTGTTTTATCTATGTTATTTACTTTGTTTACATATATACATATGTTCTTGTTCTGCCTTGATATATCATTATGCATGTTTACCTGATTCAAACGCCCCTTCAAAGTCAGAGTGCTTGCAAGAGTCACCCTGGCGGAGGTGGGGTGTTACAATTTCTATACAAAATTTAATATGTTAAGTTTCGAGCCACAGAATTCTATGCGCGCCTCACTTCCTTTTCAACATCTCTTATGTTTTCGTCATTCCAAATAATGTTTTTTTTTTTTGTAGTTGAAGCATGTACAGTAACCAAGAATATATGTAGTCAAATCATCTATATATCAGAATGGTACACCATCCATATGTTTGAAGAGAATTTGTCGGAAGTCTTTCTCTCCTTTTTCGATTTGGTAAGACGATTGAATTTCCGAAGTGTTTTCATAAAGTTATATTTTCTATCAATTTTATTTTATCATTTATTTTTCTAAATGCTGACCTAAGTATGAACAACGGTCATGAAACAGTGAAAGAAATGGCGATGCAGCCAGTATTGATTTGACGTAGTTAACTACAAAGCCATGCTATCAACGTATCTGTATTGCTCCAGCAAATTACTGTGCTGCACATCCCCCAACCCAATTCAGCGCATACTCCCTCTACACCTTTGCCTCTCGCTGACCTGCTTGGCTGCTCGAACAATGTTGCCCCTTGCCTACTCCCAGGCTAAGGTAATTTGTTGAAGGTATCGTCATTAACCTTTTGTTACTACTTGATTTGGATTCTTATCCCACTGTTTGCACCATTTTATGGTATATGCTCAAATGCAATGCATACCATTCTTCTCAATATGTTCTTATGAGTGCAGTCTTTCGTTTCATTATTAGTGTTTTTCTTAAGTAAATGTTATATTCTATTTAAAGACAACTACTATGGTTTATAATTGTACTACTGATTTTTGATTTTGTGGTTCACCTTTTATAGATGTAGGTATTGTAGTAGATGCTAAACGTACCACTATATAAGCTCAGTTGTCTAAAAGTAAGATAAACATTCAACTATTATTGCAGTACATAAACAAACACCCATTGCATATAGATTACCGAATGAAAAATTCATGTCTTACTGTTTTAAATATAAAAAAAATTATGTACATGCATATTTCTTTAGATAAATATGTTTGTGTAGTTGAACTTATGTGACATGATGTTTAAATCAACAGAACTATGATGAAAAAAGTATGATGCCCTTAGGATACCCAAAAAACCCTATTATGCTTTACATTATAGGAGATCGATTGTTTATTATTTATTTAACTTATTATGGTGTTTATGTACAGTTATATTCGTATCATTTACTATGATGTGTAATCTATATGTCTGATCACAGGTAAATGAATCTTCACTCCTTTATGAGAGAATGTCTGAGGTGAATCTGTTGAAAATCAACGCACTTCACATAGAAATGCCTCTATTCTGTAAGTTGGATATCTTTCTGTAATGTTCTAATTTCCGTTTTATATTCTTGATAAATGTTTTTTATAACTTTTGTTTGTATCATTGCTTCCTTAAATGATATTTAGATTTGCTTAGTCCTCATATTATGAAGTAAAACCATGACATATATTCGTCGCAAGCATTTCATCATTAATATCAAAAGTATGTATTGTTGAATCCATATGGTTACTACTTTTTCATCTAGATAACATTAAAATAATAACTAGAAACACAAATATAAGCGAAGCTTTTGAAGTATCATTAAAGGATGACATGGATACGAATTGGTTGTATATGAATTCTTATGTTTTCATATCAAACCAAAATAAATTATCTTTTAATCAAAAGAGGAATTTATAAATGTCATAGTACTTTCATCTATGATTGGCAATAATTCTTAAATGTCTGGATTTTAGTAACTTTGATAGTATATATTTTGTGTTTGATGAATCATATATCAAGTTTCGAGATTATAAAAAATATGAAAATATTTGTTGCTTGATCCATTGAACCACTTAAATTTTTTCATAGAGTTATACCTCCATTTATTTATTATTTAAATTTGAAAATTCAAATGGTATTCATTTTTAAATTCTGTAACTTCTAAATTTCAGAGGAAGCACATAAGTGAAATTAGAGCCTATGACCATCCGACTTGGACATGAAACACATGTGTTAGTGGTTCGTACTTTGTACTTACCTTCCTATAGAACCGCATGTGCATGAACAATTTGGAATTCTAATTCTTCGAATAATGTTTTGCCTTAATTTGTAGATTTAATTTCATAAAGGTAATGAACTGTGTATATTATGTATGAGGTTAATTGTAGGATGTGCTGAACTTTTTTCCATTTTGCATGGGATGGGCAGAATTTGTAGTAATCTATCAGATATTAGCAGTTGTATCCAAAAAAAAAAAAAGCATCTGTGAATGTGTTTGCATGCATACAATCTTTTGTTGCAATTACTAATTAAACACACCAAAATCAATTTGTCAATTTACATTGAATATTTGTGAACCAGATTGATTTACTGCAAAATTTTCATTAGGCAATAAATTTCATTGCAATTTGTAATTAAACTTACAGAAATTGATCCATGCATGTATGGACAGAAAAAAAATTGTATGGACAACTCATAAAAACAATGGGACACCATTCCAGCAAAATTAAATGATTATACATTTGCATTGAATATTTCCACCCTTTGGTTTTTCCCTTTTTCTTTCCGTTTTAACTTTGAGTCATATCCCAAATTGACCTATGATTTGTTTTTTAATTCAATATCATATAATAAAATGACATTTGAAAAATGGATACGTTAGATGAAATGGAATAAAGTCCCCTCTCTTTTGTTTGCATTGCAAATATAAGTCCAACAAGTATTAAAGCGAAAGCGACATGGATTTAAAAGTTTGGTAGACGAAATTGGTATGGTTTATTCATGACCATTAATACTTGGTTACGAAATCAAATTATGAGTTTGCAAATGGACAAAGTTAGGGAAAGATGGTAATATAGTTTTTTTCCTATTTTTCATCATCACAGTTTACCAATTGGGATTAAGGAAAGTTTGTATTTATGAATCTACCGGCTTTAACAGTTAATAGCACAAAATATAGAAAAACATTATAATATAGTTAATATTCATAATATTATTTTATAAAGGCAAATGATAAGTAAAGCTGTAGGTTTTTTGGAGTTGTTTCAGCTGATGTATTGGCTTACTGCGAGTAGTTTACATCATGGATAGTTTACAGTATGGCTTTTGGTTATGTAATACATGCTTTGAACGTGTGCAATTAGTATTATTAAGTTGCCATATTTTCTATTGTACGGAAAATTTGTAAAGATAAAGGACCAGTTTGTTTACTGATCCTTTGAGATGTGCACAAGCTTTTACTATACAACTCAATATTTCCAGCTGAGGCTATTTGGGTTCGAAAGTAAACAAAAAAGCAAACATTAAAGATTTAGGTCGCATATTTGGTATCTACTAAACTAACCCACTTTGTTATTCTTTCCTTATAATGGGAATTAAGGGTATGATATTTGGTATTTACTTAACTGTGTTTTCATTCATATGCATTGCTCTTTATACCATCATGTTAATTCGTTAAATGTTTGTATTTTGTATGATTATCTTAAGAAAAATACCAAGCCATATACTTTATGCATGACTAAATTCTTTTCCTTCCATATCTAGATAATAGTCAAAATTACACGTAAAATGAGTATATTAAGTTTTTTGCATATTTGAACAGATTTGAATCATAATGAATGTGTTGAAATTCTTTTAATGATTGGAGGCCTGAGATAGCACAAATTTGAAGGCCTGAAGTAAGATTGAAATGGTATATGGCTATCATTTTTCATGTAAAATGAGTCTATATATAATACATACACTCACACATACGTATATATATTATCAAGCCATGGGGATTAGCATAAATGAAGTGCATGATACTTAAATTACATTCATCTTCATTTTTTGAAATTGTAGATTGAGTTAATGTTTCATGTAATGGAGTAAATTTTCTAAATACTGTTGTTAGAGATAGAAATATATTTGTCAAATACTGTCAAATCAACACTACTTCAATTGGAAGTACATTTATATGGCTTATTCACACCATAAACCGAATTCTTATTTTTTTTAAATATTTATTTTACCTATTTGATTTTAGTATTACACAGAACATTAGATGTCCTTTTTCTCCTTTCCCTGCTATTGCCAGCGTTTCTAACATGCATAAAGATGCATGGATGATGATCTATCATTGCCATTTTTTGTAGTATCTAAAAATTATCAGCGTTACTGAGGGAAGTGTATAGTATATATTTCCTTATGTTCAATTCTTGACAATCACTCTTACGGTTCCATTTTTATTTGAATCAAGAAAGCAAGCACTCCCACAATAATCCAGATTTATAGCAGTTGGGCTACAACTTGATGTTTCATTTACCTCTTCAATATACACACACACACACACACACACACACACACATATATATATATATATATATATATATATATATATATATATATATATATATATATATATATATATATATAGCCTATTGATAAATTTATTTTCCTTCATGTATCTGACTGGCAATGCATTACTTATATGTGTTTGCTATATACAATTTGACAAGCGAAATGTTGCATAAATATTACCAGGTTTAATGTGATTTTTTGCTTTGTACTACTTTCGCAAGATATTTACAAAGCTTTTTTTCTTCTAATAGCAGGACTTCAAATTTGTTCACTTAGTCCTACTTAAGTTGTTCCAACTGTTGATATGCTTACACATTTACCTCCTCCCTTTTTTCTGTTTCATTCAAATAAAAAAACTAAGCTGGATGAGAGTACATATTTTTGGTGCAAGAACTGTTCTACGCTTTGTTTGCTTCCTTTTCCGTAATTCCAGAATGTTTGTACACACATATCTGTCATGACTGTTCATTCTAAACTTGAATTTCAGTTTTGGTCAAATATATATATGCATACGCCCATCGGGCGTGCATATGTATATGTATATATATATGTATGTATATATATATATATATATATATATATATGCAAGGTTTTCAAAATGGGATTTAAATTGTAAAGTTTATATTTCAAATCAAAACGGATTTTAAATCGTAAGTCATAGTTTTGAATATCATTACTTATGGATTTCATATGCACTTTGAATTTGATTTAGATGTTTGAATTTCTACAATTAAATTTAAAACACAAATTTTTTCCCTCTAATTTCATTCTTGTTTTATTTTAAAAACATTGTCAAGTGATTGTGAATCTAAACAAGTATATTACATATGGCAGTTTGAGTTGAATGTGTTTTTTTATAACTAAGTTTGAATCGTAATGTAAAAATCGAGTCGCAAACGGAGAGATTCAGGGTGGATTGGGATTCAAAGCGTAAGATTTTAGGACTTTTGACAAATATGTGTGTGTGTGTGTGTGTATATATATATATATACATACCCACATAATGATATACATCAACACATGTATATATATATATATATATATATATATATATATATATATATATATAACATATAATGATTATGAGCATACAGACATAGATAGTGCAGGTGAAACTATGTTTTGTATTTGTGAAGCATGAACACATATGTTTATGAGTGGTGTATATATCAAGTGTGTGTGAATATTTCGAGAAATCTTAGAATTATGAGCAGTGTACTCAAGGTGAAAAAGCCCCAGGCTGGCGCCTAGGGATTTTTTGGGTGCCTAGAGCATAACTTTTGTTGTTTTATAGCAAAAAAACTACACTTAAAAAATGGCATAAAACTCCATTTTTGGCTTTTAAAAAGTGTATACAAATGTAATACTGAGATTAAACAAACTCCGTTTGTCCGAAACTTCAAACAAAAAAACTACATTTGTTCCATAAAAATTCTGCATTTGTTTAAAAAAAAACATCTTAAGTTTTATTAAAAAAACTACTTTGATTTTTTTTTAAAAATTACATTTTTTAAAACTAAAAAAAGCATTTGTTCAAAACAAAAATCTAGATTTGTTCCAAAAAAAAACTGCATTTGTTCAAAACTTCGAAAAAAAGCTGCATATTTTTATTAAAAAAAATCTGCATTTGTTAAAAAAAACATTTGTTTCAAAAAAAAAAAACATGTTTCTTCAACAAAAAAATAACATGGCACTTACGCTAGTTTAAAAAAAAAAACAGCTGCTGTTCAAAGAAACGAGAAAAAAAATCATACAGAAGAACCTAACCGAAGTGCGCTTTTTTAGCTCGGCGCTTTTTTAGGGCTTCGGCACCTCGAGCGCTTTTCTGGCGCCTCGAGCACGGCTGGTGCCTAGGGATTTTTGGCGCCTAGGCGAGCGCCTTGACTACACTGATTATGAGCAAGTTAATTTTGTGGCCCAAGAGGTCTAATTTATATGAGCTGACATTGAATCTGTCTTGGGAGTTACTAAATTAATTTACTTTGACTTGGGAGTTACTAAATTAAGTTAATTTGACTTATGAGTTACCGAATTAAGTTAATTTGACTTGGGAGTTACTAAATTAAGTTAATATGACTTGGGAGTTACTAAATTAAGTTAAGCGACTACGTAAATTCAGTTTATCTTGGAGGTAAGAGAGGTATTGATCTCCTATCAATGAGTCGACAATTAATTTGAAACAAAACACTAACATGGTAGGATCTCCTGTCAAACTTTATTGTTAGTCTATAGTAGTGCTGTCAGGAGGTATATTTTAGATCCGTGTCAGCTGATGTTTAGTATTTTTAGGATATTACGACTTATTAAGAAACAAATCACGAGTTCTAAGCGTATACTTGGAAGTAAGAGAGTTATTGTTCTAGCTTTCTGTGGTCTAGTTGAGGAAACACTCCGAAATGATGAAAAATTTAAAATAATTTTTTCAATAATTAAAGAGCTTCG
Source organism: Allium sativum (assembly GCA_030737875.1). Taxonomy (NCBI): domain Eukaryota; kingdom Viridiplantae; phylum Streptophyta; class Magnoliopsida; order Asparagales; family Amaryllidaceae; genus Allium; species Allium sativum. The sequence goes on along the minus strand of CM060926.1, from coordinate 199,159,431 downwards.
AAATTCAGTAAATCAATTTCAGAAAATCAATAAGTTTCAATGGATCAATTTAATAACTCCCAAGATAAGTCAAGTATAGTTGGTGTGTTAACCAGATTAAATTATTAAACTGTAAGTGGTACAAATATTTGTCCATATGATCAACTTTATCGTTTCGGAGTGTTTCCTCGACCAGCTCACAGAATGCTGGTTCATTTCCTCTTTTATCTTCAGGTGTATGCATATAACTCGTGATTTAGGACTTAATAGTCGCAGTATCTTAAGATTACTGAGCATCTGGTCGCCATGGTTCTGAAATTTACTTTTTGGCAGTACTACTTAACAGTGTCATGATCTTCAAAAGTTTGTATTGGCTAATGAATGTTACGTTAGTCAACATAATTATTTTTTGTGCATAGGCAGATCACTCAAGGATTAAGTAATGGTACAAGGATTATGTAACATTCTAATACATTTCATACAAAATTTCCATGTATGCTCTGGAGAAGCATTATGTTACGTAGGGGACAAAGACAATTAGTTTTAAGCTCTTCCCTCATCAATATTAATAGTTCAGATTGCAAATTTCCTTGTTAGGCCATCAACGGTCAAGTTGACCTGAACCGTATTTGCAATCTCGATTATTAATATTGTTGAGGCTAGAGGAACCTGAATTAATGTGGGAAACTGAACGAAGACCCGGTCAATCTGAATTGGTGTTATAGAAGAAATGATTACACTGCACAAGGGGAGTTTGAGATCCGGTCTTACTTTTGTTCGGACAATTATGTTTCTTCTTATATGAATATGTCTGCAGTTCAAAAGGCTCTTCAAGTTTGTCACATTGCTCGGAACTCTATAGGCATGCCTATTACTTACAAAAACTTCATCTTTTTTGTTAATTTAACATTTTTATATGTCTTAACAAATTTTGATTGCTTATAGTACCTATTATTTACGAACTCTACAGGTGTGCTCTTGGATTTCTATAAGACAAACTGATACGGTATGATTTCTTATTGCTGCATGTTAGCACATTTTTTCCTAAAACTAATCCCAAGTCACTGCTGTTCAAACTGGTTTGCATTCTGTTATATTATGCAGATTAGCAAAGCCAAGAATATCTGCGAGAGCATGATTGCATGTGTATGTTAGGCCATCAATGTAAATAATAGGAGGTAGGAAAACATGTAAACCTTAGGTACATCTAGGGTGATTCAAATCCCATGTACATATACATACATACATGCATATGTGTGTGTGTGTAATATATATGTGCATGTATATGCATATGTTTCAGCTAAGATCGTCGATCATGGAGAGAAATAACATGGCTAGTTACGTGTACAGATTACATGCTGAAATTGATCAAGAAACATGGTTGAGTGATGCTGAGGGGTTATGTCTATATATATATTTGCTCAGATTAGAAAAATGGATCTTGAGGTAAGAAGTTTGCAACCAAGTGTTAAAGCTGTATTGCAAACAAAGCTGAGAGATTACAAGTCCGATTTGCAAAATCTGAAAGCTGAAGTTAAGAAAATTTCTTCAAGTAATTTGGATAAAGCTACTCGAGAGGAACTTCTAGAGGCAGGATTGGAAGATACTTTAGCGGTTTTGATTTGGAACTTTTTAGTTATGTTATGCATTTTACATTGAAGTGTTTATTTGCAATCCTGTTCTTGTTAATGTTAAACTTCAAAACAGTATTCATCGTGTTGTTGTAGCCGTTGAAAGTCAGTGCTATTTTTCCACCCATTGTTCTACACATAGATTAATGATTGTTTCCAGCAACCTAAGTAAAATGTTCATCCTTTTGTAAGTAGACCAATATGTATTTCTTGTTCCTAAATTGCAGTGATAAACTTCTGTACATCACATATATATAGGAAACATGGTTGAGTTCACCATTTCAATGGAAGTGCATTAACATATAAACATTCAGTAGTATGATTTTGCTGTATACAGTTTGACGAGTAGGTCTTTTCACTGCTGTATATAGTTATCACATAAACATTTCAATGGCTGAGTTCACCATTTCAATGGAACTGCCTGTGGAAGTACTTTTGGGTCTATTGCTTGTGGACGTACTTTCAATGGTTGAGTTCACATTAATTTGTTGTATACTATTTACACGAATAGAACTCATAAAAGCTGGCTTTAGCTGAGACTAGTATATTGTATTATCACTTGTGTTCAGCTGCTGCTAAAGCTACACATTAGTATTCTGTATTTACACGAACGTAACAAACATATGAACTTGCATTGCCTGGTATGTCCGGTCATGTTTTGCGATGGCTCATAATCTGTTGGCTTGTTAACATACCTTGTTAACATTTGTGTATCTTGTTGTGAAATAGGGAGGAGTTGTCTGACTATATGTTGCATCACTTCAAGGAGCAAAGTGGTTATTGTACTAGATGTGTACATTATGGGTATAACATTTTCTTTGTATAAATTGTGTAAATTTGTATATCAGAGTGGTTATTGTATGTGAGTTTTTGGTCAGTTGTACGGAAAACTATTGTATTGAATCATGTATCTATATTTTACTTAATTATATTGTTAATTGGTTTTCTGATTGTTTGAACGTCATGAGTATGTGAATGATTATGGATTGATATTGTAGAAACAAAATAGACTGCTAACAGGAAATAATTGCAGGGAAAAAAGAGAAAATTAATTATTAATTTTTAGTTGCGTTTTAAAAACGCTATAGAAATACATTTAGTGGCGTTGAATTAACGCAATCTTAAACCAGGGATAAAATTGGAAATTATATTAGTAACATTATAAGCTTTTTTTATGGCGTTTATTTAGTGCAACGAAAATTACTTTGGTGGCGTTTAATAAACGTTACAACAAAAGAAATTATAGTGGCGATAAAAATAGTGCAACCAATTTGAAATGATTTTTAGTGCATGTTTTCTCATAACTATTATCGAAATGCCACCAAAAATGATTGGTAGCGGTTTTTGAGCGCTACAAAAAATCATTTTTCTTGTAGTGGTTTGAATTTTCGATCCGATCCACTCTCAATCCACATGGAGAGGTTTCTCCCATCGCCATATTCCCACGATCTCCTAAAGGCTCGAGGATACTTCCACGTGCCCCCTACGAAGCCACGATCCGATCCTAGCTTCTGCACATAATCATTCCCACTCGTTCCCTATACATCCGAGCTAGCTGAGTGCCACATAGCCATAATTGTTTCCACCACAAATCCGAACCGGTCTGCAACTACAACTATAAATACACCATTTTGAGGACATTTTAAGCACTTTTGGCATTTTGATAACTCCATATCTACACCACATGCTTCCCTCATGCTTTTCAACCAAAAATCGCTAAGCACATTGTGGGGTAAATAAAGGTTGGCTGAACACTCGAACTTGAAATATTTCTATCTCTTGGTCATTTTAAAACCAATAATTATGCCCTCGACTAACTCATCGTCGAAATAATAAAGTCGAGTTAAGAAAAACAAAAGAAAATAGAAAAGAAAATTTAATACGTTCTCTCACTAATCCAAATTTATTTATTCCGCTGATCGTCTAAACCTAATCTCTGATACCAAATGTAACACCCCACACTTTTCCAAGCCTGAATTTCGACAAAAATCAAAACTCAAGCCCGTCCAAGCATGGAGAGTATACATCTGGTACCTGAAATTAATGAGCATGAGAAAAATTAGAGTAAAATGAAACTAACTTACATTGGAAACGAATTAAGATAACAAATACCAATTAAGCCGACTACTTTAAGGCATATGATCACATCAATATAAGGTATGAGACAATGAGAATCGAAACTAAGATTGAATGGTATGAGACAATGAGAACCGAAACTAAGATTGAATACTTGCTAAGACTTGCCTTCCCGGGGATAAAAATGAGAGTTGTTATGAGGAAGGGGGTCAAAACAACAAGTCCTGGTGAGTAAAAAATGTATAACACGGTCTACAATGCACAAATGTACTTTGTTTGGTCAAAACCAAAAAATATGTCTAAAAGGGCTAGTAATTCTAACCTGAAACCCATTTAAAATTTTATGCATGACAACTAACCACAAAACCCAAGGTAATATTTCACATCTAACGATATCATAATACTGAGATAGAATGTTTACGCATAAGTATGAAGCCTTTAAACCCCCATTACCTAATCAATAGGTGGGAAACTAACTTCTAGCTATCACATAATGAGGGTACTTGTTTTATATATATAGCCACTCAAGACCTCGTCACCACTGTAAGGTAAGGGCGAATACTTATGATCACTTAATACCCAAGGCATACCTTTTGGTCAGTTAATAACTTTATACGGTGGTTTATTCTACTCTAATATAAACTAGAGGACACTAGCTACTAAGTCCTACTAATCCAAGGCTTCCGTCATTCACGCATATAACGATGCCCCGCATAATAAATAGATAATAAGTAGTCACTTATTACCTACAGGATAGGTAGACGACATCTCGCAATTTACGACCTTTCCCTGGCGGACCCCCTCATTACTATCTAGTTAGCCTTATTAAATAATTCCTTTAGTTATTAAATACTTCCCGCAGGATAGGGAGACCTTTGGTACCTCTGGAACAGTCACTTTAAACCTATTCCCAAGGGGAACCCACAACTTAATCACTTACTACCTCGAGGAATCAAACTAAAGTGGGAATTATCAAGTTCATACCCAATATCCTTTTAATGGGCGGTAAGCTACACGATCGCTTGGTACCCTTTAAAGGGTGGATCTACTACTTTAAGACCTTTACCCGAAATAGACTACGCTTTGAATTATTTCCTTTCCAACGTTTCCACTTTTGGGACTGGAGGTGGGAACCTCACTCTTGAGATAAACTTTGTTTTGGGAAATAACCCTCGTTACACAGTTAACTATCATCATGCAATTAACTATTGTTATGGGTTCCTATGGTTAATGATATCTCACATCTATTAAACATATATTCGACTGCTGGAAAGTGAAGACTTCTATCGAGTAAGGTAACTGAGCTTGAACCATTAACCTACTAAGTCCAATTCCTATTTCAAATTATAAAAATTCTAAATAATCTAGGAATTCATAACTTCCTATCTTAGGATATTTATTTATTGATTTACTCACTAAACTTAGCATTTACTATGCTAATCAATCCCCATTAATTCCTCTTTCCTATTCTTTTTATTATTATTAATTTGGACATCTGTCACTAATGACCCTAACGGCCATATTTCCTAAGGCATCAGTTGACTATTAAATTCCATTAATGACACCAATAGTCATATTTTTCCTATGGCATTTATTTTCCTATTTATACCAATTCCATTCTAATTCTACTATATATGTTGTAACCCCATTTATCAGTATATTTTCAATTTTCCTTATTTATAGCTTATGCATCCATACATATATATTTATTATTTATTAGATTCCCTAATTGGAGTTACATATTCCTATTCCTATTGCAATTCAAACTGTAACCATTTAGCATGTTTATCCTATTAAATTATTTTTATCTAACCAGAGATAATTGTAACATTCCTTATTTTATTTATGACTCTATTTATAGAAAATCAAATTCATTTATTGCTACAACGGTCATAATACCTATTTCCATTTATTATGGATTATATTTCCATATACATTTCCACGAAAATAGAAACTATTCAAACATACAATAATAATGAACATTTATTATAATAATATATTTGTGTTATTTACATAGATTCAGATGGATATGAATTTATTTAAGCGTATTTAACGTAGTTACTATGTTTTATTTTATTATTATTAACCATTTATGTTTTTTTCTAAACAAGCGACCAAAATAAACCTTTTTATGTTTAATAATGTTTAAGATTAAAATCTTATAAAAAAAGTTTACAATTGTAGTTATTGTAAAATTACCCAAAATAATTAAAAAGAGAGTATAGACAAATTTCAAATCCCAAGAAATAAGAAATATATGTTTTTGGAACAGTTGTAGTAAACTACATACAAGTATATGTAGATTTACACATCCCTTCCTAATTGTTTTGTACATATTTCTTGCTAATTTAAAACAATGTCATTTTTATTAAAAAGAATAAAAATTGCATTTCTACAATAACAAAGTAAAACCCCGACAACATCAAACATAAACAGGCATAATCTTTTAATCAAAAATTTACATAAACCTCAGATAACCACCAAAACTAAGGATAAGGTATGATACTACAAGTTTTGATAATGGTTTTAGGACTGATTTCTAGATCTAAGGTATATACAATATAACTACAACAAATCTAAATACAATTGTAGGCAATAATATAATAAACTAAATATGCCTACAAATTTCCAATATTTAAACCATAACCTATTGTTTCAAATCTGATAAACTTTTAGGCATACATTTAAGACCTATTTCAAACGAACTAATTAGGTAATTATAAATGATGTATATAAATTTTCCACTCACCCGAAAGCTATCCATATTTGAATCTGAATAAACCTTTAGACCTACAATTCCCAAAATTTTACGGAGCGAGAAAATAAGAAAGAGGGAAGAAATATGAATGGATGGAAGCCTATTCGCAACACCATCTCTTTTTCACTTGAATCTGATTCTAATCTTCTTCAATCTATGTTTTTTTAGTTTATATGTATTTAAATTTGATTTAGAAGAGAATTGAAAGAAGTGGGAAATGGTAGAGCTTCGCTACTGCCTTTAGAATTGTGTGTAATGGGATGGGGTCTAACCATTTATTTATAGGGTTAGAATGGCTTTAGATGATTATATTAGTTTTAATTGAGATATGTATGTTATTAAAAATATATATAATAAAATACCCTAAAAGACCTAGCCGTCACTGGGAAAATCCGACTAGTGGGATCGACCCCAAGGTCAATCGCCCGATTGAAATTTAGGATCGACCACTCTGGGTGTAGTTGCCCAGTAGGGCCAGGTTATAAATGGTATATATTTATTATATTATTATGTTTATTTATTTTTCGTCCGTTTTCGTATTTTTTTCGTAACTTTTTCATACAAACTCCGTTCGTAAAGTTCCAAACATGAAAGTTGACCAGAATTCCATCACGAACGCAACAGTGCAAGTTTCATGGTCAATTTTCATTGTTTAGAAAATTTCATTTTCGGAACCAAATTAAATAACTAAGTAAACTAGTGGCGCAATTTCAAGTTGTTACAGGACCCGTTGGATTAGCTTCGCTTTCAGACACGATCTCACGTTTTCATAAAAACTGGCCATGCTTAGGTGGAAAAGAGGTACAAGAGGTCAACAGAGTTTGATTAATAGGGTACCTGGTGTTTTATTAGCGTGTAGATTTCCATCAGAGACTGCAATGACATTCGTACTATACATGTATTTTTGCTTGTAGATAGGACCTATTAGTGGCATATTACCGCAGAATGGTAGAGGCCACAGAATGGCATCACAAAAGGTTGACTGCTGATCAAAGGTTAGAATAAGGAAAGTTAAATCAAATCAAAAGAATTCAGAATTGTAAAAGTGCAAAACATCAAAAAAAACACAGTTATAAGACTTATAATTAGAAATCATCTTATTCGTGCGTGGACACAGAACTGTTATAAAGTTTTCCTATTACGTCACTTATCATGCTAGCAATTACTTTATTCAATTGTTTTATGCCAGATCTACTCTTGTTTCGTCCCTTTTCCCCCCCTCCAAGCTCATTAGGCTGATTTTGATTATTCCGAATTTCTTAGAGGAGCAAGCTTTTTGGAGTTCATTTCTGATGTATCCACTACAATAGATTTACCTTTTAATAGCGTGAAAAACGCTATAATAGATTACCATAGCATTAGCGACGACGCTATATATCAACATGTTATAATAGCCTTGTCATATCTCACATCTCTAATCTCCCCTACTTTCTCACCCATCCAAAAGCTGACACGTCAGCGCCTATATTTCCTTCTCCCACTCCTCTTCTATTTGCTATAGGACAGTATGACGTGAAGAACAAATTTAGCACTAAACTTTGACCATCGATTACACTCCACTCTAACCATTATAGAACCCGAGACCACCCTCAATCAACCCCTGACGTTGAGGCGCGTCCTCCAGTACCCAAGCCCCCATTTCCGATCAACCACCGAGCTGCCACCAGATCAAGGAACGGACGGGATTTTTGACCTTCGATGAGCAAATTCCGGCCAACTACAAGACTATAAATCACATAACCACCACCTTTGCACTCATATGGACGTCCTCTTCAAAATCCATATCCCCGAATTTTCGACTAAGTCCTGAATCAAAAACCCCCAAATCATGACCTAAGGTTCCGAAACTGCCAGCTTTCTGCGAATTATGTCCAAAGCGCTCACTACATGTCGAAACAAACCATGCCCTTAGCTTCGTATCGAAAAGAGCATCGATTCGGTATATAATTTGCTTTGGTTTGGGGATATTTGATTTTGAGGTTGTATTTTATTTTCTAATCTAGGGTTTTGAAAATGGTTTCAGCGATTTTGAAGAAAAACTGATGAAGGAAGGTGTATGTGTAATGACAATGGGCTGGTGGAGTGGTAAATAGATTTTATTTATAAAGTATGCGAGGTATAATATAAGAAACAACCAATTATCTTATTACACTGTTTCCTTTCACACTTTCTCTCGTACGATCAAACGACAAGCCCGATTGTAACACAAATTGAAATCCTACCATAGTTCATCGTTCTGAATCCAATGGCGCCAGTTTCATCAAATTCCGAGACAGTCGCAAGAACAGTTAAATTTCACAGTTAAATAAATAAAATATTCAATTATTCTATTAACTGTTTTAATTCAAATTAAATATTCATTAAATTCAAATTTAATCAAATTATAACTTAAATAAATTCTATAAATAAAGTTCACACATTTTTAAATCTTAATTTGATTATTTGAATTTTTGATTTGAATTTTAGTTATAATTCAACGACTTAAAATTCCACCATTTCCAATTTAAATCCGAATTCCACTTTTAAATTAAATTTGAATTCTCGATATAAACTAAACATTTCAAATTTATTTAATTAAAAAAATAAAATTTTCAAATTACAATCATCCTAAGTACAAACTAAATTAAAAATCTATTTGTACTCAATTCAACCAATCATCAATATTAAAAATCAACAAAATTTGATTTTTATCTAATTTTAATCCATTTTATTTATTTTAAAATTGAAAATTAAATATACAGAAAATATGGGATGTTACATTTTTCCATTATACAACTTTAGATACTGGAATTGTCCGAATTGGTACAAACTTTGTAATTGCAAGTTTGTGATGAATGATTACTATGAAGTTGACGTAGACGTTAGTACCGAACCACTACAAAAAGTTGTGTTCTCCCGCAATACTTTACTTTACATTTGGATTATTGTGTTGCTAATACACATACACCCGAGAGTTGGCGTGCATGGAATCCACGACAATTCCCCATGTCAACATTTCGGCGCACCTAGTTAGGGGGCGCACATCTTCAGCTCATTCAAAATTCTCAACTTCAGTTTTGAGATTTAGTTCTCGACCTCAGCTCTTGACTTTGATCTTTGGGTTTTGGAATTCAAACTTAACTTTCTTCTAGAAACAAAATCTACTCGCTTCCCCGCATGGATAAAAGGAAGCTGTTAGCTCGCTTAGAAGGGGCAAGTGTACAGGATGTAACACCCCGTAATTTTAACAACACTAAAGACGATAAATTAAAGAATACTTAAATTTAATAATCATAATTAAGTGAAACGGACTGCGCCATTACGTTCGTCTCGGAATTTTGGTCAAAATAGACACCTGGTTTGCGTAAAACGAACACCGTATGAAGAAGTTATTAAGGTTTGAAGTTTGTATACGCGTAAGAGAATTATATATATATAACATTAAATCCAGAATTCAAAAATCAGTTCGAAATTCAAAATTTGGGGAGGCGGCAAAAATCCCGCTCACGGGTGTCGACCCCTCAATGGGGTGTCGACCCATGGGTCGACCCCATAAGAGGGGTCGACCCCCCTATAGCAGATCCGGAAGATTATGATTTTGGGGATGACTATAAGTATGACCTCATTTCTCATATTTTTGCACACCAAAAATAATGGAGAACAAGTGCAACAATATAGATTTCGCTTGGACTAATCGATCGCTAAATCGACCAAGACCATTCGAATCCCGCATACGCTAACTCTGGGCATACAACACAGCAGAACAAATAACAGAAGACTTTTATAAACATCATAATAATGTTACATCAAAGTACAGAAATATCAGAGTATATCGAAAAATAATAATACAACGGAAGATTTATTTACAATAAATGTAATACAATGCACAGCGAAAGACTATAAATGTCTGGACACAGCTTAAAGCTTCAATCCAGAATCCTGTTCAATATATCTGCAAAATAAAACGGCTCGACTGCCCGCATGGAAACTAGGGGCACCCGAGTTTGCAAGGGAAAAACAAACTATAGGTCAGTCATGGGAATGGTGTGAGAAACTCTCAACAGTTATAAACTTATATAAATGATAAGGCAAATCATAGGACCACGCCGCTAACACGGAACAGGTTTACCCCAATGAATGCCAATGTATAAACAACAATCAATAATAGGGATATGGATCTACTATGCATCAATCAACATGCAATATCCCAATCTACATATTTAGATTAATCACCACACTTAGATTTTCCAAATCCAATTCAATTTACAGAAATTAATCCTTTGGACGTTATTCCTCGATTTCTATTTCAAATCATTTGAAATATTTATCTAACTTTTATATCAAAGTAGATTTCACTTCGGGATCTCAAATCAAATCGCTTGTAAATATGAATTCCAAAACATAACAATGCATACAAACAAGTATGCAACCAAATATCGAGAATCTTCCCTCAGACCGGGCAGTAAGTACCCCTCCAACTCGATATATATATATATATATATATATGTGCGTGTGTGTGTGTGTGTGTGTGTGTGTGCGCGCGCACGCACCTCCCACGCATGGAGTAGGCTACACTGCTGACCACTCACCCTAAGGCACTGGATCCAGCCCATACTGTTAGTCGCTATCGGGTCACCCGAATCTTTAGCCACACACTAAACCATTTTATACCCCGAAGTACGGAAAACCATTTCACAGCATAATAATCACAAGTACATTCAAACTATAGTACTTCACATCAGCAATTCACACATATGATCAGCCAATATTAATCAAATAACCTTTGAGCTCGTACCTCTCGAAGAACTGCGTTAAGTAAGATAATAAATTCTCTACCACCAAACAGATATATCACTAATAGCAACTAAACGAATATGTGATGAACTACAATGTAAAACCATAATACATTTCCAAATCAATTCGAAATCATCAGGTTTTAGCCCTCGAAATCCTTTCTTTTTCATAAAACATTCCCTATCCAAAATCGGGAGTACATTTTTTCCATTTAAGGAAAAATATCATTTCAAAATCATTCATTAAATTTGAAATGAACACAACATCGCTAAACACCTTATCGTCAAATCGTGAAGTGTTTCACAAGGTGTTAGCACATAGATATTTTTACCCAACTCAATGCTAAATGTAAAAGCATATTCTGCTTATAAACTGGTCGAGCACAATCCAAACAATCAATCAATCCAATTTGACATTAAATATATGATTTTGAATAGAGATAGTATCAACTTATATTCAACATCAAATCCTGAAACCAACAGACATCAAATCGGGAATAACGATATCGATATCTTCCAAATTCCCAACACAATATCGTATAATCACGGAATCCAATATCGAAATAATCTAGACATTATTTCCATTCCAAACCATTCCAATTTATTTATTGGAAAACTCTGGTTATTTTAAAACCGTTTCAAATCCAATTTATTTATATAAAAATATTGGGTTTATTTCCCTAGTTATAAACTAGTTCATTTCGATAAAAATATATTTTTATCTTTACAATCATGGAATTTTTCATCCCAACTCTTGCCAAATCATTTATTATGATTTTACACAAATTATTAATATTTTTATTAATTTTATCAAGGCCCGTACAGTCATTTTCCATAAACGGTCGTCAAACTGCACTTACAACGACCTTTTCCAAATTTGATTTGGACATAATTCCAAATCCAACCGTTAGATTTTAAATCTCTAATATTCGTTGGAAATATCTTTTCGATACGAACCCAATGGTTCTGGTTTTAGGAGGATCCGACAGTCGGATCTCCCGTAATGTCCGTTCGAAGTCATTGGTCTAATTTCGCGAACTGCCGTGGCGCGGCGCGTTCTATTCAGGCCATTATATATATATGTATATATATATATATATATATATAATATATTATATAGATTTCGTCGATTTCCATTCAAAACGTATTTTATAGATCGTTTTAAATTCATCTCAAAAACGATTTCAACTTTTAATCAAAATCGAACATTCCATTACATGAAAATTTTATACATCTCATATATATGTTAAAAACAATATTTTTAACAAACCAATATTTATTTCATTCACACTTCATATATATATATATATATATATATATATTTCACATTTCATGTATATATATTATGTCCATTTCTTATATATATACAATTTTCACTTCTTATATATATAATTCATTTCATATATATATATATTATTCGTACATCACAATCACAATCACAATCACAACACAATCAAATAAATCGTCCATGGTCTATGGATGACAGGGAGCAGTTCATACATGCAGTTATAAAATAAATAACTGTACAACAATTTATAGTGAGAGAAGTTCTCACTTTGATTGGATCAGGAATCGTTTAAATAACGATTGTTTTACTAAATCAAACTGGACGTTTAATTCAGTCAAAATTTCCCACTGCTTTCGTTTTAGCTCTGGTCTGTTTCATCATGAAGGCCTCGTCATCACGGTTCCATCCGAACCAATTTCATCCAATTCTATTTAGATTTGAACAAGTTATGGTCGTTTGTACTCTCATTAATTAATTAATATAATTAATTAAAAATTAAAATCCTAATTACATGGCTAATGCATCTTCCTTCTTTCTAATCCCGCTCTGGACAAAACCCGACCTCGGCATCTATCGATACCTGCGCACGCCAACTGGAGCCATAACAGATCGATCAACGTCCTTCACCTGACGCACCACTAGCCCGCCGACCCACGCACCAAAAACAAGGCAGCTCGCAGCCCCCTACACCGTGCAAAACTAGTTTGAACTCAGCCACTTTGAATCGCGATTTCCCCCACATACATCATGAAATCGAACCACGTTGATACAGATTAGAAGATCTTGAACAACCCTTCGATTTTCGCTTTGATTTCATGTTTTAATTCTACTTAAATCGAGAGAGAATTGGGGATTCTTTTTCCAAGAATTTTGGTCATAGAAACGTTTTGGCAGCTCTGGAAAAACGGGTTGACTGTATTGAATGAAGTTAGGGTTTTGACTAGGTCTAAGTGTATATATATTAATATGTTTAATATTATTAATTTAAAAATAACTTGTTAATCATTCCGAACTCCAAATCAAACCCAATGACTGTTGCCCCTAACTAAATACCCCCATTTCGAACCCAATGGGATAGGTTTCGTAAGCCAATTCGGTTTTTACGAGTCAGCTTCCGCTAAATTTAAAATATAAATCATTATATTTTAAATTCGAACGCACATTTTAATTTACTGGGGCCATATACTGACTCTAAAAATTCCAGAAAAATAAATCTGGCTATGTTGGGACGATGCGGTCCCAACAAAACTGATTTCGTCCAATATGGAGACCATTTGAAAAATGGTCATTTTCTGGTCGATCCAATTTGACTAAAACTGTCAAAACACGTTTAACTTCGCCACACTCACATATTGATCCAAAAAATTATGAAAATTGCAATCTAGTAATAACTTGACATCCCGGATCCAACAAAAGTGGTTTCGTCGAAAACGGAGGTTGTTTGCAAAATTTCCATTTTTAAGGGCTTTATTTTCCATAGCGACTATTCTGAATTTTCAACTGGGCATAACTTTTTGTTCCCGCTATGAAATTTTGATTTTTCAGATTCTAATATTTTTTGTTTCACTTAAATCCGGTTTATTTTATTCATATGCTGCCTCTGCCCAGATTAAATCAAGTCTTTTGTTCTTTTGCAATCAAGTTACACAAGCTTAGAGATCAGTGATTCAACTCCAACAATTCCTTTTCTATTTTTCTCGATCTAAACAATGTGAGTCTATGTTAATTTTAGATCTAAATATTTAAAAGTAAAAGTTGATAGGACTATAACTTGGATCTATGCCTATGACCATTTGTATCATATCAGGTCTGCTATAACTTGTTTACCTTATTTATCCTGACATGATTATGAACTAGATCTGCCATTGCTTGCAGATCTAATTTGCTGTTTAGATCACCTTATACCTGTTCTATTATGTTTATAGCCAAATCTGATTTGTTATTAGTTGGACATCTAAATCATTTTTTAGATCTCATCATGCATGTCCCTATTATGTTAGAATTAATTATATTATCATATGTTCATCTGATCTGCTCCTATATGTCTACCTTGTCATTATGCCACTATGTGTTTATGCCTGTTTCTGTCGTTATATGTCCACCATGTTAATATGATCATTTTTGTCCTCTTCCCTCTACCTTTTCCCCCTTTATTATATAGCCAGGCTACCTTCGAACCTACGCATGCCGCTAAAATATGCGAGTGCATTACATTGGGAACGAGGGGAAAACGTTTAAATTGGGGCATGACTTTTAATTGGGAATTTGGACATAACTTCAATGAAATATATAAAATTGTTAATTTGGGGCATATGGTTCATTATGAACATAACTTGGGATAAAGGGCATGAAAACCTATAACGACATAGGTATAATTGATTAATAATGGAAATGCCTAAGATTACAGTAATTAAGAACTTTAACCGCACTTAGACACGAGGTTAGATTATACTTGTAGTGGAAATCTGCCCAGAACTGCCCGACATATACAGCAACCACAAGTGGTGAATCTAATGTGAGGGGTCTAGGTGCATAAACACAGGACGTGCTAAGATATGAGGTTAAGTGAAACTTGTGGAAGAAGTCTGCTCGGAACCGACCAATATATCCAGCATCCATAAGTGTTAGGCTTAATATGGGTGGTCTAGCATACTATAACCATAAATGAATATGGTAATGAATTGGAATACTTAACCTAGTCGAATCCATAGGGATTATGTGAACATGTTAAATTGAATAGGGGTTAAGTAAACTTGTTCAAAACTGTGGGTAAGTTAAGTAAATCTTGGGTTGGTGGGTAATATTTATATATAGGCCCACAAACTTAATCTGTTGGGATTATGCAATTTTATGACACCAGTAAGTAGGCATAATCTGTGGAAAACCTAGTGGTGGGGATGCAAGACAAAGGGTAGAGCTTGCATCATCTTGAGTGTGGAACCTGTTTCAGTCAGTAACCCATATATAGGTATTAAACGAGTACTCCGAACTAGGTCGGAGTCGAGGCACGCTTACTGGGCTGAATATAAGAGATCCATACATGGGGGACGGTGTAGGCGGCGCACACCGGACGGGTCATGTGCGTGCATGTCCAGACAGAGGGGAATAATACGCCGTGACACCAGTAGATATGGTTGTGCACATCCGAAAAACGAAGGGTTGCCACTTTAGGGAGTGACACACCCTACTGTGGGGCCAGCACAGGGTATATACGGAGTAGGGAGCCTATCGATTAGGGTAGTAATTAGGGTACATTTAGACTCCGGCATGTTTAGGACCTCGTTATTACCCTCAAAGGTGATTCCGAAATGTTGGGTTGCCTGTTTATTGTATGGGGAGAAAAACTCTCACTGGAAGTACACCTAAGTCTACCATCTTACAGTTGTTGGGATCATCTCATTCTGGTTATACTAGTATCGGTGCATAGGAATCATTAGAGAAGCGCAATATACTCTATCATGTTTATCCTGTTTACTTTGTCATACCTGTCGTTTATGATGTTACCTCTCTTATCAATTTTATATGCATGTCATGATACTTTTACTTATTTTTATACTAAAAGTAACTTGACTTGCCAGACTTTACGTCTGACCCTTTTTTGTCTCCTCTTCTTTCTCTTCTTTCCCCCCCTAGGTTCTCAGAGTGGGAATACTGAAGCTTGATCACGACTTTTCTTTCATCTTACTTGGAGCTGCTTAGATGTATGGCTCAAGCTTTTATCTCTCTACTATGGCTATGTTATGGGGATTGTGCTTCTTTTGCTCGTGTACTCTGATGTTTTAAGTACAAGACAGAAATTTCATTGATGCACTGGCTTTTTATGTAGTTTCAGACTTATGATGTTTAGAACCACAATGTTACATTTTCTGTTTAATAAAAAGTTTTAAATTCGGCTGTTATTTTATATTTCTCTTGTAATTTTTTTGTTTCTGTTTACCTATAACGCTTCACGAAACTTAATGCATTCTTGTAACGAGTGACATTAACGGACGTGGGGTTTCATACTTGGTATTAAAGCTGAAGGTTACCAGATTAGATAAAAGTTTTTGAAAATTATTTTCGAAAAGGTTTTAAAAGAAAGTATTTTCAAAAGGAAAAGTCTATTTTGAAAATCATATCCCCCAAGCCATATGTAATATATTCTCATCCTTTGTATGAATCCCTTTCCTTTTCTTTTCAGCATGTCTGGGGAACCTAATATTCCAGAGGGCGTTACGATGCCAGGTTGGTTCTTTAGGTATCTAAAGGCCACGGCTCCAGCTGGTGGTCAAGATGACGTTCCTCCTCCAGCTGCACCCGTCGTTACTCCTCCTCCACGTGCAGATAACTTCTCTAATATCTACAAAGATTTCTGTGCTATGGGAGGGAAGCCATTTCGTGGGAGTGGGACGTTCGTAGAGGCAAGGAATTGGCTCAATGAAACAGAGGATCTTTTTGGAATTTTCAAAGTGGACGATCGTAAGAAGATTCAGTTAGCCGCCTGGATACTGAAAGATGAAGCTTTGTTCTGGTGGGAGTAACGCAAGTAGGGAATCCGATGGAGACTAGGGATGATTTTAGTCAGAGGTTTGAAATGAAATTTCTTTTTCAAGCTGAGAAAAGCATGCAAATGGGAAGATTTCTAGCACTCAAGCAAGGAGGCATGATTGTTAAAGAATATGTTAACAAATTAAACCAACTAGCGAGGTTTGGGTCGGAGCTAGTGGATACTCCGCAGAAGAAAGCTTTGCGGTTTGTTAAAGGACTGAATGAACCCCTTCATGGGTTAGCTATGTCCCATATTCCAATGCGAACAACTTTTGAAAGGCTTGTTGATATGTCCTTGATGCATGAGGAAGAAGGGGGAAAGAATGACAAGGCTAAGGATAAGAGGAAGTGCCATAATTGTGGATGCGAGGGTCACTTGGTAATGGACTGCAAAAGAAGGAAGAATACTAGCTTCAATTGTGGAGAGGTCGAACACCTTGCTAAGGAGTGCCCGAATAAACAGGGACAAGGTCAAAGTGCAGGAGCTTCTAGAGGGCAGATGCATGCTCTCGTGACTAGTGCTCCAGATAGAGGTAGGAAACTTTCCGTGGAAGGTTTGATTTCTCTTTCCAATCATCCTATTAGAACTCTTTTTGATTCTGGCGCTTTGCATTCATTTATATCTAATTCTGTAGTTGAGTCTCTGCACCTAAATACAAATATAGTAGTGGATCCCGTAGTTGTCTCAAACCCCATTGGTGGTACGACTCATTTGTCCATGATTTGTCGGGGTTTGAGAATATATGTGTTAGGTGTCGAATTTGAGTGCAATGCATATGCTCTCGGTTTTATGGGCTATGATTTGATTCTAGGGATGGATTGACTGGTCATGTATGGTGCCATTCTAGATTGTAAGTGGAGGGTCGTAGACTTTTGACTTGCCATGGAAGGACCCTATTGATGATCTGCAATCTGTACTAGTAGTCCGTGAATATTCCAATGTTTTTGAGGAGGTTCGGGGCTTATATCCGAGGCGCAAGATCGATTTTCGTATATACCTGGTAGACAATGCACAGCCAGTTGCATTACCTTTGCGCCATATGGCTCCAAGGGAAAGGAGGGATCTTATCAAGCAAGTAGGGAAGCTACTTGAAAAATGGTTTATTAGGCGAAGCATATCTGAATGGTGTGCTCCAGTGGTATTCGTAACTAAGGTGGATGGTTCGCTTTGCTTATGTGTAGACTGTAGGGAGTTGTATAAACTCACCAAAGAGAACATGCACCCACTCCCCAGGATAGATGATCTGTTTGACCAGCTTGTTGATGCATCAGTATTCTCTCTGTTAGACTTGGCCACGAGGTTTCATCAGTTGAGGGTGGTCGAGGACAGTATAGATAAGACCGCATTTAGGACTCCAGATGGTTTCTTTGAATGGCTCGTTATGCCTTTTTGGTTGATGAATGCACCCCTATATTTTGTTGATCTGATGAGTAAGGTGTTTCGGGAGTTTCTAAATAAATTTATCATGGTCTTTGTTGATGACATCTTGATTTTCGCGAAGAGCGAGGAAGAGAATGCCTTACATATAAGGGAGGTTTTGAAAACTCTGCGTTGGCATCAACTTAAGTCAAAGTTATCCAAATGCCATTTTGGAGAAAAGAGGTGAGATTCCTATGGCACGTGGTTTCTGAAGAAGGGATAGCAGTAGATCTCGCAAAGGTGGTCGTAGTTCAGGATTGGCAGATCCCAAAGAATGCAACGGAGGTGAGAAGTTTTCTGGGGTTAGCAGACTATTATAGGAAGTTCATTAAGGACTTCACATAGATATCAACCCCACTCTCTAGGTTGATGAAGAAGAATTTGATGATTTTGTGGGATATAGATTTTAATGTTGCTTTCCAGCGATTGAAGAGGGCTCTGACAACAGCCCCAGTCTTGACTTTGCCTGATGGGAACAAAGTATTTACAGTATACACTAACGCCTGTGGTACAAGGCTTGGTGCGGTTCGGATGCAAAAGGAAAGGGTAGTATGTTATGGAGGAAGACAACTAAGAGCTCACGAGAAGAACTACCCTACTCATGACTTAGAGCTAGCTGCCATAGTATTCGCGCTTAAGATGTGGCATCATTATTTGCTTGGAGAGAAGTTCGAATTGTACACCGATCATAAATCCTCAAGTACTTGTTCTCACAAAAGGATCTTAATTTGAGGCAGTAAAGGTGGATGGAGTTCCTAGCATCTTATGACTTTGAGATTGCTTATACACCTGGCAAGTGTAATGTGGTGGAAGACGCACTAAGCAGGCAGTGGATGACCTTAAGTCCTCTGTTTGTGGAAAGGAAAAGCTTGGAGTTTATATCGACTTTTGACTTTAGACCCTCCACCGAGTTTTTACCTGTCTTATTTGCATCGCTGGAGGTGCAGCCTACTCTTATGGATCAAATAGGATCTTTGCAGTGAGAGGATCCACAGATTTCAGACATCTTGGATAGGCTCGGTAAAGGGGAGACTTTTAGTCACCTCAGTAAATACTCCACAAACGACAAAGGGTGGTTACGACGAGATGGAAGGCTTTGTGTTCCCCGAATTGGGAGCCTGTTAAAGACAGTCCTAGAAGAAGCCCATCATTCTAAGATGACTATACATCCATTTGGAGACAAGTTGTATAGGGATATGAAGAGGGTTTTCTTTTGGGCTAGGATGAAGAAAGATATGGCGGAGTTTGTTTCTCAATGTTTGATTTGCCAGCATGTTAAAGCTGAGCAAAAAGAAGCCCGATGGTTTACTTCATCCTTTAGAGGTTACACAGTGGAAGTGGGAGAGCATCTCTTTGGATTTCATAGATGGTTTGCCAAGATCGAAGAAAGGCAATACCAGTATTTGGGCTGTAGTAGATAGATTTACTAAAAGCGCTCATTTCATTCTGGTTAAGATCAAGAGGACGGCAGCATGGTTGGCAACGGTTTATGTTCGTGAGATAGTCCATCTTCATGGAATACCTTCCAGCATCGTAAGTGATCGTGACCCCATCTTCACCAGTGAATTTTGGAGGAGCTTGCAAGAAGCATTAGGTACACAGTTGTGTTTGAGCACCGCTTATCACCCTCAGACAGATGGACAGACGGAAAGGGTGAACAAAGTTCTTGAGGATCTTTTAAGGTTGTGTATCCTAGGCTTCGGAGGGACTTCGGAAGAGCATCTTACTTTAGTAGAGTTCGCCTACAACAACAATTATCAAGCTAGCATTGGCATGTCATCCTTCGAAGCATTATACGGATGACCCTATGGATCACCAACTTGTTGGTGGGAATCTACAGAAAGACTACTACTTGGACCAGATATGGTTAGAGAAACGTCCAAGAAGATTCATCTTATTAAAAGGCGAATGAAGACTGCTCTAGATAGGCAGAAGTCCTACGCATACAAGAGAAGGACTGACATTGGGTTCGAAGTAGGAGAGATGGTTTTTGTTAAGGTATCACCATTAAGAAATGTGGTTCGCTTTGGATTTGTAGGGAAACTGGCAGTAAGATTCGTAGGACCATTTCCCATAACAGAAAGGATTGGCCAAATGGCCTATAGAGTAATGCTACCCGAGAGACTATCCGGCATTCATGATGTTTTCCACATTTCTCATTTGCGGAAGTGTTTACATGATACCGCAGAAGTAGTTGAGCTGAGTATCTTGGAGGAAGTAGAGGTGGAACGGGAGGCAACAGGTTGGCGAGTTCCTATCCGTATTCTTGGATCAGAAGCTATGCAATAGAGAAGTCAAGTTAATGAAGGTTCAGTGGGAAGATAACCCAGAGGATGCAACTTGGGAGATCGAAGACAAGACTCGCGCTTCGTACCCTTTTCTTTTCAAGGGTATGTTCTAAACTTCCTTTTCAGAGCTTTTATTTGTACTTGTTTCTATCATTTAAATTATATCCTATCGATCGAATCTTCGAACTTTAGGTAGGAATCCAATGGATGTAAACATGTGTTTGAGACATGTTATGTTTGATGGATGCAAGTGGATGCAAGTGTTTGCTAGTGGTTGCTCGTGGATGCATATACACACACATTAGGCACTAGATCAGCTCAATCACTCTCATACTGCATACAGATATGCGTGAATTTTCCTTCTTTTAATGGATCCAATTGAATGTATCATCATATAGATGTTGCAATTGGACAGATGATTGTGCACACATATAGAACTTACATGTTATAATAGGATTATCTGCATAAACACTGCATTAAGGAGGTCGACCGAATCAGTAGATTGCCTGATCATCGCATTAGTATTGGGACATATACACACACCTTTGCATAAGTTCATATAAGCATTAGAAATATTTTAAGGACAATGGATGCCTGTAATTGCTGGATGGGTAGATGGATGTGGATGGTAGGATATACATTCTTCTTAACTTGGAGATTTCAGGGACGAAATCCTTTGAGTAGGGGAGAATGTGACACCCTATAATTTTAACAACAATAAAGATGATAATAAAGAATAATTAAATTTAATAATCAAAATTAAGTGAAACGGACTACGCCATTGCGTTCATCTCAGAATTCTGGTCAAAATAGACACCTAGTTTGTGTAAAACGGACACCGTATGAAGAAGTTATTAAGGTTTGAAGTTTATATACGCGCAAGAGAATTATATATATATAATTAAATCTAGAATTCAAAAATTAGTTCATAATTCAAAATTTGGGGAGGCAGCAAAAATCCCGCTCAGGGGTGTCTACCCCTCAAGAGGGGTGTCGACCCATGGGTCGACCCTATAAGGGGGGTTCGACCCCGCTACGGTAGATCTGGAAGATTAGGGTTTTGAGGCCGGCTATAAATGTGGCATCATTTCTCATATTTTTTCACACCAAAAATATTGGAGAACTAGATGTTGTCCCTTCCCAGATTAAATCAAATCTTTTTTTTCTTCTACAATCAAGTTATTCAAGCTTAGAGATCTATGATTCAACGCCAGTAATTCATTTTCTATTTTTCTTGATTGAAACACTGTGGCTTATGTTAATTTTAGATCTAAATATTTAAAAGTAAAAGTTGATAGGACTATAACTTGGATCTATGCTTATGACCATTTGAATCATATTAGATGTTCTATAACCTGTTTACCTTAGTTATCCTGACATGATTATGAACTAGATCTGCCATTGCTTGTAGATCTAATTCGTTGTTTAGATCACCTTATACCAGTTCTATTATGTTTATGGCCAAATCAGATCTGTTATTAGTTGGGCATTTAAATCATTATTTATATCTCATCTTGCATGTCCCTATTATGTTAGAATTATTTCTATTATCACATGTTCATTTGATCTGCTCCTATATGTCTACCTTGTCATTATGCCACTGTATGTTTATGCATGTTTCTGCCATTATATGTCCACCATGTTAATATGATCATCTCTGTCCTCTTCCTTTTATATTTCCCCTTTTATTATATAGCTAGGCTACCTTAGAACCTAGGCATACCGCTAAAATATGTGAATGCCTTAGATTGAGAACGTGGGGAAAACGTTCATATTGGGGCATGACTTGTAATTGGGAATTTGAACATAACTTCAATGAAATGTATGAAATTTTTAATTTGGGGCATATGGTTCGTTATGAACATAACATAGGAAAAGGGGCATGAAAACCCCTAATGACATAGGTATAATTGATTAATAATGGAAATGCCTAGGATTACAGTAATAAGAACTATAATCGCTCTTAGACACAAGGTTAGATTACACTTGTGGTTGAAGTCTGGCCGGAACCGCTCGGCATAACCAGCGACCACAAGTGGTGAATCTAATGTGAGGGGTCTAGGTGCTTAAACACGGGACGTGCTAAGACACGAGGTTAAGTCCGACTTGTGGAAGAAGTATGCTCGGAACCGACCGGCATATCCAGCATCCACAAGTGGTAGGCTTAATGTGGGAGGTCTAGAACATTATAACCATAAATGAATATGGTAATGAAATGGAATACTTAACCTAGTCGAATCCATAGGGATTGTGTGAACATGTTAAATTGAATAGGGGTCAAGTAAACTTGTTTGAAATTGTGGGTGGGTTAAGTAAATCTTGGGTTGGTGGGTAATATTTATATATAGGCCCACAAACTTAACCTGTTGGGATTATGCAATTTTATAACAACAGTAGGTAGGCATAATCTATGGAAAACCTAATAGTGGGGATGCAAGACAAAGGGGAGAGCTTGCATCATCTTGAGTATGGGACCTGTTTCGGTCAGTAACCCATATATAGGTATCAAACGAGTACTCAGAACTAGGTCGAAGTTGGGGCATGCTTACTTGGCTGAATATAAGAGACCCAAACGTAAGGGACGGTGTGAGAGGCGCGTACCGACCGGGTCATGTGCGTGCATGGTCCGGACAGAGGGGAATAAGACGTCGTGACTCCAGTAGATATGGTTGTACACATCCAGAAAACGAAGGGTTGCCACTTTAGATAGTGATACACCCTACTGTGGGCCCAACATAGGGTATACACGGAGTAGGGAGCCAATCGATTAGGGTAGTAATTAGGGTACATTTAAACTCCGGTATGTTTAGGAGCCCGTTATTACCCTCAGAGGTGATTCTGGAACATTACGCTGCCTGTTGATTGTATAGGGTGAAAACCTCTCAATGGAAGTACACCTATGTCTACCATCTTATAGTTGTTGGGATCATCTTATTCTGGTTATACAAGTATCGTTTAAGAGGAATCATTAGAGAAGCGCAATATACTCTATCATGTTTATCCTCTTTACCTTATCTTACCTGCCTTTTATGATGTTACGTCTCTTATCCATTTTATATGTCTGTCATGATACTTTTACTTATTTTTATGCCAAAAGTAATTGGACTCTCCAGACTTTATGTCTAACCCTTTTTGTTTCCTCTTCTTTCTCTTTCGTTCCTCCTTCCCTCCCCCCTCCCCATGTTCTCAAGGTAGGAATACTAAAGCTTGATTAGGACTTTGCTTTCATCTTGCTTGGAGCTGCTTAGATGCATGGCTCGACCTTTTATCTCTCTACTATGGCTATGTTATGGGGATTATGCTTTCTTTTACTCGTGTACTCTGATATTTTAAATACAAGACAGAAATTTCAATGATGTACTGGGTTTCTATGTAGTTTCAGATTTATGATGTCTTGAACCACGATGTTATATTTTCTGTTTAATAAAAAGTTTTAAATTCCGCTGCTATTTTATATATGTCTTGTAATGTTTATGTTTCTGTTTACATATAATGCTTTCTGAAACTTAATGCATTCTCGTTATGAGTTGCATTAACGGACATTGGGTGTCACAGAGGAAGAGCAAGAACTCCTTGATCGAACACCCATCTAACTTCGTCAGTCGCGTAGTTCATAATGTTGGGTTTGTGCCCATCGAGGCACCTCAGGCTAGGATCGAGCTAGATATTTTGTTTGGCGCTCGACCTTTAGCTAACATTGGACTTGATGCTGGGAATAAGTGCCAACTTACATAATCTGAACTTATTTCTCGGCTTAGGCAGTGAAATCCAAGTCGTTGATATCATCTGACGCTACGCCTGTGGCAGGGCACCCCATTGACCATGCCAGTTTGGACTGCGTTACTCGCAGTCCTTTCACTCCAGACATCAGGAGCTCTCTGAACCCACGGGACTTAAAGATACCTATGTTGGAACCTTTCGACGGTAGGAAAGATCCTACTATTCACCTCATGTTGTACATGCACCACATGGAAGAACACTCAGCCTCAGAAGTCGTTATGGCTAAGTGCTTCCCTCTTTATATTATCGACATTGCTGCTCTATAGTTCAGACAGTTGGAAACAGAATCTATCAACAGTTAGAGCATCCTGGTCGGAATATTTGTTGAGCAATTCAGAGTTCACATCGCTCAACCAAGGAACGTCATGAATTTGTCACCGGTCAGGCAAAGAACAGGCAAGACTCTCCGCAAATTTTTCGAGCGATTCAATGTGGCGGTGGACACTATTAACAAGCTGGATCCGTCCATGGTCTTAATGGCCGTCGTCTTCAGCATTCTCGGTAAGACTGACTTCAAGGCCTCACTACGATGGGACCGACAGAGGGATCTCATCGAATTCTACTTCTAGGCCAAAAAAATTCTTAGGAAGGAAGACTCTCACAATGAGAATCCTATGCAATGAGCTAACTCCATAACAGGTTCAGGGCCATCTACGCTCGACAAACGCAAGGCTAAGTCTTAGGACAACAAAAACTCACGGCGTCGCTGCGAGCCAAAATTCTCAACTTACACTGGGCTCAATCAATGCATAGAAAGGATTTATATCGACTTACATGAGACAATGCCTTTCCAAAAGGCCCCTATGAGAGAACCTACTCCGAGGCAAGCAAGTTTCAAAAGATATTGTCTCTTCCACGAACTGCCATGTCATAACACCAACCATTGTAGGCAGTTTTGCGTTCTTGTTGAAGCACGAATCAGGTGTGGTGATCTGCATCGGTACGTCCTGAATCCTTTTACAACAGTTGTACCAACTACTTTGCCCCCTACGACATCTAAAGATAGCGGCCGAACTAGATGTCCCTAGAGCATCATCATCAACTAATCCCACTCAACAGATCTTCTTGAATTTCAGGACACTGGTCCGTTACTTTTGTTTGTTTTTGGTGACTTCTCGCCTTATTATTTCCCTTTTTATGTAATCAATGCGAAAACGTCGTCCCACGCACATGGAACCGGCTTGTGGTCTCCAGTCATGTTCGGGGTTGGACTAATGATGGTTGTATTCGTAATGAATCAATAAATACTACTTTGGGGATTCGGCTCCACACTGGACTAGTCTAGTACAAATATGATTCAGGCTCCAGTACCATACTAGACCAGTCCAATAAAAATATGATTCAGGCTTGGTCCCATACTAGACCAGTCAAGTATAAATATGATTTGGGCTCCAGCCCCATAATGGACAATATAAATATGATTTGGGCTCCGGCCCCACATTAGACCGCTCTAGTATAAATATGATTCGGTCTCCGGCCTAACACTGGACCGTCCAATATAAAAATTCTTTGGGCTCCAGCCCCACACTGGATTAGTGTGGTATAAAATTCAGACTCCGGTCTCCCCCTCACTGGATCTGTCCAATACAAACATAAGACTCCGGTCTCCCTCTCCCGGATTAGTTGGGCATGAACTTTGAACTCTGGTTCACAGCTTCGGACTCCAGTCCACGACTTCCCCCTAAAGGTTGGGCCAACCGGGTGTTTAGTTTCCTTTGGTAAGTTTGCCGAACATAAGAACCACCCGACTTGGTCTGACAAGCACGGGATTTCCTTATCGCAAGCCTCTTATCCCAATAACCTTAACATCCTAACCCTCTGTATTCATAACATTACATAACTTGGTATTCCAAGTGAAGAATCCTCTCTTGCAGGTACATACCAGCTCTGGCAAGGCTCAACAAGCCCATGGCTTCCAATTTTCCAAATCTCAAGCATCCTGAACTCGATAGTCCATTCTAAATACGATCCCAGTGATCATCGGAATCCTATGCTAATACGATCCAAGCGATCATCAGATTTCCATTGTAATACGGTCTCAACGGCCGTTGGACTTCTATTATTACGATCTCAGTGGTCATCGGATTTCTATTCTATTACGATCTCAGTGATAGTCAACTTCCATTGGATTTCAGAATTTCTGGTTTCCAGTTCATGTATAATACGATCTGGCGCGATCATGGCTCTTTGTTTTAGGAGTTCACTTAGGACCTCTCCCAACTTTGGTTTCGGGATTTCTGGTCTACTCGCAAAACATTTTTCCTCCTATCAAGCAAGACATGTGTTTGGAGGCAAATATTGACAAGCTTTTTGGTTGAAATTGTCACAATTCAATAACATAGTCAGCAAACACAAAACGATTTGGTCGAAGTCGTGAAGCAAGTATAAAAATGGCTCGAAACCCCTTTAGATGATCTCTGTTGGGCCCGAAAACATCGATTACGGTGCTTTGCACGGCAACTCTTATAGCCCTATAAGTTAGCTCCAGGTACAAATTTCGTTGGCCCAAACGACCTAACGGTTTGAAAGTTATCTCCGTTTTCATGAACATGCGTGGATCACTCGAAACTGCTCGTGCCACCAGAGCCCGGCAAGTCAAGAACAGACAAGCTAATTCCATGATTTTTGCATCCTCTAGGATGCGAAAATGCCTATTTTGTATCCCTAGGGATACCAAATCGTATCCCTCTGGGGATGTGATTTCGCATCCCTCAAGGGCTTCGAAATTGTATCCCTCTATGGATGTGATTTTAGAGGGATGCAATTTCGCATCCCTCAGGGGTTTCGAAATTGCATCCCTCTAGGGATGCGATTTCATATCCCCATGGGATACGATCTCCACCTGCCTCACAACCTTCACCTCGCCTCACTCCATAACTTCCACTCCCCCGCCTCACATCCCTTACCATCGTGTCCCTTAAAATCTCCCTCACCACAATTCGCATCCCTCGGATGCGAGTTTTCGCATCCCTTGGATGTGAATACACAAGTTCGCATCCCTCCAGGATGCTACTTTTGCATCCCCCAGGAGGGATGCAAAATTTCCTGAAACACTGCTACGGAATGCAATTGTTCAAGGTGTGCCACTCCAGAATGCAACGTTCTGTTGTGTGATCCCCAAAACTCACCTACTCCAACCTAGCCCATACCTATAAGTACCCCCAAGCTTGGCACTCAAAGAGGTTGGATTCTCTTGGCATTTTGAACCTCTTGAAGCTCTCAAGCATCATTAATGGCTTCCATCTTCTTCCCCATGACTATTGGACATAGCATAGACCATTAAAACATTGCATACACTTTTTCCATCAACTTTTTGACATTTACAAGGACATTTACACTACTTCTAGACATTTTTGGATTTCTTGGACATTAAAGCTAAATTTGGACATTGTTGACCAAGTGAACACACTTTTCGCTCAACGAAGAAGAAAAAGGACTCTTCAGACAAAGTTTAGAATTACCGAAACATTTGTAGTTCTACTATACAACTTTACACACTAGAATTGTCCGAACTTGTACAAACTTTGTAATCGTCAAGTGTATGATGAATGATTGCTACGAAGTGGACGTAGACGCTAGTGCTAAATCACTATAAAAAGCTGTGTTCTCCCGCATTACTTTACTTTACAATTGGATTATTATATTGCTAATAGACATACACTCGAGTGTTGGCGTGTGCTGAATCCATGACAATTCCCCACGTCAACAACGCTAAATGATAATTAACACAAATTATTGGAATAGCTCAAAAGGCATGAGTAACTTGGGTTTAGCTTTCATAGAATTGTCAAGCTGAAAACCAGTAAGTTTAGTTATCTTTCTCTGAATAGTGGATTCTACCAAACATGCCAACAATTCTAATAGAAACTACTATTTAAGAAAAAACGGAAATGTTCTAAAAATGTGTATTCTAACAGTGAAAACTATTTTAACCCAAATTTGTAACAGGAAATAGTGTAATTTTTTATTTTGAATTTACAATTAAATACATAAGAGGCATTTGACATAATTGAGTATAGAAGATACAACGGAGTGGGTATAGACATCATCTTTAATCATTTAATCTCACTTATTTTCTATCATTTTTTGTAACAAGTACTAGAATAACAACTTTTTGATATTGTATTTTTACAGATAGTTTTCTACAAAATAACATTTCAGTTAGTTACAAAAAACTAACAAAAACGATTTCTTATTTATTTTAAGATTATAATCATAACAATTTATCTCCTGTCATCTTCCTTGCTTTAATCAATAATTCTTTTATTCCATAGTTTACTGCTAATATTTGTATTTTTGTAAGAAAACAAATTAGGTAAACTGGTTAAACATAATACAAAAAATATATTGAAAAGTTTATTTATTCAAACATAAATCGTAAATCGTAAAGTTCAAACCTTAAACTGAAACGTGATCCAAATCATAAATAGTGGAAAAATTGATGGAAGATGGCTCTTGATCAGAAGTTACACATATTCTAGTGACTCCATAGACTATTTACTATATCTTGCTTGCAAGGTTTTCAAAAGAAATCAGGAACCTATCTTTGCTTACATAGCATTCCCTCCATTATTCAATTCAGCCTCTAGGGCTCTTTAAGTTTTTTTCTTCACAACACTGTAGATTTCATCAATTTCGAGACGGTTACAACTGACTTCTATGTTATCCCATTTCACTTCCATGTGCCTACAGTTGAAAAGAAACACACACAACATTAAGTACTTCAGATAGCATGACATCAAGAAGGCTTATAAAATTAAAAACAGTAAATATAGAAAAAACATAACATTTAAATTTGAAAACAATTAATTGATAGTAATAATAATTTTAATATATCAACATTCAATCTCATAGTTATGAGCTAAATAATTTGTTTGCTATCCAAGTCATCAATGACCTCATTCATAGGTCTGAATGCATGCTCCAGACTCGACTTGTCCCATCCTCAAGTAGCAGAGGGCATGTTGTTGTTTGAACACAAGCAAGAAAGTTCAGTAAAATCGTCACTAATTCCCCCCTAAATATCACCTCTAGTTGGAATCATCATCTAAATATAAGCAACATACAACCAAGATTTTTGTCTCACTTTAAGTTTGACCATCACCATAATTTTGTTAACATTCAATGCAGGCAGCCAATTCATGAAAGCATGTCAGAGTCTATTTTTTATATCACAATTGCATATTTCATTATCATTAGAGTAAAATCACTAAAGCTTCTACATTTAAGGACAAAAAGTTGTTGCATATTACATGGAAAAGAAAACAACATCTAATATATAGGAAAACATCGCAATGCAATCACTCAAGAAACCAACGAATTAAAAGGAGTATGTCCACTAAAAACCACACAACTATCTGTATTTTTTACCCCAGAGACTGGAATATAAATATTATGAAAAACATGGAGCACATGATTTCATAAAATATAACAAATCATGAAATTGTGCAGTTGTAAAATAAACATGGAAATAGGTAAATTGATTAAGAAATGAATCAAGGTATCATGGTTGAAGCAAAACCCATTCAATGTGGTTGATTACATAAGCTATGCGGAAAGAAGCTGATTACATAAAATAATATCCCTTCTAACTACAATTGACAATCAATTAATCACCATGTCATTTTCCAGGTTGATGAATACTTTAACTAGTCATACGTTAGTAATTTATTTACTTTTAATTACTACTTGGTACCCACTATGTAATGCTGTGATTATTTGATAAGAATTAAGTGTTTTGAACTGGGAGGCATAAATCGAATATATTTGTATTTAGTAACTAAGAGATATTGAAAATTGAACCTACAATGTTTTGAAAGCCATTAAAAAAGACCAGACAATGCACAACTTCAACGTAAACACGGGACAACGAAGCCAATCTAATAAAACATCTGTCAAATAAATGTCTGAGACTTACAAGAAAAAATAAAATTGCATGCAAGCGTGGATTAGGTAGTAGTATGAATTTTCAAATAGAGAAGAAGGAAGGGGGAGTCATCAAGTCTTACACTTAGAAGTTGAAAATATACTTGTATATGTATATGAAATTTTGATTTAAGATTGGACCATTTGGATATCCAAATTCCTTCACCGTTGTTGAATGGAGAGACCATGCACATTAACACATACGCATGTCCTTGCTGAGAATGCATCGCGCTTGGTTATTTGGATCAAGATTATTTTGCGTAATTGTCTGACTTGGTTGTTGCTTTTGCAACCACTTTGTAGAGTGGGCAACTACTTGGCATTGTCATACAATATTCTTATTCATACAATATGTCATATGAATGCTCTGAAAGGCTTAGTTCATAGTTGTTCTAGAGTTCAAACATTATATTCCAAACTATGCTTCAGACTATATTTCAAATGTTGATATGTCAAATTATATTTCTATACAAAAATCATATATATATATGTATTTATATGTATATATAATTTGTTTTTTTCTTCTGAAATTGTGATGACCCAACTTCCAAGCACCCAGAGTCGATGTTTAAACCAACTCCAAACGTCTGAATATCGAATTCGCCGAGGTAATACACATTATAACAGAATAAAATAAACTTTTTATTTCTCAACATTTGATTACAATAGAGTTTACATTGTCAGAGTTACAATAAAATACACAGCAAAAAAGAATACTACAGCGGAAGAAGCAATACGATATCGCAGAAAAACTCCAACTCTAGCTCGAAGCTTCAACCCAAAAGCGCTCTGAAACTTGCTCGAAGGATCTACAACTGCAAAACTAAACCATTAGCTGCCTATGTGAAAATTTGTGGGCACCCAGAGTTTATGGAAGAACAATAAACTCCAGGTCAGTCATTGAACTGGTGTAAGAACAGAAAACATTTTTCTTTATATTAAGGTAAGTCACTGGACCATGCCATATAATACAGAACGGGTTCACTTCTATGATTACCATTGCATAAGTCGTACATGAGTTTTGAAAAATGAGACTATTATAAGGCTCGCCCTAAAACACACCAAACAAAATGCAAGCGCACACATGGACGAGTTTTATCCTTATAATGCCAAATACATGATATAGGTCGACGGTGTGTATTATTATTAGTAGTAAAACATTTTGCAAGTAAATTTACAAATCTTAGCAAGCATAGTGACTATGCCCACATGCATAGTTTACAAACAAAGCGAAGGCTCGTATTGGTTATTGTATTTCCAACAAGATGGTTCCTGACACGAAAGATCAACTGAGGACACGAAGCTAAGTATCTCCCGGTTAACATCCAGAAACAGACACAGAATACATAGCGCAAAGTATATATCCCGGTTTTCATCCATACACCAGACATCGTATATATTTTTTTCCTTAGGTTTCAAAGGTGGTTCCACCACCGAAGCTTTCGAGTTCCCATAGAGATCATATATACACAACCTAACTGCCAGTTTCCCATCTTTTCGAGTTGTGAGGTTCACAAGGTTTTATACCACAAAGGTACGCTCTTACACTAAGCCATGCTTTGATCATTTCATCACTACAGCACTTTTCATGCCATGCTTTCATTTTATATTCTACAACTGATAATCACTGACCAAATGACTTGTATCCAAGGGAATAAATTCCCATTACCAAGCAGAAATATGTTTAGTAATAACCAGTTAATACATTATAAGATACAATGTCAAACACACATCCATATAAGCTCGTATCGGGTTCGAACAAAGCCGAAGGCGCCTTATTCCACGACTTAGATTTGAGCGCGAAGGCCCTTGCAACCCGAAAGTTCTCCAAATACGATCGGACTTTCTGCTACACTAGTAATAGGGTTATCTATCTACTGTAGCTATTCAATAAAGAAATAAATCAGCAGGCATCCTGTTGGACGTGAAGAACCACGGTCTTCAATCATTATTTATATGTCTTCATTTATTTTGTCATACTATTATTTGGAATGGTTTTCGAAAATTGAATTCTGATCCCGGTCTTTCCAAATAACCAGCGATTGCCTATGGAATACACATTTCAAATTTAGTTCATTCCATCATAAATACATATTAACAACCTAATTCTTGTTAAATTTAACATGATCGTTGATATAAATTCAAATTGTTTTCTCTTAACTTTTTTACTTTCGAACCATCATTTATAAGCCAAGGATCACAATTAACAATATTTCTTTGATTCAAATTCGTTGTAATCATTTAAACACAGATTCATTATATTCAAATCAAACGATTCAGGACAACAACAATTCCCAATTTAATTAAATAAAATATTTGAAAGTAATACATTTGTTATAAACTAATATATACATAAATTTAGAAAAAATTAAAATAGAAATGGTTGAAGTAATTACGTACAATAATTTAAAGTTTGAAGACGTATACAAATAGAGTATTTAAACCATATACATATCCACTACATCAAATAAGTCTTATTTAAATATTTTTGAAATTAACGTAAAACGTTTAAATAGTAAAAACTTATAAAAATATACAAATACTTTAAATTGGAATTGTTTCCTTCCAAGTCGATGACTTGAACTTATATTGTAATGACCCGCATTCTATGCATTGGAGGATCGTAGAATGTTCATTTCATTATCATATGAGGTCGTATAGTCGTGTAACTTTGGGGAACGACTATTGGGGTCATCTCTCATGTTCACGATTTTTGCCGAATTTTAAATGACCGTTTTACCCTTGGAGAATCTAGTTTCACTTATAACTTTTGATTGGTAAGGAGTTTTGACTTAAAACCATTTCCATTGGATTCAGATGATGGTTTACCTTTCCGTAAAGTGGTCACACTTGTCAAACGAACTTACCGTTTGGGAGATATGGCTGAAATAAGGTTTGGAAGGTGAAAAACAACTTAACCGGACCTAATTAGGGTGATTAGCAGCTGGGCAAAACCCATTTCTGGATTAGGGTTACGGGAGGGATGATAGAATTAGGGAATTAAGTTTTTATTCATTTTCTAGCCGCCATTTACCTCCTTGAAACCCTAGCAATGGCATCCACCTTCTAAATCACTCCCAAATCATTTTCTAATCGCGTATTAGCTTAATCTACAACAAATCAAGGAAGATTAGTGTGAAATCAGAGTTGGAGTTGCTGTGTTGCATTGAAAAATGCCCCAAAATAGTAGTAAAGTTCAGATCTATAATTCATTTGTGGCTAAGGTGAGTGATTTGCAATGTTTTCCACTAATTACGGCTAATTAGGGTGACTAGTGATAATTAGCGAAATTATGCATGATAAAATTCTGTAAAAATATAAAAAAAATCTTAAATATTATTTTAGGACTTTGATAAAAATTTGGGTCAGTTTGGACATGTTTAACTAATTGTATGCTTAAATCATGATTAAGGAGATTAGGGGAAAATATGGGTTTAGGGTATGTTTGATCCATATTAACATGTTAAATTGTTATTTTGGTGTTTATGGTCGATTCCATATGTTACAATGACTTTTTGAAGTGTTTTGTGATTGCCTAGAACTGTTAGATTGGTCGAAAACACCGTCGTATGGCATAAATTGCTCGCTCGAAAGTTGCAGGAAATTGGTCATGTCCCGTTCGTGAGGCACCCTAGCGACCCGACCCGCTCGCGACTAGAAGACCACAACCAGAAGCCCACGAATGGATGCATCACGATCCGCTCCTACTTTGAACGAGCCGGTTCCTCTTCTCTTCCCACGAGTCGAGGCTCACGACCCCAATGGCGAGTCGACCACTGATCACGACCAGGACCCACGAGTGGAGCTCACGATCACGACCTGGAAGTCACCACGAACCGAGAACCAAGGAAGGAGCCACGGAACGTGAACCTAGGAGGACCGCGAGCCAACATGGGGGATCATGAACCAGAGCTTTGGAGCACCACTAGCC
The DNA here is from genome assembly GCA_030737875.1 of Allium sativum. Taxonomy (NCBI): domain Eukaryota; kingdom Viridiplantae; phylum Streptophyta; class Magnoliopsida; order Asparagales; family Amaryllidaceae; genus Allium; species Allium sativum. The sequence goes on along the minus strand of CM060926.1, from coordinate 199,125,056 downwards.
GATAGTGAGAATCACGAGCTGAACTGAAGAGTCGCGAACCGGGATGATGACCAAAACCCGAGATGCAATGGTAATCCAAATAGGAAGTGAGTACTCAGGATCCAAATGTGAACCAACGAGTTAACTTCGTAAGTTGGAATTTGCTGCAGGATGTATGCAAAGGGTTTATCGATGTCTATAGCTTTGACTCACCACTGAGAGACGGATATTGGCTATGGATCAGTATAGTGGGGTTGTCATGACTCCATGGGACAAAGTGATCATAGCAGGGCTATGAGCGAGTGCAGTGGAGTTGTCATGACTTCATGGGGCAGAGTGGACATACCAAAGTATTAGTAGTTACAGATCAGTGCAGTGGAGTCGTTATGACTCCATATGGCAGATAGATCGTAACAAAGAACTGGGTGATCAAAGTGGCAGATATTGTATGCTTTACGCACCAAGTGAGAGATGTGAGGATGATTGCTATGTTTGATGTTTGCTATAACCATGACATGCACACCCACCTTCCCATTATTTCCAAACCATGTGTTAGTGTTACCATAGAGTATTGTACATCCTGTTGTACTAACTCTTTTGTTGCAGGTCCAGGTTCAGGTATGGTTATGTATACCTGTTATTGTTCTGTTTTGCTGCTTATCGCTTATACCGGACTTTTGTCTGACCCAAAGTTTTATGTCTCTTCTTATTACTCTGGGTGCTCCTAAACGAGCAGACTAGAGATAGGTTAGTTGGTTCTGCACCAGTAGATGTCCGGAGACGAGCAGGAGGCTTACATGTATTATTTCCATATATTCTCCCTGTGTTGCTGCTGATCACTACTTTGGGCATTAGTAGTGTACCTTCCTATTTTGCTTCAGAGACAGTTTAAAAGTTGAAATAATGGTGGTTTGGATCATAATCTATATTTTGAATTTTCCGCTGCTATGATGGTTTAGTTTTTAGCTTATGCACTGTCTCACCTGTTTTATATCAAGTTATGTTATTATTATATTTTGTTCCATGCGCTGTGAGATATACTACAGGTTCTTTAATGATTCACCGTCTTCTTTCTTTTCTTTTGACGACCGTCCCGTGCTGGTTTGGCATCGGCACAACGCATTTCATTGGAAATGTTCGATGGTGCGAGGCGGGCCGTCACACTTGGTATCAAAGCTCTAGGTTACGTAGTTAACCTAGGGAAAGACACTAGGGAGAGATAGTATGTATATGAGAGCGCGTATTTGTTATATTTTGGGTTTTCAAAAGCTATATATATACTATTAGTAAATCTAAGGATGAAGTCGCACTTCACTGGCTCCACTAAAGAGATGGTTAATCGTTTTCTCCTTACAGATTGAACGATGAGCCAATACACAAGGAATATTGGTTCAGGAGCCAATAATAGAAATGCTCCTGATATGAGGACGATGTTCACTGACTTCATGAGGGAGATGCTTAGGGATGTTCAGAGGGCAGTTCCTAATGCTGCAAAGGGAGGTGGTGCAGCAGTGCAGGCGCCTAGGGCCAATTTCGCCCAGCTCTGTAAGGATTATACTAGTCTTGGTGGGAAAACGTTCCACGGAACGGAATCGGCTATAGAAGTTCAGGCTGGCTTGATAGTTGCGAGCATATTTTCGAGGATTTGGGAATCAAAGATGCAATAAAGAGAAAGCTAGCATCCTGCCAGCTGCAAGGATGAGCTATGAATTGGTGGAACGCTATTAAGGCAGCTACCCCTGAGGATCAAGTTACTTGGGATCGGTTTAAGACCCGTTTCAGTGATAAGTTTATCCCACCTTCCCAGAAGTCAGAGTTGTTTAGGAAGTTCTTGGAGCTTGAACAGAATGGTAGGGCAATCTCATAGTACGTCGCTAAGTTCGATACTTTATCAAAGTATGGATTATCCCTTATTGACACTGCCGAGAAGAAGAACGAGAACTTCATAACTGGTTTGGATCAGTACTTGGGAGAAAGGCTTATAAACCATACTGATGAGACTTTTGAAATGATTATTGGGAAAGCATTGAGATCAGAGAGCCTTTATCCTAAGCCCAAGACTGAAGTCGTTGTAGTATCTTTAGAGGGGCCAAAGCCGCAGGCAAGCGGTGGAGGCGAGAATAATCCTCATAATAAAAGGAAGAAGAATCAGACCAAGGATGGTCAGAAAAAGAATAAGAATGATGTTGACTGCTTTAGCTTTGGCAAGAAGGACCACTATGCCAAAGAATGTCAAGCAAAGCCGGCGAACAGGAAGTACTTCAACTGCGGCCAATTGGGACATCACAAGGATAAATGTCCAAAACCTCATAAAAAGAAGCAGATTGTGAAAGCATATGCTATCAATGATGTACCTTCTTCGTCAAATTCCCCAACTGCGACGAAGAAAGGAGAGAATGTCGTTATTCAAGGTATGCTTTCTATTTATGATGTTCCTGTTCGACTATTATTTGATAGTGGGGCTTCCCGTTCCTTCATATCTAGTGACCTTGTAGATATGTTGGGATTAGAACCCGAGATTGTCTATAGACCTTAGTTGTGATGAACCCGATCGGTGGTTCGACTAGCCTTAGTATGATTTGTCGAAATTTGGTCTTATTGAGTCATGGATGTATGTTTGATTACGATTGCTTTGTTTTGGGCTTTACAAGGTATGACATTATTTTAGGAGTCGATTGGCTCAAAAGGTACGGGGTGGTGGTAGACTGTGAGGGATTTTCGGTGACTATTAGGGCGAGGGTAGTTTTTGGTGGCCTACCTAGTGATGAGGTGATGGCTAGTTTTCTAAATTCCCTCGACATTTCGCAAGATGAGTTATCAGGGGTTCCCATTGTTGGCCAGTATCCAGATGTCTTTGAGGAAGTGCACGGACTTCCACCACACCGAGAGATTGAGTTCCGTATTGATTTAGTGAAAGAAGCCGGACCTATAGTGATTCCACTTCGTCGTATGGCACCAAGGGAGCATCGAGAGCTTGGGGTGCAAGTAAGCGATCTATTAAAAAAGGGATTTATCAGAAGAAGTGTCTCCAAGTGAGGAGCACCAGTTGTATTTACCACTAAGGCAGATGGTTTCCTTCATTTATCTGTGGACTATCGCGAGTTGAATAAGGTGACTGGGAAGAATAAGTATCCTCTTCCGTGGATAGATGATTTGTTTGATCAACTGGAAGGAGCAAGAGTGTTCTCCCAGTTGGACCTCGCGACAGGATGTCACCATCTCCGAGTAGCAGCTGAGAGTATTCCTAAAACGACATTTTGGACGCCGTCTGGATTCTATGAGTGGTTGGTCGTGCCATTCTGGTTGACCAAGCACCAGTATATTTTGTGGATCTTATGAATATGATATTCAGGGATCAATTGAATAAGTTTGTTCTTGTGTTCGTGGACGATATCCTTGTTTGCTCGAGGATAGAGGAGGAACACAAGGAACATTTGAGAGTAGTGATGGAAGTGTTGAGAAAACATCAATTGAAAGCAAAGTTTTCTAAGTGTCACTTCTGGAGGAGGGAAGTGAGATTCTTAGGCCATGTTGTTTCAGAGAATGGTATTGCCGTGGATCCTGCGAAAGTGGCTACGGTACAAGATTGGTCTACGCCCAAGAATGCAACGAACATAAGAAGTTTCTTGTGATTGGCTGGATATTATTGTAAGTTTATCCAAGACTTCTCCAAGATAGCGGCACCGTTAACTCAGATGACCAAGAAGAATCAAGCTTTTGTCTAAGACGAAAGGTGCGAGAATGCATTTAAGAGTCTAATGGAAAAGTTGATGCATGCGCTAGTGTTAGTCATTCCTAAAAGGAATGAAGAAATGACAGTATACACAGATGCTTGTGGTACCGGACTAGATGTTGTATTAATGCAAGGAGGTAGGGTTGTAGCTTATGCTAGTCGGCAACTGAAACCGCATGAGAAAAGATATCCTACCCATGATTTGGAATTGGTAGCGATTATGTTCGCATTGAAGATGTGGAGACGTTATCTCTTGTGAGAAAGATTCGAGTTGTTTACTGATCATGAGTCGTTAAAGTACCTTTTCTCTCAAAAAGATTTAAACCTCCATCAGTAAAGATGGTCAGAATTCTTGGCTCCCTATGATTTCGATATCGCATATACACCAGGAAAGAGCAATGCGGTAGCTGATGCATTGAATAGGAGACATGCCAGTTTAGGGGCTATGTTTCTGGAATGGAGTCAACTAGAATATATCGCTGGGTATGATTTTAGACCGAAGTGCGAATTGGATCCAGAAATGTTAGCAAGTTTGATGATCAGACCCATTTTGATTGAACGGATTGGTTCCATTCAGTAGGACGATCCAAATCTATTAGAAATCATCTCCAAGGTGGAGATGGGTATCGATGACGAGAGAATGAACAAGTATGGACTTGATAGAGAAGGATAGCTTTGAATGGATGAAAGACTGGTTGTAACCAATGTTAATGGATTGAGAGATGAAGTGCTTAAAGAATGTCATCACTCAAAACTGACTATACATCCCGGTGGTAACAAAATATATCGAGACATGAAGCAGACCTACTACTGGGAAGGGATGAAAAGAGACGTTGGGAAGTTTATATCCAAATGCATGAATTGACAGCTAGTTAAAGCCGAGCAAAAGAAGCCTAGTGGTTTGCTGCAACCATTGGAAATTACAGAATGGAAATGGAAACAAGTCTCAATGGATTTCATTGATGGGTTACCAAGGACTAGTTCGGGCCATGATAGCATTTGGGTGATTATGGACTGATTGACCAAGAGTGCAAGGTTTACACCCGTCAAGTTGAATAGAACAGCAGCTAAGTTAGCAGAACTTTATATGAAGTGGGTAGTGAGATTTCATGGAGTACCCAAAGGTACTGTAAGTTACCGAGATCCGTTGTTTACTAATGGATTTTGGAAGAGATTATAAGAGGCTTTAGGGTCAGAATTACAACTCAGTACCGCCTACCATCCTCAAACCGATGATCAAACAGAGAGAGTGAATCGAGTATTAGGAGATCTCTTGAGAGTTTACATATTAGATTTAGGAGGGTCATGGGATGACCATTTGCATCTGGTTGAGTTCGCATATAATAAGAGTTATCAATCCAGTATTGGTATGGCTCCATTTGAAGCTTTATACGGAAGACCGTGCAACTTACCATCATGTTGGTTAGAAACCGGTGAGAAATTTGTGTTTGGACCGGATGTGACAAGAGAAACCTTAGATAAGATCAAGGTTATCCAACAACGGATGAAGGCTGCCCAAGATACGCAGAAGAGTTATGCGGATAAGAGACGAAGAGAATTGAAATTCTCCGTTGGCGACTTGGTGTTTGTCAAGATTTCTCCATCAAAGAGTGTGATTCGATTTGGTTGGAGAGGCAAGTTGGCACCAAGATTTATTGGTCCATTCCCAGTTCTCGAGAAAATTGGGAATTTGGCATATAAAGTTGAGTTACCTGACAAGATGGCAGGAGTTCACAACGTATCCCATGTTTCCCAGTAAAGCAAGTTCGTGCACGACCCCGATCTAACTATTTCACCGGATCAGTTGGATGACATCGAAATAAAACCTGAGGCGGTTGGGAACCACAAGCCGATCTGTATTTTCGAGTACGATACGATGCAACTTCGAAGGAAGGTGGTGAAATTAGTCAAGGTTCAGTGGGGCGAGAACGAGAATGACTGTACTTGGGAGACAGAGGAGAGCATAAGGAAATCGTATCCAGAATTCTTTGCCTGGTAAGATTTTAATTGCAATTTAGCTATTCCGCATACTAGGATAGACTTGTTGTGTTAGTATGTGTGTTTGATTGTTTGTAAATGGTTGATAGGCATGCGGGACCTAGTGTATGTTTTGGTTAAGGAATTTCGAACGCGAAATTTCTTAAGGGGGGACGCAACGACCCGCATTTTACGCATCGGAGGATCGTAGAATGTTTATTTCATTATCATATGAGGTCGTATAGTCGTGTAACTTTGGGGAACAACTATTAGAGTCGTCTCCCATATTCACGATTTTTGCCGAATTTTAAATGACCGTTTTACCCCTAGCGAATCTTGTTTTGTCTATAACTTATGATTGGTAAGGAGTTTTGACCTAAATCAACTTCCATTGGATTCGAATGATGGTTTACCTTTCCGTAGAGTGGTCACATTAGTCAAACGGACTTACCGTTAGGGAGATATGGCTGAAATAAGGTTTGGAAGGTGAAAAACAGCTTAACCGGGCCTAATTAGGGTGATTAGCAGCTAGGCCCATAACCTATTTTGGGATTTGGGTTATGGGAGGGCTGATAGAATTAGGGAATTCAGTTTTTATTCATTTTCCAGCCGCCATTTACCTCCTTGAAACCTTAGCAATGGCCTCTACCTTCTAAATCACTCCCAAATCACTTTCTAATCACGTATTAGCTTAATCTACACCCAATCAAGGAAGATTAGTGTCAAATCAGAGTTGAAGCTACTGTGCTGCATTGGAAAACGCCCCAAAACCATAGTAAAGTTCAGATCTATAATTCATTTGTGGCTAAGGTGAGTGATTTGAATTGTTTTTCACTAATTATGGCTAATTAGGGTGATTAATGATAATTAACGAAATTATGCATGATAAAATTCTGGAAAAATATAAAAAATTCTTAAATATTATTTTAGGACTCTGGTAAAAAGTTGGGTCAATTTGGACATGTTTTGCTAATTGTATGCTTAAATCATGATTAAGGAAATTAGGGGAAAATATGAGTTTTGGGTATGTTTGATCCATATTAACATGTTAAATTATTGTTTTGGTGTTTATGGTCGATTCCATATGTTACTATGACAGTTTGGAGTGTTTTGTAATTGCCTAGAACTGTTAAATTGGTCGAAAACGCCATCGTGTGGCGTAAATTGCTCACTGGAAAAGTTGCAGGAAATTGGTCATGTCCCGTTCGTGAGACACCCAAGCGACCCGACCCGCTCGCGACTAGAAGACTACGGCCAGAAGCCCACGAATGGATGCATCATGAGCCGCTCCTACTTTGCATGAGCCGATTTCCCTTCTCTTCCCATGAGTCGAGGCTCACGACCCCAATGGCAAGTCTACCACTAATCACGACCAGGACCCACGAGTATAGCTCACGATCACGACCCGGAAGAAACATGAACCGGGAACCAAGGAAGAAGCCATGAACTATAACGACCTGGATTTTTGACCGCCTCAAGTTGGTAATTAAACCAACTCGAAACGTTCAAAACGGCAGATTGTTATTGGCTTAAATGGTTTAAACAGAACTAATACAGAATCATAGAGTACAAAAGTTGCAGCGGAATAAAATTCTATAAATATCAGAGTTACACAAATATTTGCACAACGGAAGAATAATGTAATTTTTTTACATAAATTTCAAAGAATAAAACTTTACCAATTTGAAGTCGAGCTAGCGTGCGCATATGCGTCTCTACGTGCCGTCTTCACGTTCCTCTCCAGTTTGCGAGCTGAAATCTTAACCTGGAACACTTTGGGCCTGATCCGAGTGTCCAATGCAAAATACCAAAAACACCTGAGTCAGGATTAAACTTATTTCAAGTAAGTCACTTCGTAATAAACACATAAATATGATTGTTTAATCCCTGCAAGTTATTAAATAATTCGAGTATAATAATCCGTGAAAGAAACTACTGAATATGTACTATATAATATTGCCTTACATGCATGCATCAAAGGAATATGCGTCAAGTTCAAAATAATTATTTAGCACATTCATAGGTTTACTACAATAAAATCAACCAAAAATGTCCACATGCGCAGGTGGCTGGGATGGCAAGAAACCACTTGGTGAACCAATAAGAGTTCATGCAACAACTATATCCAATTGTTCAAAAAGGGGAATGCAACAGATCGTAGTGCTAAGAAGTGAACAATGGTGGTAATAAAATGGTGGCACAACAAGATCGTCAAAGCATTAATGAAAGCAACTTATATAGCGTGTGTGTGTGTATTCAATTCCTAGTGTCATGTTAGCAATAAACAAATGAAAAGTGCTTTCATAAAGATGCTGCAGCAAACAGAAGGGCTAATTGAACTGACTAGGTAGGCATGCAAAGGGGTTGTGGTTTATACAGCTTGCGTGTACGCAAAACACGGGCTTGATGCTAGGATAAACAAGGACTGTAAATGATGAGTTTTTTTTGTTAAGGTAAATAACTATCATTTACGACATGTATAAACAGTGGATTGTCCCTTTAAATCAGAACAACATGGACCTTGAGATGTAAGTGCCTAAACAAGATCATTTTGATAATATATAACATGCACCTATATATACAAATCTGTATATACTTCATACATATGTCTGTATGCTCACGCTCACATGCAGACAAAGACCAAGAGATATGCATGCATAAGAAATAAAGGTGACTTCTTTATTTTAAACATGAAAACATACGCAGGTCTTAAGGAAGCTGAATCAATGTAAGCAGCATGGACTAATAATGCCAAATGAAAGTTCATGTTTATAAATGTCTTCAGGTTGCAGCATGTAAATCCAAAAATGAGCCAAGCTTTTTACACACATCGAACTAACATGCATAAATAAAGAGGGTTGTCACTTATAAAACCGGGTAAGTTAAGTGTGTCCCTTGTACGAGTGAGTACAAGTATATGTAACAGCGAATGGAACGCCTATATGGTAACTAGAAATTATGTAAACCAGTATGTAGAACATCCTACACAAACAATACATGTCAAAGGCGAAACTTCCGAGTTTGTGATGATCGGCACTACACTGAAACAACAAGGTATAAAATTTTCGCCCATATGTATTCATACATACCAAGGTAATCAACCCCAACTGACAACAATAGTTGCAAAGTAACCCCTGGCAATTATATTTCGTGAATTCGCGAAGTGAAGAACTTGGAATAAATAAAATCGTAGGCTATACTTACCTTTAGTCGGGTGATGGAAGAACGCAAAATCGGTGGCGACTCAACTGCTCTTCAGGAAGAGAAAGCTGTATCTTCAGTAAGATCTAGTGGCACAACCAATCGGTGACAAAGCACGATGGTAGTGTGGAGCAAGCACCCTTTTGATATCGGCATAAAATCCAAAGAGGAGGCTCACGGGACATGAGCTCTCACTGGTTGGTGATGGAGCGAGGGTAGCTAGCGGATTTTCGGGTATTCTCAGATGTCCATGACTGTGATGGAGTAGCGATGGCTAGGGTGGAGCTGAGACGATGGTTCAGTTTGTGGTGGTGGCGCTCGCGGTTGAAACTGATGCCGAGGCAGGGGCCTAAAGGAAGCGACGATAGAGAGGGTAATGTAGTATCGGCTAGCTTTAGTGAAGGGCCAATTGGGGAAACAATTCGATTTTGGATTTGGGGGAATACTGATTTTTGGTGAAGGAATAATAATCGGCTATTGAAAGTTAGAAGAGGAAAGGTAACTTATTTGCTGTGAACAAAAGAGAATGATACCCCATTTTATAATCCAAACAAATCAGACCAACGACAAAAGGAAAACAACGCGTATTACCCAATTTTAGAGAGAAGTGGCCACGTTTTGAAATTTTCAGACTGGTGAAGACAGATGGTAAAGTTTCCCATTGCCCAAATCTTGAATGAAATCTTACCAAACATAGTTTTGAATTCAAACCGTGGGCTGAATATTGCTTAAGACGGTAGGCTGAACAAGGGTACGTTGAACGAACATTTAGGCCAGAACATGGTTGAAACGAAGTATACAAACATCATTGTTTATGCATTTTTTTCCACAAAAATTAAATCAAATGTTAACGAAATATACATGAATTTCACTTCACAATTGGTTCTTTTCTTTTTGTTATATCAACCGTATTACAAATGACGCCGCTTTAACATAGATTTAAACTCAACATTATATTCCATAAAATTAATCAACTATTTAAATTAAAATCTCAACTTATACTTTGAGATTACATTTGCCGACGATGAATTATATCTTATTTAAATTACAACTTTATAGTTTAAATCAGTTAATTCCAAAGCTAAATGCAAATAGTTCAGTACAAGATAAAATTAAAAGTTCAACACTATATTTGCCGTAAAATTGTTAAGTACATATAGTCAATACAAAATAAACCTAAATAAAATTTTAAGCAAATATTGTTTGTTAAATACAAAATGATTTAGGAGGTTAGAAAACTTAGTATAAATAGAAAATAGAAAGTAGCTAAATAAAACTATAGACAGTTTAACTTACCTTCAAACTTTAAATTTCGACAACCATTTACATTAGAATTAAAAGGAAAGAACACAAGGTTTAATGTCAAGCCGTGTATAAATTTATAAAAGAAGCAAATTTAATTTACGTTCAACTAGGTACATTCCAAATCCAACTATAAATGTGCACTTTAATTTTAAATTTGAATATTCTAATAAATTCAAATGTTAGTAACGCTTTTTTTTAACAAACATTCATATTAAAAATTTAAATCTACAAAAGGAAATTTCTTCAAAAGTTTATTCAAATACATTTACAAAAATTTAGTGCAAATTTCATATTGAATCCAAATATAAATATATTCAACTATAAATAATATTTTCCAACTATAAATATTTATTTGAGCGATAAATTCTGAATTAATTTATATTTTAATGTCAAAAATTATGGTTCATTATAGCCTCCCCTACTTAAAACTTTTCGTCCTCAAAAAGGAGAGTTGCAAAATTTATACTCAAGTACAATAATTTTGCTTATAAAATTTATTGAAGCCAAACAAATAAAATAACTTACTAAATCAAAGTAATTACAGTTTCTAGTAAACTTAAATTTATCAAAAGATTTTTAATAAATCAAATATAAAATTTGTCATACAACTTAAATTGGTAAAAATCAAAATTATTATTTAAGAAAACTTGAATCATTGTATAAAACTTAAATAAAGAAATTTTCTATAAAATGTAGAGGAAAGCTATGTTCTAAAGTACAGAATAATTCAAGTAAAAGCAGTTTAAAACAATAAAGTTATTTTGAAATAAGTTGTTTTGATTAAAAGTAGGTTTTCATAAAATTCAAAGAGTTTATTATAAGATAGCCTTAAAAGTTACAAAAAAAATGGTTAAATATAAGCAATAAAACTTGATAGAAAATAGATGATTCAATAAATGGTCAAAACAATACAAGTAAAAAGAGTTTGAAATGGATACATCATAGGTACAACCACAAATATAACAGTCAGTGAGATGTTAAGTTAAGTAAAATAATAAGTTATATAAGTTAGATCAAAATGCTATATCTCGAAATCATAAATTTCAAATCATCTGGAAGCTTCAAAACTATTTTTCTGACTTAGAATCCCACCTTTAATTCAAACCGTTGAAATACTACACATTTCTTTCATATAGAATCATACTTCACTTCGGGATTTCAAAGTCAAAATCTCTTTCAAAACTTCAAATATATATGATAACTCGAAGCCTAACAAGTCCATCGTCATCCTTGCAAACACTAGACATGCGTTGATCAGGCACGTGACTTAAATATACAAGTACTAAATATACTTGTTTCAACTTGTCATCAAAATTTCTGTTCATTTCCTCAAATTTCCCATGACAAGGCCTAAGGACAGCCTATTGTACGCAATAATATAGATAATTAAGGTCGTTTCAGACACCTAAAGCAGACCATTGTCGCGGGTTCTCAAGGGAATTGTACATCACGGTTTTCTTCCAGACACGGACCCCCAATCACAAAATCGCGGAGCACATATATCTCGGTTTTTCATCCAGACACGGATACCGTATATGCCTAGGTTGCTCTTCCCGAATACCATCATCGAGGGATCCCAAGCGAAGTGTATCTCACGGCTTTCGTCCAGACACGGACCTCCAAGTACAAAATCGCGGAGCATATATAACTCGGTTTTTCATCCAGACACGGATACCGTATATGCCTAGGTTGCTCACCCTAAATCTCACACGTCCTTCTTTTAGTCACGGGTCCCCCGAATTCATGAAAATATATCAAATCATTTCATATCCCGAAGCCATAAATCATTTCGCAACAATAATTTGCAAATACTTTAAATTATAGTATTGTTGTCTTTCAAACATTTCAAATATCGGGATTTCAAGTCGTCGAAATTTCCTTAGTTCATAATTCAATTTATAAACCATTCATCATATCCAAAAATAATTTGGAAGTACAATTCCAAACAATTGAAAATACAATTTCAACTTCCAAACATACAACTTATGTTTTATATTTTGAAATTAATGATCTTATTCAAACATTTAAAGTCTTTCAAAATTCTTCAGATTAAAGAATTTAAGGATCATTATATCAAGCTTTATAAATTTCAATTTATTTCGAAATAACACATTCGACAATTATACATAAGTTGATATCTTCTAAGAGATACATTTTCCATAAAAAATTCCTTTCTACAATTGGAAATCAAATTTGATCAATACGATTTTCTTATCGTTCTTTCAAATCAAGTTAGCTTTTCCAAATTTAAAGCTTAGGAAAATCGTTGGTAATCTATACATGAGTAATAGCAATCTTTCGTTAGATCAAATTTCCATTTCAAATTGTTTCGAATTATTTACCTGATTTCTAAATAAATTTCATATTCTCGTAATATAAAATTTCATAACTTCAATCAATGTCTTAGAAATCATTTATAAATTCATAAAATCGAGTTCTTTCTTTCAAACTTTATTTCCATACCTATTTCGGAATCCTTTACATTTCCATATAGGATTTAAATTCATTCCCATTTCAAATATTATCCCTTGATTGAAAAGTCCACAATTTCCTACCATGGAGATTTTTTTTCTTTTTTAATGAAAATACCATCACGCTTCTGCTACGCACTCTTATTACGCGCATATTTAGATTACGATTGGTAAAATACTCCAAAACATTGATTTCACAAATTTTCGGAACCAAACTTTTTAAGATTAACATTTCAAAATCCAATTTTCCTTGCCTAAGTTGGATTCTATATTTCAAACACTTTTAATTGCTACAGAGAGCTCATAACGTCTTGGAAAAATCAAAGTTATATTGTTTGATTTAATTCTTGGTTTCATTTGGCATACGACACGAAAGGGTATACATATATGGATCAAATCAAATTCCATGCTCTCAAAATAGGAGTTCAACATTAATGAATATCAAAAGGTATGATGTCTTAAATAAAAAAGCTTGGCCGAATTCATAAGATAAAAGGTATGGAATCCAATACTCAGGAGTGAACGATCCGAGTTTAAATGATTATCCTAGACATAGATGGATAAGTCAAATGCACCCAAGGATACAAATTTCAGCAGTTCAATCATGGGATACTCGATTTGTTTCTCTCTCGAGTAATTCTTACTTAAAAATTCAATTTTCCTTTGCATCGTATGTGATAATTTGTCACATAATTTCCATTCAATTCATTCATACAATTTCAATAGGGGAAAAGTAGTTTTCTTCCCCACTTTGACATTTATTATTACTTGAGTAAACACTGCTATCAAAATTTGAAAATGTGGGGGTGATATCCTCAACATATCTTAAATATGGTTACTTAACAAATAAGGTCACTTACGTGTTCTTATATATTTTCCTTATCTAAGATTTCATCTCATATCAATTTGATTAATAGATCGATTCGATATTCTACGTCATTTCAAAGTCAGAACATATTCCAAGTCAAATTTTTTTGTTATCAACCTCATATTTGATTTGGGTTACACGTAATGAGTAATGACTGTCATTCATTAACTTCACACTCAATCATTCGGATTAAACTTGCTCGGATCCTTATCAAGTAGTAAAAAAAATATTAAGTTGGAAATAAAATAAGTTTGAATATGAAGATAATATGTTTACATAATATAGTTTAAATGATTAAGTACAAAATGATCTAGAAAAATAGTTTAAGCACAGGATAATTTAGAAAACAAAGTTAATGTAAAATAGTAAAACTAATTTGAATAGAATAAATATTTTTAGTATAAAACAGGTGAATCGAAACAGGTTTAGTATAAATATATAGGCTTAATAAAACGGGTTAAAATAAAATGTAAAGTATCATAAATTATTAAGCACCAATAATTAGATCAAAATAGAATGTCATAAGTACAAAGAGCTAGAACAATCGAAGAATATAATACATAACACAATTACAAATAACTTAATAAATGAGTCAAGTAAGAAAATAAAATGGTTAAGTACAAAATATAATATTAATCATAAACACAAAAGGATTTAAGCAAAACAAGGAATGTATTCTATAAAGTTAAACACAAACAATTTTAGCAAAATAAGAAGTTTAAACAAAATGCTTAAATATGATTAATTTAGAAAGTAGAAAGATTGGTAAAATATATAGTAGCTAAATACCAATGAAATGGTAAGGATAAGTAAAAGTAGAACGCTTGGTACAAAATGCAAGTCTAAGAAAATAGTAAATAAAATAGCTAGTTCGAAGTTGGCAAAACACATTAGATTTAACATAACAATATCGAACATATTAAAAGTAATAAATAGCAATTTCAACCCAATCCAAGTCAGTTTCGGTTCCAATTCAGTGCACGTTTCAACCATCGTTCATGTAGGTTTCAAGACTTTCATTTCAATTATCTTATGATTTTTCATTTCAGTCTCAAAGTTTTTTTTCCCGCTCTTTCTCGATCAGATCTGTAACGTCCTATATTTTTCTGTCATTTAAAATGGGATTTTATTTAAACCCAGAATTTTTAGTGTGAGTTTGGGATTTCTATGCTGATTGAAATTGAAACTATTGTTTTAGTAAATACGGTGATATAAATTAAATTTAGTTGTTTGAATTTAATTTATATTGCATGGATATTGTATAGAATTTAAGAATAACCCAACTTAAAGCTTGTGTACTGCATATACATAGGTTGTATTTTCAACACAAGGAAATCATATATTCTTATTTTCAATACGATCTCACTAATAATACCATGTCTATACACTAAAGATTAATCATGGTTCTCTTATTTGAGTTCACTTATGATTAACTAATACTGACGTTTTATCTATCATATTTAATACCATGTCTGCACTAAAGCTTCAGGTAACCTACTTATGTTTTATTTGAGTTCTCTAAACATGACGAGACTAAAACGCTTCATGTTCAAATGGCCAAAAACATTTCAATTCGAATTCAAAGACAACCAACACATCTTGTTTCTTTCAGTAGAAAACAGTAGAACTCATTTCTCCATTTAAAACAGTAAAACTCAAATTTCCAATTAGAACAGTAATTCAATAGCATTGAAATAGCAAATCAAAACAGCCAATGAAAACAGTGAATACAACAGTAACATGAAAGCTTTACAAAACAGTAAAATACACAACCCCACTGAAACAGTACGATACATAGCCATGCTTGATTTTACAATACACAGACTATTCGAACAGTACGTGATTTTCCCCAACAACTAAGAAATCAGGAACAACTAAAGAAAGAGGAAATTTTGTTTTAACATCAGTTGAAACAGTTAATTCCAAGTACAAATCTATGCAAACCATTCTGCCATGCTTATACATCAAATCTATTAAACAATCCCTTTTGAATTCAAGTACAGCGGTCTTGTACGCAAATTTCTCCATGAAATAGTAATAGGAACAACTAAAGTAAACCAATATATGAATATATCTATACCAGATAATGTACATTTATATTCAAAAAATCTCATAGACAAAACCATAAACTACTCTGCCTTGAATTGTCACAGTTCAAATCTGCAAATAAAATAAGCAATCCAATAGTTGTATATACATAAGGCAAAACACTACGAATAGAAAATACATATAACAGCTCATCTATAAGAACAGCTCAGTTGAGTATATCTGAGCAGAATTGCACATGGAAATCCAACAAAATTCTTCACACTTTACTGCAAAACATCACGCAGCCATCACAGTCTCCATCACCAGTACCACCGTCGATCACATGGCTGAAATGAAAAGGTACAGCACCTAAGAACATAGTAACAGGTAAATATAAACCTTATGAATTCGAAATCAGATTGACGTTGATCCTATCTGATCATTTCCTAGCATAAATATAGATCACGCACCACATTTCTTTCCCCAGAACACAAGCGGTGAACAAGGAAACAATTCGAACCATTTAAAATCAAAACAAGTTTTTTACAACAAACAAAAATCAAATTAAATACTTATCTGGGTTCGCAGATCCACGCTCTTCATTTCAGAGTGCTTCTGATGAAGTTTTTGGTAATTTTGTTCGACGTGGAGACCTAGGGTTCCGATCCCAGTTTCGAGTGGGGTTGTGGAGGTTCAGCAGTGGATCGGAAAGGCACGTAGGTTGGTCAATGAAGTTGTGGTGACATTCGAAGTTGAAGGGGGTTGATTTGGGGTTTTGGCGAATCGTTGGAGGAAGGAATCGAAGAATCGAAGAAGAGGGTAGAAGGGGTTCGATGGGGTTGATTCCGACTTTATTGAAGAAAACAGGGATGGAAGAAGGTGATTTTAGCATTAAGGGTTTCCTTTTCCGGTTTCTTTGTGTGGTGGTGTGAAACACCCCACCTCTGTTAAGGTCACTCACAAAGGGAATGCCTTAACTTCAATGGAGCATTATAGGTAAAAGATGCAGATAAATTACAAGACATACAAATAAAGCAGTGGAAAATAAAGTCATTTTGTTAACAATATGGCTCGGTCAAGCTTTTACAACAGTTGTCTCAATCATACTTGAAAGTAATACATAGTACTTCTGTCTTGATTCAAAAACTTGCAAGTATAAAAGAAGCATAAAAATAGTAACGATTTATTCCCCAATAGAGCAAAGCAAGCCATAGTTGAAATGAGACTGAGTCCAAAGCAATACATTATGATCTTGAAGCAACAAGTAATCCAAGCTAAGTAGAAGTGTTTCCTCCCTGAGAACCTGTGTGTGTGTGGGGGGGGGGGGGGTGACGGAAGAAAAGAGGCGAAACAAAACTAGGTCAGACATAAGTCTGGTAAGTCCAGCTACTTTCAGCATATGAACAAGCAAGAACAACATGACATGATTTAGACTGAATATAGACATAAGCATGATGACAAGGAACATAGGATAACACAGGATAAGAAATAGGCAAGATAAATTAAGCTTAACATCGCATGATAATTATTCTCTGCTTCGCTACTACCCTGTTGTTCTGATTTCTATATCTCTGCACCGCCTAACAAGTGCCCCCAACTAGTAATCTGTATAAAGGATAATATTACAACGTGATCCCAATCCCCGCAATTGTGGTAGCCTTTAGGTGTACATCTTTTATGGGGATTCCACCTCATTCATCCTAATTTCCATGAATATTATTGTAACAACCCGGAAAATCAGGGCCAGTTTAAAATTTTTTATTTTGGCAATTTTAGCGAATTTTGATTATTTAAAATGAATTATTTTAAATAATATCGACGAGAAATTTATTTTGAATTGAATTCGACGTATATAATTATATACGTCGTCGTTAGAATATAAATAATTATATATAATTATAAAAGGAATTGAAAATGGCGCGGTAGTTCGATAATTCGATTTCAAACTTCAATTGAATGTACCGGGTGCAAAACAATCTGGATTTTAGTGAAACCAAAAATGATAGGATCTATTTGATAATATCTTTCCAACGAATCCGAAAAATCGAAATTTCATGGCAGGAATCAAAAGATATGTCCAGTTGAGAATTCTGAATAGTCGCTATGGAATTCAGGCCCTTAAAAATGGGAATTTTGCAAACGACCTCGGATTTCGACGAAACCAGTTTTGTTGGGTCCGTGATGTAAAGTTATTGCTAGGTTTCAAATTTCATAATTTTTCGAATCAATATGTGAGCGTGGCAAAGGAAAACGCGTTTGACCAGTTTCAGTCGATTTTAATCGACTGGAAATTGGCCATTTTTCAAACGGTCTCAGAATTCGACGAAACTAGTTTTGTTAGGACCGTATCGTCAATACGAAGCTAGAAAATATTTTTCGGGAATTTTTCTAGTTAGTATGTGACCCCGGTAATTTGAAATGTACGTTTAAAATTCAATATAGCGATTTAAATGTAAATTCAACGGAAACTGATCAAAACAGTCGAATCAACCTACGATACATATCCCATTGTGTTCAGAATGGGGGTAAAACGCTATGGACGACAGTCGGTGGGTCTCGTTTCGATTTCGAAATAAAAGTCAACTTAAATGAATAAATAAATTATATAAAATAAAAAAAAAGAGAAAAAAAACTTTACACTTAAACCCCTCAGCCCCCTTTCTCCTTCACAAACCCGATACTGGGATTAACGAAAAAAAAAACCCTAAACTAAATCGCGACGCCACCCTCTCCAAAGTCGGCCGCCCTCCCTCCAATCCGCCTCCGTCTATCCTCCGCTCTCTCCCCTCCTTCCCCTTTTGAAATCGTACCCCCACCCCCTGCCTCGCGAACGCGAGTAGCCGCCGCCACCTGAAGCCCTGTCGCCGCCTCCTGCTCGTCCTCCGACCACCCCAGTGCTGCTCCGACCAAGGCGGCGCCACCTCAGGCCAAAGGGCCCCTTCCCCGACAGTCCCCCCCCCCCCCCCGTAAGTCGTTTTTTTAATTTATTTGTTTTATTT
Organism: Allium sativum; assembly: GCA_030737875.1. NCBI lineage: Eukaryota > Viridiplantae > Streptophyta > Magnoliopsida > Asparagales > Amaryllidaceae > Allium > Allium sativum. The sequence goes on along the minus strand of CM060926.1, from coordinate 199,106,495 downwards.
TTATTTTATATAAATATAAGTTTAAAAACTGAATTTTTAGAAGTTTAAAAACTGAATTTTTAGAAGTTTAAAAACTAAATTTTAAAGAGTTTAAAAACTAAATTTTAAAGAGTTTAAAAACTGAATTTTTAGAAGTTTAAAAACTAAATTTTAAAGAGTTTAAAAACTAAATTTTAAAGAGTTTAAAAACTAAATTTTAAAGAGTTTAAAAACTGAATTTTTAGAAGTTTAAAAACTAAATTTTTAGAAGTTTAAAAACTAAATTTTAAAGAGTTTAAAAACTGAATTTTAAAGAGTTTAAAATCTGAATTTTATTTTGTTTAAAATCTGAATTTTATTTTGTTTAAAAACGGAATTTTATTTACTTTAAAAACTGGTTTTTATTTATGTTGTAAAGTTATAAAAATATAATCTTTTATATTGTCCAAAGTAAAAATTCGATTTTTATATATTGAATAGCAAAGTAAAAATTCGATTTTTATATATTGAATAGCAAAGTAAAAATTCGATTTTTATATATTGAATAGCAAAGTAAAAATGTGATTTTTATATATTGAATTAGCGTAGTAAAAATTCGGTTTTTACATATGTAGTGGCCGCGGTCAACGAAGGTGACAAAAAGGCGAAACGACGAAGACTTCTGCAAATGAAGTGCCGTGGAGCTAGGATAGCTATCGGTGAGAATTTCTCACTCTTCAATTTATTTTTCTAGTTATATATATATATACTAGGATGCAGACGGTGCTTAGTAGCACCCGACACAATCGTCCACAGACCATGGACTTGTTTGTTTGGTTGCATAGATTAGTCAGATTATTTGATTTGAATTTGGTTGTTTGGTGAATTTGATTGATGTGTGAATGGCGTGGGCCTTCACTAGACCGGGGATAAGGCTAGGCCTCGTCCCGTTTCTAGTATCGTGCCGTTATGCCGCCGAAATTTTCTAAAATGTGTTAGAAAAATAAAAATATCATTTTATTTAAAGAATGAACTTAATAGAAATTCATATGTTGGAATAAAATGTTTTATCGTTAAAAATATAATTTTTAACGTGAATGTGAATAAATAAATATTCATTTACAAACCAGACGGTTTGTTTATGTACACCTATTTGAAGGACATTGATTGGGACGATAAATTTTACACATCGCCCAACTGCACGAATAAAATATTTGTTTGATTGTTTGAAACCCCACACGGGTGTTGGGATAAAACTTGAAGTTCACTCCTCCTGATTGATTAAATATGTCGATCGATTGATTGACAAGCTGCTATAAGCGTTAAATGTCTATATTTGATGCTTATACAGTGTAGTGCACTTTGGTTGATGGTTGATTATTTTTCAATGCTATTATATACATGTGTTGTATGAAAATCCATATAATTAACATTATATGGTGATTGATTGGGCCTCATTCCAATTTAGAAAATAAAGAATATTATAAAATAACGGTTCATGTGTTGACAGTACTCATCCTTTGAGATTGCTCATGTGTTGAACGAAATATTTTGATAATAACAACTATTTTGAAAAAGAAATATTTGAAATAAAATATTTGAAATAGAAATTTATGAAGCCGTGTTGATTAGATTGACGCCATTTTGACGTAAACGATATTTATATCGATTTTATTCATTTTGAAATGAATTGAATATACAACGATTTCGAAATGAATTGAATTGAAAACGATTTCGAAATGAATTGAATTGAAAACGATTTCGAAATGAATTGAATTGAAAACGATTTCAAAATGAATTGAAAACGAATTCAAATTGAATTGAAAGCGAATTGAAATGAATTGAAAACGAATTCAAATTGAATTGAAAGCGAATTGAAATGAATTGAATATACAACGATTTCGAAATGAATTGAATATACAACGATTTCGAAATGAATTGAATTGAAAACGATTTCGAAATGAATTGAATTGAAAACGATTTCGAAATGAATTGAATTGAAAATGATTTCGAAATGAATTGAATTGAAAACGATTTCGAAATGAATTGAAAACGAATTCAAATTGAATTGAAAGCGAATTGAAATGAATTGAAAACGAATTCAAATTGAATTGAAAGCGAATTGAAATGAATTGAATATACAACGATTTCGAAATGAATTGAATTGAAAACGATTTCGAAATGAATTGAATTGAAAACGATTTCGAAATGAATTGAATTGAAAACGATTTCGAAATGAATTGAATTGAAAACGATTTCGAAATGAATTGAATTGAAAACGATTTCGAAATGAATTGAATTGAAAACGATTTCGAAATGAATTGAATTGAAAACGATTTCGAAATGAATTGAATTGAAAACGATTTCGAAATGAATTGAAAACGAATTCAAATTGAATTGAAAGCGAATTGAAATGAATTCAAATTGAATTGAAATTTGAATTGAATAGAAATGAATTTTAAAACGAATTTATAAAGATGAATTCAATTTTGATTTGAATTGAAATGGAAGTTGAAATTGCTTTTGAAACGAATTTAAAACTGTTTATATAATTCGTTTTAAATAGAAATCGACGAAATATATATTATATATATTATATATAATATAATGGCCTGAATAGAACGCGCCGCGCCGCGGCAGTTCGCGAATTTCGACCATTTATTTCAAACGGACATTACGGGAGATCCGACCGTCGGATTCTCCTAAAACCGGAACCGTTGGGTTCGTATCGAAAAGAGCTTTCTAATGAATGTTAGAAATTTGAAATCTAACGGTTGGATTTGGAGATACGTCCAAATCAAATTCGAAAAAGGTCGCTGTAAGTGCAGTTCGATGACCGTTGATGGAAATCGACTGTACAGGCCTTGATAAAATTATTAAAAATAGTAATAATTTATGTAAAATCATAAGAAATGATTTAGAAAGAATTGGGATGAAAAACTCCATATTTGAAAAGATAAAAATAGATTTTTATCGAAATGAACTAGTTTTGAACTGGAAATATAATTCTATTTATTTTTAAATAAATAAATTGAATTAGAAAAGAGTTTTAAAAATAACCATAATTTCCAATGATTGCATCGGAGTGGATTTGAATCGAAATTTTCTTCGGGATATTTCGATGTTGGAATTCGTGATTATGCAGATGTGGTTATGGAAATTTGAAAGATATATATATCCATATCGTTATTTCCAGCACGACATTTGTTAATCGTAGAATTTGATATTGAATATAAGCCGATATATTTTCTATTCAGAGCCTTGTATTTAATATCGAATGTGATTTGGGTTTGTCGTGAATGGTGTCTTCATTAACACTGTTCTTGAACCCAGTTGAGAAAAGATTAAATCTTTTTATTTAGATTTAATGAAGTGTACCAATTAAATGATATTTAATTGGAATTGAATTGATATTGATTTTTGGGTTTATCGTGGACAGTGTTTTAAATAACACTCGTTCTTTAACCCGATAATTAATGAATGTGATTTTGGGTTTATCGTGAACTGTGTTTTAAATGACACTGATTCTTTAACCCAGTTAAAGATTAAAACTAAGTGGAGTTTTAATGAATCTTTAATTAGATTGAAATGATCGAAAATGGAGTATCACCAGTTTTGCTCCAGGCGATAGTTAAATCTTTAATTAGATTTGAACGTGAAATGGTAATTTAATTTACCGATAACACTGTGGTGTTAGATATGTAGTATTACCAGTTTTACTTCGTGGGATGAATAGGTTGGGATGGGGAAATTAAAATAAATGATTACTTCGGTAAGGTTCGCTAATCCCGACTAGTTTGAATTGAGATTCAAAAATAGAATAAAGAATAAATTCAAGGAATTTATCTTGGATAAAATTAATGGGAACCTTTCCCTATGAATGTGAAATCAGAAACTAACTATCGGTTAGCTAAGCAGGATGGTTTTCTGGATATTGATCTGATGTTGGTTTCGGCCTTCGGGGTTAATATTTGGGGAATTATTCTCTTGATTAATTTATGGTTAGTGACTGATGAATTGGAATGAGGCGTATGTTGTGTTTGTGTAACACTTATTTAAAATATACGCGAGTTATTCGGAAAGACCGGGTTTATCCCATTCTGAATAACTGATACGACGATAAGTCGAAGATGAAGACGATGGTCAAAGACCGGAGGTCTTCACGTCGTTTGGGTGATTACTGATGATCTTGATTGAGCTGTACACCCAAGAAGATGGAAACAGTTTGTGATCGTCCAGACGTACTTGGAGATCGATGGATATGCGGGGTACTAGGTGCCTCAGGTTTCGTTCAGCCCCAGAACGGACTTGTAAATGGACTGTGTGTCGGACATTGGATTTTAGTCCGTGTGATTGATCTCTATTAAATATATATCTGTTTGGCGGCGGAGAATTTATTCTCTTGCTTAACGCCCTTCTCTGAGACGTACGAGCTCAGGGGTTATATATTGATGGATATCAAATGCATGGAGTGAATTGCCTGTGTGGCATGCCTAAGTGGCAATTGATCGAGGCTTCTGTTGAAAAGCAAAGTCTTGTGGTGATGATCAAAGCAAGGCCTTTGTGGCGTAGCTTTGTGTAACGTTTGCTTCGCGAGTTTCACACCCGGTATGAACCAAAAACGGGAGACGGACGTCAGGGAGGGCATGCGTTTCTTTCTAGCTAGAAGTGGCGTCAGTGGTTTTACACGCCCTGACGAGTTTGACTTATGTGGTTGTTGCTGTTGCGAGGCGCCTCGGTTATATCGGTTTCGGCCGATGCATTCTGGTCGGCTGACGGACCAGACTTACACCCCATAGGGTGGGGAAACGTAGTGTTCAGGCATAATAATCCACATCGGTGGACCGACCCTGAGGATCCAAGGCTTGCCTGCGCGCTTGCCTGAGGGGCGGGCTAGAGCGTCTCGAATCGGTTGAGGACTATCTTTTGCCTCGGTTCATAGATGGAAATCCAACTTCCAAATACGTGACATTTGCGGTTTTATTTGTAGAGCCTAGTATGGCGACATGATATATGGTACCCATGCCGCCTATGATTGATACTTATGATTTGAAGTTGTTTTATACACTATGCACTTATAATAGTATCAAATAATTTGTTTTAAACGTATCAAGCATTCTTTGGCTGTTATAAGGGAAAACCCTATCCCCCGGCTTGCGTTGCATTGTGTGATAGGACCTGGGTCTTATAACAGCTTCATTTTTCTTTATTTAGCATTGCGCTGTTTGTTTTATGCACTGGTATTCTTGGGAGGAAACCCGTTCCGTGTTATACGACGTGGTCCCTTGATTTACCTAATGATTTAAAATAAAGTTTAATAACTGATTTAGTTCTCACACCAGTCCCATGACTAACATGGATTTTATTTTTTTAACCTAAACTCTGGGTGCCCCTATTTTGATACGGGCAGCTAGTAGTTTTGGTTTTGCAGATTTATATTCACAGGATCCTGGTTTACAGCTGGAACGATATCCGGAAAGCTTTGTATCCGTATATCTCTTCTAGTTGTGCATTGTATTATTTTCCGCTGCTATGTATTTAAATGTAATTTAAATCTCTAATATTTCTGTGTAATATTCATTTATACTCTGTATATTCTTGTAATCTGATGCATTGTTGTAATATACAATGAAACGTTCTTCTGTATGCGTTCTGTTGTGGCTTGTTCTCGAACTATCCGACACTTTCCTTTACGGGGAAGTTACGGGTTTTCACAGTTGGTATCAGAGCTTTGGTTTACAAAGCTCAGAGAACAAGGCACATTAGAACTATACGAAAGAATTCATCAGATATTGGATTAGTAATATCCAATTAGAATGACTCGTTAGAGATAGGATCAGTAGTATCCTAGAACGAGTGTGAAGAGTATATTTTTCAAAGTGAAAACAAATTTTTGTTTTGAAAATTTAAATCAATTATTAGTATTTGATTATCTATTTATATTGATATGGACAATCCAGTATATATAGATTTTGCGTATACGTCTGATCCGCGTGTATTCGAAATTTTAATATACTGGATAGATATAGAATTACACTCTAATCGCCCAGAGATGATTTTGATGATGGAGCTCCATCATTAGAATTTATATTCGAGTGACGAACGTATAATATCTATATACTTCCTATTGACTGGTGTGAGAACCAAAATTTGATAGGGCTTATTGTTGTGATTTGGCATCAAAAATCTGATTTTTGTATATGTATCAAAATTATGAATTTGAAACTCTAATTCACTAATTGATTGATGTTTGTGTTGCTTGTTTAGTTGTTTGATAAATTTTGAACCATTTAGCCTATTTGAAACAAATATTGAATTGTATTGAAATTTGGTCGCATTTGCTTGCATACATATATATCATTGAACAGGTCATAGCAAGGAGGCTAGAGCCGAAGAATAAAATTTGTTTGCCCGACAAATAGGTACATGTTTACTACAGAATTTACTGTTTTGTTTGGGTGATGATGATTTTATGAGCCTATTGGCTAGCCGCTTGGCTTTTTCTTTTTCTTTTTGAGATCTGAAGGACCGGGGAAGCTATTTGAAATTCCCCGATGCTCCCGGTGCAGGGGAGGTTATGGCAAAAATTTTCGAAAATTTAGGGTGTTAGCCAAATTTTTGAAATTTTGAAAATTCTCAGAAACTAAAAAGTTGGAGAATGGAAGCCTGATCGATCGTAGAGTTGATTAATCAAACCACTTTCGACTTTGTTCCTTTTCGGGGACGAAAAGTTTTAAGTGGGGGAGATTGTAACAACCCGGAAAATCTGGGCCAGTTTAAAATTTTTTATTTTGGCAATTTTAGCGAATTTTGATTTTTTAAAATGAATTATTTTAAATAATATCGACGAGAAATTTATTTTGAATTGAATTCGACGTATATAATTATATACGTCGTCGTTAGAATATAAATAATTATATATAATTATAAAAGGAATTGAAAATGGCGCGGTAGTTCGATAATTCGATTTCAAACTTCAATTGAATGTATCGGGTGCAAAACAATCCGGATTTTAGTGAAACCAAAAATGATAGGATCTATTTGATAATATCTTTCCAACGAATCCGAAAAATCGAAATTTCATGGCAGGAATCAAAAGATATGTCCAGTTGAAAATTCTGAATAGTCGCTATGGAATTCAGGCCCTTACAAATGGGAATTTTGCAAACGACCTCGGATTTCGACGAAACCAGTTTTGTTGGGTCTGTGATGTAAAGTTATTGCTAGGTTTCAAATTTCATAATTTTTTGAATCAATATGTGAGCGTGGCAAAGGAAAACGCGTTTGACCAGTTTCAGTCGATTTTAATCGACTGGAAATTGGCCATTTTTCAAACGGTCTCAGAATTCGACGAAACTAGTTTTGTTAGGACCGTATCGTCAATACGAAGCTAGAAAATATTTTTCGGGAATTTTTCTAGTTAGTATGTGACCCCGGTAATTTGAAATGTACGTTTAAAATTCAATATAGCGATTTAAATGTAAATTCAACGGAAACTGATCGAAACAGTCGAATCAACCTACGATACATATCCCATTGTGTTCAGAATGGGGGTAAAACGCTATGGACGACAGTCGGTGGGTCTCGTTTCGATTTCGAAATAAAAGTCAACTTAAATGAATAAATAAATTATATAAAATAAAAAAAAAAGAGAGAAAAAAAACTTTACACTTAAACCCCTCAGCCCCCTTTCTCCTTCACAAACCCGATACTGGGATTAACGAAAAAAAAAAACCCTAAACTAAATCGCGACGCCACCCTCTCCAAAGTCGGCCGCCCTCCCTCCAATCCGCCTCCGTCTATCCTCCGCTCTCTCCCATCCTTCCCCTTTTGAAATCGAACCCCCACCCCCTGCCTCGCGAACGCGAGTAGCCGCCGCCACCTGAAGCCCTGTCGCCGCCTCCTGCTCGTCCTCCGACCACCCCAGTGCTGCTCCGACTAAGGCGGCGCCACCTCAGGCCAAAGGGCCCCTTCCCCGACAGTCCCCCCCCCCTGTAAGTCGTTTTTTTAATTTATTTGTTTTATTTTTATTTTATATAAATAGAAGTTTAAAAACTGAATTTTTAGAAGTTTAAAAACTGAATTTTTAGAAGTTTAAAAACTAAATTTTAAAGAGTTTAAAAACTAAATTTTAAAGAGTTTAAAAACTGAATTTTTAGAAGTTTAAAAACTAAATTTTAAAGAGTTTAAAAACTAAATTTTAAAGAGTTTAAAAACTAAATTTTAAAGAGTTTAAAAACTGAATTTTTAGAAGTTTAAAAACTAAATTTTTAGAAGTTTAAAAACTAAATTTTAAAGAGTTTAAAAACTGAATTTTAAAGAGTTTAAAATCTGAATTTTATTTTGTTTAAAATCTGAATTTTATTTTGTTTAAAACGGAATTTTATTTACTTTAAAAACTGGTTTTTATTTATGTTGTAAAGTTATAAAAATATAATCTTTTATATTGTCCAAAGTAAAAATTCGACTTTTATATATTGAATAGCAAAGTAAAAATTCGATTTTTATATATTGAATAGCAAAGTAAAAATTCGATTTTTATATATTGAATAGCAAAGTAAAAATGTGATTTTTATATATTGAATTAGCGTAGTAAAAATTCAGTTTTTACATATGTAGTGGCCGCGGTCAACGAAGGTGACAAAAAGGCGAAACGACGAAGACTTCTGCAAATGAAGTGCCGTGGAGCTAGGATAGCTATCGGTGAGAATTTCTCACTCTTCAATTTATTTTTCTAGTTATATATATATATATATATACTAGGATGCAGACGGTGCTTAGTAGCACCCGACACAATCGTCCACAGACCATGGACTTGTTTGTTTGGTTGCATAGATTAGTCAGATTATTTGATTTGAATTTGGTTGTTTGGTGAATTTGATTGATGTGTGAATGGCGTGGGCCTTCACTAGACCGGGGATAAGGCTAGGCCTCGTCCCGTTTCTAGTATCGTGCCGTTATGCCACCGAAATTTTCTAAAATGTGTTAGAAAAATAAAAATATCATTTTATTTAAAGAATGAACTTAATAGAAATTCATATGTTGGAATAAAATGTTTTATCGTTAAAAATATAATTTTTAACGTGAATGTGAATAAATAAATATTCATTTACAAACCAGACGGTTTGTTTATGTACACCTATTTGAAGGACATTGATTGGGACGATAAATTTTACACATCGCCCAACTGCACGAATAAAATATTTGTTTGATTGTTTGAAACCCCACACGGGTGTTGGGATGAAACTTGAAGTTCACTCATCCTGATTGATTAAATATGTCGATCGATTGATTGACAAGCTGCTATAAGCGTTAAATGTCTATATTTGATGCTTATACAGTGTAGTGCACTTTGGTTGATGGTTGATTATTTTTCAATGCTATTATATACATGTGTTGTATGAAAATCCATATAATTAACATTATATGGTGATTGATTGGGCCTCATTCCAATTTAGAAAATAAAGAATATTATAAAATAACGGTTCATGTGTTGACAGTACTCATCCTTTGAGATTGGTCATGTGTTGAACGAAATATTTTGATAATAACAACTATTTTGAAAAAGAAATATTTGAAATAAAATATTTGAAATAGAAATTTATGAAGTCGTGTTGATTAGATTGGCGCCATTTTGACGTAAACGATATTTATATCGATTTTATTCATTTTGAAATGAATTGAATATACAACGATTTCGAAATGAATTGAATTGAAAACGATTTCGAAATGAATTGAATTGAAAACGATTTCGAAATGAATTGAATTGAAAACGATTTCGAAATGAATTGAAAATGAATTCAAATTGAATTGAAAGCGAATTGAAATGAATTGAAAACGAATTCAAATTGAATTGAAAGCGAATTGAAATGAATTGAATATACAACGATTTCGAAATGAATTGAATTGAAAACGATTTCGAAATGAATTGAATTGAAAACGATTTCGAAATGAATTGAATTGAAAACGATTTCGAAATGAATTGAATTGAAAACGATTTCGAAATGAATTGAATTGAAAACGATTTCGAAATGAATTGAAAACGAATTCAAATTGAATTGAAAGCGAATTGAAATGAATTGAAAACGAATTCAAATTGAATTGAAAGCGGATTGAAATGAATTGAATATACAACGATTTCGAAATGAATTGAATTGAAAACGATTTCGAAATGAATTGAATTGAAAACGATTTCGAAATGAATTGAAAACGATTTCGAAATGAATTGAATTGAAAACGATTTCGAAATGAATTGAATTGAAAACGATTTCGAAATGAATTGAATTGAAAACGATTTCGAAATGAATTGAATTGAAAACGATTTCGAAATGAATTGAATTGAAAACGATTTCGAAATGAATTGAATTGAAAACGATTTCGAAATGAATTGAATTGAAAACGATTTCGAAATGAATTGAAAACGAATTCAAATTGAATTGAAAGCGAATTGAAATGAATTCAAATTGAATTGAAATTTGAATTGAATAGAAATGAATTTTAAAACGAATTTATAAAGATGAATTCAATTTTGATTTGAATTGAAATGGAAGTTGAAATTGCTTTTGAAACGAATTTAAAACTGTTTATATAATTCGTTTTAAATAGAAATCGACGAAATATATATTATATATATTATATATAATATAATGGCCTGAATAGAACGCGCCGCGCCGCGGCAGTTCGCGAATTTCGACCATTTATTTCAAACGGACATTACGGGAGATCCGACCGTCGGATTCTCCTAAAACCGGAACCGTTGGGTTCGTATCGAAAAGAGCTTTCTAATGAATGTTAGAAATTTGAAATCTAACGGTTGGATTTGGAGATACGTCCAAATCAAATTTGAAAAAGGTCGCTGTAAGTGCAGTTCGATGACCGTTGATGGAAATCGACTGTACAGGCCTTGATAAAATTATTAAAAATAGTAATAATTTATGTAAGATCATAAGAAATGATTTAGAAAGAATTGGGATGAAAAACTCCATATTTGAAAAGATAAAAATAGATTTTTATCGAAATGAACTAGTTTTGAACTAGAAATATAATTCTATTTATTTTTAAATAAATAAATTGAATTAGAAAAGGGTTTTAAAAATAACCATAATTTCCAATGATTGCATCGGAGTGGATTTGAATCGAAATTGTCTTCGGGATATTTCGATGTTGGAATTCGTGATTATGCAGATGTGGTTATGGAAATTTGAAAGATATATATATCCATATCGTTATTTCCAGCACGACATTTGTTAATCGTAGAATTTGATATTGAATATAAGCCGATATATTTTCTATTCAGAGCCTTGTATTTAATATCGAATGTGATTTGGGTTTGTCGTGAATGGTGTCTTCATTAACACTGTTCTTGAACCCAGTTGAGAGAAGATTAAATCTTTTTATTTAGATTTAATGAAGTGTACCAATTAAATGATATTTAATTGGAATTGAATTGATATTGATTTTTGGGTTTATCGTGGACAGTGTTTTAAATAACACTCGTTCTTTAACCCAATAATTAATGAATGTGATTTTGGGTTTATCGTGAACTGTGTTTTAAATGACACTGATTCTTTAACCTAGTTAAAGATTAAAACTAAGTGGAGTTTTAATGAATCTTTAATTAGATTGAAATGATCGAAAATGGAGTATCACCAGTTTTGCTCCAGGCGATAGTTAAATCTTTAATTAGATTTGAACGTGAAATGGTAATTGAATTTACCGATAACACTGTGGTGTTAGATATGAAGTATTACCAGTTTTACTTCATGGGATGAATAGGTTGGGATGGGGAAATTAAAATAAATGATTACTTCGGTAAGGTTCGCTAATCCCGACTAGTTTGAATTGAGATTCAAAAATAGAATAAAGAATAAATTCAAGGAATTTATCTTGGATAAAATTAATGGGAACCTTTCCCTATGAATGTGAAATCAGAAACTAACTATCGGTTAGCTAAGCAGGATGGTTTTCTGGATATTGATCTGATGTTGGTTTCGGCCTTCGGGGTTAATATTTGGGGAATTATTCTCTTGATTAATTTATGGTTAGTGACTGACGAATTGGAATGAGGCGTATGTTGTGTTTGTGTAACACTTATTTAAAATATACGCGAGTTATTCGGAAAGACCGGGTTTATCCCATTCTGAATAACTGATACGACGATAAGTCGAAGATGAAGACGATGGTCGAAGACCGGAGGTCTTCACGTCGTTTGGGTGATTACTGATGATCTTGATTGGGTTGTACACCCAAGAAGATGGAAATAGTTTGTGATCGTCCAGACGTACTTGGAGATCGATGGATATGCGGGGTACTAGGTGCCTCCGGTTTCGTTCAGCCCCAGAACGGACTTGTAAATGGACTGTGTGTCGGACATTGGATTTTAGTCCGTGTGATTGATCTCTATTAAATATATATCTGTTTGGCGGCGGAGAATTTATTCTCTTGCTTAACGCCCTTCTCTGAGACGTACGAGCTCAGGGGTTATATATTGATGGATATCAAACGCATGGAGTGAATTGCCTGTGTGGCATGCCTAAGTGGCAATTGATCGAGGCTTCTGTTGAAAAGCAAAGTCTTGTGGTGATGATCAAAGCACGGCCTTTGTGGCGTAGCTTTGTGTAACGTTTGCTTCGCGAGTTTCACACCCGGTATGAACCAAAAACGGGAGACGGACGTCAGGGAGGGCATGCGTTTCTTTCTAGCTAGAAGTGGCGTCAGTGGTTTTACACGCCCTGACGAGTTTGACTTATGTGGTTGTTGCTGTTGCGAGGCGCCTCGGTTATATCGGTTTCGGCCGATGCATTCTGGTCGGCTGACGGACCAGACTTACACCCCATAGGGTGGGGAAACGTAGTGTTCAGGCATAATAATCCACATCGGTGGACCGGCCCTGAGGATCCAAGGCTTGCCTGCGCGCTTGCCTGAGGGGCGGGCTAGAGCGTCTCGAATCGGTTGAGGACTATCTTTTGCCTCGGTTCATAGATGGAAATCCAACTTCCAAATACGTGACATTTGCGGTTTTATTTGTAGAGCCTAGTATGGCGACATGATATATGGTACCCATGCCGCCTATGATTGATACTTATGATTTGAAGTTGTTTTATACACTATGCACTTATAATAATATCAAATAATTTGTTTTAAACGTATCAAGCATTCTTTGGCTGTTATAAGGGAAAACCCTATCCCCCGGCTTGCGTTGCATTGTGTGATAGGACCTGGGTCTTATAACAGCTTCATTTTTCTTTATTTAGCATTGCGCTGTTTGTTTTATGCACTGGTATTCTTGGGAGGAAACCCGTTCCGTGTTATACGACGTGGTCCCTTGATTTACCTAATGATTTAAAATAAAGATTAATAACTGTTTTAGTTCTCACACCAGTCCCATGACTGACTTGGAGTTTATTGTTTTAACCTAAACTCTGGGTGCCCCTATTTTGACACGGGCAGCTAGTAGTTTTGGTTTTGCAGATTTATATTCACAGGATCCTGGTTTACAGCTGGAACGATATCCGGAAAGCTTTGTATCCATATATCTCTTCTAGTTGTGCATTGTATTATTTTCCGCTGCTATGTATTTAAATGTAATTTAAATCTCTAATATTTCTGTGTAATATTCATTTATACTCTGTATATTCTTGTAATCTGATGCATTGTTGTAATATACAATGAAACGTTCTTCTGTATGCGTTCTGTTGTGGCTTGTTCTCGAACTATCCGACACTTTCCTTTACGGGGAAGTTACGGGTTTTCACAATTTAGATGTATCTTTACTACCCTATTGATCGGCTCCCTACTTCTATTCATGTTCCATATGTCTGTGTCAATCAGCCCTCACTTGTGTGTAGATACCCTATGCTGGTCCCACCGTAAGGTGTATCAATCCTTATGATAGCGACCCGACATGAATCAAGATGCACAGTGTATAACTACTGGTACCCAGTGCCTGCTTTTTCCACTCCGGAGTACGTGCACGTCCATAAACCGTCGAAACCTACACTAACATACCCCCTGCCGTTAGGGGTGAGCAATATTCGATTCAAACCGAATTAACCACCCAAACAAGTTCACTTTGGTCGGTTCGGTTCGGTTTTAAAAATAATCGGTTTTAATTCGGTTTGTAAAATAAATTTATTTGGTTATCGGTTTAACTGAATTAACCGAACTTTTAATTTATTACCTAATTTTGCGATACTGTAGTACTTCAAATAGTAAGCTTAGTCATATAATACAAAGGCATTTGTTGAAAATAGATCAAATCTTGTCATAAACATAAAATTTACTATATAAATTTTCTCTAAACGTGAATTTTTGTTTTACTTTGAGTGAATCCATCATTTGAATAATAATAAATCCTTCAAGTTTGGTTAAATCGGTTTCCAACCGAATTAACCGAAATTAATTTGGTTCGGTTCGGTTTGGAAAATTTTCGGTTCAAATTCGGTTTGAGATTTTTTACGCCCAAACCAACCGAACCGACCGAACGCTCACCCCTAAATGCCGTTATCTTTGACCGCTTGTAATCAGCCCAGTAATCGTGCCCCACCCTTCCTAACTCAGGGTACCGTGATACATCTATGTGGGTTACTGCTGAAATGGGTCCCCGTTACTAGGGTTTCCTACTCGTTAAGTTTGTGGGCCTATATTTACTAATATTACCCACCAACCCGATATGTACTTAACCATCCCACCGATTCAAGCATGTTTATATAATGGTTAAGTTTTGTGGGCCTATATTTACTAATATTACCACCAACCCGACGTGTACTTAACCTTCCCAAGCATGTTTATATAATGGTTAAGTTTTGTGGGCCTATATTTACTAATATTACCCACCAACCCGACGTGTACTTAACCCTCCTACTCGTCATGTCATGTTGGTTGAGTGGTTCTTATTAACTTAACCTTTATCACTTATCATATTGGGTTGGTTAAGTGTGATTTATCAACTTAACCCTGTTCATTTATCCGGTTATATTGGTTAAGTATTTCCTATTTAACTTAACCCCATTTGTTCATCAAGTTATATTGGTCAAGTGTCATTAATCAATTCAAGTTAACTTAACTCACCCACTCGTCGTGTCATGTTGGTTAAGTGTTTCCTTCTGGTGTTAACTTGACCCTACCTCAAATCATTTTATATTAGTTAAGTGTTGCCCTCTTGTTTTAACTTAACCCTTCCCATACATCATGTTATATAATTGGTTAAGTGCTTTCCTCTTGTATTACTTAACCCCACCACATGTCATTGTATATTGGTTAAGTATATCCTCTTGTGTTACTTAACCCTACCACAAGTCATTATATATATTTTGGTTAAGTGTTACCTTAGTTAACTTAACCCTATCATCTGCTTAATTAACATGTTACAGCGGTTAAGTGTTGCCTTAGTTAACTTAACCCTACCATCTGTTTAGTTAACATGTTATAACGGTTAAATGTTCCCTTAGTTAACTTAACCTACCATTTGTTTAGTTAACATGTTATAACGGTTAAGTGTTCCCTTAGTTAACTTAACCCTACCCTATAACATGTCTTGTTGGTTATGTGCCCTTTGTCCGTTCATGTTTAACTTAACCCACCCATATGTCATATTGGTTAAGTATCAATTAACCTAACCCTCCCATACTTAGCATGTGTCATTAGCATTAATTTGTTTATTAATGTACTAACCTCTCACATTAGATATGTGTTGTTGCGGTTACTGGATATTCCGGGCGGTTCTGGGCAGTTTTACACCACAACTCAATCTAACCTCAGGTTTTTCTTGGGCATGATGCACTAACCTTTCACATTAGATAGGTGTTGTTGTGGTTACTGGATGTATCGGGCGGTTCCGGGCAGTTTTACAACACAGCTCAGTCTAACCTCGGGTTAAGCATTCTCATCTTTTACTAGTTTACATATTTACAGTGTATATGTAAATTATTCACAATTAAATTATAACATTAATTATGTTCCTACTTAATGGCATACCAATTATACCGCTTTCATGCTAATTACCCAAATCCATCAAAACTAGTCATGAACCCGTTTTATGCCCAACCAATTCTAATTTCAAGTTATTAATCAAAATAGGCTATACCCCAAACTTGCCATAATAGTCATGCCCAATCTAGATCCAATTTACAGTTTACGCCCAATCTAGATTAATATTCCAATTTACCCCAAGTTCGTAACAATAGCAATTATGCCCAAAACTTGATTTATATGCCAAATTTCATACTTTGTCGTTCATGCCAATTCTAGGTTTAATATGTCAAGTTACATATTCCATAATTCATGTCAAATTAACATTCAGGCCATATTACATGTTCCAAATTACGCCAAATAATGTCAATCTCATATTACCCCCAATTATTGATTTACATGCAAAATTTACATATGTCCAAATATTGATTTACACGCCAATATTGTCAATTTCATGTTTATGCCCCAATAACCCAAACCTTCCTCGTATTCCCATCGTACATATACCGCGATCCAACCTAGATTATAGGTCAATCTAGAATCACAAATAAAAAAGGAACAAATAGGAATAATGTGACAATGATAGGCATAAGAACAGGCACAAGATACTAGTCCCAAAATACAAGAATTACAGATCTAACAAAATTACAGCATAACTAAGTAAACTGATTTAGAATCATTGCAGGCATATAGATCTGATTAAGAACAATATTATGAACATGAAAGGCTTGAATAATAAACTAGGTTCAACAACTTGTATGGGTTCGATTTGATCGATAAGAAACAACCCAAAGTCATAGATTCACAAAGGCTAAGAACATATCCAAATAGAAAATCAAGCATAGGTCCAAATTCATTTTATTCCATGTCCATATTATAGTTGGTTGTCTAAATTTGAAAGTAATCATGAACTTACAAAACAAAGGCAAGTCTTGTTTTCTGGAATCTGTATTCTGAAACTGAATTGCTTTCCTTTGGCGTAGACTAGTTGTTCTTCTAATATAGATTTGATTCATAGTTTCTAACATGATTCTATGAAGAACTTGCCCATCATAACGACATCTTTGATTTATTTTTAGAGAAGAAGAGAGCAATGGAGGCAAGAGAATTATGTAAGAAATTTAGGTTTAGGTTAGGGATATATTTATAGGAGAATAGAAGTGTTTAGAGCCATCAGATCACTCCATAAGCCATCTGGTTCGTCCAGAATAGGTCAAAATCGTCGCAGTCCAGATCTGGCCGAAACAGGGCCCAGGTCGACACACAAGTCGACCCTGGTGTCGACCTGTGTAGGGAAGGTCGACCCCTAGGTCGACCCTAGTGTCGACCTGGCCTTGGGCGGGAAATTCCTGTCCAGCCCGCTTCGGTATTTGATTTTCGAATTTGAATTTTCTTCTGAGTTGTTTTAATTTTTATTAAATCCTGAAACTTCTGAAGGCCATAACTTCCTCATATGGAGTCCGATTTACGCAAACTCGAACTCTATCTCAAGCAGAATTCCGAGATGAACGCAATGGCTTAACCCATTTCCCTTAATTCTTCTCTTAAAAATTAAGCATACTTTGATTTGTTACATTAACATTTACAGAAAATATGGGGTGTTACACGGTGGAAGTTTGAGAAGTGAAGGATGAGGGTTCTGATAGTTTATTTAAGTGGGAATAGGGGATGCGGGCTTGATTAATTCATGGTGGGATGGACCAGAAAAGTAAGGCCCAAATATTTAATATAAATTTTTTAATTTTAATGTTTATATAAAACTTAGATTATTAATTCCGAATACACACGTGATCAGAATACGATGAAACTAGAAGCATCGGAACCACGTCAACGAGTACTGTGCGATGGATGAGAACCGGGCAGGGCAGGAAGTAGTTCGATTTTCAGTTAAATTAAACGTCGTTGAATTTAACTAAAACGAGCCAATCTAACAACGGAATCAATCAAAAGTGAGTTAAACTCACTCAGTTTCCCCCACTTATATTTTACATTGGTTGGGTTTTTATTTGTGTGTGTTATGGTTGTTAATGGTTGACTGGTTTGATGTTGTTAAATATATATTCATATATTGATTGAACCCATGAAATTAAACATCGTTTAATTTCAGTGAAAACCCAAATCGTTATTTTAACGATTGGTCCCAATTAAGGTAATTTACCTTATTAATCACATTTATAAATAAACGGAGTTAATCGTTTGAATGGTTATGGTTGTGTGAAATAATTTGGTTGATAGTGAATTATCGTTATTGACCAATATGAAGAACATTATTTATTGAATTAAATGATTATATTTGAGATAACTTGCAGGGAAGAATAGGTTGGAGAGATCTAACCAGATTCCTCAAATTTATTGTTTATTTTCATATTACCATTATATGGACTGTTTACCCAATATGGTTGAATGATTGATTATTGTTGGTTGTTGAATCGTATTTTAACATTTGTTATGATATTAACCGATGGATGGTATTGGTTAGGTAATTGGCATCACATGGTCTATAAATCAATCATTTTACAAATATGAGGTTTAGCAAATCGACTGTAATAAACTTATAAATTTATTTATAACTGAAATAAGTTTTAAATCTATTATTTTGATAGAGAAATTAAAAAAATACTTATTATTATTAGTTAAAGGTTTATAAATAATTATTAAATTATTTTATAAAGTAAATTCTTATGTTAATAAGAATTGTAAGCAGAGAAGCAGGAAATAACCTAACAGTTAAGAATTTGATTAATTGTTATAAGAAATAATTAATCGAAGTTATTACTTATATCATTAATTGATGTAAAGGAGGATTAAATTGGAATAGATTAACGAGATAATCTTACTTGGGGTTGAATCTGTTGACCGTTACAATTGGGATCGATTATTAAATAAGTTTATTGTTAAATAAATCTAATGAAACTATTTTATTGAATATTTGATTAATTTTAATAAGATTTTAAATAAGGGAATTTATTATTTATTTTAGTAAATAAATCAGCTAACTGATTTTACAATAATTAATGTTAAAGTAAATCATTTGTTTTAATTACTTCTTAAATGAAATACATTTATGTAAGTAACAAATTTGGAATGAAATATAGTTAAGTTTGAAAAGAAATTATGAACAAGTTTTATATTTGAACTCGAGTTTTATGATGTAATTATAAAGGGATTAAAGCAAAGACGATAGCTTAAATGGAAGGTTTACTTAATGTTTGGATTAAGTAAAAGAGAAATAAAGATATAAAAAGGGGTTTATATTAAACATGAGATTTTATAAACAAGGTTTATAAAAGGGATGTAAGGTTAAAAATGTCGATCTGGAATTGGTAATACTTAATAAGGGAATTAAGTTAAATCAATGGAATTGAAATAAGATTTCCAGATAAGAAAGGGGATTGCTAAAAAGGGATTGAAATTGAGTTGGGTAAAAGTGGTTGGTGATAGGATTTGTAATAAAAATCAAGTTTAGGAAACAAAGTTATTTAAACGAGCTGAAAGTTAAAAAGTGATGTTTAGTAAACAATTCTAAATCGACGAATTAAGTAATATTAGATATATATAAAAGAGACTTCCAAAAAGATAAGAAGAATTATAAAGCTATATTTTTAATAAACTAGTTTAGTGGAATGTGTTTTGATATTAGAACAAATATGGGTTTTTGAATTACAACTCGTATTTATCTGAAGATAAGTATGTTGTTGATCAAGGCCTGAGAGGTAATTAAAATACCCTAACTTGAACGACTTCAGGATTATCTAAGGATGATATTAGTTTATAATGGGAAGGAAGGTATGAATAATTTATTATTTCCATATGAGAAATAATAATGTAACGTTATTTGAGGGCATTGAGGATATAATGGGATTTCCAAAGTAACGGAAAGGAGAAGATTTGGGAATATATTTATGTAGCAATATTTCCGAAGTAAAGAAAATAAAAGGAGATTGTGAGAAATTATAACGGTATTTCCGAGATAAAAGGAAATTGAAAAGTGGAGTTTTGGGAATGGTTTATTCTACAAGAATAAGTGTTCGTTATTATATTCAAGTGATAAAATAAGGGAGATTTTGTAATGTTGTTTTACTAAAAATAAGATGAGTCGTTTTCCCAATTTAGATAATGAGTAATGAGGTAGTAAATGTTAGAAATAATAATAGAGAAAAATTTATCTTGATTATAGAATATTTTCCCAAGTATAAAAATAAATAGTTCGGAAAATAACCTTTTGTTAAATAAGAAAATGAAAAGCTATAATCGAAATGTTAAGATATTTAAAAGTTTAAAATGTATTATCGTTAATCATTTTTTAAAAGAGGCCAAGTAATGTCGAATACTGAATCAGTGAGCTTAGTTTATCTACACAATTATTCATTTGATAGTTAAATCACCGATTATCAAATCTGACCCATACGATTATTGGTATGAAAAGACCGGGATCGAATATATATTCGAAAACCATTCGGACCAGCAAATATGTAGAAGATGATGATCGAAGATGGAGCAGTTGAAGACCGTTGATCTTCATGAGCGGAAGAACCACTGATTGAATTTCTCTGGTTTAGCGGCTAGAGATATTTCGACAGTGATTCTTTCGTGATTGGAATCCACAGATTTGCAAGGACTACTCACTACAAATCTGTAGGGTGATACCTAGGATGTGGTAGGAGAGTGCCTTCGGTTCATCCTGTTCTTGGATGACTTGTATAGACGAATGTCTGACAGAGTATTTCTTAAGAATCACTTGCATTGATTTTTACAAACGTACTTCTGTCAACTACAGAGTATTTTTGTGGACATCAATTAGTGATTTGGCGGATCTGACAATATGGCATTCAAAGTAAATAAAGACCAGATGTTCTAAAGGTGAATTCAAACCTCAAGCCTCACAAATGGGAAATGGCAAAAATCGGGCAGGCAGCATGGCTACGTGGGTCGCTCCCATTAGGGTGTGTAATCACCTATCTAGAGAAATTCCTTTTGCTTCTTTAATCTATCGATGTTGTCCCTTTTTCGGGAAACAGTTGCTGATCCCAACCGTTGGTGATATACATTCGATACACTCAAGCGAAATGAGTGGTCGGTCATGTGTGGGCCGGGTTGCAAGACGTTCTTGTTGAACCCAGTGTATTCGCCTCTAGAGATACACTATCGGCAGGTGGTTACCTTGTCATAGTTGGAATTCCATCTCCAGTAAGTGCCCGCGATTTTGTTTGTATACTATATATGTGGAGCGTGAGATGCAAGCATTCTGCTAGTTTCTATTTATTTGTATTTAGACACTACTATAATATCAAATAAGATATTGATTCCAAAAATGTTTTGGGTTATCATAAGGTAAAAACTATCCGTATTTATGTGTGGATTTGGTCTTACGATTATTCTTTCTTTCAAAGAGATTTTTGAACCTAAAAATCAAGTTAGATGATTCCCTTTAAACTTTGCGAGTTTTTCTCACTCTGGTTCACCAGACTGACTCGGTATTTGTAATGCTCAGGTTAGACCGGGTTGTACAGGTCCAGATTATCGGATGCTGCGATGTCCGGAGACAAGCTGGAGGTGTTCAAGCGTTTGCTATCTATTATTTATTCCGCTGTGTGTTTGTATATGAGGACTGGTTATTATAACTGTCCAGATGTGTTGATGTACTCTGATGATTGTAAGTTTTATTCAAAGCTCTCAATAAAGATTTTTTTTATATTATATTTTGTTCCGCTGCAATGTGAGACTCTGATTCTGTGTGATGTTGATTCTTCTTCTTCTATTCTTATATTTCTTTCCTTCTTACCTCATCCTCTAATTTCTTTCTATAAACGTTCCAGTGTTTGGAAGGTCAGCATTAAATACGATAAATGTATTTATGTCGATCTTCGGGGCCGAAATTTCTCGGATCGTTACAAGATCTCTTCAAAACCACTTGTGGGATTTTTCAAACACTTGTTAAAGCTAATTCATTCACCCTTATTTTCTCGATAATTTCGAACAATTTGACCTGGACTTCGAAGTTTTTTCCTTTCTTTCTTTTCAAATATCGCAAAGAACATTTTTAAGTGGGAATTTAAAAAGGGACCTTTTATTCCCAATATATTTTCTACAAAATATTTAATTTTCAAAATCTCTTTTAAAATACTTTATTTTCGAAAATCACTTCCAAAGATTTCATTTTTCAAAATCTGTTGATTCTAGCATCAATTCTGCTCATTCTAAGGTATTTCTACCTCTTTTCTAATGAGTTTTTAAACCGAGTAAGCCAGCTTTGTATGAACCAAAGCTCTGATACCAACTTTAATGACCTGGCTTTTTGACCACATCAAGTCGGTAATTAAACCAACTCAAAATGTTCAAAACGGCAGATTTTTATTGGCTTAAATGGTTTAAACAGAATTAATACATAATCATAGAGTACAAAATTTGCAGCGGAATAAAATTTCTATAAATATCAGAGTTACACAAATATTAGCACAAAGGAAGAATAAAGTAATTTTTTTACATAAATTTTAAAGAATAAAACTTTACAAATTTGAAGTCGAGCTAACGCGCGCGTATGCGTCTCTACGTGCCGTCTTCACATTCCTCTCCAGTTTGCGAGCTGAAATCTTAACCTGGAACACTTTGGCCCTGACCCGAGTGTCCCATGCAAAATACAAAAAACACCCGAGCTAGGATTAAACTTATTTCAAGTAAGTCACTTCGTAATAAACACATAAATATAATTGTCTAATCCATGTAAGTTATTAAATAATTCGAGCTTAGCAATCCGTGAAAGAAACTGCCGAATATGTACGATATAATATTGCCTTACATGCATGCATAAAAGGAATAGGTGTCAAGTTCAAAATAATTATTTAGGACATTCATAAGTTTACTGCAAGAAAATCAACCAAAAATGTCCACATGCGCAAGTGGCAGGGATGGCAAGAAACCACTTGGTGAACCAGTAAGAGTTCATGCAACAACTACATCCAATTGTTCAAAAAGGGGAATGTAACAGATCGTAGTGCTAAGAAGTGAACAATGATGGTAATAAAATAGTGGCACAGCAAGATCATCAAAGCATGAATGAAAGCAACTTATACAGCGTGTGTGTGTGTGTGTATTCAATTCATAGTGTCATGTTAGCAATAAACAAATGAAAAGTGCTTTCATAAAGATGCTATAGCAAACAGAAGGGCTAATTGAACTGACTAGGTAGGCATGCAAAGAGGTTGTGTTTATACAACATGCGTGCATGCAGAATACGGGCTTGATGCTGGGATAAATAAGGACTGTAAATTATGAGTTTTTTTTGTTAAGTTAAAATACTATCATCTACGGCTATATAAACTGTGGATTGTCCCTTTAAATCAGAACAGCATGGACCCTGAGATGCAAGTGCCTAAACAAGATCATTTTGATAATATATAACATGCAACTATATATAAAATCTGTGTATACTCCATACATATGTTTGTATGCTCACGCTCACATGCAGACAAAGACCAGGAGATATGCATGCATAAGAAATAAAGGTGACTTCTTTATTTTAAACATGAAAACATACGCAGGTCTTAAGGCAGCTGAACCAATGTAAGCAACATGGATTGATAATACGAAATGAAAGTTCATGTTTTTAAATGTCTTTAGGTCGCAGCATGGAAATCCAAAAATGAGCCAAGCTGTTTACAGACACCCAACTAAGTAAAGAGGGTTCTCACTTATAAAATGGGTAAGTCAAGTGTGTCCCTTGTAAGAGTGAGTACAGGTGTATGTAACAGCGAATAGAATGCATATATGGTAACTAGAAATTATGTAAACCAGTACGTAAAACATCCGACACAAACAATACATGTCAAAGGTGAAACTTCCGGGTTTGTAATGATCGACACTACACTGAAACATCAAGATATAAAATTTTCGCCCATATGTATTCATATATACCAAGGTAATCAACCCCAACTGACAACAATAGTTGCAAAGCAACTCCAGGCAATTATATTTCGTGAATTCGCGAAGTGAAGAACTTGGAATAAATATAATAGTAGGCTATACTTACCTTTAGTTGGGTGATGGAAGAACGAAAAATCGGTGGAGACTCAACTGCGCTTCAGGAAGAGAAAGCAGAAGATTAAGAAAGATTAAGTGGCGCAACCAGTCGATGACAAAGCTCGACGGTAGTGTGGAGGAAGTACCCTTTTGATAGTGGCATGAAATCAGAAGAGGAGGCTCACGGGACAGGAGCTCTCACTGGTTAGTGATGGAGCGAGGGTAGCTAGCGGATTTTCGGGTATTCTCAGATGTCCATGACTATGATGGAGTAGCGATGGATAGGGTGGAGCTAACGATGGTTCGGTTTGTGGTGGTGGCGCTCGCGATTGAAACTGATGCCGAGGCGGCGACCTAAAGGAAGCGATGATAGAGAGGGTGAGGTAGTATCGGCCAGCATTGGTGAAGGGCCAATTGGGGAAAACGAATTCGATTTTGGATTTGGGGGAATACTAATTTTTGGTGTAGGAATAATAATCGGCTGTTGAAAGTTAGAAGAGGAAAGGTAATTTATTTGTTGTGAACAACAGAGAACGATACCCCATTTTATAATCCAAACAAAGTAGACCAATGACAGAAGGAAAACAATGCGTGTTACCCAATTTCAGAGAGAAGTTGGACAGGTGTTGAAATTTTCAGACTGGTGAAGACAGATGCTAAAGTTTCCCACCGCCCAAATCTTGAATGAAATCTTACCAAACATAGTTTTGAATTCAAACCATGGGCTGAACATTACTTAAGATGGTAGGCTGAACAACGGTATGTTGACCGAACGTTTAGGCCAGAACATGGTTGAAACAAAGTTTACAAACATCATTGTTTGCGCTTTTTTTTT
Organism: Allium sativum; assembly: GCA_030737875.1. Classification (NCBI taxonomy): domain Eukaryota; kingdom Viridiplantae; phylum Streptophyta; class Magnoliopsida; order Asparagales; family Amaryllidaceae; genus Allium; species Allium sativum. The sequence goes on along the minus strand of CM060926.1, from coordinate 199,081,717 downwards.
CCAGAAAAATTAAATCAAATGTTAATGGAATATACATGAATTTCACTTCACAATTGATTCTTTTCTTTTCGTTATATCCACCATATTACAAATGACGGCGCTATAACATAGATTTAAACTCAACATTATATTCCATAAAATTAATCAGCTATTTAAATTAAAATGTCAACTTATATTCTGAGATTACATTTGCCGACGATGAATTATATCTTATTTAAATTACAACTTTATATTTTAAATCAATTAATTCCAAAGCTAAATGCAAATAATTCAGTACAAGATAAAATTAAAAGTTCAACACTATATTTGTTGTAAAATTGTTAATTACAAATAGTCAATACAAAATACAAGTAAATAAAATTTAAAAGCAAATATTGTTTGTTAAATACAAAATAATTTAGGAGGTTAGAAAACCTAGTATAAATAGAAAATAGAAAGTCGCTAAATAAAACTATAGACAGTTTAACTTACCTTATAATTTTAAATTTCGACAACCATTTACATTAAAATTAAATGGAAGGAATACAAGGTTTCATGTCAAGCCGTGTATAAATTTTTAAAAGAAGCAAACTTAATTTATGTTCGACTAGGTACATTCCAAATCCAGCTATAAATGATCACTTTAATTTTAAGTTTGAATATTCTAATAAATTCAAATGTTAGTAAAGTTTTTTTTTTTTTAACAAACATTCATATTAAAAATTTAAATCAACAAAAGGAATTTTCTTTAAAAGTTTATTCAAATACGCTTACAAAAATTTAGTCCAAATTTCAAATTGAATCCATTTATAAATATATTCAACTATAAATAATATTTTCCAACTATAAATATTTATTTGAGCATTAAATTCTAAATTAATTTATATTTTAATGTCGAAAACTCTGGTTCGTAGCCGATAGGGAGAATCACGAGCTGAACTGAAGAGTCGCAAAGCAGGATGATGACCAAAACCCGAGATGCAAAGGTAGTCCAAATAGGAAGTGAGTACTCAAGATCCAGATGGGAACCAACGAGTTAACTTCATGAGTTGGACTTTGTTGTGGGACATGTGCAAAGGGGTTATCGATGTCTATAGCTTTGACTCATCACTGAGAGACGGATATTGGCTATGGATCAGTATAGTGGGGTTGTCATGACTCCATGGGGCAAAGTGATCATAGCAGGGCTATGAGCCAGTGCAGTGGAGTTGTCATGACTCCATGGGGCAGAGTGGACATAGAAAAGTATTAGTGGTTACGGATCAGTGCAGTGGAATCATTATGACTCCATCGGGCAGAGTGATTGTAACAAAGAATTGGGTGATCAAAGTGGTAAATATTGTATGCTTTACGCACCGAGTGAGAGATGTGAGGAATATCGCTATGTTTGATGTTTGCTATCACCATGACATGCACATCCCCTTCCCATTATTTCCACACTATGTGTTAGTATTATCCTAGAGTATTGTACATCCTGTTGTGCTAACTCTTTGGTTGCAGGTCCAGGTTCCGGTATGGTTATGTATACTTGTTATTGTTCTGTTCTGTTGCTTATCGCTCATACCAGACTTTTGTCTGACCCAGAGTTTTATGTCTCTTCTTATTACTCTAGGTGCTCCTCAATGAGCGGACTAGAGACAGGTTAGTTGGTTATGCATGAGTAGATGTCCGAAGACAAGCATGAGGCTTACACGTATTATTTCCATATATTCTCCCTGTGTTGTTGCTGGTCACTACTTTGGGCATTAGTAGTGTACCTGCCTATTTTTCTTTAGAGACAATTTAAAAGTTGTAATAATGGTGGTTTGGATCGTAAGCTGCATTTTGAATTTTCCGCTGCTATGATGGTTTAGTTTTCATCTTATGCACTGTCTCGCCTGTTTTATATCAAGTTATGTTATTATTATATTTTGTTCCATTCGCTGTGAGATATACTACAGGTTATTTGATGATTCATCGTCTTCTTTCTTTTCTTTTGACGACCATCCCGTGCTGGTTGGGCATCGACACAATGCGTTTCATTGGAAATGTCGGGTGGTGCAGGGCGGGCCGTCACATATATTCACACTCAAAAGAGTATAATTGGCTTCAATATCTCGAGTCGATTCACATCAATTTTAATGACATTTAACTTATTCGCTCTCATTCACTTAATTCCATATTAGCTTCCACGATCAATCCAGCCTTACTCAGGTAAACCAATGTTATTATCATATCATTTAAGTTAAAACCAAATGGTTTATACTAGATATACAATTGGTTAGAAAATCAAAACTTCTTATATCCAATACATATTCTGTATTAAACTAATATTATAAGCGGAATTTTGATATTTTCACCATTTAATTCCTCAAATAGTATTCGTCATCATTTACATAACTTACATTAAATATCCAAAGATCACTTCCATCCAATTAATCAAAATTCTAAACTGATTTTTTTGTTACCGTTTCACGGTATTCGAGATTCACTTTCAATTTTCTCTCTTACCAGGCTAGATAAGTAAGCGTTGACCAGGTAAGTTCAGTGCACTGGTTCCTATACCTTAGTTACACACCCGATTTACTACTCCAGAAATAGTAACGGAACAAACCTATTTGTGAACCCAAAACTTAAGTTACATTCCTTATTTAAACTCCAAATTCAAGATTTTTTTTCAACGTAATATAAAATATTTTATTATAAATATTTATTGTAACAACCCGAAAATCTGGGCCAGTTTAAATTTTTTATTTTGGCAATTTTAATGAATTTTGCATATTTAAAATGAATTATTTTAAATAATATCGACGAGAAATCTATTTTGAATAGATTTCGACGTATTTATTATATACGTCGTCATTAGAATATAAATATTTATTTTAAATTATAAATAGAATTGAAAATGGCACGGTAGTTCGATAATTCGATTTCAAACTTCAATTGAATGTACCGGGTGCAAAATAAACCAGATTTTAGTGAAACCAAAAATAATGGGATCTAATTGGGAATATCTTTCCAACGAATCCGAAAAATCAAGATTTCATAGCGGGAATCAAAAGATATGTCCAGTTGAAAATTCTGAATAGTCGCTATGGAATTCAGGCCCTTAAAAATGGAAATTTTGCAAACGACCTCGGATTTCGACGAAGCCACTTTTGTTGGGTCCGTGATGTCAAATTATTGCTAGGTTTCAAATTTCATAATTTTTCGAATCAATATGTGAGCGTGGAAAAGGAAAACGCGTTTGACCAGTTTTAGTTGATTTTAATCGACTGGAAAATGGCCATTTTTCCAACGGTCTCGGAAATCGACGAACCTAGTTTTGTTAGGACCGTATCGTCAATACGAAGCTAGAAAATATTTTTCTGGAATTTTTAGAGTTCGTATGTGACCCCGGTAAATTGAAATGCGCGTTCAAATTCAATATATAGAGTTATATGTTGATTTTAATGGAAACTGATCGAAACGGTCGAATCAGCTTATGGTACATATCCCATTGTGTTCGGAATAGGGGTAATTAGCTATGGGCGACAGGCGGTGAGCCTCGTTTCGAGGTCGAATAAAAAAGTTGCTTTTTGAAATTAATTAAATAAATAAAAAATATATAACTTCCTCTCTCCTCTTCCTTTATTCATTTTGCCCCCCCCCCCTTCGTTCATTCAGATCGACGAAGAAAAGAAAAGAAAAACGCCAGGATGATTTGAAGCCGCCGCCCCTCTAGCCGACCTTGCCATCGTCGGAGCGCCGCGTCTAGGGAGCCGCTGCCCCCTCCCTCCGATATTCTCCTCCTCCTCCTCCTTCTTTCCTTCCCCTCCCTCGCGACACCGCAGCCCCCCCTCCCCCCCCCCCCCCCCCGCCTCGAACCCGCACCCCCCTGAGCCTCGAACCCGACCTCCCCCATCCCCTTGCCTCGCGTCAGTGAAAACCCCTCCCCCTTCCTTAATCAGTAAGTTTTATTTTGATTTCTTATTTATTTTATTTTTATTTCAGTTTTATTTTAGGTTATTTAACCAATAAAAAAAATCTGTTTTTATATATATAAATATATATGCGAAGAAAATATGATTTTTATATAGTATGAAGAATAGAAATATGATTTTATATAATGTAGAGTAATAAAGATGTGATCTTTATAATAGTAGCAATGTAAAGATATGATTTTTATAGTAGGGAAAGTATAAAAACACGATTTTTATATTATATAGATAGTAAAAAAATATCATCTTTATAGATATAGCGAAATAAAAATCTTTATATTTGAAAAGGCGAAATCTTTTTATAAAGAATAGCGTGATAAAAATATAATCTTTATTTTATGAACATCGATGTAGAAATAGAAATTTTATCTATATAGTAGCGATGTAAAAATAGAATTTTATCTATATAGTAGCGATGTAAAAATAGAATTTTTATCTATATAGTAGCGGTGTAAAAATAGAATTTTTGTCAATATAGTAACGATGTAAAAATATGATTTTTATATATTGAATAGCGAAGTAAAAATTCGATTTTTATATATTGAATAGCGAAGTAAAAATTCGATATAAAATTTGATTTTTATATATTGAATAGCGAAGTAAAAATTCGATTTTTATATATTGAATAGCGAAGTAAAAATTCTATTTTTATATATTGAATAGCGAAGTAAAATTTCGATTTTTATATATTGAATAGCGAAGGAAAAATTTGATTTTTAAATATTGAATAGCGAAGTAAAAATTCGATTTTTATATATTGAATAGAAAAGTAAAAATTCGATTTTTATATATTGAATAGCGAAGTAAAAATTCGATTTTTATATATTTAATATCGAAGTAAAAAATTTGATTTTTATATATTGAATAGCGAAGTAAAAAAATTCGATTTTTATATATTGAATAGCGAAGTAAAAAATCGATTTTTATATATTGGCGAAGCAAAAATTCGATTTTTATATATTGAATAGCAAGGTAAAATTTCGATTTTTATATATGTAGTGAATACGGATGACGAAAGTGACGAAAGTGACAAAAGAAGAAACGACGGAGATTTTCTACATATGAAGAGTCGTGACGTTTGGATTAGCTAGCTGGTGAGAACTTCTCACTCTAAATTTCTTTTTCTAGTTATATATATATACACACTAGGATGTAGACGGTGCTTAGCAGCACCCGACACCCGTCGTCCACAGAACATGGAAGGCTTGTTTGTTTGATTGATGTGTTGTGAAAATTGTTTGTGATGTTCATGTGAAATAGATAATGAAATATATTCATGTGTTGAAATAAATTAATTATCGTTGAAAATATAATTTTTAACGTGAATGTGAATAAATAAATAATTATAAACAAATCGGTCGATTTGTTTATATACACTAATTTGACTGATATTGATTGGGATGATAAATTTTACACATCGCCCAACTGCACAAATAAAAATCTATGTTTGTTGATTTGAAACCCCACACGGGTGTTAGGATGAAATTTGGCGTACACTAATCCCAATTATTTAATCGTATGTCGATCGATTGGTCGACAGGCTGTGTAAGCGTTGATTATTTATATTTGATGCTTATGCGGTTGTGTGGTGCACTTTGGATGATGGTCGATTGTTTATCATTGCTATTATATACATGTGTTGTATGGAATCCATATAATTAACATTATATGGTGATTGATTGGGCCTCATTCCAATCGGGAAAATAATGAATATTATAAAAGAAAATTCATGTGTTGAATATAAAAATAGTCATGTGTTGACGATGTTCATGTGTTGAAACTATTCATGTGTTGAGTAAAATATTTTAACAATAAAATTTACATCTTTATCGTATTTAAAATTAGAACTACCTTACGGGTGAAGTCTAATTGAAAATCAAACGATAGATACCATAATTTTATAAAATATTTTACATAACAAAAATAGTGATGTGTTGACATTACTCATGTGTTGAGATTAGTCGTGTGTTGAAAGAAATATAGATTCATGTGTTGAATAGAATAAATATTCATTTGTTGAATAGAATAACGAATTTATTGAAATATATAAAGCCGTGTTGATTAAAGTTGCGCTATTTTGACGTGAACGATATTTATATCGATTATATTCGTTTTTATAATGAATATAGAAAAGAAGTGATTTCAAAATATAACGTTTTGAAAATATTATCATTTATATAGTAATGATATGAAATATTCAATTTTGATTAGAAATTGAAATAGTGTTGAAATGGTTTTGAAACGAAGTTAAAACGATTTATAAAATACGTTTTAAAAGGAAATCGATGAAATATATATAATATATATATTATATATATAATGGCCTGAATAGAACGCGCTGCGCCGCGACAGTTCGTGAATTTCGACCATTGACTTCGGATTGACGTTGCGGGAGATGCGACCGTCGGATTCTCCTAAAACCGGAACCGTTGGGTTCGTATCGAAAAGAGCTTTCCAATTAATATTAAAAATTTGAAATCTAATGGTTGAATTTGGAATTATGTCCAAATCAAATTTGGAAAAGGTCGCTGTAAGTGCAGTTCGATGGCCGTTGATGGAAATCGACTTTACAGGCCTTGATAAAATTATTAAAAATATCTATAATTTGTGTAAGATCATAAGAAATGATTTGGGAAGAACTGGGGTGAAAAATTCCACATTTGAAAAGATAAAAATAGATTTTTATCGAAATGAACTAGTTTTGAACTAGAATTAAAATTAATTTATTTTTGAAATAAATAAATTGAATTTGAAAGTGATTTTAAAAATAATCAATCTTCCCAATATGTGGATTGGACTGGAGTTGAATCGAAATTATCTTCGGAATATTTCGATGTTGGATTCCGTGATTATACAGATATTGTTATGGGGATTTGAAAGATATATTCATATCGTTATTTCCAATACGATATTTGTTGGTTTCAGAATTAGATATTGAATATAAGATGATATATTTTCTATTCAAAGCCTTGTATTTAATATCAAATGTGATTTGGGTTTGTCGTGAATCGTGTTTTAGATGACATTGGTTCTTTAACCCAGTTAAAGACAGGATGTTGATTTTTGAAAAGATTAAAACCAAGTTGAGTTTTAATGAATCTTTAATTAGATTAAAATGTGAATTGATAATTTAAATTATCAAACCCGAAAAGTGATCGAGAGTGGAGTATCACCAGTTTTGCTCCAAAGCGATAGTTAAACCCTTAATTAGATTTGAACGTAAAATGGTAATTAATTTTACCGATAACAACTTGGTGTTAGATATGGAGTATTACCAGTTTTGCTCCATGGGATGAATAGGTCGGGATTGGGAAATAAAATAAATAATTACTTCGGTGTGGTTCACTAATCCCGACTAGTTTGAATTGATATCCAAATGAAGATTAAAGAATAAATTTATAAGAATTTATCTTGGATAAAATTAATGGGAACTTATTCCCTAAAAATGTGATTTTGTGAATAAAAGAATGTTCTGAATTGGAATGAGGCGTTCGTTGTGTTTGTGTAACATTTACTTATCATATACGTGGGTTATTCAGAAAGGTCGGGTTTATACCCATTCTGAATAACCGATTCGACGAGATGTCGAAGATGAAGACGGTGGTTGAAGACCGGAAGTCTTCACATCGTTTGGGTGATTACTGATGATCTCGATTAGGCTGTACACCCAAGATGAGGGAAATTGGTGATCGTCCAGACGTACTTGGAGATGGATGGATATGCGAGGAAAGTGCCTCCGGTTTCGTTCAGACCCAGAACGAACTTGTAAATGGATTGTGTGTCTGACATGGGATTTTATTCTGTGTTGATTGATCTCTATTAAATATACATTTGTTAGGCGGTAGAGAATTTATTCTCTTGCTTAATGCCCTTCTCTGAGACGTACGAGCTCAGAGGTTGTATATCGATGGACATCAGTCGCATGGAGTGAACTGCCAGTGTGGCACACGTAAGTGGCAATTGATCAAGGCTTTTGTTGAAAAGCAAAGTCTTGTGGTTGATGATCAAAGCACGGCCTGTGTGGCGCAGCTTTGTGTATAACGTGAATTTGCGAGCCTCACACCTTGGTATGAGCTAAAAACGGGATACGGACCCAAGGAGTGCAAGATGTTTCTTTCTAGCTAGGGTGGTGTCAGTGACCTACCAGCCCTGACATTTATATACTTTCACCTGTGTGGTTGTTGGATACGAGGCGCCTCGGATATAGGTCTGTAAGGACCGGGAAACGTGTGTTCAGGAATAATTAATCCTCAAAAGTACGAGAGGACCGGCCTTGGAGGTTCCAAAGGATCAGAGTGGGGTCCTGAGGCATTGCCAGAGTGTCTCGAACGCGGAGAGGAGCTTGCCCCTTGCCTCGACTCATGACGGAAATCCAATTTCCAATATATGATATTGCGGTTTTTATTGTAGAACTAGTACGGCGACATGATAGATGGTACCCATGCCGCCTATGTTTGATATTTATGATTGAAATTGTTTTGACACTATACACTTATAATAGTATCAAATGATTTGTTTTAAACGTACCCAGCATGTTTGGCTATTATAAGGGAAAACCCTATCCTCCGACTTGCGTTGCATTGTGTGATGGGACCTGGGTCTTATAATAGCTTCATTTTTTCAAAAAGCATTGCGTTGTTTTGTTATATGCACTGGTATTCTTGGGAGGAAACCCGTTCCGTGTTATACGGTGTGGTCCCTTGAATTACTATCTTTAAAATGAAGATTAATAACTGTTTTAGTTCTCACACCAGTCACACGACTGGCCTGGAGTTTATTGTTTTAACCTAAACTCTGGGTGCCCCTATTTTCGACATGGGCAGCTAGTAGTTTTGGTTTTGCAGATTTATATTCGCAGGGTCCTGATTTATAGCTGGAACGATGCTCGGAAAGCTCTGTATCCGTGTATCACTTTCAGTTGTATTTTATATATTTTTCCGCTACTATGTAATTTATTGTAATCTCTTATGTTTATCAAATGTAATTTATTCATTCATACTCTGTATATTCTTGTATCTGATGGAATTGTTGTAATAACAATGAAATGTTCTTCCGTCTGCGTTCTGATTTGTCCTGTCCTCAAAGCGATCAGGGGTTTCGAACGGTCTTTGTCGGTTTAATGATCGATTTAGATCGAGCGAAATTCGTTTCCGTTATAGTTGGTATCAGAGCTTTGGTTTACAGAGCTCGAGAACAAGACACATTAGAACCATACGAAAGAATTCATCAGATATTGGATTAGTAATATCCAATTAGAATGACTCGTTAGAGATAGGATCAGTAGTATCCTAGAACGAGTGTGAAGAGCATATTTTTCAAATGAAAACAATTTTGTTTTGAAAATTTAATTCGTTTTATATGTATTTGATTATTTATTTATTTTGAATTTGGACAATCGAGTATATAAAGATTTCGCGTATACGCGTCATGAACGTATAGTCGAAGTTTTAATATACTGGATAGATATAGAATCACATTCTAGTTGCCCGGAGATAATTCTGGTGATGTGGCCACATCATCAGTATTTATGTTCGTGTTTCGAAGGTGTGATATCTATATATTTCCATTAGACTGGTGTAAGAACCAAAATAATATAGCTAGAATACATTGTTGTGATTTGGCATCAAAAACATGATTTTCTGTATATATATATATATATATATATATATTAAAATTATGAATTTGAAACGTTAATTCACTAATTGATTGATGTTTGTGTTGTTTGTCTATTTGTTTGATAATTTTGAACCATTTAGCCTAATTGAATCAAATATTGAATTGTATTGAAAATTGGTCGCATTTGCTTGCATATACATGTACTTACATTGAACAGGTCATAGCAAGGAGGCTATAGCAGAGAATAAAATTTGTTTGCCCGACAAATAGGTACATGTTTACCATAATTTACTGTTTTGTTTGGGTGATGATGATTTTGTGAGCCGATTGGCTAGCCGCTTGGCTTTTTCTTTTTCTTTTTGAGATCAGAAGGCCTGTATGGCAATTTCGGGATTTTCTCGTTGCTCCCGGTGCAAAGGAGGTTATGGCGAAATTTTTCGAAAATTCCGGGTGTTAGCCAAATTTTTGAAGAATTTGAAAATTCTCAGAAACTGAAAAGTTGGAGAATGGAAGTCAGATCAAACGTAGAGTTGATTAATCAAACTACTTTCGACTTTGTTCCTTTTCGGGGACGAAAAGTTTTAAGTGGGGGAGATTGTAACAACCCGAAAATCTGGGCTAGTTTAAAATTTTTATTTTGGCAATTTTAATGAATTTTGCATATTTAAAATGAATTATTTTAAATAATATCGACGAGAAATTTATTTTGAATAGAATTCGACGTATATATTATATACGTCGTCGTTAGAATATAAATATTTATTTTAAATTATAAATAGAATTGAAAATGGCGCGGTAGTTCGATAATTCGATTTCAAACTTCAATTGAATGTACCGGGTGCAAAATAAACCGGATTTTAGTGAAACCAAAAATAATGGGATCTAATTGGGAATATCTTTCCAACGAATCCGAAAAATCAAGATTTCATAGCGGGAATCAAAAGATATGTCCAGTTGAAAATTCTGAATAGTCGCTATGGAATTTAGGCCCTTAAAAATGGAAATTTTACAAACGACCTCGGATTTCAACGAAACCACTTTTGTTGCGTCCGTGATGTCAAATTTTTGCTAGGTTTCAAATTTCATAATTTTTCGAATCAATATGTGAGCGTGGCAAAGGAAAATGCGTTTGACCAGTTTTAGTTGATTTTAATCGACTGGAAAATGACCATTTTTCCAACGGTCTCTGAATTTGACGAAACTAGTTTTGTTAGGACTGTATCGTCAATACGAAGCTAGAAAATAATTTTTTGGAATTTTTAGAGTTCGTATGTGACCCTGGTAAATTGAAATGCGCGTTCAAATTCAATATATAGAGTTATATGTTGATTTTAACGGAAACTGATCGAAACGGTCGAATCAGCTTATGGTACATATCCCATTGTGTTCGGAATAGGGGTAATTAGCTATGGGCGATAGGTGGTGGGCCTCGTTTCGAGGTCGAATAAAAAAGTTGCTTTTTGAAATTAAATACATAAAAAATATATATAACTTCCTCTCTCCTCTTCCTTTATTCATTCTGCCCCCCCCCCTTGTTCATTCAGATCGACGAAGAAAAAAAAACGCCAGGATGATTTGAAGCCGCCGCCCCTCTAGCCGACCTCGCCATCGTCGGAGCGCCGCGTCCAGGGAGCCGCCGCCCCCACCCTCCGATCTTCACCTCCTCCTCCTTCTTTCCTTCCCCTCCCTCGCGACACCGCAGCCCCCCCTGCTTCGAACCCGCACCCCCCCCCCCCCCCCCTGAGCCTCGCCCCGACCTCCCCCTTACCCTTGCCTCGCGTCAGTGAAAACCCCTCCCCCCTTCCTTAATCAGTAAGTTTTATTTTGATTTCTTATTTATTTTATTTTTATTTCAGTTTTATTTTAGGTTATTTAACCAATAAAAAAATCTATTTTTATATATATAAATATATATGTGAAGAAAATATGATTTTTATATAGTATGAAGAATAGAAATATGATTTTATATAATGTAGAGTAATAAAGATGCGATCTTTATAATAGTAGCAATGTAAAGATATGATTTTTATAGTAGGGAAAGTATAAAAACACGATTTTTATATTATATAGATAGTAAAAAATATCATCTTTATAGATATAGCGAAATAAAAATCTTTATATTTGAAAAGGCGAAATCTTTTTATAAAGAATAGCGTGATAAAAATATAATCTTTATTTTATGAACATCGATGTAAAAATAGAAATTTTATCTATATAGTAGCGATGTAAAAATAGAATTTTATCTATATAGTAGCGATGTAAAAATAGAATTTTTATCTATATAGTAGCGATGTAAAAATAGAATTTTTGTCTATATAGTAACGATGTAAAAATATGATTTTTATATATTGAATAGCGAAGTAAAAATTTGATTTTTATATATTGAATAGCGAAGCAAAAATTCGATTTTTATATATTGAATAGCGAAGTAAAAATTCGATTTTTATATATTGAATAGCGAAGTAAAAATTTGATTTTTATGAATAGCGAAGTAAAATTTCGATTTTTATATATTGAATAGCGAAGTAAAAATTCGATTTTTATATATTGAATAGCGAAGTAAAAATTCGATTTTTATATATTGAATAGCGAAGTAAAAATTCGATTTTTATATATTGAATAGTGAAGTAAAAATTCGATTTTTAAATAGCGAAGTAAAAAATTTGATTTTTATGTATTGACTAGCGAAGTAAAAAAATTCGATTTTTATATATTGAATAGCGAAGTAAAAATTCGATTTTTATATATTGAATAGCGAAGTAAAAATTCGATTTTTATATATTGAATAGCGAAGTAAAAATTCGATTCTTATATATTGAATAGCGAAGTAAAAATTCGATTTTTATATATTGAATAGCAAAGTAAAAATTCGATTTTTATATATGTAGTGAATACGAATGACGAAAGTGACGAAAGAAGAAACGGCGGAGATTTTCTACATATGAAGACTCGTGACGTTTGGATTAGCTAGCTTGTGAAAACTTCTCACTCTAAATTTCTTTTTCTAGTTATATATATATATACTAGGATGCAGAAGGTGCTTAGCAGCACCCGACACCCGTCGTCCGCAGACCATGGACGGCTTGTTTGTTTGATTGATGTGTTGTGAAAATTGTTTGTGATGTTGATGTGAAATAGATAATGAAATATATTCATGTGTTGAAATAAATTAATTATCGTTGAAAATATAATTTTTAACGTGAATGTGAATAAATAAATAATTATAAACAAATCGGCCGATTTGTTTATATACAATGATTTGACTGATATTGATTGGGATAATAAATTTTACACATCGCCCAACTGCACAAATAAAAATCTGTGTTTGTTGATTTGAAACCCCACACGGGTGTTGGGATGAAACTTGGCGTATACTAATCCCAATTATTTAATCGTATGTCGATCGATTGGTCGACAGGCTGTGTAAGCGTTGATTATTTATATTTGATGCTTATGCAGTTGTGTGGTGCACTTTGGATGATGTTCGATTGTTTATCGTTGCTATTATATACATGTGTTGTATGGAATCCATATAATTAACATTATATGGTGATTGATTGGGCCTCATTCCAATCGGGAAAATAATGAATATTATAAAAGAAAATTCATGTGTTGAATATAAAAATAGTCATGTGTTGACTATGTTCATATGTTGAAACTATTCATGTGTTGAGTAAAATATTTTAACAATAAAATTTACATCTTTATCATATTTAAAATTAGAACTACCTTACCGGTGAAGTCTAATTGAAAATCAAACAATAGATACCATAATTTTATAAAATATTTTACATAACAAAAATAGTGATGGGTTGACAGTACTCATGTGTTGAGATTAGTTGTTTGTTGAAAGAAATATAGATTCATGTGTTGAATAGAATAAATATTCACTTATTGAATAGAATAACGAATTTATTGAAATATATAAAGCCGTGTTGATTAGAGTTGTGCTATTTTGACGTGAACGATATTTATATCGATTATATTCGTTTTTATAATGAATATAGAAAAGAAGTGATTTCAAAATATAACGTTTTGAAAATATTATCATTTATATAGTAATGATATGAAATATTCAATTTTGATTAGAAATCGAAATAGTGTTGAAATGGTTTTGAAACGAAGTTAAAACGATTTATAAAATACGTTTTAAAAGGAAATCGACGAAATATATATAATATAAATATATATATATATATATATATATATTATATATATAATGGCCTGAATAGAACGCGCCGCGCCGCGGCAGTTCGTGAATTTTGACCATTGATTTTGAATTGATGTTGCAGGAGATCTGACCGTCGGATTCCCCTAAAATCGGAACCGTTGGGTTCGTATCGAAAAGAGCTTTCCAATGAATATTAGAAATTTGAAATCTAACGGTTGGATTTGGAATTATGTCCAAATCAGGTTTGGAAAAGGTCGCTGTAAGTGCAGTTCGATGGCCGTTGATGGAAATCGACTGTACGGGCCTTGATAAAATTATTAAAAATATCTATAATTTGTGTAAAATCATAAGAAATGATTTGTGAAGAACTGGGGTGAAAAACACATTTGAAAAGTTAAAAATAGATTTTTATCGAAATGAACTAGTTTTGAACTAGAATTAAAATCAATTTATTTTTGAAATATATAAATTGAATTTGAAAGTGATTTTAAAAATAATCAGTCTTCCCAATACGTGGATTGGACTGGAGTTGAATCGAAATTATCTTCGGAATATTTCGATGTTGGATTCCGTGATTATACAAATTTTGTTATGGGGATTTGAAAGATATATTCATATCGTTATTTCCAATACGATATTTGTTGGTTTCAGAATTAGATATTGAATATAAGCTGATATATTTTCTATTCAAAGCCTTGTATTTAATATCAAATGTGATTTGGGTTTGTCGTGAATCGTGTTTTAGATGAATTGATTCTTTTACCCAGTTAAAGACCGGATGTTGATTTTTGAAAAGATTAAAACCAAGTGGAGTTTTAATAATCTTTAATTAGATTAAAATGTGAATTGATAATTTAAATTATCAAACCCGAAAAGTGATCGAGAATGGAGTATCACCAGTTTTGCACCAAAGCGATAGTTAAATCTTTAATTAGATTTGAACGTAAAATGGTAATTAATTTTAACGATAACACCTTGGTGTTAGATATGAAGTATTACCAGTTTTACTCCATGGGATGAATAGGTTGGGATTGGGAAATAAAATAAATAATTACTTCGGTATGGTTCGCTAATCCCGACTAGTTTGAATTGATATCCAAAGGAAGATTAAAGAATAAATTTAGAAGAATTTATCTTGGATAAAATTAATGGGAACCTATTCCCTAAAAATGTGATTTTGTGAATAAAAGAATATTCTGAATTGGAATGAGGCTTTCGTTGTGTTTGTGTAACATTTTCTTATCATATACGTGGGTTATTCAGAAAGGCCGGATTTATACCCATTCTGAATAACCGATTCGACGAGATGTCGAAGATGAAGACGGTGGTTGAAGACTGGAAGTCTTCACATCGTTTGGGTAATTACTGATGATCTCGATTGGGTTGTACACCGCAGATGAGGGAAACAGTTGGTGATCGTCCAGACGTACTTGGAGATGGATGGATATGCGAGGAAAGTGCCTCCGGTTTCGTTCAGACCCAGAAAGAACTTGTAAATGGATTGTTTGTCTGACATTGGATTTTATTCTGTGTTGATTGATCTCTATTAAATATACATCTGTTTGGCGGCAGAGAATTTATTCTCTTGCTTAACGCCCTTCTCTGAGACGTACGAGCTCAGAGGTTGTATATCGATGGACATCAGTCGCATGGAGTGAACTGCCAGTGTGGCACGCGTAAGTGGCAATTGATCAAGGCTTCTGTTGAAAAGCAAAGTCTTGTGGTTGATGATCAAAGCACGGCCTGTGTGGCGCAGCTTTGTGTATAACGTGAATTCGCGAGCCTCACACCTCGGTATGAGCTAAAAATGGGATACGGACCCAAGGAGTGCACGACGTTTATTTCTAGCTAGCGTGGTGTCAGTGACCTACCAGCCCTGACATTTATATACTTCTCACCTGTGTGGTTGTTGGATACGAGACGCCTCGGATATAGGTCTGTAAGGACCGGGAAACGTGTGTTCAGGAATAATTAATCCTCAAAAGTTAGAGAGGACCGGCCTTGGAGGTTCCAAAGGATCAGAGTGGGGTCCTGAGGCATTGCTAGAGTGTCTCGAACGCGGAGAGGAGCTTGCCCCTTGCCTCGACTCATGACGGAAATCCAATTTCCAATACGTGATATGGCGGTTTTAATTGTAGAACTAGTACGACGACATGATAGATGGTACCCATGCCGCCTATGATTGATATTTATGATTGAAATTGTTTTGACACTATACACTTATAATAGTATCAAATGATTTGTTTTAAACGTACCTAGCATGTTTGGCTATTATAAGGAAAAACCCTATCCTCCGGCTTGCGTTGCATTATGTGATGGGACCTGGGTCTTATAATAGCTTCATTTTTCCAAAAAGCATTGCGTTGTTTTGTTATATGCACTGGTATTCTTGGGAGGAAACCCATTCCGTGTTATACGACGAGGTCCCTTGAATTACTATCTTTAAAATGAAGATTAATAACTGTTTTAGTTCTCACACCAGTCACATGACTGACCTGGAGTTTATTGTTTTAACCTAAACTCTGGGTGCCCCTATTTTCGACACGGGCTGCTAGTAATTTTGGTTTTGCAGATTTATATTCACAGGGTCCTGATTTACAGCTGGAACGATGCTCGGAAAGCTCTGTATCCGTGTATCACTTTCAGTTGTATTTTATATATTTTTCTGCTGCTATGTAATTTATTGTAATCTCTGATGTTTATCGAATGTAATTTATTCATTCATACTCTGTATATTCTTGTATCTGATGGAATTGTTGTAATAACAATGAAATGTTCTTCCGTCTGCGTTCTGATTTGTCCTGTCCTCAAAGCGATCAGGGGTTTCGAACGGTCTTTGTCGGTTTAACGATCGATTCAGATCGAGCGAAGTTCCTTGCCGTTATATTTATCTTAACTTATATCAAATTTCATACCCAAATGATACAAGTTTACATTTTTTTTAAAACGATTTTATTTTCTAACTTTGTTCCAAATTATTATTTTACAATTTTACTTGGATTTCAAATCCAAATAATTCAAATTCAAAGTATGTCGAAGCAAAATTATAAGTATATTATTGTTCAAAAAATTTGATTAGACTCAAGATCGCAAAATACAAATTCAGCGCAACTTGCAAAACAGATTATACACCACGTCAAATTATAATTTGGATTATAATTTAGGTTTCAAAATTACATTGTACACCATACTTGATTCATAAGATGGTTAACGTTAACTTAATATTTAACTCACAAAATAATTAACATTTCTTAATATACACTTTAAAATTTTTATCCATAACAATTATATCATTAATTTAAGCATTAATTAAGTTAAAACTCAACAATTTTCCTTTTAAGCTACATCAAAATACATTATAATATCACTCTATATTGATAATAGCATGTTAATTTGTTTCCAAAATCGAATTTATTTATACTATTAAATCAAATTATCATGTTTTCAAGTACTGCTCAAACCATTATTTCATTCCATATTTAAAATGTTATTAACATAATCAATAAACCATTTTAATAACACCATATAATTAAATCAACATTATCAAACTTATTCAATATCATAAAATGTTAATTAGGAAAATTATTCGAGGAATCCAATATTACTTTAATTAACAAATGTTATCGAACCAAATAATGTTGGTATTAGTAATTCAATAGGCATTATTAAGTCAATATCATTAAGTTAATAAAACACTACATAATCACTAAATTGTCATTTAGCTAATAAATCGTTACTTAATTAAATTTAGGAAATTTCCTAATTTTCCGCTGACAATTCATTAAAGGTCGCAATGAGTATAATATATATGTATATATATATATATCCACATTCAACAGCCGTTTTATAAATCCATTTCCTACATGCACTCAATAAATAAATTTCCAAATACACATTATACATTAACGCGCCTCGTTATGCATTTATTTTGGCAACCATCACAACGTCGCATACCATATGCAAATGACAATATAGGCTACTAATTTTTTTTTAAACATTATTACTATAGCCAGTAATTAACCATTCATGCAACCACACATTATCAGATCCATTGACTACATATATAAGTTAAATCCTATTAAGTAATAAAATTAAATTCAAGTGTTCTCACCACTATTAGCTTTCCAGAAATTGCTCTACGTCTTCATAGAGCGTACTCTCTATGTGTTCCTTATTCTTTCTCTCTCTCCTCATTTTTTTCTTCCTTCTTCCCATACATGCACTACTACAAAATGGTCACTTGCTTCTGTTGTTTACCCTCTGTTGCTTCAGTTCAACAACCGAAGCAAATGCAGACGACGCAATAGACCAAAATCTGTTATGGCAGCAAAAAATGCAAAACTGTAACAACCCGGAAAATCCGACCAATTTAAAATTTTTATTTTGGCGATTTTAATGGATTTTGGATATGTAAAATGATTTATTTTAAATAATAATAACAAAAAATTTATTTAAATCAAAGTTAGAATGAATAAATTTAATTTAATTATAAAACGAGCCTAAAATGGCGTGGTAGTTTGAAAATTTAATTTTTAATTTCAAATGAATGTACAAGATTCAAAATAAATCGGATTTCAGTAAAACCAGAAATATTAGAATCTATTTAATCATATTTTTCTAAAGAATGTGAAAAATCCAAATTTCATAACAGGAATTGAAAGTTATGTCCAGTTTAAAATTTAAAATAGTCGCTATGGAATTTAATATAATATATAGCCCTTGAAAACAACCATTTTGCGAACGACCTCCGTTTTTTACGAGATCACTTTTGTTGGATCCGGATTGTCAAATTATAGTCAGGTTTCAAATTTCATAATTTTTGGAATTAATATTTGAGCGCAGTAAATTTAAATGTGTTTGGTAATTTAAATTTAAAATGGATCGACCAGAAATTGACCATTTTTCAAACGTTCTCCAAATTCGACAAAATTAGTTTTGTTAGGACCGTATCATCAAACCATAGCTAGATTTAATTTTCTGTAATTTTTGGAGTTTGTATACGGCCCCAATAAACTAAAATGTACGTTTGAATTCAATATATATTGATTTATATTTTAATTTAAATGAAAATTGATCAAAACTATATAATTAGCTTACGAAACATATTCCATTGTGTCCGAAATAGGGGTATTTAGCTGGGGTGGCGGTTGTTGGGTTTGATTTGGAGTTCGGATGGGTAAACAAGAATTTTTGGGAAATTAAACAATATTATATAATATATTTATATTAGAAAATCCTAAGTCAAACCCTATCTTTTTCAATTTGCATGGTCAAACCTCTTCAGAGTAGCCGCTACTTCATTTTGAATGGCAGAAATTGTCGATTTTCCTTCATTAAACTGTTCCCAAATCATCCCAAATTAGTTTATCGTTTCAAAGCAAAGATTGAACTACTTCTCACGATCTTCCATTCTGTGCATCTGTGATGATTTATAATGGCATGGGCTTCTTGGAATTTGAGCTCAAAGGAGCCGAGTTCGAACTCGTTTTCAGGTGTCTAGGGGTGTTCGAGTTTCACCAAATCATTGGAGGAGTAAGAGCACACGTAGGCGTTTCAGGTTAAGGGTTCTGATCTGACTTAGATCACTGGTAGGAGTTGTGACGAGGAACTCTAGGCTGGAAGGCAGCTTCGGTTTATTTCTAGAGAATTGTAAACAACAAGAGGGCCTAAATGTAATTAATGATTTTTTAGTAATCAATTAATTTTGTAATTAACTTGTAAATTCAATGTCTAGCTCGTACGAGATCCAATTTACGAATCGTTAGTTGCGTTGCACTCGTATTAGCGAGTACTACAACCCGGAGCAGACTTGAATTGAAATGGAGCTGATTAGGATTTCCTAAAAATTCAAATTCAAACAGAACAGAAATTCAGAATAAAAAGAATGGAGGAGTGGAAACGAATGTGATAACTCTCTCTCACTCAAATTATTTCATAGTTAATATATACTACTATGCAGACGGGGCTTAGAAGCCCCCGACACTATTTATTGTACAGACCAGTTGATTGTTTGTTTGGATTGTGATTATTTAATATTGTTGTAAATAAAAATTATTTATATAAATATATATAAATTATTATGAAATGAAAATAAAATAAATATTCATTTAAAAATTGGATGGTTTGTTTATGTACACTTATTTATCTGATATTGATTGGGATGATAATTTTTACACATTGCCCAACTGCACAAATAATAAACAGTATTTGTTGTTTGAAAATCCCACACGGGTATTGGGATAATATTTGACATACAATGATCCCAATAATTAGTGGCATGTCAATTGATGTGTTGACAGACTGTATAAGCATTATTTATTTATTTTAATGCTTATACAGTTGTAAAATGCACTGTGGACGTTGTACGAATTTTTAATGATTGTTTATCATTATTGTTGTCTACATACGATGTATGAAATCCATATAACTGAAATTATATGGTAATTGATTGAGTCTGATTCCTGTTCAGAATTAACGAATATTTTAAAATAATATTCAGTAAATATTGAAATGTGAAGCCGTGTTAAGTAGTTAAACACCATTTTACACGAACGAGATTTTCTGTTGATTTTATTCATTTTGTAATGAATATCGAAAAGTGATTTCAAAATCTAATATTTTGAAAAGACTATCATTTTAATAGTATAATTATATGGAACATTCTATTTTGACTTAAATTTGAAAATAAAATTGAAATCGTTTTAAATTGAATTTAACACGAATTTATAATAGAATATTCAATTTTGATTTAAATTTGAAAATCAAATTGAAATCGTTCTAAAATGAATTTAAAACAAATTTATAATGGAATATTCAATTTTGATCTAATTTTGAAAATGAAAATGAAATTGTTTTAAAATGAATTTAAAACGAATTTATAATGGAATATTCAATTTTGATTTAAATTTGAAAATCAAATTGAAATCGTTTTAAAATGAATTTAAAACGAATTTATAATGGAATATTCAATTTTGATTTAAATTTGAAAATCAAATTGAAATCGTTTAAAAATGAATTTAAAACGAATTTATATTGGAATATTCAATTTTGATTTAAATTTGAAAATCAAATTGAAATCGTTTTAAAATGAATTTAAAACGAATATATAATGGAATATTCAATTTTGATTTAAATTTGAAAATGAAATTGAAATCGTTTTAAAATGAATTTAAAATGAATTTACAATGGAATATTCAATTTTGATTTAAATTTGAAAATGAAATTGAAATCATTTTAAAATGAATTTAAAACGTATTTATAATGGAATATTCAGTTTTAATTTAAATTTGAAAATGAAATTGAAATCGTTTTAAAATGAATATAAAATGAATTTGTAATGGGATATTCAATTTTTATTTAAAATTGAAATGGAAGTGGAAATCGTTTTTAAAACGAATTTAAAACGATTTATAAATTTTTTTTTAAATGGAAATTGATATATATATATATATAATAGCCTGAATAGAAAGCGTCGCGTAGCGACCGTTTGCGAATTTCGACCGTTAACTTCAAATTGATGTTACGGGAGATTCGACCGTCAGATTCTTCTAAAACCGGAACCGTTGGGTTCATATCGAAAAGAGCTTTCTAATGAATATAAGAGATTTGAAATCTAACGGCTGGATTTGGAAATATGTCCAAATCAATTTCAGAAAAGTTTGTTATGGATGCATTTCGGTGGCCGTTATTGGAATGTGGAAACCGACTGTACGTACGATAACAAAATTATTAAAAATATGGAAAAATTATGTAAAATCATAATATATGATTTGAAAAGATTTTGGATGAAAAATTCCGATTTCGAAAAGATAAAAATATATTTTTATCGAAATGAACCAGTTGTTGAGTAGAATAATAATTTAATTATTTTTAGAAATAAACAATTTGGATTTGAAAATGGTTTTAAAATAAATAGAATTTTCCAATCATTAAATTTGAATGGATTTGGAATGGAAATAATCTTTGGAATATTTTGATATTGGATTCCATGATTATATGGATATTGTTGAGGAATTTGGAAGATATACATATATATATATATATCGTTATTCCCAATACGATATTGGTGGGTTTCAAAATTTGATATTGAGTATAAGCCGATATAATTTCAATTCAGAGTCTTGTATTTGATATCAAATTGGATTTTGGGTTTGTTGTGAATGGTGTCTTCATTAACACTGTTCTTAAACCCAGTTAAGAAAAGAATAAATCTTTTAATTAAGATTTGGGGAATTTTACCAATTAATTAATATTTAATTGGATTGAAATTTGGATTTTGGGTTTGTCGTGAATGGTGTCTTCATTAACACTGTTCTTAAACCCAGTTGATAAAAGCTGTGACGATCCCAAAACCCCATGACACGGTGTTAAGGATAATCATTGGAATATAACACATTAATCATCATTAGCAGATCACAGATAATAGCATAAACATGAAATAGAATAATTTACACACATATGACAGCGGAATCATATAGATATCACCACATCAGAGAGCACAGTGAAGGATACAACTTAGTGCATAATAATACATAATCAGTCATCATCGCCAGAGGCGGAATCATACATAAAGAGTACACAAACTAAACATCAGTCTACATCGCCAGTGGCGGAATCATAATACATATACAATAATGGCGGAAAAAGTCATAGTCAGCACGGTGTAGTCAAGCCTCGCCATGAGCCAAAAGTGCACCAGATACCTGTAACTAGGCTGCTCGTGTAAAAATGAGGGCACCCGAGTTTGCAAAGTGAAACAAACTACGAGTCAGTCATGGGACTGGTATGAGAAATCTACTTAACTTATTAACAACAATAATAAGGCAAATCAAAGGACCACGCCACTTTCGCGGAACGGGTTTACTCCAATGAGTGCTAGTGCATGAAAAAAAGTAAATGATTAAATCATCGCAATGCTTTTTATAAAATGAAGCCATTATAAGACTCAGGTCCCATCACATAATGCAACACAAGCCAGAGGATAGAGTTTTACCTTATAATGGCCAAAAATGCTACATACGTATAAAACAAAAGTGTTTGATATTAATACTAGTGCATATATGTTTTCAAAAGCAAATTCAATCATAAATATCAATCCTAGGCTGCATAGCTACCATCTACTATGTCGCCATACTAGTAATACAATCACATCCGCATTTTCGTATCGGAAATTGGATTCCATCATGAGTCGAGGCAAGGGGCAAGCTCCTCTCCATTCGAGACACTCTAGCAAATGCCTCGGGACCGCACACAGCAATCCCTGGATCTTCAGGGCCGGTCCTCTCTTACTTTTGAGGATTGGCAATTCCTGAACACACGTTTCCCGGTCCTTACAGACCTATAAACGAGGCGCCTCGCATTCGAACAACCACACAGGTAAAAAGTATATATAATGTAAGGGCCGGTAGGTCACTGACACCACCTTAGCTAGAAAGAAACGTCGTTCTCTCCCTGCAGTCACTATCCCGTTTTTGACTCATACCGAGGTGTGAGGCTCGCGAATCCACGTTATACACAAAGCTACGTCACACAGACCATGCTTTGATCATCAACCATAAGACTTTGCTTTGCAACAGAAGCTTTGATCATATGCCACTTAGGCGTGCCACGCAGGCAATCCACTCCATGCGACTGATTTCTATCAATATATAACCTTTGAGCTCGTACGTCTCAGAAAAGGGCGTTAAGCAAGAGAATAAATTCTCCGCTGCCAAACAGATATATATTTAACAGAGATCAATTAGCATAGAACAAAATCCAATGTCAGACACACAGTCCATTTACAAGTTCGTTCTGAGTTTGAACGAAACCGAAGGCACCAAATTCCTCGCATATCCGCACAATCAACAATACGTCCGGACGGCTACTACTTCAGACCCTTCAAGGTAGCTACCCCAATCACGAGCATCAGTAGCGCCCATCCATCCAATGTGAAGATCGTCGGTCTTCTACCGTCTTCGACTCTTCGACTTCTCAACGTCGATCGATTATTTGAAATGAGAATGAACTCGGCCTTTTCAAATAACCCACGTATATTTAGATTTTCAAATCAATTTTTCACATGGTTATACTATTCAACATTCACATTTCAGTGCTTTAGTTATAATTTTCATGTTAAATACATTCAACCATCACATATCAAGCAAACACAACAAAATTGGTTTATTTCCACTCCATATCGTCTATAGTATTTTATAACGATATATCGCCATTTTTATTTATTTAAAACGACCATATTTAATTAAACGACGTTTCAGGTCGTGCCAAGGCACTGGCGCTGTTTTTCACTAAATTTGTTTTACACATATCTGGAAATCGAACCGTTGGATCTTCACAAATTTTATATCATTAGAAAAATCATTTCTAAACGAATCCAACGGTTTCAGTTTTGGGAAAATCCGACGATCGGATCTTCCACACTAGTCGTTTGAAGTTACGATTTCAAATTACGAACTGCGGCGTCGTTATTCGATTTAATTTAATTATATTTATATATATATATAATCGTTCCTGGCGCTATTTTTCTTCAGATTTGAATTAAACATTCCAGACAATCCAACCGTCGGATCTTTACAAAGTTGGTGCCTTTGGAAAGATATTTCCAAGGCGAACCCAACTGTTGCGGTTTCGGGAAAATCCAATGGTCGGATTTCCCGCACTAGTCGTTTGAAATCACGGTTTCAAAACACGAACTGCACGGCTACGATTTGTTTTAATTTTATTTATCTTTATATATATTTATAAATATAGTTCATTCGAAAATTCCTATATCGTTTTCACTTCAAATATTTCACTAATGCCTTTAAATTTTGGAAAATTTTGCCATAACCTCCTTTGTACGGGAGGGGCTAGGAAAATTCTCAAATAGCCACACGGGCATCTCATCTCAAAAAGAAAAAGAAAAAGCCAAGCGGCTAGCCAACAGGCTCATAAAATCATCACCCAAACAAAACAGTAAACGTGTACCTATTTGTCGGGCACAAAATTTTATTCCTCTTCTCTAGCCTCTTTGCTATAACCTGTTCAATAAATATGCATGTACATATATGCAATTCTTATCACTTATCATTTTCCATTCAACTTCATATTTGTTTCAATTTGGTTTAAAAACACCATTCATTCTAATGTTGCATGCATAGGCAAAAATCATACCATTAGCTAATTAATGAATATTTCAACTCATGCATATTTATTTGAACAATTGGTTATTTTTAACACTTCACATTTCAAAAATGATAATTTTGGCGAACTAAAATATATTTCAATACATGACTATTTTATTTAGTTCCTATGCATGTTAAAAATAATATTTCTTTCACAAATATTTATTTCAACGCTTGCATATCTTTAGCATATCACATATATGATAACAATGGCATTTTTATCATTTAAAATATTTATTCAACACATGAACGTTTTTAACACTTCATAATTTCAATAAAAATGTAATTTTTATTGTTCGATCTTTTTATTCAACACATAAACTTTTCCAACATACACACTTCTCATCACATGAGAATCTCCACACATGGATATTTTATATATTTTGTTCATATAAGAAAGATGAAATTTTTATTGTTGAAACTATTTATATATAAGGCGAATATTTTACATACTTCATATATATATATTATAAAAATGTGATTTTTATTGTTTATACACTTTATTCATTCACACATGAATTTAATTTTCACACATCACTTATCAACACATGAGCATTTCCACACATGGATATAGTTTCAACACATGATTTTAATTTCATCGCATGAAAATAATTTCAACATATGAAAATAATTCTAACACATGAATATTATTCAAAATTTCGGCAGCATAACGGCAGGGTAGTTAAAACCGGCACCGTCCCGAGTACGACTCCTCGCTCTACCTTAAAACCTCGCGGTTTTTGACAATGGGGATTCAAGCATCTAATTCGCACGCAGGCGGCATGTTTTATTTTCATTTCCAAAATTATTTCCAATTTATTTCAATCACTAATGGGTATTTTTCAACCATAATCAATCAATATCAACCACAAACAATTATTCAACCATTCACATTTTCATGCAATATTTCACACCAATTCACAACGATAAATATCGTCCATGGTTTGTGGACGAGGGGAGCATATATATATATATATTATTTCTATATTTCACTTGCATTTCAACACACATATCATTTATACTATGCATTTTAATTCATACTTCGCTCATATAGCTTACACAACGCATGTACATGAGGTATACAACACGTGTATAATTTATATTTCACTTGTATAATTTATACATGTCATTTTCCATCAAATTTCATATTAAATTTAGATTTCTCACATTGGTTTTCGGAGTGCTAAAAATCGTAGATGGCTCAGAAAAATACGCGGTCTCTTTTATGTGGTAGAGAGCCTCCTTGCGGTCACGATGTTTCCTGTTTCATCGAATTTCGTCAACACACCATAAAGATATGATTTTTCAAAGTTTAAATGTAATAAAGGACTCACCTTTCATGATGGTTCGAACTAGGGTTTGGATTTTTCAGAAAATCTGTGAATCGATGCTCCAATCAGAGGGTGGGACATGAAAGAGGGGAGCGAGGCGGTCCTGTCGGTGGTCGGAGGAGCAGGTGCGATCGCCTTTGGCGATCGTGGCATCGACGTGAAGTCGGCGACTTCCTGGGCGTCGTTCTAGATGCTGGCGAAGGGAGAAAGGGCGGGGGTTGGTCGAATTTGAAGAGGGAGGTCGGCGGCGTCGAGTCAGGGTGGTGGCGGCGCTTGAAGGTGGCTGCGGTGATCGGAATCTTGTCGGGAAGAAAGGAGCTCCAGTCGCCGTCGATACGAGAGAGAAAGCGGTTTTTTATTATTATTTTAATTTATGAATGGAATTTTCTGATTCGCCGATATATATATTATTCAGAAAATTAGGGTTTTCCCATACGAACCCCAATCCAAACCCAACGACTGCCGCCCCTAGCTAAATAACCCCATTTCAAACACAATGGAATATGTTTCGTTGGCCAATTCGATTGTTACAGTCAGTTATTTTTCAAATTAACGTATAAGACATTTTATATTCAATTTGAACGTACATTCCAATTTGTCAGGGCCACTAACTAATTCGAAAAAATTCCAGAAAAATAAATCTAGCTATGTTTTGACGATACGGTCCCAACAAAACTAGTTTCGTCGAATTTTGAGATCGTTTGAAAATGGCCATTTTCTGGTCGATCCAATTCAACAGAATTTGACCAAACACATTTTCTTTTGCCACGCTCACATACTAGCTTCAAAAATTATGAAATTTGAAACCTAGCAATAGTTTGACATCCTGGACCCAACAAAAGTGGTTTCGTCGAATTCCGAGGTCGTTTGCAAAATGTCTATTTTCAAGGGCTATATATTCTATATAGCGATCTTTCTGAAAAATCATTTGGCCATAACTTTTGATTCCCGCTATGAAACTTCGATTTTTCAGATTCGTTAGAAAGATATTCATTAACAGATTTAAATATTTTTGGTTCACTAAAATCCGTTATATTTTCCACCCGGCATAGTCAGTCAAAGTTCGAATTCAAATTTTCAAACTGCCCCGCTATTTCTAATTCACTATTTTATTGAAATATTCTATTTCAATTGTTCAAATTCCTTTGAAATAACCAATTTTAAAATTTTTAAATTAGCTCGTATTTTCCGGGTTGTTACAAAAGAATAAATCTTTAAATTAAGATTTAGTAAAGTTTTCCAATTAATTAATATTTAATTGGAATGGAATAAAAGAATTGGATTTTTGAGTTTATCGTGAACGGTGTTTAAATAACACTTTTTCTTTAACCCAAATAGCAATGAATAATATGATATGGTTTATAATCTTTTAATTAAGACAAATGGAATTTTCGAAAGTAAAGATTTCCAATTTAACACTCTAAATTGGAATTGAATGGAATTCAATTTGGTAACAATCGAAGTGAGTTTCTGTGGAGGAAGACTGTTAATATATATGGAATTTAAAAGGCTTTGTTGTTATTCCATTTTTAGTCGGATACGGAAATTTATATCGATTATATATATTCGTTTGTTTTCTGTGAAGATTCCATAATTAATGGAATTTGATTTTGGGTTTATCGTGAACTGTGTTTTAAATGACATAGGTTCTTTAACCCAGTAAAAGATAGGATTCGTGTCTAACGTTGTATTTCGAACTGTTTTAGTTGATCTCTACTAAATATATATCTGTTTGGTGGTGGAGAATTTATTCTCTTGCTTAGCACCCTTCTCTGAGACATACAAGCTCAGAGGTTATATATCGGCATAAATCAGCGGTACGGTGTAGATGGTCGATGTGACATGTTTGATTTCCCAAAGTAAATAATCATTAATAATGATTTTTGGGAAGATTAAAACTAAGTGGATTTTTAATGAAACTTTAATTAGATTGCAACGTGAATGTGATAATTTAAATGATCAAATTTGGGAAATGATCGGGAATGGAGTATCACTAGTTGTGCTCCTAGCGATAGTTAAATCTTTAATTAGATTTGAACGTGAAATGATAATTAATTTTTACCGATAACATCATGGTGTTAGATATGGAGTATTACCAGTTTTGCTCCATGAGATGAATAGGTTGGGATTGGGAAATAAACAAATGATTACTTCGGTAAGGTTCGCTAATCCCGACTAGTTTGGAAAACCTTAATTTGGTTTAAATTGTGAAAAGAACATTTGAATAAAAGAATATTTTGGATTGGAATGAAGCGTATGATGTGTTGCTATAGCACTTGATTATAAGATATTGCTATAGCACTTGATTATAAGATACGCGGGTTATTCGGAAAGACTGGGTTTAACCCATTCTGAATAACTGATACGACGAAAAGTCAAAAAGATTGAAGACGGTGCAAGACCGACGATCTTCACATCGAATGGATGGGCTGCTACTGATGCCCATGATTGCAGTAGCTACCTTGAAGGGGCTACAGTGGTAGCCGTCCGGACGTACTGGTTGATTGTTCGGATATACGAGGGTCTCTCTTCTATATTGGACATACGGGACGAGGAATAAGGTGCCTTTGGTTTCGTTCAGACCCAGAACAGACTCGTAAACGGATGGTGTGTCTGACGTTGTATTCCTTTGTGTTGTATTCGTTGATCTGTACTAAATATATATCTGTTTAGTGGCGGAGAATTTATTCTCTTGCTTAACACCCTTCTCTGAGACGTACGAGCTCAGAGGTTATATATAGGCAAAAATCAATGGTAAGGCATGGATTGATAGTGCGACATGTTGAGATGCAGTGATCCAAGCTGTTGTTGAAAAGCAGAGCTTGGTGGATGATGATCAAAGCACAGCTTTAAATAGCATAGCTTTGTGTAGCGTTAATTCGCGAGCCTCATGCACCGGTATGGTGGTAAACTAATGGTTATATCAGTATACTTTTGAGATGAGGATAGACATCTTATGGGTTGTCATGGATTCGGTCGACCGAGGTGATACTGAGTGTGGTCGCCCCACACCAGTAGGGATAGGGTACACCGCCCGATTCCTAGATGGATAAAGTTAGCGGTGTTTTCCATTGCTTGGACGTAAGCCGCGATAACTTATTTCCTGGATATAGTGCGGATGTGCATTACTGCATTTGCTTATGCATGAGACGTAAGTCGTTGGTTATTGCACTACGCGATAGATCTTTCGAATCAGGATCCATCAGTATGGAAATCCAAATGTAACAACCCAGAAAATCAGAACCAATTTAAAAATTTATTTTAAGGAAATTTTGTTAGAAAATGCGTCAGAATTTAAAAATTCCATTATTAAATTATTGTATATATGAAAATAATAATAATAATAATACCGTAAAACTTTTAATGTTATCTATGTAATAAAACATGATGTTTAATACTGTATGTTTTGAAAATTGAAAGGTTGCAAACTTTCTAATAATTATCATTAAATAATCTAGCATTTATCTCATGAATTTATTCTCTCCTCTTTCTACTTTTTTATCTATTATTCAAATTCATTTATAAACAAAGCTATTCCCTTTATTTCTCCTTTTCTTCATCCCTTCTCTTTATATCTATAATCTTCAAATCTCAAAATAAAATAAAATAAAAGCCTACAAAACTATATGCATATTTCTATGATTTATTCTTATTAGTCTAATTAAATATGTCCCCTAAATTACATTATTTAATATTACATGTTTTGAAATTTAAAAAGTCACATAACTTTCTTATAATCTTCATTAAAACAATAAATTATGCATTCATTTCCATTATTCTCATTCTTTATGTAATTTTCTTTTGAATTTTGAATAAGAAATAAAGGTTAATAAATGTTGATTAGATTAACATGACATGTCTAGTCAACTAATTTATTCACTTGTAACCTACTACATATGTAGAGACTCAAGTGAGGAATAAAATAAAGTATATAACCAAATATATATATATATACACACACATTATATGAAAATATGTATAGGCGTTGTATGAAAATATACATATACAATATATGAACATATATAAATGTGATATATAAAATGGTCATGAAATGAAATATTCATTAGTTAGATAAAAATATATTTTGTTAGACAAAAGCATCGCTATTAGCATATTAGTGAAATATAAAATCATAAATAAAGGAAAGTCGCCTCTTTCATAAAATAAATAAAATTTAAAATCATATTCAATGAGGCGTGTCATTCATTGCAAGGAAAATAATAATAATAATAATAATAATGACAATGATAACAATAATTGCCGCATGTGTTTCATTCATATCCTTTATTTTTGTTCTCTCTCTTCTTTTCATATACATATATGTCATACTATATACCTTTTATAAATAAAAGAAAACAAAAAGGATAAGATATACAATTATTAAATTAAATATTATTTAATATATTGCTATTATATATTGACCTTTATCTCACATAGATTAACACCTCATCCCTATCAATTAATTTAATTCTTTTGTAACATGCAATATATGGTTAGCGGGCCTTTTCGGAATTAAAGAAGTAAATAATTAATTTGTTTATAAATATCCAAGAATAATCAAACACTAATTCATATCATAGCCACCGCCACCCTATCCTTCAATGGCCACTCTTCTTCAAATTTCCTTCATCAGTTTCTTCTAATCCATCACATAATTCATGAAAATTATAAAGCCAATATTGGAGAGCACCACGAGAACTCTTTAGTCAACGGTCAAGATCACTGAAGGTAGCCTCAATCAGGGTGCGATTTGGAATGAGGAACGACAATTTTGGGTTGAGCGGTTTTAAAAAGAGAATAATGGGTTTTGAGAAGAAAGGTTAAGGGATTTTAATTTTTAATTAGTTAATTATATAATTAATATAATCAATGTTTGTAACGTCGTATCTCTCTTATATGAGGTCGGAATTAGACGAAACGAAATGCGTTGGAATCACGACGATGAGATCTGCAATATGGAACTGACTAGAGCTGAAACAGAGCACGTTGGAAATTCTGATAAAAATCGATGTGAGATCTTTATTTTTAAGTAAATTTAATTATTAATTGTGATGTGAAATTTATATTTATACTATATAAAATTCATATTGGTGTTATATAAAATTGTAATAGTTTGTTTGTGATTACGTTGAACAACTGAATTGAACTGTGTATATTCATGTTTGTCAAATATATGCATATAATAAAAACCATATTTTTATTGTATAAAATAAAATAAAAACATGTTAATACATGTTTGGTTTTAAAAAAAGTCATTTTCTTATGTTAAGTTAGAAATAAAATAAAAACTTGTTAATACATGTTTGGCATTAAAAAGGTATTTTTCTTATGTTCGATTAGAAATAAAATAAAAATATGTTAATACATGTTTGGCATTAAAAAAAGTCATTTTCTTATGTTAGATTGGAAATAAAATAAAAAAATGTTAATACATGTTTGGCATTTAAAAAGTCATTTTCTTATGTTAGATTAGAAATAAAATAAAAACATGTTAATACATGTTTGGCATTAAAAAAGTCATTTTCTTATGTTAGACTAGAAATAAAATAAAAACATGTTAATACATGTTTGGCATTAAAAAACTCATTTTCTTATGTTAGATTAGAAATAAAATAAAAACATGTTAATACATGTTTGGCATTAAAAAAGGTCATTTTCTTATGTTAGATTAGAAATAAAATAAAAACATGTTAATACATGTTTGGCATTAAAAAGAGTCATTTTCTTATGTTAGATTAGCAATAAAATAAAAACATGTTAATACATGTTTGGAGTTAAAAACTCATTTTCTTATGTTAGAATAAAAATAAAATAAAAATATGTTATTACATGTTTTGCTAATATGTTAGAGTAAAATAAAAAGAATAACATGTTACTACATGTTTGGTTAAATAATAAAGATTACATTTTTATTACATATGACGATCGTTAAAAACATGTCATTTTTGTAAAATCATGTCATGTTATTTAAATATGTCATTTTGGTAAAATCAATGTTATGTTAGAATTAAAATATCATTTTTGTTATATTAGAATAAAAATAACATTTTTGTTAGAAATGTTACATTAGAATAAAAATAACATTTTTGTTAGAAATGTTACATTAAAATAAAAATAACATTTTGTTAGAAATGTTATATTAGATTAAAAATAACATTTTTGTTATAAAATTGTGACGACCCCAAACCCCCGTTCCATGGCGGCAAGGGTAATCTTTGGAATATAACACATAAACAAATAACAGTAGAACAAAAGTAAATAAATACACCAAATAATGTACAATAGAATACACTGGATAAACATAATCATCAGAGTTACACAGTATACAGGATCATCTTAGTACAAAATACAGTTCAGCTTTACATAAATGTCTACAGCAGAACAAAAACATAGTATGTACAACAGGAGCTGAACAGCATAAAAAGAAAGAAGTGATCAAATCCATCTTCAGCTCCGTAGCTCTCCATAAAAAGCCTGCTAAAACCCGAATACAAGGCTGCCCGTGTAGAAATAGGGCACCCAAGTTTGCAAGTGAAACAAACTATGAGTCAGTCATGGGACTGGTATGAGAAATCTACTTAAGTTACTTTATAATATGGCCAATCACAGGACCACGCCACTAATGCGGAACGGGTTTACTCCATTGGATTGCCAGTGCTTTAAACAAGTAAATCGTTTAAAAACCGAAATGCTTTTTTATAAAAATGAAGCCATTATAAGACTCAGTTCCCATCACACAATGCAACTCAAACCGAAGGATAGAGTTTTACATTATAATGGCCATAATATGCTTGATACGAATAAAACAAAAGAATTTGATATTATTA
The DNA here is from genome assembly GCA_030737875.1 of Allium sativum. NCBI lineage: Eukaryota > Viridiplantae > Streptophyta > Magnoliopsida > Asparagales > Amaryllidaceae > Allium > Allium sativum. Next base: position 199,048,672 of record CM060926.1, on the reverse strand, counting down.
CTAGTGTTAATATGTTTCGAAAACAATTTCAATCATAAGTATCAATCGTAGACGGCATGGGTACCATATATCATGTCGCCATATATAGGTATACAATCAAAACTGCACGGTCGTATTTGCAAATTGGATTCCATCATGAACCAAGGCAAGGGATCATCCATACCGCTTCGAGACAATCTATCCAACCATGTCTCAGGGCAAGTACTCAGTCAAGCCCTTGGATCGTCAGGACCGGTCCACACAGAGTGGATTAAAATGCCTGAACGACGCGTTTCCCCGCCCTATGGGGCATAAACTGGTCATATCCTGATCAGACCATCGGCTCCGAAGAGACCGAAATAACCAAAGGGCCTCGCTATCCATCATCCACATAAGTAAAATGCCCGGGCGTGCAAAACCCAAAGCACCAGTCCTAGCTAGAAAGAAACGCAGGTCCTCCCTTATGTCCTTTCCCGTTTCTGGCTTATACCGGGGTGTAAGGCTCGCGAATCAACGCTAAACACAAAGCTGGCTATTTAAAGCCCTGCTTTGATCATCAACTACAAATCTCTGCTTTTCAACAAAAGATTTGATCACAACATCTATGTATGCCACGTTGTCAATATACAATGTCAGACACACATCCATTTACAAGTCCATTTTGGGTCTGAACGAAACAAGAGGGTCCTTATTCCTCGCACATCCGAACGATCAACAAGTACGTCTGGACGACCACCACTATTACGCCTTCAGGGCAGCAACTCCCATCAAAGGCATCAGTAGCCATCCATTCGATGTGAAGACCATCGGTCTTGCACCGTCTTCATATCTTCGACTTCTAATCGTAGATCAATTATTTGAAATGAGAATTAACTCAGCCTTTTCAAATAATTCATGTATATTTAGAATTCAAATCAATTCAATTTCTGCTTAAATTATTTGACATCCATAGTACATTTCATTAATGTAGTTTTCACGTCAAACGCATTCAACCATCAAATATCCAATAAACCATGTAAATTTAGTTTATTTCCATTCCATATCATTTTTAATATTTTATAATGATTTATCGCTATTTTTATTTATTAAAAATAGCCAATTCATTCAAACGACGCTTCAGGCCATAAGGCGGCCATGGCGCTGTTTTTCTTCAGAGTTGATTTACATATATCTGAAAATCTAACCATTGGATCTTTACAAATTTTATATCATTGGAAAGATCTTTTCAAAGCAGACCCAACGGTTCCAGTTTTGGGAAAATCTGACGGTCGGATCTCCCAGTGCAATCATTTGAAGTTACGATTTCAAAATACGAACTACAGCGTCGTTATTCGATTTATTTTAATTATATATATATAAATATAAAATCCATTCTGGCGTTGTTTTCATTCAGATTTGAATTAAATATTCTAGAAAATCCAACCGTTGGATCTTTGCAAAGTTGGTATCGTTGGAAAGATATTTCCAAAGCGAACCCAACGGTTTCGGTTTCGGGAAAATCCGATTGTCGGATCTCCTGCAATAATCATTTGAAATCACGGTTTCAAGATTTGAACTACAACTTCGTTATTCGATTTATTTTAATTATATATATATATAATCCGTTCTTCGATTTCAAAACCATTTCATTTATTATATAGTTGATAAAATGATATTTTAATCCACCAAATATTTATTTCGACACATGACTATTTTTAACAATATATAATAAAAATGTGATTTTTGTTGTCAAAACAATTTATTTCAAAGACGATTATTTTATATACTTCATATAGATGATAAAAATTGTGATTTTTATTGTTAAAGCAATTTATTTCTAAAACGAAGATTTTTAGCGATTTATATATATTATAAAAATGTGATTTTTATTTGTAAAGCAATTTATTTCAAACATTCGATAAAAATGTTGTTTTTATTGTTCAAACCATTTTATTTCATATATTCGATAAAAATGTTATTTTTATCGTTCAAACCATTTTATTTCATATATTCGATAAAAATGTTATTTTTATCGTTCAAACCATTTTATTTCAAAAATGAATATTTTTCCAACACATGAATATATTTCAATATATGAATATAAATCAAGCACAGGAGTATTTAAGAAAATTTCGGTAGCATAACAGCAGGGTAGTTAAAACTGGCACCGTCCTGAGTACGGCTCCTCGTTCTACCTTAAAGCCTCGCAGCTTTTGACAATGGGGATTTCAATATCTGGTTCGTACGTAGACGAATTTTCCCATATACTAATCCTATTGGGATTTCAACCACAATCAATCATATCAAATCAATCATTCGTCATATTCACCAAATTTCACATCAACCAAAATCCAAACAATCACAACCAATATATATCGTCTATGGTCTGTGGACGAGGGGAGTGTATATATATATATATATATATATATTTATACGTGTATAAATATATTTCGATTTCATTTCGATTCCATTCAACGCATATATGATTTTTACAACGCATATATAACTTATACATCGCACATACAACTTATACGATGCTTATACATGAGGTGTACAATGCTTATATAACTCATACATCAATCGTATAATTTATACATCGTCATTCCATATCGTTTATAATTCAGAAATCTCACATTTGGTTCCACTCCTACAAAAATTGTAGAAAGTGCAGAAAAATATCCGGTGTCTTCTAGAATGTAGAAGATGTCCACACGGTCCCAGTGTCTCTTGTTTCACTGGATTTCGACAACACAACAAAAAGATATGATTTTTATAAGTTTGCAACGCTTTTATTTTTCGAAATCAGTTAAAATAAATAAAGCCGTATATTTTTCAAACCTATTCAAAACTAGGTTTCAATTTATCGGCCAATCCGTGTATTGTTGCGTCGATCAGACTTCACCACGTGAAAGAGGGGGGAGAGGCGCGGCTAACGAGGCAGGTGGGGCCCAGTTCGACGTTGGCAATAGGGGGCGGCGGCGGTTTGAAATCCGCAACTTCGAGGGAGCAGATCTATTCCAATACGCGATGGTAGGAGATGAACCAAGTATGGATTTAAAGCTCGGGAGGAGATCTTCAAAATTCCCAACTGGAGCAAGTGAATTCGTTAAGTAATTTGGCTGGAATCGGGCGAGAAGTGTTTAATGGTTTTCTGTCATTCGCGTATGAGGGTGTTCGGGAGAGAGAAGATGAAGTGGAGAGTTCTGATCGGCCCGACCCTTTTTATATTTATTTTAAAATCCAAAAATACCCCTTTCTCCTTACGAACTCCAATTCAAACCCGACGACTGCCATCCCTAGCTAAATACCCCTATTCCGAACATAATGGAATATGTTTTGAAAGCCCATTCGACCGTTTAAGTCAGTTATTCTATAAATTAAAATATAAAACATTCAATATTTGCATTGAACGTACATTTAAATTTGCCGGGGCCACAAATTAATCCCAAAAATTCCAGAAAAATAAATCTAGCTATGTTTTGACGATACGGTCCCAACAAAACTAGTTCGTCAAATTTGGAGACTGTTTGTAACAACCCGGAAATGCGAGCCAATTTAAAAAATTTATTTTGGTAATTTTAGCCAATTTTGATCATTTAAAATGAATTATTTTAAATAATATCGACGAGAAATTTATTTTGAATAGATTAGAATGTATATGTTATATACGTCTTCGTTAGAATATAAATAATTATTTATAATTATAAAAGGAATTGAAAATAGCGCGGTAGTTCGATAATTCGATTTCAAACTTCAATTGAATGTACCGAGTGCAAAATAAACCGGATATTAGTGAAACCAAAAATAATAGGATCTATTGGAGAATATCTTTCCAACGAATCCAAAAAATCGAAATTTCATAGCGGGAATCAAAAGATATGTCCAGTTGAAAATTCTGAATAGTCGCTATGGAATTCAAGCCCTTAAAAATGGGAATTTTGCAAACGACCTCGGATTTCGACGAAACCACTTTTGTTGGATCCGTGATGTCAAATTATTGCTAGGTTTCAAATTTCATGATTTTTCGAATCATTATGTGAGCGTGGCAAAGGAAAACGCGTTTGACCTGTTTTAGTTGATTTTAATCGACTGGAAATTGGCCATTTTACCAACGGTCTCAGAATTCGACAAAACTAGTTTTGTTAGGACCGTAACGTCAATACGAAGCTAGAAAATATTTTTTTGGAATTTTTAGAATTCGTATGTGACCCCAGTAAATTTAAATGCTCATTCAAATTCAATATATAGAGTTATATGTTGATTTTGACGAAAACTGATCGAAACGATCGAATCAGCTTACGATACATATCCCATTGTGTTCGGAATGGGGGTAATTAGCTATGGACGACAGGCGGTGGGCCTCGTTTAGAGGTCGTATGAAAAAGTCAACTTTTTGTAAATTAAATAATTAAAAATAAAATTCCCCTTCCCCTTAAAAACCGTTGGCTCCCCCCCTCATTCTCAGTTTTCAGAATCGAAATAAAATATAAAAAAATGGGGGGGATGGATCGCGATCCCCTGCCGCCCCTCCCCGATAGTTCCGCCGCCGCCACTAGAGGGGCGCAACCTCCATCGGCCGCCGCACTTCCTTCCCCTCCCCTTCTTTTTCTCCTCCGCTGCCTCTTCTACCTCAAACCCCCCTCGACGTAAAAAATCCCCTCCTGAAACCCCCGCGCAACCTCCGCCAAGCCATCCTCCGACGCCACCCTTCTCCCCTTCTGCTCCGCCTACCTCGCGCCTCGCCCTCCTCCATACCCCTCTCTTCCTTCTCCATTTCAGCCAAAGCCTCCACCGCCCTCCATCAACTCCACCTCCTCCGTTTGCTCCCTCACGCAAGAACAGTGAGCTTTTATTTATTCATTTATTTAATTTCCTTTACAGTGTTTTCTTTTTTATATATATATTTATAGATTAAAATCGGTTTTTCCTATTTATAAAATATTATTTTAAATCAGTTTTATTTATTTACGTGTTATTAAATCAGGTTTTACATATATAGAAATGTTAAAGATATAATTTTTATGAAGTGGAAATGTTAAAGATATAATTTTTATTATAGTAGAGTATTAAAAATATAATTTTTATTATATGTAGAAGTTCAAAATATAATTTTTATATTACAGGAAGGTTCAAAATGTAATTTTTATATTATAGAAAGAATAAAAATAAAATCTTTATATTTGAAAAGGCGAAATCTTTTTATATAACAACGTGATAAAAATAGAATTTTTTTTCTATATAGTAGCGATGTAAAAATAGAATTTTTATCTATATAGTAGCGGTGTAAAAATAGAATTTTTATCTATATAGTAGCGGTGTAAAAATAGAAAAAATAGAATTTTTATCTATATAGTAGCGGTGTAAAAATAGAATTTTTATCTATATAGTAGCGGTGTAAAAATAGAATTTTTAACTATATAGTAGCGGGGTAAAAATAGTATTTTTATCCATATGGAGTGATTATAAAAATATGATTTTTATATACATAGCAACAATATAAAAATGTGATTTTTATATATGTAGTGGCTACGGGCAACGAAAGTGACAAAAGGCGAGAACAACGATGACTTCTACATATGAAGAGTCATGGCGTTTGGATTAGCTATCGGTGAGAACTTCTCACTTTAAATCTTCTTTTCTAGTTATATATATATACTAGGATGCAGATGGTGCTTAGCAGCACCCGACACCCATCGTCCACAGACCATGAACGGCTTGTATGCTTGTTTTATGTGTTGTGAAATTTGTTTGTATGGTTGATGTGAAATCGATAATAAAATACAAATAGTTTAAATAAAATAATTATCGTTAAAAATATAATTTTTAATGTGAATGTGAGTAAATAAATATTTATAAACAAATCGGCCGATTTGTTTATATACACTGATTTGACTAATATTGATTGGGTCGATAAATTTTACATATCGCCCAACTGCACAAATAAAAATCTGTGTTTGTTGATTTGAAACCCCACACGGGTGTTGGGATGATATTTGGCGTACAATAATCCCAATTATTTAATTATATGTCGATCGATTGGTCGACAGGTTGTGTAAGCGTTAATTATTTATATTTGATGCTTATGCAGTTGTGTGGTGCACTTTGGATGATGATTGATTGTTTATCGTTGCTATTATATACATGTGTTGTATGGAATCCATATAATTAACATTATATGGTAATTGATTGGGCCTCATTCCAATTGGAAAAATAATGAATAAAATAAAGATTCATGTGTTGAATAGAAAAATAGTCATGTGTTGACGATATTCATGTGCTGAAACTATTCATGTGTTGAGTAAAATATTTTACTAATAAAATTTACATCTTTATCATATTTAAAATTAGAAACTATTTCACGGTGGAGTCTAATTGAAAATCAAACGATAGATACCATAGTTTTACAAAATATTTTACATAACAAAAATAGTCGTGTGTTGACAGTACTCATGTGTTGAGATTAGTCGTGTGTTGAAAGAAATATAGATTCATGTGTTGAATAGAATAAATATTCATTTTGTTGAATAGAATAACGAATTTATTGAAATATATAAAGCCGTGTTGATTAGAGTTGCGCTATTTTGACGTGAACGATATTTATATCGATTATATTCGTTTTTATAATGAATATAGAAAAGATAGTGATTTCAAAATATAACGTTTTGAAAATATTATCATTTATATAGGAATGATATGAAATATTCAGTTTTGATTAGAAATTGAATATAGAGTTGAAATTGTTTGAAAACGAATTTAAAACGATTTATAAAATACGTTTCAAGAGGAAATCGATGAAATACATAATATATATATATTATATATATAATGGCCTGAATAGAACGCGCCGCGCCGCGGCAGTTCGTGAATTTCAACCATTGACTTCGAATTGACATTACGGGAGATCCGACCGTCGGATTCTCCTAAAACCGGAACCGTTGGGTTCGTATCGAAAAGAGTTTTCCAATGAATATTAGAAATTTGAAATCTAATGGTTGGATTTGGAATTATGTCCAAATCAAATTTGGAAAAGGTCTCTGTAAGTGCAGTTCGATGGCCGTTGATGGAAATCGACTGTACGGACCTTGATAAAATTATTAAAAATATTAATAATTTGTGTAAAATCATAATATGTGAGTTAGGAAGAACTGGGATGAAAAACTCCATATTTGAAAGGATAAAAATAGATTTTTATCGAAATGAACTGGTTTTGAACTAGAACTAAAACCAATTTATTTTTGAAATGAATAAATTGAATTTGAATCGGTTTTGAAAATAACCAGAATTTCCAATATATATAAAGTGGAAGTGGATCTGAATCGAAATTGTCTTTGGAATATTTCGATATTGGATTTTGTGACTATGCAGATATTGTTATGGGAATTTGAAAGATATATTATATATCGTTATTTCCAATACGATATTTGTTGGTTTCAGAATTTGATATTGAATATAAGCCGGTATATTTTCTATTCAGAGCCTTGTATTTAATATCAAATGTGATTTGGGTTTATCGTGAATCGTGTTTTATATGACATTGGTTCTTTAACCCAGTTAAAGGCAGGATATTGATTTTTGGAAAAAAATTAAAACTAAGTGGAGTTTCAATGAATCTTTAATTTAGATTGAAATGTGAATTGATAATTTAAATTATCAAATCTGAAAGGTGATCGAGAATGGAGTACCACCAGCTTTGCTCCAAAGCGATAGTTAAATCTTTGATTAGATTTGAACGTGAAATGATAATTAATTTTACTGATAATACTATGGTGTTAGATATGGAGTATTACCAGTTTTTCTCCATGGGATGAATAGGTTGGGATTGGGAAATAAAATAAATAATTACTTCGGTGTGGTTCGCCAATCCCGACTAGTTTGAAATGATATCCAAAGGAAGATTAAAGAATAAATTTAGAAGAATTTATCTTGGATAAAATTAATGGGAACCTTCCCTAAGAATGTGATTTTGTGAATAAAAGAATATTCTGAATTGGAATGAGGCGTTTGTGTGTTTGTGTAACATTTGTTTATTATATATGTGGGATATTCAGAAAGGCCGGGTTTATACCCATTCTGAATAACCGATTCGACGAGATGTCAAAGATGAAGACGGGGGTTGAAGACCAGAAGTCTTCACATCGTTTGGGTGATTACTGATGATCTCGATTGGGCTGTACATCCAAGATGAGTGAAACAGTTGGTGATCGTCTAGACGTACTTGGAGATGGATGGATATACGAGGAAAGTTCCTCCGGTTTCGTTAAGACCCAGAACGAACTTGTAAATGGATTGTGTGTCTGACAATGGATTTTATTCTGTGTTGATTGATCTCTATTAAATATACATCTGTTTGGCGGCGGAGAATTTATTCTCTTGCTTAACGCCCTTCTCTGAGACGTACGAGCTCAGAGGTTGTATATCGATGGACATCAGTCGCATGGAGTGAATTGCCAGTGTGGCACGCGTAAGTGGCAATTGATCAAGGCTTCTACTGAAAAGCAAATTCTTGTGGTTGATGATCAAAGCACGGCCTGTGTGGCGCAGCTTTGTGTATAACGTGAATTCGCGAGCCTCACACCTCGGTATGAGTCAAAAACGGGATAGTGACTACAGGGAGAGCACGACGTTTCTTTCTAGCTAGGGTGGTGTCAGTGACCTACCAGCCCTGACACTTATATACTTTTCACCTGTGTGGTTGTTGGATACGAGGCGCCTCGGATATAGGTCTGTAAGGACCGGGAAACGTGTGTTCAGGAATAACTAATCTTCAAAAGTAAGAGAGGACCGGCCCTAAAGATCCAAGGATCATAGTGGGGTCCTGAGACATTTGCTAGAGTGTCTCGAATCGGAGAGGAGCTTGCCCCTTGCCTCGACTCATGACGGAAATCCGATTTCCAATACGTGATATTGCGGTTTTAATTGTAGAAATAGTATGGCGACATGATATATGGTACGCATGTCGTCTATGATTGATATTTATGGTTGAAATTGTTTTGACACTATACACCTATAATAGTTTCAAATGATTTGTTTTAAACGTATCAAGCATTATTTGGCTATTATAAGGGAAAAACCTATCCTCCGGCTTGCGTTGCATTGTGTGATGGGACCAGGGTCTTATAATAGCTTCATTTTTCCAAAGAGCATTGCGTTGTTTTGTTATATGCACTAGTATTCTTAGGAGGAAACCCGTTCCGTGTTATACGGCGTGGTCCCTTGAATTACTCTCTTCTAAAATAAAGTTTTAAATAATTGTTTTAGTTCTCACACCAGTCACATGACTGACCTGGAGTTTATTGTTTTAACCTAAACTCTGGGTGCCCATATTTTCCACACGGGCAGCTAGTAGTTTTGGTTTTGCAGATTTATATCCATAGGATCCTGATTTACAGCTGGAATGATGCTCGGAAAACTCTGTATCCGTGCATTACTTCTAGTTGTGCTTTTGTATTATTTTCCGCTGTGATGTATTTAAATGTAATTTAAATCTCTGATATTTGTTGAATGTAATTTATTCATTTATACTCTGTATATTCTTGTATCTAATGAAATTGTTGTAATAACAATGAAATGTTCTTCCGTCTGTGTTCTGATGTGTGTTGTTCTCAAAGTATCCGCTCTTTCTTTCACGGGGAAGTTACGGGTTCTTACAGTGGTATCAGAGCTTTGGTTTACAGAGCTCGAGAACAAGACACATTAGAACCAAACGAAAGAATTCATCAGATATTGGATTAGTAATATCCAATTAGAATGACTCGTTAGAGATAGGACCAGTAGTATCCTAGGACGAGTGTGAAGAGTATATTTTTCAAATGAAAACAATATTGTTTTAAAAAATTTAAATCTCTTTATACGTATTTGAATATTTATTTATTTTGAATATGGACAATCGAGTATATAAAGATTTCGAGTATACGCGTCATGAACGTATATTCGAAGTTTTAATATACTAGATAGATATAGGATCACACTCTAGTTGCCCGGGGATGGTTCTGATAATGCAGCAGCGTTACCAGTATTTATTTTCGAGTGACGAAGGTGTTCTTTTTATATATTTCCATTAGACTGGTGTGAGAACCAAAATATAGCTAGAATACATTGTTGTGAATCGGCATCAAAAACATGATTTTTGACTATATATCAAAATTATGAATTTGAAATGATAATCCAATAATTGATTGATGTTTGTGTTGTTTGTTTATTTGTTTAATAATTTTGAAACATTTAGCCTAATTGAACCAAATATTGAATTGTTTTGAAAATTGGTCGCATTTGCTTGCATATACATGTACTTACATTGAACAGGTCATAGCAAGGAGGCTAGAGCAGAAGAATAAAATTGTTTGCCCGACAAATAGGTACATGTTTACTGTAATTTACTGTTTTGTTTGGGTGATGATGATTTTATGAGACGATTGGCTAGCCGCTTGGCTTTTTCTTTTTCTTTTTGAGATCAGAGGGCCTGTATGGTAATTTCGGGATTTTCCCGTTGCTCCCGGTGCAAAGAAGGTTATGGCGAAATTTTTCGAAAATTTATGGTGTTAGCCAAATTTTTGAAAAATTTGAAAAGTTCTTAGAAACTGAAAAGTTGAAGAACTTAAGCCGTAGTCAAAATAATGGAAGTTGAGTTGATTTGTTAAACAACTTTCGGCTTCGTTTCTTTTCGGCTTCCATTGTTATGTTCCTTTTCGGCCTTTGATTTAGAGAAGAGCAGAATATCATCAATAAAAACCAGAACAAATTTATTCAGTTAAATCACACATTGAACTGATTAGAAAATAGTTAGAAATATATACTTGTGCATTATATATGTTTGAACATGAAATTGGATAGCTGTTGAGTAAAGAATTTATTTGCGTGCCCGACAATTAGGTAAACCTTAATGAGTTGGATGCGAAATATTATTATATCAACTCCTGTGAATGCCATTGGATGCGGAGTGCTGGTTATTCTGTGTGTAATTAATAAATGTCACCATAGGATAGTAACAATTAATTTTGAACTACACAGCATGGCATACTTCCTGAAGATGGCATACTTCTTAATATCGCAAACTTCATCATTTACCACACAAACATTTGGAGCTTGTGTGACGAGGTGGCAGATTTACCATAGAGCGAGAGGCTTGTATGGCGATGACTATATATTACAGGTTGAATTGATGACAGATATGGACTATATATTACAGGTTGAATTGATGACAGATATGGACTATATATTACAGGTTTAATTGATGACAGATATGGACTATATATTACAGGTTGAACTGATGATTGATATGGACAATATAAAATTGTAACGATAAAATTGCCAGATTAATAAAAACCCCACACGGGTCTAGAGTTGACAATAATCACGTCTCTCTAGTTATTAGATACGACACATGGACTATTTATTTCCCACACGGGACGAGGTAACGAGGATTTATCCTCTGGAGCATTTAAAATACACACTCCCTCAGGCTTTGACAGGGTGACGAGAATTTATTCTCTGGAGTTATTATCAATACACGCTCCCCTGTAAACACCAGAATATATCACTATAAATATGTGTATGCTTTTTAGGATTTATTGGGTACCTAATACGGCACAATAAATTTCCAAACCTCTCCCCGTACAAAGGAGGTTATGGCGAAATTTTTCGAAAATTCCGGGTGTTAGCCAAATTTTTGAAGAATTTGAAAATTCTCAGAAACTGAAAAGTTGGAGAATGGAAGCCAGATCGAACGTAGAGTTGATTAATCAAACCACTTTCGACTTTGTTCCTTTTCGGGAACGAAAAGTTTTAAGTGGGGGAGAATGTAACAACCCAGAAATGCGAGCCAATTTAAAAATTTTATTTTCGCAATTTTAGTGAATTTTGATTATTTAAAATGAATTATTTTAAATAATATCGACGAGAAATTTATTTTGAGTAGATTAGAACGTATATATTATATACGTCCTCGTTAGAATATAAATAATTATTTATAATTATAAAAGGAATTGAAAATAGCGCGGTAGTTCGATAATTCGATTTCAAACTTCAATTGAATGTACCGGGTGCAAAATAAACCAGATTTTAGTGAAACCAAAAATAATAGGATCTATTGGAGAATGTCTTTCCAACGAATCCGAAAAATCGAAATTTCATAGCGGCAATCAAAAGATATGTCCAATTGAAAATTCTGAATTGTCGCTATGGAATTCAGGCCCTTAAAAATGGGAATTTTGCAAACGACCTCGGATTTCGACGAAACCATTTTTGTTGGTTCCATAATGTCAAATTATTGCTAGGTTTCAAATTTCATAATTTTTTGAATCAATATGTGAGCGTGGAAAAGGAAAACGCGTTTGACCAGTTTTAGTTGATTTTAATCGACTGGAAATTGGCCATTTTTCCAACGGTCTCAGAATTCGACGAAACTAGTTTTGTTAGGACCATATCGTCAATACGAAGCTAGAAAATATTTTTTTGGAATTTTTAGAGTTCGTATGTGACCCCAGTAAATTGAAATGCTCGTTCAAATTCAATATATAGAGTTATATGTTGATTTTGACGAAAACTGATCGAAACGATCGAATCAGCTTACGATACATATCCCATTGTGTTCGGAATGGGGGTAATTAGCTATGGACGACAGGCGGTGGGCCTCGTTTAGAGGTCGTATGAAAAAGTCAACTTTTTGTAAATTAAATAATTAAAATAATTAAAAATAAAATTTCCCTTCCCCTTAAAAACCGTTGGCTCCCCCCCTCATTCTCAGTTTTCAGAATCGAAATAAAAAAGGGGGGGGAGGGATCGTAATCCCCTGCCGCCCCTCCCCGATAGTTCCGCCGCCGCCACCAGAGGGGCGCCACCTCCATCGGCCACCGCACTTCCTTCCCCTCCCCTTCTTTTTCTCCTCCGCTGCCTCTTCTACCCCAAACCCCCCTTGACGTGAAAAAGCCCCTCCTGAAACCCCCGCGCAACCTCCTCCAAGCCATCCTCCGACGCCACCCTTCTCCCCTTCTGACCCGCCTACCTCGCGCCTCGCCCTCCTCCACACCCCTCTCTTCCTTCTCCATTTCAGCCGAAGCCTCCACCGCCCTCCGTCAACTCCACCTCCTCCGTTTGCTCCCTCGCGCAAGAACAGTGAGCTTTTATTTATTCATTTATTTAATTTCCTTTACAGTGTTTTCTTTTTTTTATATATATTTATAGATTAAAATCGGTTTTTCCTATTTATAAAGTATTATTTTAAATCAGTTTTATTTATTTACGTGTTATTAAATCAGGTTTTACATATATAGAAATGTTAAAGATATAATTTTTATGAAGTGGAAATGTTAAAGATATAATTTTTATTATAGTAGAGTATTAAAAATATAATTTTTATTATATGTAGAAGTTCAAAATATAATTTTTATTATATGTAGAAGTTCAAAATATAATTTTTATATTACAGGAAGGTTCAAAATGTAATTTTTATATTATAGAAAGAATAAAAATAAAATCTTTATATTTGAAAAGGCGAAATCTTTTTATATAATAGCGTGATAAAAATAGAATTTTTATCTATATAGTAGCGATGTAAAAATAGAATTTTTATCTATATAGTAGCGGTGTAAAAATAGAATTTTTATATATATAGTAGCGGTGTAAAAATAGAATTTTTATCTATATAGTAGCGATGTAAAAATAGAATTTTTATCTATATAGTAGCGGTGTAAAAATAGAATTTTTAGCTATATAGTAGCGGGGTAAAAATAGTATTTTTATCCATATGGAGTGATTATAAAAATATTATTTTTATATACATAGCAACAATATAAAAATGTGATTTTTATATATGTAGTGGCTACGGGCAACGAAAGTGACAAAAGGCGAGAACAACGATGACTTCTACATATGAAGAGTCGTGGCATTTGGATTAGCTATCGGTGAGAAGTTCTCACTTTAAATCTTCTTTTCTAGTTATACATAAATATACTAGGATGCAGACAGTGCTTAGCAGCACCCGACACCCGTCGTCCACAGACCATGGACGGCTTGTATGCTTATTTGATGTATTGTGAAATTTGTTCGTATTGTTGATGTGAAATCGATAATAAAATACAAATAGTTGAAATAAAATAATTATCGTTAAAAATATAATTTTTAACGTGAATGTGAGTAAATAAATATTTATAAACAAATCGGCCGATTTGTTTATATACACTGATTTGACTAATATTGATTAGGTCGATAAATTTTACACATTGCCCAACTGCACAAATAAAAATCTGTGTTTGTTGATTTGAAACCCCGCACGGGTGTAGGGATGATATTTGGCGTACACTAATCCCAATTATTTAATTATATGTCGATCGATTGGTCGACAGGTTGTGTAAGCGTTAATTATTTATATTTGATGCTTATGCAGTTGTGTGGTGCACTTTGGATGATGATTGATTGTTTATCGTTACTATTATATACATGTGTTGTATGAAATCCATATAATTAACATTATATGGTAATTGATTGGGCCTCATTCCAATTGGAAAAATAAAGAATAGAATAAAATAAAGATTCATGTGTTGAATAGAAAAATAGTCATGTGTTGACGATATTCATGTGTTGAAACTATTCATGTGCTGAGTAAAATATTTAAATAATAAAATTTACATCTTTATCATATTTAAAATTAGAAACTACTTCACGGTGTAGTCTAATTAAAAATCAAACGATAGAGTTTTGTAAAATATTTTACATAACAAAAATAGTCGTGTGTTGACAGTACTCATGTGTTGAGATTAGTCGTGTGTTGAAAGAAATATAAATTCATGTGTTGAATAGAATAAATATTCATTTTGTTGAATAGAATAATGAATTTATTGAAATATATAAAGCCGTGTTGATTAGAGTTGCGCTATTTTGACGTGAACGATATTTATATCGATTATATTCGTTTTTATAATGAATATAGAAAAGATAGTGATTTCAAAATATAACGTTTTGAAAATATTATCATTTATATAGGAATGATATGAAATAGTCAATTTTGATTAGAAATTGAATATAGAGTTGAAATTTTTGAAAACGAATTTAAAACGATTTATAAAATATGTTTCAAAAGGAAATCGACGAAATATATATATATATATATATATATATATATATATATAATGTCTTGAATAGAAAGCGCCGTGCCGCGGCAGTTCGTGAATTTCGACTATTGACTTCGAATTGACATTACGGGAGATCCGACCGTCGGATTCTCCTAAAACCGGAACCGTTGGGTTCGTATCGAAAAGAGATTTCCTATGAATATTAGAAATTTGAAATCTAACGGTTGGATTTGGAATTATGTCCAAATCAAATTTGGAAAAGGTCTCTGTAAGTGCAGTTCGATGGCCGTTGATGGAAATCGACTGTACGAGCCTTGATAAAATTATTAAAAATATTAATAATTTGTGTAAAATCATAATATGTGAATTGGAAAGAACTGGGATGAAAAACTCCATATTTGAAAGGATAAAAATAGATTTTTATCGAAATGAACTGGTTTTGAACTAGAACTAAAACCAATTTATTTTTGAAATGAATAAATTGAATTTGAATCGGTTTTGAAAATAACCAGAATTTCCAATGTATATAAAGTGGAAGTGGATCTGAAACGAAATTGTCTTTGGAGTATTTAGATATTGGATTTCGTGACTATACAGATATTGTTATGGGAATTTGAAAGATATATTTTATATCGTTATTTCCAATACAATATTTGTTGGTTTCAGAATTTGATATTGAATATAAGCCGGTATATTTTCTATTCAGAGCCTTGTATTTAATATCAAATGTGATTTGGGTTTATCGTGAATCGTGTTTTATATGACATTGGTTCTTTAACCCAGTTAAAGGCAGGATATTGATTTTTGGAAAAAATTAAAACTAAGTGGAGTTTCAGTGAATCTTTAAGTAGATTGAAATGTGAATTGATAATCTAAATTATCAAATCTGAAAGGTGATCGAGAATGGAGTACCACCAGTTTTGCTCCAAAGAGATAGTTAAATCTTTAATTAGATTTGAACGTGAAATGGTAATTAATTTTACCGATAATACTGTGGTGTTAGATATGGAGTATTACCAGTTTTGCTCCATGGGATGAATAGGTTGGGATTGGGAAATAAAATAAATAATTACTTCGGTGTGGTTCGCTAATCCCGACTAGTTTGAAATGATATCCAAAGGAAGATTAAAGAATAAATTTAGAAGAATTTATCTTGGATAAAATTAATGGGAACCTTCCCTAAGAATGTGATTTTGTGAATAAAAGAATATTCTGAATTGGAATGGGGCGTTTGTGTGTTTGTGTAACATTTGTTTATTATATACGTGGGATATTCAGAAAGGCCGGGTTTATACCCATTCTGAATAACCGATTCGACGAGATGTCAAAGATGAAGACGGGGGTTGAAGACCGGAAGTCTTCACATCGTTTGGGTGATTACTGATGATCTCGATTGGGCTGTACACCCAGGATGAGGGAAACAGTTGGTGATCGTCTAGACGTACTTGGAGATGGATGGATATGCGAGGAAAGTGCCTCCGGTTTCGTTCAGACCCAGAACGAACTTGTAAATGGATTGTGTGTGTGACATTGGATTTTATTCTGTGTTGATTGATCTCTATTAAATATACATCTGTTTGGCGACGGAGAACTTAATCTCTTGCTTAACGCCCTTCTCTGAGACGTACGAGCTCAGAGGTTGTACATCGATGTACATTAGTCGCATGGAGTGAATTGCCAGTGTGGCACGCGTAAGTGGCAATTGATCAAGGCTTCTGTTGAAAAGCAAAGTCTTGTGGTTGATGATCAAAACACGGCCTGTGTGGCGCAGCTTTGTGTATATCGTGAAAATTCGCGAGCCTCACACCTCGGTATGAGTCAAAAACGGGATAGTGACTACAGGGAGAGCACGACGTTTCTTTCTAGCTAGGGTGGTGTCAGTGACCTACCAGCCCTGACATTTATATATTTTTCACCTGTGTGGTTGTTGGATAGGAGGCGCCTCGGATATAGGTCTGTAAGGACTGGGAAACGTGTGTTCAGGAATAACTAATCCTCAAAAGTAAGAGAGGACCGGCCCTGAAGTTCCAAGGGTCATAGTGGGGTCTTGAGACATTTGCTAGAGTGTCTCGAATCGGAGAGGAGCTTGCCCCTTGCCTCGACTCATGACGGAAATCTGATTTCCAATACGTGATATTGCGGTTTTAATTATAGAACTAGTATGGCGACATGATATATGGTACCCATGCCGTCTATGATTGATATTTATGATTGAAATTGTTTTGACACTATACACCTATAATAGTATCAAATGATTTGTTTTAAACATATCAAGTATTATTAGGCTATTATAAGGGAAATCCCTATCCTCCGGCTTGCGTTGCATTGTGTGATGGGACCTGGGTCTTATAATAGCTTCATTTTTCCAAAGAGCATTGCGCTGTTTTGTTATATGCACTAGTATTCTTAGGAGGAAACCCGTTCTGTGTTATACGGCGTGGTCCCTTGAATTACTCTTTTCTAAAATAAAGTTATAATTAATTGTTTTAGTTCTCACACCAGTCATATGACTGACATGGAGTTTATTGTTTTAACCTAAACTCTGGGTGCCCCTATTTTCCACACGGGCAGCTAGTAGTTTTGGTTTTGCAGATTTATATCCATAGGCTCCTGATTTACAGCTGGAACGAAGCTCGAAAAGCTCTGTATCCGTGCATTACTTCTAGTAGTGCTTTTGTATTATTTTCCGCTGCGATGTATTTAATGTAATTTAAATCTCTGATATTTGTTGAATGTAATTTATTCATTTATACTCTGTATATTCTTGTATCTAATGGAATTGTTGTAATAACAATGAAATGTTCTTCCGTCTGTGTTCCGATGTGTGTTGTTCTCAAAGTATCCGCTCTTTCTTTCACGGGGAAGTTACGGGTCCTTACAGTGGTATCAGAGCTTTGGTTTACAGAGATCGAGAACAAGACACATTAGAACCAAACGAAAGAATTCATCAGATATTGGATTAGTAATATCCAATTAGAATGACTCGTTACAGATAGGATCAGTAGTATCCTAGGACGAGTGTGAAGATTATATTTTTCAAATGAAAACAATATTATTTTAAAAAATTTAAATCGCTTTATAAGTATTTGAATATTTATTTATTTTGAATATGGACAATCGAGTATATAAAGATTTCGCATATACGCGTCATGAACATATATTCGAAGTTTTAATATGCTAGATAGATATAGGATCACACTCTAGTTGCTCGGGGATGGTTCTGATAATGCTGCAGCATTACCAGTATTTATTTTCGAGTGACGAAGGTGTGATTTCTATATATTTCCATTAGACTGGTGTGAGAACCAAAATATAGCTAGAATACATTGTTGTGAATTGGCATCAAAAACATGATTTTTGAATATATATCAAAATTATGAATTTGAAATGATAATCCACTAATTAATTGATGTTTGTGTTGTTTGTTTATTTGTTTAATAATTTTGAAACATTTAGCCTAATTGAACCAAATATTGAATTGTATTGAAAATTGGTCGCATTTGCTTGCATATACATGTACTTACATTGAACAGGTCATAGCAAGGAGGCTAGAGCAGAAGAATAAAATTGTTTGCCCGACAAATAGGATATGTTTACTATAATTTACTGTTTTGTTTGGGTGATGATGATTTTATGAGCCGATTGGCTTTTTCTTTTTCTTTTTGAGATCAGAGGGCCTATATGGCAATTTTGGGATTTTCTCGTTGCTCCCGGTGCAGGGGAGTTTATGGCGAAATTTTTCGAAAATTTAGGGTGTTAGCCAAATTTTTGAAAAATTTGAAAAGTTCTTAGAAACTGAAAAGTTGAAGAACTTAAGCCGTAGTCAAAATAATGGAAGTTGAGTTGATTTGTTAAACAACTTTCGGCTTCGTTTCTTTTCGGCTTCCATTGTTATGTTCCTTTTCGGCCTTTGATTTAGAGAAGAGTAGAATATCATCAATAAAAACCAGAACAAATTTATTCAATTAAATCACACATTGAACTGATTAGAAAATAGTTAGAAATATATACTTGTGCATTATATATGTTTGAACAGGAAATTGGATAGCTGTTGAGTAAAGATTTTATTTGCATGCCCGACAAATAGGTAAACTTTAATGAGTTGGATGCGAAATATTATTATATCAACTCCTGTGAATGCCATTGGATGCGGAGTGCTGGTTATTCTATGTGTAATTAATAAATGTCGCCATAGGATAGTAACAATTAATTTTGAACTACACTGCATGGCATACTTCCTGAAGATGGCATACTTCATAATATCGCAAACTTCATCATTTACCACACAAGAATTTGGAGCTTGTGTGACGAGGTGGCAGATTTACCATACGAGCGAGAGGCTTGTATGGCGATGACTATATATTACAGGTTGAATTGATGACAGATATGGACTATATATATTACAAGTTGAATTGATGACAGATATGGACTATATATTACAGGTTGAATTGATGACAGATATGGACTACATATTACAGGTTGAATTGATGACTGATATGGATTATATATTACAGGTTGAACTGATGACTGATATGGACAATATAAAATTGTAACGATAAAATTGCCAGATTAATAAAAGCCCCACACGGGTCTAGAGTTGACAATAATCACGTCTCTCTAGTTATTAGATACGGAACATGGACTATTTATTTCCCACACGGGACGAGGTGACGAGGATTTATCCTCTGGAGCATTTAAAATACACACTCCCTCAGGCTTTGACAAGGTGACGAGAATTTATTCTCTGGAGTTATTATCAATACATGCTCCCCTGTAAACACCAGAATATATCACTATAAATATGTGTATGCTTATTAGGATTTATTGGGTACCTAATACGGCCCAATAAATTTCCAAACCTCTCCCCGTACAAAGGAGGTTATGGCGAAATTTTTCGAAAATTCCGGGTGTTAGCCAAATTTTTGAAGAATTTGAAAATTCTTAAAAACTGAAAAGTTGGAGAATGGAAGTCAGATCAAACGTAGAGTTGATTAATCAAACCACTTTCGACTTTGTTCCTTTTCGGGGACGAAAAGTTTTATGTGGGGGAGAATGTAACTACCCGGAAATGCGAGCCAATTTAAAATTTTTATTTTGGCAAGTTTAGCGAATTTTGATTATTTAAAATGAATTATTTTAAATAGTATCGACAAGAAATTTATTTTGAATAGATTAGAACGTATATATTATATACGTCGTCGTTAGAAAATAAATAATTATTTATAATTTTAAAAGGAATGGAAAATAGCGCGGTAGTTCGATAATTCGATTTCAAACTTCAATTGAATGTACCGGGTGCAAAATAAACCGGATTTTAGTGAAACAAAAAATAATAGGATCTATTGGAGAATATTTTTCCAACGAATCCGAAAAATCAAAATTTCATAGCGGGAATCAAAAGATATGTCCAGTTGAAAATTCTGAATAGTCGCTATGGAATTTAGGCCCTTAAAAATGGGAATTTTGCAAACGACCACGGATTTCGACGAAATCACTTTTGTTGGATCCGTGATGTCAAATTATTGCTAGGTTTCAAATTTCATAATTTTTCAAATCAATATGTGAGCGTGGCAAAGGAAAACGCGTTTGACCAGTTTCAGTTGATTTTAATCGACTGGAAATTGGCCATTTTTCCAACGGTCTCAGAATTCGACAAAACTAGTTTTGTTATGACCGTATCGTCAATACGAAGCTAGAAAATATTTTTCTGGAATTTTTAGAGTTCGTATGTGACCCCAGTAAATTGAAATGCTCGTTCAAATTCAATATATAGAGTTATATGTTGATTTTGACGAAAACTGATCAAAACGATCGAATCAGCTAACGATACATATCCCATTGTGTTCGGAATGAGGGTAATTAGCTATGGACGACAGGCGGTGGGCCTCGTTTAGAGGTCGTATGAAAAAGTCAACTTTTTGTAAATTAAATAATTAAAAATAAAATTCCCCTTCCCCTTAAAAACAGTTGGCTCCCCCCCTCATTCTCAGTTTTCAGAATCGAAATAAAAAAAAGGGGGGGAGGGATCGCGATCCCCTGCCGCCCCTCCCCGATAGTTCCGCCGCCGCCGCCGCTAGAGGGGCGCCACCTCCGTCGACCGCCGCACTTCCTTCCCTTCCCCTTCTTCTTCTCCTCCGCTGCCTCTTCTACCCTAAACCCCCCTCGACATGAAAAAGCCCCTCCTGAAACCCCCGCGCAACCTCCGCCAAGCCATCCTCCGACGCCACCCTTCTCCCCTTCTGCTCCGCCTACCTCACGCCTCGCCCTCCTCCATACCCCTCTCTTCCTTCTCCATTTCAGCCGAAGCCTTCACCGCCCTTTGTCAACTCCACCTCCTCCGTTTTCTCCCTCGCGCAAGAACAGTGAGCTTTTATTTATTCATTTATTTAATTTCCTTTACAGTGTTTTCTTTTTTTTATATATATATAGATTAAAATCGGTTTTTCCTATTTATAAAGTATTATTTTAAATCAGTTTTATTTATTTACGTGTTATTAAATCAGGTTTTACATATATAGAAATGTTAAAGATATAATTTTTATGAAGTGAAAATGTTAAAGATATAATTTTTATTATAGTAGAGTATTAAAAATATAATTTTTATTATATGTAGAAGTTCAAAATGTAATTTTTATATTACAGGAAGGTTCAAAATGTAATTTTTATATTATAGAAAGAATAAAAATAAAATATTTATATTTGAAAAGGCGAAATCTTTTTATATAATAGTGTGATAAAAATAGAATTTTTATCTATATTGTAGCGATGTAAAAATAGAATTTTTATCTATATAGTAGCGGTGTAAAAATAGAATTTTTATCTATATAGTAGCGGTGTAAAAATAGAATTTTTATCTATATAGTAGCGGTGTAAAAATAGAATTTTTATCTATATAGTAGCGGTGTAAAAATAGAATTTTTATCTATATAGTAGCGGGGTAAAAATAGTATTTTTATCCATATGGAGTGATTATAAAAATATGATTTTTATATACATAGCAACAATATAAAAATGTGATTTTTATATATGTAGTGGCTACGGGCAACGAAAGTGACAAAAGGCGAGAACAGCGATGACTTCTACATATGAAGAGTCGTGACGTTTGGATTAGCTATTGGTGAGAACTTCTCACTTTAAATCTTCTTTTCTAGTTATATATATATATATATATATATATATATATATATATATATATACTAGGATGCAGACGGTGCTTAGCAGCACCCGACACCCGTCGTCCACAGACCATGGACGGCTTGTATGCTTGTTTGATGTGTTGTGAAATTTGTTTGTATTGTTGATGTGAAACCGATACTAAAATATAAATAGTTGAAATAAAATAATTATCGTTAAAAATATAATTTTTAACGTGAATGTGAGTAAATAAATATTTATAAACAAATCGGCCGATTTGTTTATATACACTGATTTGACTAATATTGATTGGGTCGATAAATTTTACACATCGCCCAACTGCACAAATAAAAATCTGTGTTTGTTGATTTGAAACCCCACACGGGGGTTGGGATGATATTTGGCGCACTAATCCCAATTATTTAATTGTATGTCGATCGATTGGTCGACAGGTTGTGTAAGCGTTAATTATTTATATTTGGTTCTTATGCAGTTGTGCGGTGCACTTTGGATGATGATTGATTGTTTATCATTGCTATTATATACATGTGTTGTATGGAATCCATATAATTAACATTATATAGTAATTGATTGGGCCTCATTCCAATTGGAAAAATAAAGAATAGAATAAAATAAAGATTCATGTGTTGAATAGAAAAATAGTCATGTGTTGACGATATTCATGTGTTGAAACTATTCATGTGTTGAGTAAAATATTTTAATAATAAAATTTACATCTTTATCATATTTAAAATTAGAAACTACTTCACGGTGGAGTCTAATTAAAAATCAAACGATAGATACCATAGTTTTATAAAATATTTTACATAACAAAAATAGTCGTGTGTTGACAGTACTCATGTGTTGAGATTAGTCGTGTGTTGAAAGAAATATAGATTCATGTGTTGAATAGAATAAATATTCATTTTGTTGAATAGAATAACGAATTTATTGAAATATATAAAGCCGTGTTGATTAGAGTGGCGCTATTTTGACGTGAACGATATTTATATCGATTATAGTCGTTTTTATAATGAATATAGAAAAGATAGTGATTTCAAAATATAACATTTTGAAAATATTATCAGTTATATAGGAATGATATGAAATATTCAATTTTGATTAGAAATTGAATATAGAGTTAAAATTGTTTGAAAACGAATTTAAAACAATTTATATAATACGTTTCAAAAGGAAACCGACGAAATATGTAATATGTAATATATATATATATATATATATATATATATATATATATATATATAGCCTAAATAGAACGCGACACGCCGCGGCAGTTCGTGAATTTCGACCATTGACTTCGAATTGACATTACGGGAGATCCGACCGTCGGATTCTCCTAAAACCGGAACCGTTGGGTTCGTATCGAAAAGAGCTTTCCAATGAATATTAGAAATTTGAAATTTAACGGTTGGATTTCAAATTATGACCAAATCAAATTTGGAAAAGGTCGCTGTAAGTGCAGTTCGATGGCCGTTGATGGAAATCGACTGTACGGGCCTTGATAAAATTATTAAAAATATTAATAATTTGTGTAAAATCATAATATGTGAATTGGAAAGAACTGGGATGAAAAACTCCAT
The DNA here is from genome assembly GCA_030737875.1 of Allium sativum. Lineage (NCBI taxonomy): Eukaryota > Viridiplantae > Streptophyta > Magnoliopsida > Asparagales > Amaryllidaceae > Allium > Allium sativum. Next base: position 199,024,914 of record CM060926.1, on the reverse strand, counting down.
ATTTGAAAGGATAAAAATAGATTTTTATCGAAATGAACTGGTTTTGAACTAGAACTAAAACCAATTTATTTTTGAAATGAATAAATTGAATTTGAATCGGTTTTTTAAATAACCAGAATTTCCAATATATATGAAGTGGAAGTGGATCTGTATCGAAATTGTCTTTGGAATATTTCGATATTGGATTTCGTGACTATACAGATATTGTTATGGGAATTTGAAAATATATTTTATATCGTTATTTCCAATACGATATTTGTTGGTTTCAGAATTTGATATTGAATATAAGCTGGTATATTTTCTATTCAGAGCCTTGTATTTAATATCAAATGTGATTTGGGTTTATCGTGAATCGTGTTTTATATGACATTGGTTCTTTTACCCAGTTAAAGGCAGGATATTGATTTTTGGAAAAAAAATTAAAAATAAGTGGAGTTTCAATGAATCTTTAATTAGATTGAAATGTGAATTGATAATTTAAATTATCAAATCTGAAAGGTGATCGAGAATGGAGTACCACCAGTTTTGCTCCAAAGCGATAGTTAAATCTTTAATTAGATTTGAACGTGAAATGGTAATTAATTTTACCGATAATACTGTGGTGTTAGATATGGAGTATTACCAGTTTTGCTCCATGGGATGAATAGGTTGGGATTGGGAAATAAAATAAATAGTTACTTCGGTGTGGTTCGCTAATCCCGACTAGTTTGAAATGATATCCAAAGGAAGATTAAAGAATAAATTTAGAAGAATTTATCTTGGATAAAATTAATGGGAACCTTCCCTAAGAATGTGATTTTGTGAATAAAAGAATATTCTGAATTGGAATGAGGCGATTGTGTGTTTGTATAACATTTGTTTATTATATACGTGGGATATTCAGAAAGGCCGGGTTTATACCCATTCTGAATAACCGATTCGACGAGATGTCAAAGATGAAGACGGGGGTTGAAGACCGGAAGTCTTCACATCGTTTGGGTGATTACTGATGATCTCGATTGGGCTGTACACCCAAGATGAGGGAAACAGTTGGTGATCGTCTAGACGTACTTGGAGATGGATGGATATGCGAGGAAAGTGCCTCCGGTTTCGTTCAGACCCAGAACGAACTTGTAAATGGATTGTGTGTCTGACATTGGATTTTATTCTGCGTTGATTGATCTCTATTAAATATACATCTGTTTGGCGGCGGAGAATTTATTCTCTTGCTTAACGCCCTTCTCTGAGACGTACGAGCTCAGAGGTTGTATATCGATGGACATCAGTCACATTAAGTGAATTGCCAGTGTGGCACGCGTAAGTGGCAATTGATCAAGGCTTCTGTTGAAAAGCAAAGTCTTGTGGTTGATGATCAAAGCATGGCTTGTGTGGCGCAACTTTGTTTATAACGTGAATTCGCGAGCCTCACACCTCGGTATAAGTCAAAAACGGGATAGTGACTGCAGGGAGAGCACGGCGTTTCTTTCTAGCTAGGGTGGTGTCAGTGACCTACCAGCCCTGACATTTATATACTTTTCACCTGTGTGGTTGTTGGATAGGAGGCGCCTCGGATATAGGTCTGTAAGGACCGGGAAACGTGTGTTCAGGAATAACTAATCCTCAAAAGTAAGAGAGGACCGGCCCTGAAGATCCAAGGATCATTGTGGGGTCCTGAGACATTTGTTAGAGTGTCTCGAATCGAAGAGGAGCTTGCCCCTTGCCTCGACTCATGACGGAAATCCGATTTCCAATACGTGATATTGCGGTTTTAATTGTAGAACTAGTATGGCGACATGATATATGGTACGCATGTCGTCTATGATTGATATTTATGATTGAAATTGTTTTGACACTATACACCTATAATAGTATCAAATGATTTGTTTTAAACGTATCAAGCATTATTTGGCTATTATAAGGGAAAACCCTATCCTCCGGCTTGCGTTGCATTGTGTGATGGGACCTGGGTCTTATAATAGCTTCATTTTTTCAAAGAGCATTGCGCTATTTTGTTATACGCACTAGTATTCTTGTAAGGAAACTCGTTCCGTGTTATAAGGCGTGGTCCCTAAAATTACTCTCTTCTAAAATAAAGTTTTAAATAACTGTTTTAGTTCTCACACCAGTCACATGACTGACCTGGAGTTTATTGTTTTAACCTAAACTCTGGGTGCCCCTATTTTCCACACGGGCAGCTAGTAGTTTTGGTTTTGCAGATTTATATCCACAGGGTCCTGATTTACAGCTGGAACGATGCTCGGAAAGCTCTGTATCCGTGCCTTACTTCTAGTTGTGCTTTTGTATTATTTTCCGCTGTGATGTATTTAAATGTAATTTAAATCTCTGATATTTGTTGAGTGTAATTTATTCATTTATACTCTGTATATTCTTGTATCTGATGGAATTGTTGTAATAACAATGAAATGTTCTTCCGTCTGTGTTACGATGTGTGTTGTTCTCAAAGTATCCGCTCTTTCTTTCACGGGGAAGTTACGGGTCCTTAGACTGTTTGAAAAATGGCCATTTTCTGGTCGATCCAATTAGATTGAAATCAACCAAACTCATTTTCCTTTGCCATGCTCACATATTAACTCCAAAAATTATGGAATTTGAAACCTAGCAATAATTTGACATCGCGGATCCAACAAAAGTGGTTTCGTCGAAAACGCAGGTTATTTGCAAAATGGCTATTTTCAAGGCCATATAAACTCCATAGTGACCTTTCTGAAAATTCATTTGGCCATAACTTCTGATTCCCGCTATGAAATTTCAATTTTTTAGATTCGTTAGGAAGATATTCATAAACAGATTTAAATATTTTTTGTTTCACTAAAATCCATTTTATTTTGCATCCTGTACAGTCAGTCAAAGTTCGAATTCAAATTTTCAAACTGTCGCGCCATTTCAGGCCTTGTTTTATAATTAAAATAAATATATTTATTTTCCAATATCGATTCAAATAGACTTTTGGCCATTATTATTTAAAATAATTTATTTTAAAAATTCAAAATCCACTAAAATAGCCAAATTAAAAATTTTAAATTGGTTCAGATTTTCCGGGTTGTTACAATCTCCCCCACTTAAAATCTTTTCGTCCCCCAGAAAGGAACGAAGCTGAAAGTGGTTTAATTAACCAACTCAACTTTCATTTTGGCTTTCATTTTTCAACTTTTCAGTTTCTAAGAATTTCCTAATTCTTCAAAAATTTGGCTAACACCCTAAATTTTCATAAATTTTTGCCATAACCTCCTTTGTACGGGGAGGGGTTTGGAAATTTATTGGGCCGTACTAGGTACCCAATAAATCCTAATAAGCATACACATATTTATAGTGATATATTCCGGTGTCCACAGGGGAGTGTGTATAGATCATATCTCCAAAGAATAAATTCTCGTCACCCTATAAATAGTTTTTGTGCCTTAATGACCAAAGATACGTGTTTATTATCATCTCTAGATCCGTGTGGGTTTTTTTATTAATCTGGCAACTTACTGTTACATTTTATATAGCCCATGTCAGTCTTCGGTTCAACTTGTAATATATAGTCATCGCCATACAAACCTCTCGCTCGTATGGTAAATCTTCAACCTCGTCACACAAGCTCCAAATGCTTATGTGGTATATGATGAAGTTTGCTATCTTCAAGAAGTATGCCATGCAGTGTAGTTCAAAATTAATTGTTACTATCCTATGGCGACGTTTATTATTACACACAGAACAACCAACACTCCGCATCCAATGGCATTCACAGGAGTTGGTATAATAAATAAAATTGTGCATCCAACTCATTAAGGTTTACCTATTTGTCGGGCACGCAAATAAATTTTTTACGCAACAGCTAATCCATTTACCTATTCAAACATATATGATGTACATGCATATATTTCTATCTATTTTTATATCAGTTCAATATTTGATTTAATTGCATAAATTTAACTTCATTCTCTTATTGATTAAATTAATTATCATTCTAATAATTTGATTAATCAAACCATAATCACACAACACAAACAACAATCAATTTGTTGATTAACCTTTCAAAAACATACTAATTAATTCTTATACTCTTTTAAAATCATTCAGACTATATAATTAAAAAGTTTACATCCATGATAAGGAAACAATAGCAAAGTAGAAAACAAAACGAAAATGCAAAATATGGTAAATGTACCTTGCACCAGGGTTAATCATAGATATCCACCCTGCACTTGGGATAGGCTTTCTTAATGCTCTCCTCAGTTTCCCAAGTATAGTCTCGCGGATCTCCACTCCATTGCATCTTGACTAAGTGAACCTTCTTGTTCCTCAACTCATTTGTTTCTTTGCCAATAATCTTTATCGGCTCTCTTCTCACAGCCAATTTTGGAGTAATTTCCAGATCCCATTGCGCGGCTTCTTCCACGACTAAATCTGGATCATGTACATGCTTTCGAAGTTGAGATACGTGAAACTCATTATGTACTCCAGGCAACCAATCAGGTAACTGAACCCTATAAGCGAGAGTTCCAATCCATTCAAGTTTACGAAATGGACCAATAAATCTCGGCGCCAAGTTCCCTGTTTTAACAAATCGGGCCACTCCTCTCATTGAGAAACCCGTAAATATACATAGTCACCAACAGAAAAAGACAAATCTCTTCTTCTCGAATCTGCATAACTCTTTTGTTTGCTTTGAGCGGCTAGTAATCGTTTCTTAATGAAATCGATTTTGTCCGTAGCTTCGTGAATCATATCTGGTCCCAATACGAGTCTATTTCCTGGTTCTACCCAACAAGCAAGGGATCTGCACGGTCTACCATACAATGCTTCGAATGGTGACATTGTCAGGATCGTTTGGTAGTGTTGTTGTATGAGAATTCAGCCAAATGCAAATGGTCTTCCCATGACCCGCCAAAATCAATAACACATGCCCGCAATAAATCTTCTAGAATATGATTCACCCTCTCAGTCTGACCGTTTGTTTGAGGATGATATGCGGTGCTCAAGTTCAGTTTCGTTCCCAATTCTGCTTGGAACGCTTCCTAGAATTTACTAGCAAAAAACGGGTCATGATCACTAACGATGCTCATGGGAACTCCATGAAGTTTAACAATCTCTTTGAAATAAATCTGCGCCAGACTCTGAGCGGTTCTATTCGATTTGAAAGGTATAAAATGAGCGGTCTTCGTGAAATGATCTACGATCACCCAAATACTGTCATTTCCATTCCGGGTTCTGGGAAAACCATCTATGAAATCCATAGAAATCTATTCCTACTTCCTACCTGGAATTTCCAACGGTTGCAACAATCCGGTGAGTTTCTGTTGATCGCTCTTAACTTGTTGACAAGTAGTACACCGGCTAACGTACAAGGAAATGTCTCGTTTTATAGATTTCCACCAGAAGGTGCATTTGATATCATTATACATCTTGCTCACCCCTAGATGGATACTAAGTTTGGCTTTGTGAAATTCACCCAATACTCTCTGGAGTTCAGGAATTTTTGGAACACAAATCCGACCCTTTAACATCAGAATCCCATCGTTATCAATCTGAAAATTCGAGGGCTCGCCTTTCTGAATTCTCTCTCTGATCTTCTGAATGAAGTGATCATCCTTTTGAAGAGCAGATATATTATCAATCAATGAAGGCGTGATGATAAGACTGGCGATGATCACGTTCTTTCTGCTGAGCGCATCAGCCACAACATTGGCTTTCCTCAGAGTATATAAAATATCAGGATCATATGCCACGAGAAATTCTAACCAATGCTGTTGTCTCATATTCAGATCTTTCTGGGTGAATAAATACTTCAGTGATTGGTGATCAGCATATAATTCAAATTTCTCACCCAACAAATAATGCCTCCAGATTTTTATAGCAAACACGATGCCTAACAATTCAAGATCGTGAGTTGTATAATTCTTCTCATGTGGCTTCAATTAACGGCTACCATAAGCGACTACTTGGCCTTTTTGCATTAATATTGCACCGAGACCTTCTTTAGAAGCATCAGTCCAGACTTTCAAGTCTTGGTTGTCGTCGATAATTGTTAACACTAGAGCAATTATCAACCTTAACTTCAGCTTTTGGAAAGCTGCCTCACATTCTGGAGTCCAATTGAACCTCGAATGTTTCTTAGTAAGCTTTGTTAAGGAACTAGATATCTTCGAAAAATCCTTGATGAACTTCCGATAATAACTAGCTAAACCGAGAAAACTTCGGACTTCTGTGGGAGTAGTTGGCTGTTTCCAATTCTGAATAGCAGTGATTTTACTAGGATCCACAGAAATTCCTTCCTTTGACACGACGTGACCAAGGAATTTTACTTCTTCTTGCGAGAATACACATTCGGAAAATTTGGCTTTTAAAACATTCTTTCTCAGAATCTCTAACACATGCTCCAAATGTTTTTCATGCTCGCTCTCTGACTTAGGGAAGATTAGAATATCATCAATGAAGACTAGTACAAATTTATTCAATACTTCTCTGAATACCTCGTTGATTAGATCGACAAAATAAGCTGGAGAATTACATAAGCCGAACGACATTACTAACTACTCGTAGAATAAATCTGGACCTCTGAATGATGTCAAAGGAACACACTCTTCAGCTATACGAAGCTGATGGAAACCTGCAGCTAGGTCCATTCGTGAAAATACTTGTGTGCCATTCAATCGATCCAACAAATCATCAATCCCCGGCAATGGATATTTATTTTTCAATGTCTTCTTATTCAAGTCACGATAATCCACACATAGTCTGAGAGCACCGTCTGACTTTGGGACAAATACCACTCTTGCTCCCCAATCAGAGAAACTACGCCTGAATAGACCCTTCCATACAAGTTGTCGAGTCTGATTATCTAACTCTTCTTTCTCCTTCAAGGTCATTCTTCGAATAGCGTAAACTACTGGCCTTGCATTCGGAATCAAAAACATTTTGAAATCGATTTCTCTATGCGGAGGTAAGCTAACAACTTCTTCGAACACATCTGCATAGTTCTTGATAACTGGAATATTTTCTTTGTCGACCGAAATATTCTCCGTAACGACAGGAACAGGTTCTAATTGAGCAGGAGAAACATCAAGAGCCGACCAAAAATCTTTTCTATCAGAATTCGGACCTTTACAAGGAATGGTTATATAATTGCTTGATTTAATCTTCGCCCTTACGACTCTGTCGGCGCATTTAACCTCAGCTTCATATTTGGTTATCCAATCTATTCCTAGAATAAGATCAAATTCTGTGAAATTCATGATGATAGGGATAGTAGGGAATCGATAGTAGGAAAAAGAAACAGACACCCCACAAATCCAACTAAGATAAAGGGAACCCCCAACCGGATTATATACGGTCATTGGTGTTTTGAGATTTTTCAAATTCAAATCCATTTTCTTAACCGCATTACTTGCAATAAAGCTTCATGACGTGCCTGTATCAAACGGTACTTTAACTGGAATATTCTTGACAGTAAGTGTGCCTTCTAAAACATATGACTTTCTCTAACTAGCGGAGGGCTCTGAAGTTTATGCCACTTCATTTACATGTACTATTTAAGATTTCTTTGAGAGTTGGCACTCCCTTGTGATATGACCTGCTTGGTGGCACTTATGGCATTCTCTCCCACCATGAGATTTCTTTTTCTTCTTTGAAGATTTACAATTTCTGGTCAAATGCCCTGGCGTTTTGAAGTTATTACATGTGGCCGTTGTTACTGGTCCTTTCTCAGATTTAACCTTTTTTCTATTGAATCTAGGCTTCTTTATGACCCCAGATGTCGTACTTGTCTCAGGTGGCATACTTGTCTATGGGCTATCAGTTTCGAATTTCCTTTTATTGCTAGAATTGACTTCCTCTTCATCGCCCAAAAGACCTTGCTTATCTAGATTTTCATACTGATAAGCCATGTATATCATTTCAGAAAAAGGTTGTTGCACATATGCACTTACCCTACTTTCTTTGAAGCCCGTTAATAAACCTCAGATTCTTCATCTTTGGATTTTGAATTAAATGCGGGGCGAAACGAGAAAGTTCATAGAATTTCTTATGATAATCCGGAATGGTCATGTCTCCTTGAATCAAATAGTAGAATTCATCACTTAACCGCTCAGTTGCTTCTGGAGGAATAAACCTTTCATTGAAAATTTATTTGAATCTATCCCAGGTGATATCACCTTCTGGATTTTCTTGAATAACTGTTTCCCACCAGATTAAAGCTTCGTCTTTGATCGCCCAAGATGCCAGTAATCTTTTCTGATCATCTCTCAGCCTTGAACCTTCAAAGATTTTCTCTGCAGAGCGCATCCATGCTTGTGTTTGAATAATAGATTCATTGCCTGAGAACGGTACTCCACCCAGATTTCGATACTTAATTAATAGAGCCTCGATATCTGGTTCTAACTTACCTCTTCTACTTCTACCACTCATTTTTCAATGTCTGCAAATAGCAAACAAAGTGTTAGGCCAACAGAAAAGGTATTTTTAAAGCATAGAGACATATAATTGAATGTAAATTTGTCTATCGGGGTGAATTTTACTCCACTATACTCATTCTAGGATATTACTGATCCTATCTGAAATGAGTGATTCGTCATCGAATACTATTGATTCTATTTCCGATGAGTTCGTTAATATGTTATATTCCAGAACTAAGCTTAACCAAAGCTCCGATACCACGCTGTGACGACCCCAAACCCCCTTTTCCAAGGCGGCAAGGGTAATCTTTGGAATATAACACATAAACAAATAACAACATAAAAGAATTAATTAAATATACCAGATAATGTACAATAGAATACACTGGATAAACATAATCATCAGAGTCACACAGTATACAGGATCATACTTAGTAAAAAATACAGTTCAGCTTTACATAAATGTCTACAGCAGAATCAAAAACATAATATGTACAACATGAGCTGAACAACATAAAAAGAAAGAAGCGATAAAATCCATCTTCAGCTCCATAATTTGGTTACTTCGGTAAGGTTCGTTAATCCCGACTAATTTGGATAAACCATAATTTGGTTTAAATTGATATTCAAAAGAAGATTAAAGAATAAATTTAAAGAATTTATCTTTGATAAAATTAATGGGAACCTTTCCCTAAAGATGTAAATATTTGAATAAAAGAATATTCTGAATTGGAATGAGGCGTATGTTGTGTTTGTATAGCACTTGTTTATAATATACGTGAGTTATCCGAAAGACCTGGTTTATCCCATCCTGAATAACTGATACGAAGATTGTGGTTAAAGACTGGAGGTCTTCACATCGTTTTGATGATTCCTGATGATCTTGATTGGGCCGTACACCCAAAAGGAGGGAATAAGTTGGTGATCGTCCAGACGTACTTGGAGATCGATGGATATGCGAGGTACAAGGTGCCTCCGGTTTCGTTCAGACCCAGAACGAACTTGTAAACGGACTGTGTGTCTGACATTGGATATCATTCTGTCTGATTGACGGATATCGGTTGCATGGAGAGGTTTGCTTGTGTGTCATGCTGAGATGCAAATGATCAAGGCTTTTGTTGAAAAGCAAAGTCTTGTGGTTGATGACCAAAGCACGACCTTTGTGGCGTAGCTTTGTTTAGCATTAGTTCGCGAGCCTCGCACCCCGGTGTGAACCAGAAATGGGAGAGGCCATCAGGGAGGGAATGCGTTTCCTTCTAGCTAGAAGTGGCGTCAGTGGTTTTACATGCCCTGAAGAGTTTGACTTATGTGGTTGTTGAAATGCGAGGCGCTTCGGATATATCGGTCGATCCGGGACCGATGGAGTCATTGGACTCATTGACACCCCATAGGGTAAGGAAACACATTGTTCAGGCATTTTAATCCACATCGAGTGGACTGGCCCTGACGATCCAAAGGCTTGACTGAGTACTTGCCTGCGGGGCGGGCTAGAGCATCTCAAAGCAGTGAGGACGATCCCTTTCCTCGGTTCACAGATGGAAATCCAACTTCCAATACGTGACTTTGCGGTTTTAGTTGTAAACCTATATATGGCGACATAGTGGTATGGGGGCACTTATGCCGTCTATGATTGGTACTTATGATTGAAATTGTTTTGACACTATACACTTATAGTAATAATAAAGGATGAAATTTAGCGTATCAAGCATTCTTTGGCTATTATAAGGTAAACCCCTATCCTCCGGCTTGTGTTGCATTGTGTGATGGGACCTGGGTCTTATAATAGCTTCATTGTTCTTTATTTAGCATTGCACTGTTGTTTTATGCACTGATATTCTTGGAAATCCGTTCCGTGCTATACGGTGTGGTCCCTTTATTTACCTAACTTTAAAATAAAGATTAATGACTGTTTTAGTTCTCATATCAGTACGTGAATGACCTGGAGTTTATTGATTTAACCTAAACTCTGGGTGCCCTTATTTTCGACACGGGCAGCTAGTAGTTTTGGTTATGTAGACTAATATTCACAGGATCCTGGTTCACAGCTGGAATGATATTCGGAAAGCTCTGTATCCGTATATTCTTTTTAATTTTGTTTTGTATTATTTTCCGCTGCTATGTAATGTATTGTAAATCTCTGATATTTTCTGATGTGTAATATTTATTTATACTCTGTATATTCTTGTATTCTGATGAAATTGTTGTAATAAGCAATGAAATGTTCTTCTGTTTGGGTTCTGATTTGTCTTGTCCTCATTACAATTCAGGTTTTGAACGGTCTTGGTCGGTTTAGCGATCGATTAGGTCCGGGCGAAATTCCTTATCGTTACATTTGGTATCACAATGCGACGACCCAAACTTCCCGGTAAGGAAATAATGGATAGAATTTAGGACAAGACGAACCACAACACAAACAGAAGAACATTTCATTGCGTGTTACAACAATTTTATCAGAATACAAGAATATACAGAGCATGAATGAATATTACACACCATAAAATATCAGAGATTACAATACAATACATAGCAGCGGAAAATAATACAAAACACAACTGAAGGAGATATACGGATACAAAGCTTTCCGAATATCATTCCCGCTGTAAACCAGGGTCCTGTGAATATAAATTTGCAAAACCAAAACTACTAGCTGCCCGTGTCAAAAATAAGGGCACCCAGAGTTTAGGTTAAAACAATAAACTCCAGGTCAGTCATATGACTGGTGTGAGAACTAAAACAGTTATTAATCTTTATTTTAAAGTTAGGTGAATCAAGGGACCACGCCGTATAACACGGAACGGGTTTCCTCCCAAGAATACCAGTGCATAAAACAATAGCGCAATGCTAAATAAAGAACAATGAAGCTATTATAAGACCCAGGTCCCATCACACAATGCAACACAAGCCAGAGGATAGGGTTTTACCTTATAATAGCCAAAGAATGCTTGATACGCTAAATTCCATCTTTTATTATTACTATAAGTGTATTGTGTCAAAACAATTTCAATCATAAGTATCAATCATAGATGACATAAGTTCCCCATACCACTATCCCGCCATATATAGGTTTACAATCAAAACTGCAAAGTCACATATTGGAAGTTGGATTTCCATCTGTGAACCAAGGCAAAAGATAGTCCTCACCATCTGTGAACCATAGGGCGGAGAAACGCAGTGTTCAGGCATTTTAATCCACAACCGGCTCTGATGATCCAAAGTCTTGACAGAGTACTTGCCTGAGGGGCGGGCTAAAGCGTCTCAAAGCGGTAAGGGTGATCCCTTTCCTTGGTTCATGACGGAAATCTAATTTCCAAATATGACATCGTGTGGGTTTGATTGTATACCTACATATGGCAACATGATATATGGAACCCATGTCGTCTATGATTGATACTTATGATTGATATTGTTTTGAAACATATAAACACTAGCAATAATATCAAATGATTTGTTTTGCTCGTATCATGCATATTTTGGCCACTATAAGGTAAAACTCTATCCTCCGGTTTGTGTCGCATTGTGTGATGGGAAATGAGTCTTATAATGGCTTCATTTTTATAAAAAGCATTGCGATGTTAAAATGATTTACTTGTTTTAAAGCATTGGCAATCCAATGTAGTAAACTCATTCCGCGTTAGCGGCATGGTCCTGTGATTGGCCATATTATAAAGTATGTTAAGTAGATTTCTCATACCAGTCCCATGACTGACTCGTAATTTGTTTCATTTGCAAACTCGGGTGCCCTATTTCTACACTGGTAGCTTTGTATTCAGGTTATAGCAGACTCTTTCTGGATAGCTATGGAGCTGAAGATGGATTCTATCATTTATCTCTTTTTATGCTATTCAGCTCCTATTGTACATATTATGTTTTGTTTCCGCTGTAGACATTTATGTAAAGATGAACTGTATTTTGTACTAAGTATGATCCTGTATACTGTGTAACTCTGATGTTTATATTTATCCAGTGTATTATGTTGTACATTAGCTGGTGTATTTATTTATTTCTGTTCTACTATTATCTGTTTATGTGTTATATTCCAAAGATTATCCTTGCCACCGTGGAATGGGGGTTTGGGGTCGTCACATCGTGGTATCAGAGCTTTGGTTAAGCTTAGTTCTGGAATATAATATATTAGTGAACTCGTCAAAAATAGAACCAGTAGTGTTCTAAGACGGATCACTCATTTCAGATAGGATCAATAATATCCTAGAATGAGTGGAACAGAATGAGATACACCTTGATAGACACATTTACATCCAAGTATATGTCTTTATGCTTTAAAATTTCTTTTTCTATTGGCCTAACACTTTGTCTGCTATTTGCATACATTGAAAAATGAGTGGCAGAAGTAGAAGAGGTAGGTCGGAACCAGATATTAAAGCTCAATTAATTAAGTACCGAAATCTGGGTGGAGTAATGTTCTCAGGCAATGAATATATTATTCAAATACAAGCATGGATGCGCTCTACTGAGAAAATCTTTGAAGGATCAAAGTTGAGAGATGATCAAAAAATATTACTAGCATCTTGGGTACTCAAATGCGAAGCTCTAATCTGGTGGGATACCATTATTAAAGATAATCTAGAAGGTGATATCACCAGGGATAGATTCAAAGAAATTTTCAATCAAAGATTTATTCCTTCGGAAGCAACTGAGCAGTTAAGTGATGAATTCTATTACTGATACAGGGGGATATGACTATTCCAGAATATCATAAGAAATTCAACGAACTTTCTCACTTCGCCCTGCAATTAATTCAGAATCTAAAGATGAAGAATCTGAGGTTTATTAACGGGCTTCAATGAAAGTATCAAAGTAAGGTAATTGCTCATGTGTAGCTTCCTTTTTCTGAAATGATATACATGGCTTATCAGTATGAAGATCTTGATAAACAAGGCCTTTTGGAAGATGAAGAAGAATGTAGATCTAGCAGTAAAAGGAAATCTAAAGCTGATAGCCCAGAGGCAAGTACAAAGCCTGAGGTCAGTACGACGTTTGGGGCCAGAAAGAAACCTAAAGTCGATAAGAAAAGGTTTAAATCTGAATAAGTACCAATAACGAGTGCCACATGCTCGAGTTGCAATAGGCAAGGACATTTAGCGATAAATTGCAAATCGTGGAACGAACGAAAGAAGGGTGGATTTAAACCCACCAAGGAGCAAAAAGAAATTGCATGGCACAAGGGAATGCTATAAGTGTCACCGGACAGGTCATCTTGCCAAGGATTGCCTGTTATTAGAAAAATCCGAAATAGTACAGGTAAATGAAGTGGCAGAAGTTCCTGCATCCTCATCTAGTCAGGAAAGGCCAGATGTTTTAGAAGGCACGTTCATTGTCAAGGATATTCTAGTTAAAGTACTGTTTGATACAGGCGCATCGCGAAGCTTTATTGCAAAGAATGCGGTTACGAAACTGGATTTGAATTTGAAAAAGCTCAAATAACCGATGACTGTCCATAATCCGATTGGGGTTCCCTCAATCTTAGTTGGGATTGTGGGTGCCTATTTCTTTTTCCCGTTATCGGTTCCCTACCATCGTAATTGTCATGAATTTCTCAGAATTTGATCTCATTTTGGGAATGGATCGGTTAACCAAATATGAAGCTGAGGTTAAATGTGCCGACAGGATCATTAAGGCCAAGATTAAATCAGGAGACTATATAACCATACCATGCGAAGGTCCGAATTTTAATAGAAAAGATTTTTGGTTAGCTTTGGATGTTTCCCCTGCTCAATTAGAACCAGTCCCTGTCGTTACGGAGAATATTCCGGTCGACATAGAAAATATTCCTGTTATCAAGAACTATGCGGATGTATTCGAAGAAGTTGTTAGCTTACCTCCGCGTAGAGAAATTGATTTCAAAATCTCTTTACTTCCGAATGCAAGGCCAGTAGTTCACGCTATTCGAAGAATGACCTTGAAAGAGAAAGAAGAGTTAGATGATCAACTTGACAGCTAGGATGGAAGGGTCTGATTAGGCCTAGTTTCTCTGATTGGGGAGCAGCAGTGGTAGTTGTCCCGAAGTTAGACGGTACTCTCCAACTATATGTGGATTATCGTGACTTGATAAGCAGACGCTGAAGATCAAATATCCATTGTCGCGGATTGATGATTTATTGGATCAATTGAATGGCGCACAAGTGTTTTCACGAATGGACCTAACTACAGGTTTCCATCAGCTTCGTATTGCCGAAGAGTGTGTTCCTTTGACAGCATTCAGAGGTCCAGATTTATTCTACGAGTGGTTAGTAATGCCGTACGGCTTATGTAATGCTCCAGCTTATTTTGTCGATCTAATGAACCGAGTATTCAGAGAAGTATTAAATAAATTTGTACTGGTTTTCATTGATGACATATTGATCTTCTCTAAATTAGAGAGCGAGCATGAAAAACATTTGGAACAAGTATTAGAAATTTTGAGAAAGAATGTTTTAAAAGCTAAGTTTTCCAAATGTATATTCTGGTAAGAAGAAGTCAAATTCCTTGGTCACATCGTGTCAAAGGAAGGAATTTTAGTGGATCCCAGTAAAATCACTGCTATTCAGAATTGGAAACAACCTCGTACACCCACAGAAGTCTGAAGTTTTCTCGGATTGGCTAGTTATTATTGGAATTTCATTAAGAATTTTGTGAAGACATCTAGTTCCTTAACGAACTTACTAAGAAACATTTGAGATTCAACTGGACTCCCGAATGTGAGGCAGCTTTCCGAGAGCTGAAGTTAAAACCGACAACTGCTCTAGTATTAACAATTATTAATGGCAATCAGGACTTGAAATTCTGGACTGATGCTTCTAAATATGGTCTCGGTGCAGTGTTAATGCAAAGAGGCCAGGTAGTCGCTTATGCTAGCCGTCAATTGAAGCCACATGAGAAGAACTATGCAACTCACGATCTTGAATTGCTAGCCATCGTGTTTGCTATGAAAATCTGGAGGCATTATCTATTGGGTGAGAAATTTGAATTATACACTGATCATCAATCATTGAAATATTTATTCACCCAGATGGATCTGAATGTGAGATAGCAGCGTTGGTTAGAATTTCTCGCGGCATATGATCTTGATATTTTATATACTCCGGGGAAAGCCAATGTTGTGGCTGATGCGCTTAGCAGAAAGAATGTAATTATCGCCAATATTATCATCACACCTTCATTGATTGATAACATATCTGCTCTTCAAAAGGATGATCACTTCATTCAGAAGATCAGGGAGAGAATTCAGAAAGGAGAGCCCTTGAGTTTTCAGATTGATAACGATGGAATTCTGAGGTTAAAAGGCCGAATATGTGTGCCAAACATTTCTGAACTCCGGAGAGAAGTATTGGATGAATGTCACAAAGCCAAGCTTAGTATCCATCCAGGAGTGAGCAAGATTTATAATGATATCAAATGCACTTTCCGACGGAGATTGATGAAACGAGACATCTCCTTATATGTTTGCCGGTGCTCTACTTGTCAAAAAGTCAAAAGCGATCAATAAAACCTCGCTGGACTATTGCAACCGTTGGAAATTCCTAGTGGGAAGTGGGAACAGATTTCTATGGATTTCATAGATGCTTTGCCCAGAACCAGGAAAGGAAATGACAGTATTTGGGTGATCGTAGATCTTTTCACGAAGACCGCCTATTTCATACAAGTTAGATCGAATAGAACTGCTCAGAGTCTGGCGCATATTTATTTCAGAGAAATTGTTAGACTGCATAGAGTTCCCATGAGCATCGTTAGTGATCATCACCCGATTTTTGCTAGTAAATTCTGGGAAGCATTCCAAGCAGAATTGGGAACGAAACTGAACTTGAGCACCGCTTATCATCCCCAAACAGATGGTCAAACTGAGAGGGTGAATCGTATTTTAGAAGATTTGTTGTGGGCTTGTATTATTGATTTTGGTTGATCATGGGAACACCACTTGCATTTGGCTGGATTCTCATATAACAACAGCTACCAAGCAAGCCTGAAAATGTCTCCATTCGAAGCATTGTATGGTAGACCGTGCAGATCCCCTGCTTGTTGGGTAGAACCTGGTAATAAACTCGTATTGGGGCCAAATATGATTCGTGAAGCTGTAGATAAAGTCGATTTCGTTAACAAATGATTACTCGCTGGTCAAAACCGACAGAAGAGCTATGCAGATAAGAGAAGAGATATATCATTTGTTGTTGGCGACTATGTGTACTTGAAAGTATCTCCGATGAGAGGAGTAGTCCGGTTTGGTAAAACAGGGAAATTGGCACCCAAATTTATTGGTTCGTTTCCTATTCTAGAATGGATCGGAACTCTCGCTTACAAAGTTCAATTACCTAATTGGTTGCCTGGAGCGCATGATGTATTTCACGTATCTCAACTTCGAAAGCATGTACATGATCCAGATTTGATCGTGGAAGAAGCCGCGCAATGGGATATAGAAATTACTCCATAATTGGCTGTAAGAAGAGAGCCGATCAAGATTATTGGCAAAGAAACAAAAGAGCTGAGGAACAAAGGGGTTCACTTAGTCAAAGTGCAATGGAGTGGATATCCGCGAGATTGTACTTGGGAAACCGAGGAAAGCATTAAGAAAGATTATCCCAAGTGCAGGGTGGATAGCTCTGATTGACTCTGGTGCAAGGTACATTTACCATATTTTGCAATTTCCATTATGTTCTCTACTTTGTTGTTGTTTCCTTTTCATGGATGTATAATTTCAATTATACAGTATGAATGATTTTAAAAGAGTATATGAATTAATTAGTATATTTTTGAAAAGTTAAAAATAAATTGATTGTTGTTTGTGTTGTGTGATTATGAATTGATTAATCAAATGATTGGAATGATAGTTAATTAAATCAATAAGAGAATAAATGGTAAATTTATGCAATTGAATCACACATTGAACTGATTTGAAAATAGATAGAAATATATATACATGTACATTATATATGTTTGAACAGGTAAATGGATTAGCTGTTGAGTAAAGAATTTATTTGCGTGCCCGACAAATAGGCAAACCTTAATGAGTTGGATGCACAATTTTATTATTATATCAACTCCTGTGAATGCCATTGGATGCGGAGTGCTAGTTGTTCTGTGTGTAGTAAATAAATGTCGCCATAGGATAGTAACAATTAATTTTGAACTACACTACATGGCATACTTCGTGAAGATGGCATACTTCATCATATATCACATAAGCATTTGGAGCTTGTGTGATGAGGTTGAAGATTTATCATACGAGCGAGAGGCTTGTATGGAGATAACTATATATTACAGGTTGAACGATGACTGATATGGACTATATAAATGTAACGGTAAATTGCCAGATTAATAAAACCCCACACAGGTCTGGAGATGACAACAAACACGTGTCTCTAGTCATTAAGGCACAAAAACTATTTATGGGGTGACAAGAATTTATTCTCTGGAGTTATTATCTATACACACTCCCCCGTGGACACTAGAATATATCACTATAAATATGTGTATGCGTATTAGGATTTATTGGGTACCTAATACGGCCCAATAAATTACCAAACCTCTCCCCATACAAAGGAGGTTATGGCGAAAATTTTCAAAAATTTAGGGTGTTAGCCAAATTTTTGAAGAATTGGAAAATTCTTAGAAATTGAAAAGTTGAAGAATGAAAGCCAGAATGAAAGTTGAGTTGGTTGATTAAACAACTTTCGACTTCGTTCCTTTTCGGGGACGAAAAGATTTTAAGTGGGAGAGATTGTAACAACCTGGAAAATCTGAACCAGTTTAAAATTTTTAATTTGGCTATTTTAGTGGATTTTAAATATTTAAAATAAATTATTTTAAATAATAACGACGAAAAGTCTATTTGAATTGATGTTTGAAAATAAATATAATTATTTTGATTATAAACAAGGCCTGAAATGGCGCGGCAGTTTCAAAATTTGGATTCGATTTTTGACTGACTACACCGGGTGCAAAATAAAACGGATTTTAGTGAAACCAAAAATATTTAAATCTGTTTATGAATGTCTTTCTAACGAATCTGAAAAATTGAAATTTCATAGCTAGAATCAAAAGTTATAGCCAAATGAATTTTCAGAAAGGTCGTTATAGAGTTTATATAGCCCGTGAAAATAGCCATTTTGCAAACGACCTCTGTTTTCGACGAAACCACTTTTGTTGGATCCGGGATGTCAAATTATTGCTAGGTTTCAAATTCCATAATTTTTGAAGTTAATATGTGAGTGTGACGAAGGAAAATGTGTTTGGTTAATTTCTGTTAAATTGGATCGACCAGAAAATGGCCATTTTTCAAATGGTCTCAGAATTCGATGAAACTAGATTTTTTGGGACCATATCGTCAAAACATAGCTAGATTAATTTTTCTGGAATTTTTGGGATCAGTATGTGGCCCCGGCAAATTGAAATGTACGTTCAGATCAAATATTGGATGTTTTATATTTTAATTTGAAGAAAAACTGACTGAAGCAGTCAAATGGGCCAACGAAACATATCCCATTGTGTTCGGAATGAGGGTATTTAGCTAGGGACGAGAGTCGTTGGGTTTGGATTGGAGTTCGTATATGGAAGTGGGTATTTATAAAATTAAAGAATTAAAAATAAAATATATAAATGGGCCAATGAGATTTCATCTCCCCAAAAACCCTCGATGCTCAAAACCCGCCCCCCTCTTATAGTTGAACGACGGAAAACCCTCCAAGCTTCTCTCCTCTTTTGCTTTCAATCCACGAAAAAAAACGACTAGCTCTTGTTCAAGATTCCGTAGAGAATTCTCCGATCTTCACATCCATATAAGATTCGAACCCTATTGTGGAGTAAATTGCAAGAACTGCCTCCCCAAAGTCTGAACCTTCAGCTCGCCGCCGTCCCCTCATGCGCAGTTCGAAGTGGGCCCCTCCCCCAGCCACGGGTGCGTGACTCAAAGCCCGTCGAGGTGGTGAGGGCTGATTATCGTCCCGTGCTTCAGATTGGAAGAAAAATCAAAACCTAGTTTTGAATTAAAAATTGAGGTAATGGCTGATGAATATTTAACTGTTTATAACAGATAAAAGCGTTGCGAATGTTGATTTTTGTATAAAAATCATATCTTTTTGCTATGTTGTCGAAATCCAGTGAAACAAGAGACACTGGGACCGTGCGGACGTCTTCTACATTCTAAAAGAGACCGGATATTTTTCTGAGCCTTCTACAATTTTTGGAGGAGTGGAACCAAATGTGAGATTTCTGATTTATAAAGGATATGGAAATGACGATGTATAAATTATATAGTCGATGTATGAGTTATATAAGCATTGTACACCTCATGTATAAGCGTTGTATAAGTTGTATGTTAGATGTATAAGTTATATATGCATTGTAAAAATCATATATGTGTTGAATGAAATTGAAATGATATTGAAATGAAATCAAAATATATTTATATACGAATATATATATATACTCTCCTCGTCCACAGACCATGGACGATATATATTGGTTGTGATATTGTTTGGATTTGGTTGATGTGAAATTTGGTGAATATCATGAATGGTTGATTGGAAATGATTGATTGTGGTTGAAATC
The DNA here is from genome assembly GCA_030737875.1 of Allium sativum. NCBI lineage: Eukaryota > Viridiplantae > Streptophyta > Magnoliopsida > Asparagales > Amaryllidaceae > Allium > Allium sativum. Next base: position 199,005,001 of record CM060926.1, on the reverse strand, counting down.
CCAATAGGATTAGTATATGGGAAAATTCGTTTGCGTACGAACTAGATATTGAAATTCCCATTGTCAAAAGCTGCGAGGCTTTAAGGTTGAGTGAGGAGCCGTACTCGGGACAGTGCCGTTTTTAACTACCCTACCGTTATGCTGCCGAAATTTTCTGAAACATTTCTGTGTTTGATTTATTTTCATGTGTTGAAATATATTCATGTGATGAATATATTTATGTGATTAATGAAATAAACAAATTGTTTTGACAATTAAAATCACATTTTTATTGAATGTACGAAGTATAGAAAATCTACATTTTTGAAATAAATTGATTTGATAATAAAAATCACATTTTTATTGAATATACGAAGTATACAAAATCTACATTTTTGAAATAAATTGTTTTGACATTAAAAATCACATTTTTATTGAATGTACGAAGTATAGAAAATCTACATTTTTGAAATTAATTATTTTGACAATAAAAATCACATTTTTATCATATATATGAAGTATATAAAATAATCGTGTTTTGAGATAAATTGTTTTATTAATAATCACATTTTTATCATCCATATTAAGTATATAAAATAATCGTGTTTTGAAATAAACTGTTTTACAATAAAAATCACATTTTTATTATCTATATGAAGTATGTGTTGAAATAAATATCTATTGGATAAAAATATCATTTTTATCAAATATATGAAATGAATATGGTTTTGAAATCGAAGAATGAGTTATATTATATATATATAATTAAAATAAATCAAATAACGAAGCTGCAATTCGTATTTTGAAACCGTGATTTCAAATGATTATTGTGGTAGATCCGACCATCGGATTTTCCCGAAACCGAAACCGTTGGGTTCGCTTAGAAAATATCTTTCCAACGACACCAACTTTGCAAAGATCCAACAGTTGGATTGTCTGGAATGTTTAATTCAAATCTAAATGAAAACAGCGCCAGAATCGATTATAATTATATATATATAATTAAAATAAATCGAATAACGATGCTGCAGTTCGTATTTTGAAATTGTAACTTCAAACGATTGTACCGGGGGATCCGACCGTCGGATTTTCCCAAAACTGGAACCGTTGGATTCGTTTTGAAATGATCTTTCCAATGATATAAAATTTGTAAAGATCGAACAGTTAGATTTTCAGATATGTGTAAATCAAATCTGAAGAAAAACAGTGCCATGGCTGCATTATGGCCTGAAGCGTCGTTTATATAAATTGGCTATTTTTAAATGAATAAAAATAGCGATAAATCGTGATAAAATATTATAAACGATACGGAATGGAAATAAACCGAATTTACCCAGTTTATTGGATATTTGATGGTTGAATGTGTTTGACGTGAAAATTTCATTAAAGAACAGAATTATTGATGTTGAATAATTTGACCATTGAAATGAATTGATTTGAAATTCTAAATATACGTGAATTATTTGAAAAGGCCGAGTTAATTCTCATTTCAAATAATTGATCGACGGCTAGAAGTCGAGTAGTGTTCGCCACTAAGGCGGATGGTTCATTTCGTTTATGCATGAGTTATAGAAAATCACCTTAGTAAGTACACTTGGCAACATGGTTGGCATTTGTTTATTTTCAAGAGATAATTCATTCATGTGGAATACCTTCTAGTAAGTGAATGAGATCCAAGATTCACTAGTGAATTTTGGAGAGCTTGCATGAAACCATGAGTACGCAGTTATGTTTGAATCGGGTATACTAGAAAGAGAATAAGTGAAAGTGGAACGAGAGGCGACAGTGAAATGAGTTCCAACTCATATTTTGGAAATAGGAATTAAGAAGCTACAAAATCACGTAGTTAAAGAAGGTCAAGGCATAATGGAGTTAAGCTCAAATAAATACGACTTAGAAGGCTGAAGACTAGAAACACGCATCATATCTCTTTTTTTGAGAGTATATCCTTGATCTTTCTTTTTCTGTAAAACTTATTTGCATGCTATCTTTTAAGTGTATCCTCTCGGTCTTATTTTCAATCCTATTTCTGTTGCAAACCTCATAGGAAGTATAACCCATATGTTTGTAAGATATGTTGGGGTTTGAAGGTGTCCATTGGGTTGACCAAACCTTTAGGGTTTTTATAGGATATGGGTCAGTTTAGGAAGGGATTTCTTGTGACCTAAAAGGAGTCTATCATGCTTATTTTCCTAGAATCATATATATTAGTTGGGTTGAGTAATTCTTTGGTTGTCAGTCTGATGTTGATTTCGGTCTTCGGGGCTAGTGCTTAGGGAGTTCTTCTCCAAATCAGTATATACGTAACATAGATTTCCAGTTTTGACATTGCCTAATGGGCACAAAGTTTTAACTTGCTTCTATCGTTCGACTATATCTTTAGGTAGGAACCTATGAATGAAAACATGTGTTTGATACATGTTATGGTTGATGGTTGCAAGTGTTTGCTAGTGGTTGCTCGTGGATTCATATACATGCGTATTAGACACCAGATCGCCTCAGTCACATCTCATATTGTATGTGAATGAGTGTTTATACTTGTTTATGGATGAATTTGAATGTGTTATCATGTGGATGTTGCATATGGATGGATGCTTGTGCACACATATAGTGTTTATGTGACTAGGACTATTTGCATACATGTTGGACTCATGGCACTAAACATATTTTGCATTAAGAAGATCAATCAGGCCTGATCATTTGCATTAGACAAGGAACATATACACACACTTCTTGCATATGTTCATACAGCGTTAGAAATCCCTTAAGGACAATGAATGCCTGTGATTGATGATTGAGTAGATGGATGATTGGATGGTAGGACACATTCTTCTTAACTTGAAGATTTCGGGGACGAAATCCTTTAAGGAGGGAAGAATGTAACAACCCGAATTTTAATAACATGTTAAAATAAGAAATCAAGGTATAAAATGAGAATCAAGGGAAACGGGTTGCGCCAATGCGTTCGTCTCGGAATTCTACATGGAATCGAGCCCAGTTTTCGAAAATTGAAGTCCGGATGAAGAAGTTATGGCCTGTAGAAGATTCAGCAAATTCCAGGCAGCACAGAACCAGGCAGGTCGACCTGGGAGTCAGGTCGACCTGGGGGTCAGGTCGACCAGGTGGTCGACCTGGGGGTCGACCTACCTACTACAGGTTGACCATGTGGTCGACCTTCCCATTACAGGTCAACCTGGTCAGCCTGTTTTGGCCCAGAACCCATTTTTGAAGCCTGGGACGTGTTTGGATGGTCTGGATTGATTCTAAGGTTGATCTAAAGGCCCTAAATAGTTCCTACACCTATAAATATACCCTAAGACCTAACCTAATTCATAACAAATCATTCTTACACCATTATGCTGCTAAAATATCTCTTGAACCATGGTCGTCGTCTCCAAATCAAAGTAAAAGCATTCAAACTCAAATCAATTCAAAGAACAAAGCTTCAACAATGATTCAAGGCAATAAATCAACAATGCCGCAACATTTTTACAACAAAATTCAGTTCTTCATTCCTTGTCCACGATCTGTAAGTTCTAGTTATTTTCAGATTAAAATAATTAAATTTATTATGGATATGTGATGAAGTGAAATTGGACTTTTGATTCAAGTCTATTCTTGTTTCTTCTTGGATCTTGATTTTGAGAACTTTTCTATCTATATTCTCTTGACAAGTTTATGGTCTATTCAGCTTGTTGTAAATCAATTTTCTTGGATCATGTTGATATTATTATCAAGATCTATTCTTTATGCCTGAGATGATGTTTTTATGCCGTTTTCTTTCTGATCTTGTTTTTATAGCAACTTCTACCTTCCCCTATTTATTTTCTTTTGATGAACCTAGGACAATTTCGGACCTAGGCCTAAACTGCGATACACGTACGATGGTATATGGGAGAAATATTGGAATATTGCCTAGTGGAAAATATGTGTTTGGTGGAATGGAAGGCATAATATGAAAATTGGATGTTTGGTGATAATTTACCATTAACATGAAACGGGGTAATTTTGTGTATTATCATTATAATGGTTATTGCGCGATTCGGATTGATATATGTAATTCAACATGGATCTTGATATATGTAATTTGGCTAGAAGTTGTTATGGGTAAATTGGTGTAAACGTGGTATACATGTAATTTTGGGTATAAAACTTGATCTATTAAAATTAAGCATAGCTTTGTAAACATGTAAATCATGAATATTGACATATGTAAAACGGCATGAAACGTGGTATATGTGTAAATAGGCATACATGTAAAACGGCATGAATTAAACATATGTAAATTTGGTATGATTTGGGCATATGTAAAACTGACATGTAATCTAGAACTTGGGCATATGTTAATTATGTGAAATTTGGAGTTGAAACATATATGATAATTTATGACTTGGTAGAGGTTTAATATGAACGCGCCTAAGTTGGGTTTTGGGTAGTTGGCATGTATTGTAAATAAAAGGCTATAACTTGGCATAACCTTATAGTGAATTATGATAATAATTTGGGAATACGTTTTGGGGCAAAAACGTGAATTATGAACTTGATAATTGGCATATAACTGGAAATATGAACGTGGTTGAAACATGAACATGAACGTGAATATGAACATGAACGTGAACATGGCTAACTCGAGGTTGGGTTGAGTTTGCAGTGTAATTCTGCCCGGAACAGCCCGGCATATCCAGTGACTGCAAATAATAAGATCTAATGTTAGAAGTTAGTCATATCGTGCTTAAACCCGAGGTTAGACTGAGTTGTGGTGAAATTCTGCCCCGAACCGCCTGGCATATCCAGTGACCGCAACAGCAGGTCTAATGTGAGTGGTTGATGCATTAATAATTAATTAATGCCAATAAATAGACATGCTAAGAATGGAAAGGTTAAGTAACATATGAATAGTCGACACTTAACCAATATAACATGTTAATTAGACAAGTGGGTGGGGTTAAGTAAATTAAGAACACTTAACCAACATAACATGTTAATTAGACCAGTGGGTAGGGTTAAGTAAACTAAGAACATTTAACCAACATAACTGTTAGTCGGACCAATGGGTGGGTTAAGTAATATAACTAGGCTAATGACACATAACCGATATGACATGAATGGGTGGGTTAAGTAATATGACTAGACTAATGACACTTAACCAATATAACATGATGCGTGGCAGGGTTAAGTCAACTTGAACATATAGATAATACTTAACCAACTTAGCATGATATGTGGGCGGGTTAAATCATTAACTACTTGAAAACACTTAACCAATTTGATATGCTAAGATAGCGGGGTTAAGTTATGAATCACTAGACAGCACTTAACCAACTTGACATGATACGTGGGCAGGTTAAGCCACGAATTACTTGAAAACACTTAACCAATGCAATCTGACGAATGGGAGGGTTAAGTTAAATGGGTTGGCGATGCTTAACCAATATGACATGGTGTGTGGTACGGTTAAGTAAACACGCGAAGGCGACACTTAACCGATATAACAAGACATGCGGTAGGGTTAAGTAACACAAGAGAGAACACTTAACCAAGGTAACATGATGGGTGGTGGGGTTAAGTTAACTTGAATGGATAACACTTAACCAACCTGTGGGGTATACGAATAGACCCTAGGAAAACCCTAGTAGCGGGACCCATTTCAGCATTAACCCACATTTGGTATCAACGGTACCCTGAGCTAGGCAGGGTGGGGCACGATTACTGGGCTGATTATAAGCGGTCAAAATGGCGGCAGGTGATGCAGCAGTGCAGGTTCCGACGGATTACGGGCGTGCACGTATTCCGGAGTGGAAAATTTAGCCATTGGGCATTAGTAGATATAAAGTTATGCATCAAGAATTGTGTCGGGGTTGCCATCCTAGGGATTGATACACCCTAGGGTGGGACCAGCACAGGTATCTACAAGTAGGGGGGCGCATGACACAAACGAGAACAAGGTTGAGTAGCAGCCGATCGATTAAGGTATTAAGGATACATCTAACACTTTCATTGCAATTGGGCTGGTTGAGGTAAGATCCTCATATTAGATGTAGTCCTGGAGGCTACAACAACTACGGGGTTGGATCACCTTATTATATAACACGGGCTACTAGTTGGGACACTAGTAGGGGTTAAGGATCCTTGTTACACAGGACACTAGTTGGAACACTAGTAGGAATACGAAACATTCCATGTAAGACACTTGTGAGGATGCTAGTTAGGTGGTGCAGAGTAAATAGATACCATAGAAATATTTTAATGGTGAATCTTAGAAATCTTGCGATGTGATACTTGATAGAAACCTTGTGATGCTACTCTTAATAGGAATTATGGGATGTTATACTTGATTCATCATGCCTATAGCTTATCTTGTCATCATGCTTATGTTTACTTTCAGTTTATTCATGCCATGTTATCTTTACCTGTTTTTATGCTGAAAGTCACCAGGACTTACTCGGTCTTTATGACTGACCCATTTTGTTTCGCCCCTTTTTCTTCCGTTCCCCCCCCCAGGTTCGCAGGGTGGGAATACAGCTTAGTTCGGATCTTACCAAGCTCCAAGGCTCTTTCATGTACGGCTTGGATTTCTCTTGGCTATGGCTTGCTTTGCTTATTTGGGAAATAATACAATTTATTTTTATGATTCTTTGTTTTTTTGAGCAAGACAGATATTTTAGTTATGTAATTGGGTATTGGAAGTTGATGGGCATTTATTGTAAACAATTATATTTAGTAAATGATTTGAAGTACTTCTACTTTACTTACCGCTGTTTTATAAATGTCTATCTTGTAATATTTCTGTTCCAGTACCCATAATGCTCCATTGAAGTTAAGGCATTCCCTTTGTGAGTGACCTTAACGGATGTGGGGTGTTACATTTGGTATCAGAGCAGAAGGTTACCAGACTGGGCAAAAGCTTTTAAAAACCTTCTAAAATTATTTTTAAAACATTTACAAAGAAGCATTTTTCTAAGAAAAGTTTTGTTTTACGAAAGGCATATTCCCTAAAGCCATATGCACTATCTTTTGATTCTCTCATTGAGTCTCTTCTCTCTTTCTTTTTCACCTTAGTTTTGTAGGTGTACGACACATGTAGGAGGGCAAAGAAGTGCCCAACTTCCAACTGTAGCTGCAGTAGTTCCATCTGCAACTAATCTTATTTCAAGCTTTGTAGGGTTACCGTGCGATGAAGGTAGCTTTCGATAAACTTGTCAACAAACTATACAAGGATAATAAGAACGAGGATAAAGAACACAAGCCTAAGGATGAGAAACTTGTTGATATGGCTTAATCCACGAAGGAGGAAAAGGTGAAAGGAAAGAGGCCAAAGTGAAAGAATAATAAAACCCATGATAAGAGAAAGTATCTTTAGTATGGTAAAAAGCGACATGTAGTTAAGTATTATAGGACAAGGACAAGGGCAAAGAACAAGATCGTCGAGAGGGCAATTGTATGCTCTCACTACTAGCATACCTAAGAGAGGTGGTAACGTTTCTGTTAAAAGTTTAGCTTTTCTTTTCTATCATACCATGGGAACTTTGTTTTTGTACATCGCATCCCTTTTATTCTGCTTCAATAGTTGAGTCTCTACACCTTAGTACTAGCGTGGTAGAGGGTCCCAATTTTTTGTCTCAAATCCTATTGGGGAATCGGCTTGCTTATTCATGACATGTTTGGATTTGAGAATGTCTATGCCAAGTATTGAGTTTGGATGTAACGCTTATGTTTTTGGGTTATGGGTTGATTCTAGGGATGGAGTAGTTATCCAGTAAGGGTGCCATTCTCGATTTTGAAAGGAGGGTAGTTAGACGCTTGACTTGCCTTGGTAATACCCTCGAAGTCTCGTGTAACCTTTAGGGTTCTGTCATGATTAGTTACCTAAAATCTTTTGACACATTTATTGGTAATTTGTAATCCGCTCGAGTAGTGTTTGCCACTAAGGTGGATGGTTCATTTCGTTTACGCACGAGTTACAGAAAATCACCTTAGTAAGTACACTTGGCAACATGGTTGGCATTTGTTTATTTTCAAGAGATAATTCATTCATGTGGAATACCTTCTAGTAAGTGAACGAGATCCAAGATTCACTAGTAAATTTTGGAGAGCTTGCATGAAACCATGAGCACGCAGTCATGTTTGAATCAGGTATACTAGAAAGAGAATAAGTGAAAGTGGAATGAGAGGCGACAGTGAAATGAGTTCCAACTCATATTTTGGAAATAGGAATTAAGAAGCTACGAAATCACGAAGTTAAAGAAGGTCAAGGCACAATGGAGTTAAGCTCAAAGGAATACGACTTAGAAGGCTGAAGACAAGATACGTGCATCATATCTCTTTTTTTGAGAGTATATCCTTGATCTTTCTTTTTCTGTAAAACTTATTTGCATGTTATCTTTTAAGTGTATCTTCTCGGTCTTATTTTCAATCTTATTTCTGTTGCAAACCCCATAGGAAGTAAGACCCATATGTTTGTAAGATATGTTGGGGTTTGAGGGTGTCCATTGGCTTGACCAAATCTTTAGGGTTTTATAGGATATGGGTCGGTTTAGGAAGGGATTTCTTGTAACCTAAAAGGAGTCTATCATGCTTAGTTTCCTAGAATCATATATATTAGTTGGGTTGAGTAATTCTTTGGGTGTCAGTCTGATGTTGATTTCGGCCTTCGGGGCTGGTGCTTAGGGAGTTCTTCTCCAAATCAGTATATACGTAACGTATATTTCCAGTTTTGACATTGCCTAATGGGCACAAAGTTTTTACTTGCTTCTATCGTTCGACTATATCTTTAGGTAGGATCCTATGAATGAAAACATGTGTTTGAGACATGTTATGGTTGATGGTTGCAAATGGTTGCAAGTGTTTGCTAGTGGTTGCTCGTGGATTCATATACATGCGTATTAGACACTAGATCGGCTCAGTCACCTCTCATATTGTATGTGCATGAGTGTTTATACTTGTTTATGGATGAATTTGAATGTGTTATCATGTGGATGTTGCATATGGATAGATGTTTGTGCACATATATAGCGGTTATGTGACTAGGACTATTTGCATACATGTTGGACTCATGGCACTAAACCTATTTTGCATTAAGAAGATCAATCAGGCCTGATCATTTGCATTAGACAAAGAACATATACACACACTTCTTGCATATGTTCATACAGCATTAGAAATCTCTTAAGGACAATGAATGCCTATGATTGATGATTGAATAGATGGATGATTGGATGGTAGGACACATTCTTCTTAACTTGAAGATTACGGGGACGAAATCCTTTAAGGAGGGAAGAATGTAACAACCCGAATTTTAATAACATGTTAAAACAAGAAATCAAGGTATAATTAATTTTTAAAATGAGAATCAAGGGAAATGGGTTGCGCCAATGCGTTCGTCTCAGAATTCTACATGGAATCGGGCCTAAGTTTTCGAAAATCGGAGTCCGGATGAAGAAGTTATGGCTTGTAGAAGATTCAGCTAATTTCAGGCAGCACAGAACTAGGCAGGTCGAGCTGGGGGTCGACCTACCCCCTACAGGTTGACATGTTGCCGACCTTCCCCCTTACAGGTCAAGCCGGTCGGCCTGTTTTGGCCCAGAACCCATTTTTGAAGCCGGGACGTGTTTTGATGGTCCGGATTGATTCTAGGGTTGATCTAAAGGCCCTAAATAGTTCCTACACCAATAAATATACCCTAAGACCTGACCTAATTCATAACAAATCATTCTTACACCATTATGCTGCTAAAATATCTCTTGAACCATGGTCGTCGTCTCCAAATCAAAGTACAAGCATTCAAACTCAAATCAATTCAAAGAACAAAGCTTCAACAATGATTCAAGACAATAAACCAAAAACGCTGCAACATTTTTACAACAAAATTTAGTTCTTAATTCCTTTTCCATGATCTGTAAGTTCTAGTTATTTTCAAATTAAAATAATTAAATTTAATATGGACTTGTGATGAAGTGAAATTGGACTTTTGATTCAAGTCTATTCTTGTTTCTTCTTGGATCTTGATTTTGGGAACTTTTTTATCTTTATTTTAATGACAAGTTTATGGTCTATTCAGCTTGTTGTAAATCAATTTTCTCGGTTCATGTTGATATTATTATCAAGATCTATTCTTTATGCCTGAGATGATGTTTTTATGTCGTTTTCTCTCTGATCTTGTTTTTATTGCAACTTCTACCTTCCCCTATTTATTTTCTTTTGATGAACCTAGGTCAATTTCGGACCTAGGCCTAAACTACGATATACGTGCGATGTTATACGGGGGAAATATTGGAATATTGCCTAGTATAAAATATGTGTTTGGTGCAATGGAAGGCATAATATGAAAATTGGATGTTTGGGAATAATTTACCATTAACATGAAATGGGGTAATTTTGTGTATTGTCATTATAATGGTTATTGCGCGATTGGGATTGATATACGTAATTTGACATGGATCTTGATATATGTAATTTGGCTAGAACTTTTTATGGGTAAATTGGTGTAAACGTGGTATACATGTAATTTTGGGTATAAAATTTGATCTATTAAAATTAAGCATAGCTTTGTAAACATGTAAATCATGAATCTTGACATATGTAAAATGACATGAAACGTGGTATATGTGTAAATGGGCATACATGTAAAACGGCATGAATTGAACATATGTAAATTTGGTATGAATTGGGCATATGTAAAACTGACATGTAATCTAGAACTTGGGCATATGTTAATTATGTGAAATTTGGAGTTGAAACATATATGATAATTTATGACTTGGTAGAGGTTTAATATGAACGCGCCTAAGTTGGGTTTTGGGTAGTTGGCATGTATTGTAAATAAAAGGCTATAACTTGGCATAACCTTATAATGAATTATGATAATAATTTGGGAATACGTTTTGGGGCAAAAACGTGACTTATGAACTTGATAATTGGCATATAACTGGAAATATGAACGTGGTTGAAACATGAACATGAACGTGAATATGAACACGAACGTGAACATGGCTAACTCGAGGTTGGGTTGAGTTTGCAGTGTAATTCTGCCCGGAACCGCCCGGCATATCTAGTGACTGCAAATAATAAGATCCAATGTGAGAAGTTATTCATATCGTGCTTAAACCCGAGGTTAGACTGAGTTGTGGTGTAATTCTGCCCGGAACCGCCCGACATATCCAGTGACCGCAACAACAGGTCTAATGTGAGTGGTTGATGCATTAATAATTAATTAATGCCAATAAATAGACATGCTAAGAATGGAAAGGTTAAGTAATATATGAATATTCGACACTTAACCAATATAACATGTTAATTAGAAAAGTGGGTGGGGTTAAGTAAATTAAAAACGCTTAACCAACATAACATGTTAATTAGACCAGTGGGTAGGGTTAGGTAAACTAAGAACGCTTAACCAACATAAATGTTAATCGGACAAATGGGTGGGTTAAGTAATATGACTAGGCTAATGACACTTAAACGATATGACATGAATGGGTGGGTTAAGTAATATGACTAGACTAATGACACTTAACCAATATAACATGACGCGTGGCAGGGTTAAGTCAACTTGAACATATAGATAATACTTAACCAACTTACCATGATACGTAGGCGGGTTAAGTCATGAACTGCTTGAAAACACTTAACCAATTCGATATGCTAAGATAGCGGGGTTAAGTTATGAATCACTAGACAACACTTAACCAACTTGACATGATACGTGGGCGGGTTAAGCCACGAATTACTTGAAAACACTCAACCAATGCAATCTGACGAATCGGAAGGTTAAATGGGTTGGCGATGCTTAACCAATATGACATGGTGTGTGGTAGGGTTAAGTAAACACGTGAAGGAAACACTTAACCGATATAACAAGACATGCGGTAGGGTTAGGTAACACAAGAGAGAACACTTAACCAAGGTAACATAATGGGTGGTGGGGTTAAATTAACTTGAATGGATAACACTTAACCAACCTGTGGGGTATACAAATAGAACCTAGGAAAACCCTAGTAGCTGGACCCGTTTCAGCAGTAACCCACATTAGGTATCAACGGTACCCTGAGCTAGGCCGGGTGGGTCACGATTACTGGGCTGATTATAAGCGGTCAAAATGGCGGCAGATGATGCAGCAGTGCAGGTTCCGATGGATTACGGGCGTGCACGTATTCCGGGGTGGAAAATTTAGCCACTGGGCATCAGTAGATATAAAGCTGTGCATCGAGAATTGTGTCAGGGTTGCCATCCTAGGGATTGATACACCCTAGGGTGGGACCAGCACAGGTATCTACAAGTAGGGGGCCGCGTGACACAAACAAGAACTAGGTCGAGTAGGAGCCAATCGATTTAGGTAGTAAGGATACATCTAACACTTTCATGGCAATTGGGCTGGTTGAGGTAAGATCCTCATATTAGATGTAGTCCTAGAGGCTACCACAACTACGGGGTTAGATCTCCTTACTATATAACACGGGCTACTAGTTGGGACACTAGTAGGGGGTAAGGATCCTTGTTACACAGGACACTAGTTGGAACACTGGTAGGAATACAAAACATTCCATGTTAGACACTTGTAAGGATGCTAGTTAGGTGGTGTAGAGTAAATAGATACCATAGAAATATTTTAATGGTGAAGCATCTTGCGATGTGATACTTGATAGAAACCTTGTGATGCTACTCTTGATAGGAATTATGGGATGTTATACTTGATTCATCGTGCCTATAGCTTATTTTGTCACAATGCTTATGTTTATTTTCAGTTTATTCATGCCATGTTATCTTTACCCGTTTTTATGCTGAAAGTCACTAGGACTTACTCGGTCTTTATGACTGACCCGTTTTGTTTCCCCCCTTTTTCTTCTATTCCCCCCACCCTCAGGTTTGCAGGGTGGGAATACAACTTAGTTGGGATCTTACCAAGCTCCAAGGCTCTTTCATGTACGGCTTTTTCTCTTGGATATGGCTTGCTTTGCATTACTGGGGAATACTACAATTTATTATTATGCTTCTTTGTTTTTTGAGCAAGACAGATATTTTAGCTATGTAATTGGGTATTGGAAGTTGATGGGCTTTTATTGTAAACAATTATATTTAATAAATGATTTGAAGTACTTCTACTTTACTTTCCGTTGTTTTATAAATGTCTGTCTTGTAATATTTCTGTTCCAGTACCCATAATGCTCCATTGAAGTTAAGGCATTCCCTTTGTGAGTGACCCTAACGGATGTGGGGTGTTACAGTTGTGGTAGGCCATCGGAAGTGGGAGGGCCAAGTTGAGGGTGTGAGGAAGGAGAGTTGCGGTGGATGTAAATGGGAAGAGGAGTCGTGCATGCAAATGAGAGGAGCTGAGTATTTGCGTGTAGATGGGAAGAGGAACTGAGTATTTGAGGTGGAAAGACGGGTGCATGCTTTCAATTTTTTTATTTAAAAAAGGTCAGAACAGTATAAAGTTGCGGAGCCAGAAATGGTGATAAGGAGGAAACAAAATGAATGTTGGAGGGGAAAGGAGGACTGAAGGCGACGGATGTATTTTGTACAGGCGAAAGCTTTTTTTCTTCTTTCTTGTTAAAGGCGGAAATGGGAGATAAAGTAGGAGAGGTGAAGCAAGTTTAATTGCTCAATACAATTTTCTGTAGGTATATACAAAAGAAAAAAAAGAAAGAGAGCAACGCGTGGCTTCAAGGGTAAGGGGAGAATAACACGTGGAGGAAGACTTTGCATTCCCATTACAATTGTCCCAAATTTTAATATACACACTTGTTTTACATTATACTTTTTTTAATAAAATTTTCCGCATGCATCAGGTTGGTCTATGAAGCGTACCATTTTGTTTGCGTTTCCACATTGTAATTATATAAATATTTTTCATTTTATTTTATTTTAAGTACGATTATAGATAGCGAATAAACATAACTAAAAATTAAATCATGTACAACCATGTAGGATCCCAAAATAGATATAAAATAAACTGGTTGATTGATTCTGTAAAGTGTCAGAAGGGACTACAGTTACCCTAAAATACATTAGAAAAATATATGCTTATTTTCCAAATTAAAAAATTACAGTAAAATTCTATAAAATATTTTAAGACAACGCGAACATAAACTGAACAAAATTTGAAACAAGTATTTAACTATAATTTAATTTCAAATTCTGATTGATTTTATTATCTGAATTATAATTCGTTTTAGTAGTTCAACTAATGACGAACTATATTTCCCTACGAACATCATTTTTGACTAAATTTCACAATAAAAAATTTCAGTCATTTTAAAATAATATTATTGCCTTAAAATTTTATGCCAACTTATTTAAACCTTCCAAAATTTATTTAAAAATTCATATTATATTAAAATTTATTTCAAAATCTTAGATCATTACATCTACCCTCCTTATGGCAATTTCGTCCTCGAAATTGAAACGAAGTTTAGAGAAGAACATAAGTTACCATAATTATTATTCTTGAAATCCTTTTCAAATTTGAATTAAGGATTAAATTTTTAATATCTAATTTTTCAATTTAAATTATAGAGAAAATAAACCAACAACAATATTATACCCAAATTTCGATTAACACAAACATCCATACATTCATTCATGATTCGATATACACTAGTTCTTCACCCTATATGCATTCACAAAATTTATCTCACTAGCCTATTTTATATTTAAACAATTGAATTTCAAATATAAACAAATTACCATATTTCATAAAATCTAATTTGTTAATTTATTTTGTTTTTCAAACTCATTCTCACATATTCCATTTTCCTAACTCGTCTTAAGTGATTACAAACCCTATCATTTTTCAAATTATTTCTACTCTATTATTTATCAAAACCTATCGACTATCCAAAAATCGTCGATAAATTCTAACTCGATTCTCTAAATTAAATTCTTCATAATTTGAGTATATCCAATTTTCTAGATTCATAATTATTCCCAACTCATCTCAATTCATTTATTGATTCTTCATTCTACAAATAATGAGAATATAACTTATTTAAATTACACTTACTTATTCCAAATCATATTAATTTATCAAAACATTTTATTTGAATACATCCAAATAATTTCAAACTCCTATGTAAACGGTTTCAAGTATTTCTCGACATTTCAATTGGAATCATATAGTCATCCCATTTTCGAAACTCGAAAATAATTACTGATGATGTGCGGATCATCAACAGAATTTTTCTCTAGTGTCTAGAATGTGATTCTATATATATCTAGTATATATTGGATTTTGTTTCTATGTTAGCTAGACATATATTCAAAATCCTTACATCCTTGATAGTCTAATTTCGACGTCCAATAATATAATCAAAACTGTTAGCATAAATTATATTACAAAAATGTTATTCTTCTCAAAATGGTTTGTTAAACTTCAAAATAATTAATGTTTCCAACATACACCCAATTAGTTTCAAAATCATCCTTAATATCATTATATATCTCTTACTAAATTCTTCAACATCCATTTTAATCCTTTCTACCAAATTCTTAAATCTTCACTTATTCCTTCTGGACTGTAATAAACCGGAAATCCGAGCCAATTTAAAATTTTTATTTTGGCAATTTTATCGAATTTTGAATATTTAAAATGAGTAATTTTAAATTATAACGACGATAAATTTATTTTGAATAGAATTAGAACATTTACATTTATATAGATCGTCGTTAGAATATAAATATTTATTTTAAAATATAAAAGGAATTGAAAATGGCGCGGTAGTTCGAAAATTCGATTTCAAATTTCAAACGAATGTATAGGATTCAAAATAAAATGGATTTTGGCGAAACCAAAAATATTAGAATCTATTTGAGAATATCTTTCCAACGAATCCGAAAATTTGAAATTTCATAGCGGGGATAAAAAGTTATGCCCAGTTGAAAATTCAGAATAGTCGCTGTGGAAATCTAGCCCTTAAAAATGGAAATTTTGCAAACGACCTCGGTTTTCGACGAAACCACTTTTATTGGATCCGTGATGTCAAGTTATTGCTAGGTTTCAAAATTCATAATTTTTCGAATCAATATGTGAGCGTAGCAAAGGAAAACGCATTTGACCTGTTTCAATTGATTTAAATCGACTAGAAAATGGCCATTTTTCAAACAGTCTAAAAATTTAACGAAATTAATTATGTTAGGACCATATCGTCGATACGAGGCTAGAAAATATTTTTCGGGAATTTTTAGAGTCCAAATGTGGCCCTAGTAAATTGAAATGTGCATTGAAATTCAATATATAGATTTATATTTTGATTTTGACGAAAACTGATCGAGACGATCGAACCAGCTGGCGATACATACCCCATTGTGTTCGGAATGGGGGAAGTAGCTAGGGGCGATAGTCATTGGGCTCGATTTAGTATCCGAATAAAAAGGTTACTTTTTGAAATTAATTAAATAATTAATATATATATATATATTATATAATATCCTTTCCCTCTCCTCTCTCCGTTCACTACCCCGTCAGAAAAAAAAAGAAAAAAGGGGATCGCGCCCCTCCACCCCCATGTCGCTGCTGCCGCCAGCGCGAGTAACCCTCCCTCCTTTGCCGCCACCTCCCCTTTGATTCCTCCCTCCTCCGTCGCTTCCTCTATCTGCACCACCCTCCCCATCTTCAATTCGAGATCGCAACCCCCCCTCAGTTGAATAGAGCCACCGCCTCCGACCTTGCCCCCCCCATTCGCCTTCGACGCCTTCCACTTACCCCCCCTTCGATTGATCCTCGTGCGCGTTAGAAACCCCAAAGCCACCACTCGCTGCGCCACACTCCCCCCTTGCCTGAGCGCGCCACCGCACACCCCCCGCCAACGCCGCTCCAACGACCATCACCCAACCTCACTCCTCCGACTAAAATTATGTGATTTTTATTTTATTTTATCCTCTTTATTTACTTAAAGAAATTAGTTTTAAAAGAGTGTGATTTTTATTATAGGATTGACATGGTAAAGGAGTGATTTTTTTTATGCTAATAAATTCATGACAAAGATATGATTTTGAAAATAGAAAAGACGGTATTTTTAAATATGAAAGCTTCATATTTTTAAATATGAAGAGGTTGTAAGTTTAGTACATGAAAAATTTGGTTTTTATCGAATAAAAAGATGTGATTTTTATATAGTGAAAGATGATATTTTTATATAGAGAAAGATCAAACTTTTATATAGAAGAAAGCGTTTTAGAAATATAATCTTTACAGTATATGAAATGAAATAAAAATATGAACTTTATTTTTATATAGTAGTGAAAATAAAGATATGATTTTTATAAGATGGAAAAATATATAAAAATACGTTTTTTATATATGTAGTGAATACAGACGATGAAAGTGACAGAAAGCAAGCACGACGAAGATTTTCTACATATGAAGAGTCATGGCGTTTGGTTTAGCTCTTGGTGAGAACTTCTCACTTTTAATTTATTTTCTAGTTGAAATATATACTAGGATGCAGAGGGTGCTTAGTAGCACCCGACACCCGTCATCCACAGACCATGGATGACTTGTTTGTTTAATTAATGTGTTGTGAAAATTGATTACGTGATATGGATTGAATAAATATTTTATAGCTAAAAATATAATTATTAATATGTAAATAAAATAAATATTTATAAACAAATCAGACGATTTGTTTATGTACACTGATTTGACTGATATTGATTGGGACGATAAATTTTACACATCACCCAACTGCACAAATAAAATCTGTGTTTGTTGATTTGAAACCCCATACGGGTATTGGGATGATATTTGACGTACGCTAATGTCGATTGTTTAGTTGTATGTCAATCGATGGGTTGGTAGACTGTGTAAGCGTTAATTATTGATATTTAATGCTTATGCAGTTGTGTGGTGCACTCAGATGATGGTTGATGATTTATCGTTGCTGTTATATACATGTATTGTAAGGAACCCATGTAATTAACGTTATATGGTAATTGATTGGGCCTCATTCCAGTTTGGAAAATAAGAAATATAAATTCATGTGTTGAGTAGAAATATAAATTCATGCTTTGAATAGAAATATAAATTCATGTGTTGAATATAAATATAAATCCATGTGTTGAATAGAAATATAAATTCATGTATTGAATAGAAATATAAATTCATGTGTTGAATAAAAATATAAATTCAGGTGAATAGAAAAATAAATATTCATGTGTTGAATAAAATATATATTCATGTGTTGAAGTAAAATATATATTCATGTGTTGAAGTAAAATATATATTCATGTGTTGAAGAAAATAATCATTTGTTGAATAGAATAACGAAGTTATTGAAATATATAAAGCCCTGTTGGTTAGATATGCACCATTTTGACGTGAACAGTATTTTTATCGATTTTATTCATTTTATAATGAATATAGAAAAAAAGTGATTTCAAAAATTTAATGTTTTGAAAATATTATCATTTGTATATCGATGATGTGGAATATTCAATTTTGGCTAGAAATTGAATATGAAGGTGAAATCATTTTGAAAACGAATTTAAAACAATTTATAAAATACGTTTTAAAAGGAAATCGATGAAATATATAATATATATATACACATATTATATATAATGGCCTGAAGAGAATGCGTCGGGCCACAGCAGTTCGCGAATTTCGACCATTGACTTCGAATGGATATTACGGGAGATCCGACCGTCGGGTTCTCCTAAAACCGGAACCGTTGGGTTTGTATCGAAAAGAGCTTTCTAATGAATATTAGAGATTTGAAATCTAATGGTTGGATTTGGAATTATGTCCAAATCAAATTTGGAAAAGGTCGTTGTAAGTGCAGTTCGATGGTCGTTGATGGAAATCGACTGTACGGGCCTTGATAAAATTATTAAAAATAGTAATAATTTGTGTGAAATCATAAGAAATGATTTGTGAAGAATTGAGATGAAAAATTCCAAATTTGAAAAGATAAAAATAGATTTTTATCGAAATGAACTAGTTTTAAACTAGAATTAAAATCAATTTATTTTTTTGAAATAAATAAATTGAATTTGAAAAGGGTTTTAAAAGTAACCATAATTTTCAATAATTGAATTGGAATAGATTTGAATCGAAATTGTCTTTGAAATATTTTGATGTTGGATTTCGTGATTATACAGATATTGTTATGGAAATCTGAAAGGTATATTTATATCATTATTCCCAATACGGTATTTGTTGGTCGTAGAATTTGATATTGAGTATAAGCCGATATATTTCTATTCAGAGCCTTATATTTAATATCAAATGTGATATGGGTTTGTCGTGAATGGTGTCTTCATTAACACTATTCTTAAACCCAGTTGAGAAAAAGATAGATCTTTTTATTTAGATTTAATGAAGTGTAACAATTAAATGGAATTTAATTGGAATTGAATTTGAATTGACTTTTGGGTTTATCGTGAACGGTGTTTTAAATAACACTTGTTCATTAACCCGATAATTAATGGGATGTGATTTTGGATTTATAGTGAACAGTGTTTTAAATGACATTGGTTCTTTAACCCAGTTAAAGACAGGATACTGATTTCTGGGAAGATTAAAACTAAGTGGGGTTTTAATGAATCTTTAATTAGATTGAAGTGATCGAGAATAGAGTATCACCAGTTTTGCTCTAGACGATGGTTAAATATTTAATTAGATTTGAACGTGAAATGGTAATTAAATTTACCGATAACACCATGGTGTTAGATATGAAGTATGACCAGTTTTACTTCATGGGATGAATAGGTTGGGATTGGGAAATAAAATAAATGATTACTGCGGTGTGGTTCGCTAATCTCGACTAATTTGAATTGATATTCAAAGGAAGATTAAAGAATAAATTTAAAGAATTTATCTTTGATAAAATTAATGGGAACCTTTCCCAAAGTATAAGAATATTTGAATAAAAGAATATTATGAATTGGAATGAGGCATATGTTGTGTTTGTGTAACACTTGTTTATTATATACGCGAGTTATTCAGAAAAGACCGGGTTTATCCCATTCTGAATAACTGATTCGACGTGGTGTCAAGGAAGAAGACGGTGGTTGAAGACCGGAGGTCTTCACATCGTTTGGGTGATTACTGATGATCTTGATTGGGCCGTACACCCAAGAGGAGGGAATCAGTTAGTGGTCGTCCAGATGTACTTGGAGATCGATGGATATGCGAGGTTTCGTTCAGTCCCAGAACGAACTTGTAAATGGATTGTGTGTCTGACATTGGATTTTATTCTGTGTGATTGATTTCTATTAAATATATATCTGTTTGGCGACGGAGAATTTATTCTCTTGCTTAACGCCCTTCTCTGAGACGTACGAGCTCAGGGGTTATATATTGATGGATATCCATCGCATGGAGTGAATTGCCTGTGTGGCATGCCTAAGTGGCAATTGATCAAGGCTTCTGTTGAAAAGCTAAGTCTTGTGGTTGATGATCAAAGCACAGCCTGTGTGGTATAGCTTTGTGTAACGTTGATTCGCAAGCCTCACACCCCGGTTGTGAACCAGAAATGGGAGAGGACATCAAGGAGGGCATGCATTTCCTTCTGGTTAGAAGTGGTGTCAGTGGTTTTACACGCCCTGACGAGTTTGACTTATGTGGTTGTTGCTGTTGCGAGGCGCCTCGGATATATCGGTGACTGTGTGGAGCCGATGGAGTCATTGGACTCATTTACGCCCCAAAGGGCGGGGAAACGCAGTGTTCAGGCATTTTAATCCACATCGGTGGACCGGCCCTGACGATCCAAAGGCTTGACTGAGTACTTGCCTGAGACATAGGCTAGATTGTCTCGAATTCGGTGAGGACTATCTTTTGCCTCGGTTCACAGATGGAAATCCAGCTCCCAATATGTGACTTTGCGGTTTTGATTGTAGAACCTATATATGTCGACATAGTGGTATGGGGCACTTATGCCGTCTATGACTGATACTTATGATTTGAAATTATTTTAACACTATACACTTATAGTAATAATAAAATATGAAATTCCACGTACCAAGCATTCTTGGCTATTATAAGGTAAAAACCATATCCTCCGGCTTGCGTTGCATTGTGTGATGGGACCTGGGTCTTATAATAGCTTTATTTTTCTTTATTTAGCATTGCGCTGTTGTTTTATGCACTGGTGCTCTTGGGAGGAATCCCGTTCCGTGTTATACGGCGTGGTCCCTTGATTTACCTAACTTTAAAATAAAGATTAATAACTGTTTTAGTTCTCACACCAGTCACATGACTGACCTGGAGTTTATTGTTTTAACCTAAACTCTGGGTGCCCTTATTTTGACATGGGCAGCTAGTAGTTTTGGTTTTGCAGATTTATATTCACAGGATCCTGATTTACAGCTGGAACAATACTCGGAAAGCTCTGTATCCGTGTATTACTTCTAGTTGTGTATTGTATTATTTTCCGCTACTATGTAATGTATTGTAATCTCTGATATTTACTGTGTAATATTGATTTATACTCTATATATTCTTGTATTCTGATAGAATTGTTGTAATTAACAATGAAATGTTCTTCTGTTTGCGTTCCGATGTGGCTCGTTCTCAAAGCAATCCGTTATTTCCCGTAAGGGGGATTTCGGGTCGTTTCATGGACTATTTATCTTATTTTTAATATCCATAATTAGGTTATACTATTTAACCATTTCCGAAGTATTTTTTATATTTGAAGTATAGCCTTTTTGGTTTATTTTAAATTTTAAAAACCATCCTCATATACGAAACACTCTTACTCATTTTAGGGTATTAATTACCTTATCTCTAATGGGTTTCTTTCTTCGTTATTCTAATACTAATGAATATGCCACTTGAGCTGGGTTCAACCTGGCTCTGATACCACATGTGACGACCCAACTTCCAATCTCCTAAAGTTGATGTTTAAACCAACTCCAAACGTTTGAAAATTGGATTCATAAAGGTAATACACATTATAACAAAATAAAATAAACTTTTATTTCTCAACATTTGATTACAACAGATTTTACATTGTCAGAGTTACAATAACATACACAGCAAAAAAGAATACTATAGCGGAAGAAGAAATACGATATCGTAGATGAACTCCAACTCTAGCTCGAAGCTTCAACCCAAAAGCGCTCTAAAACTTGCTCGAAGGATCTATAACTATAAAACTATACCACTAGTTGCCCGTTTGAAAATTTGTGGGCACCCAGAGTTTAGGGAAGAACAATAAACTACAGGTCAGTCATTGGACTGGTGCGAGAACAGAAAACATTTTTCTTTATATTAAGGTAAGTCACGGGACCACGCCATATAATACGAAATGGGTTTACTTTTGTGATTACCAATGCATAAGTCGTACATGAGTTTTGAAAACTGAGACTATTATAAGGCCTACCCCAAAACACACCAAACAAAATGCAAACGCAAGCGCACACATGGACGAGTTTTAGCCTTATAATGCCAAATACATGATATAGGTTGACGATGTATATTATTATTACTAGTAAAACATTTTGCAAGTAAACTTACAAATCTTAGCAAGCATAGTGACTGTGCCTACATACATAGTTTGCAAACAAAACGAAGGCTCATATTGGTTATTGTATTTCCAACAAGATGGTTCATGGCACAAAAGATCAATCGAGGACACAGAGCTAAGTATCTCCTGGTTAACATCCATAGACACAGAATACATTGCGCAAAGAAAACATTTTGCAAGTAAATTTACAGATCTTAGCAAGCATAGTGACTATGCCTACATACATAATTTACAAACAAAGCAAAGGCTCGTATTGGTTATTGTATTTCCAACAAGATGGCTCGTGGCATGAAAGATCAATCGAGGACACAGAGCTAAGTATCTCCTGGTTAACATCCAGACATAGACACATAATACATAACACAAAGTACATATCTCGGTTTTCATCGAGGCACCAAACACCGTATATACATTTTTTCCTCGGGTTTCAAAGGTGGTTCCACCGCCGAAGCTTTCGAGTTCCAACAATGATTATATATACACAACCTAACTGCCAGTTTCCCAACATTTCAGGTTGTGAGGTTCGCGAGGTTTCATACTACAAAGCTATGCTCTTACACTAAGCCATGCTTTGTTCATTTCATTACTGTAGCACTTTACATGCCACATTGTCATTTTATAATCTACAATTGATAATCACAAACCAAATAATTTTTAGCCAAGGGAATAAATTCGTATTACCAAACAGAAATATTTTTAGTAATAATCAGTTAACACATTATAAGCTTCATTGTCAAACACACATCTATACAAATTTGTTCCGAGTACGAACGAAGCCGAAGGCGCCTTATTCCTTGACTAAGATTTGAGTGTGAAGGCCCTTGCAATCTGGAAGTTCTCCAAATACGATCAGACTTTCTGCTACTCGAGTAATAAGGTCATCTCCCTACTATGGATATTCAATAAAGAAACAAATCAGTAGGAAGCCCGTTCGACGTGAAGAACCATGGTCTTCAATCGTCATTTATATGTCTTCATTTATTTCATTGTACAATTATTTGGAATGGTTTTCAAAAATTAAATTTTGATCCCAGAATTTCCAAATAATCAGCGATTCCTATGGAATACACATTTAAAATTTTGTTCATTCCATCATAAATATATATTCACAAACTAAATCTTGCTAAATTTAACATGATCGTTGATATAAATTCAAATTGTTTTCTCTTAACTCCCATCATTTATAAGCTATGGATCACAATTAACAATATTTCTTTTATTCAAATTCGTTGTAATCATTTAAACACGAACTCAATATATTCAAATCAAAGTATTCGGGACTGAAACAATTCCCAATTTAATTAAATAAAATATTTGAAAATAATACATTTGTTATAAACTTATATATATATATATATATATATATTTAGAAAATTTTAAAACAGGAATGGTTGAAATAATTAATTACTATAATTTAAAGAATTTTTAGCCATTTAATATTGAATATTTAAATTTATTTTAAATATTGAATTGGAAATATAATTTAATTTTAATATAGAAGTTATCGATTTAATAAATCGATATAAGATTTAAATTCAAAGATATTAAATTATCGTAATACGAAACGATAATTACTGAATTCATAGTTAAAATTGAATCAAAACAATTTTATAGATTTATATAAATTTCATTTGAATTAGAACGATAATATTATTTATTATTTGTTTGAATTTAATTGTTTGAGGTCAATTTATATTTTTAACCGATTTAATTTAATTCGCCAATTTAATAGTGTTATTCCGCATAAACGTTCAAATTAAAAATTCAAAGTCAGATCCGTTAAATTAAGAATAGCAGAATGACTTGGAGACATCGGTCGTTATGGTTAAATAACAGTTCAGGATTTTAAATAAGGGTCAGTGAGATATTTTAGATTTTAATTAAAATCAAATCAAATATCAGCCACCCTAAAATTTATCAAAGCCGACCTCTTCATTTTTCACGCAGACATGTTTAGGGCTGTTATGGTAACAGTTACCGTTACCGTTACCGTTTAGCAAATACCGTTGCCGTACCGTTTTTACTGGTAAGCCAGAATTGCTTACCGTTACCGTTACCGATCGACTGGTATACCGATGATTGGTATACCGATAATCTGGTAACCGTTACGCTGGTAATTATTGAACTAAATACAATCATTTATTTGGTTCTACGTGCATGTTATAAAGCATATCAGATGAGTATACTTAGGTTTTGAATTAACTGGTAAATTACCGTTACCGCTGGTATTGAAGAAACGTTACCGATAATTTACCGTTAAAAATGGTAAATTTACCGTTACCATACCGTTTTAACTGGTATACCGATTTCAATCAAAAATGGTTACCGATCGACTGGTAATGGTATGGTAATGGTAAATTTACCGTTACCGTAACAGCCCTAGACATGTTTGTCTCGATTCCCCAGTTTTATATCTAAGATAAAGGAATTTAATGGAATATGTACTCCTGTATCCCTTCTTTTGAGTATATATGTCACACGCCCTCTTCGTTAATTCACAGAGTAAAAGCTTTAGAGCTTTCCTTCGCAAAACCGCAGAAAAACAAAACCAAAATTTCCTCTTTCAAATCTAATCGAAATCCTTCAAAAATCAAAATCGCGCATAGAGATTTGAAGCCGTCCAGTTCTCCTGAAGCTCCATGGAGGCACTCGCGATTGTAGGAGATGGGGTTTTGATAATCACTGAGCGATAAGATTGGAAGAGAGGGTTGTTGTCTAATGTTCAAATAGTCGTACGGAGGAGGAGTAAAAATACAGGTGCAGTATACTGAGGATGAACGGGGATTTGTTATGGGGGTGTTTTGGGAGAACACCGCAAGTTGGAGGAGTTCGATATGTAGGGGGCGACGTTGCTAAGGGTGGTTGCGATGGGTTTTTCCAACCGAAAGCAAGTTGCGGTATCTTTGGGAAATGGAGTTGCGACGAGAGGTTGAGATCAAAGATTGCTGGAAGGTGGAGTTCGATTTTGTTTGTTGTAAACTGGAGTTTGGATTTACTGATGGGCGTACGGTGATGCCTGCGTGGAACAAGATGAACGCTGACTTTGATGCTAGGGTAAACTAGAGTAATTGGGTGCTCGGTAGTGAGTGACTGGGGAGCCGGAGCTGTTGATTTTGGGGTGATCGATGCTGGCAATGCAAGTGAATGGAATGGAGTGTGATGGATGGTTTGGATGAATTTAGTAGACTTCAGGGCTCATTAGTGTAGACTTGTTTGGACAGTGAAAAGTTGGATCCTATAGCATTGCAGGGGAAAGGGAAAGGAGGAGCATACAGGGAAGTGGAATTTCCTTTTTTTAGGGGGTTCAATAGGTATGGTATTTGGCCTGTAAATTACAGAAATCTATATTGTTTTCTGGAGATACCGAGATATTGGTGTGACATTGAGTGGAGAAGATTGCCTGAATAATATTAAGGCTGATGTTTTAAAGGATGCAGTGAAGCATTGGGGTGGTGATTGGTTTCATAATGTTGTTCGATGAAGATATTGGAAAAGAGGATGTCGAAGTGTTTTAGAAGGTGGCACGACAATGATATAAAGTTTTCAACGAGGTATTTGCTAAATTGTCGAAATGGAATGGAGTTGTTGACGTTCTATTTCGTCTATTGATCGAGTGAGTTGCAGGAACCATAAGGTAAATTTACTTAATTAAATTAATTAAAAATGTTTAATTAATTATATACATATGTGTGTGTTGTATACAACTTGTAAGAGTAATAACATTGTCATGCGATTTCAAATCCAAGTGAAACAAAGTACATTAGAGTCATATCAACAATAGTTAATAATACAAACTAGATTGGAGTTGATGGAAAAGTCGTTGCCTCGATTGGCTGAGGTTTGCATAAAAATGAGGTATACGTCTTTATTTTTAAATATTTAGGATATTTAAATTATTAATTTTTTTGGTTAATTTAAATTAATGATAGCATAGTCGATTAATCAAAGTATATAATCGTAGGTACAAAATAAAAATGTATTCGAAACAATTTGAGTAGATTCACATCTACAATGATGCGGAATTAACGGGGTATTTGGCGTAAATAAATTAGGTGAGTAAATCTCACTTAAAAATTTATTTTATCAGTAAAAATAAATTGTTGGCTACCTGGTTGCATTTATAAATTGTTTATCAGTCTTGGTTATTATATATGTTATTTATATTAGGCTTGGGGGTTGTGGCTATTATATATGTATTGGATTTCCCGCAATATCATTAGCGGATGCCCGTAGTACCATTAGCGTGTGACCCTATCGGCCCACGATATATGAGTGGATGACCTTTTATACTGTGATATCTTGCCTTGAAGCAGGATTGGTATTATTTATGTTGTTTGAGGTAACCTATTTTGATGCAGGGAAAAACAAGTTAGAGGAATCCAACTGGATTCCTCAAAATATATTATTGTTTTGTTTATATATTCATGTATGTTTGATGTGTTGAATTGAATGGATTGTCGTGTGTTAGATATTTAAATATCACTGGCCCTAGATATTGATATTTAAAATATTACACAAAGGGATTTTTAGATTTAAAAAGGGAAAATTTAATTTTTGAAATGGAAATGGAATTTCGAATAAACTGAGAAATATTAACTTGTTTTCAATAATAAAAAGAAGTAGATAAATTTATAAACAATATTATAAATGGAAAGAAATATTATCATTAATAATATTAGATTTTAAATTCAAATCTGAATTT
Organism: Allium sativum; assembly: GCA_030737875.1. Classification (NCBI taxonomy): domain Eukaryota; kingdom Viridiplantae; phylum Streptophyta; class Magnoliopsida; order Asparagales; family Amaryllidaceae; genus Allium; species Allium sativum. Next base: position 198,977,857 of record CM060926.1, on the reverse strand, counting down.
AAAAAGGAAAACTTATTTTCCAAATGGAAAATTGGTGGGGGTTTACTAATTAGAGATAGGGTCAGTGGTACACTAGAATGAGTTGAGTGTATATAAATGAGAGAGCGTATTTGTAGATTTGTATAAAAATTGTTTTATATTGTGTTGATTAATCTGTTGAGTGGTATATAAATTTCACATCGACGCGTTTTGCTGGCGTGGCCGATAGGGGTTTACAAACACTTGAACAGAGTAATTTGACATAGTATTGTTTTCAAAGCTGGGTAAAAGAAATAATCTTGCCCAAAACTATATTTCTATATAAAAAGAAAAAATTTCCGAAATTATTATAATATATGGATGTGTTGATTGAAATTATAATCAAATGAGATTATAAAATTGAAATGGTTATATATAACCAAATAAAACTTGTATACACAAATGAGTTGAATTAAAATCAGATTGAAACACAATTTGGAATTCAAATCCCGGATGTTGGAAAAATATTTCTGAGGTGTTATGTAAATAATATGGCTATGTTTTGGAAGGATTTTAAATAAAAATCTCTTTGAATGGAATTTTTGAAAAATGATTAAGCACTGAATTCACTTGGAACATTGGAAAGTAATTCTGATGATGATCGCGACATCATCAATATTCATTTTCGAGTCTCTAAGTGATGGATTGCTACCATAGTGAGATTTTCGAAGGAAATTATTTGAAAAGCAAGATGTTTTGGAAAATTCAAATGTTTGAATTTGAGATGGTTATAAATATATCCATATGATTTCGAAAAGGTTTGGAATAAAATTCCGGGAATTTGAATTCTAGAATCTAAATTTAAGCAAGATAAATGGAATGGAATAAATAAATTGATTTAGATCAATTTGAATGAAGTCAAATGCATATGAATGAGATACTGAGTTATAACAAAGTAAGGATATGAAAATTTAACGGGTTTGTAGCATTTCTTCTGCCTTAGTAATTTCAGGGACGAAATTCTTTTAAGGGGAAAGGAATGTAACGTCCCGAATTTTTAGCCATTTAATATTGAATATTTAAATTTATTTTAAATATTTAATTGGAAATATAGTTTAATTTTAATATAGAAGTTATCGATTTAATAAATCTATATAAGATTTAAATTCAAAGATATTGAATTATTGTAACACGAAACAATAATAACTGAATTCGCAGTTAAAATTGAATCAAAACAATTTTATAGATTTATATAAATTTCATTTGAATTAGAATGATGATATTATTTATATGAAGTTAAATGTTTGAGGTCAATTTATGTTTTTAATCGATTTAATTTATTTTGCCAATTTAATAGTGTTATTCCATATAAACGTTCAAATTAAAAATTCAAAGTCAGATCCGTTAAATTCAGAATAGCAGAATGACTTGGAGACATCGGTCATTAAGGTTAATTAACGGTTCAGGATTTTAAATAAGGGACCGTGAGATATTCAAGATTTTAATTAAAATCAAATCCAATCTCAGCCACCCTAAAATTTATCAGAGCCGACCTCTTCATTTTTCACGCAGACATGTTTGTCTCCAGCACCGTCTTTTGTTTCCCAATTTTTATATCTAAGGTACATGAATAATGGAATATGTACTCCTGTCTCCCTTCTTTTGACCATATATATCGCACCCCCTCTTCGTTAATTCATAAAGTAAAAGCTTTAGAGCTTTCCTCCGCAAAACCACAGAAAAACAAAATCAAAATTTCCTCTTTTAAATCTAATGGAAATCCTTCAAAAATCAAAATCGCGCATAGAGATTTGAAGTCGTCGAGTTCTCCTGAAGCTCCATGGAGGCGCTTGCTATTATAGGAGATGGGGTTTCGATATCACTGAGTGATGAGATTGGAAGAGAGGGTTGCGGTCTGATGTTCAAATAGCAGTACAGAGGAGGAGTTAAAATACAGGTGCGGTATATTGAGGGTGAACGGGGATTTGTTATAAGGGAGTTTTAGGAGAACACCGCGAGTTGGAGGAGTTCGATTTGTAGGGGTCGACGTTGGTAAGGGAGGTTGCGATGGGTTTTTCCAGAAGAAAGTAGGTTGCAGTTTTTCTGGGAAATGGAGTTGTGGCGAGGGGTTGAGATCAGCGATTGCTGGAAGGTCGAGTTCGATTTTGTGTGTTGTAAACTGGAGTTTGGATTTACTGATGGGCGTACGGTGATGCCTGCGTGGAACAAGATGAACGCTGACATTGATGTTAGGGTAAAGTAGAGTAATTGCATGCTCAGTAGTGAGTGACTGGGGAGATGGAGCTATTGATTTTGGGGTGATCGATGCAGGGAATGCAAGTGAAAGGAATGGAGTGCGACGGATGGTCTGGATGAATTTAGTAAACTTCAGGGCTCATTGGTGTAGACTTGTTTGGACAGTGAAAAGTTGGACCCTATAGCATTGCAGGGGCAAGGGAAAGGTGGAGCGTACAGGGAAGTGCAGTTTCCTGTTTTTGGGGAGTTCAATAGGTATGGTATTTGGCTTGTAAATTGCAGAAGTGTAACACCCCGCCTCCGCTAGGGTCACTCGCAAAGGAATGCACTAGCTTTAGAGGGGCATTATTGGTAAACATGCACAGAAATATCACAAGACAGAACATATAAAATAGCGGAAGCAAAATCGAACTTTCATAAACATTAATAATTAAGTTCTAAAGCCTTTTACATCAGAGTACATCAAAACCTGTCTTGCAATAGTAAAGAAGCATAAAGACTTTTTCATAAATTATTCCCCAAGTAAAAACAGTAAAGTAGCCATAGCCAAGATAAGTCCAAGCCATCCATGATGACCTTCAAGCAGAAGAAGTTTGAACTAAACAACAGCATTTCCTCCCTGTAACCTGGGGGGAAACGGAAGAAAAGAGGCGAAACAAAACGGATTAGTCAAAAAGACTGAGTAAGCCCTATCTACTATCAGCATAAAAACTAGTAAAGTTAACTGACATGAGAAACTGAGATGAACATAAGCATGATAACAAGATAGATAAGCTAAATCAAAATAACAGGATGAACTACTGAACTTAGATAAACTAAGGTGTCATGATAAATTACGATGTCAAGATAAAACAAGGTATCACATCGTCAGGTTTCTATCAAGTATAATATCCCCAAGATATCTATCACGTATAACGTCCCATGGTATCTGTCCTGTATATCTGCTCTGCACCTACCGTACTAGTATCCCCACTGTGTCATGTGTTAACCAAGAATGACCCTTACTCAAAAGTCGTGTAATGGTCCATGTCAACCTAATATATCGCATATATAGGTTACTTCAACTCGTCTGTTTTATTCCATGTAAGTGTTTAGTCCCTTGCCGTAGACCATACGGGCTTTCCCATGAGATTCTATATTACTTTAACATAGTTCCATGATCCTTAAGATCGGTTTGGACTGTTACCCTAAACCTAGCTAGGGACTTCCAACATGAATTATCGTTTGTACAACTAGGACTTATGCTACCCAGGGCTACTAGGGATTACGCTTACCTATTGCACGTCTTCGCATCTCGGTTTTGGGTTCAACCACCTAGGGCCACTAGGGATTACGCTAACCGCCAACCGCGCCCTTTTTCCCACGCATTCATCGTGAATCGTTTTTCCATGACTGTATGCACATGTATCACATCGTGCCATCCGAGTCCTGTCACAGGGCAGGTCAAGAAATACAGGACTCGGTCGGGAGCTTTCGGTTTATCTGCCGATGCAGGTGCTAAGGTCTGTTTTTCTATACGTGGCTATGGTCCCACGCTAACCCTCCCTCAACTAGCGAAAGACAAGACAGGATAAATCATGTACGAGAACACACTACTGGCCAACCCCCAATCCGAGCCTTACCGCAACCATAATTAGATAGCAATTATGGTCTATTGGGTGTTCTCTACCTTTCCGTACGTACACGCTTGACCAAAGATGGTAGGTAGCCTGACGGAAAATGCTATCTAGGGTACGACCGTGTTTCGTCGACTATACCCTATCCATCCCCGTCTTTAGGTCGCTCGTATAGCAACCAAGGCATACTCTTGGTTCTTCTAACGCAGACCTTAACCTCTCATGAGCCTAGTATAATTACCTGGCAGCCCACAGAGGGATCCCAAGAATATCCTCACGTTCCCCGAAGCCGCTGCTTCGTTACCCAGTTCGCTGGAGCCTTTATCTAAATCAGATACTTGCTCCTACTCGTATACTTAAACGATGACCTACCGTATCAGGTTACTCATCTATCTATGAACTGGTCTAAATTTCCTTGACTAAGAATCATTACTTAGTTATCCTTCAACTAAGGATTACCACTTAGCCTTATTCCCGTTATCCTTGTTAATTACGGTTACCCACCTAATCCTCAGAACTAAGATTTTCATAATGGATTAAGTGTCACTTAAGTTCATGACTTAACCCGTCTACAAATCATGTCAAAATTGGCTAAGTATCCAAGTTCTAGACTTAACCCTACAAACCATGCTCAAGTTGGTTAAGTATATATTAACTTGACCCTATCAAATTACTTAGTCAAACCGGTCAAGTGTATTCAAGCGATTCCTGACTTAGCCTTATCATGTTTTCACGTTATATTGGTTAAGTATGGTTTAACTTAACCTCAATAAATTCACGAGTTAGATTGGTTAAGTATAGATCACTTAACCGCATCAAATTCACGAGTTAGATTGGTTAAGTATAGATCACTTAACCACATCAAATTAACGGGTTAGATTGGTTAAGTATAGGTCACTTAACCCCATTAAACTACCAAGTGGGATTAATTAAGTCTAGGCTAACTGAACCCCATCCGATTATCATGTTTAGACTAGTTGAGTCTAATCTTAACCCCATCCATTAACTGTATCTTTCGGTTAAGTGTCATTAAGAAAACTTAATTAACCTTACCAAATTATCGTGTTGGATTGATTAAGTGTTGGTTAACTTAATCCCCGTCCACTAGTCGTATAAAAATGGTTAAGTGTCATTAGGCAAATCAAATAACTTAACCTACCCAACCTTGTCATGTTTTGTTAAGTATCATTAGCCTAATCAATTTACTTAACCCATTTGTCCATGTCATATTTGGTTAAGAGTCATTAATCAAATTAACTTAACCCTATCATGTGGCATTAATTACTTAATGCACCCCAACCTCTCACATTAGACTTTGTTGTGGTTACTAGTTAAGCCGGTCGGTTCCGGGTAGCTTTACACCACAACTTGGTCTAACCTCGGGTTCAAGCACAACATGACCAACTTCTCACATTGGGTCCTATTGTTTGCAACTACTAGTTAGGCCGGTCGGTTCCGGGTAGTTTTACGTTGCAAACTCAACCCAACCTCGAGTTGGCCACACTTATATTATCTAAGTGTCATGTTCATCATGTTTCCAAAACATGTTACAAGTTTTTCAAGCATTTGGGTAGACCTAACTTAATAGGTAAATTCCCAAAGGGTAGACCTAACTTAATAGGTAAATTCCCAAGCTTATGTTTTTATGCATACTTACATGTCAACTTCCATGTTATATTTCAAGTCATGTTTTCAAGTTGTATTTTCATGTCATTAGAAATTACCCATAACATAACCCAACGCTTTTAAACTCGCATATACGTTCGCAACAACGTAATGGATTAAAAGAGGAGACTTGGCAAAGGCATGACAAAAACGGATATTAAGCCACAAGTTAATCATGGTGGCAAATGAGGCACATATGTGTTCATTAACTTGCATGTTACATTCCTAAGCCTCAAAAACATGCATAAACCCAAACTTGGCACATAAACAAATCATGGTGACAAAAGACATGGAATGATGACTAGTAACTCGCATATATCATCATATAAGGGTTATGACTTCATATGCAAGTTGACATAAAGATTATGAAGGTTCTCATGTTGCATAATGCAACATTTCAACATAAAGGTTGTAGCTTTTTGCTCATAAGATCAAGATAATGACTTCATAAACTTGCATGACATGATAGCATATATCATTCTCAATGATCAAACCCAAACTTGCAACATGAACATTTAACTTCATAGTTAATATCTAAGAGTAGGGAAGGGCTTACATTGCTATGAAGGCCTAAATCGATTAAACTAAAGCTTGTGATGAAGCCTATGCATGCCATCACCCAAAAACCCAAAGATGAACACTCCAAATCAATGAAAACCCCCTCTTTATGAACAAAGATCAAAGCTTTAGCCTTGAAATCAACTTGAGAAGCTCTCATACTAACATAGGGACTCTCTAATACTTTCATGATCATGAAACCTCTCATAGAAATGAAGTGGAGGCTAGGGTAATTGAGTGGAGGCCATGAGAGTAGAAATTTTGCCATAGTTTAGTTGCATGAGTGAATAATGAGGGTTTAGGGGTAGGTTCGGGGCTTATTTATAGAGATTAGGATTAGTTAGGACCCTTAGATTAACCCTAGGACCAACCTGAGCCGTCAGATTTCAAACCAGGCCCAAAAACCTAGCCAAGATAGAAAATAGGTGCACCAGGCAAAACTGCCCGGCCACCATAGGTCGACCCCCAAGTCGACAGGGCTGTCGACTTGGGTCAAGCAGGCCGACTCCCAAGTCGACAGGGCTGTCGACTTGGGGCACCTGGCGGGAATTCTTCCCGCCTACCCTTCATGCCCTAGTTTTTGAAATTAGATCTCATTTTTGAACTTGAATTTTCTGAAAACTTCGTCGGACCATAACTTGGTCATACGGACTCCAATTCTCGAAAACTCGGACTCTATTTCGCGTATTTTTCTGAGACGAACGCAATGGCATAGCCCGTTTTACTTGATTCAGAATTTAAAATTAAATTATGCCGTGATTCTCGTCTTAATCAGGTTATCGAAATACGGGTTGTTACATTCTCCCCACCTTTTAGGATTTCGTCCCCGAAATCTCCAAGTTAGGAAGAACATATCCTACCATCCATCATCCATCTACTCAAAACATCATCCACAAGCAGCCATTGTCCTTAGATGATTTCTAATGCTGTATGAATATATGCAAAACGTGTGTGTACATGTTCCTTAGCTAATGCTAATGATCAGGCCTGAATAATCTTTCTAATGCAAAAATATGTATAGTGCCATGAATCCAACATGTATGCAAATAGTCCTAGTCATATAGACACTATATGCGTGCACAATCATTCATTCATATGCAACAACCGCATGATAATACATTCGATTTCATCCATAAACAAGTATAAATACTCGTGCATATGCAATGTGAAATGTGACCGAGTCGAGCTAGCATCTAATGTGTATTCGCGCATCCACGAGCAACCACTTGCAACCATATCAATCATAACATGTTTCAAATACATGTTTACATCCATAGGGTTCTACCTAAGATTCCCTGAAACGGGGTCGAGAAGATAAACAAGACAAACTCCTTACGGGGTTTGTAACAGAAAATAGGACCGAGAGGATGTCCACAAAAGATAGCCTACAAGTAAGCTCTACAGAAAACAGGGATCAAGGATACACTCCCAAAAAGAGATATCATGCGCGTATCTAGTCTTTGACCATCAAAGTCGTACTTCCTTGAGCTCAATTCCATTGTGCCTTGACCGTCTTTTAACTTCGCGATTTCGTAGCTTCTTATTTCCTGTTTCCATAACATGAGCTGGAACTCATTTCTTCATCGCCTCTCGTTCCACTTTGCACCTATCCTTTTTCTAGAATACTTGGCGCGAACATGACTGCGTACTCATGATCTCATGCAAGCTTTCCAAAATTCACTAGTGAATCTCGAACCTCGTACCACAAGGTATTCCACGTAGGAGAACTTTCTCTTGAAAGTAAACAGATGCCAACCAGGTTATCAAGCGCACTTACTAGAGTGATTTCTATAACCCATGCACAAGTGAAATAAACCATCCGTCTTATCGGCGAACACCACTCGATCGGGCTTCAAATTTCCAATAAAGGCATCAAGGGATTCCAAGTAACTAATCATGACCGAACCCAAAAGGTTACACGAGACTTCGAGGGTACTACCAAGGCTAGTCAAGAGTCTAACTACCCTCCTATCAAAACCGAGAGTGGCACCCCTTACTGGATAACCACTTCATCCCTAGAATCCATCCATAACCGAGGCATGTCATTCTCAAATCCAAAACAAGTCATGAATAAATGGACCGTTTCTCCATAGGACTCGAGACAAAAATGGGATTCTCTATTACGCTAGTACTTAAGGTGCAGAGACTCAACTATCTGAGCAGACTTAAATGATACGATGATCAAAACAAAGTCCTAACGGGATGATAGAGAAGAAAAGCTAAACCTTTAACAAGATCGTTACCCTCCTTCCGAGGTACCCTAGAAATGAGAGCATACTATTGCCCTCCTGATGATCTTGTCCCATGATACTTAACTATCCACCCCGTTTCACCATGCCAAAGGTACTCTCTCGTCGTGGGTTTCATTGTTCATCTTTCTCTCTCATTCCGGGTTGAGCCATACCAACAAGTTGCTCATCCTTAAGCTCGTATCCTTTATCCTCTTTCTCACAATCCTTTCTTATAACGCGGCCACTGGTCTCTCGAGAACCACCTCCATCGCATGGAAAGCACTTTCGTAGATAGAAAAGACTAGTCACAGTTAAAACCACTGTGACTACAGATGGAGGAAAGAAAGGAAAAGAGATTCAATCAAGGAAACAAGGATAGTGCTAATGGCCTTTGGGGAATAGCCTTTTTCTTTTAAAAGAAAATTTTCTTGAAAAATGCTTCTTTGTAAATGATTTTCAAGTAGTTTTCAGAAGGTCTTTAAAAACTTTTGCCCACTCTGGTAACCTTCTGCTCTGATACCAAATGTAGGTCACTCGCAAAGGAATGCACTAGCTTTAGAGGGGCATTATTGGTAAACATGCACAGAAATATCACAAGACAGAACATATAAAATAGCGGAAGCAAAATCGAACTTTCATAAACATTAATAATAAAGGTCTAAAGCCTTTTACATCAGAGTACATCAAAACCTGTCTTGCAATAGTAAAGAAGCATAAAGACTTTTTCATAAATTATTCCCCAAGTAAAAACAGTAAAGTAGCCATAGCCAAGATAAGTCCAAGCCATCCATGATGACCTTCAAGCAGAAGAAGTCTGAACTAAACAACAGCATTTCCTCCCTGTAACCTGGGGGGAAACGGAAGAAAAGAGGCGAAACAAAACGGGTCAGTCAAAAAGACTGAGTAAGCCCTATCTACTATCAGCATAAAAACTAGTAAAGTTAACTGACATGAGAAACTGAGATGAACATAAGCATGATAACAAGATAGATAAGCTAACTCAAAATAACAGGATGAACTACTGAACTTAGATAAACTAAGGTGTCATGATAAATTACGATGTCAAGATAAAACAAGGTATCACATCGTCAGGTTTCTATCAAGTATAATATCCCCAAGATATCTATCACGTATAACGTCCCATGGTATCTGTCCTGTATATCTGCTCTGCACCTACCGTACTAGTATCCCCACCGTGTCATGTGTTAACCAAGAATGACCCTTACTCAAAAGTCGTGTAATGGTCCATGTCAACCTAATATATCGCATATATAGGTTACTTCAACTCGTCTGTTTTATTCCATGTAAGTGTTTAGTCCCTTGCCGTAGACCATACGGGCTTTCCCATGAGATTCTATATTACTTTAACATAGTTCCATGATCCTTAAGATCGGTTTGGACTGTTACCCTAAACCTAGCTAGGGTCTTCCAACATGAATTATCTTTTGTACAACTAGGACTTATGCTACCCAGGGCTACTTGGGATTACGCTTACCAATTGCACGTCTTCGCATCTCGGTTTTGGGTTCAACCACCTAGGGCCACTAGGGATTACGCTAACCGCGAACCGCGCCCTTTTTCCCACGCATTCATCGTGAATCGTTTTTCCATGACTGTATGCACATGTATCACATCGTGCCATCCGAGTCCTGTCACAGGGCAGGTCAAGAAATACAGGACTCGGTCGGGAGCTTTCGGTTTATCTGCCGATGCAAATGCTAAGGTCTGTTTTTCTATACGTGGCTATGGTCCCACGCGACCCCTCCCTCAACTAGCGAAAGACAAGTCAGGATAAATCCTGTACGAGAACACACTACTGGCCAACCCCCAATCCGAGCCTTACCGCAACCATAATTAGATAGCAATTATGGTCTATTGGGTGTTCTCTGCCTTTCCGTACGTACACGCTTGACCAAAGATGGTAGGTAGCCTGACGGAAAATGCTATCTAGGGTACGACCGTGTTTCGTCGACTATACCCTATCCATCCCCGTCTTTAGGTCGCTCGTATAGCAACCAAGGCATACTCTTGGTTCTTCTAACACAGACCTTAACCTCTCATGAGCCTAGTATAATTACCTGGCAGCCCACAGAGGGATCCCAAGAATATCCTCACGTTCCCCGAAGCCGTTGCTTCGTTACCCAGTTCGCTGGAGCCTTTATCTAAATCAGATACTTGCTCCTACTCGTATACTTAAACGATGACCTACCGTATCAGGTTACTCATCTATCTATGAACTGGTCTAAATTTCCTTGACTAAGAATCATTACTTAGTTATCCTTCAACTAAGGTTTACCACTTAGCCTTATTCCCGTTATCCTTGTTAATTACGGTTACCCACCTAATCCTCAGAACTAAGATTTTCATAATGGATTAAGTGTCACTTAAGTTCATGACTTAACCCGTCTACAAATCATGTCAAAATTGGCTAAGTATCCAAGTTCAAGACTTAACCCTACAAACCATGCTCAAGTTGGTTAAGTATATATTAACTTGACCCTATCAAATTACTTAGTCAAACCGGTCAAGTGTATTCAAGCGATTCCTGACTTAGCCTTATCATGTTTTCACGTTATATTGGTTAAGTATGGTTTAACTTAACCTCAATAAATTCACGAGTTAGATTGGTTAAGTATAGATCACTTAACCACGTCAAATTCACGAGTTAGATTGGTTAAGTATAGATCACTTAACCACATCAAATTAATGGGTTAGATTGGTTAAGTATAGGTCACTTAACCCCATTAAACTACCAAGTGAGATTAATTAAGTCTAGGCTAACTGAACCCCATCCGATTATCATGTTTAGACTAGTTGAGTCTAATCTTAACCCCATCCATTAACTGTATCTTTCGATTAAGTGTCATTAAGAAAACTTACTTAACCTTACCAAATTATCGTGTTGGATTGATTAAGTGTTGGTTAACTTAATCCCCGTCCACTAGTCGTATAAAAATGGTTAAGTGTCATTAGGCAAATCAAATCACTTAACCTACCCAACCTTGTCATGTTTTGTTAAGTATCATTAGCCTAATCAATTTACTTAACCCATGTCCATGTCATATTTGGTTAAGAGTCATTAATCAAATTAACTTAACCCTATCATGTGGCATTAATTACTTAATGCACCCCAACCTCTCACATTAGACTTTGTTGTGGTTACTAGTTAAGCCGGTCGGTTCCGGGTAGCTTTACACCACAACTTGGTCTAACCTCGGGTTCAAGCACAACATGACCAACTTCTCACATTGGGTCCTATTGTTTGCAACTACTAGTTAGGCCGGTCGGTTACGGGTAGTTTTACGTTGCAAACTCAACCCAACCTCGAGTTGGCCACACTTATATTATCTAAGTGTCATGTTCATCATGTTTCCAAAACATGTTACAAGTTTTTCAAGCATTTGGGTAGACCTAACTTAATAGGTAAATTCCCAATGGGTAGACCTAACTTAATAGGTAAATTCCCAAGCTTATGTTTTTATGCATACTTACATGTCAACTTCCATGTTATATTTCAAGTCATGTTTTCAAGTTGTATTTTCATGTCATTAGAAATTACCCATAACATAACCCAACGCTTTTAAACTCGCATATACGTTCACAACAACGTAATGGATTAAAAGAGGAGACTTGGCAAAGGCATGACAAAAACGGATATTAAGCCACAAGTTAATCATGGTGGCAAATGAGGCACATATGTGTTCATTAACTTGCATGTTACATTCCTAAGCCTCAAAAACATGCATAAACCCAAACTTGGCACATAAACAAATCATGGTGACAAAAGACATGGAATGATGACTAGTAACTCGCATATATCATCATATAAGGGTTATGACTTCATATGCAAGTTGACATAAAGATTATGAAGGTTCTCATGTTGCATAATGCAACATTTCAACATAAAGGTTGTAGCTTTTTGCTCATAAGATCAAGATAATGACTTCATAAACTTGCATGACATGATAGCATATATCATTCTCAATGATCAAACCCAAACTTGCAACATGAACATTTAACTTCATAGTTAATATCTAAGAGTAGGGAAGGGCTTACATTGCTATGAAGGCCTAAATCGATTAAACTAAAGCTTGTGATGAAGCCTATGCATGCCATCACCCAAAAACCCAAAGATGAACACTCCAAATCAATGAAAACCCCCTCTTTATGAACAAAGATCAAAGCTTTAGCCTTGAAATCAACTTGAGAAGCTCTCATACTAACATAGGGACTCTCTAATACTCTCATGATCATGAAACCTCTCATAGAAATGAAGTGGAGGCTAGGGTAGTTGAGTGGAGGCCATGAGAGTAGAAATTTTGCCATAGTTTAGTTGCATGAGTGAATAATGAGGGTTTAGGGGTAGGTTAGGGGCTTATTTATAGAGATTAGGATTAGTTAGGACCCTTAGATTAACCCTAGGACCAACCTGAGCCGTCAGATTTCAAACCAGGCCCAAAAACCTAGCCAAGATAGAAAATAGTTGCACCAGGCAAAACTGCCCGGCCACCATAGGTCGACCCCCAAGTCGACAGGGCTGTTGACTTGGGTCAAGCAGGTCGACTCCCAAGTCGACAGGGCTGTCGACTTGGGGCACCTGGCGGGAATTCTTCCCGCCTACCCTTCATGTCCTAGTTTTTGAAATTAGAACTCGTTTTTGAACTTGAATTTTCTGAAAACTTCGTCGGACCATAACTTGGTCATACGGACTCCGATTCTCGAAAACTCGGACTCTATTTCGCGTATTTTTCCGAGACGAACACAATGGCATAGCCCGTTTTACTTGATTCAGAATTTAAAATTAAATTCTGCCTTGATTCTCGTCTTAATCAGGTTATCGAAATACGGGTTGTTACAAGAAGTTTGTATTGTTTTCTGGAGATACTGAGATATTAGTGTGACATTGAGTGGAGAAGATTGCTTGAATAATATTGAGGCCGATGTTTTAAAGGATGCAGTGAAGCATTGGGGTGGTGATTGGTTTCATAATGTTGTTCGATGAAGATATTGTATAAGAGGATATCGAAGTGTTTTAGAAGGTGGCATGATAGTGATATAGAGTTGTCAATGAGGTATTTGCTAAATTGCCGAAATGGAGTGGAGCTGTTGAGGTTCTATTTCGTCAATTGATCAAGTGAGTTGTAGTAACCATAAGGTAAAATTTACTTAATTATACATATATGTGTTTGTTGTATACAACTTGTAAAAATAATAACATTGTAATGTGATTTTAGATCCAAGTGAAACGAAGTACATTAGAGTCATATTAACAATATTTAATAATACAAACTAGATTAGAGCTGATGGACAAGTCGTTGCCTCGATTGGCTGAGATTTGCATAAAAATGAGGTATACATCTTTATTTTTAAATACTTGGGATATTTAAATTATTAATTTGTTAGGTTAATTTAAATTAATGATAGCATAGTCGATTAATCAAAGTATATAATCATAGGTACAAAATAAAAATGTATTCGAAACAATTTGAGTAGATTCACATCTACAGTGATGCGAAATTAATGAGATATTCGGCGTAAATAAATCAGGTGAGTAAATTTCACTTAAAAAATTATTTTATCAGTAAAAATAAATTGTTGGCTGCTTGGTTGCATTTATAGATTGTTTATCAGCCTTGGTTATTATATATGTTATTTATTTTAGGCTTGTGGGTTGTGGCTATTATATATATATCGGATTTCCCGCAGTATCATTAGCGGATGCCTGCGGTATCATTAGAGTGTGACCCTATCGGCCCACGATATATGAGTGGATGACCTTTAATACCGCGATATCTTGCCTTGAAGCAGGATTGGTACTATTTATGTTGTTTGAGGTAACCTATTTTGATGCAGGGAAAAACAGGTTGGAGGAATCCAACTGGATTCCTCAAAACATATTATTGTTTTGTTTATATATTCATGTACGTTTGATGTGTTGAATTGAATGGATTGTCGTGTGTTAGGTATTTAAATATCACTGGCCCTAGATATTGATATTTAAAATATTATACAAAGGGATTTTTAGATTTAAAAAGGGAAAAATTAATTTTTAAAATAGGAATGGAATTTCGAATAAACTGAGAAATATTAACTTGTTTTTAATAATAAAAACAAGTAGCTAAATTTATAAATAATAATATAAATGGAAAGAAATATTATCATAATATTGGATTTTAAATGCAAATCTGAATTTAAAAAGGAAAACTTGTTTAAATTGGAACTTGTTTAAATTGGAACTTGTTTAAATATTTAAAATAAGAAGTGGAATTTTTAATGCTTCATTAAATAATTTATAAATTTAAATTTAAGTTTGAGTTTAAAAAGGGAAATTTATTTTCCGAAGTGCAAATAGGATTTTCAAATGGAATTTGAAATATAAGCTTGTTTTAAATATTTAAAACAAGAAGTAAAATTTATAAACAACATTTATAAATAATTAGCATGAGAAATTTGATTATTGAAATTATAATATGAGAGTAAAAAGGGATTTTTAATTTGAAATCGTTTTAGGAAAGGGGAATGATGAAATTATTCTGGCATTCAGAATGTAAAATGATCTGAAATAAATCCATACGAATTTATAATTAGAGTTTAATCATGTTGAATTTATTAAACAAATAAATTATTTTCCAAATAAGATATTTGGATTATTTTGAGTAAGACTAAAATGGAAATAAAATTCCATGTATATATATAAGTTATAAAAATATACTATTCCAAAATTGGGATCGAGTTTAAAAGATTATAAAGTAGAAGTTTGTTTTATAAGGCAGTTAATTCATAAAAAACATTTATAGATATCATGGAGAAAATTTCCATTGAGTAATTTGGAAATTTAATGCAAGAAATGGACTGAAAAGGTGGGATTTAAATCGAGTTTTCATATTACAAGCTTTTATCTATCTCAAGATAAGAATGTTGTCGGTCAAGGTCTGAGAGGTTAAAATACCCCAACTTGAACGACTTCACTATTACCATGGGATGATATTCGTTTGTAATGGGAAAGGATGTCTAATTATTTAATTATTTGCATAAAGGAAATTTATAATTGGAGTTCGCTGGTATCAATATTTTGTAATTCCATGTGAATTGGACTTGAATATAGATATTGAGTTTCGAATAAATTCATAACTGAGTTATGAATGTGAAATGAAATAATCAACGAGTTTGAATAACCTGAATTGTTAAGTTAATTTTGGGTAACGACTTTGTATTATTTTAAACATTGAAAATGGATTTGGAAATTAATTATAAACGAAGTTTTAAACATTTATATATAATTTAATTAAAACGAACTCGCCGCAGCGCGCTAGTTCGTAATTCGGTGTTTCGAACTTCAATCGATTATATAGAACTCGATATAAGTTGGAATTTGATGAAACCAGAAACGTTTGGACCGATTGAATGATAGTTTTCTAATGAAAGAGGAAAATCTAAATTTCGTCTGATAGATTTTGAGTTATGTCAAAAATCAAATTTTCAGAAAAACAACACCGTAATGGTTTGTTTAATAAAAATCCAAATTTCCATTAGTAAAAATACGGACTTGAGCTATAAATTAAATATGAACTCAAGTCAAGTGAATGGATTGATTTTTGAAACAAAAATCAGATTTTTAATTATCGAATGAGGTTAACTAATTTCAAAAGGAATTAGTTAATAGAGTTTTGATTCGCGCTTAAATTAATTTTAGTGAATTGGATTTGTTAATCGAGATTGGAAATTTGAATATGAAACTCATATTAAAAGTTGGAAGTGAGCAAAGAGATTGGGTTTGAATTCTGTATAAGCAAATACAAACATGAACGTGATATGTTTAAATCAAAAGCAGATTTAGTAAAGAAGCTAATTAATAAATTAATTAGCGAATGGAAAGCAAAATTGATTGAATTGATTTGAAATAAATTAGAAGTGGACGTATATATGTTATCAGGTATGTGATGAAGAGAAATTGAAGAGTTATAATTTAAGTGCACGACAAAAAGGTACATGTTTAAATTTCGATATGAGGTTTTATGAGACCTATGTGCAAGCCACTTGGTTTTTTGATTTTCTTTTTGAATGGAAAGGGCCTAGAGAGGTCAGTAGGGGTTTGAACTATTGACCGAAACGAAGGAGGTACTGGCGAAATTTTCCGAAAAATTTAAGGAGCTAGAATATTTTTAAGAAAATTTGATAACTAAAAATCAATATTTCAATATGTATAGAATTTGATAAAGAAATGAACTTAAAATAAAATACTAGAAAGGGCCAGTGACTGTTTGGATGGATGTTTTATTTTCCTTTGATAGTTAAATCACCAACTATCATAGATTTATTTTCCATCATTGTCAATACGGAGAGACTGGTTGGATATAATATCCGAAAAACACTCCATATAGGCATAGGCATTGCGAGTTAGATTATGCTGAAGATAATCGAAGACGGAGTAAAATGCAAGGGCTGTTGGGTTTGTACAGACCCTGGACAACTTGTATGGATGAATGTCGGAAAGAGTATTCCTAACGAATCACATAAGACGATCATTTCGAGGTATTACGTCTGGTGGCAGAGTAATTAGTTTCTCTTAGCTTTTATACCCGTAATATTTCGGAAAGATCAACTAGTGATTTGAAAGGTTTGACAATGTGGCATTCAAAGTGAATTGTGGCTAGATGTTCTGAAATTTTTACGTAACCTCAAGCCTCACAACCAAGAAATGACAAAAATCGGGAAGGCAGCATGGCTAGGTGGGTCATTACCAAGCAGGGTATATTTGTCACCAATCTAGAGAAAATTCATTATTTATTCTTCTTTCGATTCTGTATCTTACGGATTACGGTTGGAAGGCCGACAACCGTGGGTGACAATATATTCGATACACTCAAGCTAAATGAGTGGTCGGTCATGTGTGGGTCAGGTTGCAAGATGTTCTTGTTGAACCCTAGTGTATCCCCTCTAGAGTACACTGATTGGGAGGTGGTCCTATACCTTGTCATAGTTGGAATCCAACCTCCAATAAGCGCCCTACGGTTTTTGATTTTATACTATATATGTGGAGCGTGAGATGCAAGCGTTCTACTATTTGATTATTTATTTGATTAGACATTATTATAATATCATTGGATTTTGATATCAAAAATGTTTTGGGTTATAGTAAGGTAAAAACCGTCCGTGTTTATGTGTAGGCTGGTCTTACTATTACCCTTTCTTTCAGAAAAAGATTTTCAAAGTTAAACAATATGGTTGGAGTTTACTCACACCAGTCCCATGACTGACCCAGAGTTTATTTTTTTATTTTTTTCTCTAAACTCTTCGGTGCCCAAATTTGTACGGGCAGCCAAGTGTTTCAGGCTTTTACAGATACACTTGGAGGAGCTTGAAGTAGGAGGCTTCACCATTAGATATTTAGACTTATTTTCCACTGTGTTGTATATATGTTGATCTCTGAAAATGGTGTGTAAACATGATAAAAAATTTTGTATTATGCTATATAATATATTTTATTCATTTCGCTGTGAGATTCTGTTTTGTTATTTCTATTCTTCTTTTATCTGTTTCTATTTCTTTAACTCTAATGACTCGTGTTTCTGTATTATTTGAGTTGGATGTGTGTTGTATTAGTCAGCTCAGATAGTACGGATTTATAGGCCACTATAGAGTATTTAAACCATATACATATCCTTTACATCAAATAAGTTTTATTTAAATATTTTTGAAATTAACATAACATGTTTAAATAGTGAAAACCTATATAAATATACAAATACTTTAAATTGGAATTGTTTCCTTCCAAGTTGATGACTTTAACTTATATTCACACTCAAAAGAGTCTAATTGGCTTCAATATCTCGAGTCGATTCACATCAATTTCAGCATCATTTAACTTATTCGCTCTCGTTCACTTAATTCCGTATTAGCTTCCACGATCAATCCAGCCTTACTCGGGTAAACCAATGTTATTATCGTATCATTTAAGTTAAAACCAAACAGTTTATATTAGATATACAATTGGTTAGAAAATCGAAACTTCTTATATCCAACATATATTCCATATTAAACTAATACTATAAGCTCAATTTCGATATTTTCACAGTTTAATTTCTCAAATAGTATTCGTCATCATTTAAAAAATTTATATTAAATATCTGAAGATCACTTCCATCGAATTTTACCAAATTTTTAAACTGAATTTTTTGTGGGTTACGTTTCACGGTATTCGAGATTTACTTTCAATTTACGCTCTCACCAGCCTGGATAATTAAACGTTGGCCAGTTAAGTTCAGCGCATTGGTTTTTGCATCCCATTCCGTAGTTGCAAGCCCCGTTTACTACTCCAGAACTAGTAACAGAACAAACCTACTTGCGAACCCGAAACTTAAGTTACATTCCTTACTTAAACTTCAAATTCAATACTTTTTCAACGTAATAAAGAATATATTATTATAAATATTTATCTAAACTTATATCAAATTTCATACCCAAATGATGCAAGTTTACATTTTTTTCAAACGATTTTTTTTCTAACTTTATTCCAAATTATTATTTTAAAATTTTACTTGGATTTCAAACCCAAATAATTCAAATTCAAACAATGTCGAAGCACAATTATAAGTAAATTATTATTCAAATAAATTGATTGGACACAAGATTATATGATACAAATTCAGGGCGACTTGCAAAACGAATTATACGCCACGTCAAATTATAATTTTGATTATAATTTAGGTTTCAAATTTAGATTATAATCCATACTTGATTCACAATGTTAGCCTACTTTGTGAACTAGGCTACACAAAGTTAAAGACTCAAGCAATGAAGAGCACCCTGTCAGACAATTGGATCGGATCGGGTTTCCTTAGGCAGAGACGGATCAGCACAAAGCAGAAAGGAGAGGAAAGCAAGCAGGACGGAGGGAATGGAGCCGATCCAAACCCCATACACAAACATTTCCGATCCGATCCCAGAGCCACAACAATTTCCACCCCACGTTTTCCTTTAAACTCGGAGCGGTTATGCCCACGTTCTACCCATGTTTGCCAGTAACCCAATGTGCTGTCATCACCACAATCTATCCGAACCCGATTGTGGCGGGATTGATGACACGTGGATCCGAACCGATCCCACTCCTAGGGGATTTTCCACCTATAAATACCACATCTGTTACACCTCGTATTTTCTGAGAATATTAAAAAAAATAGTTAATTATAAAGAAGTTATTAAGCCTTGAAGTTTATATGTATATGAGAGAAATATATATAGATATATATAAAAATTAAATAAATAAACATGCAAAAAAGGTTCAAAACAGCGAATTGGGAGGGGGAATAACCGAACCGGCCCATTTTTGAGGTCGACCCAAGCCTTGCTGGGTCGACTAGGGGTTAATCCAGGGTGTTTGGCTGTCATCCCGTGGGCCGATTTGCTCAAATGCAGATTTTGCATTTGAATGGTTCTCATGATTCAGGGTTAATCTAATGGTCCTAAATAACTTCCTACACCTATATATACATCCCTAACCTAAACCTAAATCTCATATACAATTCTCTAGCCTCCATTGCTCTCTTCCTCTCTAAAAATAAATAAATCAATGGCGTCTCTACTCTACTGAAACCTAAGCTAGGACTTGTGCTTCTTCTTCCTCCAATTCTGATTAGGATTAAAAGAGAACAGCTACAACACCTTTTTCTTTTAGAATCCAACCAAGGCAAGTGCAGTTATTTTCCAATATAAACTTTAATCATAATTGTGACATGATTGTAAATCTGAATTTGAGATTGTGTATGTTCTATTCTGATCTATTTTATTCTGTATCTCTTCTTCTTTCTGTTCTATAGCCAGGCTACTATGAGCCTGCGCCAATCTCCTAAGAGATTAACATACGCTAAAATATTTGGGACAATAAAATGAATAATGCATGAAATGGGAATGACCGATATGTGACTGAGTTGAGGAAAGAACATAGGTTGAACTTGGAACTTAGGACATAAATCTAAGGCATATAATTGAACCTATGACTTGAGTTTGTGGCATAAATAATATTGAACATACGACTTGAGAAGTTGGTTAATCTGTGACTGATTTAAGAAAAAGGACATAGGTTGTAAACTAGATTTAGATCCATGCATATTCTGTGAATTGGAAGAAGAGGAACCATGGTATGTTAACATATGACTTGAGACAAGGAGAATATGGTTTAGGTATAAAGATTTACATTAAAGTAGGATATCTATCAAATGTGAATAATACCTAAGTAGGAGATTTTTGTCAATAGCTATATTTGGTGTAATTTATATGTGAATCTTTTGTACTAGGCAAGTTGATCTAAATTGGGACATGTAAATTATGACCATAATCTATGACATGCAAATTTAATGCAAACATGGGGTATATGATCATATTGTGAATCATGACTATTATTTATGCATGTGAACTTAGGCAAGATTTATAATTAGGCAAGATATGTTGTGAAACTTTAAGGAATGATTAAATCGATTATATTTGCCTAATTTGCTAGTTCTGCTATATTTGCCTAATCTGCTAGTTCTGCCATATTGCTTAATCTACTAGTTATGCCCTACTGCCTAGTCTGCTAGATCTGTTCATCTGCCAAATCTGTCATCTGCTAATTCTGTTAAAAATGCCAACCTAAATCTGTTGAGAAGCCTAATCTGGTATCTGCTAAATCTGCTAGTTGCTTAATCTGCTGAATCCGTTAAGTCGCCTAAACCTGTTATCTGCTATGTCTGTTAAGTTGATATATTCAGTCTGTTATTGACATAATCTGAATTAGCTATGAATAATTGACATGTATATTAGGCGTGGGTATAAATGGTAAATCACTAATTAATTGGCCGCAAAGATAAATATGGCTAACTCAAGGATAGAATGAGTTTGCGGCGTAATTCTGCCCGGAACCACCCGGCATATTCCAGTGGCCGCAAACAATAGGTTCTAATGTGAGAAGTTAGTCATAACGTGCTTGAAACCAGAGGTTAGACTCAGTTTGCGACAGAAATCTGCCCGGAACCAACTGGCCTAACCAGTAGCCGCAAACTGTCAGTCTAATGTGAGAGGTCTGGGCATTAATATTTAATTAATGAAAATCTGAGATAAATATGATGTCTAAAACATGTTGGGCGGATAGGATTAAACCCACTAGACTAATGAATTTAATAAATCTGTTCCGTGAATCTGTAGGCCCAATTACAAAGAAAGACAAATCTGTAAGTCTGTTAATCTGTAACCGGTTAATCGGTAAGTCTGTTAAATCTATATATCTGATCTGTTAGTCTGAAAACTTGTCTGTGAACTAGTTGATCTGAATTCTGTATGTCTGAACTTGTAGACAAGTTAAACTGAAATTTGTTAGTCTGGGGACACAAGGTTAGGAGGGGAATTGCTTGTGTCATCTGTTGTTTGGGACCCATATTAGTCAGTAACCCTTTCTGGTATCAAAACTTTGACCCAACAGTAGGTAGGGTCCGGGCACGCTTATTGAACTAATTATAAGCGGTTCATTCTGATAATGGCGAGGGGTGTTGATGGTGCATTCCAATCGGGTCATGTGCGTGCATGGATCCCGGTCTGCCTTTGAGGATGTAAGACGCCGTGACATCTGTAAATAGGTCTGTGCCAATTGGTTGTCACTTTATGGAGTGATACACCCTACTGTGAGGCCGACACAGGATATTTATGTATTAGGGAGCCGATCGCTTGGGGTAGGGTTTTAGGGTACACTTAGTTCTGTCTGTTTCTGTTGGTACCGTCTGTTTCTGTTGAGTGGTAACACCTGTCTTTTTCTGCGTGGTACCTTCTGTTCGGGTGGTAAAGGCCCATTACTAGTGTACACCTAATTCTACAATCTGTTTCCATAGGGAATAATCTGTTTCTGCTTCTGTCTGTTTCTGATCGGGTAGTAAAGGCCCATTATTAGCATTCTATTTCGGTTAAATTATTCTGTACCCGTTTCTGTTTCAGTTTAGACATTAGGGTGACACCTAATTCTGTTATACTAGTATTAGTGCAGAGAAGTGTAAAGCAATAGCTTATATCATTTTGTTCTTCTGTTATATCTGCTACATCTGTTACAGTTATCTCTCATCCAGTTCTATTTTCATGTCATGTTATTATTATCTGTTCATAACTGAAAATCACTGGACTTGCCGGACTTTTGTCTGACCCTTGTTGTTTCGCCTCCTTTCTTCCGTTTCCCCCCAGGTTTTGTAGAAGGGAATACTCTGGCTTGATCCAGATTTCTTCCGCTTGCAGTGCTTAAGTATGGCTTGTCTTCTTCTGTGGGGATTATGATTTTAAACTATGCATTCTGAAGGCTTTTGTACAAGACTGATATTTTGTACTTGAATTCTGATATTGTGATTTGAAAGGATGTAACCAAGCTTCTATTTGAAATAAAGTTATAATTTTTCAATTACTGTTTATCTGTCTTGTAGTATTCTGTTTCTGTTTACTAAAATGCTCCACCAAAGTTAAGGCATTCCCTTTGTGAGTGACCTTAACGGAGGCGGGGTGTTACACTTGGTATCAGAGCTGAAGGTTACCAGATTTGATAAAAAGTTTTTGAAAACTATGTTTTAAAAAGGAAGTATTTTCAAAAGTAATGCTTATTTTGAAAAAAAAACATAATCCCCAAAAGCCATATATCTTTCTTTCGATTCTTTGTTTCGAGTTCCTTCCTCTTTCCCTTTTGAATCTCTTCCTCCGCGTATAGATGCTTTTTCTAAGATATGTAAGAACTTCCGTGCGATGGGCGGAAAACCTCTTTATGGGACTGAGATGTTGTCGAGGCTAGAAGTTGGCTCAATGGAGTAGAGGACTTGTTGGTACCTTTGAGATAGACGATGGGAGGAAGGTTCAACCAACTGCTTGGTTAATGAAAGATGAAGCTTCATTTTGGTGGAAGGTCACGAATGGAGAACGTACATGGGAGATATGGATAGGATACACGATAAGAAAGTGGATCCAAAGAAGGCCGCTTGCTTCAACTGTGGTGAGATGCGACACTTCACTAGGGACTGCCCGAAGAAACGAGGGCAAGGGCAGAAGATAGGACCTACTTCAGGAGGGCAGGCGAACACTCTCGAGGCTAGTGGATAGGATAGAATTAGGAAAACTTTCTGTGAGAGGTTTAATTTCTTTATCTGATTGTTGAGTTAAAACTCTTTCTGATTCTGGCATTTTGATTCTGTAATCGATACTCTGCACTTTAATACTAGTATTGTTTCTGATTCCGCTGTAGACTCAAACCCATAAGGGTTATGACTCATCTGCTTGTGATAAATTGGGGTTTGAGAGATATCTGTGTTAGGCGTCAAGTAGGACGCATACATTCTGGGTTTTATCATGCTTAGTTTTCTAAGAATCATTTGGTAATCTGATATGTACTAGTAGTCTGTAAATATCTGAATATCTCTGATAAGGTTAAGATTTCCAATTTTGACATTGTCTAAGGAGGGTAATCCTCTGAGTGTCAATCTGATATTGATTTCGGTCTTTGGGGTTGATACTTAGGGGAATTATTCTCTCAACCACTGTCTAATGGGAACCAAGTTTTTGTTTTATCTGTACTCGCTTCCATCGTTCGATTGTATCCTATCGATCGAATCTTCGAACTTTAGGTAGAAACTAATGGGTGTAAACATGTGTTTGAGACATGTTATGTTTGATGGTTGCAAGTGGAAGCAAGTGGTTGCTAGTGGTTGCTCGTGGATGCATATACACACACTAGGCACTAGATCGGCTCAAAAACACTCTCATACTGCATATGGATGTGTGTGCATTTTTCAATTTTTGTGGATGCATAATGATTGACTCCTCACATGGATGTTGCATTTGGATAAATTGTTATGCACTCATATAGAAATGATGTGTATCAAAAAGGATTTCTTGCATACATATTTGGACTCATGACACTAACATGATTCGTATTAAGGAGGTCAACTGGATCAGTAGACCGCCTGATTTGCATTAGATAAGAAACATATACGCACACTTTGCATATGTTCATACGACATTAGAAACCTTCTAAGGACAATGGATGCCTGTGATTGAATGATTGAGTAGATGGATGTTGGATGTTAGGATACATTCTTCTTAACTTGAAGATTTCGGGGACGAAATCCTTTAAGGAGGGGAGAATGTAACACCCCGTATTTTCTGAGAATATTAAAAAAAAGGTTAATTATGAAGAAGTTATTAAGCCTTGAAGTTTATATGCATATGAGAGAAATATATATAGATATACATATAAATTAAATAAATAAACATGCAAAAAAGGTTCAAAACAACGAATTGGGAGGGGGAATAACCGAACCGGCCCATTTTTGAGGTCGAACCGAGCCCTACTGGGTCGACTAGGGGTTAATCCAGGGTGTTTGGCTGTCATCCCGTGGGCCGATTCGCTCAAATGCAGATTTTGCATTTGAATGGTTCTCATGATTCAGGGTTAATCTAATGGTCCTAAATAACTTCCTACACCTATATATACATCCCTAACCTAAACCTAAATCTCATATACAATTCTCTAGCCTCCATTGCTCTCTTCCTCTCTAAAAATAAATAAATCAATGGCGTCTCTACTCCGCTGAAACCTAAGCTAGGACTTGTGCTTCTTCTTCCTCCAATTCTGATTAGGATTAAAAGAGAACAGCTACAACACCTTTTTCTTTTAGAATCCAACCAAGGCAAGTGCAGTTATTTTCCGATATAAACTTTAATCATAATTGTGACATGATTGTAAATCTGAATTTGAGATTGAGTATGTTCTATTCTGATCTATTTTATTCTGTATCTCTTCTTCTTTCTGTTCTGTAGCCAGGCTACTACGGGCCTGCTCCAATCTCCTAAGAAATTAACATACGCTAAAATATTTGGGACAATAAAATGAATAATGCATGAAATGGGCATGACCGATATGTGACTGAGTTGAGGAAAGAACATAGGTTGATCTTGGAACTTAGGACATAAATCTAAGGCATATAATTGAACCTATGACTTGAGTTTGTGGCGTAAAGAATATTGAACATACGACTTGAGAAGTTGGTTAATCTGTGACTGATTTAAGAAAAAGGACATAGGTTGTAAACTAGATTTAGATCTATGCATATTATGTGAATTGGAAGAAGAGGAACCATGGTATGTTAACATATGACTTGAGACAAGGAGAATATGGTTTAGGTATAAAGATTTACATTAAAGTAGGATATCTATCAAATGTGAATAATACCTAAGTAGGAGATTTTTGTCAATAGCTATGTTTGGTGTAATTTATATGTGAATCTTTTGTACTAGGCAAGTTGAACTAAATTGGGACATGTAAATTATGACCATAATCTGTGACATGCAAATTTAATGCAAACATGGGGTATATGATCATATTGTGAATCATGACTATTATTTATGCATGTGAACTTAGGAAAGATTTATAATTAGGCAAGATATGTTGTGAAACTTTAAGGAATGATTAAATCTGTTATATTTTCCTAATTTGCTAGTTCTGCTATATTTGCCTAATCTGCTAGTTCTGTTATATTGCTTAATCTACTAGTTCTGCCCTACTGCCTAGTCTGCTAGATCTGTTCATCTACCAAATCTGTCATCTGCTAATTCTGTTAAAAATGCCAACCTAAATCTGTTGAGATGCCTAATCTGTTATCTGCTAAATCTGCTAGTTGCTTAATCTGCTGAATCCGTTAAGTCGCCTAAACCTGTTATCTGCTATGTCTGTTAAGTTGATATATTCAGTCTGTTATTGACATAATCTGAATTAGCTATGAATAATTGACATGTATATTTGGCGTGGGTATAAATGGTAAATCATGTATTAATTGGCCGCAAAGATAAACATGGCTAACTTGAGGTTAGAATGAGTTTGCGGCGTAATTCTGCCCGGAACCGCCCGGCATATTCCAGTGGCCGCAAACAATAGGTTCTAATGTGAGAAGTTAGTCATAACGTGCTTGAAACCCGAGGTTAGACTCAGTTTGCGACAGAAATCTGTCGGAAACCAACCGGCCTAACCAATAGCTGCAAACTGTCAGTCTAATGTGAGAGGTCTGGGCATTAATATTTAATTAATGAAAATCTGAGATAAATATGATGTCTAAAACGTGTTGGGCGGATAGGATTAAACCCACTAGACTGATGAATTTAATAAATCTGTTCCGTGAATCTGTAGGCCCAATTACAAAGATAGACAAATCTGTAAGTCTGTTAATCTGTAACTGGTTAATCGGTAAGTCTGTTAAATCTATATATCTGATCCATTATTCTGAAAACTTGTCTGTTAACTGGTTGATCTGAATTCTGTATGTCTGAAATTGTAGACAAGTTAAACTGAAATCTGTTAGTCTAGGGACACAAGGTTAGGAGGGGAATTACTTGTGTCATCTGTTGTTTGGGACCCATATTAGTCAGTAACCCTTTCTGGTATCAAAACTTTGACCCAACAGTAGGTAGGGTCCGGGCACGCTTACTGAACTAATTATAAGTGGTTCATTCTGATAATGGCGAGGGGTGTTGATGGTGCGTTCCAACTAGGTCATGTGCGTGCATGGATCCCGGTCTGCCTCTGAGGATGTAAGACATCGTGACATCTGTAAATAGGTCTGTTCCAATTGGTTGTCACTTTAGGGAGTGATACACCCTACTGTGGTGCCAACACAGGATATTTATGTATTAGGGAGCCGATCGCTTGGGGTAGGGTTTTAGGGTACACTTAGTTATGTCTGTTTCTGTTGGTACCGTCTGTTTCTGTTGGGTGGTAACACCTGTCTGTTTCTGCATGGTACCGTCTGTTCGGGTGGTAAAGGCCCATTACTAGTGTACACCTAATTCTACATTCTGTTTCCGTAGGGAATAATCTGTTTCTGCTTCTATCTGTTTCTGATCGGGTAGTAAAGGCCCATTATTAGCATTCTGTTTTGGTTAAATTATTCTATACCCGTTTCTGTTTCAGTTTAGACATTAGGGTGACACCTAATTCTGTTATACTAGTGTTAGTGCAGAGAAGTGTAAAGCAATAGCTTATATCATTCTGTTCTTCTGTTATATCTGCTACATCTGTTACAGTTATCTCTCATCCAGTTTTATTTTCACGTCATATTATTATTATCCGTTCATAACTGAAAATCACTGGACTTGCCAGACTTTTGTCTGACCCTTGTTGTTTCGCCTCCTTTCTTCCGTTCCCCCCAGGTTTTGTAGAAGGGAATACTCTAGCTTGATCCAGATTTCTTCCGCTTGCAATGCTTAAGTATGGCTTGTCTTCTTCTGTGGGGATTATGATTTTAAACTATGCATTCTGAAGGCTTTTGTACAAGATTGATATTTTGTACTTGAATTCTGATATTGTGATTTGAAAGGATGTAACCAAGCTTCTATTTGAAACAAAGTTATAATTTTTCAAGTACTGTTTATCTGTCTTGTAGTATCTGTTTCTGTTTACTAAAATGCTCCACCAAAGTTAAGGCATTCCCTTTGTGAGTGACCTTAACGGAGGTGGGGTGTTACAACATCAAGAGGCATTTTGAGGGATCTTTTTTAGGCATTCTCAGAACTCAAGTATCCTTGCAAACCGAATTTCAATACCTCAATCCCATTCAAATCACTACTTAAAGCATTTCTCAAAGATTATTGAGTGAATGTATGTATTGATTGAGTGGGAATCTTGTTGTAAATGCATTCATATCATCAATCTAAGTGATATAAAGTGGACGTAGGCTCTTTAACGCCGAACCACTATAAATCTTGTGTCTCTGTCTTATTTTTGATTTCATTTCCTTAGAATCATTACTAATTTGGGTGTTAGAGCCAACTTTGTATCTAACATTTTGGTGCTTTCACCGAGGACTCTTCAAATTCTCAGCTTTTTGGGATTATCATTCTACTATTTGGACCCTCAAGTTTAAAGAAGTTAATCCTCTATTTCTGACATCTTTAAGTATTTGTTGACTAACTGTTGAAGAATCGAATATTATGGCAAAGACAAAAGGAAAAGAAGTGCAAGGCGCTAGGGGAAACGATGCTAGGGAAGATCAACAAGCCATCGTGCTAATGAGGTCACGTGCTCAAGACTCTGGAGCAGGCCGTCCGGTCAGGAAGGTCCGAACCGGATGGAAGACCCCAATCCGATCGGGTCCAATGAAGTTGAGGGCACTCATTCTCCCCATCCGAACCGCTCCGACAAGGCAACTGCACTTCGATCCGATCCGAACCAGGATGAAGCTGGAACTTCTACTCGAGCTCCCACCAACGCTCTGATTCCAGCCACGATGACTAATGTTCATCCTAATCCATCTGCACCCGTTACACCGGGAGATTTTTCACGCTTTCTTGACATGCCCCAGAGCACTAAGGAGGCATTGGAAGCCTAAAGGCGTGACAGCCTTCGCATGCAAGAAAACATGATCACTATGGGTAGAGAACTCCAAGAGCTCCGGAGGTAGAAGACTCCTTCCCCAACACGCCGCCTTGCTACAGATGATTCGTTTTCTTCAGAGGAGAGACGCCCTCGTGAAAGAAGGCCGCTTGAATGACCTCAGAACCTCGATCAGTTAACTTTTGGATTTTTAGGATCCCGAGAAGACGCCACTCGTGTATTAGGGCCTGATGACCCAAGCCTGCAACAACCTATGTTGCTACCCATGCGTGGATCCCACGTCCTACCTAGGGATCCTAATATTACCAATCCTACGCGATAGCAGCTTCTTCAACCTCTACCTCCTGAGATCGACTGGGAGAGCAGAGAGTAGTGTAGAGCAGCTACCGCTAGAAACAAGAGGTTATCCCATAATCAGGAACCCAGGGGTAATCCGAACATCAGAACTAGAGAACCTGTGCAAACATTAACAAATGTCGATGTATGTGCAATGGTGCGCCAGATTATGTCTGAGAGCCGACGGTATACTAATGAAGGTTGGGGCATTGAGCGAAGTCAAACCCCCTTCACGGATGATATATTGGACTTCCAGTTCCCTCGGCGATTCAACTTGCCTCAGATGGATCGATATTCAGGAAGAACGGACCCAGGGCAGCATCTGATGAGATATGCATGGTTCATGAATGCGGCAGTAGCTCCAAATGTTGTAAAATGCAAAGCCTTTCCAATTTATCTTGAAGACGTTGCATTAATGTGATTTACTCGACTCCCCCCTCAGTCAATATAAAATTTCACAAAATTGAGTGAGCGCTTCATAAATCAGTTTCGACTTCATGCCTGAAAGTCCAAGAGCGTCATAGAGTTGTCACGGATTAAACAGGCCCCAGGAGAATCTTTGAAGTCATATTTAGATCGCTTCAACCTGGCCGTCACCGAAGTTAGTGATCCTCATGAGCCCACTATCCTGATGGCCTTGATAGAAGGGGTAGACCCTGACATAGAATTTGGGGATTACTTGTCTAGGAAACCGCCTCCTACTAGAGAATTGTTCTATGAAAAAGCTAATATCCGCTTAAGGCGATAAGAAGCTCATGCAAATAGGAAGAGAAAGTCTGAAGGGGCCTCGAGAGAAGGTGTCAAGAGTAATGTTGCTATGAAACAATCAGTTCAGGGGAAGGTTGAAGTAAACGTTGGCAACCAGAGTGGGGGTAACAGCAATAGAAATGGGAACGACAACAGAAGGAACAGAAACCGAGGGAATAGCTCAAGTAAAAGACCCAGATTGCAGAATTTTGAAAATTATATGCCGTTAAATGATACGTTGGAGAATATTTACTTGGATACATATAGCATATTGCAGTACAAAAAACCACCACCCAAAGACTCTACTGAGAAAGAGATCGCAACAGGAAAGTTTTGTTTGTTCCATGGAACCCACGGTCATTCCACCAATGAATGCCATCATTTGAGAAATATAGTCGAAAGATTGCTGCGGGAAGGGAAGTTAGACGAGTACAAGGTTGCCCCAAGGGACAGGGGGCAAGAGGGACAAGCCCCGGACCAAAACCAGCCTACTTCAAAACCCACAGCCCAACAGAAAGGTATGGGGATCGTTATTAATACTATTATAGGTAGACCTCACCTAGTTAGTCGTAGTTTTAAAGCAATGGATTAGTACGTCAATGCCACCAAGCATTTTGAGGTAGGAGAATGCAGTAGCCTCGAAGACATTACCCCAGTAAAACAACAAAAGACGATGTCAGACGACGTCGTATTCCACAGTAGAGATGATTCCGGAGTTCAATCCCCGACTGACGACCCACTAGTGATTACCACGACAATTGGCCCTGCTTTAGTCCATAAAGTGTTAGTGGACAACGGGAGCTCGGTCAATATCCTCTTCAAGAAATATTTCGAACAAATGAGACTCGAAGCAAAAGATCTAAGAACATGCGAAGGATGGGTACGTGGCTTCAACGGAGCGTCGACGACTCCGATGGACTATGTGGAATTACCTGTCACATTAGGGCAGGGAGATCGCCAGAGAGAGAGAGGATCCTGCCGTTTGCAGTTTTGGATGCGGAGTCACCCTATAATGCCTTCCTAGGCCGACCGGCCCTTGCCGAGTTTAGGCCATGTAT
Source organism: Allium sativum (assembly GCA_030737875.1). Classification (NCBI taxonomy): domain Eukaryota; kingdom Viridiplantae; phylum Streptophyta; class Magnoliopsida; order Asparagales; family Amaryllidaceae; genus Allium; species Allium sativum. The sequence continues at coordinate 198,947,055 of CM060926.1, read as the reverse complement.
TGCACCTTGGTGCTTCCTGCTTAAATTCCCGACTGACTCAGGAATTGGGGTGATGAGGGGCGACCAAGCTACGGGACGAGCTTGTTACATGACGGAGTTAAAGATGCTAATGAAGGGGTTGAATATAGAAACTAAGGATGATTCTACTCCTCCAAAGGAGAACTCAGCATAGCAATTAAGGGGTCCATCCCCAAGAGAGTCGCCCTCAGATGTGCTCGAGGATATAGGTCCCAGAGAGGATAGAGAACCCGAGGATAGGAAGGCGACTCCCAACGAAATAACGGTAGATATACCTAATGATGAGACAGATTCGACAAAAGTACTAAAGATCGGCTCGCAACTAGATCCAGTCCGAGCGAAAGAGTTGGCTAATTTTTTAAAGGCAAATCTGGAAGTGTTTGCCTGGACTCATGCTGGCATGTGTGGGATTTCGCCTGCCATCATGAGCCACTCTTTGTCTATTAATCCAAAGCACCCACCAGTCAAACAGAAGAGATGGATGTTAGGCCCAGAGCGGTCAGTAGCATTAAAGGAAGAGGTAGAGAAATTAAAAGATAATGGATTCATTAAGGATTCGAAATATCCCGACTAGATATCGAATCCTATCCTGGTCAAAAAGCCAAATGGGAAATGGCGAACATGTATCGACTTTTCTGATTTGAACAAGGTTTGCCCGAAAGATAGCTTTCCTCTCCCCAGAATTGATCAGCTAGTAGATTCGATGGCCGGGCACGAGCTTTTATCCTTTATGGACGCCTATTCTGGGTACAATCAAATTCCCATGCACATGCCAGATCAAGAGCATACAAGCTTCATCACAGACTTAGGGTTATATTGTTATGTGGTAATGCCATTTGGGTTAAAGAATGCAGGAGCCACGTATCAGTGCCTGGTCAACCGCATGTTTTATAATCAAATCTGGAAAACCATGGAGGCTTACGCGGATGACCTGCTTGTGAAGTCTAAATAATCTTCCGACCATACAAGGGACTTACCTGAAATGTTTGATATTCTTCGAAGGTATGGGTTAAAGTTAAACCCCCTAAAATGTTCATTTGGGGTCGCATCTGGAAAATTCCTTGGGTTTATTGTGAGTTCTCGAGGAATTGAGATAAATCCTAGCCAAATAGCAGCAATAAGGGATATTGAAGAACCACGCAAGATCAAAGACGTTCAAAGCTTGGCCGGAAAAGTTGCTGCATTGAGTAGGTTTATCTCCAAAGCTACAGATAGATGTGTACCTTTCTTCGATCTCATAAAAAGAGGAAAGCGAAATTTTGAGTGGACCCCCGATTGTGTGGAGGCGTTCCAGAATTTGTTATACTTATTAGAAAAGCCTCCAATATTATCAAAACCCGTGGAACATGAGGATTTGCTTGTTTGCTTAGCGGTATCATCTCACGCCGTCAGTACGACATTAGTACGTGAAGAGGATAAAGTCCAAAAGGCTGTACACTACGTGAGCAAAAAGCTAGCTGCTGCAGAACGTAATTATCCAAAGATAGAAAAGCTTGCTTATAGCCTCTTGATTGCTTCCCGCAAACTTCGCCATTACTTTCAGGCTCACCTAATAGTTGTATATACCGATCAACCTTTGAGACAAGTGTTGCAAAAACCCGAAGCATCGGGGCGGTTACTTAAATGGAACATTAAACTGAGTCAATTTGATTTGAATTTTCAGCCATGAAGATCAATAAAGGGGCAGGCATTGGCTGACTTTATAGCTGAATTTACAATTCTCAAAGAGGAAACTGTGGGTGACAAGGTAGTTACTTTGGACAAAGAGTTAGAGCTTAGTCCGTGGAAGCTATATACGGACGGAGCCAAAATGATCGAAGGTCCGGCGCTGGAGTTGTCTTAATAACTCCTGAAGGATGACCTATTTACTATGCATTACGATTAGAGTTTGCTGCTAACAATAACGATTCCGAGTATGAAACCCTGATTGCCGGGCTGAAACTCGCCAAAGAATTGGGAGCGAAGACACTGAATATATATATTGCGATTCCAAGATAGTTGTATGCCAGGTTCGGGAGGAATTTACTGCTAAAGGACCTCGACTTGTTACTTATCTCAAAAAAGTAAGGGAGTTGTTGGGAAGCTTGGAGCATTACAGCATAACGCATATTCCAAAAACGGAAAATCAGAAAGCAGATTGGTTGGCAAAGCTAGCAAGTTCTGATAACCCCGAAGAAACTGAAATGGTTCCAATAGAGGTTTTGGAATCACCGAGTTTCAACCTGATGGAAGTGGAACTAGCCCTGGATGTCAACCTAGAGAGATAATCATGGATGACACAAATCAAGAATTTTCTCTAGAATGGAACCCTCCCGTTAAAAAAAAGCAAAGACGAGCTGTAAGACGTAAGGCTACAAGATACTTTTTATAGGACGACGTCTTTTATCGCCGAGGGTTTTCAATGCCCCTATTACGGTGTAACGCACATGATGACATCAAACGTGTACTGCATGAAGTATATGAAGGTGAGTGTGGGGACCACACCGGGGCTAAACCCTAGAAAAGAAAGTATTACGGTAGGATATTTCTTGCCTACCGTGAATAAAGACGCGACTGATTATTCACGATGCTACGTCAGATGTCAAAGATTTGCCAAGATCCCCAGAGCACCTCCGACTCAGCTCAAGTCGATGGTAAGCCCATGGCCGTTAGCCATGTGGGGGATTGACATTATTGGAGTGTTACCTATTGCCAGAGGAGGAGCTAAGTATGCGATCGTCGCTGTGGACTATTTCACAAAATGGGTGGAAGCTGAACCTTTAACAATAATCATGGCAAGAAAGGTGATCAGTTTTGTGGTCAGAAACATTATTTGTCGATTTGGAATAGCGAAGATCATCATAACTGATAATGGGACACAGTTTGACAGCATCGAATTTAGAAACTTCTGCCAAAAGTACAAGATTGATAAATGATAAACTGCAGTAGCTCACCCACAGTCAAATGGCCAAGTCGAAGCAATAAACAAGGTCATTAAATCTATTCTGAAGAAGCGGTTGGAACGGGCCAAAGCCAAATGGGTAGACGAGTTGCAACTAGCTTTATTGGCCTACGGGACAACCTTTAAGACGGCTACCGGCTATACTCCCTATTCACTTTCCTTTGGTTCAGAATTAGTGATCTCGGTAGAATTGGAAGTCCCTTCTCATCGAGTCGCGTATTATGACCCGGTGACAAATAGAACACTCCTCTTAGAGTCTCTTGATATGATTGAAGAAAAAAGAGAAGAAGTCGACTTGCGTGCCTCGAGACATCAACATCAAGTAGCACGTTATTATGACCGGAAAGTTCGCTTCAAAACCTTTGAACTAGGAGACCTAGTACTGAAACGAATCTTCCCGCCTTCGACCCAATTGGGTCCAAAATGGGAAGGGCCATACACCATCCAACGGAAGCTTGATACAGGAGCATTCAAGCTAACGACCGTGGATGGTGAAGAGATTCCCAGAGCTTGGAATGCTCAGCACTTACGACGATATCTGAGCTAAATATGAAATGTCTTCCTTTTTGTTTTTATAAGCTATGTAAAAAGGCATGACTTGCCTTAAAAAGTCTGTTTATATTAACAAAGGATTATGAAATGGATGTAGGCTACGACTTAGCTAAACCACTATAAAAATATCGTGTGTCATTTACTTTTCTGCATTATTTATATCTTCAACAATTATTCTATCATGACCATGAAACACGAAATATTAAATTAGATTTGGAAAGTTGGAGATAACCTACGTGCGGGAGCGAATAAAATGACCGTTTGTACAATAAAACGCAAAAGAATGGGAAGACGACATTCTTAACTCTAGCTCTCAAGAATCGAGAGAGAGTATAAAGGACGGGAAGACGACGTCCCTTGAGGCGTGAAGGTGCACTCGGATAAGAGACCGCCTCAACAATACTCTAACCTGGTTATAAGACATGAGAGTATAAAGATGCTAGAAATAATAGACATCAATGACGAAAGGAATATGGCCCCGTCTGAGAATCGGAGGCAATTGGATTTTGAATCTAATCAATCTTGAATAATTCTTACTCAATTATCCAAGATTGATTGGGGGCATATATGTGTACACATATATTTCAGGATTGATTGGGGGCATATATGTGTACACATGTTCCCCTCAACAATGACTTTATTGTATAATTGTAATATGACATGTTGTCTATTTGCATTTTTACTTAAGTACTAAACTTATAACTATCGGACATTGCAGGAAATAAACTACTATATTTACAAACATGTAAGTTTGTACAGGGAAATCAAGCAAAAGATGCGAGGGCCGCACTAGCTGCAACAATTGCGGACCAATTGAATATCAAAATAAAACAAAGCACATCGTCACTTGGGCTTTGGAGCAGTCTTGGATTTTTTGGCAGCCTTATGGGCATTTCTAGCCTCTTTTTTAGCATCAGTCATAACATGCTTTGGCCTTTTCTTCTCTGTAATTGAAGTACTAGAATCGATGGATTTCTTCCCAGGAGTCGGAACACTGGAATCAAGAAAAGATTTTTTAGCTAGCTCTTCTGTAATTGACCTAGTTGAAAGCTTAACCACTAACCTTGATCCAGGATCCACCACTACAAGGGGTTTAAGGCTTTCGGGGTTCAAGTCTTCAACTTTTAGCTGCATATGTTTGTCTTGTTCGGCTTTCATTTTAGCCAAAGTGATGTCATCGGCACTTTATAGCCACATTAGGATCTTCGTCATGCCCTTATTACCACCGTCGTCTTTTAAGGAATCTATCATCTCGTCATCATGAGAAGTGTCGGCTTTAGACAGTTCAGCTCCCCCTCCTGACTCAACAATGGTCGCCTTATCCTGTTCTCCTTAAGTCTTTTCCATAGATTTTTCCCCAATGGTGGTTCCCTGATGCACGTCAGTCTTCTCGGTCGGTTCAACACTTACAGAATGAGAAGCAACAGTTATCAACTCAGGAGAAAATAAAGGATCCTCCATTTATTACCCAATTATGTGGTGAAAGGTGGAGACGGCCTTGACAAATTGAGGTAAAAAGGTAGAAATACCTTCCGATGGTCTCTCAATTGGGGTAACTACCGTCTCTGACGCTAATTCGGGTATAGGAGATAAAAGTGACGCCTTAGGAATTCCCGGGTTCTCGGGATCATATCCTTCGACTTCAGTAGTTTCAGCGGTAGCGGAAGAAGAACCAGCCTCTGGGATATTCTTTTGTTTGGCCATCCGCGTCTCCTCCTCCATAGCAGCGGCAATGAGGCGACGCCCATCGATCAGGCATGCCGGTTCATCATCCCTCAGATACAGCTCCATAAGTTTATCTTCATCAACGAAGTCTACCTTAAGTTCCTCTTTCTCCCATTCGATGATTGACTCCATACGTAAATTAAGGTAGGTGGATAGTCTTCAATCCAAGAGATGTTTCGGCGACGAATTATGTGCGCAAAGAATTCAATCAGTAATTCGCCAAAACCATACACTTCTTCCTGAGCCTCTGATAGCTGTTTACGGGTCTCTTCAGCATACTTAATGACGTTCTCCACATTCCCCTCAGCTAGGGCAGCCCAATTCTCAGCTTCCATTAACTTGGAATCCAAGTCAGCGTTTTGTTTCTCCAGTTCAGCATTTTTTCTTGCTAACTCAGCTTTTTCTTGCTCAAGAGTATTATAACCCAGTTGCATTTTGACATTGTCCGACTTAGCATCTTCCGCTTGTTTCTTCAACTCCAAACGCTCTTGACTATGAGATTCCAACAAGTCATGATAACGCTTTTGTAACTCCTCAAATTTCTGTTTGAAGTTGTTGGCATCTCGTTGAGCGATGACGAGCTGAGCCTGTGTGTCTTCTAGGTCCTTCTACAAAATTTTCAAGGCCTTTTCATCGGAATCCGCAGTCTTTTTAATTGAATTAACATCTGTAATTAATGTCCGAATAATTCTGGAGAGATTGCGTGAATATTTGAACATCTCTGAGTATTGCTTCTCAACTGCGTCAATCTTTGCTTTAGCCTCATCTGCCCACTTTGAGGAAATAGGCTCGAGTGCCGGTAAAAAAGTCAGATTCTCAAAGTAATGATCTGGCATCTTCTTCTCTAGATATGCCAGCTTAACTTTGGACTCAGCATCCAGGGGTGAAGGTTTGCAGTATGTTAGTTCAATGTATTTTCGCTTAGTCGGCACGATGGTTGTATCACCCTTTCCAGATCGCTTCTCGGAAACCTTGTGTTTGTCTCGTGAATCGGTATGTTTCGGTGGAATTTTTCCCGATTGTGTTTGTCTTGAGGAGAAGTTCGGTCTTTAGGCTGCGACGTATCTTCTCCTCGACGACTCTGGTAGCTCTTATATCTGTCTGGATACGACTGGATGAGGGAACGAGAGCGCGAGGTATGTGGTCAATAAGAATCATGAGGCCTTCTGTCATCTCTGCCCCGGCTCTCACGGTGATCATGCTCGAAATCGGAAGGAGGTCTGGACATGCTACGGTGCATTTTTCTGACATCGTAGTAAGGGCGAGACATTGTACCTGCGCAACAATGTAAGTGGAATTCAGAATCAGTGTTCACATAAGAAGTGAGTGTTGTGATGTGTGGTGCTAATGTGTTGAGTGCATCCTAAGTGGTGTTCCCCCCGACAAACCCGAGTCTGAAGCCAGACTAGCGCAAGTGGGCTCTTAGCCTTCACGGCAGTAGTCTCCTCTGAAGAAGTGAAAGTTAAAGGATTTGTGTAACACCGCGTATGTTGAATAACTTGCTATAATATAAATCCGGGCAGAATTAAATATAAAATCTGAATCAGGGGAAACGGGATACGCCATTGCGTTCGTCTCGGAAAAATACGCGAAATAGAGTCTGATTTTTCGAAAATCGGAGTCCGTATGACACAGTTAAGGCCCGAAGAAGTTTTCAGAAAATTCAAAACAGATTTAAATACAAAACTTTCACATTTCAGAAGAGGCGGGAAAATTCCCGCCAGGCAGAGGGTGTCGACCCTAGGGTCGACATGGGTGTCGACCCTAGGGTCGACATGGGTGTCGACCCCCTCCCTAGGGGTCGACCCCCCCTATCGGCCAGTTTTGGCTGGGTGCAGTCTGAAGGGGTTTGGGCTGTGTTTTGGAGCTTGTGACGAAATCTGACGGCTCTAATCTAAATTAGGGTTAATCTAAGGGCCTAAACTAAATCCTAATTCTATAAATACACCCTAAGACTACCCTAATTCATACTAAAAATAGTTACAACGTCGTTATGCCGTCAAAATGCAACTTGAAGGAGCCTCCAACAAATTGTAGAAGACGATAGCCTCTCAAATCAACCTCTAATCAACTCTAGCAACTTAATCTTCTTCATTGGAGTGCTAATCAACAAGTTGTGAGTTTCTATAGCCTTAATGACCAATTTTTGAAATGATTATGATAGGATATAATGAGGTTATGGCTATGAATGTGGATCAATGCTAGTTATGTTATCATATGCTATGTGTTCATGATGTTATGCAAGTTATGCAAGTTATATGCTATGTGTTCATGATGTTATGCAAGTTATGGAAGTTATATGCTATGTGTTCATGATGTTATGCAAGTTATATGCTATGTGTTCATGATGTTATGCAAGTTATGCAAGTTATGCAAGTCATATGCCATGTGATCATGATGTTATGCAAGTTATGCAAGTCATATGCTAGGTGATCATGATGTTATGCAAGTTATGCAAGTCATATGCTATGTGATCATGATGTTATGCAAGTTATGCAAGTCATATGCTATGTGATCATGATGTTATGCAAGTTATGCAAGTCATATGCTAGGTGATCATGATGTTATGCAAGTTATGCAAGTCATATACTATGTGATCATGATGTTATGCAAGTTATGCAAGTCATATGCTATGTGATCATGATGTTATGCAAGTTATGCAAGTTTTACGCTATGTGTTCATGATGCTAGTTAAGCAAATCGCTATGATAAACATTGATCCATTATGACGCCATGATTATGCAAGTTTGGTGTTTGATTATATGCAAGTTCATATTTGATATGTTATGCAAGTTTGGTGTTTGATTATATGCAAGTTCATATAGACATGTTATGCAAGTTTGGTGTTTGATTATATGCAAGTAACATGTGCAAGTTTACACCTTTATATGATATGCATACATATGCAAGTTAACCCCTTTGTATGTCATACATACATATGCAAGTTTACCCCTTTGTATGACATAAGTAACTTATGCAAGTTAACCTCTTTATGACATATGTGATTCATGCAAGTTTGGGTTGATTATTTATGCTAGTTGGGTTTGATGCTATATGCATGTTGACACCTTTTAAACCCATGTTGATGCTAATGTTATGCAAGTTGAGCCCATTGTATGTGTGATGAATCTTCCCTTTTAAGTATGTCATGTTAGCGAATTACGTGGGGAACGATGGGGTTAATATTCATGTTAATGAAATGGTGTGAAGTTGGTATGATTATTGATACCATAAATTGGATGGACATAATTGAGTCAATATGTACATCGTTAAATTTGTAATTAATTAGGGATAATTAATACAAATTATGTGGGTGATTAATTAGGTGTAATTAATCGACTAAGACACGAGGTTGGACCCTTTTGTAGCATAAGACTGCCCGGAACCGACCGGCAAATCCAGCGGCTACAAATGATTGGCCCAATGTGAGAGGTCTTAGGAACAAACTAAATACATGACAAGTGTAAAGACACGAGGTTAGACTCGGTTATGGCGTAAGGCTGCCCGGACCCAACCGGCAAATCCAGCTGCCATAAAAGATAGTCTAATGTGAGAGGTCTTTACAACGGTTACGTTCTTAATCAATTAAGAAACACTTAACCAGATAAGCATGTAGTGGGGCATGAGGGGTTAAGTGGGTGCCTTGGGTGGCATGTGGAGATTAAGTAAGTGCCTTGGGTGGCATGTGGAAATCTAGTGGGTTGCCTTGGGTGGCAATAGAAAATACGATTAGAATACTTAACCAAAGTGGAACATGTAATTAAACATGATTAAAGGGTTAAGTAAGTGCCTTGGGTGGCATGTGGAAATCAAGTAGGTGCCTTGGGTGGCATGGGAAATCTAGTGGGTGCCTTGAGTGGCAATTGAAATATGATTAGATGACTTAACAAAACTTTAAACATGTAAGTGGACATGATTATTCAAAAGGGTTAAGTGGGATACACTAGAAAAGAGACAAGCTTAGGTGGGTAGCTTGTGGGGGCCCATTTCAACCAGTAACCCATATGTATCTTATTGGGCTCGACCCATGTCGAGGATGGGACACGCGTACTGGGCTTGACTATAAGAGGCCAAAATCGGGTTAGCGGTGGCAATGCAAGTCCAACGGGTTTCATATGCGTGTGTGGACCCGGGCTGGTAGGTAAGACGTTGTTGCATCGTGTAGGTATAAGCCGTGCACCATTTGTTGTATCGGGTTGCCACTTTGGGGAGTGATACACCCCACTGTGGGGCCAGCACGGGTATCTACGGTAGGGAGCCGATCACTTAAGGAGTAGTGGGAACACCTAGTGGAGATAGGGGCAGACGGCACCTATGTAGTCAGCTAGGGGTACATGAAACTACTGGGTAAATTTTCTAAGTTCTTGGGTGGGATCAACCTTTAAGTAGGAATTACCCTTGGGTGGGTAGATCTGGTGTGGTGCAGTGTAGGAATTACCCTTGGGTGGGTAGATCTGGTGTGGTGCAGTGTAGTATTTATCCTTGGGTGGATAGGCGCGTCTTTACCGTTATCTTAGTTCATCCTAAGTCTAGTTGGCTGCTTAGTGTAGTCATTTATCCCCAGTTGTATCGTACTAGGTTTATATCATACCCTAATTACTTTAATGATTGTATTGTTAAAGTTATAGGGCTCACTCAGACTTATGTCTGAACCCGTTATTTTTATCTTTTTCCCAACCCTCAGGTTATCAGAGTGGGCCTAGCACTAGTGGGCTTTGATCGGATTGCTTTATCTATCTTTTGGAGCTTGGACTCTTGGAGTAAAGCTCGGTTATCTTTTCTATTATGGCTATTGGTTATGAAGTGGGATTATGTACTTATGTTTTAACGAGGTGGATATTTTGTACTTGACTCTTGTTGGTTTTCGATATGTAACCAAACATGTTTACCTTCTGCTGCAATGAAATGATGTTTTAAATTTCAAGTATTACTTATGTCTGTCTTGTTGTAAATTTTCTATTCTATATTCACTTAAAATACTCCACCGAAGTTAAAGCATTCCCATAGTGAGTGACCTTAGCGGGTGTGGGGTGTTACACGTGGTATCAGAGCTTAAGGTTACCAGAACAGATAAAATTTTTAGAAAACTATTTTTCTAAAAACATTTTTGGAAGAAGTATTTTCAAAAACATGTCTTTTAAGAGAAAAGTTTTTGAAAGAAAAGAACATAATCCCCAAGAGCCATATATCCTTCCTTCGATTCTCCGTTTTGAATCTCTTCCTCTATCTCTTTTTGAATTTCCCCTCCGCGTATAGATGTCTTTTTAAGATAATTAAGGACTTCCGTATGAAGGACGGAAGAACCACTTCAAGGGACTAAGAAGTTTGTAGGGCTAAGAAGTTAGTCCAAGGAGGTGGAGGTCTTATAGGTACCTTTAAGATGGACGAGGGAGGAAGGTTCAAATAGCTGTTAGGTAAATAAAGGACGAAACCTCATCGTGGCGAGAAGGTCACGAAAGGAGAATGTAAAGGAGAAGGCTAGTTGTTTTGGAGAAATAGGACACCTTATTAGGATTGTCCAAAGAGGTAAGGACAAAGTACAGGATCTTCTGGAGGGTAGATGTATTCCCTCATGGCTGGTATACCTGATGGGGGTAGGGCCGTCTAGGTTGAAAGTTGGTTCTCTCGATCATCCTGTTCGAACTTTATTCGACTCTGGCGCATCGCATTTGTTTATCTCATCATCGTTAGTTGAGTCACTGCACTTAGACACCAGTCTAGTAGATGATCCCTTGGTTGCTTCAAACCCAATTGGGGGCTCCACTTATTTGCCCATGATATGTTTGGGTTTGAAGATTTCTATACTTAGCCTTGAGTTTAGATGTGATGCTTTTGTTTTGGGCTTCACGCGCTATGGGTTGATTTTGGGCATGGACTGGTTATCCAGTAATGGTGCCATTCTTGATTGTGAAAGAAGAGTTGTTAGGCTCATGACCCGCTTGGGGAACACTCTCGAGATCTCTTGTAATCCCATAGATTCTGTTATGCTAAGTTATCTTGAATCGCTTGATGCTTCGGTTGAGAGTTTGCGATCTGTTAGAGTGGTCCGGGAATACTCGGATGTGTTTGGGGAGGTGAAGGGCTTACCTCCGAAGCGGGAGATAGACTTCCGAATATGTCTAGTGGGCAATGCTAAACCAGTATCTTTGCCAGTGCGCCACATGGCTCCTAGTGAAAGTAGGGAACTCCATAAGCAAGTAGGGGAGTTGCTTGAGAAGGGGTTCATAGGACGAAGTATATCGGAGTGGGGTGCTCCAGTAGTTTTTGCCACGAAGGCGGATGGGTCCCTCAGACTTTGTGTAGACTATAGAGAACTCAACAAGCTCACAAAGAAGAATAGACACCCATTGCCGAGGATTGATGATCTCTTTGATCAGTTGGTTGGCGCCTCAGTGTTTTCGCAGTTGGACTTAGCCACGGGGTTTCATCAGTTGAGAGTGGCTGAGGATAGTATAGAGAAGACTGCCTTTAGGACTCCGGATGGTTTCTATGAGCGGCTGGTGATGCCATTTGGTTTGACGAACGCCCCTGCATACTTTGTTGATTTGATGAGTAGGGTGTTCAGGGAGTACCTAAATAACTTCGTAGTGGTCTTTGTGGATGACATCTTGGTCTTTTCTAAGAGCGAAATAAGTTTTCGTACGTGCTTAATAGGTTAAGCAAAGCCAGTTATTTGATCAACGGCGGTTTTGGAGCGAGACTGGCAAGGACATCCAGAGTTGGACAAGTGCTTAATTATTTAGCCGTTTTTACTAGTATCATCTCACGTAGGTCGTCTGAATTCCAAGGAGGTATCCCTTGGGTGTTTGTCTGATATTGGTTTAGGCCTTTGGGGCATGCACTTGGGGGATGTCGAGTTCGACTAGGATGGTCTGCGTGAGAGATGGATAGTTGTGACGATTTTGCATGGGAGAATATCCTGGTTTTCTCTAGAATTGGAGAAAAGCATACATCTTAGGGAAGTGTTGGAGACTTTTCGAGCACATAGTCTTAAGACAACAAAGGTGGATGGAATTCTTAGCATCCTATGATTTCGAGATAGTGTATACCCCTGGCAAGGGTAATGTGGTGGCGGACGCCTTAAGCAGAAAAAGGTTTTCCTTGAGTCCATTGTTCATGGAACGACGAAGCTTGGAATTTATCTCGATGTTAGATTTTAGACCTTACGTTAACTTTGTACCCGGTTTGCTAGCATCCTTAGAGGTCAGACCTACTCTTTTGGGACAGCTTGGCGGGGCACAGCGGGACGACCCACAGTTGGTTGAGTTGGTAGAGAGGATCATAAGGGGGGAGTCGTCCAGCCATTTGAGTAGGTACACCCTAGACGATAGGGGGTGGTTGCGTAGAGACGGTAGACTTTGTGTACAGCAAGAAGAGGGTTTGAGGAAGGCTATTCTTGATGATGCGCATCGTTCGAAGATGACCATTCATCCCGGTGGGGACAAGATGTACCAAGACATGAAGCGAGTTTTCTTTTGGGCCGGTATGAAGAAAGATGTGGCCGAGTATGTCGCTAGATGCTTGGTGTGCCAACATGTGAAAGCGGGGCAAAAGAAACCTGGTGGGTTGCTTCACCCATGGGAAGTTCCGCAATGGAAGTGGGATAGCGTCTCGATGGATTTTATTGATGGGTTACCGAGATCGAGGAAGGGTAACACGGGAATTTGGGTTGTGGTAGACAGACTTACTAAGAGTGCCCATTTCATACCCGTGAAGAGTAAGAGGACTGCTCCATGGCTAGCTTCAGTTTACCTTCGAGAGATAGTTCGGTTGCATGGTGTACCTTCGAGCATAGTGAGCGATCAAGATCCTATCTTCACTAGCGAGTTTTGGAAGAGTTTGCAAGAGGCGGTAGGGACTCAGTTGTGTCTGAGCACCGCATTTCATCCTCAGACGGACAGCCAGACCGAGAGAGTGAATCGTGTTCTAGAAGACCTTTTGAGGCTTTGTATCTTAGATTTTGGAGGTACATGGGAAGAGCATCTTCCATTGGTGGAGTTCGCGTATAATAACAGCTTTCAGTCCAGTATTGGTATGGCTCCTTTTGAAGCTCTTTATGGGAGGCCTTGTTGATCACCTACATGTTGGTGGGAATCTACGGATAAGATCTTGCTTGGGCCTGATATGGTTAGAGAAACTTCGGAAAAGATTGATTTGATTCGAAGAAGGATGAAAGCGGCGCAAGACAGACAGAAATCTTACGCGGATAAGAGGAGGACGGATTTGGAGTTTAATGTTGGGGACATGGTCTTTGTTAAAAGTATCTCCATTACGAAATGTTGTTCGCTTTGGGTCCGTTGGGAAGTCAGCACCAAGATTTGTAGGACCGTTTCCTATTAAGGAAAGGATTGGACGGATGGCATATAGAGTGGATTTACCCGAGAGACTTAGTAGGGTACATGACGTATTCCATGTGTTACATTTGAGGAAGTGCCTACATGAGACCGCAGAGGTGGTAGAGCCGAGCTTGCTTAGAGAAGTGGAGGTAGAGCGTGATTCGACTATTCAATGAGCTCCTACCCGCATCCTTGGGTCAGAGATTAGGAAGTTGAGAAACAGAGAGGTTCGACTAGTCAAAGTGCAATGGGGAGAGGACGAGAGCAATGCTACTTGGGAGACAGAAGCGAAGATGCGTTCACTGTACCCATTCCTTTTTGAGGGTATGTCTTTTAACTTCTCCTTTATCGTTTGTCTAGTACTTATCTTATCTTTAGTATGTCCTCTCATTAGTATCTTTGACCCTTAGATAGGGTAAACCTATGGTTGAAACATGTGTTTGAGACCTGTTATGATTGATGGATGCGTGTGGATGCAAGTGTTTGCTAGTGATTGCTCGTGGATGCATATACACACACTATAGGCACTAGATCGGCTCAGTCACTTCATATTGCATATTGCATATAATTGTGTGTAGGTAGCTATATTAATGGATGTATAATGGTTGTGCTATCATATGGATGATGCATTTTGGTGTATAGTTGTGCACACATGTAGAAATAGTATGTGTCAATAGGGTTCTTTCGCATACATATTGGATGCATGGCACTATCATGGTTTGCATTAAGGAGGTCAATTGAATCAGTAGACCGCCTGATTTTGCATTAGACAGGGAACATATACACACACTTTTTGCATATGTTCATACAGCATTAGAAACTTTAAGGACAATGGATGCCAGTGTTTGATGGTTTGAGTAGATGGTTGTTTGGATGGTAGGATACGTTCTTCTTGACTTAGAGATTTCGGGGACGAAATCCTTTAAGTAGGGGAGAATGTAACACCCCGTATGTTGAATAACTTGCTATAATATAAATCAGGGCAGAATTAAATTTTAAAATCTGAATCAGGGGAAACGGGCTACGCCATTGCGTTCGTCTCGGAAAAATACACGAAATAGAGTCCGAGTTTTCGAAAATTGGAGTCCGTATGACCCAGTTAAGGCCCGAAGAAGTTTTCAGAAAATTGAAAACAAATTTAAATACAAAAATTTCACATTTCAGAAGAGGCGGGAAAATTCCCGCCAGGCAGAGGGTGTCGACCCTAGGGTCGACATGGGTGTCGACCCCCTCCCTAGGGGTCGACCCAGGGGTCGACTCCCCCTGTCGGCCAGTTTTTCCTGGGTGCAGTCTGAAGGGGTTTGGGCTGTGTTTTGGAGCTTGTGACGAAATCTGACGGCTCTAATCTAAATTAGGGTTAATCTAAGGGCCTAAACTAAATCCTAATTCTATAAATACACCCTAAGACTACCCTAATTCATACTAAAAATAGTTACAACGTCGTTATGCCGTCAAAATGCAACTTGAAGGAGCCTCCATCAAATTGTAGAAGAAGATAGCCTCTCAAATCAACCTCTAATCAACTCTAGCAACATAATCTTCTTCATAGGAGTGCTAATCAACAAGTTGTGAGTTTCTATAGCCTTAATGACCAATTGTTGAAATGATTATGATAGGATATAATGAGGTTATGGCTATGAATGTGGATCAATGCTAGTTATGTTATCATATGCTATGTGTTCATGATGTTATGCAAGTTATGCAAGTTATATGCTATGTGTTCATGATGTTATGCAAGTTATGCAAGTTATATGCTATGTGTTCATGATGTTATGCAAGTTATGCAAGTCATATGCCATGTGATCATGATGTTATGCAAGTTATGCAAGTCATATGCTAGGTGATCATGATGTTATGCAAGTTATGCAAGTCATATGCTATGTGATCATGATGTTATGCAAGTTATGCAAGTCATATGCTATGTGATCATGATGTTATGCAAGTTATGCAAGTCATATGCTAGGTGATCATGATGTTATGCAAGTTATGCAAGCCATATGCTATGTGATCATGATGTTATGCAAGTTATGCAAGTCATATGCTATGTGATCATGATGTTATGCAAGTTATGCAAGTTTTAGGCTATGTGTTCATGATGCTAGTTAAGCAAATCGCTATGATAAACATTGATCCATTATGACACCATGATTATGCAAGTTTGTTGTTTGATTATATGCAAGTTCATATATGATATGTTATGCAAGTTTGGTGTTAGATTATATGCAAGTTCATATATGACATGTTATGCAAGTTTGGTGTTTGATTATATGCAAGTAACATGTGCAAGTTTACACCTTTGTATGATATGCATACATATGCAAGTTAACCCCTTTGTATGTCATACATACGTATGCAAGTTTACCCCTTTGTATGACATAAGTAACTTATGCAAGTTAACCTCTTTATGACATATGTGATTCATGCAAGTTTGGGTTGATTATTTATGCTAGTTGGGTTTGATGCTATATGCATGTTGACACCTTTTAAACCCATGTTGATGCTAATGTTATGCAAGTTGAGCCCATTGTATGTGTGATGAATCTTCCCTTTTAAGTATGTCATGTTAGCGAATTACGTGGGGAACGATGGGGTTAATATTCATGTTAATGAAATGGTGTGAAGTTGGTATGATTATGCATACCATAAAGTGGATGGACATAATTGAGTCAATTATGTACATCGTTAAATTTGTAATTAATTAGGGATAATTAATACAAATTATGGGGTGATTAATTAGGTGTAATTAATCGACTAAGACACGAGGTTGGACCCTTTTGTAGCATAAGACTGCCCGGAACCGACCGGCAAATCCAGCGGCTACAAATGATTGGCCCAATGTGAGAGGTCTTAGGCACAAACTAAATACGTGACAAGTGTAAAGACACGAGGTTAGACTCGGTTATGGCGTAAGGCTGCCCGGACCCAACCGGCAAATCCAGCTGCCATAAAAGATAGTCTAATGTGAGAGGTCTTTACAACAGTTTCGTTCTTAATCAATTAAGAAACACTTAACCAGATAAGCATGTAGTGGGGCATGAGGGGTTAAGTGGGTGCCTTGGGTGGCATGTGGAGATTAAGTAAGTTCCTTGGGTGGCATGTGGAAATCTAGTGGGTTGCCTTGGGTGGCAATAGAAAATACGATTAGAATACTTAACCAAAGTGGAACATGTAATTAAACATGATTAAAGGGTTAAGTAAGTGCCTTGGGTGGCATGTGGAAATCAAGTAGGTGCCTTGGGTGGCATGGGAAATCTAGTGGATGCCTTGAGTGGCAATTGAAATATGATTAGATGACTTAACCAAACTTTAAACATGTAAGTGGACATGATTATTCAAAAGGGTTAAGTGGGATACACTAGAAAAGAGACAAGCTTAGGTGGGTAGCTTGTGGGGGCCCATTTCAACCAGTAACCCATATGTATCTTATTGGGCTCGACCCATGTCAAGGACGGGACACGCGTACTGGGCTTGACTATAAGAGGCCAAAAACGGGTTAGCGGTGGCAACACAAGTCCAACGGGTTTCATATGCGTGTGTGGGCCCGAGCTGGTAGGTAGGACGTTGTTGCATCGTGTAGGTATAAGCCGTGCACCATTTGTTGTATCGGGTTGCCACTTTGGGGAGTGATACACCCCACTGTGGGGCCAGCACGGGTATCTACGGTAGGGAGCCGATCGCTTGGGGAGTAGTGGGAACACCTAGTGGAGATAGGGTCAGACGACACCTATGTAGTCAGCTAGGGGTACACGAAACTACTGGGTAAATTTTCTAAGTTCTTGGGTGGGATCAACCTTTAAGTAGGAATTACCCTTGGGTGGGTAGATCTGGTGTGGTGCAGTGTAGGAATTACCCTTGGGTGGGTAGATCTGGTGTGATGCAGTGTAGTATTTATCCTTGGGTGGATAGGCGCGTCTTTACCGTTATCTTAGTTCATCCTAAGTCTAGTTGGCTGCTTAGTGTAGTCATTTATCCCCAGTTGTACCGTACCAGGTTTATATCATACCCTAATTACTTTAATGATTGTATTGTTAAAGTTATAGGGCTCACTCAGACTTATGTATGACCCCGTTGTTTTTATCTTTTTCCCAACCCTCAGGTTATTAGAGTGGGCCTAGCACTAGTGGGCTTTGATCGGATTGCTTTATCTATCTTTTGGAGCTTGGACTCTTGGAGTAAAGCTCGGTTATCTTTTCTATTATGGCTATTAGTTATGAAGTGGGATTATGTACTTATGTTTTAACGAGGTGGATATTTTGTACTTGACTCTTGTTGGTTTTTGATATGTAACCAAACATGTTTACCTTCTGCTGCAATGAAATGATGTTTTAAATTTCAAGTATTACTTATATCTGTCTTGTTGTAATTTTTCTGTTCTATATTCACTTAAAATACTCCACCGAAGTTAAGGCATTCCCATAGTGAGTGACCTTAGTGGGTGTGGGGTGTTACAATTTGTGCCAAAGTCCTCTGAAGTATCGATGGTTTCAGGCAAGGGGAGATCTCCTAAACCCTTAAATGTGGAATCGTCGGTAGTAGGGGCATCTCCTTGAGAATCATCTGTTGGCAGCTCTTTAGGAGATGTTGACTTCTCAGGAGAAATAGCATCATCAGGGACGGTATACCCATCTCTGTGCTTTTCAGCTATGTTGCCTAACTCGTCGTCCTGAGTTGAAGATGGAGAAGGTGAAGTCCGAAGAGGTATTATTGGACCTTTCGAGCCCTCGCCCGTCTCAGGAATAATGTCTATTGGGGGTATGTACACATATGGACCCGTCCCATGACCTATGCTACGGGTAATGGATAGTAACCTGTGATGATGGAGATACTCATCCTTAAGAACTTCGTCGATGGTTAGAAACTTTTGATCGCCATTGAGAAGTCGATGCGAACGATCAAAGTACAATTGATCTGATATTTTCTTTGGGTTATCAATTGCGAATAAAAAAGAAAGCAGTTTAATGTGTTGGCATGAACATTTAAAATTGAGATCTAGAAAATCGTGCTTTACTTGATTTGGTCCATCTCCTGGCGCACTCCGGCTGCTGCCTGATATAAAACCATTCGAGCTTAGAATCGCCAGCCTTGCTGCTAAATGGAGATGTAATAATTTTCCTTTTTGGGACTGATTCAAAATATGAGAACGAAGGAGTCTCTTGAGTTCGATGCTTGAAATTATAAAAAAAGTGGACGTCATCAAATGTAGGCTCTATTCCTAAAACCTCTTTGTATGTTATATACAAGGTGTATAAATAAGCATAAGAGTTGGGATGTAATTGCATGGGGGCAATCCGCATCTATCTCAGAAAATCAACAACAAAAGGCGGAAACGGTGGAATAGCCCCAACCATACACATCAATCAGGTAACTGCCATAAATCCCTCCAGAGGATTGTGGGGGCGATCCGTTTTCGATGGCACCAGGGTATCTCTTTTTAGTATTCCGTGCTTTAGACATATTCAAACAAGTCTGTCGTCATCAATCATCGATCCAACAGAATCTTTGGGTAACTCCAATATAATGGCAGACTCAAACTCATCAGGAGCACGATTATCTCCTATCCCTCCTTCCTCTACATCACCAAGAGAAACTTCACTATCAGAAGGTATTTCACTATTGTGTACTTCTATTTCATAATCTGGGCCCTCGTCGTCCCATTCAGTGTCTGAAGGAGAGGATGTGTTAACAAGAGTAAATTTCTCGGAAGTTTCCGCAACTTCTCTCTTCTCTGCTAACCTAGATGAATGTTTCTCTGCCATGATCGCTAAACTACTGAAGAAGCAATAACATAAGTTAGAGTAAGATAGCCTGTATCCCCCCGTGTACGTGTGTGAACTAAAGTGTGTGCTATGTGTGCAAAGGATACAAAGTAAACACATGAGAGCGTAATGCAAAGGTTCGATAAAGCAGTAATATTCAGAATAGTTCTTGATGTTCGTTTATGTTCGTAAGGCACTATCCTAACTATTCTTTAAGTTGAAGGTTATATCAAGTATTGATTTTGCCAGTTTAACAAATTCTTTTGCATCGAGTAGAACTACTTCGGTTCGATTCGGATGAAAGTGTTGGGATCGGATTGGAGGGGAGCCATGTTTTGGCCTGAAGCAAACGTTCACAATCAGCCAGCAAAACCAGATCGGTTCGGAGATAAGCATTCGGAGCGGTCCAGATTGATTTGAGTATCCATGCCTCTCTTCCTTTTTGTTTCTTACTCCGACCCGACGCGGTCAGAGGAACCTCTTCTCCTTTCCTTCACTCTAACCTTTCTCCATCCGAACCAATCCCAGCTCCTCCTCTCCTCTTCTTCTTCTCCATCTTATGTCCCACTCAACCAACATCGAACCCAACTTCGTGTCAAAACCCCCAATTGAAGCCGAGCACTTATGTGCTGAAACATTCAATAACAGATTCTAATTCCCTCCAATACTTCCTCGAGATGGCGATGACGCCGTTAACCACGATGGCGGAGGGGGGAGGAGGTCACGACATCAGAGTTAAGAAAACACCATGTCCAAATCGTTCAAATTGACCACAAATCCTAACTAAAAGCAACTATTACGAAGTAAATCGAGATTATAAACCCACATATGTGTTCGATTCGAAGATTAAAACGAGAATTCTGGAGTTTTTTAGAGTTAGGGTTTTTTCGTGCAAAACTAAAAGGACGGCAAGAATAAAAAGAGGAAAGAAAGAAGGAGAAGGAGTAGCGAGTTTATATAGATCTAATATGGCCCTTTGTATTCCCCATCTTTCACCCCGTTCGGACCGAAGTGTAAGCCCACGAATACATTCTGGCCCGTTAATCCAATGTTAAGCAAGGTGAAAAGGAAAGTCGTTTGGGTCGGAGTCCGAACCCGAAGGGAACTATACACATTAACTTGGTATGCAAATTGAATTCGAAGAAAAACAAAGAAAAATCTTACCTGGAAGAATCACTGGACATCGATCAGAATTCCTAAAGCTTGTCAAAAACAAAGGAGGGAACTTGTGAACCTTCTTGGAGTATTTATAGGCTGCAAGAGGCACAACCTTATGAAGCGACACATCTCTACAAACGAATGGGGATGACTATTTAACGATTCAAATTCAGAGACCAATGAATATACAATGTTAAGGCACACTCCATCTTCGATAGAAGCATCCCTTGAGGGGGCAAAATGTTAGCCTACTTTGTGAACTAGGCTACACAAAGTTAAAGACTCAAGCAATGAAAAGCACCCTGCCAGACAATCGGATCGGATCGGGTTTCCTTGGGCACAGACGGATCAGTACAAAGCAGAAAGGAGAGGAAAGCAAGCCGGACCGGATCGGAGGGAATGGAGTCGATCCAAACCCCATACACAAACATATCTGATCCGATCCCAGAGTCACAGCAATTTCCACCCCACGTTTTCCTTTAAACTCGGAGCGGTTATGCCCCCGTTCTACCCATGTTTGCCACTAACCCAATGCGTTGTCATCACCACAATCTATCCAAACCCGATTGTGGTGGGATTGATGACACGTGGATCCGAACCGATCCCACTCCAGGGAGATTTTCCACCTATAAATACCACATCAAGAGGCATTTTGAGGGATCTTTTTTGGGCATTCTCAGAACTCAAGTATCCTTGCAAACCGAATTTCAATACCTCAATCCCATTCAAATCACAACTTAAAGCATTTCCCAAAGATTATTGAGTGAATGTATGTATTGATTGAGTGAGAATCTTGTTGTAATTGCATTCATATCATTAATCTAAGTGATATAAAGTGGACGTAGGCTCTTTAATGCCGAACCACTGTAAATCTTGTGTCTCTATCTTATTTTTGATTTCATTTCCTTAGAATCATTACTAATTTTGTTAGAGCCACTTTTTTGATCTAACACACAAGATGATTATCGTTAACTTAATATTTAACTCACAAAATAATTAACATTTTCTTAATATCCAATTTACAATTTTTATTCACAAATATTATATCATTAATTTATGTTCAAACTCAACAATTTTCCTTTTAAGCTACATCAAAATACATTATAATATCACTCTATATTGATAATAACATGTTAATTAGTTTCCAAAATCGAATTTATTTATACTATTAAATCAAATTAACAAGTTTCTAAGTACTCCTCAAACCATTATTTCATTCCATATTTAAAATGTGATTAACATAACTTAGTTAATAAACCATTTTTATAATTAACACTATATAATTAAATCAACATTATCAAATTTATTCAATATCATAAAATATTAATTAGGAAAATTATACGAGGAATCGAATATTACTTTAATTAACAAATGTTATCGAACCAAAGAATGTTGGTATTAGTAAATCAATAAACATTATTAAGTCAATATTATTAAGTTAATAAAACACTACATGATCGCTAAATTGTCATTTAGCCAATAAATCGTTACTTAATTAAATTTAGGAAATTTCATAATTTTCTGCTGACAATTAATATAAGGTCGCATTGAGTACATATATATTCCCACATTCAACAACCGTTTTATAAATTCACTTCCTACATGCACTCAATAAATAAATTTCCAAATATGTGTTATAAAAAAGCGCCCTTTTTTAAAATGGTTATATATTTTCCCGTGCAAGCATGTAAATGAGACATGCATGAGTGTTGAGTGAATAGAAAGTTGACATCTGCATTCAATTACTCCCTTGCGTGCACATTTTCATGAATGCCCAGCGCCCTTTTTTTTTAAGTAAGCTTTACTGCAAAACAAAATTCGGAGGAGGGTGCTCGGCGATGGGTGGATGAGGTCAGAAGTGCGGTGGTGCAGCAGGGTTGCGGTAGGCTACCGGAAGTGGGAGGCCTGAGCCAAGGGTGTGAGGAAGGAGAGTTGCGGTGGATGTAAATGGGAAGAAGAGTCGTGCGTGCAAATGAGAAGAGCTGAGCATTTGCATGTAGATGGGAAGAGGAACTGAGTATTTGCGGTGGAAAGACAGATTCATGCTTTCAAAAAAAAATTTAAAGGTAGGAACAATATGAAGTTGCGGAGCCAGAAATGGTGATAAAGAGGAAACAAAATGAATGCTGGAGGGAAAGGAGGACTGAAGGCGATGGATGTATTTTGTACAGGCGAAATCTTTTTTTCTTCTTTCTTGTTAAAGGAGGAAATGGGAGATAAAGTAGGAGAGGAGAAGCAAGTTTAATTGCTTAACACAATTTTCTGTAGGTATATACAAAAGAAAAAAAAGAAAGAGAACAACGTGTGGCTTCAAGAGTAAGGGGAGATTAACATGTGGAGGAAGACTTTGCATACCCATTACAAATGTCCCAATTTTAAATATACATACCCATTTTACATTATACTTTTTTTAATAAAATTTTCCACATGCATCAGTTTGGTCTATGAAGTGTACCATTTTGTTTGCGTTCCCACATTATTATTGTGTAAATTTTTCTCATTTTATTTTATTTTATTTTATTTATGATTATAGATTGCAACTAAAAATAAAATCGTGTACAATAGTGTACCACAATCCCAAAACAGAAATAAAATAGATCGGTTGATTGATTCTATAAAGTGTCAAAAGGGACCACAGTTACCCAGAAATACATTAGAAAAATATATGCTTATTTTCCAAATTAAAAAATTACAGTAAAATTCTATAAAACATCTTAAGACTACGCAAATAAAAAATGAACATAATTTGAAACGAATATTTAACTATAATTTAATTTCGAATTTTGATTGATTCAATTATTTGAATTATAATTCGGTTTAGTAGTTCGACTAATGATGAACTATATTTCCCTACGAAAATCGTTTTTAACTAAATTTCTCAATAAAAAATTCATCCAGTTTAAAATAATATTATTGCCTTAAAATTTTATGCCAACTTATTTAAACCTTCCAATTTTTTTTAAAATTCGTATTATTTTAAAATTTGATTTCAAAAATCTTATATCGTTACAGAAATCGGAGTGTATCTCAAAGTTGAAGATGGCACTAAATTTTTCCATGAAGTCAAAATTGATTTAGACCACAGCAGAGTTTACATTTCCACTGGTGAAGACTTACTTTTTTTAACTCTTGTTTTCATGTTTAAAGCTAACTTGAAGGACTTTTGAGTACGGAACATTTCAAAATAAGACATTTTACCATAGCACGGTGTTTAGTTTTAGAGAGCTGCGCTGCTAAAGACCAAATAAAAATTAATTGCTTATCAAAGGTAAACAATGCAATAACTGTCTCATTAGTCTGTATTATATTTTGATATAAACTTACTACTGCAACATAAGAGGGGTCACTGAAGCTTAACAAGTATGTAATAGTACGGTAAATGATCGACAATTCTATGTTTAACTACATATTCTTATAACAACAATATTAAACAATGGAACAAATATTTGTGAAAATAACATCCACAAACATAGTAACTAAAAAACAATGATAAAAGTTCAGATTTTAAAGAGAAAAAGATAGACATTCAAATTTTACCTCATAGATCAAAACACTATAATGGTGTGGATACCTTTGATATGCTGCTGGTTTTGGTGCATTGTTGTTAAAATCAACCACGGTTGTACTAATTAAACCTGCGTAAAAAAAATATCTTCAGAACATAGTGATTATTGATATGTAGCTATCACATCTCCACGCAATAGAACGGTGGTAAACCGAAATGCATTGAAAATAAGGATATTAGTGCTGCAGACGATGGATTTCAGGGAGAAGTACCAGCAACTAGTACAGAGGAAAGGAAAATCCAAAAAATTCACAATTAGGTTGTTCGTGTTGAAGATGAAATTGGGAATTAGGGATACGTGAGTGGCATAGAGTACGGTATTGAAAATTTTGGGGATTTTGGGGAAAGGTATGATCCGTATGGAAGTGATAGGAGGAATTTTGTTTTCTAGGCTTATTTTTTATATTGTCCCGCTCTGCTTTTTGCTTCTGCGTTGTCAATTGGCAGTGATAATATGCGGAATATATTTATATAGCACACTTGATCTCTTATTTTATTTAATTTTTTTATGTAGCACAATTTATGTATTGTTTTATTTTTCTTAATCAATTTATTATAGTTGTTTAAGACAATGCTATGATACAAAGCAATATATATATATATATCATATTTTCTTGTAGTGATCTCCTTTTCTTTTAACATTTTCAGTTCATTGGTTTGTACTGTTACTTAAGATTGACTTTTACGCTATATACTCTGATTATCTGGTGAGGTTGAGTGAGTCATGTTTTATGACATGGTATTATTATTATGTTTTAAGGTTGATTTTCTAAGATGAAAGATATTTTCTAAAATAAATAATGAGCTATATTTTTTTCAAATGTTTTCGCCCTATCTATTTTACATGTCATGTATATTTCAGTCTCTGTGATATTATCCAGTTATATCTACAAAGCTATGCATTCTTTATCATTTCCTATTTTGGGGATACTGAGGAGTGTGGGTTATTTCGGAAGCACTCAGTAAAATTTTCATAAAAGTAAGCAGTTATTGGCTATAATTGCATGTACATTTGCAGTTTTTGTTAAAGTGTCATGTTTTCGTTTTGACGCACTTTTTACTTTTTTACATAAATTCGAAGATGACTTAAAATTGTAATAAGTTTTGAAGGTTGGAAGATATTACGATTCTTTTTTTACTGCTTTGATGATTTTCAAAAAAAGAAAATCTAATTTACATATATTTTTTGATAAGGATGTTTTGTGTATTTTAAAACTTAACAAAAAAATCAAACCTCCCTTTTTCATACCTACATTTTGTGACATAGTAGCCATATTATTATAAATCATGTATTTTTATCTTACACACTCATAAGCCTTATGTTTTGCAAACCATAAAGATATGTTTTAAAGGGACGATAGCCTATGTAGTTTAGAAATTTGACGTTATCCCGCTTTTAGGTTAGACTGGATTTGGACAGACTAAACAAATCAAACTTGATGGTTGCCAAGTTAGAGAGCCCAAAGAGAACGCCAATAGAGTTCAGAAACCAAGATCAAAATTGAGAATTTTTTATATTTAGCGCACTTTTGAAAACTTAAAACAAAAATAGCCTGGTTTGAAAACAAATTACAAAAGTAGCCTGGTTTTGGCCAACTAAGCACTGAGCTAGTCAAATACACTAGCGCAATTTGAAATTGCACCAGTATTTTTTTTTTTTTACATTGGCATAATTTTAAGTTGTGCCAATGCCAAAAAAAATTGCATTGGCTCCATTTTAAATGGCGCCAATGCAAAATTTGATTTTTTTTATGGAAATATTTTCTAGGTCCCATTGAAATAGAAAACATGCATATGGGCGTTGGTACACCCCTTGAAATTCATAAGTATTAATAATAAATAAATAATTTAAAATATGCAATTATATAATAAGGTTGGAAAATGAGATTTTTTGCATCTTTAGGAATTTGGCTATGAAAATCTTTTATTTGGCTTCGTGGTGAAATTCTGTATCGTTTTCATATATAATATGTTGAAAACAGTTAACGCATGAAGAAGTTATGAACAAATGAATTTGGACAGTAAACACAGAATATATATATATAATTAAATGGATAATATATATATGTGTGTGTGTGTGCGTGTGTGTGTCTGTCCAAAGTAAATTTAAAATAAATAGTGAGACTTTGAATTTTGAAATGAAGATAAGATCATAGGGACAAAGGATACTGTATATAAGGAAAAAGATTAAGGAACGTATTAATTAAAATTTAACACCTCAGCAACACACGTTTATTCGGCATGCCAGCCCTGGGGATCGACCATCCCCGAAGAGGGGTGTCGACCGCCAGTCGACCACTCAGGTCGACCGCCTGGCGGCTGGACAACCCAATAAATCTATGTGGTTAGGTTTTCTTTAAAGAGGATACATATAAATAAAAGGACTGGATTAAATCAAACTAATCCGATGGTCTATGCTCACAAGGGAAATTATATATATCTCCTCATATCACACTATGAAATCCTAACCATCCTCTATCCATGCCTCCATGCTTCCTCTCTTCTATTACTAAGTTCCAAGTAAACAAAGGTTAAGGATTTCTTCTAATTCTCCAACCTAGATTTTTATCTCCTTTCCATTCTAATTCATATAGGTTTGAACTTTGGAATTTGGCATATATATAAGATTCTAATATATGTTTCTTGTGTGTGTTTGTGTGTGTATATATATTAGGATGATTACTGGAGCACGTTTGATGCAAAGATAAAAGCACAGATCTAGATCTACTACGGATTCCTCCTTGTTCTGCCTAAATCTGTGAGTGGAATACCATTTACTTAGGCATATTCATATTTTTATTAGATTATCATATTGATAGATATGCCTTGGAGAAAATCCTCTGTTTTATAATTGCGTATGGATTGTCATGATTACTTGGATTTTGTGGACTTTTGATTTGAATATTGTGTTAAAGATAAAAAGGGTGTTGCTACCATTGTTTCTATTTTTTGTAATTCACCTTGTTAAACATTTGATTGTCACCTAAAAGGGTTTAAATTTGGGTATTTCATAATCTAATTAGGTTTGGGTTCTGTTTTGAATTCAAATGTATTCATACTTGAAATATGTCAAATATAAATGTTTTTATGTGCATAAGACTAAAAAGGGGTGAATTAGATTAAGTAGAAATTGTAGATATACATGTATAAGTGTATATAATACTCAATTTTTAATCCAGTATTGAGATCATCCCAACAATCCTAGGATGCAAGTTGAAATTTTTATGTATGTATATTTTCCATTCACTGCTATCTGTTATTTTATTATTATGTCATCACTCCTAAATTGTAGTGGTAAAGATATGGAAAAATTAACTTGTATACCTTGATTTGGACAAACTGACAATTGTCACCTCATTAGAACGTTTCTTTGTTTCTACAAATATTTAACGTTGTATGCATTATTATTATATTAATTAATATAATGTAATCAACGTAATATTAACGGTAATTAATGCGAATAGGATAAGATTCAAATTTGAAATGTCCACATATGTAAATGTATATCGATTGCTTGTGTGTGCGTATATAGAAAGGCTTTATATACATACATACATACATACATATATATATAGAGTGATACATAGACACGAGGTTAATTTCCATTTGTGGTAGATGTTTGTCTGTTACCGACTGAAACATCCAGCAACCACAAGAAGGCCCAACTAATGTGAGATTCCTAGGTGCCATGGGCCATTTGAAAACTTAGTACACTAGACACGAGGTTAAACCAACCTGTAGTAGATGCCTGCCCGGAACCGACCAACATATCTAGCATGTACAGGTATACGGTTTAATGTGAGAGGTCTAATGTGTGTATATATACACATATATATATAAGTCTAATGCGTGTGAAAATAGGCAAGTTTACTACACCTTGAGTAGGTCTTAAGTGGTTGACTCTCTTTCTATCTAGTTTGGATCTTACATGGTTAGGACTAGAATCCCGCCGAAGGTTTATTCCTTTGAGAGGAAACAAAGTCATGGGATCCACCCTTATTAGATTTGAATTAAATCTTTGAGTCCTACTTCTCTAAAAGTGGTTAGGCATGAACGATAACAGAGTAGTGTAGTTCATAGGGATGTCCACTTCCTCTAGAAGCTTGTAAGAGCTCAACTAGGGACAGGATTGGTATATGAAAGATATGTGGCCATTGCATGCTCACCAACTGTTAAAGGGTAGTCTTAAGCAACGTAGGTGTCCTACCGCAATATCAGTTAAGTAGTAACGTTCGCAATACTACTTATCATATTACAATTGAGAGTATAAACTTAAGAACGTTAACTTATTAGGATGGGGTCTTAAGGGGATAGGGTCCGCCTCAGGGTTATAAGAGATAATAAGAATTCACCTTTAATAGGTCCATAAGTGACTGAGAATGTCCACCTCGTTGGGTCTTTACCCTAAAAAAACTAATGAGAGATTGACTTGGATATTCACCTCATTGGTTAGATACTTGGTGTTTGTATAAATATTGTTTGCTGCGTAGACATACCTTGACTGTAACCTGCTAAAAATATAGGGCACGGACATTAAGTATCACCATATTTCAGTCATACGGAACTTTATGTTCTGACCCATCTCCTTAACATATTTAACAAGTCAGTAGATGGAGTGAAGTTATGATTGGAGCCGAAGACGAAGTTATTATGCTATTATTAGTAGTTATCGTTTTACTTCTTTTAGAAACTTGTGAGAATGAATTATTTGATGTACCAATTGAACAGATATAACTTTGAATGCTGTATTTCTATGATTTTAATAAGTGGTACATCTTATTTTCAGTATTATATTTTCTCTTTTCGTTGTGTGAGATTTCCATTCGAAGTATCTATGTATATATAGATATTATGTGCAAATATAATCCTTACAGGAACCAATGACCCATTTAGAATGGCTCTATGTTTCGAAAGGCCTTTTCTGGGTCGAAATTTAGTCCCATTCTGGGTGGGTTGTTACATTTGATATCAGAGCGTAAGTTACCCAATTATAAGGGAATTATACGTATGAGAGGCATATTTGTAATCTGGAAAAAAAAAGAATTTTCATATTATATATATATGTATGTGTATAATATATAATTACCCCAATAGGCATATGTACTTATACTAGGAAACTTTATCGTTTCCTTCCTTTTTCAGCTTAAATACTATCTCAGGAGTATCCCCAATAGGATTCTTCATTTTCTTTTCAGATAGTAGAATTGCTGAAAATCCTACTGAACAGGGGAACTAGGCAAGACCGGATACTTGCTAGAAAGGTTCCAACAATACTTCTGTACTGTGGAACAGATCCCTATTGCTAATCCTGCCCCAGTGGCTCCTGCAGCTCCCGTAGCTTCTACAGCTCTTGCCGCTGAGGTTGCCTTTGACGTTTTTCGCTACTGTAAGACCTTTACGAATATCGGAGGGAAATCGTTTTCTGGAAAGGAGGCTTTGCTAATGCTTAATCTTGGGTTATGGACTGTGAAAGAATTTTTGAAGCTATTGGCTGGCCCGATGAAGTAAAAATGAGGATAGTGGCCTGACACATGAAGGAAGAGGCCCATAATTGGTGGAATTCAAAATCTGGGGAGAACGAGGGCCGGATTTTCACATGGGCCGAATTCAAGACCCGTTTCGAAGCTATGTTTTTGCCAAGGACAGAAATCACTATCCAGCTAGAGAAATTCATCCACCTTAAGCAAGGAAGCTTGAGCTTGCATGAATATGTATCCAAATTTACTGAATTAAGTAAGTTTGTAAGTGGATTGATAGACACCACCATGAATAAGGCCATGAGATTTTTTAAAGGATCAAACTCTCCGTTGAAAGAAACCTGATTATCCCTAATAAAGTTTGGGACAACTTTTGAGACCTTAGTTGAGATAGTTATCTTATGCACGACGGACGACTCCAAGGAGGATAAAGAAGGTAAGAAAGGAGAAGGAAGCTCCAAAAAAATTAAGAACAAGGAATGGTGGAAAAACAAGAAGAAAGTGAGTAAATTCAAAAAGGAAGCAAAGATGTGCACGAGGTGCAACTGTAATGGCCATGAGGCCAAATATTGTAGGACCTCGTTGACGAAGAGAGAATTCAAAGGGAAACACTTCAACTGCCAGGAAGAAGGAACATGTCTAAGGACTGGCCAAAGGCCAAAGTTGTCAAAAGCGGCCAGAACTATGCAATAGAAGCAGTACCGATTCAAACCAACCCCGAAGAGACCAAAAGAAACCCACACTTGAAGGTATAACCTATGTTTTAGGAAATTCTGTATAGACCTTGTTTGATTCCAGAGCGACCCATTAGTTTATCTCCAAGCGATTAGTAAATCTGTTGAACCTTCCTATATCCATCTTGGATAGTCCGATAGAGGTGGCCAACCCTATCGGGGGATCTAAGTATCTTGAGATGTTGTGTAAAGACCTAGTATTGGAGGTCGACGATGTCGAGTTCCATTGCGAAGCATATGCATTAGATTTTATGGGGTATGACCATATCCTAGGTACAGACTGGCTATCGTTTTATGGAGTCGTCCTAAAATGCGATAAGAGAATCGTTCGTCTTGGGAGCCGAGGAGGATGTAGTTTAAATATTCCTTGTAATGTTAGGAACAAGGATAAAGCCTTCTTATATTCCTTATCTCCTAGTTCAAAAGGACCATCTTCAATCCTTATAATTTGTGAGTTCGTGGATGTTTTTGAGGAAGTCACGTGACTTCCACCCCTCAAAGAATCTCTTTTCGTATAGACCTAGAGAAGGATGCTAGACCTGTAGCACTACCCTTAAGGCATATGGCGCCAAGCAAAGAAGGGACTTAGATAAGCAAATTTCATAATTATTACGAAAAGGTTTCATTCATCGAAGTACCTAAGAATTGGGTGCACCCGTTGTATTTGCCACCAAAGCAGACAGATTTTTAAGACTTTGTGTTGACTATATGGAACTTAATAAATGACCAAGAAGAATAAGTACCCTTTACCAAGAATCGATGACCTTTTTGACCACTTGGGAGGAGCTCGAATATTTTCCCAATTAGACCTTGCTACTGGATTTCACCAGTTAAGAATTGCGGAGGACAGCAAGGACAAAACTGCGTTTAGGACGTCAGATGGAGTGTTACGATGGGAAGTTATGCCCTTCGGACTAACGAATGCACCCGCCTTCTTTGTTAAACTCATATGTAGAGTATTTAGGGCATTCTAAATAAAATTGTAGTAGTCTTTGTAGATGATATCCTTATATTTTCAAAAGATCATGAAGAACATGAAAATCACTTAAGACAAGTGTTAGGGATATTAAGAAAAAACCAACTAAAAGCAAAATTCTCGAAGAGCCATTTCTGGAGGGAAGAAGTAAGATTTTCAGGACATATTATGTCAAGATAAGACATGGTCATATACCCCGCAAAGATCGAGGCAATCATGGAATGGAGGATACCTCGAATTGCTATGGAAGTAAGAAGCTTCCTTGGATTGGCTGGGTATTATTGTAAATTCATTAAAGATTTCACAAAGATTGCAACTCCATTAACCCAATTAACAATGAAGAATTTGATGTTCTCTTGGAGCGATAAATGTGATATAGCCTTTAAGGAATTAAAGGGAGTATTAACTAGTGCACCAGTCCCAATTATACCCGACGGTTCAAAATCATTTACTGTTTACACCGATGCATGTGGGGCCAATTTGGGAGCGGTACTTATGCAAAAAGAAAGAGTAGTTGCTTACGCTAGTAGACACTCAAGGATACAGAAAAGAGATACCCAGTTCATGACCTTGAGTTAGCCGCAGTAGTGTTCACCTAAAATGTGGAGGCATTATCTCTTAGGGGATAAGTTTGAACTTTTTACCAACCATAAGTCCCTAAAGTATTTATTTTCTCAACATGACCTAAACTTAAGACAACAAAGGTGAATGGAATATGTTGCCTCATTTGATTTCATGATTCAGTATAACCCGGGTAAGGGGAATGTTGTGGCGGATGTTCTAAGTAGGAAACATGCGACTTTGAATGCAATCCTAGAATGAAACAATTAGAGTCCCTCTTTAATTTTAATTTGCAACCCTCACCAACCACTTCTAATGGTTTTCTTCGGGCAATGATAATTAAACCTACTCTAAGAGAAAGGATCCAAAGCGCACAAGACCATAAAGAGAAATTAAGAAGCATAAAGAAGAAGTGGGAAAGAATGAGTTCTTTCCCCATTCGGTTAGCTATTCGATCGGCGATGATGGAAACTTACTTTGGGATGGATGACTTTACATCCCTAAGGATGAAAGGTTGAGGAAAGAAATTTTAAAGGAGTGCCAATGTCAAAAATGACCATACACCCCGGCGGGGATAAAATGTATAAAGATATGAAAAGGAATCTCCATTGGGAAGGAATGAAGAGAGACGTAGTTGAGTTCATGGCCAAACGCTTGACGTGCCAAAAAGTCAAAGTGGAGCAAGTGAAGCCCGGAGGATTGTTGTTACCATTAGAGATTCCCACATGGAAGTGGGAACATATTTCCATGGACTTTGTAGATGGACTTCCTAGGAGCCAAAAGGGGAATGAGGCTATTTGGATTGTGGTAGATCGTCTAACCAAAAGCGCCCATTTTATGCTAGTCAAGAAGACAAAGACTACAGCCTCGTTAGCCCAATTATATCATGTTAAACAAATAAATAGACTACATGGTATCCCATCGAGCATTGTAAGTGATAGAGACCCCTTGTTCACAAGCGAACTTTGGAGAAGCCTACAAGCAGCATTGGGAAAGACCCTCGATCTAAGCACAACCTATAATCCACAGACTGACGGATAGACAAAAAGAGTAAACAAAATCTTGGAAGACTTGCTCAGAGCTTGCATCATCGATTTGGGAGGAGTTTGGGAACAACACCTACTGCTTGTGGAGATCACGTATAATAATAGTTTTCAAATGATGATTGGTATGGACCTTTTAGAAGCACTTTATGGGAGGCCATGCAAATCGCCAACTTGTTGGCGGGAAACTACCAACAAGGATATACTCATACCAGACTCCATCCGTGATTCCACGGAGAAGATATCTTTGATTAGGCAGAGAATGAAGGCAGCCCAAGGCCATCATAAATCATATGCCGATAAGCGAAGGAGAGAAATTGAGTTAAATGTTGGAGACTTAGTATTCATAAAAGTATCCCCTCTTAAGAAGACTGTTCGGTTTGGGAAGACTGGGAAGTTGGCTCTTGGGTTTATTGGGCCTTTTCATATCATCGAGAAGATAGGATCTTTGGCTTATCGATTGGATCTCCCAAAGCGTCTATCGGGAGTCCATAATGTTTTTCATGTGTCTCATCTAAGGAAATGCCTTCATGATTTTGCTATTAAACTCGAGCTTGATGAAATTGGGGACATAGAAAAACTGGAGTTGGAGTCTAGGGTGCCCTATGCCACTGTAAGGATTATAGAGCACAGAATCAAGAGACTCTACAACAAAATCGTTTTCCTTTTCCGAGTACAATAGGGAAACGATCCCGTGGAAAGCACACGGGAGACCGAGGAAAATATGGGAAAGACTCACCCAGAGCTTTTCAAGGTTAATTTTTCCTCAAAATAACGTTTATGAATGCATAATGATTGCTGGATTAGATGTTAGAATGGATGCAACACCATTGCACTAAGCACTCATATAGAAATATATGCATATTTAGGTTGTTCGCTACATACAAAATCAGCTATTACATATACATGCTAGGGTAGAGCTAACTTTAGTGGCTCTGCAGTTCATAATCACTGCGAGTCATGGATTTTTATAGCTGATTTAAAAATAACATGGACGTACAACATGGATTTTTCGTGCGAGTTGTGTTTTTCGCCCCTTAAACATATTTGGGGATGAAATCTATTTTAAGAGGGAGAATGAATAATTTAAAATAATCAATTAATAATATGGTTGGAAAATGAGATTTTTAAAGCTTTAAGAATTTGGCTACGAAAATCTTTTATTTGGATTCGTGGCGAAATCATGTATCGGTTTCATATATAACATGCTGAAAACGGTTATTGTATGAAGAAGTTCTGAACAAATAAATTTGGACAGTAAACACAGAATCTATATATATAACTAAATGGATAATATATATATAAATATGTGTGTATCGATAAATTCAAAATAAACGGTGAGAATTTGAATTTTGAAATGAAGATAAGATCATGGGGACAAAGGATATTGTACATAAGGAATAAGATTAAGGAACGTGTTAATTAAAATTTAACACCTCAGCAACGCACGTTTATTGGGCGTTCCAGCCTCCGGGGGTCGAACCCTACAAGAGGGTTGTCGACCGCCGGTCGACCGCTCAGGTCGACTGCCTGGCGGCTGGACAGCCCAATAAATCTATATGGTTAGTTTTTTTAGAAAGAATATATATAAATAAAGGTCATTATTAAATCGAACTAATCTGACGGTCTACGCTCACACGGGGAACTATATATATCCCCTCATATAACACTATGAAACCCAAACCATTCTCTATCCCTACCTCCATGCTGCCTCTCTACCATTACTAAATTCCAAGAAAATAATGGTTAATGATTTCTACTAATTCTCCAACCTAAATTCTTATCTCTGTTCTATTCTAATTCATATAGGTTTGAACTTTGGAATTTGGCACATATATATATATATATATATATATATATATATATATATATATATATGGAAAGTCTAAAGGGAAACAAAATTTTGACACAAAATTAAACATACAAAATCTGAGCCATTAAGTCTCCCCTTGAATTACGCCTCACATATAATGACAAACAATTCTTGTGGTCCAGATTTTGTGTATGCACTTTTGTTTCTAGTTTTGTGTTCTATAGCCGCTCCCATATATATATGTAACGCCCAGCCCCTAGACCCATGCTAACCGAGAGCAACACTAAGTATTGCTGTCGGAAAGCACGGAGAATGGGACTCGATAGGGCTAAAAGTTGTACTCATTCCCTTGAACGAACACTGACATGAGAATTTTTAAAATTTCTCAACTTACCATTCGTGCTCAGCATAGTTCAAAGCAATGGTACAAGAAAATTTCCCAAGTTACATAGTATAAAATATAATAGCATCAAGCGCAGCACAATAACAACAGCAGAATACATAATACATATCGTAATAGAGATGTCCAAATACATAGTCCATCATACATAATATCACTTCCCAAAATACATAACAGTGTACATACCATAATACTACACGCTACTGATAGTCTGAAGCTGCATAGTCCTAAACCCCAAAACGTGGAAAAAGATAAGAGTGACGCTGCAGTCCACGCGAACCTAACCTGCCAATAATCCTCAGCATGATCCGAGGATTGTTTTAACAAAACAAATCAAACGGGTCAGACTATGTCTAGTGTGAGTGAAGTAAGTATCTATGGACATTAAATAATTTAACAAAGAAGTAAAGGTGCCACATGTATAAGTCAACATGAGGCGTATGAATGTTACAATATAAGAACAATTTAGCATAGTCATCGCATTGATATGCCATAATCTCAGGCATCGGTATTGTATGTAAAGCAATACAATACCAAAACAATTATCATATGTAAAGCAATATGATAATATAAAAGAGTAAGATTAAAAGGCACAGGTATTGTATGTAAAGCAATACAATACCAAAACAATTATCATATATAAAACAATATGATAATATAATACTGGGTTTCCAATTTAACTTGGGCAATATGCCAACCTTATTCAAATAAATAAGAGGGTAATAAAGCATTATGGGAACAATGGGATAAATATAATATGACTCATAACAGATACCAAATAAACAGATGCTAGTATTGTAAAATCACAGTGGTAGAGCTCTAGAGCGTGCGGAGACATCAGCACCGTAACCTACTTTATAACGCCATAACGACACCTGGCGATCAACCCAAGATAACCAAGATGGTCTAAGGCGAAGGCCGTATGCTACCCGTTCACGGCACTACACGTGGCACACCCACGCCTCCATCTGATGTAGTCCGTGACCCGTCGATCGGGAATCCCGATCAAAACAACAAAATTGCCCAATGTAGCAGACCGTTTGACCTTTGGTGGTAGGTGGACGAAATTTAAAACCACCGTGATTCAGGTAGCGAACCTGAATCAGGTCGACCAAGATAGAGTTTTGGCCCATTGGTACAACAGAGTCCGATCTATCCCAATCCCAAAATTGAGAGTATTTTTAAAACATTATTTTGTAAAATCATGCCTTAAAATACATAGTGTTTATAACACCAAACACTATATAAAACCAATCATGGCAATATTCATGAAACTAAGTTTTATAAAACCCAGTATACTTTGCAAAAAGGTTGACAACGCATGTCCATAGATGGTTACACTTCCATTTCGCTCTAATATACAAGTATCCCATAATTCTTATGTATTATAACGAAACATAAGCATTGTTTAGCATGTTTAACTTGTTTGGAATTAATAAAAATATTCGACCATTTAATTTATATATAAACAAAATTTTCGTTTATAGGAAAAAAATTTGCTTTCAAAAATTTTAAAACAAGAATTGTCTAACATAAAACATATAAGTAATTTTAAACAAAAGAATAACTTTAATTTTTAAGTTTTTTTTTTCAAACGAAAGTTTTTAAGTTTTTTTTTTTTAGACCAGGGTCGGCCCACTGGGCTGCCTGGCGCAGCAAAATCTAGGCTGCCCAGGCCGGGTTGCCCAGAGCCTACACGGCTGGGCGGCCCAGGTTGGCCTGCCCAGTGCCAGGCAAGGCCCAGGCCGACCTACAGGCCAACCCGGCTGGACAGCCCAGGCCGACCCAACTAGCGCCCAGGCCGGCCCAGATTGGGATACCAGGGCAGCCCGTTATGGGCTGCCAGGCCAGGCCGGTTGGACTGCTCAAGGCCAGCCCGGCTTGGCTGCCTTGACCCAGTCCGGCTGGGCTGCCTCCCTTCCCCTTTTTGAAAAATTTTGAAATTTTTTTTAATAGAAAAAACAACTTTTTTTTAAATAATCAATATATTGTCTCGTTCTGAGACAATTTTACATACACCTTACATGCATTAAATTTGTATGCATGCAACATGTATGAGACAAACATACATTCATCTTACATGCAACAAATTTTGAAAGTACAATTTCTCCAATTTATACTACAACAAGAACATCTTTTCATATCCTATTTTAATGTCTAGACGTACAAAGAATAAATCAAAAGCTTTAGGGGGAAGGAGCCAACTTTCAATCAATTACATAAAGATTGTATCTTTATGCCTATATATATTTTACCCATATCAAACAAATTTGTTCAACCTTTATCTTTCCTATATCATATCCAACATATTGAAAATAGCAATAGCAATTTCTTATTCAATTTAGGGTGCCAATACCCCGAAACAGTGAATTATGACATAGGGGAGAAGCTATGCAACAATCATATGCATAGATCTCACCCTTTTGATTACATGCAAACCCAAAATATTAAAAAGGAAAAAACTTCACTCACCTACAACTTCAAAAGGCAATCTTTCAGCTCTGAAATCGCTTGCTTTTATTGCTCTCAAGGCCCTTTTCAATTATCACATAAAATGAAAACCCTAAATAACAATTCATGGAAGAACAAAAGAAGAAGATACAGTAGAATTGATTTAGGGATACTTACTTGAAAAATTGGGAATCTTACTTCAATCTTTGCTTGCAAATTTTTGATTTTTATTTTGATTTGGATGAGAAGATTTGATTTTTTTCCTTTTAAAATTGTTATTTAATCAAAACAATAAACTTTAACATTGTTATAACAAAACGTGCAACATTTTACATCAACTACATACGCCCAATAATTCATAAAACATGTATTATCCTCTCATCCCAAAAATAAATGTTTCGCTTCTATTTATTTATTTATTCATTATTATAAATATTTTTCCCCTAAATTACCAAAACAATTAGTTGATTCCCAATTCAATATCCCTAATAAAAGCAGGTTGTTACAATATATATATATATATATATATATATATATATATATATGATTTAATATGTTTCTTGTATATATACGAGGAGGATTATTGGAGCATGTTTAACGCAAAGATTAAATCACAGATCTAGATCTACTATAGATTCCTCTTTGTTCTGCCAAGATCTGTGAGTGGAATATTGTTTACTTAGGCTATTCATATTTATATTAGATTATCATGTTGATAGATATGCCTAGGAGGATTCGGAAATCGAAAATATAAATACCAAAACTGTAACAACCCGGAAAACACGAGCCAATTTAAAATTTTTAAATTGGTTATTTCAAAGGAATTTGAACAATTGAAATAGAATATTTCAATAAAATGGAGAATTAGAAATAGTGAGTCAGTTTGAAAATTTGAATTCAAACTTTGACTAACTGTGCAGGGTGGAAAAATATCACGGATTTTAGTGAAACCAAAAATATTTAAATCTGTTTATCAATACCTTTCTAACGAATCTGAAAAATCCAAGTTTCATAGCGGGAATCAAAAGTTATGGCCGAATGAATTTTCAAAAAGGTCGCTATATAGAATATATAGCCCTGGAAAATAGATATTTTGCAAATAGCCTCGGAATTCGACGAAACCACTTTTGTTGGGTCCGGGATGTCAAACTATTGCTAGGTTTCAAATTTCATAATTTTTGAAGTTAGTATGTGAGCGTGGCAAAAGAAAATGTGGTTGGTCAATTTCTGTTAAATTGGATCGACCAGAAAATGGCCATTTTTCAAACGATCTCAGAATTCAACGAAACTAGTTTTATTGGGACCGTAGCGTCAAAACATAGCTAGATTTTTTTTTTTGGAATTTTTCGAATCAGTTTGTGGCCTTGGCAAATTGAAATGTACGTTCAAAGTTAAAATTAAATGCTTTATACGTTAATTTGAAGAATAACTGACTGTAACAGTCGAATTGGCCAACGAAACATATCCCATTGTGTCCGGGATGGGGGTATTTAGCTAGGAGCGACAGTCGTTGGGTTTGAATTGGTGTGCGTGTGGAGAAACACTATTTAAAAATTTAATAAAGTCCTTGGCCAATCAGAATTTTTCTTTCATTATTTTAAAAATAAAAAAACGCTCAAAACCCTCGTTTTCTCTCTCTCAACCGACGATCCATGTTTTTGATCCTTCCCAGGCAAATCGCCGCCGCCTCGGCCATCTCCAGCCTCCTCCACCTACCTCCGTCAACGCGCCTCCCTCCCCTCTTCAAATCCAACCAACCCCTGACCCCTATCGTCGCCGCATCAACGAGAATTGTCGACCCAAACCCCGCGACTTCCCAGCGCTGCCCCGATCGCCAGAGACCACCGAACCACCTCCGACCACCACCGATGGACCCCCCTTTCCTCCCTCTTCCACGCTGTACCCTCTGATCATCCTATCGTGCCTCGGTTCTCGCGAAAACCGCAACCCTAGTTTTGAACCATCGTGAAAGGTGAGTCCTTTTTTATGTTTGGACTTTGAAAAATCATATCTTTATGGTGCGTTGACGAAATTCGATGAAACAGGAAACACTGGGACCGCAAGGAAGCTCTCTACCACATAGAAGAGACCGCGGATTTTTCTGAGTCATGTACGATTTTTAGCACTCCAAAAACCAATGTGAGAAATCTAAATTAAATGAATTTGAATGGAAAATGTCGTGTATAAATTATATAAGCGAAATATAAATTACACATGTGTTGTATACATCATGTACATGCGTTGTGTAAGCTATATAAGCGAAGTATGAATTATACATGCATAGTATAATTGATATATGTGTTGAAATGCAAGTGAAATATAGAAATTATATATATATATATATATATATATATATATATATATATATTCCCCTCGTCCACAAACCATGGACGATATTTATTGTTGTGTATTGGTGTGAAATAATGGATGAAAAATGCGAATGGTTGAATAATTGTTTGTGGTTGATATTGATTGGTTGTGGTTGAAAAATACCCATTGGTGCTTGAAATGAATTGGAAATAATTGT
This sequence comes from Allium sativum, assembly GCA_030737875.1. Lineage (NCBI taxonomy): Eukaryota > Viridiplantae > Streptophyta > Magnoliopsida > Asparagales > Amaryllidaceae > Allium > Allium sativum. The sequence continues at coordinate 198,907,022 of CM060926.1, read as the reverse complement.
GGAAATAAAAATAAAACATGCCACATGCGTGTTAATTAGATGCATGAATCCTCATTGTCAAAAACCGCGAGGTTTTAAGGTAGAGCGAGGAGCCGTACTAGGGACGGTGCCGGTTTTAACTACCCTGCGTTATGCTGCCGAAATTTTGAATAATATTCATGTGTTAGAATTATTTTCATATGTTGAAATTATCTTCATGCGTTGAAATTAAAGCCATGTGTTGAAACTATATCCATGTGTGGAAATGCTCATGTGTTGAGAAGTGATGTGTGAAAATTAAATTCATGTGTGAATGAATGAAGTGTTTAAACAATAAAAATCACATTTTTATAATATATATGAAGTATGTAAAATATTCGCCTTATATATAAATAGTTTCAACAATAAAAATTTCATCTTTCTTATCTGAACAACATTTATAAAATATCCATGTGTGGAAATGCTCATGTGTTGAGAAGTGTGTGTACTGGAAAAGTTCATGTGTTGAATAAAAAGATCGAACAATAAAAATTACATTTTTATGGAAATTATAAAGTGTTAATAACATTCATTTGTTGAACAAATATTTTAAATGATAAAAATATCATTTTTATCATATATGTGATATGCTAAAGATATGCGAGCATTGAAATAAATATTTGTGAAAGGAATATTATTTTTAACATGCATAGGAACTAAATAAAATTGTCATGTGTTGAAATATATTTTAGTTCGCCAAAATTATCAACTTTGAAATGTGAAGTGTTAAAAATAGCCACTTGTTCAAATAAATATGCATGAGTTGAAATATTCATTAATTGGCTAATGATATGATTTTTGCCTATGCATGCAACATTAGAATGAAAGGTGTTTTTAAACCAAATTGAATAAAATATGAAGTTGAATGGAAAATGACAAGTGATAAGAATTGTATATATGTACATGCATATTTATTGAACAGGTTATAGCAAAGAGGCTAGAGAAGAGGAATAAAATTTTGTGCCCGACAAATAGGTACACGTTTACTGTTTTGTTTGGGTGATGATTTTATGAGCCTGTTGGCTAGCCGCTTGGCTTTTTCTTTTTCTTTTTGAGATGAGACGCCCGTGTGGCTATTTGGGAATTTTCCCAGCCCCTCCCGTACAAAGGAGGTTATGGCGAAATTTTCCAAAATTTAAAGGCGTTAGTGAAATATTTGAAGTGAAAACGATATAGGAATTTTTGAATGAACTATATTTATATAATATATAAATATAAATAAATTTAAAACGAATCGTGGCCGTGCAGTTCGCGTTTTGAAACCATGATTTCAAACGACTAGTGCGGGAAATCCGACCATTGGATTTTCCCAAAACTGCAACCGTTGGGTTCGCCTTGGAAATATCTTTCCAACGGCACCAACTTTGTAAAGATCCGACGGTTGGATTGTCTGGAATTTTTAATTCAAATCTGAAGAAAAACAGCGCCAGAAACGATTATATATATATATATATATAATTAAATTAAATCGAATAACGACCCTGTAGTTCGTAATTTGAAATCGTAACTTCAAATGACTAGTGTGGAAGATCCTACCGTCGGATTTTCCCAAAACTGAAACCGTTGGATTCATTTTGAAATGATCTTTCTAATGTTATAAAATTTGTGAAGATCCAACGGTTAGATTTTCAGATATGTGTAAAACAAATTTAGTGAAAAACAGCACCAGTTCATCGGCACGACCTGAAACGTCGTTTAATTAAATATGGCCGTTTTAAATAAATAAAAATGGCGATATATCGTTATAAAATACTATAGACGATATAGAGTGGAAATAAACCAATTTTGTTGTGTTTGCTTGATATGTGATGGTTGAATGTATTTAACATGAAAATTATAACTAAAGAACTGAAATGTGAATGTTGAATAGTCCAATCATGTGATAAATTGATTTGAAAATCTAAATATACGTGGGTTATTTGAAAAGGCCGAGTTCATTTTCATTTCAAATAATCGATCGACGTTGAGAAGTCGAAGAGTCGAAGACGGTTGAAGACCGAAGATCTTCACATACTGATGCTCGTGATCGGAGTAGCTACCTTGAAGGAGCTGAAGTAGTAGGCGTCCAGACATACTGTTGATTATACGGATATATGAGGAAATTGGTGCCTCCGGTTTCGTTCAAACCCAGAACGAACATGTAAATGGACTGTGTGTCTGACATTGGATTTTGTTCTGTGCTGATTGATCTCTGTTAAATATATATCTGTTTGGCGGTGGAGAATTTATTCTCTTGCTTAACGCCCTTCCCTGAGACGTACGAGCTCAGAGGTTATGTATTGATAGAAATTAGTCGCATGGAGTGGATTGCCTGTGTGGCACGCCTAAGTGGCATATGATCAAGGCTTCTGTTGCAAAGCAAAGTCTTGTGGTTGATGATCAAAGCATGGTCTATGTGACATAGCTTTGTATATAACGTGAAATCGCGAGCCTCACTCCCCGGTATGAGTCAAAAACGGGAGATGGACCGCTGGGAGAGCACGACGTTTCTTTCTATCTAAGGTGGTGTCAGTGACCTACCAGCCCTAACATTATATATACTTTTCACTAGTGTGGTTGTTGGAATGCGAGGCGCCTCGATTATAGGTCTGTAAGGACCGGGAAATGTGTGTTCAGGAATTGCCAATCCTCAAAAGTAAGAGAGGACCGGCCCAGCCGATTCCAAGGACCGCTGTGTGCGATCCTGAGACATTTTCTAGAGTGTCTCGAATCGGAGAGGAGCTTGCCTCTTGCCTCGACTCATGAAGGAATCCAATTTCCAATACGAAATATGTGAATGTGATTGTATTACTAGTATAGCGACATGATATATGGTACCCATGCCGTCTAGGATTGATATTATGATTGAAATCGCTTTTGAAACATATTTGCACTAGTAATAATATCAAACACTTTTGTTTTATTCGTATGACGCATTTTTGGCCATTATGAGGTAAAACTCTATCCTCCGGCTTGCGTTGCATTGTGTGATGGGACCTGAGTCTTATAATGGCTTCATTTTATAAAAAGCATTGCGATGATTTCATCATTTACTTTATTTCATGCACTAGCACTCATTGGAGTAAACCCGTTCCGCGAAAGTGGCGTGGTCCTTTGATTTGCCTTATTATTGTTGTTAATAAGTTAAGTAGATTTCTCATACCAGTCCCATGACTGACTCATAGTTTGTTTCACCTTGCAAACTCGGGTGCCCTCATTTTCACACGAGCAGCCTAGTTACAGGTATCTGGTGCACTTTTAGCTCATGGCGAGGCTTGACTACACCGTGCTGACTTTGACTCTTTCCGCCATTATAGTATATGTATTATGATTCCGCCATTGGCGATGTAGACTGATATTTATTTTGTGTACTCTTTATGTATGATTCCGCCTCTGGCGATGGTGACTGATTATGTATTATTATGCACTAAGTTGTATCCTGCACTGTGCTCTCTGATGTGGTGATATCTATATGATTCCACTGTCATATGTGTGTAAATTATTCTATTTCTTGTTTATGCTATTATCTGTGTTCTGCTAATGATGATTAATGTGTTATATTCCAATGATTATCCTTAACACCATGTCACGGGGTTTTGGGATCGTCACAAAAAACCCCCAAACCCTCTATTTTATTATTACGTATGGATGGTCATGATTGTTTGGGTTTTGTGGACTTTTGATTTGAATATTGGGATAAAGATAAAAAGGGTGTTACTAGCATTGTTTCTATTTTACGTAATTCACCTTATTAAACATTTGATTGTAACCTAAAAGGGTTTAAATTTGGGCATTTCATAATTTGATTAGGTTTGGGTTCTATTTTGAATCCAAATGTATTCATACTTGAAATATCTCAAATGTAAACGTTTTTATGTACATAACACCAAAAAGGGGTGAATTAAATAAAGTAGAAATTGTAAACATACATGTATAAGTGTATGTAATACTCTATTTTTAATCCAGTATTGAGATCGTTCTAAAAAGCCTGGGATGCAAGTTGAAATTTGTATGTACGTATATTTTCCATTCATTGCTATCTGTTATTCCATTATTTTGTCATTATGCATAAATTGTAGCGGTAAAGATATAAAAATAATAATTTATATACCTTTATTTGGACAAATTTCACAATTGCCACCTCGGTAGAATGTTTCCTCGTTTCCATGAATAGTTAACGTTGTATGCGTTATTATTATTATATTAATATAGTGTAATCAACGTAATTAACGAAATATTAATGATAATTAATGCGGTTAGGATAAGATTTAAATTTAAAATGTCCCTATATATAAATATATATTGATTGCTTGTGTGTGCGTATATAGAATGTCTTTATATATATAAATAGTGACACATAGACACGAGTTTAGTTGCCATTTGTGGTAGAAGTTTGCCCGGAACCGATCGACAAATCCAGCAACCACAAGTAGGCCCAACTAATGTGAGATGTTTAGGTGCCATGGGCTATTAAAAAACTTATTACACTAGACAACCAAACTGTAGTAGAAGCCTGCCTAGAACTGATCGGCATATCGAACATGTGCAAGTATACGGCTTAATGTGAGGGGTCTACTCTCTGTGTGTGTGTAAGTCTATTGCTTGTGAAAATAGGTAGGTTTACTAAACCTTGAGAAGGTCTTAAGCGACTGACTTATTTTATCTAGTTTGGGTCGTACATGGTTAGGACTAGGATCCCACCGAAGGTTTATTCCTTGGAGAGGAATTGTGACACCCCATGTCCGTTAATGTTACTCATTAAGAGGATGCATTAAGTTTTGTGAAGCGTTATAGGTAAATAGACACAGAACATTACAAGATAGATATAAAAGATAGCAGCGGAATTTAAATTTTTATTCAAAACATAATTTATAACATCGTGGTCCAAAATATCACAAGTCTGGAACTACATAAAAACCATTACAATAGTATAAAGCTTCTGTCTTTTACCACAAGAGTACATAAAAACATAAAAGAAAAAGAATAATTCCCCAAAAGAGACAAAGCTATAGTGGTAAAGATGAGAACTTGAGCAATACTTCAAAAGCAGCTCCTAGCAGGATGATAAGTGGGTCCTGATTTAAGCCTAATTATTCCCACCCTACGAACCTAGGGGGAAACGGAAGAGAGAAGAGCAAACAAAAAGGGTCATACATAAAGTCCGGCGAGTCTAGTTACTTTTAGCAAGTAAATAAGTGAAAGTATCATGATAGGCATATAAGGTGGATAAGAAATATAACATCATAAAAGGTATGTATTGCAAGGTAAACATGATAGAGTGTATATGCTTCCCTTGTGATTACTCTGCACTGATACTAGTATAACCAGAATGAGATGATCCCCAACATGCATAAGATGGTAGACTTAGGCGTACTTCTGGTGAGAGGTGTTAACCCTGTACAATCCACAGGCATCCCAACCTAACAGGCTCCTAAAATTTACTAAATTCTAGATGTACCCTAACCACTACCCTAATTGATCGACTCCCTACTCCGTAGATACCCTGTGTCGGCTCTACAGTAGGAGGTATCACTCCCTAAAGTGGCAACCCTTCATTGCTGTGCACAACCATATCTACTAGTGCCATGGTCGTCTTACCCCCCTCCACCCGACCCATGCACGTATATGTCCCCGGTCGGTTTGCACCGCCCACACTGTCCTCCATGTTTGGATCTCTTACAATCAGTGAAGTAAGCGTGCCCCGAATCCGAACTAGGACGGAGCCCTCGTTCGATACCGTTATATGGGTTACTGACTGAAACAAGTCCCACACACAAGATGATACAAGCTCTCCCTCTTGTCTTGTATCCCCACTATGATTTCCACTGGTTATGTATAACTACTGGTGTCTTTAATTACATAACCCCCTTAGGTTAAGTTTGTGGGCCTATATATAAATATCACCCACCCCTTCAGATTTACTTAACCCACCCACTGTCCAAACAAATTTACTTAACCTCTATTCAAGTTTATGTTCATAATATCCCTATGGATTCAACTAGGTTAAGTATTCAAGGTTTATTACCATATTTTCATTTGTGGTTACAGTATGATAGACCTCCCACATTAAGCCTACAATTTGTGGATGATGGACATGACAGTTGGTTCCGGGCAGACTTATTCCACAAATCGGGCTTAACCTCGTGTCTTAGCACGTCTCATATTTATGAACCTAGACCTCTCACATTAGATTCACCACTTGTGGTCGCTGGATATGCCGGGAGGTTCCGGGCAGACTTCCACCATAAGTGTAATCTAACGTCGTGTCTAGGCACAGTTATAGTTCTAATTACTATAATGCTAGGCATTTCATTATTAGCCAATTTTTACCAATGTCATTATAGGTTATAGGTTTCATGCCCCTTTTCTCCCAATTATGTTCATAGTGGATTATATATCCAAATTCATATACATATACATTATTCAAGTTATGCAAAATTCCCCATTTACAAATTATGCCCAAATTCCCAATTTACAAGTTATGCCCAATTTCAATATTTTTCCCCTCGTTCCCCGTTTAATGTGTTCGCTTATTTCAGTGGCACGCCTAGGCTCGAAAGTAGCCTGGCTATAATAAAGTAAAAGGGAAAAGGGTGAAGAGAAGATGACAAAAATGATTATTCTAACAAAATTTACATAAACATATAATAGCATAATGTTAACATGGACATATAAGAATGGATCTGGTGAACTTGTGATAATAAATTTGTTCTAACATAGTTGGGATGTCATAATAGGCATGATTAGATCTAAACAAGGATTTAAGTGTCCAACTAATGACAGATCCAAATTAACCACAAACATGATAGGTATAATATGATCTAAATAGTAAATTAGATCTAATCAAAAGTAGATTTGACACGATAAAGGTTGAGACCCATGTCATAGTTAATTCAGAATATCATAGGTTCGCAAATTACAATAGATCTGATATGATTCAGTCCCAGGGATATATCCCAATTACAGTCATATCATGTTTTACTTTTAATTATTCAAATCTAAAGCTAACTTTAACTCATGGTGTTCGGATCTAGAAAATAGAAGGAGAAAAGCGGAGGTTGAATCACATATCTACAGTTGAATCTCTAAACTTTGATTGTAGAAGAAGAAAGAGATTTGATTCAGTTCAGGCACCGACAGCATTTAGGCCTCCACTGATTTCAGTGTAAGAAAACTAGAAAAATGAGGCTGTATATATAGCTACCTGCCCCCTGAACCATCCTTCCACGTCAACCCTAGGGGGGTCGACACCCCCCTCAAGGGGTCGACTCTCCTGGGCAAGATTTTTCCCGCTTACCCATATTTCTGCAGTTTGAACGATTTTGAATTTTCGGAACCATATTTTGAATTTTGGACCTTATATATATCATCTTGCGCGTATATAAACTTCAAACCTTCATAACTTCTTCATACGGTGTCCGTTTTACGCAAACCAAATGTCTATCTTGACCAGAATTTTGAGATGGACGCAATGGCGCAGTCAATTTTCCTTAGTTATGAATATTAAATTAATTATTCTTTAATTTGTCGTCTTTAATGTTGTTAAAATTATGGGGTGTTACATTCTCCCCTACTCAAAGGATTTCGACCCCGAAACCTCCAAGTTAAGAAGAATGTATATCCTACCATCCACATCCATCTACTCATCCACCAATCACTGGCATCCATTGTCCTTAAAGACTTCTAATGCTTTTATGAACATATGCAAAGGTGTGTATATGTCCTAATACTAATGCGAAGATCAGGCGGTCTACTGATTCAGTCGACCTCCTTAATGCAATGTATGTTAGTGCCATGAATCCAACATGTATGCAATAATCCTATTATAACATGAAAGTTCTATATGTATGCACAATCATCCATCCAAATGCAACATCCATATGATTATACATCCATTTCCATCCATTAAAAGAAAAAAATGCAAACACATCCATATGCAGTATGAGAGTGATTGAGCTGATCTAGTGCCTAATGTGTGTGTATATGAATCCACGAGCAACCACTAGCAAACACTTGCATCCACTTGCATCCATCAAAGATAACATGTTTCAAACACATGTTTACAATCTTGGGACTCCTACCTAAAGGTCGAAGATTCGATTGATAGGACATATTCAAATGATAGAAACAAGCATAGATAAAAACTTTGGAAAAAGGAGTTAGGAACATACCCTCGAAAAGAAAAGGGTACAAAGCACAAATCTTTTCTTTGGTATCCCGAGTTGCATCCTCCAGGTTATCTCCCCACTGAACATTCATCAACTTGACTTCTCTATTGCGTAGCTTGTTAACTTCTGATCCAAGAATACGAGTAGGAACTCGTGTGACTGTCTCCTCCCATTCCACCTCTACTTCCTCTAATATACTTAGCTCAACAACTTATGTGGTATCATGTTAGCACTTCCACCAATGGGAAACATGGAAAACATCGTAAATGCGGGATAGTCTCCCGGGTAGCTTTACCCCATAGGCCGTTTGGCCAATCCTTTCTGTTATGGGAAATGGCCCTACAAATCTTGGTGCTAGTTTCCCTACAGATCCAAACCGAACCACATTTATTCATGGAGATACCTCTATGAAAACCATATCTCCTACTTCAAATTCAATCCCAGTCCTTCTCTTGTCTGCGTAGGATTTCTTTCTATATTGAGCGGTCTTCATTCGTCGTCTAATAAGATGAATCTTCTCAGATGTTTCCCTAACCATATCTGGTCCAAGTAATAGCCTTTCTGTAGATTCTCGCTAACAAGTTAGAGATCTACAGGGTCGTCCGTATAATGCTTCGAAGGGTGCCATGCCAATGCTAGCTTGGTAATTATTGTTGTAAGCGAACTCTACTAAAGGAAGATGCTCTCCCCAAGTCCCTCCAAAGTCTAGGATAACAGCCTCAAAAGATCCTCTAGAACTCTGTTCACCCTCTCATTCTGTCCATCGGTCTGAGAATGATAAGCGGTGCTTAATCGTAACTGTGTATCTAATGCTTCTTGCAAGCTCCTACAAAATTCACTAGTTAATATGAGGTCAAGGTCACTTACGATACTGGAAGGTACTCCGTGGAGATGGACTATTTCTCGGACATAAACTGTTGCCAACCAAGTTGTCATCCTCTTACTCTTAACTGGAATGAAATGAGCGCTCTTAGTAAGTCTATCTACTACCACCCAAATACTGGTGTTGCTTTTCTTTGATCTAGGCAAACCATTTATGAAATCCATATAGACGCTCTCCCACTTCCACTGTGGAACCTCCAAAGGATGAAGTAAACAACTGGGCTTCTTTTGCTCAGCTTTGACTTGCTGACAAGCCAAACATTGGGAAACAAACTTTGTCACATCTTTCTTCATTCCAACCCAAAAGAAAACCCTCTTCATATCCCTATACATCTTATCGCCACCTGGATGAATAGTCATCTTAGGATGATGGGCTTCTTCTAGGAATGTTTTTATCAAACTTCCAGTTCAAGGAACACAAAGCCTTCCATCTCATCGTAACCACCCTTTGTCGTTTGTGGAGTATCTAATGAGGTGACTAGAAGTTTCCCCTTTACTGAGCCTATCCAAGATGTTTGAAATCTGTGGATCCTCTCATTGCAAAGATACTTTTTGATCCATAAGAGTAGGCCGCACCTTTAGTGATGCAAATAAGCCAGGTAAAAATTCGGTGGAGGGTCTAAAGTCAAAAGTCGATATGAACTCCAAGCTTTTCCTTTCCACAAATAGAGGAGTTAAAGTCATCCTCTGTCTACTTAGTGCATCTGCCACCACATTACCCTTGCCAAGTGTATATGCGATTTCAAAGTCATATGATGCTAGGAACTCTATCCACCTCTGCTACATTAAATTAAGATCCTTCTGCGAGAACAAGTACTTGAGAGATTTATGATAGGTATACAAATCGAACTTCTCTCCAAGCAAATAATGACGCCACATCTTAAGCGAAAATACAATGGAAGCTAGCTCTAAATCACTGGTAGGGTAGTTCTTCTCATAAACTCTTAGTTATCTTCCCCCATAATATACTACCCTTCCCTCTTGCATCATAACTGCACAAAGCCCTGTACCACATGCATCAGTGTAAATTATAAACACCTTATTCCCATCGGGCAAGGTTAAGACTTGGACTGTTGTCAGAGCACTCTTCAATCTTGGAAAGCAACATCACAATCTATATCCCATGAAAACGCCAAGTTCTTCTTTGTCAGCCTTTCGAGTGGGGCTGATATCTTTGTGAAGTCTTTAATGAACTTCCTATAATAGCCTGCTAATCCCAAAAAGCTTCTCACCTCCGTTGCATTCTTTGGAATCTGCCAGTCTTGAACTATAACGATTGCAGGATCTACTGCTATACCTTCTTTAGAAACCACAAGCCCTAGGAATCTCACCTCTTTTCTCCAAAAATGGTATTTGGAGAATTTTTCCTTAAGCCGATGCGCACGGAGAGTTTTTAAAACATCCCTCAAATGTTGGGTGTAACACCCCGAATTTTCAACGACACTTAAAGAGGATAAATAAATAATAATTAATTTAATATTTAGAACTGGAGGAAATGGACTGCACCATTGCGTCCTTCTCGAAATTCTGGTCAAGATAGACATTTGGTTTGCGTAAAACGGACATCGTATGAAGAAGTTATGAAGGTTTTAAGTTTGTATACGCGTAGAAAGATTACATATATAAGCATGAGTCAGAGATGAGTCAGAATTTTATCCAGAACAATTCGAATTAAAAAAAGTCATCAATGCGTCAAAATTCCCGCTTTAGGGGGTCAACCCCCCTAGAGGGGTGTCGACGAATGGGTCGACCCACCCACAGGGGTGTTGACACCCCTAAGGCTGATGTGGCACTCGGTTTTAGGGGGGCTGGCTGCTATATATGTGCCCTATTCTCCTATTCTCTTCATTGGAAATCATGGAGGCCATATGTTGCTGGGATACGAACTGAGACGGAACCATTTTCTTCTGTCAAACTTGCAAAACAAATCCATAAATCCAAGATCCAATCTTTCTCTAATCTCTAAACCTAACGCTGTGAGTTTCTAGTTGCTTTTAGATTTAGATAAATAAAAGTTAATTATGAAAGACTGTGATTTGGATATGTGTAAACCATTAATGTTGTTATCATATCTTATGCTATGTCATGATAGATCTATTTCTCTAGATCCCATTTCAATTGTGATTATCCTACTATGTCATTATTGTGGATCTTGGTTTGTAACTGTATTGTGGTTAATATAAATCTGTTAATTTGGACAGTTATATTATTGGATAGATCTAATCATTTATGTAGATCATGAACATATGTCACCTTGAATTGGTTAGGATTGGATCTATGTCTTTATCTTAATTGTAACTTCTATGACATCCTATGATGTGGATTTGTGTAGATCTATTTCTAAGCTAGTAGATCTAATTTATGTGGACATTGAAACTGTTAATCAGATCTAGATTATCACCTTATGTTATCATGTTAGATCTATTATAATCTCTAGATCTGAATTATGTGATCTAATTTATCACCTTGTGTTATCATGTTAAATCTATTTTAACCTCTAGATCTGAATTATGTGATCTAATTTATCACCTTATGTTATCATGTTAGATCTAAACCGATTGGACATCTAAATTGCTAATTTAGATCTTACTATGCTTATTGTGATATCATAGTTATGTTAGAATCAATTGACTGGCAACCGTTCATCAGTTTTAGGTCCATCTTGTTATGATGACAATTTCGTGTGCATGCCAGTATGTATGTTTACCTTATTATCAAGCTAGTTTATGTTTATGCCAAGATGATCATTTTGGTTATATTCCCATTATTTTCCCTGTTATCGTTTATGACTAGGCTGTTGTATAGCCTAGGCATGTTGCCAAATTTATGAGTGTGCTAGTTAAGGAACGGGGGAAAAGAGTTAAAAATGGCATAATTTGAATATGAACATTTTTGGAAATGTAATTCAAATTATTGGGTAAAATAGGTATTAACACCTATAAAAGGAAAGGATTAATTAATTGGTAAATTAATTAAAAATGGAATGTCTAGTAATTACAATTAGGAATTGTAATTGTACTTATGACACGAGGCTAGGTTGCATTAGTGGTGGAAGTCTACCCAGACCCGACCGGCATATCCAGCAGCCACTAATGTTGAACCTAATGTGGGAAGTCTAAGTACGCAAATATAAATCGGTCTAAGACATGAGGTTAGGCCCAGCTGTGGAATAAGACTATCCAGACCTAACCGGCATATCCAGCATCCACACGTTGTAGGCCTAATGTGGGAGGTCTAGCCCATTATAAACCATAAATGGACATGGTAATAAATTGGACTACTTAACCTAATCCAATCCATAAGGGATTGTATGAATATGAACTAAAGTAAAACATGTTTGGATCAGTGGGAGGATTAAGTAAATCTTGGCTAGGTGGGTAGTATTAGTATATATAGGCCCACAAACTTAACCATTAAACAAACATGCTTGGTTTAGTGGGAGGGTTAAGTAAATCTTGGGTAGGTGGGTAATATTAGTATATATAGGCCCACAAACTTAACCCGATAAGGTTATGTAATTAAAAACACCTAGTTGTATACATAACCGGTGGAAAATAATAAGTTACGTAATTAAAGATACCTTTAGGGTAAGCATAACTTGTAGAAATGATAGGGCTATGTAATTACAGACACGTAGTGGTATACATAGCCAATAAAAACCTAATGGGGGATACAAGACAAAGGGGAGAGCTTGTATCATCTTGTTTGGGACCCATTTCAGTTAGTAACCCTTAAATAGGTATCAAACGGGTACTCTGAACTAGGTCGGAGTGGGGGCACGCTTACTGAACTGACTGTAAGTGATCCAAACGTGGAGGGCGGTGTCATGATGGTATGTTCTAACAGGGTCATGTGTGTGCATGACTCCGCCTGCTCAGGAAAATAAGACGCTGTGGCATAAGTAGATATGGTTGTGCACATACGGGAAATGGAGGGTTGCCACTTTAGGGAGCGATACACCCTACTGTGGGGCCAGCACAGGGTATCTACGGAGTAAGGAGCCGATCGACTAGGGTAGTAAATAGGGTACATCTAGTCCTGTCTGTTTCTGTGGGGTACCTGTGTTTATGTTGGGGTTAACACCCGTTATTCCCATTTAGGTACCGGCTAATTTTGTTTGGGGTAAAACCCGTTACTAGAGTACACCTAAAACTAACATTATATTTCTGTTGGGATCGTCCTGTTTCTGTTAAGCAACTAGGGAGTATGTAATCCTGTTGCATACTTGTTATACTAGTGTTGGTGCAGAGAATAAGCATAGTAATCACTGGAAGCATATACACCTTATCCTGTCTACCTTGTCACACCTGCCATTTATGTAGTGATCTCTCTTATCCACTTTATATGCCTATCATGTCACTTTTATTTATTTACTGGCTAAAAGTAACTAGACTCGCCAGACTTTATGTCTGACCCTTTTTGTTTCTCCCCCTTTCTTCCGTCCCCCCTCCCCCCCAAAGTTCTCAGGGAGGAAACACTCAGGCTTGACCGTGATTCTGCTTATTTTGCTGGAGCTGCCGATATGTACGGCTCAAGCTCCTATCCATGTTGTTATGGCTATATTTTGTTCTTGGAGAATTTTGTTTCTTTTATGTACTCTGATATTTCTGAAGTACAAGACAGTGGTATCTATGTTATAATGAGCTTTTATATTTCAGACAAATGATGTTTTGGAACACGATATTTTATGATAAATAAAGTTGTTTTATTCCGTTGCATAATTTTATATCTGTCTTCTAATTATTCTGTATTTGTTTACCTATAATGCTTCATGAAACTTAATGCATTCCCTTAGTGAGTGACATTAACGGATGTGAGGTGTCACACTTGGTATCAGAGCAGAAGGTTACCAGATTAGATAAAAGATTTTGATTTTTTTTTTCAAAAAGATTTTAAAAGAAAGTATTTTCAATAAGAAAAGCCTGTTTTGAAAATATTCCCCAAGAAGCCATATGTAATATCCTTCGGTCCTTTATCTAAATTTCTTCCTTTTTCAGCATGTTTGGGGAACAAACATTTCTAATATCCCAGAGGGCGTTACGATACCCGGATGGTTCTGAAGGTATTTGGAGGCCACGGTGCCTGCCAAAGGCCAGGGAAACGTTCCTCCCTCAACTGCACCAATCATTCCTCCTCCTCCCCCTCCAAGAGCAGATAACTTCGCCAAGATCTACAAGGACTTCCGTGCTATGGGAGGGAAGTCATTCCATGGGAATGAAACATTCGTTGAAGCTTGGAATTGGGTCAAGGAGACCGAGGACATGTTCGTAATCTTTGAAGTAGATAACAGAAAGAAGATTCAGTTAGCTGCTTGGCTATTGAAGGACGAAGCCTCATTTGGTGGAAAGTCACCCAAGTTGGACGTCCAGTGGAAATTTGGGAAGATTTTAGATAGAGGTTCGAAATGAAATTTCTCTCCCAAGATGAGAAGAGCATTCAGATGGAGAGGTTCTTAGCACTCAGACAAGGGAACTTGAAGATTAAAGAGTATGTGAATAAATTCAACCAGCTAGCAAGGTTCGGTTTAGAGTTTGTGGATATGTCGCACAAAAGGGCTTTACGGTTTGCTAAAGGGATGAATGAGCCTCTGCATGGTTTAGTCATGTCCCAAATTCCAATGGAGGCCACTTTTGAAAAGCTTGTCGATATGGCCCTAATGCATGAGGAAGACAAGGAGGCTGAGGAGACATCGCAAATTGGGAAGGTGTGGCCCAAGAAGGAACAACAGCAACAACAACAACAACAACAACAACAACAACAGAAGAAAGGCGGAAAAAATGACAAGGTTAAAGATAAGAGGAAGTGCCATAGTTGTGGGCGAGAGGATCACTTGGCCAAAGACTGCAGGAAAAGGAAGAATGCTTGCTTCGCTTGTGGAGAGGTCGGGCATCTTATTAAAGATTGCCTGAAGAAACAAGGACAAGGTTAAATGGCAGGAAATTCTGGAGGGCTGGTGCATGCTCTCGCGGCCAGTGCTCCTAATAGAGGTAGAATAATTTATGAGGAGGGTTTAATTTCTCTTGGAGCACTTTTTGATTCTGGCGCTTCACACACATTTATATCAAGTTCTATAGTTGAATCTCTGCACTTAATTACTAGTATGGTAGTGGATCTCGTAGTTGTTTCAAACAACATTGGTGGTTCGGCCCATTTATCTATGATTTGTCGGGTTTTGAAAATATGTGTGTTAGGCGTCGAGTTTGAATGCGACGCATATCTCGTTTCATGGGGTATGGTTTGATTCTAGGGATGGATTGGCTTACCACCTATGGTGCCATTTTGGATTATGAGAGGAGGATCGTTAAGCTTCTAACTTGTTATGGAAGGACCCTCGAAATTTCTTGTGACCCACAAGGGTTTGTCATCCTTAGTTTCCTAGGATCTATTGAGGTATCTATCGATGATCTATGATCGGTACCAATAGTTGTGGGTATCTTGATGTTTTGATGAGGTTTGGGGTTTACCCCGAGGCATGAGATTGGTTTCCGCATATACTTGGTAGACAACGCAAAGCCAATTGCATTTCCTGTGCGACATGTGGGAACTTGATAAGGAAGTAAGGGAGCTACTTGAAAAGAGGTTCGATAGGTGAATCATATCAGGAGGGGAAACCTATTAAAGACAGTCCTTGAGGAAGCCCATCATTCTGAGATGACTATTTATCCAAGCGGCGATAAAATGTATAGAGTTCGAGGTAGTGGAGCCAAACTTGTGGAAGGAAGTGAAAGTAGAGAAGGAAGCAGTGATAGGATGAGTTCCGACTTGCATACTTAGATCAGAGATTAAGAAACTGCGCAACAGGGAGGTTAGGTTAATAAAAGTGCAATAAAGAGAAGACAACGAGGATGCGGCTTGGGAGGCTGGACATAAAGTTCACGATGCATACCCTTTCCTTTTTGGGACTATGTTCTTAACTTCTCTTCCAAAAGATTTTATTCGTGCTTGCTTCTATCATCTGAGTATATCTTATTGATTGAATCTTCGACCTTTAGGAAGGAATCCCATGATTGTAAACATGTGTTTGAGACATGTTATGTTTGATGGATGCAAGTGGATGCAAGTGCTTGCTAGTGGTTACCTGTGGACGCATATACACACAAGTTAGGCACTAGATCGGCTCAATCACTCTCATACTGCATATGGACATGCGTGCATTTTCTTTTCTTTTATGGATGGAAATGGATGAGTTAGCATATGGATGTTGCATTTGGACGAATGAATGTGCACACATATAAAACTCACATGTTATAATAGGATTATTTGCATACATATTGGATTCATGGCACTAACATACATTTCATTAAGGAGGTCAACTGAATTAGTAGACCTCCTGATCTTCGCATTAGTATTGGGACATATATACACACCTTTGCATATACTCATATAAGCATTAGAAATCTTTAAGGGCAATGGATGGCAGTGTTTGGTGGACGAGTAGATGGATGATGGATGGTAGGATATGCATTCTTCTCAACTTAGAGATTTCGGGAACGAAATCCTTTGAGTAGGGGAGAATGTAACACCCCGAATTTTTAACGACACTTAAAGAGTATAAATTAAATAATAATTCATTTAATATTCATAATTAGAGGAAACAGACTGCACCATTGCGTCCATCTCGAAATTCTTGTCAAGATAGACATTTGGTTTGCATAAAACGGACACCGTATGATGAAGTTATGAGGGTTTTAAGTTTGTATATGCGCAGAAAGATTATATATATACACATGAGTCAGAGATGAGTTAGAATTTTATCCAGAACAGTTCGAATTTGAAAAAGTCGTCAGAGCGGCAAAATTCCCGCTCTGGGGGGTCGACCCCCTAGAGGGGTGTCGACTTAGGAGTCGACCCCCCTTAAGGGGTGTCGACCTATGGGTCGACCCACCCACAGGGGTGTCGACACCCCTAGGGCTGACGTGGCACTTGGTTTCAGGGGGTCGGGCAGCTATATATATATATGTCCTATTCTCCTCTTTTCTTCATTGCAAATCGTGGAGGCCATATGCTGCCGGGATACGAAATAAGATGGAACCATTTTCTTCTATCAGCTTTGCAAATCAAATCCATAAATCCAAGATCCAATCTTTCTCTAATCTCTAAACCTAACGATGAGAGTTTCTAGTTGCTTTTAGGTTTAGATAAATAAAAGTTAATTATGAAAGACTGTGATTTGGATATGTGTAAACCATGAATGTTATTATCATATCTTATGTTATGCCATGATAGATCTATTTCTCTAGATCCCATTTCTGTTGTGATTATCCTACTACGTTATTATTGTGGATCTTGGTTTGTAACTATATTGTAGTTAATATAAATCTGTTAGTTTGGACAGTTATATCATTGGATAGATCTAATCATTTATGTAGATCATGAACATATGTCACCTTGAATTGGTTAGGATTGGATCTATGTCTTTTTCTTAATTGTAACTTCTATGACATGCTATGATGTGGATTTGTGTACATCTATTTCTAAACTAGCAGATCTAATTTATGTGGACATTGAAACTGTTAATCAGATCTAGATTATCACCTTATGTTATCATGTTATATCTATTTTAATCTCTAGATCTGAATTATGTGATCTAATTTATCACCTTGTGTTATCATGTTAGATCTATTTTAACCTCTAGATCTGAATTATGTGATCTAATTTATCACCTTATGTTATCATGTTAGATCTAAATTGATTGGACATCTAAATTGATAATTTAGATCTTACTATGCTTATTGTGACATCATAGTTATGTTAGAATCAATTGACTGGCAACCGTTCATCAGTTTTAGGTCCACCTTGTTATGATGACAATTTCGTGTCCATGCCAGTATGTATGTTTACCTTATTATCAAGCTAGTTTATGTTTATGCCAAGATGATCATTTTGGTTATATTCCCATTATTTTCCCTGTTATCGTTTATGACTAGGCTGTTGTATAGCCTAGGCATGTTGCCAAATTTATGAGTGTGCTAGTTAAGGAATGGGGGAGAAAGAGTTAAAAATGGCATAATTTGAATATGAACATTTCTGGACATGTAATTCAAATTATTGGGTAAAATAGGTATTAACACCTATAAAAGGAAAGGATTAATTAATTGGTAAATTAATTAAAAATGGAATGTCTAGTAATTACAATTAGGAATTGTAATTGTACTTATGACACGAGGTTATCTTGCATTAGTGGTGGAAGTCTTCCTGGACCCGAGCGGCATATCCAGCTGCCACTAATGTTGAACCTAGTGTGGAAAGTCTAAGTACGCAAACACGAATCGGGCTAACGCACGTGGTTAGGCCCAATTGTGGAATAAGACTGCCCGGACCTGACCGACATATCCACCATCCACACGTTGTAGGCCTAATATAGGGGGTCTAGCCCATTATAAACCATAAATGAACATGGTAATAAATTGGACTACGTAACCTAATCAAATCCATAAGGGATTGTATGAATATGAACTAAAGCAAGGGTTAAGTAAAACATGTTTGGATCAGTGGGAGGGTTAAGTAAATCTTAGGTAGGTGGGTAGTATTAGTATATATAGGGCCACAAACTTAACCATTAAACAAACATGCTTGGATTAGTGGGAGGGTTAAGTAAATCTTGGGTAGGTGGGTAATATTAGTATATATAGGCCCACAAACTTAACCCGATAAGGTTATGTAATTAAAGATACCTAGTGGTATACATAACTGGTGGAAATAATAAAGTTATGTAATTAAAGACACCTTCAGGGTAAGCATAACTTGTAGAAATGATGGGGCTATGTAACTGAAGACACCTAGTGGTATACATAGCCAACAAAAACCTTGTGGGGGATACAAGACAAAGGGGAGAGCTTGTATCATCTTGTATGGGACCCATTTCAGTCAGTAACGCTTAAATAAGTATCAAACGGGTGGTATAAACTAGGTTGGAGTGGGGCACGCTTGCTGAACTAATTGTAAGAGATCCAAATGTGGAGGACGGTGTCATGACGATGCGTTCCAACGGGTTAATGTGCGTCCATGACTCTGCCTGCTCGGGAAAATAAGACGCTGTGGTATCAGTAGATATGGTTGTGCACATCCGGGAAATGAAGGGTTGCCACTTTAGGGAGTGATACACCCTATTATGGGGGCCAGCATAGGGTATCTACGGAGTAGGGAGCCGATTAACTAGTGTAATAAATAGGGTACATCTAGTCCTATCTGTTTCTGTGGGGTACCTGTGTTTCTGCTGGGGTTAACACCCGTTATTCCCATTTAGGTACCGTTGTTTGGGTTGAAATCCGTTACTAGAGTACACTAAAACTACCATTATATTTCAGTCGAGATCATCTGTTAAGCAATTTGGGAGTACGTAATCCTGTTACGTACTTGTTATACTAGTATTGGTGCAGAGAATAAGCAAAGTAATCATTAGAAGCATACACACTTTATCCTGTCTACCTTGTCACACCTGCCATTTATGTAGTGATCTCTCTTATCCACTTTATATGCCTATCATGATACTTTTATTTATTTACTGGCTAAAAGTAACTAGACTCGCCAGGCTTTATGTCTGACCCTTTTTTTTCTCCTTCTTTCTTCTGTTCCCCCCCCCCCAAGGTTCTCATGGAGGAAACACTCAGGCTTGACCATGATTTTGCTTATTTTGCTGGAGCTGCCGATATGTATGGCTCAAGCTCCTATCCTTGTAGCTATGGCTATATTTTGTTCTTAGGGAATTTTATTTCTTTTATGTACTCTGATATTTCTGAAGTATAAGACAGTGGTTTTTATGTTGTAATGGGATTTTATATTTCAAACAAATGATGTTTTGGACCACGGTATCTTAAGATTAATAAAGTTGTTTTATTCCGATGCAAAATTTTATATCTGTCTTGTAATTATTTTGTGTCTGTTTACCTATAACGCTTCACAAAACTTAATGCATCCCTTAGTGAGTGACATTAACGGGCGTAGAGTATCACATTGGGAATGCTCTTTTTTGCTCTTTGAGAAGAACAAGATATCATCAACAAAGACCATGAAAAATTTATTTAGAAACTCCCGAAACACCCTACTCATCAGATCAACAAAATAGGCGGGTGCTTTTGTCAACCCAAAAGGCATAACGGTCCATTCAAAGAAACCATCTGGATTCCTAAAAGCGGTCTTGTCTATACTTTCCTCTGCCACCCTCAACTGATAAAACCCTGTGGCCAAGTCCAACTGAGAGAATACTGGTGCACCAACAATTTGGTCAAACAAGTCATCTATCCATGGGAGTGGGTGCCTATTCTTCTTAGTGAGTTTATTCAACCCCGTATAGTCTACACACAAGCGAAGTGAACCATCCACCTTAGTTGTGAATACTACTGGAGTACCCATTCAGATATGCTTCGCCTAATAAACCCTTTCTCAAGTAGCTCCCCTACTTGTTTGCTAAACTCCCTCCTTTCCCTTGGAGCCATATGGCGCACAGGTAATGCAACTGGTTTTGCATTGTCCACCAAATATATACGAAAATCGATTTCATGCCCCGGAGATAAGCCCCATACCTCGTCAAAAAACATCAGGATAATCTCGGACTACTGAAACAGATTGCGGACCATCGATAGATGCATCAAGAGACTCTAGGAAACTAAGCATGACAGACCTTTGCGGGTCACCAAAAATCTCGAGGGTCCTCACATGACAGGTCAGAAGCCTAACGACCATTCTCTCACAATCCAGAATAACACCATGCATGGTTAGCCAATCCATCCCTAGAATCAAACCGTAGTCCATAAAACCGAGCACATATGCGTCGCACTCAAACTCGAAGCCTAAGATAGATATTTTCAAACCCCGACAAATCATGGATAAATGACCCGAACCACCAATGGGGTTTGAGACAATAACGGGATCCACTACCATACTAGTATTTAAGTGCAGAGATTCAACCACATAACTAGATATAAATGAATGTGAAGCGCCAGAATCAAAAAGAGTTCTAATAGGATGATTGGAAAGAGAAATCAAACCTTCTACGGAAATTTTCCTACATCTATCCGGAGCACTGATCGCGAGAGCATGCACCTGCCCTCCAGAAGCTCCTGCCCTTTGACCTTGTCCCTATGGTCCCTGTTTCTTCGGGCAGTCCCTAACAAAATGTCCGACCTCTCCATAATTGAAGCAAGTATTCTTCCTTCTTTTGCAGTCCTTGACCAAGTGACCCTCTCGTCCACAACTGTGACACTTTCTCTTATCCTTAGCCTTGTCATTCTTTCCGCCTTTCTTTTGTTGTTATTGTTGTCCTTTATTGGGCCATACCTTCTTTCTTTGCATTGTTTCCTCAGCCTTAACTTCCTTCTTTTCTCCTTTGTCTTCCTCATGCATCAAGGCCATATCAACAAGCCTTTCAAAAGTAGGTCCCATTGGAATATGGGACATAGCTAACCCATGAAGGGGTTCATTTAGCCCTTTAACAAACCGCAAATCTTTCTTATACGGAGTGTTTATCAGTTCCAATCCAAATCTTGCAAGCTGGTTGAACTTGTTCACATATTCTTTAACAGACATGTTTCCTTGTTTGAGAGCCAAGAACCTCTCCATTTGCATGCTTTTCTCAGCTTGAGAAAGAAACTTCATTTCGAACCTCTGCCTCTAATCATCCCATGTCTCCACCGGACGTCCAGATTGGGTAACTTCCCACCAGAATGAAGCTTCATCTTTTAGTAGCCAAACAGCTAACTGAATCTTCCTTCGATCTTCCACTTCGAAAATTCCAAACAAGTCCTCAATCTCCTTGAGTGAATTCCTTGCCTCTATGAATGTTTCGGTTCCACGAAATGGCTTCACTCCCATGGCATAGAAATCTTTGGAGATCTTAGCGAAATTATCTGCTCTTGGAGGAGGAGGAAGAGGAACGACCGATGCAGCTGGGGGGGGGGATGTCAGCTTGACATCTGGCAGGTGTCGTGGCCTCTAGATACCTACGGAACCAACCTGGTATCGTAATGCCCTCAGAAATAT
Organism: Allium sativum; assembly: GCA_030737875.1. Lineage (NCBI taxonomy): Eukaryota > Viridiplantae > Streptophyta > Magnoliopsida > Asparagales > Amaryllidaceae > Allium > Allium sativum. Next base: position 198,884,997 of record CM060926.1, on the reverse strand, counting down.
TAGGTTCCCCAGACATGCTGAAAATAAAAGGAAAGAGATTTAGACAAAGGATCGAAATATATTACTTATGGCTTTGGGGAATATGTTTTTCAAAATAGACTTTTCTTTTTGAAATTGCTTTCTTTTAAAAACTTTTTGAAAATAATTTTCAAAAACTTTTATTTAATCTGGTAACCATCAGCTCTGATACCAGGTGTGACACCCCATGTCCGTTAATGTCACTCATTAAGAGAATGCATTAAGTTTCGTGAAGCGTTATAGGTAAACATACACAAAACATTACAAGACAAATATAAAACATAGCAGCAAAATTTCAACTTTTATTTAAAACATAATTCATAACATCGTGGTCCAAAATATCACAAGTCTTGAGCTACATAAAAACCATTACAATAGTATAAAGCTTCTGTCTTGTACCATCAGAGTACAGAAATACATAAAAGAAAAGGCGTAATTCCCCAAAAGAGACAAAGTCATAGTAATAAAGATGAGAACTTGAGCAATACTTCAAAAGCAGCTCCTGGTAGGATGATAAGCGGGTCCTGATTTAAGCCTGAGTATTCCACCCTGTGAACCTGGGGGGAGGGGGGACGGAAGAGAGAAGTGGAAACAAAAGGGGTCAGACATAAAGTCTGGCGAGTCTAGTTACTTTTAGCAAGTAAATAAGTAAAATTATCATGACAGACATATAAGGTGGATAAAAAAGATAACATTATAAAAGGTAAGTATGACAAAGTAAACATGATAGAGTGTATACACTTCCCTAATGATAACGCTGCACCGATACTAGTATAACCAGAATGAGATGACCCCCAACATGTATAAGATGGTAGACTTAGGCGTACTTCTGGTGAGAGGTGTTAACCCCGTACAATCCACAGGCAGTCCAACCTAATAGGCTCCTAAACTTTACCAAAGTCTAGATGTACCTTAACCACTACCCTAATCGATCGGCTCCCTACTCCGTAGATACCCCGTGTCGACCCCAAAGTAGGAGGTATCACTTCCTAAAGTGGCAACCCTTCGTTGATGTGCACAACCATATCTACTGGTGCCACGGTCGTCATATCACTCTCTACCGGGCCAATGCACGCACATGTCCCCGGTCGGTTTGCACCGCCTACACCGTCCTCCACGTTTGGATCTCTTACAATCAGCCTAGTAAGCGTGCCCCGACTCCGACCTAGGGCGGAGCCCTCTTTCGTTACCGTTATATGGGTTACTGACTGGAACGGGTCCCATACACAAGTTGATACAAGATCTCCCCCTTGTCTTGTATCCCCACTAGGATTTCCACCGGTTATGTATACCTACTGATACATAACCCCATTAGGTTAAGTTTGTGGGCCTATATATAAATATTACTCACCCTCTCAAATTTACTTAATCCACCCACTGTCCAAACAAATTTATTTAACCCTATTCAAGTTCATGTTCATATAATCCCTATGTATTCAACTAGATTAAGTATTCAAGGTTTATTACCATATTTTCATTTATGGTTACAGTATGCTAGACCTCCCACATTAAGCCTACAATTTGTGGATGCTGGACATGTCGGGCGGGTCCAGGCAGACGTATTCCACAAATCGGGCTTAACCTCGTGTCTTAGCACATCTTGTGTTTGTGAACCTAGAACTCTCACATTAGATTCACCACTTGTGGTCGCTGGATATGTCGGGCGGTTCCAGGAAGACTTCCACCACAAGTGTAATCTAACTTCGTGTCTAGGCGCAGTTACAGTTCTAATTACAATAATCCTAGGCATTTCATTATTAGCCAATTTTTACCTATGTCGTTATAGGTTATAGGTTTCATGTCCCTTTTTACCGAATTATATTCATAGTGAATTATACGTCCAAATTCATATACATATACATTATTCAAGTTATGCCAAATTCTCCCTTTACAAGTTATGCCTAAATTCCCAATTTACAAGTTATGCCCAATTTCAATGTTTTTCCTCTCGTTCCCCGTTTAATGCGTTTGCTTATTTCAGCGGCATGCCTAGGCTCGAAAATAGCTCGGCTATAATAAAGTAAAAAGGGAAAGGGTGAAAAGAAGATGACAGAAAAGATTATTCTAGCAAAATTTACATAAACATATAATGACATAATGTTAAGATGGACATATAAGAATGGATCTGGTGAACTTGTGATAATAAATTGGTTCTAACATAGTAGGGATGTCACAATAGGCATGATTAGATCTAAACAAGGATTTAGATGTCCAACTAATGACAGATCCAAATTAATCACAAACATGATAGGTACAAGATGATCTAAATAGTAAATTAGATCTATAATCAAAAGTAGATCTAAAACGATAAAGGTTGAGATCCAAGTCATAGTTAATTTAGAATATCATGGGTCCACAAATTACAATAAATCTGATATGATTTAGTCCCAGGGATAGATCCAAATTACAGTCATATCATGTTTTACTTTTAATTATTCAAATCTAAAGGTAACTTAAACTTACAGTGTTCGGATCTAGAAAATAGAAGGAGAAAAGCGGAGGTTGAATCATAGATCTACACTTGAATCTCTAAACTTTGATTGCAGAAGAAGAAAGAGATTTGATCCAGTCTAGGCACCGACAACATTCAGGCATCTATTGATTTCAATGTGAGAAAACTAGAAAAATGAGGCCGTATATATAGCTGCCAGCCCCAGAATCGACCTGCCACGTCAGCCCTTATATATTCTCTTGCGCGTATACAAACTTAAAACTTTCATAACTTCTTCATACGGTGTCCGTTTTATGCAAACCAAATGTCTATCTTGACCAGAATTTCGAGACGGGCGCAATGACACTGCTCGTTTTCCTTAATTCTGAATATTAAATTAATTATTCTTTAGTTTGTTCTCTTTAATGTTGTTAAAATTACGGGGTGTTGTAGGAACCAAAGTCATGGGATCCACCTTTATTATATTTGAAGTAAATCTTTGGTTCCCTCTTCTCTAAAAGTGGTTAAGCATAAACGGTAACGGCGTAGGGTTATCCACTTCCTCTAGAAGCTTGTAAGGGCTCAGCTAAGGACATGATTGGTATATGTAAGATATGTGGTCATTGCATGCTCACCAACCATCTAAGAAAGTCTTAAGCGACATAGGTGTCCTACTGTAATATCAGTTAAGTAGTAATGTTCACAATACTATTTCTCATATTACAATTGAGAGTATAGATGTAAGAACGTTAACACATTTGGATGGTGTCTTAAGGGGCTAGGGTCCTCCTTAGGGTTATAAGAGATCATAAGAATCCATCTTTAATAGGACCATAAGTGACTGAGAATGTCCACCTCGTTGGGTATTTACCCTAAAAACATTAATGATCGATTGACTTGGATATCCACCTCATTGATTAGATACTTGGTATTTGTATAAATCTTGTGTACTGCGTAGACATACCTTGACATATGTAACCTGCAAAAAATATAGGATATGGATATTAAGTAACACCAGATTTCAGTCACACAGAACTTTATGTTCCGACCCCTCTCCATAATATATCCAACACGTCAGTAGATGGGGTAAAGTTATGGACGAAGTTATGATTAGTACTGAAGACGAAGACGAAGTCATTATGCTATTATTAGTAGTTATCGTTTTACTTTTTTGGAAACTTGTGATAATGAACTAATTAATGTACCAGTTGAATTGATGTAACTTTGACTGTTGTATTTATGTGATTTTAATAAGTGGTACATCTTATTTACAGTATTATATTTTCTCTTTTCGCTGTGGGAGATTTTCTTTCGAATTATCTGTGTATATATATTATGTGCAGATGTAATCCTTTCAGGAACCAACGACTCGTCTAGAATAGATCTAAGTTTTGTTGTGCCTTTTCTAGATCGAAATTTAGGCTCATTTTGGGCGGGTTGTTACAGGCGCAATTTCAAATTGCGCCAATGCAATATTGATTTATTTTTTTTATTTTTTATTTTGCCTGGCGATAATTCAGATAGCGTTAGGTTTTTAAAAAAAATCAACTTTTGCATTGGCGCCATTGCAATTTTTTTAATTTCCTTTGGCGCAATTTGAAATTGCGCCAATGTAAATCAGGGAAAAAAAATACTGACACAATTTCAGATTGCGCCAGTGTATTTGGCTAGCTCAGCGCTGAGTTGACCAAAACTAGACTATGTTTGTAATTAGTTTTCACACCATTTTTGTTATAAGTTTCCAAAAAGTGGGCTAAATTGAAAAAAAAAATTGTGATAGAGTCAAATGTAGTTGTCTATTGGTCCCCTGTGCACTTGAATCGGGAAACTCAATTCCTCCCCTAATCCAGGCATCAAATCAACTCAGAAACATGCTTATGATAATACTAGCTGACTGGAAATTACGAAGCTAGGAGAAGGAAATTTCATCATGAAGAGATCAATTTGAAGACCTTATGGATCGGTGCCAGTCCTTCGCTGTGGGTCAGCACCAATCCATCCTGACGTTGGCGCGACCACATATTTCTCTCCAGTTATTACCCTAAAATCGTGAAAATAACGAAGGTTAATGTTTAAGACCTTTTCCAGGCACCCTTGTTTATAAGTAGAAGGCTAGTGGTTTGGGGGTGGTCATCCTGAGGGATAATTTTTCAGTACTTAATAGTTTGAATCAAGTGCTTCGCACTGGAAAGTTATTGGGATTGTTGTGCCATTTGAACATTGAATGGCTTCTTGTTATAAGTCAGACTGTGCGAAACAACAGTAACATTCTATTATGGGTTTTTTTTGAAAATAGCAAAAAAGGCCCATGGCCCAACAAAACTTGGGTAATTAACCCGAAAACCCACATCAGGGTATACAACCCTAGCCGCAATCGGCTTCCTCATTTCTCAACAACCCTAGAAACAAAAAGAGAATGTCGATCTCTTGGGGAAAAGGAACTTCCTCAACTTCAGGGAGGCTTCCAGATGAAGTTAACAGCTTCGCTTACTCTTTTATCAAGCGTTTTCTCTGTAGAATTGCTCTCACGTCTCCTCAAATTAGAACTCTGATGCTTCTTATTGGGGTAATTACCCAGATCCGTCCAATCTGTGATATTCAAGCTCTCGAAGCTTCTCTTGGCTCTAAATGGGTCTCGAAAGTCTTCAATCTCTCCTCTGCTGCTGCTTTCACCCTCTGTCCAGCAAGATAAGTGATAAACATGGTTGTTTAGCATGCTTTTATTAATAGCAGATAATTTAAAAGGAAGTTAGGGCCAACTTTTCACCCCTTTGAACACCTTAAATTTTGGATCTTCCATGCTTTCCATTTTTTTAATCACCAATCCATAACAGCACTAATCCTAGACGCCAACAGCAAGTTCTCAAGATATCAAGATTCAGTCTATGTAACAGCTTTCCACTGCATAAGTAAGTCCAATTGTTCTCAAATACTCAATTTTTAGCGGAGTTGATTTTGCTTATTAACACTTACTGGGCTTCTCCTATCTCTTTTCTGGAGTTTGATTGAGCTTTTAAGGTAGAAATGCTTTGAAATAAAATGGCCAAGGGTATCAATCTACTTTATATAATATGTAAAACATGACTCACGGGATTAAGATGCACAAATTTAACCTTTATAACTGATATCTAACTACCATATGTCATTTCTTTGAATTATCCAAACCAAAAATAAAGTGTCTTTAATTGGAGCAAGAATCAAGGATCACATTTTAGAGTCCTTTTGGAGGGTTAATATATTAATCTTTACTCTTTATATTTGTTCATAGATACTTGACTTAAACATATTGTTCAAAATCAATGCACATGTGTCATACAGATACATATGGAATGTAGGTTTTGGAGCATTATACATTTTACTGTATTTGTATTAAAATCACTTAAAGGAAAACTGTATTCTACCAAATTTTAGTTGAACTAACTTCAATTACACTTTGAAGTTATAATAATGTGAAATGTCTAAAAAGCAAGTAATATATAGTTTTTCCTTGGAACATTGTATGAAAGGCATGTTTTGTTGTGCATGTGGGAAGGAAGAAATGAGTTATAACTAACAAGTTCTTTTGTTACATTAATGAATGAACTGAAATCGCTCTCAACAATTTATAATAAAATAAAGAGATTTTTTTTAATTTAGCCGACTATTGAAAACTTATAACAAAAATAACCTAATTTGAAAACTAATTAAAAACGTAGTCTGATTTTGACTAACTCAGCGCTGAACTGGGCAAATACACTGGCGCAATTTGAAATTGCACCAGTATTATTTATTTTATTTTTTTCTTATTTGCATTGGCACAATTTAAAATTACGTCACGGTTAATTTATTTTTCTGATTTGCATTGGCGCAATCTAAAATTGCGCCAACGCAAATAAAAAATAAAATTGCATTGGCTCCATTTCAAATGGCATCAATGCAGAAGTTGATTTTTTTCTAAACTAGCGCTATCTGAAATGTCACCAATGATGATAATAATAATAATTCTTCAATATTGCTTTGGCGCAATTTGAAATTGTGCCCATACGCATGTTTTTCATTTCAAATTACACCAGCATATTTGGCTAGCTCAGCGCTGAGTTGGCTTACTCGCCATATGATTGATCTGGGCAATATAATTAAAAAAAATTATTAATTGTAAAATAGTAAATGAGTTTCATTGCCATGGTACTAACCAATCACAAGGAAAGTATTACTTGCAGTTGCTTTTGCGTGACTCCTGATAGCATTCCACTAACTTAATTTGCTGAAGTATTTGTGTCAAAGAACCAATAAAATTAAATAAGTTAATTAATTCTACATCTATTAAATTAAATTGTTTACATACTATGCATGTATAAGTTAACTTCTAAATATTATAAACGAATATGGGGAGTCCATATACCATGTAATCACGTAATAAACATGGTTCCTTTTATTTATTTAATTTTTTTGGTTTTTTTTTGGGCGCAGCGACCACATAGAAACGTAAATTTGAATGAAAAAAACATATCATGTAATAAACATGGTTTATGATATCGGAAAAGACTTGAACATGACATACATGCACATATTTCAAAATAATTATTTATTAATTTGTTTTGGAAATTCGTGAATAAATGACATTTAGTACTCATGAAAGTCTTGTATAGTTTGCTTAAGGTCCTTAGTGTTTATGGTTATTTGCCCTGCAAGCACAAAACAATTGGCAGACATGAATAAAAGCATATAGTTCAACCAGCAAGACAACAACATAAATGGCTATAATTTCTAGCTATTTGAAAAAAATAAAAAAATAAACATACAACTAAGTCTACAACTATAAATAAAAAGACTTGTTATCCTCAGATAGCCAAAATACAATTAGAACTAGATCAACTTCAAACAATAGTATAAGAGTTTGATATTATGATTGTTTGTGAATTATATTTATTCAATAACAAATAGAAGTTGATACAGAAATGATCTTGATGTAATTTATTTGATTGTATTTCCGAATGCAGAGTAGAAGAATAATATTACAAACTGTATACAATGCAGTATTTATAAATGATATTTCTCTTGAGGGCTTCAGCGTGTTGGGCATCGGTCCGCGTGTCTTTGTTAGGCTTATCCCGCATCAGTTATACAAGATGCCATACTCAGACGCCAAAGGTATGGTTGTCTATTTTAGGACTGTCAATGTATGCTTTCGACACTGATTGTGAATCACTGATGGAGGAGCTTGGTTTCACTCCAAGACGAAAGCCGGTCATTTGGTGCGATAATAAGAGCTCAATATCTTTATCTCTAAACCCTATTCAACATTCAAGGGCGAAACATCTTGAAATTGATCTCCACTTTGTGAGAGAAAGAACGCAATCAGGAAGACTTGCAATATGTCATGTGCCCGCATACTATCAGAGAGCAGATGCTCTCACAAAGGCCCTTTCGACCAAAAAATTTATCAGAATGAGAGAGGAACTTCGCGTTATCAGTGCAGGCGGAAGCCAGAATGAGCAAGGAAACCCTAGTTCGAACTGAGGGGGCATAACTAAGACAATAGATCCGTTACAATAGAGCCATTAGAGTGTGAACACGTTTTTATCATATTTAGCATGCTTTTTCATTATCTACTAGCCGTTAGGCTCATGCATACTTGGCATATTTAATACTAGTCGTTATGCTCATACGTATTTGGTATATTTTGTACTAGCCGTTGGGCTCATAGCACTATATATATATGTGCTCTTTGTATCATGTTTTGCATCAATAAAAATTGCAATTGTTCCTCTCTAATAACTCTCCTCCTCATCCCTTAATATGGTATCAGAGCCAAATTGCCGAAAGGCTTAATCATCAAGCAGAAAGTTGTTTTGGTTTTATGGCCAACAACAATGAAGTAACCTCCGCTGTTTCAGGAAGTATGGGGTACAGTGCTCCACCTAACCGTCATGACCTTATTAAACCAAAAAGCCAAATTATCACTACATCTCTAGACGAAGACAATTACATTCTATGGAAATATCAAGTAGAGATCGCTTTAAGAGGGTATGATTTACTGCAGTACATTAATGGGACAATAACAGTCCCACCAGTGACGATAACCAATTCGGAAGGAGAAATTGTGCCTAACACAGACTACACAAAGTTTCAAAAACAAGATAGCCTCCTCTCCTCATGGCTCCTATCGTCAGTAAGTTCGAATTTATTATCACAAATAATTGGATGTAGCACGTCTTATGAAATATGGAAAATAGTTGAACAAATTTTCAGTTCACAATCAGCTGTTAGAATCATGCAATATAGAAGGGAATTACAAAATTCTAGAAAAAAGGAGGCAAGCATGAAAGAATACTTAGGAAAAATTAATAATCTATGTGACAAACTAAATGTTGTTGGTCATAAGATCAGCGACAATGAGCAAATCCTATTTATTATTGGTGGATTAGATGAAGAATATGAATCTCAAGTAACTGTGTTAGCCACACAACAATCTTTACCTGATTTACAGTTCGTTCGATCAGCACTCCTTGCTCATGAAGGCAGAATTGACCAAAGAAAAACAGCACAAAATAAGTCCTCTGCCAATTATACCACAGTCAGAAATAAGCAGATACAAGGAGATAACAACAACTATCGTGTGAAATGTCAAATATGCCAAAAGTTTGGTCACATGGCGAACAAATGTTACTTCAGGTATAATTCAGACACAGGTAGACAACAGGCAAACCAAAATTACTTTTTACAAAGAAGAGCACAAGCAAATATGGCAACAACAGGGAATTCAACTCAAAATAATAATAACGCAAACTGAAGACATAATGCTACAGATGATGATGAAGTAAAAAATGAAGACAATGGCTTCGAAGAATGGTACCCTGACTCAGGATTGACTCACCACATAACTAGCAATCTTCAAAATTTAAACATTGGGAGCAGAAATTACTCAGGTATGAGAAATTTGCATATGGGTAATGGTAGTACTGCTAGTATCACACACATAGGCAAAGGGACTATCTTTGGGAAAAGACAACTCAAATTAAACAATCTTCTTAGGGTACCTACAATTAATAAAAATTTGTTAAGTGTATCAAAATTTTCCAACGCCAATAATGTTTACTTTGAATTTCATCCTAAGTTTTGTTTAGTTAAAGATTCCCTAAATCATGAAATATTACTTCGAGGTAACCAATACGATGGTTTATACAAATTCAAGACTGCAAACTCAAGTGGAGAATTCTGGTACAGTAATGTAGATGCTAGTAGTGACAATGACTGTATTAGGAATAGTTGCAATAACGTTGATTATGACAATAATAGCAATGAATGTAACGTGATTAATTCTTGGCATATAAAATTAGGACATCCTAATCTGGAAACTGTTAAGACTGTTCTGCGTAATAATAACATTCATTATAAAAATGTACCTATCAAACACACATGCACGCACTGCCAACTCGGCAAGAGCCACAAGCTCCCTTTTAGTGATTCTGAAACCAGCTATAATGAGCCACTGAAACTTATAGCCGCTGACTTGTGGGGACCCGCGCCTCTAAATTCATATCAGGGACACAGGTATTATCTTTCTTTTGTGGATGCTTATTCTAGATATACTTGGATATACATGCTGAAAACTAAATCAGAAGCTTGCAATACAGTTATGCAATTTATAACTCATGTCGAAAAACAAATGAACAGTGCTGTTAAGGTTATTCAGACAGATGGGGGAGCTGAGTTTAAACCTCTAACTAATTACTTTCTCAAAAGAGGGATCAAACATAGATTAACTTGCCCGCGTACGTCCAAACAAAACGGTTTAGTCGAAAGAAAACATCGACACATAGTAGAGACTGGTCTAACTTTGTTATCACAAAGCTCATTACCTATGAAATATTGGAATGAAGCTTTCTACACATATGTATTCCTCATTAACAAGTTGCCAACCAAATTCTTAAACAATAAAAGCCCACATGAAATGATATACAGTGTTAGACCAGAATATGGTTTTCTGAAAGCCTATGGGTGTCTATGTTTTCCATGTTTGAGAGACTATAACAATCATAAACTAAGTATGAGATCAAGCCCATGCACATTCATTGGGTATGCTCAAAACCAAAAAGGTTATAAGTGCATGGACAAAAATGAAAAAAAAATATGTTTCTAGGCATGTGATATTTGATGAAAACAAGTTTCCTTATGCAGAAAAGCAAATCGGCAAAAAGGATGGGGAACAAAGCATAAACAATAACATACGGTTCGAGCCATTCATTACTGAACCACCTTCAATTGATAGAAATGAAGAGCAACAACGCACAAGCAATTTAAACACCCAGGAAGAAACTATGGATCAAACAAACGAGCAAACCAATGAGACACACAATGACTCAGAAGATACAAATATACATCAAAACATGCAGCATAGTGAAGATACAGAAAACAACATCCATATTGACAATACCAGCAACAATGATACACAGCAGCAAACACCACCACAATCAACTGGACATCACATGATCACCAGGTCAAAGAAAGGCATCTTCAAACCCAAAGTATATAATATTTCTGCCAGTGAGATCGAACCATTGAATTTCACTCAGGCTATAAGATCAAACAAACGGAAGGAGGCAATGGACACTGAATATAAAGCTCTCATAAAAACAACACTTGGAACTTAGTGACTCAACCGAAACACAAAAATGTGATTGGTTGTAGGTGGACATTCAAAATAAAAAGAAAAGAAGATGGATCTATTGACAAATACAAGGCCAGACTGGTTGCAAAATGTTACGCGCAACAATTTGGTTTTGATTTCAATGAAACTTTTTCCCCAGTCATAAAACCCACAACCATCATAATTATACTGACCATTGCTCTAAATAAAGGATGGAATGTGAGGCAACTGGACGTCAACAATGCTTTTTTGAATGGGGAATTGACTGAAGAGGTATACATGCAACAACCTGAAGGATATGGTACTGGTGATAAAGTATGCAAACTACACAAAGCAATATATGGCTTAAAACAAGCTTCGAGAGCTTGGTATGAAAAGCTAAAGTCAACTTTGTCTAACATGGGTTTCTCACAAGTTAAATCGGACAATTCTCTGTATATGAAGAAGGGCATATGTGGAACTGTGTTCATTCTAGTATACGTTGACGACATGCTAATAACAGGAGACAACAGCGAAGAAATAAACAGAATCGTTCACAAGCTGGATAAAAATTTCGCCATTAAAGACTTGGGGGAACTAAAAAAAATTCTTGGAATACAAGTGATTAGGAAAAACAATGGTGAATTAATATTATCCCAACAAAATTATATCACTGAAATACTGCAAAGGGCAAATATGCACAAGGCAAACTCATTACCTACGCCTATGATTAGTAACCTAAGACTATCTAAGCATAAAGGAGAAGCTATCGACAATGCCAAACAATATAGAATCATAATAGGAGCGTTACAATACGCAACTATTACTCGACCAGACATATGCTACAGCGTCAATAAACTCAGTCAATACATGCAGAACCCTTTATCAGAACATTGGATGGCATTAAAGAGAGTGTTACGATACTTACAAGGCACAAAACATGACGGTATACGCCTAAATTCAGAAAAGGAACTTAACTTACAGTGCTTTAGCGATGCCGATTGGGCCAACGATATTGACGATCGAAAGTCTGTCTCAGGATACTGTGTTTACCTCGGTTCCAATATCATTTCCTGGTATACGAAGAAACAACAGACCACATCAAGATCTAGCACAGAGGATGAGTACCGTGCACTGGCAAGCGCTACAGCCGAAATCATGTGGATAGAATCACTGATGGAGGAGCTTGGTCTCACTCCAAGACGAAAGCCGGTCATTTGGTGCGATAATAAGAGCACAGTATCTTTATCTCTAAACCCTATTCAAAATTCAAGGACGAAACATCTTGAAATTGATCTCCACTTTGTGAGAGAAAGAACGCAATCAGGAAGACTTGCAATATGTCATGTGCCCGCATACTATCAGAGAGCAGATGCTCTCACAAAGGCCCTTTCGACCAAAAAATTTATCAGAATGAGAGAGGAACTTCGCGTTATCAGTGCAGGCGGAAGCCAGAATGAGCAAGGAAACCCTAGTTCGAACTGAGGGGACATAACGAAGACAATAGAGTCGTTACAATAGAGTCGTTAGAGTGTGAACACGTTTTTATCATATTTAGCATGCTTTGTCATTATCTACTAGCCGTTAGGCTCATGCATACTTGCCATATTTAATACTAGCCGTTATGCTTATACGTATTTGGTATATTTTGTACTAGCCGTTGGGCTCATAGCACTATATATATGTGCTCTTTGTATAATGTTTAGCATCAATAAAAATTGCAATTGTTCCTCTCTAATAACTCTCCTCCTCATCCCTTAATATTTACCTCTATATTCTTTACATCCAGATTCAAGTTATCTAGATTATTAGTTAAATGATTTACAGTCCTCGAGTCTGGGTACCAGCTTTCGTCGCTGATGTAGTCCATCCTGGCCACTTCATTCTGACTGTCAGTTTGACTATCACCCTGCACATTTTGATCATGTTGAACTTATGCCACATTAGCATTTGGGTTGCTATTTGTTTGATTGTTTCTTCTCTGAGATTAGGTGTAAAACTTTGATTACACCTGAAGCAGCACTTAAATGTTGTATGACCCACTTTTTCATATATCCGGCATTTGGGTCTACTGTTGTTGATATTTCTACCTCTTCCTTTGCCTCTTGATTTATTGATATATCTGCCCCTTTGCATTTGTTGATATGGTCTTTCATCTTTATTTATATAACTGATAACATAATTGATGGATGGAACTATTTCTTGAGGCCTTTTACTATCTATTTTTGCTTCATAAGACAACAACGTTGAATGTACTTCTTCCATTGTATGAGTACTCTTTTGTGATGAAATTATGGATACAATTGTCACATATTCATCACTGAATCTATTTAGATCAGTCAAAACTTGTTCTGACTTAGATATTTTATGACCTGCTGCTTCATGTTGATCAGACAATGTTTTCACCTTTGATAAGCATTCCTTCATGCTACTGTTGTTTATTCTTGAATTTTGCAATTATCTTTTATAATGCATGATTTTGGCATTAGATTGTGAGTTGAAATTCTTTTCGGCATTTGTCCAAATTTCCCTGACAGTCGTGCAATCAATGACTTGAGATATTAGGTTGTTGCTGATAGATGACAGTAGCTATGCACCTATCAATCTATCTTATCTATAGTATTTTGTGTATTCCTCATCGTTGACAACTCTATTTTTTTGATCAGTCATATACCTTGATGGGATAGACAAAGTGCCATATAAACGTATCTTTCTAGGCCATATCCATGAATAGTTATTACAATTTGAAACTTCCACAATAAGTAGTTGTTTTCTTCTAGTTTTACTTTGATAAGTTGGCCTTGTGGACTTATCACAGTTTTTATTAATTGATCAACTAATGAGGCAATGATGGTTGATTGATTTTGAGAAGTGGCAGACACAATTGTTGATGATTGATTACCAATGATTGTAACAATGATGTTGGTTCTTGACCAGGACAAGAAAAGTGAGCACATCAAATAGTTCTTGAGTTCGAATGCAGATCTTAGAATGATGAATGATTGACTTCAATTAATGTAAGAATCGCAACTAGTTGATTTTCAGGTGATGATAATGCTTTCTGATTAATTTCTATGATGTGGCATCTTCTTGAGCTGATTTCTTAATTTCTAGGTGATCTGGATTTTAATTTTCTGAAACTCTTTTTCTGTTTGGACTTGATAATTGTGACCACGTTGCAGCTAGTAAGATTTTGCTAGCGAGGCAGTTGATCTTGATTATCAAGTCAACTCTCAAATGATGAGTTTAACTTACACTACGCCATAGATGACATATCGCAATGAAAATGCATGATGTTGTTGGCTATAGTATTGCCATTGCTACGATGTTATTTGTCTATTGCAACGCACGCTTCAAAGTGTTAGCATATATATCAACATGTGTTGCAGTAGCCGCGTGAATAAAATTAGCAATCCACGTCAACACGATCCAACGGTCCATATTAGTGATCTGCATCAATCTGATTTCCTTCAACACCGCAAAGTTCTTTTACCTAAATTTTCATTTTCCCGCATCAATCTGTTTTTACTTTTCCGCTTTCAAACCCTAAATCGTTCGAACTCTAAACTAAAATCTCAATTCTTATCGCAGGGAATTTTAATCCTTGTTGCCCTTCTTCTTCCCTAAATTCTCCATCCTCTCAACAAAAAACCTCTTCTTCCTTCTCCTATCATTTTAATTCCCACTGCAGCAAAATTCGACGAGGTAACCACTAATTACGTTGTTCGCTACCAAAAAAGATCCGATTTTGCACGAAATTGCTTCGCTGCTGATCTGCTTTCATTACCCTAAGGTACTGTAAATGAATTTTTTGATCTCAAGTTACCTTTTTCCGATGATCCATAGTGTTGTACTTCGTCAGTCTGTACATTCATTTTTTAGGCTAATCTGTTTTAGGCTTAACATGAAGGTATTCCCTAGCCATTTAAGTCTTTTTTCCCTCAAACCTACATCGTTAAATATGTTGTTTCACAAAAGTAATTCTTTGGGTTGTGCCTATCATTCCATCTTGTGAGCACAAGTAGAAATCGTAATTCTTTGGGTGGTAGATTTTGTTGTCCACCATAGTGCCTGGTGGGACATTATCTGGAGAATAGAGGTAGAATGTAGTAATTCTTGTGAGTACAAAAGTTCTCTGGATAATGTTCCACTAGGTAGTATGTGACAATGCCAAATTCAGAGAGGCACTTTCGCTTCTAAGGCCCATATAGAAGTGAATTTTTTCGCTCGGGCAGGATGCAAAGCAAAATTTTGGTGATCCAAGAAGCCTTGTTTTGATCGGATCAGAATCATAATCATTGCTCTTTAAAGCCGAGCTTAACGCCCTTATTATTTTTTGGGGTTTCTACCTTTAGTTCTCAACTAGTGAGATCTCCTTCGATGCAGTAAGTGTGTGTTTATTTAGCCTTGTTAGATGTCATATAGTACACACTGCATTTATCATATCCACATTTATGCAAATTTCAGGAATGTAATTGATGTTTCATCCAATAGTTTATGTTTATTCGATATAAATATTATGGAATCTTTGTTGGTACTTATAAGAGTACAAATTGTCACAAATTTCTATGAATTAAGTCTCGGACTGCAGACATCAATGAATATTGCATGATGCGGACATCAATTTCTACTTCAAATTCGTCAACAGCAGCTGCGAGAAAGAACTGCCACCACAATATCCCAGCGAAGATGAGGACTGTCAAGGTGAGGTCGAATGCGGGGAAGAAGTTTTTTGGTTGCTCCATGTGGCCAGTAAGTATAAATTATATTTTTTTTGGTTGCTCCATGTCGATTATCATATCTTTCATTGGTGTTTTACTCGAGAATTTAATGTATGTGCAGATTGGCGATTGCGGGTATTTTATATGGCATGACGAAGTGTATGAAATCAATAACAATTCTGAATTGGATGATACTAGTGTTAAATTTATGGAAAAAGAAAAGACTATATTGCAATTGCTCATGGAAAAGAAGACAATTGAAGAAAAGCTGCTGAAGCAAAAGCAAAAGAGGGAAAAAGCCGATGAATTTATGGCAGATTTGAATGAAGAGTTGGCCCTAATGCGCATTGAATGTGGAAAACACGAGATAGGAGAAAAATTCTTTGCAAAAACTTTAGCTATGTCTTAGATCATGTTTGGAGTTCT
This sequence comes from Allium sativum, assembly GCA_030737875.1. NCBI lineage: Eukaryota > Viridiplantae > Streptophyta > Magnoliopsida > Asparagales > Amaryllidaceae > Allium > Allium sativum. The sequence continues at coordinate 198,868,793 of CM060926.1, read as the reverse complement.
TTTGTGTGTTGTTATAGCAATATAGAGCAGTGAAGTAACATGAAATAGCATGCATGGGCAGTTTTTCAGGTATACTCTTAAGTTTTGTCACATTGTAGATTAGTGATAATTTTTGCCACATTGCAGATTAGTATACACTTGTATACACATTTTTTAGATCAGTATACACTTGTATATACACATTGTTTAGATCAGTTATGTCACTCAGTTATGTTTAGATCAGTACACTTGTATCCACATTGTGCCTCTGTTATGTAACTTAGTTATGTAAATGAAACGCAAATGCAAATGAAACTCGGTTATGTGATCAGTATACACTTGTATACACATTGTATAGATCAGTATACACTTGTATATTCACATTGTTTAGATCAGTTATGTCACTCAGTTATGTTTAGATCAATACACTTGTATCCACATTGTGCCTCTGTTATGTAACTCAGTTATGTAAATGAAACGCAAATGCAAATGAAACTTGGTTATGTGATCAGTATACATTTGTATACACATTGTTTAGATCAATATACACTTGTATATACACATTGTTTAGATCAGTTATGTCACTCAGTTATGTTTAGATCAGTACACTTGTATCCACATTGTGCCTCTGTTATGTAACTCAGTTATGTAAATGAAACGCAAATGCAAATGAAACTCGGTTATGTGATCAGTATACACTTGTATACACATTGTTTATATCAGTTATGTAACTCACACATTGTTTAGATCAGTACACTTTTATACACATTGTTTAGATCAGTATACTATGTTATACTGATGCAAATGGAGTTCAGTTATGAAACTCAGTTTGTGCTGAAAGGAAACTCTGTTATACTATGACCATAGTTTGTGCTGAAATGCAATTGAGGCATGCATACCTCTTATTTTGTGCTAAAATGCAACTGATGTATGCAAGTGAAGGAGGCAGTGATGAGGATTTTCAAGAACTTGTTAATGAAGGCACAAGAGGTACGCGATGCAGTAGAGGCATTGAACGCATTGAAGGCTTGCGCTATATTTTGAAACACTTTTAGTTTATGTAAACATGAATTTAGGACTTGCTGTGTTTGTTTTTGAAATGTTTGTAAAATTTAATTTAGTGGCTACATTTTGTTATTTTGTAGTTGACTAAGTACTACTTATGTTCGCTGGTTAATTTGAAATAATTAAAAGTTCTTTGTTAATTTCAGTTTGATGTTATGTTACCTAATGTTGCCATATATATGATATAATGTTCAGTATGTGATGTTAAATGTTGTCATAGCTATGATATAGTGTTGCCATTGGGTAGTAAAATTGTTGCCATAGATTTATGCATGTGGGTCCCACAACTGGATTCCGTGAACCCGGGCTACAGATTTTAGAGGGTCCCACATTTTTGTAAATTTAGTACATGCGGCAACACCTGTGCTGATGTTGCCTTAGGATCGAAAATGTGTTGTCTTTGACTCTAAGGCAACGCGGCAAAAGGCAACCCAAAAAAAGTGTTGCCACAGATCATTTTTTGCCTACAGCAACACTATTTGGCACATACTGCGTCATTTCTCTGGGGTTGGCGTAGGCCATCTATGGCATAGTGTTATGAGAGGAGAAAACCCAAACACTACTAGACATACAGTATATACCAACAGGGGGGCGCAACGACAGCCAATGACTTCTAGTAGCTTTCGACGTCAGGTACTTTCTGGATCTTTTTACGAAACAAAAAAGTATTCATTGGTAGGCATTGCCCCTTGTTGGTTATAAAGTCATTGGCGGTCGTTGCCCCCGTTGCTAAGTTGCAAAGAAATTGGAAGAGCAGCTTCTTCTTCCTCATTTCATTCTCTCTTCCAATCCCTTCCACAAACCCTCTTCCCTTTCTCAAATTTCTCCCCTCACTGTGTCATCAGTAGCCCATTGCCTCTCTTACACCTAAAAGCCTTCTTCTCTTCCTCTCTAGGCTCTAGTTCTCCTCCAGTCAAGGTATAAACCCTAATTTGCTTTTTAATTACATTTGCTAATTTAGGGTTAGTTTGTTATATTACGTGTTTGTATTGCCTTATTGTATGTATAGTGTAGTTTATTGAGGTCCAATTCTTGTTATTAGCCTATGTATTGCTAGGTTATGTACTTTGTATCACAATTGAATTATGTGCATAAAGGTTGAATATACAAGCGATTTTAGGCTTGTTAAGGCACGTTTAGTGAAAACAGAAATAATTAAGTTTATGTTTTATGGAAATTTATCAAAAACAATATTTAATTTTACAACGTACAGTTAGTTTAATTGAGTTTCGAAAATGTGCGTATATGTGATAAACTCCGTATACATACAGTTAGAGATTGAAATTAAGTCGTTCAAGGCTTATTTGATTTAAAGTTTGCTGCTTTACATAAAAGATTGATAATAAGAGCACTAATCGTAATATATATTCATAAACCCTTAGAGGGTTTTTCGGCTTCATCTGATAAGTATTGTATATGATCGTTGTGGATATTCGTTTTGTTAACAAAACGAACATCTATATTCATCGTATACAATATTAGTTGCGTTTATTCCTTTATGTTCCATATGTACACACAATTGTGCACTGTTTAGGGAACTAAAGCGAAGTACTACCGAAGTTTTGTTGAATCTTTTAAATTGAAAAGATTTACGCAATTTAATTACATTATTGTGTTTGCAATGGGAGGTAAGATGACCCATCAGCAAAGTGTCAGTGATCAATTAATATAATATTCACCAATGAAATTGTTTTAATAATATGTCAATGCAAAATTTATCATACTTTGTAAGTATCAACTTAAGATACATAGATAATTATTTTACTGATCGGAGTTGGATGTACAAACGAAGGGATACTGGAGGCTCAATAAGTGGACAATTTCTTAATGGGGTTGGCGTTTTTATTGATTTTGCTTTAAGGTAATAACGGATACGACGAAGAAATCCATTGTCAATGTAGTAGATGCAATTTGTTAAAGCATTTGATACCACAAATGGTTAGAGTTCATTTGTCTCAATACGGTTTTGCACCGAACTATTTGGTTTGGGATCGTCATGGAGAACAGTTAGCATCTACTCCAGTACAAGTTGAGTAGGTAATGAATAACGAAATTGATACGATGAATCTCGTGGAACATATGGTTGAACATGTTGCATGTTCAATGTTCTCTTTTCCACAATTTACTAATGACGACGGTAATGCGGAAGAAGAACCAAATATTAAAGCCAAAAAATATATGATTTATTATATACCACGAAAAAAACCCTTTGGGAAGACTGTATAAAGGGAATCCAATTATCAGTAATTACTGAATACATTGTGATGAAACCTAAATACAGTCTCACAAAAGCTGGATTTACAACGTTATACAAGCTGCGAAGCAGCATATGCCTCCCAAAAATTTAATGTGCAAAAATCATTATGAAGTAAAAAAAAATGATGTAGGCTTTTGGTTTACCATATGAAAAAATAGTTACATGTCTAAATGGTTGCATGCTGTTTTGAAAGGAAGATATCAACCTTAAGAATTGTAAAATATGTAATTAGAAAAGATACAAACCAAGAAAGAAAAAGGGAGAGAAAGTCCCGTATAAACATATGCATTATCTACCTATTACCTCTAGATTTCAAAGGTTATATGTATCTTCTGTAATCGTGCAACATATGAGACGACATAGTGTGAGAACACAGAAAGAAGGTACGTTAACACACCCAGCTGTTGGGGAAGCATGGAAGCATTTTGACCAGAAATATCCCAATTTTGCATCTGAGAGTCGTAATGTTAGACTTGGTTTATGTATGCATGGATTTTCACCGTTTTCTCAATTTGGTGCTAAATATTCATCCTAGCATATAATTGTCACACCTTATAATTTACCTCCATGGATGTCTATGAAATCTCCTTATATGTTTCTCATGTTTGTCATCTCTGGTCCTGATGATTTGACACAAGGAATCATTATTTATTTACAACCTTTGATTAAAGAACTTAAAAAATTGTGGTAAGAAGGAATAGAAACATAATATTTTGCAAAAAAAAAATCGCATGTATGCTTCTTTACTGTGGACAATGAATGATTTTCCTGCGTATGCAATGTTTTAGGTTGAAGTACTGCTGGTTGTCTAGCTTGTCCTTACTGCATGGAAGAAACGCAAGCATTTTCTTTATCTCATGGAAAGAAAATTTCGTGGTTTGAATGTCATCGATGTTTTCTTCATATTAATCATCTTTTTAGAAGAGTGTTCGACAAATATTCTATCGATTAGAATCCACCGCGAAGTGTATTAAACCGCAAGCGCACGATGTACACTTGTAGTACGTGGCGAATACGGGTCGATCCACATAGAAAGAAAAAAAATAGATTTTACTTAGTCAAATTATACCACTTGAGATTTTGGTTAACTAAAAATTATAAAACTAACAAAATAAATAAGTTGAAAGTTAACAAATGAAACGAGATCAATCTATAAGCAACTTCACCCTTATGACCACATAAATCAACATATGATGATTTCATGATCTCTCTAATGATCTTTTGTGTAATTAGTTAGTATATTTATCATAAGCACGAACTAATTGTGTTATTAGTGAACACACTTAAACCGTCAAACTTTAATACACTCTCTAATTCACAATTATACTTTCATGAAATGAAAAAAAATGGAACTAAAATTTACTTTAAGTATACTCTATTTTCTATTAATTTAGTAACATAGAGTATAAAATTTGAATTTTAATAACACTTAAATTACCATATTCATATGTAGATGAAGATGCCATCTTGTGTTTATGTTGACTAGGCATAGCTTTTGTGTTGTTAACAACATAGACTATCAAAACCAAAACTTAAACAACAATGTAATTACTACTTCAACCATTCCATTAAGCATAAAAAGAGATCATGAAAATCAAAATATATTGCATCTGCATAATCAAGAGGGCTTCATTACCCCTAAATCAAAGGGATTACCCTCTCATGTTTGTTATTCTAACAAAAAAAGCAGATTGCAACATTAAATAAAAACATAGAGAATGAGAGAACTAAAGAACAAGAATAAACTAAACTAATCTACTTGCATGAAATATAAACCTACACTAATTGCATTAAATAAATCTAAGCTATCAACAACAAAAGGAAATCATAGAAATTAAAATAAGCTTAAGAATGACATAAGAGAAAGAGGATTGAAAGCCATTTTTATTCACTTGATCACTTACACTTTCATATGATAAAAAGAAGATCCAAATTACATGAAACATGGGGGTATATATCATGATCTAAAACCCTAAAGCTCTAATCACTATTCTTGGGAATTACCCAAAATGCCCACTTCATGAAGCTTCCAATTTTTTCTTGAGCCACTAATCAATCATGTAGAATGCATGAAGCCTTTTTTGTATCGTCCAATTAGTGCACTAGTCTCTAGTATGAAGCCTTAAGAGTAAGGGGGTTAGTTGAGAGGTGGGGTTCTCCACTTTCCATAGAATGAATTATTTCTTTCCCTCCTCTTGTGTATATGCATTATTTTCTTCATATCTTCATGTGCATATATCATTTTTTCAAACTATAAGGAACAAGTAAATGCAATCACACATTAGAACATGCACAGTTTACCGTTAAACCCCCCAAAAGAGTGATGATTTTGAAAACATTTAAAACATGGTTTGATCATATAAAATACCTAAAAATGTTCATTTATTAATTTAACCAAAACAAGAATAAATGTGTGAATATAAATGTACACATTTACGTGCACATCAAATACCCCCACATTTATCTTTTTATTCGTCCTCGAATTAACAAAACAAAACAAAAAAACTGGGATAAATCTGTTTTCATAGGAAGCACGATTGAATTGAGCGTATGCAACAAGTCGTTAAACCTATGGGTGTCCCCAGTAGAAAGAATGTTGTCTCGTGAGGGTTTTCAGCTCATACTTCCCACAAAATCCAAATGTTAAATGCAAAAAAATATTTACAAAATGCTAGTTTTCAAAAGAATATTTACAAATGGGTAATTCGCTTTTAAATTTGACACGAGTGAGTTAACAAAAGTTTGGGTCATCACTATAAAAATTTAAGTCTGTTACTAATTAGAACTTCAAACAAAAATCATGTTATCACTATAAACCCCTCTAGCTTGGTCAGTTGTTTCGGTTGAAAACATAGTGTAATTGTGAAATGAATTCTATAATCGATTATCAACAATCGTAAAATGGCATTTTTATTTCCTTTTGGTTAACAAACTAGGTCAAATAAGTGAAGATAGTGCTTGAATTTCAAGTGCTTACTTCCTTTTTATTATGAAAAATATTTACATTATTATTATTTACAAACATCTATACCACCCATGCACTACCTTGCGGACTAACGTGAGAGTTTGGGACAGAGCTTGGCGGATTGTGTAGATCGATGCTAACTTTTTCAACAAGAAGTTAGTAATCCTTAGGTGCCCAACTCATAAAATGAGAACAAGGTATACCACCCTGCACTGCCTCGTGGACTGACATGAGAGTTGGGATAGAGCTTGGCGGGTTTGCACAGCAAAGCAAGATTTACAAGCAATGTTAGATACCCTTGGATTGTTTATTACTATTATATATATTTCTCTTCTTTTTTTTTCTTCTTTTTTTTGAGAGAGAGAGAGAGAGTTAAGCGACAATATCTTAGCACTACTTCACTTAAAAGATCTAAAATGTTATCGCAAGTAATCTAAATCAACCATTTATTTAATCGATTACGATTTACGAAACACTTCATACTCATTGCCTACGAACCTCCCTATATACCAATTACACTAAATTTGCTCATAATTCAAACTTTCCTTTCGTTATCCGTTAAGAGAAGTGATTTTCTAAATATTTTAATCGTACGACCAAAATTATATGCTTGCCCCATCATGTTTCATTTAAATGTAAATAAAAATGCAATTTTTTTTCTTTTGGTTTTGAATTTTTTTTAAGAAAAGGATGCAAACTTAAACTATGCAAAAAAAAGGGACTTCCTCCCACACTTGAATTCGACTGTGTCCCTACAGTCAATGCATGACACAACGAGTGAACGGAAGAAATATTCACATATTTATAAAGGAGGGTTAAATTTTCTTACTTGCCACAGCACAACTCATGAAGAATCATGAGCTCCTCCTCTCAATCAATGGGAAATTCCAAGAATGGTTTTAGACATTGACCATTGACTTTGAAAATGGATACGTCCCTTGGGTTTTCTATTTCGATGGCACCGTGTGGAAAAACAGTTTGAACAACATAAGGTCCGGTCCATCTCGACTTTAACTTCCCAGGGAATAAATGAAGTCATGAACCATACAGTAGAACTTTTTGGTTTGGCAAATTTTTTCTTCTTAAGATTGACTTGTTATGAAAAACTTCAATTTTTTCCTTGTAAATTCTCGCGTTTTCATATGCGTCATTACTAATTTCTTCTAATTCGTTGAGCTACAATTTTGATATTCGCCAGCTCATTCAAGATCAAAGCTTAAGTTCTTTATTTCCCAAAGTGCATTATGTTCAAGTTCAACGGGTAAATGACAAGCTTTACCGTAAACCAATTGAAAATGGGATATTCCAAGATTAGTTTTATAAGCAGCACAGTAAGCCCAAAGCGCATCAGTTAATTTCTGTGACCAATCTTTTTGATTTTATTTAAGTTTTGTCCAAAATCTTTTTTATTTGACGGTTTAAAACTTCATCTTGACCACAAGTTTGCGAATGATAAGGGGTGGATAAATTATGGGTTATCGAGTATTTTTTTTTATTAAGGATTCAAAAGATTGATTACAGAGATGTGTTCCATTGTCGCTTATTATTGTGCGAGGTGTGCCGAACCTCGAAAAGATGTTTTCTTTTATAAATTTCAAAACAATTTAATGGTCATTGGTTTTACATGGAACGGCTTCGACCCATTTCGAAACGTAGTCGACGGCAAGAAGAATATACAAGTTTCCGGATGAATCTGGGAATGGTCCCATAAAGTTAATACCCCAATGCAAAGATTTCGATCATAAGAATGGGGTTCAAAGGCATCATATCTCATCGAGAAATCTTTCCTAGCATTTGGCAATGATTGCAAGTTTTACGGAATTCGAACAAGTCTTTAAAGAGAGTAGGCCAATAAAAATCACATTGAAGCACCTTTTCATCAGTTTTCCTAGGACCAAAATGTCCACCACATGCATGATCATGACACAACGAGAAAACACTCCTAATTTCGCTATCAGGAACGCATCGACGAATGATTTGGTTTGGGCAATACTTAAATAAGTATGGGCCGTCCCAGTAGAAGTATTTCACTTAGGAAAGAAATTTGTATTTATCTTGTTTGTACCAAAAAGAGGGAGTTTCTTAGTGACTAGATAGTTCAATATGTCGGCGAACCAAGTATCGATTGAAACAAATATGAGTTGTTCGTCAGGAAAGTTTTCATTGATTGGCAAAGAAGATGGTGCATTCGAAAGACAAGACAAGTAATCGGCGATGACGTTATCAGATCCTTTTTTTTCTTTGATTGTAAGATCGAATTCTGGAAGTAAAAGGATCCATCGGATTAAGCGTGACTTAGCATCCATTTCAGGAAAAAGGTGTCGAAGATCAGAATGGTCAGTGTGGGCCGTGATGTGAGAACCAATCATGTAAGATCGAAACTTCTCGAGCGCAAAGATGACAACTAAAAGTTCTTTTTAGGTGGTCGTATATTTGAGTTGAGCGTCGTTCAAGGTCATACTCGCATAATAAATTACGTGAAGAATTTTGTTGATGTGTTGTCCTAAGACAACAACGTACCAACCGCGAAGTTAGAAGTGTTATATATGATTTCAAAAGGAAGTTCCCAATTGGACGAGCATATTATCGGGGCTGAAATGAGTTCATTTTTAAGACATTTAAAATAAGCGACGCAATCAGAGTTAAAGTCGAATGGGATATCCTTTCCCAAAAGAGTCGTTAAAGGACGAGCGATTTTGCTAAAATCTTTCACAAAGCGTCGGTAAAAACCAGGATGCCCAAGAAATGAACGAATGTCCTTAACGCATTTTAGAATGGGTAGTTTTGAAATAACATCAACTTTCTCTTTATCTACCTCAATGCCATTATTTGAAATCACTTGTCCAAGGACAATGCCTTGTTTGACCATAAAGTGGCATTTTTCCCAATTCAACGTTAAGGTTTTTCTTTACATCGATTTAAAACAAGCTCAAGATAATGTAAGCAAGAGGAAAAAGAATCGTCAAAGATCAAAAAATCATCCATAAAAACTTCAAGAAAGCATTCGATCATATTGAAAAAGATGTCAAACATACATCGTTGGAAAGTCGCAGGAGCGTTACAAAGACCGAAAGGCATACGTCGATAAGCGAAGGTACCGAACGGACATGTGAAGGTCATTTTCTCTTGATTTTCGGGAAGCGGTTGGAATTTGGTTATAGCCAGTGTAACCATCAAGAAAGCAGTAGAATTCGTGACCAACTAAGTATTCAAGCATTTGATCGAGGAAGGGAAGAAGAAAGTGATCTTTACGTGTTATAGTATTTAATTTACGATAATCGATGCAAACATGCCAACCCGTTTGGGTACGAGTTGGAAGAAGTTCATTTTGTTCGTTTGCGACAACAATGAGTCCAGATTTTTTAGGAACAACGTGAATGGGGTTGACCCATAAACTATCAGAAATGGGGTAAATGATATCGTTGTCAAGGAGTTTAAGAATTTCTTCATGAACTACCTCTTTCATCTTAGGGTTAAGCCTACAATGTGCCTTGCGAGTGGGTTTGGCTTCATCGATTAAATGTATAAAATGTTAAATAATTGCAGGGATAATTCCCCTGATTTCAGAAATGAACCAACCAATTGCGTCTTTGTTTTTAGAAAGTGTCGCAAGAAGAGAAATTTCTTGATCACGAGTTAATTTGAAGAAATTATGACAGAACAAGTTTCGTACCACCTAAGTATACATACTTAAGGTGATTGGGAAGAGGTTTAAGATCCAACTTCGATGGTTACTCAATCAAAGAACTTGGGTGAGATTTAGACTCAACTGAAAGCGATTCAAGTGGAAGTGTGTATTGAATTTTTTTAGGAGCATCTTGGAACATTTCTTCGTACTTGGCCTTACCTTCATCATTAAGCTCAATTGATTCATTTTCGAAATTTTCGCGAATAGCATTAACTTCCAAGGTATGGTCACATGATTCATTCGATTGACTTTCAAGATTGAAAATATTAAGATCTAAAGTCATGTTACCAAAAGAGATTTTCATTGAACCATTGCGATAATTTATTACATTTGAAGTAGCCAAAAAGGGTTGGCTTAAATCCAATGGAATTTGACTCATTGGATTATTCACGGGTTGAGTATCTAAAACGATGAAATCTACAGGAAATATGAATTCCTCGACTTTGATGAGTACGTCTTTGATTTCTCCAATGGGTTTCTTAATCGAACGATCAGCATATTGAAGAGTTATTTTTGTTAGTTTAAACTCACCCAAGCCAAGTTGTTGGTAAACTGAATAAGGAATCAAATTGACACTTGCACCCAAATCAACTAAGCATTTGTTAATTGTTTTATCTCCTACTGTGCACGAGATCGTAGGACATCCAGGATCTTTGGATTTGACAATGATCGATTGGGTCAAGACTTCGCTAATCCCGACGGCTAAGAAGACTTTCTTGGGTATATGAGTGTGTAGTTTTTGGGTACACAAGTCTTTAAGAAACTTAGCGTAGGTTGGGACTTTTTGGATGATGTCAAGAAGCGGGATGTTAACTTTCACTTGTTTAAAAATTTCTAACATCTTTTCCATTTGGTCCGAATGTTTCTTTGGTCGAAGATGATGTGGAAATGGAATACAAAACTCAGTAGGTCAGTCTACTTAAGTTGGAGAAGAATTAGACTCAGAATATGGATCAGGGTCATTCATGGTTTTAATAGAGTCTCGAGGAATATCCGGTACATTATTTGGATTTTCAACTTGATTATCGATTTTCTTACCGGATCGTAAAGTCGTGATAGCATTCAGTTGACTTAGATTTCTATACTAAATGATATGAGCTTGGTTTTGATTTGTATTTTGGCTCTTGGGCTATGGAACTGGCTGACTTGGTAATGACCCTCTTTCCCGTTCACTCATAGAGGTGGCTAATTGACTCATTTGCATTTTGAGTTTCGCGAGTAATTGACTCGTGTTTTGTATATATGAGATTAGAAGGTTTTGCAGATTATTGTTTGATTCAAGATTTTGAGTGGTCACCTTAGTAAGATTTTCCAAACTTTTTTTGAGAGAAGTCATTCATTTTTCGTCTTGCGGAGCAAATGATTGTTGCGCTTGGTTCTGAGAAGGTGGCACAAAATTTTGAAAATGATTTTGTGGAAAGGGAGGATTTGAAGGATTATTCGAAAATGGTTGAAAATGGGGTTGAACCAAATTCAGATTTGGGTTGTTTAAGGTCCAAGAGAAGTTAGGATGATTTCTCCAGTCAGGATTGTATGTTGGATAGAATGGGTCGTTCCTAACTTTGTTGAAAGCATTGAGTTTTTGTAACGAGTGTGGGCATTGATCGACAATATGGTTAGGATTGTTACATTTGTAATACGAGGGTTGAGAAGCTTGATTCATTTGAGTTGTTGAAAGAACGTTATCAAATTTGGTTTTGATTGCGTCGATTTTCGCTTCTATTGCAAAGGAAGATCTTACTGATTGAGCGTTTGATTGGGAAAAAATCGATTTCTCGCTAGAGCATTCCTATTGAGACGATTTTTCAGCTAAGTTTTCGAGAAATTGCCTAGCGGTATCATGATCTTGGGTTAAAAAAAATTCCTTGGCACATTAATTCGAGCATGGTTCGAGAGTTCTTTTCAAAGTCCATTGTATAAAATTTGGCAAAGAGTCCATCTTTCGAAATTGTGGTGTGGGCATTTGACTAAAAGTTCTTTAAATCTCTCGAAATTTTTGGAAAATGATTCACGCCCAAATTGATGAAAATTAACGATTTCGTTTCGAATATTGGACAGTTTTTTCAAGAAGTAAAATTTTTTTAGATATATTTTCACAAATTCCTCCCATATTCCAATCGAGTTTGAAGGCAAGCTATACGACCATTTTTTGGCACAATCGACAAGTGCAAATGGAATTGAAACAAAAGCAGTTCTAATAAGCAAATCTTGTTTGCCCTTCACAACCTGAAAATAAAGAGTTGAACACTTATATTTTTTTTTAATGAGTGAAATTTAAATGAAAGGAAATTGGATCTATAATAAATCAAAACCAAAGACCAAAGAAAACGATCTTTTAAAAAAAAGGGGAAATAAGAACAATATAGTTACACTAAAAATTTCGAAAGAAGACAAACAAAACAAAACAATTCAAAGGCCAACAGTAGCCAAAACAACTAAAAAGAAATTGATATATATATATATATATGTGTGTGTGTGTGTGTGTGTGTGTGTGTGTGTGTGTGTGTGTTTGTTTAGAAACTTAAAACAAGAAACTTTGAAACAACATAAATGAAGGGAAAATAAAACAAAATAAAATTCACCTCATCCCAAAAACTAGTACAGGCCCAAACCGGTTCCCTTAATACAATAATGAACAACGCATTTTCTAGGTTAAACGCAACTTCCCAAAATCTACTTTTGGAAAATCTCGAAATTTAAAAGCACTTCAGGGAAATCCCAAAATCAAAAATCGTCAAAAACCAAAATTCAATTCCGAAAATCAAAGTCAAATCTCGTTCCTCGCATTTAAGTTGGTGCGTGGATTTGGAGTTGTTTTGTGGATTCTATAGCGGTCTTTTGTGTTTGCTTAGGGTTGGGAGAAGGACTGTATATATGACTGTGGAGTTGCGATGGGTTTTTCGTGTTGCACTGTTTGTTGATACGTGATGGTTTCGAGTTCAGGTTCGAGGGTTTTGGTGAAGCACTTTCTTTGATTTCTGGTATTTGCTTTATTTTTGGTATTTTCTAGTTGGGGATTGGATGGGAGAGTATGGTCACGACTTTGGCAAAGTTCTGGTGCTCTGGTTACTCTAGGAAAGGGATATTGATGGTAGGTTTGGTCGTAGGTAATTGTTGCTGTGAGATGGTGTAGATGGTAGGAAGTGATGAAGGCGTGATGGTTGTGGGTGATTGTAGCGTGGTGACTTGAGGTGTGTTGAACAGGTGGAGTATGGTGTGTTTTAAATGTGAATGTGTGGACAGTTTTGGAGTTGTTGAATGAGGGTAGTACTGCAGTGATGGTCTTGGATGGTGGTTACAGTGAATGAGTTGACAGAAGTGTGATGAAGTGGTTTGTTTGAGTTATGGCAGTTGGGGATGCAGGTTAAACAAGTGGTGTTTAGTGAGGTTAAGTGCTCATCGAGGCTTGTATGTGTTGAAGTGAATATGTTAGGCTTACAGATCGAGTTTTTGATGGTTTTCAAACTATTGTGGAAGGTATTTGTAACGATCGATATTTTTGACCGTTTAAAATCGACAATAAACCTCACAGGTCGACTCAAACAAATCGCAAATACAGGTAGTTATTGGGAAAAAGAAGAAAAAGAAGAAAGAAGAGAAAACAAATCTCAGAATCTCGCAGCGGAAGGACAACATATAATAAAAAAATAGCAGTTAACACAATTGGAATATATACACATTTGACTATAGCGTACAAATGATAAATCAGAGTTACACATAAACAGATATACACACACGGCAGCGGAAATAACTTGCAGCGGAAATACATATATAATAGATAATAGATATACCAAATCTTCGTCTTCGATCTCCAAGCACAGTCATCTTCAAATACTGCAACGTCTGCTGACCCGAGAGTATTGCATTAAAAAAAACACAACAAACACTCGGGTCAGCACTAAATCATCTCATATTAGTCAAATCAAAATACGAAATAACATCAGTGTCATGGGTACAGTAACTCAAGAGATGTTACAGGATTTTTCCATCTCTCAAGGATCCGTTAAACTAATACATACATCATATAGTACGCTATTATGATAGTGTTTATCCAGTAAAGTATAAATACTGAAAATAGCGTAAGCGGGATTACCATATTACCCTTACGCCGTTTATAGGCACCAACAGTCTATACAGTACCGTAAATTCACCGTACTGGTGTTATCAGAGGGCACTCCATAGAAGGCAATGCTAAATCAAAATCGTATGGGGCTCGATATGGATATATATGACAAGGCACTCGAGGCAATGCCCAGGGTAGGATTCTACCAATTGCACTCCCGGACCTGTGGTAACGCATAGCAGCCACTACCGCCCACCTCGGAACACACTCCCATAATTCATAAATGGACCCAAATCATCATCATCATAGTCATAGAAATAGTATCGAAGAAATGTGTCCGATCAAAGGTGCTACCTCAATTAGTCATGGTATAGCTCCTGTTTTAGTCATTTCAATTCTGACCCGAAGGTCAGGGCTATTTCGTCATCGTTCACCTTCTTCGATTCAATAATCGCCTCCAAGTCATTATACTCATTCTGGATACGTCATAACGTTCACAGTTGTCAAAGTGGTATCGACACTGACAGAGAGTATGCCTTATGTCGACTCCGGTCTCTTTAACAACCAACGCTTACATCTTTCACATCGGTCGGTTCTTTTATATTTGATAAAGGTTCGCTTTCATATCAAAATATCATCTTCTGTTTCGAACCCAATTTATATTCAAACGAATCAAATTTTCATATCAACCTTTCATAATCATACCCAAACCGATTATATTCTAAAACTAGAATATATTTCATATCATTATATTATAATCATATAATATTTCAAAACGACTTATACTCAAATAGAATATAATTTATCTCAAAGATTTCAAATTTTCATGGATTCTTATCTCAACTCCATTTGAACCAGTGGTTCAACTCAAGCATTTCCATTCGGAAGAAATTTATAATTCCAAAACACTTGTAAACTAAATGTTTATATATAATAATAACAATAGTAATAATAAAAATAATAATAAAATAAATTTTATATAAATAAATATATAGATATACATATAGGATATAGTAATTAAAATAAATTAGTAATTTAAATATTATATATTTACTTAAATATAGGTTTACTAGAAAAATTTTGAAAAATGAATTATAAGGAAAAATTTATTTAAAAATACAATATTTATAAGTAAAGGTAAGTAATAAATTTAAAGCAAGAATAATTATTTGGAATCAAATGCATAAATATATTTAAAAATAAATTTCTCTAATCAAAATCTTCCTTCCTTCCAAATTTCAATACTTGAATCTATCCTCCGGTCTCAATGGAGTTCATTAAATTCCATCTCTCGTTTCAACCCCATTCAAACAACTATTTGATTTCAAGAGTTCAAATATATATATTCAATTGAGTTAAAACAACCCAGATATCTTTGATTTCCAAATTTCCCAAAATCAGATTACATAAGAATTTATTTCCTTCTAATCCAACTCTTAATTTGAAAAGATTTTTAAATCATCTTTAAATTCCGATTTAAATATTTCCACTTTGTTTTGGAAAATTTCTTTAACCCTTTTATCAACATCCCAGTTCAGAATCTTTAAAGAATTAAATTATCGAGTATCGGTACATTCTTTTAGAGGGAAAATTCTATTAAATAAAAATTTCAAATATTTAAAATCATTTAACCAACCGATGTCTGTATATAATTATCTACCAAATGGCCAAGTGATTTTAAATTCAATTTCTCGATATTTTAGGGATGGATCTATCATTTCAATCCAAATCAGGGTCACAGAGATTTATCATTTCACTCCGTGTTCTTAATTCATTTTATCGATAAATCCCAGGTTCATTAGATGCCCGCAACATCAAGGGTAAATGGGATTTATCGTCAAAATCAACATGTATTATAATATACTGAATAAGGTGCATAAAAATGTCACTATAAATTCAGTAATAAATTTCAACCAACATCCATCACAACCATTTCATTCAACTGATCAGCATTAAACTGTTTCAGGATATTTACAAGGGTTCGAATTCAACTAGAAATTTAAATTAAATTAAATAACAAATCGATTACTTAAATTGCATGTTAACACACTTGCATGTTAAATTTAAACCACACATCAACAATCCAACACAACCATGCAACCAAACTTACTTCATAATTTAATTCAACAAATATGGGAATAATTCAGTATTTCGTGAGCGAAGAATCATTCACCTTTGCGTCCATAATTGATCGAACGTCCAACTAAGGGCCAAAATTTGACAGTCACCAAACGCAGCCCGGTTAGTGCCAAAACGTCCGCAATTCCGCCACGATCCCAACGCAACAAACTGCGTCCAAATCCGAATTAAAACGAGAGAGTTATCAGCGTTTTCCCTATTTGAAATTTAAATATGTAAAATAAATATAAAAAAAACCTCACCCACACAAGCGTTGCCACGTCAGCACCTTCCTTGAACCGTTCCTGCTCGTGCTTCGTTCTGCTACAGTGCCCTAACGTGGTGGAAACCCATCAAAGACCGCACCTTTGACCGTTGATAGCACCCAACTCCGACTACCGGAGAATCTCCGACCACCACCATATCGAAGTACATCCCGAGCCGCTCCTAACCGCACATGAGTTGTCATCTCCGGTCGAACTACCAGCTCGCGCGACGGTGATGAACGGGACCGCCTCCAGAGCTTAAACAACGAAATCCCAACTATTTACAACACTATAAATTGAATTAACACCACCAAAACACTCGTATGAATCTCCTCTCCAATACCCAGATCCCTAAATTTTCAATTACGCCCTGAATCAAAAACCCCCAATTTGGAATATAGGGTTCAAAAATCTGAAAGCTTTGACCGCGATTTCGGGTGAATCCATCTACTGCATGTCAAAACTGAGAGCACCAATAGCTCCCTATCGTCGAGAGCTTCAGTTTGACATATAATTTGCTGGGGTTTGGAGAAGATTTAATTCAGCTTGGATTTTATTTTAGATCTAGGGTTAGAAATGGGTTTCCAGCCATTAAAAGAATTTTCTTGGAGGAGGAAAGTAACGTATAGTGAAAATGAGCTGATGAGGGAGATATGGAATTTTATTTACCTATATTAGAAGGCCCAATATGATAAACACTCAATTATCCTATATCTCTGATTCAATTCACGTTTTATCCTGTATGATCACATAACAAGTCCGATTATTCTAAAAATTGAAATCCTATAATAATTCATCGTTCCAGATCCAATGGCGCCAGTTTCGTTGAATTCCGAGACAGTCGCCAAGACAGTTAAATTTCATTGTTAAATTAAATAAATAAAAAAATCCAATTATTCAATTAACTGTTTTAAATTCAATTTTAAATATTTATTAAATTCAATTTAAATCAAACTACAATTTAAATAAATTCTATAAATTTATTTCGTGAATTTTAAGTTCTTAGGTTTGATTATCTAAATCTTAGATTTGAGTTTCAACTAAAAGTAACAACTGAGAATTTCCATTTCCAATTTAAATTTGAATTCTACTTTTAAATTGACACACTCAAATAAATTTACTTATTTAAATATTAATTTTCAAATTACAACCACCCTAAGTACAAACTAAATTAAAAATATATTTGCACTCAATTCAACCAATCAGCAACATTAGGACCAACAAAATTTGATTTTCCCTAAATATTCCAATTTATTTATTTTAAATTGAAATTTAAATATACTGAAAATTATGGGACGTTACATCCTCCCCCACTTAAAATCTTTTCGTCCTTGAAAAGAGAACGAAACAATGTTAAGCACATATCTATTTTATATTCGTACGTAAAAATAGCATTTATTAAGTAAGTTATATTTGTAAATCTCATAAATTTTCTAACTCTCGAAATCACGGAAAATTTCGGCAGCATCCCCTTTGTACGGAGAGGTCCGAAAACTCACAACATATATAAAATTCAAATATACATCTCATCATTCGATGAGGCATCCCAAAAATGGGGAAGACACCATATATATTCTAACCATAAACCATATAACATACATACGTACCTTGTTTAGCGTTTATTTGCATTTTTATTTACCTTAAAATTTATCATTTAGCGTAAGCGAGCCCCAAAGCGTAGCACGACTTCCTTACACCTGCCACATACTCACATACACATAAGAATCAAACATATATGTAATACATAGCAAAAGCGCACAATTTACACAACATATAATCAACATTTTTAACCACAAATCCAAAATATTCATAACAGGTCAGCGAACACAACAAGGTTTATCACTCACTAAAAGTTGGAATTCGACTAAAACATACTAGGCAAAAGTTGTAGCATTCACTTCAGGCTTTCCGAATTGTCTGGATTCGTCGAATTCGGATAATCCGTTCGAAAGTTATGACAGTTTTAGCGGGAGCGAACGTTCCAGCCCACAAAATGAAAATTGCAGGTCTGAGTTGTTCAACTCAGTTTTTAACACTTCAAACATCAAAATTTTACCCAGCATATAAAAGAAAAGTTTTAGTTTACGTCATGGCCTTTCCGAATTGTACTCGCACATTAAAATCCGACGCTCCGTTAGAGAGTTATGGTCAAAACAATATCGCTATTCAGTTCAGATTTTTATTTTCTGCGCATACAACTATGACCAGTTCTTGGTTTTCAACCTAATAGACTTGGAAACTAGGCAAGGCTTTATTAACACAAAATTTTGTTCAGTTCCTAAGGTTTCCAAAAAGTCCAGAATCGTCGAATTTCGATTATCTTATCAAAAGTTATGACCAGTTCGCTTCAGCTTATCAAATGTTTTTATATTTCCGCATAACATCGACTCATTTTCTTTGAAGTTTCAACCTTTCGATTTCAAAAATTTTGGTAATTCTTCAACACTTTAACATTGTTATCACTTCCTCACTCGAGAACAGATTCACATTTCTATTGCTCACTCTATTCCGATATTCTTTCTATCCAATTTCTCGTTTCATGTCAAACGTGATTTCTTGTTAAAACTTAGATTCATTTTTACCTTCCTACTAACTCGATATGCATTCATTCCTATTAAGTTTCCATTAACATAGGTCAACCCATCAAATTTTCATCACTTACTCCTATTACTCCATCTACATTACCTGAACGTCGTTCCATTTAGTTAACTTCAAATTCAAAAATCAATGGTTACGATCAGTTATGGTTTATACAACTATTCTATTTCTCTTGTTCTAATAAGTCAACTTCGAATCTATATCAATGGAATAAGGTCCGTTATGATTTTATGTAACCCTCAAATTTTATCTCATTATTAAATTTCGGAAAAATGAATTCATTCTAACCTTCCCAATTATCTTGAGTATATTCAACCCCAAATTCATTAACACTGACAAATTCGCCTAATTTCATTTCTCATTTCCCCGGTAGTGGCACTTCTATTCATTTCTTTAACCATCTCCTTATTCCCTCATTCCCATTTCATTTCAAATTAAATGTTATTTCATTTACTCGACTTATTATTCGACTCTCAAATCACGGTTTTCATTAAGGAATGTTCATACTCGCATTTTTTTTCCATGTTAAACTTTATTTAACTCAATTCTTTTACTCAAATGAAGTGATATTTCAAACGGCAAAATGATTTACATTCCATTCATTTCATTGTCCACCGTTAGATTCATGTTCGATATATCGTTCAAATGAAATTTAACCCTTTTTGATTTTCTATATATTCATTTCTCACGTACTTAACTCACCATTTATCCCCTTCGATTTTACTTTATCGACCATTTAGATTTTATCAACTAACCCAAGTTCTTTTATTTCTTCTTGAATAGTTAAACCCACTTATTAATTATTCCAACCAAGAACTATTTCCAATTTATCCTCGATTTTTGTTGAATTTTATTTCGAGGTAAATTTCAGTTTCCTTTAACACCTTTATCGACCAACCTTGGAACTTATTCAACTTACGTATCGTCCACGCTTATGAGTTTAGACGACGGGTTCCTTCTCTTATGACTCAAGTCCATTTCTTAGTTTCAAATAAAAATTCTAATAATTGAGTTAATTTAGTACTTAATCAATATCATTAATTAAGACGAACTTAAATGCTTGATTCCGGGTTTTATACCATTTATAGAAAATCATACCATATAAGGAAATTTTAACCCCAAATCCTTGAGTTAACAAAGAACCTAGAAATTTCAATTCTGGTTTAATTTAAATTCACTTTAAATAACATACATTAATATTTTAATGTCTTTATATAAAATTTATATCATATGGAACTAAATTCAAAATCCTTTGTCAAACAAGTTATAATAACCATCGAGTGATCTCCCCCACTTAAATTCTTTAGAATAAGCATCGATAATGCGTGCACTCATTACCGACATCGTTTCTAAGGTCCAAGAAGGGATTATACCCATTTGAAAAATCTTAGAACCATTTCTTTTCGATCATACCTGTAATATGATATTGTTTTAAAAAATTTGGCAAAACTATTTCCAAAGATACCCAGGATCAAGTTTCAAGTTCATTTATGTTTCAATCACAAACCCTTTACGCCCAATTATACCTACAAGTATCCCATTTCCAATATATTCTAAATACATTTAAATTTCCTTATTAGAATTACTATCTAATCAACCATAATAGGTAGTAACTTAACATTACCACCTGCTAAAACGAATACATACAAACTTAAACCAATAATATATTTGATATATTTTAAAAATATAATCAAAACTCATATTATGTCGATCATTCTATTCGATTATTTAGGAATTCCTATCGATTCTATGGCGTCCCATATATCGACCAAAATACATAAATATTCAACAGTACAAATCAACACAATATAAAACCAATTTATATCGAAATACAAATACGCTCTCTCATACCACTCAAACCCATTCTAGGGCGTTTCTAACCCCATCTCAAATGAGTTAATTCCCAACAGAGCCAAGATTATCGCTAACCATTGCTCTGATACCAAATGTAACGACCGACATTTTTGACTATTTAAAATCGACAATAAACCTCACATGTCGACTCAAACAAATCGCAAATACAGGTAGTTATTGGGAAAAAGAAGAAAAAGAAGAAAGAAGAGAAAACAAATCTCAGAATCTCGCAGCGGAAGGACAACATATAATAAACAAATAGCATTTAACACAATTGGAATATATACACATTTGACTATAGCGTACAAATAATAAATCAGAGTTACACATAAACAGATATACACACACGGTAGCGGAAATAACTTGCAGCGGAAAAACATATATAATAGATAATAGATATACCAAATCTTCGTCTTCGATCTCCAAGCACAGTCATCTTCAAATACTGCAACGTCTGCTGACCCGAGAGTATTGCATTAAAAAAAACACAACAAACACTCGGTTCAGCACTAAATCATCTCATACTAGTCAAATCAAAATACGAAATAACATCAGTGTCATGGGTACAGTAACTCAAGAGATGTTACGGGATTTTTCCATCTCTCAAGGATCCGTTAAACTAATACATACATCATATAGTACGCTATTATGATAGTGTCTATCCAGTAAAGTATAAATACTGAAAATAGCGTAAGCGGGATTACCATATTACCCTTACGCCGTTTATAGGCACCAACAGTCTATACAGTACCGTAAATTCACCGTACTGGTGTTATCAGAGGGCACTCCATAGAAGGCAATGCTAAATCAAAATCGTATGGGGCTCGATATGGATATATATGACAAGGCACTCGAGGCAATGCCCAGGGTAGGATTCTACCAATTGCACTCCCGGACCGGTGGTAACGCATAGCAGCCACTACCGCCCACCTCGGAACACACTCCCATAATTCATAAATGGACCCAAATCATCATCATCATAGTCATAGAAATAGTATCAAAGAAGTGTGTCAGATCAAAGGTGCTACCTCAATTAGTCACGGTATAGCTCCTGTTTTAGTCATTTCAATTCTGACACAAAGGTCAGGGCTATTTCGTCATCGTTCATCTTCTTCGATTCAATAATCGCCTCCAAGTCATTATACTCATTCTGGGTACGTCATAACGTTCACAGTTGTCAAAGTGGTATCGACACTGACAAAGAGTATGCCTTATGTCGACTCCGGTCTCTTTAACAACCAACGCTTACATCTTTCACATCGGTCGGTTCTTTTATATTTGATAAAGGTTCGCTTTCATATCAAAATATCATCTTCTGTTTCGAACCCAATTTATATTCAAACGAATCAAATTTTCATATCAACCTTTCATAATCATACCCAAACCGATTATATTCTAAAACTAGAATATATTTCATATCATTATATTATAATCATATAATATTTCAAAACGACTTATACTCAAATAAAATATAATTTATCTCAAAGATTTCAAATTTTCATGGATTCTTATCTCAACTCCATTTGAACCAGCGGTTCAACTCAAGCATTTCCATTCAGAAGAAATTTATAATTTCAAAACACTTGTAAACTAAATGTTTATATATAATAATAACAATAGTAATAATAAAAATAATAATAAAATAAATTTTATATAAATAAATATATAGATTAACATATAGGATATAGTAATTAAAATAAATTAGTAATTTAAATATTATATATTTACTTAAATATAGGTTTACTAGAAAAATTTTGAAAAATGAATTATAAGGAAAAATTTATTTAAAAATACAATAGTTATAAGTAAAGGTAAGTAATAAATTTAAAGCAAGAATAATTATTTGGAATCAAATGCATAAATATATTTAAAAATTAATTTCTCTAATCAAAATCTTCCTTCCTTCCAAATTTCAATACTTGAATCTATCCTCCCGTCTCAACGGAGTTCATTAAATTCCATCTCTCGTTTCAACCCCGTTCAAACAACTATTTGATTTCAAGAGTTCAAATATATATATTCAACTGAGTTAAAACAACCCAGATATCTTTGATTTCCAAATTTCCCAAAATCAGATTACATAAAAATTTATTTCCTTCTAATCCAACTCTTAATTTGAAAAGATTTTTAAATCATCTTTAAATTCCGATTTAAACATTTCCACTTTGTTTTGGAAAATTTCTTTAACCCTTTTATCAACATCCCAGTTCAGAATCTTTAAAGAATTGAATTATCGAGTATCGGTACATTCTTTTAGAGGGAAAATTCTATTAAATAAAAATTTCAAATATTTAAAATCATTTAACCAACCGATGTCTGTATATAATTATCTACCCAATGGCCAAGTGATTTTAAATTCAATTTCTCGATATTTCAGGGATGTATCTATCATTTCAATCCAAATCAGGGTCACAGAGATTTATCATTTCACTCTGTGTTCTTAATTCATTTTATCGATAAATCCCGGGTTCACTAGATGCCCGCAACATCAAGGGTAAATGGGATTTATCGTCAAAATCAACATGTATTATAATATACTGAATAAGGAGCATAAAAATGTCACTATAAATTCAGTAATAAATTTCAACCAACATCCATCACAACCATTTCATTCAACTGATCAGCATTAAATTGTTTCAGGATTATTACAAGGGTTCGAATTCAACTAGAAATTTAAATTAAATTAAATAACAAATCGATTACTTAAATTGCATGTTAACACACTTGCATGTTAAATTTAAACCACACATCAACAATCCAACATAACCATGCAACCAAACTTACTTCATAATTTAATTCAACAAATATGGGAATAATTCAGTATTTCGTGAGCGAAGAATCACTCACCTTTGCGTCCATAATTGATCGAACGTCCAACTAAGGGCCAAAATTTGACAGTCACCAAACGCAGCCCGGTTAGTGCCAAAACGTCCGCAATTCCGCCATGATCCCAACGCAACAAACTGCGTCCAAATCCGAATTAAAATGAGAGAGTTATCAGCGTTTTCCCTATTTGAAATTTAAATATATAAAATAAATAATAAAAAAGAAACCTCACCCACACAAGCGTTGCCACGTCAGCACCTTCCTTGAACCGTTCCTGCTCGTGCTTCGTTCTGCTACAGTGCCCTAACGCGGTGGAAACCCATCAAAGACTGCACCTTTGACCGTTGATAGCACCCAACTCCGACTACCGGAGAATCTCCGACCACCACCATATCGAAGTACATCCCGAGCCGCTCCTAACCGCACCTGAGTTGTCATCTCCGGTCGAACTACCAGCTCGCGCGACGGTGATGAACGGGACCGCCTCCAGAGCTTAAACGACGAAATCCCAACTATTTACAACACTATAAATTGAATCAACACCACCAAAACACTCGTATGAATCTCCTCTCCAATACCCAGATCCCAAAATTTTCAATTACGCCCTGAATCAAAAACCCCCAATTTGGAATATAGGGTTCAAAAATCTGAAAGCTTTGACCGCGATTTCGGGTGAATCCATCTACTACATGTCAAAACTGAGAGCACCAATAGCTCCCTATCGTCGAGAGCTTCAGTTTGACATATAATTTGCTGGGGTTTGCAGAAGATTTAATTCATCTTGGATTTTATTTTAGATCTAGGGTTAGAAATGGGTTTCCAGCCATTAAAAGAATTTTCTTGGAGGAGGAAAGTAACGTATAGTGAAAATGAGCTGATGAGGGAGATATGGAATTTTATTTACCTATATTAGAAGGCCCAATATGATAAACACTCAATTATCCTATATCTCTGATGCAATTCACGTTTTATCCTGTATGATCACATAACAAGTCCGATTATTCTAGAAATTGAAATCCTATAATAATTCATCGTTCCAGATCCAATGGCGCCAGTTTCGTCGAATTCCGAGACAGTCGCCAAGACAGTTAAATTTCATTGTTAAATTAAATAAATAAAAAATCCAATTATTCAATTAACTGTTTTAAATTCAATTTTAAATATTTATTAAATTCAATTTAAATCAAACTACAATTTAAATAAATTCTATAAATTTATTTCGTGAATTTTAAGTTCTTAGGTTTGATTATCTAAATCTTAGATTTGAGTTTCAACTAAAATTAACAACTGAGAATTTCCATTTCCAATTTAAATTTGAATTCTACTTTTAAATTGACACACTCAAATAAATTTACTTATTTAAATATTAATTTTCAAATTACAACCACCCTAAGTACAAACTAAATTAAAAATCTATTTGCACTCAATTCAACCAATCATCAACATTAGGACCAACAAAATTTTATTTTCCCTAAATATTCCAATTTATTTATTTTAAATTGAAATTTAAATATACTGAAAATTATGGGACGTTACAGTATTGGTTGTGGTTTGGGGATGGTATTGATGCATGTAGCATGCTGCAGTGTATGGTTGTTGAATTTTTGGGGATGTACAATGTGGATGTGAGTATGGATGTGAAGTGGTTATGTGGTAGAGTGTTGTAGCTTGTGTTGCCAATGGAAAATATTGGGCGATGGTATAATACGTTAGAAAGGGTAGAAGGCTGTACAGAATGTGAAACAGAATATGTAAACATAGAAATTCAACTGCAACAGAATGTGTAAAAAAACAGAATGTGTAAGTATGGCGTGAAATGGAAATTGTTGAGAGATGTGTAGTAGGAAATGTGAACATAATTTGTATCTAATATTCTTTTGACATTGAACTAAAAACGTAGACTATAAAACAGAGAACAATGAAATGTAGTGTTTTTTTCTTTTTTAAGATGAACAAATATAAGAAAAATAACTCGGAGCATAAAATCAAAATTAAATTCTTTCCCCGGCTACGACGCTAAAAACTTGTTCGACGACAAATATTCTATCGATAAGAAATCCATCGCAAAGTGTATTAAACTGCAAGCGCATGACGTACACTAGTAGTACATGGCGAATACGGGTCAACCCACGAAGAGAGAAATAATTTTTGATTTTACTTAATCAAATTATACCACTTTAGATTTTGGTTAACTAAAAAATGTAAAAATAATAAAGAGAACAAGTTGAAAGTTAGCAAATGAAATGAGAGCAATTTAGAAGCAACTTCACCCTCATGACCACATAAATCAACATAAAATGATTTCATGGTCTCTCTGTTGATCTTTTGTATAATTAGTTAGTGTATTTATCATAAGCACGACCTAATTGTGTTGTTGGTGAACATACTTAAACCGTCAACCTTTAATACACTCTCTAATTCACAATTATACTTTCACGAAATGACAACAAAAATGAAACTAAAATTTACTTTAAGTATGCTCTATTTACTATTAATTTAGTAACATAGAGTATCAAATTTGAATTCTAATCACACTTTAATTACCATATTCATGTATAGATGAAGAGGCAATCTTGTGTTTATGTTGACTAAGCATGGCCTATGTGTTGATAACAACATAGACTATCAAAACCAAAACTTATACAACATTGTAATTACTACTTCAACCATTCCATTAAGCATAAAAAGAAATCATAAAAATCAAAATATGTTGCATCTACATAAGCAAGAGGGCTTCATTATCCCTAAATCAAAGGGATTAGCATCTTATGTTTATTATTCTAACAACAAAAGTAGTTTGCAACATTAAACAAAAACAAAGGGAAGGAGAAAACTAAGGAACAAGAATAAACTAAACTAATCTACCTGCATGAAATGTAAATCTACACTATTTAATAAATCTAAGCTATAAATAATAAAAGGAAAGCATAGAAATTAAAATAAGCATTAGAATGACATAAGAGAAAGATACCTGGAAGATATTTTTATTCACTCGATCGATTGCACTTTCATATGATAAAAAGAAGATCCAAATTACATGAAACATGGGAGTATATATACACTACTACAAAAGTGGGCATATTCGACACTAGTTTTATATGGCCGTAGATTGAAAAAGCGTTGCTTAAGCTATTTTTTCAAATAGACAACACCATGGGGGAGTGGCATTTGCGGCCGTTGCCTTAGCTCTCTAAGGCAACACTTTTGACCACCTAATGCCACAGAGAGTAAATATTGCATTATAACTATATTGCAACACTATTTGCAAGTAATACAACAAAACGCGGTGTTGCCTTAAGCATAACTTAGAGTCTGGCTTCCAAGTCATGTTAGTGAATGTCATGTCAGCTTCCACGTAAGATACCCATGTGTCACACACCACATCTGCTCTCCACGTCAGCTGCCCACATGTCATACACCACGTCAGCTTCGGGGCCCACGTGCCATGTGGAATTAATAATATTTTATTTAATGCAACACCACTGTATTATGTAATGCAACAACATTATTTTGAAATGCAACATCAGAAAAAGAGTAAATGCAACAGCAAAAGATGGAAAATGCTACATTAGAAGAAAGCAAATGCAACGTTTTTTATTTAAAAATTCTACAATATCAGTTTTGTACATAGAATAAACCCATCTAAAACATTCATCATCACATTCAAATCATCTAAAATATTTTACATATCATACCAATTCTTCAAAGATAACACAAGTGCCAACACATAAGTTCAAGTACATAATTTAAAACTACAATTCAAATATTATACATACCACAAGTGCCAACGCATACCATCTCAATCCATATATGCACACCGTGGGAGCGCCTTCTATTATATTGAACAGAATTCGCTAGTAATTTTACAGCAGCATCAAATATCATTTTGTCCGGTAAAGAATACTTAGTACGTCTCCAACTGGTTCCTATTCAAGAGTGGACATTACAGTTGTGACAGCTGCTTGCGAATAATCTGAAGAAGGTTCCTCAAGGTATTGAACTTCAACAGGAAACCCTTTGCCTTCAACAGAGTATAGGAGTTTGCGTCTTAGGAAGTGGAGTTTCTATGTCTTTTTCTTTCCTTTTTTCGTTACGTAGAAAAAGTCTGACATGGACTTTGCCTCGATGGTTGCAGAAGATATAATGGAACCTTTAGTTAGTTACTGAATATGCAGTGTACAATCAGTAAAAATACCCAATACTATGAAAATAAATTTGTAACAAATCCAAATGTGATGATCATAATTTAGTCCTTTCCTTATTTGCTAGATATAAAGCCCTACATCTGCATTGTATAAAGTAGAGAGTCGTTCAATTTTGTGTCATGTCGATTCTTTCTAACTTCTGGTGATAATTCAGGTTCAAATAAATAAGCATTCGAGACACTAACAAAGTAAGAATTGAGAAAACCCTGGTCACTTGTTCCCATTACGAAGCATACGTTAGAAAAAGCAAGGAGTAACATAATATGCACATGTCACATATACTGTCCACATACAAATCAGAAATACCCATTTTTCCAATATGATATACAATATATATAGTACCTATTAATGATATTAACAAGATACAGCTCATGAGGAGGTCAATTGAAATAAAGACGTGAGAAGATAGGTGTGGTCACCTGTTGATTATTTAATCTACTATTCTCTGATTTTAAAGCTTCATAAGTTTTTCTCTCTTCTTCCATTATCCGCTTAAATGAAAGAATTCAATTCCTTTAGTCGTTGCTTAAACCACCAAACTAGATTAATCACCCAACCAACTAATAATATGATAAACTGTATCAAAAATAGCACCTTTGCAACCTATTCTTCTCTTCCATCAATAATTTCTCTTCCTCTTGGAGCTGGTATATTTTCTGTATGCAAATCCAAGGAATCAACCATTGTTTATGTTAATAAATAATTTGTAGTTCACTTATATACAAAATGATCTTACCCTTTTGATTCCAATTTGTTTGCTAGAATTATGATTATACGATCACGATGCCTTTCTTGTAACAGAAGGTTGGTGTTCCATCACAACCATCTAAAATTAAAAAAAAACACGTGTAAAAATCAGAAAATTCAAGATATTAATGCATCCACCGTAAATAATAAGAAAAAAATAGTAACTATGATATTCACGCATCCTTGATCAAACTGGCTCTTTAAGTAGTGAAGTGATTAGCGTGAATCAGCAGATAAAGCACTTTGAGACTGCGACCCTGCCTGAGTTGAGAGCTCAGTTTGGAAAAGGAGGAAAGAAAGGAAAGTTTGAGGATCACATTCATAAATATCTATTTGTAGGCACAAGTGAAAATGACAACTTTTTCAACTACTTCGTATCTAATGTCAAGGATAAAGTTTCTCTACCCGCGTTTACAGAGCAGCTCATCAAAGAGTTGTCTATGCAGCTTCAGAAATTACATGGACTAGGAGCAAGAAAATTGTTCTGTTTTCAATACAAGCAATGGGATGCTACCCAGTAGTGATAGAAACATTTCAAACTCAAAACGGAAGCTGCATAGAAGAAATCAATCAGGCTGCTACACTCTTCAACTCTCACATGAAATATCTCGCTACCAATTCGATGAACAATTGCCTTACTCTAGGATAGTTTTCATTGACTTGTACAATGTCATTAGAGATATAATCGACAACCCACTTCAAAATGGGTTTTTGGACATGGGGAAGCCATGTTGTGAGGTAAACGGGATCCTGTGCAAAAGAAACGGGGTTGCCTGCAGTAATAGGATTGCTCGTGTGTTCTTTGACGGATTTCATCCAACAGAAGCAGTGAATGTGAAGATTGCAAAGAAAGCTTATGGTTCTAATCTGGAAGAGGAAGCATATCCTATAAATGTAAAGATGTTGGTCACGGTTTAGGTTGATATACGTGGTGTTTTTACTATGGCTACTACTTCTGACTGTGTTAGTTCCATCAATGTAATCTATCAGTTGTTTGTTAAATTAGAATTTGAAATCAGTAAGCGTTTCTCCTTTCCTTATGTACTTGAAATTGAAATCATCACAAATTTTTCGATCCTTCTGCTAAGTTAGATTAAGGCTTCATTCCCTTCTCCTCCGCCGCCTTTACATTTTGTATTGCTATAATATCAGCACCGACCTACAATTATGCAAACATATTGCCATTATACAAGAATAAAAACCTTTAAGCAATAATAATGTTGGCTATAATAAAAATTCTCCGCCAGGTTATTGAGTTATTCTCTAACATGATACCAGACTTCTTGTTCTTGTTTTTCCTTTGTAGAGAAGTATAGTACACACAAATTATGGAGTAAAGGTCAAAAATGAAAGTAAATTCAAACACTAGTAATTACCTACCTCTTTCAAAACATCTAACACACTTTTCCCAGAAATCTCCCAATTGTTTTGTGATTGGACAATACATAAAGAACATTTATACTTGCTCAACTCAAATGTTTTGTAATTGGACAGAACTGTTGCTACCCAAACAAAAGATGATGCTTACAGATGTTATATTGAACATTATTAGCAACAAAGCCACTATATGCAGTTTGAATAATGAAGATACCAGAAGCAACAAAGGAGAACACCAATTGAAAAATAATAATAGATTCGAAGCTACAAAGTTTGTTCTAATCTTGTTCTTATTTTTCAAAACAGCAACCTTAAAATAAGAGATTTGGAACTACAAAACTATTCAACTCAAATTTAATAAGTCGGCTAAAAAAAAGGATACCTGTAGAGTTGGAGAGAGTAGATTTAGGTTTTTTTGAAAGCAACGGGAATAAGGGGAGGGAAGGAGGTGGTGATTTAGGGAAAATAAAATGAGAAAGCGACAATAAATGAAAATGAAGCGGGAATTACCGGAAAACGCTAGAGTTTAGCGCGTACTTGCTTCTAATTAATCTATATTTACAAGTTTTAATTCTTTTTCTTAAAGGTAATAACACATCTTATGCAGAACAACGTGGAAATATGAGCTGGATTGGTTTGAACCATTGGATTAATCATCATCTATGGTTATTTATTTTTTATTCTGATAATGTGGATCGCTAACCTGGACTGTATTTATGTAAAGCTATGCTTTGAACTAGTGTTGCACGTCACAACACTAGAATTCCAACCGTAATAGTGCATTCACATCTAATGCAACAACATATGAATATTGTTGCAGAAGATAAAAAAACATAGCTTTTGCCACACTTTTCATGCAACGCAAACACATTAGTGTCGAATGCGCTCACTTTTGTAGTAGTGATACATGATCTAAAACCTTGAAATCCTAATCACTCATCTCGGAAGTTACCCAAAATGTCCACTTCATGAAGCTTCTAATTTTTTCTTTAGTCACTAATCAATCATATGTAGAATGCATGAAGACTTTTTTGTCTCATCCAATTAGTGCATTAGTCTCTAATATGAAGGCTTAAGAGTAAGTGGGTTAGTTGAGATGTGGGGTTCTCCACTTTCCATAGAATGAATTATTTCTTTCCCTCCTTTTGTGTATATGCATACCTTTCTTCATATCTTCATGTGCATGCATCATTTTTGCTCATAAATTCCTACAAATGACAACTACAAGGAACAAGTACATGCAATCACACATTAGAACGTGCACAATTTACGGTTAAACCCCCCAAAAAGGTGATGATATTGAAAACATTTAAAACATGGTTTGATCATATAAAATACCCGAAAATGTTAATTTATTTAACTAGAATAATAATAAATGTGTGAATATAAATGTATACATTTATGTGCACATCAAAGAGATAAGAATTTTGTTACAGCTAATAGGCATGAAATTTTGAGACCACTCACAGATTGGTCAAATGAAGATATTTATTAAGTTGTAAAGGATTATTCATAGATACATAAAACCGGAGAACAAATTGAAATTCGAGGTAAATCATCGATTCATAATTGATGCAAACAAAGAGTATTTTGGGAGTTGCCTTATTTGAAAAATCTTCTGAATTGTCATAATATAGACGTGGTGCATAATCAGAAAATTGTGTTTAACATCAAGGGGAAAAAAAGATGATTTGAAATCAAGCCGTGATATCGAAATAATATGTAATCATTCTGAGCTTCATATAAAGCCAAATGGCACCCAAAAAAGCATGATATGAGCTTAACAATAATCAAGTTCAAATACTTATAAAATGGATGGAAGGATTAAGATTCCTGGATGGTATATCTTCTCATTTTGTATATGTGTCAACTATAAGAACAATAAACTTAATGGGATGAAAACCATGATTTTCATGCTAATGATGGAAAGTTTGTTGTCCGTCGCTTTCAACGAACTGTTGCCCGTAAAAGTTTGGACCGTTATAACAAAACTTAGTCAGTTTTATAAAGAGCTTTATTCCAACTACATTAAAAATTGATCGTCTACGTAAACTAGAGGAAGAAATCCCTATATTGCTCCACAAACTAAAAAATATATTTCCACTAGATTATTTTTAACGTTATGACGCATTTACTTATTCATCTTCCATTAGAAGCACATCTTCGATAGTATGTGCAATATGGATGGATGTATCCATTTGAAATGTATATTAATACTCAGTTCATTAAATATCAATTAATTAGATGTATAAAAAAGTTAATTTAAAATAATTCTTAATAAGTACTTAAATCATCTAAAGAAAAAAGTAAGACACGAAGCTCGAGTTAAAGGCTTGATTTGCAAATCATACATCAAAGAAGAAGCTTCATTTTTTTCCCTTAATATTTTAGCGAACATATGAACATATCATTTGAAAGTACTACGCGTAATGATAAAGGCATTGATCAAGATGATTGTCAAGCGACTTTGTCCGTTTTGAAAAACATGGTCGGCTTTCCGGTAAATGTGTGGAAGTATGGCTGGATGATAGAGATTATTATGCAGCACACACATATTTTCTTCTCAACTTCGCTGAAGTTGCACCATTTGTTAGGTAATAAAACTTATATTCGCATAATACATTTATGACATGTATACATGTATATGTACAATTATACACATGTATATCTTAATCATAACGTGTAACATTTGTTCTATAATTGCAGCATTTACGAATCATAACATCCAAACGATGATATCGACAAAAAAATTCGCTAGTTGGTTTTCCAATTACGTTTTTGATACAAAAAACTGTATTGTAGACGAATGATTGAATCATTTAGCCATGGGACCAAAAAGGAAAGTCAAGATATATCCAATATTCTTTGTCAATGGACATATATTTAATTCCAAAGAACACGGTGCTGAAAAATTAACCAACAATTCCGGTGTATTTGTTAAAGGTAGTGATGATCCAAATGACCATATAAATGATTTTATGATGTGCTACCCCGGATTTTGCAATCGACATATATCACATGACCCGCGAAAGAAGTATTTTTGTTTAAGTGCAAATGGTTCAGCAACGTTCCAAGTTCTGGAATCAACGTGCATCCAAAGTATAATCTTATATAAATAAACATACATCATGTTATTATAAGTACAATCCTTTTGTACTTGCCAAAAAAGCTCTTATTAGACCAAAAAGTGGCACTAACACCCAATTGACTAGAAAGAGCAGAGAATGATAATCTAAAAACAAATAAAAAGAAGTTGACACACAAGATTTATAGTGGTTTGGCGTTAACGAGCCTACGTCCACTTTATAGTTCGTTGATTGATCTATAAATTACAAGTACAATGCAAATAGTCCCTTAATCTCACAAATACAATCAATAATCTCTTAGAATCTATGAGATTATACTCAAAGATCTAGAAGTACAATTTGAATAAAAAAGGAGAAATGGTGATAATTGTGGAGCTTGAGTGTGTAGAGTGCCAAAAGATCCTTCAAAATGTCATGTCTTTGTGTATTTATAGACCTGGAAGGCAGGCGGGTCGAAGGCCACATGGCACCCATCCAGCAAACCTCATTTTTGGACGTGGGTAGGTGGAGATATGGTCCCTGGTTTGGATTTTTCCAAGTGTACCCTGATCCGAAAAGATAGGTGAGAGAATAGGTCAACATAGTGGGGCGTAGTCACAACCCCAGCCGGATCAGATATGTCCTCCTCCGACCCGGTGCAACACCTCCAGAATGTCATGTCTTCATTCCATAGCGGATCAGGTAGGGTTTTCGTTGATTCGAACCGATGCTTTTTTTTTGGAGCTGCATTTTCTAATGCCGACGGATCCTAGTCTCACCCGAACCGATAGGCGCTGAGTTTCCTTGCTTCCTTACTTAAAATGAAAAGTGTTTTCTCCCCGATCTAAGGCATCAATCCATACCTGAGCCGAAGGCTTGTCTTCATCAATTAATCATGGCTCTCTTTCCTTAATGCATCCGGTATTCGTTCTTTATACTTTGTGTGGCCTAGTCACAAAGTAGGCCAACATTTTACCCCTTCGAAGTATGTTTTATCAGAGATGAGGGGTGTTCGAAATTATCAATCTGTCTATTTCTGAATCGACAAGTGGCAATAGTCATGTTTGTCTGTAAGATAGCGACGTTTTGTGAAGTCGAGCCTCTCTATTTCAGCACTAAGTATGAATATGAGGCTCGACTCACTACTGTTTTCATTGTGTTCAATAAATTGGAGCTCTCAATCAGGATACAAGTGAGTCTTCAGGTAAATTCATTAACTTCTGTTGATTTGAGGATAAGAATTGTTCGGTCAAAACACATCGCACTAGTGATTTAACCTCACTTGATTTCATCATTCATAATCACGCGATTGGATCAAGGGTCCTGCAATGGGTTGGCTCAAGATTTTCCGGCACATTCCTGCATTTGACCCGATCGACTTTGACCTTCTCCTACACTTTGTTGGTCGGGTCGGTGCACTTCACATTTCTACTATGCTTGGCCCACGAGCGCCTGCATAGCCCTTATCACATGTATTACACATCGGGTCGGGTTGGTCCATCAAGTCGATGGAACACGAATGGTCTCCTAGTAATAGTATATAAGCCGATACCCTCCTTTTTCTCCTTTACCATAATTCTTTTTACTGAGCCGCACTATTCACATTTAGGTTAAAAACCCTAATTACCAAATTTCGTAAACCTTCTCAATCATCAAATTTGATTCAAAGGTGGGTGTGGAATCTTGTTTCTTTTGATTTTGATTAAACAATACTTAAATCTCACATTAATTTGTGTTACTTTGCCCACATTGACGTCGTTGTTGGTATCAAAGCTTTCTGGCCTACCGCCGCCATTGACATCACTGTTACCTCAAAGTGGCGGATTTTGTGATCTATGCCCAACGTCAAAGATGTTGGTGCACGGGTTTTCCTTTTATCTCAATGAAGAGAAAACGATAGGGATATGGGTTTCAGTGGAGTAGAAGAAGAGAGAAGATGATGGACTGGAAGGAACAGGCGTTGGCGGGTCGAAGAGTGAGCGGAGTCGGGGATGTATGACCGGAGAAGAAGTGGAACGTCCACCAAGATTGGGTCGGGTCAAGTTAGTTCAACCTAATACGGTTCTAAAACCTGATTTATTGCACTTGTTAAGGAAAATCCGATCTGATCCACGTGCCTTCAACATGAAACGTATGCCTTTCTACATACCATTGAACTTGATCTAAACTAGCACTTTTACAATGCAAACTCATGATATATGCTTACATATAACTCAACAAAAGTCAATCACAACTTATGGATTAGCGGACTGTTAGGATAAATCCCTCTAAACTGGACATTCCAGACCTAGCGAACATATGACTGCTCAACCATTCAATGCACACTAACTAATTGCTTGCTTTTCTACTTACTTTATGTCTTCTCATTTCAACACTGCACACACTAGCACATATAAGCTCTCACACACACACGGGGGGCACGATCAACTACACTCTAATCCTTGATATCTCTTGGATAGTACATCAAACATGTCTGGAAGATGCTCAGCAAGATTATCAGAAAAGAGTACAACTCCAGAATCATCTAGTAATCCCAATCTTGAGGCTATATCGTCAAACTTAGATCCGGAGTGGGAAAACACTGGATCAGATTTTGAGATAGAAATTCATAAGAGTGTAGAATCATCTGGAGGTAAAGTTTTAGCAGATGAGGAAGAGAAAGGGGGAGTAGGAGACAATCGTGCTTCTGACGAGTTTGAGAGTACAATCATTTTAGATACACCCGGTGATTCTATAAATTCAATAACTAATGAAACCATACTTAGGCGTATATGTTTGAAGCATGGGATTTCCTGGGAAGAAATTATAGTTGTGACTGATACAGATAGACCCCACAATCCTTCGGAGGGGTAGATGGCTATTAGTCGATTGATGTGAATAGTGGGAGCTATTCCTCCATTTCCGCCATTCGTCGTCAATTTTCTAAGACGAATGCGGATTACCCCCATGCAATCCAACCTACTGCGTATTCTTATCTATACACATTGTATGTAGCATACATGGAGATTCTGGGCACGGAACCCACTTTTGAAGATGTAAACGTCTATTACCACTTCAAACATTGCTCGAAAGAAACACCATCTTTTCTCTACTTCGAATCAACGATCAAACGGAAAATCCTTAATGTGGGGTATAACAATTTGGGCGACATAAAGCATGAGTGGTTCTTCATCAAACATCAAACCGGATGTGCTAGATAATGGCTTCAATCAAGTAAGCTCCAAATTCTGATGCTTTCATTTCAGCTGTTGTATTGAGTGTGCTAACTTCTCTTATTTATCTATAGTTAAGAATCTGAGGAAACAGGAAGCCAACTATACTTGGACCGTTTGAGCCGTCTAATGAATCGCAACCCGGATTTTCTGAATGTTAGGAAATGTCATGTTGACGAGATTCTACATCGACATCATCTTCTGGATGGAAGCCGAAGCATAGGCCCCAGAGGTCGTGCTCCTACACAAGTGCCCCTAGCTCCAGCTCTCTCTGTACCCGTGGGAGCCAGCAGTGTGCCCGCAACCGAGGGGCAAGTTATAACTTTAGTTGAGAATGGAGAGAGCTCTAAAGCCCAAGAACTTTCGGGTTCCATGGAAGTACCACAGTTGGGAGATGAAGAGACGGTTCCTGTACAAGATTTAGACACCTTTCTAAAGAGTCCCTCTCCGATGAAAATCCAAGATTATGAATTTATAAATAGGCTAGTTAGGGAGGAACCCTTGGATGCTGATCCAACAGATGCCTCTATTACTGAAAGGCAGCCTTCCCCTATGACACTGTCTCCAACTAGGTCTCATGTTGGCGACTCCCACCTAGATGATCCTACATTCAAGGACTTGGCTAAGCTCCCTTTGCTTGATAAGATTTATACTTCCAAAGACATTGGCACGGGTTCTTTCTTCCCTACCTCCAAAGAGGAAGTTACTCCTATAAAAGCCGGAGAGACTACACAGATAAGCCTTACTCTAGGCTCCAATCTGTTGGGTGAATCAGTTAGGGCACACAACACACTGACACTTTACATCACTGCTTTCATGTGGTACATTACTTCTTGGCTCTAATATCGATTTCTATTGATTTGTAGGAGGGATGACTCATCACAAATATGATCTCAACGACGTTCGTGCAAGCATTCCCCGTTACGGCTCTGATACTGAACTCGATCAACGGGAGAGCCATGGGAGAGATGATAGGAGGCCTTGTCATTCTCAGCACCATCGATCTTCTTGCTCTCGTTGTCCAGGCCGCTTAGATTCAGAGAATCACAAGGGCTATTACTCCCAACACGGGGGAGATAAATTCCCTCCTAAAGCTCTAGTTCCTCCAAAAGATTCTCACTCCCGAGAGAAACCATCAAAGAAACAGTCTGACCCTAAAGATAAGGCAAAAGATCGGAACAAGGAGAAGAGTAAGAGTTGTTTAGCAATTACGCCCTCCAAATGCTGAAACATCGACAACACCACAACGAGTCTCGTAATACTTGATTCCGAGAATGAGGCCAAGCTAAAGATGATGAGGAAGCAATTTCTAGATTATCATTTTGGGAACATGCACTTTGTTCTGAACCTTAAGCCGGTACCTTCAGATTGGGCAGCATAAGTCAAATAGACTTTGTGGATAAACAGTACCAGGAAACGTGCAAATTTGCTTGAAAGTTTTCCAAGATCTCCCAAAAGCTTTCCAAGATCTGGACAGGGAGAGAGCTCTATTATTACAAGCTCGATTCTCATAGTCAAGAACGCACGACTTTGAAAAAGCTAGTTGAGGATGTTAAGTCAGAGAGCACCGAGGCGAAGTTATTTTGTACTCGCCTTGAACAAGAAAAGGCTGAGTTGGAAAGGAAAACACTAGATTGAAGGCCAGGCTAGTAGAGGCTAACGCCAACATTGCTCTTAAATCTGCTTCTGAGTCCACTACACAGCTTGCTGAAGACCAGAAAGAGTTAGATGAATATGGGGATCTCATGATATCTTTCTTCGCTCAAGTGCTTCAGACTCGGTATATATCTTGGATCCAGCATTGTATGACAACTCTGGTCTATGTATGGGATCAGACTGTTGAAGATGAGAAGAGGCAGTTGAAGGTTGACTCCATCGATGAGGAGGAGCTGATAAAGACATATTTGAGAGGCGAGGAGCCATAATGTTTAGCTGAGGTGTGTAAATTAATTCAGGAGGCTCTAGAAGAGGAGATGCGTCAAGCCAAAGGAAAGAATACCATCGAAGGTGGTTCCAGTTCATCTTCCGCCATGCTTGGAGCTGTAGAGACTCAGGGATACGATGCTGAACATCCAGCGATTCCCAAAGTTTCTCTCTTATCTTCTATTGAGGAATGAGATACTTCTCCCACTCTCGGAGACAAGTCCACCGAAGGTACGTCTGCCTTTTCACCAAAATTTGTCAATGCTATCATAGCGTGTCGTCGTATTGTGGAGTAGATAATTGAAAGACCTATGTTTTCTCTTAATTTAATACATATTGCTTTGCATTCTCTAGGTACCAATCCTACTGAGGAAATTGAAAAGAAACAAGAGAAGGCCGTTGGCAAGGACATAATGCTCTCCAGTTGTGAAGCTCCCAAAGATGGGGAAATAATTGATTTTGTAAAGGATATGGAAAGCAAGGAGGATGAAGAGGATGTGGATGTCACCATTACTGGAGCAACATATGAGACTGAAAACTTGACACTTGCTCAGATGAAAGCTAATCCGAGGCATTCTTAAAGGACAAGAAAGAAGAAGAGCCCATCTCGGTTGATCCCCTCCAAGTGGTCCCTCCTCATAGCAAAATAGCAATTCAGATTCCATCCCAGTCGATTACTGGGGAGCTGCCTTCCAAGTCCCTTGTTAATCCAGAAGATCGTCCTTCCGACAAAAAGAAGAAACATCGTATTCTCACTGATGTTGATAAGGAGGAGAGGCAGAAGCTAAAAGATGCCAAGAAAGCCAAACATTCTCCTAAGTCCTAATGAAGTGTTGCTTTTGATTTCTATTTTGTTTTCCATTGGCCTACGGTTGTTGTTGCGAGTGCGCCCTCGCGTTTTTGACTAGTTGTCTATGTAAATCTGCATGCTGTTAATGAAGTAGTTTCCCTGTAATATCATGTGTTTGCAAGTTTATTATTTATTTCAATCAAATGTAACTATGATCGAAATATCATTATGTTAAGTAGTAATTAATAAATTGTATCACATATCAAACCAGGATTCCTATTCAGCCTCCCTACAAATCAAAAATCAAAATTGTGGCAATCAAGGAATTATTACTAAATTAAGTAATAAACAACACATTACATTACAATTATCCTAAGGGTGTGACATGTGTATGCCTCCAATCAATCTTGAATGGTGAGTGAGGGCTCAGTCCTTCTATGGTGAGTGAGGGCTCAGCTTTCAATCTTTCCCCCGATTCTTTAGTGGGGTAGGAACCCTTTTCCTTCAGCACTTGGTATCAGTGCCTTTATACTCTCGTGTCGTATGCCCAGTTTAGAGTGTGGTTGAGGCGGTCTTTAATCATGGTGCACCAGTCACGCCTGCTTTTATACTCACTCTCAGACCGAGAGAGTTTGAGTTAATCAGGCGAACGATCATGCCATTCGCCCCAGCTTTCCTTCTACACTCTATTTCCAAGAGTGGGATTCCGCCAGTTCGAGTGTTATCTTGCACTCGATTCTAATCCGTACTTCACGCTTCACACTGGCATTTGGATCTTGGTACGTAAGCGGTCGTATCACATTTTCCAAGGTGTTATCTCTAAACCCCGACTTGAGGGTAAAGTTGCCCCCTTTTTTCATATTCAAGGCTCTCTTATGCCATCGAATCGTAGGACAGAGAGGGCAAGATATTAGGGTGTCATACCCTTACTTTGGCTCACAAAGTGAAAATTACCGCATCAGGCGTTGGTATCGAGCTCGAGGTCAGCCAATCAAACATCGACTGGCCAAAAATTTAAGTCCACTTATTCAGCGGTGGATGAACGAGCTCTATAAAAAGGGGTGCATCATCCCTTTCCCGTAAGTCCAACACCAATCAATTACATCACGACATCGAGGCAAAGACCAAAAGAATCACAGAACATGGAAATATAAATGAAGGAAAAGCAAATGATACATGATATTTTATAGTGGTTTGGCCAAATCATAGCCTACGTCCACTTTATAATATATATTTTTATATCAACTACGCTGTTCTAGGCAAGTCATGCCTTTTTACTTTGGATGACATATGGTCATTCCTATTTCGGGCCCAAAAA
The DNA here is from genome assembly GCA_030737875.1 of Allium sativum. Lineage (NCBI taxonomy): Eukaryota > Viridiplantae > Streptophyta > Magnoliopsida > Asparagales > Amaryllidaceae > Allium > Allium sativum. Next base: position 198,828,477 of record CM060926.1, on the reverse strand, counting down.
ACGGGGGTTGGGAAGATGTGCTTCAAAACCAGGTTCAAAGGTTTGGGATCGAACCTTTCTGTTGTAGTATCGAGCGACCTGGTGTATGTGCCTCAAGGCACATAAGTTCACTTCATCTCTTTTTTCCTCAATCATGCCCAAGGACTCAAGGAGAAGCGCTTTGTTCGTCATCGAATCATAATACATTGTTCTGCGAGAGGGGACTTCCAATTCCACTGGAATGACTGCTTCTGATCCAAATGAAAGTGAAAAGGGAGTGTGGCTAGTCGATGGTTTGTAGGTCATTCTGTAAGATCATAATGCTAAGGGTAATTCGTCGACCCACATGGCTTTCGCCTGCTTCAATCGCTTCTTTAGAACGGACTTAATGATTTTGTTTACTGCTTCGACTTTCCCATTCGATTGCGGGCATGCTACTATGGTGTATTTCTTCTCGATGTTGTATGTTTGGCAGAAATCTCTGATTTCTAAGCTGCCGAACTGGGTTCCATTGTCGGTTATGATGACTTTGGGGATCCCTAATCGGCAAATGATGTTTCTCACAATGAAGTTGATCACCCACTTTGTCGTAATCGTGATCAGTGGCTCAACTCTGCCTATTTTGTAAAGTAATTCACGGCCACAATTGCGTACTTTGCCCCGCATTTGGCGATCAGAAGGCTCTTAATGATGTCAATTCCACATATGGAGAATGGCCACGGGATCACCACCGAATTGAGTTGGTTGGGAGGTGCTCTGGAAATCTTTGCAAATTTCTAGCACATGTCGCAGCGTCGTGAATAATTAACTGCATCCCGATTTACGGTAGGCCAGGAGTAGCCATACCGCAGTATTCTCTTTGCCAACATCTGACTTCCAGTGTGATCTCCACATTCGCTTTCATGCACTTCTCTCAATACATGTTTGACATTGTAATGTGCTATACACCGTAGTAGGGGTACTGAAAATCCTTGTCTGTAAAGAACTTCACCTTGCATGATATATCTTGAAGCTTTGTTAACGATGGCAAGTCTTTCACTCTTTTTTGTTGGAAGCATTCCATTCTGCAGAACGTTCTTTATCGGTGTCATCCACGATTCTCTCTGGTTTAATTTCCCACATTGGATCAACTTCCATATGATCAACGCTTGGAGCTTCTATTGTCTCGATTGGGACCATTTCTATTTCTTCTGGATTATTGGAGCTTGCTAACTATGCCAACTTATTCTCCTTCTGATTTTCTGTTCGTGGAATGTGAGATACACTGTAATGTTCTAGGCCATCAAATAGCTCCTTTACCCTTTCTAGGTAAGCTATGAGTCATGGTCCCTTCATCTGAAATTCCTTCCGAACCGAACAAACAACAATTTGAGAATCACAAAAGATATTCAACGCCAATACTCCCAATTCCTTAGCGAGTTTCAACCCAACAATCAGGGCCTCATATTCGAAATTGTTGTTAGTAGCAGAAAATTCCAAACGTAAAGTATAATAAATTCACCATCCTTCAGGTGTGATCAATACAACTATGGCGTCGGACCGTCAATCGTTCTTAGCACCATATGCATACAACTTCCAGGTGCTAGATTCCAGTTACTATTCTGAAGGGCTACCTTCTTCGTCTAACAGGTCCTCTTCAGAAATTGTGAATTCAGCGATGGAGTCGGCTAATACTTGCCCCTATATGGACTTTCTGGGTGGATGTTAAGGTCAAATTGGCTTAACTCGATGTTCCATTTGAGCAATCTTCCAGATGCCTCAGGTCGCTGCAGGACCTGTCGGTGTGCTTGATTGGTGTATATACCAATCGGATGGACTTGGAAGTAGTGGCGAAGCTTTCTGGAGGAAATCAACAAGATGTAAGCAAGCTTTTCTGTCATTGGGTAGTTGCCTTCTGCTGCCACCAATTTCGTGCTCACATAGTACACCGATCTCTGAATTTTATCCCCCTCACGTACAAGTACTGAGCTGATAGTGTGTAACGATACTGCCAAGTTTACAAATAAATCTTCATGATCTGCTGGTTTAGACAATATCGGGGGATTCTCTAAATGATTCATTTGAAGTTTCGTTTCCCTCGTTTTATCAAGTTGAAGAAAGGAACGCACTTGTTAGTGGCCTTGGAAATAAATCTACTTAACGTTGTGACCTTCCCTGCGTGGCTCTACACATCTCTAGTCTTTTGCGACTCACTAATGTTCCTAATTGCTTAAATCTAGTCAGGATTAATTTCGATTCCCCGTGAGCTAATGATAAAGCCAAGGAACTTTTCTGACGCGACCCCAAAAGAACATTTCAATCGGATAAGCTTCATTCCATAGCGTCAGAGGACATCGATCATCTCTGCCAAGTCTATTGTATGATCAGATAACCATTTTGATTTCACAAGCATATCGTCCACAAAAATTTCCATGGATTTTCCAATTATACTGTAGAACATATGATTCACTAAGCGCTGGTACGTTGCTCCGGCATTCTTCAATCCAAAAGGCATTACCATGTAGCGGTACAATCTAAGATCGGTGATAAAACCGTATGCTCTTGATCTGGCACGTGCATGGGAATTTGGTTGTAACCCGAATATGCATCCATGAAAGAGAGAAGTTCATGTCCGGCAGTTAAGTCCATAAGTCGATCGATTCTCGGCAATTGGAAGCTGTCCTCTGGGCAGGCTTTGTTCAAATCCGAAAAATTAGTGCATGTACGCCACTTCCCATTAGCCTTCTTGACAAGCACGGGGTTCGATATCTAATCGGGATATGTAGAATCTCTAATGAATGTATTATCTCTCAACTTCTCTACTTCTTTCAAGGCAGCCGACCTCTCCTGGTCTATCATATGCCTCTTTTACTTTATGGGAGGATACTTCGGGTTTATGCTTAGTGCGTGACTCGTAATTGACGGTGAAATTCCACATATATTGGCGTGGGTTCAAGCGAATACATCCATATTCGCCCATAGAAAATCAGTCAACTCCCTGGTCCAAAGGGGGTCCAAGCGAGATTCGATCTTTAAGACCTTTGTCGGGTCGTCGTCAATCATCGGAATATCTATATTTGTTTCATTAGGTGTCGCCCTTCTGCATCCCGAATCTTCATCCTCTCTGGGGTCTATGTCTTCAGGCAAATCATCGGGCGACTCCTTTGGCAATATCTTCTTTATTTGATATGTTGAGGCCTCCTTTGTAGGAGGGGAGGCATCCTTGGGCTCTACGCCATCTCCGTTGTGCAGAATCTTTTATTCTGCCATGTAACAAGCTCTTCCGGTAATTTGGTCTCCGCGGACCATCCCTACTCCAGCTTTAATTGGGAACTTTAGTAATAGACACCAGGGTGAAATATAGGCCTTGAACTCTATGAGGGCCGGTCGGCCTAAAAAGGCATTGTAAGGCGAATAATTATTCATTACCACAAACAGGAGGATCTGTACTCTTCGGGGGTCTCCTTCCCCAAGCTCCACAGACAAATCCACTACTCCAATCAAAGTCATTGTTGAGTCGTTAAAGCCACGTATTCATCCACCGTGTGGATTTTAATTTTTGGCCTCCATTTTCATTTGGTCAAACGCTTTCTTAAACAAGATGTTGACGGAATTCTCGCAATCCACAAGGACTTTCGGTACTGTTGCTGAACCGATGGTAGTAGTTGTTACCAACGGGTCAATACTCGGTGTCTCAATTCCCACACTCTCTCTGTCTTAAAAGATAACGTCATCCGCCATAGTATTTTACTGCTTCGCTAGTGCAGTATCCTCGAGGGCACTACATTCTCCCACTTCTGGATGTTTAGCGGCATTGACGTACTGCTCCATAGCTTTGTTGTTGAATCCACCTAGATGCGTTCCTCCAACCATGGTATTTATGACTATCCCCTTTCCTTTCTGCTGGGCAGTAGGTATAGGGGTAGGTTGGTTCTGACTGGGAGTCGTTCCTCCTTGCCCTTTGTTTCTAGGGGCAACCTTATATTCATCCAACTTCCCTACTCGAAGCAACTTCTCCACAACATCTCTTAGGTTACGACATTCGTTCATGGAATGACTATATATTTCATGGAACAAGCAGAACTTCCCGGTTTCATGTTCCTTTTCATTTGAGTCTCTCGATGGAAGCTTTTTGTATTGGATAACATTGAAGGTGTCAAGATAGATGTTCTCCAATGTGTCGTTTAGCGGTGTGTAATTCTCAAAGGGTTGGAATCAAGGCCTCTTTTTAGGATCATTTCTATGGTTCCTACCTCTCTTGTTGTTGTTCCCACCTTGGCGACCATTTCCTCCATTCTTGTTATTGACATTCACTTCGATTTTCCATGCATTGTCACAAGATTGCTTAATGGCGACATTGCTTTGGATATCTTCTCTTGGGGTATCATCGAATTTTCTTTTCCGGCTAACATACACCTCTTATTGTCATAGACATATGTTAGCTTTCTTGTAGAACAACTCCCTAGTCAATGGTAGCTATCTGGCCAGCTACTTCCCGAATTTAGTGTCTTTATCGACTCTGTCTAATAGCACCATCAAAATAGTTTGTCCATAAGGGTTACTCACTTCCATAAATGCCAGATTGAAACAGTCCAAATATGATTTTAGAGTTTCCCCCAGGGTTTGCTTGATTACAGAAATCTCAATGACGTTCTTGGACTTCCGGGCGTGAAGTCGGAACTAATTTAGGAAACTCTCGCTTAGATCTTTAAAATTGATCGAGGGGGAAGCCGAGTAAACCACATCATTGCAACATCTTTGAGGTATATTGGAAAAGCTCTGCACTTCACGGGATCAGGGGCGGCTGCGGCGTTCATATACCAGGAGTATCTCATCAGATGCTGCCTTGGACCAGTTCTTCCTCCATACCGATCCATGGTAGGAAGACCGAATCGCCTTAGGAAATGGACATACAATATTTCGTCGATGAAAGGTGTGTGACTGCAGTCAATACCCCAACCTATGTTAGTGTAGCCTCTGCTATCAGCCACAATTTGACGAACCATAGCTTTTACTTCAGCATTGGTCAGAGCAGGCTCGGGTTCAACACTTGTTGCTCTTCTAACCCTTTTAGTTCCTACATCAGGCAACGTCTTTAGATTTATGGAGGGGACATAGTTCCTTTGTCATCTGAGATCCCATTCATTGACTAGATGAATAGGCTGAGGGAGTTGGCCCTGCGTAGGGTTGGTGATATTCAGATCCTCGGGAAGAACATGAGATCCCTGCATTGGCAACAACATTAGCTCCGCCAGGCTAGGATCATTAGGTCCCAAGCAGTGACTTGTGTCTTCGCGAGATCCTATGTGCCAAACGGAATTTTCTCAAGGCACTCTGGTCTCTCATACGGCCTTCTCTGACGTGGGTGCCTTTTGTTTTCCTTAGAAGAGGATGAGTAGTCTATTGCAAGACGGTGAGTTGGAGAAGGTGTTCTCTGCTTGCGAAGTTCATCCATTTTCATGTTCATTGCATTCATGTTTCTTGGATCGCGGTACTATCACGTCTTTGAGATTCTAAAGCCTTGTTAGTTTTCTCCATCACAGTGAGAAAATGTGAAAAATCCATCTGCGAGACAGGAGCAGATGGAGAAGGTTGGTTGCTAATTGTAGCAGTAAGTGTTAAAGTCTTTGCACCGACTTGTTTGGAGGCATTCAGATCAGATCTGGGTAAGGTATCACCATCAGCAAGGTTTAGATAACCGGATCGTGTCACGTCATCGTTTCCAGCTTGGGTCGGGGATAAGTCACTAGGCGAGTGGGAATTATTGCGATCGGTTCAGGTTGAGCTATCGCCATCGGTTCGTATCGGGTCCGACCTGACCATATCTGTTGTTCTTCGATTGCTTCGTTCCTTCGTGAAGCTTGAGAGGTTTTTGGTTCTTTACCTTTCCTTGGAGCCATGGAATTATAATTTGTCAAAGTTGAAGAATACTTCAAAATAATAAGAATGCGGATCATCTCTTCAGACTTGGTGATCCAAATAGTATAATGACAATCCGAAAAGCTGGAATACAACGTTCTCAATGAAAGAACCAGAATGTTAGATCAAAAAGTGGCACTAACACCTAATTGACTAGAAATTGCAAAGAATGATAATCTAAAAACTAGTAAAAAGCAATCGATACACAAGATTTATAGTGGTTTGATGTTAACGAGCCTACGTCCACTTTATAGTTCTTTGATTGATCTATAGATTACAAGTACAATGCAATTAGTCCATCAATCTCACAAGTATAATCAATAATCTCTTAGAATGCATGGGATTATACTAAAAAAACAGAGTACAATCTGAATAAAAAGGGAGAAATATTAACAATGGTGGAGCTTGACTGTGTAGAGTGCCAAAAGATCCTTCAAAATGTCATGTTTTGGTGTATTTATAGACCTGGAAGGCAGGCGGGTCGGAGGCCACGTGGCACCCATCCAAAAATCTCATTTACGAACGTGGGTACATGGGGATATGGTCCCTGGTTCAGATTTTGCCAAGTGTACCCTGATCCGAAAAGATAGGTGAGAGAACAGGTCAACATAGCGAGGAGCATTCACAACCCCAGGCGGATTGGATATGTCCTTCTCTAACCCGATGCATCACCTCCAGGATGTCATGTCATCATTCCCTAGTGGATCGGATTGGGTTTTCTCCGATCCGAACCGATGCTTTTTTTTGGAGCTACATTTTCAAATGCCCTCAGGTCCTGGTCTAACCCGAACCGATAGGCCTGAGTCGCCTTCCCTCCTTACTTGAAAAGAAAAGTGTTATCTCCCCGGTCCAAGGAATCACTCCATATCTGAGCCGAAGGCATGTCTTCGTCAATTAGTCATAGCTCTCGTTCCTGAGGGCATCCAGTATTTGTTCTTTAGACTTTGTGTGGCCTAATCACAAAGTAGGCCAACGCTCTTCAAGTTTATTAGGCTTCTTATCCATCTTTAAGAAGAGACAAAATTGATTAGTCAGTTGTTTTTAAAATGAAGGTAAGGTTTATTTTGATGGACGGAATATTCCGGATGAACAAGCTTATCATGTAGATGTTGAGGAAAATAAAGGAATAATAATAACTGATGATCAAACAGATTTTGGACCTCTAAACAATGAATCAAATGCATTAGTTGAAGCATTTGAGACTATAGAGGAATAAAATATAAAGGATGAAATGGAGTCAGAATTCGAAAGTGAGGAGGACTGATCAATAATCCTCATGTTAAGAAGGTGAAATTATATTTTATTAACGTTATGTTGTTTTCATTAAAATGATATGTTATACTGATATGATAATGATTGTTTTACATGCATTATCACATACTCTTCTTATGTTATGTCATAATGTTTGTTTTACATAGTCCTTCTATGTTATGCTATAATGTTTGTCTATAACAGGTACTACATATATGACGTCACATAGACATATAACTTCACATTCTGGGTCTCCTTTTGCTTCTCGTCCTCTAGCAGGTCGTGATGGCGGTGGTCCATCATAGGAGCTATCACGTTCTGCGGTGTGGCTTCAGCCAAAAGCCAATGGAAGGTAAGTATTAAGTTTCAAATATAAATTTCATTTCTATACAATGTATTATAAATGTGTGTGTGTGTGTGTATATATAGTAGCCATGAGATATTAACTATTTTTTCTTGTTTAACACAGCGGTTTTGGGTTGGAGCCCTCTACTATAGTCCTAGGGATATCACGATAGGCTTACATGAGTCACATGACGTCATGTTGGCCTAAGTGGACATCATTATCAGATAATGTTAAGGAGAGTATCTGGCAAGATTTTTTTGGTATGTATGATATATCAGTTATTACGTTAAGTAGTCATGCTTATATTTGATCAATTCATGTTTATGCTATTTCTCAAAAATGTAGTGTCAGTGGACCTCCAGGAAATAGCCATTTCCCTCGTTCGACGCCATTTGGAACAGTAAAGTTGCAAAAAATTACAGAGAAACATTAAATGACATAAATCAGCAAGAAAAAAGCCTAATTAGATGAGCGCTAATGTGTGAGATGATCTTCACACTTGGTGGAATAACGAGCAGTTTCAAGTAAACTTATGGCATATTTAATTTAAATTATTCTTCTCAATTCATACATAAAATAGAATAAAATATGTTTTATTTATCTTAATTTTATAGACCGAGTCTTAGAAAAATTTAGCAAATAGGAACAAGAACCCAGTTACACATCACAGTGGTTTCAAGTCGTTCCAGCATCATCACGAGGATTTGGCATATTCATTAATTATACAGTTAAAGGTTTTAAGTTCTAAGTTGTTAAAATATCGACAACATAACAGTATACAATATATATTACATATATGCATATTTCAGGAGAGATAATGTGATGCTCGTGTGTCGTATTGGGATATTTTCATGCATACATAGGCGGTGAGTCATATTGACGATTCAGGCTCAGTTTCCTTCTCTTGGGACCATAATAACAAAGCACGTACTACATATGTAAGTATAACATAGTTAGTTTAAAGTTATAATTTAATTAAAATAATATTATCTAAATTAAATTGTACTTTGCATAACAGGAATGGTTCCAGCAACCACGGGCACAGAGGCTTGAGGACACTCCAAGGTCGACTTGACTATTGATAAGGAGGATTTGATTTTTTGAGGCTGTCATGAATCCACCAACCCACAATAGGCGCTATGGTTTTGGGAACCAAGTTGTAATAGAAACTGAAATTTACTTGAATCGCTAATATCACACACTGAGAATCTGAAATTGTAATTACAGGTAAAGACATCTCAAAAGTCACACCATATGGCTTAGGATAAGTAGGAAATTGCAAGCTACGAATATTGGTCATCGAGCTTACTGAGCGTGATCGCCGTCGTGAAGAACAGAAGAAGCAGCTAAACCAGCGTTTAATGGAGTTCATAGCCCAGTACGGTATGTTTCCTTCGTCATCTAGTGGTTCCAGAGGAGAGACTCGAGGTTCGTTTGTTTCATTTTTTTTGTTATATAGATGTACATATGCGCTTTGAGTGGGTGATGATTTGCTTGGTATATTATAATGGTTCATATATGTTGTTGTCATGGTGGTGATGATCATTTAGATGTTTTGTTGGATGGTTTATTTTGATTTGATGACGTTGGTTTGATGGATGTTTGTAAATATTAGTTTGTGTGACGTGTTTTGAACTTTATGTGTATGATTTGGGTTTGATATTATGTTTGGGCATATATGTGAGTGTGATTATGATATATAAGCTCGAAATGGAGCTATTTTGATACATATAAGATTGTGGGGTGGTTGAAAGTAAGCATTCAAAATTCTGGAATAAAAAATACTCAAATTTCAAACGGCTTCCAATGGCTTATAGGTCTATTTATTTTGTCGACAATCAACAGCTTCCAACGGCTACTTTTCAACTCATTCCAACGACTATCTGGTTAGTAACTAAATCCACGTGTCCAAACTGAACGTTGGAGGTCATTATAAACAAACCGTTGTCTGCGTTGGAGGCTATTGGAAACCGTTGAACTGTATACCAATGGAATTTCCAATGGCTTACAACGGCCGCCAATGGCCCCTAGACGTTGGAAACCACTGTTGTTTTTGTAGTGAAGTGATTAAGATACTCTGATGGGTTTATGAAATAAAACTTTTCAGTTTAATATTGGAGATGTTGTTTAGCCTTGGTGGCTCTAATATCATATAAGAATTTGATATTATAATTGATTGTAAATGATCTTTGTTCAATAAGAAATAGAAGTTAATACAGAAATAGTCTTGATACATTTGAGTTGATTGTATTTCTAAATGTAGAGTAAAAGAACAATGTTACAAGTTATATACAATGCAGTATTCATAAGTGATATTTCTCTTAAGGGCTTCAGAGTGTTGGGCTTCAGTCCATATGACTTTATTGGGCTTACCAACATCTGTTGTCTTAGAGTAGAAAAGGATAGTATTCTGTTTTAATTTATAGCAAAAATGATTAATAATTCAATTTCTACCTACTCTCTCATATTTTATTTGTTTTCATTTTTTTTCTTTTTGCTTTTAGTTGAGAAATCATGAGGGATGGTCGATTACATCTGGAGATTTTGAACTAGAGAAAGCAAACACGATATTTGTTGGTTGCTTTATCTTACGATACTTAGCTCTAGTGCGGAAGCTCATTAACTCATCTGATTGAATATTGAATATATCCTGCTGAATAGTTGGTTTTCTTCTTTATTCATCTAATTTTCACCATTTTGATCCATTTTCCTGGTAGAGCCAATTGAGAAATAAGGTTTTGAATTATTCAACAATGTAATTTTATTGATGTAATTTTGATAGTACAAGCTGTAAATGAGATACAAGGACTAGTATTTATAATAGATGTGCAACAGCTACTTACTGAAAAATAAAAACTATCCTATTATAACGAACAGGCTATTTGTGTTAGCCCATATAAAATATATAAAATAAAAGAAGCCTAAAGTGGCAAGGCCCACTTTATTTGATGATATCGGATAAGATCGAGAAACATCCATATTAGATAATATGCTCCCTCAAACTTAGCTAGGGTTTTCTCACTTCTGTCATTCCGCCGCCTTCACTTACTTTAAGTTCTTCTCTCATTCTAATGAAATTCTTTGTTGAGAGAGCTTTCTTGAGCAAATCTTCTTTCTGATAATATGCAGGCACATGATTGACCATCAATTTTCCTGCTTGCGTCCTTTCCCGAATGAATTAGGGTTTCCTTGCTTGGGTTTGGTTCTAGAATGCTGAATGGGATTGAGGGCTAATGATACAGTGCTTCTATTATCACATCAGACAATCGGTGTTCTTCTAGAGGCAAACCCTAATTCTTGTAACAACGATTCAATCCATGAAATTTCAGCTGCTGTGCTTGCAAGATCTCGGTATTCATCTTTAGTGCTTGGTCTTGAGGTAGTCGATTGTTTTTTTGTACAATATGAAATAATATTTATGCCGACAAAAACACAACGGCCAAATATAGATCTCCTATCATCTAAATCGTCTGCTCAGTAAGCGTCGCTATACCCTTGTAAGTTTAAATTTTTATCTGGTTTTAGTTTAATTCTATAATGCTTTGTCCCTTGTAAATATCACAAAATTCTCTTGACTGCAACCCAGTGTTCAAATAGGGGATTTTGCATATATTCGCTTAGTTTATTTACACTATAACATATGTCTGGTCAGGTTATTGTAACATATTGTAGTGCCCCAATAACACTGCTGTATTGCTTAGCATTGATGATAGCTTCCCCCTTTGAGTTTCGAAAGTCTTAAATTACCGACCATGGCTGGTTGCAAGGGTTTGGCTTGATGCATGTTTGATCTCTGTAAGATTTCAGTGATATAATTTTGTTGAGATAAGAATAATTCATTTTCATTTTTCTAGTCATTCTGAATCCCTAAGAAATAACTTAACTTTTCCAGATCCTTAATAGCAAAACTTTCGTCAAGTATTTGTGTTACACTTTTGATTTCTTCACTGTTTTCACCGATAATCAACATTTCATCCACATATACGAGAATGTAGATAATTCCTTGGCTATTTCTTCTCATGTATAATGAATTGTCTGATTTTGCCTGCATAAAACAATATTTGATAAAGTTGTTTTCAGTTTATCATACCATGATAAGCCTGTTTAAGACCATATATTGCCTTATGTAGCTTACATACAAGTTGCTTGTCTTTAATGTTGACATCACATCCCTCTGGCTGATACATATAGGCATCTTCAGTTAGTTCACCATTCAACAAAGCATTATTGATGTAGCGATCCGAACTTCCCCGGTCTCCGAAGAGAAGAGAAAGAACGAATAACTTTGGGGACAAGATGAATCCGAACACAAACAAAAGAACATTTTATTGTTTATTACAACAATTCCATCAGAATACAAGAATATACAGAGTACGAAAAGATATTTTACATCAGAAAAATATCAAAGATTTAAATTACAATAATACAATACACAACTGAAAGTAATACACGGATACAGAGCTTTCCGAGTATCGTTCCAGCTATAAAGCAGGATCCTATGAATATAAATCTGCAAAACCAAAACTACTAGCTGCCCGTGCGGAAAATAAGGGCACCCAGAGTTTAGGTTAAAACAATAAACTCCGGGTCAGTCATGTGACTGGTGTGAGAACTAAAACAATTATTTAAAACTTTACTTTAAAAGAGAGTAATTCAAGGGACCACGCCGTATAACACGGAACGGGTTTCGTCCCAAGAATACCAGTGCACATAAATAAACAGCGCAATGCTTTTTCAAAAAATGAAGCTATTATAAGACCCAGATCCCATCACACAATGCAATGCAAGCCGGAGGATAGGGTTTTCCCTTATAATAGCCAAATAATGCTTTATACGTTTAAAAACAAATCATTTGTTATTACTACAAGTGAAGAAAACAACTTTAATCATAATGTATAAATCATAGACGACATAAATGACTGATACCACTATGACGCCATACTAGGCTCTACAAATAAAACCGAAAGTCTTGTATTGGAAATTGGATTTCCATCATGAGTCGAGGCAAGGGGCAAGCTCCTCTCCGATTCGAGACACTCTACCAAATGTCTCAGGACCACACACAGCGATCCTTGGATCTTCAGGGCCCGTCCTCTCCTACTTTTGAGGATTAATTATTCCTGAACACACGTTTCCCAGTCCTATAGGACCTATATAATGGTCTGTACGTCGGCTCACATAGGGCCAGTTATCGAACATATATTCGAGGCGCCTCGCATTCCAATAACCACACAGGTAAAAAGTATATAAATGTCAGGGCTGGTAAGTCACTGACATCACCCATAGCTAGAAAGAAACATCGTGCTCTCCCTGCAGTCACTATCCCGTTTTTGACTCATACCGAGGTGTGAGGCTCGCGAATTAACGCTATATACAAAGCTGTGCCATATAGGCCGTGCTTTGATCATCAACCACAAGACTTTGCTTTTCAACAGAAGCCTGGATCATTTGCCACTTAGGCATGCCACACAGGCAATTCATGCCATGCGATTGATATCCATCAATATATAACATCTGAGCTCGTACGTCTCAGAGAAGGGCGTTAAGCAAGAGAATAAATTCTCCGCCGCCAAACAGATATATATTTAATAGAAATCAATCACACAGAATAAAATCCTATGTAGACACACAGTCCATTTACAAGTTCGTTCTGGGTATGAACGAAACCGGAGGAACCTTATTCCTCGCATATCCATTGATCTCCAAGTACATCTGGACGATCACCAACTGATTCCCTCCTCTTGGGTGTACAGCCCAATCAAGATCATCAATAATCATCCAAACGATGTGAAGACCTCCGGTCTTCAACTACCGTCTCCATCTTCGAGTTATCGTTGAATCGGTTATTCAGAATGGGTATAAACCCGGCCTTTTCGAATAACCCGCGTATATAATAAACAAATGTTACACAAACACAACCTACTCCTCATTCCAATTCAGAATATTCTTTTATTCAAATATTCACATTATTCGGGAAAGGTTCCCATTAATTTTATCAAAGATAAATTCTTTTAAGTTTATTCTTTAATCTTCCTTTGGATGTCATTTCAAACAATATTATGGTTTTCCCAACTAGTCGGGATTAGCGAACCACACCAAAGTAATTATGTATTATATTTCCCAATCCCAACCTATTCATCCCATGGAGAAAAACTGGTAATACTCCATATCTAACACCACGGTGTTATCGGTAAATATTAATTACCATTTCACGTTCAAATCTAAATAAAGATTTAACTATCGCTTTGGAGCAAAACTGGTGATACTCCATTCTCGATCATTTCAATCAAATTAAAGATTCATTAAAACTCCACTTAGTTTTAATCTTCCCACTAATCAATATTAATGATTATTCATAGCTAAGAGGTTAATCTTATCTTTAACTGGGTTAAAGAACCAATGTCATTTAAAGCACATTTCACAACAACCCAACATCACATTCCATTGTTAATCGGGTTAAAGAACAGGTGTTATTCAAAACACTGCTCACAATAAACCCAAAAACCAATTTAAATTCGATTCCAATTAAATACTAATTAACTGGGCAATTTCACTAAATCTTAGTTAAAAGATTTATTCTTTTCTAAACTGGGTTCAAGAACAGTGTTATTTAAGACACCAGTCACGACGGACCCGAAATCCCATTTGATATTAAATACAAGGCTCTGAATAGAAAATATATCGGCTTATATTCAATATCAAATTCTGAAACCAACAAATATCGTATTGGAAATAATGATATTAATATATCTTTCAAATTTCCACAACCATATCTTTATAGTCACAAAATCCAACATCAAAATATTCCGAAGATAATTTCGATTCAAGTCCTTTCCAATTCGTATATTGGAAATTCTGATTATTTTTAAAACCACTGCAAATCCAATTTATTTATTCAAAAATATTGGATTATAATTCTAGTTCATAACTAGTTCATTTCAATAAAAATATATTTTTATCCTTTTTAAAAATGGGATTTTTCACCCCAATTCTTTCTAAATCATTTATTATGATTTTACACCAATTATTAATATTTTTGATAATTTTATCTAGGCCCGTTCAATCGATTTCCAATAACGGTCGTCGAACTGCACTTACAGCGACCTTTTCCAAATTTGATTTGGACATAATTCCAAATCCAACCGTTAGATTTCAAATTTCAAATATTCACTGGAAAACTCTTTTTGATACGAACCCAACGGTTCCGGTTTCAGGAGAATCCGATGGTCGGATCTCCCGCAACGTTAATTCGAAGTCAATGGTCGAAATTCGCGAACTGCCGCGGCGCGGCGCGTACTATTCAGGCCATTTAATATATATAATATATATATTATATATATTTCTTTGATTTCAATTCAAAACATATTTTATAATTCGTTTTAAATTCGTTTTCGAAACAATTTCAACTTCATATTCAATTTTAAATCAAAATTGAATATTCCATATCATTAATATATAAATAATAATATTTTCAAAACGTTATATTTTGAAATCACTTCCTTTTCTATTTTCGAATAAAATCGATATAAATATCGTTCGCGTCAAAATGGCGCAAATCTAATCAACACGGCTTTATATATTTCAATAACTTCGTTATTCTATTCAACAAATGAATATTCACTCAACACATGAATATATATTTCTTTCAACACACGAATATTTATTAATTCTTACTTACAATGAAAATATGAATTTTATTGTATAAATATTTCGTTCAACACATGAATATTCTCAACACATGAGTATTGTCAACACATGACTATTTATTCTATTCAACACATGAATCTTCTTTTATAATATTCTTTATTTTCTCAATTGGAATGAGGCCTAATCAATTACCATATAATGTTAATTATATGGATTCCATACAACACATGTATATAATAGCAATGATAAATAATCAACCATCATCCAAAGTGCACTACACTATATAAGCATCGAATATAGATATCTAACGCTTATAACAACCCGTCAATCAATCGACCGACATACAACTAATTATTGGGATTAGTGTATGTCATATATCATCCCAATACCCGTGTGGGTTTTCAAACAATCTAACACAGATGTTATTTGTGCAGTTGGGCGATGTGTAAAATTTATTGTCCCAATCAATATCAGTCAAATCAGTGTACATAAACAAATCGTTCGATTTGTAAATGAATATTTATTTATTCGCGTTCACCTTAAAAATTATATTTTTAACGACCAAAATATTCTATTCAATCTATGAATACTCTATTCAGTTTATTTATTCAATAAAATGATATTTTTGTTTTTCTAAAATATTGTAGAAAATTTCGGCGGCATAACGACACGATACTAGAAACGGGACAAGACCTAGCCTTATCCCTGGTCTAATATTGGCCTGCGCCATACACATACCAATTTTATTCAAAACATTTCATTTCCCAAACCAACCAAACAAATAAATCAACCACCAAACAATCAACTAAACAAACAAGTCGTCCATCTTCCATGGACGACGGGTGTCGGGTGCTACTAAGCACCGTCTGCATCCTAGTATATATTTTTAACTAGAAAAGAAAATTTAAAGTGAGAAGTTCTCACCTTGGGGTTCCACTCCGCCATTCTATATTTCTGAAATTCAGAACAGTCTGGATTTGCCAGCAATGCCATCGCAGTCTTCTCTACGCTGTTCATATATAAAAATCTCATTTTTATTTCACCACTATAAAAATCACCTTTTTATTTCAATATATATATATATATATATATAAAATAAATAAAAATTAGATTCTTATTTCGCTACTTATATAAAAATTATGTTTTTATATTCTCTATTATATAAAAATTCTATTTTCAATCCGCTACTCATATAAAAATCGAATTTTTATTTCGCTACAACATATATAAAAATCGTATTTTTATATTCTCTATCTTATTAAAAATCATATTTTTATTCTCTACATTATATAAAAATTATGTTTTTATTATCATACATATATAAAAATCATATTTTTATTCTCTACACTATATAAAATTTATATTTTTATAACACTCTTTATATAATCAAAATCATATTTTCTTTTCGCTCTTCAGATAATAAAGATCATATTTTTATTCTGTGTTTGCATATATAAAAATCAATTCTTTTATTTTTTAAAATCACTTCATGCATGTATAAAATATAACCTTTTCAAAAATAAAAATATAATCTTTTCCTTTATAAAGATCAAAGTTTTCATTTATAAAAATATATCCTTTTCATATATATTTTTTTAAATCCGACCTTTCTGTAAATAAAAATCATAGCTTTCATGAACAAAAATCATCTTTATATTCTCTATGCTTTTCAAACAAAAATCTCTCTTCTAATCATTTAACACGATTATTAAACATTAAAACTGAAAAATACATGTAAATAAAATGTAGAAACTTACTGTTTTTCAGTGTTTGGGGTGTGGAGGACTGCTCGTTGTGGAAATCGAGGAGGGGGAAGCTGCTCGCCGTCACAGGTGGTGGAGCAAGGGGGTGGTACCTTAGAGTTTGTGTGGACGTCGGGGTTCTCGAGCTACGAAGGAAAGGAGGAGGGAGATGGAGAAGAGGGGACGGAGCTGAGGGGGTTAGGGAAACGCCGGAGACTGGCGGCGCGATGGTTGGCGGCGGCTCTTCCGTCGCTCTGTTTCTTTTTTTTTCTGTTTCGATTTGGTAAAGTAACGAGGGGGCTGTTAGACTAAGCAAGGAGAGAGAGAAGGGTAGTATATAATATTTTAATTAATTAATTCATTTCCTCCTAGAATGTTGACTTTCCACCAGAACTCAAAACGTGACCCAACGACTGTCGTGCATAGCTAATTACCCTAATTTCGAACACAATGGGATATGTATCGTGAGCTGATTCGGCTGTTTCGATAATTTTCCGTCAAAATCAAAATATAAATCTATATATTGAATTTGAACGCGCATTTCAATTTATCGGGGCCACATGCAGACTCTAAAAATTCCCAAAAAATATTTTCTAGCTTTGTATGGACGATACGGTCCCAACAAAACTGATTTCATCTAATTTCGAGACCGTTTGAAAAATGGCCACTTTCAGGTCGATAGAAATTGACTGAAACTGTCAAAACACGTTTTACTTTGCCATGCTCACATATTGATTCGAAAATTACGAATTTTGGAATCTAGCAATAACTTGACATCATGGATCCAACAAAAGTGGTTTCGTCGAAAACCGAGGTCGTTTGCAAAATTTCCATTTTTAAGGGCCAGAATTCCATAGCGACTATTCTGAATTTTCAACTGGACGTAACTTTTGATTCCCACTATGAAATTTTGATTTTTCGGATTCGTTGGAAAGATATTCTCAAATAGATTCTAATATTTTTGGTTTTGCTAAAATACGGTTTATTTTGAATCCTGTACATTCGTTTGAAGTTTGAAATCAAAATTTCGAACTACCACGCCATTTTCAATTCCTTTTATAATTTAAAATAAATAATTATTTATATTCCGACGACGATCTATATAAATATATACGTTCTAATTCTATTCAAAATAAATTTCTCGTCGTTATTATTTAAAATAAATCATTTTAGATATTCAAAATTCATCAAAATTGCCAAAATAAAAAATTTAGATTGGCTCAGATTTTCCGCGTTGTTACAATCTCCCCCACTTAAAACTTTTCGTCCCCGAAAAGGAACGAAGCTGAAAGTTGTTTTACCAACCAACTCAACTTCCATTTTTTTCTTTACGGCTTAAGTTCTTCAACTTTTTAGTTTCTAAGAACTTTTCAAATTTTTCAAAAATTTGGCTAACACCCTAAATTTTCGAAAAATTTCGCCATAACCTCCCCTGCACCGGGAGCTTCGGGATATTTCAAACAGCCTCCCATGGCCCTCAATAATCCAAAAAGAAAAAGAAACAGCCAATCGGCTCAGAAAATCATCAAAAACCCAAGAAATACAATAAACATGTACCTATTTGTCGGGCAAACAATTTTATTCCTCTTCTCTAGCCTCCTTGCAATGACATGTTCACACATATATATGTCCATGCATGCATTTGCAAATAATTTTCAATACAGTTCAATATTTGGTTCAATTTGGCCTAAATTCACCGCATTCACATAATGGTTTAAAGGAATGATCATACAACACAACCATCAATCAATTACTGAATTAACGTTTCAAATTCATAATTTTGATACATATACAAAAAATCATGTTTTTGATGCTAAATCACAACAATGAACCTATCTAGTTTTGGTTCTCACACCAGTCTAATGGAAATATATAGATATCCCACTTTCGATACTCGAAAATAAATACTGATAACATTGCAGCATTATCAGAATCATCCCCGGGCAACTAGAGTGTGATTCTATATCTATCTAGTATATTAAAACTTCGAATATACGTTCATGATGCGTATATGAAAAATCTTTATATATTGGATTGTCCAAATCAATATAAAATAAAATATTCAAATACGTATGATTGAATTTAATTTTCAAAAGAAAATTTGTTTTCATTTTAAAAATACTCTTCACACTCGTTCTAGGATACTACTGATCCCATCTCTAACGAGTAATTCTTGTGGGATATTACTAATCCAATCTCTGATGAATTCTTTCGTTTGGTCCTAATGTGTCTTGTTCTCGAGCTCTGTAAACCAGAGCTCTGATACTAAACTGAGATAGCTGACGAAATCCGGTAGGCTTTGCAACCATCCCTTCATCCCCCAAGCAGCAGGTAAAACCTACCGTGGCTCTCATCTGGTCCCCCCGGTAATTTGTTTTATGGCGACCCTCTCGAGCCTCCTGGCCACTGCTATCCAACCCCCGCAAGGGGCATGTGGGGGTAAGAGTCTCCCGTTCGCCACCAAACCGCGAAGCGAGAACCCCCCATCATGACTGCAACAAGAACTGGTAATACTCCATGTCTAACACCACGGTGTTATCGGTAAATATTAATTACCATTTCACGTTCAAATCTAATTAAAGATTTAACTATCGCTTTGGAGCAAAACTGGTGATACTCCATTCTCGATCATTTCAATCTAATTAAAGATTCATTAAAACTCCACTTAGTTTTAATCTTCCCACTAATCAATATTAATGATTATTCAAAGCTAAGAGGTTAATCTTATCTTTAACTGGGTTAAAGAACCAATGTCATTTAAAACACGGTTCACAACAACCCAAAATCACATTCCATTGTTAATCGGGTTAAAGAACAGGTGTTATTCAAAACACCACTCACAATAAACCCAAAAACCGATTTAAATTTGATTCCAATTAAATACTAATTAACTGGGCAATTTCACTAAATGTTAATTAAAAGATTTATTCTTTTCTAAACTGGGTTCAAGAATAGTGTTATTTAAGACACCATTCACGATGAACCCGAAATCCCATTTGATATTAAATACAAGGCTCTGAATAGAAAATATATCGGCTTATATTCAATATCAAATTCTGAAACCAGCAAATATCGTATTGGAAATAATGATATTAATATATCTTTCAAATTTCCACAACCATATCTGTATAATCACAAAATCGAACATCGAAATATTCCTAAGATAATTTCGATTCAAATCCATTCCAATTCGTATATTGGAAATTCTAATTATTTTTAAAACCACTGCAAATCCAATTTATTTATTCAAAAATATTGGATTATAATTCTAGTTCATAATTAGCTCAATTTGATAAAAATATATTTTTATCCTTTTTAAATATGGGATTTTTCACTTTAATTCTTTCTAAATCATTTATTATGATTTTACACCAATTATTAATATTTTTAACAATTTTATCAAGGCCCGTTCAGTCGATTTCCAATAACGGCTGTCGAACTGCACTTCTAGTGACCTTTTCCAAATTTGATTTGGACATAATTCCAAATCCAACCGTTAGATTTCAAATTTCAAATATTCATTGCAAAACTCTTTTTGATATGAACCCAATGGTTCCGGTTTCAGGAGAATCCGACGGTCGGATCTCCCACAAAGTTAATTCGAAGTCAATGGTCGAAATTCGCGAATTGCCGCGGCGCGTTCTATTTAGGCCATTTAATATATATATATATATATATTAATTATATATTTCGTCGATTTCAATTCAAAAACGTATTTTATAATTCGTTTTAAATTTGTTTTCAAAACAATTTCAACTTCATATTCAATTTTAAATCAAAATTGAATATTCCATATCATTAATATATAAATGATAATATTTTCAAAACGTTATATTTTGAAATCATTTCCGTTTCTATTTTCGAATAAAATCGATATAAATATCGTTCGCGTCAAAATGGCGCAAATCTAATCAACACGGCTTTATATATTTCAATAACTTCGTTATTCTATTCAACAAATGAATATTTTCTTCAACACATGAATATATATTTCTTTCAACTCATGAATATTTATTAATTCTTAGTTACAATGAAAATGTGAATTTTATTGTATAAATATTTCGTTCAGCACATGAATATTCTCAACACATGAGTATTGTCAACACATGACTATTTATTCTATTCAACACATTAATCTTCTTTTATAATATTCTTTATTTTCTCAATTGGAATGAGGCCCAATCAATTACCATATAATGTTTATTATATGGATTCCATACAACACATGTATATAATAGCAATGAAAAATAATCAACCATCATCCAAAGTGCACTACACTGTATAAGCATCAAATATAGATATCTAACGCTTATAACAGCCTGTCAATCAATCGACTGACATACAACTAATTATTGGGATTAGTGTATGTCATATATCATCCCAATACCCGTGTGGGGTTCCAAACAATCTAACACAGATGTTATTTGTGCAGTTGGGCGATGTGTAAAATTTATCGTCCCAATCAATATCAGTCAAATCAGTGAACATAAACAAATCGTTCGATTTGTAAATGAATATTTATTTATTCGCATTCACCTTAAAAATTATATTTTTAACGACCAAAATATTCTATTTAATCTATGAATACTCTATTCAGTTCATTTGTTCAATAAAATGATAATTTTGTTTTTCTAAAATATTTTAGAAAATTTCGGCGGCATAACGGCACGATACTAGAAACGGGACAAGGCCTAGCCTTATCCCCGGTCTAATAATGGCATGTGCCATACAATTACTGTAACACCCCGTATTTCTATTAACACTAAAGTTGCTAATTCAAAAAAAATGTGTAAAGGGGAGATGTATCTAATGTGCATACAAAAAAATATAATAATAATAAATGTGTAAAGAGGAGATGTATCTAATGTGTACGTATTTATATTTGATGGATTGACAAATAATAATAAATGTTGATAATGTACATTAAGAAAGTAATTATGACATAATTTGAAATAGGAGTAATTTACAGCCCTTAAATTGTGAACATAATTGGCTTCTCTTTAGAACGGACGGCTTGTATTAACCTTGGCTTCATCGACGGCTCAAATTAACTTGCAACTCTATATAAATAACATAGCTCTCACAACCTAATTCACAAAAAAAAAAAAAAAAAAGGAGTCGTCATGCTGTTGAAGAGAGACTAGGAATAGCCGTCAAATTAAGAGACGATTAAGAGTTGATTCAAAGCTTAAAACTACAACAAATAAATCAAAACAACGTCAACCTCAAAGGATAGCATCACCAAATTCAGAATTCAGAATCCTGAATACAAGATTCGTCATACGTTATAAGTAGAGTACTATTCCGATATGAATAAAAATTTGGATAATGGGCCACAAAACATTTACATATAAATTTGAAAAGAGACAAATATGTAAACTTAGAAAATACGATATGCTTAACCCGAGGTTGGATTGACTTGTGATGTAAACCTGCCCGGAACCGACCGGTTGTCCAGTAATCACAACAATACCTATCCAATGTGGGTGGTTAAGCATTAAGCCCAATAAAGACCCAAGGTTAGACATGAGTTGTGGTGTAAACCTGCCCGGAACCGACCGGCTGTCCAGTTACCACAACAATATCTGTCTAATGTGAGTGGTTGATGCTTTAATTAATAAATTAAGGCTGAGTCAGGATTAATAGGGTTAAGTCAATTGAATTAATACTTAACCAAATTCAACATGTTAACTAAATTGGTGGGTAGGGTTAGGTTAATCTGGACACTTAACCAATTTAATATGTTGACTAGGGGAGTGGGTAAGGTTAAGCAAATGTTTAACCATTCTAACATGATTAAACTGGACTAGAGAGTGAGGTTAAGTTAATTAGAACACTTAACCATAGAAACATGTTAGTGTGACAAGTGATTGAGGTTAAGTTAATTAGAACACTTAACCATTAAAACATGTTAGTGAGACAGGTGATTGAGGTTAAGTTAATTAGAACACTTAACCATAGAAACATGTTAGTGAGATAAGTGATTGGGGTTAAGTTAATTAGAACACTTAACTATAGAAACATGTTAGTGAGACAAGTGATTGAGGTTAAGTAAAATTAGAACTCTTAACCATGATAACAAGTTGATTTGACAAGTAGGTAAGGATTAAGTAAGTTAGAAATACTTAACCAATATAACATGAATGATTAGAGTTAAGTAACAAGAACATTTAACCAGTGTAATTTGACCTGTAGTAAAGTTAAACGTGAATGGACAACACTTAACCATTATAACCTGTTAATTAAACAAGTAGTAGGGTTAAGTTATATAAGGAGACACTTAACCATTGTAACAGGTTAGTTAAACAGATGGTGAGGTTAAGTTAACACAAGGAGGCAACACTTAACCAGAATAATATGATAAAAGGGATGGGTTAAGTTAACTTGAATTGACTAATGACACTTAACCGACTTGATGAAGGAAAGAAACTAAGTAGTAAATCTTAGTAGAACACGAGAAGGAGCATACGTCCGTCTGATTCTAGAAGACTCTAACGAATTGGGTTACGAAGCCCGAGGCTTCGAGGGGACATGAGGGTACTCTTGGTATCCCTCTGTGAGGTTGCAGATGATCCTTCTGGGCTCACAGAGGTTAAGGTCTGCGTTAGAAGAACCAAGGGTATGCCTTGGTTGCAAAATATGGCAACCTAAAGACTAGGATGGACCAGCGTGATTCGGCGAGAAGACGGTAGCCCTGTGATAGCAACTCGTCGTCTACCTACCATCTTGAGTCAATCGAGAT
This sequence comes from Allium sativum, assembly GCA_030737875.1. Taxonomy (NCBI): domain Eukaryota; kingdom Viridiplantae; phylum Streptophyta; class Magnoliopsida; order Asparagales; family Amaryllidaceae; genus Allium; species Allium sativum. The sequence continues at coordinate 198,804,872 of CM060926.1, read as the reverse complement.
ACGTGAAGCGGAAAGGCGGAGAACTCCAAAAGACCATATACTTGCTATCTAGTTATGGTTGCGGATGGCCATAGGACAGAGGGGCATAGGGGGGCCTACGCATAGTTCTCATTTTTCAAGGATGGCCTTTCATTAGTTGAGGGAGGGGTCGAGTGGGACCATAGCCACTAGAAAAAAAATAGACCTTAGCATCTGCATCGGCGAATATCTGAAAGCTCCCGACCGAGTTCCGTATTTCTAGAGTAGCCCTGACACGGAACTCGGGCTACACATTACAGGACATGTGCATCTAGACAAGCGATAACGATTCGCGACACATACGTGGAAAAATTCTAGGAACATATACCACTCTAGGTAGTGTGTCCTAGACTAGAGGACATCGTTCGGAAGATAGCGTAAATCCTAGATTAGATCTAGGTCAGAAACAATAAATGTACGCCTGAAGGCAACAAAAATTACAGGGATTTGGATCACGTTATCATTACTAGTTGGGACACTAGTTAGGTGGTGCAGAGATTAGTATGGGGTACGATAGTATATTCAGTTCGAGATAACTTAACTTAGTTTAGGGTGCTTTCCCATTTCCAACATATACTTATCATGCTCTTTTTCTTATCCATAGACTGAATAGTCACTAGACTTACTCAGGCTTTATGTCTGACTCTACTTTTCTTTCGTCTTCTTTTCTTCCGTCTCCCCCCCCCCCAAGGTAGTTGAGGAGGGGATAGTTCAGCTCAGGTTACACTGGACAGCTGCTCTTCCCAAGCTTGAAGATTCTTGGACAAAGTGCTTTGGACTCTCCTTTTCACTGCTATGGCTGGCTTATGCTACATTGAGGAATATGAATGTATTTTTATGCTTCTTTATTTTGTAAGACAGATGATACTCTGATATTGGATAACAATTGTTGTACAAACTATCTTATTAATAAAGTAAAGTTTTATTTTCCGCTGTTTAATTTCTGTCTGTCTTGTAATTTATCTGCATCTTTTACCCTAAATGCTCCACAGAACTTAGTGCATTCCCTTTGTGAGTGACTCTAACGGATGTGGGGTGTTACACGTGGTATCAGAGCTGAAGGTTACCGGATCAGATAAAAGATTTGGAAAATTATTTTTCAAGACGGTTTTTAAAAGAAGCATTTTCAAAAGAAAAGTTTTGTTTTAAAGGCATATTCCCCAAAACCATATAGACTATCTTTTGATTCTCTGATTCAGTCCTTATTTCCTTCTTTCTTGAGCCTCTGGGGCTCCTGGCTTTCTGGGAGGTAACCTCATCGAAGGGCGGAGTAGTGCCCGACTTCCATCTATAGCCGTAGTAGTTTCACCTGCGGCTAGTTTTCTTTCAAGCTTTGTAGGGTTTTCTGTACGATGGAGGCAGCTTTCGAGAAATTTGTCAACATGATTACACACAGAAGAGGATGAGGAGTTTGGCAATGGAGCACAACCCAAGGATGAGGAATTCATGGACGTAGACTTGACTCACGAAGGAGGATGGAATTATAAAACCTAAGACAAGAGGAAGTATCATTACTATGGTATAATATGGCATATAATTAAGGACAAAGGACAAGATTTTCAGAAGGGCAAGTACATGTTTTCACCACTAAGCGTACCTAGGAGAAAAGTAGTAAAGTTCTGTTGAAAGAATCTAGTTTTTCTGTTTGTACTCTTTTGATCTTAGCGCTTCGCATTTGTTCGTATTTGCTTCCATAGTTGAGTCTCTGCACCTTCGTACTTGTATAGTAAAAGATCCCAATTAGTGCTCAATTGTTTGGTTGTTTTGCTTATATCATCTCACGTAGATTGTCCAAATTTGGACGAGATATTCCTTGGGTACTTGTCTGATATTGGTTTAGGCCTCTGGGGCTTGTACTTGAGGGATGTCGAGTTCGACTAGAATGGTTTGCGTGAGAGATAGATAGTTGTGGCAGGCGCTCTAAATAGAAAAAGACTAACTTTAAGAGAGGTAAAAAGTACGTAGTGACCTTTTGACCCTCATAGTTATGGCATGATGGATAAGCTAAGAGGAGAGACCTCAAATCATCTTGGTATGTACACTTGGTATGATAGTTAACATTTGTTTATTTTGGAAATGGAGGTCAAGAAACTTCGCAATCGTGAAGTAAAAGTTGTTAAAGTTCAAGAAGGCGCGATATGGGGGATTGAAGATAAGGCATACGCGCCGCGTACCCTTTTTATTAAGGGTATATCCTTGATTTCTTTTTCTAGGAATTCTATGCATACTTGTTTCGAGCTTTTAAGGTATATCCTCTAGGACGTATCTTCGATCCTTAGGTAGAAACCCTTTTGGATGTAAACATGTATTTGAAATGTGTTATGGTTGATGGTTGCAAGTACTTGCTCGTGGATGCATATACACACCATAAGCGCTAAAACGACTCGGTTACTTTTATATCGCATTCGAACATATGTATTTGTTTATGAATTAAACTTAATGTGCTATCATATGGATGTTGCATTTGAGTGAATGGTTGTGCACTCATATAGAAATAATATGTATCATTAGGATTTGCATACATATTGGACGCATGGCACTGACATGATTTGCATTAAGGAGATCAACTGAATCAGTAAACCGCCTGATTTTGCATTAGATAAGGACATATACACACACTATGCATATGAACATAAAAGCATTAGAAGCCTTTAAGGACAATGGATGCCTGTGTTTGATGGCTGAGTAGATGGACGATTGGATGGTAGGATATGCATTCTCCTAGACTTGAAGATTTCGGGGACGAAATCCTTTAAGGAGGGGAGAATGTAACACCCCGTATTTCTGTTAACACTAAAGTTGCTAATTCAAAAATAATAATAAATGTGTAAAGGGGAGATGTATCTAATGTGCATACAAAAATAATAATAATAATAATAAATGTGTAAAGGGGAGATGTATCTAATGTGTACGTATTTATATTTGATGGATTGACAAATAATAATAAATGTTGATAATGTACATTAAGAAAGTAATTATGACATAATTTGAAATAGGAGTAATTTACAGCCCTTAAATTGTGAACATAATTGGCTTCTCTTTAGAATGGACGGCTCGTATTAACCTTGGCTTCATCGACGACTCAAATTAACTTGCAACTCTATATAAACAACATAGCTCTCACAACCTAATTCACAAAAAAAAAGAAGGAGTCGTCATGCTGCTGAAGAGAGACTAGGAGTAGCCGTCAAATTAAGAGATGATTAAGAGTTGATTCAAAGCTTAAAACTACAACAAATAAATCAAAACAACGTCAACCTCAAAGGATAGCATCACCAAATTCAGAATTCAGAATCCTGAATACAAGATTCGTCATACGTTGTAAGTAGAGTACTATTCCGATATGAATAAAAATTGATACTTGATTTGTGTAGAATGAAAATGGAATCGTACTTTAATTGTAATGATGCTAGTTCATAATTGTATGTTGTTCTGATTTTATTATAAATGGATTTGGGATGTTGTAGTATAATTAACATGATATTGGATTAATTGTACATTTGCAATGAAAAGTAACACCCCTTGCAAGTATACGATTCATGTTGGAAATTGACATTTATATGTTGTGGTTAATAAGAAGTTGTATATATTTTGTTACAACCAAGTTGAGACTTATGTAAACATAATTCACTGTTATGCCTACATGATTTAGATCTTTGTATATATATGCCTATGATCATTTCAAGTGTAGTTGGATCCATTTGGGTAACATGATTCATATAAGTTTATGTTGGAATAGGCCTCATAATTCAAGTTAAACTATACTTTTGTATTAGTGACAAAAGTAAGCATCTTTGTGAACATATAGTGACTTTATGGAAATAACTAGTTTATGTTTAGTGTTATGCCTAAATAAAAATATGTTTTAGGCTTATGTTGTTATAAAAATCATATGCTAATACAAGGGACACCTAATTTAGTTAGGTTCATATTTTAAATGCAAGTTTACATGAATAGATTGAAACCCATGACTCATGCTTAGGTTTATGATTTATGTCAAAATTATATGCTATTACAATGCAAGTACACAAGCCCCTAATTTATGTTAATTAAATCACTATATTGCAAGTTCATACACCACTAATTTATGTTAATTAAATCGCTATATTGCAAGTTCATGCACCACATAATTTATGTTAATTAAATCGCTATAATGCAAGTTCATGTACCACTAATTTATGTTAATTAAATCGCTATATTGCAAGTTCATGCACCACATAATTTATGTTAATTAAATCGCTATATTGCAAGTTCATGCACCACTAATTTATGTTAATTAAATCGATATATTGCAAGTTCATGCACCACATAATTTATGTTAATTAAATCGCTATATTGCAAGTTCATGCACCACTAATTTATGTTAGTTAAATCGTTATATTGCAAGTTCATGCACCACATAATTTATGTTAGTTAAATCGCTATGTTGCAAGTTCATGCGTTCACACACCCCTTTTATGTTACTTAGAATATATCATGTTCTAAGCCACTTTTTTTTATGTTTCTAAGTTGAGCTGAAATGTTGAAGCCCAACATATGTTATAATATTGCGAACGTACAAACGGGGAAAATAACGCTGGGTTTAATTAAAATATATGTGTTGGCATATTTGGCACATGCCAACGACTTGTGAAATTTAAGTGGTATAAATTATTATACCCAAGAATAACGAATTTGGATAATGGGCCACAAAACATTTACATATAAAATTGAAAAGAGACAAATATGTAAATTTAGAAAATACGATATGCTTAACCCGAGGTTGGATTGAGTTGTGATGTAAACCTGCCCGGAACCGACCGGTTTTCCAGTAATCACAACAATACCTATCCAATGTGGGTGGTTAAGCATTGAGCCCAATAAAGACCCGAGGTTAGACATGAGTTGTGGTGTAAACCTGCCCGGAACCGACTGGCTGTCCAGTTACCACAACGATATATGTCTAATGTGAGTGGTTGGTGCTTTAATTAATAAATTAAGGCTGAGTCAGGATTGATAGGGTTAAGTCAATTGAATTAATACTTAACCAAATTCAACATGTTAAATAAATTGGTGGGTAGGGTTAGGTTAATCTGGACACTTAACCAATTTAATATGTTGACTCGGGGAGTGGGTAAGGTTAAGCAAATGTTTAACCATTCTAACATGATTAAACTGGACTAGAGAGTGAGGTTAAGTTAATTAGAACACTTAACCATAGAAACATGTTAGTGTGAAAAGTGATTGAGGTTAAGTTAATTAGAACACTTAACCATTGAAACATGTTAGTGAGACAAGTGATTGAGGTTAAGTTAATTAGAACACTTAACCATAGAAACATGTTAGTGAGATAAGTGATTGGGGTTAAGTTAATTAGAACACTTAACCATAGAAACATGTTAGTGAGACAAGTTATTGAGGTTAAGTAAAATTAGAACTCTTAACCATGATAACAAGTTGATTTGACAAGTGGGTTAGGATTAAGTAAGTTAGAAATACTTAACCAATATAACATGAATGATTAGAGTTAAGTAACAAGAACACTTAACCAGTGTAATTTGACTTGTAGTAAAGTTAAACGTGAATGGAAAACACTTAACCATTATAACCTGTTAATTAAACAAGTAGTAGGGTTAAGTTATATAAGGAGACACTTAACCATTGTAACAGGTTAGTTAAACAGATGGTGAGGTTAAGTTAACATAAGGAGGCAACACTTAACCAGTACAATATGACAAAAGGGATGGGTTAAGTTAACTTGAATTGACTAATGACACTTAACCAACTTGATGAAGGAAAGAAACTAAGTAGTAAATATTAGTAGAACACGAGAAGGAGCGTACGTCTGTCTGATTCTAGAAGACTCCAACGAATTGGGTTACGAAGCCCGAGGCTTCGAGGGAACATGAGGGTGCTCTTGGTATCCCTCTGTGAGGCTGCAGATGATCCTCCTGGGCTCACAGAGGTTAAGGTCTGCGTTAGAAGAACCAAGGGTATGCCTTGGTTGCAAAATATGGCAACCTAAAAACTAGGATGGACCAGCGTGATTCGGCGAGAAGACGGTAGCCCTGTGATAGCAACTCGTCGTCTACCTACCATCTTGAGTCAATCGAGATACGTGAAGCGAAAAGGCGGAGAACTCCAAAAGACCATATACTTGCTATCTAGTTATGGGTGCGGATGGCCATAGGACAGTGGGGCATAGGGGGGCCTTTCAAGGATGGCCTTTCATTAGTTGAGGGAGGGGTCGAGTGGGACCATAGCCACTAGGAAAAAAAACAGACCTTAGCATCTGCATCGGCAGATATCTGTAATAACCCGGAAATCTGGGCGAGTTTAAAATTTTTATTTTGGCAATTTGAGCGAATTTTGATTATTTAAAATGAATTATTTTAAATAATATCGATGAGAAATTTATTTTGAATATAATTCGAACGAATATATTTATATGGGTCGTCGATAGAATATAAATATTTATTTATAATTATAAAAGGAATTGAAAATGACGCGGTAGTTCGATAATTCGATTTTTATATATTGAATAGCGAAGTAAAAAATGTGATTTTTATATATGTAGAGAATACGGGCAGTGAAAAGTGACAAGAGGCAAGAACGACGAAGATTTCTACCTAAGAAGAGTCGTGGGATCGGATTAGCTAATCTGTGAGAATTTCTCACTCTTTAATTTAATTTTCTAGTTATATATATATACTAGGATGCAGACGGTGTTTAGTAGCACCCGACACCCGTCGTCCACAGACCATGGACGGCTTGTATGCTTGTTTGTTTGATGTTGATGTATAGTTGATTGTGTGATGTGATATGAAATGAAATAAAATATTTATATAGTTGAAAATATTTTATAGTTAAAAATAGAATTTTTAACGTGCATATGAAATGAAATAAAAATAAACAGATCGGACAATTTGTTTATATACACACATTTGACTAATATTGATTGGGACGATAAATTTTACACATCGCCCAACTGCACAAATAAAATTTGTGTTTGATTGTTTGAAACCCCACACGGGTATTGGGATGATATTTGACGTACACTAATCCGAATAATTAGTTGTATGTCGATCGATTGATTGACAGGCTGCTATAAGCGTTGGATATTTATATTTGATGCTTATACAGTGTAGAATGCACTTTGGATGATGGTTGATTATTCATCGTAGTCATTGTATACATGTATTGTAGAAAATTCATATAATTAACATTATATGGTAAGTGATTGGGCCTCATTCCAGTTTAGAAAAAGATATATTTAAAATAGAAATATTTTGAATAGGATATTTGATAAATAAAAATACATGAAGCCGTGTTGATTAGATTGACGCCATTTTGGCATGAACGATATTTATATCGATTTTATTCATTTTATAATGAATATCGAAAGTGATTTCAAAATCTGATATTTTGAAAAGAAATGAATTCGAATTGAAATTGAATAGAAAGGAATTCGAATTGAAATTGAATAGAAAGGAATTCGAATTGAAATTGAATAGAAATGAATTCAAATTGAAATTGAATAGAAAGGAATTTGAATTGAAATTGAATAGAAATGAATTCGAATTGAAATTGAATAGAAATGAATTCGAATTGGAATTGAATTGAAAACGAACTGAAATTGAATTAGAAATCAATTTGAATTGAAATCGATTTGAAATGAATTTAAAACGAATTTATATTGGAATATTCAATTTTGATTTGAAATTGAATATGAATCTGAAACCATTTTGAAAATGAATTTAAAACGATTTATAAAGCAAGTTTTGAATGGAAATCGATGAGGTATATATTATATATATTATATATATAATATAATGGCCTGAATAGAACGCGCCACGCCGCGGCAGTTCGCAAATTTCGACCATTGACTTCGAACGAATATTACGGGAGATCCGACCGTCGAATTCTCCTATAACCGGAATCGTTGGGTTCGTATCGAAAAGAGCTTTCTAAGAATATTAGAAATTTGAAATCTAACGGTTGGATTTGGAATTATGTCCAAATCAAATTTGGAAAAGGTCGCTGTAAGTGCAGTTCGATGGCTGTTGATGGAAATCGACTGTACGGGACTTGATAAAATTACTAAAAATAGTAATAATTTGTGTAAAATCATAAGAAATGATTTGTGAAGAATTGGGATGAAAAAATCCATATTTGAAAAGATAAAAATAGATTTTTATCGAAATGAACTAGTTTTGAACTAGAACTAAAATTCTATTTGTTTTTTAAATAAATAAATTGAATTTGAAAAGGGTTTTAAAAATAACCGGAATTTCCAATGATTGCATTGGAATGGATTTGAATCGAAATTGTCTTTGGAATATTTCGATGTTGGATTTCGTGATCATACAGATGTTGTTATGGAAATTTGAAAGATATGTATGTATATCGTTATTTCCAATACGATATTTGTTGGTCGTAGAATTGGATATTGAATATAAGCCGATATATTTTCTACTTAGAGCCTTGTATTTAATATCAAATGGGATTTGGGTTTGTCGTGAATGGTGTCTTCATTAACACTATTCTTAAGCCCCGTTGAAAAAAGATTAAATCTTTTTATTTAGATTTAATGATGTGTACCAATTAAATAATATTTAATTGAATTGATATTGATTTTTGGGTTTATCGTGAACAGTGTTTTAAATAACACTTGTTCTTTAACCCGATAATTAATGGAATGTGATTTTGGGTTTATCGTGAACCGTGTTTTAAATGACACCGATTCTTTAACCCAGTTAAAGATTAAAACTAAGTGGAGTTTTAATGAATCTTTAAGTAGATTGAAATGATTGAGGATGGAGTATCACCAGTTTTGCTCCAGGCGATAGTAAATCTTTAATTAGATTTGAACGTGAAATGGTAATTGAATTTACCGATTACACCGTGGTGTTAGATATGAAGTAAGACCCGTTTTACTTCATGGGATGAATAGGTTGGGATTGGGAAATTAAAATCAATGATTACTTCGGTAAGGTTCGCTAATCCCGACTAGTTTGAATTGATATTCAAAAGTAGATTAAAGAATAAATTTTAATGATTTATCTTTGATAAAATTAATGGGAACCTTTCCCTATGAATGTGAAATTTAGAAACTAACTGTCGGTTAGCTAAGCAGAATGGTTTTATGAATATTGATCTGATGTTGGTTTCGGCCTTCGGGGTTAATATTTGGGGAATTATTCTCTTGTTAATTTACGGTTAGTGACTGATAAATTGGAATGAGGCGTATGTTGTGTTTGTGTAACACTTATTTAAAATATACGCGAGTTATTCGGAAAGACCGGGTTTATCCCATTCTGAGTAAATGATATGACGATAAGTCGAAGGTGAAGACGGTGGTTGAAGACCGGAGGTCTTCACGTCGTTTGGGTGATTACTGATGATCTTGATTGAGATGTACACCCAAGAAGATGGAAACAGTTGGTGATCGTCCAGACGTACTTGGAGATCGATGGATATGCGGGGTACTAGGTGCCTCCGGTTTCGTTCAGACCCAGAACGAACTTGTAAATGGACCGTGTGTCTGACATTGGATTTTAGTCTGTGTGATTGATTTCTATTAAATATATATCTGTTTGGCGGCGGAGAATTTATTCTCTTACTTAACGCCCTTCTCTGAGACGTTACGAGCTCAGGGGTTATATACTGATGGATATCAAACGCATAGAGTGAATTGCCTGTGTGGCAAATGATCAAGGCTTCTGTTGAAAAGCAAAGTTGTGGTTGATGATCAAAGCACCGCCTGTGTGGCATAGATTTGTGTAACGTGAATTCACGAGCCTCACACCCCGGTTGTGAACCAGAAACGGGAGAGGACCTCAGGGAGGGCATGAGTTTCCTTCTAGCTAGGGCGGTGTCAGTGACCTACCAACCCTGACATTTATATACTTTTCACCTGTGTGGTTGTTGCTGTTGCGAGGCACCTCGGTTAGATCGGACGATCCGGGTCCGATGGAGCCATTTGTTGGCTCATTTACGCCCCAAAGGGTGGGGAAACGCAGAGTTCAGGCATTTTAATCCACATCGGTGGACCGACCCTGACGATCCAAACGATTGACTGAGTACTTGCCTGAGGGGCGGGCTAGAGCGTCTCGAATCGGTTGAGGACTATCTTTTGCCTCGGTTCATAGATGGAAATCCAATTTCCAAATACGTGACATTTGCGGTTTTATTTTAGAACCTAGTATGGCGACATAGTGGGATGGGGCGCTTATGCCGTCTATGATTGGTACTTATGATTTGAAGTTGTTTTATACACTATGCACTTAATAGTATCAAATGATTTGTTTGAACGTATCAAGCATTCTTGGCTATTATAAGTTAAAAACCCTATCCTCCGGCTTGCGTTGCATTGTGTGATGGGAACTGGGTCTTATAATAGCTTCATTTTTCCTTATTTAGCATTGCGCTGTTTGTTTTATACACTGGTGTTCTTGGGAGGAAACCCGTTCCGTGTTATACTGCGTGGTCCCTTGATTTACCCAATTTTAAAATAAAGATTAGTAACTGTTTTAGTTCTCACACCGGTCCCATGACTGACCTGGAGTTTATTGTTTTGACCTAAACTCTGGGTGCCCTTATTTTGACACGGGCAGCTAGTAGTTTTGGTTTTGCTGATTTATATTTACAGGATCCTGGTTTACACCTGGAATGATATCCGGAAAGCTTTGTATCCGTATATCTCTTCTAGTTGTGTATTGTATTATTTTCCGCTGCTACGTAATGTATTGTAATCTCTGATATTGTAATGTATAATATTCATTTATACTCTGTATATTCTTGTATTCTGATGAATTGTTGTAATATACAATGAAATGTTCTTCCGTCTGCGTTCTATTGTGGCTTGTTCTCGAACTATCCGCGCTTTCCTCACCGGGGAAGTTACGGGTTTTCATAGTTGGTATCAGAGCTTTGGTTTACAAAGCTTAGAGAACAAGACACATTAGAACCATACAAAAGAATTCATCAGAGATTGGATTAGTAAAATCCAATGAGAATGACTCGTTAGAGATAGGATCAGTAGTATCCTAGAACGAGTGTGAAGAGTATATTTTTAAAATGAAAACGAATTTTGTTTTGAAAATTTAAATCAATTATTCGTATTTGATTATTTATTTGTATTGATTTGGACAGTCCAGTATATAAAGATTTTGCATATACGCCTTGCAAACGTGTATTTGAAGTTTTAATATACTGGATAGATATAGAATTACACTCTAATCGCCCAGAGATGATTTTGGTGATGGAGCTCCATCATTAGAATTTATGTTCGTGCGACGAAAGTGGGATTTCTATATATTTCCAATTGACTGGTGTAAGAACCAAAGCTATATAGGATTTATAGTCGTGATTTGGCATCAAAAATGTGATTTTTGACTATATATCAAAGTTATGAATTTCAAAAGCTAATCAACTAATTGATTGATGGTTGAGTTGTTGATTATTAGTTGATTAATTAAAATTTGTATTATATAGCCAATTTGATCAAATAATGTATTGTATTAAAAATTTATCACATTTGCTTGCATATACATGTACTTACATTGAGCAGGTCATAGCAAGGAGGCTAGAGCAGAAGAATAAAATTGTTTGCCTGACAAATAGGTACATGTTTATCATAATTTACTGTTTTGTTTGGGTGATGATGATTTTATGAGCCGATTGGCTAGCCGCTTGGCTTTTTCTTTTTCTTTTTGAGATCAGAAGGCCTGTATGGCAATTTCGGGATTTTCCCGTGCTCCCGGTGCAGGGGAGGTTATGGCAAAATTTTTCGAAAATTTAGGGTGTTAGCCAAATTTTTGAGATTTTTGAAAGGTTCTTAGAAACTGAAAAGTTGAAGAACTTAAGCCGTAGTGAAAACACTGGAAGTTGAGTTGATTTGTGAAACAACTTTTGGCTTTGTTCCTTTTCGGGGACGAAAAGTTTTAAGTGGGGGAGATTGTAATAACCCGGAAATCTGGGCCAGTTTAAAATTTTTATTTTGGCAATTTGAGCGAATTTTGATTATTTAAAATGAATTATTTTAAATAATATCGACGAGAAATTTATTTTGAATATAATTCGAACGAATATATTTATATGGAGCATCGATAGAATATAAATATTTATTTATAATTATAAAAGGAATTGAAAATGGCGCGGTAGTTCGATAATTCGATTTTTATATATTGAATAGCGAAGTAAAAATGTGATTTTTATATATGTAGAGAATACGGGCAGTGAAAAGTGACAAGAGGCAAGAACGACGAAGATTTCTACCTAAGAAGAGTCGTGGGATCGGATTAGCTAATCTGTGAGAATTTCTCACTCTTTAATTTAATTTTCTAGTTATATATATATACTAGGATGCAGACGGTGTTTAGTAGCACCCGACACCCGTCGTCCACAGACCATGGACGGCTTGTATGCTTGTTTGTTTGATATTGATGTACAGTTGATTGTGTGACGTGATATGAAATGAAATAAAATATTTATACAGTTGAAAATATTTTATAGTTAAAAATAGAATTTTTAACGTGCATATGAAATGAAATAAAAATAAACAGATCGGACGATTTGTTTATATACACACATTTGACTGATATTGATTGGGACGATAAATTTTACACATCGCCCAACTGCACAAATAAAATCTGTGTTTGATTGTTTGAAACCCCACACGGGTATTGGGATGATATTTGACGTACACTAATCCCAATAATTAGTTGTATGTCGATCGATTGATTGACAGGCTGCTATAAGCGTTGGATATTTATATTTGATGCTTATACAGTATAGAATGCACTTTGGATTATGGTTGATTATTCATCGTAGTCATTGTATACATGTGTTGTAGAAAATCCATATAATTAACATTATATGGTAAGTGATTGGGCCTCATTCCAGTTTAGAAAAAGAAATATTTAAAATAGAAATATTTTAAATAGGATATTTGATAAATAAAAATACATGAAGCCGTGTTGATTAGATTGACGCCATTTTGACGTGAACGATATTTATATCGATTTTATTCATTTTATAATGAATATCAAAAGTGATTTCAAAATCTGATATTTTGAAAAGAAATGAATTCGAATTGAAATTGAATAGAAAAGAATTCGAATTGAAATTGAATAGAAAGGAATTCGAATTGAAATTGAATAGAAACGAATTCGAATTGAAATTGAATAGAAAGGAATTCGAATTGAAATTGAATAGAAATGAATTCGAATTGAAATTGAATAGAAATGAATTTGAATTGGAATTGAATTGAATTGAAAATGAACTGAAATTGAATTAGAAATCAATTTGAATTGAAATCGATTTGAAATGAATTTAAAACGAATTTATATTGGAATATTCAATTTTGATTTGAAAATGAATATGAAGTTGAAACCGTTTTGAAAATGAATTTAAAACGATTTATAAAGCAAGTTTTGAATGGAAATCGACGAAGTATATATTATATATATTATATATATATATATATATATATATATATATAATGGCCTGAATAGAACGCGCCGCGGCAGTTCGCGAATTTCGACCATTGACTTCGAACGAATATTACGGGAGATCCGACAGTCGGATTCTCCTAAAACCGGAACCGTTGGGTTCGTATCGAAAAGAGCTTTCTAAGAATATTAGAAATTTGAAATCTAACGGTTGGATTTGGAATTATGTCCAAATCAAATTTGGAAAAGGTCGCTGTAAGTGCAGTTTGATCGCCGTTGATGGAAATCGACTGTACGGGCCTTGATAAAATTACTAAAAATAGTAATAATTTGTGTAAAATCATAAGAAATGATTTGTGAAGAATTGGGATGAAAAACTCCATATTTGAAAAGATAAAAATAGATTTTTATCGAAATGAACTAGTTTTGAACTAGAACTAAAATTCTATTTGTTTTTTAAATAAATAAATTGAATTTGAAAAGGGTTTTAAAAATAACCGGAATTTCCAATGATTGCATTGGAATGGATTTGAATCGAAATTGTCTTTGGAATATTTCGAAGTTGGATTTCGTGATCATACAGATGTTGTTATGGAAATTTGAAAGATATGTATGTATATCGTTATTTCCAATACGATATTTGTTGGTCGTAGAATTGGATATTGAATATAAGCCGATATATTTTCTACTTAGAGCCTTGTATTTAATATCAAATGTGATTTGGGTTTGTCGTGAATGGTGTCTTCATTAACACTATTCTTAAGCCCCGTTAAAAAAAGATTAAATCTTTTTATTTAGATATAATGATGTGTACCAATTAAATAATATTTAATTGAATTGATATTGATTTTTGGGTTTATCGTGAACAGTGTTTTAAATAACACTTGTTCTTTAACCCGATAATTAATGGAATGTGATTTTGGGTTTATCGTGAACCATGTTTTAAATGACACCGATTCTTTAACCCAGTTAAAGATTAAAACTAAGTGGAGTTTTAATGAATCTTTAATTAGATTGAAATGATTGAGGATGGAGTATCACCAGTTTTTCTCCAGGCGATAGTAAATCTTTAATTAGATTTGAACGTGAAATGGTAATTGAATTTACCGATAACACCGTGGTGTTAGATATGAAGTAAGACCCGTTTTACTTCATGGGATGAATAGGTTGGGATTGGGAAATTAAAACCAATGATTACTTCGGTAAGGTTCGCTAATCCCGACTAGTTTGAATTGATATTCAAAAGTAAATTAAAGAATAAATTTTAATGATTTATCTTTGATAAAATTAATGGGAACCTTTCCCTATGAATGTGAAATTTAGAAACTAACTGTCGGTTAGCTAAGCAGAATGGTTTTCTGAATATTGATCTGATGTTGGTTTCGGCCTTCGGGGTTAATATTTGGGGAATTATTCTCTTGTTAATTTACGGTTAGTGACTGATAAATTGGAATGAGGCGTATGTTGTGTTTGTGTAACACTTATTTAAAATATACGCGAGTTATTCGGAAAGACCGGGTTTATCCCATTCTGAGTAAATGATATGACGATAAGTCGAAGGTGAAGATGGTGGTTGAAGACCGGAGGTCTTCACGTCGTTTGGGTGATTACTGATGATCTTGATTGGGATGTACACCCAAGAAGATGGAAACAGTTGGTGATCGTCCAGACGTACTTGGAGATCGATGGATATGCGGGGTACTAGGTGCCTCCGGTTTCGTTCAGACCCAGAACGAACTTGTAAATGGACCGTGTGTCTGACATTGAATTTTAGTCTGTGTGATTGATTTCTATTAAATATATATCTGTTTGGCGGCGGAGAATTTATTCTCTTGCTTAACGCCTTTCTCGGAGACGTTACGAGCTCAGGGGTTATATACTGATGGATATCAAACGCATAGAGTGAATTGCCTGTGTGGCATGCCTAAGTGGCAAATGATCAAGGCTTCTGTTGAAAAGCAAAGTCTTGTGGTTGATGATCAAAGCACCGCATGTGTGGCATAGCTTTGTGTAACATGAATTCGCGAGCCTCACACCTCGGTTGTGAACCAGAAATGGGAGAGGACCTCAGGGAGGGCATGCGTTTCCTTCTAGCTAGGATGGTATCAGTGACCTACCAACCCTGACATTTATATACTTTTCACCTGTGTGGTTGTTGCTGTTGCGAGGCGCCTCGGTTAGATCGGACGATCCGGGTCCGATGGAGTCATTCGTTGGCTCATTTACGCCCCAAAGGGCGGGAAAACGCAGTGTTCAGGCATTTTCATCCACATCGGTGGACCGGCCCTGACGATCCAAAGGCTTGACTGAGTACTTGCCTGAGGGGTGGGCTAGAGCGTCTCGAATCCATTGAGGACTATCTTTTGCCTCGGTTCATAGATGGAAATCCAATTTCCAAATACGTGACATTTGCGATTTTATTTGTAGAACCTAGTATGGCGACATTGTGGGATGGGGCGCTTATGCCATCTATGATTGGTACTTATGATTTGAAGTTGTTTTATACACTATGCACTTAATAGTATCAAATGATCCGTTTGAACGTATCAAGCATTCTTGGCTATTATAAGGTAAAAACCCTATTCTCCGGCTTGCGTTGCATTGTGTGATGAGAACTGGAACTTATAATAGCTTCATTTTTCCTTATTTAGCATTGCGCTGTTTGTTTTATACACTGGTGTTCTTGGGAGGAAATCCGTTCCGTGTTATACGGCGTGGTCCCTTGATTTACCTAACTTTAAAATAAAGATTAATAACTGTTTTAGTTCTCACACCAATCCCATGACTCACCTGGAGTTTATTGTTTTGACCTAAACTCTAGGTGCCTTTATTTTGACACGGACAGCTAGTAGTTTTGGTTTTGCGGATTTATATTCACAGGATCCTGGTTTACAGCTGGAATGATATCCGGAAAGCTTTGTATCTGTATATCTCTTTTAGTTGTGTATTGTATTATTTTCCGCTGCAATGTAATGTATTGTAATCTCTGATATTATAATGTATAATATTCATTTATACTCTGTATATTCTTGTATTCTGATGAATTGTTGTAATATACAATGAAATGTTCTTCTGTCTGCATTCTGTTGTGGCTTGTTCTCGAACTATCCGCGCTTTCCTCACCGGGGAAGTTACGGGTTTTCACAATATCTGAAAGCTCCCTACCGATTTCCGTATTTCTAGAGTAGCCCTAACACGGAACTCGGGCCGCACATTACAGGACATGTGCATCTAGACAAGCGATAATGATTCGCGACACATACGTGGAAAAAGTCTAGGAACATATACCACTCTAGGTAGTGTGTCCTAGACTAGAGGGCATCGTTCGGAAGATAGCGTAAATCCTAGATTAGATCTAGGTCAGAAACAATAAATGTACGCCTGAAGGCAACAAAAATTACAGGGATTGGGATCACGTTATCATTACTAGTTGGGACACTAGTTAGGTGGTGCAGAGATTAGTATGGGGTACGATAGTATATTCGGTTCGAGATAACTTAACTTAGTTTAGGGTGCTTTCCCATTTCCAGCATATACTTATCATGCTCTTTTTCTTATCCATAGACTGAATAGTCAATAGACTTACTCAGGCTTTATGTCTGACTCTACTTTTCTTTCGTCTTCTTTTCTTTCGTCCCCCCCCCCAAGGTAGGTGAGGAGGGAATAGTTGAGCTCATGTTAGATTGGACCGCTGCTCTTCCCAAGCTTGAAGATTCTTGGACAAAGTGCTTTGGACTCTCCTTTTCACTGCTATGGCTGGCTTATGCTACATTGGGGAATCTAAATGTATTTTTATGCTTCTTTATTTTGTAAGACAGATGATACTCTGATATTGGAAAACAATTGTTGTACAAACTATCTTATCAATAAAGTAAAGTTTTATTTTCCGTTGTTTAATTTCTGTCTGTCTTGTAATTTATCTGCATCTTTTACCCTAAATGCTCCACAGAACTTAGTGCATTCCCTTTGTGAGTGACACTAACGGATGTGGGGTGTTACACATACCAAATTTATTCAACACATTTCATTTTCCAAACCAAACAAATAAATCAACCACCAAACAATCAACTATACAAACAAGTCGTCCATGGTCTGTGGACGACGGGTGTCGGGTGCTACTAAGCACCGTATGCATCCTAGTATATATTTTTAACTGGAAAAGAAAATTTAAAGTGAGAAGTTCTCACCTTGGGGTTCCACTCCGCCATTCTATATTTCTGAAATTCCGAACAGTCTGGATTTACCAGCAATGCCAACGCAGTCTTCTCTACGCTGTTCATATATAAAAATCTCATTTTTATTTCACCGCTATAAAAATCACCTTTTTATTTCAATATATATAATAAAAATCCGATTTTTATTTCGCTACTTATATAAAAATTATATTTTTTATATTCTCTTTTATATAAAAATTCTATTTTCAATCCGCTACTCATATAAAAATCGAATTTTTATTTCGCTACAACATATATAAAAATCGTATTTTTATATTCTCTATCTTATAAAAAATCATATTTTTATTCTCTACATTATATAAAAATTATATTTTTATTATCATACATATATAAAAATCATATTGTTATTCTCTACACTATATAAAAATCATATTTTTATAACACTCTTTATATAATCAAAATCATATTTTCTTTTCGCTCTTCAGATAATAAAGATCACATTTTTATTCTGTGTTTGCATATATAAAAATCATTTCTTTTATTTTTAAAAATCACTTCATGCATGTATAAAAATATAAACTTTTCAAAAATAAAAATATAATATTTTCCTTTATAAAGATCAAAGTTTTTCATTTATAAAAATATATCCTTTTCATATTATTTTTTAAAATCCGACCTTTCTGTAAATAAAAATCATAGCTTTCATGAACAAAAAAAATCTTTTTATTCTCTATGCATTTCATACAAAAATCTTTCTTCTAATCTTTTAACACGATTATTAAACATTAAAACTGAAAAATACATGTAAATAAAATGTAGAAACTTACTGTTTTTCAGTGTTTGGGATGTGGAGGATTGCTCGTCGCGGAAATCGAGGAGGGGGAGGCTGCTCGCCGTCACAGGTGGTGGAGCAAGGGGGCGGCACCTCAGAGTTTTTGTGGATGTCGGCGTTCTCGAGCTACGAAGGAAAGGAGGAGGGAGAGGGAGAAGAGGGGGCGGAGCTGAGGGGGTTGGGGAAACGCCGGAGACTAGCGGCGCGATGGTAGGCGGCGGCTCTTCCGTTGCTCTGTTTTTTTTTCCTTCTTTTTTCTGTTTCAATTTGGCAAAGTAACAGGGGGTTGTTAGACTAAGCAAGGAGAGAGAGAAAGGTAGTGTATAATATTTTAATTAATTAATTCATTTCCTCCTAGAATGTTGACTTTCCACCAGAACTCGAAACGTGACCCAATGACTGTCATCCATAGCTAATTACCCCCATTTCGAACACAATGGGATATGTATCGTGAGCTGATTCGGATGTTTCGATCATTTTCCGTCAAAATCAAAATATAAATCTATATATTGAATTTGAACGCGCATTTCAATTTACCAGGGCCACATACACACTCTAAAATTCCCGAAAAATATTTTCTAGCTTCGTATTGACAATACGGTCCCAACAAAACTAATTTCATCAAATTTCGAGACCATTTGAAAAATGGCCACTTTCAGGTCGATCAAAATTGATTGAAACTGTCAAAACACGTTTTACTTCGCCACGCTCACATATTGATTCGAAAAATTACGAATTTTGGAATCTAGCAATAACTTGACATCACGAATCCAACAAAAGTGGTTTCGTCGAAAAAGGAGGTCGTTTGCAAAATTACCATTTTTAAGGGCCAGAATTCCATAACGACTATTCTGAATTTTCAACTGGACGTAACTTTTGATTCCCACTATGAAATTTTGATTTTTCGGATTCGTTGGAAAGATATTCTCAAATAGACTCTAATATTTTTGGTTTCGCTAGAATTCAGTTTATTTTGAATCCTGTACATTCGTTTGAAGTTTGAAATCGAATTTTTGAACTACCGCGCCGTTTTCAATTCCTTTTATAATTTAAAATAAATAATTATTTATATTCCAACGACGATCTATATAAATATATACGTTCTAATTCTATTCAAAATAAATTTCTCGTTGTTATTATTTAAAATAAATCATTTTAAATATTCAAAATTCATCAAAATTTCCAAAATAAAAAATTTAAATTGGCTCAGATTTTCCGGGTTGTTACAATCTCCCCTACTTAAAACTTTTCATCCCCGAAAAGGAACAAAGCTGAAAGTTGTTTTACTAACCAACTCAACTTCCATTATTTTCTTTACGGCTTAAGTTCTTCAACTTTTCAGTTTCTAAGAACTTTTCAAATTTTTTAAAAATTTGGCTAACACCCTAAATTTTCGAAAAATTTCGCCATAACCTCCCCTGCACCGGGAGCTTCGGGATATTTCAAACAGCCTCCCATGGCCCTCAACAATCCAAAAAGAAAAAGAAACAGCCAAGCGGCTAGCCAATCGGCTCATAAAATCATCGAAAACCCAAGAAATACAATAAACATGTACCTATTTGTCGGGCAAACAATTTTATTCCTCTTCTCTAGCCTCCTTGCAATGACCTGTTCACACATATATATGTCCATGCATGCATTTGCAAATAATTTTCAATATAGTTCAATATTTGGTTCAGTTTGGCCTAAATTCACCGTTCATTCACATAATGATTTAAAGGAATAATCATACAACATAACCATCAATCAATTAGTGAATTAACGTTTCAAATTCATAATTTTGATACATATACAAAAAATCATGTTTTTAATGCCAAATCACAACAATGAACCTATCTAGTTTTGGTTCTCAAACCAGTCTAATGGAAATATATAGATATCCCACTTTCGATACTCGAAAATAAATACTGATAACGGTGCAGCATTATCAGAATCAACCCCGGGAAACTAGAGTGTGATTCTATATCTATCTAGTATATTAAAACTTCGAATATACGTTCATGACGCGCATATGCAAAATCTTTATATATTGGACTGTCCAAATCAATATAAAATAAAATATTCAAATACGTATAATTGAATTTAATTTTCAGAACAAAATTTGTTTTCATTTTAAAAATACTCTTCACACTCGTTCTAGGATACTACTGATCCCATCTCTAACGAGTAATTCTTATTGGATATTACTAATCTAGTCTCTGATGAATTCTTTCATATTTTTTTTGATGCAAATGAATTCTTTCATTTGGTCCTAATGTGTCTTGTTCTCGAGCTCTGTAAACCAGAGCTTTGATACCAAACTGAGATAGCCGACGAGATCCGGTAGGCTTTGCAACCATCCCTTCATCCCCCAAGCAGCAGGTAAAACCCACCGTGGCTCTCACCTAGTCCACCAGTAACTTGTTATGCGGCGACCCTCTCGAGCCTCCCGGCCACTGCCTAACCAACCCCCGCAAGGGACATGTGGGGGTAAGAGTCTCCTGTTCGCCACCAAATCGCGAAGCGAGAACCCCCCATCATGACTGCAACAAGAACTGGTAATACTCCATAGCTAACACCACGGTGTTATCGGTAAATATTAATTACCATTTCACATTCAAATCTAATTAAAGATTTAACTATCGCTTTGGAGCAAAACTGGTGATACTCCATTCTCGATCATTTCAATCTAATTAAAGATTCATTAAAACTCCACTTAGTTTTAATATTCCCACTAATCAATATTAATGATTATTCAAAGCTAAGAGGTTAATCATATCTTTAACTGGGTTAAAGAACCAATGTCATTTAAAACACGGTTCACAACAACCCGAAATCACATTCCATTGTTAGTCGGGTTAAAGAACAGGTGTTATTCAAAACACCTCTCATAATAAACCCAAAAACCAATTTAAATTCGATTCCAATTAAATACTAATTAACTGGGCAAATTCACTAAATCTTAATTAAAAGATTTATTCATTTCTAAACTGGGTTCAAGAACAGTGTTATTTAAGACACCATTCACGACGAACCCGAAATCCCATTTGATATTAAATACAAGGCTCTAAATAGAAAATATATCAGTTAATATTCAATATCAAATTCTGAAACCAACAAATATGGTATTGGAAATAACGATATTAATATATCTTTCAAATTTCCACAACCATATCTGTATAGTCACAAAATCCAACGTCGAAATATTCCGAAGAAAATTTCGATTCAAATTCATTCCAATTCATATATTGGAAATTCTGATCATTTTTAAAACCATTGCAAATCCAATTTATTTATTCAAAAATATTGGATTATAATTCTAGTTCATAACTAGTTCATTTTGATAAAAATATATTCTTATCCTTTTTAAATATGGGATTTTTCACACCAATTCTTTCTAAATCATTTATTATGATTTTACACCAATTATTAATATTTTTAATAATTTTATCAAGGCCCGTTCAGTAGATTTCCAATAACGGTCGTCGAACTGCACTTACAGCGACCTTTTCCAAATTTGATTTGAACATAATTCCAAATCCAACCGTTAGATTTCAAATTTCAAGTATTCATTAGAAAACTCTTTTTGATATGAACCCAACGATTTCGGTTTCAGGAGAATTCGATCGTCGGATCTCTCCACAACATTAATTCGAAGTCAATGGTCGAAATTCGGGAACTACCGCGGCGCGTTCTATTTAGGCCATTTAATATATATAATATATATATTATATATATTTCGTCGATTTCAATTCAAAACGTATTTTATAATTCGTTTTCAAAACAATTTCAACATCATATTCAATTTTAAATCAAAATTGAATATTCCATATCATTAATATATAAATGATAATATTTTCAAAACGTTATATTTTGAAATCACTTCTTTTTCTATTTTCGAATAAAATCGATATAAATATCGTTCGCATCAAAATGGCGCAAATCTAATCAATACGGCTTTATATATTTCAATGACTTCGTTATTCTATTCAACAAATGAATATTTTCTTTAATACATGAATATATATTTCTTTCAACACATGAATATTTATTAATTCTTACTTACAATGAAAGTGTGAATTTTTTTGTATAAATATTTCGTTCAACACATGAATATTCTCAACACATGAGTATTGTCAACACATGACTATTTATTCTATTCAACACATGAATCTTCTTTTATAATATTCTTTATTTTCTCAATTGGAATGAGGTCTAATCAATTACCATATAATGTTTATTATATGGATTCCATACAACACATGTATATAATAGCAATGATAAATAATCAACCATCATCCAAAGTGCACTACACTGTATAAGCATCAAATATAGATATCTAACGCTTATAACAGCCTGTCAATCAATCGACCGACATACAACTAATTATTGGGATTAGTGTATGTCATATATCATCCCAATACCCGTGTGGGGTTTCAAACAATCTAACACAGATGTTATTTGTGCAGTTGGGCGATGTATAAAATTTATCGTCCCAATCAATATCAGTCAAATCAGTGTACATAAACAAATCGTTCGATTTGTAAATGAATATTTATTTATTCTCGTTCACTTAAAAATTATATTTTTAACGACCAAAATATTCTATTTAATCTATTAATACTCTATTCAGTTCATTTATTCAATAAAATGGTAATTTTGTTTTTCTAAAATATTTTAGAAAATTTCGGCAGCATAACGACACGATACAAGAAACGGGACAAGGCCTAGCCTTATCCCCGGTCTAATAATGGCCTGCGCCATACACATACCAATTTTATTCAACACATTTCATTTCCCCAACCAACCAAACAAATAAATCAACCACCAAACAATCAACTAAACAAACAAGTCGTCCATGGTCTGTGGACGACGGGTGTCGGGTGCTACTAAGCACTGTCTGCATCCTACTATATATTTTTAACTAGAAAAGAAAATTTAAAGTGAGAAGTTCTCACCTTGGGGTTCCACTTCGCCATTCTATATTTCTGAAATTCAGAACAGTGTGGATTTGCCAGCAATGCCAACGTAGTCTTCTCTACGCTATTCATATATAAAAATCTCATTTTTATTTCACTGCTATAAAAATCACCTTTTTATTTCAATATATATATAATAAAAATCAGATTTTTATTTCACTACTTATATAAAAATTATATTTTTATATTCTCTATTATATAAAAATTCTATTTTCAATCCGCTACTCATATAAAAATTGAATTTTTATTTCGCTACAACATATATAAAAATCGTATTTTTATATTCTATATCTTATAAAAAAATCATATTTTTATTCTCTACATTATATAAAAATTATATTTTTATTATCATACATATATAAAAATCATATTTTTATTCTCTACACTATATAAAAATTATATTTTTATAACACTCTTTATATAATCAAAATCATATTTTCTTTTCGCTCTTCAGATAATAAAGATCACATTTTTATTCTGTGTTTGCATATATAAAAATCATTTCTTTTATTTTTAAAAATCACTTCATGCATGTATAAAAATATGAACTTTTCAAAAATAAAAATATAACCTTTCCCTTTATAAAGATCAAAGTTTTTCGTTTATAAAAATATATCCTTTTCATATTTATTTTTTAAAATCCGACATTTCTGTAAATAAAAATCATAGCTTTCATGAACAAAAATCATCTTTTTATTCTCTATGCTTTTCATACAAAAATCTCTCTTCTAAT
This sequence comes from Allium sativum, assembly GCA_030737875.1. Lineage (NCBI taxonomy): Eukaryota > Viridiplantae > Streptophyta > Magnoliopsida > Asparagales > Amaryllidaceae > Allium > Allium sativum. The sequence goes on along the minus strand of CM060926.1, from coordinate 198,780,723 downwards.
CTTTTAACACGATTATTAAACATTAAAACTGAAAAATACATGTAAATAAAATGTAGAAACTTACTGTTTTTCAGTGTTTGGGGTGTGGAGGACTACTCGTCGCGGAAATCGAGGAGGGGGGAAGCTGCTCGCCGTCATAGGTGGTGGAGCAAGGGGGCGGCGCCTTAGGGTTTTTGTGGACGTCGGGGTTCTTGAGCTACGAAGGAAAGGAGGAGGGAGAGGGAGAAGAGGGGGCGGAGCTAAGGGGATGGGGAAACGCCGGAGACTAGCGGCGCGGCGATGCCTGAAGGGGGGGTCGCGATGGTATGCGGCGGCTCTTCCGTCGCTCTATTTCTTTTTTTTCTTTTTTTTTCTGTTTCGATTTGGTAAAGTAACTGGGGGGGCCGTTAGACTAAGCAAGGAGAGAGAGAGAGAAGGGTAGTATATAATATTTTAATTAATTAATTCATTTCCTCCTAGAATGTTGACTTTCCACCAGAACTCGAAACGTGACCCAACGACTATCGTCCATAGCTAATTACCCCCATTCCAAACACAATGGAATATGTATCATGAGCTGATTCGGCTGTTTCAATCAGTTTCCATCAAAATCAAAATATAAATCTATATATTGAATTTGAACGCGCATTTCAATTTACCAGGGCCACATACAGACTCTAAAAATTCCCGAAAAATATTTTCTGGCTTCGTATTGATGATACGATCCTAACAAAACTAATTTCATCAAAGTTCGAGACCGTTTAAAAAATGGTCATTTTCAAGTCGATCGAAATTGACTGAAACTGTCAAAACACATTTTACTTCGCCACGCTCACATATTGATTCGAAAAATTACGAATTTTGGAATATAGCAATAACTTGACACCACGGATCCAACAAAAGTGGCTTCGTCGAAAACCGAGGTCGTTTGCAAAATTTCCGTTTTTAAGGGCCAGAATTCCATAGCGACTATTCTGAATTTTCAACTGAATGTAACTTTGATTCCCACTATGAAATTTTGATTTTTCGGATTTATTGGAAAGATATTCTCAAATAGATTCTAATATTTTTAGTTTCGCTAAAATCCGGTTTATTTTGAATCTTGTACATTCGTTTGAAGTTTGAAATCGAATTTTCGAACTACCGCGCCATTTTTAATTCCTTTTATAATTTAAAATAAATAATTATTTATATTCTAACGACGATCTATATAAATATACACGTTCTAATTCTATTCAAAATAATTTCTCATCGTTACTATTTAAAATAAATCATTTTAAATATTCAAAATTCATCAAAATTGCCAAAATAAATTTTTTATATTGGTTCAGATTTTCCGGGTTGTTACAATTGACATTTAATTGTCTAATATTCCAACCATTACTTAGTGCAATTATTAGGATTATTCGATTAATCGTTGGTTTTACGACCGGTAAAAATGTTCCATTAGAATCAAATCCAAATTGCTGGTAATATCCTTTTGCAACTAGTCTGGCCTTGTATTTTTCAACAATCCCATATGCTTTCCTCTTTATTTTGTAACTCATCTGCATCCTAAAATATTTTCATGACTGGGTGGTGTGACCAGACTCCATGTTTTATTTTTCATGAGTGCTTCATATTCACTATCCATAACCTGTCTCCATTTATCTGATTTTTCTGTTTGAATGTAATTGATTGGTTCAATTTCATTCATAGATACATTATACACTTTGGGTTTGAAAATTCCACTTTTTGATCTAGTAGTCATATAATGTCCAATTTGTTGTGTCTGATTATTGGTAATAGGACTTGCTGCATTTGTTGTGTTATTGTTTTATTTAGTTTCATCCATGTTTTGATTGTTGTGTGTTTCTTCAGTACTGGTATTAGTCTCATTTGCTGAAGTAATAACTTGGTCACTGAGGATTCTTTGATTATCACCATTGTTTCCATCCTGTTTTTCTTCAGGAAAACAATCTGTCAGTTGTTCAGCAAAATTTGGCATTGTTGTAACTTTTATGCTTGAATGATAACTGTTATCTTCTCTTAAAGCTTGTTTTTTTGCATATGGAAAATATTTTTTTTATCAAATATAAGATGCCTTGATATAAAAACTGTTGGAAATGTTTTATTAACATTAAGTGAATTATTAAAAATCTTGAATAAGTGTATGAATGGCTCCTATATGGGAATAGTCCCACATCATGGGATTATATAGAAGAGGCAAGCATTTATACTTGTTTCTAAGAAATCATGTTGGGGCCTTGGGCTCCCAATACATGCATTGTTGTGAGGAGGGAGACCATGCATCATGACCACCACACACACGCGCGCGACCGACCGACTCGACTCGACCCGGCCCAGTTCGGTTCAGTTCGGGCTCGGGCTCGGGCTTGGGCTTGGGCTTTGTGGTGTAGACACTTATATTTTTTGGACCATAAAACTTAGCCTTTTTCGAACCGTTTTTTTTTATAGAAAAGATTTCTGCAACGGTAAAAATTCTTATCCTTCATTAAAGCGGCCCACTAATCAGTAAACCCTAACCCTAATTCTCGTCCTATATATTGTCATTAGCTTCAGACGAGAATACCTACCGGATCACAATTTCTCTTTTTCTCCTAGCCACCATTAAAATTTTCTCTCAGAAATTCTCGAGCAGTATTTTAATTCAGAAAGTGAAAATCTACACTGATTTGTTGTGCAAGCAAATCAGTTATTGTTTTAGAGGTTGTTTTATCCTAGAGGCGGCGGCGAAGGAAGAACTGGTTTGCACCTCCGACCGAATCGCCGAATCGTCTTCAAGAAAGCGACCTAGTCCGCGACTCAGCCATTGTTTCCCAACAATTAGAAGACGATCTGAAACAATGGCTTCCAACTCAACCCTAGACGATTCTGCTCCACCCTCTACTTTCCAAAACCATCTCGTGACTGCTGCTCCATTCATATTTGAAGGCTTGCATTTCAAACGATGGCATCAGAAGATGGAGTTCTTCCTCACCATCAGAAAGGTTGTGGCTGCGCTGACTACTGACAAACCGCAGCTTCCGGATAAACCTGACGAGGCTGATGCAACAAAAATGGCATCATGGACTGAACAGTCAAAGCAACTGCAGACCTGGACTGAACTGGATTACTTATGCAAGAACTTTATTCTGAACGGACTGAGAGATGATCTGTATGACTACTATAACTCAGATGAAAAGACAGCAAAGGAGATATGGGAAGCACTGAAGAAGAAGTATGATACAGAGGAGGCAGGGGCAAAGAAATATGTTGTGAACCGTTACCTAAAGTACCAGATGACTGATGATAGATCTGTACAGATGCAGTCTCATGAGCTGAAGAAAATAGCTCATGAGATCATCTCTGAAGGTATGGTCTTGGACGAACAATTTCAAATTGTTGTTATCATTGACAAATTACCCCCAAGCTGGAAAGATTTTAAGAATGTCTTGCGACATAAGACTAAGGAATTTTCCTTAGAGAGCTTGATTACACGCCTCTGTATTGAGGAGGAGGCACGCAAGAAGGACCAGAAAGAAGAGGTGCTGATTGTGAATAACAACAGTACTAAGAAGACCACTCCCGTAGTTCTGAAACCAAATCAGAAATCTTTTAAGAATTAGAACAGGCGCAACAAACAAAATGAGAATCTGCAAGGAAACCCAAAGGGGCTGCAGAAACCAGCCCAAAAGAATGACTCTGGACAGTTGTTTCTATGTTACAACTGTGGAAAACCAGGTCATATGGCACGTAAGTGTCGGAACAGGCCAAGCTCTGCACCACAGGCTAACCTGTCTGAGGAGCCTCTTACGGCTATGATTACTGAGATTCACCTCGTTGGTGGATCAGAGGGTTGGTGGGTAGACACTGGTGCTTCTCGCCATGTCTGTTATGATCGTGGCATGTTCTCGACATACACGGCTGCTGAAAATCAGAAAGTGCTGTTGGGAGACTCTCACACCACTAGAGTTGCGGGGATTGGCAATGTGGAACTCAAGTTCACCTCTGGAAAAACTGTAATTCTGAATGATGTTATGCACACTCCAGAAATAAGGAAGAATCTGGTCTCTGGCTTCCTCCTTAATAAGGGTGGTTTCACTCAAGTAATTGGGGCTGATTTGTACACCCTAACTTATAAGGGAACTTTTGTGGGAAAGGGTTATGCTTGTGAGGGTATGTTTAAACTGAATGTTGAATCTAATAAAGTGACTACTTCTGCTTACATGTTGTGTGATTTTAATATCTGGCATTCTAGATTATGTCAAGTTAATAATCGAATAATCTGTAACATGAGCACCCTAGATATGATACCTAAAATGACAGAATCTGAACTTGATAAATGTGAATTCTGTACACAAGCTAAAATCACAAAGAAACCTCACAAATCTGTTGATAGCGTTTCTGAACCCTTAGACTTGATTCATTCTGACATATGTGAACTAGACGGCACTTTAACTAGACAAGGACAGATAAGGACATCGTTATTTTATCACTTTTATTGATGACTGCTCTGATTTCACATATGTATACCTTATGAAAAATAAAAGTGATGCTTTTGACATGTTTAAAACATTCAAAACTGAGATTGAGAAAGATAGAAAATTAAGAGACTTCATAGTGATAGAGGAACAGAATACAAATCTAATTCAATTCTGGATTTCTATAAACAACATGGTATAGTACATGAGAGAACTGCACCCTATTCTCCTGAAATGAACGGTAAAGCAGAAAGGAAAAATAGGACCTTTACCGAACTAGTAGTTGCCATATTATTAAATTTTGGTGCAGCAAAACATTGGTGGGGGGATATTTTATTAACTGTATGCTATGTTCTGAATATAATCCCCAAATACAAGAATAAAATTTCTCCTTATGAAATTTTAAAGAATCATAAACCCAATGTCTCATACTTTAGAACTTGGGGTTGTTTAGCTTATGTTCGCATTCCAGACCCTAAGAGAATAAAATTGGCAAGTAGAGCATATGAATGTGCATTTATAGGCTATGCTATTAATAGCAAAGCATATAGATTTTATGGCCTTAATGCACATAATATAATTGAATCAAATGATGCCGATTTTTATGAAACTAAATTTCCTTTTAAATTAAGGAGTGGGGGCACCTCAAATATGCCAATTAGAACAGAACTTAATGAAAATTATGAAGCTGAACCTAGAAGAAGTAAAAGAGCAAGAACCATAAAAGACTTCGGTTCAGATTTTTGTGCTTTTACTATTGAGGAGGATCCCATAAACCTCCAAGAGGCCTTTTCTTCTTTAGATGCCGATTTTTGGCAAGAGGCTATAAATGATGAGATGGATTCAACAAGACTTGGCACTTGGTAGATTTACCCCCTGGTTGTAATTCTATAGGCTGTAAATGGATACTTAAAAAGAAATTAAAACCTGATGGCACTATAGATAAGTATAAAGCACGACTAGTAGCTAAAGGTTTTAAACAAAAAAATAGATTTCTTTGACACCTTTTCACCTATAACTAGCATAACATCCATTCGGGTTTTAATCTCACTTGCTTCCATCTATAATTTACTTATACACCAAATGGATGTTAAAACTGTTTTTTGAACAGTGAATTAGACGAAGAAATTTATATGGACCAGCCTGAAGGATTTGTAGTACATGGTCAAGAACATAAAGTATGTAAATTAGATAAATCATTATATGGTTTAAAACAAGCACCTAAACAATGACATGAAAAAATTGATAACTTAATCATTTCAAATGGTTTTAAAGTTAATGAAAGTGACAAATGCATTTATTACAAATCTGAGAATGGCATTTGCACTATTATATGCCTTTATCTAGATGACCTACTCATTTTTGGGTCAAATATTCATGCCATAAACTCAGTTAAATCCTTATTAAGTGTCAATTTTGATATGAAAGATCTAGGTGAGGCGAGTGTAATCCTTGGTATTAAGATTACTAGGTCAGAAAAGGGAATTTCTTTGGATCAATCTCATTACATTGAGAAGATACTAAAGAAATATAATTACTTTGACTATAAACCTGCAAGTACACCATATGATCATAGTGTAAAGTTATTTAAGAACACTGGTGAAGGTGTAAGACAGTCTGATTATGCGAGCATCATTGGCATCCTTCGGTATGCCACTGATTGTACTAGACCCGACATTGCCTATGTCGTGGGATTATTGTGCAGGTTTACCAGTAGACCTAGTATAGAGCACTGGCAAGCTATTGAAAGGGTAATGAGATACCTTAAATGAACCATGAACCTTGGATTACGTTATGAAAGGTTTCCAGCTATACTTGAAGGATATTCCGATGCAGACTGGAATACCTTATCTGATGATTCTAAAGCGACCAGTGGCTATATATTTAGTATCGCTGGAGGAGCTGTTTCTTGGAAATCCAAGAAACAGACTATTTTGGCTCAGTCTACTATGGAGTCTGAGATGATAGCACTAGCTACAGCTAGTGAAGAGGCAGAGTATTTGAGAAATCTGCTAGTTGAGATTCCGTTATGGGAAAAACCGATACCGGCTGTGTTGATACATTGCGATAGTATCGCGGCTATTGCAAAAGTTCAGAACCGTTATTATAACGGTAAGAGATGACAAATACGTCGTAAGCACAGTACGGTTAGAGAACTACTTTCCACAGGTACCGTTAGAGTGGATTACGTACGTAGTGAGGAAAATTTGGCAGATCCTTTGATGAAAGGACTGTCCAGAGAGAAAGTCCATAACTCTTCTAAAAGAATGGGACTATTGCCCTTAGATTGTTGAGTCACGCACAATGGTAACCCGACCTAAATAACTGGAGATCCCAAGAACTAGGTTCAATGGGTAATAACAAGTTGTGTAGTGATATGAGTTTAACATGCTATTTAATAAACCAAGAAGCATATATTCCTGAAGTGATTAGAGGATGAGTTAATAGAAACTCTTAATGAGATCTATACTCTATGTGGAGTGGAGTATCTACCTTCAGGAGTGCTCTTAATAGACTCACCTTTGTGAATGTGGAAATGTGGACGTTTCCTATGGAGTTGCAGGCAAAACTTCTAGAGCATTCACTAAACTAGGATAGACGTGCATGGCCATAAATGCACGGGCTTATTTGATTGTACTATAGAAAAGGTTGTGTGTGGTTTGATGTCAGGAATAGAGTTCAAGACTACGTGTCACTCTAGTAAAAACTGAATATTATTCACTATGCAAAGATTCAAGTAGAAAGACACCTTTGTTTATGCACAATCTTATGCTTTTTAAGAAACTGCTCGAAAATATTTTAAAAATTCAAGTGGGGGATTGTTAGAAATGTTTTATTAACATTAAGTGAATTATTAAAAATCTTGAGTAAGTGTATGAATGGCTCTTATATGGGAATAGTCCCACATCATGAAATTATATAGAAGAGGCAAGCATTTATACTTGTTTCTAAGAAATCATGTTGGGGCCTTGGGCTCCCAATACATGCATTGTTGTGAGGAGGGAGACCATGCATCATGACCACCACACACGCGCGCGCGACCGACCGACTCGACCCGACCCGGCCCGGTCTGGTCCGGTCCGGTTCGGGCTTGGGCTTTGTGGTGTAGACACTTATATTTTTTGGACCATAAAACTTAGCCTTTTTCGAACCGTTTTTTTTATGGAAAAGATTTCTGCAACGGTAAAAATTCTTATCCTTCATTAAAGCGGCCCACTAATCAGTAAACCCTAACCCTAATTCTCGTCCTATATATTGTCATTAGCTTCAGACGAGAATACCAACCGGATCACAATTTCTCTTTTTCTCCCAGCCGCCATTAAAATTTTCTCTCAGAAACTCTCGAGCAGTATTTTATTTTAGAAAGTGAAAATCTGCACTGATTTGTTGTGCAAGCAAATCAATTATTGTTTTAGAGGTTGTTTTATCCTAGAGGCGGCGGCGAAGGAACGAACTGGTTTGCACCTCCGTCCGGATCGCCGAATCATCTTCAAGAAAGCGACATAGTCCGCGACTCAGCCATTGTTTCCCAACAAAAACTCTACCTTTTTTATCTAAACACTTATAACGTTTTGAATTTGAGGATAACTAATAAAAGTACATGGAGTCAATCTCATGCTCAATTTATGTTTACTGTAATCTCTTCAGTATGGAAAGCACAGGCACCCAAAATACTTGAGAAATCTGTAATCTGGTTTAACATTAAAAATCATTTCATGTGTGGTTTTGTTATTCAATACTCTTGTTGGTAACTTATTAATAAGATAAACAGAAGTGTTGAATGCTTCATTCCAATAGTTCATTGGCAAACCCCCTTGAGATAATAATGTTAAATCAGTTTCAACTATGTGTCTGTGTTTTCTTTCGACCATTGCATTTTTTTCCAAATGTGTGAGGGCAAGTTAATCTATTTTTTATGCCTCTTTTGATAAAATAACCTGTAAGCGACTTAAATTCACCCCCACTATCTGTTTGCATAACCTTTACAGTACAATTAGTCTATTTTTCTATAAAAGGTTATGAACTGAATAATTGTGTTACATGCATCTGATTTATTTCTAAGCATATATATCCATGTATACCATGAGTAAGCATCAACAAAAGATAATAGTACCAGTGTCATTGATATGAATTTAGTGGTGTTGGTCCCCACAAATTAGTTGCAACAAGCTCTAGTGGCTTGTTTTATGTTGTTTCAGAATCTCCAAAAGGGGTTTTATAACTTTTTCCAAGTTGGTAGTGTGTGCAAGCGTGTTTGCTAAATAAATTATTGAAAGAAACATTATTATTATTCAAAACATTTTTAACAGTCTCTAAGTTAGGATGACCAAGTCTTACATGCCAAGATTCTAATACATCATTATGATTATTATTACAACTATTAATACTAGCATCTACATTGTTGCACCAAATTTCTTCACTCAAAGCATTTCCAGTCTTCAACTTGCCAAATTTGTAAAGCCCGTCATATAGACTACCATGTAGTAATATTTCTTGGCACAGTAAATCTTTAACAAGACAAAATTTTGGATGAAATTCAAAAAATATATTGTTGTCATTTGCAAATTTGGAAACACTTAATTAATTTTTGTTAATAGAAGGAACCCGAAGTGAGCTATTTAATTTGTGTTCTCTTTTTCCTGAAATAATTCATTTACCAATATGTGTAATACTAGCAGTTTGACCATTACCCATGTGTAGAGATTTCATACCTGAGTAGCTTTTGCTTCCAATGTTTAGATTTTGAAGGTTGTTTGTGATGTGATGAGCTGCACCTGAGTCTGAGTACCATTCTTTGAAGCTATTATCATCACTTTTGTCTGCATCATCATTAACCATGTTCTAATTTCTGCTATTATCATTGTTGTTTCTGTTTATGTTCATTGTAGCCATATTTGCTTGTGCTCCTTTCTGTGCAGAGTTAATTTGGTTATTTTGTGGTTCACCATCTGAATTATATCTAAAGTAACATTTATTTGCCATATGACCAAAATTTTGACATATTTGACACTTCACTCGATTGTTATTATTCCATCTTTCTCTTCCACGACCTCTTTGAGGCTGAAAGCCTACTCTTTGCGGTTGATACCCTTTCTGGTATTGATTTTCCTGCATATTCACGTTACTGCTGTTGTTGTTGTTTCCCTGTGGTTGCTTGTTTTTAGCTGCAGCATAATTGGCAGAAAACTCACTCTGTATTGTCTTTCTTTGATCAATTCTGCCTTCGTGAGTGAGGAGTGCAGATCGAACAAATTGCAGATCAGGTAATGTTTGTTGTGTAGCAATAACAGTTACTAGAGATTCATATTCTTCATCAAGCCCTCCAGTAATGAAAAATATTTGCTCAATGTCACTAATTTTATATCCAACAGCATTTAACTTGTCACAAATAATTTTAATTTTGCCTAAATATTCCTTCAAGCTAATATATTCCTTCCTAAAATTTTGTAGTTTTCTTCTGTATTGCATAATCCTTGTTGCTGATTGAGAACTGAAAATTTGCTCCACAGTTGTCCATATTTCACGTGATGTGTTGCATCCAACTATTTGTGATAGTAGATTAGAGCTAATTAATGATAACAACCATGATGATAAGAGACTGCCTTGCTTTCCATACTTGATGTGTTCGACATTCGGTTGGATGTTCCCATATGGATCTGTCACCATAACTGGAGGAACTATTATAGTTCCATTGACATATTCCTGTAGTCTATATCCCTTTAAAGCAATTTCGATTTGATACTTCCATAATATGTAATTATCATCGTTTAATAATGTGGTAATGATTTGGCTCTTTGCTTTAATCAGGTTTTGGCAATTTGGTGAAGTCCCATTGTTCAGACTGCTAGATAAGGCTGACATGGCTTCATTGTCATTGGCCATCGATGATCAGAAAAAACAAGAACATGGCGAGGTAGTAGAAAAACTGCAACATGTTCTCAGACCGAAAACAAAAACATACCAGTGGATGGTGAAGGTATATTATATGCTTGGCATGGGAATACTCACTCTCGTAGCCGCCTATTTGTGCTTGGCAAGACGAACTATAATAGCTTAGAAAAAGGTGAGATCAGTGATCAAGCAGCCAGTTGTTGAAAAACAACTTGGCGTGGCTAGTTTTCAGATCGATGATCCAAGATAATCACAAAGGTTGGATGTCTCTTCGGCAAGACTCCGGTGATGATAATATAATCTAAGGAGTAAAAACAAAAGAAAACCTTCTGATTGTGAATAAGCCTTTCGACTATTATGCTCCGATACCAAATTGAGAAATAGGGTTTCGAATTATTCAATTTATTGATGTAATTATGATTGTACAAGTTGTAAACGAGACACAAGGACTGGTATTTATAATAGATGTGCAGCAGCTACTTACTGAAAATAAAAACTATCCTATTATAACAAATAGACTGTTCGTGTTAGCTCATATTTATATAAAATAAAAGAAGCCCAATGGCAAGGCCCACTTTATCTAATGATATCGGATAAGATCGAGAAACATCCATATTCGGTAATAGAGCCAGCTCTCCATGTTTTGTTTGTTTTCATTTATATTTAATGCATTGTATGGAGAAACATGAAACATTGAACTTGGACTGGATAAGAGAACTGAAGCCATTAGAGTACCTTTTAAGTTTGATTTGAAACTTCCGCTTGTTGATATATCCTCTATATTCAGTAAATAACCCATCGTTTTGGCGTGCTTAACGCTAACTTCATGGTGTACATAACGGCTTCAGAATATATCTTTATTCAAATAAAATAGAAATGGATCATCTAAACTGATATCAGGAATAAACGTAATCCAATTCATTTTATACTCACTGTATTAAATATTGTAAATTTGGAATCAAAAACACAGATGCTCTTGACAGCAATTGTACAGACAGGAAGCTGGCAAGGAATCAATTTCGAATATTAACACACTCATGTCCCAAGAGTTGGATTTTTGCTAGATGGATGTTGTGATGCAAACTGTGCCAGTAAAAAAAATTTGTGAGAGGATACCATGGAATCAAACCAACATACGGTGAAGGCTGATAAACAACAAACTCTTCAAACATTAGCTGTATTTGGAATGAAAAAAAGTTTTGTGTTTTGCATTTTCAAATGTATTTTGTGTTTCTATGTTTGTGTTTAATTTTAGGTTTAAATAGCGGCTCTCATTTTAAAAATGAGTAAAACATGAAGTGAGTTTTTCAAATCAAATACTATTTTAGATTATTATTTTGGATATCATGAATCTGAATTCTTGAAACATCGGTAAGGTTTGAAATTTTATTTCTTGACGATTAATGTGGGGAAAAAGAACACTCTTGTATTATATAAAGTTTTGGTTTAAAATTGGATGAACGTAGCTAGCAATTCCAGATATTCAAATTCCCTGCATGATTAAGCCAAAGCTATTTCATCTGATGATCCAACAAATGAGCAATATATTGGCTCTGCTTTGATATAATGTTCACATTAGACGTGTATATGCCTGCCTATGAATTCATTTATCGATCAAGGGTTACATATAAAAAGTAAACAAACTCGTGGTGGACTAATGATTGATATGATTCAAAAGAGAAGTGCTTTATTGTTGAATCCAATGCTGGTAAAGTAGGGTTAGTATATGATGTTGTCTAATGGACCTACTAATGCTTGACGTGCATAATAAGCAGGGAGGAAGGGTAACATATTGAATCCCCTAAAACGCTGCGATCAATGAATAAAACCAAAATGGAACCCACATTAAAATGCTTGTTAAGTTCGTGGAGTTCTAATTTTATATATCCTAAGATCTTGCTGAAAACAACAGTATGATCAGCCTCAAAGTTTAGCTGTTGAAGCATGTTTCAGTGCCTTAGTCAAGCAAGCAATTGTGAAAGAAGCAGATCAAATCATAAAGCCATATGTGGCTAGGCTGGTTTGCTTTCATCGCTGGGCAGTGCAGGTACAGTGCAAATGAGCTGTGCCATATGACTGTAGTTATCAAGCCATGCACATCCTATAAAGCTGCTTCATCATACATTTTCTTTTCTTTCCAGACCACCGTCAACACTTGCACATGCACAATGCTAGTTTTCCCACCCTACAAAATTAAAATATTAACGCGTAGAGTATTAATTATAAATCAAGAGAGTGGAACCAGTTACTTCACTGCTTATAGTTGCTTCAAGAAGACAATCTTCTGTTAGATACGTCAAGTAGAAGAAAATTTATATACTGCATTATTAAGCATTGAATTGCATTCGGACGCCTGCAACTATGTTACCCCACTTGATCAGTTGAGTTCCCTGTAGTTGATGTAAGAATTAAGTAAGTATGATAAACAAATTGATCGCTACTACTACTAATACATTAGAAGATGGATGTTATAATGTGGACCAGAAAAAAATAATAAATACTTTCTTAAATCTCCAGCTATGGAATCATATTCTCTTACTTGATCCCTCTTAATTGTACAATGTCCAGCACATAATGAACTGTATGCAACTAAAAGTTATTGATTGCCAAGCAGCAACAGCAGTGTCTCAGCATAGTAAGTGTGCATTCGCCAACAATTTTCATCCGTTCATGTTGCATCTACGGAGAAAATAGAGTAACAGTGAAAGATTGAGTTGGCTCTCGTTCTTCCATTGCTTTTAAGTTGTTTTTTGTTTTGTCCATTAACTTCGTTTTCAAAACGATTTTAACTTCGTATTTTTATATGATCAAAAACTCAAAACTAAAAAGTTAAACCAAAGGAGGCCTTAGCATTTGGCTTCAAATGGTTCAAAAATGTCTGTAATGACCGTCTCTCGGCATCGTTTCATGTCTGTTATTTGTGCCTCTTTCGTGTGGCAATCTCGAACACAAGAATGCATCTCTCTTTCATGCATGAACCATTCTCCCTTTTGTGCTAGTGTGCGATTGTTACCAAGGGGGCCATGCTCATAACCACGTGAGCTGAGAACCATGCACATGACCTGCCACTATCCTGCCTACCAGTTCTGCCATAATTAACTATGCGGCATGTGAACCAAAGTTACAAATTACTTAATATTATGCAGGTAATACACTTGAACATAGTGCAAAGGGTTATGGGTTCTATTCTTGTCTCGTAGAATCGATCCAACTTGTCATATAATATGTTATATACTAAGTAAACTTATATATAAGGTATACAATTTCAAAAAAAAAGTTTATACAAAATGTGCAACAAAACCACAAAAACTGATCTAGTTGCCTGTACCTCAGACAGAGTATTCCAGTTTGTACAAGTTTGAATTGTTCATTACACTGTTTTGCATCAAGACATTCCAGTCAAAGTTTAGAAAACAAAAGCAAAATAATAGAGCATGTTACAGTGAAATCATCAGTATTTACTTGCGAGCAACCATATATTAGCTGGCTACCAATACAACCACAATCTTCATTTAATTCTATTAAACCATGCCACCTTAACTAAAATTTTCTATGCTAAGCCCACAAGTATACTAATTAAATGAAAGTCATGATGCTGGCTTAATAAATGATGTAATGTCTTAGGTTAGAATATTTATGTGCAATGCCACCACTGGGTAGTGAATTTAGTTGAGCTGCTACGAGAACTACAAAGTCAAGTTATTAAGCTCCCAAAACCACTCAAACTTCATAATAGTCAGTGCATTGGTTAATCCTACATACATACAATTTGACATTCTTATTTTGGATGTAGTCATATGTATGACGACCTAACACACTATAAAACAAAAAAGCAGGGTAGCCAGTGGCACTAGAATCCTAATTAATTATTGCCACACAGTAGTTTAACACCAACAATGACTGAAATAATATAAATTAAGTTGAAAATTAGATAGCGTATACGTTCATTTCCACCAAGAAAATATGATCGGTTGACGTGGAGAAAATTTTGCCTTCTGAAATAGTGCAGTGAATGGAACCAAAGCAGTAGATATCAAAATACAAAAACAAAGCAAAAAAACAAAAGACTATATGATATATCAATACAATTTCATGTCCTTTAACTCCTTACCCTACACTATCTATCATGCATCTTATATTCTTGATATATATGGACTATATATCTATTAGATTATGGATCATGGTTGGCAAATCGAATTTCATCATTACTGTTCCAACCAAAAAAGATAATATAATTCATTTATCTATGAAATATAGATTTTTTTCTGGGGTCAAAACTCAAATGTATGGATTGGCCAACTGCTAATAGGACCCACTACTCCACATGCCCTCAACTTTCCTTCAAGTTTATTGCATCTTCTATTTAAAGCCAAATGGAACAACATAGCATAAAGGGAAAACGAGAAACAAACAGAGTCAAGTGTGTCTTAAATATAAAGCTTAGAGATTCAGTACAATACCTGTTAAAAATGGCCATGGAAATAGAAGATGATGTCTTCTTTGCTGACCTCAGTAAGCAAATAGCTCTGTTAATTATGGATGATGAAGAGGAAGAATTTCCAGTTCAGAGCCATCCAGTTCATCTTCAGGTATGGGTTCTTATTAGTCTGCTATGTACATGTTCATCATTTTTCAGCATAATTCCCCTTCTAGCTTCTTTTACCTATAATTCAGCAAATATAATAATAGAAGCCAATCATATTCAACTGAAGACTCTCAAAATTACACAATACACTCTCTGTTATCATTTTCAATATGAGCATCATTTTGATGTTAATAATTAACACCCATAATCTTAGCTATATTCAGGCTAACAAGCAGCAAGGACTCAAGTTTCTGAAAAAGTTTCAGAAACTTGGTCTGTGCTTCTTTTTTCTTCCTGTTTTTGGAACGGCTTACTACTGCCTCCTTAATTTATTGGGATGCTCTTATCATTTTAAATGATATCTTATTGCGTTAAATTTACAGGGGTTCCATAATATGCCACAAACAATGATGCCGCTGCCGCCATATATGTACGAAATGCCATACAGAAGAGAGAGCAAGGGAACAGGAGTTTTCATCCCCCGCTCTTTGATTCCAAAAAAGAAGAATAGAAATGCAAGAAGAACTAGCTCAAATGAAAACCAACAAGTTGAAGTATCAGGATATAAGAATGCTCGTGTTGCCAACAATGGTAAATTCCAGGCTGATTACTACAGAAACTCTAGCTCTCTGAAGAATCGCATGTAGTTTGAATGCAGGAAATTGTTTTATTCTTACTAACGGCTACTGTTCAGGTTTCTATACTACTATGTACATGATTAAATAAATTTCATATCTTCAACTAAGAATTTTTTAGCTATTTTGTAAATGAAGAATGGAAGCAGAAGTGGGATTGTAGCAAACTATTGAATTTGAATTTGTAATGCATTTGATTATTTGTACACAAATAAATTATTAAAGAAGTGAAATGGCCAAGGAAATATTTATGGGTAATGTGACTGCTTTAAGGCTGGAGAACACAACAAATGGGAACAAAGGATCTGGGTTGGTGCTGATATGTGTACTAAAGAGTCTAAATCTATTGCTCTAACACCAATAATACAGTCTAGAAACATGTAGTTCCACGAAGGAGAATTTGTATTTGTTGGGATAATCTTCCTGTTAGAAAATGGAAAGAAAATAAAAACATTATCTTTAGATTTCAATGATTAATCACTCGCAGATAGGCTTCACAAAACGATAGCTGGATCCACATGGCCAGCGAGGACGAAACCAGTCGCATACTCACATGCAAATGAAAAAGTACATCTATGTATCTCAATTATTAATCCAGATGAATCTGCATCTGCAGAGAATCTTAACCTAACCACTAAAAATTTGGAGCATTATGCATAATATATAGTCACACTACGGTATACAAGCTCAGGATGGACTGTTGGAAACATACACGAAACATAACGTAAACTATAAACTTAGTTCAGTGTAATATCACATGCATGATACTCAGAGAATTGAAAGATAATGAAGCCCAAAATTCACTTTCTCCGCATCTAATAAATCAAGACCTTCTGATTTCCACTTTTTTGCAATTAAACTATCAATAGTTCGACGTCTTAATTATCAATAGTTCCACTTTTTTGCAATTAAACTATCAATTAGTCAAGTGTTTAATTATTATTAGATATATACACTATTATGACAAATTTTCAAAATAGGCTAATTTTTAAAACATATAGCAGAAATAAGCTTGTTTTAAAAGTATTAGCAGAAATATGTCAGTATTTGTCATCTCAACGATGAGGTGGCAATGTTTTTAAGAAAAATAACCAGGGACGCACTTGTTAAGTGCGCCTTTTAAAATTATAACAGGCGCACTTGACAAGTGCTACCCTAAAACCTAAAAAATAACTTATCTGCTTCCTGCTACTATCTGTCATTCTTTTTTACCATTTCGGGGTAAAAAGTACCAAATCGTACCATTCTTCCACTGACTCCAAAAATCCCTAAATTCTTCATAAAATATCATAATAAACAAGGGTTATTGATTGGGTTACTTCTATCAGCTCTTGGACATCAGTTTGAATGTATTGATTTAGTTTAAACTCAAACCCTAGCTCAAATTCTTATGTTTCTCAATTACATTCACACCCTAGGTTTAGTTTTTTTTTTTTTTTTTTTTTTTTTTTTTTTTTTGTGCTTTCTTAGGTTACTAATATTTGTGTAGCAATTAATTATCCTAATGCCTTGTAAATTTTCCATCGTAGACTATTTCGGATTTCATCCCTACTATTTGATATTTTGATGGGAAGTTGAATTTGAAAGAAAATAATATGTCGGTGTATATTGTGTTGGATCTAGATTAACCCTGGGGGGGCGGGGGGGGGGGGGGGGAGGGGACGAATAGGGTTTATTGAATTTTATCGAGATATTAAAAATAATCACAATGCAAATAATAGCAGAGTAAATAAATGTGGAATGTAAATGATATAGATTTTACCCAGCTTCGGCAGACTCTGTCTACTGCTGCATTCACTAAGATTTCTACTAGTTAAGTAATATAACAGATCCCGCTTACAATACCCTGTAAACTCGCGAACCTCTCGCTCCTATTCTAATGCTACACTCAAAACCCTAAACTGATCTATATCCCCTAGACCAGATTTCCCCGGACTACAAACCTATAACCCTAGTTTTTATGGACTCTAGTAAACTGCTAGTTAAAACCCTAACTAAATCCCCTAGTTTTTTTATAGACACTAGAAAAACTGATGAATCGGTTTACAACAAAAATTAAAAAAATACAAAATAAAAACTAACTAAATACCCTAGCCCTTAATAATAAGGCTTAGCCCAAATAAACATATGCCGACCCTTTTTATTTTGATTCACTTCAAGGCTTTTCTCCAAAAACAATGGCGGTCATCCAAATTGAATTAGGGTTTTAAGTAAAATCCCAAATCTCGATCGTGGTGTTGTTCTGGAAATTCCTCTTTGATGCTTGAATCTTTGTGGCTATCTGATGCTTCGATTTGGGATAATGGTGATCGAAAATGATGGAGAAATTAGTGAGTTTCTCTGATTTTATTCTATACTTGAAATTGTTGCTTGTGGTTTCGATCTTGTATGCCGATGATGAATAAGGTGATTAAAAGGATTTTAAAACCCTTAATCTTCTCTGATTTCGCTAAATGATTTGACCTAATTGATTGTGCGATATCCCTTTTGATTGCTTGGCTTTTATTGAATCGACACTTATTACTCTGCTTTAAAGTGTTTGCGTTAATCTTGTGATGAACCAAGACAAGATTTTGGTCTCCAAAGAATCTAGAAAAAAAACTAATTGCCCTCCTGGATTTTGCACCATATAAATTCGGGTATCAAATTGAAATTTAAAATTGACTCTTGCCATTATAGTTCCTGAAATAATGGAATGATTCCTTGCCAATTTTGTGCTTCATTGTAGATTGATTTGCAAAAAACTGATAACCCAATAAATGAATTTAAACACTTGTCTGAATTTGGGATTTCCTAGAAATATTTTAAAATGTTTTCTTGCCAAAAACTGGAAAGATTTAATGCGTATTTGATAAACTTTCTCCACATACATTGTTGCCAAATATAAGTTCTTTTTAGGGCTGGCAATTAGAACCGAAAACTGAAAACCCGAACCGAACCAACCCGAAAAGACCCGAAATCGAACCGAACCGAACCGAACCGAACCCGATGGGTCTCAGGTCCGGTTTAGGTGATGAAAAATACCATCAAGACCCGATCAAACCCGATCCGCATAGACCCAACCTAAAAGACCCGACCAAAAAGTATTGAAATATATGTATTTTTAGTGCTATTATTCAACCGGACCCGAACCGACCCAACCCAACCCGAGCTTCGACCCGACCCGAACCGAAGCTCGAGTCGGGTCCAGATTTTTGAAATGTATAGTTTAGACCCAACAAAACCCGACCTGCCTAGAACCGAGACCCGACGGGTAGGGTCCGGGTCCATCGGGTTCGGGTCGGGTCTAATTGCCACACCTAGTCCTTTTCTTTGAACTTTTCCATTTCATTTCTGGAAACAATTGATTAGTTTCTCACCTAAATAAATACCTGTTTTTGAACATTGAATTGCAACATGAATTTGCACCACTATTTACTTGTATTCATGTTGGGCTGTGTTCATACATTCCATGTACATACCGCTGCCTCTTTGTACTTGCTCTATTGCATCTCATCCATATTTGCCCTTGAACTTGTTGTCTTGGTCTGGGCCTTAGTTTTGCAACTCCATTTTGGCACTTGACTTGTATTCACTGGTTTGTGAACACATACATATTTGTTTCTGCCCTAAATAAATATTGTTGCCTTCAACATGTAACATGTTCATGCATGTATTGTACTCTCGAGCCATGTAGTATTGCTCCCGTGTTAACTTGCTTGTGTCAATCTGCAACATTTTTGGTTTTGTTTGAACGCTTCAATTTTGCTGTATAAATTGGAGTTGTACATGACCTTGCAAAAACACTTGCCATGCCATGTAAAATTGAGGACTTGTGCATACCAATATAAGTTGATTGTTCACTTCAGTTTGCATTCATTTATTTTCATGTGCCATGACTACCATTGTTGAACAGCTGCTATGTCACCCATGTTCCATGATGTTGCTTGTATGGTTGATTGATCATCCTACCTGTTGCGCTGCCACTTTGTTGCATTTTCATTTTTTTACTAATGGTAATTCATTCTTGAGTGTGAGGCACTGTCTTGTGCATGCAGTTTTGATCTATTCATATCCATGTACTGCTGCACCATTGCTTTGGCTATGTCTTGTTTGTACACCAACCAGTTGCATTTTTGTACACTTGCACTTGCATTGCTGAACTGATCACCTCCATACTTGCTGCCATAAGTTTTCTTGCACTATTTTGTACACTTGCACTTGTACTACCATGTTTTCTTTGCAACCATTGACTTGGGCTTTGACATGTACCATCCTTGACCATCTAGACCATGCTGAAATGTGTTGGCTTGAACATGATTTCTTCGCTATGCTTACTCGCCGTATGTATACCCAGTCTTTGTTGCATATGTACTTGGGATGTCTAGTGTTCATTTTGATCATGTTGTTGTCATGTATATTCTTTAGTTGGCTTGTACCAATTGACCCTGAGTTGTTCTTGCTGCAGTGGTGAACCTTTGCACTATCCTTTTATGTTTGCTCGTCGACATGTATATATATATATACACACACACACACACACACATGTATGTGTGTATATATATGTGTGTGTGTATGTGTGGCTATTCGACTGACATATTTGAATATTTTTACAAGCAGACCGTTGCACTGTGTTGATGCTGTTCAGAATTAGTTACTGAATCTGATCAACAAACCAGTGTAATGTGTTAAGGCTGATCTGCGAGCACTAGAAATATACATACTGATATATATAACTCAGATCAAGTCATGAAAAATGATGAGAAACACACTGAAATTCTGAGGTAAATAAAATTTAAAATTAAATTCATATTTTTATGCACTTCAGATTTATTTCAATTGCAGTGTATTGTGTGCGTGTGTTTCAAGTGATAGGTAAGCAGATGGTGACTGGACTGACTATGCTGACTGATAGAGGACAGATGACAATTAAGAGTATATGAGTGTAACTGTATATGAGTGTGAATCTGAATGTTTGTACAAATGAGTGACTGAGTGTATTGTAGTGAGGAGCAATGTATAAAAGGAAATTGAATGTGAATGTATCAATGAATTACAGTGTGTTGTACAAATAGTGGAGTTACAATTTTGTACTGTTTAAATATTAAAATAAAATATTATATTTAAATAAAATACTGTTTGAATATTTAAATTCGTGTACTGTAGTATTCTGTCTAAATATAAATATTATATTCGTGTTTGTGATGTATGTAACGGCACAGATTTCGCCCGGACCCGATCTATCGCTAAATCGATCAAGACCGTTCAAAACCCGAGTACGTTAACTCTGGGAATACAACAACATCAGAACAACAACAACAACAGACTTTTATAAATATTACAATAATGTTACATCAGAGTACAGAATATCAGAGTACATCGAATATAATTATAGCAGAAGATAAATTTCAATAAATTAAATACAATAAACAGCGGAAGACTTCTATGCTCTGGACACAGCTTTAGGCTTCGATCCAGAATCCTGCTCAAGAGATAAATATCTGCAAAAAGCTGCTCGACTGCCCGTGTGGAAAAGAGGGCATCCGAGTTTGCAAAGTGGAACAAACTACGAGTCAGTCATGGGACTGGTGTGAGAATTCTTAACTAACCAATCTAATAATAAGGCTAATCACAGGACCATGCCGCTAACGCGGAACGGGTTTACTCCATTGGATTGCCAGTGCATAATTAAAAGTAAATCGTTAAACAGCGCAATGCTTTTTAGAAAAATGAAGTCATCATAAGACTCAAGTCTCATCACACAATGTAACGCAAACCAGAGGATATAGTTTTCCCTTATGATTATTAAACATGTTTAGTACGATAAAAACGAATTTGATATTATTACTAGTGTATATATGTTTCAAAAATATTTCAAAGTAAATGTATCAATCCTAAGAAGCATAGGTACCATATACTATGCCTCCATACTAGTAATACAATCAAGTCCGTAGGGTCATATTGGGAATTGGGTTTCCATCATGAGTCAAGGCTAGGGAGGAGCTCCTTACCGATTCGAGACACTCTAGCTAATGTCTCAGAATCCCCCACAGTAAACCCTTGGATCCTGCAAGGCCGGTCCGCACATACGATTTTGCGGATTGGCAAATCCTGAACACACGTTTCCCGGTCCTATAGGACCTAATATCCAAGGCGCCTCATTCCATCATCCACATAAGTAAAATGCAGGGTTGTGTAAAACCCAAACACCGTTTCTAGCTAGAAAGAAACGTGCTGCTCTCCCTGCGTTCCCTTCTCCCGTTTTAGACTCCAACCGGGTTGTGAGGCTCGCGAAGCTACATTATACACAAAGCTACGCCTAACAGGCCGTGCTTTGATCATCAACCACAAGGCCTGCTTTTCAACAAAAGCCTTGATCATTTGCATCTTAGCATGCCACATTGTCAATCCATACCATTTCATTGATTCCTACCAATGTATAACCTCTAAGATCGTACGTCTTAGAGAAGGGGTTAAACACCAAACAGATATATATTTAGCAGAGATCAACGAATACCATACAAAGGAATACAACATCAGAATACAATCCATTTTCAAGTCCGTTCTGGGTCTGAACGATACAGGAGGCACCTTATACCTCGCATATCAGAACAACCAACAAGTAGTCTGGCCGACCACCATTGTAGCCCCTTCAAGGTAGCTACTCCAATCATGGGCGTCAATGGTAACTCATCCATTCGACGTGAAGATCGTCGGTCTTCAATCACCGTCTTCAACTCTTCGACTTAGATCAACGAATAATCATTTGAAATGAGATTGAACTCAGACTTTTCAAATGATCCTCGTATATGTATAATTTAAAATCATTTCTTATCGTTAATATTGATTTATAACGATTAATCTCTATTTTTATTTATACATAAAAATAATTGAATTTTATTTAACGACGCTTCATGTCAATAGGCGACCTTGGCGCTGTTTTCACCCAAATTTGTTTTACACATTTCTATAAATCTACCGTTGGATTTTAACACAATTCATATCATTGGAAAGATCTTCCCAAGGAGAACCTAATGGTTTCAGTTTTGGAAAAATCCGACGGTCGGATCTTTTGATATAAGCGTTTAAAGGCATGATTCCAAAGTGCAAACTACCACGCTCGATTCGTTTGATTTTGATTTTTATATATATATATATATATATATATAATTATATATAATTCCTTCATCCATATATTTTACTAACAACAAATATCCCTATTTGTGTATAATAATATCGAGGTATAACATGACACATTGTAATGTTTTATTTTTATTATAAGTCACATTCACATACTATACATAACAATGTACATTTTTCTTTCATCTTTCAAATTACACAAAATGTATATTTTGTTTCCTTATTCTTTTTAATGAAAATCCATTCATTAAAATGTAAATTTCTAGTCCTTATTCTTTTTAATGAAAACCCATTCATTAAAATGTACATTTCATCGTTATAATCTTTACTGAAAATCTTTTACATAAATATGTAAATTTCGTACTGTTGTTCTTTTACATGAAAAATGTAATTTCACTTTAATTCAATTACATGAAAAATGTAACTTTTACTTTTATTCAATTACTATCTTTTCATTGGAGTCAACTTATATTAAATTGAAGTCCTTAAACGTTTAATTCTTTCCAATGAAAATGACACTAAAAATTATGCCTCATTTTAATATATGAACATGACACTAAAAACATGTTTCATCTTCAATATATGAACATGATCTTAAAAATATATTTATTTTTAAGATAATAACATAACATTGAAATATGTTTTAAATTTCATATATTAACATAACATTAAAAATACGATTATACTTCATATAATTAACATGACTTTAAAATATGAAGCTATTTCATATGCATTCACATGATTCCAACACATGTTTTTATTTCATATGCATTAACACTACTCCAAACATGATTTTATTTTCATATACTTTAACGCTACTCCTAAATATGATTTTATTTTCATATGCAATTAAATGACATTAAAACAAATGATTATATTTATTTCTTATGCACTCATGTTACACTAAAAACATGATTTCATTTTCATGTGCATTTTCATGATTCCAACTATAATCTAAAAATTGATTATTCTATATGTTATCCTTTTATAATAATATTATTTTCCAAAATACTAATTTTGAAATTTCTCTTTTAATATTCATTATAAAATGGATAAAATAAATCGATAAACTTGTTCGGGTTTTTAAAAATGCGTTGCTATTTTTAAAACGGATTAAATAGCCCAACTCATTTTCTTATCCATTTGTATTTTATAATGGACTAGACCTCTCACATTAAGCCTACGACTTATGGATGCTGGATGTGCCGGTCGGTTCCGGGCAGACTTATTCCACAAGTTGGACTTAACCTCGTGTCATGGCCCGTTTCGTATTTTTGCACTTGGACCTTTCACATTAGGTTCAACATCAGTGGCTGCTGGATATGCCGGTCGGGTCCGGGCAGACTTCCACCACAAATGTAACCTAACCTCGTTTCCAAGCATAATTATAATTTATAATTATAATTAATTTTTTTCCAAAACATATTATTTGAAATTATCCTTTCCATTAAGGAATCTTAATTTTAAGATATTCTTTATTTCTAAATATCTTGATTTCAAGTATCTTAATATAAATTGTAACTTTCCATATTATTATGATTTTATAATAACAACCTTTTCAAGATATTCAATTTTGAAACCATATTTTTTTTACTTTAATATATTGACACCAAAGATGTAATCTTTTATTAAATCCTTTTTTTGTAATTTTTCTAAATCAACGTCAATTAATTCCATTAGTTGAATATAAAATAAAAACATTCCTTTAATCACGATTGATAACATTTTGGGAACAAATCTTCTTAATTTAACATATTGACAATTAAAAAGGTAATCTTTTTAAATTCTAACTTTTTCTATTTATTGTAACCACATCCTACTATGTTTCTACTATTACATTAAAAATGTATTTTTAATGTAAAACGTACTTCTTAATAAAAATATGATTCTTTCTAAGTTTTCTAATATTACATTAAAGATATGTTTTTAATGTAAAACATATTTCATAATGAAATATGATTTTTCTTCTAAGTCCCTAATATTAACATTACAGATGTGTTTTTGATGCAAATCATATTTCATAATGAAATATGATTCTTTTCTCAGTTTTCTAATATTACACTAAGAAAATGTAAACTTTTCTATTTAATCTAATTTACATTAAAAATGTAAATTTTCCTTTTTAATCTTATTTACATTAAAAATGTAAGCTTTACTTCTTTTCTTATTTACATTAGGAAAAATGTAACTTTACTTCTTTTCTATCTTATTTACATGAAAACGTAAACTTCCTACTTTATAATCTCATTACATGAATATGTAATCTTTTCTTCTTATTCATCTTATTACATGAAAATGTAATTTTCATTTTTAACTAATGAAATCAATGACCTATTTTTCATTTCTAATAAAGTGGCAGCGGAAGTAATGTTCTTTTTCTAACTTAACACATAACTGTGTAAGTAATATTCATTTTCTAACTTAACACATAACAATGTAAAAATTGTTCATTTCCTAACTTATCACATAACGGTGTAAATATTGTTCATTACATTTCTAACAAATGACGGTGCAAAATAATGTCAATTTCATTTTAACAAATAACAGTGAAATCATTCTTTTCTTTTTAACAAAAATGATTTTTTTTTTCAAAACAAAGACAAAAATGATGTCTTTTTATATCAACAAAACAAAGACCAAAATGATATCTTTTATATTAACAAACAAAAGCAAATTCTTTTACTCACACACAAAAATGATTCTTTTTCCATTACACATAAAAAAAATGATTCTTTTTCATTAACAAAGCTAATATTTTTATATTTAAAACCAAAAATGAAACTTTTATTTACAATCAAAAAGGTACAGTCTTTATATTTAACAAAAGTTAAATCTTTATATTTCACACAAACAAAGTTACAAGCTTTTATTTACAAAAAAACAAAAGTTAAAATCTTTATAAATTATTATCGACACTAATTCAAAATAATGCTCAGATTCGTCACTCAGAATAAAAAAATGGAGAATTCTGGTTATACATGACCAGATCTATTGCACACAAACAATACAATCAGTCACCAATCACAAATAACAAAATTTAAGTACAACAAACACAGATTTGATTATATAAATACATACATATGAGATTCAAGCATCGAAGAATAAAAATATAAACTTTAAAATAGAAATCTCACATCATTTTGAATTTCTGAGCCGTTCAGATCCAAAAATTGGCCAAATTTCAACTTGCTCAGAATCAGGTCTAGTCAGTTTAATCGCGAAGGTCTCGGTCTCACGATCGTGGCGCACCTGAAAACGTTCGAATCCGAGTTCGTACGAGTGAGATATGGTTAAATTAAGATTGATAAAAATTTAAATTAATTAATTTAGATAAATAAGGTTGAAAAGTCAACCCTACCTTCTTCTTCCTCTCTCCAAATTGACTTGCCGTTAGTTAAACCCATAGCCTTCAAATCTAGGGTTGAATTTAACTCAAAATCAAGGAGGCTTGGAGGCAATCGGGTGGTGGCACATCGGAGAGGGAGGGAAGGGGAGCACGGCGCCTAGGGAGGTGGAGGCCGAGGTGGGGCCTACAGGGGGCGGCGGGGCTGTTTTGGCTGCGGGTTGGGGAGCAATTTCTGGCCAAATTACTTCATTAAATCTCATCATCTCCGTATAGAATTGTAGCTAAGAAGAATCTCTTCGATTTGGTCTATGGATTGCTAGAAGTTATAGTTTGGATTGAGAGGAAATGAAGATCAAAGTTGGGACATTTCTGGCCATAAAAAAATAGGGTGGCGGCTAGTCATTTGGATTAGGGTTTGGGGTTTGTCATTTGGCATATTATTTATATTATTATATTCACCAACTACCCACCAAGGCCCGATTTGCAACTTTGTCAGATTTCAGCCCAACGACTGTCGTTCGTACCCATTATCCCTCATTCCGGACTCATCTAGCAAGGTCCCGCAGGCCCAAACGACTATCCTAACCCAGTTTTCTTTATTTTAAAATATTTTCTTTTATTTTTAATTCAACTGTACGAATAAATTCACTGGGGCCACAAATTAACTTCAAAAAAAATTCCCAAAAAATATATTTAGCTATGTTTTGACGCTGCGGACCTAGAAAAATTAATTTCGTTAAATTCTGAGCCTAGTTGAAAAATGACATTTTTCAAGCCGATTAAAATTGACCGAAATTGACCAAAATGAAATCTTTTCGCCACGGTCACAAATTAATACGAAAAATTATGAAAAATTAAACTTAGCAATAATTTGACATTCCTAATCCAACAAAAGTGGTTTCATCGAAAATAGAGGTCGTTTGAAAAATGGCTATTTTCAAGGCGTATATATTACATATTAAAAATACATTTTTAAACAAATAATTTTCGAAACTCGAAATATATAAGTGTTTATAGTTTTTAAATGCAGAAACATCATTCTGAACTCAATGGAAGTGGTTTCGAGTCCAAATTCCTTCGTATGCAGAAAGTAGCATTTTTGACCTTTATATATAATATATAAATTTCATAGCGACCTTTCTAAATTTTAAACTGGGCATAACTTTTGATTCTTGCTATGAAATTTCAAATTTTCAGATTCATTAGAAAGATATTTTAAATAGATTCTAATATTTTTTGGTTTCACTAAAATCCGTTAAATTTTGCATCCTGTACGGTCAGTCAAAGTTCAAGTTTGACTTTTCAAACTACAACGCTATTTCTAACTCCTTTTATAATTAAAATTAAATTATTCATCCTAACTTCGATTTAAATAAATTTTTAATCATTATTATTTTAAATAAATTATTTTAAATATCAAAACCCATTAAAATATTTTTAAAATAAATTTTTAAATTTACCCTAAAATTCAGGGTTGTTACAGTCTCCCCCACTTAAAAACTTTTCGTCCGCGAAAAGGAACGAAGCTAAAGTTGTTTAATTAACTAGCTAAATTTTCATTCTTTAATTCGTTTCTATAATTTTATTAGTTGAACTAATAATTACACTACACAACCATCAATCAATTAGTTGATTAGCTTTCCAAATATATATAAGTTTTATTTATTCAAAAATCATGTTTTCTAAAATCGGTCTATATATAATCAAAAATATGTTAATTATAAACTGGGCACTCTCAACTCATTCTAGGGCATTACTAACCCCATCTCTAATGAGTCTTCTCATTCTAGGATACTGCTGATCCTATCTCTAATGAGTATTCTTATTGGATATTACTAATCCAATCTATGATGAGTCTTTTGTTCAGTTTTAACGAGTTGTACACCAAAGATTTGAGCTAACCAGAGCTCTGATACCAACTGTAACGGCACAGATTTCGCTTGGACCCGATCGATCGCTAGATCGACCAAGATCGTTCAAAACCCGAGTACGTTAACTTTGGGAATACAACAACATCAGAACAACAACAACAGACTTTTATAAACATTACAATAATGTTACATCAGAGTACATAATATCATAGTACATCAAATAAAATTATAACGGAAGACTTCTATGCTCTGGACACAGCTTTAGGCTTCGATCCAGAATCCTGCTCAAGAGATAAATATCTGCAAAAAGCTACTCGACTGCCCGTGTGGAAAAGCGGGCACCCGAGTTTGCAAAGTGAAAAAAACTACGAGTTAGTCATGGGACTGGTGTGAGAATTCTTAACTAACTAATCTAATAATAAGGCTAATCACAGGACCACGCCGCTAACGCGGAACGGGTTTTACTCCATTGGATTGCCAGTGCATAATTAAAAGTAAATCGTTAAAAAACGCAATGCTTTTTAGAAAAATGAAATCATCATAAGACTCAAGTCCCATCTGTAACACCCGGCCCCTATGCCCATGCTAACCAAGAGCAACACTAAGTATTACTGTCGGAAAGCACGGAGAATAGGACTCGATAGGGCTAAATGCTATACTCATTCCTTTAAATGAACACTGACACGAAATTTTGAACCTTTTAAACTTACCATTCGTCCTCAGTATAAGTTCAAAGCAATGGTACAAGAAAATTTCCCAAGTTACATAGCACAAAATATAATAAAATAAGCGTAGCACAATGACAACAGCAGAATACATAATACATATCATAATAGATATGCTCGGAATACATAGTCCATAGTACATGATATTACTCCCAAAACACATAATAGCATACATATCATAATACTACTAGCTATTGGTAGTTCGACGCTGCATAGTCCAAAACCCCAAAAAGTGGAAGAAGATAAGAATGCTGCAACAATCCACGCGACCTAATCTGCGAATAGTCCTCAACCTGACCCGAGGATTTTAAAACAAATCACACGGGTCAGACTATTTCTAGTGTGTGTGAAGAAAGAATCTATGGAGATCAAAATTTGACAACAAAAGATAAATGATACTACATGATAAGTCAACGAGAGGCATATGAATGTTACTATATAGGAAAAATGTAGCATAATCATCTCATTTAAATAAGCCATAATTTCAAACATACGTATTGTATGTAACTCAATATAATTCCGGCATCAAATTATCATATGTAAAATAAAATGATGAAATAAATCAAGTTATAATATCACATATAAACCAATAAAATATTTATAACTTTTTCATATATAAAACAATATGATAAAATGAATCAAATCAGAGTATCATATATAAATCAATATGATACTCATAATAAATCTAACCAGAGTATCACACATAAATCAATGCGATGCTCTTAACAATTTTATAAATTAATAGGATTATCATTAAGTCAGAGTGTCATAAACTAATGGAATTCACATGACATTTATCATAAACAAAAACAATATGATAAAATACCCCAAAATAGAGTACCATATATATAAATCAATATGATACTCATAACGAATACATATACAAAACAATCAGATAAATATTTTATGATAATTAATCAAGTCAATAAAATCTTCATGGCTTTTGTCGTTGGTCAATCAAATCACAGTATAAACCAATATAACAATTATCATATATAAATCTATATGATAATATAAACCAAATCATAGTATCATATATAAATCAATATGATACTCATAATAATTATCATATATAAATCAATATGATAATATAATCAAATCAGAGTATCATATATAAATCAATACGATACTCATAATAATTATCATATATAAATCAATATGGAAATATAATCAAATCAGAGTATCATATATAAATCAATACGATACTCATAACAATTATCATATATAAATCAATATGATAATATAATCAAATCAGAGTATCATATATAAATCAATACGATACTCATAACAATTATCATATATAAATCAATATGATAATATAATCAAATCATACTATCATATATAAATCAATACGATACTCATAACAATTATCATATATAAATCAATATGATAATATAATCAAATCAGAGTACGATACTCATAACAATTATCATATATAAATCAATATGATAATATGATCAAATCAGAGTTTCATATATAAATCAGTACGATACTCACAACAATTATCATATATATATATATATATATATATCAATATGATAATATAAAGTTAATCAATTATAGTAATGTAATTGAATATTAGGGGATTATGGGATAAATATAACTTGACTCATAAATACCAAATAAACAGACGCTAGTATTGTAAAATCACAGTGGTAGAGCTCGAGCGCGCTTCAAGACATCCGCACGGTAATCCACTCATAGCGCCATAACGACACCTGGCGATCAACCCAGTGTAACGTCACGACTTTTTCGACTATTTTCAAATCATTTTAATAAGGAATTAAAATGAGAATGCTAGTTAAAAACAAAACTAAAGGGGTTGTCGATATAAGCATATGTATATCAAAAATAGAATAATATATATACTTGATTTAATCTTGGGATTGAAAAGGTAAAACAAGTATAAAACATTCAAATAGAAATCTTAAGTAAAATACATACAAGAATATAAATACGTCATAGTTTGCAAGGATTTAAAACAAAATAACTTATAACATGAATTATATAAAGAGCATTTTGTTCACTTGAAAATAGAGGAGGACTTTAGAACAAAACAACACAACATACACATAACAAAGCAAGACAAAAATCTTAATTTAGGATACTAAAAATCTTGTATAGGAAAATATCATGCAAGAAAAGACAAATGCAAAGATATGATTTGAATTAAATAGTATGGCTAAAATATGAAGAGTCATCACCTAAGAAATCACCTTAGGATCCTAAATAGCAACCTGTAATTATAAAACAAATTGTTTGCAAAAATATCTAATACTTATAGATTAAGTAAAACATTTTATGTTGCTTTAAAAATCTAAGAAGATATATGAACCATGTGCATTTCTTAGCTAAGTAGAAAATCTAAGTAGAAGAGACAAAAGAAAGACATTTGTTAAATGCCTTAAAATCCAAAAATGAATCCATGCATTTAATGAAAGCATGACTCATGTTCTAGAAGGGGTAAACTAGTACCCATATATTGGATCTAAAACCTTAATAAGACAAATTTTCCATGCAAGTGGCCGTAGGAGACTAAGGAAAAGGAGGGTTAAGGCTAAGGGATTTTGTTGTTGAAAACATATGTAGGAAATTAGTTTTTTAAAGTTTTAGTTCACTATAAATACACCTCAAAACCTCTCATATTTTCTCACAACAAAAACTGAAATTCACATCTAAATTTCTAAAGTCACTTCTCTGGAAAAAAGGAAAGCATTTAGGTGAGTGAAACACCTTAAATTTTCTGGTTTAGATAATTACTGTAAAACAGTTTTATTGATAGCTTTCTCTGCCAAGTTTTGCTATGATCATTGTTACTGTTAACAAGTAAAGCCTGCTGATAAAACACCCTGATATACATCTATATGGACTAAGATCCATGCAGAAACATGCTAGAATGGTTGTGTAAGTTTGTTAAATGATTAAGCTTTTGTTAGCACCTGTACTGTGTTTTGAAAACACAGAGTATGTGCATCTGAATCCTGGTAGTAATTAGAAATAAGAGTTCTCACCTTTGACTGATGGAAATGTATAGTATGTAGTACAAATATATCACCCTTTCACAAATCTAATAGATGGAAATAACACTTCAAAGTTTATATGTAAAAACAGAATATAGTAAAAACTCTATGTATTGCAAATTCAAAGTGGATTTTCAAATGGTGTAAAAACTCGTTTTGATTACATGAATAGAATCGCTGATCGAAGTTATCATTTTTAATATGAAAATCATGAATTTTAAGTTAGTGGATAGAGAGAATTTCGGGTATGAACGAAATTGGGTTTTGGGGCAAAATTCTGATCGTCGGAGCTACCAGGGGTCAGGCGGTTGAGAGGAGAGCTTCATCGGGGGTAGGGGCATCGGGAAAAAATACAACTAAAATTTTCTAATTTGTAGTTTTCGAGATTTAAGAGGAAGTAGGCTTTTTTTGTGGTTTATGGGCTCGGTTCTTTGCGCCGGAGCTGTGCATCGACGGCGAAGCACTGGAGGATCGGACGTGGGGGTATGGAGGCGTCGGAGGGGCGAGGTGTCGTGGTCGGAAGGGGACAGCGCCATATGGTCTGAGGTGGGAGCAGGAGGCGGTTTCCCCGATGAAATTTTCTGACATGAGGAGCTCAAACAAGAAAATTCCTGTAGCGACGAGGTGGAGGAGATCAGATGGGTGATCGGCGAACTAGAAGTGAAGCGTGACTTGTTGGAGTGGTTGCGGTGGCTCCTCGTTGAGCGGTGGTGGTGTGCACGTGCACCACCGTGCACTGATACCTAGGGAAGAAAGGAAGTGCCAAACAGTTTTGGCACTTGCCAAATACTGTGCATTGGCACTTGCCAAACAGGTTTGGCACTTGCCAAAACCAGTGCATTTGGCACTTGCCAAGCCGGGTGTTTGGCACTTGCCAAATTCAGTACTTGACACTTGCCAAGGCCGGTGTTCTGGTATTTGCCAAACCGACTTCGATGAACACGATATTTTATATTTAATAATAGTTTTAAATTTAAAATGTGAAATAAATAAATTAAATAAATAAATAAATAAAAAGAGAATTTTTATTTAATTAGGCAAAGGCAATTGAGAAGTAGAAGCAGAAGGTCAAAACCGATAAGTTCGACGGTAGAAGTCGATCAGGTTTGAAATTTAAATAATAAGTGAACAAATAATTTAAATTAATTATTTAAATTATTTAAAATTAATCAATCATAAAGAAATAAATAAAAAGGGAAAGAAAAGTTTGAAACATCGCCCGAACAACAATGATAAAAGAAGTAAAAAGTGCCGTGTGCAAAGCACGTGCACTACTTATTCATTCCCAAATGATGAGTAAAACTGAACAAAACACTGTGTAAAACACATATACCTTAACTAATTATTTTTAAAGAATAATTAGACTATCCTGTTACGAACCAAGTAGACAAACACTGTTGGTATGAAGAGAATTAATCTTAATCAGATTAAGCCAATAAATATTCATCGACATAAAAGATATTCGTACATCGTTTCGAAGAGTCCGGAATAAATATTCCACTTCGACTTGAAGTATACGACGTATGCCAGAATACTGAAGACGACGATGTGCAAAGGCGATTTTAAATAATATCTTCGGTCTGTTCAGTCCCAGGACAAACCCGAATGGATGAGTGTCTGACAACGTATGTTAGTTAGATTCTACACATCATTTTACGTAAGTATATTACGTTGGTGGCAGAGAAATTCGTTTCTCTTAGCTTTATTACCCGTAATATAATTGGGTAATCGAATGAGTGTTTCTGACGGATATGACGATGTGGCATTCAAAGTAATTGAAGAGAAATCTGTCAGAAGGATAAACATGACCTCAAAACATCACAACCAGAAAGTAACAAAAGTTGGGCTAGGCAGCATGGCTAGTTGGGTCATTCCCAAGCAGGGTGTATTATCACCATGTAGAGAAATTCCTTTTTGTCTCTTAATCTATATTTCGCTGCTGCAACTTTCGGAGCGGTTGGCTAGCTACCACCGTGGGGTGATAATATATTCGTTACACTCAAGCTAAATGAGTGGTCGGTCATGTGTGGCCGGGTTGCAAGACATTCTTGTTGAACCTGTAGTGTATACCCTCTAGAGTACACTAATCAGTGGGTGCTCCCATACCTTGTCTGTTGGAATCCAATCTTCAATAAGAGCCCTGCGGTTTTTGATTTTATACTATATACGTGAACGTGAGATGCAAGCGTTTAAATAGATGGTTATTTATTTGTTACAAACTATAGTAATATCAAATGTTTTGATATAAAATACTTAGGTCATTATCCAGATATTAGACATGGAATGATCTAAAGATTTCTAAAGTAAATGAATCTGTCCAAATGGAAAACCTTATTCCCTGTTTTCTAATCTATTTAACTGTGTTTACTCACACCAGTCCCCTGACTGACCCAAACTTTATTTTTGTGTTTCCTAAACTCTTGGGTACTCATAATATTTATTATGAGTAGACAAGTGAATTCAGGTAAGGCAATTGGAACCCGATGATGGACAAGTTCAAGACTCTAGTAGCATATCTGTTTAGTTTCCCAGTTTAAGTATCTATGTTATTGTAATATGGTAATGTATGATTATGCTGTTGAACCATGATGATGATGCATTATGTTGTGTACTCTGTTGTATCAGACCTTATGATGTAATATATATGTATTTGTGAAATTCCACTGTGAGATTCTGATGACTTCTTATTCTTCTATTTTATAAGTTCTATCTTTTCTATCTCATCTTCTAAATTCTTTCAATAATGACACGGTTTTCAAGGTATCGAAAATCGCGCCATTACAGTTGGTATCAGAGCTTAGGATTTATGAACACCTAGGCTATAAGTTAGTGCTGAGAGAGCATATTTTTATAAAAAACCATATAGTATAGGACGACCCTAGTTATTTGGTTCGGTTATCCCTAAGACTGTTTTCCAAACAAGTATTAACTCTCGAATCATATGCTTAGAAAACTGAAAATGAGTTCTCAAGCAAGGCGAGGCCGAGGAGCAGTAGGGCGACTACGACCAATGGGCACACTGTTCATCAGACCCAAGTGGATATGACTGAAGTAGTCCAAGCTCCAACGCAGCCAAACTTCGCTATGATTTGCAAGAACTACACTACTCTGGGAGGAAAAACTTTTAAGGGAACGGAATCTCTGGTTGACGTCCAATCATGGATTAAATCATGTGAAAATATTTTTAAGGGACTAAAGTTGGATGACGAGTACAAACGTCTCCTAGCATCTTGGAATCTGGAGGGAGCCGCAGCTATCTGGTGGGATGCCTAGACTGCTAATACTCCGGAAGAGAATTTTAATTGGGCTATGTTCAAAGAAGCTTTTGAAGCTCAGTATTTGCCAGCAACTGGGAAAACCAGGATGTACCGAGACTTCATCGACCTGAAACAAGAAAGCATGACTATCACTGAGTACGAGAACAAGTTCAATGCACTATCAAGCTTTGGACCGGAGTTGGTAAATACTTCACTGAAGAAGAACGAGATGTCTGTAGCTGGATTGAAGGATAGTCTTCAAGGACGTATGGTGGGGCATCTGAAAGACCCATTTGTTGAATTAGTGGACTTAGCAATCAGGTATGAAGCCTTAGAAGCTAAGAAACCAGTAGAAAATGCTCGGACTGGAGAAAGCAGTGGAGAGAATCCCCGGAAGAGGAATTGGGAGAACAAGGAAAAGGGAGATATAGGGGGAGGAGAAGTATGAAAATCGTTTCAAGAATGTACTGTGTCACAACTGCAAACAAAAGGGACATATCGCTAGATTTTGTAAGGAGCCAAAGGATAAGGAACCAGAACAACCCCAGCAGCAACAGAAACCTCAGCAACAGCAACAGCAACAGAATCAGAATCAGAGGAATGAAATGATAGTGAAGAACCTTTGTTTCAATTGCCATCAGCCTGGACACATGATCAAGAACTGCCCACTGATGAAAAAGGCACCACAGTCTAATGTTTATGCTATCATGAATCAACTTTTGGGGACATAAAAGGAAAAGGAATCGTGAAAGGTACCTACACAGTGTCAGAGGAGTAGGAGGGAAAGATGTGTCGAACTATATATATATATATATATATATATATATATATATTATATAGCATCATATGACTTGAATCAGTCAAGTATAACCCTATGTATGGTAGTATGTATGCATGACCAGTACGAGTATGGGTCTAGTGTATAATTAGAATGTACTAAGTGGTAATGATATGAAGCACCATCTTTTGGGAAAATCTTTCTATCTTTCTTACTTTAAATTTCGGGGACGAAATTCTTATAAGGGGGGTGGACTGTAATGTCCTGACTTTTTCGACTATTTTCAAATCATTTTAATAAGGAATTAAAATGAGAATGCTAGTTAAAAACAAAACTAAAGGGGTTGCTGATATAAGCATATGTATATCAAAAATAGAATAATATATATACTTGATTTAATCTTGGGATTGAAAAGGTAAAACAAGTATAAAACATTCAAATAGAAATCTTAAGTAAAGTACATACAAGAATATAAATACGTCATAGTTTGCAAGGATTTAAAACAAAATAACTTATAACATGAATTATATAAAGAGCATTTTGTTCACTTGAAAATAGAGGAGGACTTTAAAACAAAACAACACAACATACACATAACAAAGCAAGACAAAAATCTTAATTTAGGATACTAAAAATCTAGTATAGGAAAATATCATGCAAGAAAAGACAAATGCAAAGATATGATTTGAATTAAATAGTATGGCTAAAATATGAAGAGTCATCACCTAAGAAATCACCTAAGGATCCTAAATAGCAACTTGTAAATATAAAACAAATTGTTTGCAAAAATATCTAATACTTATAGATTAAGAAAAACATTTTATATTGCTTTAAAAATCTAAGAAGATATATGAACCATGTGCATTTCTTAGCTAAGAAGAAAATCTAAATAGAAGAGACAAAAGAAAGACATTTGTTAAATGCCTTAAAATCCAAAAATGAATCCATGCATTTAATGAAAGCATGACTCATGTTCTAGAAGGGGTAACCCAGTACCCATATATTGGCTCTAAAACCTTAATAAGACAAATTTTCCATGCAAGTGGCCGTAGGAGACTAAGGGAAAGGAGGGTTAAGGCTAAGGGATTTTACTGTTGAAAACATATGCAGGAAATTAGTTTTTTTAAGTTTTAGTTCACTATAAATACACCTCAAAACCTCTCATATTTTCTCACAACAAAAACTGAAATTCACATCTAAATTTCTGAAGTCACTTCTTTGGAAAAGTGGAAAGCATTTAGGTGAGTGAAACACCTTAAATTTTCTGGTTTAGATAATTACTGTAAAACAGTTTTGTTGATAGCTTTATCTGCCAAGTTTTGCTATGATCATTGTTACTGTTAACAAGTAAAGCCTGCTGATAAAACACCTTGATATGCATCTATACGGACTAAGATCCATGTAGAAACATGCTAGAATGGTTGTGTAAGTTTGTTAAATGATTAAGCTTTTGTTAGCACCTGTACTGTGCTTTGAAAACACAGAGTATGTGCATTTGAATCGTGGTAGTAATTAGAAATAAGAGTCCTCACCTTTGACTGATGGAAATGTATATTATGTAGTACAAATATATCACCCATTCACAAATATAATAGATGGAAATAACACTTCAAAGTTATAATATTTAAAAACATAATACAGTAAAAACTCTCTGTATTGCAAATTCAAAGTGGATTTTCAAATGGTGTAAAAACTCGTTTTGATTACATGAATAGAATCGCTGATCGAAGTGATGATTTTTAATATGAAAATCATGATTTTTAAGTTAGTGGATTAAGAGAATTTCGGGTATGAACGAAATTGGGTTTTGGGGCAAAATTCCGATCGTCAGAGCTACCAGGGGTCAGGCGGTTGAGAGGAGAGCTTCATCGGGGGTAGGGGCATCGGGGATAAATACAACTAAAATTTTCTAATGTGTAGTTTTCAAGACAAGAGGAAGTATGGTTTTTTGTGGTTTATGGGTTCGGTTCTTTGCGCCGGAGCGGTGCATCGACGACGCAGCACTGGAGGATCGGACGTGGGGGTATGGAGGCGTCGGAGGGCCGAGGTGTCGTGGCCGGAAGGGGACAGCGCCATATGGTTTGAGGTGGGAGCAGGAGGCGGTTTCCCCGATGACATTTTCTGACGTGAGGAGCTCAAACAGGAAAATTCCTGTAGCGACGAGGTGGAGGAAATCGGATGGGTGATCGGCGAACTAGAAGTGAAGCGTGACGTGTTGGAGTGGTTGCGGTGGCTCCTCATTGAGCGGTGGTGGTGTGCACGTGCACCACCGTGCACTGATACCTGGGGAAGAAAGGAAGTGCCAAACAGTTTTGGCACTTGCCAAATACTGTGCATTGGCACTTGCCAAACAGGTTTGGCACTTGCCAAAACCAGTGCATTTGGCACTTGCCAAGCCGGGTGTTTGGCACTTGCCAAATTCGGTACTTGACACTTGCCAAGGTCGGTGTTCTGGTATTTGCTAAACCGACTTCGATGAACGCGATATTTTAAATTTAATAATAGTTTTAAATTTAAAATGTGAAATAAATAAATAAATTAAAAAGAGAATTGTTATTTAATTAGGCAAAGGCAAGTGAGAAGTAGAAGCAGAAAGTCAAAACCGACAAGTTTGACGGCAGAAGTCGATCAGGTTTGAAATTTAAATAATAAGTGAACAAATAATTTAAATTAATTATTTAAATTATTTAAAATTAATTAATCATAAAGAAATAAATAAAAAGGGAAAGAAAAGTTAGAAACATCGCCCGAACAGCAATGATAAAAGAAGTAAAAAGTGTCGTGTGCGAAGCACATCCACTACTTATTCATTCCCAAATGATGAGTAAAACTGAACAAAACACTGTGTGAAACACATATACCTTAACTAATTATTTTTAAAGAATAATTAAACTATCCTGTTATGAACCAAGTAGGCAAACACTGTTGGTATGAAGAGAATTAATCTTAATCAGATTAGGCCGATAAATATTCATCGACTATAAAAGATATTCGTATATCGTTTCGAAGAGTCCGGAATAAATATTGCACTTCGACTCGAAGTATACGACGTATGTTAGAATACTGAAGACGACGATGTGCAAAGGCGATTTTAAATAATATCTTCGGTCTGTTCAGTCCCAGGACAAACCC
Source organism: Allium sativum (assembly GCA_030737875.1). Lineage (NCBI taxonomy): Eukaryota > Viridiplantae > Streptophyta > Magnoliopsida > Asparagales > Amaryllidaceae > Allium > Allium sativum. Next base: position 198,741,921 of record CM060926.1, on the reverse strand, counting down.
GAATGTACGAGTGTCTGAAAATGTATGTCAGTTAGATTCTACACATCGTTTTACATAAGTATATCACGTTGGCGGCGGAGAAATTCGTTTCTCTTAGCTTTATTACTCGTAATATAATTGGGTAATCGATTGAGTGTTTCTGACGGATATGACGATGTGCCATTCAAAGTAATTGAAGAGAAATCTGTCAGAAGGATAAACGTGACCTCAAAACCTCACAACTAGGAAGTAACAAATGTTGGGCTAGGCAGCATGGCTAGTTGGGTCATTCCCAAGCAGGGTGTATTATCACCATGTAGAGAAATTCCTATTTGTTTCTTAATCTATATTTCGCTGCTGCAGCTTTCCGAGCGGTTGGCTAGCTACCGCCGTAGGGTGATAATATATTCGATACACTCAAGCTAAATGAGTGGTCGGTCATGTGTGGCCGGGTTGCAAGACGTTCTTGTTGAATCTGTAGTGTATACCCTCTAAAGTGCACTGATCAGTCGGTGCTCCCATACCTTGTCTATTGGAATTCAATCTCCAATAAGAGCCCTGCGGTTTTTGATTTTATACTATATACGTGAACGTGGGATGCAAGCGTTTCACAAGATGGTTATTTATTTGTTACAAACTATAGTAATATCAAATGTTTTGATATAAAATACTTAGGTCATTATCCAGATATTAGACATGGAATGATCTAAAGATTTCTAAAGTAAATGAATCTGTCCAAATGGAAAACCTTATTCCCTGTTTTCTAATCTATTTAATTGTGTTTACTCACACCAGTCCCCTGACTGACCCAAACTTTATTTTTGTGTTTCCTAAACTCTTGGGTACTCATAATATTTATTATGAGTAGACAAGTGAATTCAGGTAAGGCAATTGGAACCCGATGATGGACAAGTTCAAGACTCTAGTAGCATATCTGTTTAGTTTCCCAGTTTAAGTATCTATGTTATTGTAATATGGTAATGTATGATTATGCTGTTGAACCATGATGATGATGTATTATGTTGTGTACTCTGTTGCATCAGACCTTATGATGTAATATATATGTATTTGTGAAATTTCGCTGTGAGATTCTGATGACTTCTTATTCTTCTATTTTATAAGTTCTATCTTTTCTATCTCATCTTCTAAATTCTTTCAATAATGACACGTTTTCAAGGTATCGAAAATCGCCCCATTACACCAAGGATAACCAAGACGGTCTAAGGCAAAGACCGTATGCTACCCGTTCACGGCACTATACGTGGGACCCCCACGCCTCCATCTGATGTAGTCCATGACCCGCAGATCGGGAATCCCGATCAAAACAACTAAATTGCCCAATGTAGCAGACCGTTGACCTTTGGTGGTAGATGGGCGAAATTTCATACCACCGATTTACGTAGCGATCTTGAATCAGGTCGACCAAGATGGAGTTTTGGTCCATTGGTACAACAGAGTCCAATCTATCCCGATCCCAAATTGAAAAGTATTATATTTTTTTCCAGTATTATTTTATAATATATACATGCCATGAAGTTCAAAGTGTTTATAATGTCAAAACACTTTATAAACTTAATCATGCTTTGAAAATATATCATCACATGCTAATAATAATCACAAACCGAATTCAATAAAAAAAGCTGATATTCAACTTTATCGTATATAAAACAATATGATAAAATAAATCAAGTCAGAGTACCATATATAAGTCAATATGATACTCATAATGAATATCATATATAAAACAATATGACAAAATAAATCAAATCACAATATTTGCGATAGAGAGAAAAAAGATATCATCATAAGGATGGCATATAAGTATGCCGACTCAATGAATAACTAAAACCACATCAATTCAAAAAGTGTCATGTACTTCCAAATAGTAACTACTTAAGTAATGCACTTGTGTCCCATACCACATGGCATTACTTTAATATTTACTAAATGGGAGCAAATTCCACTTATTGATAATACACACAAATAACTATTCCACAAAGTTATATTGTTATAAATCGTATTTGAAAGCCACTTATGTAAATCAACAATTGTCTCAAAATCCTAAATATGAAATTTGGTTCATAATTCATGTCTTAAAATTCTTTCTATCTTTATTGACAGACTAGCTGCAAAGAATTAAGTTTTTAACAATCTAGACATTAAATTTATATAAATCTTAAAACATAAAAGTCGTACATATTTCTAAGCTTTCCAAAACTTCAAGACTTATCAAAATCCTATAAGGAACCAAAAAGTTATACCTAAAACAATTTGTGTTTAGGCCTGAAAATATCAATTTGCATATACTGATTTTGTAAAAATCATATAAAATCAACAATTAATCTTTTAAAGCTAAAATTTTTACAGTACCTTTGAATATAAGTCTAGTTTGTATGTACCAAATTTGAGAACCAAAATCAAAACCATTTGGTACAGATTCCATATTCTTCACAACCCATTTTCTGTTGTGTTCTAAAAATCTCAATTTTCTTATATCCAACTTGCAAAAATCATAGAAATTCGAAATTTAATATTTTTAACTCAAATTTTTTGCAGTAGCTTACAACACCAGTATAGATTCTTCAGTAAAAATTTCAAAGATACAGATTTATGATTCTTCACGAACCACTTTCAACTCAGGTTTATAAATCTCAGTTTTCATATGCTCAATTAGAAAAATCACATAAAATCGAAAATTTAACATTTTCATTCAAAATTTCTACTGTAGCTTCATATACTAGTATAGATTCATTGTCCAAAAATTTATTATCAAATTCTTATCTAATTGGTACAGATTTAATAATCAGAAACCATTTTAGCTTAGGCTAGAAATCTCACTTTTCACATACCCACTTTGCAAAAATCATATAAATTCGAAAATAAACTTTTTCATCCAAAATTTCTATAGTAGGTTCATATACTAGTATAGATTCTTTGTCCAAAAATTCATAGTCAAATTCTTAACCAATTGGTACAGATTTAATAATCTTTAGAAATCATTTCAGCTTAGGCTAGAAATCTCACTTTTTACATACCCACTTTGCAAAAATCATATAAATTCGAAAATAAAGCTTTTTCATCTAAAATTTCTAAAGTAGGTTCATATACTAGTATAGATTCTTTGTCCAAAAATTCATAATCAAATTCTTAACTTGTTAGTACAGATTTAATAATCTTTAGAAATCATTTCCAACTCAAAAAACACAATCAAGCAATTCAACAAACATCTTATATGCTTTGAATTGCATGCATAGATAAAATTCCAATCCTTCTTTCTTCATCCTTTTAGTATTCCATCAATCTCATTGACATCAAATTTTCTCCAAATTTCCAATTTAATTCAAGTAACAATTAATCCAAACAAAGACACATACAATAGATGAATAATCAAATCACCATACTTGCAAAGATTGCATCTTTAGGCCTATAAACAAACCTAAACCATGAAATAGATAGGAAAATTAATTTTTTTACTCATCTCAAATGCCAAAATGCAATCTTGAAGCCTTATGACAGCTTGCTTTTGATTGCAATCCTTTTACTGAATTGGGAATCTTCTTTTATCTTCAATTTGGTATAAAAACTTATTTGAATAGCAAAGACTAGGGATGAGAGAAAAATTTTTGGTTTCTGTTTTGTTTTCACAGTTTCTTCTGACTAAGGAAGAAAAGAAATACGTACTGTCCGTTTTTAATCGGGGAAGGGTGTGGTCTTTTTATCAATTGGTCACTCTCTAGATTGTTCCTCACAAATATCTCCATTTACCCCCTTCTATTTATTTTTCTTTTTTATTTCTCTTATGCAACTTAATCATTACACTTTGTCTCATTTGGAGATATTTTTCTTTCCCTCTTTATTTAATTTGGTTCTAGAGATTTCCTACAAATTGTAAAAGTAAATTTGGTTGTTATTTTATTTTCTTTTTATAATCTCTTTTTTTCTTTTTATGAAAAATGAACATAAATTGTTTTTTTTTACTTTACTTTACACAAATTTTCAACATTACGAACTTATCTCTTTTTTTTTCAAACTAAAACACACAAAAATAGTGTGTTATCTAATATTTGCATCCATAAAGGAAAAACTTCTTTATGTAATCATAAAAAAATTATTTTTTCCCCTTTAAAATTGTTATTTAATAAAAAACAATAAACTTTATCATTGTTACAACAAAACGTGCAACATTTTACATCAACCACAACGCCCAATAATTCATAAACATGTATTTTCCTCTCATCTCAAAAATATATATTTTGCTTCTATTTATTTATTTATTTATTTATTCATTCATTATTATATATATTTTTCCTCTGAATTACCATATCAATTAGTTGATTCTCAATTCAATATCCCTATGAAAAGCGGGTTGTCACAGACTTCCCCCTTAAAAAAATTGCGTCCTCGCAATTTCTATATAAAGGATACAATTGTAACAAAATTATAGATTGGGGTTTTGGTCTAGGTTTGTACAACTATTATTATATTATGAGAGTAATACTTTAGAATATACAGGCATGTATGATGTTTCTACTGTTTTGGGCTAATCCATATCCTAAATATATTTTGTACTATGTCAAACCTCGCTCTGATACCAAAAATGTAATACCCGGCCGCTATACCCATGCTAACCAAGAGAAACACTAAGTATTACTGTCGGAAAGCATGGAGAATGGGACTCGATAGGGCTAAATGTTGTACTCATTCCTTTAAACGAACACTGGCACGAAATTTTGAACCTTTTCAACTTACCATTCGTGCTCAGTATAAGTTCAAAGCAATGGTACAAGAAAATTTCCCAAGTTACATAGTACAAAATATAAAAAAATAAGCACGGCACAACGACAACAGCAGAATACATAATAAATATCATAATAGAGATGCTCGGAATACATAGTCCGTAGTACATGATATCACTCCCAAAACACATAATAGCATACATATCATAATACTACTAGTTATTGGTAGTTCGACGCTGCATAGTCCAAAACCCCAAAACGTGGAAAAAGATAAGAATGCTGCAACAGTCCACGCGACCTAACCTGCGAACAGTCCTCAACCTGACCCGAGGATTTTAAAACAAATCACATGGGTCAGACTATTTCTAGTGTGAGTGAAGTAAGAATTTATGGAGATCAAAATTTGACAACAAAAGATAAATGATACTACATGATAAGTCAATGAGAGGCATATGAATGTTACTATATAGGAAAAATTTAGCATAATCATCTCATTTAAATAAGCCATAATTCCAAACATACGTATTGTATGTAATTCAATATAATTCCGACATCAAATTATCATATGTAAAATAAAATGATGAAATAAATCAAGTTATAGTATCACATGTAAACCAATAAAATATTTATAACTTTTATCATATATAAAACAATATGATAAAATGAATCAAATCGGAGTATCATATCAAAATCAATAAGATACTCATAATAAATCTAACCAGAGTATCACACATAAATCAATGCGATGCTCTTAACAATTTTATAAATTAATAGAATTCTCATTAAGTCAGAGTATCATAAACTAATGGAATTCACATGACATTTATCACAAACAAAAACAATATGATAAAATACCCCAAAACAGAGTACCATTTATAAATCAATATGATACTCATAACGAATACATATACAAAACAATCAGATAAATATTTTATGATAATTAATCAAGTCAATAAAATCTTCATGGCTTTTGTCGTTGATCAATCAAATCACAGTATAAATCAATATAACAATTATCATATATAAATCAATATGATAATATAAACCAAATCAGAGTATCATATATAAATCAACATGATACTCATAACAATTATCATATATAAATCAATATGATAATATAATCAAATCAGAGTATCATATATAAATCAATACGATACTCATAACAATTATCATATATAAATCAATATGGAAATATAATCAAATCAGAGTATCATATATAAATCAATACGATACTCATAACAATTATCATATATAAATCAATATGATAATATTATCAATTAGAGTATCATATATAAATCAATACGATACTCATAACAATTATCATATATAAATCAATATGATAATATAATCAAATCATACTATCATATATAAATCAATACGATACTCATAACAATTATCATATATAAATCAATATGATGATATAATCAAATCAGAGTATCATATATAAATCAATACGATACTCATAACAATTATCATATATAAATCAATATGATAATATGATCAAATCAGAGTATCATATATAAATCAATACGATACTCACAACAATTATCATATATAAATCAATATGATAATATAAAGCTAATCAATTATAGTAATGTAATAGAATATTAGGGGATTATGGGATAAATATAACTTGACTCATAAATACCAAATAAACATACGCTAGTATTGAAAAATCACAGTGGTAGAGCTCGAGCGCGCTTCGAGACATCCGCAATGTAATCCACTCATAGCGCCATAACGACACCTGGCGATCAACCCAGGTTAACCAAGACGGTCTAAGGCGAAGGCCGTATGCTACCCGTTCACGGCACTACACGTGGGACCCCCACGCCTCCATCTGATGTAGTCTGTGACCTGCAGATCGGGAATCTCGATTAAAACAACAAAATTGCACAATGTAGCAGACCGTTGACCTTTGGTGGTAGATGGGCGAAATTTCATACCACCGATTCAGGTAGCGATCCTGGATCAGGTCGACCAAGATGGAGTTTTGGTCCATTGGTACAACAGAGTCCAATCAGTCCCAATCCCAAATTGAAAAGTATTATATATTTTTTCCAAGTATTATTTTATAATATATACATGCCATGAAGTTCAAAGTCTTTATAACGTCAAAACACTTTATAAACTTAATCATGCTCTGAAAATATATCATCACATGCTAATAATAATAATCACAAACCGAATTCAACCAAAAAAAGCTGATATTCAACTTTATCATATATAAAACAATATGATAAAATAAATCAAGTCAGAGTACCATATATAAGTCAATATGATACTCATAATGAATATCATATATAAAACAATATGACAAAATAAATCAAATCACAATATTTGCGATAGAGAGAAAAAAGATATCGTCATAAGGATGGCATATAAGTATGCCGACTCAATGAAGAACTAAAACCACATCAATTCAAAAAGTGTCATGTACTTCCAAATAGTAACTACTTAGGTAATGCACTTGCGTCCCATACCACATGGCATTACTTTAATATTTACTAAATGGGAGCAAATTCCACTTATTGATAATACACACAAATAACTATTCCACAAAGTTATAATGTTATAAATCGTATTTAAAAGCCACTTATGTAAATCAACAATTGTCTCAAAATCCTAAATATGAAATTTGGTTCGTTAGTCATGTCTTAAAATTCTTTCTATCTTTATTGACAGACTAGCTGCAAAGAATTAAGTTTTTAACAATCTAGACATTAAATTTATATAAATCTTAAAACATAAAAGTCGTACATATTTCTAAGCTTTCCAAAACTTCAAGACTTATCAAAATCCTATAAGGAACAAAAAATTTATACCCAAAACAATTTGTGTTTAGGCCTAAAAATATCAATTTACATATACTGATTTTGTAAAAATCATATAAAATCAACAATTAATCTTTTAAAGCTAAAATTTTTATAGTACCTTTGAATATCAGTCTAGTTTGTATGTACCAAATTTGATAACCAAAATCAAAACCATTTGGTACAGATTCCATATTCTTCACAACCCATTTTCTGCTGTGTTCTAAAAATATCAATTTTCTTATATCCAACTTGCAAAAATCATAGAAATTCGAAATTTAATATTTTTAACTCAAATTTTTTGCAGTTGCTTACTACACCAGTATAGATTCTTCAATAAACATTTCAAAGATACAGATTTATGATTCTTCACGAACCACTTTCAACTCAGGTTCATAAATCTCAGTTTTCATACGCTCAATTAGAAAAATCACATAAAATCGAAAATTTAACATTTTCATTCAAAATTTCTACTGTAGCTTCATATACTAGTAAAGATTCATTGTCCAAAAATTCATAATCAAATTCTTATCTAATTGGTACAGATTTAATAATCAGAAACCATTTCAGCTTAGGCTAGAAATCTCACTTTTCACATACCCACTTTGCAAAAATCATATAAATTCGAAAATAAAGCTTTTTCATCCAGAATTTCTACAGTAGGTTCATATACTAGTATAGATTCTTTATCCAAAAATTCATAATGAAATTCTTAAACAATTGGTACAGATTTAATAATCTTTAGAAATCATTACAGCTTAGGCTAGAAATCTCACTTTTCACATACCCACTTTGCAAAAATCATATAAATTCGAAAATCAAGCTTTTTCACCTAAAATTTCTAAAGTAGGTTCATATACATTAATTTATAATATATATTTCGCTTCTATTTATTTATTTATTCATTATTATATATATTTTTCCTCCGAATTACCATATCAGTTAGTCGATTCCCAATTCAATATCCCTAAGAAATGCGGGTTGTTACACCATCACACAATGCAATGCAAACCAGAGGATAGAGTTTTCCCTCATGATGATTATGTAATGACCCGGATCCTTATGGGTTAATTTTTGAATATTTAATATTTAATTTAAATATTGGGTGGATAATATAAATGAATTTTTATATTAAGCTATTAGTTTAATAATCAATTTCGATTTAAAATCGAATATATTAAATTGACGAATAGGAAAACAATAAATATATATATTCGAAGTTAGAGCTGAATCAAGATAATTCAGATGATCTGTGGAAATTCTAATTCGAATATAAACGATAAATAATATTAAATTATTATTGAAGAATTTAAATAGTTTGAAATTTAGTTTATATCTGTTTAAATTAATATCCTCTTCAGAAGATCGAATTGAGCTTCGGAAATTATCCCAGTGTGTCCGGAATAGTGGTATTACCCTGGAATTGACAGTTGTTGGGTTCAGAAAGGAGTTCAGAGTCAAGGGGTTTTTAATTAAAGGATACTGGTTAAAATAAACTAAATTAAAATAAAAATATCCTAGTTTTTGTGGACAAAATCAATACAACTCGTGCCCCTTTTCTTCACCACAAAAGAAAACATCTCGTGGCCTTTATATTGTCCATCTGTTCAGCTATAAAATTAAAAATAAAAACACCGTGTTAAACAAAAAAAGTACAAACCGCACTCTTCCTCAATAAATCAAAAATGGTCGTCGTTCAAAACTAGAAAAGGAGATCGAGAAAGGGAAACCGCGATTTCCAATTATCAGAATTCGAAGAAGACTGAGGGGAGTTCGATGTTTATCTCGGTCAACCTAACACTGCGGCGTGGAGTCAACGATGTGGATTTTGGCTCGAAGAAGCATCGCGGGATTTCTTTTGTCTGTGCGAGGTCTGGTGAAACTCGGTGCAAACAGATGTCGTGATTCAGACGCAAAGGGTGGAGCTCGAAGGTGATGATAAACAGGTGTGTGAGGAGATCGATCTATCTATATGGAGTGAAGGTCGATGTTTTCTTTTTGATGCGATTTGTAATGGGAAGCCGATCTGGTTTGGTTGCGATGGAAATGCGGCGAAGTATAGATGGATGAATTGCAGGGAGCTCGATAGCTCCGGTAGGGTTGTCGGATTCAGGGAAGAAAGGGTTGTCTGCATATTGTTCGATGAATTGCCAAAGAAAGGATAAGAACAGTTTTGGGGCTGTTTGATGTAGAAGGAAGGATGGGGTTATGGGGTCAACATTCAGGGTGATGGGATGCTCTAGATTTGAGCATGGTCCATATGTCAAAGAAGAAGCCTTGTTCTCACTTGAAGGAAGAAGGCTATTAATCAAAGCTTAAGGTATAATTAATTTTTAATTTAAAAAGTTAATTATGTTTTTACTTAAGTTGTATTCAAAATAATTAATGAGGATTTACATCGACTTAAAAAAATGATTACTGGAATTACGGGAGAAAAAGGATTTATACAAGGATTTCAGGATGATTAAGGAGTACGAGATTTTATAAAAACAAAACCAAGTCAAGAAAAATTCGTAGCTGCAAATACGAGCTAAGATGGATTCAAGATTTTTCCGATGCTATTCGTTAAACCACGGTGAGTAAATCTCACTCACCATTTAATTAAAATTATTTCTAGTTGATAAAAATAATTGTTATGCTTGTTTGAATGCCGTTTGATTGTTTTGAAATATATATATAGTTATTTAGGCTTAACTATTATATATATATTGGGTTGATGATTGGTTGGATTCCCGCAGTCTCATTAGCGGATGCCCGCAGTTTCATAGCGGATGATTACCCTATACGCCCCACGCTATGATTAGTGGATGACCTTTATACCGCGATATTCTGCCACGAAGCAGAATGGGTATTACTATGTTGACTAACGTCTGTGGATGCAGGAAAAACAGGTTGGAGGAATCCAACTGGATTCCTCAAAAATATATATTATCTGTTTGTTTGTTTGATATCATATATATTCATATATGATGTGATAAAAATCAAATGATTGAAAATTGGTTGATTTGATTGTTTAAAATATCCATGGGGCTTGAATATTGATTCATAAAAATATCGGAAAGGGTATTTGATATAAAAAAAGGGAAATTCTATTTTTATAAATAGAATTTGAATTTTAAATAAAACTATATAAGATATTAACTTGTTTTTGAAGGTATATAAAACAAGTAATCGAATTTATAAACTTTGTTTATAAATGGGAGATGGGATGGGAATCGAATTTATAAACTTTGTTTACAAATGAAAATATGGGATTTGAATCGAATTTATAAACTTTGTTTATAAATGGGAGATGGGATGGAAATCGAATTTATAAACATTGTTTATAAAGGAAAATATGGGATTTGAATCAAATTTATAAACTTTGTTTATAAATGGGAGATGGGATGGGAATCGAATTTATAAACTTTGTTTATAAATGGGAGATGGGATGGGAATCGAATTTATAAACTTTGTTTATAAATGAAAATATGGGATTTGAATCGAATTTATGAACTTTGTTTATAAATGGGAGATGGGATGAGAATCGAATTTATAAACTTTGTTTATAAATGAAAATATGGGATTTGAATTGAATTTATAAACGTTGTTTATAAATGGAAAGGTGGGATTTGAATTGAAGTTATAAACGTTGTTTATAAATAATGCAGAGAATTCAAATGGACTTTGAATATAAGGAATTGAAATAGAAATTTGAATAATAGAATTCAAATGGAGTTAAACTATAGATTTGAATATAGAAATTCAAATGGAGTTTAACTATAGATTTGAATATAGAAATTCAAATGGACTTTAAACTATAGATTTGAATATAGAAATTCAAACGGACTTTAAACTATGGAATTTGAATAATAGAAGCGAATTGGAGTTTGAATATAGAATTCAAATATTAAAAGAGAAATGGACTAAAGAGATAATTAACAAATTGAGTTAAAACGATTTGGTATAGTTAAATAGATTGGGCAGGTATAGACATACAGGAGACAGGTTTGGAATAAAGTATAGAAGTGAAATAAATAGAATGCCCGACAAAAAGGTACGTATTTAATTCATATATGAGATTTTATACGCCGTATCGGCAAGCCGCTTGGCTTTTTCTTTTTCTTTTTGAGATGAGAAGGACCGGGAAAGCTATTTGAAATTTCCCAATGCTCCCGGTACAAAGGAGGTTATGGCGAATTTTTCCGGGAATTTAAGGGGATAGAATATTTTTAAGATAATTTGATAGTTAGACATCAACGTATCGATATATATAGAAGTCGATAAGGGAATGAACTTAGAAATAGAATAGTATAATCAAAAAGGAAGTATAAGAATAAAATCTAGAAAGAATAGAAGAGAAAGTTTATATGTGTTTAAAAGTGAATCAGTAGTTGTATGGTATTGATTATTCGAGTAAGTAGTCTTGTCTGTTTTGACGTTAAATGTTATTCAGTCAAGGTCTGAGAGGTAATTATACCCCAACTTGGTTGATTTCATGATATACCGATAAGTAGCAAGATTCAGGCTCGAAGATCAATGTGGAATAAGAATTTAGTTAAATACTGTATTTGGGTTGTCGTAACGATGTTTTACACAACATCTGTTTTAACCTAAATATGTGCAAAGCTTGGAAATAGAATAATGAATATTTCCTAGTATAGAAAATAAAGGAAGGCGATATATGGAAATGTTTTCCAAAGAACGTATAAGGCCAATATGGTTATTGAAAATATTTGGTTAACAAATATTGATAAAGAAATAGAGAAGAGATTTAATTAATGGAATATTAATTAAAGGCTCACTGATTGTTGGATGTTTGGATGAACACTTGTTTTATTTGATAGTTAAATCATCGACTATCGAAACACTTGTTTTTATTCGATAGTTAAATCACAGACTATCGAAGTTTTGACCATCGTTGTCAATATGGAGAGACCGGTTGGATTATTATCCGAAGAACCACTCCATATCGGCAGTAGCGTGCGAATCAGATTATATAAAGATAATCGAAGACGGAATAGAGTGCAAGGACTTTTTCTATTAATTGAGATAGTGCCTTCAGTTCATCCTGTTCCTGGGTGACTTGTATGGATGAATGTCTATCTTCAGTTCATCCTGTTCCTGGGTGACTTGTATGGATGAATGTCTGACATAGTATTTCCAAACGATCACGTATATTGATTTCTCCAACTGTACCAAGAGTGGAAGCGGAGAAGGAAACTTCTTTTAGCTAACACGTAATGTACTGTTGAGGACGTCAATCGGTGATTGATGGATTTGACGATGTGGCATTCGAAGTGAATCTGGTGTGATGATAAAGCGTAGCTTCTAGCCTCATCAACCGGTAAATGACACAAATCGGGCTGGCAGCATGGCTATGTAGGTCGCACCTATTAGGGTGTATAATCACCTGATCTAGAGTTTCATTTACTTCTAAAAATCTATTGTTGATGCTGTCCCATTCGGGAAACGGTTGCTGATCCCAACTGTTGGTGATATACATTCGATACACTCAAGCGAAATGAGTGGTCGGTCATGTGTGGCCGGGTTGCAAGATGTTCTTGTTGAACCCAGTGTATTCCTCTCTAGAGGTACATTAGCGTAAGGTGGTTCCATACCTTGTCATAGTTGGAAATCCATTACCCAATACGTGCTTGCGGTTTTGATTGTATACTATATATGTAGAACGTGAGATGAATGCGTTTCTGCTAGATGATTATATATATACTGTGGTTGATAGACATTATTATAATATCAAAAGGTTTTTGATATAAAGATATTTTGGATTTTCATAAGGGAAAAACCCGTCCCGTTATGCGGCGTGGTCTTATGAGATATCGTTTACTTGTTCGAACTGTTTTTAAACTGTTTTACTCACACCAGTCCCATGACTGACCCGGAGTTTACTTTGTTGTTTTCCCTAAACTCTTGGGTGCCTAAATTTGTACGGGCAGTCAAGTAGTCGGGAATTTACAGATATACTGGAAGAGCTTGGAGCAGGAGGCTTCAGGATCATATAGCTATAGTTATTTCTGCTGTGTTGTAAGTGATGTACTTTGATATTGATGTATATTCAGGTACAGATGTATATTTCAAGTTATGTTATATATATTATATGTTATTCGTTCCGCTGTGAGATTCGTGTTACTATGATGTTGTGTTCTTCTTCTTCTTCTATTCTAAGTTTCTATCTTATCTTTCCTCACCCTCTAATTTCTTTCACTAATTACCAAGATTTTTCGATGTTTTGGTTATCGACATCGAGGTTATGTCGATAACCAAAATCGTTGAAAATCCGGGTCGTTACAGTTGGTATCAGAGCTTAGGTTGAGCGAATACCTAGGCTTGTTGAAATGTGCTCATTAGAGATAGGATCAGTAGTATCCTAGATTGATTTTGAGTGTATATATACACGAGAGAGCGTATTTGTTATTTGATATAAAAACTGTTTTATATTGTGTTGACTAGTCTGTTGAGTGGATTATAAATTTTGGTCGAATCGTGGGACGCCACGAAGTCGATAGGAGTTTATAAACACTTGAACAGAAGATTGGACACGATATTGTTTTTAAATAGTGGAATTGATTGTTAGGATTATAATCGAATTAGATTATAAAACAGAAATAGTTATATATATAACCAATGGAATTTGTATATGAAATCAAATATACAAAGGAGATGAAATTGAAATTGAATTCCAACCAGAATTCAGAATTTAAAATCCTGGGAGTTTGGGAAATATTTTTCTAAATGGAGTTTGAAAGAAATATAGTACTGAACTCATTCAGTAGCTGGGAAATAATTCTGATAATGGTCGCAACATCATCAGTGTTCATTTTCGAGTTTCTAAGTGACGAATTGCTGCCTTAGAAAAGTTTTGATGGAAAATTTGTTTGAAAAGAAACAAGTTGTTGGAAAATTCAAATGTTTTGAATTTGAGATAGATATAAATATATGTATATATTTATATGACTTCAACGGAATTTTGAAATGGGAATTGAAATATAGATTTCAAATAGAAGTAAAATAAAGGAATTTGAATATATATATATATAATTCAAATAGAAGTGAAATAGAATTTGAATTCAAAGGAATTCAAATGAGTTTGAATAAAGAAAATTCAAATAGAAATTGTATAAGAAATATTGAAATGGAATTTGAATTCAAAGAAATTCAAATAGATTTGAATAAAGAAAAATCAAATAGAGATTTGAATATTAGAATTCAAATGGAATTTGGTTAAATAGAATTTCAAAGAGAATATAAAGTGGAGGTTGAATATTAGAATTCAAAGAAAATATAAAGTTTGAAATAGAATTTTAGATAAAAGGAGTTTGAAATAGAATTTGATTCAAAGTGAAATTTAATAGGATTTGAATTCAAAGGAGTTAAAATAGAATTTAAATTCAAAGGATTTCAAATAGAAATTGAACAAAGGAATTTAAATAGAAATCGAATAAAGGATTTCAAATGGAATTTGAATAAGGGATTTGAAATGGGTTTTGAATGAAGGATTTCAAATAGAAATTGAAGATAAGAAATTCAAATAGAAGTAATTTAAAAGGAAATTTAAATAGGATTTGAATAGAAAAAATTCAAATAGAATTTGAATAGAAGGAAATTCAAATAGAAATTGAATAAAAGGAAATAATATAGAGTTTGAATAAAGAGATTCAAATGGAATTTGAATATTTTAAATTAATATATAGGACTTGAAAATTTAAAGAGAAATAGATCGGAATATTATGTCGAAATGGAAAAATGGATTGGATATATATTAAAAATATATCAGAATGGAGTTAAATTTATTATAAACAAAGTTAAAATGTTTATATTTATAAATATAATTAAAACGAGCTCACTATAGCGCGGCAGTTCGTAAATTGGCGATTCGAACTTCAATTTAGTATACAGAACTCAATTGAAGTCGGAATTCTTTGAAACAAGAATCATCGGGACCGGTTGAATAATAGTTTTCTAATGAAAGAGAAAAATTTGGATTTCGTCGTATAGATTTTGAGTTATGTCAAAATCAAATTTTTAGAAAAGCAGCGCCAAAACCATTATAAAACCATAACGGTTTAATTAAATCAATAGAAGGATTTTTTTTTTGGAAATAAAATCCGAATTGGCATTAGAAAAATCCAGACTGGAGATATAAAATAAATATGAACTCCAGTGAAGTAAGTGGAATGATTTTTAAGACAAAAATCAGATTTTAAATGGTTAAATAGAATTAACTAAGTTGGAGAATAATTAGTTAAGGGAAATTTGAGTTGAAATTGGGTTTTTGATAAGTGAAAGAGATTGAGAATTTATATTCGAAATCGAATATATAACTCGAGTTGAAAATATTATTTGATTAGTATAATTAAGTTGACATATATTTGAACAAGTTATATTCAAATAAAAAAGGTGAAATAGGCAAAACGGTTAATTAGCAACTAGTTAATGGGAATTTGAATGATTGAAAATTAAATTTAACTTAAGTAAGTTAAATGGATCGAAATGAATAAATTGAGTAAAATCAATGTGAATATGAATTGGGTGTGAATTAAGGAAAAACCCAAAAGAGTTAAAAGAAATTATATTTGTAAAACAAATATAAAGGAAATGTATTTGTAACACAAATACAAAGGAAGTTATGTGCAAACAAATAGAAGGAGAAATATTTGTAAAAACATTTGCAAATAGAATTTGAACAGGAAATATTTGTAAAATATTTACAAATAGATTAAATGGAAATATTTATTTATAGAAAATAAATAGAATGTTACAGATGAGATATTTATTTGTTAAATAAATAGAATTTAATCAAAGGAATATTTAGAAGATGAATAGAAAATGGAAATCTGTTTTTAACAGATAAATAGAAAAGATTAATTTATAAATAACAGTTATAAGTTAAATTAAATATTTATCATTCTATAAATGGAATATATAAGTCTGAACTTATATAGAGAAGAGATATTGGTTTTTAACACCGATAGTTTTAAATAGAAGGGGGTACACAACACTTGTGTAAGTGAAGTAACGTTATTAAAGAGAACATTTATAAAGTGAAGAACCGTTACTAAAAGTAAATCTTTGAAAATGAATAAATGTTATCCAATAAGAGATGTTCGAATAAGAAAAGTCGATTAGAGTTAGAAATAATCGATTAGAGTTCGAATAAATCGATTAGAGTAAGAATTAACCAGTTAGAGTTAATCAGTTAGGGTTAATCCGCAGAGTTAATTGAACATTAGTTATTCAATTAGAATTTATCGAATATCTGTTATTCAAATAAAGAGTTAACCAGATAAAATTATTGAACATAATTAATCGAATTAGAATTTAATTGAATGATAGTTATTCAATTAAAGTTGATCGAATATAGTACTGAGATAGAATTAGTCAAACATAGTTACTCGGGATAAGTTGCCATTTCGTACGACTGCTAGCGTAATTCGTAGGGCTGCAGATAGCCTAGGGCGGTCGGATGTTTCCTGGGGGAATCAGGCGTAACCATTGTGATCGCTGCGATCTAGAGTCAAGCGAATGAAGTTAAATCAAATATTAGTTATTCGAATAGAACAAAAGAAGTTATCGAATATAGTTTATTTGAAAGAAGTTATCGAATTTAGTTATTCGATGGAGTTAATCGATAAGAGTTAAATCCAATAGAGTTAATTGATAAGAGTAAATTGAAGAGAGATTATCGGATATAGTTACTCAAAGAAAGGTTTTCGAATCTAGTTATTCGAAAGAAAGATTATCGAATATAGTTATTCGAAGGGATGAGTTATCGAATAAGGATTTATTCGAAAGAGAGTTATGAATGGAATATGAAATGTTGAGTATCAACATAAATAAGTTTTGAAAAGATAAATGGTTTTGTAGCACTTTTTCTACCTTAGCAATTTCGAGGACGAAATTATTTTAAGTGGGGAAGATTGTAATGACCCGGATCCTTATGGGTTAATTTTTGAATATTTAATATTTAATTTGAATATTGGGTGGATAATATAAATGAATTTTTATATTAAGCTATTAGTTTAATAATCAATTTCGATTTAAAATCGAATATATTAAATTGACGAATAGGAAAACAATAAATATATATATTCGAAGTTAGAGCTGAATCAAGATAATTCAGATGATCTGTGGAAATTCTAATTCGAATATAAACGATAAATAATATTAAATTATTATTGAAGAATTTAAATAGTTTGAAATTTAGTTTATATCTGTTTAAATTAATATCCTCTTCAGAAGATCGAATTGAGCTTCAGAAATTATCCCAGTGTGTCCGGAATAGTGGTATTACCCTGGAATTGACAGTTGTTGGGTTCAGAAAGGAGTTCAGAGTCAAGGGGTTTTTAATTAAAGGATACTGGTTAAAATAAACTAAATTAAAATAAAAATATCCTAGTTTTTGTGGACAAAATCAATACAACTCGTGCCCCTTTTCTTCACCACAAAAGAAAACATCTCGTGGCCTTTATATTGTCCATCTGTTCAGCTATAAAATTAAAAATAAAAACACCGTGTTAAACAAAAAAAGTACAAACCGCACTCTTCCTCAATAAATCAAAAATGGCCGTCGTTCAAAACTAGAAAAGGAGATCGAGAAAGGGAAACCGCGATTTCCAATTATCAGAATTCGAAGAAGACTGAGGGGAGTTCGATGTTTATCTCGGTCAACCTAACACTGCGGCGTGGAGTCAACGATGTGGATTTTGGCTCGAAGAAGCATCGCGGGATTTCTTTTGTCTGTGCGAGGTCTGGTGAAACTCGGTGCAAACAGATGTCGTGATTCAGACGCAAAGGGTGGAGCTCGAAGGTGATGATAAACAGGTGTGTGAGGAGATCGATCTATCTATATGGAGTGAAGGTCGATGTTTTCTTTTTGATGCGATTTGTAATGGGAAGCCGATCTGGTTTGGTTGCGATGGAAATGCGGCGAAGTATAGATGGATGAATTGCAGGGAGCTCGATAGCTCAGGTAGGGTTGTCGGATTCAGGGAAGAAAGGGTTGTCTGCATATTGTTCGATGAATTGCCAAAGAAAGGATAAGAACAGTTTTGGGGCTGTTTGATGTAGAAGGAAGGATGGGGTTATGGGGTCAACATTCAGGGTGATGGGATGCTCCAGATTTGAGCATGGTCCATATGTCAAAGAAGAAGCCTTGTTCTCACTTGAAGGAAGAAGGCTATTAATCAAAGCTTAAGGTATAATTAATTTTTAATTTAAAAAGTTAATTATGTTTTTACTTAAGTTGTATTCAAAATAATTAATGAGGATTTACATCGACTTAAAAAAATGATTACTGGAATTACGGGAGAAAAGGGATTTCTACAAGGATTTCAGGATGATTAAGGAGTACGAGATTTTATAAAAACAAAACCAAGTCAAGAAAAATTCGTAGCTGCAAATACGAGCTAAGATGGATTCAAGATTTTTCCGATGCTATTCGTTAAACCACGGTGAGTAAATCTCACTCACCATTTAATTAAAATTATTTCTAGTTGATAAAAATAATTGTTATGCTTGTTTGAATGCTGTTTGATTGTTTTGAAATATATATATAGTTATTTAGGCTTAACTATTATATATATATTGGGTTGATGATTGGTTGGATTCCCGCAGTCTCATTAGCGGATGCCCGCAGTTTCATAGCCGATGATTACCCTATACGCCCCACGCTATGATTAGTGGATGACCTTTATACCGCGATATTCTGCCACGAAGCAGAATGGGTATTACTATGTTGACTAACGTCTGTGGATGCAGGAAAAACAGGTTGGAGGAATCCAACTGGATTCCTCAAAAATATATATTATCTGTTTGTTTGTTTGATATCATATATATTCATATATGATGTGATAAAAATCAAATGATTGAAAATTGGTTGATTTGATTGTTTAAAATATCCATGGGGCTTGAATATTGATTCATAAAAATATCGGAAAGGGTATTTGATATAAAAAAAGGGAAATTCTATTTTTATAAATAGAATTTGAATTTTAAATAAAACTATAGAAGATATTAACTTGTTTTTGAAGGTATATAAAACAAGTAATCGAATTTATAAACTTTGTTTATAAATGGGAGATGGGATGGGAATCGAATTTATAAACTTTGTTTACAAATGAAAATATGGGATTTGAATCGAATTTATAAACTTTGTTTATAAATGGGAGATGGGATGGAAATCGAATTTATAAAATTTGTTTATAAAGGAAAATATGGGATTTGAATCAAATTTATAAACTTTGTTTATAAATGGGAGATGGGATGGGAATCGAATTTATAAACTTTGTTTATAAATGGGAGATGGGATGGGAATCGAATTTATAAACTTTGTTTATAAATGAAAATATGGGATTTGAATCGAATTTATGAACTTTGTTTATAAATGGGAGATGGGATGAGAATCGAATTTATAAACTTTGTTTATAAATGAAAATATGGGATTTGAATTGAATTTATAAACGTTGTTTATAAATGGAAAGGTGGGATTTGAATTGAAGTTATAAACGTTGTTTATAAATAATGCAGAGAATTCAAATGGACTTTGAATATAAGGAATTGAAATAGAAATTTGAATAATAGAATTCAAATGGAGTTAAACTATAGATTTGAATATAGAAATTCAAATGGAGTTTAACTATAGATTTGAATATAGAAATTCAAATGGACTTTAAACTATAGATTTGAATATAGAAATTCAAACGGACTTTAAACTATGGAATTTGAATAATAGAAGCGAATTGGAGTTTGAATATAGAATTCAAATATTAAAAGAGAAATGGACTAAAGAGATAATTAACAAATTGAGTTAAAACGATTTGGTATAGTTAAATAGATTGGGCAGGTATAGACATACAGGAGACAGGTTTGGAATAAAGTATAGAAGTGAAATAAATAGAATGCCCGACAAAAAGGTACGTATTTAATTCATATATGAGATTTTATACGCCGTATCGGCAAGCCGCTTGGCTTTTTCTTTTTCTTTTTGAGATGAGAAGGACCGGGAAAGCTATTTGAAATTTCCCAATGCTCCCGGTACAAAGGAGGTTATGGCGAATTTTTCCGGGAATTTAAGGGGATAGAATATTTTTAAGATAATTTGATAGTTAGAAATCAACGTATCGATATATATAGAAGTCGATAAGGGAATGAACTTAGAAATAGAATAGTATAATCAAAAAGGAAGTATAAGAATAAAATCTAGAAAGAATAGAAGAGAAAGTTTATATGTGTTTAAAAGTGAATCAGTAGTTGTATGGTATTGATTATTCGAGTAAGTAGTCTTGTCTGTTTTGACGTTAAATGTTATTCAGTCAAGGTCTGAGAGGTAATTATACCCCAACTTGGTTGATTTCATGATATACCGATAAGTAGCAAGATTCAGGCTCGAAGATCAATGTGGAATAAGAATTTAGTTAAATACTGTATTTGGGTTGTCGTAACGATGTTTTACACAACATCTGTTTTAACCCAAATATGTGCAAAGCTTGGAAATAGAATAATGAATATTTCCTAGTATAGAAAATAAAGGAAGGCGATATATGGAAATGTTTTCCAAAGAACGTATAAGGCCAATATGGTTATTGAAAATATTTGGTTAACAAATATTGATAAAGAAATAGAGAAGAGATTTAATTAATGGAATATTAATTAAAGGCTCACTGATTGTTGGATGTTTGGATGAACACTTGTTTTATTCGATAGTTAAATCATCGACTATCGAAACACTTGTTTTTATTCGATAGTTAAATCACAGACTATCGAAGTTTTGACCATCGTTGTCAATATGGAGAGACCGGTTGGATTATTATCCGAAGAACCACTCCATATCGTCAGTAGCGTGCGAATCAGATTATATAAAGATAATCGAAGACGGAGTAGAGTGCAAGGACTTTTTCTATTAATAGAGATATTGCCTTCAGTTCATCCTGTTCCTGGGTGACTTGTATGGATGAATGTCTATCTTCAGTTCATCCTGTTCCTGGGTGACTTGTATGGATGAATGTCTGACATAGTATTTCCAAACGATCACGTATATTGATTTCTCCAACTGTACCAAGAGTGGAAGCGGAGAAGGAAACTTCTTTTAGCTAACACGTAATGTACTGTTGAGGACGTCAATCGGTGATTGATGGATTTGACGATGTGGCATTCGAAGTGAATCTGGTGTGATGATAAAGCGTAGCTTCTAGCCTCATCAACCGGTAAATGACAGAAATCGGGCTGGCAGCATGGCTATGTAGGTCGCACCTATTAGGGTGTATAATCACCTGATCTAGAGTTTCATTTACTTCTAAAAATCTATTGTTGATGCTGTCCCATTCGGGAAACGGTTGCTGATCCCAACTGTTGGTGATATACATTCGATACACTCAAGCGAAATGAGTGGTCGGTCATGTGTGGCCGGGTTGCAAGATGTTCTTGTTGAACCCAGTGTATTCCTCTCTAGAGGTACATTAGCGAAAGGTGGTTCCATACCTTGTCATAGTTGGAAATCCATTACCCAATACGTGCTTGCGGTTTTGATTGTATACTATATATGTAGAACGTGAGATGAATGCGTTTCTGCTAGATGATTATATATATACTGTGGTTGATAGACATTATTATAATATCAAAAGGTTTTTGATATAAAGATATTTTGGATTTTCATAAGGGAAAAACCCGTTCCGTTATGCGGCGTGGTCTTATGAGATATCGTTTACTTGTTCGAACTGTTTTTAAACTGTTTTACTCACACCAGTCCCATGACTGACCCGGAGTTTACTTTGTTGTTTTCCCTAAACTCTTGGGTGCCTAAATTTGTACGGGCAGTCAAGTAGTCGGGAATTTACAGATATACTGGAAGAGCTTGGAGCAGGAGGCTTCAGGATCATATAGCTATAGTTATTTCTGCTGTGTTGTAAGTGATGTACTTTGATATTGATGTATATTCAAGTACAGATGTATATTTTAAGTTATGTTATATATATTATATGTTATTCGTTCCGCTGTGAGATTCGTGTTACTATGATGTTGTGTTCTTCTTCTTCTTCTATTCTAAGTTTCTATCTTATCTTTCCTCACCCTCTAATTTCTTTCACTAATTACCAGGATTTTTCGATGTTTTGGTTATCGACATCGAGCTTATGTCGATAACCAAAATTGTTGAAAATCCGGGTCGTTACAGATTAAATATGCTTAGAACGATAAAAACGAATTTGATATTATTACTAGTGTATATATGTTTCAATAACATTTCATAGTAAATGTATCAATCCAAGGAAGCATAGCTACCATATACTATGCCTCCATACTAGTAATACAATCAAGTCTGTAGGGTCGTATTGGGAATTGGGTTTCCATCATGAGTCAAGGCTAGGGAGGAGCTCCTTACCGATTCGATACACTCTAGCTAATGTCTCAGGATCCCCCACAGTGAACCCTTGGATCCTGCAGGGCCGGTCCGCACATACGATTTTGCGGATTGGCAATTCCTGAACACACGTTTCCTGGTGCTATAGGACCTAATATCCGAGGCACCTCATTCCATCATCCATATAAGTAAAATGCAGGGCTGTGTAAAACCCAAACACCATTTCTAGCTAGAAAGAAACGTGCTGCTCTCCCGGCGTTCCCTTCTCCCGTTTTAGACTCCAGCCGGGTTGTGAAGCTCGCGAAGCTATACACAAAGCTACGCCTAAACAGGCCGTGCTTTGATCATCAACCACAAGGCCTGCTTTTCAACAAAAGCCTTAATCATTTTCATCTTAGCATGCCACATTGTCAATCCATACCATACCATTGATTCCTACCAATATATAACCTCTAAGCTCGTACGTCTTAGAGAAGGTGTTAAACACCAAACAGATATATATTTAGCAGAGATCAACGAATACCATATAAAGGAATACAACGTCAGACATACAATTCATTTCCAAGTCCGTTCTGGGTTTGAATGAAACCGAAGGCACCTTATACCTCGCATATCCGAACAACCAACAAGTAGCCTGGCCGGCCACTATTATAGCCCTTCAAGGTAGCTACTCCAATCATGGGCGTCAATGGTAACTCATCCATTCGACGTGAAGATCATCGGTCTTCAATCACCGTCTTTAACTCTTCGACATAGATCGACGAATAATCATTTGAAATGAGACTGAACTCAGACTTTTCAAATGATCCTCGTATATGTATAATTTAAAATCATTTCTTATCGTTAATATTGATTTATAACGATTAATCTCTATTTTTAGTTATATATAAAAATAATTGAATTTTATTTAACGACGCTTCATGTCAATAGGCGACCTTGGCGCTGTTTTCACCCAAATTTGTTTTACACATTTCTATAAATCTAACCATTGGACTTTAACACAATTTATATCATTGGAAAGATCTTCCCAAGGCGAACCTAACGGTTTCAGTTTTGGGAAAATCCGATGGTCAGATCTTTCGGTATAAGCGTTTAAAGGCATGATTCCAAAATGCGAACTACCACGCTCGATTCGTTTGAATTTAATTTATATATATATAATTATATATAATTCCTTTATCCATATATTTTACTAACAACAAATATCCCTATTTGTGTATAATAATATCGAGGTATAACATGGCACACGATAATGTTTTATTTTTATTATAATTCACATTCTCATACTATACACAACAATGTACGTTTTTCTTTCATCTTTCAAATTACACAAAATGTATATTTTGTTTCCTTATTCTTTTTAATGAAAATCCATTCATTAAAATGTAAATTTCTAGTCCTTATTCTTTTTAATGAAACCCCATTCATTAAAATGTACATTTCATCGTTATAATCACTACAAGAAAATATACATTTGGTTACATTTATTAGAAGCGTTTATGGATTATAGCAACCAATACTATTTTAATTCACTTTTCCTTTTGTTTTTATTCATTAATGTAAGCCTAATAAACCCTTTCAGCCGACCATACCTTGTCACGCTTAGCATTTTCTTTTCCTCCAAAACTTCCCTCCTCTAGAAAACTTCCACCCCAAAATTTTACGCTTCACATAGAATTCGTTCCTCTTTCCTTCAAATACAGCCGAAAATTCCCTCCTTCTGAAAATTTCCCCCCTCAAATTTTGCTTCCGCTTCTCTTGCGGTTTCATCTCGCCCTTCATCTCATTCGTTCACTTTCTGTCGCTGCTTTAGGTCAGAGGCCGTTCAATCCCTTGAAGACCTATCATCCGAGTTTGCTAACTTGGGTCGTTTCAGATCTAGAATTCAACTAGATCTTAGTTCAGATTGAGGTAAGATTTATTAAAAATTATTTCTTATTTACAAATTATCGTTTTCAGATCTAGATTTTGATTGAGATTGTGTTTCACGTTGACGTAAGATGTACTCATTATCTTGTATATTTAGAAATTATGGTTGAGGTTAGATGTATTGAAAATTGTCGTAATAATATTTTTTCCAAATGCATATGTGTACAGTAATCTTTTTATTCCACAATAATATGGTCTAATGAACGATTGGAGGATTGACTTCATATTTGTACAGTAATCTTTTTAGGATTGACTTCATTGTAGTATAAAGATCAAGGTTGTATGATATAGCAGAGAACAATAGATTTTCTTTTTGAAAGAAAATAAGACTGGACTCCCTTTTCTAGGTCTAATATGTTCTAATGAGACAAATGCGATTTGCTTACCTTATACCATATTACTTTAAACTTGGATCGTAGCACTCGAGAATTTTTAGGCCTTGAATTGCAACTAGATGTGATCGCATGAAATTAGTTTGATAATATGTTTGCTTGAATATAGAATTAATCTGATTTAAAAACAATGATTCTACATTTATACCCTTTTCATGCTGTGAATAACAAGTTTATAGTTTTTATTCTGGATCTTTGAGTTGATACAAGTTTATAGTTTTTATTCTACATTTATAGTTGATACAAATTTTATCCAGTTCAGATTAAAAAGAAAATAAAATTATGCTGACGAATATTTCTATCTTTTTATTGTACAATAATTTAAATGCCATTCGAAGGAAAATAAAAGGATTTAAATAAACTGTAATATATGAAAACTAAGTAAGTTTTTTTGACCATTTTCTACAAAAAAATCTAAACAGATTCTTTTTTAAGTACCAACTGCTTGTTAAATAATCAATTTCTTTCCAAAAGAAACAATACTTTCTGAATGACTTTAATGAACCTACTGAATAAACTATATGAATGTATATTGATGATGAATGAATAAAGCATATTATAGTGCACCTGACTTAAACAAATCAACTGCTTCTTGTTTCAAAGATTATTTAGTCAACAGTGCACGAGCTAGTTGGTGATCATAAGATATATACCACATTGACGACTGTCTTGGACAACGATCACAATCAACGCTTAAGGGAAAAGAAAGTATCAAACACAGCTTAGTATTATTCAACAATTAATTAAAAGAAGGAGTTTTAGGGCAATATAATAGACAGTAAAGTAGAGTAAGCTAAAGTTTGGTCGACTATTTTATTGTTTAGACATCAAATTATCTGACTTTTCAAATTGATGAAACTCATGCTTTATTGTCTCTCCCCTTGCATTCTAAATAATCTCAGCGATTGAGCTTAAACACTGAACTTTCATGGAAATAGGTGCTTTGTTTATTGATACACACATTTAGTACATGACTGGGCAGAACAAAACAGTATGGTGAAAAAAAGTTCAGTATGAAAACGTTCAGATTAGCTTTTGGACAAATGGATAATCCTTGGCTAGGAAAACATTTTTTCCCAACTGTATTTGCAACTGAGATGAACAAATTTCCTACATATTTGCCTTCATCATATTTTCTTGCAATGTAAAAAATTTCTACAGTGAAGTTTCAAATGTAGTTATACAATCTAGATGTGCATTTCACCAAAAATATATTATAATTACAATGTAGATATCGTGTTTTTAAGAAAATGTACAACTTTTCAAACGTTATTATTTATATAGTCTAGTGACCGTGACTCCCATTATTGTGTACATATGTATGCAAACGCTCATGCATACATGTACATGCACAACATGAGTGCACACAGACACAAAATAGGGATGCACACCTGAATGGTTATGTACTAATGTTTCACGGAAGATACTACCTGCACACATGAACAGTTTTATATGTTCTTTCATTGGATTAACTAGGACCATCAGTATATATGAGGTTAGCAAGAATTACCTACATGTTAGAACAGGAAAACATTATTCTCCTTTATATAATTATTAAGTATATGTTTTCTTGTTCTTCAAAAAAAAATGTTTTCTTGTTCTTCAATTTTTTTTATAATGTTTCTTTTTGAAGGATGACTGAGGTTCTGTTCAAAATAAAGTTAAATGTGCATACCTTTAACTAGAGAAAGGGTCATGGGATCACTGGTTGTGAAATGCAACAGAAAAAATTTAATATAACATACTACAGTTCAGATGGGGTGCTCAGTTTGAGTTTGATCATCCATCCATTTTCTTACAGGCTTTAGTTTGCCTTATTTTTTTTAAAAAAAGTGTCAATTATATAATTTAATAGAAGGATTTATATAGCAATTAATTTCCTATATTTTTTAGTATGTACTTTGACTTGAATGCTCTAACTTAATTTGATTGACCATCAATTTTGTGATGAACGGTTGTGGTACTTTCAGACTTGATATTTTGTCTGATATAAAAGTTTCAGACTTGATCTTTTCTCTGATATAAAAGTATATTCGAATTTTTTTTTCTTCTGCTGATTGACTTTCTGATTTCAGCGTTGACTTATTTTTAAAGCTGCAATTACTCGGTTGCCTTCGTTATCCTTTTACTGTATCATTCATCTCTGAACTGTAGCTGCTTCTTAATTTTTACTGACCGGTACTTGAGCCCATTCATACTATTGTTTAGTTATCCTCGTACTGTATGATTCTTGCCTTATGATTGCTGCTGGTTTATGACCTTGCTTTGATAGTAGACCAGGTGTTTCAGTCAGCATGTTGTTAACTTCAACAACTTCACCAGAGATTAGAGAGTTAACATGATTTCCAAAAGAAAAAAAATCATGAATTCAAATCATGATTCATATTCAGTATTAAACTGTAATTTTGTAAGCATATAAAGATAATTGGGTGCATGACACAAATAAAGAAAAATTTCATATTGCTTGCTTTGCATATCAGTCAATTTAGAAAATAAAAGATATCAGCAATTTATTACTAACCAGTAAAACTATTGTAGCTACAGTTGAAAAAAAAGTGACTCAAAGATTGCTTGATGTATACTATAAAGAGAAATATGTCAAACGATCATTGAACTTCAGAAACCATATAATATTTTCATATATGACATATTGCAGGTCCTGCTTTCAATATGTTTGTGTTGGGTTATTTTATTGTTTGCCTAATATAAAGTGAAAAAAATGTTTTTTAAATAATTATATAAAGTGAAAAAATGTTTTCTTGTTCTTCAAAAATATGCTATCAAAAAAATGTTTTATAGTTCTCCAAAAAAAAACATTTTATTTTCACTTTATATAAGCTTTCGGCTATTTATATAATTATTAAGTATGTTCATTGTGTATACCATGGTTTAAGATTTCGTCCGGTACCCCGAAATTCCGGTGGTACCGAACCGGTTTCGCTAAGCTCCGATTCGAAACCGGTGATGAAATCCGGTTTCGGACTAGGGTAGAAAAAAAATTGGTAAAAGGTGAACTGTTGTAGATAGATAAAGAAGAGGGAAGACGAAAACAAAATAGGGTGAAATCAAATCTAAAGCGAAAACACAAAAACCATAGTAGGCATCAAATAACCTGTAACAAATTCCTTAATCGATGGAATTCAAGCATGGTGAGGGCTTCAACATCACTGAGAAGCTTTGACTGCACTAATTCAAGCATCATAGGTGAATCTTTTTTTCTTTCTCTTTTCGTTTTTTCGGAATTTTTTTGTTTCGTGATTATGCGATGCTTTTGAAGGGCTGAATAATTATTTATCAGTAAAGAATTGGACTTGAATATGTAACTAGAATATGGACTTGAAAAGGAAAGAAGAAAGGTACAAACGACAAATGCTTGTGTCAGTGTGTAAATTATTATTTGAGGGATGGGTTTGGACATGTTTTAGTACTACTGGTCATTCTTATGTATTTTATTTGTTTAGTACGGTTAGCAAAGAATTCAAATCTCTGTACTGTTAAACTTTTAGAAAATATGTCTCTGTATTGCATCTATTTCACACATAGATATTATATTTCATTTAATCTATTTGTATTATGCAACCTGTTTCTCCATGTAATATATTTTTTATTTAATTTACCATTAACAAGTCCATTACCAAAATACTGAAAACCAAAATTTAAACCGAAACCGAAACAAAAAACTGAAATAAAAACGAAACTACCGAAATTTACGAAATCACCTGAAACTAAAAAAAATTCAAACGATCAAAACCGAGACCGAAACCGAGTTCTTGAACCTTGGTGTATACGTTAGTTTATGAGAAGATAAGTTTGTTAAAGAGTTTAAGTGAAGAGTTATATTTGTTAGGATTAAGTAAAAAAAACGCAGTTTCAAATATGTGGATTTTATTCCTATTTTTTGGATCCACTACTTCATTATGCATGTCCTTGATTTTGTAAAATTAGCATCCGTTTCCTAATTCTTTTAGTTTGAATTGTAATGGTAGTTACCACTAGTACTAATTGAGCTTAGCAACAAGCAAGTGACTACATTGTTTCGTGCTTACCGTGCTTTATCTTTCCGTGAGAAATGTAGATTATGGATCTTAAGACTAGATTTACATTAAAAGGAGGTGAATAGTGTTTAATGAATTATACGAATCTTTTAAAATTAAATACAAACAAAAGCAATTCACAAGCACAAAATCAATCACAATATATCATATCTCATGTATGTTTGCTTTTGAAGTATTTTGTTGTTTGCTTATAACAGGAAATCAAATTCTACATCAAAGTTTGAAAACTTATTTGAATGTCCGTATTGCCAATGGAAAAGGATTGGGTGTATTTAAACAGGCGACTATTTAATGCTTAACCTAAATTTGTATTTAGAGAAGTTACACATGTTTTAATATTAAAATTTATATTTACTATTTGTTTTAGGACCAGTATAGAGTACCGTCAAGGAGCTTTGAATTTTGTGCATGTGTCAAAAAGAAATTTACGAGATGTGGAGAAAATTTTGTGTCCATGTACGGATTGTCGAAATCTTAGCCAACAAGATGACCACATCATCGTTGAGCATTTAATTATAAAAGGAATGGATTCTAAATATAAGACTAGTAGATGGTATTGCCATGGCGAGCTAAAAAATATAGATAAAAAAAATTCGTTTGACGCATATGACTTATTCAAGATGATTCACTATGAAGATGAAGATTTTTTGAATTCTGATTTTTTTGCCGATGATAAGGATGATGATGATGATTCTCAAAGAAGAGAGGATGAACTACTTAAGAGTTTGGAAGATGCAGAAACTCCATTGTATCCCGGATGCACGGACCATACAAAGTTATCCGCCATCACCGTCTTATACAATCTTAAATGTGAGACTGGCCTGTCCGATAGTGGGTTTGACAAGCTGTTAAACGTGCAACAATTGTTTTTGCCAAAGGATAAAGTACTTCTGAAAACTTTATATGAGGTAAAGAAGTTTCTTAAAGCATTTGACATGGGTTTTGAAAAAATACATGCTTGTGAGAATGACTGTATTCTTTTTAGAAAAGAACACAAAGATTTAGAAACTTTTCCAAAATGTGGTTCTTCAAGATGGAAGAAAAATCAAGATACCAAGGAGGTTATAAAAGGTGTTCCAATTAAAGTGTTGAGATATTTTCCAATAATTCCAAGATTTAGAAGAATGTTTAGATCTCAAAAGATGGCCGAAGATTTAAGATGGCATTTCAATAATAGAAGCAATGATGGAAAAATGCGTCATCCGGTGGATTCTATGGCATGGAATATGGTGGATGATCGATGGAAATATTTTTCAGCCGATCCACACAATCTTAGACTCGGTCTTATTACAGATGGATTCAATCCATTTTCTATGTTGAGTTCCAAATATAATTGTTGGCCGGTAATGCTTGTGATATGAAGAAGGAAACTATTTTGTTAACATTACTTATTCCAGGTCCAAAGCAGCTCGGAAACGATATCGATGTATATTTGGCACCTTTGATTGAAGATTTGCATTATTTGTGGAGTAATGGAGTTGATGCTTATGATGCATTTAGTAAAACATTATTTAATATGAAAGCAATTTTGCTATGGACAATTAATGATTTTCCTGCTTATGAAACCTTGCTGGATGTTGTGTGAAGGGAGAAAAAGCTTGTCAATTGTGCGGTGTTAATACTCATCACCGTTGGTTGAATTATAGTCGAAAGAACGTTTATATGGGTCATAGAAGATATCTACCTATGTCAGATTCACGGAGGAAACAGAAGGCTTGGTTTGATAACACAGTGGAGTTAGGTAATGCTCCTAGAATTTTAACTGGAAGAAATATTTCTGTATTATTAAAAGATTTTGCAAATAATTTTGGGAAAGTGAAAGAGGAAAAAAGGCAGAGGAGAAACAATAAGAAAAATGCCATTAAGATAAAGCCTATTAAGCTGAAAAAGAGGAAGAGGAAGAGTACACATGATATGAACGACGAAGGCGATAAAGATAACGATCCTACACAGTTGGAGCTATCAAGATGGAAAAAGAGATCAATTTTTTTTGATTTGCCATATTGGGTGGTGAGTGTTTTCTTAAATGTTTCAACAATTAAATATACATAAAATTATGTGTTATATTATTGTTTTTTATAGGAACTGCCGATACGTCATAATTTAGATGTAATGCATGTGGAGAAAAACGTTGGTGAAAGCATTTTAGGCACAATGTTGCATGATAACAAATCAAAAGATGGAATCAATTCTAGAAAGTATTTAGAAGAATGGGGAATTCGACACGAACTTCATGCACAACCTCGTGGGAAGAAATCATATCTTCCACCGGCTCCTTATACCTTATCAAAATCCGAGAAAAAAGTATTTTGCAAAAGATTGTACAATTTTAAAGGACCCAATGGCTATTGTTCAAATTTGAGAAATCGTATATCATTGGAGGATTGTAAGATTAGTGGTTTGAAATCACATGATTACCATGTTTTAATGCAACATTTGTTGCCGGTAGCAATAAGAGGGCTATTGTCAAAGAAGGCAAGAAAAGCAATAATTCGTTTATGTTCATTTTTCAATAAATTATGTCAGCATGTCCTTGACATAGAGAAGTTGCAACAAATCAATATTGAGATTATTGAAATTTTGTGTGAGCTTGAAAAATATTTTCCGCCATCGTTTTTTGATATAATGGTACATCTGTCAATTCATCTTAGCAGAGAAGCACTTATATATGGTCCGGTTCAATTTCGTTGGATGTACCCATTTGAAAGATGTATGAAGACGCTCAAAGATTATGTAAGAAATTATTCATGGCCCGAAGGATGTATTGCAGAATCTTATCTTGTAGATGAATGCATGAGGTTTTTTAGTGAATTTTTAAAAAAATCAGGACATGTTGAGGAGACAGCAGCTCGAAATGAAGAATATGAAAGCGGTGTAATACTTGAAGGACGTCCAATTTCGGCATCTAAGTTAGTTACACTATCCTCCCATGAGAAAAAAATTTCTCATTTAGCCGTGTTAATGAATATGGCAGCGGTTGAACCATTTTTAGGGTACGTATACGTTACATTATTTTTCAATTATTTGGATGTGTCTGTGCTAATAAATATAACTTAGCATGTCTTGTTTTATACTAGTTTGCACTTGGAGGAATTGCAAAATTCAAGTAAGCATATGGAAAGAAATTCAACTTTACTTTGGGAAACACATGCAAAAAAATTTACTGATTGGATCAAAAAAAAGGTTAAATAATTACTTGAATATTCTCTCATTTGCCTAAGAGTGTTATTCTAAAATATTCGTTGTCAATGAATTTTTTTGCA
Organism: Allium sativum; assembly: GCA_030737875.1. Classification (NCBI taxonomy): domain Eukaryota; kingdom Viridiplantae; phylum Streptophyta; class Magnoliopsida; order Asparagales; family Amaryllidaceae; genus Allium; species Allium sativum. The sequence goes on along the minus strand of CM060926.1, from coordinate 198,709,402 downwards.
GATACCTATAAACTCTAATGATCATAATGAAATGTTGAAGTGGATTGCATATGGTCCGAAGAACGATGCCTTATCTTACAAAGGATATGTTATCAATGATCAACGATTACATATAAAAGATGTAGGAAGAGAAACTCAAAATAGCGGAGTGACTTATGATGTGACTACTATGTGTAGAGCAAGTGCAAAGGATATTTCTCAAGTAGCTGATGTAGTCACCTATTATGGGATATTGACTGATATAATTTTATTGGATTATCATGTGTTTTACATTCCCCTTTTTAAGTGTCGTTGGGAACATATAGGAAATGGAGTAAAAGTCGATGAGGATGGTTTTACTCTTGTCAATTTACATCAAAATCAAGCATCATTTTCTAAAGATCCATACATCCTTGCATCTCAAGCGAAACAAGTATTTTATTCAAGAGAAAATGATTTGTCGAATTGGTATGTTGTAATGAAAGCACCACCTAGAGGTCTTCACGATTTAGAGACAAATGATTATAAAGAAGAAGCTATCAATGTCGTTGAATATTACGATAATGTCGATGTAGATGTTGAAAATGTTAGTTATGTTAGGGAGAATTGCGAAGGCATACTTGAGTAGTTTAAGTATTTTGTTTGATTATGAGAATTGTTTTCAAGTACTTGAACATGTCATTCTTGTTTGTTTTTCCATTGTCTTCTTATAAGATCAATGATTGTTGTGTAAGAAATGATGTTGCAATTAAGGTAAATGTGATTATTTTTTAAGTTTAAATTAGACAAATGTAATTAATCTGTTTGATAACCAATTAATATTTCTTGTATGCAGGTATTGAGTTAGGGATTTATCATCTAGATCTATATACTTGAAGGCATACTCAATTTTAGTCATGAAGGTATCCATGTTATTTTTTATTTTATTAAATTGGCATACTCAATCTTCACTTATCTCTTGTCATGTTTCATTCTCCGAATGTACCTGAGCTATGTCTATCTACCATTACACACAGGTTTGAAACTTTTTCACTCATTACATGACTTGCTACCCAAATTCCCCTACATATTGTACTTCAGATCCTTAATTTACAGAAGGACATAAAAATCAGAAGAAAAAACATACATGCAAAATTGGGAAAAGAACATACTATTATCTCATTAACACATCAAATTTCAGTCATAAATTAGTAGTTGTTTCTCATATATTGATTCGACTTCTAATACCTTTTTATCATCACCACTTTCTGTTATAATTATTGGTGGAACTTCTGTGACGACATTGAATTAAAATAATGTTGGTTTTAATTGATTTTTAGCCGAGTTAATTAATTTAGGTTCCTAGTAAACAATAATATTTTTTCCTTCCAATAACACCTTTTTTCTTTTCAACTTTTGTCGAATCTGCAATTTGCATTTGTCAACCTCATGTGCTTAATCGCTCCTTTCTGCCTGTGGGTTATGTAAATGGGAAACATACTAATACTTTGAAAGACGTAAAAGTTGTATTTTAGTGTATAATATTATATGAATTTGCATATGATTCCTAATGATTTCTATGTATTTTCTCTGTAATACCTTTTAAATTATTAGCTTTTAACTTACTATTGCTTACATGACTTGCTGTAAGATTATAACCAAGAGTATTGAGTTTTTGTAAGGCTATAATTCAATGAAGAGTGCTGCTATGGGTAATATCATACACTAAATTACACATTCTTCAAAAGATTTGAAAACTTTCAACAAGTTTACTAAAAATCCCATTGCTAGCCAAACTGAATTGAAAATGTTCTGTTAATTACAAAATCAATATCCATCAAAATATGCATTGTCTGTCTCTAAAATATACCAAACTCCATGTCTCTAATGCGCGCACGCACTCTTTCACACACATATTTCAATACTCATCAAAACAAGCGTTGTCTGTTTCTTAAATATACCGAACTCTATATCTCCAATGAAAATATGTTTTGCCTTTTCTAAATTAAAATACTATACCAAAGAACAAAACTATACTGCAAGTCCTTAAATTTTAAATGTATATAATCAGAAAAACTAGCTTGCAACATAGTAATTGGGCACACAGGGCTGAATCTCTTGTATTTTATGGTAAAATAATATCATGCGCCCATCTTACCTAACTGCTTTTAAATTCTTCTATCATTTGTAACGTTGAGAAAAGACTCATCTATATAGTACTTAATTTAGCTTAAAAATCTGTCATTAAAAATAGCTTAGACTAAAAGTGCATTTTGTTAATTGAAAGCTAATTTAAAAAACTAGCGATCAATTATCCGATTGCTCACCATTTTAGCAAATCAGTTTCATGTTCAACTCGACGTGTGTTGGTTATAGTATGAGTTTCATCTTCGACTTGTACGTTCATTCTCTAACATCTTTGTTTCTTTAACAATTTATAGTATGAGTTTATGTTCATGATAAAATTGGTTGGATGTAGAAATGGGACCATGTCATCAATTATAAAAAGCCAGTTTATAGCATGAGTTTATATTCATGATTAAATGCTTTTATTCCATGTTTTCACAGAAAAAGGATACGCATACAAGCAATGTACGCACTCGTCATCAATTGAAGAGCAAGAAATCTCGGAAGTATAAGCTAAAAGGCAAATCCGTTGTGCCAACTTATGAATCTTTTCATGGAGAGACGGAACAAGAATTAGGGCCCAACATCATACAAATGCCATGTGAAGTAAATGAAGTGTGTAACACCCCGTAATTTTATAACACAAAGATTCACAAATCAAGGCAGAATTAAATTTTATAATCAAAATCAAGGGTAACTGGTTAAGCCATTACGTTCGTCTCAAAATTCTGCTTGGAAACGAGTCCGAGTTTGCGAGAATTGGAGTCCGTATGACGGAGATATGACCCTTCGAAGTTTCAGGAATTTTCAGAATCAAAAACAGCTCGAAATTCGAATTCAAAATTCGAATTCAAACCTAGAAGCAGGCTTGGCGGGAAATTTCCTGCACAAGCCCAGGTCGACTGGGGAGTCGACTGGGTAGTCGACCCCCCCTGACCAGGTCGACTGCGCAGTCGACCTGGGGGTCGACCTGGGTGCAAAACCCACTTTTGGGCCTGGGTGCATTCTGATGAACCTGGTCTCGTTTTCTGCCTAGATTCGTCCGCCTAATCCTATATAAACAGCCCCTAGTCTCCTTCACTATTCACAATTCTTCTCTAACCTTTTGTTGCAAAGATTCTTGGTGGACATGGCTTCTTCTCCTCCTCTAAAATAAATAATAAATAAAATAATATGTAAAATAAATCAAGACAAGGAAATGCTGCTCAAGACTTTCAAGTGGAGATTCAAAACAAGCTAGGATTCAAGTGAAGATTCAAACAACTTCAATGACTGTTTTTCTACGAATCTAATATAATCTCTGTAAGTCGGTTACTTTTTAGATTTGAACGTTTTCTCTATTCGTGACATGAAATTAAAGGAATAAAATAATATGGCAAATCTTTCTGTTCGAATCAGTGCTTATATCCTTGGACCTAATTAAGGACTGTTATGATTCGATGACCAATAAGACTGTGACAATGAAACTATGGACCTTAAAACCATATGCCTCTTTGACTATGAACATTGCCTATGAACATTGCCTATGACTGTGACTCATGACTGTGAGGATTATTTTCCTTTGACTATGAACATCGCTTATGACTGTGATTCATTAACTATGAGGATTTATTGCCTATGACTACGGATATAAGATTATTATTTATGCCCATGACACTGTAGTTACAAAACCATGTTGTACCCCAAACTGGCATTATATTGGATCTAGGCTTGACTTTCTATTTCAAATTATTCTTAGTTATCCTTGGATCTTGATCTTGGGAATTTACCTATTAAGTTAGGTCTACCCATGTTCTTGAACCTATACTATTCAACCCTTTTCATGTCGTAATATTACCAGATCTATATGCCCGCGAATTATCATCTTATGCCAGTTATTATGTCTATTCTTTCATAGCATTCTGGTTCATTCCCTTTTATCCACGAATCTAGATTTATTTATAATCTAGGTCGAATCACGATTATACGAACGATGGGAATACGTTTTGGGAAAAACATGAAATTGACTAAATTGGCATAATTTGGGAACATGCATTATAGCATGACTATTAAGATGAAAATTAGAATAACAAGTCTAGTTTTGACATGAACTGAAATTAGAATATTAAATCAGAATTGGGTGGCTAAATTAAGCATGATAAGTATATTAGCATAATTGTGAATAATTTACATACATTGGGCGTAAATGGTAAATGGTTAAATGGGCCACAAAGTAGGTAGTTAGTATGCAAATTAAGTTTTGGGTATAAACGGTGAACTAGAATATGAAATCTAGTTTGGCATAAACTGTAAACTAGAATATAAAATCTGGTTTTGGCATGAACTGTAAATGAGGATGTTGGATCTAAATTACTATAAACTGTAAGATAGGCAAATCAAGATTTGGGCCTAGAACATAAGTCCATTAGTGGGCATGGCAATTGAATATGGTATAGGCCAAATTTATTTAAAAAGGGAAAATGGACTTTGAGGATAAATGGTTAAACTTTGAGGATAAATTGTTAACAATTTATATATATACAGAAGAAAGGTTTATTAATGACATCTCTTTTAATAATACATACACCAGAAAGTTCTAGGGTGACAGAGAGGATAGTGTCTAGGCTTGGGTTTGGAAAATACAAGTTTCCTACTCTCCGTGGCTATCCCTAACTGATCCGACGGACGGGATGGTTACTTTCAAAACCTGATTTGAAAATTAATCAAAACCCTTTGAACTTAGAAAACAAAAATATGCCTAACCCGAGGTTTGACTGAGTTGCGATGTAAACCTGCCCGGAACCAACCGGCACATCCAGTAATCGCAACAATATCTGTCTAATGTGAGTTGTCGCGGCTTTAATTTATTTAGTTAAAGCTAGAACAAGAATGGTAGGGTTAAGTTAGCTAAGACACTTAACCAATTCAACATGATAACCAAACCGATTGGTAGGGTAGGTTCATACTGACACTTAACACAGATAAGCTAGAATGCGAGAGTTAAGTCCATAGGAACACTTAACCAGCTTAACACAGTTAAGCTAGAATGGGAGGGTTAAGTCCATAGGGACACTTAACCAAACTTAACAAGACAAAATTTGTAGGGGTTAAGTAACTAAGAAAACACTTATCCAAATTAACATGTTAACTAGACTTGAAGGTGGGGTTAAGTAAAGTTAATACACTTAGCCAAATTAACATGTTAACTAGACTAGAGGTTGGGGTTAAGTAAAATTTAATACACTTAGCCAATTTGATATGTTAGCTGGACTAGACCATAGGGTTAAGTAAACTTGAACACTTAATCATCAGATTATGATAAATGAATAGGGTTAAGTCTAAAACATGAAGGGATAATACTTAACCATTAATAAAATGTTAGTTAAAACAGATGAGCAAGGTTAAGTTAAAAAGGAACACTTAACCAATACAGGATGAATGAACAGGGTTAAGTAATAAGAAATACTTAACCAATATAACTTGGTTTGAGGTAGGGTTAAGTCAACATGAATTAATGATAACACTTAACCAGTTTATCATGATAAATGAAGAGGGTTAAGTTAGCTTGAATTGACTAATAACACATAACCAATCCAAATTGACGAGAAAGAGAAATAAGTAGTAAACCTTAGTTAAGAAAACAACGATTCTGGAAACTAAGTGGTAAACCTTAGTTAGCAAAACTAAGTAGTAATTCTTAGTATAACACGGGAAGGAGCGAACGTCCATCTAATTTTAAAGAAAGCTCCAACGAGTTGGGTTACGAAGCCCGAGGCTTCGAGGGGACGTAAGGGTACTCTTGGTATCCCTCTGTGAGGCTGCAGATGATCCTCCTGGGCTCACAGAGGTTAAGGTCTGCGTTATAAGAACCAAGGGTATGCCTAGGTTGCAAAATATTGCAACCTAAAGACTAGGATGGACCAGCGTGATTCGGCGAGAAACTGGTAGCCCTGTGATAGCAACTCGTCGTCTACCATCCATCTTCAGTCAATCGAGATACGTGAAGCAGGAAGGCGGAGAACTCCTACGGACCATATACTTGCTATCTAGTTATGGTTGCGGTTGCAGATGGCCATAGGTTAGTGGGGCATAGGGGGCCTGCGTATAGTTCTCATTTTTCAAGGTGTGTCTTTCATTAGTTGAGGGAGGGGTCAAGTGGGACCATAGCCACTGGAATGAAAACAGACCTTAGCATCTACATCGGCAGATATCTGAAAGCTCCCGACCGAGTTCTGTGTTTCTTGATTTGCCCTGCCACAGGACTCGGGCCGCACATTACAGGACACGTGCATCTAGACAAATGATAACGATTCGTGATACATGCGTGGGGAAGTCTAGGAACATATACCACTCTAGGTAGTGTGTCCTAGACTAGGGGGCATCGTTCGACAGGTAGCATAATCCCTAGTTGGACTAGGTGGCATAAACCCTGAATCCGAGAAGCGTTCAGCAGATAGCGTAAACTCTAGTTAAATCTAGAAAGCACTTGATAGAAAACCCTAGATTAGATCTAGGTAATAAATAAGAAATGTATGCCTGAAGGCAATGGAAACTACAAGGATTGGGATCACGTTATCGTTACTAGTTGGGACACTAGTTAGGTGGTGCAGAGATATATAAATCAGTATAACAAGGAAATAGCGAAGCGGCGAAAGTATTAGAGCATATCCAGTTTATCTTGTCTTAGCATATCTTGTGTTAATCTTGTCTAATCTTGCTGACCCTATCATCATGGTGTTATCTTGTATTCAGTTAATTCATGTCGTTTTGTTTTTCCATGTTCACATGCTAGAAGTAACTGAACTTACTCAGGCTTTATGTCTGACTCTGTTTTTCTTTCGTCTTCTTTTCTTCCGTCCCCCCCCCCCCCCGGTAGTAAAGGAGGGAATAGTATAGCTCAGGTTAAGTTGGACTGTCACTCTTTCCCAGCTTGAAGATTTGTCGAAGTTTTGCTTGGATTCTTCTTTCAGATGTTATGGCTGGCTCTTGCTACATTGGGGAATATAAATGTTGTTTTATGCTTCTTTATTTTGTAGGACAGATGATACTCTGATATTGTAAAGAAATCGTTGTATAAACTATTTTATCAATAAAGCAAAGTTTTCCTCTGTTTTAATTTTTGTCTGTCTTGTAATTCATCTGCATCTTTTACCTTAAAATGCTCCACAGAACTTAGTGCATTCCCTTTGTGAGTGACACTAATGGATGTGGGGTGTTACAAAGTGCCTTGTGAAGAAAATGGAATGCGCGAAGAAAATGAAATGCCTTGCGAAGATAATGAGATGCGTGAAGGAAATGAAATGCCGTGTAAAGAAAATGAGATTCAGGAAGAAATTGAAACGCGTGAAGAATGTAAAATGGCTAGTGAAGAAAATGTTGTTACCGGAATGGAAATCGAGAGGCCAGTTGAAGCTGAAATTGCAAATGTAAATGTAAAAAAGCATGGTAGAGGACCAACAAAAGTAAAAAGACTTCCATTAAATATTGAGAGTTGATATGAAGTTGAATTCAATGAGGCAGGCGTACCGATAGGAGAAGGTTTGGTCCACTTATCTTCTTATCTTGGACCATTAGTAAGGGAGCATGTTCCGGTTACACTTAGTGATTGGAGGCTTTTAAGCGATGAACTAAAAACTGTCTTATGGGATTCCATTCAGGTATCCGAAACTTATATTTACGGCAATAGTTTATTTTTAAAAAAATGTTCTTTTAAATTAATTTTAATATGAAATAACACTAGCTTTTTCCTTTTGAATTCTAGGCAAGATTTAAAGTGGACGATGAATGGCAAAAAATGTCTATATTTCAGCAAATGGGAACCATTTGGCGAACCTCAAAAATTAGATTGGTTCGAAAAATAATTAAAGCGACGTCGGAAGAGGGAAGACTTGCTTTGAAACCATACAACATAAAAAACGTCAAGGAGTGGAGAAAATTTGTAAGGGAGAAAACAAGTTTAGAGTTTAAGGTAAAATACTTAAATTTTTATCGCATCTTTTTCTTTAGCTTCTGATTCATTTTTCAGCTACCAATTCACTTTAACTGGAAATGTAAACTGTTAAACTGGAAATGTAATCCCTTAACTGGAAATGTAAACTTTAAACTTGATACTACCTGCACACCTGAACAGTTTTATATGTTCTTTCATTGGATTAATTAGGACCATCAATATATATGAGGTTTAGCAAGAACTACCTACATGTTAGTAAACAATCGATATATTTTTAATATATGAGGAATATGATGAGTTTTTGCTTAACATAATATATGGGATTATCTTGAGATATTCGTCCAGATTATTGATTTTGCTTCTAGATTACACAGAAATGATATACATACAGTATAAAAAAGTATTAAAGAAAATTTTACATATGCTAGCATCTTAAAATACTAAAGGAAATATACTTCACATCAATGTATAAATGTGGAAGCTCACTGCTTCACCGATCCAAACAGTCAAATAATCTACAGAACTTTCAAATGTTTCTTCAATCTTATAAAGTCAATGTTTCTAATTTTATTGTAACACCGCCAGATAATCCACTTTAATGAAATGTAGCTCAGATTGTACCATAATGTCACAAAATAATGCATTTACGCTTCTAATACATTTTAATGAAATTATAAGACAGGACCTTGAAAACTGGGGTTGTAAGCAAGAATGTTGTTTTTAGTTGGTTGATACAGATAAAACTTCATGTAACTTATATTGTAAACAATCAATTTCTACATGAAATGCCATTTTCATCCAGAATTTTCTAAAATTGGATGTGCAAAATAATTGTTGTTGTCATAAAAGGTTAATGCGAATTTTTGTATTAGTTGAAAATGTTTCATCCTAGTTTTATATACTAACTATTTTTTTAGATATTTAACTAATACTGATAATAACTAAAATTTCATAAGATGGAGCATGAATATGAGATAAAAGTCATATACTTAAAAAAATTAATGAATGTTTACAATCGACCAATGGAAATTTGAAATGTAACCAAAATTTTCTTCTATACTGATTGAGTTAGATTAACCCTAGGTAATCCATTATAGAGATGAATACTTAATACTAGCAAAGCTGTTCCCATTTCCACTTCTTTTAAATATAATTGCATAAAGTCATTTTTATTGCCTAAAATTCACATATAAAATATCATTTAGATTTAGTCCTTGGTCTTATAAATTAGTTATTGTTGAAGCCAAAATTGGATCAACAACTAAAAGTAACTCGTGAAAGACATTAATCCTGTAGATTATACGAAAAAAGGAAGGCACAATATTTTTATACTGTTTTGGCAATCTGTGGCCTGCATATACATTATTTTTTATTGATTGTGGGTTTGAGAGAGAGTTTAAAGATAATGTAAGTCACTAGCACAAACATATATACATGTTCTTTGACTTAGAACTTCCAATAATGTCTTCCTATCTGACTATCATGAGCGAGATAAGAGATGTAGATGGATTAGAGTCTTTTTCCAAAATTTTATAAAAAGGTTCACCTTTAGTTTGCGATAAGATGATATTTATAGAAAATTGGCTTTGTAGAACTAGGACCAGCTTGAACCGAAGTCCAGAAGCATGTTGAGAGTCCTATAAGAGATCACATCGGCTTTAGGACGAAAAAGACCTATTGGTACCGAGATATTCCTCTGGATACTGACAGCGTTTTATTTGACTTAACTTTTTCGTTTTATTTGAATGAAAGTATTTGAATTCAACCATTGGGTCCTTATATCATGTTCCAAGTTTGTGAGTCATTCCATCAGTAATACCCCGTAAAATATACCATATAGACACAGATAATTAAATTTAATATAAATAATACTAAACAGTAATAAACTCAATAGAATGAAAATAAGAATTTTATATAATTAGGAATTACGTCATGACGGTATTATTATTTCGTACGTGGCGAGATTCTTGCTAAACCTCATATATATTGATTAAAATAATAATGAACTGTAGCTGCTTCTTAATTTTTAATGACCGGTACTTGAGCCCATTCATACTACTATTTAGTTATCCTCGTACTATATGATTCTTGCCTTATTGCTGTTGGTTCATGACCTTGCTTTGATAGTAGACCAGGTGTTTCAGTAAGCATGCTGTTAACATCAACAACTTCACCAGAGATTAGAGAGTTAACATGATTTCGAAAAAAAATCATGAATTCAAATCATGATTCATATTCAGTATTAAACTGTAATTTTGTAAGCATATAAAGATAATTGGGTGCATGACACATATAAAGAAAATTTTCATATTGCTTGCTTTGCATATCAGTTAATTTAGACAAAGAGCTTAACAACAGTTATGGACAAAACTTGTTTTCTCCAAAGAGCCTTTTCTCTATCCACTAGCTGCAATCAATATTCATATAATATAGTGCGTGAAAAAAGCGAGAACATTTCCACATTTGGATGATAATTTTGTGGTTTAATCGCTGAGTTTAAAGTTTACATTTCCAGTTCGGACATTTCCAGTTTAAAGTTTACATTTCCAGTAAGGAAAATTTTCAGCTATTAGCTAGTGGATTGAGCCTATGACACCATATATCATAGCCAAAGAGCCTAACAACAATTATGGGCAAAAAAAATTCTTTTGTTTTAAACTGTTTATGCATGATAACAAATTGTTGTTGAAGGAAAAGGCTGTCATGATCATTGAATATTCATGCATTTAATGTTTTGCTCTAAATGCACATCTTTAAATGCATATTTTGTTTGGATAATTTTAATGTTTTGAGTAGGTATTAAATTATCCCTTACCTTCTTTCAGGCACGAAGTGAGAAATATACTGCCATTAGGCAAAAATAATTACCACATACAACTGGTCGGAGAGGAATGGCTAGATTCACCAACGATTTGGTTAGTTAATTAATTGTTGCATTATTTACCCAATTATATAATTAATTATTGATTGATTTATTAAATGTCTAAATGTAGAATAAGCAAAGTCAGAATTCATCGCCTGTATCTAGAGTTGATGTTTGGGTTAAATCCCGCACTAAAAAGAATGGCGAACCGGTGAACACAGATGTTGCAAGTATTATTGTAAGAATAATTGATCTTTTTTCAGCAACTACACATTGCCTTAATAATCTAATTGTATATAGTCTATATGTTTTTTAATTTATGTAGGAGGAGATTAAAACAATTGATAATTCAAGACAATCCGACTCGGCAAATAATATTGGAGAAGATGCAATTGTACAAGTATTGGGGCATGAAAAATCGGGACGCTTAAGAGCATTAGGAAGGGACTACACCCAAACCAAGCTAGCGTTGTCACAATGTAGTAATAAATAGATAACTCACTGTCATAAAAGAATTTCAGAAATGGAGAGTATGATCCACATGCTAATGAAGAAGCTGGAAAATCCACCTCAGAAGGTTCACTTATTGCATCATTGGTTTTTCATGATTTTTTTTTTTATTTTCAAAATTTAAACCATTAACTATTAATACTGCTATTTTTTGCTTTGACAGGGTAAAGAAAGTTCGAAAGAAGGGAGCATACCGGAAATGGTTGAAATCACTTCTATTGTTGAAATAACATTAGTTGTAGTTTACTTCTAATCCAATAATTAATGATTTTTTATTTGACAGGGTAAAGAATGTTCAAAAAAGGGAAGCACAATTGAAATGGTAAAAAACTATTGTATTATTGATATAACATAAATCATAATTTAGTTCTTAAACCAATAATTAATATAATTTTTTGTTGAATAATTGGAGGGCATTGATAGCATATGTGAGTTACTGAATTGGGATGGAACCAATGAAATTGTTGCAGAAGGAAGAGTAATGTCCGCTGATCCTAACGAGGTTGTCAATGATATTCGCGTTGGACCAAATGCTGTGAAAGTTGTCATAGAGCATGTAAAGAAAGAAGATGCTTATTTATGGAGGCCTACACCAAGTTTGTCACTATTAAGGGAAGCTAAGAATAAGTCAGTAGCATGGCCTGCTAATTATTTTGTGGCACGACAAAATTTGGAGGAAGACATTATGGTAAATTTCATAATTTACGATAACTATTTGCAATTGTATACATATCTTTTCCCATTAAATTTGTTGTTCTTTTTAGAGTAAAACTAGCAGAACAAACAAAAAATGCAAGCTTTATGATTGGAATGAGGGTGAATTGTTAGTTGCCGAGGGAAGACTCTGCTCCAGTGATTCCGAAATGAATGTAAATGGTATTCCGCTTGGTCCGTTGGCCTTTGTGGCTTGGGTAGACCGTGCCAACAATGAAAATGCTTTCTTGTGGAGACCTACAACCGATATGTCATGCATTAAAGACGCCGTTGGTAGGAAAATAGCATGGCCAAAATCAATAGTTGTAGTTGAAGAATCACATGTTGTGAACACTCCTCACATGACTTCACCAAGTGTTATGACTACTCCTCAGGTAACTTTGTTGCCACTTGTAGTGTTTCTAATATAATTACACAAAAACATGATAATTCATGCATTTTTGCTTTTCAACAGACTGCAAATCTTGTAGCAAATAACAAATGCAAGTTGATTGATGTGGGTGAAACGGGACGAATAGTGGCTGAAGGAACCATCGTTTCAACCGATCCAACAGCGATGGTTCACTTTGTTCCATTTGGAAAAAATGCCGTAAAAGTTTGGATAAAATTTGTGAGAGTCAATGATGCATTGCTATGGAGACCTGCATCGGAGTGTACATACATGGAAGATGCATTTGGTACGACAGTAGCTTGGCCAGCCGCGTATGTCGTTGGGGAATCAAGTTCAAGTAAGTCAATACTGTTAACCTAGTCAATTTTTCCTTGCACATAAATGAACCTATAAGTTGATTTTTATGGAAAGTGCAGCATTATGAACGATGAAATAAAAATATTTGATGAAATGCTAAAAAATATTGTTACTTGGATCAGCATAAAAAAATCAATACTTAACGGATTCTAACTATGAGTAAAAATGTTGCAATAGTCAGTACGGAAAACAATGAAATCTGAAAAATGACATATATTATATTGATATATTGCTTCAATTATATTCACCTTTAGTTTTCCAATTTAAAATGAAATCTGAAAGTACATGAATGCTTTAAGACAACAATGTGAATGTGATTTGTTAATTATCCCGGCAAGATGCGTAACATACTAATCTGACAAATGTTGCTCACAGTTTTCAACACTACTATTTATGAATTAAAGGAAATAAATTCAACAAACTTTTTGATGCAATCACACAACAAAGCAATGAGGTTTTTTCCTTTTTTTTTTATAGAATTCAGGATGTGTGTAAGATTACGGATTTTTAATTTGTTCAAGGAAAAATGAGAAGAATGATTTTACAGGAAAAGAGACCATGGTCCTATAATGCACTTTGGAAATTTTTAAAGGAAACGCTGAAACAAAATAGAGTCCTTTACAGTGTCATTATGGCGCTCGACTGGTCGATTAGTTAAGATTGGATCATCGACTGGAAGAGTCGACTTGCCTTGACTTAACTTGCCGCCGTAATAACCATGGTCCTTTATCTTGAAACAGAAAATTAGCAAATATGTCGTCTCAACTTTGTCATGCTCATGTTTTTCAGTTTAAGTTATATATAGATTTGGAAAGCCTATAATATAATTGAAACATTTTGATATGAGAGAAATCAAAGGAAGTTTATCCACATCAAGGAAGAATTGAGGATGTAAATGGATACTCGAAAATTTCAAATCTTTTCACATCCATATGCTAAAAGCATATAAATTTCATATATTTAGAAATGGAGATAAGAATGCCTATACGAAGATATTTGCATAAAAAAAAATATCCATCCAGTTTTGTTAGTATTATAGATTAATTTATGTGCATTTTATTATAAAAATATATATGTATTTATTTTTAATTAAGTTATTAATTTATATTTGTGTATTTAATGCATGATAACTATTCAAAACTATTTATTATGATCATACTTGTTTATTTTGCATACTCTTATAATCAATTTGATGAAGAAAAATTAAATTATAAATATATATTTTGTTTCTTGATTTATTGATTCTTATTCCGTATCCCCCAGATATCCGAAAACAACTTCAAATGTTGAAGCATAGATGACTATATTCACAGTCAAAAATATCCATCAACAGACCTTGAAAGAATGTCCATGATGTAATACTAAGCAATGCTATAAAATATAGGAAAGCTCTTTATAGTAGAATTAACAGCTAATACTTTCTGATAGTGTCGTGTCTGCTTTACATCCGAAATCATTTTTGGATGTCGGATATGTGCATCCGCGGATACAAACAAATGTCAAATAATTATATTATCCGCTTACGCTTGATAAGTCAAAACTAAATAGAAAATTTTGATTTAACATAAAATAAAATAAAGTTCCGATGATTATAAATATGCAAAATCAATAAATATGATAATAATACATAGCTTTGAATGGTCAACTAAAGACTCGTATCTTTCATTGTGCTAAAAAAATGTACATTAAAATTAATATAATTTTGACAAAAACAAAACGAATATTTTTTTTATTATGGGCAATTTTCTGGATATTTGTTTGCATTTTGAATACGGATTTTTTTTTATTATGGACAAAAACAAAAACTAAAGACTCGTATCTTCTAGTATTTTCTTTAGCATCTAAATCCTTCATACAACCAAGTAGATAATACTAGACAATACGAAATAAAGCAAATAGAAATGCTAGTATTAACTGCTAACATTGCGGCATACAAACGTTTAGTATATTTGATAATCAAATCAACAAATGTTAAACTTAAAGTTTAGCTGAATATATTAAGTCAACAACAATGAACCATGGCAGAAGTTGAGTTATGTAAAAGAGCAAAATCTAATACACCTTCAACAAAAAAAATGTATCTTTATAAACACGCGTGGAGTAACTCGTATAAGTCAAAATAGTCTGCTCATTAAACACATTGCATACTTTTTAATTTATTAAATCACATATAAAAGATACTCAATTGTAGAGGATCCATGTACACATTGATATGTGACGAAGAATTGTCTGGCTTCTTCAATTTATCTTGTTGGCAAAATTAAAACTACAGGTTTTTTACACATTCAGTCAAGTCGTCATCTGTTATCGCTTATAAAAAAAGGTGTGCAGCAGCTACAGTACCAAGACCAAGGGTCAGACTATAAATGAATTTGGTATGAATATAGCAAAGAAAGTTTTGTACCTATTAATGAAACAATATAAATTGCATTATATACGAGCATGTTAATAAAGAATGCAAATGGTAAAACCAAGTTCTGTATAACTATATAATCTTATATGTATGCATATTGTTGTTAGAACTAATTAAGAAAATAAATAAATATTGGTGACTGACTTAGAGTAATGATGGCAGTTATAAAGTGTCACATAGAGATGCAGGAGAACAATCATAAAAATGTTGATTGGACTAGATAAATCTTGGTGTTTGTGTTTGTGACCAGGACAACGAGGTAGCACATTCCACCCACAAAAACTAGACTTGCTCCTTTTGTCGCTTTAACCAGCCCATCTCCACGTCTTGTTTCGGAATTGTATTAGTATCAATTTTATTGTTATAAAAAAATATAAATTACATTACCAATTTCTGTGAATTTTTTTTACCTTCGTCCATTGTATTAATCAAGGACTTTGTTTCACAAATTTGAAATCATATAGATCAATTCACATGGGACACTAGCATGATTTAAGGAGGAACATACGGAAAATATCTGTTAAAATAGAAAGAATCGGGAAAAAGGGCAAAATGCAATTTAGGTTAGAGCACTCACTTCTTCCTCAATATTTCAGTTACCATCCAAGATTTGGGCAAAATTTCATTCAGGCATTTAGTTTTGCGCCAAAAAAGAAATCTACATGGCTGATGGGTTGAAATCATTAAATAAACATATTAGAGACGGTTGAATTTGTCTGAATTGATACTGAGAGCCAAACACAATTCTGCCACCAAATGTTCTACTATACAGGCGCAAAGTTTAATTTGCCTCTACTGTTTGGCATCTAATACTGAACTTTTCAGTAGTGGAATAATAAATTAAGAAACAAATATAACAAGCACTAATATACAAGAAAATTGAGGAATTTCAAGCTTTTGAAGAAATCTAGGATATCCTTTCTACATGCACAAAAAAAAACCATTAAGTGGCTATAGAAAAACAGAGATATGTTGATAACTAATTCTATTTCGTTATAATCTACTTGTGTTGTACACATAATAATGGTTCTATACAGCTACTGCTTTAAGTGTTTCAAAAAACATCTGCAACTCACAGATTTGCCAAAATTAGGTGAATAACCCAATGTTTCTATCCAATAACATAGGATGAATTACTATGCAGTAACAATGTCAATTGTTTCAAAAAACAAGTTTTGCTTAGTATAAAGCATTCTAACCATTTATGTAATTCTGACTGTTGGCCTTTATATTTATGTACAGGTAATTAGATTTTTGAAGTGAAGAACAGCCGCATCAAAGAACTGATGGTAATTAAGCAATGAACAAGACTTTAGCTATTATATGTTATGATATTTTGTTTGTACTTGTCATGTAGACTTGTTTGTAAGCAGTTGTGGTATGTAGATTCACTTATTTTGTTGAAATACTATTGACATGATTATGGGTGTTATATTTGATATTACGAGTAAATGTGTTGTTTTAAGAATTTAAATATTTCTATTATACCATTATCTGTTTTAATATTTCTATTATATATAAGTGATTGACGAAAATAATACAAATCATTAACAATAAATAACCGCAATTATAATGCGTTGTACATCAGTTAGTTTTAGTAGCGTTGAAAAAGTCCTACAAATGTAATTTGCAAAAGATATTGTAGCGTTGAAAAAGTCCTACAAATGTAATTTACAAAAGATATTGTAGCGTTGAAAAAGTCCTACAAATGTAATTTACAAAAGATATTGTAGCTGAAATGAAACGCAACAAAAAACATATAGTAGGAACGATTTTATGCTACGAAAATGTTGCAGCAGCATTGAAAAACCGCTACAAAAAAAGAAATATGATGTAAGTACCACTTTAGTTGCATTTTTAAGACACATCCAAAAAGCTTTTGTAGGGTTTTTAAAATGCTACAATATGCTTAATTTTGGTTGCGTTTCCTTAAACGCAACAAAAACTTTCAGACTTTTAGTTGCTTGTCGTGTTGTAACGTTTATCGAAACGCTGCTATAAGCTTTAGTAGCATTTTTATAACGTTACGAAATGCATTTTCAAAGATACAGATTTATGATTCTTCACGAACCACTTTCAACTCAGGTTTATAAATCTCAGTTTTCATATGCTCAATTAGAAAAATCACATAAAATCGAAAATTTAACATTTTCATTCAAAATTTCTACTATAGCTTCATATACTAGTATAGGTTCATTGTCCAAAAATTCATAATCAAATTCTTATCTAATTGGTACAGAGTTAATAATCAGAAACCATTTCAGCTTAGGCTAGAAATCTCACTTTTCACATACCCACTTTGCAAAAATCATATAAATTCAAAAATAAAGCTTTTTCATCCAAAATTTCTACAGTAGGTTCATATACTAGTATAGATTCTTTGTCCAAAAATTCATAATCAAATTCTTAACCAATTGGTACAGATTTAATAATCTTTAGAAATCATTTTAGCTTAGGCTAAAAATCTCACTTTTCACATACCCACTTTGCAAAAATCATATAAATTCAAAAATAAAGCTTTTTCATCTAAAATTTCTAAAGTAGGTTCATATACGTTAATTCAAAATATATATTTCGCTTCTATTTATTTATTTATTCATTATTATATAAATTTTTCCTTCGAATTACCATATCAGTTAGTTGATTCCCAATTCAATATCCCTAAGAAAAGCGGGTTGTTACACCATCACACAATGCAACACAAACCAGAGGATAGAGTTTTCCCTTATGATGATAAAACATGCTTAGTACGATAAAAACGAATTTGATATTATTACTAGTGTATATATGTTTCAAAAACATTTCAAAATAAATGTATCAATCCTAGGAAGCATAGCTACCATATACTATGCCTCCATACTAGTAATACAATCAAGTTCGTAGGGTCGTATTGGGAATTGGGTTTCCATCATGAGTCAAGGCTAGGGAGGAGCTCCTTACCAATTCGAGACACTCTAGCTAATGTCTCAGGATCCCCCACAGTGAACCCTTGGATCCTGCAGGGCCGGTCCGCGCATACGATTTTGCGGATTGGCAATTCCTGAACACACGTTTCCCGGTCCTATACGACCTAATATCTGAGGCGCCTCATTCCATCATCCACATAAGTAAAATGCTAGGCCATGTAAAACCCAAACACCATTTCTAGCTAGAAAGAAACGTGCTGCTCTCCCTGCGTTCCCTTCTCCCGTTTTAGACTCCAACCGGGTTGTGAGGCTCGTGAAGCTACGTTATACACAAAGCTACGCCTAAACAGACCGTGTTTTGATCATCAACCACAAGGCCTGCTTTTCAACAAAAGCCTTGATCATTTGCATCTTAGCATGCCACATTGTCAATCCATACCATACCATTGATTCCTACCAATATATATGTAACACCCCACGTCCATTAATGTCAATCACAAAGGGAATGCATTAACTTCCATGGAGGTTTTAAGTGAATATAGAGCAGAAAAATTACAACAAGACAGATAATGAGTAGTACTTGGAAATCTAAAACTTTATTTCATTGCAGCAGAAATTAAACATGTTTGTTACATCATAAAACCCTAAATCAGAGTCAAGTACAATATCCATCTTGATAAAACAAAATACATAATCCCATTACATAAATAGCTATTAAAGAAGATAACAAGCTGGACTTTACTTCAACGGTCCAAGCTTTCCAAAAGAAAGATAAAGCAATCCAATCAAGTTCCACTAGAGCTGGACCCACCCTGAGGACCTGGAGGGGGGAAAGATAGAAATGTAGGGGGTCAGACATAAAGTCTGGCGAGTATGATAATTATAACAATACTATTATCAAAATAATTAGACTGAGGCACAAGCTGGAAAATAAGGAAATGTCTATGAACTATTGGGTATGGAAGAGCAAATAAAAATAACGTTAAAGGCACACCTAATTAATAACGAATAATTACTACACTGCACCACACCAGTCACCCTAAAGGTTGATCCCACTCACCAAACTTAGAAATTATATAAATAGCTTTATGTACCCCTAGCTGACTACATAGGTGCCGCCTACCCCTATCTCCGCTAAGTGTACCCCACTACCCACTTGCTTCACTTAGAAATTATATAAATAGCTTCGTGTACCCCTAGCTGATTACATAGGTGCCGCCTGCCCCTATCTCCGCTAGGTGTAGCCCACTACCCACTTGCGATCGGCTCCCTACTCGTAGATACCCGTGCTGGCCCCACAGTGGGGTGTATCACTCCCCTAAAGTGGCAACCCGATACAACTTGAGGATGCACGGCTTATACCTACACGATGCAACAACGTCTTACCTACCAGCCCGGGTCCACACACGCATATGAAACCCGTTGGACTTGCGTTGCCACCGCTAACCCGTTTGGCCTCTTATAGTCAAGCCCAGTATGTGTTTCCCGTCCTCGACTTGGGTCGAGCCCACAAAGATACGTTTGGGTTACTGATTGAAATGGCCCCCCACAAGCTATCCACCTAAGCTTGTCCCCACTAGTACATCCCACTTAACCCTCTTAGTCATGTTCATTTACATGTATGTTTGGTTAAGTCTTACTAATCGTATTTCAAATGCCACTAAAGGCACTCACTAGATTCCTCATGCCACCCAAGGCACCTACTTAACCCCCATGTCCCACCTTACATGTTTATCTGGTTAAGTATTTCTTAATTCATTCAGGCCATAACCTCATAAAGACCTCTCACATTAGACTGGCATTTATGGCAGCTGGATTTGTCGGGCGGGTCTGGGAAGTCTTACACCATAAAAGAGTCTAACCTCGTGTCTTTACAACTGTTATGATTTAATTTGGGCCTAGGACCTCTCACATTGGGCTGACATTTGTGACTACTGGATTAGCCGGGCGGGTCCGGGCAGTTTTACGTCACAAACGAGTCCAACCTCGTGTCCTAAGCATTGATTAACACTTATGATCTTTTACCCCAGTTTTAAATATATACCTATTCAAATCATTAATTAATTCCAATTTTAATGATGTCCATAATTGACTCAATTATGGCCATCCACTTATGGTATGCAAAATCATATCAATTGCACCCCAATTTCTTAATATTAAGTCCTTAATATTACCCCTACCCCACGTTATACGTTCGCTTATCCAATGCAAAATATACGTTAGACTCAAATAGTCTAACTCATAGCACAAAGATAAATTATCACAACATATAGACAAATAAAATAGATCTAATCATAATAGGGGTGAAACTTGCATAAAACTACACATGTCATGGATCTAAAGGTGTCAACTTGTTTGGTTAAATGTCACAACTTACATAATATGATCATAACCCAAGTTCAGTATAAACTTGCATATGTGGTTTATGCAACATAATGATGGTGTGAACTAGCATCTAACACATAGAACTCACGCATGTCATAGCATAATTCTAGATCTAAATAGATGTCATAATTCTAGATCTAAATAGATGTCATACAATATGTGAGATTATACATACTAATAAATCTAAACTTGCATAGGTACATGTGAATTATCATGTGAATCAGCATAGCCCAAATATATATAATCAACATCATGATTCATAAGCTAACTACAACATAATAACATCATGGCTTTGTAACATCGCAACTTAGCATAGAAACTTGCAACATATATCATAGCATGATTTACAACATATAGGATATCATCATCACATAACATAGGATTTACAACATACATGATAGCATAAGGTTTACGACAACATATATGACAATTCACATCATTTTCTTATGATCCATATCACATCTTAATCTAATTAGTTTGCTAATAATCTTATTAAGATCATCATACTCACAATTAGAAAAGAAAGAGAGTCTTGATTTGTTTTAGAGTTGAGTAGAATTAGAGTTTTGATTAGCTTTCTTCCTTCTTAGTTGGCGGCGGCCACACAGAGTTCCATGGCGATGGCATGACGGCGGCTATTCTATTTTTCATTTGATTTTAGAGTGAGACTACCTAGGTATATATAGAGTTTAGGGTTTATTTAGACCGTCAGATCAACTTAGAACTAACCTGAACCATTAAATTAGCCAACTCAGCCCAAAAGACACATCAGCAGCTCAAGATTGGGCTTAGCCAAAACCTGGCCGACTGGACCAGGTCGACACCCAGGTCGACTGCGCAGTCGACCTGGTCCTGGGGGTGTTAACTGCCCGGTCGACTCCCCAGTCGACCTGGGTGCTGGGAGGAAAATTTCCCACCTTGCCTGTTTGACTTCGAATTTTGAATTTTGGATTTTTTGAAAATCTATTTTGAATTTTCTGAAACTTCCGATGGCCATATCTCCTTTATACGAAGTCTAAATCACGCAAACATGGACTCTATTTCAAGCAGAATTCCGAGACGAACACAATGGCGCAACCCGTTTACAACAATTCTCACGTATGAGATTAGTTATTCTTTGATTTGTGAATATTAATATTAATAGAATTACGGGGTGTTACATTCTCCCCTCCTTAAAGGATTTCGACCCCGAAATCTTAAAGTCAAGAAGAATGTATATCCTAACATCCAATCGTCCATCTACTCAACCATCAAACACAGGCATCCATTGTCCTTATAGACTTCTAATGCTTTCATGTTTAAATGCACAGTGTGTGTATTTGTCCATATCTAATGCAAAATCAGGCGATCCACTGATTCAGTTGACCTCCTTAATGCAAATCATGATAGTGCCATGCGTCCATTATGTATGCAAAAGTTCCTTAATGCTACATATTATCTCTATATGCGTGCATAATTATCATCTGAATGCAGCATCCATATGATAATACAATCATCATACATCCATTTTACTAAATACATCCATATATATGCAATATGCAATATGAAATGACTGAGCCGATCTAGTGCCTAAAGTGTGTATATATGCATCCACGAGCAACCACTAGCAAACACTTGCATCCACTTTGCATCCATCATACATAACATGTCTCAAACACATGTTTCAACCATAGGATTATCCTAACTAAAGGTCAAAGATACTAGCGAGAGGACATACTAAAGATAAGATAAGTACAAGCTAAGCGATAAATGGGAAATTAAAAGACCTACCCTCAAAAAGAAAAGGGTACAACGAACGCATCTTCTCTTTTGTCTCCCAAGTAGCGTTGCTCTCATCATCTCCCCATTGCACTTTGACTAGTCTGACCTCTCGATTTCTCAGCTTCTTGATCTCCGACCCAATAATGCATGTAGGAGCTCGTCGAATCGTCGCATCACGCTCTATCTCCACCTCTCTAAGCAAGCTCGGCTCTACCACCTCCGTGGTCTCGTGCAAGCACTTCCTCAAATGTGACACATGGAATACGTCGTGTACACCACTAAGTCTCTTAGGCAACTCCAACCTACACGCCATCTGTCCAATCTTCTCCTTAATAGGAAACGGCCCTACAAACCTTGGTGCTAATTTCCCAATGGACCCAAAGCGAACAACATTCCGTAATGGAGACACTTTGATAAAGACCATGTCCCCAACATCAAACTCAAGATCTGTCCTCCTCTTGTCTGCATAAGATTTCTGCCTATCTTGCGCCGTCTTCATCCTCCTTCGAATCAAGTCGATCTTTTCCGAAGTCTCTCTAATCATATCGGGCCCAAGTAAGATCTTATCCGTAGATTCCCACCAACATGTAGGTGAACGACAAGGTCGTCCATAAAGAGCTTCGAAAGGTGCCATGTCAATGCTAGATTGAAAGCTATTATTATACGCAAACTCCACCAATGGAAGATGCTCTTCCCATGTACCCCCAAAGTCTAGGATACACAGCCTCAAAAGATCCTCTAGAATGTGATTCACCCTCTCGGTCTGGCCGTCCGTCTGAGGATGATATGCAGTGCTCAAACATAACTGAGTCCCTACCGCTTCTTGTAAGCTCTTCCAAAATTCGCTAGTGAAGATAGGATCACGGTCGCTTACTATGTTAGAAGGAACACCATGCAAACGAACTATCTCTCGAACGTATACAGAAGCTAACCATGGAGCAGTCCTCTTACCCTTCACGGGAATAAAATGGGCGCTCTTAGTAAGTCTGTCTACTATAACCCAAATCCCCGTATTACCCTTCCTTGATCTTGGTAATCCATCCACAAAATCCATCGAGACACTATCCCACTTCCATTGCGGAACCTCCAATGGGTGAAGCAACCCACCGGGCTTCTTTTGCTCCGCTTTTACTTGTTGGCACACCAAGCATCTAGCGACATACTTGGCCACATCCCTCTTCATACCGGCCCAAAAGAAAACTCGCTTCATGTCTTTGTACAGCTTGTCCCCGCCGGGATGAATGGTCATCTTCGAACGATGTGCATCATCAAGAATAGTCTTCCTCAAGTCTTCGTCTCTTAGTACACAAAGTCTACTATCCCTACGTAACCATTCCTTATCATCCAGGGTATACCTACGGAGATGGCTTGATGACTCCCCTCTTTTGAGCTTCTCCACTAACTCAACCAATTGTGGGTCGTCTCGCTGTGCCTTACCAATCCGTCCCAAAAGCGTAGGTCTGACCTCCAAGGATGCTAGCAAACCGGGTACAAAGTCAATGGAAGGTCTAAAATCAAACCTAGAGATAAATTCTAAGTTTCACCGTTCAACAAACAACGGACTCAAGGAAAGCCTTTTCCTACTTAAGGCGACTGCCACCACGTTACCCTTGCCAGGGGTATATGCTATTTCGAAGTCGTAGGACGCTAAGAATTCCATCCACCTTTGCTGTATTAAATTCAAGTCCTTCTGAGAGAATAAGTATTTTAAAGATTTGTGGTCAGTGAATAATTCGTATTTCTCGCCAAGAAGATAATGGCGCCAAGACTTAAGCGCAAAAACAATTGCGGCCAACTTAGGTCATGTGTAGGGTAATTTTTCTCATGCACCCTTAACTGCCTTCCACCATATGATATTACCCTTCCCTCTTGCATTAAGACTGCGCCTATTCCTGTCCCATAAGCATCGGTATAAACAGTAAACAGCTTACTCCCGTCTGGCAGCACTAAGACTGGAGATGAGGTAAAAGCTCTCTTTAAACATTGGAACGCATCATCAC
Organism: Allium sativum; assembly: GCA_030737875.1. Classification (NCBI taxonomy): domain Eukaryota; kingdom Viridiplantae; phylum Streptophyta; class Magnoliopsida; order Asparagales; family Amaryllidaceae; genus Allium; species Allium sativum. The sequence continues at coordinate 198,685,088 of CM060926.1, read as the reverse complement.
AATCTACGTCCCACGCGAAGACTAGGTTCTTCTTCGTCAAACGTGTTAATGGAGCTGATATCTTTGCGAAGTCTTTGGTAAACTTCCTATAGTAGCCAGCCAACCCCAAGAAACTCCTTACTTCGGTAGCATTTTTAGGGACCTTCCAATCTTGGATGGCCACCACCTTCGCGGGATCCACAGCTATCCCTTCTTTGGAAACCACGTGCCCTAAGAATCGCACTTCCTCTATCCAGAAGTGACACTTAATAAATTTAGCTTTAAGATTATGCGCTCGTAGAGTCTCCATGTAAAGACCCGGGCTTTGCCCGACCCGATCGATTGCAAAATCGACCAAGACCGTTCAAATCCCGAATACTTTAACTTTGGGAATACAACAATCATCAGAACAAAACAGCAGACTTTTATAAACTGTACAAAATGTTTACATCAGAGTACAGAATATCAGAGTACATCGAAAAAATAATAATTGCAGCGGAAGATAAAATTTTACATTTAATTTATAATACATTGCAGCTGAACAAAACTAATACAGTGGAAGTCTTTTCTATATTCTGGACACAGCTTTATGCTTCAATCCAGTATCCTGCTAAAGAGATAAATATCTGCAAAAAGCTACTCGACTGCCCGTGTGGAAAAGAGGGCACCCGAGTTTGCAAAAGTGGAAACAAACAACGGGTCAGTCGTGGGACTGGTGTGAGAATTCTTAACTAATATAACTAATATTAAGGCAAATCCAAGGACCACGCCGCTAACGCGGAACGGGTTTACTCCAATGGATTGTTGTGCATAACAGTAAAGTAAATCGTCAAATAACGCAATGCTTTTTAGAAAAATGAAACCACCATAAGACTCAGGTCCCATCACACAATGCAACGCACACCAGAGGATAGAGTTTTACCTTATGGTGATTAAAAGATGATAAATACGTAAAAACGATATTATTATTAGTGTGTATATGTTTTAATAAAACACTTCAATCATAATATCAATCCTAGGAAGCATAGGTACCATATATTATGCCTCCGTACTAGTAATACAATCAAAACCGCATGGGGCGTATTGGAGATTTGGATTTCCATCATGAGTCAAGGCTAGAGCGGAGCTCCTTACCGATTCGAGACACTCTAGCTAATGTCCCAGGATTACCCGCAGTTAACCCTTGGAAATGGCAGGGTCGGTCCTCAAATACAGCTTAGAGGATTGGCAATTCCTAAGCACACGTTTCCCGGTCCTATAGGACCTATCCGAGGCGCGCCTCATTTCATCATCCACATAAGTAAAATGTCAGGCCGTGATAAAACCCAAACACCACTTCTAGCTAGAAAGAAACGTGCTACTCTCCCTGCGTTCCCTTCGCCCGTTTTAGACTCTACCGGTTTGTGAGGCTCGCGAAGTTACGTCATAACCACAAGGCCTGCTTTTCAACAAAGCCTTGATCATCTTCATCTTAGCGTGCCACATTGTCAATCCATATCGTGCCATTGATCGTCCATCAATATATAAACGGGTGTTAAGTAAAGAATACATTCTTCACCACCAATCATTTATATATAGACAGAAAATCAATAACATGATATTAACGGAGTACAACGTCAGACACACAATCCATTTAAAACTTATGCTCTGGGTCTGAGCGAAAGTCAAATCCGTACAAATCAACACTACGTCCGGACGGCAACCACTGTAGCCCCTTCAAGGTAGCTACTCCAATCATGGGCATCAGCAGTCGTCGTCCATTCGATGTGAAGACCGTCGGTCTTCTATGGTCGTCTTTAAATCTTCAATTTTTAAACGTCGTTTAAATTGTTTGGAATGAGACAAACTCGGACTTCCCAAACAATTCTCGTGCATATATAAGTTGGAAATCATTTCATATCGTTTGATTTTAAATTTTTATATATATAATTATATATATAATTCCTCCATCCATTTCATCTTACCATATTTTCCTAACAACCAATCTTCTTATTTATATGCAATAACTCATCACACCAAACAATGGTTTCTTTTATTAATGTTCTTCAATTTCCATACATATCCTACACACAAAAATGTATTTTGTGTATCATTCCAATTACAACCAAAAATGAATATTTTTGTACGTCCTTCATAATTTAACAAAAAATGAGTATTTTTGTGTCATTTCAATTCCTAGCCAAAACGAAATATATTTTGGTGTTAACTTCATTTCTATACGAACGAATATATTTCTTATCTCTTTCAATGCAAACCAAAAAAAATGATTTTTGCTATTTTATATTGGCAATGCAAATTTCCTTCTTAGGTGACGTCATGCAAATATAATTTTTAATATAAAATATAATATCATACCTTAATTACATAATAAGAATGTAATTCTAATTTACAGTGCAAATCCTCATTTATAGTTACATATATAAAAGTGTAAATTTTATTCGCTTACCACATTTCATATCATAGTTTCAAATAAAAGTGTAATTTTAATTAATAAAATGTCCTTCTTATCCTAAATAACCTCTTTCAAACAAAGGGACATGTTTATCTAGTTTAACACTTCTAATATAAGTGACATTCCAATCATATAATTACATAAAAAAAATGTAATTCTCATTTCTTTTCATTTCGATCACATGAAATGTAATTTCCTTTAACAAAACTTGTCAGTACAAAACAATGTCAACTTAATTTCTAACAAATGAATATTTTGTCATCCTTTTTCGTTTGATCAAAATGCATATTTCTTACTCTTGACAAATGAATATCTTGTCATCCTTATATTTTCTATTTTTCTTTTATATTTGACAAAATGAATGTTTTGCCATTCTTTTTATCTATTTTTATAAAAATGAATCTTTCTTTTATTCTATCCATATAAAAATAATCTCTCTTTTTCCAATGACATATACAACTATGAATGTACATGTTAACAAACCTTCCATTACAATTGACATATAAACTGAATGTATATGTAAACAAATTTTACTTCATTTCTCTCATTACATATAAAAGTGAATTAATATATACGCAAGCTTATTTCATCTCTCTCTTTACATATAAAAAGGAATTTGTCACTATTCTTTACATTAACAAAAATTGAAGTTGTCATACTCTTTACATTAACCAAAATAAATATATTTCATTTCATATGCAATGCTATGCAACGTTAACAAAATAAATATATATCATTCATATGCAATGCTATGCAACGTTAACAAAATAAATATATATCATTCATATGCAATGCTATGTCATTAACAAAATAAATATATTTTCCTTTATTACATTAAATAAAAATGAAATTTCTATTGTCATTCTTCTTCAATTGTCAAAATGAATCTTTTGTTATTTTAATCTTTCTTCTACATTTACAAAAATATGATTTTTGTCGCTACTTCAATATATTGACAAAAGTGATTTCATCGCTACTTAATTATATTGACAAAAGTGATTTCATCGCTACTTAATTATATTGACAAAAGTGATTTTTGTCGCTACTTAATTATATTGACAAAAGTGATTTCATCGCTACTTCAATTATATTGACAAAAGTGTCTGTTTTAATCTAATATTAACATTCCTTATGAAAATGGCATGTGTAATTTACTAAATAAATGACATGTTTATTTTGTCAATTTTATATACAACATAAATGACACATCCATTTTGTTCATTTTAATACAATGACAGATTTTAAATTAACATAACATTATTAACACAAGCGATGTTCTTATGTTAGCATAACGTTATTAACCAAATGAACATACTTATGTTGACGGTTCTAATTCAACATAACATAAAAATGAATATTTTATGTGGGTAATTCATAAAATGAAAATTCCAACATGATAAACAAAGAATACTTTTTTTTTCACAATATATAAATTCCCTTTCTAACATGTAACATCTCCGTTATATATATACACAATATAAATATATGATTTTTATGGTTTGCACAAATTTTTCTTTTACAAACATGAATGTTATACATTTTATATATTAACTAAAATGTTTGTCTTCGTCGTGCACACAAAATCATGTCAACATAAATACGCACAATCATCACAAACAATCAACATGGAAATAATCATACATGCAGCAACAACATGAATTTCATATGATATGAATATAGATTTTGCAGTGAATTAAATAAATAAATAATTTTATTTTAAAAATAGAATTCTCACTTTGATTTTTGCTGAAAATTTGACTGTCTCGGATTCAGCTCTGGTCTGCGCCATCGCGAAGAGCTCGGAAAGACGAGTCCAACGCAATTTACGGTTCGTCAATCGGACCTCGTACGAGAGAGTTATGATTTATTAAAGTTGGACATAATTAAATAATTAATTAATATTCGTGAAAATACCTAAAAATTTCACTGTCTCAGAATTGGACAAAATTAGTGTCCACGCGTCCATCTCGTCGCCACGATCCCAACGCACCTGAAATCGTCGATTTTCGACTTCGTATGAGTGAGTTATGCAATTTTAAAGTTCTGGAAATTAATCAAATAATTTAAAAATAAAATAGAAAATACCCTCAGCCCATTGACCGCGAAACACTATTCACCGCAGAACTTTGACCGCAATTTGCTGCTGCTTCAGGCCACCTGGCGCCACGGGACCACCGCCAACGTCTTCGTCTTGGCGAGACGCACCACCACCATAAAGACCCGCCCCTAAAGCTTCTTCGATCATCGGGAAAACGCCTACGAACGATTTCGCCTCGCGGGTCCCACAGGCCGCCTCACACCTCCAAACTGCGTGAAATTTGGCGAGCACCTCCACCTCACGTAGACGAAGAACTTCCGTGTTCGTGACTTCGTCTAATTCTTCCTTGATTCACGGGAATTTCTTGATTTACGTTTTGAGCTTCTGAATTTCGAAAACAGCGAGCTTTAAGACGAGATTCCGGCGAATCCGAGCGCTGTTTGACGAAACCGACGACACCATTAGCTTCGTATCGTCGAGACCTTCGAGTGGACATATAATTTGCTATGGTTTGAAGAGATTTTATTTTCGACCAATTTTAGAGGAAGAGAGAGCCGCCATGGAAATTGAGAAAAATGATGGAAAAGAGAAGTGGCTGCTGTGTATTTCGAATTTCAGCCCTAAATTCTGAGGAAAAAGATAATATATACTATGGGTCTACTTTTGGTTTGGGCCCAAATATCATTACGTGTCCAATTACTAAATTTTCAACTGTTTTCTTCAATTCAAAAATTCTAATAAATACATGCTGATTTCAAAATTAATAAAATTTTAAACATAATTATTTCAGGTCATTACGAATCCAACGAACCTGATTTCGTAATTTTCCGAGTCCGTATGAATTTATTATGAATTTCCGAAGTCTGAAAATATGCTATTTTTCACTGTAAAAATTATACCGGCCACAAAATAATTCCAAAAATTATAAATTTTAGAATTTAACCTTATTTTAATATTCCAAATCTATAGAAACTGGTCTCGTCGAATTCGGAATTCGTTTGCAAAAATTCCAATTTTCAGGCGTATATTTTTAATATTTAAAAATACCAAAAATAGTGGAATTTTTCCGAAACTCAAAAATATAAGTTCTTATAGTCATTTTTATATGTAAACCACATTCTGAAACCAATGGAGATGGTTTCGGGTCCTAATTCCTTATTCTGCAAAAATTTTACGTTTCGGGCCTTATATATAATATATACGAATTCTATAGCGTTTTTCTGAAAATTTAATTTTCTCATAACTTACAATTTATAAACTGGAATCTTAATTTCTAAAACTCTTTGGAAAGATATTTTCAATACGGTCCTAGCGTTTCTTGTTTCGTCCAATTTCGATTTATATTTTATTTAATTTTTCAAAGTTGGAATTTCAAATTTGAAATTACCGCGCCGTTTTCAGGCTCGGAATGGATTTAATATAAATTTCAAGTTCGCGCTCGAAATAAAATAATTTTTTCATCGTTATTATTTAAAATAAATAATTTTAAATATATTCATTCATTAAAATTTCTTAAAATAAAATTTTAAAATTAACCCCAAAAATCAGGGTTGTTACAGTCGCCCCCACTTAAAATCTTTTCGTCCTCGAAAAGGAACTAAGGTAAAAGTTGTTTAATAAACAAAGTAAATTTTAATTTCTCTTATTAATTTCATTTGTTGACTAACTTATCAAATATACATACTCTTTTATATGTTTAAAAATCATATTTTCAAAAATAGATTATATAATCAAAAATACGCTAATCATAAGCTTATCACTCTGAACTCATTCTAGGGCATTACTAACCCCATCTCTAATGAGTTTTCTCATTCTAGGATACTGCTATCCTATCTCTAATGAGTATTCTTATTGGACATTACTAATCCAATTCTCTGATGAGTCTTTTGTTCAGTTCTAATGAGTTGTACCCCAAAGATTTGAGCTAACCTGGCTCTGATACCAACTGTAAAGACCCGGGCTTTGCCCGACCCGATCGATCGCAAAATCGACCAAGACCGTTCAAATCCCGAATACTTTAACTTTGGGAATACAACAATCATCAGAACAAAACAGCAGACTTTTATAAACAGTACAAAATGTTTACATCAGAGTACAGAATATCAGAGTACATCGAAAAAATAATAATTGCAGCGGAAGATAAAATTTTACATTTAATTTATAATACATTGCAGCTGAACAAAACTAATACAGCGGAAGTCTTTTCTATATTCTGTACACAGCTTTATGCTTCAATCCAGTATCCTGCTAAAGAGATAAATATCTGCAAAAAGCTACTCGATTGCCCGTGTGGAAAAGAGGGCACCCGAGTTTGCAAAAGTGGAAACAAACAACGGGTCAGTCGTGGGACTGGTGTGGGAATTCTTAACTAATATAACTAATATTAAGGCAAATCCAAGGACCACGCCGCTAACGCGGAACGGGTTTACTCCAATGGATTGCTGTGCATAACAGTAAAGTAAATCGTCAAATAACGCAATGCTTTTTAGAAAAATGAAACCACCATAAGACTCAGGTCCCATCACACAATGCAACGCACACCAGAGGATAGAGTTTTACCTTATGGTGATTAAAAGATGATAAATACGTAAAAACGATATTATTATTAGTGTGTATATGTTTTAATAAAACACTTCAATCATAATATCAATCCTAGGAAGCATAGGTACCATATATTATGCCTCCGTACTAGTAATACAATCAAAACCGCATGGGGCGTATTGGAGATTTGGATTTCCATCATGAGTCAAGGCTAGAGCGGAGCTCCTTACCGATTCGAGACACTCTAGCTAATGTCCCAGGATTACCCGCAGTTAACCCTTGGAAATGGCAGGGCCGGTCCTCAAATACAGCTTAGAGGATTGGCAATTCCTAAGCACACGTTTCCCGGTCCTATAGGACCTATCCGAGGCGCGCCTCATTTCATCATCCACATAAGTAAAATGTCAGGCCGTGATAAAACCCAAACACCACTTCTAGCTAGAAAGAAACGTGCTACTCTCCTTGCGTTCCCTTCGCCCGTTTTAGACTCTACCGGTTTGTGAGGCTCGCGAAGTTACGTCATAACCACAAGGCCTGCTTTTCAACAAAGCCTTGATCATCTTCATCTTAGCGTGCCACATTGTCAATCCATATCGTGCCATTGATCGTCCATCAATATATAAACGGGTGTTAAGTAAAGAATAAATTCTTCACCACCAATCATTTATATATAGACAGAAAATCAATAACATGATATTAACGGAGTACAACGTCAGACACACAATCCATTTAAAACTTATGCTCTGGGTCTGAGCGAAAGTCAAATCCGTACAAATCAACACTACGTCCGGACGGCAACCACTGTAGCCCCTTCAAGGTAGCTACTCCAATCATGGGCATCAGCAGTCGTCGTCCATTCGATGTGAAGACTGTCGGTCTTCTATGGTCGTCTTTAAATCTTCATTTTTTAAACGTCGTTTAGATTGTTTGGAATGAGACAAACTCGGACTTCCCAAACAATTCTCGTGTATATATAAGTTGGAAATCATTTCATATCATTTGATTTTAAATTTTTATATATATAATTATATATATAATTCCTCCATCCATTTCATCTTACCATATTTTCCTAACAACCAATCTTCTTATTTATATGCAATAACTCATCACACCAAACAATGGTTTCTTTTATTAATGTTCTTCAATTTCCATACATATCCTACACACAAAAATGTATTTTGTGTATCATTCCAATTACAACCAAAAATGAATATTTTTGTACGTCCTTCATAATTTAACAAAAAATGAGTATTTTTTGTGTCATTTCAATTCCTAGCCAAAACGAAATATATTTTGGTGTTAACTTCATTTCTATACGAACGAATATATTTCTTATCTCTTTCAATGCAAACCAAAAAAAAATGATTTTTGCTATTTTATATTGGCAATGCAAATTTCCTTCTTAGGTGACGTCATGCAAATATAATTTTTAATATAAAATATAATATCATACCTTAATTACATAATAAGAATGTAATTCTAATTTACAGTGCAAATCCTCATTTATAGTTACATATATAAAAGTGTAAATTTTATTCGCTTACCACATTTCATATCATAGTTTCAAATAAAAGTGTAATTTTAATTAATAAAATGTCCTTCTTATCCTAAATAACCTCTTTTAAACCAAGGGACATGTTTATCTAGTTTAACACTTCTAATATAAGTGACATTCCAATCATATAATTACATAAAAAAAATGTAATTCTCATTTCTTTTTATTTTGATCACATGAAATGTAATTTCCTTTAACAAAACTTGTCAGTACAAAACAATGTCAACTTAATTTCTAACAAATGAATATTTTGTCATCCTTTTTCGTTTGATCAAAATGCATATTTCTTACTCTTGACAAATGAGTATCTTGTCATCCTTATATTTTCTATCTTTCTTTTATATTTGACAAAATGAATGTTTTGCCATTCTTTTTATCTATTTTTATAAAAATGAATCTTTCTTTTATTCTATCCATATAAAAATAATCTCTCTTTTTCCAATGACATATACAACTATAAATGTACATGTTAACAAACCTTCCATTACAATTGACATATAAACTGAATGTATATGTAAACAAATTTTACTTCATTTCTCTCATTACATATAAAAGTGAATTAATATATACGCAAGCTTATTTCATCTCTCTCTTTACATATAAAAAGGAATTTGTCGCTATTCTTTACCTTAACAAAAATTGAAGTTGTCATACTCTTTATATTAACCAAAATAAATATATTTCATTTCATATGCAATGCTATGCAACGTTAACAAAATAAATATATATCATTCATATGCAATGCTATGCAACGTTAACAAAATAAATATATATCATTCATATGCAATGCTATGTCATTAACAAAATAAATATATTTTCCTTTATTACATTAAATAAAAATGAAATTTCTATTGTCATTCTTCTTCAATTGTCAAAATGAATCTTTTGTTATTTTAATCTTTCTTCTACATTTACAAAAATATGATTTTTGTCGCTACTTCAATATATTGACAAAAGTGATTTCATCGCTACTTAATTATATTGACAAAAGTGATTTCATCGCTACTTAATTATATTGACAAAAGTGATTTTTGTCGCTACTTAATTATATTGACAAAAGTGATTTCATCGCTACTTCAATTATATTGACAAAAGTGTGTTTTAATCTAATATTAACATTCCTTATGAAAATGGCATGTGTAATTTACTAAATAAATGACATGTTTATTTTGTCAATTTTATATACAACATAAATGACACATCCATTTTGTTCATTTTAATACAATGACAGTTTTTATATTAACATAACATTATTAACACAAGCGATGTTCTTATGTTAGCATAACGTTATTAACCAAATGAACATACTTATGTTGACGGTTCTAATTCAACATAACATAAAAATGAATATTTTATGTGGGTAATTCATAAAATGAAAATTCCAACATGATAAACAAAGAACACTTTTTTTTTCACAATATATAAATTCCCTTTCTAACATGTAACATCTCCGTTATATATATATACACAATATAAATATATGATTTTTATGGTTTGCACAAATTTTTCTTTTACAAACATGAATATTATACATTTTATATATTAACTAAAATGTTTGTCTTCGTCGTGCACACAAAATCATGTCAACATAAATACGCACAATCATCACAAACAATCAACATGGAAATAATCATACATGCAGCAACAACATGAATTTCATATGATATGAATATAGATTTTGCAGTGAATTAAATAAATAAATAATTTTATTTTAAAAATAGAATTCTCACTTTGATTTTTGCTGAAAATTTGACTGTCTCGGATTCAGCTCTGGTCTGCGCCATCGCGAAGAGCTCGGAAAGACGAGTCCAACGCAATTTACGGTTCGTCAATCGGACCTCGTACGAGAGAGTTATGATTTATTAAAGTTGGACATAATTAAATAATTAATTAATATTCGTGAAAATACCTAAAAATTTGACTGTCTCAGAATTGGACAAAATTAGTGTCCACGCGTCCATCTCGTCACCACGATCCCAACGCACCTGAAATCGTCGATTTTCGACTTCGTATGAGTGAGTTATGCAATTTTAAAGTTCTGGAAATTAATTAAATAATTTAAAAATAAAATAGAAAATACCCTCAGTCCATTGACCGCGAAACACTATTCACCGCAGAACTTTGACCGCAATTTGCCGCTGCTTCAGGCCACCTGACGCCACGGGACCACCGCCAACGTCTTCGTCTTGGCGAGACGCACCACCACCATAAAGACCCGCCCCTAAAGCTTCTCCGATCATCGGGAAAACGCCTACGAACGATTTCGCCTCGCGGGTCCCACAGGCCGCCTCACACCTCCAAACTGCCTGAAATTTGGCGAGCACCTCCACCTCATGTAGACGAAGAACTTCCGTGTTCGTGACTTCGTCTAATTCTTCCTCGATTCACGGGAATTTCTTGATTTACGTTTTGAGCTCTTGAATTTCGAAAACAGCGAGCTTTAAGACGAGATTCCGGCGAATCCGAGCGCTGTTTGACGAAACCGACGACACCATTAACTTCGTATCGTCGAGACCTTCGAGTGGACATATAATTTGCTATGGTTTGAAGAGATTTTATTTTCGACCAATTTTAGAGGAAGAGAGAGCCGTCATGGAAATTGAGAAAAATGATGGAAAAGAGAAGTGGCTGCAGTGTATTTCGAATTTCAGCCCTAAATTCTGAGAAAAAAGATAATATATACTATGGGTCTACTTTTGGTTTGGGCCCAAATATCATTACGTGTCCAATTACTAAATTTTCAACTGTTATCTTCAATTCAAACATTCTAATAAATACATGCTGATTTCAAAATTAATAAAATTTTAAACATAATTATTTCAGGTCATTACGAATCCAACGAACCTGATTTCGTAATTTTCCGAGTCCGTATGAATTTATTATGAATTTCCGAAGTCTGAAAATATGCTATTTTTCACTGTAAAAATTATACCGGCCACAAAATAATTCCAAAAATTATAAATTTTAGAATTTAACCTTATTTTAATATTCCAAATCCATAGAAACTGGTCTCGTCGAATTCGGAGTTCGTTTGCAAAAATTCCAATTTTCAGGCGTATATTTTTAATATTTAAAAATACCAAAAATAGTGGAATTTTTCCGAAACTCAAAAATATAAGTTCTTATAGTCATTTTTATATGTAAACCACATTATGAAACCAATGGAGATGGTTTCGGGTCCTAATTCCTTATTCTGCAAAAATTTTACGTTTCGGGCCTTATATATAATATATACGAATTCTATAGCGTTTTTCTGAAAATTTAATTTTCTCATAACTTACAATTTATAAACTGGAATCTTAATTTCTGAAACTCTTTGGAAAGATATTTTCAATACGGTCCTAGCGTTTCTTGTTTCGTCCAATTTCGATTTATATTTTATTTAATTTTTCAAAGTTGGAATTTCAAATTTGAAATTACCGCGCCGTTTTCAGGCTCGGAATGGATTTAATATAAATTTCAAGTTCGCGCTCGAAATAAGATAAGTTTTTCATCGTTATTATTTAAAATAAATAATTTTAAATATATTCATTCATTAAAATTTCTTAAAATAAAATTTTAAAATTAACCCCAAAAATCAGGGTTGTTACACTCCAACACTTCCCTAAGATGTAGGGCATGCTCTTCTTCATTCTTTGAAAAGATCAAGATGTCGTCTACAAAGACCACCACGAATTTATTAAGGTACTCCCTAAACACCCTACTCATCAAATCAACAAAGTATGCGGGGGCGTTTGTCAAACCGAAGGGCATCACTAGCCATTCATAGAAACCGTCCGGAGTCCTAAAGGCAGTCTTGTCAATGCTATCCTCGGCCACTCTCAACTGATGGAAACCAGTGGCTAAGTCCAACTGCGAAAACACTGAGGCGCCAACTAACTGATCGAAGAGATCGTCAATCCTCGGCAGTGGGTGTCTGTTCTTCTTAGTAAGCTTATTAAGTTCTTTATAGTCCACACACAGTCTAAGGGACCCATCCGCCTTCGTGGCAAATACTACTGGAGCACCCCACTCCGATATACTTCGTCTTATGAACCCCTTCTCAAGTACCTCCTTCACTTGCTTATTGAGTTCCCTCCTTGCACGAGGAGCCATGTGGCGTACTGGCAAAGATACTGGTTTTGCATTATCCACAAGATATATTCGAAAATCTATTTCCCGCTTCGGAGGCAAGCCCTTCACCTCCTCAAACACATCCGAGTATTCTCGGACCACTCTAACAGGTCGTAGATTCTCCACAGACACGTCAAGTGATTCTAGATAACTTAGCATAACAGAATTTATGGGATTACAAAAGATTTCGAGAGCGTTACCAAGGCGAGTCATAAGCCTAACTACTCTCCTTTCACAATCAAGAACGGCCCCATTTCTGGATAACCAATCCATTCCCAAAATTAGCCCATAGCCCGTGAAGCCCAAAACATAAGCATCACATCTAAACTCAACGCTAAGTATAGAAATTTTCAAATCCAAACACATCATGGACAAATAAGCTGAGCCCCCAATTGGATTCAAAACAACTAAGGGATCCTCTACTAAACTGGTGTATAAGTGCAGTGATTCAACATAAAAAGGTACGGACATGATGATCAAACAGAAAAAAAAATACATCCTGGTATCGTTCTTGCAACCTCCTATACCATCCTGGAAACAGAAAAATACATCCTGGTATCGTTCTTGCAACCTCTAATAACCTCCTATACCATCCTGGTATCGTTACACCCTCCGGAAGGTTAAGATCTTCAGCCATGCTGAAACATAAAAGGAAAGATTCAAAATGGAGAATTCAAAAGATAAAGATATATGGCTATTGGGGATTATGTTTTTCATAAAAACTTTCCTCTTTAAATTACTCATCAAGACATGTTTTTGAAAACACTTCTTCCAAAAATACTTTAGAAAAATAGTTTTTCTAAAAAAATTATCTGTTCTGGTAACCTTAAGCTCTGATACCATGTGTAACACCCCACGTCCATTATTGTCACTCACAAAGGGAATGCATTAACTTCCATGGAGGTTTTAAGTGAATATAGAACAGAAAAATTACAACAAGACAAATAATGAGTAGTACTTGGAAATCTAAAACTTTATTTCATTGCAGCGGAAATTAAACATGTTTGTTACATCATAGAACCCTAAATCAGAGTGAAGTACAATATCCATCTTGATAAAAAAATACATAATCCCATTACATAAATAGCCATTAAAGAAGATAACAAGCTAGACTTTACTTCAACGGTCCAAGCTTTCCAAAAGAAAGATAAAGCAATCCAATCAAGTTCCACTAGAGCTGGACCCACCCTGAGGACCTGGAGGGGGGAAAAGATAGAAATGGAGGGGGTCAAACATAAAGTCTGGCAAGTATGATAATTCTAACAATACTATTATCAAAATAATTAGACTGAGGCACAAGCTGGAAAATAAGGAAATGTCTATAAACTATTGGGTATGGAAGAGCAAATAAAGATAACGTTAAAGGCACACCTAATTACTAACGAATAATTACTACACTGCACCACACCAGTCACCCTAAAGGTTGATCCCACCCACCGAACTTAGAAATTATATAAATAGCTTTGTGTACCCCTAGCTGACTACATAGGTGTCGCCTGCCCCTATCTTCGCTAGGTGTAAGCCACTACCCACTTGCTTCACTTAGAAATTATATAAATAACTTCGTGTACCCCTAGCTGACTACATAGGTGCCGCCTGCCCCTATCTCCGCTAGGTGTACCCCACTACCCACTTGCGATCGGCTCCCTACTCGTAGATACCCGTGCTGGCCCCACAGTGGGGTGTATCACTCCCCTAAAGTGGCAACCCGATACAACTTGAGGATGCACAGCTTATACCTACACGATGCAACAACGTCTTACCTACCAGCCCGGGTCCACACACGCATATGAAACCCGTTGGACTTGCGTTGCCACCGCTAACCTGTTTGGCCTCTTATAGTCAAGCCCAGTATGCGTGTCCCGTCCACGACTTGGGTCGAGCCCACAAAGATACGTTTGGGTTACTGGTTGAAATGGGCCCCCATAAGCTATCCACCTAAGCTTGTCCACGACTTGGGTCGAGCCCACAAAGATACGTTTGGGTTACTGGTTGAAATGGGCCCCCATAAGCTATCCACCTAAGCTTGTCCCCACTAGTACATCCCACTTAACCCTCTTAGTCATGTTCATTTACATGTGTGTTTGGTTAAGTCTTACTAATCGTATTTCAAATGCCACTAAAGGCTCACTAGATTCCTCATGCCACCCAAGGCACCTATTTAACCCCATGTCCCACCTTACATGTTTATCTGGTTAAGTATTTCTTAATTCATTCAGGCCATAACCTCATAAAGACCTCTCACATTAGGCTGGCATTTATGGCAGCTGGATTTGCCGGGCGGGTCCGGGCAGTCTTACACCATAAAAGAGTCTAACCTCGTGTCTTTACAACTGTTATGCTTTAATTTGGGCCTAGGACCTCTCACATTGGGCTGACATTTGTGACTACTGGATTTGCCGGGTGGGTCCGGGCAGTTTTACGTCACAAACGAGTCCAACCTAGTGTCCTAAGCATTGATTAACACTTATAATCTTTTACCCCAGTTTTAAATATATCCCTATTCAAATCATTAATTAATTCCAATTTTAATGATGTCCATAATTGACTCAATTATGGCCATCCACTTATGGTATGCAAAATCATATCAATTGCACCCTAATTTCTTAATATTAAATCCTTAATATTACCCCTACCCCACGTTATACGTTCGCTTATCCAACACAAAAATACGTTAGACTCGAATAGTCTAACTCATAGCACAAAGATAAATTATCACAACATATAGACAAATAAAATAGATCTAATCATAATAGGGGTGAAACTTGCATAAAACTACACATGTCATGGATCTAAAGGTGTCAACTTGTTTGGTTAAATGTCACAACTTACATAATATGATCATAACCCAAGTTCAGTATAAACTTGCATATGTGGTTTATGCAACATAATGATGGTGTGAACTAGCATCTAACACATATAACTCACACATGTCATAGCATAATTCTAGATCTAAATAGATGTCATAATTCTAGATCTAAATAGATGTCATACAATATGTGAGATTATACATACTAATAAATCTAAACTTGCATAGGTACATGTGAATTATCATGTGAATCATCATAGCCCAAATATATATAATCAACATCATGATTCATAAGCTAACTACAACATAATAACATCATGGCTTTGTAACATCGCAACTTAGCATAGAAACTTGCAACATATATCATAGCATGATTTACAACATATAGGATATCATCATCACATAACATAGGATTTACAACATACATGATAGCATAAGGTTTACAACAACATATATGACCATTCACATCATTTTCTTATGATCCATATCACATCTTAATCTAATTAGTTTGCTAATAATCTTATTAAGATCATCATACTCACAATTAGAAAAGAAAGAGAGTCTTGATTTGCTTTAGAGTTGAGTAGAATTAGAGTTTTGATTAGATTTCTTCCTTCTTAGTTGGCGCCGGCTACACTGAGTTCCATGGCGATGGCATGACGACGGCTATTCTATTTTTCATGTGATTTCAGAGTGAGACTACCTAGGTATATATAGATTTTAGGGTTTATTTAGACCGTCAGATCAACTCAGAACTAACCTGAACCATTAAATTAGCCAACTCAGCCCTAAAGACACATCAGCAGCTCAAGATTGGGCTCAGCCAAAACCTGGCTGACTGGACCAGGTCGACTGCGAAGTCGACCTGGTCCGGGGGTGTCGACTACCCAGTCGACTCCCCAGTCGACCTGGGTGCTGGGCGGGAAATTTCCCGCCTAGCCTGTTTGACTTCGAATTTTGAATTTTCTGAAAATCTGTTTTGAATTTTCTGAAACTTCCGATGGCCATATCTCCTTCATACGAAGTCCAAATCACGCAAACTCGGACTCTATTTCAAGCAGAATTCCGAGACGAACACAATGGCGCAACCCGTTTCCCACAATTCTCACGTCTGAGATTAGTTATTCTTTGATTTGTGAATATTAATATTAACAAAATTATGGGTGTTACAATATAACCTCTAAGCTCGTACGTCCTAGAGAAGGTGTTAAACACCAAACAGTTATATATTTAGCAGAGATTAACGAATACCGTATAAAAGAATACAACGTCAGACATACAATCCATTTTCAAGTCCGTTCTGGGTTTGAATGAAACCGGAGGCACCTTATACCTCGCATATCCGAATAACCAACAAGTAGTCTGGCCGGCCACTATTGTAGCCCTTCAAGGTAGCTACTCCAATCATGGGCATCAATGGTAACTCATCCATTCGACGTGAAGATCATCGGTCTTCAATCACCGTCTTTAACTCTTCGACTTAGATCGACGAATAATCATTTGAAATGAGATTGAACTCGGACTTTTCAAATGATCCTCGTATATGTATAATTTAAAATCATTTCTTATCGTTAATACTGATTTATAACGATTAATCTCTATTTTTATTTATATATAAAAATAATTGAATTTTATTTAACGACGCTTCATGTCAATAGGAGACCTTGGCGCTGTTTTCACCCAAATTTGTTTTACACATTTCTATAAATCTAACCATTGGATTTTAACACAATTCATGTCGTTGGAAGGATCTTCCTAAGGCGAACCTAACGGTTTTAGTTTTGGGAAAATCCGACGGTCGGATCTTTTGGTATAAGCGTTTAAAGGCATGATTCCAAAATGCGAACTACCATGCTCGATTCGTTTGAGTTTAATTTCTATATATATAATTATATATAATTCCTTCATCCATATATTTTACTAACAACAAATATCTCTATTTGTGTATAATAATATCGAGGTATAACATGGCACACGATAATGTTTTATTTTTATTATAATTCACATTCACATACTATACACAACAATGTACATTTTTCTTTCATCTTTCAAATTACACAAAATGTATATTTTGTTTCCTTATTCTTTTTAATGAAAATCCATTCACTAAAATGTAAATTTCTAGTCCTTATTCTTTTTAATGAAAACTCATTCATTAAAATGTACATTTCATCATTATAATCTTTACTGAAAATCTTTTACATAAATATGTAAATTTCATACTGTTGTTCTTTTACATGAAAAATGTAATTTCACTTTAATTCAATTACATGAAAAATGTAACTTTTACTTTTATTCAGTTACTATCTTTTCATTGGAGTCAACTTATATTAAATTGAAGTCATTAAACGTTTAATTCTTTCCAATGAAAATGACACTAAAAATTATGCCTCATTCTAATATATGAACATGACACTAAAAACATATTTCATCTTCAAATTATGAACATGATCTTAAAAATACATTTATTTTTAAGATAATAACATAACACTGAAATATGTTTTAAATTTCATATATTAACATAACATTAAAAATACGATTATACTTCATATAATTAACATGACTTTAAAATATGAAGCTATTTCATATGCATTCACCTGATTCCAACACATGTTTTTATTTCATATGCATTAACACTACTCCAAACATGATTTTATTTTCATATACTTTAACGCTACTCCTAAATATGATTTTATTTTCATATGCAATTAAATGACATTAAAACAAATGATTATATTTATTTCTTATGCACTCATGTTACACTAAAAACATGATTTCATTTTCATGTGCATTTTCATGATTCCAACTATAATCTAAAAATTGATTATTCTATATGTTATCCTTTTATAATAATATTATTTTCCAAAATACTAATTTTGAAATTTCTCTTTTAATATTCATTATAAAATGGATAAAATAAATCGATAAACTTGTTCGGGTTTTTAAAAATGCGTTGCTATTTTTAAAACGGATTAAATAGCCCAACTCGTTTTCTTATCCATTTGTATTTTATAATGGGCTAGACCTCTCACATTAAGCCTACGACTTGTGGATGCTGGATGTGTCGGTCGGTTCCGGGCAGATTTATTCCACAAGTTGGACTTAACCTCGTGTCATGGCCCGTTTCGTATTTTTGCACTTGGACCTTTCACATTAGGTTCAACATCAGTGGCTGCTGGATATGCCGGTCGGGTCCGGGCAGACTTCCACCACAAATGTAACCTAACCTCGTTTCCAAGCGCAATTATAATTTATAATTATAATTAATTTTTTTCCAAAACATATTATTTGAAATTATCCTTTCCATTAAGGAATCTTAATTTTAAAATATTCTTTATTTCTAAATATCTTGATTTCAAGTATCTTAATATAAACTGTACCTTTCCATATTATTATGATTTTATAATAACAACCTTTTCAAGATGTTCAATTTTGAAACCATATTTTTTTTACTTTAATATATTGACACCAAAGATGTAATCTTTTATTAAATCCTTTTTTTGTAATTTTTCTAAATCAACGTCAATTAATTCCATTAGCTGAATATAAAATAAAAACATTCCTTTAATCAAGATTGATAACATTTTGGGAACAAATCTTCTTAATTTAACATATTGACAATTAAAAAGGTAATCTTTTTAAATTCTAACTTTTTCTATTTATTGTAACCTCATCCTACTATGTTTCTTCTATTACATTAAAAATGTATTTTTAATGTAAAACGTACTTCTTAATAAAAATATGATTCTTTCTAAGTTTTCTAATATTACATTAAAGATATGTTTTTAATGTAAAACATATTTCATAATGAAATATGATTTTTCTTCTAAGTCCCTTATATTAACATTACAGATGTGTTTTTGATGCAAATCATATTTCATAATGAAATATGATTATTTTCTCAGTTTTCTAATATTACACTAAGAAAATGTAAACTTTTCTATTTAATCTAATTTACATTAAAAATGTAAATTTTCCTTTTTAATCTTATTTACATTAAAAATGTAAGCTTTACTTCTTTTCTTATTTACATTAGGAAAAATGTAACTTTACTTCTTTTCTATCTTATTTACATGAAAACGTAAACTTCCTACTTTTTAATCTCATTACATGAATATGTAATCTTTTCTTCTTATTCATCTTATTACACGAAAATGTAATTTTCATTTTTAACTAATGAAATCAATGACCTATTTTTCATTTCTAATAAAGTGGCAGCGGAAGTAATGTTCTTTTTCTAACTTAACACATAACTGTGTAAGTAATATTCATTTTCTAACTTGACACATAACGGTGTAAAAATTATTCATTTCCTAACTTATCACATAATGGTGTAAATATTGTTCATTACATTTCTAACAAATGACGGTGCAAAATAATGTCAATTTCATTTTAACAAATGACAGTGAAATCATTCTTTTCTTTTTAACAAAAATGATATTATTTTTTTCAAAACAAAGATAAAATGATGTCTTTTTATATCAACAAAACAAAGACCAAAATGATATCTTTTATATTAACAAACAAAAGCAAATTCTTTTACTCACACATAAAAATGATTCTTTTTCCATTACACATAAAAAAAATGATTCTTTTTCATTAACAAAGCTAATATTTTTATATTTAAAACCAAAAATGAAACTTTTATTTACAATCAAAAAGGTACAATCTTTATATTTAACAAAAGTTAAATCTTTATATTTCACACAAACAAAGTTTCAAGCTTTTATTTAAAAAAAAAAGTTAAAATATTTATAGATTATTATCAAATTTAATTCAAAATAATGCTCAGATTCGTCACTCAAATACAAACAATGGAGAATTCTAGTTATACATGACCAGATCTATTGCACACAAACAATACAATCAGTCACCAATCACAAACAAAAAAATTTAAGTACAACAAACACAGATTTGATTATATAAATACACACATATGAGATTCAAGCATCGAGGAATAAAAATATAAACTTTAAAATAGAAATCTCACATCGTTTTGAATTTCTGAGCCATTCAGATCCAAAAATTGGCCAAATTTCAAATTGCTCAGAATCAGGTCTTGTCAGTTTCATCGCGAAGGTCTCGGTCTCACGATCGTGGCGCACCTGAAATCGTTTGAATCCGAGTTCGTACGAGTGAGATATGGTTAAATTAAGATTGGTAAAAATTTAAATTAATTAATTTAGATAGATAAGGTTGAAAAGTCAACCCTACCTTCTTCTTCCTCTCTCCAAATTGACTTGCCGTTAGTTAAACCCATAGCCTTCAAATCTAGGGTTCAATTAAACTCGAAATCAAGGAGGCTTGGAGGCGATCGGGAGGTGGCACATCGGAGAGGGAGGGAAGGGGAGCACGGCGCCTAGGGAGGTGGAGGCCGCGGTAGGGCCTACAGGGGGTGGCGGGGCTGTTTTGGCCGTGGGTTGGGGAGCAATTTCTGGCCAAATTACTTCATTAAATCTCATCATCTCCTTATAGAATTATAGCTAAGAAAAATCTCTTCGATTTGGTCTATGGATTGCTAGAAGTTATAGTTTGGATTGAGAGAAAATGAAGCTAAAATTTGGGACATTTCTGGCCATAAAAAAATAGGGTGGCGGCTGGTCATTTGGATTAGGGTTTGGGGTTTGTCATTTAGCATATTATTTATAATATTATATTTACCAATTACCCACTAAGGCCCGATTTGCAACTTTGTCAGATTCAGCGCAACGACTGTCGTTCCTATCCATTATTCCCCATTCCGGACTCATCTAGCTATGTCCCGCAGGCCCAAACGATTGTCTTGACCCAGTTTTCTTTATTTTAAAATATTTTCTTTTATTTTTAATTCAACTGTACGAATAAATTCACCGAGGCCACAAATTAACTTCAAAAAAATTCTCGAAAAATATATTTAGCTATGCTTTGATGTTGCGGACCTAGAAAAATTAATTTCATTTAATTCTGAGCCTATTTGAAAAATGGCAATTTTCAAGTCGATTAAAATTGACTGAAATTGACCAAACTGAAATCTTTTCGCCACGGTCACAAATTAATTCAAAAAATTATGAAAAATTAAACTTAGCAATAATTTGACATTCTGAATCCAATAAAAGTGGTTTCGTCGAAAACAGAGGTCGTTTGAAAAATGGCTATTTTCAAGGCTTATATATTTACATATTAAAAAGGGTGCGTTTTCTATAGGTCCCTATTAAGTTTCAAAATTAGGCTCACATCCGGTCATAAACTTATTATAAATTTAGTCCCTATTTTCATTTTTACGTGTTATTCATAATATTTGCATACATGTATGCAAATATTCTGAATGAATATTTGCATACATGTATGAAAATATTTTGAATTTTTGCATACATGTATGCAAATATTCATCAGAATAGTTGCATACATGTATGCCAATATTCAAAATATTTGCATACATGTATGCAACTATTCTAATGAATATTTGCATACATATATGCAAATATTCTAAATTTTTGCATACATGTATGCTACTATTCTGAACGAAAATTTGCATACATATATGCAAATATTCTAAATTTTTGCATACATGTATGCAACTATTCTGAACGAATATTTGCATACATGTATGCAAATATTCATCAGAATAGTTGCATACATGTATGCAGATATTCAAAATTTTTGCATACATGTATGCAACTATTCTGAATGAATATTTGCATACATGTATGCAAATATTCTAAATTTTTGCATACATGTATGCAACTATTCTGAACGAATATTTGCATACATGTATGCAAATATTCTGAATTGTTGCATACATGTATGCAAATAAAGTTGAACTAATACTGATGAATTGTTGCAGAAATGTATGCAATTTTTCTAAATAGAAAAATAGGGACCTAATTTACAATAAGTTTTAGACCGGATGTGAGCCTAATTAAGTTTCAAAATAGGGACCTTAGCCTAATTTCCACTATTAAAAATACATTTTTAAACAAATAATTTTCGAAACTCGAAATATATAAGTGTTTATACTTTTTAAATGCAGAAACATCATTCTGAACTCAATGGAAGTGGTTTCGAGTCCAAATTCCTTTATATGCAGAAAGTAGCATTCTTGACCTTTATATATAATATATAAATTTCATAGCGACCTTTCTAAATTTTAAACTGGGCATAACTTTTGATTCCTGCTATGAAATTTCAAATTTGCAGATTCGTTAGAAAGATATTTTTAAATATATTCTAATATTTTTGGTTTCACTAAAATCCGTTAAATTTTGCATCCTGTACGGTCAGTCAAAGTTCAAGTTTGACTTTTTAAACTACAGCGTTATTTCTAACTCCTTTTATAATTAAAATTAAATTATTCATCCTAACTTTGATTAAAATAAATTTTTAATCATTATTATTTTAAATATCAAAACCCATTAAAATTAGATAAAATAAATTTTTAAATTTACCCCAAAATTCAGGGTTGTTACAATGTATATGTGAAACAGTACAATAAAAACATATTTATAATAATATATATATGGTTGTTATCATCACATAAAAATCATATAATTATTATATACAACAATGTTATATACAACATGTTGGTGGCAAACAAAAGGGTTCAAAGGTCAAAAAAATTTGCTCCTACCATGAATTAAAAGAAATGGTGTATAGGGTTACAAAAATTGATTGACAAAAGTACGATGTAAGATTAGTAACCAAGTGGGTGACAGATTCTGGATCTTTTGCTATCGATGTAAATGACGATGAAGATGTTAATGCAATGTTTTCAGTTAATATGAAAGTTATTGAGTAATTCATAATAAAGGAGCTGAGACATTGTAAAGAGGCAATTGATACCAATTTAAACCAACATTCCACTTAAATTATCGGAACTATTCCGAGTTGTGCTCATCAAAGCAATCCAAGTCCAATATTTTCTACATTCGTGAATATAAAGTAAGTTTGTAAATTTTACATTTGAGTAGTTAAAATTCATAGTGTTATGATCTTATACCTTTTTTTAACAATTATATGGTGCATGCGGGTGGTTCAAGCTCTAGACCGGCAAATGATGATATAGGTTGTAGCTCACCACATATTGATAACATGCAAATTACTTCAATGGATAATGATATGGCATTGATGGAAAATATGGAAGGTAACAATGATCCGATTGAGTTTGGAATTGGTAATGAGAATGAAAACGAAAATAATGAAGTATCGTTGGTGCAAGAAGATGAAGACGATAACAACGAACAAATGGAATTTAAGATGCCTTTGACAGATGATTTATGTAGTGCACAAATTATGGCAGCATCATTGATTCAAAATGTAGCTCCTATTAGAGACGTATTAGCCGCAGATTGTGTTGATTCGGGCTTTCACATGGGAATGCAGTTTCAAACCAAGGAAATACTTATTCTACAGCTTAGTGAGTGGTCTATTAAGAATTCTGTCTCTTTTAAACCTATAAAATCCCGCAAAAAAGAGTACACTGCAATTTGCAATGCCGATAACAATTGCAAGTGGAGAATACATGTTATTGTCCCAAAAATATCATTGACGGGAAGGTGGGAAGTTAGGAAATATGAAGGCAATCATACTTGTGTTAATCCGGTAATCACTTCTTCCAAACTCACATTTCTCTGCAAAATCCCTAAAACCCAAAAACCTAGTTTTCTAAACTTTCAAAAACTTCAATTTTTCGTTAATCCTACATCAAATTAGTTCTTCAATGGAAGGCTCTTCCTCCTCTTATCAAGTTAGAGGAAAATTCTTAAACAAAATTTGCTTATTTTGTTTATGTTGCATACAATAGATTTAGCTTTGTAGTAGATGTTATATAGATTAGATTAACTCTAAATTTGTTCATTACTTGTTCATTTCAATTCCGAGTTCAAGTATATGGCGATTTACTTGTCCATTTCAAAACCTAATTCATTACTTGTTCATTTCAATTTTTTTCTTGTAGATTTGGCACCGGGTCCTGTGGATGCAAGTGTTTTGTATCTTCAAAATGAACATAGAAGCAATAATCCGGACTTGATAAAGGTATTTCAAAAATCCAAATCAATGAACTCAATACTTCTCATTTTTCATGCACCAGCTAATTACTTTCATCTCGTTTTGAATTTGTAGGGCCACGAGCCAACCGATGGTCAAGATCATTCTAGCAAGTTAGGGTTGATTACTTAAAATACACATAGAGTTCAACTTTTGCTACAAAGAGATGGACTTAGAGAAATATCCAGATTGGATTTAGATAAATATTTGTTATGAGTGTTTGGGTGTGATCCCAAATCATAATGAGATAAGAGGTGCAACAGTTAAGTTGACTTGGCTTCGACATATGTTTCAAAATGAGCCATCAGAAGATGCGTCAGACGAAGAAGTTGAACATCATGCGAGAGCCGTTATTCTACAATTGATATCTTGTATTCTATGTTTCGATCATTCTAAAGGACGACTAAATCTTTTTTGGCTATTATTTGTGTGAAATTTGGAAGATTATGCACAATATTCTTGGGGTAGTGCGATATTGACAACATTATACACTGAATTAACAAATGCTGCGCTAAGTAAATCCAAATTGATAGCCGGTTGACTTTCTCTTCTACAGGTAAATATTAGTATGTATAATTGTTAATGGCCACTTGTAATATGCAATCCTATCATATTTATATTTTTATATATTTTACAGCTTTGGTCATGGATACATCTTCCTATCGGTCGTCCAAACGTAACTTTATCTACACAAATCGCAGGTCATTACCTTATAGTGCAAGGTAGTTTATTTACACTCACATGATGTTCAATAATGGTGCTTATGCTTATGCTATATTATTTACATTTACATACTTTATATACATTACTTTATATCGTAGGTGGTTTGGAAGTAGGAGTTGGATGGAGTCTCCAAAGCAGGTTGCCACTTACTATCGTGACTAGCTTGACATGCTAACAGATGAGGCTGTTGAATGGAATCCCTACACACAGGATGTGCTAGTTGATCTGCCTCAGATGTATCTAAGTAGCATGCTTAGTTGGCTTTGCAAGACACCGATCATAAACATGCGAACTGTTGAGATGTATAATCCTGATCGAGTGATGCGACAATTTGGTCTTCAACAACATATCTGCAACCCTTGTGAACCTAAGCCAAATTTGGATTTTGCTGTCATTTAATGGAAATATAGACATAACTGTATCGTTCGTCAACATATTCCTAACAATCATATTTCAGCATACATGAGTTGGTATTGGTCGATCACTTGAAGATTCATTAATGCAGATCGGACTCCTCACGAATGAGCATACACCGCTCGTGCACTACTTGAGCGAGATGTCGTGATCCTTTTATTTTGCTTTACTATTTTACTTTGTTGACTTAAATCTTTCAATATGTGATTATAAATAACACAATTTGTATGTCAATGTGCTGGAGACAGTTGGTAGAGGATTGGAGGATATTGTACATGGTCGGGTATCGGAGGCCGACGTCCAACCATGATGTATTAGCTTGAAGAAACTCATTGACACAATACTCTTTAGACGTAGACTAGAACGCCTAGGAGAGTAAAGAACTAAAAGAAGACATGATACTTCTCAAGCTCCACTTTAACATGACCCAGCTCAATCGCAGGCGGAAGGACCTTCTCAACCGCCCCATACTCAAGATTAAACTTCACAATTAGCTTTTTTTAAGTGTTATATAAGCGTATGTTTGTAACCAAACCATGTGCACTTTGGAATTGTGATCGAATTTTATTTCGGTTCGTGTTTATGTTTATAATCGAATTTTATTTGGGTTTGTGTTTATGTTTGTAATCGAATGTTAATGTTGTTTTTATGTATTTATGTTTGAAGGTGATTCATATATTTGTTTTTGTTTTAGTTGGGTTAGCTTATGTTTGAAGTTGAATCAATATGAATGTTCAATTGAAAGAAAAAAACGCCTGTGAGCAAGCACTTTTGATAAAGAGAGCTTGTTGGAAAGCAGATGTGTATAGGGTGCACTTGACAAGTGCACTTGTCAAGCGCGCCCACGGTTATTTTTTTAAAAACATTGCCACCTCATCGCTGAGGTGGCAAAAACTGGCCTATTTCAGCTAATACTTTTAAAACAAGCCTATTTCAGCTATATGTTTTAAAAGTTATCCTATTTTGAAAATTTGTCCATACTATTATGTAATAGATTGGAAATTTAATGTGAAATATTAATCATAAATCAGAATGACATGTGACCCTTTGTTATAAGTTTAGGGGTTCAGTCTTCACGAACTAAACATATGTGTAAAAATTTAATATCCTAACTCAACTTGAAATAAAATATAAATTAAAATTATTAAATAGTGTATATGTAAATAATTTATGTTAAATGATATATATTTTTATATGTATGAACATTGTTTCAGATCTCGAAACTATCCCCTGAGATATCGTTCTGGGCTCCTTTCGAAACAAGACTACAAATCTCACTTTAAATCTCCTTTCTAATATATCGCCTGTGATGTCCCGCATTTTCTGACTATTTATTTGAAATATTTTATTTATTTAAAATATTTATTTGAGTTTAAATAAGGGTATTTGACCATTTTAATTAAAATATTTAAATTTTATTTTTGGGATCATTTATGTAACACCCCGTAATTCTGTTAATATTAATATTTACAAATTAAAGAATAATTCATCTCAGACGTGAGAATTGTGGGAAACGGGTTGCGCCATTGTGTTTGTCTCGGAATTCTGGTTGAAATAGAGTTCGAGTTTGCGTGAATTGGACTTCGTATGAAGAAGTTATGGCCATCGGAAGTTTCAGAAAATTCAAAACAGCTCGCAGGAAATTTAAAATTCAAACAGAAAAGTGCAGAAGCGGGCTGGGCGGGAAAAATTCCCGCCCAGGCAGGTCGACTGGGGGTCGGCACTACTGCCGACCTGCCCCCACCCAGGTCGACTATGGTGCCGACCTGGGTCTGGCGGCTAGGGTTTTTGACTGAGCCGTTTTTGACTGAGTGATGACCCATTAGGGTTTTGACCTAATCTGGTTGGCTGGGATTAGTCCTGAATTGATCCGACGGTCTAAATAAACTCTAAACTCTATAAATACCTAGGTAGTCTCTCACCCTAATTCATAAGAAAAATAGAATAGCTACCATCATACCGCCGCCATGGAACTCAATGGAGCCGCCGCCAACTAGGAAGGAAGAAAAGCTAATCAATCCTAATTCTACTCAACTCTAAAGCAAAGGAAAACTCTCTTTTCTTCTCTAATTGTGAGTATGATAGTCTTAACAAGATTATTATTATTTTAATTAGGTTAAGTCATGAATGGATTATGAGTAGATGATGTGAATTGTCATATATGTTGTTGTAAACCTTATGCTATCATGTATGTTATAAATTATATGCTATGTGGTGATGATATCCTATATGTTGTAAATCATGCTATGATGATGTTATGTATGTTGAAAGTTTCTATGTACGTTGTGATGAATCATACATGTTAAAAAGCTATGATGTTACTATCTATGATAGTTAGTTCATATTAATTAAATCATCATGTTTGGGCTATGTTTATCTATATGACAAGTCATATATGCAAGTTAGATTGATTAGAAACGTTATGAACATATGCCATGACATCTATTATGACATCTAGAGTTATGCTATGACATACGTGATATCCTATGCTAGTTCACACCATCATTATGTTGCCTAAAAACCCCATATGCAAGTTTATGTATAGATTTAGGCTATGATCATATCATGTAAATTGTGGCATTTAACAAGTTGACACCTTTTGATCCTTAACATGTGTAGTTTATGCAAGTTTCACCCCTATTATGATCAGATTTATTTTAATTGTCTATATGTTGTGATAATTTATCTTTGTGCTATGTGTTAGACTATTCAAGTTTAGCCTATATTATGCGTTGAATAAGCAAACGTATAAACGTGGGGTAGGGGTAATATTAAGGATTTAATAATAAGAAGTTGGGGCGCAATTGATATGATTTTGCATGCCATGAGTGGATGACCATAATTGAGTCAATTATGGACATCAATAAAAGTGGACTTAATTAATAATTTGGATAGGGAATTATTAAAACTGGGGTAAAAGATTATAAGAGATAATCAATGCTTAGGACACGAGGTTGGACTCGTTTGTGACGTAAACCTGCCCGGAACTGCCCGGCAAATCCAGTGGTCACAAAGTCAGCCCAATGTGAGAGGTCCTAGGTCTAAACTAAAGCATAACAGTTGTAAAGACACGAGGTTAGACTCTTTTATGGTGTAAGACTGCCCGGACCCGCCCGGCAAATCCAGCTGCCATAAATACCTGTCTTATGTGAGAGGTCTTTATGAGGCTATGGCCTGAATGAATTAAGAAATACTTAACTAGATAAACATGTAAGGTGGGACATGGGGGTTAAGTAGGTGCCTTGGGTGGCATGAGGAATCTAGTGGGTGCCCTTAGTGGCATGTGAAATACGATTAGTAAGACTTAACCAAATACACATGTAAATGAACATGACTAAGAGGGTTAAGTGGGATATACTAGTGGACAAGCTTAGGTGGGTAGCTTGTGGGGGCCCATTTAAACCAGTATCCCAAACGTATCTTTGTGGGCTCGACCCAAGTCGAGGACGGGACACGCATACTGGGTTTGACTATAAGAGGCCAAAACGGGGAGCGGTGGCAATGCAAGTCCAACGGGTTTCATATGCGTGTGTGGGCCCGGGCTGGTAGGTAAGACGTAGTTGCATCGTGTAGGTATAAGCCGTGCATTCTCAAGTTGTATCGGGTTGCCACTTTGGGGGAGTGATACACCCCACTGTGGGGCCAGCACGGGTATCTACGAGTAGGGAGCCGATCGAAAGTGGGTAGTGGGGTACACCTAGTGGAGATAGGGGCAGACGGCACCTATGTAGTCAGCTAGGGGTACGTAAGGCTATGTGTATTGTTTCTGTGTGAAGCAAGTGGGATCAACCTTTAGGGTGACTGGTGCGGTGCAGTGTAGTAATGTGCGGTACAGTGTAGTAATGTGCGGTGCAGTGTAGTAATCATTCGTTAGTAATTAGGTGGGCCTTTACCGTTATCTTTAACGTTATCTTTATCTGCTCTTCCATACCTAATAGTTCATAGACATTTATTTGTCTTCCAGCTTATGCCTTAGTCTAGTTATTTTGATAATAGTATTGTTAGAATTATCATACTCGCCAGACTTTATGTCTGACCCCCTCCATTTCTATCCTTTTTCCCCCTCCAGGTCCTCAGGTTGGGCCCAGCTCTAGTGGAGTGTGATTGGATTGCTCATTCTCTCTTGGAAAGCTTGGACCGTTGAAGTAAAGTCCAGCTTGTTATCTTATGTTTAATGGCTATTTATGTAATGGGATTATGTATTTTGTTTTGATGAAGATGGATATTGTACTAGACTCTGATTAATGGTTTTGTGATGTAATAAACATGTTTAATTTCCACTGCAATAAAATGAAGTTTTAGATTTCCAAGTACTACTTATTATCTGTCTTATTGTAATTTTTCTATTATATATTCACTTATAACCTCCATGGAAGTTAATGCATTCCCTTTGTGAGTGACATTAATGGACGTGGGGTGTTACACGTGGTATCAGAGCTTAAGGTTACTAGAACAGATAATTTTTTTAGAAAAACTATTTTTCTAAACTATTTTTGAAAGAAGTGCTTTCAAAAACATGTTTTAATGAGTAATTTAAGAAAAACATAATCCCCAATAGCCATATATCTTTATCTTTCGAATTTTCCATTTTGAATCTTTCCTTTTTCGTTTCAGCATGGCTGAAGATCTTAACCTACCTAACGATGTAACGATACCAGGATGGTATAGGAGGTTATTAGAGGCTAGGGCCGCTGCAGGTCCAGCTAATGTTCCTCCACCACCAGTTGTACCCGTTCCTCCTCCTCCTCCTCGCGTAGAAACTTTTGCAAAGACGTGTAAGGAATTTAAGGCTATGGGTGGAAAACCCTTTCAAGGGTCAGAAACGTTCGTGAAAGCTAGGGATTGGCTTAAGGAGGTGGAAGAATTGCTAGAAATCTTTGATGTGGTAGAAGGAAGGAGAGTTAAATTAGCAAGGTTTGGCTTGGACTTAGTGAACACGCCGGAGAAGAAGGCACTGAGGTTCGTTAATGGACTGAATGAACCGTTGCAAGGGTTGGCTATGACCTACATCCCTATGGGGGCCACCTTTGAGAAGCTTGTAGACATGGCACTCATGCACGAGGAGAAGAGCGCTAAAGTTGATAAGGCACCCGAGAAGAAAGGGGATCAAAAGAAACCACAACAGCAAAACAAGAAGGGTGGTAAAGACAATAACGGCTAGGGAAAGAAGAAATGCTTTAATTGTGGGACACCAGGCCATCTCAGCAAGGATTGCCGAAAGAAAAAGAAGACTGACTGTTTCCACTGTGGCGAAGCGGGACATCTAGTGAAGGACTGCCCAAAGAAGGGGCAGAGGGCAGGAGCTACCTCGGGAGGACAGGTGCAGGCTCTTATGGCACCATGGCAGGAAAGGGGACAAGTTCAGG
This sequence comes from Allium sativum, assembly GCA_030737875.1. Lineage (NCBI taxonomy): Eukaryota > Viridiplantae > Streptophyta > Magnoliopsida > Asparagales > Amaryllidaceae > Allium > Allium sativum. Next base: position 198,654,074 of record CM060926.1, on the reverse strand, counting down.
CTCTCACGGTCCCACCGCTGCAAGAACGAGGTAGAACCATTTTTGTTGAAAGCTTAGTTTTTCTGTTTGATCATCATGTCCGTACCTTATTCGATTCGAGCGCATCGCATTCGTTTATCTCTACATCATTAGTAGTATCACTGCACTTAAACACCAGTTTAGTAGAGGATCCCTTAGTTGTTTCGAATCCAATTGGAGGCTCAGCTTATTTGTCTATGATGTGTTTGGATTTGAAAATTTCTATACTTAGCGTTGAGTTTAGATGTGATGCTTATGTGTTGGGCTTCACGGGCTATGGGCTAATTTTAGGAATGGATTGGTTATCCAGAAATGGGGTCGCTCTTGATTGTGAAAGGAGAGTAGTTAGGCTCGTGACTCGCCTTGGCAACGCTCTCGAAATCTTTTGTAGTCCCATAAATTCCGTTATGCTAGGTTATTTAGAATCGCTTGACGCGTCTGAGGAAAATCTACAATCTGTTAGAGTGGTCCGAGAATATTCGGATGTGTTTGAGGAGGTGAAGGGTTTGCCTCCGAAGCGGGAGATAGATTTTTGAATATATCTTGTGGATAATGCAAAACCAGTATCTTTGCCAGTGCGCCACATGGCTCCACGTGAAAGGAGGGAACTCAATAAGCAAGTGAAGGAGTTGCTTGAGAGGGGGTTCATAAGACGAAGTATATCGGAGTGGGGTGCTCCAGTAGTATTTGCCACGAAGGCGGATGGGTCCCTTAGACTTTGTGTGGACTATAGAGAACTTAATAAGCTTACTAAGAAAAGCAGACACCCACTGCCGAGGATTGATGATCTCTTCGATCAGTTAGTTGGCGCCTCAGTGTTTTCGCAGTTGGACTTAGCCACTGGTTTCCATCAGTTGAGAGTGGCTGAGGATAGCATAGACAAGACTGCCTTTAGGACTCCGGACGGTTTCTATGAATGGCTAGTGATGCCCTTCGGTTTGACAAACGCCCCCGCACACTTTGTTGATTTGATGAGTAGGGTGTTTAGGGAGTACCTTAACAAATTCGTGGTAGTCTTCGTAGACGACATCTTGATCTTTTCTAAGGATGAAGAAGAGCATGCCCTACATCTTAGGGAAGTGTTGGAGACCCTACGAGCGCATAATCTTAAAGCTAAATTTTCTAAGTGTCACTTCTGGAGGAAGGAAGTACGATTCCTAGGGCACGTGGTTTCCAAGGAAGTGATAGCTGTGGATCCCGCGAAGGTGGTGGCCATCCAAGATCGGAAGGTCCCTAAAAATGCTACCGAAGTGAGAAGTTTCTTGGGGTTGGCTGGCTACTATAGGAAGTTTATCAAAGACTTCGCAAAGATATCAGCTCCATTGACACGCTTGACGAAGAAGAACCTAGTTTTCACTTGGGACGTAGATTGTTATGATGCGTTCCAACGTTTGAAGAGAGCTTTGACCTCAGCCGCAGTCTTAGTGCTGCCAGACGGGAGTAAGCCATTTACCGTTTATACTGACGCTTATGGGACAGGACTAGGCGCAGTCTTAATGCAAGAGGGAAGGGTAATAGCCTATGGTGGAAGGCAGTTGAGAGCGCATGAGAAGAATTACCCCACGCACAACCTAGAGTTGGCCGCTATTGTTTTTGCGCTTAAGTCTTGGCGTCATTATCTTCTTGGCGAGAAATTCGAATTATTCACTAACCACAAATCTTTAAAATACTTATTTTCTCAAAAGGACCTGAACTTAAGGCAGCAAAGGTGGATGGAATTCTTAGCGTCCTACGATTTCGAAATAACATATAACCCTGGCAAGGGTAACGTGGTGGCGGATGCCTTAAGTAGGAAAAGGTTATCCTTAAGTCCTTTGTTTGTTGAGCGACGAAGTTTAGAGTTCATCTATATGTTTGACTTTAAGCCTTCCGTTGACTTTGTACCTGGTTTGCTTGCATCCTTGGAGGTCAGACCTACGCTTTTGGGACGGATTGGAGAGGCACAGCGAGATGACCCGCAGTTGGATGAGTTAGTAGAAAAGCTCAAAGGAGGGGAGTCATCAAGCCATCTCCGTAGGTATACCCTAGATGATAAGGGTTGGTTACGTAGGGACAATAGACTTTGTGTACCAAAAGACGATGACCTAAGGAAGACTATTCTTGATGATGCACATCGTTCGAAGATGACCATTCATCCCGCCGGGAACAAGATGTACAAAGATATGAAGCGAGTTTTCTTTTGGGCCGGTATGAAGAGGGACGTGGCCGAGTATGTCGCTAGATGCTTGGTGTGCCAACTAGTAAAAGCGGAGCAAAAGAAACCCGGTGGGCTGCTTCACCCATTGGAGGTTCCACTATGGAAGTGAGAGAGTGTCTCAATGGATTTTGTGGATGGATTACCGCGATCGAGGAAGGGTAATATGGGGATTTGGGTTATAGTAGATAGACTTACTAAGAGCGCCCATTTCATTCCCGTGAAGAGTAAGAGGACTGCTCCATGGTTAGCTTCTGTATACGTCCGACAAATAGTTCGTTTGCACGGGGTTCCTTCTAGCATAGTGAGCGACCGCGAGCCTATTTTCACTAGCGAATTTTGGAGAAGCTTACAAGAGGCGGTAGGGACTCAGTTATGTTTGAGCACCGCATATCATCCTCAGGCGGACGACCAGACCGAGAGGGTGAATCACATTCTAGAGGATCTTTTGAGGCTATGTATCCTAGACTTTGGGGGTACATGGGAAGAGCATCTTCCATTGGTGGAGTTCGCGTGTAATAACAGCTTTCAATCTAGCATTGGTATGGCACCATTCGAAGCTCTTTATGGACGACCTTGTCGTTCACCTACATGTTGGTGGGAATCTACGGATAAGATCTTACTTAGGCCCGATATGATTAGGGAGACTTCGGAGAAGATCGACTTGATTCGAAGGAGGATGAAAGCAGCGCAAGATAGGCAGAAATCTTATGCGGACAAGAGGAGAACAGATCTCGAGTTTGAAGTTGGGGACATGGTCTTTATCAAATTGTCTCCATTACGGAACGTTGTTCGCTTTGGGTCCATTGGGAAGTTAGCACCAAGGTTTGTAGGGTCGTTTCCTATTAAGGAGAAGATTGGACAGATGGTGTATAGAGTGGAGTTGCCCGAGAGACTTAGTGGTGTACACGACGTATTCCATGTGTCACATTTGAGGAAGTGCTTGCACGAGACCGCGGAAGTGGTAGAGCCGAGCTTGCTTAGAGAGGTGGAGATCGAGCGTGATGCGACGATTCGACGAGCTCCTACGTGCATTCTTGGGTCAGAGATCAAGAAGCTGAGAAATCGAGAGGTCAGACTAGTCAAAGTACAATGGGGAGATGATGAAAGCAACGCTACTTGGGAGATGGAAGAGAAGATGTGTTCGCGATACCCTTTCCTTTTCGAGGGTATGTCCTTTAATTTCTCCTTTATCGCTTATCTTGTACTTATCTTACCTTTAGAGTATCCTCTCGTTAGGATAATCCTATGGTTGAAACATGTGTTTGAGACATGTTATGTATGATGGATGCAAAGTGGATGCAAGTGTTTGCTAGTGGTTACTCGTGGACGCATATACACACACTATTAGGCACTAGATCGGCTCAGTCAGTTCATATTGCATATTGCACATAAATGGCTGTATATAGTAAAATGGATGTATGATGATTGTTTTATCATATGGATGCTGCATTCGGATGATGATTGTGCACGCATGTAGAGATAATATGTAGCATTAAGGAACTTTTGCATACATAATGGACGCATGGCACTATCATGGTTTGCATTAAGGAGGTCGACTGAATCAGTGGACCGCCTGATTTTGCATTGGATATGGGCATATACACACTGTGCATTTAAACATGAAAGCATTAGAAGTCTATAAGGACAATGGATGCCTGTGTTTGATGGTTGAGTAGATGGATGATTGGATGTTAAGATATACATTCTTCTTGACTTGAAGATTTCGGGGTCGAAATCCTTTAAGGAGGGGAGAATGTAACACATCGTAATTCTGTTAATATTAATATTCACAAATTAAAGAATAATTAATCACAGACGTGAGAATTGTGGGAAACGGGTTGCGCCATTGTGTTCGTCTCGGAATTCTGGTTGAAAAAGTGTCCGAGTTTGCGTGAATTGGACTTTGTATGAAGAAGTTATGGCCATCGGAAGTTTCAGAAAATTTAAAACAGCTCGCAGGAAATTTAAAATTCAAACAGAAAAGTGCAGAACCGGGCTGGGCGGGAAAAATTCCCGCCCAGGAAGGTCGACACTAGTGTCGACCTGCCCCCCCCCCCCCAGGTCGACTATGGTGTCGACCTGGGTGTCGACCCGGGTCTGGCGGGTAAGGTTTTTGACTGAGCCTGTTTTTGACTGAGTGATGACCCATTAGGGTTTTGACCTAATCTAGTTGGCTGGGATTAGTCTTGAATTGATCTGACGGTCTAAATAAACTCTAAACTCTATAAATACCTAGGTAGTCTCTCACCCTAATTCATAAGAAAAATAGGATAGCTACCGTCATACCGCCACCATGGAACTCAGTGGAGCCGCCGCCAACTAGGAAGGAAGAAAAGCTAATCAATCCTAATTCTACTCAACTCTAAAGCAAAGGAAAACTCTCTTTTCTTCTCTAATTGTGAGTATGATAGTCTTAACAAGATTATTATTATTTTAATTAGGTTAAGTCATGAATGGATTATGAGTAGATGATGTGAATTGTCATATATGTTGTTGTAAACCTTATGCTATCATGTATGTTATAAATTCTATGCTATGTGGTGATGATATCCTATATGTTGTAAATCATGCTATGATGATGTTATGTATGTTGAAAGTTTCTATTCTAAGTTGTGATGAATCATACATGTTAAAAAGCTATGATGTTACTATCTATGCTAGTTAGTTCATATTAATTAAATCATCATGTTTGGGCTATGTTGATCTATATGACAAGTCACATATGCAAGTTAGATTGATTAGAAACGTATGAACATATGCCATGACATCTATTACGACATCTAGAATTATGCTATGACATATGTGATATCCTATGCTAGTTCACACCATCATTATGTTGCCTAAAAACCCCATATGCAAGTTTATGTATAGATTTGGGCTATGATCATATCATGTAAATTGTGACATTTAACAAGTTGACACCTTTTGATCCTTAACATGTGTAGTTTATGCAAGTTTCACCCCTATTATGATTAGATTTATTTTAATTGTCTATATGTTGTGATAATTCATCTTTGTGCTATGTGTTAGACTATTCAAGTCTAGCCTATATTATGCGTTGAATAAGAAAACGTATAAACGTGGGGTAGGGTAATATTAAGGATTTAATAATAAGAAGTTGGGGTGCAATTGATATGATTTTGCATGCTGAGTGGATGACCATAATTGAGTCAATTATGGACATCAATAAAAGTGGACTTAACTAATAATTTGGATAGGGAAATATTAAAACTGGGGTAAAATATTATAAGTGATAATCAATGCTTAGGACACAAGGTTGGACTCGTTTGTGACGTAAACCTGCCCGGAACTGCCCGGTAAATCCAGTGGTCACAAATGTCAGCCCAATGTGAGAGGTCCTAGGTCTAAACTAAAGCATAACAGTTGTAAAGACACGAGGTTAGACTCTATTATGGTGTAAGACTACCCGGACCCGCCCGGCAAATCCAGCTACCATAAATGCCAGTCTAATGTGAGAGGTCTTTATGAGGTTATGGCCTGAATGAATTAAGAAATACTCAACCATATAAACATGTAAGGTGGAACATGGGGGTTAAGTAGGTGCCTTGGGTGGCAAGAGGAATCTAGTGGGTGCCCTTAGTGGCGTGTGAAATACGATTAGTAAGACTTAACCAAACACACATGTAAATGAACATGACTAAGAGGGTTAAGTGGGATATACTAGTGGACAAGTTTAGGTGGGTAGCTTGTGGGGGCCATTTCAACCAGTATCCCAAACGTATCTTGGTGGGCTCGACCCAAGTCGAGGACGGGACACGCATACTGGGTTTGACTATAAGAGACCAAAACGGGGAGCAGTGGCAACGCAAGTCCAACGGGTTTCATTTGCGTGTGTGGGCCCGAGCTGGTAGGTAAGACGTTGTTGCATCGTGTAGGTATAAGCCATGCATTCTCAAGTTGTATCGGGTTGCCACTTTAGGGGAGTGATACACCCCACTGTGGGGCCAGCACGGGTATCTACGAGTAGGGAGCCGATCGAAAGTGGGTAGTGGGGTACACCTAGTGGAGATAAGGGCAGACGGCACCTATGTAGTCAGCTAGGGGTACGTAAGGCTATGTATATTGTTTCTGTGTGAAGCAAGTGGGATCAACCTTTAGGGTGACTGGAGCGGTGCAGTGTATTAATGTGCGGTGCAGTGTAGTAATCATTCGTTAGTAATTAGGTGGGCCTTTACTGTTATCTTTAACGTTATCTTTATCTGCTCTTCCATACCTAATAGTTCATAGACATTTACTTATCTTCCAGCTTATGCCTTAGTCTAGTTATTTTGATAATATTATTGTTAGAATTATCATACTCGCCAGACTTTATGTCTGACCCCCTCCATTTCTATCCTTTTTCCCCCTCCAGGTCCTCAGGTTGGGCCCAGCTCTAGTGGAGTGTGATTGGATTGCTCATTCTCTCTTGGAAAGCTTGGACCGTTGAAGTAAAGTCCAGCTTGTTATCTTTTGTTTAATGGCTATTTATGTAATGGGATTATGTATTTTGTTTTGATGAAGATGGATATTGTACTTGACTCTGATTAATGGTTTTGTGATGTAATAAACATGTTTAATTTTCGCTGCAATAAAATGAAGTTCTAGATTTCCAAGTACTACTTATTATCTGTCTTGTTGTTATTTTTCTGTTCTATATTCACTTATAACCTCCATGGAAGTTAATGCATTCCCTTTGTGAGTGACATTAATGGACGTGGGGTGCTACAATTTATATATTATAACTATTCATTTAATTTAAACAAAATAATTTCTAATATTTTGAATACTGTGTAATTTGGATTTTTCATATAAATGATTGCGTTTTAGGCCCACTTTGTTACCTTATTTGGTATGGTTTTAACAAAGACGCAACTAGAGTTTCCTTGTCAAAACATCCGAATATCATAGTCCATAACTATGATACCACTGATACAATTGTTTAATTTAAATACATATGTGAATACCGTGTTATCCTTGAATATGTGAATATGTTTCGTTTGCTCCACATATTCTCAGTTATCTATTTATGTTATTACCATGCTTAGCCATAAGTACAATATGGGAACCTATTTAAATTTGTCTTACTTGTTTGCTTCTATTTATATATTTTTGGTCAAAAATGCAAACATATTTATATATTCTTACTTGTACCAAAGCAAATCAAGTGAACCAAAACAAATTCAATTAAAAATTCAAGTACCACAAATAACATGTTCATTTCAGTAGAAAACAGTTGAAAGAACAGTAAGAAACAGCAAAACATGTACATTTCAAAATAGTAAAAAGTATGTGTTTTACATCATAAAATCTACAAGATAGAACAGCATATGTATACAGGAAATCTTAATGTTCAGTCCCTATTTCATACATGAAAATGAAAGAAGATCTATAATAAGATCTTCTCACAACACCATCAAGCCGTCGCCATATCCATGAGAGCACCATTGTCCATGAAAATCAACCTGAAAGGAACAGGGAAAAGCAAAAGCTATTAATAGCTAGAAAAATAGGTGTATATATATATTTTAAAAGTTGAAAGTTTTCCAATCAACTAAATCAAACAAGACAGTAAGCAGAATTATTCAAAATAAAATTAAATATATTCTGCATCAAATCCACAATGCCGAATAGCCAAGTAAGCAATACATGTGCATATCAATTCTCAGGTAAGTGAAACAGGAAAAAAAATGTACCACCAAATCTTTGGAAAAATACACCATCAAATCTATGTGGATTGGAACAGAAATTTTATATTCATATTTACAGTAAATCTATCACAAATCTGTGTACTACCATGTTAAAGACATCACGCAGAAATCAAGTTGCCATCACAAAACAGTGCAGTCACATTGCACATGGCTGATATAAAAAGTGATAGCACCAAAGAAATAGGTACAGCTAAGAGAAACCAAATGTATGCACACCATTGAATCATACAGAAAAGTACCAACCAAATAAATATACAGTAAAAATCTTATGTACAAATCAGGGCTGCTATATATATACACATCAATTCAAAACTAAAACCGAAATAGACCATTCAATGGGTGTATATGCAGTATGAATAGACCATGTACAATGCGAATGGACAATACATATATCTTCATAGGGACAGTTCGACGTGGGTTGTTTTCTGACCAGAATAAGTACACGAAATCCAATTTCAAAGCCTCACTTCACTGCTAAGCAACACAGTCCATCACGAAATATATAGTTTGATAACACAACTAAGATGACAAGAAATAACACCCCAGAAACGCAGCAGCTAGGATCCATAACTAGGATGTTACAATTCAAGGTTAACAGTGGTCATTTACTAGTATAAATACACGGTGTGTTCAACCACAAACCCAAAGCAAAACTCAGTTTCAAAATGAACAAGTAAAACCGAAAAGAAAATCAAAACAGAAAATAAATTAGGAAAAAATTACTTAGCTTTTTGGTTCGGTCGTGGGAATTGGGGGTGGCGCGGCGGTTGCTGAGGGAGGTTGAGGGGTTTGGGTGGCGCAGCATCCGAGGATGGAAGAAGAGCAAGGATCGACACGGTAGAGTTTTTCTTTCCTCTCGTTTTGATGGCGGCGGATGTTATGAGAAAGATGGATCCGATGTTTGGAATGAGCAAGGGTTTCAACGTTTTATGGAATAGAGGGGATGCGGGCCTAGTTATTTTGGTTGGGCTGAACGTTTATATCATGTATGGCCCAATTGTTTTATATATTAGTTTAGTTTAAATTTAAAGAAGGCTTAAGTTAGTATATTAGTTGATTTATTAAAGAATTTTAATTAAGGTAAGTTAATTTAATTAGTGAAACTTAAAACCATTTCATTATTAAGTCAAATTGGTCGTGTTATTTTCGTTAATCAATTTCAAAACGTAATTAGTTATTTGGTTAATATAATTTAGTTGTTAACAAATGAGATTAGTGTTTTAATTAACGTAATTAATTCAATTAGAATATATGGATTAAAGGAAATTAATTAGGATATGTATAACGAGGTAATTAGTTTAATTAAATAGAATTAGTTTATTTAATTTATAACTAAGGAGTAAATTAATTTAACAAAGGCGTTAATATTTAAATATTTATAACTCTTTCGTATATGGGCAGAAATGGGGCAAAACAACTTGTGTTACGATCATGACTACAAGCAGAACAAAACCAGGACAAAGATGGAGACATTGAGAATCAAAGGTGAGTTAAACTCACTTAGTTATTCCCGCTTATATTTCATAAGTTGGTTTTTTTTTTTGGAGTGTTATGATTGCTAGTGTTTTGACTGGTTGCTGGTATATATTCATATATCGTTTGAAATGATGAAATTAAACGTCGTTTAATTTCAGTGGAACCCAAATCGTTATTTTTAACGATTGGTTCCAATTGAGGTAAGCTACCTTATTGGTCACATTTATGGAATAAACGTGTTTTAATAAATGAATTATCTGATTGATTGTTGCGGTTGATATTGAATTGTCGTGATAAACTGTAAGGAGACCATTATTGAATTGTTTTGATTTGATGGTTGAATATTGACCTGAAATTCACCATTTGTTTGGTTTAAACCAATGGGTATTATTGGTTGAGTAATTGGCAGTACATGGCCTATGAATTAACCGTTTTTAAATATCGATCCACCGTCAGGTAAATCGACGAGATGAAGTTATAAAATTTATTTTATAATTGAAAACTGATTTTTTAAAACCATTATTTGAATTAAAGTTTGTAAAAAGAAAATAAATATTTATTATTTATTAATTGAGTTTATAATTGGGTTTTAAATAATTTTATAAGGAAAAGTGATAAATAAAGGGTTATATAGAACCATGATTTATAAACGGAATCTATAAAAAGGGAAATGAGGTGTAAAGTGCTACTTAAAAGTAGTATTAAGTAGAATTGGTCGGAATATGATTCCAAACAGGGGATTTAAAAGTAAATTTGGTAAGGGAATGAGTGATAGGATTTTTAACATAAATCCAAGAAGAAAAATGAACTGTTTAAAGAAGTAAAGGAAAGATGTTATTTTTCTTAATAAATGAATTAAGAAAAATAAGCATACTCGAGGAAAGTTTTTGTTGAAAACGGTAAGAGGTCTTGATGAGATGTATTGAGTGTTACAATAAATACTGGTTTGTGAATTACAACTGATGTCTATCTGAAGATAGGAAAGTCATTGATCAAGGTCTGAGAGGTAAATAAATACCCCAACTTGAACGACTTCGTGAATATCTGAGGATGATATTGGTGTGTAATGGGAAAGTTAAAATGGTGTTTTCGAGATAAGGGAAATTGAAACGTTAAGTTTTTTTTGCGAATGGTTTATACTAAGAATATAATAGTTGGTTATTATACCCAAGTGATAAAATAAAGGAGATTCCATAATGTTGTTTCACTTGAAATTAGATGAGTCGTTTTCCAATATGGTTAATTAGAAATAACATAAGTAAATGGATTTGAAACGATAGCCGAATAAAGAATTGAATATGATGTTTTCTTAAACATGAAAACGAAATGGTTGAAATACGGAACTGACGCCAAATAAGTATATTGAAATGCTTAAGAGTTTAAGATTAACTATAGTTAATCGTTTTTAATTAAAGAGGCCATGTGGTGTTGGTACTGAATTGGTAAACTCATGTCATTCACACAATTATTTATTTGATAGTTAAAATACCGACTATCAAACCTGACCATACGATCGTTGGTACGGAAAAACCGGGATCGAATATATATTCGAAAACCATTCTGACCAGTGAACACGTGAAAGAAGATTATTGAAGATGGAGCAATAGGAGACCGTTGATCTTCATAAGCAGAAGAACAACTGATTGGATTTCTCTGGTTTAGCGGCCGGAGATATTTCAACAGTGATTCTGTCGTGGTTGGAATCTACGGATTGCAAGGACTTATCGCTACTGATCTGTAGGGTGATTCCTGAGATGCAGTAGGAGAGTGCCTTCGGTTCATCCTGTTCCTGGATGACTTGTATGGACGAGTGTCTGACAGAATATTTCCAAAGGGGATTACATACGTTGATTTCTTCAAACGTACCATAGTTGATGGCGGAGAAACGGTTTTCTCTAGCCAAATAACTAGAGTATTTTTGTGGACGTCAATTAGTGATATCCAGAGGATCTGACGATGTGGCATTCAAAGTGAATGGTGGCCAGGTGCTGTAAAAGGAATTCTAGCTTCAAGCCTCATCAACCGGGAGATGACAAAAATCGGGCAGGCAGCATGGCTATGTGGGTCGCTCCCATTAGGATGTATGATCACCTATCTAGAGGAATTCCATTTGTTTCTTAAATCTATAATCGATGCTGTCCCTTTTCGGGAGGCGGTTGCTGATCCCAACCGTCGCTGATATACATTCGATACACTCAAGAGAAATGAGTGGTCGGTCATGTGTGGGCCGGGTTGCTAGATGTTCTTGTTGAACCCAGTGTATTCGTCTCTAGAGATACACTATCGGTAGGTGGTCCCATACCTTGTCAGAGTTAAAATCCAATATCCAATAAGCGCCTGCAGTTTTGGTTTGTATACTATATATGGGGAGCGTGAGATGCAAGCGTTCCTCTAGTTTGTTATTTATCTGTATTTAGACATTATGATAATATCAGAACAAGTTATGATTTCAAAAACCGTTTTGGGTTATCGTAAGGTAAAAGCCGTCCGTGTTTATGTGTGGATTCAGTCTTACGATTATCCTTTTCTTTTGAAAAGATTTTAAACTTTAAAATCATGATTGGATGATCCACCCTTAATGCTGTGCGAGTTTATCTCACTCTGGTTCACCAGACTGACCCGGTGTTTTGTAAATGCTCGGGTTAGCCCAGAGTGTACAGGTTCAGGTTATCGAATGCTGTGAAGAGATGGGCTGGAAGAATTCAGATGTATGATATTATTCCGCTGTGTGGTATATAATGGCAGATTATTATAACTGTCCAGTGATGTTGATGTACTTTGATGTTGTAAGTTTATTCAAATCTCTCAATAAAATTATTTCTATATTATATTTTGTTCCGCTGCGATGTGAGACTCTGTGTTTGTGTTGGTTCTTCTTCTTCTTCTATTCTTATATTTCTTTCTTTCTTATCTCACCCTCTAATTTCTTTCATTGACAATCTGGTGTTCTCGGTGTTTGAAAGGTCGGCATGAGATACAGTAAAGGTATTTATGTCGAATTTCAGGGCCGAAACCCTGGGTCGTTACAGTGGTATCAGAGCTATTGGTTTAGTGATAACCTTGGCTCTGTGACGTAACTCGATAGAGATGGGGTTAGTAACACCCTAGATTGAGTTTGAGTGTATATATATGAGAGCGCATTTGTAAATTTTATATACAAAGGTTTGTATTGTGTTGTTGATCGGTTCAAGTGTTGAAAAGCATTGAACTGATAAGGGGCACAATATTGTTTTGTAAAAAGGGGGTATATGAAATAATTTTACTCGAAAATATATGTTTGTATCGAAAGGAAATAATTTTCTCAAATTATTTAGATATGGTTGTTGACTGATTTGAATAGGATTCAGGACTTTATTAAAATTTTGAATTGGAACTTAACTGGGTTAAGTGAAATCGAATTAAATCATTAATAACGATATTGAAAATAAAATTAAGGAATAATGTTGAAATTAAATGAAGTTGATTTGAATTGGGAAAATTTAATGAAAATGATTAAATAGAAATATTGGATGAATTTGATTAAGTTTGTTGTGCTCTGATTGCTGATTTATTGTTGATTGTTTATCAGATTGGTTGAATATAATCCACCCATTATTAATAAAGAATTAAATAAACCGAAAGCCCAGGAAAATGAAGTATTATTTAAATATATTTTAAAAGTTACTGGGATTTACAACATTCTTCTTACCTTAGCAATTTCGAGGACGAAATTATTTTAAGGGGGGAAGAATGTGATGTCCCGCATTTTCTGACCATTTATTTGAAATATTTTATTTATTTAAAATATTTATTTGAGTTTAAATAAGGGGATTTGACCATTTTAATTAAAATATTTAAATTTTATTTTTGGGATCATGTATATATTATAACTATTCATTTAATTTAAACAAAATAATTTCTAATATTTTGAATACTGTGTAATTTGGATTTTTCATATAAATGATTGCGTTTTAGGCCCACTTTGTTACCTTATTTGGTATGGTTTTAACAAAGACGCAACTAGAGTTTCCTTGTCAAAACATCTGAATATCATAGTCCATAACTATGATACCACTGATACAATTGTTTAATTTAAATACATATGTTAATATGTGAATACCGTGTTAACCTTGAATATGTGAATATATTTCGTTTGCTCCACATATTCTCAGTTATCTATTTATTTTATTACCATGCTTAGCCATTAGTACAATATGGGAACCTCTTTAAATTTGTCTTACTTGTTTGCTTCTATTTAGATATTTTTGGTCATAACTGCAAACATATTTATATATTCTTACTTGTACCAAAGCAAATCAAGTGAACCAAAACAAATTCAATTAAAAATTCAAGTACCACAAAGAACATGTTCCTTTCAATAGAAAACAGTTGAAAGAACAGTAAGAAATAGCAAAACATGTACATTTCAAAATAGTAAAAAGTATGTGTTTTACATCATAAAATCTACAAGATAGAACAACATATGTATACAGGAAATCTTAATGTTCAGTCCCTATTTCATACATGAAAATGAAAGAAGATCTATAATAAAATCTTCTCACAACACCATCAAGCCGTCACCATATCTATGAGAGAACCACTGTCCACGAAAATCAACCTGAAAGGAACAGGGAAAAGCAAAAGCTATTAATAGCTAGAAAAATAGGTTTATATATATATTTTAAAAGTTGAAAGTTTTCCAATCAACTAAATCAAACAAGACAGTACAAAGAATCATTCAAAAGAAAATTAAATATATTCTGCATCAAATCCACAATGCCGAATAGCCAAGTAAGCAATACATGTGCATATCAATTCTCAAGTAAGTGAAACAGGAAAAATAAAATAAAATGTACCACCAAATCTTTGGAAAAATACACCATTAAATCTATGTGGATTGGAACAGAAATTTTATATTCATATTTACAGTAAATCTATCACAAATCTGTGCACTACCATGTTAAAGACATCACGCAGCAATCAAGTTGCCATCACAAAACAGTGCGGTCACATTGCACATGGCTAATATAAAAAGTGATAACACCTAAGAAATAGGTACAGCTAAGAGAAACCAAATGTATGCACACCATTGAATCATACAGAAAAGTACCAACCAAATAAATATACAGTAAAAATCTTATGTACAAATCAGGGCTGCTATATATATACACATCAATTCAAAACTAAAACCGAAATAGACCATTCAATGGGTGTATATGTAGTACGAATAGACCATGTACAATGCGAATGGACAATACATATATCTTCATAGGGAAAGTTCGACGTGGGTTGTTTTCTGACCAGAATCAGTACACGAAAATCCAATTTCAAAGCCTCACTTCATTGCTAAGCAACACAGTCCATCATGAAATATACAGTTTGATAACACAACTAAGATGACAAGAAATAACACCCCAGAAACGCAGCAGCTAGGATCTATAACTAGGATGTTACAATTCAAGGTTAATAGTGGTCATTTACTAGTATAAATACACGATGTGTTCAACCACAAACCCAAAGCAAAACTCAGTTTCGAAATGAACAAGTAAAACCAAAAAGAAAATCAAACAGAAATTAAATTAGGAAAAAATTACTTAGCTTTTTGGTTCGGTCGTGGGAATTGGGGTGGCATGGCGGTTGCTGAGGGAGGTTGAGGGGTTTGGGTGGTCCAGCGTCCGAGGATGGAAGAAGAGCAAGGATCGACACGGTAGGGTTTTTCTTTCCTCTCGTTTTGATGGCGGCGGATGTAATGAGAAAGATGGATCCGATGTTTGGAATGAGCAATGGTTTCAATGTTTTATGGAATAGAGGGGATGCGGGCCTAGTTATTTTGGTTGGGCTGAACGTTTATATCAGGTATGGCCCAATTGTTTTATATATTAGTTTAGTTTAAATTTAAAGAAGGCTTAAGTTAGTATATTAGTTGATTTATTAAAGAATTTTTATTAAGGTAAGTTAATTTAATTAGTGAAACTTAAAACCATTTCATTGTTAAGTCAAATTGGTCGTGTTATTTTCGTTAATCAATTTCAAAACGTAATTAGTTATTTGGTTAATATAATTTAGTTGTTAACAAATGAGATTAGTGTTTTAATTAACGTAATTAATTCAATTAGAATATAGGGATTAAAGGAAATTAATTAGGATATGTATAACGAGGTAATTAGTTTAATTAAATAGAATTAGTTTATTTAATTTGTAACTAAGGATTAAATTAATTTAACAAAGGCGTTAATATTTAAATATTTATAACTCGTTCGTATATGGGCAGAAATGGGGCAAAACAACTCGTGTTACGATCATGACTACAAGCAGAATAAAACCAGGACAAAGATGGAGACAGTGAGAATCAAATGTGAGTTAAACTCACTCAGTTATTCCCGCTTATATTTCATAAGTTGGTTTTTTTTTGGATTGTTATGATTGCTAGTGTTTTGACTGGTTGTTGGTATATATTCATATATCGTTTGAACTGATGAAATTAAACGTCGTTTAATTTCAGTGAAACCCAAATAGTTATTTTCAACGATTGGTTCCAATTGAGGTAAGCTACCTTATTGGTCACATTTATGGAATAAACGTGTTTTAATTAATGAATTACCTGATTGATTGTTGTGGTTGATATTGAATTGTTGTGATAAACTGTTAGGAGACCATTATTGAATTGTTTTGATTTGATGGTTGAATATTGACCTGAAATTCACCATTTGTTTGGTTTAAACCAATGGGTATTATTGGTTGAGTAATTAGCAGTACATGGCCTATGAATTAACCGTTTTTAAATATCGATCCACCGTCAGGTAAATCGACGAGATGAAGTTATAAAATTTATTTTATAATTTAAAACTGATTTTTTAAAACCATTATTTGAATTAAAGTTTGTAAAAAGAAAATAAATATTTATTATTTATTAATTGAGTTTATAATTGGGTTTTAAATAATTTTATAAAGGAAAGTGATAAATAATGGGTTATATAGAACCATGATTTATAAACGGAATTTATAAAAAGGGAAATGAGGTATAAAGTGCTACTTAAAAGTAGTATTAAGTAGAATTGGTCAGAATAAGATTCCAAACATGGGATTTAAAAGTAAATTTGGTAAGGGAATGAGTGATAGGATTTTTAACATAAATCCAAGAAGAAAAATGAACTGTTTAAAGAAGTAAAGGAAAGATGTTTTTTTTAAATAAATGAATTAACAAAAATAAGCGTACTCGAGGAAAGTTTTTCTTGAAAAAGGTAAGAGATCTAGATGAGATGTATTGAGTGTTAGAATAAATACTGGTTTGTGAATTACAACTGATGTCTATCTGAAGATAGGAGCGTCATTGATCAAGGTCTGAGAGGTAAATAAATACCCCAACTTGAACGACTTCGTGAATATCTGAGGATGATATTGGTGTGTAATGGGAAAGTTAAAATGGTGTTTTCGAGATAAAAGGAAATTGAAACGTTAAGTTTTTTTTGCGAATGATTTATACTAAGAATATAATAGTTGGTTATTATACCCAAGTGATAAAATAAAGGAGATTCCATAATGTTGTTTCACTTGAAATAAGATGAGTCGTTTTCCAATATGGTTAATTAGAAATAACATAAGTAAATGGATTTGAAACGATAGCCGAATAAAGAATTGAATATGATGTTTTCTTAAACATGAAAATGAAATGGTTGAAATAAGGAACTGACGCCAAATAAGTATATTGAAATGTTAAAGAGTTTAAGATTAACTATAGTCAATCGTTTTTAATTAAATAGGCCATGTGGTGTTGGTACTGAACTGGTAAACTCATGTCATTCACACAATTATTTATTTGATAGTTAAAACACCGACTATCAAACCTGACCATACGATCGTTGGTACGGAAAAACCGGGATCGAATATATATTCGAAAACCATTCCGACCAGTGAACACGTGAAAGAAGATTATTGAAGATGGAGCAATGGGAGAACGTTGATCTTCATAAGCGGAAGAACAACTAATTGGATTTCTCTGGTTTAGCGGCCGGAGATATTTCAATAGTGATTCTGTCGTGGTTGGAATCTACGGATTGCAAGGACTTCTCGCTGCTGATTTGTAGGGTGATTCCTGGGATGCAGTAGGAGAGTGCCTTCGGTTCATCGTGTTCCTGGATGACTTGTATGGACGAGCGTCTGACAGAATATATCAAAAGGGGATTACGTACGTTGATTTCTTCAAACATATCATAGTTGATGGCGGAGAAACGGTTTTCTCTAGCCAAATAACTAGAGTATTTTTGTGGACATCAATTAGTGATATTCAGAGGATCTGATGATGTGGCATTCAAAGTGAATGGTGGCCAGGTGCTGTAAAAGGAATTCTAGCTTCAAGCCTCATCAACCGGGAGATGACAAAAATCGGGCAGGCAGCATGGCTATGTGGGTCGCTCCCATTAGGATGTATGATCACCTATCTAGAGGAATTCCATTTGTTTCTTAAATCTATATTCGATGCTGTCCCTTTTCGGGAGGCCGTTGCTGATCCCAACCGTTGGTGATATACATTCGATACACTCAAGCAAAATGAGTGGTCGGTCATGTGTGGGTCGGGTTGCAAGACGTTCTTGTTGAAACCAGTGTATTCGTCTCTAGAGATACACTATCTGTAGGTGGTCCCATACCTTGTCAGAGTTGGAATCTAATATCCAATAAGCGCCTGCAGTTTTGGTTTGTATACTATATACGGGGAGCGTGAGATGCAAGCGTTCCTCTAGTTTGTTATTTTTCTATATTTAGACATTATGATAATATCAGAACAAGTTATGATTTCAAAAACCGTTTTGGGTTATTGTAAGGTAAAAGCCGTCCGTGTTTGTGTGTGGATTCGGTCTTATGATTATCCTTTTCTTTTGAAAAGATTTCGAACTTTAAAATCATGTTTGGATGATCCACCCTTAATGCTGTGCGAGTTTATCTCACTCTGGTTCACCAGACTAACCCGGTGTTTTGTAAATGCTCGGGTTAGCCCGGAATGTACAGGTTCAGGTTATCGAATGCTGTGAAGAGATGGGCTGGAAGAATTCAAACGTATGATATTATTCCGTGTGTGGTATATAAGGGCAGATTATTATAACTGTCCAATGATGTTGATGTACTCTGATGTTGTAAGTTTATTCAAAGCTCTCAATAAAGATTATTTTTATATTATATTTTGTTCCGCTGCGATGTGAGACTCTGTGTTTGTGTTGTTTCTTCTTCTTCTTCTATTCTTATATTTCTTTCTTTCTTATCTCACCCTCTAATTTCTTTCATTGACAATCCGGTGTTCTCGGTGTTTGAAAGGTCGGCATGAGATATAGTAAAGGTATTTATGTCGAATTTCGGGGCCGAAACCCTAGGTCATTACATCGCCCGAGATATTGCAATATCCAGTGATATGTCGACCGAGACGAGATACTGGAATATCGACCGATATCTTGGATTTTTTGGTTAAAATTTAAATTTGTGCTTAAACCAGAATAATAAAAAAAAGCTCAAATCTAGCTGCGCTAGTCTCCTTCTATTTACCATTTTGCATGTTAAATGACTATATCGTATGTTCATATATGTTCTAAAATTCTTATGATTTTCATATTCATCTTATACACACACACGCGCGCGCATGTTACCCATAAAATTATGTATTTTGTGTTTAACTTATGTTGATTTTTTTATTGTTTTGTATCTAACTATAATTCATGTTCATGAATCATATGTTGTAAGAACTAATCTATTTGCATTGTGTTATATTTCTATTATAAACATATTATGATTTAGAGTATGAATGATCTTTTGTAAAATAAGAATAATGAAGTGAATTTGCAATTCAAGCTTATGTTATTATGTTTATAATAACATTCATGAAAATCATTAGTCATTATGTAAGATTATCATTTATTAACATATCATGTATCCCGAGATTGTTCTGATATGAACTTTTAGACCCAAGATGGAAATCCGAGACGAAGCCCCGAGTTAGACTCATGTCATTCGAGATCTCAGCCGATACGAAATCAAGTCTCTAAAATTCCCGAGACGAAACATGACTAATATCCAAGATTTAAAACCTTGTGTATGAATGAATAAATAACTTTACCATTTTTGTTATGAGTTGTTTTTTAAAGGATTTATAAATGGATTACTAAACGTAAAATGATTAAATTTATTTAAATAATTTGAGTTAATTATCAATATGATTACAGATAAAGAGTTAAATATAGAAAAATTGAATACAATTGAAGTATGTTATACATAACTGTAGTCGAAAAAGCACCTTATGGTTAGCTTATCTTCATTGAACTTTTATCAATTATTTATGTTAGCCGACATTTTGGTCCGGCTAACAAAAACATTCCAAGCTCACACAACTCGACCCATCATGTGGTTCAACAGCCCGGAAGCATTACTGAAACACTCTGAACGGAAGCTCATATTGAGTCGTATAAGAATTGCCGTCCTGGCTCGACTAAGCTGCGCAAATTTGCCTAAGTGTCCAGGGGGTGGCATAGACTCTTCACTAAAAAGCATATCCCCAAAATATGACTCTCCCGAGGTCGGTAGAAATCTATCCACGCAATTCATATCCCTTACTTCCTCTGAATTTTATATCCCGGTCGGCCTTGAGTTTTTGTATCCCACTTCTTCACCATATTTCGTATCCCTTAGATATCCCCTGAATACGAAGTTGGCAAGACAAGTAAACTCCACGAGTATGAAGTTACGAAGTCGTCTAGGATACGAAGCCAACAAAATCCACTAGGATACAAAGTTGACAAAGCAACAAAGTTCGACGAAGCAGAATAGCTTCAAGGAAGAAGCTAAATCCTCGGATCGATACCGATCATGAGATCGGTACCCACATCAGAGTACGAATGGTGGTCGTGAGCCTTACACGCCACCTACTCTTACCTGCTCCACTTCCTCCAACTCTCCTATGAATACCTCCCAACCTGTAGCGTGAAAGGGTTGACTCCAATCTCTTTGAATACTTTCGTAAGAAGAAGACTTTCCTAAAACCTCTCAAGCATAGTCCATCACTCCGGAAAGAAGAAGCAAGCTGCTTCTTGGACACTTGAACCATTTTGGACTATATAGGCATTTAGGGATGAAGAACTGACCTCTACTTTAGACACAGTAGAACCTTTTTTTTCACCATTTCCATTTTCGTGACATGGAACTATTGTTCCCACCACTATAAACTTGTACAAAGAACATAACAAAAGAGCAAATCCATTCAAAGTGGACGTAGGCCTTCGCGGGCCAAACCACTATAAACACTGTCTCATTTACTTTCCTGCATTATTTTCATTCTAGATGTTTAGTTTCATCGTCTTGGAAGTTGTTGGGTGTTGCACCAACTTTTTCACGTCAACGTTCTAGTTCTTTCATTGAGAGACTAAAGACTTCATCTTTCCTACCATTCTTTCACCAAAACTTGGAAGCGCTACTCAAGTATCCATTGATTTTTCTATCGAGTTTACCAATAATGGTGACCAAAGGAAAGACTATCATAGCCGGACCTTCCACAGTTGTTCCTGGGTCGGAAAACCCTCCTCAACCCAAACTCACTGAAGTTCCGACCAAATTGGAAATCGCTACTTCCCCCAATCCTAAGGCTCCACTTACCTGAACTCAATTTATCGAAGTCGTGAGGAAGTTGAGCGAAAAACAAAGAAGCCTCTGCAAGAAAATCACACGCAACTTCGATTTGGAGCAACGACTTCAAGATTACGCCCAATGAGACATCCTTGACCTTCTGTGAATAAGGGCGCTCAGCCTCCTCTGAATCACATCTGCCCAAGCTGCATTCTCGTTCCTCTCCACCGTAACCTAAGCCAACATTATACAACCGACCGTCATGGTATCAGAATCGCCATCAAAAAGGGAATGCATAATCCTGATTGTTCTGGGTTCGGGCCAAGTCCCGAGCAAGGGAATGGTCCTTGACCCCTTCCTAAGCAGAATCGACCTGTCGTAATTCGGAACTTTGCGCGCATGCTTCAGACGACAAACCAAGCCCAAATTCCCGCGTATCAACCTATCGAGGTCAAAGATTCTCTAGATAACACCAATATTCATTCAAGAAATGTCCAAGGTGACGCACTCCCTAGTTGGATCACAACCGCTGAAATTTAGTGGAGATCCGAACACTCATCCTTGTCGACCTGGTTCGCAATATCATGAAAGAATATGAAGGTCACATCACCAAGAACTGAGAAACTAGTGCGAGACGTAACCCCTTCACCAAAAATGTGCTTAATGCCGAGTGACCCAGACATTTCAATATGCCGCAAATAGAGGCTTACTATGGGAAATCGGGCCTTCAAGACTTCATAAACCATTAGGATTCATGCATAGATTTTGCTCACGCCACAAATGTCGTGAAGTGCAAGTGTTTCCTCATCTTTTTAGAAGGCATGCCTCTTTTAAGGTTTACCCGACTCCCATCGAGAACTATCTCAACCTTTGATCATCTCTCCAAAGGTTTGATCAAACAGTTCGATATGCACATCTCCCAGGAAAGTGGGGAAAGTTTGAAAAGGTATCTTGAAATATTTGACAACACATTGGCAGTTCTTGAAGACCCGAGTCCCCGTACTGTCCTATCTCAACTTTACTAGGGCATTCATCCTGATTATGAATTGGGAGCGTGGATTGACCAAAAGCAACCGGAGACTTTGAAAATATTCTATGAGAAAGCCAACTATTTCCTACTCCAAGAAGCGCAAAGGAACCGAGCTCCTCGTTGTGACAATCTACTTTGAGATGAAGTACACAGCTCTACTAACTCTAGTCTCAATGCTCCAAGCGAACTCTCTCAAGCTTGAAAAACCGAAGAAAGTCGTAACAAGAAGAGGAATGTCCTAGATTTCCATCTTTCTACAACAACACTTTGATCAACGACACCTTGAGAAAATCTATCCAGGGAACTACAATGTCCTACAGTACAAGAAGCCAAATCCATGAAGGCCATCGAAAGAAACTAGAGAAACCGGAAAGTACCACTAGTTCCACAACATCCACGTTCACGACACGAACTAATGTTTTTACTTGCAGGACAAAATCGAAAAGACAGTTTGTAAGGGAAAGCTCGAGCAGTACACACAGGGCCACTCACATGAAATTTTCGAGCTGTCCAACACTCATCGAGACTTTCAACTGACCGGACTTTGCCTAGCAACTAGATCCCCCAGGATCACCTTTCTAACTCAGCAAGATTGAAGCAAAATAGGCGAATTAGGCATCAACGTCAAGTCGTATGTCTCGTCTTTCTCGAGTTACACCTCGTATGAACTTAGTTGTATTCATTTCCACAAGTAGTTCGATTATATGTTTTAATTTCGACTAGTTTCTTGAGTTGCCTTAGACCGACTTAGTTGTAATCCTTGTACAAAGTGCCAAAACATTACCCCCAACCTTCGAGATTCATCCATGGATCACTAGAGTGCCACTGTGCCAAATACAATCGAGCAAGCTCTACCACACCTACCTCCGATACCGGGGGAAAGTATCTTAAGCTCAATGGATTTATCCTGAGCTACCTACACTTAGGCATACTTAAGAGGCGATTCGTTCGCACCATCATTAAACACAATGGATTTAGCCCGACCTACCTACACTTAGGTGCACTTAGGTGGTGGTCTGTTAGCACCATCCTGACTTCACAACGCCTCGGGATTAACAACCAAAAGGTTGACTGGAGAGTGAAGTCAGTATCTTTAAATTTTGCATGACTTGAGTTTCTTAAGAGTGGAATTTCTACTGACTTGAGTTTTAGTGCAATGCCGAGTCACATTACAGAATTAAAACTTCTAGAAAGTGTAAAAGTACTCAAGCACTTAGAACTTCCAGTTCCATCGATGTAGTGACCTCTGTGGTCTTTATCAAAGAAACTGGTTTGCGAATCACTCCTAGTCTTGTTTGAAAAGACCTAGTAAGATTGATTAATATGGAAGTATGTGTATTAACTAAATGTGGAAATTCTAACAGATGATTAACAAACTTGTTATATGCAAGTAAATAATTAATGAAATAAATATCTATAATTGAGATCATAGATAAGCAATATAAAAGTAGTAAGTAAAAGTAAAGAGACCAGGAATTTTTACACTGGTTCGGAGCACCATCCTACGTCTAGTCTCTAAGATACCTTTATGCCTTTCATTATAAACCCTCACTTCACCCGGAGGAACAGTCTCTACTACTGTTACAGAACTTCTTTCCACCTAGACTATACTAGCTAGGATTTTTTTCTCCTGAACTCGCTTACAAGACTTCATTACCTGAATTTCCTTTAGGAATTTGTACCGCCTTTGCAGGATTTGTTACAAGAGTATAAATGACTTGTTTGTATTCGAGTACAACACTGAATTGTCAAAAAATGAAGTATAATATCCTATACTATTCTCCTTGAGTTTATAGATTAAGAATTTTGAGTAAGAATAGGATTTTACTCTCTTTTAACAATGTTTGGAACGATGTTTGAATTATAATATCGGAATTCAAAGAGATCTAGAAAGCAAGACTTAAGCACTTAAAATAAGCAAGAACTTGAATTAAATAGAATAGATAAGAGTGAGATCAAGTAAAGTGTTTTGAGATGTTATTCTTGCAAATATATATAGTGAATAAAGAATAGAATAGATAAGAGTGAGATCAAGTAAAGTGTTTTGAGATGTTATTCTTGCAAGTATATATAGTGAATAAAGAATTACAACTATCAGTGAAGATTCATGACTGAAATCATAGAGCTGCATCCTTTGCGATCAAAGAAAACTCTTTATGAAAAGTCATGTCTCTTTAGAATTTAACAGTTGGAAATCAGTTCAGTCAACTGGATATTCATAGTCAGTTGAATGAAACTGGAAGCAAATAAATTTTTTGTAAGTATTTATTTTTAATCGATTGAATAGGCATATTTAGTCGATTGAATGTGGAATATGCACACAATTTTCATGTGCACACATATTCAGTCCACTAAACTGGTCAAACAAGTCGATTGAAAAATTCATTTTCCAGATTCACTTGTATATATATAAAAACTTTTGAGAAATTTAAAAATAAATTTTTCGAGGAGAGATCTTAACATCATAATCTAAGACTAGATTCTACTTAATATAAATAACTAATATACTTCTAGAGCCTTTTGTCGCGTTTGGGAGACATCTTGTTGAGTTGATTGTTCATCTTGTCATCGATAAAAATCTTGTGATTCAACATTCTCCCCCTTTTTTATTGATAACAATACTTGAATATGATGTGAGAAAATGCCAAATAATCTCCCCCTGAGTTTATGCTTTCTCCCTTGAATGTTTGCTTTATTCTGCATTCTTTTGTTAGCACATATATGATTTCTCCCATTTGTCATTGACAAAACGGAGATACTTAAGATATTTTCTTGTCAAATATATTAATATATCATGTACACACCATTAATTTAAAATATGTGTCGAGCCATGTGTACATGTGATATATTGTAGTACGCATGAATTATTTCCATAAACTTATTCATAGCATAGCATGTTCACACTCAATAAGTACATACCCATAATAGTCATAAAAGAATATTTACAAACCCATTGTTTCAAGCCAAAAGATTACTTAAAAGTCTTTTAGAATAAAAAACCAAAATAAGGATAAAATAAGATGATTCCTTTGGATCTTCCTCTCCATTCTTTGCTGGTTCATTCCTCCCTTATCTCCAGCTTCTTCGTCCTTGCCCGAAACATCGGATCCCCAATATGTGCCATGAATGGGATCAAAATCTAGTACCGCAGTGGACATAGAGGAGGATGGAAGACTTCGAGTGATATCATTGAGCTTTGAAATTATTTTGTCTTATTTAACATCGGACATGATCATTTTTGCTTCAATCATAATCGTTGATTAACCATTGTTGTTATGGTCTTTTGATTCTTTGCAAGAGAAATAATAATGTTTTTGATAGGGCCATCGGGATTCATTTCCTCAAGATCAAGAATAGTTGAAAAATAAGTTTTCGATTGATCTTAAGATTGATCTTGAGGTTAGCTTGCTGAACATAGAAAGGAGCCTGAGTTGATTGGGTCAGTTATGCAGGAGTTGGATGGGTAGGATGAGTTCTATAAAAAGAAGGAGGTTGCGGAACATAGTCTTCCTTATGCTTCTTACATTGCTCAAATGTTTGGATATGTTAAAGCATGGGCAACTGGGTAGGAAGACACATCAAGCTTAATGTTTTAGTACCCAAGACTTCGACGGTAAGATTTTTTGTTTTAGGAGTTGGGATTTGCAGATGAGTAAGGACACTGGTAAAGTAAGCTCCATAATACTTAGTGCGTAACCGTGATTGATTGAAACATAGTGTCTCCTCTATTATATGTAATGCCAAATTAATTTGTTTGAATTCTCACATTGCATATAACACATGGAAATCGGGATGATAGACTTGATCATAACTCCCAGTATTAGGATTGATAGTATTAGTTAAGGCATGTTGTATCACATGAGATCTTGGTTGAAGATTGATAGCTTTGAGTTTGGCGAGATCATCGAAAAGGAACTGATAGCTAATCTCATCACGGCATAACCTATCACATTCTACTTCAAATAGTTCTAGTCTATCAAACGAATATTGGAGAATCTGTCCAAGTCTAGCTGGTGTAAAATATATGTACTCCACAAACATTAGTACGTAATGTATTCTCATCATGTGGATGTTGTTTCTCAAGATTCTTGTTTGCAAAGAAGAGTTTAAGTAGCAAGCGATAGATGTTGACATTTTTATAAGTAAATGAAAGAAGAGATTCATGACCACTATTTTGAATCATATGAAGGATTTCATATGATTTAAAGTCTTAACGAACCTTCGTATATATGTGTATTTTTCATCTTCTTAAATCTATCCCTTTTCATTTTGACTTAGAAGCCGGGAATGAAATTTTTAGTCACATTTGAAGGACATGCACCAATTAAAACAAATTTAACTACATGATGATGAATTCGATTTTCTTGGAGCTTCATTCTTCTTCTTGATAGCTCCTACATTTGCATTATAGTTTCTATCATAAGTATTTGGTGAATATGGTGGTTGTTTTGGATTTTAATTCCATGGAGTCCATTATGATGAAGGTCGAGGAGAATGTTTTGTACATCTAGTTTGATGGATTCACAAACTTTTAAAGTGACTTGTTCGAGAAAACTCAAATGACGTGTTGTGACCTTTTGCTCAAAGTATAGTTCATGTTGAAGCTCCAATTGTTGACGTTGCTAATGATGAATATCATCTATCTTTTCTTTAGTTGATGGAGAAATAATCATAGGCTATTTAATTTTATTATCCAATGTATAACTGGTATGATAATTCGACCATTTACAGACCGGATCATGTCGTTGGATTGGAGTTTGAATCTTTGTTGATGTTAGTGATGAAGGTGACGAGAGAGATGATTTGGTCATAGGTGGAGTAAATTCGATTGAAGATTGATGATCGTTTGAAGACATTTTCCTTTTTGATTATATTTGTTTCCCTTTGTCTTGTAAAAGAGAGTATAATTTTTTTAATATATATAGGATTCTATTTCTGAATTTCTGTATCACATTCTGTGGTTTATATAAATTTTAATTTTGAACCTATGATGAATAATATATATAGATTTTAAGAACTAGTGGTTTAAAATTGTTAATACAAAAAGTTGTTATATAAGTTCAATCTAGCTTTCTGGGTAAACAAGAATCATCAAATACCCAAATGGTTAAGTTATCTAGCTAGTATTCAAGTCACCAAGGCTCAAGTCCCAATTGATGCATAAAAAAAACACTTTTTGAAAAAAATTCATAAATCTTTAAATGATATGAATCCTAGTTGTTGTCTTGGTTTTATAAACGTATTTTTGAGTAATGATTTAGTAAAGATAAATGCCATTTGATTTTCTAAAGAAACAAATTCTAAGTTTATTATTTCTTTTTCAGCATTGTCACGTAGAAAATGATGACATATATAAATATGTTTAGTTCAAGGATGATTAACTGGATTTTTAGGTAAATTTATTTCACTAGTATTATCGTAATAAATTGTTGAATTTGATAGATTTATATTAAAATCTTTAAGTGTTTGTTGCATGTATATAACCTAAGCATAAGCCAATGCTGCTAATATATGTTCATCTTCACATGTAGATAGTGAAACACAATTTTGTTTCCTATTAAACCAAGAGACTAGTGATTTTCCAATGAAATTACACGTGTCACTTGTACTTTTTTGATTCGTCTATGATCCTTCGAAATAAGCATCACTATACGATGCTAATTTGAAAGAACAATCTTTCGGATAGTAAAGTCCAAAATCCTTGGTATTGCTCAGATAACACAATATACATTTTATAGCTCGTAAATGTGATTCTTTTTTGATGAATTGAAATCGTACACATAAACAAACACCCATCATTATATCAGGTTTGCTCGCTATTAAATATAATAAAGTTCCTATCAAACTACGATATAATTTTTGGTCCACACCTTTACCATTTTGGTCTCAGTCGAGATATGTTATTGTACTCGTAGGAGTTGGTGTTGCAGAATTGTTTTCCATTCGAAAACATTTAATAAATTATTACAATATTTTTCTTGATTTATAAAGATTCCATTAGATAATTTTTTAATTTGTAGACCATGAAAATGATATAATTCTCCCATGTGAAACATTTCGAATTCCTAAGTCATAAATTCTAAAAATTCTTGACATAATACTTTTATTATTAAAACCGAAAATAATATCATCCGTATATTTGAATTATTAAAATATCTTCTTAGCTCGTTTTATAAATAATATCTGACCAACCTTTCCAATTTGAAATCCTGAACTTATTAAATAATTTTCAAGATGTTCATACCAAGCATGGGGTGCCTGTTACAAACCATATAAAGCCTTTTTAAATTTACGTACATAATCAGGGTATTTTTCATGTGAAAATAAAGCAGGTTTTTCAAATCTAGCGACTAGAGCAAAAGTTTTTTCATAGTTTATTCCTTCTTCTTGATTATATCCTTGCGCAGCTAGTCTTGCTTTATTTCTAGTTATATTTCATCTTTATTTTTATAAACCTATTTTGTACCAATAATATTTGGATCACTTGGTTTAGGAACTAATTCCCAAACTTCATTACATTCAAACTGATTAAGTTCTTCTTGCATAGCTATGTGATTTACATTCTCATCAGTAGATACTTGTTTTGGATTTTTGGGTTCAATATTAGATAAGAAAGCTATGTGACTTACTAAATTTAATTGATTTCCAATTCTTACATTTGAAGTTATATCTCTAGTAATATTTTGAATTGGGTGATCTCGTAGTATTCTTAGAGGTGATTGTATTTCACTTTTATTTTGAACAATGTTTTCATTTTCATCTTGAAAATTATTCTCATTTATATTTTGATTAGTATTTTCATTTTCTGTGTTAGTTGAAACATTTTCATTATTGTTATTATAAATAACGTTTTCATCTTTTCTATAAATAAAAATAAAATTTTCATCATTTCTAGAATTTTAAATTTTAAATTTTTCATTAATATATGAATTTTGATTACTAATTCCATCACAAGATACATGAAGTGTTTCCTCAATTTTATGTATTCTTTTATTATAAATACGATAAGTTTTGCTTCGATCGGAATATCCTAGGAATAATCCTTCATCGGATTTTGAATCAAATTTTCCTAGCTTATCCACAGAGTTTAAAACAAAACATTTTGAACCAAAAAATTTAAAATATGAGATATTTGGTTTTCTATCATTAAAAAGTTCATATGGAGTATTTTTCATAAATGGTCGAATAGAAACACGATTCAGAACATAACAGGCTATTGCAACTGCTTCTGCCTAAAAATGTTTTGGTAATGTACTCCCATTAAGTAATGTTCCAACACATTTTTATAGAGTTCTATTTCTCCGTTCAACAACCATTTTGTTGTGGAGTTCTAGCGAACGAAAATTATGAAAATACCTTTCTCCTTACAATATTGATCAAATATTTCATTTTCGAATCCTCCTCCATGATCAATTCTTATATTTTTTATTTTAAATCCCTTTAAAATTTGAATTTGTTTAACAAGGGTTTTAAAATGTTCAAAAGTGTTACTTTTATTTTTCATAAATATTGTCCAAGTATATCTAGAAAAATCATCAACAATTACAAACACGTATCTACTATGATTTATGAATTGAACTTGGGTTGGCCCAAACAGATCCATATGTAGTCATTCTAATGGTTGTAATGTTGAAATGACCTTTTCAGATTTAAATGAAGATTTCATTAACTTAGCTAATTAATAAGCATCACAAAGGTTATCAACTTTAAATTTCATTTTTCTTCTAATTCATTCTTTGAAATTTTATTTATTGTTTTAAAACTAATATGAAAAAATATTTTGTGCCACAACCAAGAATCATTTTCTTTAGCAAATAAACACAAATAAAGATTATTATTAATTTTCATAATCAGAATGCAGAGATTTTTATCTCTATGTCCTTCAAAAATTAGATTTTGTTTTTTTATCGAAAACAGTACATTTATTTTCTAAAAAAATATTTTAAAGCCTTTATCATATAATTGACTAATATTAAGCAGATTATGTTTTAAATTTTTGACTAACAAATCATCAGTAGTAAGAGGTAAATTAGATGTACCGTAATTGCTCACATCGCCTATACCGATGATATATCCCTTGGAATTATCTCCAAAAGTGACAGTTCCTCCTTTCGAGTAGATAATATTTGTATGCATTTCTTTGTCTCCTATCAGGTGTTTTGAGAAACCAATGTCGAGTATCATCTTTCCTCTTTTCTTAAGTGGGACCTGCAAAAAATATGTAATGACGTTGGAACCCACTTCCTCTATTAGGGTCCTGAGAGTCAAATCTTAAGAAACCAAACCCAAGAGGGTTCAATGTCCCTTTTCTCTCTCTCCCCCTCTCTTCTAACCTAATTTCTTCAGTTAAAAAAATATATACATACAAACAAATCAAATCAAATGTGTATAAAATTGAGAGAATAAATAGACTTAATGGAAGAGAATTCAAATCGACGCTCAACGATTGATTCTTCGCTCTCTTCCCTTTTTGTTACATTTCTATAAATCTAGAATCTTCCCCTTTCTAGGTAAATTGTAGATTTATAAGGATTTGGTGATCCTAAGACTAAAGGGTTCAAAACTTATTATTTGGAGGCTATAAGATGAGTGGGAAATTTACTTGTAACAATTAGGAATTTCGCTCGATCTGAATCGATCGCTAAACCGACCAAGACCGTTCGAAACCCCTGATTGTTTTGAGAACACGACAAATCGGAACATAAACAGAAGAACATTTCATTGTTAATTACAACAATTCCATCAGAATAAAAGAATATACAGAGAATGAATAAATATTATACATCAGAGAAATATCAGAGATTTAAATACATTACTACAGCGGAAAAATAATACAATACACAACTGAAAGAGATATACGGATACAGAGCTTTCCGGATATCATTCCAGCTGTAAACCAGGTTCCTGTGAATATAAATCTGCAAAACCAAAACTACTAGCTGCCCGTGTGGAAAATAGGGGCATCCAGAGTTTAGGTTAAAACAGTAAACTCCAGGTCAGTCATGTGACTGGTGTGAGAACTAAAACAGTTATTAATCTTTATTTTAAAGTTAGGTAAATCAAGGGACCACGCCGTATAACATGGAACAAGTTTTTACCCCAAGAATACCAGTGCATATAACAACAGCGCAATGCTAAATAAAGAAAAATGAAGCTATTATAAGACCCAGGTCCCATCACACAATGCAACACAAGCCGGAGGATAGGGTTTTACCTTATAATAGCCAAAGAATGCTTAATACGCTAAATTTCATCTTTTATTATTACTATAAGTGTATAGTGTCAAAACAATTTCAATCATAAGTATCAATCATAGATGGCATAAGTGCCCCATACCACTATGTCGCCATATATAGGTTCTACAATCAAAACTGCAAAATGTCGTATTGGAAGTTGGATTTCCATCTGTGAACCGAGGCCAGGGATCGTCCTCACCGCTTCGAGACAATCTAGCCTACCATGTCTCAGGACCCAGA
The DNA here is from genome assembly GCA_030737875.1 of Allium sativum. NCBI lineage: Eukaryota > Viridiplantae > Streptophyta > Magnoliopsida > Asparagales > Amaryllidaceae > Allium > Allium sativum. The sequence continues at coordinate 198,622,592 of CM060926.1, read as the reverse complement.
CTCAGGTGGGCCCTTGGATCGTCAGGGCCGGTCCATCGATGTGGATTAAAATGCCTGAACACTGCGTTTCCCCGCCTTTGCGGCGTAAATGAGCAAAATGACTCCATCAGCTCCATACAGTCATCAATATATCCGAGGCGCCTCACAATCCAACAACCACATAGGTGAAAATAATATAAATGTCAGGGTTGGTCGGTCACTGACACCATCCTAGCTAGAAGGAAACGCATGCCCTCCCTGAGGTCCTCTCCCATTTCTGGTTCACAACCGGGGTGTGAGGCTCGCGAATTAACGCTACACAAAGCTGTGCCACACAGGCGGTGCTTTGATCATCAACCACAAGACTCTTCTTTTCAAAAAAAGCCTTGATCATTTGCATTTTAGCATGCCACACAGGCAAACCACTCCATGCAACCGATATCCATCAATCACATAGAATGATATCCAATGTCAGACACACAGTCCATTTACAAGTCCATTCTGGGTCTGAACGAAACCGGAGGCACCTTGTACCTCGCATATCCATTGATCTCCAAGTAGGTCTAGACGATCACCAACTTATTCCCTCCTCTTGGGTGTACATCCCAATCAAGATCATCAGTAATTATCCAAACGATGTGAAGACCTCTGGTCTTCATCCACCGTCTTCATCCTCGACACATCGTCGAATCAGTTATTCAGAATGGGATAAACCCGGTCTTTCTGAATAACTAGCGTATATAATAAACAAGTGTTTCACAAACACAACATACACCTCATTCCAATTCATATTCTTTTATTCAAATATTCTTATACTTAGGGAAAGGTTCCCATTAATTTTATCAAAGATAAATTCCTTAAATTTATTCTTTAATCTTCCTTTGAATATAAATTCAAACCAAATTATGGTTTATCCAAACTAGTCGGAATTAACGAACCTTACCGAAGTAATCGTTTGTTTTAATTTCCCAATCCCAACCTATTCATCCCTTGAAGTAAAACTGGTCATACTTCATATCTAACACCACGGTGTTATCGGTAAATTCAATTACCATTTCACATTCAAATCTAATTAAAGATTTAACTATTGCCCGGAGCAAAACTGGTGATACTCCATTCTCGATCATTTCAATCTAATTAAAGATTCATTAAAACTCCACTTGGTTTTAATCTTCCCAAAAATCAATATCAATGATTGTTTAACTTGTGAAATCATATCCTGTCTTTAACTGGGTTAAAGATTCAATGTCATTTAAAACACGATTCACTATAACCCAAAATCACATTCCATTCACAATGGAATTTTCACGGAAAACAGAACAATGTATATAATCGATATGAACCTCCATATCTAACTAATAATATAAATGGAACAACGGCAAAGCCTTTTAAATTCCATATATATTAGCAGTCTTCCTCCACAGAAATTCATTTCGATTATTACCAAACCTAATTCCATTCCAACTTATTTTATTAAATTGGAAAACTTTACTTTGGAAAATCTCCTTTAAATCTTAACAAAAGATTTATAAATTTCAAATCACATTTCACTGTAAATCGGGTTAAAGAACGAATGTCGTTAAAACACAATTCACGATAAACCCAATTCACATCCATTAATTATCGGGTTAAAGAACAAGTGTTATTTAAAACACCGTTCACGATAAACCCAAAAATCAATTCAAATTCAATTCCAATTAAATACCATTTAATTGGTATACTTCATTAAATCTAAATAAAAATATTTAACCTTTTCTCAACTGGGTTTAAGAACAGTGTTAATGAAGACACCATTCACGAAAAACCCAAATCCCATTTGATATTAAATACAAGGCTCTGAATAGAAAATGTATTGGCTTATATTCAATATCAAATTCTACGACCAACAAATATCGTATTGGAAATAACGATATAAATATATCTTTCAAACTTCCATAACAATATATGTATAATCACGAAATCCAACATCGAAATATTCCAAAGACAATTTCGATTCAAATCCATTCCAATTCAATTATTGGAAATTCTGGTTACTTTTAAAACCCTTTCAAATCCAATTTATTTATTTCAAATATAAATGGATTATAATTCTAGTTCAAAACTAGTTCATTTCAATAAAAATCTATTTTTATATTTTCAAATATGGAATTTTTCATCCTAATTCTTTCCAAATCATTTCTTATGATTTTACAAAAATTATTACTATTTTTAATAATTTTATCAAGGCCCGTACAGTTGATTTCCATCAACGGCCATCGAACTGCACTTACAAAAACCTTTTCCAAATTTTATTTGGACATAATTCCAAATCCCACCATTAGATTTCAAATCTCTAAAATTCGTTAGAAAGCGCTTTTTGACACGAACCCAACGGTTCTGGTTTTAGGAGAATCCGACGGTCGGATCTCCCGAAATGTCCATTCGAAGTTAATGGTCGAAATTCGCGAACTACCGCAGCGCGGCGCGTTCTATTCAGGCCATTATATATATAATATAATATATATATTATATATATTTCGTCGATTTACTTTTAAAATGTATTTTATAAATCGTTTTAAATTCGTTTTCAAAATGATTTCAACTTCATGTTCAATTTCAAATCAAAATTGAATATTCAATATCATCGATATATAAATGATAGTATTTTCAAAATATTAGATTTTGAAATCATTTCCTTTTCGATATTCATTATAAAAATGAATGAACTCGATATAAATATCGTTCACGTCAAAATGGCATCAATCTAATCAACACGGCTTTATACATTTAAATATATTCGTGTCCATCCCAAATCGGACATCAAAATCATATTTTGATTCTCTTTTGAATATTATTTGAAAATATTCATTATTTTAAAATAATCGTTATTTTAAAATAATCGTTATTTTAAAATATTCATTCTTTCTGAACTGGAATCAGACACAGTCAATTACCATAAAATGTGATTTATATGGATCTCATACACACATGCACATGACAACAATCAAACAGAGTCAACCATCACCCAAAGTGCATTCTACACTGCATAAGCATCAAATATAAATATTTAACGCTTATAACAGCCTGTCAATCAATCGATCGATATACAACTAATTACTGGGACTAGTGTATGTCCAATTTCATCCCAACACCCGTGTGGGGTTTTCAAACAATCCAACACAGGTTTTATTTGCGCCGTTGGGCGATGTGTAAAATTTATCGTCCCAATCAATATCAATCAAATGTGTGTATATAAACAAATCATCCGATTTGTTTATAAATATTTATTTTATATACACGTTAAAATTTATATTTTTAACTATAAAATATTTTATTCCATTCCACATCACACAATCAACTTTCACAACACATCAATTAAACAAACAAGCCATCCATGGTCTGTGGACAACGGGTGTCGGGTGCTGCTAAGCACCGTCTGCATCCTAGTATATATTTCAAACTAGAAATTAAAATAAAAGTGAGGAGTTCTCACCGAGAGCTAAACCAAATGCTACGACTCTTCATATATAGGAAATCTTCACCGTGCTCACCCTTTATCACTTTTGTCGTCCGTATTCGCTACATATATAAAAACCATATTTTTAAAACGCTACTATATATATAAAGATTGTATTTTTAAAACGCTATTGTATATAAAGACTATATTTCTACTATATATATAAAGATTATATTTTTATAAATTAGTTTTCTCTATAAAGATCATATTTTTATCGCTACTTCATAATAAAAATCTAAATCTTTTACATCTGAAAAATCAAATCTTTGTATGATAAAAATTGTTTCTTTGATATAATAATAATGGCTACTTTTATATGATAAAAAACGACTTTTTTTATAATTGAAGATCTTAACTTTCTTAATTTAAAAATCTTAACTTTCTTAGTTTAAAAATCTCATCTTTTCTCTGCATAAAAATCGTGTCTTTATATTTTTATGTAAATAAAAATCTAACTTTATGTTAATAAAATCTAAACTTTTTATAACCCATACAAATAAGTTTTTATGTAAATTAAAATTATAAAACTTACCTTTTAGCCAAAATCAAAGCTATTGGGGGGGTCCACGTCGGTCTGACCTGGTGGAGGAGGGGGCGGCAGGGCCTGAGGTGATGTTGGCTTGGGCTAGGGAGGTTGGGTGGAGGCACGGTGGCAACTGTTAGGGTTTCAGGGTTTTTTTGGGTGTGGATGTAGGGCTCGCGCAAAGCGCTGGAGGAGGGGAAGGGGAGAAGAAGGTGGTGGCGCAGCTACTAGGGAGGGGGGAGCGGCTAAGTGGGAGCGACGGTGGGGAGGGAGATCAAAGAGATCCGTTGTTAGTTTTTTTTCTTTTTTTTCTTATTCTCTTTTGATTGATAATGAAAGCAAAGAGAGAAGGGTTGACTTGGCTTTATTATATATATAATTAATTTTAATTAAATCCCAAAAAGTTACTTTCTATTTCGAATTCCAAATCGAACTCACCACCTGTCGTCCATGGCTAACTTCCCCTATTTTGAACACAATGGGATATGTCCCATAAGCCAATTCTATCGTTTCGATCATTTTTCGTTAAAATTAAAATATAAATTAATATAATAGTCAAACATGACTTTAACGCACATTTTAATTTACCGGGCTGACATACGGACTCTGAAAATTCTAGAAAAATTATTTCTAGCTTCGTATTGACAATACGGTCTTAACAAAACTAATTTCGTCAAATTCCGAGACCGTTTGAAAAATGGTCATTTTCCAGTTGATTAAAATCAACTGAAACTGGTCAAACGCGTTTTCCTTTTCCATGCTCACATATTGATTCAGAAAATTATGCAAATTGTGATCTAGAAATAATTTGACATCCCGGATCCAACAAAGTTGGTTTCGTCGAAAACAGAGATCGTTTGCAAAATTTCCATTTTTAAGGGCTATATTTTCCATAGCGACTACTTTGAATTTTCATCTGGGCATAACTTTTTATCCTCGCTATGAAATTTCAATTTTTCAGATTCGTAGGAAAGATATTTTCAAATAGATTCTAATATTTTTGGTTTTGCTAAAACCGGTTTATTTTGAATCTTGTACATTCATTTGAACTTTGAAATCGAATTTTCAAACTACTGCGCCATTTTCAATACCTTTTATAATTAAAAATAAATATTTATATTCCAACGTCGATTCAAATAAATATATACATTCTAATTCTATTCAAAATAAATTTCTTGTCATTGTTATTTAAAATAATTCATTTTAAATATTCAAAATTCATTAAAATTGCCAAAATAAAATTTTAAATTCGCTCAGAATTTCCGGGTTATTACATTACTAATATAGATATAATGATTTATCTATTTCGTTTGAATCCAATCTATGTTTTATGCCCATTAGATCTATTATTTAAATAATTGTAAATTGAGATAACCATCAGAACTGATTATGAACATGTTTGAAATTGGTAAATGAGAAAGTTGTGATTATGTATAAATATGAATTATAGGATTCTTATATATATTTCCATAAATTCCTACAAGTTATGTCATGAATTATGAAATACGTTGTTTATGTCGCATAGCAATGTGGATTTGGAAATCAGTCCCATTAAACATAAATTTGTTGTAGTTATGTTCCAGATTTTTAGTTCGGTGCTGAAATATAAATTATGTGAATTTGGGTAAAAAGATGAAAATTGTGTATTATGTGATGTTAAAAATAAAAAAAATTCCTTGTTTACATTCAATTTTGTTTAGTTTTTGGCTTAAGCATTGTAAATTATGACATTTTTCTCATTTTCAAATAAAGAGGCATTATTTTAGAATCACAAGAAGTATGACAAAAAGAATTAAAAAGGGGAAAAGTGGTGCAAAGATACATATAAAAATAAATTCATATTTTTATATGTAATTTGCGTCGACCGTTCAAAAACAAATATATTACATATATTTCTTGTGATTTGGAGATTTGTCAATTCCACAGAATAGGCATGATTTACAATGATTTTGGCTAATGGTCCTTGTGAGACTTGAAACCTTTTTAGCAAGATTGAATATATGAAGGGAATTATTGGTTAATTGATTATACCAAATCATTAATTTAGATTTAAGAATAAAAATAATAATAACTATGTTGACCTCACGCAAATATAGAAATAAATATATACATATTATCCGTCCTAATCAGTGTAAATGGTAAAAATATGCATTGTATTAAATGTTGAATGGTATTCATTTATGGAATCATACATGTAAATTTATATTCCATACTTAATGGATATATTTATGGTGACCGTTGTAGCAATTAGTGTAATTGATTGTTATAAATGAGGCCATAAACAAATAATTAACAATTGTGACAAATGTTGAATGTTTGGATAAGATTCAATGGTGGAATTATATGTAAATATAATCCATATTGAATTAATATATTTGTGGTCACCATTTGTAGCGATAAATATAATTAATTGCCATAAATAAGACCACAAATAAAGAAATAATTATTATAACAATATTGATTGGGGAAAAATAAATGTGATAGGAAAATGGTTCAATTCCTAAAATAGTTTAGGATAATTGTTGTGGACCCTAATTAGGAAATTTAAATTATAACTGCAAATAGACATGAGGTTAAACTGAACTTATGGTGTTAGCCTGCCCGGAACCGACCGACAAATCCAGCAACCACAGGTAGTCAGTTTAATGTGAGAGGTCTTATGCATAAAAATAAATGTTCAATGGCACAAGGTTAAGTTCACTTGTGGTAGAAGTGTGCCTGGAACCGACCGGCAATTCCAACATCCACAGGTAGTCAACTTAATGTGAGAGGCCTAGCGCATATATATATATATATATATATATATATATATATATATATATATATATATATATATATAATAACCAATGAACAAATAAATAAAATAAAGAATAAGTAAAGTAACTGCCTGTTAGGTGCAACAAATAGGAATATATTCCCTTTTCTCTAGGATATTTATTCAATTTCTTCCCTAGTTTGGACTTAGTGCTTAAACGGTAATCAATATCCATTAATTCCCCCATTTTGACATCCATGTCAATAAAACTTATATTTAAATATATAGTTGGACTTAGTAGGTTGATAATATAAGATATTATTGACCATATAAACCTGTGATACAAATAAATGGTGTATGTATATTATTTTTGTATAAGGAAATTAAACGGGAATGACTTAATAACGTATCCTACTTTATCCCAAAAAGGGAAAGGTTTTAAAGGAAAATGAGGGACTAACTAATAACCTTCACATATAGCCCGCTTCCTTGGGTTTTAAGTGGCTTGGGTTGAAGGGTCCACTTGGGAATAGGCATTTCAGTATAGGGGTCTTAAATGGCAGGTGTGTGTGGGCTTACCCAAACCTGGAAATTAAAAGGGTCAGATATGGTCGTCTACCCTACAGGAAGTAGTAAGGCACTAATGAGGTCATCGAATGAGGTCAGCTAGAAGGTATGACGAATGATAAAAATACCTACTCTTACCTTATGCGGGGCAAGGGTATATGCGTAAATAACGGAAGCCTTAACTAGTAGGGCCCGTAGCTAGTGCCCTCTAGTTTATTTTAACGTTGAATATATTGTCGATGGTTAATGTGTAACCAATAAGTACGCTTAGGGTCTTAAGTGATCAGGGAGAATCTATCCTATCTATCATTTGATAGTGAGGCGTTAAATAATAAAGAATATAGAATGAGGGTGCAGATAGAAACCCGAGATTAGCTTGGATGTATTCAAGTTTTGATTTTTCTTAAAATGTTGGGTGTAGAAAATTATGGGGTGTTACAAGAAGAGATTGGTGAATTGGAAATGGCAGAGCTTCGCTGCTGCCCCTAGAAATATGAGCAGAAGAGTAGGGGTCCAGCCTTTTATTTAAAGGCATAGAAATGACCCTAAACAGATAGATTTAATTTAACAAAGACCCGTCCATTTACATATATCAAATTATATAGATAAACCCTAACTGCCACTGTCAAGAGTGACCAAGGTTCGAACTAGCGGTCGACAACCTAGGTCGACTTGGTAGTGGTGGGGGGACACGGTATTTATTACCCATTATATATTTATTCTATTTTATTTATTTTCCATCAATTTTCGTATTGCATCCGTAACTTTTCATATGGACACCGTTCGCGAACTTTCAATCATGAATGCTGACTGGAGTTTCATCACGAACGCAACGGTTCAAGTTTTTGGTCAAAGTCCATCATTTGTGAAAAATCAATTTTTGGAAATCTAATTAAATAATTAAATTAATTATCGCTAAAATTTTGGGTTGTTACACAAATGCTTATTTCACGCCATGGCCATTAAATTTGAATTCATATTCTAACATCGTAAATCAATTAACGTCAATTATCGATTTTATTTATCACTTTCTAAAATCGATTTAATCATTCGATGTCACTTCAAATTTTGCATCCATAGTAACAAGTTTGCCTTTTGGTTCTCGTTCCCTCTCATGCTCGGTATTGGCAAAGTGACTTACTTTGCAAAAGGTAGTTACTTGAGTTAATACTTGTTTATCCTATTTTTTTCCGCTGTGAGTTATTTTATTGTACTCTGATTATGCTCATGCTCATTTATTGCATGTACCAGATATACGCTCTAAGCTTGGATGTATTCAAGTTTTGATTTTTTTTTTCAAAATGTTGGGTGTAGAAAATTATGGGGTGTTACAAGAAGAGATTGGAGAATTGAAAATGGCAGAGCTTCGCTGCTGCCCCCAGAAATATCAGCGAAAGAGTAGGGGTCCAGCCCTTTATTTATAGGCATAGAAATGACCCTAATCAGATAGATTTACTTTAATAAAGACCTGTCCATTGATATATAACAAATTATATAGATAAACCCTAACCGCCGCTGTCAAGATTGACCAAGGTTCGAACTAGCGGTCGACCACATAGGTCGACTTGGTAGTGGTGGGGGGGACATGGTATTTATTACCCATTATATATTTATTCTGTTTTATTTATTTTCCATCAATTTTTGTATTGCATCCGTAACTTTTTCATATGGACACCGTTCGCGAACTTTCAATCATGAATGCTGACCGAAGTTTCATCACGAACGCAACGGTTCAATTTTTGTGGTCAAAGTCTGTCATTTTTTAAAAATCAATTTTTGGAAATCTAATTAAATAACTAAATTAATTATTGCTAAAAATTTTGGGTTGTTACACAAACGCTTATTTCACACCATGGCCATTAAATTTGAAGTCATATTCTAACATCGTAAATCAGCTGTGACGACCCGAACTTCCCCGGTAAGGAAAGCACGGATTGTACTGAGGACAAGCCACATCAGGACTCAAACAAAAGAACATTTCGTTGGTTATTACAAAAATTTCATCAGAATACAAGAATATACAGAGTATACATGAATAATATACAGGACAAAAATATCAGAGATTTACAATTTACAAAGCAGCAGAAAATAGTACAAAATACAAATGAAAAGAATATACGGATACAGAACTTTCCGAATATCATTCCAGCTGTAAACCAGGATCCTGTGAATATAAATCTGCAAAACCAAAACTACTAGCTGCCCGTGCGGAAAATAGGGGCACCCAGAGTTTAGGTTAAAACAATAAACTCCAGGTCAGTCATGTGACTGGTGTGAGAACTAAAACAGTTACTTAAAACTTTACTTTAAATCAAATATATCAAGGGACCACGCCGTATAACACGGAACGGGTTTCCTCCCAAGAATACCAGTGCATATAACAAAACAACACAATGCTTTTTGGAAAAATGAAGCTATTATAAGACCCAGGTCCCATCACACAATGCAACACAAGCCGGAGGATAGTGTTTTCCCTTATAATAGCCAAACAAGCTTGGTACGTTAAAAACAAATCATTTGATACTATTATAAGTGCATAGTGTATAAAACAACTTCAAATATAAATGTATCAATCCTAGACGGCATGGGTACCATATATCATGTCGCCAATACTAGGCTCTACAATCAAAACCGCAAAGTCACGTATTGGAAGTTGGGTTTCCATCTATGAACCGAGGCAAAAGATAGTCCTCGCCGATTCGAGACTCTCTAGACCGAGCCTCAGGACCCAGACACAGGTGGGCCTTTGGATCTCAGGGTCGGTCCACCGATTTGGATTAAAATGCCTGAACACTTCGTTTCCCCGTCCTTTGGGGCGTAAATGAGCCAAATGACTCCATCGGCTCCACATAGTCACCAATATATCCAAGGCGCCTCGCAATCCTACAACCACACATGTGAAAATAATATAAATGTCAGGGCTGATAGGTCACTAACACCACCCAAGCTAGAAAGAAAGCATGCCCTCCCTGATGTCCTCTCCCGTTTCCGATTCACAACCGGGGTGTGACGCTCGCGAATTAATGCTACACAAAGTTATGCCACATAGGCCGTGCTTTGATCATCAACCACAAGACTTTGCTTTTCAACAAAAGCCTTGATCATTTGCCACTTAAGCATGTCACACAGGCAATTCACTCCATGCGATTGAAATCCATCAATATATAACCCCTGAGCTCGTACGTCTTAGAGAAGGGCGTTAAGCAAGAGAATAAATTCTCCGCCGCCAAACAGATATATATTTAATAGAAATAAATCACACTGAATAAAATCCAATGTCAGACACACAGTCCATTTACAAGTTCGTTCTGGGTCTGAACGAAACCGAAGGCACCCTGTACCTCGCATATCCATCGATCTCCAAGTACGTCTGGACAATCACCAGCTGATTCCCTCCTCTTGGGTGTACAGGCCAATCAAGATCATCAGTAATTATCCAAACGATGTGAAGACCTCCGGTCTTCGACCACCGTCTTCATCCTCGACACATCGTCGAATCAGTTATTCAGAATGGGATAAACCCGGTTTTTCAGAATAACTCGCGTATATAATAAACAAGTGTTACATAAACACAACATACGCCTCATTCCAATTCAGAATATTCTTTTACACAAATATTCTTATACTTTGGGAAAGGTTCCCATTAATTTTATCAAAGATAAATTCTTTAAATTTATTCTTTAATCTTCTTTTGAATATCAACTCAAACCAAATTATGGTTTATCCAAACTAGTCGGGATTAGCGAACCTTACCGAAGTAATCACTTGTTAAATTTCCCAACCCCAACCTATTCATCCCATGAAGTAAAACTGGTAATACTTCATATCCAACACCACGGTGTTATCGGTAAATTCAATTACCATTTCACGTTCAAATCTAATTAAAGATTCATTAAAACTCAACTTGGTTTTAATCTTCCTAAAAATCAATATTAATGATTGTTTAACTTGGGAAATCATATCCTGTCTTTAACTGGGTTAAAGAACCAATGTCATTAAATCACAGTTCACGATAAACCCAACTCACATTCCATTAATAATCGGGTTAAAGAACAAGTGTTATTTAAAAAATCAATTCAAATTCAATTCCAATTAAATACCATCTAATTGGCATACCTCATTAAATCTAAATAAAAAGATTTAATCTTTTTCTCAACTGGGTTTAAGAACAGTGTTAATGAAGACACCATTCACGACAAACCCAAATCCCATTTGACATTAAATACAAGGCTCTGAATAGAAAATATATCGGCTTATATTCAATATCAAATTCTATGACCAACAAATACCGTATTGGAAATAACAATATCAATATATCTTTCAAATTTCCATAACAATATCTGTGTAATCACGAAATCCCACATCAAAATATTCCAAAGACAATTTCGATTCAAATCCATTCCAATTCAATTATTGGAAATTCTGGTTACTTTTAAAACCATTTCAAATCCAATTTATTTATTTTAAAAATAAATGGATTATAATTCTAGTTCAAAACTAGTTCATTTCGATAAAAATCTATTTTTATCATTTAAAATATGGAATTTTTCATCCCAATTCTTTCCAAATCAGTTCTTATGATTTTACACAAATTATTACTATTTTTAATAATTCTATCAAGTCCCATACAGTCGATTTCCAATAATGGTCGTCGAACTGAACTTACAGTGACCTTTTCCAAATTTGATTTGGACATAATTCCAAATCCAATCGTTAGATTTCAAATTTCTAATATTCATTGGAAAGCTCTTTTCGATACGAACCCAATGGTTCTGATTTCAGGAGAATCCGACCGTTGGATCTCCCGGAACGTCAATTCGAAGTCTATGGTCGAAATTGACGAATTGCCGCGGCGCGGCGCGTTCTATTCAGGCCATTTTATATATATAATATATATATTATATATATTTCGTTGGTTTCAATTCTAAACGTATTTTATAAATCGTTTCAAATTCGTTTTAAAAACAATTTTAACTTCCTATTCAATTTTAGATCAAAATCGAATAATATTCCATATCATTAATATATAAACGATAATATTTTTAAAACGTTATATTTTGAAATCACTTTCTTTACTATATTCCTTATAAAAACGAATATAATCGATATAAATATCGTTCGCGTCAATCTAATCAACACGGCTTTATATATTTCAATAACTTCATTATTCTATTCAACAAATGAATATTTTCTTCAACACATGAATATATATTTTATTCAACACATGAATATTTATTAATTCTTACTTACAATAAAAATGTGAATTTTATTGTATAAATATTTTATTCAACACATGAATAGTTTCAACACATGAATATTCTCAACACATGAGTATTTTCAACACATGAATGGTTTCAACACATGAATATTCTCAACACATGAGTATTGTCAACACATGACTATTTTATTTATTCAACACATGAATACAATTTATTTTTTAAATTGGAATGAGACCCACTCAATTACCATATAATGTTATTTATATGGATTCCATACAACACATGTATATAATAGCAATGATAAATAATCAACCATCATTCAAAGTGCACCACACAACTGCATAAGCATTAAATATAAATAATTAACGCTTACACAGTCTGTTAACCCATCGATTGACATACAACTAAATAATCGGGATTAGTGTACATCAAATATCATCTGAATACCCGTGTGGTGTTTCAGTCAACAAACACAGATTTTTATTTGTGCAGTTGGGTGATGTGTAAAATTTATCGTCCCAATCAATATCCTTCACATGGGTGTACATAAACAAATCGTCCGATTTGTTTATAATTATTTATTTTATATACACGTTAAAAATTATTTTTTTAACTATAAAATATTTTATTCATTCCACATCACAATCAATTTTCACCACACAACCAAATCAAACAAGTCGTCCATGGTCTGTGGACAACGGGTGTCGGGTGTTGCTAAGCACCGTCTGCATCCTAATATATATTTTAACTAGAAATCAAATTAAAAGTGAGAGGTTCTCACCTATTAGTTAAATCAAACACCGCGACTCTTCATATGTAGGAAATCTTCGCCGCTTTTCCAACGAGATCTGTTCAACACCGTTTGTATTAAAAATTATATTTTTAACAACGCTACTTCCTATATAAAGATTATATTTTTATATCATTGCTTCGTATATAAAAATCATATTTTCTCTCACCATTCTCTATATAAAAATCACACTTTTATATATAAAGATCGTATTTTTATATCTCTACTACATATGTAAAAAATCACTCCTTTACACCGCTACTTCCATGAAAAAATTATATTTTTATCGCTACTTCATATATATAAAAATCATATTTTTATCGCTACTTTTTATATATATATCACATTTTCATATCATTTCTATATATATAAAAATCCCATTTCTCATTCGCTAACTTCATAATAAAAATCTCATTTTTATTATATCCTTTCATGTATAAAAATCAAATTTTTACTGTATTAAAAATCAAATCTTTATGGTATTAAAAATCATATCTTTACGGTATTAAAAATCATATCTTTACTTCGTTAAAAATCTAATCTTTTTCATTCTAAAAATCAAATCTTTCTATGATTAAAATTGAATCTTTCCATTGTTGTTCGCATTATAAAAACTGAAAAGAAAACATATTTTTATATTCGTAAAAATCATGTCTTTCTTGTTCATTAAAAATCATCATTCTTGTTCATTAAAAATCATACTTTCTTGTTCATTAAAAATCGTACTTTCTTTCACAAAAATCGTATCTTTTTAAGCAATAAAAATCAAATCTTTTTTATAAAGAAAATTTAAATCTTTTCATATCAAAAAATCTTATCTTTTTAAAAGCAAAGATCATATCCTTTTAAAAGCAAAAATCATATCTTTTTAAAAGCAAAAATCATATCTTTTTAATTTATAAAAATCCTAATCTTATATAGTAAAAATCGACACAAAGAAACTAATTACATTATAAATAAAAAAGAAAAGAAAGGAAAACTCACTTTTATTTTTGGTTTTATGAGGAGGAGGGGGTCCACGGGTCGGGGTTGGCCGAGGGAGGCGGCGCTAGGCCAACAGGTGGTGGCGGGAGGCTTCACCGGTAGTGGTGGGCGATTCGGTGGTTGGGGCGGCGGTTTAAGGGGATTAGGGTTTGAAAAGAAGGAAGAAGGAAAAAGGCGGGTAGCGCTGGGCGATGGACGGAGGGGGTGGTGCGGCGACAGGGAGGGGTGGCATCCGCGGAGGCGCGGTGGCTACGGGGGGGAGGGTGCGACGATCTGAAATGTCGGGTTTTTTTTTATTTTTTTCTGAAATGAAGGCGTTGACCAAGAAAGAGGAGGGGAGGAGGATAAGTAAATAAATATATTATTATATTATTTTAATTTTCAAAAAGCAATTTTTTCATTCTATCTCAGAATCGGACCCAACGACTGTCGTCCCTAGCTAATCACCCCCATTTCGAACACAATGGGACATGTTTCGTAACTCAATTCGATCGTTTCTATCAGTTTTCATTTAAATTAACATTTATATCAATATATATTCAATTTGAATGCACATTTTAATTTACCGGGGCCACATACTGACCCTAAAAATTCTAGAAAAAATATTTCTAACTTCATATTGACGATACGGTTCTAACAAAACTGATTTCATCAAATTCCGAGACTGTCTGAAAAATGGCCATTTTCTGGTCGATCGAAATTGATTGAAACTATCAAAACACGTTTTACTTCGCCATGCTCACATATTGATTCGAAAAATTATGAATTTTGGAATCTAGCAATAATTCAACATCCTAGATCCAACAAAAGTGGTTTCGTCAAAAATAGAGGTCATTTGCAAAATTTCCATTTTTAAGGGCCAGAATTCCACAGCATCTATTCTGAATTTTCAACTGGGCATAACTTTTGATTCCCGCCATGAAATTTCAATTTTTCGGATTCGTTGGAAAGATATTTTCAAATAGATTCTAATATTTTTGGTTTCGGCAAAATCCGGTTTATTTTGAATCCTGCACATTCATTTGAAATTTGATATCGAATTTTCGAACTACCGCGCCATTTTTAGTTCCTTTTATATTTAAAATAAATAATTATATTCTAAGACGATCTATATAAATATATACGTTCTAATTCTATTTAAAATAAATTTCTCGTCGTTATTACTTAAAATAATTCATTTTAAATATTCAAAATTCATTAAAATTGCCAAAATAATTTTTTTTAATTGGCTCAGATTTTTCGGGTTGTTACGTCAATTGACGTCAAGTATCGATTTTATTTATCACATTCTAAAATCAATTTAATCATTCAATGTCACTTCAAATTTTGCATTCATAGTAACAAATCAATTCATTATTAATTTGATTATAAATTACATGTCACAAATATCATTATCCAATTGGATCTTTATATTCAATCATTCAGACTTAGATTGTTAAAATTAGAAACATATACTTTTGTTTTTAAAATAGTTAAGTTTAATATAAAATAGTCAAGCTTCATACAAAATAGTTTAAGTAAAATTGATAGGTTTGATATAAAATAGTTTAAATAAAATGTATAGGTTTGGTACAAAATAGTTTAAATAAAACAAAATAAGTTTGAAATAAGACAGTTTAAGTAAAATAAGTAGGCTTGGTATAAAATAGTTAAATAAGATATTATGTTTAAATAGTTTAAATAAAACAAAATAAGTTTGATATAAGACAGTTTAAGTAAAATAAGTAGGCTTGGTATAAAATAGTTAAATAAGATATTATGTTTACTAAAAAGGTTTAAATGAGATAGGTAAGTTTAATAAAATTAACAAAATAGATAAGTTTACTATAAAAATAGTTTCGGTAAAATAAATAAGTTTAATAAAGTAGTAGGAATAAAATAGTGGCAAAATTTATATATATTAGTTGTAAAGTAAAATAATACTATTTTCAAGAAATAATCCAATCTGAGTCATTTACCCAAAATTTCAAAGTTCGACTTAACGTTAGTTAAAATTTCGAAGTTCAATTCAAATTAATTTAAAACTCAAATGGTATAAATTTCAAATTTAAAACCAAATGTTTAAGTTATTGAGACGACCCCAAACCCCGTACTGACGGAGACAAGGGTTATCTTTGGAATATAACACAGAAACAAATAATAGCAGAACAGAATAAATAAATACACCAGATAATGAACAATAGAATATACTAGATAAAAGTAATCATCATAGTTACACAGTATACAGGATCTTACTTAATACAAATACAGTTCAGCTATACATAAATGTCTACAGCGGAAAACAAACAAAATATGTACAATAGGAGCTGAACAGCATAAAAAGAGATAAATGATAGAATCCATCTTCAGCTCCAGCTATCCAGAAAGAACCAGCTAAACCTGAACACAAGGCTGCCCGTGTAGAAAAAGGGGCAACCGAGTTTGAAAGTGAAACAAACTACGAGTCAGTCATGGGACTGGTATGAGAAATCTATTCAACACATTAAACATATGGCTAATCACAGGACCACGCCACTTTCGTGGAACGGGTTTACTCCATTGGATTGCCAGTGCTTTAAAACAAATCTTTCTTTTAAACATCGCTATGCTTTTTATAAAAATGAAGCCGTTATAAGACTCAGTTCCCATCACACAATGCAACGCAAACCGAAGGATAGAGATTTACCTTATAACGGCCAAAATATGCTTGATACGAATAAAACAAAGGCATTTGATATTATTGCTAGTGTTTATATGTTTTGGAAACAATTTCAATCATAACTATCAATCATAGATGGCATGGGTACCATATATCATGTCGCCATATAGATATACAATCAAAACCGCATGATGTCGTATTTGGAAATTGGGTTTCCATCATGAACCAAGGCAAAAGATAGTCCTTATCGAATTCGAGACAATATAGCCTACCATGTCTCAGGATCAGAGCTCGAGTGACCCTTGTATCGTCAGGGCCGGTCCACCGATGTGGATTAAAATGCCTGAGCAATACGTTTCCCCGCCCTTTGGGGCGCAAACGAGCCAACGAATGACTCCATTGGACCCGAATCGTCCGATCAAACCGAGGCGCCTCGCACCAGCAACAACCACATAGGTGAAAAGTATACAAATGTCAGGGCTGGTAGGTCACTGACACCACCCTAGCTAGAAAGAAACGCATGCCCTCCCTGAGGTCCTTCTGCCGTTTCTGGTTCATACCGGGGTGTGAGGCTCGCGATTTCACGTTATACACAAAGCTACGCCACACAGGCGGTGCTTTGATCATCACCACAAGACTTTGCTTTTCAACAAAAGTCCTGATCATTTGCCACTTAGGCATGCCACACTAGCAATTCATGTCATGCGACTGATGTCCATCGATATACAACCTCTGAGCTCGTGCGTTTCAGAGAAGGGCGTTAAGCAAAAGAATAAATTCTCCGCCGCCAAACAGATGTATATTTAATAGAGATCAATCAACACAGAATAAAATCCAATGTCAGACACACAGTCCATTTACAAGTCCGTTCTGGGTCTGAACGAAACCGGAGGCACTAAATACCTCGCAAACCCATCGATCACCACGTACGTCTGGACGATCACCACTCATTATCCATATTTCGGGATGCCTCCCAATCAGGACCTCGGTTACCATCCAAACGAGGTGAAGATCTCCAGTCTTCGACAATCGTCTTCATCTTCGACTTTCAATCATCGGTCAATTATTTGAAATGAGAATTAACTCGGCCTTTTCAAATAATTCACGTATATTTAGAATTTCAAATCAATTTATTTCAATAGTTAAATCATTCGACAACACCAATTTGGTTCTTTAATGTAATTTTCACACCAAACACATTCAACCATCAAATACCACATAAATCGAGCAAATTCAGTTTATTTCCTTTCCATATCGTTTATGATATTCTATAACGATTTATCGCTATTTTTATTTATTTTAAAATAGCCAATTTATTCAAAACGACGCTTCGGGCCATAACGCGGCCATGGCGCTGTTTTTCTTCAGATTTGATTTACACATATCTGGAAATCTAACCGTTGGATCTCCACAAAATTTACATCATTAGAAAGGTCTTTTCAAAATGAATCCAACGGTTCCAGTTTCGGGAAAATCCGACGGTCGGATCTCCCGGTACAATCGTTTGAAGTTTCGATTTCAAAATACGAACTGCAGCGTTGTTATTCGATTAAATATAATTATATATATATATATAATCGATTTTGGCGCTGTTTTTCCTTCAGATTTGAATTAAACATTCCAGACAATCCAACCGTTGGATTTTTACAAAGTTGGTGCCGTTGGAAAGTTATTTCCCAGGCGAACCCAACGGTTGCGGTTTCGGGAAAATCTAATGGTTGGATTTCCCGCACTAGTTGTTTGAAATCCCGGTTTCAAAATACGAACTGCACGGCCACGTTTCGTTTTAATTTTATTTATATTTATAAACTTACATAAATATAGTTCATTCAACAATTTCAATATCGTTTTCACTTCAAATATTTCACTAACGCCTTTAAATTTTGGAAAATTTCGCCATAACCTCCTTTGTACGGGAGGGGCTGGGAAAATTCCCAAATAGCCACACGGGCGCCTCATGTCGAAAAGAAAAAGAAAAAGCCAAGCGGGTAGCCAACAGGCTCATAAAATCATCACCCAAACAAAACAATAAACGTGTACCTATTTGTCGGGCACAAAATTTTATTCCTCTTCTCTAGCCCCTTTGTTATAAACTGTTCAATAAATATGCATGTACATATATATAGTTCTTATCACTTATCATTTTCTATTCAACTTCATATTTGATTCCATTTGGTTTAAAAACACCATTCATTCTAATGTTGCATGTATAGACAAAAATCATATCATTAGCTAATTAATGAATATTTCAATTCATATATATTTATTTGAACGAGTGGCTATTTTTAACACTTCATATTTCAACAATTCGTGAATATAATAAAAATGAGATTTTTATTGTAAAACAATTCATTTCAAAACACTATTATTTTATATAGTTTATATAGGTGATAAAAATGGGATTTTTATTATAAAACAATTTCTTTTAAAAACGAGATTATTTTACATAGTCCATATAGTTGATAAAAGGCGATTTTTATTATGAAACAATTTATTTCAAAATATGAATACCATTCAACACATGAATTTCTAATCAACGAATGAATATCGATTCAACACATGAAGGTTTTCTATAGTTTCTATATATAGATAAAAATGTGATTTTTATATTTAAAACACGAATATCATTCAACACATGAATCTCTAATCAACGAATAAATATCGATTCAACACATGAAGGTGTTCTATACAACGAATAAATATAGTTTCAGCAAATGAAAATAATTCAAACACATGAATATTATTCAAAATTTCGGCAGCATAACGACAGGGTAGTTAAAACCGGGACCGTCCCTAGTACGGCTCCTCGCTCTACCTTAAAACCTCGTGGTTTTTGACAATGGGGATCATGCATCTAGTTCGCACGCAGGCGGCATGTATATATTTATTTATTTTATTTCCACAAACTAATTCTATGTGGTTTCAACCAAATATTTCTCTACCACAAATGGGTATTTTTCAACCACAATCAATCAATATCCACCACAAACAATCCCAATCAACCATTCGCTATCCATCATTTTTCACACCAATCACAATCAATAAATATCGTCCATGGTTTGTGGACGAGGGGCGTACATATATATATATATATATATATACATATATATTTATATATAGCAATTCACTTCTATTTCAACACATATATAATTTTTACAACGCATATACAACTTATACATCGAACGTACAACTTATACAATGCTTATACAAGAGGTGTACAATGCTTATATAACTCATACATCGACTATATAATTTATACATCGTCGTTTTCCATATTGTTTATAAATTAGAAATCTCACATTGGGTTCCAGTCCACCAAAAATAGCAGAAGGCTCGGAAAAATATGCGGTCTCTTCTAAAATGTAGAAGGCATCCACACGGTCACGATGTTTCCTGTTTCATCGAATTTCGTTAACGAACGAAAAAGATATGATTTTTCGAAGTTTGCAACACTTTAAAACTGTTGAAATCAGTTTAAATAATATAAACTGTATACCTCCTTTGAAGATTCAAATCTAGGGTTGAAGAATTCGCGAAAACCGAGCAGCGTGGAGACGATCGGAGGGTGTCACGTTGTCGCCCTTGGAGAGAGCTTCCCACGCAGGTGCGCCGCGTCGAGTTTGAACTCGGATCTGAGCGGCGGCGGGCCTTCAAAGGGCGCGACTTTCGAGGGGTCGTGCTCGACGATGGCGAGGCGATAGGTGGCGTGGCGGGGTCGGATTTGAAGGCGATGGAGAGGGCTTCAAAAGCTTCAACTGGCGGAGGTGCTGAAACGCCTTGGTTCGATTGGAATTTGGCCGGGAAATGGCGAAGACTTTATCGCCGTTAATCGCGATCGGGGGGGGGGGGGAGAGAAGACGCGGGGGGGGGGGGGGGGCTGACGTGGACAAATAGGTTTTTTATTTATTTATAAAGTTTTAAAATCCGAAAATACCCCTTGCCTCCTGCGAACCCCAATCCAAACCCAACGACTGTCGTCCCTAGCGTTTTACCCCCATTCCGAACATAATGGGGTATGTTTCGAAGGCCCATTCGACTGTTTCAGTCAGTTTTCCTTCAAATTAAAATATAAAATATTCAATATTTAATTTGAACGTACATTTCAATTTGCTAGGGCCACAAACTGATTCAAAAAATTCCAGAAAAATAAATCTAGCTATGTTTTGACGATATGGTCCCAACAAAACTAGTTTCGTCGAATTCTGAGACTATTTGCAAAAAGGCCCATTTCTGGTCGATCCAATTTAACTGTAATTGACCAAAACACATTTTCTTTTGCCACGCTCACATATTTGCTTCAAAAATTATGAAATTTGAAACGTAGCAATAACTTCACATCCCGGATCCAACAAGAGTGATTTCGTCGAATTTCGAGGTCGTATGCAAAATGGCCAATTTCACGGGCTATATAAATTCCATAGCGACCTTTCTGAAAATTCATTTGGCCATAACTTTTGCTTTCCATTATGAAAATTCGATTTTTCAGATTCGTTAGAAAGGTATTCACTAACAGATTTAAATATTTTTGGTTTCACTCAAATCCGTTTAGTTTTGCATCCGGTACAGTCCGACAAAGTTTGAATTTAATTTTTTTGAAACTGCAGCGTATTTTCAGGCCTTGTTTATAATTAGAATTAATTATATTCGTTTTCAATGGTCGATTCAAACTCACTTTTCATTGCCTTTATCTAAAATATTTATTTTAAATATTTAAAATCCATTATTTTAGCCAATTTAAATTTTTTAAATTGGTTCAGATTTTCTGGGTTGTTACAATCTCCCCCACTTAAAACTTTTCGTCCCCGAAAAGGAACAAAGTCGAAAGTGGTTTGATAAATCTACAATCACACAACACAACAACTAGTCTAATTGTTTTCAACCTTTCAAAAATATACTAATCAATTTCTATACTCTTTTTTTTTAAATCATTCAGACTATAGAATTTTAAAAGTGCACATCCATGGAAGGAAAATAACAACAGAGTAGGGAATTAAATGGTAATGCAAAGTAGGGTAAATGTACCTTGCACCGGAGTCAATCAGAGATATCTACTCGGCATCTAGGATAGGCTTTCTGAATGCTCTCCTCAGTTTCCCAAGTACAATCTCGCGGATCTCCACTCCATTGCACTTTGACTAAGTGAACCTTCTTGTTCCTCAGCTCTTTGGTTTCTTTGCCGATAATCTTTAGCGGCTCTCTTCTCACAGCCAATTCTGGAGTAATTTCAATGTCCTGTTGAGCTGCTTCTTCCACGATCAAGTCTGGATCATGAACGTGCTTTCGCAGTTGAGATATATGGAATACATCATGAACTCCAGGCAACCAATCTGGCAATTTAATCTTATAAGCGAGAGTTCCGATCCGTTCCAGAATAGGAAACGGACCAATGAATTTGGGCGCCAACTTTCCAGTTTTACCGAACCGGATAACTCCTCTCATCGGCGATACTTTCAAATACACGTAGTCGCCAACAGCAAAGGATATATCTCTTCTTCTCCTATCGGCATAGCTCTTTTGTCGGCTTTGAGCGGAAAGTAATCGCTTCTTAATAAAATCGACTTTGTCGGCAGCTTCTCGAATCATATCGGGACCCAACACAAGTCTATTACCGGGTTCGACCCAACAAGCAGGAGATCGGCACGGTCTACCATACAACGCTTCGAATGGCGACATTGTCAGACTCGCCTGGTAGTTGTTGCTATAAGATAATTCAGCCAAATGTAGATGGTCTTCCCATGATCCACCGAAATCTATAACACAAGCCCGCAATAGATCTTCTAAAATACGATTCACCCTCTCAATCTGACCGTCTGTCTGAGGATGATAAGCGGTGCTTCAGTTCAACTTCGTTCCTAGCTCGACTTGAAATGCTTCCCAGAATTTGCTAGTGAATATTGTATCTCTATCACTGACTATACTGAGCGGCACTCCATGTAGTCTAACTATTTCT
The DNA here is from genome assembly GCA_030737875.1 of Allium sativum. Taxonomy (NCBI): domain Eukaryota; kingdom Viridiplantae; phylum Streptophyta; class Magnoliopsida; order Asparagales; family Amaryllidaceae; genus Allium; species Allium sativum. Next base: position 198,599,691 of record CM060926.1, on the reverse strand, counting down.
CTGAAGTATATCTGCGCCAGACTCTGAGCAGTTCTGTTTGATCTGACAAGTATAAAATGGGCGGTCTTCGTGAAGCGATCTACGATCACCCAAATACTGTCATTCCCTTTTCTGGTTCTGGGCAGACCATCAATGAAATCCATAGAAATATATTCCCACTTCCAGCCTGGAACGTCTAGCAGTTGTAATAATCCAGCTAGTTTCTGTTGGTCGCTTTTGACTAGCTGGCAAGTAGGGCATCGGCTAACATATAAAGAAATGTCCCTTTTCATCGACTTCCACCAGAAGGTGCGTTTGATGTCGTTATACATTTTGGCTACTCCCGGATGGATACTAAGTTTTGACTTGTGGCATTCATCCAGTACTTCCTTCCAAAGCTCAGGAATGTTAGGGACACAGATTCGACCTTTCAGCCTTAGAAACCCCTCCTCATCAACTTGAAAACTCGAGGGCTCGCCTTTTTGAATTATCTCTCTGATCTTCTGAATGAAGTGATCATCCTTTTGAAGAGCAGATATTTTATCTATCCATGAAGTCGTGATAATAAAACTGGCGATCATTTCATTCTTTCGGCTCAGCGCATCGGCCACGACATTGGCTTTCCCTGGAGTGTACATAATTTCAAAGTCATATGCTGCAAGAAACTCCAGCCAACGTTGCTGCCTCAGATTCAGGTCCTTCTGAGTGAACATATACTTTAATGACTGGTGATCTGTAAATAGTTCAAGTGTCTCACCCAGAAGATAGTGCCTCCAGATTTTCGAAGTGAACACAATAGCCAATAACTCAAGATCATGAGTTACATAGTTCTTCTCGTGCGGCTTCAGTTGACGGCTAGCATAAGCAATCACTTGGCCCCTTTGCATTAACACTGCGCCAAGGCCTTCTCTAGAAGCATCAGTCCAGACTTTCAAATCTTGATTGCCATCGATGATGGTTAACACTGGAGCAGTCGTTAGTCTTATTTTTAGCTCTTCGAAAGCCTCCTCACTTTCTGGAGTCCATTTGAATTTAAAGTGCTTCTTTGTAAGCTTCGTTAAATGACCAGATATTTTCGAAAAGTTTTTAACAAACTTCCGGTAATAGCTAGCCAATTCGAGAAAACTGCGGACTTCAGTGGGGGTACTGGGTTGTTTCCAATTCTGAATGGTTGTGATTTTGCTTGGATCCACAGCAATTCCTTCTTTCGATACTACGTGGCTTAGAAATTTTACTTCATCTTGCCAGAAGATACATTTGGAAAATTTGGCTTTTAATACATTCCGTCTCAGAATTTCTAGAACCTGTTCCAGATGCTTTTCATGTTCGGCCTTTGATTTAGAGAAGATTAGAATATCGTCAATAAAAACCAGAACAAATTTATTCAAAACTCCTCTGAACACCCTATTCATCAGATCGACGAAGTAAGCAGGAGCGTTACATAAGCCGAACGGCATTACTAACCACTCGTAGAATAAGTCGGGACCTCTGAATGCTGTCATTGGAACACACTCTTCGGCAATTCGAAGTTGATGGAAACCTGTAGCTAGGTCCATTCGTGAAAATACTTATGCGCCATTTAATCGATCGAACAAATCATCAATCCGCGACAATGGATATTTATTCTTTATGGTCTGTTTGTTCAGATCACGATAATCCACACATAGACGTAGAGTACCGTCAGATTTTGGGACAAACACCACTGCTGCACCCCAGTCAGAGAAACTAAGCCTGATCAGACCCTTCCACACTAACTTTCGTGTTTGATTGTCAAGTTCTTCTTTCTCTTTCAAGGACATTCTTCGAATAGCGTGAACTACCGGCCTTGCATTCAGAATCAAAGGAATCTTGAAATCTATTTCTCTCTGCGGCGGTAAGCAAACAACTTCTTCAAACACATGCGCATAATTTTTGACGACAGGAATATCTTTCACTAGGTCAGGAATATTCTCTGTGATTTCAGGGATACTTTCTATTTGGGTTGGGGAAACATTCAAAGCTGCCCAAAAATCTTTTCTATTAGCATTCTGACCCTCACAGGGGATGGTTATATAATCACCTGATTTAATCTTCGCCTTTACGACTCTGTCAGCGCATTTAACTTTAGCTTCATATTTGGTCAACCAGTCCAACCCCAAGATAAGATCAAACTCTTTAAAATTCATGACAACCGCGATGGTAGGAAACCGATAACGAGAAAAGGAAACCGACACTCCACAAACCCAACTGAGATCGACGAAACCCCGACCGGATTTTGGACAGTCATTGGTTCTTTGAGCTTCTTCAAATTCAAATCCAATTTCTTAGCTGCATTCTTGGCAATGAAGCTTCGCGACGCGCCAGTGTCAAACAGTACTTTAACTGGAATATTTTTGACAGTAAGCGTGCCTTCTAAAACATCTGGCCTTTCCGGAGCAGACGAAGATGCAGGCACTTCTGCCACTTCATTAACATGTACTGCTTCAGGTTTTCGAAATAGCGGGCAGGCCTTTAAAAGATGACCGGCTCGTTGGCATTGACTGCACTTTCTATTTTCTTGAAAATTCATCCCGGATTTAGACCCATCACCCTTTCGTCTGTTCGAAGATCTACAATTTCTCATCGAATGCCCTTGCTGATCGCACTTTAGACATACGACTGCCTTTACCTTTTTCTGATTGATCTTCGGCCTCTTTTTGACTTCAGCCTTCGTACTAGCCTCAGGCTGCACACTTGTCTCTGGGCTATCAGCTTCAAATTTTCTTTTGCTGCTAGAGCTGATTTCTTCTTCGTCTCGCAACATGCCTTTCATATGGAGGACTTCATACTGATAAGCCATATAAATCATTTCTGAAAAAGGAAGCTTCACATGCCCCATTACTTTATTCTGATATTTCCTTTGAAGCCCGTAAATAAATCTCAGATTCTTCCTCTTCGTATTCTGAATTAGATGGGGAGCAAAGTGAGAAAGTTCGTTGAATTTCTTATGATATTCTGGGATGGTCATATCTCCTTGTATCAAATAAGAAATATCATCACATAGTCGCTCCGTCGCTTCGGGAGGAGTAAATCTTTCCAGGAAAATCACTTTGAATCTATCCCAAGTGATATCACCTTCTGGATTATCCTTAATAACTGAATCCCACCAGAACAAAGCTTCGTCTTCGAGTGCCCAGGAGGCCAGTAATCTTTTCTGGTCATCCCTCAGCTTTAATGCTTCGAAGATTTTCTCAGCCGAGCGAATCCAAGCTTGTGTTTTCATAATTGATTCTTCACCCGTGAAGGGTTTTCCCCCCAGATTTCTATATTTCATATATAGGGCTTCAATATCCGGGTCAGTATTACTTCTTCTGTTTCTGGCACTCATTTTCTAGAACGTCTGCAAATAGCAGATCAAGTGTCAGGTCAACAGAAAAGATATTTCAAAATATAGAGACAAATACTTGAATGTAAATGTGTCTATCTAGGTGTTGTTTCATTCTGCTTTACTCATACTAGGATATTGCTGATCCTATCTGTATAGAGTTGCCCGTCCTAGAACACTATTGGTTCTATTTCTGACGAGTTCGTTCAAATGTTATATTCCAGAACTAAGCTTAACCAAAGCTCTGATACCAAATGAGACGACTCCAAACCCCGTACTGACGGAGACAAGGGTTATCTTTGGAATATAACACAGAAACAGATAATAGCAGAACAAAATAAATAAATACACCAGATAATGAACAATAGAATATACTGGATAAAAGTAATCATCAGAGTTACACAGTATACAGGATCTTACTTAGTACAAATACAGTTCAGCTATACATAAATGTCTATAGCGGAAAACAAACAAAATATGTACAATAGGAGCTGAACAGAATAAAAAGAGATAAATGATAGAATCCATCTTCAGCTCCAGCTATCCAGAAAGAACCAGCTAAACCTGAACACAAGGCTGCCCATGTAGAAAAAGGGGCACCCGAGTTTGAAAGTGAAACAAACTACGAGTCAGTCATGGGACTGGTATGAGAAATCTATTCAACACATTAAACATATGGCTAATCACAGGACCACGCCACTTTCGTGGAACAGGTTTACTCCATTGGATTGCCAGTACTTTAAAACAAATCTTTCTTTTAAACATCGCTATGCTTTTTATAAAAATGAAGCCGTTATGAGACTCAGTTCCCATCACACAATGCAACGCAAACCGGAGGATAGAGTTTTACCTTATAACGGCCAAAATATGCTTGATACGAATAAAACAAAGGCATTTGATATTATTGCTAGTGTTTATATGTTTTGGAAACAATTTCAATCATAACTATCAATCATAGACGGCATGGGTACCATATATCATGTCGCCATATAGATATACAATCAAAACCGCACGATGTCGTATTTGGAAATTGGGTTTCCATCATGAACCAAGGCAAAAGATAGTCCTTATCGAATTCGAGACAATCTAGCCTACCATGTCTCAGGATCAGAGCTCGAGTGACCCTTGGATCGTCAGGGCCGGTCCACCGATGTGGATTAAAATGCCTGAGCAATACGTTTCCCCGCCCTTTGGGGCACAAACGAGCCAACGAATGACTCTATTGGACCCGAATCGTCCGATCAAACCGAGGCGCCTCGCAACAGCAACAACCACATAGGTGAAAAGTATACAAATGTCAGGGCTGGTAGGTCACTGACACCACCCTAACTAGAAAGAAACACATGCCCTCCCTGAGGTCCTTCTCCCGTTTCTGGTTCATACCGGGGTGTGAGGCTCGCGATTTCACGTTATACACAAAGCTACGCCACACAGGCGGTGCTTTGATCATCACCACAAGACTTTGCTTTTCAATAGAAGTCCTGATCATTTGCCACTTAGGCATGCCACACTAGCAATTCATGCCATGCGACTGATGTCCATCGATATACAACCTCTGAGCTCGTGCGTTTCAGAGAAGGGCGTTAAGCAAAAGAATAAATTCTCCGCCGCCAAACAGATGTATATTTAATAGAGATCAATCAACACAGAATAAAATCCAATGTCAGACACACAGTCCATTTACAAGTCCGTTCTGGGTCTGAACGAAACCGGAGGCACTAAATACCTCGCAAATCCATCGATCACCACGTACGTCTGGACGACCACCACTCATTATCCATATTTCGGGATGCCTCCCAATCAGGACCTCGGTTACCATCCAAACGAGGTGAAGATCTCCAGTCTTCGACCATCGTCTTCATCTTCGACTTTCAATCATCGGTCAATTATTTGAAATGAGAATTAACTCGGCCTTTTCAAATAATTCACGTATATTTAGAATTTCAAATCAATTTATTTCAATGGTTAAATCATTCGACAACACCAATTTGGTTCATTAATGTAATTTTCACACCAAACACATTCAACCATCAAATACCACATAAATCGAGCAAATTCAGTTTATTTCCTTACCATATCGTTTATGATATTTTATAATGATTTATCGCTATTTTTATTTATTTTAAAATAGCCAATTTATTCAAAACGACGCTTCGGCCATAACGCGACCGTGGCGCTGTTTTTCTTCAGATTTGATTTACACATATCTGGAAATCTAACCGTTGGATCTCAACAAAATTTACATCATTAGAAAGGTCTTTTCAAAACGAATCCAACGGTTCCAGTTTCGGGAAAATCCGACGGTCGGATCTCCCGGTACAATCGTTTGAAGTTTCGATTTCAAAATACGAACTGCAGCGTCGTTATTCGATTAAATATAATTATATATATATATATATATATATATATATAATCGATTCTGGCGCTGTTTATCCTTCAGATTTGAATTAAACATTCCAGACAATCCAACCGTTGGATTTTTACAAAGTTGGTGCCGTTGGAAAGATATTTCCAAGGCGAACCCAACAGTTGCGGTTTCGGGAAAATCCAATGGTCGGATTTCCCGCACTAGTTGTTTGAAATCCCGGTTTCAAAATACGAACTGCACGGCCACGTTTCGTTTTAATTTTATTTATATTTATAAACTTACATAAATATAGTTCATTCAACAATTTCAATATCGTTTTCACTTCAAATATTTCACTAACGCCTTTAAATTTTGGAAAATTTCGCCATAACCTCCTTTGTACGGGAGGGGCTGGGAAAATTCCCAAATAGCCACACGGGCATCTCATGTCGAAAAGAAAAAGAAAAAGCCAAGCGGCTAGCCAACAGGCTCATAAAATCATCACCCAAACAAAACAGTAAACGTGTACCTATTTGTCGGGCACAAAATTTTATTCCTCTTCTCTAGCCCCTTTGCTATAACCTGTTCAATAAATATGCATGTACATATATATAGTTCTTATCACTTATCATTTTCTATTCAACTTCATATTTGATTCCATTTGGTTTAAAAACACCATTCATTCTAATGTTGCATGTATAGACAAAAATCATATCATTAGCTAATTAATGAATATTTCAATTCATATATATTTATTTGAACGAGTGGCTATTTTTAACACTTCATATTTCAACAATTCGTGAATATAATAGAAATGTGATTTTTATTGTAAAACAATTCATTTCAAAACACTATTATTTTATATAGTTTTTATAGGTGATAAAAATGGGATTTTTATTATAAAACAATTACTTTTAAAAACGAGATTATTTTACATAGTCCATATAGTTGATAAAAGGCAATTTTTATTATGAAACAATTTATTTCAAAATATGAATACCATTCAACACATGAATTTCTAATCAACGAATGAATATCGATTCAACACATGAAGGTTTTCTATAGTTTCTATATATAGATAAAAATGTGATTTTTATATTTAAAACACGAATATCATTCAACACATGAATCTCTAATCAACGAATGAATATCGATTCAACACATGAAGGTGTTCTATACAATGAATAAATATAGTTTCAGCAAATGAAAATAATTCAAACACATGAATATAATTCAAAATTTCGGCAGCATAACGGCAGGGTAGTTAAAACCGGGACCGTCCCTAGTACGGCTCCTCGCTCTACCTTAAAACCTCGTGGTTTTTGACAATGGTGATCATGCATCTAGTTCGCACGCAGGCGACATGTATATATTTATTTTATTTCAACAAACTAATCCTATGTGGTTTCAACCAAATATTTCTCAACCACAAATGGGTATTTTTCAACCACAATCAATCAATATCCACCACAAACAATCCCAATCAACCATTCGCTATCCATCATTTTTCACACCAATCACGATCAAAAAATATCGTCCATGGTTTGTGGATGAGGGGCGTATATATATATTTATATATAGCAATTCACTTCTATTTCAACACATATATAATTTTTACAACGCATATACAACTTATACATCGAACGTACAACTTATACAACGCTTATACAAGAGGTGTACAACGCTTATATAACTCATACATTGACTATATAATTTATACATCGTTGTTTTCCATATTGTTTATAAATTAGAAATCTCACATTGGGTTTCACTCCACCAAAAATAGCAAAAGGCTCAGAAAAATATGCGGTTTCTTCTAAAATGTAGAAGGCGTCCACACGGTCACGATGTTTCCTGTTTCATCGAATTTCGTTAACGAACAAAAAAGATATGATTTTTCGAAGTTTGCAACACTTTAAACTGTTGAAATCAGCTTAAATAATATAAACTGTATACCTCCTTTGAAGATTCAAATCTAGGGTTGAAGAATTCGCGAAAACCGAGCAGCGTGGAGACGATCGGAGGGTGTCACGTTGTCGCCCTTGGAGAGAGCTTCCCATGCAGGTGCGCTACGTCGAGTTCGAACTCTGATCTGGGCGGCGGCGGGCCTTCAAAGGGCGTGACTTTCGAGGGGTCGTGCTCGACGATGGCGAGGCGATAGGTGGCGTGGCGGGGTCGGATTTGAAGGCGATGGAGAGGGCTTCAAAAGCTTCAACTGGCGGAGGTGCTGAAACGCCTTGGTTCGATTGGAATTTGGCCAGGAAATGGCGAAGGCTTTATCGCCGTTAATCGCGATGGGGGGGAGAGAGAAGACGCGGGGGGGCTGACGTGGACAAATAGGGTTTTTTTTTTATTTATAAAGTTTTAAAATCCAAAAATACCCCTTGCCTCCTGCGAACCCCAATCCAAACCCAACGACTGTCGTCCCTAGCATTTTACCCCCATTCCGAACACAATGAGATATGTTTCGAAGGCCCATTCGACTGTTTCAGTCAGTTTTCCTTCAAATTAAAATATAAAATATTCAATATTTAATTGGAACGTACATTTCAATTTGCCAGGGCCACAAACTGATTCGAAAAATTCCAGAAAAATAAATCTAGCTATGTTTTGATGATATGGTCCCAACAAAACTAGTTTCGTCGAATTCTGAGACTGTTTGCAAAAAGGCCCATTTCTGGTCGATCCGATTTAACTGTAATTGACCAAAACACGTTTTCTTTTGCCACGCTCACATATTTGCTTCAAAAATTATGAAATTTGAAACCTAGCAATAACTTCACATCTCGGATCCAACAAGAGTGGTTTCGTCGAATTCCGAGATCGTATGCAAAATGGCCAATTTCACGGGCTATATAAATTCCATAGCGACCTTTCTGAAAATTCATTTGGCCATAACTTTTGCTTTCCGTTATGAAAATTCGATTTTTCAGATTCGTTAGAAAGTTATTCACTAACAGATTTAAATATTTTTGGTTTCACTCAAATCCGTTTAGTTTTGCACCCGGTACAGTCCGACAAAGTTTGAATTCAATTTTTTTGAAACTGCAGCGCCTTTTCAGGCCTTGTTTATAATTAGAATTAATTATATTCGTTTTCAATGCTCGATTCAAACTCACTTTTCATTGCCTTTATCTAAAATATTTATTTTAAATATTTAAAATCCATTATTTTAGCCAATTAAAAAATTTTAAATTGGTTCTGATTTTCTGGATCGTTACAGTTATTTTACAACTTGAATCCCAATTTAAAAAAAATAACTTCAGTCTAGTTTGAAACTTAGATTCTGAATTCATTACATTTCGCATGTTTAAACTAACATTCCAATTTTAATGTATTAAGTTCTATTCTTAAATCAATTCTTTATCATTTTAAATCAATTAAACCAACGAAGTTAAATATACTTCTTATGTCAATTAACTAAATCTTCTTATTCAATTAATTTAGATAGAGATAATTTTTTAACCTTTATTCAAATTTGTATATTAGCTCTTAGAATAACAAATCAAATTCTTATTTTAATTAAACCATTCATTAAATCAGTTAAGTTTAACTTATAAATTCAAATTTAAATATTTAAAGCATTAAATTAAACTTAAAATATAAATCAAAGTTCAAAAATCAATTTGATAAATCAAACACACTTATAAAATTTCTAAAATAATGTTACTTCAAATAACAAATCTGCATAAGAAAATCATATTAAATCATTAAATCAATTTTACATAAATTTATACATTAAAGTTAAAATTATTTCAAATATTAAATTTAAACTAGGATGTTTAAACTAAATTTTAAAATAATTCATACATATAAAAATTTAGAACATCATTTTTATTTATTGACCACGGTGTCCGTATGAAATTTTCTATTCTATGGTCAAGTAATACAGATATATACCATTTCGATTCGTTTTAAAAATCCGAATCACGGATGTATATATCATTCCAACCTGCATCCCAAATTGATTTGAATTTACTTTCAGAATACATATAATCATTTGGGTATGTATCATTTCAACCCATAATAATTTTTTCCTAAATCCATAGTGAACTTGCAGTGTGAGAACAAAATAAAAATAAATAAAAATAAATAAAAAACAGATATCACATAGCAACCAATCACATATCAATTTATATTATGTCATTTATGTAATACCTGTGTGCGTCACATGTGCACAAGTCATATAACAAATGATCGTGAATTTCTAATGCAATCCTAACATTCCATGTGTCATTTCAAAAGGTTTAATTCACTTGATAAAAATTCTAGTCGTGAGTGAGTAAACTAACCTTGATTTAGATATTGTTGAAGCAATTGGATTTAAGCTATAATCATACAGGTCTTTGATTTTAGCATAAATCCCAGTAGTTTACAAAATCCACCAATTTGATTATGAAATGTAACTTAAGTCAACACAGGTTCAACGTGTCCGATGGTGTTCAATTTTGACCTAATCAAAATTATATTTGCATTAATAAGTTAAAGAATGGATTGACTATAATTAACAACTTCATTATTATAATTAATAAATTAACTACCTTTACTTCTTCTCCTACACTCGATACTTTGATGAAGAAACCACAGCAGAAACCTGCACCCTTAACTTTCACCGCTACAATTTCACAACCACAACTTCATCAATCAAACAACCAACCTACCCATTACTCTTCAAAATCGAACCAAATGATAACTACTCCTCTTACCAATATACACATAACATCCTTCATCGCAGTTCCATTACTACCCAAAAATCTCTAACATCTCCATCACTACCCAAAAATCTCTAACATCTCCATCACTCGATAAACATTACACCTTCTTCCTACCTCCTATCTACCTTTCCATCATTAGCATTCCATTTCCACCCATGCCCAACTCATGAACTCCACACTATGGAGAAACAAGTTTTTCTCCAATTTTTAGGTAGGGACACTCGAAGTTTTCTAGGGTGACAAAGGGAGGGAGGCAGACCTTACGTGGAGATTGGGTTTTGATTTACAAATCTTGTTATTATACCTTTTTTGCGCGAAGGTGGTGTATGCTTGGAAGGATACTGTAATAGCCCGCATTATACGTATCGGAGGATAGTAAAAAATAAATTTATTCCCTGAGGGTTGGATCATTCTCATATTTTAATATGTTGTTTATGGGGATGTGAGACATGTCCATAATTTTTACCAATTTTGTTTGTAACCATTTTTCCCCTGTCGGTCTTGTACAAGGCATAACTTTTGACTCAGGTCGAATCAATTGATGAGAACTGTACCATTGGAAAGGAAATGATGATTCACTTTCCGTACAGTGGTCACATTAAAGATTTGGCTCAACGGTTTGAGAGGAATCGTTGTTTTAAGGTTTTTCAGTTTTTATTCAGGTTTTAGGAGCCTTAATGGGCAGATTTGTGGACGCCCATTAGTGGGCTAGTGGAATGCTATAAATAGGGAGTGGGAGGTATGGTGAATAGTTTACTTTCTCCATTCTCACATTTGGTGGCCTATGTTCCTCCTTCCTCTAACACCTTTCCACCACTAAAATCGAGATCTAAGCTTAGGAAAGCGAAGATCTACACCATCTGAGTCTAGATCTACACCTTTGCATAGGAGAGTTCATCGAATCAAGGAGTTTAGATCAAGTTTCTTGCTGTCTGAAATCTTAATTAAACGTTTTTGCTTTGATTTGGAGATTTGGTAAGTGATTTGCATCACTCACATGGATTCAATGAAGTATATGAATATTTGGTCATGTTTTTCATCAAATTCAAGTTGTTTTCCATAGATCTACATCATGGTAAGTCCTATTTCATATGAATCACCTTAAGATCTGATTTAGTAAGTTAAAACCGGTCATTCCTATGCTATTTCATGTGTTTATGCAAGTTAGATCTATCATTTTTGTTCATATAATCATTTATCATGATTTGAGAGTGCTTTTGCGTAATTTTGGTGAAAATCTTCACATTTGGTATCAGAGCTCCGGTTAACGATTTTAGTGAAAGTTCGAGGACGTAATTACAAATGAGAGACGTATTTGTAGATTTCAGTTGGATGTATGCTAAATAATACTATATAGTATAGTAGCGTTTGTACTTCTTTAGTAGTTTTTCTTGCAAGTGGCTAATCATTCTAATTTGCAAATTTAAATTGAGTCGACGAACTACAAGACACACTGCTAGGGAAGGATCTATGCCTGGAGGGCGCAATGGTGGTGCACCAGACTACCCAACCATGTTTGAGGCCATGATGAAAGCATTCATGCGAAGGGTACCCGCTCCAGTGACAACCACCGTAGAAGTGGGAGTGCAGGTCCTAAGGTTGTGGATTTTGCGAAGCTATGCAAGGACTTCACATCTCCTGGAAGGAGGCCATTCAAAGGAACGGAGCCAGTTGAAGAGGTTCAAAGGTGGATAGGCTCTTATGTTCGTATCTTTGGAGACTTGGGGTTGGATGATACAACTAAGAGAAAGCTTGCATCAAGGCAGTTGCAAGGCAGGGCCATAGAGTGGTGGAATTTGGTTGTACTTGAGACTAAGAAAGAGGATATTTCATAGGAGCAATTATAAGCTAAGTTTGAGATGAAGTTTATCTCCATTTCTCAAAAGTCAAACTTGTTTAAGAAATTTGTGGAGCTGAAATAAAATGGTAGATCAGTGCTTGATTATGTTTCTGATTTTGAGGCATTGTCCGGATATGCCCGTTCCTATATTGATACACCCTATCATAAGAATGAGAAGTTTGTTATGGGTTTGGATACCTATATTGGGAGACCCTTGGTGGAACATCTTGATGATCCATTTGAGAAGCTTATGGAAAAAGCTGTGGGACATGAAAGCTTGTTTCCTAAAGAAGCAAATGTAGTCGCTACAACCAAGGAAGCTTCGAAACCACAACAGGTTGGAGATGACAAAAAGAGAAAGTAGCAACATCAGGAAGGAAAAGATGGCCAGAAAAAGAAGAAGAAGAGCGATGTGATATGCTTTAACTGCTAGAAGAAGGGCCACTATTCTAGGGATTGCAAGGATCCTGAAGGTGTGAAGAAGTGCTTCAACTATGGGAAGCCTGGGCATAATAAGAAGGATTGCCCAGAAACAGCCAAGGGTAAACAGATTGGGAAGGCATATGTTGTGGAAGTTATGTCATTTTCTTCAAGAGCTCCTACGGCGGAGGAGAAAGGGAAGGGTGTTGTTATTCAAGGTAATCTTCCCGGTTAGAGATGTATCGGTTCGCATGTTGTTAGATACTGGAGCATCACATTCATTCATTTGGAATGGGTTGTTTGTTGCCTGGGTTTGGAACCCGAGGTTGGTAATAGACCATTGATCGTGACTAATCCAGTTGAGGGTTCGTCTAGTTGTGTATGCTTTGTTGTGGTCCAGTATAGTTGAGTTATGGTTGCTCATGTGTGTGGTTACTTTGTTTTGAATTTCGTTGAGTTTGAAGCCATACTGGGTATGGGTTGGCTTAAGAGGTATGTGGAAAAAGTGGATTGCGAGAAGCTAAGAGTGACAGTCAGAAATGTGGAAGGGAGAATGATGGTAATTAGGAATAAGCGAGAAAACTGGGTATTCGCAAGCTATTTATATTCGCTTAGGATTACATGGAGGGGGAGGGGGCTTGGCATCGGTGTCGATCGCTAATGAGTTCGATGCTGTCTTTGACGAGGTAAAAAGGGTTATAGCCGCATCACGAGGTTGAGTATGGAATCGATTTGGCTGAAGGTGTTAGACCTATCGTTATATCTCTTAGGTGGATGGCGCCTAAGAAACAGCGGGAGTTCGAGGTGCGAGTACGTGACCTTTTGGGAAAAAGATATATTCGGAGAAGTATATCCGAATGGGCGCAGTAGTTGTGTTTGTAACCAAGATTGATGGATCTTTAGAAATTATTTGGAAGACGTGCTGAAGCATGAGCTGAGAGCTAAGGTTTCAAAACATCGCTTCCGAAAGAACGAAGCGGGGTTCTTAGGCCATGTTGTTCTAAAAAAGGAGTAGCGATTGGTTCCATTAATGTGGTAGCAATCTAGATTTGAATAGGCCTAAGAATACGTTGGATTGAGGAATGAGGTCCCAAGGGGATGTCACCACTCAAAGTTGACGAATCATTCCGGTGGTTGTTGTTTAAAGGTAAGAATTCCACGTTGTGTTTGCTTTCGGCTGTTGAAATTTTAGGGGCAAAATTAACAGCCTGCATTTTACATATCGGAGGATTGTAAAATATTTTTATTTTATTCCATGAAGGTTGGATCATTATTATATTTTAATATGTTGTTTATAGGGATGTGAGACGTGTCCATAATTTTTCCAATTTTGTTTGTGACCATTTTTCCCCTGTTAGTCTTGTACAGGGCATTACTTTTGACTCAGGTCGAATCAGGTGATGAGAAATGTGCCATTGGAAAGGAAATGATGATTCCCTTTCCGTACAGTGATCACATTAAAGATTTGGCTCAAAGGTTTGAGAGGAATCGTTGTTTTAAGGTTTTTCAGTTTGTTGTTCAGGTTTTAGTAGCCTCAATGGGCAGATTTATGGACGCCCATTAGTGGGCTAGTGGAATGCTATAAATAGGGGGTAGGAGGTGTGGTGAATAGTTTACTTTCTCCATTCTCTCATTTGGTGACTTATGTTCCTCCTTCCTCTAACACCTTTCCACCATTAAAATCGAGATCTAAGCTTAGGAAATCGAAGATCTACACCATTTGAGGCTAGATCTACACCGTTGCATAGGGGAGTTCATCGAATCAAGGAGTCTAGATCAAGTTCCTTGCTGTCCAGAATCTTAATTCACTGTTTTTGCTTTGATTTAGAGATTTGGTGAGTGATTTGCATCTCTAACATGGATTCAATGAAGTATATGAATGTTTGGTCATGTTTTTCATCAAATTCATGTTGTTTTCCATAAATCTACATCATGGTAAGTCCTATTTCATAGAATCACCTTAGGGTCTGATTTAGTAAGTTAAAACCGGTAATTCCTATGCTATTTCATGCATCTATGCAAGGTAGATCTATCATTTTTGTTCGTATGATCATTTTTCATGATTTGGGAGTGCTTTTGCATAATTTTGGTGAAAATCGTCGCAGATACAGTGACGATCTGCGATGGAGAGATGGATGTTTTGGTGTTAATATCGATTCTTCACGATGAATGGAGGCACAAGAGGTGTGATTGTAATTTTGGGGAAGGACGGGTTTCGGGTTGGAGGCCATGGATGAAGATGGAAAGATGCGATTTGGGAATATCATTTTTTTTTTCTTTTTTCTGAAGTAGGCCGGCTTCGAAAAAGAAAGGGGAAAGGAAAAGGAAGATGACGCCTACGTTACCTCTTAGCCTGTTTTCACACGTGCTGAATGTGTAGATTTCTTATTTTATTCTATTTAGTTTGTTTCTCTATTTTCTTTTCTTTCTTTTTTCTTATTTAGTTTTTATTCTTATATTCACTTAAATTTCTGTCCGGCGTTTCCAACTCACGTGGCTACATAGAATGTAGTTTGTTATGAAACTTGACATTGTACAATAAATCACAGTTCTAGATCTGATGAAACTATTTTTTTTTTTGAATTTTAAGATTTTTTGCAAAAATAATAATTCTCATGTTAATATATTATTGTATATTACATTTCAATTATGGATCTAATTCCAAATCATTTATTACCGTATATAAATTAACAAAATAGAATTAGAATTAGTATTAATTAGCTAAACAAAGACATTTGAGATTATTTTATCAATTTTTAATCATTAATTAACTTCCATTTCAAGTTTTAAGTTAAATATTTGTTAACTATATTAATTTAAACATTCAAATTTGTGAATCATAACAATTTTATATACTGTGGTTATTTTACGTTTAAATAAATATGATATTTCATATCAATTTCTTTAGTTAAATCTGTGTCCCTATTATCGTATTTCAAATTAGTTCAAAATTGGATTCAAGTTTCCAGTTTCAAAATTCCATATCACAAATTGGTTCATTATCATATTTAAACTTCAATTTAATACTTCCATGTCGTAATTACCATTTTTCGAATGTAATCTTACATTCAACAAAATTTTAGGCTCTTAAAACTTAGTTTAGAAATGGACTTTTAATTCAAAATAGTTTGTATATTAACATATAAAAGTTAAATTTGGAATATAAGTGTTTGATTTAAAATAATTATTATAGAATAGTAAGAAAATAAATAGTACAAGAGAAAATAGTTTAAATAGAAATATAAAATAATACTAATTTAAAATATAATATTTTGGAATAAAATGGGTTTTTTCCCTCTTAAAACATATAAACCTATTTCCAAGTTCAAAAATTCACTTTAAACGGTTGCAATCTCATATATCAATTTGAAAAAAAATTCCTTTAAAAATTCAATGTTATAAATTTGAGTAACAATCATTAAACTAAATTTGGTATTAATTAATTGATTTTCTAACTTATGGCTAAATGATCATTCAATTTTAATTTCAATTATATAAGTATATACATTTCAAATTATATCAAAAGTCATAGGTATATATCATCTCAATTTTTTCTCAGTTCAGGTATTCAATATCTAAAAGATGTGTATAACAACTTATGCAATTTCAATGATATCCAAGGAGATGACATGGATACATCATTGTAAACAACTATTAGAATAACATCCAATCAATAATCATATCAAATAATAAGCAATGCACGCAATGATCATCCAAAACAAGAGATATGTCACAGCAGGCACTAGTTATCGAATACAGACGTTTAACTAGCAACTCATTTTCAATGATACTTAAATGTCGAATCAAATCAATATCAATTTAATGTCAATCCAAATTTAATATATGCAGTTTCAGTTTAATCGTACGTTTAAATTTCAACAGTTAATCATAGTAAAATGTCACATCAATATCAATTATAGCATATTGGGTGTCTATTAGCGTTTAAATCAAATTCAATGTCAATTTCATTTCATTAGTATCAGTTATATAAATATTATAATATCATAAATTTAGGTTAACTTGAAATAGAAATTTTAATATGTCATGAGTGGATTTAAACACTCACCTTCGATTTTATGACTATTGAAAATCCGATAAACGCAAAATTTTCAACTCTCCAATCATAACCAAACTAGTTCCATGTTGTTTGGAATGTCAATATGAATCCAATGGAGAAAACTACGTGCCAATCAGAGCGTGTAAGTATAAGCTATTTACGTTAGAAGTTACCAATTTAAATTAAAAAAACACTATATATTGCCATGACACCAACAAAAGTATCTTCCCACTCCTCCATCACGTCACTATAGACCTAACACTAAAATGCACGCAACCCGCATGCTTTGATCGTGAATTCAGCCATCTGCTCACGAGATTCCACCTCTGACCACCATAGCTTGAACTGCCATGTCGAGGGCTCACTACACCTATCATTGCTATCCCTCCAGCGGTCCCACACATCGAGCGTCGCCTCTTAGATTCTTTGGTTTTCGAACCCTAAATTGGAAATTCTAGCCGCTACAGCCACTTCCCAACCCAATGATTATAACCTAACCACTCAACTTGTTGAGTTCTCAAATACCCATATCTCAATGTTGTCGATTGATGCCCAAATCAGAATCGCCTAATTTGATTCTTAGGTTTACGAGATTTCTAAAGTTGACCATGATTTCTAAATGAAATGAGCCACAGAATAAGAAATGAACACCAGCCATTGATTCCACTCGTCAAGAGTTTTCTAACGATATAAAATTCGATATATTCCCTAGAGGTTGAATTTTTGACTTAGTTTAGATTGATCTGATAGTCGCCATTAACAAGTAATTAAGAAATTTTAGGATTTTAGGTTTAAAACTGATGCTAGGGTTTAGAATGAGGCTGCTATGTTTTTTTAAGGAGAATATGTGTGTAGATAATGATTGGGTTGTTGGTGCAAAGTAGCTATAACAAGCCAATAGCCCGTTTCTGTCCCTAAACCGAAATATGTCGTCTCATACATCAAAATATAGGTTTTCAATATTTTAAACGCAATGGCACTATCAAAAATCCAAAATCGCAATCCTATATAAATTTTGTTTTTTTGGTCAAAATAATTTTAAATTATGTTCACAATTGTAAGTTAACAACCATAATTCATTTTCTCAAAATTCACTTTTGGTTTTTTTATTGAGTCATACCAAAATTAAAATAAAATGTTCAAATTTTAATTTCTTCAAAATATGATCTTTGATTTCATTAAAGCACTTATTTTATTTAACGTAAAACGTGTATTTTCTAGCATTAACTTGCTAATTTCAAATTTCATGACTATCAGTTTAAAATTTAATATTTCACGTTAAATAAATTGCTATCAGCAAAAGTTCTTCCCGCTACTCTATTACGTAGCTACAAACCAAACCCTATATCTCAGGCAACCTGCATGGCCAAGAAATTCCACCACCTTGTTGTTATATTCCACCTTCGATCACTATGGGATGAACCACTACTTCGAGAGCTTCCTGCACCTAACACCGCCATCCCTCTGGTGGTCTCGAATATCGGGCGTCGCCTCCACGATTCTATGGTTTTTGAGCCTTAAATTGAAAATACCGGCTACCACAACCACTTCCTAACCAATGACCGTCACCTAATCTCTCCCCTTGTTGAGCTCTTTAATAGATATATCACAATTTTTTGATTGATGCTGAATCAAAATCGCGCAATTAGATATTTAGGGTTGTAAGATTTCTAGCTTTGACCATGATTTCTAAATGAACTGAGCCTAAAATTGAAAAAATGAATGTCAGCAAAAATTTCATTCGTCAAGGGCTTTTTAATGATATAAACTTTGACATTCCTGGAGAAGTTGAATTTTAAATTGGTTTAGACCGATCTGGTAATCATCATTAAGAGGAGATTAATTTTTTTATTGATTTTAGGGTTAAAACTTACGACATGGTTGAGAATGAGGAAGCTAGAGTTTATTAAAGCCAATTTATATGTAGATAACAATTGGATTGTTGAACTAAAGCATTTACAATAGCTCAAAAGCCCGTTTTCATCTCCAAACGTCCTATATATCAAAATATAGATTTTTAATATTTTTAAACATAATGAAACCATTAAAAATCAAAAAATACCATCTTGTAAAAATTTGATTTCTTACCATCAAATTAATTTTGAATTATAATTCATAATTGCAAGCTAGAGAGCGTAACTTATTTTCTTAAAATTCACTTTCATTCTTTTTATCGGGTCCTACCAATAAAAAAAAACATTCAAGTTTTTTTCTTTCAAAATTTGATTTTTGATTCCATTAACCCACTCATTTTATTTGATGTAAAATGCATGTTTTCTAACATTAACTTTTAATTTCAAATCACATGACTGTTAGCTTGAAATTTAATATTTCATGTCAAATAAATCTTAATAGAATTTAATAATTGAAACTATCATACATTCTAATTTCATTCTAATAATTCAGTAAAGATCATATCTCACTAATTTATTAATCATACATACTACACTTAAATTAGTCAAAAACATAATTTAAATCAATAAAATTTCAATTTCTGGAATGTTATTCTAAAATTTATATTTAATTTAATATTTTTGAATGGCTAAAAATAAAGGTCATTACAAAGTCGTCGTTCCCCTAAAAAAATGTCTACCTATTTATGTTTTTTTAAGGTTGACATCGAACCTTTAGGAGATTGATACCAATCCCTAAGATAACCCCTAAGGGTTATGGGACTTTTAAGAGTAATCCAAATGAAAGTATTCTTCATGCTTCATAAATTATTTTTCGACATTTCCTATGCGTTTTTTGCAGATATCATAGGTTTTAGTCGAGGTAAACTACTGAGTTAATTCTCCATAGTCGAAGTGGTTTGATTTGACTGGATCCCATATCCAGGGAAAGTGATAGACATCGATCCCCTGCTTAACAGAAGTGTCAATCCATACTTAGACAATTCTAGAGTATCATTTGAGTGAATTCGCTTGACCACAACTTCATATCCTTACCTTAGCTGGATTTCCAAACCAATTACTATTTGGATTTCTTTCCTCGATAAATAGGAAGTTCAATTAGCCATATTTGTGGCAGTCTTGCAAAATGGCAGGTCCACACTTTCCCCTAAAGCATGCTTTGTGAATGGAATGTATGATTTGTTTAAGAACAGATTCCAAAACCAAATGTAGCTAAATTTCAAAGCCTTGATCTCTCTCGATTACCAGGCTAAACTTATGACTTTTTTGGGTCGATATTCAAAACTGCAAACTCTCCGGATCGTAATTCAAATCCATAGTTGTTCAAATCCAATATACAAATCAGTGAACATTCTGAAACAATTGCCAAATTCTCTATCTCATCAAATCTTTATCAAATTCCAATGTCTCTCCAGCTGAAACGACCCAAACTTCCCCATGAAGGAAAGAACGGATTGAGTTGAGAACAAGCCAAATCAGAACACAAACAGAAGAACATTTTATTGTTTATTACAACAATTCCATCAGAATACAAGAATATATGGAGTATGAATAAACAAAATACATTCGATAAATATCAGAGATTACAATAAATTACATAGTAGTGGAAAAACAATACAAAACACAACTAAAAGTAATACACGGATACAGAGCTTTCCGAGCATCATTCCAGCTGTAAATCAGGTCCCATGAATATAAATCTTCAAAACCAAAACTACTAGCCGTCCGTGTCGAAAATAGGGGCACGCAGAGTTTAGGTTAAAACAATAAACTCCAAGTCAGTCATGTGACTGGTGTGAGAACTAAAACAGTTATTTAAACTTTACTTTAAAAGAGAGTAATTCAAGGGACCATGCCGTACAACACGGAACAGGTTTCCTCCCAAGAATACTAGTGCATATAACAAAACAACGCACTGATTTTTGGAAAAATGAAGCAATTATAAGACTCAGGTCCCATCACACAAATCAACGCAAGTCGGAGGATAGGGTTTTCCCTTATAATAGCCAAACATGCTTGGTACGTTTAAAACAGATCATTTTGATACTATTATAGTGTAAAGTGTATGAAAAAAACTTCAAATATAAATGTATCAATCATAGGCGGCATGGGTACCATATATCATGTCGCCATACTAGGCTCAACAAATAAAATCGAAATATCTTGCATTGGAAATAGGATTTCCATCATGATTCGAGGCAAGGGTCAAGCTCCTCTCCGCTTCGAGACACTCTAGGAAATGCCTTGGGACTACACACTCTGGGTAACCCTTGGATCGGTTGGGTCGGTCCTCTCTTACGTTTGAGGATTGGAAATTCCTGAACACACATTTCCCGGTCCTATCAGACCTATAACCAAGGAGCCTCGCATTCCAACAACCACACAGGTGAAAATACTATAAATGTCAGGGCTAGTAAGTCACTGACACCACCGTAGCTAGAAAGAAATGTCGTGTTCTCCCAACGGTCCTTATCCTGTTTTTGTCTTATACCGAGGTGTGAGGCTTGCGAATTAACGCCATACACAAAGCTATGCCACACAGGCCATGCTTTGATCATCAACCACAAGACTTTGCTTTTCAATAGAAGCCTTGATCATTTGCCACTTAGGCATGCCACACAGGCAATTCATGCCATGCGATTGATATCTATCGATATATAACCTCTGAGCTCGTACGTCTCAGAGAAAGGCGTTAAGCAAGAGAATAAATTCTCCGCCGCCAAACAGATATATATTTAATAGAAATCAATCAACATAGAATAAAATCCAATGTCAGACACACAATCCATTTACAAGTTCGTTCTGGGTCTGAACGAAACCGGAGGCACCATATACCTCGCATATCCATTGATCTCCAAATACATCTGGACGACCACCAAATATTTCCCTCCTATTAGGTGTACAGCCCAATCGGGATCATCAGTAATTATCCAAACGATATGAAGATCTCCGGTCTTCGACCACTGTCTTCATCTTCGACTTATCATCGAATCAGTTATTCAGAATGGGTATAAACTTGGCCTTTCCGAATAACTCGCGTATATTGTAATAACCCGGAAATCTGAGCCAATTTAAAATTGAGCAGCGTAGAGAAGACTGCGTCGGCATGTCAGGAAAATCCCGATTGTTCTGAAATTCAGAAACAAAATTGGCGGAGTGGATCTCAAAGGTGAGAACTTCTCACTTTAAATCTCGTTTTCTAGTTAAAAATATATACTAGGATGCAGACGGTGCTTAGCAGCACCCGACACCCGTCGTCCACAGACCATGGATGGCTTGTTTGTTTAATTGATGTGCTGTGAAAGCTTATTGTGTGAAGTGGAATGAATAAATATTTTATAGTTAAAAATATAATTTTTAACACGTATATAAAATATTTATAAACAAATTGGATGATTTGTTTATATACACTGATTTGACTGATATTGATTGGAATGATAAATTTTACACATCACCCAACTGCACGAATAAAAATATGTGTTTGTTGATTTGAAACCCCACACGGGTATTGGGATGATATTTGATGTACACTAATCCCGATTGTTTAGTTGTATATCAATCAATGGGTTGATAGACTGTGTAAGTCTTTTTTTATTTATATTTAATGCTTATGCAGTTGTGTGGTGCAATCTGGATGATGGTTGATGATTTATCGTTGCTGTTATATACATGTGTTGTAGGGAATCCATATAATTAACAATATATGGTAATTGATTGGTCCTCGTTCCAATTTGGAAAATAAGGAATATTATAGAATAAAAATTCATGTGTTGAATATAATAAAAATTCATGTATCGAATTGAATAAAAATTCATGTGTTGAATAGAATAAAAATTCATGTATTGAATAAAAACATAAATTCATGTGTTGAAAAAAATATTCATTTGTTGAATAGAATAACAAAGCTATTGAAATATATAAAGCCGTGTTGATTAGATATGCGCCATTTTGATGTGAAAAATATCTATATTGATTTTATTCATTTTTATAATGAATATTGAAAAGGAAGTGATTTCAAAATATAACATTTTAAAAAATATTATCATTTATAGATTAATGATATGGAATATTCAAATTTGACTAGAAATTGAATATGAAGTTGAAATCATTTTGAAAATGAATTTAAAACGATTTATAAAATACGTTTTAAAGGGAAATCGACAAAATATATATAATATATAGATTATATATATAGAATGGCCTGAATAGAACGCGCCGCGCCGCGACAATTCGCAAATTTCGACCATTGACTTCGAATGGATATTACGGGAGAACCGACCGTCGGATTCACCTAAAACCGGAACCGTTGGGTTCGTATCGAAAAGAGATTTCTAGCAAATATTAGAAATTAGAAATCTAATGGTTGGATTTGGAATTATGTCCAAATCAAATTTGGAAAAGGTCGCTGAAAGTGCAGTTCGATGGCCGTTGATGGAAATCAACTGTACGGGCCTTGATAAAATTATTAAAAATAGTAATAATTTGTGTAAAATCATAAGAAATGATTTGTGAAGAAGTAGGGTGAAAAATTCCATATTTGAAAAGATAAAAATAGATTTATATCAAAATGAACTAGTTTTGAACTAGAATTATAATCCCATTTATTTTTACAATAAATATAGTGGATCTGAAATGGTTTTGAAAATAACCAGAATTTCCAATAATTGAATTGGAATGGATTTGAATCGAAATTGTCTTTTGAATATTTCGATGTTGGATTTCGTAATTATACAGATATTATTATGGAAATTTGAAAGATATATTTATATCATTATTTCTAATACGATATTTGTGGGTCGTAGAATTTGATATTGAATATAAGCCGATATATTTTCTATTCAGAGCCTTGTATTTAATATCAAATGGGATTTGGGTTTGTCGTGAATGGTGTCTCATTAACATTGTTCTTGAGCCAGTTGAGAAAAAGATTAAATCTTTTTATTTAGATTTAATGAAGTGTACCAATTAAATGGCATTTAATTGGAATTGAATTTGAATTGATTTTTGGGTTTATCGTGAACAGTGTTTTAAATAACAGTTGTTCTTTAACCGGATAATTAATCGAATGTGATTTTGGGTTTATAGTGAACCGTGTTTTAGATGACATTGGTTCTTTAACCCAATTAAAGACAGGATATGATTTCCCAGGTTAAATAATCATTGATAGTGATTATTAGGAAGATTAAAACCAAGTGGAGTTTTAATGAATCTTTAATTAGATTGAGATAATCGAGAATGGAGTATCACCAGTTTTGCTCTAGGCAATAGTTAAATCTTTAATTAGATTTGAATGTGAAATGGTAATTGGATTTACCGATAACACCGTGGTGTTAGATATGAAGTATGACCAGTTATACTTTATGGGATGAATAGGTTGGGATTGGGAAATAAAATAAATGATTACTTCAGTGTGGTTCACTAATCCCGACTAATTTGAATTGATATTTAAAGGAAGATTAAAGAATAAATTTAAAGAATTTATCTTTGATAAAATTAATGGGAACCTTTCCCGAAGTATAAGAATATTTGAATAAAAGAATATTCTGAATTGGAATGAGGCGTATGTTGTGTTTGTGTAACACTTGTTCATCATATACGCGGGTTATTCAGAAAGACCGGGGTTATCCCATTCTGAATAACTGATTCGATGATGTGTCGAGGATGAAGATGGTGGTCGAAGACCAGAGGTCTTCACATCGTTTGGGTGATTACTGATGATCTTGATTGGGCTGTACACCCAAGAGGAGGGAATCAGGTTGTGATCGTCTAGACGTACTTGGAGATCGATGGATATGCAAGGTACCAGGTGCCTCCGGTTTCGTTCAGACCCAGAACGAACTAGTAAATGGACTGTGTGTCTGACATTGGATTTTATTCTGTGTGATTGATTTCTATTAAATATATATTTGTTTGGCGGTGGAGAATTTATTCTCTTGCTTAACGCCCTTCTCTGAGACGTACGAGCTCAGGGGTTATATATTGATGGATATCAATCGCATGGAGTGAATAGCCTGTGTGGCATGCCTAAGTGGCAAATGATCATGGCTTCTTTTGAAAAGAAAAGTTTTTTGGTTAATGATCAAAGCACCGCCTGTGTGGCTTAGCTTTGTGTAGCGTTGATTCGCGAGCCTCACACCCCGGTTGTGAACCAGAAATGGGAGAGGACAACAGGGAGGGCATGCGTTTTTTCTAGCTAGGGTGGTGCCAGTGACCTACCAGCCCTGACATTTATATTATTTTCACCTGTGTGGTTGTTGCTGTTATGAGGCGCCTCGGATATATCAGTGACTGTGTGGAGCCGATGGAGTCATTTGGCTCATTTATGCCCCAAAGGGCGGGGAAATGCAGTGTCCAGGGTTTAAGTTTAATCAACATCGGTGGACCGGCCCTGTTGCTCCAAGGGCTCACCTGAGTCTGGGTCCTGAGATACGGGCTAGAGCGTCTCAAATCGGAAGAGGACTATCTTTTGCCTCGGTTCACAGATGGAAATCCAACTTCCAATACGAGACTTTGTGGTTTTATTTGTAGAGCCTAGTATGGCGACATAGTGGTATGGGGCACTTGTGCCGTCTATGATTGATATTTACGATTGAAATTGTTTTATACACTATGCACTTATAATAGTATCAAATGATTTGTTTTTAGCGTATCAAGCATTCTTTGGCTATTATAAGGTAAAAACCCTATCCTCCGGCTTGCGTTGCACTGTGTGATGGGACCTGGGTCTTATAATAACTTCATTTTTCTTTATTTAGCATTGCGCTATTGTTTTATGCACTGGTATTCTTGGGAGGAAACCTGTTCCGAATTATACGGCGTGGTCCCTTGATTTACCTAACTTTAAAATAAAGATTAATAACTATTTTAGTTCTCACACCAGTCACATGACTGACCTGGAGTTTATTGTTTTAACCTAAACTCTGGGTGTCCTTATTTTGACACGGGCAGCTAGTAGTTTTGGTCTCGCAGATTTATATTCACAGGATCCTGATTTACAGCTGGAATGATATCCGGAAAGCTCTGTATCCGTATATCTCCTTCAGTTATGCTTTGTATTATTTTCCGCTGCTATGTAATGTATTGTAATCTCTGATATTTATCGAATGTATAATATTTATTCATACTCTGTATATTCTTCTATTCTGATGAATTTTTGTAATATATATTGAAATGTTCTTCTGTTTGCGTTCCGATGTGGCTTGTTCTCAACTCAATCTGTGACTTCCCGTAAGGGGGATTTCGGGTCGTTTCATATATAATAAACAAGTGCTAGAAAACACAACATACGCCTCATTCCAATTCTGAATATTCTTTTATTTAAAGATTCACATCTTTTGGGAAAGGTTCCCATTAATTTTATCAAAGATAAATTCTTTAAAATTTATTCTTTAATCTTCCTTTGGATGTCATTTCAAACCAAAATATGGTTTTCCAAACTAGTCAGGATTAGCGAACCACACCGAAGTAATCATTTATTTTATTTCCCAATCTCAACCTATTCATCCCATGGAGCAAAACTGTTATTACCCCATAACTAACACCATGGTGTTATCGGGAAATTTAATTACCATTTTCTGTTCAAATCTAATTAAAGATTTAACTATCGCTCGGAGCAAAACTGGTGATACTCCATTCTCGATCATTTCCTATATTTGATAATTTAAATTATCAATTCTCATTTTAATTTGATTAAAGATTCATTAAAAATCCTCTTAGTTTTAATCTTCCCAAAAATCAATATTAATGATTATTTAACTTTGGAAAATCAAACATGTCGCATCGACAATCTACATCGTACTATTGATTTCTGCCGATATATAACCTCTGAGCTTGTACGTCTCAGAGAATTGCGTTAAGCAAGAGAATAAATTCTCCACTGCCAAACAGATATATATTTAACAGAGATCAACTATACAGTTCGAAATACAACGACAAATATGAAATCCTGCCTTTTATTGGGTTAAAGATCTAATGTCATTTAAAACACAGCTCACAATAAACCCAAATCACATTCCATTAATTATGGAATCTTCACGGAAAACAAATCAGTATATATAATCGATATCAATTTCCGTATCCGACCAATAATATAAATGGAATAACAGTAAAGCCTTTTAAATTCCATATGTATTTACAGTCCTCCTCCACATAATTTCATTTCGATTATTATCAAATCGAATTCCATTCAATTCCAATTCAATATATTAAATTGGAAAATGTTACTTCGGAAAATTCCTTTAAATCTTTAGAAAAAGATTTATAAATTCCAAATCATATTTCATTGTAAATCGGGTTAAAGAACGAATGTCATTAAAAACACAGTCCACAATAAACCCAATTCACATTCCATTTATTATCGGGTTAAAGAACAAATGTCATTTAAAACACCATTCACGATAAACCCAATAATCAATTCCACTATTTATTCCAAGTGAATATTAATTAATTGGTATATTTCATTGAATCTAAATAAAAAGATTTAATCTTTTCTCAATGGGGCTTAAGAACAGTGTTAATGAAGACAACATTCACGACAAACCCAAATCTCATTTGATATTAAATACAAGGCTATGAATAGAAAATATATCGGCTTATATTCAATATCAAATTCTGAAACCAACAAATATCGCTTTGGAAATAACAATATAAAATATATCTTCCAAATCTCCATAACAACATTCGTATAATCCCGAATCCAACATCGAAATATTCTGATGATAATTTCGATTCAAATCCATTCCAATTCATATATTGGAAATTCTGGTTATTTTGAAAACCATTTCAAATCCAATTTATTTATTTTTTTAAAAAAATAATGAATTTATAATTCTAGTTCAAAACTAGTTCATTTTGATAAGAATACAATTCTATCTTTTCAAATATGGGATATTTCATCCCTGTTCTTTCCAAATCATTTATTATGATTTTACACAAATTATTGATATATTTTTAATAATTTAATCAAGGCCCGTACAGTCGATTTCCACAAATGGCCATCGAACTACACTTACAGCGACCTTTTTCAAATCTGATTTGGACATAATTCCAAATCCAACCGTTAGATTTCTAATTTCTCATATTCATTAGAAAGCTCTTTTCGATACGAATCCAACAGTTCCGGTTTTAGGAGAATCCGACGGTCGGATATCCCGTAATGTCCGTTCGAAGCAAATGGTCGAAATTCGCGAATTGCCACATCGCAGCGCGTTCTATTCAGGCCATTTTAATATATATATATATATATAATTTATATTATATATTTCGTCGATTTCCTTTTAAATCGTATTTTATAAATCGTTGTCAAATTCGTTTTCAAAACGATTCAACTTCATATTCAATTTCAAATCAAAATTGAATATTCCATATCATTGATATATAAATGATAATATTTTCAAAACATTATAATTTGAAATCAATTCCTTTTTTATATTCATTATAAAAATGAATAAAATCGATATAAATATCGTTCATGTCAAAATGGCATCAATCTAATCAACATGGGTTTATATATTCAAATATATTCGTGTCCATCCCAAATCGGACATCAAAATCAAATTTTGATCTTTTACTGAATATTATTTTAAAATATTCATCATTTTTAAAATAGTCGTTATTTTAAAATATTCATCATTTTCTGAACTGGAATCAGACACAGACAAATACCATATAATTTGATTTATATGGATTTCATACACACACGTATACCACAACAATCATACATAGTCAACCATCATCCAAAGTGCATTCCACACTGCATAAGCATTAAATATAAATATTTAAAGCTTATAACAACCTGTCAGTCAATTGATCGACATACAGCTAATTATTGGAATTAATGTATGTCATATATCATCCCAATACCCGTGTGGGGTTTCAAACAATCAAACACAGACTTTTTTGTGCAGTTGGGCGATGTGTAAAATTTTATCGTCCCAATCCATATCAGTCTAATGTGTATACATAAACAAATCATTCGATTTGTTTATAAATATTTATTTCATTTACATGTTAAAAATTATATTTTTAACTATAAAATATTTTATTTCATTCCACCACACACAATCAATTTTCACAACAAAGTCAATCAAACAAACAAGCCGTCCATGGTCTGTGGACGACAGGTGTCGGGTGCTGCTAAGCACCGTCTGCATCCTGGTATATATTTTAACTAGAAAACAAGAATTAAAAGTGAGAAGTTCTCACCGAGAAGCTAAACCCAACGCCGCGACTCTTCATATATAGGAAATCTTTGTCGTGCTTGCCTTTAGTCACTTTAGTCGTCCGTGTTCGCTACATATATAAAAATCACTTTTTTATATTCTCTATTATATATAAAAATCATATTTTTAAAACGCTACTATAAATATGAAGATTATATTTTTAGTTCAACTCCACTTAGATAAAAATCATGTTTTTATCATTTCTTCACACAGATAAAAATCGTATTTTTATTTCATTAGCTTTATAAAAATCATATTTTTATTTCATTACATCATATAAAAAATATATTTTCTTTTATTTTTAAAAATCAGTTCATGCATGTATAAAAATATAAACTTTTCAAAAATAAAAATATAATCTTCTCCTTTACAAAGATCCAAGCTTTCGTTTATAAAAATATATCCTTTTCAAAGTTTTAAAAATCCTACCTTTCGGTAAATAAAAATCTAATCTTTAATTATAAAAATCTGACCTTTCTTATGACAAAAATATAAACTTTTCCTTTAAAAATCCTATTTTTATCACTATAAAAATCTCGACTTTATATTCTATATAAAAAAAATCAGATTTCATATAGTAAAATAAAACAAAATTGGGAAAAATGGAGATTACTGTTGATAGGAGGGGGAAAGGGGGTTTCACCGCGCTCTGGAGGAGGTGGAGGGATGGAGGGGGTGCAGAAGTCGACTAGGGGGCGGTGCATGCCGGAGCTGGTGGCGACAAGGCCCCACGGTGGTGGATGCAGTCAGTTAGACCTAGGGTTTGCTGGGGGAGGGCGTCTCGTGGGACCCGCGAAGAAGACAGAGGGAGGAGAAGAGAGGAGAGGCGCGGAGGAGGGAGGCTAGGGGGACGCGGCGCCGTGCCTGGCGGCGGCGGCAGGCTGTCGCGCGCGGCGCGATAGCTTCTCCCCCTTCTTTTTTTGTTTTTATTTCAATTTCGATCTGTCGTCGAATGAGGGAGAGAGAGAGTCAGAGAGATTTATTTATTTATTTAATTAATTATTTTTAATTTCAAAAAGTAACTTTGTATTTCGATCTCCAAACGAGACCCACTGCCTGTCGACTCTAGCTAATTTCCCCCATTACGAACACAATGGGATATGTATCGTAGGCTGATTCGACTATTTCGATCAGTTTTCGCCAAAATCAAAATATAAATCTATATATTGAATTTGAACGTGTATTTCAATTTACCGGGGCCACATATAGACTCTAAAAATTCCCGAAAAATATTTTCTAGCTTCGTATTGACGATGCGGTTCTAACAAAACTAATTTCGTTAAATTTTGAGACCATTTGAAAAATGGTCATTTTCAGGTCGATCGAAATTGACTGAAACTGCTAAAACACGTTTTACTTTGCCACGCTCACATATTGATTCGAAAAATTATGAATTTTGGAATCTAGTAATAATTAGAAATCCCGGATCCAACAAAAGTGGTTTCGTCAAAAACCGAGGTCGTTTGCAAAATTTCCATTTTTAAGGGCCATAATTCCATAGCGACTATTCTGAATTTTCAACTGGGCATAACTTTTTATTTCCGCTATGAAATTTCATTTTTTCTGATTCGTTGGAAAGATATTCTCATTTAGATTCTAATGTTTTTGGTTTTGCTAAAATCAGGTTTATTTTGAATCTTGTACATTCATTTGAAATTGAATTTTCAAACTACCGCGTCATTTTTAATTCCTTTTGTAATAAAAAAATAAATATTTATATTCTAATGACGATTCATATAAACATATACGTTCTAATTATATTCAAAATAAATTTCTCGTTGTTATTATTTAAAATAATTCATTTTAAATATTGAAAATTCATTAAAATTGCCAAAATAAAAATTTTAAATTGGTTTAGAATTTCCGGGTTGTTACAATCTCCCCCACTTAAAATCTTTTCGTCCTCGAAAAGGAACGGAGCTGAAAGTTGGAAATCAGTTCAGTCGACTGGATATTCATAGTCAGTTGAATGAAACTAGAAGCAAATAATTTTTTTGTATGTGTTTATATTTAATCGATTGAATAGGCATATTTAGTCGATTGAATGTGGAATATGCACACAATTTTCATGTGCACACATATTCAGTCCACTGAACTGGTCAAACAAGTCGATTGAAAAATTCATTTTCCAGATTCACTTGTATACATATAAAAACTTTTGAGAAATTTAAAAATAAATTTTTCGTGGAGAGATCTTAACATCATAATCTAAGACTAGACTCTACTTAATATAAATAACTAATATACTTCTAGAGCCTTTTGTCGCGTTTGGGAGACATCTTGTTGAGTTGATTGTTCATCTTGTCATTGATAAAAATCTTGTGATTCAACATTCTCCCCCTTTTTGATTGATAACAATACTTGAATAGGATGTGAGAAAATGCCAAATAATCTCCCCCTGAGTTTATGCTTTCTCCCTTGAATGTTTGCTTTATTCTGCATTCTTTTGTTAGCACACATTTGATTTCTCCCATTTGTCATCGACAAAACGGAGATACTTATGATATTTTCTTGTCAAATATATTAATATATCATGTACACACCATTAATTTAAAATATGTGTCGATCCGTGTGTACATGTGATATATTGTAGTACACATGAATTATTTCCATAAACTTATTCATAGCGTAGCATGTTTGTAACAACCCGGAAAATACGAGCCAATTTAAAAATTTTAAATTGGTCATTTCAAAGGAATTTGAACAATTGAAATAGAATATTTCGATAAAATAGTGAATTAGAAATAGTGAGTCAGTTTGAAAATTTGAATTCAAACTTTGACTGACTGTGCAGGGTGGAAAATATAACGGATTTTAGCCAAACCAAAAATATTTAAATATGTTAGTGAATACCTTTCTAACGAATCTGAAAAATCGAAATTTCATAACGGGAATCAAAAGTTATGGCCGAATGAATTTTCAGAAAGGTCGCTATATAGAATATATAGCCCTGGAAAATTGATATTTTGCAAACGACCTCGAAATTCGACGAAACCACTTTTGTTGGGTCCAGAATGTCAAATTATTACTAGGTTTCAAATTTCATAATTTTTGAAGCTAGTATGTGAGCGTGGCAAAAGAAAATGTGTTCGGTCAATTTCTATTAAATTGGATCGACCAGAAAATGGCCATTTTTCAAACGATCTCAGAATTCGACGAAACTAGTTTTGTTGGGACCGTAGCGTCAAAACGTAGCTAGATTTATTTTTCTGGAATTTTTCAAATCAGTTTGTGGCCCTGGCAAATTGAAATGTACGTTCAAAGTTAAAATTAAATGTTTTATACTTTAATTTGAGAAATAACTGATTGTAACAGTCGAATTGGCCAACGAAACATATTCCATTGTGTCCGGGATGGGGGTAATTAGCTAGGGACGACAGTCGTTGGGTTTGAATTGGTGTCCGTGTGGAGAAACACTATTTAAAAATTTATTAAAACTATGGGCCAATCAGAATTTTCCTTTCATTATTTTTAAAAATAAAAAGATATCAGAAAACCCTCGTTTTCTCTCCGATCGACGATCGACGTCGTTTAACCCTTCCCAGCCAAATCGCCGCCGCCACAGGCG
The DNA here is from genome assembly GCA_030737875.1 of Allium sativum. Taxonomy (NCBI): domain Eukaryota; kingdom Viridiplantae; phylum Streptophyta; class Magnoliopsida; order Asparagales; family Amaryllidaceae; genus Allium; species Allium sativum. The sequence goes on along the minus strand of CM060926.1, from coordinate 198,567,289 downwards.
ATTCCAGCCTGCGCCACCACCAGTCGACACGCCCCCCTCTCCTCTTCCAATCCGACCCAAGCTCCACCCCTATCGCCGCCTCCATCGCCAGTTTCGCCGACGCAAAGTCGACCACTTCCCAGCGCCGCCACATGCGCCACCGACCTCCGAACCACCTCAAACCACCCTGCGCCGACTCCCCTCTCCTCCCTCTTCCACGTCATCACCTCTGATCATCCCATCGTGCCTCGGTTTTCGCGAAAACTGCTACCCTAATTTTGAACCATCGTGAAAGGTGAGTTCTTTTTGATGTTTGCACTTTGAAAAATCATATCTTTATGGTGTGTTGACGAAATTCGATGAAACAGGAAACATCGGGACCGCAAGGAAGCTCTTTACCACATAGAAGAGACCGCGGATTTTTCTGAGTCATCTACGATTTTTAGCACTCCGAAAACCAATGTGAGAAATCTAAATTAAATGAATTTGAATGGAAAATGTCGTGTATAAATTATATAAGCGAAATATAAATTACACACGTGTTGTATACCTCATGTACATGCATGGTGTAAGCTATATAAGCGAAGTATGAATTATACATGCATAGAATAATTGATATATGTGTTGAAATGCAAGTGAAATATATATATATATATATATATATATATATATATATATATATATATATATATATATATATATATATATATATATATATACACTCCCCTCGTCCACAAATCATGGACGATATTTATTGTTGTGAATTGGTGTGAAATATTGGATGAAAAATACGAATGGTTGAATAATTGTTTGTGGTTGATATTGATTGGTTGTGGTTGAAAAATACCCATTGGTGATAGAAATGAATTGGAAATAATTGTGGAAATAAAAATAAAACATGCCGCCTGCGTGCGAATTAGATGCATGAATCCCCATTGTCAAAAACCCCGAGGTTTTAAGGTAGGGCGAGGAGCCGTACTAGGGATGGTGCCGGTTTTAACTACCCTGCCATTATGCTGCGAAATTTTGAATAATATTCATGTGTTAGAATTATTTTCATTTGTTGAAATTATCTTCATGCGTTGAAATTAAAGTCATGTGTTGAAACTATATCCATGTGTGGAAATGCTCATGTGTTGAGAAGTGATGTGTGAAAATTAAATTCATGTATGAGTGAATGAAGTGTTTAAACGATAAAAATCACATTTTTATAATATATATGAAGTATGAAAAATATTTGCCTTATATATAAATAGTTTCGACAATAAAAATTACATCTTTCTTATATGAACAACATATATAAAATATCCACGTGTGGAGGTGCTCATGTGTTGAGAAAGTGTGTGTATTGGAAAAGTTCATGTGTTGAATAAAAAGATTGAACAATAAAATTACATTTTTATTGAAATTATAAAGTGTTGAAAACAATCATGTGTCGAATAAATAATTCAAATGATAAAAATATCATTTTTATCATGTATGTGATATGCTAAAGATATGCGAGCGTTGAAATAAACATTTGTGAAAAGAATATTATTTTTAACATGCATAGGAACTAAATAAAATAGTCATGTGTTGAAATATATTTTAGTCCGCCAAAATTATCATCTTTGAAATGTGAAGTGTTAAAAATAACCACTTGTTCAAATAAATATGCATGAGTTGAAATATTCATTAATTAGCTAATGATATGATTTTTGCCTATGCATGCAACATTAGAATGAATGGTGTTTTTAAACCAAAGTGAATCAAATATGAAGTTGAATGGAAAATGATAAGTGATAAGAATTTTATATATGTACATGCATATTTATTGAACAGGTTATAGCAAAGAGGCTAGAGAAGAGGAATAAAATTTTGTGCCCGACAAATAGGTACACATTTACTGTTTTGTTTGGGTGATGATTTTATGAGCCTGTTGGCTAGCCGCTTGGTTTTTTCTTTTTCTTTTTGACATGAAACGCCCATGTGGCTATTTGGAAATTTTCCTAGTCCCTCCCGTACAAAGGAGGTTATGGCGAAATTTTCCAAAATTTAAAGGCGTTAGTGAAATATTTGAAGTGGAAACGATATAGGAATTTTGAATGAACTATATTTATATAAATATATAAATAAAATTAAAACGAAATGTGGCCGTGCAGTTCGTGTTTTGAAACCGTGATTTCAAACGACTAGTGCGGGAAATCCGACCATTGGATTTTCCCGAAACTGCAACCGTTGGGTTCGCCATGGAAATATCTTTCCAACGGCACCAACTTTGTGAAGATCTGACGGTTGGATTGTCTGGAATGTTTAATTCAAATCTGAAGAAAAATAGCGCCAGAAACGATTATATTTATATATATACATATATATATATATATAATTAAATTAAATCGAATAACGACGCTGTATTTCGTAATTTGAAATCGTAACTTCAAATGGCTAGTGTGGAAGATCCGACCGTCGGATTTTCCCAAAGCTGAAACCGTCGGATTCGTTTTGAAATGATCTTTCTAATGACATAAAATTTGTGAAGATCCACCGGTTAGATTTTGTGTAAAACAATTTAGTGAAAAACAGCGCCAGTGCATCGGCACGACCTGAATCGTCATTTAATTAAATATGGCCGTTTTAAATAAATAAAAATGGCGATATATCGTTATAAAATACTATAGATGATATAGAGTGGAAATAAACCAATTTGTTGTGTTTGCTTGATATGTGATGGTTGAATTTATTTAACATGAAAATTATAACTAAAGAACTGAAATGTGAATGTTGAGTAGTCTAACCATGTGATAAATTGATTTGAAAATCTAAATATACGTGGGTTATTTGAAAAGGACGAGTTCATCTCATTTCAAATAATCGATCGACGTTGAAAAGTCGAAGAGTCGAAGACGGTTGAAGACCGACGATCTTCACATTGGATGGATGGGCGCTACTGATGCTCGTGATTGGAGTAGCTACCGTGAAGGAGCTAAAGTAGTAGCCGTCCAGACATACTGTTGATTGTACGGGTATGCGAGGAATTTGGTGCCTCCGGCTTCGTTCAAACCCAGAACGGACTTGTAAATGGACTGTGTGTCTGACATTGGATTTTGTTCTGTGCTGATTGATCTCTGTTAAATATATATCTGTTTGGCGGTGGATAATTTATTCTCTTGCTTAACGCCCTTCTCTGAGATGTACGAGCTCAGAGGTTATGTATTGATAGAAATCAGTCGCATGGAGTGGATTGCCTGTGTGGCACGCCTAAGTGGCATATGATCAAGGCTTCTGTTGTAAAGCAAAGTCTTGTGGTTGATGATCAAAGCATGGTCTGTGTGACGTAGCTTTGTGTATAACGTGAATTCGCGAGCCTCACACCCCGGTATGAGTCAAAAACGGGAGAAGGACCCAAGGAGTGCACGACGTTTCTTTCTAGCTATGGTGGTGTCAGTGACCTCCCAGCCCTGACATTTATATATACGTTTCACCTGTGTGGTTGTTGGAATACGAGGCGCCTAGGTTATAGGTCTGTAAGGACCAGGAAACGTGTGTTCAGGAATAACTAATCCTCAAAAGTAAGGGAGGACCGGCCTTGGAGGATCCAGGGATTGCTGTGTGCGGTCCCGAGGCGTTTGCTAGAGTGTCTCGAACGGAGAGGAGCTTGCCCCTTGCCTCGACTCATGATGGAATCCAATTTCCAATACAAAATATGCGGTTGTGATTGTATTACTAGTATGGCGACATAGTAGATGGTAGCTATGCCGCCTAGGATTGATATTTATGATTGAATCCGCTTTTGAAACATATATGCACTAGTAATAATATCAAACACTTTTGTTTTATACGTATGAAGCATTTTTGGCCATTATAAGGTAAAACTCTATCCTCCGGCTTGCGTTGCATTGTGTGATGGGACCTGAGTCTTATAATGACTTCATTTTATAAAAAGCATTGCGATGATTTAATCATTTACTTTATTTCATGCACTAGCACTCATTGGAGTAAACCCGTTCCGCGAAAGTGGTGTGATCCTTTGATTTGCCTTATTATTGTTGTTAATAAGTTAAGTAGATTTCTCATACCAGTCCATGACTGACTCGTAGTTTGTTTCACCTTGTAAACTCGGGTGCCCTCATTTTCACACGGGCAGCCTAGTTACAGGTATCTGGTGCACTTTTGGCTCATGGCGAGGCTTGACTACACCGTGCTGACTTTGACTCTTTCCGCCATTTTAGTATATGTATTATGATTCCGCCATTGGCGATGTAGACTGATATTTATTTTGTGTACTCTTTATGTATGATTCCGCCTCTGGCGATGGTGACTGATTATGTATTATTATGCACTAAGTTGTATCCTGCATTGTGCCCTCTGATGTGATGATATCTATATGATTCCGCTGTCATATGTGTGTAAATTGTCCTGTTTTATGTTTATGCTATTATCTGTGATCTGCTAATGATGATTAATGTGTTATATTCCAATGATTATCCTTAACACCGTGTCACGGGGTTTTGGGATCGTCACAATGTTCACACTCAATAAGTACATACCCAAAATAGTCATAAAAGAATATTTACAAACCCATTGTTTCAGGCCAAAAGATTACTTAAAAGTCTTTTAGAATAAAAAACCAAAATAAGGATAAAATAAGATGATTCCTTTGGATCTTCCTCTCATTTCTTTGCTGGTTCATTCCTCCCTTATCTCCAGCTTCTTCGTCCTTGCCCGAAACATCGAATCCCCAATATGTGCCATGAATGGGATCAAAATCTAGTACCGCAGTGGACATAGAGGAGGATGGAAGACTTCGAGTGATATCATTGAGCTTTGAAATTATTTTGTCTTATTTAACATCGGAGATGATCATTTTTGCTTCAATCATAATCGTTGATTAACCATTGTTGTTATGGTCTTTTGATTCTTTGCTAGAGAAATAATAATGTTTTTGATAGGGCCATTGAGATTCATTTCCTCAAGCTCAAGAATAGGTGAAAAATGAGTTTTCGATTAAGCTTATGCTTGATCTTGAGGTTAGCTTGCTGAACATAGAAAGGAGCCTGAGTTGATTGGGTCAGTTATGCAGGAGTTGGATGGGTAGGATGAGTTCTATAAAAAGAAGGAGGTTGAGGAACATAGTCTTCCTTATGCTTCTTACATTGGTCAAATGTTTGGGTATGTTAAAGCATGGGCAAGTCAGTAGGAAGACACATCAAGCTTAATGTTTTAGTACCCAAGACTCCGACGGTAAGATTTTTTGTTTTAGGAGTTGGGATTTGCAGATGAGTAAGGACACTGGTAAAGTAAGCTCCATAATACTTAGTGTGTAACCGTGATTGATTGAAACATAGTATCTCCTCTATTATATGTAATGCCAAATTAATTTGTTTGAATTCTCACATTGCATATAACACATGGAAATCGGGATGATAGACTTGATTATAACTCCCAGTACGAGGATTGATAGTATTAGTTAAGGCATGTTGTGTCACACGAGATCTTGGTTGAAGATTGATAGCTTTGAGTTTGGCGAGATCATCGAAAATGAACTGATAGCTGATCTCATCACTGCATAACCTATCACATTCTACTTCAAATAGTTCTAGTCTATCAAACGAATATTGGAGAATCTGTCCAAGTCTTGCTGTTGTAAAATATATGTACTCCATAAACATTAGTACATAATGTATTCTCATCATGTGGGTGTTGTTTCTCAAGATTCTTGTTTGCAAAGAAGAGTTTAAGTAGCAAGCGATAGATGTTGACATTTTTATAAGTAAATGAAAGAAGAGATTCATGACCACTATTCTGAATTATATGAAGGATTTCATATGATTTAAAGTCTTTAACGAACCTTCGAATATACGTGTATTTTTCATCTTCTTGAATCTGTCCCTTTTCATTTTGACTTAGAAGCCGGGAATGAAAATTTCAGTCATATTTGAAGGACATGCACCAATTAAAACAAATTTAACTACATGATGATGAATTCAATTTTCTTGGAGCTTCATTCTTCTTCTTGATAGCTCCTACATTTGCATTATAGTTTCTATCATAAGTATTTGGTGAATATGGTGGTTGTTTTGGACTTTAATTCCATGGAGTCCATTATGATGAAGGTCGAGGAGAATGTTTTGTACATCTAATTTGATGGATTCACAAACTTTTAAAGTGATTTGTTTGAGGAAACTCAAATGACATGTTGTGACCTTTTGCTCAAAGTATAGTTCACGTTGAAGCTCCAATTGTTGACGTTGCTAATGATGAATATCATCTATCTTTTCTTTAGTTGATGGAGAAATAATCATAGGCTATTTAATTTTATTATCCGATGTATAACTGGTATGATAATTCGACCATTTACAGACCGGATCATGACGTTGGATTGGAGTTTGAATCTTTGTTGATGTTAGTGATGAAGGTGATGAGGGAGATGATTTGGTCATAGGTGGAGTAAATTCGATTGAAGATTGATGATCGTTTGAAGACATTTTCCTTTTCGATTATATTTGTTTCCCTTTGTTTTGTAAAAGAGAGTATTGTTTTTCTTGTATATATAGGATTCTATTTCTGAATTTCTGGATCACATTATGTGGTTTATATAAATTTTAATTTTGAACCTATGATGAGTAATATATATAGATTTTAAGAACTAGTGGTTTTAAATTGTTAATACAAAAAGTTGTTATATAAGTTCAATCTAGCTTTCTGGGTAAACAAGAATCATCAAATAGCCAAATGGTTAAGGTATCTAGCTAGTATTCAAGTCACCAAGGCTCAAATCCAAATTGATGCATAAACAAAATAAAACACTTTTTGAAAAAAATTCATAAATCTTTAAATGATATGAATCCTAGTTGTTGTCTTGGTTTTATAAACGTATTTTTGAGTAATGATTTAGTAAAGATACATGCCATTTGATTTTCTAAAGAAACAAATTCTAAGTTTATTATTTCTTTTCCAACATTGTCACGTAGAAAATGATGACATATATAAATATGTTTAGTTCGAGGATGATTAACTGGATTTTTAGGTAAATTTATTGCACTAGTATTATCGTAATAAATTGTTGAATTTGATAGATTTATATTAAAATCTTTAAGTGTTTGTTGCATGTATATAACCAAAGCATAAGCCAATGCTACTAATATATGTTCATCTTCACATGTAGATAGTGAAACACAATTTTGTTTCCTATTAAACCAAGAGATTAGTGATTTTCCAATGAAATTACACGTGTCACTTGTACTTTTTTGATTCGTCTATGATCCTTCGAAATAAGCATCACTATACGATGCTAATTTGAAAGAACAATCTTTCGGATAGTAAAGTCCAAAATCCTTGGTATTGCTTAGATAACACAATATACATTTTACAGCTCGTAAATGTGATTCTTTTTGGATTGACTTGAAATCGTGAACATAAACAAACACCCATCATTATATCAGGTTTGCTTGCTATTAAACATAATAAAGTTCCTATCATACTACGATATAATTTTTGGTCAACACCTTTACCATTTTGGTCTCAGTCGAGATATGTTATTGTACTCGTGGGAGTTGGTGTTGCAGAATTGTTTTCCATTCGAAAACATTTAATAAATTATTACAATATTTTTCTTGATTTATAAAGATTCCATTAGATAATTTTTTAATTTGTAGACCAAGAAAATGATATAATTCTCCCATGTGAAACATTTCGAATTCCTAAGTCATAAATTCTGAAAATTCTTGACATAATATTTTTATTATTAAAACCGAAAATAAAATCATTCGTATAATTGAATTATTAAAATATCTTTTTAGCTCGTTTTATAAATAATATCTGATCAACCTTTCCAATTTGAAATCCTGAACTTATTAAATAATTTTCAAGACGTTCATACCAAGCACGGGGTGCCTGTTACAAACCATATAAAGCCTTTTTAAATTTACATACATAATCAGGGTATTTTTCATATGAAAATAAAGCAGGTTTTTCAAATCTAGCGACTAGAGCAAAAGTTTCTTCATAGTTTATTCCTTCTTCTTGATTATATCCTTGCGCAGCTAGTCTTGCTTTATTTCTAGTTATATTTCCAAATTCGTCATCTTTATTTTTATAAACCTATTTTGTACCAATAATATTTGGATCACTTGGTTTAGGAACTAATTCCCAAACTTCATTACATTCAAACTGATTAAGTTCTTCTTGAATAGCTATGTGATTTACGTTCTCATCAGTAGATACTTCTTTTGGATTTTTGGGTTCAATATTAGATAAGAAAGCTACGTGACTTACTAAATTTAATCGATTTCTAATTCTTACATTTGAAGTTATATCTCTGGTAATATTTTGAATTGGGTGATCTCGTAGTATTCTTAGAGGTGATTGTATTTCACTTTTATTTTGAACAATGTTTTCATTTTCATCTTGACAATTATTCTCATTTATATTTTAATAGTATTTTCATTTTCTGTGTTAGTGGAAACATTTTCATTATTGTTATTATAAATAACGTTTTCATATTTTCTATAAATAAAAATAAAAATTTCATCATTTCTAGAATTTTAAATTTTAAATTTTTCATTAATATATGAATTTTGATTACTATTTCCATCACAAGATACATGAAGTGTTTCCTCAATTTTATTTATTCTTTCATTATAAATACGATAAGTTTTGCTTCGATCGGAATATCCTAGGAATAATCCTTCATCGGATTCTGAATCAAATTTTCCTAGCTTATCCTCAGCGTTTAAAACAAAACATTTTGAACCAAAAAATTTAAAATATGAGATATTTGGTTTTCTATCGTTAAAAAGTTCATATGGAGTATTTTTCATAAATGGTCGAATAGAAACGCGATTCAAAACATAACAGGCTATTGCAACTGCTTCTGCCTAAAAATGTTTTGGTAACGGACTCCCATTAAGTAATGTTCCAGCACATTTGTATAGAGTTCTATTTCTCCGTTCAACAACCATTTTGTTGTGGAGTTCTAGCGCGAAAATTATGAAAATACCTTTCTTCTTACAATATTGATCAAATATTTCGTTTTCAAATTCTTCTCAATGATCAATTCTTATATTTTTTATATTAAACCCCTTTAAATTTTGAATTTGCTTAACAAAGGTTTTAAAATGTTCAAAAGTGTTACTTTTATTTTTCATAAATAATGTCCAAGTATATCTAGAAAAATCATCATCAATTACAAACACATATCTACTATGATTTATGAATTGAACTTGGGTTGGCCCAAACAGATCCATATGTAGTCATTCTAATGGTTGTAATGTTGAAATGACCTTTTTAGATTTAAATGAAGATTTCATTAACTTACCTAATTAATAAGCATCACAAAGGTTATCGACTTTAAATTTCATTTTTGGTAATCCTTCTTCTAATTCATTCTTTGAAATTTTATTTATTGTTTAAAAACTAATATGAAAAAATATTTTGTGCCACAACCAAGAATCATTTTCTTTAGAAAATAAACACAAATAAAGATTATTATTAATTTTCATAATCAGAATGCAAAGATTTTTATCTCTATGTCCTTCAAAAATTAGATTTTGTTTTTTTATCTAAAACAGTACATTTATTTTCTAAAAAAATATTTTAAAGCCTTTATCACATAATTGACTAATATTAAGTAGATTATGTTTTAAATTTTTGACAAATAAATCATCAGTAGTAAGAGGTAAATTAGATGTACCGTAATTGCTCACATCGCCTATACCGATGATATATCCCTTGGAATTATCTCCAAAAGTGATAGTTCCTCCTTTCGAGTAGATAATATTTGTATGCATTTCTTCGTCTCCTATCAGGTGTTTTGAGAAACCAATGTAGAGTATCGTCTTTCCTCTTTTCTTAAGTGGGACCTGCAAAAAATATGTAATGACGTTGGTACCCACTTCCTCTATTAAGGTCCTAAGAGTCAAATCTTAAGAAACCAAACCCAAGAGGGTTCAATGTCCCTTTTCTCTGTCTCTCTCTCTCTCTTCTAACCTAATTTCTTCAGTTAAAAAAGTATATACATACAAACAAATCAAATCAAATGTGTATAAAATTGAGAGAATAAATAGACTTAATGGAAGAGAATGTAAATCGACGCTCAACGATAGATTCTTCACTCTCTTCCCTTTTTGTTACATTTCTATAGATCTAGAATCTTCCCATTTCTAGGTAAATTTTAGATTTATAAGGATTTGGTGATCATAAGCCTAAAGGGTTCAAAACTTAAAATTTGGAGGCTATAAGATGAGTGGGAAATTTACTTGTAACAATTGGGAATTTCGCTCGATCCGAATCGATCGCTAAACCAACCAAGACCGTTCGAAACCCCTGATTGTTTTGAGAACATGACAAATCGGAACACAAACAGAAGAACATTTCATTGTTAATTACAACAATTCCATCAGAATAAAAGAATATACAGAGCATGAATAAATATTATACATCAGAGAAATATCAGAGATTTAAATACATTACTGCAACAGAAAAATAATACAATACACAACTGAAAGAGATATACGGATACAGAGCTTTCCGGATATCATTCCAGCTATAAACCAGGTTCCTGTGAATATAAATCTGCAAAACCAAAACTACTAGCTGTCCGTGTGGAAAATAGGGGCACCCAGAGTTTAGGTTAAAACAATAAACTCCAGGTCAGTCATGTGACTGGTGTGAGAACTAAAACAGTTATTAATCTTTATTTTAAAGTTAGGTAAATCAAGGGACCACGCTGTATAACATGGAACGAGTTTTTACCCTAAGAATACCAGTGCACATAACAACAGCGCAATGCTAAATAAAGAAAAATGAAGCTATTATAAGACCCAGGTCCCATCACACAATGCAACAGAAGCCGGAGGATAGGGTTTTACCTTATAATAGCCAAAGAATGCTTAATACGCTAAATTTCATCTTTTATTATTACAATAAGTGTATAGTTTCAAAACAATTTCAATCATAAGTATCAATCATAGACGGCATAAGTGCCCCATACCACTATATCGCCATATATAGTGAAATACCCCACCTCCATTAGGGTCACTCTCAAAGGGAATGCCCTAATTTTGGTGGAGGTTTATAAGTATGAGTCACAGATATACAAGACAGATATAAGAACACATATTTTTGAACAGCGGAAACCAACAACAACTTTTATTTCATTAAAATACGTGTTGCACAAGCCATGCCATAATTGTCTTACAATACTTCCAAAAACATAACATCTTCATAACTGTCTTGATTACATTATTTAAAGAAGCATAAAGAAAACATAAATAAACTGCAAAAGTTCCATAATTGTTGTCCAAAGCCATAGTCCAAAACGGAAAAGATCCAAGCAATACATTCTTTCTCTTCAAGCTGGATGTGAAAACTGGTCAAGCTGTGGTATTCACTCCCTGTGGACCTGGGGGGAACGAAAGAAAAGAAGGCGAAAGAAAAGTAGAGTCGGACATAAAGCTTGAGTAAGTTTAGGACTATTCGGTCTATGAATAAAGAACTGGGTATGAAAAGCATAAACTAGAAATGGGAAAGTACCATAAACTAAGTTAAGTTGTCTAGGGTTGAATATACTATCGTACCCCATATTAACCTCTGTACCCATATAAACTAGTTCCCAACAGGCACCCCATAATTAGGGTGAAGTGATCCATTTCTGACGATCGGCTCCTACTCGCATAGTTACATGTGTCTTACGGCCCCCGTTGTTGTAGTTACCTATGCTGGTCCCACCATGGGGTGTATCAAGTCCCATGGTGGCGGCCCGACACAACTCTTAGAATGCACAGGTATGCTACTGGTGCCCAATGCCTTATTTTTCTGCGTCGGAGTGTGTGCACGACCGCACCCCGTTAGAACCTACACTGCTGCACCACCGCCGTCGATTTGACCTCTTACAGTCAGCCCAGTAATCGTGCTCCACCCTGCCTAGTTTCAGGGTATCATGATACGCCTTGTAGGGTTACTGCTGAAAAGGGTCCCCCGCTACTAGGTTTTCTGTTTCTAGCCAATATGCTAAGTTGGTTAAGTGTTTTATAAACCTAACCCCCAATCAGTCTGTTTAGTTTAGCATGTCCCATTTTGATTAAGTATTAATATAATTTACTTAATCCTATCAATCCTGACTCAGCCTTAATTGTCTTATTAAAGCCTTGACCTCTCACATTAGACAGGTATTTTTGTGGCTGCCTGTTGCCGGTTGGGTCCGGGCAGTCTTACGCCACAACTCAGTCTAACCTCGGGTCCCTATTGGGCTCCGTGTTTAACCACCCACATTGGATAGGTATTGTTGTGACTACTGGACAGCCGGGCGGTTCCGGGCAGGTTTACATCACAACTCAATCCAACCTCGGGTTAAACACATCGTATTTTCTACATTTACATATTTTGTCTCTTTTCTTTTTATATGTAAATATTTGCGGCCCATTCTTCAAATTTATCTTTATTGGTTAAAATTTATTTATGCCACTTAATTGTTTTTCAAGGTTGTTGGCATGCGTCAAACATGCCAACACATATGTTCTATATTTTAGCCCAAACGTCATTACCCCCGTTTTACACGTTCGCTCCAATGTAAGGTGTGTTGGGTTTAATACTTAAACCCAATTTAGCCAAATGAAAAAGGGGAGGCTTATAACATGGTGTTTATAAGATAACATGAAAAAGGGGAGTGTGAACACATGAACTTGCAACGAACGATTCAATTAACATAAAGTAGGCAAATGTGAACTTGCAATTGTAACATCATATAATCATGGCTTAACATGAATCATTTTATCCATATAATCATAGCATAAACAATAATTAAACATGAATTGTTAGACCAAAAAGTGGTTCTAACACCCAAATTGACTAAAAGCAGAATGAAACAAGATCAAAAGTAAAATAAAGACACAGAATTTATAGTGGTTCGGCAAAGAAGAGCCTACGTCCACTTGTCAATCACTATTCTCAATGATATTGTTGCAGTTACAATGAGATATTCACTCAATTTCTCTCACAACTCACGTACATTCACTCAATTGCCTAAAAACAAATGTTGAAAGACGATTTGGATTATCCGGGAGTGCTGGAATTCGAGTTATGAAAGTGGTTGAACTCTCAAAGTGTCAAAAAGAAGATCCTTTTCATTATCTCCAGACAGGGTATTTATAGGTGAAAATTTGCTCAAAACCCGATCTAGATCGGAGCCACGTGTCATCCATCCCATTAGCCTCGGGTTCGAATGGATTTCTGGGTTGACAACGCATCAGAGCAGTGGACGTTGTGGGTAGGAACTGGTCATAACCGCTCCGAATAACCAGGCGATCATGGGGGAGAGCGACGTGGAATATGGGTTCGGATCGGAGGAGTGTACAGGAGGGGTTCGGATCGGGGTATCCGATCCGATCCGGTTTTGTCCCAAGGCTAAGTCTTCGTCTACTTTCACTCCGTTCCGATCTGTCTTTATAGCAGATATCCCTCCGCTCCAACTGGCAGTAGGTTGCTCTCCGATCCGAACAGCTGCGCCTCTCTGATCCCAACAGTAATAGCTCACCAATCCGAACAGCAAAACTTATCCGATCCGACCCGCTACATCGCTCTGATCCGACCCGCTATAGTGCTTTCCAAGTTCTTCAATGTTTCACATCTCGACTTTGTGTTGCCCAGTTCACAAAGTGGGCTAACATTTTGCCCCCTCAAAGGATGCTTCTGTTGGAGACGGAGCATGCTTTGACTATCATTGCACAGCGTTCTTCGAGGTAATTTTTCTTTTGATTTTCCTTGTGTTTTCATCTTCTTCTTCGCACTTCAATTTAATTCACTGCTGAGCTACAGAATTCGGTTCGGTTCGGATTCCGATCCGAACAGACCCATTCTTCTTTCTATTTTTCATTGGACTATTGGGCCAAGCTCTGCTACTGGACTGTCGATCTGATCCGAACGGGAGCTCTGCTACTGGACTGTCGGTCCGATCCGAATGGGGAGACGAATAGTCACTCTACTTCTCTATATAAACTGGGTCTTCTTCCTTCTCTCATTTCCTTTTATTGTTTTACCGCTCCTCAAGTTTTGCCAAATGAAAAACCCTAATTCCTGAAGCATCGAAATTCCTCTTAATTCTCGAAGTAGTTACATAGGTAGGTTACAAAACTTTAGATAATTCCTTTTTTAATTGATCTCGATTCGAATTCGTAGATGATTAGGACGATTTGAGCATGAAACTTGGATGACCTCGACACCGTGACCCCCCTCGTCATCGTCGTTAGTGGCCTCGTCGCCATCTCGAGGTTGTAACGGAGGGGGTTAGAATCAGTTGTTGAATGTGCCAGCGCATAAATGCTTGGCTTTGATTTGGGTGGTTGGCACGAGACTGGCTTTGGTGTTGGCTAGGGAGGAAAGAGGATGGAGGAGAAGAAGAAGAGGATTGAGGGGATCGGTTCGGGCTGGAGTATCGAAGATGGATGAGAGGGAAAAGAAAAGAGGTTCAGGAAGTTGGATCGGGTCGGGGCAAGTAAAGAAAGGGAAAAAGAAAAGAAAAGAAGTTCAGAAGATCGGATCGGGTCGGAGCAAGTAGTTAAAAAAGGGGGGAAGGGAGCTTTCCTAACCCGATCGGGTTGGATTGTAAGATAAAAGGAGGAGAAGTATGACTACGTGATCCGATCCGAACCGTCAGGGGACTCTACCTCCGGGCCGATCCGATTTTGATTTCTGAGTTCCACAGTTTATCCGAGCCCAAGTCGAGGCCGCATCCCCGATTTGATCCCAATGAACGCGCCCGAACCGAATCGAAGAGCAGTCTACCTTAATGCATAAAAACTTGTTTAACTGGCCCAATCAACTTTTGGCATAATCTTCAACTTAATGGACAATTAGGATAGTGCCTTGCGAACGTAACTGGACATCAAGAATTACTTCCATTCTTTATATTTTGCCAAACTTTTTCGTCGCACTTTTAAACATTTACTTTGCACTTTCCGCATACATTGTTTACACTTTAGTTTGCACACATGCACGGGGGGATACGGGCTAATTTGCTCTAATTTGTGCTATTACTTCTTCAATAGTTTTATGACCATGAGACCCAGATGCTCTTCCAGACTAGCTGAGAAGAAAGAGGCCCCGGAAACCTCCAACAAAATTACTCTCGAAGACATATCTTCTCCGTCGGATCCAGAATGGGATAATGAGGGTTCAGACTACGAGGTCGGAAATCGTGAAAGTGACGATGTGTCTTCGGAGAATGAAGTTTCTCTAGGTTTTGAAGAGGAAGGAGGGATTGGTGACGACCGGGCTCCTGATGAGTTTGAATCGGCTGTCATATTGGAATCACCCCAAGATTCTATTGAATCAACAATCGACAACGACCGACATATCCGAATTTGCTTAAAATACGGGATAATGAAAAAGGACACTCTAGTGCCTTCGAGATCTGACCGTCCCCACAACCCTCCAGAAGGATATATGGCAATCACTCGGTTGATGTGCATGGTCGGAGCTATCCCTCCATTTTCTCTCTTCATCGTTGATTTTCTAAGACAAATGCGGATTGCCCCCATGCAGCTGCATCCCAATTCTTATGCCTACTTACACACTTTATATATAGCATACCGTGATATCTTAGGCATAGAGCTCACTTTCGATGACGTTCATTTCTTCTACAACTTCAAGCATCGGACTCGAGAATCTCCTTCTTTTTGCTATTTTGAGTCTGTTCCTAAGAGGAAGATAATTTCAACGCCATTCAGTAGTAAAGCTGGAGATTCCAGACTGGAATGGTTTTACGTGAAGCGACAACCTGGGTGTGCCAGGAGATGGACGAAATCAAGTAAAGCACTGATTTTCTAAATCTTGGCTCTATACATTCAAGTCATCGCCTTAACTTGTTTTTCTTTGTGTTTGCAGTCGACAACCCAAAACAAATATCAGATCAGGTGTTCTTTGACCGGATGCACCAGCTCCTTAATGGCGATCAGAAGTTCCTAACTATTGATGAAGTCCTTAAGGACGAATATCTTCATTTTCATGGACTACTATCTGTTTTTCGTAGTATCGGTCATGGGACGGCTCCATACGTATATATTCCTCCAGTGGATGTAGTCCCAGAGATAGGAGAAGGTTCGGGAGCTCCTACAATGCCTCTTCAAACTTCACCTTCTCCATCCTCTACTCAAGACGATGAATTGGCTAACCTGGCCGAAAAGCATCGCGAAGGGTATACTGCTCCTGAGGATGCCATTTCTCCAGAAAGGTCAATGTCTTCTAAAAAGTCGCCAACTGACGCTTCCGAGGGAGATGTCCCTAGCACTGATGACCCACTATTTCAGGGTTTGGGGGATCTCCCCTTACCTGAAACTATATACACCTCAGAGGATTTTAGGAAGGATCCTTTAGTCTTCACCTCTTCTGAAGAGACCACTCCTGCTAAGGCCAAAGAGCCTGCCCGTACTAGTCTAGCTTCGGACTTGGGTTGGTTGGGGGGAAACACACCACTTAGGACACACTTTATACAATAGCATTAGCATTCATTGCACCTCTTTCTCTATAAAACTATGGATTCTGAATTTCATTTGTCTTATTGTGCAGGCACGATGTCCCGATCCTATTATGATATCAGGAAGCTCCGCCGCAGCATGTCTAATCCACCTCAGGATATTGAGTATGATCGCCGTGACGATCGCAGTAGGGAGGAGAGAAGGCCTTATGAACCCCATCGCACTTGAACCTCACGTTCTCGCTCTCCCGTTCGGACGGACCCAGAGAGATATAAAGGTTATCAAGGTCGTAGGGAAGAGGACAGGCCACAACCAAGAGATTCCACCTCTTCTCAAGAAAAGCGCAGCAGGGAGAGAAGTCCTCCAAAAGATACTGAGTCGCGAAGTAAACGCAAAGTTCCTGCTAAACGGCCTAGAACAGAAAAAGAAACTATTGAATCCTCCACACATAGGGACACTGAATTGACGATCCCCGCCCCTCCACCACTAGATGCTGAAACTGCAATCAAGCGGGCGTATTTGGAGGAGCAATTTCCGGAACATTACTTCGAGACTTTGACTTTTTTACCTGCCCTCAAACCTATTTCTTCCAGGTGGGCAGACGAGGCCAAAGCAAAGATAGATGTGGTTGAAAAACAGTATTCTGAAATGTTCAAATATTCACGCAACCTTTCCAAAATTATCCGTACTCTAATCACGAATGTTGATTCAATGCAAAAAACCGCGGAAGAAGATGCAAAGGCCTTAAAGAATCTAGGAAAAGATTTAGAGGACACACAGGCCCAGCTTGCTGTTGCTCAAAGGGACGCTACTAACTTCAAACAAAAATTTGAAGATAAGCAAAAACGTTATCATGATTTGCTTGAATCTCACACTCAAGAGCGTTCTGAGTTAAAAAAGCAAGCTGAAGATGCTAAGCCAGATGCCGCTAAAACGCGCCTTGCTTACACTGACCTTGAACGGAAAAATGCCGAGTTGGCAAGGAGGAATGCTGAGCTAGAAAAGAAAAATGCTGACTTGGCTTCAAAGCTACTGGAGGCGGAAAACAGAGCTGCCCTGGCGGAGGGCAACGTTGAGTGTGCTGTCAAATCTGTGGAGGAGGCCCGCAAGCAATTGTCAGAGGCGGAGGCGGAGATTCAAGGTTTCGGCGAATTAATGATTGAATTCTTTGCACATATCATCCGTCGCCGGAACATTTCTTGGATTGAGGATTATCCATCTACTCTAGTCCAAGTATGGAGTCAAATAGTTGAGTGGGAAAAAGAGGAGCTCAAGGTTGATTCCATCGATGAGGACAAGCTGATGGAGAAATACTTAAGGGATAATGAGCCAGAACGCCTAGCTGAAGGGCGCCGCCTCATTGTTGATGCTATGGAAGAAGAGAGGCGGAGGACTAAACAGAAGAACGTTCCCGAGGCTGGTTCCTCTTCTACTGCCCCCGCAACTTCTAAAGTAGAGGGGTATGATCCTGAAAACCCGGGAATCCCTCGAACAACTCTGCTATCCCCTATCCCCGAAATGGCATCAGAGACAGCAGTTACCCCTGCCGAGAAGTCTTCGGAAGGTATCCCTACATTTTCTCCTCAATTCGTCAAGGCTATTTCTACCTTTCACCACGTGATTGAGCAATCGATGAAAAACCCATTATTTTCTCCTGAGTTGATAACTGTTGCTTCTCACTCTGTAGGTATTGAGCCATCCGAAAAGACAGATGTGACTCAGGGAGCCGCGTCTGGGGCAGAACCTACGGAGAAGGCAAAAGAGGGGAATGACAAGGCAGCTCCTATAGATTTGGGAGAAGGAAACGAACCATCTAAGGCTGAAACTCCACATGATGAAGAAATGATAGCCGCCTTAAAGGATGATGGCGGCGACGGAGGACATGAGGAAGATCCAGAGGTGGCAATAGTCGGGGAGTCGAAAAGTGCAGATGATGTTACTTTGGCTGCGATGAAAGCTAATCAAGATAAACGCTTGCAGTTAAAAGCTGAAGACTTAGACCTTGAAGTCCTCAAGCCTCTTGCAGTTGTGGATGCGGGATCAAGGTTAGTTGTTAAGCTTTCAACTAGATCTATTACAGAGGAACTCGCTGAAAAATCTTCTCTTGATTCCAGCGCTCCGCCCTCCGGGAAGAAGTCAACCGATTCAAGCGCTGCATCTTCGGGAAAGAAAAAATCAAAGCGCGTCTTGACGGAGGCCGAGAAAGAGGCAAAGGATGCGGAGAAAGCCGCCAAGAAGTCCAAGCCTCACTCGAAATCTAAATAGTAGGTTGCCTTGCGTTGTTTTAGTATTTGGTAGATCAATAATTGCTGCTGTAAGGGTGGCTCTTGCACCTTCTTTTTGTCTATTTTCCTGTATAAATTCATTCATTCGTAAATAAAAAATAATTCATTTTCCGTAATGTTTGTTAGTCACTAGTTCTGCACTTATGTAAGAATGCATGTTTCACTATAGTTGTGTAATGAAGTTACGGAGGGAGGAAATATGTGTACACATATATGCCCCCAGTTAATCTCAAAAAACTATTCAAGGCTTAATCAAGCAATCTGAATGCTCCCGATTTTCTGACGGGACTGCATTTTCTGTGTCGTCAATGCCTGCCGTTTTTTCTGGCATTTCTTTTATACTCTCCTGTCTTATACTCAGGTTAGAGTTCTTACTGAGGAGGTCTCTTGTCTGGGTGCACCTTCACGCCTCAGAGGACGTCGTCTTCCCATCCTTTTATACTCTCTCTATCTGGAGAGTTAGAGTTCGAGCTCAGCAATTTATTCACTCCCCGATACTTCAGCGGGGAAGGATCTCTGTCTCAGCGATCAATCGGAGACGGTTTTATACTCTCTCTTTCTGGAGAGTTAGAGTTAAGAATGTCGTTTTCTCATTCTTTTATGTCTTGTCGCACAAATAGTCGTTGTGCTTTTTCTTACGTTTAAACTGTTTTCAACCTTTCAGGTTTTGAATCATCTTATATTCCGTAATCACAACAGAATAGTCGATGAATGTATATATATAACGCATAAAAGTAAATGACACACGATATTTTTATAGTGGTTCGGCTAAGTCGTAGCCTACATCCACTTTATAGTCCTTTATTCATATCATCAGATTTTCCTAAGGCAAGTCGTGCCTTATTACAGAGTTCATAAGAAAAATAACAAAGAGTACAACATTTCTAATCCAAATATCGCATCAAATGTTGGGCATTCCATGCCCTAGGGACTTCTTCGCCATCTACGGTCGTTAACTTGAAGGTTCCTTTTTCAAGTTTCCGTTGGATGACAAAGGGTCCTTCCCACTTTGGACCGAGGTGAGGTAGGGATGGAAAGACTCTCTTTAGCACCAAATCTCCTGGTTCAAAAGTCCTAAGGCGAACTTTTTTGTTGTAATAGCGTGCCATCTGACGTCGATATCTTGCCGCATGCAAATCCGCTTTGTCCCTTTTTTCTTCGATTTCATCAAGAGACTCGAGTAAGAGTGCCCGATTCGTCATCGGGTCATAGTACGTCACCCGGTGGGAAGGAACTTCAAGCTCTACTGGAATTACTGCTTCTGAACCAAAAGAGAGAGAAAAAGGGGTATGACCGGTAGCCGTCTTAAATGTTGTTCGATATGCCCACAAAGCTAAAGGCAATTCGTCAACCCATTTTGCCTTTGCGCGCTCTAGCCGTTTCTTGAGGATGGATTTTATTACTTTGTTTATTGCTTCAACTTGCCCGTTCGACTGCGGATAAGCAACCGCAGTATATCGTTTGTCGATCTTATACTTCTGATAGAAATTTCTGAATTCATTACCATAGAACTGGGTTCCGTTGTCAGTTATAATGGTCCTTGGGATCCCGAATCGGCATATAATATTTCTAACCACAAAACTTATCACCTTTCTCGCCGTAATCTTGGTTAAGGGCTCAGCTTCCACCCACTTTGTAAAATAGTCCACAGTGACTATTGCATATTTCGCTCCTCCTTTAGCAATCGGTAGAACTCCGATGATATCAATTCCCCACGTGGCAAAAGGCCAAGGACTCACCATCGATTTGAGTTGGGTCGACGGTGCTCTGGGGATTTTGGCGAATCTCTGGCACTTATCGCAGCGTCGTGGATAATCAGCTGCATCTTTATTAATTTTGGGCCAGAAGTATCCATACCGCAATATCTTTTTCGCTAAAGTCTGACCTCCTGTATGATCTCCACACTCACCTTCGTGTACTTCTCTTAGTACACGTCTGATGTAGTCGTGTGCTATACATCGTAACAGGGGCATAGAAAATCCTTGCCTATAAAGAGTATCATCTTGTAGGACATATCTGGTAGCCTTGCGAACTATAGCCCTTTTCTCACTCTTCTTTGATGGGGTGTTCCACTCTTAAGGAAGTTCTTAATTGGGGTCATCCACGACTCCTTTTCCGGTTCTGCTTCGAAAGCGAACTCAATTTCCATCGACTCAAAGCTTGGCGATTCCAACGTTTCAATTGGAATTATTTCAGTTTCTTCTGGATTGTCGGAACTAGCTAGTTTTGCCAGCCTGTCTGCCTTCTGGTTTTCGGCTCTTGGGATATGCGTTATACTGTACCGATCCAGGTTGCTCAACAACTTTTCCACTTTCCCGAGGTAAGCGATGAGTCGAGATCCCCGGGCCACAAATTCCTTTTGCACTTGGCAAACAATGATTTTGGAGTCGCAGAATATGTCCAACATTTTTATTCCGAGGTCTTTAGCAAGCTTCAGCCCGGCAATCAGGGCTTCGTATTCAGAGTCATTGTTAGTCGCTGAAAATTCTAATCGTAGAGCGTAATATAACGACCGCCCTTCAGGAGTAACTAAGACGATTCCAGCTCCGGACCTTCGGTCGTTTTTGGATCCGTCTGTGTATAGCTTCCATGAATCTATCTTTAACTCATCTTCGGACTTGACCACTCTGTCATTGATCACTTCCTCCTCTGGGATAGTGAAATCTGCTATAAAGTCTGCCAGAGCTTGCCCCCTGATTGACCTTTGTGGTTGAAAATTTAAATCAAACTGACTTAATTCTATATTCCATTTGATCAACCTTCCCGATGCTTCGGGTCTCTGCAACACCTGCCTCAGAGGCTGGTCAGTGTATATGGTTATTGGATGAGCTTGGAAATAGTGACGAAGTTTTCGGGATGCGATTAGGAGGCTGTAAGCGAGCTTCTCAATCTTTGGGTAGTTGCGTTCTGCCGCTGCCAATTTCTTGCTTACATAATATACTGGCCTTTGCACTTTGTCTTCTTCTCGAACCAAGGCTGTGCTAACAGCGTGAGCCGAAACTGCTAAGTAAACAAATAACTCTTCATGATCCACTGGTTTTGACAAAATCGGTGGTTTTTCTAGCAATTCCAATAAATTTCGAAAGGCCTCAACAAAGTCTGGAGTCCACTCAAAGTTCTTCTTTCCCCTTTTAATCAAATCAAAAAACAGGACGCATTTGTCCGTGGCTTTGGAGATAAACCTACTCAACGCAGCTACTTTCCCCGCAAGACTTTGGACGTCTTTAATTCTCCTCGGCTCTTCAATGTTTCTAATCGCTGCTATTTGGCTAGGATTGATTTCAATTCCTCGGGAACTCACAATGAAGCCTAGAAACTTTCCCGATGCCACTCCAAATGAGCATTTCAAAGGATTCGACTTCATCCGATACTTTCGTAGGATACCAAACATTTCTGCCAAGTCTTGCGTATGGCTGGAGGACTGTTTCGATTTGACAAGCATATCATCCACATAAACTTCCATAGTCTTCCCTATTTGATTATAAAACATTCTGTTCACCAAGCGCTGATAAGTGGCTCCAGCGTTTTTCAATCCGAATGGCATTACAACATAACAATATAACCCCAAATTTGTAATGAAGCTTGTATGTTCTTGATCTGGCACGTGCATAGGAATTTGGTTGTATCCGGAATATGCATCCATGAAAGAGAGAAGTTCATGACCCGCTGTCGAATCTACAAGCTGGTCAATCCTGGGAAGTGGGAAACTATCTTTCGGGCAAGCTTTGTTTAAATCTGAAAAATCAATGCAAGTCCGCCACTTTCCATTCGGCTTCTTTACTAAAACGGGATTCGATATCCAGTCGGGATACGTTGAATCTCGAATAAATCCATTCTGTTTCAGCTTCTCCACTTCTTCTTTGAGAGCAGCCGACCTCTCTGGGCCCAGCATACGTCTCTTTTGCTTCACAGGCGGGTGTTTCGGGTTTACATTTAGTGAGTGACTTATGATGGATGGCGATATCCCACACATGTCAGCGTGGGTCCAGGCAAACACGTCCAAGTTTGCCTTCAGGAAATCCGTTAGTTCTTTGGCCCGACGTGGATCCAATTGAGATCCAATCTTCAAAACTCTTGTTAGATCAGCTTCATCAATGGGAATTTCCACTGTCGCTTCATTAGGAGTTGCATTTCTAGTCTCTGGTTCCTCGTCTTTTCTGGGATCCAGGTCTTCAGGCGTTCCTTTGGGCAACTCCTTCGGGGTTGATCCCTCTAATTGCTACGCCGAGCCCCCTTTGGGGGAGGCGAGGCATCTTTACTCTCGATGTTAAGTCCTTTCATCAACATCTTTAATTCGGCAACATAGCGGGCCCGTCCGGAAACTTGATCCCCTCTCATTACTCCAGTTCCGGCTTCAGTTGGGAACTTAAGCAATAAACACCAAGGGGCGATGCAAGCCCTGAACTCAGCAAGGGCAGGCCTTCCCAAAAATGCATTATAAGGCGAATCTACGTCTAACACTACGAACTGAAGCATCCGCACTCTTCGGCGTTCTCCTTGCCCCAAGGTTACGGGCAATTCTATGTACCCCATGGGAGCTGTTGACGCCCCGTTGAAGCCTCTGATCCAACCTTCGCATGGCTTCAAATCTTCAGATTCAAGCTTCATCTGATCGAATGACTTTTTAAATAAAATATTAACAGAACTTCTGTTTTCTACTAACACTTTATGAACCAAGGCCGGCCCAATGGTGGTAGTAATGACCAACGGATCATCAATGGGTGATTGGATCCCAGTATTATCTCTGCTGTGGAATACCACGTCGTCAAACATTGTCTTCTGTTGCTTTATGGGGGCGATATCTTCCAAATCATCACCTTCATTCACATCTACGTGCTTGGCAGCATTTACATATTGATCCATTGCTCTAAAACTACGGATTGTTGGGTGAGGTCCACCCACTATGGAGTTGATAACAATTCCCTTGCCTTTCTGCTGCGCTGTAGGCTTGGGAGCAGATTGAATCTGTTTTGGAGCCTGCTCTCCTTGCCCACTGTCCCTCGGGGTAACCTTATATTCATCCAGTTTCCCTTCGCGTAGCAGCTTCTCAATCACATCTCTCAAATGCCGACATTCATTGGTTGAATGCCCATGAGTTCCATGAAACAAACAAAACTTCCCAGTTGCCATTTCTTTCTCTGTTGAGTCGCGAGGTGGCGGTCTTTTATATTGCAAAACATTGTATGTATCCAGGTAAATGTTCTCCAGAGTGTCGTTCAACGGTGTATAATTCTCATAAGTCTGGAATCGGGGTCTTTTGTTAGGATCACTTCCCCTATTCCTATTTCTTCTGTTACCGTTCGCATTACAGTTATTGTTTTTTCCCCCGTTTCTAGAATTGTTGTTTCCACCCTTGTTTCCCACATTTACTTCAACTTTTCCGGAACTTTCCCCAGACTGCTTCATGGCGACGTTACTTTGAACATTTTCTTTTGAAGCCGCTTCAGACTTTCTCTTTCGGTTTGCCCTGGCCTCCTCTCGTCTTAAATAAATATCGGCCTTTTCATAGAATATCTCTCTCGTGGAGGGTGTCTTCCCAGAAAGGTAATCTCCAAACTCGGATTCAGGATCGACTCCTTCCTTTAATGCCATCAAAATGGTGGGCTCATGCGGGTCACTAACTTCAGTCACAGCTAAGTTGAAACGGTCAAGATATGACCTCAAAGACTCTCCTGGCGCCTGCTTAATTCTTGATAATTCAATAACACTTTTGGACTTTCGGGTATGGAGTCGGAACTGATTCATAAAGCGTTCGCTCAATTCCCTATAATTTGAAACCGAACGAGGGGGAAGTCGGGTAAACCATAACAGCGCCACATCTTCTAAATAAATCGGGAATGCTTTACACTTCACCACGTCAGGAGCAGCAGCAGCATTCATGAGCCATGAGTATCGCATCAAATGCTGTCCCGGATCAGTTCTCCCATTGTACTTGTCCATCTGCGGTAGGTTAAAACGTCGGGGGAATTGAAAATTGAGGATGTCGTCAGTGAAAGGAGTATGGCTTCGCTCAATGCCATAATCTTCATTGGTATAGTTCCGTCTCTCGGACATAATCTGGCGTACCATTGCCTGTACATCAGCATTAGTTAGGGGCCGTTCAGGCTCCATGGCCTTGGAATCCGGGTTCCATCTGGGCTCTTGTTCAGGAGATGCCCTTCTTCTTTGAGTTGCTTCTGCTCTACTTCGTTCCCTACGCTCCCGGTCGATCTCGGGAGGAGGGGGCTGGAGCCTTTGCCCCTGAGTGGGATCATTGTTTCCTAGTGCTCGTGCAATATCCTCGTGGACCCCAAAGATCTGAACGTCAGCTGCTCCAAATTCTGAGGTCGTTCGAGCGGCCTTCTTTCACGGGATCGCTCTTCCTCGGAAGAAGAAGACTGATCCATTGGTGTGTGATGAACCGGGGATGGGGTCCTCTGTCTACGGAGTTCGCTAATTTCCTTGCTCATGAGTCTCATGTTTTCTTGCATCATGAGATTGGTGCGTTCGTGGATTTTCATAGCCTCCCTAGTACTCTCAAGCATGTCAAGTAGGCGCTAGAAATCTCCTTGAGTAATGGGTGCGGATGGATCGACCTGATCATTGACCCTGGTGGCTGGAATCAGAGCATTTGTAGGGGCTCGAGTAGAGGTTCCAACATCACCAAGTGACGGGTCGGTTCGGAGATGGGAAATCGGGTCGGGTCGGAGCTGGGAAGCCTGTTCGGGTCGGAGCTGGGAAGCCTGTTCGGGTCAGAGCTGGAAAGCCAGGTCGGGTCGGTGTAGGGAAGTTACTCGGGTCGGTTCAGGTTGGGGGAATGCACTGCTTCATATTCTCTTACTCGGATCGGATCGGAGCTCTCCCCCTGAAGGCGGTTCGGGTTTCCTGTATCGGTCCGTCCTGCTGCTGAGCTCTGCCCACGAGACCTTGTCACGACCGCATTTTGCTGATCTTCGCCAACTCCATTTCCTCGACTAGATTGAACTTCTTTACCTTTTCCTTTGGCCATGGTTATTCAACAATCAATTCAACAAATATCCAAGAACGTTGAAACTTGAGGATTAACTTCTTTGAACTCAACGGTCCAAAAAGTAGAACGATAATCCAGAAAAACAGAGAATTCAGATGGTTCTCGGTGAAAGCACCAAAATGTTAGACCAAAAAGTGGTTCTAACACCCAAATTGGCTAAAAGCAGAATGAAACAAGATCAAAAGTAAAATATAGACATAGAATTTATAGTGGTTCGGCAAAGAAGAGCCAACGTCCACTTGTCAATCACTATTCTCAATGATATTGTTGCAGTTACAATGAGATATTCACTCAATTTCTCTCACAACTCACGTACATTCACTCAATTGCCTAAAAACAAATGTTGAAAGACAATTTGGATTATCCGGGAGTGCTGGAATTCGAGTTATGAAAGTGGTTGAACTCTCAAAGTGTTAAAAAGAAGATCCTTTTCATTGTCTCTAGACAGGGTATTTATAGGTGAAAATTTGCTCAGAACCCGATCCGAATCGGAGCCACGTGTCATCCATCCCATTAGCCTCGGGTTCGGATGGATTTCTGTGTTGACAACGCATCAGAGCAGTGGACGTTGTGGGTAGGAACTGGTCATAACCGCTTCGAATAACCAGGCGATCATGGGGGAGAGCGACGTGGAATATGGGTTCGGATCGGAGGAGTGTACAGGAGGGGTTCGGATCGGGGTATCCGATCCGATCCGGTTTTGTCCCAAGGCTAAGTCTTCGTATACTTTCACTCCGTTCCAATCTGTCTTTGTAGCAGATATCCCTCCGCTCCAACTGGCAGTAGGTTGCTCTCCGATCCGAATAGTTGCGCCTCTCTGATCCCAACAGTAATAGCTCACCGATCCGAACAGCAAAACTTATCCGATCCGACCCGCTACATCGCTCTGATCCGACCCGCTATAGTGCTTTCCAAGTTCTTCAATGTTTCACATCTCGACTTTGTGTTGCCCAGTTCACAAAGTAGGCTAACATGAATCATTCTATTCATATAATTATGGTATAGACAATACTTAAACATGAATCATTCTATTCATATGGTTAATGCATAGACAATACTAAAACATGAATCACTCTATTCATATGATTATGGCATAAACAATACCTAAACATGAATTATTCTATTCATATGATTATGGCATAAACAATACCTAAGCATGAATTATTCTATTCATATGATTATGGCATAAACAATACTTAAACATGAATCATAGGTTCAACTAACCATGCAAACTTGAAATTAAGAATCTAACTAAATTAGATATCATTATTATTGGCACATGGTCTTGACTAGAAATATAAGCCTATATTTTTATTTAGGCATAATATAAACTAATCATGTTCATAAAATCACTACATGCTAACAAAAAGGTACTTACTTTTGTCACTAATACAAAAGTATGGTTCAACTAGAATTATCCCAACCTAATTCTTATATGAATCATGGTTTTTAATCTATTTATAGAATTATAGCATAAACATACCTAAACTTAAATCATGGTTTTTATTCTATCTATGTAAACTTGCAAGTGGAATGTAATTCTAATGTAATTCTAATGTAATTCTAATGTAACTTATGTGTCACATATATTATCATATGATTATGATAACAACATAAGCCTAAAAACATGTTTTTCAATTGGGCATAATAACAAACATAGTTTAGTCATGTTCATAAAATTAATACAAGTTCACAAAGATGCTTGCTTTTGTCACTATCACAAAAGCATGATTTTTATACTTGAACTATGATGCCAATTCCAACATGACTTCATATGAATCATAATACTCAAATGGATCAAATTACACTAAAGATGACCATAGAATTATACCTCATTTTGGCATAACAGTAA
The DNA here is from genome assembly GCA_030737875.1 of Allium sativum. Classification (NCBI taxonomy): domain Eukaryota; kingdom Viridiplantae; phylum Streptophyta; class Magnoliopsida; order Asparagales; family Amaryllidaceae; genus Allium; species Allium sativum. The sequence goes on along the minus strand of CM060926.1, from coordinate 198,539,716 downwards.
ATCATATACTTGCATGAATCTCAAATAAACTATTACACATATAGTTGTTACTTTCAACATGAATCATATACTTGCAATTATCAAATGGGTGTTGTAAATAACTACCACAAACATGTAGTTTTCAGTATGAATCATATGCTTGCATGAATCCCAATTAAAATTCCACAACATGTGGTTGTCAACATAAATCATATACTTGTATGAATCCAATCGTACACCATAGTATACCATATTATTCTATACTTGTATGAATCCAATCATATACTTGTATGAATCCAATCATATACTTGTATGAATCCAATCGTACACCATAGTATACTTGTAATTATGGTATAGACAATACTTAAACATGAATCATTCTATTCATATGGTTAATGCATAGACAATACTAAAACATGAATCACTCTATTCATATGATTATGGCATAAACAATACTTAAACATGAATCATTTATTCATATGATTATGGCATAAACAATACCTAAACATGAATTATTCTATTCATATGATTATGGCATAAACAATACCTAAGCATGAATTATTCTATTCATATGATTATGGCATAAACAATACTTAAACATGAATCATAGGTTCAACTAACCATGCAAACTTGAAATTAAGAATCTAACTAAATTAGATATCATTATTATTGGCACATGGTCTTGACTAGAAATATAAGCCTATATTTTTATTTAGGCATAATATAAACTAATCATGTTCATAAAATCACTACATGCTAACAAAAAGGTACTTACTTTTGTCACTAATACAAAAGTATGGTTCAACTAGAATTATCCCAACCTAATTCTTATATGAATCATGGTTTTTAATCTATTTATAGAATTATAGCATAAACATACCTAAACTTAAATCATGGTTTTTATTCTATCTATGTAAACTTGCAAGTGGAATGTAATTCTAATGTAACTTATGTGTCACATATATTATCATATGATTATGATAACAACATAAGCCTAAAAACATGTTTTTCAATTGGGCATAATAACAAACATAGTTTAGTCATGTTCATAAAATTAATACAAGTTCACAAAGATGCTTGCTTTTGTCACTATCACAAAAGCATGATTTTTACACTTGAACTATGATGCCAATTCCAACATGACTTCATATGAATCATAATACTCAAATGGATCAAATTACACTAAAGATGACCATAGAATTATACCTCATTTTGGCATAACAGTAAATCATATACTTGCATGAATCTCAAATAAACTATTACACATATAGTTGTCACTTTCAACATGAATCATATACTTGCAATTATCAAATGGGTGTTGTAAATAACTACCACAAACATGTAGTTTTCAATATGAATCATATGCTTGCATGAATCCCAATTAAAATTCCACAACATGTGGTTGTCAACATAAATCATATACTTGTATGAATCCAATCGTACAGCATAGCATTGCCAAATCGTTTAGAATCAAAATAACATACAAATATAGATTATTATCGCCACAATTCCATTTCGTTGTTAACTTCCAACGCAAATCACGTACTTGCAAATATCCAATCGTATACCATAATATTCCCAAATCGTTTAGCATCAAAGCAACATACAAATATAGATTATTATCGCCACAATTCCATTTCTTACTTTACACAAATCAACACAATTATTTAATTCACATCGGAATAGCACTCTACTTACAACGTATGACGAATCTTCAATTCAGGAATATGAATTCTGAATTTGGAGATGCTATCCTTTGTTATAGGCGTTGTTTTGATCTGTTTAACGTTGCTTTAAGCTTTGAATTGTCTCCTAATTGTCTCTCAATTCCTGACGGCTATCTCTAGTCTCTCCTCAGCAGCATGACGGTCTCATCTCCATTTTTGTTTGTGTGTATTAGGGTGAGTCTTAGGTCCTTTTTATAGAGTTTTTGAGTTAATTTAGACCGTCGATGGAGCTTGGTTTAATAATAGCCGTTCGTTCAAAGGAGAGACCAACCAGGAGCTGACACCTAGCCCTAGTGATAAGGCAAGGCTCAGAATATCGACCAAACACAGACCAGGCCAGCCAGGGTGGGCTGGGTTCGACCTGGCTCAGGGGCCAGGTCGACTCCCCAGTCGACCCCCAGGTCGACTCTAGAGTCGACCTGCCTGGGGCAGGTCAACCCCAAGGTCGACTCTAGTGTCGACCTGCCTGGGGCAGGTCGACCCCTAGGTCGACTCCCAAGTCGACCTGGCCTGGCAGGTCGACCCTAGGGTCGACCCCCAGGTCGACCTGGTGGGTTGGGCGGGAACTTTTCCCGCCTACTCTGATTGGGCTGAAATTTAAATCTGTTTTCGAAATTTGAATTTTCTGAAACTTCATCGGGCCATAATTTGGTCATACGGGCTCCGTTTTTCGAAAACTCGGACTCTATTTCGCGTATTTTTCCGAGACGAACGCAATGGCATATCCCATTTCCCTTAATACTTTGATTTGGGATTAATTATAATTTAATTTGTGAATTTCACTGTTATAAAATACACGGGGTGTTACATATAGGTTCTACAATCGAAACTGCAAAATGTCGTACTGGAAGTTGGATTTCCATCTGTGAACCGAGGCCAGGGATCGTCCTCACCGCTTCGAGACAATCTAGCCTACCATGTCTCAGGACCCAGACTCAGGTAGGCCCTTGAATCGTCAGGGCCGGTCCACTGATGTGGATTAAAATGCCTGAACACTGCGTTTCCCCGCCTTTGCGGCGTAAATGAGCCAAATGACTCCATCGGCTCCACATAGTCATCAATATATTCGAGGCGCCTCACAATCCAATAACCACATAGGTGAAAATAATATAAATGTCTGGGTTGGTAGGTCATTGACACCATCCTAGCTAGAAGGAAACGCATGCCCTCCCTGAGGTCCTCTCCCGTTTCTGGTTCACAACCGGGGTGTGAGCCTCGCGAATTAATGTTACACAAAGCTGTGCCACACAGGCGGTGCTTTGATCATCAACCACAAGACTCTGCTTTTCAAAAGAAGCCTTGATCATTTGCATCTTAGCATGCCACACAGGCAAACCACTCCATGCAACCGATATCCATCAATCACACAGAATGATATCCAATGTCAGACACACAGTCCATTTACAAGTCCATTCTGGGTCTGAACGAAACCGGAGGCACCTTGTACCTCGCATATCCATTGATCTCCAAGTAGGTCTGGACGATCACCAACTGATTCCCCCCTCTTGGATGTACAACCCAATCAAGATCATCAGTAATTATCCAAATGATGTGAAGACCTTCGGTCTTCATCCACCGTCTTCATCCTCGACACATCGTCCAATCAGTTATTCAGAATGGGATAAACCCGTTTTTTTGGAATAACTCGCGTATATAATAAACAATTATTACACAAACACAACATACACCTCATTCCAATTCAGAATATTCTTGTATTCAAATATTCTTATACTTTGGGAAATGTTCCGATTAATTTTATCAAAGATAAATTCCTTAAATTTATTCTTTAATCTTCCTTTGAATATCAATTCAAACCAAATTATGGTTTATCCAAACTAGTCGGGATTAATGAACATTACCGAAGTAATCATTTGTTTTAATTTCCCAATCCCAACCTATTCATCCCATGAAGTAAAACTGGTCATACTTAATATCTAACACCACAGTGATATCGTTAAATTCAATTACCATTTCACGTTCAAATCTAATTAAAGATTTAACTATCGCCTGGAGCAAAACTGGTGATACTCCATTCTCGATCATTTTAATCTAATTAAAGATTCATTAAAACTCCACTTAGTTTTAATCTTCCCAAAAATCAATATCAATGATTGTTTAACTTGGGAAATCATATCCTGTCTTTAACTAGGTTAAAGAATCAATGTCATTTAAAACACGGTTCACTATAAACCCAAAATCACATCCCATTAACAATGGAATTTTCACGGAAAACAAATCAATGTATATAATCGATATGAACTTCCATATCTAACTAATAATATAAATGGAATAACGACAAAGCCTTTTAAATTCCATATATATTAGCAGTCTTCCTCCACAGAAATTCACTTTGATTATTACCAAACCGAATTCCATTCCATTCCGACTTATTTAATTAAATTGGAAAACTTTACTTTGGAAAATCTCCTTTAAATCTTAACAAAAGATTTATAAATTCCAAATCACATTTCACTGTAAATCGGGTTAAAGAACGAATGTCGTTAAAACACAGTTCATGATAAACCCAATTCACATTCCATTAATTACTGGGTTAAAGAACAAGTGTTATTTAAAACACCGTTCACGATAAACCCAAAAATCAATTCAAATTCAATTCCAATTAAATACCATTTAATTGGTATACTTCATTAAATCTAAATAAAAAGATTATTCTTTTCTCAACTGGATTTAAGAACAGCGTTAATGAAGACACCATTCACCACAAACCCAAATCCCATTTGATATTAAATGCAAGGCTCGGAATAGAAAATATATCATCTTATATTCAATATCAAATTCTACGACCAACAAATATCGTATTGGAAATAACGATATAAATATATCTTTTAAATTTCCATAATAATATATGTATAATCACGAAATCCAACATTGAAATATTCCAAAGATAATTTCGATTCAAATCCATTCTAATTCAATTATTGGAAATTCTAGTTACTTTTAAAACCCTTTCAAATCCAATTTATTTATTTCAAAAATAATTGGATTATAATTCTGGTTCAAAGCTAGTTCATTTCGATAAAAATCTATTTTTATCTTTTCAAATATGGAATTTTTCATCCCAATTCTTTCCAAATCATTTCTTACGATTTTACACAAATACTATTTTTAATAATTTTAGCAAGTCCCGTAGAGTCGATTTCCATCAACGGCCATCGAACTGCACTTACAGCGACCTTTTCCAAATTTTATTTGGACATAATTCCAAATCCCACCGTTAGATTTAAAATCTCTAATATTCATTAGAAATCTCTTTTCGATACGAACCCAACGGTTCCGATTTTAGGGGAATCCGACGGTCGGATCTCCCGAAATGTCCATTCGAAGTCAATGGTCGAAAATTCGCGAACTACCGCAGCGCGGCGCGTTCTATTCGGGCCATTATATAATATATATATTATATATTTCATCGATTTCCTTTTAAAATGTATTTTATAAATCATTTTAAATTCGTTTTCAAAACGATTCCAACTTCATATTCAATTTCAAATCAAAATTGAATATTCCATATCATCGATATATAAATGATAATATTTTCAAAATATTAGATTTTGAAATCATTTCCTTTTCGATATTAATTATAAAAATGAATAAACTCGATATAAATATTGTTTACGTCAAAAGGGCGTCAATCTAATCAACACGGCTTAATATATTTAAATATATTCATGTCCATCCCAAATCGGACATCAAAATCATATTTTGATTCTCTTCTGAATATTATTTGAAAATATTCGTTATTTTAAAACAATCGTTATTTTAAAATATTCATTCTTTTTGAACTGGAATCAGACACAGTCAATTACCATACAATGTAATTTATATGGATCTCATACACACATTCACATAACAACAATCAAACACCGTCAACCATCACCCAAAGTGCATTCTACACTGCATAAGCATCAAATATAAATATTTAACGCTTATAACAGCCTATCAATCAATCGATCGACATACAGCTAATTATTGGGACTAGCGTATGTCCAGTTTCATCTTAACACCCGTGTGGGGTTTTCAAACAATCAAACGCAGGTTTTATTTGTGTCGTTGGGCGATGTGTAAAATTTATCGTCCCAATCAATATCAGTCAAATGTGTGTATATAAACAAATCTTTCGATTTGTTTATAAATATTTATTTTATATACACGTTAAAATTTATATTTTTAACTATAAAATATTTTCAAATATAAAATATTTTATTCCATTCCACATCACACAATCAACTTTCACAACACATCAATTAAACAAACAAGTCATCCATGGTCTGTGGACAACGGGTGTTGGGTGCTGCTAAGCACCGTCTGCATCCTAGTATATATTTCAAACTAGAAATTAAAATAAAAGTGAGGAGTTCTCACCGAGAGCTAAAACAAATGCCACAACTCTTCATATATAGGAAATCTTCGCCGTGCTCGCCCTTTATCACTTTCGTCATCCGTATTCGCTACACATATAAAAACCATATTTTTAAAACGCTACTATATATATAAAGATTATATTTTTAAAACGCTACTATATATAAAGATTATATTTTTAAAACACTACTATATATATAAAGATTATATTTTTATAAAATAGTTTTCTCTATAAAGATCATATTTTTATCGCTACTTCATAATAAAAATCTAAATCTTTTACATCTGAAAAATCAAATCTTTGTATGATAAAAATCGTTTCTTTGATATAATAATAATGACTACTTTTATATGATAAAAATCGACTTTTTTATAATTGAAGATCTTAACTTTCTTAATAATAAAATTCTAAACTTTCTTAGTTTAAAAATCTCATCTTTTCTCTGCATAAAAATCGTGTCTTTATATTTTTATGTAAATAAAAATCTGACTTTATGTTAATAAAATCTAAACTTTTTATAACCCATGAAAATAAGTTTTTATGTAAATTAAAACTATAAAACTTACCTTTTAGCCAAAATCAAAGCTATTGGGGGGGTCCACGTCGGTCTGACCTGGTGGAGGAGGGGGCGGCAGGGCCTGAGGTGATGTCGGCTTGGGCTAGGGAGGTTGGGTGGAGGCATGGTGGCAACTGGTAGGGTTTCGGGGGTTTTTTGGGTGTGGATGTGGGGCTCGCGCAAAGCGCTGGAGGAGGGCAAGGGGAGAAGAAGGTGGTGGCGCAGCTACTAGGGAGCGGGGAGCGGCTAAGTGGGAGCGACGGTGGGGAGGGAGATCGACGGGATCCGTCGTTAGTTTTTCTTCTTTTTTTTTCTTATTCTCTTTTGATTGATAATGAAAGCAAAGAGAGAAGGGTTGACTTGGCTTTATTATATATATAATTAATTTTAATTAAATCCCAAAAAGTTACTTTTTATTTCGAATTCCCAATCGAACTCACCACCTGTCGTCCATAGCTAATTACCCCTATTCTGAACACAATGGGATATGTCCCATAAGCCAATTCTATCGTTTCGATCGGTTTTCGTTAAAATTAAAATATAAATTAATGTAATAGTCAAACATGACTTTAACGCACATTTTAATTTATAGGGCCGACATACGGACTCTGAAAATTCTAGAAAATTTATTTCTAGCTTCATATTGACAATACAGTCTTAACAAAACTAATTTCATCAAATTCTGAGACCGTTTGAAAAATGGTCATTTTCCAGTCGATTAAAATCAACTGAAACTGGTCAAACGCGTTTTCCTTTGCCATGCTCACATATTAATTCAAAAATTATGCAAATTGTGATCTAGAAATAAATTGACATCCCGGATCCAACAAAAGTGGTTTCGTCGAAAACAGAGATCGTTTGCAAAATTTCCATTTTTAAGGGCTATATTTTCTGTAGCGACTATTCTGAATTTTCATCTGGGCATAACTTTTTATCCCCGCTATGAAATTTCAATTTTTCAGATTCGTTGGAAAGATATTTTCAAATAGATTCTAATATTTTTAGTTTCGCTAAAATCCAATTTATTTTGAATCTTGTACATTCATTTGAACTTTGAAATCGAATTTTCAAACTACCGCGCCATTTTCAATTCCTTTCATAATTAAAAATAAATATTTATATTCCAACGTCAATTAAAATAAATATATACATTCTAATTCTATTCAAAATAAATTTCTTGTCATTGTTATTTAAAATAATTCATTTTAAATATTCAAAATTCATTAAAATTGCCAAAATAAAATTTTAAATTAGCTCAGAATTTCCGGATTATTACATTACTAATACAGATATAATGATTTATCTATTTCGTTTGAATCCAATCTATGTTTTATGCCCATCAGATCTACTATTTAAATAATTGTAAACTGAGATAACCATCAGAACTGATTATGAATATGTTTGAAATTGGTAAATGAGAAAGTTGTGATTATGTATAAATATGAATTATAGGATTCTTATATATATTTCCACATATTCCTAGAAGTTATGTTATGAATTATGAAATACGTTGTCTATGTCGCATAGCACTGTGGATCTGGAAATCAGTCCCATTAAACATAAATTTGTTGTAGTTATGTTCCAGATTTTTAGTTCGATGCTGAAATATAAAGTATGTGAATTTGGGTAAAAAGATGAAAATTGTGTATTATGTGATGTTAAGAATAAAAAAAAATATTCCTTGTTTACATTCAATTTTGTTTGGTTTTTGGCTTAAGCATTGTAAATTATGTCATTTTTCTCATTTTCAAATAAAGGGGCATTATTTTAGAATCACAAGAAGTATGACAAAAAGAATTAAAAAGGGGAAAAGTGGTGCAAAGATACATATAAAAATAAATTCATATTTTTGTATGTAATTTGCGTCGACAGTTCCAAAACAAAAATACATTACATTTATTTCTTGTGATTTGGAGATTTTTCAATTCCACAAAATAGGCATGATTTACAATGATTTTGGCTAACGGTCCTTGTGAGACTTGAAACCTTTTTAGAAAGATTGAATATAAGAAGGGAATTGTTGGTTAAATGATTATACCAAATCATTAGTTTAGATTTAAAAATAAAAATAATAATAACTATGTTGACCTCACGCAAACATAGAAATAAATATATACATATTATCCGTCCTAATCAGCGTAAATGGTAAAAATATGCATTGTATTAAATGTTGAATGGTATTCATTTATGGAATCATACATGTAAATTTATATTCCATACTTAATGGATATATTTATGGTGACCGTTGTATTAATTAGTGTAATTGATTGTTATAAATGAGGCCATAAACAAATAATTAACAATTGTGACAAATGTTGAATGTTTGGATAAGATTCAATGGTGAAATTTTATGTAAATATAATCCATATTGAATTAATATATTTGTGGTCACCATTTGTAGCGATAAATATAATTAATTGCCATAAATAAGACCACAAATAAAGAAATAATTATTATAACAATATTGATTGGGGAAAAATAAATGTGATAGGAAAACGGTTCAATTCCTAAAATAGTTTAGGATAATTGTTGTGGACCCTAATTAGGAAATTTAAATTATAACTGCAAATAGACACGAGGTTAAACTCAACTTGTGGTGTTAGCCTGCCCGGAACTGGCCGACAAATCCAGCAACCACAGGTAGTCAGTTTAATGTGAGAGGTCTTATGCATAAAAATAAATGTTCTATGACACAAGGTTAAGTTCACTTGTGGTAGAAGTGTGCCTGGAACCGAACGACAATTCCAACATCCACAGGTAGTCAACTTAATGTGAGAGGCCTAGCGCATATATATATATATATATATAATAACCAATAAACAAATAAAATAAAATAAAGAATAAGTAAAGTAATTACCTGTTAGGTGCAACAAATAGATAACTTGGGACTGATAAATAGTTGCCTTAGGAAATTATGACCGTTAGAGTTATAAAGGGCAATAATAAGGAAATAAAAAAGAAATGGATGTCAAAATGGGGGAATTAATGGATATTGATTACCGTTTAAGCACTAAGTCCAAACTAGGGAATAAATTGAATAAATATCCTAGAGAAAAGGGAATATATTCTTCCTTATTTATGTCAATAAAACTTATATTTAAATATATATCTGGACTTAGTAGGTTAATAATATAAGATGTTATTAACCATATAAACCTGTGGTACAAATAAATGGTGTACGTATATTATTTTCGTATAAGGAAATTAAACGGGAATGACTTAATAACTTATCCTACTTTATCCCAAAAAGGGAAAGGTTTTAAAGGAAAATGAGGGACTAACTAATAACCTTCACATATAGCCCGCTTCCTTGGGTTTTAAGTGGCTTGGGTTGAAGGGTCCACTTGGGAATAGGCATTTCAGTATAGGGGTCTTAAACGGCAGGTGTGTGTGGGCTTACCCAAACCTGGAAATTAAAAGGGTCAGATATGGCCGTCTATCCTACAGGAAGTAGTAAGGCACTAATGATGTCATCGAATGAGGTAAGCTAGAAGGTATGACGAATGATAAAAATACCTACTCTTACCTTATGCGGGGCAAGGGTATATGCGTAAATAACGGAAGCCTTAACTATTAGGGACCGTAGCTAGTGCCCTCTTGTTTATGTTAATGTTGAATATATTGTCGATGGTTAATGTGTAACCAATAAGTACGCTTAGGGTCTTAAGTGATCAGGGAGAATCCACCCTATCTATCATTTGATAGTGAGGCATTAAATAATAAAGAATAGATAATGAGGGTATAGATAGAAACCCGAGATTAGGGGCCCACTCTCGATATAATTAGCCAGTTAAACTCTGGTATAAAGGCTTTACAAAAATGTGTGTAAATGTCCTATCTCGGTAATTTAATTTGGGAATTCTACTTTGGGATGAATAGTAAAGTCGTGCGTAAAACATTTACTAGGTTGGGCTAGAATCACTAACTTGGTTAGGCATACAGCTTAGGTTGAACCAAATGGGATATATTTGTGTTAAAGCATGTGTTGTACATTTCTTAGTCACTAGAACTTGTTGCTCTAGCCCCACTCCTCATTACAACATCCCAGGTCTCTTAGAGAAGGTCGGGTTCCCGCAAATGAATAAGTTTGGCTTTTGGTTCTCGTTCTCTCTCATGCTCAGCAATGACAAAGTGACTTACTTTGAAAAGGGTAGATACTTGAGTTAATACTTGTTTATCCTATTTTATTTCTGTTGTGAGTTATTTTATTGTACTCTGATTATGCTCATGCTCATTTATTGCTGGTACCAGATATACGCTCTAAGCTTGGATGTATACAAGTTTTGATTTTTGTCAAAATGTTGGGTGTAGGAAATTATGGGGAGTTACAAGAAGAGATTGGAGAATTGGAAATAGCATAGCTTCGTTGTTGCCCTTAGAAATATGAGCAAAAGAGTAGGGGTCCAGCCCTTTATTTATAGGCATAGAAATGACCCTAGACAGATAGATTTAATTTAATAAAGATCCGTCCATGATATATAACAAATTATATAGATAAACCCTAATCGCCACTGTCAACATTGACCAAGGTTCGAACTAGCGGTCGACCACCTAGGTTGACTTGGTAGTGGTGGGGGGACATGGTATTTATTACCCATTATATATTTATTCTGTTTTATTTATTTTCCATCAATTTTCGTATTGCATCCGTAATTTTTTTCATATGGACACCGTTCGCGAACTTTCAATCATGAATGCTGACCGGAGTTTCATCACGAACCCAACGGTTCAAGTTTTGTGGTCAAAGTCCATCATTTGTGAAAAATCAATTTTTGGAAATCTTATTAAATAACTAAATTAATTATCGCTAAAATTTTGGGTTGTTACACAAACGCTTATTTCACACCACGACCATTAAATTTGAAGCCATATTCTAACATCGTAAATCAATTAACGCCAAGTATCGATTTTATTTATCACTTTCTAAAATCGATTTAATCATTCGATGTAACTTCAAAATTTGCATTTATAGTAACAAGTTTGGCTTTTGGTTCTCATTCTTTCTCATGCTCGGTATTGGCAAAGTGACTTGCTTTGTAAAAGGTAGTTACTTGAGTTAATACTTGTTTATCCTATTTTGTTTCCCCTGTGATTTATTTTATTGTACTCTGATTTTGCTCATGCTCATTTATTGCAGGTACCAGATATACGCTCTAAGCTTGGATGTATTTAAGTTTTGATTTTTCTCAAAATGTTGGGTGTAGAAAATTATGGGGTGTTACAAGAAGAGATTAGAGAATAGGAAATGGCAGAGCTTCGCTGCTGCCCCTAGAAATATGAGCAGAAGAGTAGGGGTCCAACCCTTTATTTAAAGGCATAGAAATGACCCTAAACAGATAGATTTAATTTAATAAAGACCCGTCCATTGACATATATCAAATTATATTAATAAACCCTAACTGCCACTGTCAAGATTGACCAAGGTTCGAACTAGCGGTCGACCACCTAGGTCGTTTTGGTAGTGGTGGGGGGACATGGTATTTATTACCCATTATATATTTATTCTGTTTTATTTATTTTTCATCAATTTTCGTATTGCATCCATAACTTTTCATATGGACACCGTTCGCGAACTTTCAATCATGAATGCTGACCGGAGTTTCATCACAAAAGCAACGGTTCAAGTTTTTGGTCAAAGTCCATCATTTGTGAAAAATAAATTTTTGGAAATCTAATTAAATAATTAAATTAATTATCGCTAAAATTTTGGGTTGTTACACAAATGCTTATTTCACACCATGGCCATTAAATTTGAAGTCATATTCTAACATCGTAAATCAATTAACGTCAAGTATCGATTTTATTTATCACTTTCTAAAATCGATTTAATCATTCGATGTCACTTCAAAATTTGCATTCATAGTAAAAAGTTTGCCTTTTGGTTCTCTTTCCCTCTCATGCTCGGTATTGGCAAAGTGACTTACTTTGCAAAAGGTAGTTACTTGAGTTAATACTTGTTTATCCTATTTTATTTCCGCTGTGAGTTATTTTATTGTACTCTGATTATGCTTATTTATTCCATGTACCAGATATACGCTCTAAGCTTGGATGTATTCAAGTTTTGATATTTTTTTCAAAATGTTGGGTGTAGAAAATTATGGGGTGTTACAAGAGGAGATTGGAGAATTGAAAATGGCAGAGCTTCGCTGCTGCCCCTAGAAATATAAGCAAAAGAGTAGGGGTCCAGCCCTTTATTTATAGGCATAAAAATGACCCTAATCAGATATATTTACTTTAATAAAGACCTGTCCATTGATATATAACAAATTGTATAGATAAAACCTAACCGCCACTGTCAAGATTGACCAAGGTTCGAACTAGCGGTCGACCGCCTAGGTCGACTTGGTAGTGGTGGGGGGGACATGGTATTTATTACCCATTATATATTTATTCTGTTTTATTTATTTTCCATCAATTTTCGTATTGCATCCGTAACTTTTTCATATGGACATCGTTCGCGAACTTTCAATCATGAATGTTGACCGGAGTTTCATCACGAACGCAACGGTTCAAGTTTTGTGGTCAAAGTCCGTCATTTGTTAAAAATAATTTTTTGGAAATCTAATTAAATAACTAAATTAATTATCACTAAAAATTTTGGGTTGTTACACAAACGCTTATTTCACACCATGGCCATCAAATTTGAAGTCATATTCTAACATCGTAAATCAGCTGTGACGACCCGAACTTCCCCGGTAAAGAAAGCACAGATTGTACTGAGGACAAGCCACATCAGGACTCAAACAAAAGAACATTTCATTGCTTATTACAAAAATTTCATCAGAATACAAGAATATACAGAGTATACATGAATAATATACAGGACAAAAATATCAGAGATTTACAATTTACAAAGCAGCAGAAAATAGTACAAAACACAACTGAAAAGAATATATGGATACGGAGCTTTCCGAATATCATTCCAGCTGTAAACCATGATCCTATGAATATAAATCTGCAAAACCAAAACTATTAGCTGCCTGTGTGGAAAATAGGGGTACCCAGAGTTTAGGTTAAAACAATAAACTCCAGGTCATCCATGTGACTGGTGTGAGAACTAAAACAGTTATTTAAAACTTTACTTTAAATCAGATATATCAAGGGACCACGCCGTATAACACGGAACGGGTTTCCTCCCAAGAAAACCAGTGCATATAACAAAACAGCGTAATGCTTTTTGGAAAAATGAAGCTATTATAAGACCCAGGTCCCATCACACAATGCAACACAAGCCGGAGGATAGGGTTTTCCCTTATAATAGCCAAACATGCTTGGTACGTTAAAAACAAATCATTTGATACTATTATAAGGGCATATTGTATAAAACAACTTCAAATATAAATGTATCAATCCTAGACGGCATGGGTACCATATATCATGTCGCCAATACTAGGCTCTACAATCAAAACCGCAAAGTCAAGTATTGGAAGTTGGGTTTCCATCTATGAACCGAGGCAAAAGATAGTCCTCACCAATTCGAGACTCTCTAGCCCAAGCCTCAGGACCCAGACACAGGTGGCCCCTTGGATCTCAGGGTCGGTCCACCGATGTGGATTAAAATGCCTAAACACTTCGTTTCCCCGCCCTTTAGGGCGTAAATGAGCCAAATGACTCCATCGGCTCCACATAGTCACCGATATATCCAAGGCCCCTCGCAATCCAACAACCACACATGTGAAAATAATATAAATGTCAGGGCTGATAGGTCACTAACGCCACCCTAGCTAGAAAGAAAGCATGCCCTCCCTGATGTCCTCTCCCGTTTCCGATTCACAACCGGGGTGTGAGGCTCGCGAATTAACGCTACACAAAGCTATGCCACATAGGCCGTGCTTTGATCATCAACCACAAGACTTTGCTTTTCAACAAAAGCCTTGATCATTTGCCTTTTAAGCATGTCACACAGGCAATTCACTCCATGCGATTGATATCCATCAATATATAACCTCTGAGCTCGTACGTCTCAGAGAAGGGCGTTAAGCAAGAGAATAAATTCTCCGCTGCCAAACAGATATATATTTAATAGAAATCAATCACACAGAATAAAATCCAATGTTAGACACTCAGTCCATTTACAAGTTCGTTCTGGGTCTGAACGAAACCGAAGGCACCTTGTACCTCGCATATCCATCGATCTCCAAGTACGTCTAGACGATCACCAACTGATTCCCTCCTCTTGGGTGTACAACCCAATCAAGATCATCAATAATTATCCAAACAATGTGAATACCTCCAGTCTTCGACCACTATCTTCATCCTCGACACATCGTCGAATCAGTTATTCAGAATGGGATAAACCCGGTTTTTCTGAATAACTCGCGTATATAATAAACATGTGTTATACAAACACAACATACGCCTCATTCCAATTCAGAATATTCTTTTACACAAATATTCTTATACTTTGGGAAAGGTTCCCATTAATTTTATCAAAGATAAATTCTTTAAATTTATTCTTTAATCTTCTTTTGAATATCAACTCAAACCAAATTATGGTTTATCCAAACTAGTCGGGATTAGCGAACCTTACCGAAGTAATCACTTGTTAAATTTCCTAACCCCAACATATTCATCCCAATGAAGTAAAACTGGTAATACTTTATATCTTACACCACGGTGTTATCGGTAAATTCAATTACCATTTCACGTTCAAATCTAATTAAAGATTCATTAAAACTCCACTTGGTTTTAATCTTCCTAAAAATCAATATTAATGATTGTTTAACTTGGGAAATCATATCCTGTCTTTAACTGGGTTAAAGAACCAATGTCATTAAATCACAGTTCACGATAAATCCAATTCACATTCCATTAATAATCGGGTTAAAGAACAAGTGTTATTTAAAACACCATTCACGATAAACCAAATAATCAATTCAAATTCAATTCCAATTAAATACCATTTAATTGGCATACTTCATTAAATCTAAATAAAAAGATTTAATCTTTTTCTCAACTGGGTTTAAGAACAGTGTTAATGAAGACGCCATTCACGACAAACCCAAATCCCATTTGATATTAAATACAAGGCTCTGAAGAGAAAATATATCAGCTTATATTCAATATCAAATTCTACGACCAACAAATACCGTATTGGAAATAACGACATCAATATATCTTTCAAATTTCCATAACAATATCTGTGTAATCACGAAATCCAACATCAAAATATTCCAAAGACAATTTCGATTCAAATCCATTCCAATTCAATTATTGGAAATTCTGGTTACTTTTAAAACCATTTCAAATCCAATTTATTTATTTTAAAAATAAATGGATTATAATTCTAGTTCAAAACCAGTTCATTTCGATAAAAATCTATTTTTATCATTTCAAATATGGGATTTTTCATCCCAATTCTTTCCAAATCATTTCTTATGATTTTACACAAATTATTACTATTTTTAATAATTTTATCAAGTCCTGTACAGTCGATTTCCAATAACGGTCGTCGAACTGCACTTACAGTGACCTTTTCCAAATTTGATTTGGACATAATTCCAAATGTTAGATTTCAAATTTCTAATATTCATTGGAAAGCTCTTTTCGATACAAACCCAACGGTTCTGGTTTCAGGAGAATCCGACCATCAGATCTCCCGGAACGTCAATGGTCGAAATTCGCGAATTGCCGCGGCACGGCGCGTTCTATTCAGGCCATTTTATATAATATATATATATATATATATATATATTATATTTCATCGATTTCAATTCTAAACGTATTTTATAAATCGTTTCAAATTCGTTTTAAAAACAATTTTAACTTCATATTCAATTTTAGATCAAAATCGAATAATATTCCATATCATTAATATATAAATGATAATATTTTTAAAACGTTATATTTTGAAATCACTTTCATTTCTATATTCATTATAAAAACGAATATAATCGATATAAATATCGTTCGCGTCAATCTAATCAACACGGCTTTATATATTTCAATAACTTCGTTATTCTATTCAACAAATGAATATTTTCTTCAACATAAGAATATACATTTTATTCAACACATGAATATTTATTAATTCTTACTTACAATAAAAATGTGAATTTTATTGTATAAATATTTTATTCAACACATGAATAGTTTCAACACATGAATATTCTCAACACATGAGTATTTTCAACACATGAATGGTTTCAACACATGAATATTCTCAACACATGAGTATTGTCAACACATGACTATTTTATTTATTCAACACATGAATATAATTTATTTTTTAAATTGGAATGAGACCCACTCAATTACCGTATAATGTTATTTATATGAATTCCATACAACACATGTATATAATAGCAATGATAAATAATCAACCATCATTCAAAGTGCACCACACAACTGCATAAGCATTAAATATAAATAATTAATGCTTACACAGTCTGTTAACCCATCGATTGACGTACAACTAAACAATCGGGATTAGTGTACATCAAATATCATCCTAATACCCATGTGGTGTTTCAGTCAACAAACATAGATTTTTATTTGTGCAGTTGGGTGATGTGTAAAATTTATCGTCCCAATCAATATCCTTCACATGGGTGTACATAAACAAACCGTCCGATTTGTTTATAATTATTTATTTTATATACACGTTAAAAATTATATTTTTAACTATAAAATATTTTATTTACTCCACATCACAACCAATTTTGACCACACAACAAAATCAAACAAGTCGTCCATGGTCTGTGGACAAAGGGTGTCGGGTGTTGCTAAGCACCGTCTGCATCCTAGTATATATTTTAACTAGAAAACAAATTAAAAGAGAGAAGTTCTCACCTATTAGCTAAACCAAACACCGCGACTCTTCATATGTAGGAAATCTTCGCCGCTTTTCCAACGAGACCTGTTCAACACCGTTTGTATTAAAAATTATATTTTTAACAACGCTACTTCCTATATAAAGATTATATTTTTATATCATTGCTTCGTATATAAAAATCATATTTTTCTCTCGCCATTCTCTATATAAAAATCACACTTTTATATATAAAGATCGTATTTTTATATCTCTACTACATTTGTAAAAAATCACTCCTTTACACTGCTACTTCCATGATAAAAATTATATTTTTATCGCTACTTCATATATATTAAAATCGTATTTTTATCGCTACTTCATATATATATATATATATCGCATTTTCATATCATTTCTATATATATATATATATATATATAAATCCCATTTCTCATTTGCTAACTTCGTAATAAAAATCTCATTTTTATTATATCCTTTCATGTATAAAAATCAAATTTTTACTGTATTAAAAATCAAATCTTTATGGTATTAAAAATCATATCTTTACGGTATTAAAAATCATATCTTTACTTCGTTAGAAATCTAATCTTTTCATTCTAAAAATCAAATCTTTTTATGATTAAAATCGAATCTTTTCATTGTTGTTCGCATTATAAAAACTGAAAAGAAAATATATTTTTATATTCATAAAAATCATGTCTTTCTTGTTCATTAAAAATCATCATTCTTGTTCATTAAAAATCATACTTTCTTGTTCATTAAAAATATACTTTCTTGTTCATTAAAAATCGTACTTTCTTTCAGAAAAATCGTATCTTTTTAAGCAATAAAAATCAAATCTTTTTATAAAGAAAATTTAAAATTTTTCATATCTAAAAATCTTATCTTTTTAGAAGCAAAGATCATATCCTTTTAAAAGCAAAAATCATATCTTTTTAAAAGCAAAAATCGTATCTTTTTAATTTATAAAAATCCTAATCTTATATAGTAAAAATCGACACAAAGAAACTAATTACGTTATAAATAAAAAAGAAAAGAAAGGAAAACTCACTTTTATTTTTGGTTTTATGAGGAGGAAGGGGTCCACGGGTCGGGGTTAGCCGAGGGAGGCGGCGCTAGGCCAACAGGTGGTGGCGGGAGGCTTCACCAGCGGTGGTGGGCGATTCGGTGGTCGGGGCGGCGGTTTAAGGGGATTAGGGTTTGAAAAGGAGGAGGAAGGAGAGAGGCGGGTAGCTCTGGGCGATGGACGGAGGGGGTGGTGCGGCGACAAGGAGGGGTGGCATCCGCGGAGGCGCGGTGGCTCCAGGGGGGAGGGTGCGACGATCTGAAATGTCGGGTTATTTTTTATTTTTTTCTGAAATGAAGGCGTTAACCAAGAAAGAGGAGGGGAGGAGGATAACTAAATTAATATATTATTATATTATTTTAATTTTCAAAAAGCTACTTTTTCGTTTTATCTCAGAATCGGACCCAACGACTGTCGTCCCTAGCTAATCACCCCCATTCCGAACACAATGGGACATGTTCCGTAACCCAATTCGATCGTTTCGATCAGTTTTCAATTAAATTAACATTTAAATCAATATATATTCAATTTGAACGCACATTTTAATTTACCGGGGCCACATACTGACCCTAAAAATTCCATAAATATTATTTCTAACTTCATATTGACGATACGGTTCTAACAAACCTAATTTCGTTAAATTCCGAGACGGTCTGAAAATTGGCCATTTTCTAGTCGATCGAAATAGATTGAAACTGTCAAAACACGTTTTACTTCGCCATGCTCACATATTGATTCGAAAAATTATGAATTTTGGAATCTAGCAATAATTCAACATCGCGGATCCAACAAAAGTGGTTTCGTCAAAAACAGAGGTCATTTGAAAATTTTTCCATTTTTAAGGGCCAGAATTCCATAGCTTCTATTCTGAATTGTCAACTGGGCATAACTTTTTATTCCCGCTATGAAATTTCAATTTTTCGGATTCGTTGGAAAGATATTTTCAAATAGATTCTAATATTTTTGGTTTCGGCAAAATCCGGTTTATTTTGAATCCTGCACATTCATTTGAAATTTGAAATCGAATTTTCGAACTACCGCGCCATTTTCAATTTCTTTTATATTTAAAATAAATAATTATATTCTAACGACGATCTATATAAATATATACATTCTAATTCTATTCAAAATAAATTTCTCGTCATTATTACTTAAAATAATTCATTTTAAATATTCAAAATTCATTAAAATTGCCAAACTAAAAAAATTTAATTGGCTCAGATTTTCCGGGTTGTTACATCAATTGACGTCAAGTATCGATTTTATTTATCACATTCTAAAATCGATTTAATCATTCGATGTCACTTCAAATTTTGCATTCATAGTAACAAATCAATTCATTATTAATTTGATTATAAATTACATGTCACAAATATCATTATCCAATTGGATCTTTATATTCAATCATTCAGACTTAGATTGTTAAAATTAGAAACATATACTTTTATTTTTAAAATAGTTAAGTTTAATATAAAATAGTCAAGCTTGATACAAAATAGTTTAAGTAAAATTGATAGGTTTGATATAAAATAGTTTAAATAAAATGTATAGGTTTGGTACAAAATAGTTTAAATAAAACAAAATAAGTTTGATATAAGACAGTTTAAGTAAAATAAGCAGTCTTGGTATAAAATAGTTAAATAAGATATTATGTTTACTAAAAAGGTTTAAATGAGATAGGTAAGTTTAATAAAATTAACAAAATAGATAAGTTTAATATAAAAATAGTTTCAGTAAAATAAATAAGTTTAATAAAGTAGTAGGAATATAATTGTGGCAAAATTTATATATATTAGTTGTAAAGTAAAATAATACTATTTTCAAGAAATAATCCAATCTGAGTCATTTACCCAATATTTCAAAGTTCGACTTAACGTTAATTAAAATTTTGAAGTTCAATTAAAATTAACTTAAAACTCAAATGGTATAAATTTCAAATTTAAAACCAAATGTTTAAGTTATTTTACAACTTGAATCCCAATTTTAAAAAAAATAACTTCAGTCTAGTTTGAAACTTAGATTATAAATTTATTCCATTTCGCATGTTTAAACAAACATTCCAATTTTAATGTATTAAGTTCTATTCTTAAATCAATTCTTTATCATTTTGAATCAATTAAACCAATGAAGTTAAATATACTTCTTATGTCAATTAACTAAATCTTCTTATTCAATTAATTTAGATAGAGATAATTTTTTAACCTTTATTCAAATTTGTATATTAGCTCTTAGAATAACAAATCAAATTCTTATTTTAATTAAACCATACATTAAATCAGTTAAGTTTAACTTATAAATTCAAATTTAAATATTTAAAGCATTAAATTAAACTTAAAATATAAATTAAAGTTCAAAAATCAATTTGATAAATCAAAATACACTTATAAAATTTCTAAAATAATGTTACTTCAAATAACAAATCTGCATAAGAAAATCATGTTATATCATTAAATCAATTTTACTTAAATTTATACATTCAAGTTAAAATTATTTCAAATCTTAAATTTAAACTAAGATGTTTAAACTAAATTTTAAAATAATTCATACATATAAAAATTTAGAACATCATTTTTATTTATTGACCACGGTGTCCGTATGAAATTTTCTATTCTATGGTCAAGTAATACAGATATGTACCATTTTGATCCATTTTAAAAATTCGAATCACGGATGTATATATCATTCCAACCTGCATCCCAAATTGATTTGAATTTACTTTCAGAATACATATAATCATTTGGGTATGTATCATTTCAACCCATAGTAATTTTTCCTAAATCCATAGTGAACCTGCAGTGTGAGAACAAAATAAAAATAAATAAAAAACAGATATCATATAGCAACCAATCACATATCAATTTATATTATGTCATTTATGTAATACCTATGTGTGTCACATGTGCACAAGTCATATAACAAATGATCGTGAATTTCTAATGCAATCCTAACATTCCATGTGTCATTTCAAAAGGTTTAATTCACTTGATAAAAATGCTAGTCGTGAGTAAGTAAACTAACCTTGATTTAGATATTGTTGAAGCAACTGGATTTAAGCTATAATCATACGGGTCTTTGATTTTAGCATAAATCCCAATAGTTTACAAAATCCACCAATTTGATTATGAAATGTAACTTAAGTCAACACGGGTTCAACGTGTCCGATGGTGTTCAATTTCGACCTAATCAAAGTTATATTTGCATTAATAAGTTAAAGAATGGATTGACTATAATTAACAACTTCATTATTATAATTAATAAATTAACTACCTTTACTTCTTCTCCTACACTCGATACTTTGATGAAGAAACCACAGCAGAAACCTGCACCCTTAACTTTCACACCTACAATTTCACAACCACAACTTCATCAATCAAACAACCAACCTGCCCATTACTCTTCAAAATCGAACCAAATGATAACTACTCCTCTTACCAGTATACACATAACATCCTTCATCGCAGTTCCATTACTACCCAAAAATCTCTAACATCTCCATCACTCAATAAACATTACACCTTCTTCCTGCCTCCTATCTACCTTTCCATCATTAGCATTCCATTTCCACCCATGCCCAACTCATGAACTCCACACTTTGGGGAAACAAGTTTTTCTCCGATTTTTAGGTAGGGACACTCACAATTTTATAGGGTGACAAAGGGAGGGAGGCAGACCTTACATGGAGATTGGGTTTTGATTCACAAATCTTGTTATTAGACCTTTTTTGCGCGAAGGTGGTGTATGCTTGGAAGGATGCTGTAATAGCCCGCATTTTACGTATCGGAGGATCGTAATTTTTTTTATTCCCTGAGGGTTGGATCATTCTCATATTTTAATATGTTGCTTATGCGGATGTGAGACATGTCCATAATTTTTACCAATTTTGTTTGTAACAATTTTTCCCCTGTCAGTCTTGTACAAGGCATAACTTTTGACTCAGATTGAATCAATTGATGAGAACTGTACCATTGGAAAGGAAATGATGATTCCCTTTCCGTACAGTGGTCACATTAAAGATTTGGCTCAACGGTTTGAGAGGAATCGTTGTTTTAAGGTTTTTCAGTTTTTATTCAGGTTTTAGGAGCCTTAATGGGCAGATTTGCGAACGCCCATTAGTGGGCTAGAGGAATGCTATAAATAGGGGGTGGGAGGTATGGTGAATAGTTTACTTTCTCCATTCTCACATTTGGTGGCCTATGTTCCTCCTTCCTCTAACACCTTTCCACCACTAAAATCGAGATATAAGCTTAGGAAAGCGAAGATCTACACCATTTGAGGCTAGATCTACACCTTTGCATAGGAGAGTTCATCGAATCAAGGAGTTTGGATCAAGTTTCTTGCTGTCCGAAATCTTAATTCAGCGTTTTTGCTTTGATTTGGAGATTTGGTAAGTGATTTGCAACGCTCACATGGATTCAACGAAGTATATGAATATTTGGTCATGTTTTTCATCCAATTCAAGTTGTTTTCCAAAGATCTACATCATGTTTAGTCCTATTTCATATGAATCACCTTAGGATCTGATTTAGTAAGTTAAAACTGGTCATTCCTATGCTATTTCATGCGTTTATGCAAGTTAGATCTATCATTTTTGTTCATATAATCATTTATCATGATTTGGGAGTGCTTTTGCGTAATTTTGGTGAAAATCGTCACATTTGGTATCAGAGCTCTGGTTAACGATTTTAGTGAAAGTTCGAGGACGTAATTACATATGAGAGACGTATTTGTAGATTTCAGTTGGATGTATACTAAATAATACTATATAGTAAAGTAGCGTTTGTACTTCTTTAGTAGTTTTTCTTGCAAGTGGCTAATCATTCTAATTTGCAAATTTAGAATGAGTCGACGAACTACAAGACACACTACTAGGGAAGGGTCTATGGTTGGAGGGCGCAATGGTGGTGCACCAGACTACCCAACCATGTTTGAGGCCATGATGGAAGCATTCATGCGAAGGGTACCCGCTCTAGTGCCAACCACCGTAGAAGTGGGAGTGCAGGTCCTAAGGTTGTGGATTTTGAGAAGCTATGCAAGGACTTCACGTCTCTTGGAAGGAAGCCATTCAAAGGAATGGAGCCAGCTGAAGAGGTTCAAAGGTGGATAGGCTCTTATGTTCGTATCTTTGGAGACTTGGGGTTGGATGATGCAACTAAGAGAAAGCTTGCATCAAGGCAGTTGCAAGGCAGGGCCATAGAGTGGTGGGATTTGGTTGTACTTGAGACTCCGAAAGAGGATATTTCATGGGAGTAATTATAAGCTAAGTTTGAGATGAAGTTTATCTCCGTTTCTCAGAAGTCAAACTTGTTTAAGAAATTTGTGGCGTTGAAATAAAATGGTAGATCTGTGCTTGATTATGTTTCTGATTTTGAGGCATTGTCCGGATATGCCCGTTCCTGTATTGATACACCCTATCATAAGAATGAGAAGTTTGTTATGGGTTTGGATACCTATATTGGGAGACCCTTGGTGGAACATCTTGATGATCCATTTGAGAAGCTTGTGGAAAAAGCTATGAGACATGAAAGCTTGTTTCCTAAAGAAGCAAATGTAGTCGCTACAACCAAGGAAGCTTCGCAACCACAACAGGTTGGAGATGACAAAAAGAGAAAGTAGCAACATCAGGAAGGAAAAGATGGCCAGAAAAAGAAGAAGAGCGATGTGATATGCTTTAACTACTAGAAGAAGGGCCACTATTCTAGGGATTGCAAGGATCCTGAAGGTGTGAAGAAGTGCTTCAACTATGGGAAGCTTGGGCATAATAAGAAGGATTGTCCAGAACCAACCAAGGGTAAATAGATTGGGAAGGCATATGTTGTGGAAGGTATGCCATTTTCTTCAAGAGCTCCTACGGCGGAGGAGAAAGGGAAGGGTGTTGTTATTCAAGGTAATCTTCCCGATTAGTTATGTATCGGTTCGCATGTTGTTAGATACTGGAGCATCACATTCATTCATTTGGAATGGGTTGTTTGTTGCTTGGGTTTGGAACCCGAGGTTGGTAATAGACCATTGATCGTGACTAATCCAGTTGCGGGTTCGTCTAGTTGTGTATGCTTTGTTGTGGTCCAGTATAGTTGAGTTATGGTTGCTCATGTGTGTGGTTTCTTTGTTTTGAATTTCGCTGAGTTTGAAGCCATACTGGGTATGGGTTGGCTCAAGAGGTATGTGGAAAAAGTGGATTGCGAGAAGCTAAGAGTGACATTCAGAAATGTGGAAGGGAGAATGATGGTAATTAGGGATAAGCGAGAAAACTGGGTATTCGCAAGCTATTTATATTCGCTTAGGATTACATGGAGGGGGAGGGGGGCTTGGCACCGGTGTTGATCTTTAATGAGTTCGATGATGTCTTTGACGAGGTCAAAAGGGTTATAGCCGCATCACGAGATTGAGCATGGAATCGATTTGGCTGAAGGTGTTAGACCTATCGTTATATCTCTTAGGTGGATGCCGCCTAAGAAACAGCGGGAGTTAGAGGTGCGAGTATGTGACCTTTTGGGAAAAAAAATATTCAGAGAAGTATATCCGAATGGATGCAGCAGTTGTGTTTGTAACCAAGATTGATGGATCTTTAGAAATTAATTGGAAGACGTGCGGAAGCATGAGCTGAGAGCTAAGTTTTCGAAACATCGCTTCTGAAAGAACGAAGTGGGGTTCTTAGGCCATGTTGTTCTAAAAAAGGAGTAGCGATTGGTTCCATTAATGTGGTAGCAATCTAGATTTGAATAAGCCTAAGAATACGATGGATTGTGGAATGAGTTCCCGAAGGGATGTCATCAATCAAAGTTGACGAATCATTCCGGTGGTTGTTGTTTAACGGTTAGAATTCCACGTTGTGGTTGCTTTCGGCTGTTGAAATTTCAGGGGCGAAATTTCTAAGGGGAGGAGAACGTTACAGCCCGCATTTTACATATGGAGGATTGTAAAATATTTTTATTTTATTCCATGAGGGTTTGATCATTCTCATATTTTAATATGTTGTTTATAGGGATGTGAGACGTGTCCATAATTTTTACCAAATTTGTTTATGACCATTTTTCCCCTGTTAGTCTTGTACAGGGCATTACTTTTGACTCAGGTCGAATCAGGTGATGAGAAATGTGCCATTGGAAAGGAAATGATGATTCCCTTTCTGTGCAGTGATCACATTAAAGATTTGGCTCAACGGTTTGAGGGGAATCGTTGTTTTAAGGTTTTAAGGTTTGTTGTTCAGGTTTTAGTAGCCTTAATGGGCAGATTTGTGGACGCCCATTAGTGGGCTAGTGGAATGCTATAAATAGGGGGTAGGAGGTATGGTGAATAGTTTACTTTCTCCATTCTCTCATTTGGTGACTTATGTTCCTCCTTCCTCTAACACCTTTCCACCATTAAAATCGAGATCTAAGCTTAGGAAATCGAATATCTACACCATTTGAGGCTAGGTCTACACCGCTGCATAGGAGAGTTCATCAAATCAAGGAGTCTAGATCAAGTTCCTTACTATCCAGAATCTTAATTCACCATTTTTGCTTTGATTTAGAGATTTGGTGAGTGATTTGCATCTCTAACATGGATTCAATGAAGTATATGAATGTTTGGTCATATTTTTCATCAAAATCAAGTTGTTTTCCATAAATCTACATCATGGTAAGTCCTATTTCATAGAATCACCTTAGGCTCTGATTTAGTAAGACAAAACCGGTAATTCCTATGTTGTTTCATGCGTATATGCAAGGTAGATCTATCATTTTTGTTCGTATGATCATTTTCGTGATTTGGGAGTACTTTTGCATAATTTTGGTGAAAATCGTCATAGATACAGTGACGATCTGCGATGGAGAGATGGATGTTTTGGTGTTAATATCGATTCTTCACAATGAATGGAGGCACAAGAGGTGTGATTGTAATTTTGGGGAAGGACGGGTTTCGGGTTGGAGGCCATGGATGAAGATGGAAAGATGCGATTTGGGAATATCATTTTTTTTCCTTCTTTCTGAAGTAGGCCGGCTTCGAAAAAGAAAGGGGAAAGGAAAAGGAAGATGACGCCTACGTTACCTCTTAGCCTGTTTTCACACATGCTGAATGTGTAGATTTCTTATTTTATTCTATTTAGTTTGTTTCTCTATTTTCCTTTTCTTTCTTTTTTCTTATTTAGTTTTTATTCTTATATTCACTTAAATTTCCATCCGGCGTTTCCAACTCACGTGGCTACATAGAATGTAGTTTGTAATGAAACTTGACATTGTACAATAAATCACAGTTCTAGATCTGATGAAACTATTTTTTTTTTTTTTGAATTTTAAGATTGTTTGCAAAGATGATAATTCTCATGTTAATATATTATTGTATATTACATTTCAATTATGGATCTAGTTCCAGATCATTTATTATCGTTTATAAATTAACAAAATAGAATTAGAATTAGTATTAATTAGCTAAATAGAGACATTTGAGATTATTTTATCAATTTTTAATCATTAATTAACTTCCATTACAAGTTTTAAGTTAAATTTTTGTTAACTATATTAATTTAAATGTTCGAATTTGTGAATCATAACAGTTTTATATACCGTGGTTATTTTACGTTTAAATAAATATGATATTTCATATCAATTTCTTTAGTTAAATCTGTGTCCCTATTATCGTATTCAAATTAGTTCAAAATTGGATTCAAGTTTCCAGTTTCAAAATTCCATATCACAAATTGGTTCATTATCATATTTAAACTTCAATTTAATACTTCCATGTCGTAATTACCATTTTTCGAATGTAATCTTACATTCAACAAAATTTTAGGCTCTTAAAACTTAGTTTAGAAATGGACTTTTAATTCAAAATAGTTTGTATATTAACATATAAAAGTTAAATTTGGAATATAAGTGTTTGATTTAAAATAATTATTATAAAATAGTATGAAAATAAATAGTACAAGAGAAAATAGTTTAAATAGAAATATAAAATAATACTAATTTAAAATATAATATTTTGGAATAAAATGGGTTTTTTCCCTCTTAAAACATATAAACCTATTTCCAAGTTCAAAAATTCACTTTAAACGGTTGCAATCTCATATATCAATTTGAACAAAATTTCCTTTAAAAATTCAATTTTATAAATTTGAGTAACAATCATTAAGCTAAATTTGGTATTCATTAGTTGATTTTCTAACTTATGGCTAAATGATCATTCAATTTTAATTTCAATTATATAAGTATATACATTTCGAATTATACCAAAAGTCATAGGTATATATCGTCTCAACTTTTTCACAGTTCAGGTATTCAATATCTAAAAGATGTGTATAACAACTTATACAATTTGAATAATATCCAAGGAGATGACATGGATACATCATTGTAAACAACTATTAGAATAACGTCCAATCAATAATCATATCAAATAATAAGCAATGCATGCAATGATCATCCAAAACAAGAGATATGTCACAACAGGCACTAGTTATCGAATACAGACGTTTAACTAGCAACTCATTTTCAATGATACTAAAATGTCAAATCAAATCAATATCAATTTAATGTCAATCCAAATTTAATATATGCAGTTTCAGTTTAATCGTACATTTAAATTTCAACCGTTAATCATAGTAAATTGTCACATCAATATCAATTATAGCATATTGGGTGTCTATTAGCATTTAAATCAAATTCAATGTCAATTTAATTTCATAAGTGTCGGTTATATAAATATTATAATATCATAAATTTAGGTTAACTTGAAATAGAAATTCTAATACGTCATGAGTGGATTTAAACACTCACCTTCGATTTTATGACTATTGAAAATCCGATCAACGCAAAATTTTCAACTCTCCAATCATAACCAAACCAGTTCCATGCTGTTTGGAATGTCAATATGAATCCAATGGAGAAAACTACGTGCCAATCAGAGCGTGTAAGTATAAGCTATTCACGTTAGAAGTTACCAATTTAAATTAAAAAAACACTATATATTGCCATGACACCAACAAAAGTATCTTCCCACTCCTCCATCACGTTACTATAGACCTAACACTAAAATGCACGCAACCCGCATGCTTTGATCGTGAATTCAGCCATCTGCTCACGAGATTCCACCTCTGACCACCATAGCTTGAACTGCCACGTCGAGGGCTCACTACACCTATCATCGCTATCCCTCCAGCGGTCCCACACATCGAGCGTTGCTCTTAGATTCTTTGATTTTCGAACCCTAAATTGGAAATTCTAGCTACTACAGCCACTTCCCAACCCAATGATCACAACCTAACCACTCAACTTGTTGAGTTCTTAAATACCCATATCTCAATGTTGTTGATTGATGCCCAAATCAGAATCGCCTAATTCGATGCTTAGGTTTACGAGATTTCTAACGTTGACCATGATTTGTAAATGAAATGAGCCACAGAATAAGAAATGAACACCAGCCATTGATTCCACTCGTCAAGAGCTTTCTAATGATATAAAATTCGATATATTCCCTAGAGGTCGAATTTTTGACTTAGTTTAGATTGATCCGATAGTCGCCATTAACAAGTAATTAAGAAATTTTAGGATTTTAGGTTTAAAACTGATGCTAGGGTTTGGAATGAGGCTGCTATGTTTTTTTAAGGAGAATATGTGTGTAGATAATGATTGGGTTGTTGGTGCAAAGTAGCTATAACAAGCCAATAGCCCGTTTCTGTCGCTAAACCGAAATATGTCGTCTCATACATCAAAATATAGGTTTTCAATATTTTAAACGCAATGGCACCATCAAAAATCCAAAACCGCAATCCTATATAATTTTTTATTTGGTCAAACTAATTTTAAATTATGTTCACAATTGTAAGTTAACAACCATAATTCATTTTCTCAAAATTCACTTTTGGTTTTTTTATTGAGTCATACCAAAATTAAAATAAAATGTTCAAATTTTAATTTCTTCAAAATATGATCTTTGATTTCATTAAAGCACTTATTTTATTTAACGTTAATCGTGTATTTTCTAGCATTAACTTGCTAATTTCAAATTTCATGACTATTAGTTTAAAATTTAATATTTCACGTTAAATAAATTGCTATCAGCAAAAGTTCTTCCCGCTACTCTATCACGTAGCTACAAACCAAAACCTAAATCTCAGGCAACCTGCATGGCCAAGAAATTCCACCACCTTGTTGTTAGATTCCACCTTCGATCACTATGGGATGAACCACTACTTTGAGAGCTTCCTGCACCTAACGCGGCCATTCCTCTGGTGGTCCCGAATGTCGGGCGCTGCCTCCACGATTCTATGGTTTTTGAGCCTTAAATTGAAAATACCGGCTACCACAACCACTTCCTAACCAATGACCGTCACCTAATCTCTCCCCCTGTTGAGCTCTTTAATAGATATATCGTAATTTTTTGATTGATGCTGAATCAAAATCGCGCAATTTGATATTAGGGTTGTAAGATTTCTAGCTTTGACCATGATTTCTAAATGAACTGAGCCTAAAATTGAAAAAATGAACGTTAGCAAAAATTTCATTCGTCAAGGGCTTTTTAATGATATAAACTTTGACATTCCAGGAGAAGCTGGATTTTAACTTGGTTTAGACCGATCTGGTAATCATCATTAAGAGGAGATTATTTTTTTTTATTGATTTTAGGGTTAAAACTTGCGTCATGGTTGAGAATGAGGAAGCTAGAGTTTATTAAAGCCAATTTATATGTAGATAACAATTGGATTGTTGAACTGAAGCATTTACAATAGCTCAAAAGCCCGTTTTCATCTCCAAACGTCCCATATATCAAAATATAGATTTTTAATATTTTTAAACATAATGAAACTATTAAAAATCAAAAAAATACCATTTTGTATAAATTTGATTTCTTACCATCAAATTAATTTTGAATTATAATTCATAATTGCAAGCTAGAGAGCGTAACTTATTTTCTTGAAATTCACTTTCATTCTTTTTATCGCATCATACCAATAAAAAAACGTCCAAGTTTTTTTTCTTTCAAAATATGATTTTTGATTCCATTAACCCACTCATTTTATTTGATGTAAAATGCATGTTTTCTGACATTAACTTTTAATTTCAAATCACATGACTGTTAGCTTGAAATTTAATATTTCATGTCAAATAAATCTTAATAGAATTTAATAATTGAAACTATCATACATTCTAATTTCATTCTAATAATTCAGTAAAGATCATATCTCACTAATTTATTAATCATACATGCTACACTTAAATTAGTCAAAAACATAATTTAAATCAACAAAATTTCAATTTCTGGAATGTTATTCTAAAATTTATATTTAATTTAATATTTTTGAATGGCTAAAAATAAAGGTCATTACAAAGTCGTCGTTCCCCTAAAAAAAATGTCTACCTATTTATGTTTTTTTTAGGGTTGACATCGAACCTTTAGGAGATTGATACCAATCCCTAAGATAACCCCTAAGGGTTATGGAACTTTTAGGAGTAATCCAAATGAAAGTATTCTTCATGCTTCATAAATTATTTTTTGACATTTCCTATGCGTTTTTTGCAGACATCATCGGTTTTAGTTGAGGTAAACTACTGAGTTAATTCTCCATAGTCGAAGTGGTTTGATTTGATTGGATCCCATATCCAGGGAAAGTGATAGACATCGATCCCCTGCTTAGCGGAAGTGTCAATCCATACTTAGACAATTCTAGAGTATCATTTGAGTGAATTCGCTTGACCACAACTTCATATCCTTACCTTAGCTGGATTTCCAAGCCAATTACTATTTGGATTTCTTTCCTCGATAAATAGGAAGTTCAATTAGCCATATTTGTGGCAGTCTTGCAAAATGACAGGTTCACACTTTCCCCTAAAGCATGCTTTGTAAATGGAATGTATGATTTGTTTAAAAACAGATTCCAAAACCAAACGTAGCTAAATTTCAAAGCCTTGATCTCTCTCGATTACCAGGCTAAACTTATGACTTTTTTGGGTCGATATTCAAAACTGCAAACTCTCCGGATCGTAATTCAAATCCATAGTTGTTCAAATCCAATATCCAGATCGGTGAACATTCTGAAACAATTGCCAAATTCTCTATCTCATCAAATCTTTATCAAATTCCAATATCTCTCCAGCTGAAACGACCTGAACTTCCCCATGAAGGAAAGAACGGATTGAGTTGAGAACAAGCCAAATCAGAACACAAACAGAAGAACATTTCATTGTTTATTACAACAATTCCATCAGAATACAAGAATATACAGAGTATGAATAAACAAAATACATTCGATAAATATCAGAGATTACAATAAATTACATAGCAGCTGAAAAACAATACAAAAGACAACTGAAAGTAATACACGGATACAGAGCTTTCCGAGCATCGTTCCTGCTATAAATCAGGATCCTGTGAATATAAATCTACAAAACCAAAACTACTAGCTGCCCGTGTCGAAAATAGGGGCACCCAGAGTTTAGGTTAAAACAATAAACTCCAGGTCAGTCATGTGACTGGTGTGAGAACTAAAACAGTTATTTAAACTTTACATTAAAAGAGAGTAATTCAACGGACCATGCCATATAACACGGAACGGGTTTCCTCCCAAGAATACTGGTGCATATAACAAAATAGCGTAATGCTTTTTGGAAAAATTAAGCTATTATAAGACCCAGGTCCCATCACACAAATCAACGCAAGCCGGAGGATAGGGTTTTCCCTTATAATAGCCAAACATGCTTGGTACGTTTAAAACAGATCATTTTGATACTATTATAGTGTAAAGTATATGAAAACTACTTCAAATATAAATGTATCAATCATAAGCGGCATGGGTACCATATATCATGTCGACATACTAGGCTCTACAAATAAAATCGAAATATCTCGTATTGGAAATAGGATTTCCATCATGAGTCGAGGCAAGGGTCCAGCTCCTCTCCGCTTCGAGACAGTCTAGGAAATGCCTCGGGACTACACACTCTAGGTAAACCTTGGATCGGTTGGGCCGGTCCTCCCTTACGTTTGAGGATTGGCAATTCCTGAACACACATTTCCCGGTTCTATCAGACCTATAACCAAGGCGCCTCGCATTCCAACAACCACACAGGTGAAAATGATATAAATGTCAGTGCTAGTAAGTCACTGACACCACCGTAGCTAGAAAGAAACGTCGTGTTCTCCCAACGGTCCTTATCCGG
Source organism: Allium sativum (assembly GCA_030737875.1). NCBI lineage: Eukaryota > Viridiplantae > Streptophyta > Magnoliopsida > Asparagales > Amaryllidaceae > Allium > Allium sativum. The sequence goes on along the minus strand of CM060926.1, from coordinate 198,507,104 downwards.
TTTTTGACTTATACCGAGGTGTGAGGCTCGCGAATTAACACCATACACAAAGCTATGCCACATAGGTTGTGCTTTGATCATCAACCACAAGACTTTACTTTTCAATAGAAGCCTTGATCATTTGCCACTTAGGCATGCCATAAAGGCAATTCATGCCATGCGATTGATATCTATCGATATGAAACCTCTGAGCTCGTGCATCTCAGAGAAGGGCGTTAAGCAAGAGAATAAATTCTCCACCGCCAAACAGATATATATTTTATAGAAATCAATCAACACGGAATAAAATCCAATGTCAGACACACAATCCATTTACAAGTTCGTTCTGGGTCTGAACGAAACCGGAGTCACCATATACCTCGCATATCCATTGATCTCCAAATACGTCTGGACGACCACCAAATATTTCCCTCCTATTGGGTGTACAGCCCAATCAGGATCATCAGTAATTATCCAAACGATGTGAAGATCTCCGGTCTTCGACCACCGTCTTCATCTTCGATTTATCGTCGAATCAGTTATTCAGAATGGGTATAAACCTGGCCTTTCCGAATAACTCGCGTATATTGTAATAACCCGGAAATCTGAGTCAATTTAAAATTGAGCAGCGTAGAGAAGACTGCGTTGGCATGTCAGGAAAATCTCGATTATTCTGAAATTCAGAAACAAAATTCGCTGAGTGGATCCCAAAGGTGAGAAATTCTCACTTTAAATCTCGTTTTCTAGTTAAAAATATATAGTAGGATGCAGACGGTGCTTAGCAGCACCCGACACCCGTCGTCCACCGACCATGGATTGCTTGTTTGTTTAATTGATGTGTTGTGAAAGTTGATTGTGTGAAGTGGAATGAATAAATAATTTAGTTAAAAACATAATTTTTAACATGTGTATAAAATATTTATAAACAAATCGGCCGATTTGTTTATATACACTGATTTGACTAATATTGATTGGGATGATAAATTTTACACATTCCCCAACTGCACAAATAAAAATATGTGTTTGTTGATTTGAAACCCCACACGGGTATTGGGATGATATTTGATATACACTAATCCCGATTGTTTAGTTGTATGTCAATCGATGGGTTGACAGACTGTGTAAGCCTTAGTTATTTATATTTAATGCTTATGCAGTTGTGTGGTGCACTCTGGATGATGGTTGATGATTTATCGTTGCTGTTATATACATGTGTTGTAGGGAATCCATATAATTAACATTATATAGTAATTGATTGGGCTTCATTCCAATTTGGAAAATAAGGAATATTATAGAATAAAAATTCATGTGTTGAATAGAATAAAAATTCATGTGTTGAATAGAATAAAAATTCATGTGTTGAATAGAATAAAAATTCATGTGTTGAATAAAAATATAAATTCATGTGTTGAAAAAAATATTCATTTGCTGAATAGAATAACGAAGTTATTGAAATATATAAAGCCGTGTTGATTAGATATGCGCCATTTTGATGTGAACGATATCTATATCGATTTTATTCATTTTTATAATGTATATTGAAAAGGAAGTGATTTCAAAATATAACGTTTTGAAAAATGTTATCATTTATAGATTAATGATATGGAATATTCAAATTTGACTAGAAATTGAATATGAAGTTGAAATCATTTTGAAAATGAAGTTGAAACAATTTATAAAATACATTTTAAAGGGAAATCGACAAAATATATATAATATATAGATTATATATATAGAATGGCCTGAATAGAACGCACCGCGCCGCGACAATTCGTAAATTTCGACCATTGACTTAGAATGGATATTACGGGAGATCCGACCGTCGGATTCTCCTAAAACCAGAACCGTTGGGTTCATATCGAAAAGAGATTTCTAGTGAATATTAGAAATCTAATGGTTGGATTTGGAGTTATGTCCAAATAAAATTTGGAAAAGGTCGTTGAAAGTGCAGTTCGATGGCCGTTGATGGAAATCAACTGTACGGGCCTTGATAAAATTATTAAAAATAGTAATAATTTGTGTAAAATCATAAGAAATGATTTGTGAAGAATTAAGGTGAAAAATTCCATATTTGAAAAGATAAAAACAGATTTTTATTGAAATGAACTAGTTTTGAACTAGAATTATAATCCCATTTATTTTTACAATAAATAAAGTGGATCTGAAATGGTTTTGAAAATAATCAGAATTTCCAATAATTGAATTGGAATGGATTTGAATCGAAATTGTCTTTGGAATATTTCGATGTTGGATTTCGTAATTATACAAATATTGTTATGGAAATTTGAAAGATATATTTATATCGTTATTTCTAATAGGATATTTGTGGGTCGTAGAATTTGATATTGAATATAAGCCGATATATTTTCTATTCAGAGCCTTGTATTTAATATCAAATGGGATTTGGGTTTGTCATGAATGGTGTCTCATTAACACTGTTCTTAAGCCCAGTTGAGAAAAAGATTAAATCTATTTATTTAGATTTAATGAAGTGTACCAATTAAATGGTATTTAATTGGAATTGAATTTGAATTGATTTTTGGGTTTATCGTGAACATTGTTTTAAATAACACTTGTTCTTTAACCGGATCATTAATGGAATGTGATTTTGGGTTTATAGTGAACCGTGTTTTAGATGACATTGGTTCTTTAACCCAGTTAAAACAGGATATGATTTCCTAGGTTAAATAATCATTGATAGTGATTATTGGGAATATTAAAACCAAGTGGAGTTTTATTGAATCTTTAATTAGATTGAGATAATCGAAAATGGAGTATCACCAGTTTTGCTCCAGGCAATAGTTAAATCTTTAATTATATTTGAACATGAAATGGTAATTTAATTTACCGATAACACCATGGTGTTAGATATGAAGTATGACCAGATTTACTTCATGGGATGAATATGTTGGGATTGGGAAATAAAACAAATGATTACTTCGGTGTGGTTCGCTAATCCTGACTAATTTGAATTGATATTCAAAGGAAGATTAAAGAATAAATTTAAAGAATTTATCTTTGATAAAATTAAGGATAAATTGACAGGAATAATCCGAAGTTTGACGTGTCTTCCCATATTAATCCGAAGTTTGGATTATTTTTAATTAATCCCATGTTTGGGGGGGTCCCTTCCCATATTGATCCCGATAACTTATTAACTTGTTGTAGCCGGTTATCAAACTTAATTTCGTCTCCCCTAAACTAATTTCCCACTCCAGAAAAATCATTCGGGAAAGACGAATTGAAGTTTGATAACCGGCTACAACAAGTTAATAAGTCATCGGGATCAATACGGAAAGGGACCCCCTAAACTTGGGATTATTTAAAAATAATCCAAACTTCGAATTAATATCGTAAGACACGTCAAACTTCGGATTATTCTTGTCAATTAATCCTAAAATTAATGGGAACCTTTCGTGAAGTATAAAAATATTTGAATAAAAGAATATTCTGAATTGGAATGAGGCGTATGTTGTGTTTGTGTAACACTTGTTCATTATATACGCGGGTTATTCAGAAAGACCGGGGTTATCCCATTCTGAATAACTGATTCGACGATGTGTCGAGGATGAAGACGGTGGTCGAAGACCAGAGGTATTCACATCGTTTGGGTGATTACTGATGATCTTGATTGGGCTATACACCCAAGAGGAGGGAATCAGTTGGTGATCGTCTAGACGTACTTGGAGATCGATGGATATGCAAGGTACCAGGTGCCTCCGGTTTCGTTCAGACCCAGAACGAACTTGTAAATGGACTGTGTGTCTGACATTGGATTTTATTCTATGTGATTTATTTCTATTAAATATATATTTGTTTGGCGGCGGAAAATTTATTCTCTTGCTTAACGCCCTTCTCTAAGACGTACGAGCTCAGGGGTTATATATTGATGGATATCAATCGCATGGAGTGAATTGCCTGTGTGGCATGCCTAAGTGGCAAATGATCATGGCTTCTGTTGAAAAGAAAAGTCTTTTGGTTAATGATCAAAGCACCGCCTGTGTGGCTTAGCTTTGTGTAGCATTGATTCGCGAGCCTCACACCCCGATTGTGAACCAGAAATGGGAGAGGACGGCAGGGAGGGCATGCGTTTTTTCTAGCTAGGGTGGTGCCAGTGACCTACCAGCCCTGACATTTATATTATTTTCACCTGTGTGGTTGTTGCTGTTGCGAGGCGCCTCGGATATATCAGTGACTGTGTGGAGCCGATGGAGTCATTTGGCTCATTTATGCCCCAAAGGGCAGGGAAATGCAGTGTCTAGGGTTTAAGTTTAATCCACATCGGTGGACCGACCCTGTTGCTCCAAGGGCTCACTGGGGTCTGGGTCCTGAGATATGGGCTCGAGCGTCTCGAATCGGAAGAGGACTATCTTTTGCCTCGGTTCACAGATGGAAATCCAACTTCCAATACATGACTTTGCGGTTTTATTTGTAGAGCCTAGTATGGCGACATAGTGGTATGGGGCACTTACGCCATCTATGATTGATACTTATGATTGAAATTGTTTTATACACTATGCACTTATAATAGTATCAAATGATTTGTTTTTAGCATATCAAGCATTCTTTGGCTATTATAAGGTAAAAACCCTATCCTCCGGCTTGCATAGCATTGTGTGATGGGACCTGGGTCTTATAATAGCTTCATTTTTCTTTATTTAGCATTGCGCTATTGTTTTATGCACTGGTATTCTTGGGAGGAAACTCGTTCCGTGTTATACGGCGTGGTCCCTTGATTTACCTAACTTTAAAATAAAGATTAATAACTATTTTAGTTCTCACACCAGTCACATGACTGGCCTGGAGCAAAACTGTTATTACCCCCATAACTAACACCATGGTGTTATCGGGAAATTTAATTACCATTTTCCGTTCAAATCTAATTAAATATTTAACTATCGCTCGGAGCAAAACTGGTGACTCCATTCTCGATCATTTCCTATATTTGATAATTTAAATTATCAATTCCCATTTTAATTTGATTAAAGATTCATTAAAAATCCTCTTAGTTTTAATCTTCCCAAAAATCAATATCAATGATTATTTAACTTTGGAAAATCAAACATGTCACATCGACAATCTACACCGTACTATTGATTTCTGCCGATATATAACCTCTGAGCTCGTACGTCTCAGAGAAGGGCGTTAAGCAAGAGAATAAATTCTCCGCTGCCAAACAGATATATATTTAACAGAGATCAACTATACAGTTCGAAATACAACGACAAACATGAAATCCTGCCTTTTACTGGGTTAAAGATCTAATGTCATTTAAAACACAGCTCACAATAAACCCAAATCACATTCCATTAATTATGGAATCTTCACGGAAAACAAATCAATATATATAATCGATATCAATTTCCGTATCCGACCAATAATATAAATGGAATAACGGCAAAGCCTTTTAAATTCCATATGTATTTACAGTCTTCCTCCACAGAATTTCATTTTGATTATTATCTGTAATAACCCGGAAAATGCGAGCCAGTTTGAAATTTTTATTTTGGCAATTTTAGCGAATTTTGATTATTTAAAATGAATTATTTTAAATAATATCGACGAGAAATTTATTTTGAATATAATTCGAACGTATATATTATACGCGTCGTCGTTAGAATATAAATAATTATATATAATTAAATAGAATTGAAAATGGCGTGGTAGTTCGATAATTCGATTTCAAACTTCAATTGAATGTACCGGGTGCAAAACCATCCGGATTTTAGTGAAACCAAAAATAATGGAATCTAATAGTGAATATCTTTCCAACGAATCCGAAAAATCAAAAGTTCGTAGCGGGAATCAAAAGATATGTCCAGTTGAAAATTCTGAATAGTCGCTATGGAATTCAGGCCCTTAAAAATGGACATTTTGCAAACAACCTCGGATTTCGATGAAACCAGTTTTGTTGGGTCCGGGATGTAAAGTTATTGCTAGGTTTCAAATTTCATAATGTTCCGAATCAATATGTGAGCGGGGCAAAGGAAAACGCGTTTGACCAGTTTCAGTTGAATTTAATCGACTGGAAATTGGCCATTTTTCCAACGGTCTCAGAATTCGACGAAACTAGTTTTGTTAGGACCGTATTGTCAATACAAAGCTAGAAAATATTTTTATGGGATTTATAGAGTTAGTATGTGACCCCGGTAAATTGAAATGCGCGTTCAAATTCAATATATAGAGTTATATGTAGATTTTGACGGAAACTGATTGTAACTATCGAATCAGCTTGCGATACATATCCCATTGTGTTCGGAATGGGGGTTAAACTCTAGGGACGGCAGGCGGTGGGCCTCGTTTAGAGGTCGAAAATAAAAGTTGTTTTTTGTGAGAAAAAAAAATAATAAAATAAAAAAAAGAAAAACCCTCTTTCCCTTTTTCCAAGTCACCCCCCCATATCGATTTCATTTCAGAAGATAAATAAAAAAATAAAAAAAGGGCAACCGATCGAATCGGAGAACCCCCCCCCCCCCCCCCCCCCAGGCGCCGCCGATCTTCGGCAAGCCCCCCCCCCCCCCTCGTCGCGCCGCAGTGACCGCTCCCCCTTCCTCCTTCCTCCACCTTCAGCGCGTAAACAGTGGACACCCCCCGAAACCCTAGCCTCGACCGCAACGCGCAGCGCCCCCTCCCCGTCATCCGCCACGTCGGAGCAGCCCCCCCTGCGAGCAACCTCCGACCACCTCTGAGCAACCACCAGCGAGCCCTCCCTCCTTAAAATCCTGTAAGCTTTAATGCTATTTTACTTATTTATGTCTTTAACAGAGTGATTTTTGTTTTAATAACCTTGCTTTGAAAATGAATTTAATTTGAAAATGATTTTGCTTTGAAAATGCATTTGCTTTGAAAATGCATTTGCTTTGAAAATGGATTTAATTTGAAAATGATTTTGCTTTGAAAATGATTTTGCTTTGAAAATGCATTTGCTTTGAAAATGAATTTAATTTGAAAATGATTTTGCTTTGAAAATGAATTTAATTTGAAAATGATTTTGCTTTGAAAATGCATTTGCTTTGAAAATGAATTTAATTTGAAAATGAATTTGCTTTTGAAAACAAAATCTGAATTAGCTTTGAAAACAAAGTTTGCATTCTTTTTGAAAATAAAATCAACATTGTTTTTAAAATAGGAGAGACGATTTTCGTTCATATAAAGATTAGATTTTCAATTGTATAAAGATACGATTTTTAGAGTTGAAAAGATATGGAATAATTTTTAGAAGAATCGAAATAAAAATATGATTTTTATATGTTGAACTTCGAAAATAAAAATTCGATTTTTATATATTGAACTTCGAAGTAAAAATTCGATTTTTATATATTGAATAGCAATATAAAAATAGGAGTTCTTTTGTAATATAAACATATGTTTTGTTTAGAAAAATATATACATCTATTTTGTTTAGAAAAATATACATATACTTTGTTTAAAAGATATAAGGTAGAACTTGATTTTTGAAAATATAAAGTAGCGATGGTTTGAAAATATATATCATCGTGTTCTGAAAATATATAACACGTTGTTTTAAAAATATAATTTTCATTACGAAGTAGCGATGAAAATTCTATCTTTACAAATATGAGATAGCGAGGAAATTTTTATTTTTACATTATAGAAATAGCGATGAAAATTTTATTTTCACAACATGAAGTTAGCGATAAAAATATGATCTTTATATAATAGGAAATATAAAAATGTGATTTTCATATATACAGTGTATACGAGCGGTGAAAGTGACAATGGCGAGAACGACGAAGATTTCTATCAATGAAGTGCCGAGGAGCTAGGATAGCTATAGGTGAGAATTTCTCACCTTTCAATTTATTTTTCTAGTTATATATATATATACTAGGATGCAGACGGTGCTTAGTAGCACCCGACACAATCGTCCACAGACCATGGACTTGTTTGTTTGGCTGTGTTGTTAGTTAGATTGTTTGAGTTGATTTGAATTGTTTGGTGAAATGAAATTGATATGATTGATGTGTGAATGGCGTGGGCCTTCACTAGACCGGGGATAAGGCTAGGCCTCGTCCCGTCTCTAGTATCGTGCCGTTATGCCGCCGAAATTTTCTAAAATGTGTTAGAAAAATAAATAAATATTCATTTACAGACCAGACGGTTTGTTTATGTACACCCATTTGAAGGACATTGATTGGGACGATAAATTTTACACATCGCCCAACTGCACGAATAAAATATTTGTTTGATTGTTTGAAACCCCACACGGGTGTTGGGATGAAACTTGAAGTTCACTCATCCTGATTGATTAAATATGTCGATCGATTGATTGACAAGCTGCTATAAGCGTTAAATGTCTATATTTGATGCTTATACAGTGTAGTGCACTTTGGTTGATGGTTGATTATTTTTCAATGCTATTATATACATGTGTTGTATGAAAATCCATATAATTAACATTATATGGTGATTGATTGGGCCTCATTCCAATTTAGAAAATAAAGAATATTATAAAATAACAGTTCATGTGTTGACAGTACTCATCCTTTGAGATTGGTCATGTGTTGAACGAAATATTTTGATAATAAAATTTACATCTTTATCAATATAAAATAACGGTTCATGTGTTGACAGTACTCATCCTTTGAGATTGGTCATGTGTTGAACGAAATATTTTGATAATAACAACTATTTTGAAAAAGAAACATTTGAAATAAAATATTTGAAATAGAAATTTATGAAGCCGTGTTGATTAGATTGACGCCATTTTGACGTAAACGATATTTATATCGATTTTATTCATTTTGGAAATGAATTGAATATATAACGATTTCGAAATGAATTGAAAATATAACGATTTCGAAATGAATTGAAAATATAACGATTTCGAAATGAATTGAATATATAACAATTTCGAAATGAATTGAATATATAACAATTTCGAAATGAATTGAATATAAAACGATTTCGAAATGAGTTGAATATATAACGATTTCGAAATGAATTGAATTGAAAACGAATTCAAATTGAATTGAAAGCGAATTGAAATGAATTCAAATTGAATTGAAATTTGAATTGAATAGAAATGGATTTTAAAACGAAATTACAAAGAAGAATTCAATTTTGATTTGAATTGAAAAGGAAGTTGAAATTGCTTTTGAAACGAATTTAAAACTATTTATATAATTCGTTTTAAATAGAAATCGACGAAATATATATTATATATCTATTATATATATAATATAATGGCCTGAATAGAACGCGCCGCGCCGCGGCAGTTCGTGAATTTCGACCATTTATTTCAAATGGACATTACGGGAGATCCGACCGTCAGATTCTCCTAAAACCGGAACCGTTGGGTTCGTATCGAAAAGAGCTTTCTAATGAATATTAGAAATTCAAAATCTAACGGTTGGATTTGGAATTATGTCCAAATCAAATTTGAAAAAGGTCGCTGTAAGTGCAGTTCGATGGCCATTGATGGAAATCGACTGTACGGGCCTTGATAAAATTATTAAAAATAGTAATAATTTGTGTAAAATCATAAGAAATGATAAGGGAAAATTTGGGATGAAAAACTCCATATTTGAAAAGATAAAAATAGATTTTTATCGAAATGAACTAGTTTTGAACTAGAATTATAATTCTATTTATTTTTAAATAAATAAATTGAATTCGAAAAGGGTTTTAAAAATAACCAAAATTTCCAATGATTGCATTGGAATGGATTTGAATCGAAATTGTCTTCGGAATATTTCGATGTTGGAATTCGTGATTATACGGATGTTGTTATGGAAGTTTGAAAGATATATATTTATACCGTTATTTCCAATACGACATTTGTTAATCGTAGAATTTGATATTGAATATAAGCCGATATATTTTCTATTCAGGACCTTGTATTGAATATCAAATATGATTTGGGTTTGTCGTGAATGGTGTCTTCATTAACACCGTTCTTGAACCCAGTTGAGAAATGATTAAATCTTTTTATTTAGATTTAATGAAGTGTAACAATTAAATAATATTTAATTGGAATTGAATTGATATTGATTTTTGGGTTTATCGTGAACAGTGTTTTAAATAACACTTGTTCTTTAACCCGATAATTAATGAATGTGACTTTGGGTTTATCGTGAACCGTGTTTTTAAATGACACGGATTCTTTAACCCAGTTAACGATTAAAACTAAGTGGAGTTTTAATGAATCTTTAATTAGATTGAAATGGTCGAGAATGGAGTATCACCAGTTTTGCTCCAGGCGATAGTTAAATCTTTAATTAGATTTGAACGTGAAATGGTAATTGAATTTACCGATAACACCGTGGTGTTAGATATGAAGTATTACCAGTTTTACTTCATGGGATGAATAGGTTGGGATTGGGAAATTAAAACAAATGATTACTTCGGTAAGGTTCGTTAATCCCGACGAGTTTGAATTGATATTCAAAAATAGATTAAAGAATAAATTCAAGAAATTTATCTTGGATAAAATTAATGGGAACCTTTCCCTATGAATGTGAAATTTAGAAACTAACTGTCGGTTAGCTAAGCAGAATGGTTTTCTGGATATTGATCTGATGTTGGTTTCGGCCTTCGGGGTTAATATTTGGGGAATTATTCTCTTGATTAATTTACGGTTAGTGACTGATGAATTGGAATGAGGCGTATGTTGTGTTTGTGTAACACTTATTTAAAATATACGCGAGTTATTTGGAAAGACCGGGTTTATCCCATTCTGAATAACTGATACGACGATAAGTCGAAGATGAAGACGATGGTCGAAGACCGGAAGTCTTCATGTCGTTTGGGTGATTACTGATGATCTTGATTGGGCTGTACACCCAAGAAGATGGAAACAGTTGGTGATCGTCCAGACGTACTTGGAGATCGATGGATATGCGGGGTACTAGGTGCCTCCGGTTTCGTTCAGACCCAGAACGAACTTGTAAATGGACTGTGTGTCTGACATTGGATTTCATTCTTTGTGACTGATATCGGTTGCATAGAGTGGTTTGCCTGTATGGCATGCTAAGATGCAAATGATCAAGGCTTCTGTTGAAAAGCAAAGTCTTGTGGTGATGATCAAAGCACGGCCTTTGTGGCATAGCTTTGTGTAACGTTTGCTTCGCGAGTTTCACACCCGGTATGAACCAAAAACGGGAGAAGGACCTCAGGGAGGGCCTACGTTTCCTCCTAGCTAAAAGTGGCGTCAGTGGTTTTACACGCCCTGACGAGTTTGACTTATGTGGTTGTTGCTGTTGCGAGGCGCCTCGGTTAGATCGGACGATCCGGGTCCGATGGAGTCATTCGTTGGCTCGCTTACGCCCCAAAGGGCGGCGAAACGTAGTGCTCAGGGATAATAATCCACATCGGTGGACCGGCCCTGTCGCTCCAAGGCTTGCCTGCGCGCTTGCCTGAGACTCGGGCTAGGCAGTCTCGAATCGGTTGAGGACTATCTTTTGCCTCGGTTCATAGATGGAAACCCAATTTCCAAATACGTGACTTTGCGATTTTGATTGTATAACCTATATATGGCGACATAGTGGTATGGGGCATTCATGCCGCCTATGATTGATATTTATGATTTGAAGTTGTTTCATACACTATACACTTATAATAGTATCAAATGATTTCTTTTAAACGTATCAAGCATTCTTGGCTATTATAAGGTAAAAACCCTATCCTCCGGCTTGCGTTGCATTGTATGATGGGAACTGGGTCTTATAACAGCTTCATTTTTCTTTATTTAGCATTGCGCTGTTTGTTTTATGCACTGGTATTCTTGGGAGGAAACCCGTTCCGTGTTATACGGCGTGGTCCCTTGATTTACCTAACTTTAAAAATAAAGATTAACTGTTTTAGTTCTAACACCAGTCACATGACTGACCTGGAGTTTATTGTTTTAACCTAAACTCTGGGTGCCCCTATTTTGACACGGGCAGCTAGTAGTTTTGGTTTTGCAGATTTATATTCACAGGATCCTGGTTTACAGCTGGAACGATATCCGGAAAGCTTTGTATCCGTATATCTCTTCTAGTTGCGTATTGTATTATTTTCCGCTGCGATGTATTTAAATGTAATTTAAATCTCTGATATTTCTGTGTAATATTCATTTATACTCTGTATATTCTTGTAATCTGGTGCATTGTTGTAATATACAGTGAAATGTTCTTTTGTATGCGTTCTGTTGTGGTTTGTTCTCGAACTATCCGACGCTTTCCTTTACGGGGAAGTTGCGGGTCTTGTCAGTTGGTATCAGAGCTTTGGTTTACAGAGCTCAGAGAACAAGGCACATTAGAACCGTACGAAAGAATTCATCAGATATTGGATTAGTAATATCCAATTAGAATGACTCGTTAGAGATAGGATCAGTAGTATCCTAGAACGAGTGTGAAGAGTATAATTGTTTAAGTGAAAACAATTTTGTTTTGAAAATTTAAATCGTTTTAAACGTATTTGAATATTTATTTACTTTGAATATGGACAACCCAATATATATAGATTTTGCGTATACGTCTGATCCGCGTGTATTCAAAGTCTTAATATATTGGATAGATATAGCATCACACTCTAGTCGCCCGGAGATGATTCAGATGATGAGGCCTCATCATCAGTGTTTATATTCGAGTGACGAAAATGAGATTCCTATATATTTCCATTAGATTGGTGTGAGAACCAAAACTTATCTATATAGCTAGAATACAATGTTGTGATTTGGCATCAAAAACATGATTTTTGTATATGTATCAAAATTATGAATTTGAAACGTTAATCCACTAATTGATTGATGTTTGTGTTGTTTGTTCATTTGTTTGCTAAATTTGAACCATTATGCCTAATTGAACCAATATTGAATTATATTGAAGATTGGTCGCATTTGCTTGCATATACTTGTACTTACATTGAACAGGTCATAGCAAGGAGGCTAGAGCCGGAGAATAAAATTTGTTTGCCCGACAAATAGGTACATGTTTACTACATAATTTACTGTTTTGTTTGGGTGATGATGATTTTATGAGCCTATTGGCTAGCCGCTTGGCTTTTTCTTTTTCTTTTTGAGATCTGAAGGACCGGGAAGCTATTTGAAATTCCCCGATGCCCCCGGTGCAGGGGAGGTTATGGCGAAATTTTTCGAAAATTTAGGGTGTTAGCCAAATTGTTGAAAATTTGAAAATTCTCAGAAACTGAAAAGTTGGAGAATGCAAGCCAGATCGAACATAGTGTTGAATAATCAAACCACTTTCGACTTTGTTCCTTTTCGGGGACGAAAAGTTTTAAGTGGGGGAGATTGTAATAACCCGGAAAATGCGAGCCAGTTTGAAATTTTTATTTTGGCAATTTTAGCGAATTTTGATTATTTAAAATGAATTATTTTAAATAATATCGACGAGAAATTTATTTTGAATATAATTCGAACGTATATATTATACGCGTCGTCGTTAGAATATAAATAATTATATATAATTAAATAGAATTGAAAATGGCGCGGTAGTTCGATAATTCGATTTCAAACTTCAATTGAATGTACCGGGTGCAAAACCATCCGGATTTTAGTGAAACCAAAAATAATGGAATCTAATAGTGAATATCTTTCCAACGAATCCGAAAAATCAAAAGTTCATAGCGGGAATCAAAAGATATGTCCAGTTGAAAATTCTGAATAGTCGCTATGGAATTCAGGCCCTTAAAAATGGACATTTTGCAAACAACCTCGGATTTCGATGAAACCAGTTTTGTTGGGTCCGGGATGTAAAGTTATTGCTAGGTTTCAAATTTCATAATGTTCCGAATCAATATGTGAGCGGGGCAAAGGAAAACGCGTTTGACCAGTTTCAGTTGAATTTAATCGACTGGAAATTGGCCATTTTTCCAACGGTCTCAGAATTCGACGAAACTAGTTTTGTTAGGACCGTATCGTCAATACGAAGCTAGAAAATATTTTTATGGGATTTATAGAGTTAGTATGTGACCCCGGTAAATTGAAATGCGCGTTCAAATTCAATATATAGAGTTATATGTAGATTTTGACGGAAACTGATTGTAACTATCGAATCAGCTTGCGATACATATCCCATTGTGTTCGGAATGGGGGTTAAACGCTAGGGACGGCAGGCGGTGGGCCTCGTTTAGAGGTCGAAAATAAAAGTTGCTTTTTGTGAGAAAAAAATAATAATAAAATAAAAAAAAGAAAAACCCTCTTTCCCTTTTTCCAAGTCACCCCCCCCCATATCGATTTCATTTCAGAAGATAAATAAAAAAATAAAAAAAAAGGGCAACCGATTGAATCGGAGAACCCCCCCCCCCAGGCGCCGCCGATCTTCGGCAAGCCCCCCCCCCCCCCCCCGTCGCGCCGCAGTGACCGCTCCCCCTTCCTCCTTCCTCCACCTTCAGCGCGTAAACAGTGGACACCCCCCCGAAACCCTAGCCTCGACCGCAACGCGCAGCGCCCCCTCCCCGTCATCCGCCACGTCGGAGCAGCCCCCCCCCCCCCCCCCCTGCGAGCAACCTCCGACCACCTCTGAGCAACCACCAGCGAGCCCTCCCTCCTTAAAATCCTGTAAGCTTTAATGCTATTTTACTTATTTATGTCTTTAACAGAGTGATTTTTGTTTTAATAACCTTGCTTTGAAAATGCATTTGCTTTGAAAATGAATTTAATTTGAAAATGATTTTGCTTTGAAAATGATTTTGCTTTGAAAATGCATTTGCTTTGAAAATGAATTTAATTTGAAAATGATTTTGCTTTGAAAATGAATTTAATTTGAAAATGATTTTGCTTTGAAAATGCATTTGCTTTGAAAATGAATTTAATTTGAAAATGAATTTGCTTTTGAAAACAAAATCTGAATTAGCTTTGAAAACAAAGTTTGCATTCTTTTTGAAAATAAAATCAACATTGTTTTTAAAATAGGAGAGACGATTTTCGTTTATACAAAGATTAGATTTTCAATTGTATAAAGATACGATTTTTAGAGTTGAAAAGATATGGAATAATTTTTAGAAGAATCGAAATAAAAATATGATTTTTATATGTTGAACTTCGAAAATAAAAATTCGATTTTTATATATTGAACTTCGAAGTAAAAATTCGATTTTTATATATTGAATAGCAATATAAAAATAGGAGTTCTTTTGTAATATAAACATATGTTTTGTTTAGAAAAATATATACATCTATTTTGTTTAGAAAAATATACATATACTTTGTTTAAAAGATACAAGGTAGAACTTGATTTTTGAAAATATAAAGTAGCGATGGTTTGAAAATATATATCGTCGTGTTCTGAAAATATATAACACGTTGTTTTAAAAATATAATTTTCATTACGAAGTAGCGATGAAAATTCTATCTTTACAAATATGAGATAGCGAGGAAATTTCTATTTTTACATTATAGAAATAGCGATGAAAATTTTATTTTCACAACATGAAGTTAGCGATAAAAATATGATCTTTATATAATAGGAAATATAAAAATGTGATTTTTATATATACAGTGTATACGAGCGGTGAAAGTGACAATGGCGAGAACGACGAAGATTTCTATCAATGAAGTGCCGAGGAGCTAGGATAGCTATAGGTGAGAATTTCTCACCTTTCAATTTATTTTTCTAGTTATATATATATATATACTAGGATGCAGACGGTGCTTAGTAGCACCCGACACAATCGTCCACAGACCATGGACTTGTTTGTTTGGCTGTGTTGTTAGTTATATTGTTTGAGTTGATTTGAATTGTTTGGTGAAATGAAATTGATATGATTGATGTGTGAATGGCGTGGGCCTTCACTAGACCGGGGATAAGGCTATGCCGCCGAAATTTTCTAAAATGTGTTAGAAAAATAAATAAATATTCATTTACAGACCAGACGGTTTGTTTATGTACACCCATTTGAAGGACATTGATTGGGACGATAAATTTTACACATCGCCCAACTGCACGAATAAAATATTTGTTTGATTGTTTGAAACCCCACACGGGTGTTGGGATGAAACTTGAAGTTCACTCATCCTGATTGATTAAATATGTCGATCGATTGATTGACAAGCTGCTATAAGCGTTAAATGTCTATATTTGATGCTTATACAGTGTAGTGCACTTTGGTTGATGGTTGATTATTTTTCAATGCTATTATATACATGTGTTGTATGAAAATCCATATAATTAACATTATATGGTGATTGATTGGGCCTCATTCCAATTTAGAAAATAAAGAATATTATAAAATAACAGTTCATGTGTTGACAGTACTCATCCTTTGAGATTGGTCATGTGTTGAACGAAATATTTTGATAATAAAATTTACATCTTTATCAATATAAAATAACGGTTCATGTGTTGACAGTACTCATCCTTTGAGATTGGTCATGTGTTGAACGAAATATTTTGATAATAACAACTATTTTGAAAAAGAAATATTTGAAATAAAATATTTGAAATAGAAATTTATGAAGCCGTGTTGATTAGATTGACGTCATTTTGACGTAAACGATATTTATATCGATTTTATTCATTTTGGAAATGAATTGAATATATAACGATTTCGAAATGAATTGAAAATATAACGATTTTGAAATGAATTGAAAATATAACGATTTCAAAATGAATTGAATATATAACAATTTCGAAATGAATTGAATATATAACGATTTCGAAATGAATTGAATATAAAACGATTTCGAAATGAATTGAATATATAACGATTTCGAAATGAATTGAATTGAAAACGAATTCAAATTGAATTGAAAGCGAATTGAAATGAATTCAAATTGAATTGAAATTTGAATTGAATAGAAATGGATTTTAAAACGAAATTACAAAGAAGAATTCAATTTTGATTTGAATTGAAAAGGAAGTTGAAATTGCTTTTGAAACGAATTTAAAACTATTTATATAATTCGTTTTAAATAGAAATCGACGAAATATATATTATATATATATTATATATATATAATATAATGGCCTGAATAGAACACGCCGCGCCGCGGCAGTTCGTGAATTTCGACCATTTATTTCAAACGGACATTACGGGAGATCCGACCGTCAGATTCTCCTAAAACCGGAACCGTTGGGTTCGTATCGAAAAGAGCTTTCTAATGAATATTAGAAATTCAAAATCTAACGGTTGGATTTGGAATTATGTCCAAATCAAATTTGAAAAAGGTCGCTGTAAGTGCAGTTCGATGGCCATTGATGGAAATCGACTGTACGGGCCTTGATAAAATTATTAAAAATAGTAATAATTTGTGTAAAATCATAAGAAATGATAAGGGAAAATTTGGGATGAAAAACTCCATATTTGAAAAGATAAAAATAGATTTTTATCGAAATGAACTAGTTTTGAACTAGAATTATAATTCTATTTATTTTTAAATAAATAAATTGAATTCGAAAAGGGTTTTAAAAATAACCAAAATTTCCAATGATTGCATGGGAATGGATTTGAATCGAAATTGTCTTCGGAATATTTCGATGTTGGAATTCGTGATTATACGGATGTTGTTATGGAAGTTTGAAAGATATATATTTATACCGTTATTTCCAATACGACATTTGTTAATCGTAGAATTTGATATTGAATATAAGCCGATATATTTTCTATTCAGGGCCTTGTATTGAATATCAAATATGATTTGGGTTTGTCGTGAATGGTGTCTTCATTAACACCGTTCTTGAACCCAGTTGAAAAATGATTAAATCTTTTTATTTAGATTTAAGGAAGTGTACCAATTAAATAATATTTAATTGGAATTGAATTGATATTGATTTTTGGGTTTATCGTGAACAGTGTTTTAAATAACACTTGTTCTTTAACCCGATAATTAATGAATGTGACTTTGGGTTTATCGTGAACCGTGTTTTTAAATGACACGGATTCTTTAACCCAGTTAACGATTAAAACTAAGTGGAGTTTTAATGAATCTTTAATTAGATTGAAATGGTCGAGAATGGAGTATCACCAGTTTTGCTACAGGCGATAGTTAAATCTTTAATTAGATTTGAACGTGAAATGGTAATTGAATTTACCGATAACACCGTGGTGTTAGATATGAAGTATTACCGGTTTTACTTCATGGGATGAATAGGTTGGGATTGGGAAATTAAAACAAATGATTACTTCGGTAAGGTTCGTTAATCCCGACGAGTTTGAATTGATATTCAAAAATTGATTAAAGAATAAATTCAAGAAATTTATCTTGGATAAAATTAATGGGAACCTTTCCCTATGAATGTGAAATTTAGAAACTAACTGTCGGTTAGCTAAGCAGAATGGTTTTCTGGATATTGATCTGATGTTGGTTTCGGCCTTCAGGGTTAATATTTGGGGAATTATTCTCTTGATTAATTTACGGTTAGTGACTGATGAATTGGAATGAGGCGTATGTTGTGTTTGTGTAACACTTATTTAAAATATACGCGAGTTATTTGGAAAGACCGGGTTTATCCCATTCTGAATAACTGATACGACGATAAGTCGAAGATGAAGACGATGGTCGAAGACCGGAAGTCTTCATGTCGTTTGGGTGATTACTGATGATCTTGATTGGGCTGTACACCCAAGAAGATGGAAACAGTTGGTGATCGTCCAGACGTACTTGGAGATCGATGGATATGCGGGGTACTAGGTGCCTCCGGTTTCGTTCAGACCCAGAACGAACTTGTATATGGACTGTGTGTCTGACATTGGATTTCATTCTGTGTGACTGATATCGGTTGCATAGAGTGGTTTGCCTATGTGGCATGCTAAGATGCAAATGATCAAGGCTTCTGTTGAAAAGCAAAGTCTTGTGGTGATGATCAAAGCACGGCCTTTGTGGCATAGCTTTGTGTAACGTTTGCTTCGCGAGTTTCACACCCGGTATGAACCAAAAACGGGAGAAGGACCTCAGGGAGGGCCTACGTTTCCTCCTAGCTAAAAGTGGCGTCAGTGGTTTTACACGCCCTGACGAGTTTGACTTATGTGGTTGTTGCTGTTGCGAGGCGCCTCGGTTAGATCGGACGATCCGGGTCCGATGGAGTCATTCGTTGGCTCGCTTACGCCCCAAACGGCGGCGAAACGTAGTGCTTAGGGATAATAATCCACATCGGTGGACCGGCCCTGTCGCTCCAAGGCTTGCCTGCGCGCTTGCCTGAGACTCGGGCTAGGCAGTCTCGAATCGGTTGAGGACTATCTTTTGCCTCGGTTCATAGATGGAAACCCAATTTCCAAATACGTGACTTTGCGATTTTGATTGTATAACCTATATATGGCGACATAGTGGTATGGGGCATTCATGCCGCCTATGATTGATATTTATGATTTGAAGTTGTTTTATACACTTATAATAGTATCAAATGATTTCTTTTAAACGTATCAAGCATTCTTGGCTATTATAAGGTAAAAACCCTATCCTCCGGCTTGCGTTGCATTGTATGATGGGAACTGGGTCTTATAACAGCTTCATTTTTCTTTATTTAGCATTGCGCTGTTTGTTTTATGCACTGGTATTCTTGGGAGGAAACCCGTTCCGTGTTATACGGCGTGGTCCCTTGATTTACCTAACTTTAAAAATAAAGATTAACTGTTTTAGTTCTCACACCAGTCACATGACTGACCTGGAGTTTATTGTTTTAACCTAAACTCTGGGTGCCCCTATTTTGACACGGGCAGCTAGTAGTTTTGGTTTTGCAGATTTATATTCACAGGATCCTGGTTTACAGCTGGAACGATATCCGGAAAGCTTTGTATCCGTATATCTCTTCTAGTTGTGTATTGTATTATTTTCCGCTGCGATGTATTTAAATGTAATTTAAATCTCTGATATTTCTGTGTAATATTCATTTATACTCTGTATATTCTTGTAATCTGGTGCATTGTTGTAATATACAGTGAAATGTTCTTTTGTATGCGTTCTGTTGTGGTTTGTTCTCGAACTATCCGACGCTTTCCTTTACGGGGAAGTTGCGGGTCTTGTCATTATCAAATCGAATTCCATTCAATTCCAATTCAATATATTAAATTGGAAAACGTTACTTCGGAAAATTCCTTTAAATCTTTAGAAAAAGATTTATAAATTCCATATCATATTTCATTGTAAATCGGGTTAAAGAACGAATGTCATTAAAAACACAGTCCACAATAAACCCAATTCACATTCCATTTATTATCGGGTTAAAGAACAAATGTCATTTAAAACACCATTCACGATAAACCCAGTAATCGGTTCCACTATTTATTCGAAGTGAATATTAATTAATTGGTATATTTCATTGAATCTAAATAAAAAGACTTAAATCTTTTCTCAATGGGGTTTAAGAACAGTGTTAATGAAGACACCATTCACGACAAACCCAAATCTCATTTGATATTAAACACAAGGCTATGAATAGAAAATATATCGGCTTATATTCAATATCAAATTCTGAAACCAACAAATATCGCTTTGGAAATAACGATATAAAATATATCTTCCAAATCTCCATAACAACATTCGTATAATCCTGAATCCAACATCGAATTATTCTGATGATAATTTCGATTCAAATCTATTCCAATTCATATATTGGAAATTCTGGTTATTTTTAAAACCATTTCAAATCCAATTTATTTATTTTAAAAAAAAATAATGAATTTATAATTCTAGTTCAAAACCAGTTCATTTTGATAAAAATACAATTCAATCTTTTCAAATATGGGATATTTCATCCCAGTTCTTTCCAATTCATTTATTATGATTTTACACAAATTATTGATATATTTTTAATAATTTAATCAAGGCCCGTACAGTCGATTTCCACAAATGGCCATCGAACTGCACTTACAGCGACCTTTTCCAAATTTGATTTGGACATAATTCCAAATCCAACCGTTAGATTTCTAATTTCTCATATTCATTAGAAAGCTCTTTTCGATACGAACCTAACGGTTCTGGTTTTAGGAGAATCCGACGGTCGGATATCCCATAATGTCCGTTCGAAGCCAATGGTCGAAATTCGCGAACTGCCGCAGCGCAGCGCGTTCTATTCAGGCCATTATAATATATATTATATATTTTGTCGATTTCCTTTTAAATTGTATTTTATAAATCGTTTTCAAAACGATTCAACTTCATATTCAATTTCAAATCAAAATTGAATATTCCATATCATCGATATACAAATGATAATATTTTCAAAACATTATAATTTGAAATCAATTCCTTTTCGATATTCATTATAAAAATGAATAAAATCGATATAAATATCGTTCACGTCAAAATGGCATCAATCTAATCAACACGACTTTATATATTTAAATATATTCGTGTCCATCCCAAATCGGACATCAAAATCAAATTTTGATCTTTTACTGAATATTATTTTAAAATATTCATCATTTTTAAAATAGTCATTATTTTAAATTATTCATTATTTTCTGAACTGGAATCAGACACAGTCAAATACCATATAATTTGATTTATATGGATTTCCTGCACACACGTATACCACAACAATCATACATAGTCAACCATCATCCAAAGTGCATTCCACTGTATTCCACACTGCATAAGCATTAAATATAAATATTTAACGCTTATAACAGTATGTCAGTCAATTGGTCGACATACAGCTAATTATTGGAATTAATGTATGTCATATATCATCCCAATACCCGTGTGGGGTTTCAAACAATCAAACACAGATTTATTTGTGCAGTTGGGCAATGTGTAAAATTTTATCGTCGCAATCCATATCAGTCTAATGTGTATACATAAACAAATCATTCGATTTGTTTATAAATATTTATTTCATTTACATGTTAAAAATTATATTTTTAACTATAAAATATTTTATTTCATTCCACCACACACGATCAATTTTCACAACAAAGTCAATCAAACAAACAAGCCGTCCATGGTCTGTGGACGACAGGTGTCGGGTGCTGCTAAGCACCGTCTGCATCCTGGTATATATTTTAACTAGAAAACAAGAATTAAAAGTGAGAAGTTCTCACCGAGAAGCTAAACCCAATGCCGCGACTCTTCATATATAGGAAATCTTTGTCGTGCTCGCCTTTTGTCACTTTCGTCATCCGTGTTCGCTACATATATAAAATCACATTTTTATATTCTCTATTATATATAAAAATCATATTTTTAAAACGCTACTATATATATGAAGATTATATTTTTAGTTCAACTCCAATTAGATAAAAATCATGTTTTTATTATTTCTTCACACAGATAAAAATCGTATTTTTATTTCATTAGCTATATAAAAATCATATTTTTATTTAATTACAGCATATAAAAATTATATTTTCTTTTATTTTTAAAAATTAGTTCATGCATGTATAAAAATATAAACTTTTCAAGAAAAAAAATATAATCTTTTCCTTTACAAAGATCCAAGCTTTCGTTTATAAAAATATATCCTTTTCAAACTTTTAAAAATCCTACCTTTCTGTAAATAAAAAACTAATCTTTAATTATAAAAATTCGACCTTTCTTATGATAAAAATATAAACTTTTCCTTTTAAAAATCCTATTTTTATCACTATAAAAATCTTGACATTATATTCTATATAAAAAATCAGATTTCATATAGTAAAATAAAACAAAATTGGGAAAAATAGAGATTACTGTTGATAGGAGGGGGAAAGGGGGTTTCACCGCGCTCTGGAGGTGGTGAAGGGATGGAGGGGGTGCGGAAGTCGACTAGGGGGGCGGTGCATGCCGGAGCTGGCGGCGACAAGGCCCCACGATGGTGGATGCGGTCAGTTGGACCTAGGGTTTACTGGGGGAGGGCGTCTCGTGGGACCCGCGAAGGAGACAGAGGGAGGAGAAGAGAGGAGAGGCGCGGAGGAGGGAGGATAGGGGGACGCGGCGCCGTGCCTGGCGGCGGCGGTTGGCTGTCGCGCGCGGCGCGATAGCTTCTCCCCCTTCTTTTTTTTATTTTTATTTCAATTTCGATCTGTCCTTGAATGAGGGGGAGAGAGAGTCAGAGAGATTTATATATTTATTTAATTAATTATTTTTAATTCCAAAAAGTAACTTTGTATTTCGATCTCCAAACGTGACCCACCGCCTGTCGTCTCTAGCTAATTACCCCCATTACGAACACAATGGGATATGTATCGTAGGCTGATTCGACTATTTCGATCAGTTTTCGCCAAAATCAAAATATAAATCTATATATTGAATTAGAACGCGCATTTCAATTTACCGGGGCCACATATGGACTCTAAAAATTCCCAAAAAATATTTTCTAGCTTCGTATTGACGATGCGGTTCTAACAAAACTAATTTCGTTAAATTTCGAGACCATTTGAAAAATGGCCATTTTCTGGTCGATTGAAATTGACTGAAACTGTTAAAACATGTTTTACTTTGCCACGCTCACATATTGATTCGAAAAATTATGAATTTTGGAATCTAGTAATAATTAGACATCTCGGATCCAACAAAAGTGGTTTTGTCGAAAACCGAGGTCGTTTGCAAAATTTCCATCTTTAAAGGCCAGAATTCCATAGCGACTATTCTGAATTTTCAACGGGGCATAACTTTTTATTCCCGCTATGAAATTTCAATTTTTCGATTCGTTGGAAAGATATTCTCAATTAGATTCTAATGTTTTTGGTTTTGCTAAAATCAGGTTTATTTTGAATCTTGTACATTCATTTGAAATTGAATTTTCATACTACCGCGTCATTTTCAATTCCTTTTATAATAAAAAATAAATATTTATATTCTAACAACGATTTATATAAACATATATGTTCTAATTATATTCAAAATAAATTTCTCGTTGTTATTATTTAAAATAATTCATTTTAAATATTGAAAATTCATTAAAATTGCCAAAATAAAAAATTTTAATTGGCATAGAATTTCCGGGTTGTTACAATCTCCCCCACTTAAAATCTTTTCGTCCTCGAACAGGAACGGAGCTGAAAGTTGTTTAACCAACAACTCAACTTTCGTTATTTTCTTTACGGCTTAAGTTCTTCAACTTTTCAGTTTCTAAGAACTTTTCAAATTTTTCAAAAATTTGGCTAACACCCTAAATTTTCAAAAAATTTCGCCATAACCTCCCCTGCACCGGGAGCTTCGGGATATTTCAAATAGCCTCTCATGGATCTCACCAATCCAAAAGAAAAGAAAAAGCCAAGCGGCTAGCCAATCATCTCATAAAATCATCAAATCCCCAAGAAATACAATAAACATGTACCTATTTGTCGGGCAAACAATTTTATTCCTCTTCTCTAGCCTCCTTGCGAAGACCTGTTCAATGGATTTACATGTATATGCATGCAATTGTAATCATTTTTCAATACAGTTCAATATTCGGTTCCATTAGGCTAAATGGTTCTAAATTTTAATAAATGAAACCAACAATCAAACAACACAACAAGCAATCAATTAGTGGGTTATCGTTTCAAATTCATAATTAGTTATACATACAGAAAATCATGTTTTTGGTGCCAAATCACAACAATAGCTCTATCTAGTTTTGGTTCTCACACCAGTCTAATGGAAATATATAGATATCACACCTTTCGAAACTCAAACACTAATATTGATAATGCGGCCGCATTACCAGAATTGTCTCCGGGCAACTAGAGTGTGATTCTATATCTATCCAGTATATTAAAACTTCGAATATACGTTTGTAAGGCGTATATGCAAAATCTTTATATATTGGATTGTCCAAATTCAATATAAAATAAATATTCAAATACGTTGAATAAGGTTTAAATTTTCAAAACAAAAATTGTTTTCATTTTAAAATATACTCTTCACACTCACTCTAGGATACTACTGATCCTATCTCTAATGAGTCATCCTTATAGAATATTACTAATCCGATCTCTGATGAATTCTTTCGTATGGTTCTAACGTATCTTGTTCTTGAGCTCTGTAAACCAGAGCTCTGATACCAGCTGAAACGACCCGAACTTCCTCGTGAAGGAAAGAATGGATTGAGTTGTGAACAAGCCAAATCAGAACACAAATAGAAGAACATTTCATTGTTTATTACAACAATTCCATCAGAATACAAGAATATACAGAGTATGAATAAACAAAATACATTCGATAAATATCAGAGATTACAATAAATTACATAGCAGCTGAAAAACAATACAAAAGACAATTGAAAGTAATACACGGATACAGAGCTTTCCGAGCATCATTCCAGCTATAAATCAGGATCCTGTGAATATAAATCTGCAAAACCAAAACTACTAGCTGCCCGTGTCGAAAATAGGGGCACCCAGAGTTTAGGTTAAAACAATAAACTCCAGGTCAGTCATGTGACTGGTGTGAGAACTAAAACAGTTATTTAAACTTTACATTAAAAGAGAGTAATTCAACGGACCACGCCATATAACACGGAACGGGTTTCCTCCCAAGAATACTGGTGCATACAACAAAATAGCGTAATTCTTTTTGGAAAAATGAAGCTATTATAAGACCCAGGTCCCATCACACAATGTAACGCAAGCCGGAGGATAGGGTTTTCCCTCATAATAGCCAAACATGCTTGGTACATTTAAAACAAATCATTTTGATACTATTACAGTGTAAAGTGTATGAAAACAACTTCAAATATAAATGTATCAATCATAGGCGGCATGGGTACCATCTATTATGTCGCCATACTAGGCTCTACAAATAAAACCGAAATATCTCGTATTGGAAATTGGATTTCCGTCATGAGTCGAGGCAAGGGGCAAGCTCCTCTCCGTTTCGAGACACTCTAGCAAATGCCTCGGGACTACACTCTAGCAAATGTCATTTAAAACACCATTCACGATAAACCCAGTAATCGGTTCCACTATTTATTCGAAGTGAATATTAATTAATTGGTATATTTCATTGAATCTAAATAAAAAGATTTAATCTTTTCTCAATTGGGTTTAAGAACAGTGTTAATGAAGACACCATTCACGACAAACCCAAATCTCATTTGATGTTAAATACAAGGCTCTGAATAGAAAATATATCGGCTTATATTCAATATCAAATTCTGAAACCAACAAATATCGCTTTGGAAATAACGATATAAAATATATTTCCAAATATCCATAACAACATCCGTATATCCCAAATCCAACATCGAAATATTCCGATGATAATTTCGATTCAAATCCATTCCAATTCATATATTGGAAATTCTGGTTATTTTCAAACCATTTCAAATCCAATTTATTTATCTTAAAAAAAATGAATTTATAATTCTAGTTCAAAACTAGTTCATTTTGATTAAAAAAACAATTCTATCTTTTCAAATATGGGACATTTCATCCAAGTTCTTTCCAAATCATTTATTATGATTTTACACAAATTATTGATATATTTTTAATAATTTTATCAAGGCCCGTACAATCGAATTTCACAAATGGCCATCGAACTGCACTTACAGCGACCTTTTCCAAAATTGATTTGGAAATAATTCCAAATCCAACCATTAGATTTCTAATTTCTCATATTCATTAGAAAGCTCTTTTCGATACAAACCCAACGGTTCCGGTTTTAGGAGAATCCGACTGTTGGATCTCCCGTAATGTCCGTTCGAAACCAATGGTCGAAATTCGCGAACTGCCGCAGCATGGCGCATTCTATTCAGGCCATTATAATATATATATATGTATATAATATATATTATATATTTCGTCGATTTCCTTTTAAATCGTATTTTATAAATCATTTTCAAATTCGTTTTCAAAACGATTCAACTTCATATTCAATTTCAAATCAAAATTGAATATTCCATATCATCGATATATAAATGATAATATTTTCAAAACATTATAATTTGAAATCAATTCCTTTTCGATTTTCATTATAAAAATGAATAAAATCGATATAAATATCGTTCACATCAAAATGGCGTAAATCTAATCAACACAGCTTTATATATTTAAATATATTCGTGTCTATCCCAAATCGGACATCAAAATCAAATTTTGATCTTTTACTGAATATTATTTTAAAATATTCATCATTTTTAAAATAGTTGTTATTTTAAAATATTCATTATTTTCTGAACTGGAATCAGACATAGTCAAATGCCATATAATTTGATTTATATGGATTTCATACACACACGTATACCACAACAATCATACATAGTCAACCATCGTCCAAAGTGCATTCTACACTGCATAAGCATTAAATATAAATATTTAATGCTTATAACAATCTGTCAGTCAATCGATAGACATACAGCTAATTATTGGGATTAGTGTATGACATATATCATCCCAATACCCGTGTGGGGTTTCAAACAATCAAACACAGATTTATTTGTGCAGTTGGGCGATGTTTAAATTTTTATCGTCCCAATCCATATCAGTCTAATGTGTATACATAAACAAATCATTCGATTTGTTATAAATATTTATTTCATTTACACGTTAAAAATTATATTTTAACTTTAAAATATTTTATTTCATTCCACCACACAATCAATTTTCACAACAAAGTCAATCAAACAAACAAGCCGTCCATGGTCTGTGGACGACGGGTGTCGGGTGCTGCTAAGCACCGTCTGCATCCTAGTACATATTTTTAACTAGAAAACAGGAATTAAAAGTGAGAAGTTCTCACCGAGAAGCTAAACCCAATGCCGCGACTCTTCATATGTAGGAAATCTTTGTCGTGCTCGCCTTTTGTCACTTTCGTCGTCCGTGTTCGCTACATATATTAAAATCACATTTTTATATTATCTATTATATATAAAAATCATATTTTTAAAACGCTACTATATATATGAAGATTATATTTTTAGTTCAACTCCACCTAGATAAAAATCATTTTTTTATCATTTCTTCACACAGATAAAAATCGTATTTTTATCTCATTAGCTATATGAAATTCATATTTTTATTTCATTACATCATATAAAAATTATATTTTCTTTTATTTTTATAAGTCACTTCATGCATGTAAAAATATAAACTTTTCAAAAGTAAAAATATAATCTTTTCCTTTACAAATATCCAAATTTTTCATTTATAAAAATATATCCTTTTCATACTTTTGAAAATCCGACCTTTCTGTAAATAAAAATCAAATATTTAATTATTAAAATCTGATCTTTCTTATGACAAAAATATAAACTTTTCCTTTTAAAATACTATTTTTATCACTATAAAAGTCTCGACTTTATATTCTATATAAAAGAAAATCAGATTTCATATAGTAAAATAAAACAAAATTGGGAAAAATAGAGCTCACTGTTGATCGGAGGGGGAAAGGGGGTTTCACCGCGCTCTGGAGGTGGTGGAGGGACGGAGGGTGTGCGGAAGTCGACTAGGGGGCGGTACATGCCGGAGCTGGCAGCGACAAGGCCCCCATGGCGGTGGATGCGATCAGTTGGACCTAGGGTTTGCTGGGGGAGGGCATCTCGGGGGACCCGCGAAGGAGACAGAGGGGGGAAAAGAGAGGAGAGGCGCGAAGGAGGGAGGCTAGGGGGACGTGGCGGCGGCGGGCTGTCGCGCGCGGCGCTATAGCTTCTCCCCCCTTCTTTTTTTTATTATTTTTATTAAAATTTCGATCTGTCGTTGAATGAGGGAGAGAGAGAGTCAGAGAGATTTATATATTTATTTAATTAATTATTTTTAATTTCAAAAGGTAACTTTTTATTTCGATCTCCAAACGAGACCCATTGCTTGTCGTCTCTAGCTAATTAATCTCATTCCGAACACAATGGGATATGTATCATAGGCTGATTCGACTGTTTTGATCAGTTTTCGCCAAAACCAAAATATAAATCTATATATTGAATTTGAATGCGCATTTCAATTTACCGGGGCCACATATGGACTCTAAAAATTCCCGAAAAATATTTTCTAGCTTCGTATTGACGATGCGGTTCTAACAAAACTAATTTCGTCAAATTTCGAGACCGTTTGAAAAATGGTCATTTTCTGGTCGATCGATCTAAAACTGTTAAAATACGTTTTACTTCTCCACGCTCACATATTGATTCAAAAAATTATGAATTTTGGAATCTAGCAATAATTATACATCCCGGATCCAACAAAAGTGGTTTCGTCGAAAACCGAGGTCGTTTGCAAAATTTCCATTTTTAAGGGCAAAATTCTATAGCGACTATTCTGAATTTTCAACTGGGCATAACCTTTTATTCCCTCTGTGACATCTCAATTTTTCTGATTCGTTGGAAAGATATTCTCAATTCGATTCTAATATTTTTGGTTTCGCTAAAATCCTGTTTATTTGAATCTTGTACATTCATTTGAAATTTGAAATCGAATTTTCAAACTACCGTGCCATTTTCAATTCCTTTTATAATTAAAAATAAATATTTATATGCTAACGTCGGTTTATATAAATATATACATTCTAATTATATTCAAAATAAATTTCTCGTTATTATTATTTAAAATAATTCATTTTAAATATTCAAAATTCATTAAAATTGCCAAAATAAAAATTTTAAATTGGCTCAGAATTTCCAGGTTGTTACAAAATCGATAATCGAGTGCTGATAGGATCGACAAATAACTACTGGCCTCTTAGTGTTGACACAGTTTGCAGCCTCTTCAGGCTGTAAGGTTTGTGGTCTTTCTAGATTAATCCGTGGCTTCTCCCGACCCTTGCCAAGACCAACACATGATTCATGATGAATATGTTAATATTGTCGCTCTCCGATAAAGCAGCATATTTCCTAAACCCTAGTTCTGACACTCTGAAAAGGAATTAATGACGAGTGAATCGATCATATCTCTCTTCGACGAAGTAATTCACCTCCTGCTCTCCAACTCCAACTCTCCATACCAAAACACACAATAATGTCATGCAGACCCATCATCTCACTATTTGGTAAGGGGGCATGCATGACAGACTCCGACATTGACTTCACAGTTATGGTCTTTATCCTGGTAGAACAAGCCTTACCACTTGCTTTTAGGCAAAAGGGATTGTTTTGTGTGTTCGTCCTGACTCCCTAGTCGGGGCTTGTTATTATTCATGTTGCACTAGCACATATGCTCAACTTTTTATTGAAGAGACTCCCATCTTGCGGCTATCTACCCATCTCTCCTGCCATCACTACTTGGACGTATTTTTCTTACCATATTATTAGGGTCCGTTTTTCACAGGTCCCTATTAAGTTTCAAAATTAGGCTCACATCCGGTGCTAAACTTGTTGTAAATTAGGTCCCTATTTTTTGAAAAATCATCAAAAAATATAAAAAAATCATGAAAATTCATTATTAAATAAAACACGTTCACGCCAAGAAATTTAGGTGGAAAAACAAGCGAAAATCACGTCCAAACCAAAAATAATACAAAATCAGCGAAACAACAGGTTTTTGCATCAAAAGATGCACCTATTCAGAAATAGTTGCATACATTCATGCTTATATTTCAGCCTTGCGCCAAACTGCAGTATAAATGCATACATGTATGCAGCTAAACAGCATTATACGCATCCTTCTATGCATATATTCAAATTGGGCCTATTTTTCCGAGCATTCGCCGTTTTCAGACATTGTTGCACGCATTTATGCTCTTGTACAGAATACATGCATGCATTCATGCGCATATTCAGAAGTCGTCGTTCCTTTTAAATTTGTTGCACACATGCATGCATATATAAGCAATAGTTGCATTCATGTATGCAACCATTCGTAACACATGAATCTCAGTTCAACTTTATACGCATACATGTATGCAGTTATTTGCTAATAGTTGCATACGTGTATGCGTATATTGGTCCAGATTTTCAACATAAATACACTATATGAATATATGCATACATTATGCTACTATCAGCAATAGTTGCACAGAAGTATGCAGCTTTTTTTTGTTTCTTTGTGAATGCTTCTAAGAATATTTCCTATTTTTTGGATTTTTTTTAGTGTGTGGCGCATTTTTTTGGGGTCAAAACAGGTAGAAGGCAGAAGTGGGATGTCCAGAAGGCGGAAGGGATCAAAATTTTTGGGCGGCCTCTTAAAATAGGGACCAGAAATGTAGAAAAACTTTAGGGGGGACGTGGCCTATTTTAAAACTAAAATAGGGATATGAGCCTAATTTTCACATATTATTATCGAATTAAAGATCCATTTATAGGATCTGAGTTTAACGGTTGTTTAATCAAATAGCCTAGTTATTGCTTCACCCTAGGCATGGCGGTTTATCGTCATCTCAGAGCATGTCTAGGGACTGATCATGATCCCATACATGTGTAAGATACTTTGTCATTATATTTCTAAGCTTATTTTTGTTGGGAATTATATAAAGTGAGAACCAAACCTAAACCCATGTTCTTTGTATCATGAAATGATGATCCATACCCCCAAACCATTGCAGATCGGTACTAATACATCTTCAAACGACCCTGACGTAGAAGATTGACTATAGAGTTTCTTTGGATTGCTTCATTCCACTATTTAACCTATCCCCACCACTTTGGGACTTCGTAAAGGAATTCTGACATGTATTCTTCTGGTCGTGCGACATCGTCTGATTTGCATTAGCACGTCTAACTTCAACCAAAATTTTAGTTACATTCCTTTTGAGATCAACTGGAACCTCCTTACATCTCCTTTGGGATTAATATTGATCCCTCTTGGGGGATCGATGGTGATGCCTCTTGGGGGATCAATGACGATCCCTTTTAGGAGACTGTTGTTGATCCCAACTGCTCACTACAAAAAAAATAACCAAATTAAGACAAAAAATTTCCCGTCTTTAACTTAGGACTGAATATACCTAAAGTCAACCTTAGTTTATTTGTTTTAGATATAGAAAATATGTATTTAATTGGTTACTAAAATTTTAAGGTCGGTATGATTTCAAATTTCTGGCTTTAGGTCAGTTACTAATTTGTATTTGTATAACTTAGTATCCCAAAGTCTAATCCCTTTTTATTCTTTGAATCCATTGGTTAATCTAATGGTCCACATCAAATCATTATCGTTTTGAAACAAATAATTTATTAGTAGTAATATTCATTCAAAAATCCATGATCTCCTCAATTTTCCTCCTCACTCACTCAGTAATTATCTCTAGTCCATCAACAAACCAATTATTCCATTCTACACTAATTAGAAATGAGATAATAAGATAACTGTAATATCAGTGAAAGCGGGTATGTTACCTGAATAAGAACAACTATAGCATATTGTGCTAAGCCTAATTATCATCAAAAGCTTTATATAATTATCAGCCTCTGTACCATGCATCTTATTGAAAATTCTTATCAATAAAGAAAATCATTTCATAATTCAATTCTCTTCTAAAAATCAAACATCTATTTTAAACATCAGAGTATTTTCATCATTTTGGAACTAAAAACGAGTGCCTTGCCAAGAAAGCACATGGCTAATGGTTGTCGCAAGCTTTGATGTCATTTTTTTGTTGAAGATAGATAGAGAATTCAAAAAATCAATAGAAAATCAAGAAGATCATGAAAATTGCAAAGAAATAAAGGAAGTTCCATAATAAGAACCTATCTGGTCGCTCTCGCTGTATAAGTCTGGCTGCATTAAACCTGAACTCTACAAAATTGAAATCTAGCCTGAATCATTGCCTAATTGAATTCCTCATTGTTTTTATTTCTTAAATATGACGATTATGGCTGGAAACAACACTAATTTAGCAACATCAGAGAATTCTAATAACATCCAACAGATCAACATAGCCACAAAAAACATTTCAAAAACTATAGTAGCCCTCAAAGCCAATTAATTAACATTTATCTTGAAGATGACAACCACCTTTTATGAAAACTGCAAGCAAAAACTACACTTGATGGATATGCATTGACAACTTTGTCCTTAGAACCCTTCCTATCCCTTCAAATTTATAATTGATCAAGAGAACAAAATGATAATTAGTGAGGAGTACACTAAACTCTTGTCTTTTATCTCCTATTAGTGCCAATTTATTGTGCCAATTTATTATCATAAGTTCTTAGTTGTAAAACAACATGATGTATGGAATGCAGTATAAAGAATTTTAAGTACAAAACCTACTACAAAAATTATGCATTACAAGAAACTATTGTAGAACATTAAGAAAGAAAATATACCCATAAAGGAAAATCTCAAAAAAAAAAAAAAAAAATCAAAGTAGCTTATGCTTAATAGAGTCAACAGGACATAAAATTTCTGAAGTCAGAATAAATACTAAACATCATAAATGGTCTTACCGATGAAAATGAATAAGTAGAAGCAATTCTTTCATAAAAAAGAATGTTACCTTCTCTCAAACATTTTCACTCTACACTGCTTGCACATGAAAGCATAAAAGATCATAAAAAATAATTGAATGCATCAAATTCCATAAAGAAAGACCAAACTATACCAAGGGAGATTAAAATAATCAAAGAGGTGGAAACTCTAATAGAGGAAGAGGTAGAGGAACAAGTAACAATAACATACTAAAATACCAAATTTATGGAAAGATGGGTCACACAGATTGAGATGTTATATTTTGTTCAACCTAACTATTTGCCAAATCAAAATCCAAATGGCCAAAGAAAGGAAATGGAAGTGTAAATTTGGCTTAAAGACAACAAAGGTGGTGAGACTATAAACAATACTTATAATGGAAATGCATGTATCTCCATAAAAAGGGATCTATATCATAAAAAAAAGGTGCCTAAAATCAAGAAATTTTTTATAAGTGTCTCTCAAATTGCTAAAGATAGTGGTGCTTATTTCGAATTTTATTATAACTACTATTTAGTTAAAGACAATATGACTAAAGAAACTCTTTTGTAAGGTGAAGCTGCTAGAGTGTTATACAAGTTTAATTTTGTGAACTGTGGAAATCATTAGAAAAGAGAGAAGAACTTTAATCTTTCTAAATAGATGGAATGAAAGGAAAATGTCTTTAATTTATGGCATTATAAACTCGGGAATCCAAATGTAAATGCTATAAAACAAATTCTTGATGCAGATAGAATTACTTTTGATAATCCTTGTCTACCATACTTGTATACATATTATAGAATGGGTAAAATTCATAAGTTAGCCTTCTTTGAGTCTCAAACTGAGTACAAAAGGCTATTAGAATTGATTATCACATATCTCTAGGGCTAACTGCAATAACCTCGGATTATGGGTGTATATATATTAAATATCCTTTGTTGATATGTATAGTAGATATGCACGAATCTGCTTTCTGAAATCAAAATCAAAAATTTATAATATTGTCATATATTTTATTACGCAAGTTGAAATACAAAAAAATCACTATATTAAAGCGTTTCAAAGTGATGGAGGAACTGAGTTTAAATTACTTAACAAATATTTTCTAGATAAGGTATAATTCATAGATCTACTTCCGCTTACACATCTGAGTAGAATGGTATACAAGAAAGGAGACACACACATAGTAGAAACTAGTTCAGGTTACTTGCTCAAGCTTCATTACCACTAAAATTTTGACCAAAACCCTTTAGTACTATTGTTTGCTTAATCAACAGACTCCAAGCAAAGTACTAAAGGGAACATTTGTGCTTGGAACTTTTGGTTACTTATGTTTTCCATACATATGACCATATAACACACATGAACTGAGTTTTGGATCACTACCATGTACCTTTCTTGGTTATGCATCCAAACATAAAGGATATAAATGCTTAGACAACAATGGTAGGATTTTCATTTGTACACATGCAGTGTTCGATAAAAAAGTGTTTCAATTTACTGGCATAGGAATCAAAACCAGTGAAAAAGTTTACAATGCAAAAGTATCCATACATCTCATACCAAATTGTACAAATGAAGCTTAATTGTGATATACATGCCAAAGGGACCAGGTCATAGTAGCACTGAACCACAACGCACAATATCCAGAGGATCAGATCATGGTTAAAAGGAGTCATCTAATCATTTCAATTCAACATCTACAATTCCACAAGATCGAACCATAACAACTCAAATTTTTAATAAATACTAATTGATTAAAGAATTTATTAATTAAAGAATAAGCTATAAAATAATGGAAATTGGGCAACGAGTTTTGCGCCATTGTGTCTTAAGATTTGTTGGTTCTGATAAACATTTTGGTTTGCATAAAACGGACTTAAAACGAAGAAGTTATGGTAGTTTAAAATTTAGATTAAAAATAAGAATATATATATATAATAAATTGGGAAAGAATACAACTAGGTCGATCCCTGAGTCGACCTATGTTGAAGGTGGGTCGACCTATGTGCCGAATTGGGTCAACCCATGTCATGGCTTGGCACTTTGATTGGCAAGCACGAAATCGATTGATCTGATTGAGTTTTCTGTGGTGCTTCCGGATTCTTCTTTCCATCTGATGGCCCAAGTTAACAACCCAAAATCTAAGGGCTCTTGGCTTCCTAATTCTATTATAAATATACCTCTTATCTAACATTAATCCTCACAACTCTATTCCTCCTTATTTGTGCCTTCTCCACACAAACTTTTTCCTCTAAAATTTTAAAGGAGTTCCGAGATAAATTTTATTTTCATAAATGGGATCATATTTATATATAGATCAAGAGATTCCTACCAGATCCATTTGGATTAGCATGTTTAGGTGAGATTTTGTGATTACTCGGATTTTTGAATAAGTTTGGGTAAATTAGGAATAATTGTATGTAATAATTGTATGTACAACATTATTTGCAGAACTGTTATTCTACAGTTTGTTCCTATTTTATGTAAATCTTTTTATGTGAGTATTTTTTGTGATTACAAGATCAATATAATTTAGGGATTATTTGGACAGTATAACAGCTGTTAATTTCTTTAGTAATTTGAAGATTTTAGTGTTTATTTTATGTAAATGATTTTTATATATTTGATTATTGTCTCTATCCCCACTTCAGTTTATCTTAGAATTCATCTGTTATTGCAAATCATTTAGTTAACTTGTACCCCTTTTCTTTGTGGATTATTTTACCTATAGCCCAGATTTTTCCTTATTTCATTTATGGATATGTTTTATATGCTTGAGTCTAGGCCATGTGAGAGCCTATACCTTTACCCTTTTATTTCACATTGAGCTTAGGCCTTTTAAAGAGCCTAAACCTTTACCCTAAGTTTTCTGTGCATATTGGGAAAAAAATATGAATTTGATTATAAAGCGCATATTAGGGAAAATTATGAATTTGATTATAAAGCGCATATTGAGGAAAAAATATGAATTTGGGTATAATGGATTAATTGGGGAATATTGAATTAATATAGTAATGGAATGAACTGTAATTTTGCGAAAATTGTTGATAAACTGAGTAACTGGAAATTGGAATAAGTTAACTTAGTAAGACACTAAGTAACGGAGATTGGGGTTATATAATGAATATAAATAGATTGATGCTTAATACAACCTAAAATATAACAAGAGGTTTTATGGAATGAGTAGGATTATTAATAAACTTAAAATGGGCGTTAAGTTTGATATGAATAAACTAATAAGTATGAACAGTTGTTCGTTCCAGCAGCGTAAGCTAATTAGGGAAAATAAGTGGCCTATTAAGTAAGCATATGGTGGGATTTTGTTTCGGCAGGAACGGCTGATTGGGTAAAATAAGTGGCTCATAGTTGTGGTATGTTCCGGCAGCAAGGGTAGGCTAACTAGGGAAAATAAGTGGTCAAGCAAAATAATTCATCTAGGGTGGCCTTGGCGGTTGTTGACAATTCAATGTGGGTCTAGGGTAGCTAAGTAGTCAACAATAATTTTATGGTGGCCTTGGCGTTTATTGACAATTCTATGAGGGTCTATATTAGTAGATGGTCAAGGATAATGTAACAACCCTATTTCGGGGCTATAATTAAACGTGTATTAATTAAAATAAAAGGGTTCAAATTTAATCGATGACGATTCATTTCTGGAAATTGATTAAATTTGATAAATCTATTTGTGGAATTAAATAATTTTATTTTTTATATGATTGAAATTTATGGAAATATAATCCTTTTATACTGAATGATGGATCATCAAATAAAATACCGAGCATTATATTAGATAAATTATTTGTAATTAACAAACAAGCGATCGAACGTGAGATGAATGTATTTGTAATGGATATAAAATAGTTCTGGAATTGTTAAATAATTTCATGCAAATAAAAAAATAGGATTATAGATATTTTATTTAACGTTGAGTTAACAAGCAAATTACACGATTGTCGAATTAAACAAATAATCAACTATTAAGATGTATTTTGAACGAAGCCTTGTGAAACATTTTGTATTAGAACTGCTTAAAATTGAATTAAACTAATTATTGAGACTAATATATATAAGCCCAAGCCTTATTAAAACCTTTTTTATCATCTTGAAGAGTACATTGGCCGATTTCATAAACAATAGAACAACCGACCTTATTCCAAAAAAGAAAAATCGAGAACCCTTTTATCCCAAATCATCAATCATCGGGGAAAAAATCGCATTGGCCTCTTTAGGGCCGAACACATTCAGGTAAGGCGCGACGGAGGCTAGGAAGACTCGCTTAAAGGCGCGCGTGCGACAGTGGTACTGTGCGAATTGGAATGGGGCGATGGAGGCATCAGACGCGAAGAGGAATGATGCTGCTTGGGTGCGATTCTAGGAGCAACGTCATGTTCAATTTTTTGGTGCCTGGTTGTGATGGCCCGCCCTGCACCAACCGACATTTTCCTAGAAATGAGTTGTGCCAATGTCCAACTAGCATGGGATGGTTGTCAGAAGAAAGGGATTTGAAACTATGAATCATCAAGAACCTGTAGTATATCTCACAGCGCATGGAATAAAATATAATAATAACATAACTTGAAATAAAACAGGCGAGACAGTGCATAGGTTGAAAATTAAACCATATCCATCAGAGTAGCGGAATCCAAAATACAGCTTAAGATCCAAACCATTATTACAACTTCAAAATACTGTCTCTAAAAAGGAAATTAGAAAAGGTACACTACTAATGCCCAAAGTAGTGAACAGCAACAACATAGGGAGAATATATGTAAATAGTACGTGGAAGCCTCCTGCTCGTCTCCGGATAGCTACTCGTGCGTAACCACCTAACATGTCTCTAGTTTGCATGTTTAGAAGTACCAGAGTTATATGAAGAGATATAAAACTCTGGGTCAGATAAAAGTCTAGTATGAGCGATAGCAGCAAAATAAAACAATAACATGTATAAATAATCATACATAACCTGGGCCTGCAACAAAAGAGTTAGCATAACAAGATGCACAGTACTCTAAGGTAACACTAACACAAAGTGTAAAAATGGGAGTGTGCATGTCATGGTGATAGCAAGCATCAAGCATAGCAATTATCCTCACATCTCTCGCTCAGTGCATAAAGCATATGATGTCCACTACTTTGATCACCAGAACTATTGGGGCTATGACAGAGTCCAACTCTATACAACCACTTTGCCATTTGGGGCCCTGATGGAATCCGACTCCATACAACCTCTGACCCCACTGCACTGGTCCATAGTCAATGCTCCCTCTATCAATAATGAACCAAAGTTATAGATATCGATAACCCGTTTGCACACGTCCTGCAGCAAAGTCCAACTCCAGAAGTTAACCAATCGATCCCCATTTGGATTTGAGCCATCACTTCTCATCTGGACTTCCTTTGCATCTCGGGTTTAGTTGGATTGGAATCATTCTTCAAAAGAGTTCACGATCTTCGATGCGTAGAAGAAGCTCCAATGGGTCGGTTGGTCATACATCTCTGGGTCGATCAGTTGATCCATACTAGGGTCAATTGTTCGAACCAGGGTCGGTCGTTCGACCCAGAACCAGGGTTGGTCAGTCAGGAAGGCTCCTCTGGGTTGGTCGTTCGACCCAGGACCAGGGTCGTTCGTGCATCATATACTTTGGTGTCGAGTCGGTCGTGCGAGCACTGTCAAGGTCGGGTCGGTCGTGCTCCTCCCCTAGTCGGTCGCTCAACCCAAAACCTGCACCACTTTCCTACAAAGCATTTTTCGTCTCTCGATGGCGTTTCGACCATTCTAACTTTCCTATGCAATCATAGATTATACTAAACAGTAGTAACACTATATAAGTTCAATCAAAAAGATCAAAACATCAACCACATAGGCTATCTTAGATCAAACATACCCAAATCCATGATTTCCCCCTTAATCCCCTAAATTTTGGGATTAGTAAACTTAATCCAAATTAACCCAAATTTGTATCAGTGACATAAAATAATATTTAGAATTTTTATATATTTTCTAGATTTTTATGATGGATTATTTCGTTAATTATCACTAATCACCCCTAATTAGCCGTAATTAGTGAATATACATACTAATCACTCACCTTAACCATAAATAAATTATAGATCTAAAAAATCCACTGATTTGGCATGGATTCCTATGTATATAACAGCTCTATCTCTGATTTTATTCTAATTTGACTTGATTCGATGTAGATTTGCTTAATTAGTGATAAAAAGGTCATTAGGGAGTGATTTAGAAGATGGAGGTCATTACTAGGGTTAGAGAAAGGTTTGTGGAGGCTAGAGAAATGAAAGGAGATGATTCTCCAACCCCTTCCAACCCTCCCATAACCCGAATCCCGAAATGGGTTATGGGCCTAGCCACTAATCACCCTATTAAGCCCAATTAGGCTGTTTTTCCATCTTCAAATCTTATTTCAGCCATATCTCCCAAACTATAAGTCCATTTGATAAATGTGACAAATCTAGGGAATGGCAAACCATCATCTGAATCCAATGGAAGTGGTTTCAGGTCAAAACCCCTTATCAATAGAAAGTTATAGGCGAGACAAGGTTCACTAGGGGGGAAAGGTCATTTAAAATTTGGCAAAAATCGTGAATGTGGGAAATGACCCCGATAGTCATTTCCCAAAGTTACACGACCATATGACTTCGTATGAAAATAAAATAAACATTCTACGATACGTGGAATGCGGGTCGTTAAATTCTCCCCCCCCCCCTTCCCTAAGAAATTTCGCCCCCGAAATTCCTTAACCAAAACGTACAATGGTGTCCCCCATGTCTATCAGCCATTTACAAACAACCAAACATACTTTATAACACAACAAGCCTATCCTATCATGTGGTTTACTAACAAGGGAATATCTATATCGCGATTAAAACCTTATCAGGTAAAGATCTCTGGATACGACTTCCTTATGTTCTCCTCGGTTTCCTAAGTACAGTCATTCTCATTATTGCCCCCACTGGACCTTGACTAGTCCCACCGTCTTCCTTCGAAGTTGTTTCATATCGTGTCCGACAATACGAATCGTCATGCGGCTCCCAACTGCCTCGGATCCTACCTCGATATCATCCAACTGATCTGGTTAAATAGTCATATCAGAATCATGCATGAACTTCCTTAACTAGGAAACATGAAATATGCCGTGAACTCCCGCCATCTTGTCAGGCAATCCAACTTTATACGCTAAATTCCCAACTTGTTCAAGAACTGGAAATGGACCAACAAACCTTGGTGCCAACTTATCTCTTCTACCAAATCGAATTACATGCTTCAACGGAGAAATTTTGATGAATACCAAGTCGCCAACGGAGAATTTCAAATCTCTTCGTCTTTTATCAGCATAACTCTTCTGCCTATCTTAGGAAGCCTTCATTCGCTGTTGAATAACCTTGATTTTATCAGAAGTTTCTCTTATTACATCTGGCCTAAGCACAAATTTTTCATTGGTTTCCAACCAACATGATGGTGAATTGCACGGTCTTTCATACAAAGCTTCAAATGGAGCCATATTAATACTGGATGGATAACTATTATTATATGCGAACTCAACCAGATGCAAATGGTCATCCCATGAACCTCCAAAATCCAATATACAAGCTCTCAAGAGATCGTCTAATACACAATTCACCCTCTCTATTTGACCATCGGTTTGAGGATGGTACGCGGTACTGAGATGTAATTCTGACCCTAAAGCCTCTTGTAAGCTCTTCCAAAACCCACTAGTAAATAATGGATCTCAGTCACTCACAATACCTTTGGGTACTCCATGAAATCTCTCTACCCACTTCATATATATAGTTCCGCTAACTTAGTTGTCGTTATATTCGACTTGTGTGAAGACCCGCAACTTCCCCGTAAAGGAAAGCGTCGGATAGTTCGAGAACAAACCACAACAGAACCCATACAGAAGAACGTTTCATTGTATATTACAACAATGCATCAGATTACAAGAATATACAGAGTATAAACAAATATTACACAGAAATATCAGAGATTTAAATTACATTTAAATACATAGCAGCGGAAAAATAATACAATACACAACTAGAATGAGATATACGGATACAAAGCTTTCTGGATATCGTTCCAGCTGTAAACCAGGATCCTGTGAATATAAATCTGCAAAACCAAAACTACTAGCTGCCCGTGTCAAAATAAGGGCACCCAGAGTTTAGGTTAAAACAATAAACTCCAGGTCAGTCATGTGACTGGTGTGAGAACTAAAACAGTTATTAATCTTTATTTTAAATCATTAGGTAAATCAAGGGACCACGCCGTATAACACGGAACGGGTTTCCTCCCAAGAATACCAGTGCATAAAACAACAGCGCAATGCTAAATAAAGAAAAATGAAGCTGTTATAAGACCCAGGTCCTATCACACAATGCAACGCAAGCCGGGGGATAGGGTTTTTACCTTATAACAGCCAAAGAATGCTTGATACGTTTAAAAGAAATCATTTGAAACTATTTATAAGTGTATAGTGTATAAAACAACTTCAAATCATAAGTATCAATCATAGGCGGCATGAATGCCCCATACCACTATGTCGCCATATATAGGTTATACAATCAAAATCGCAAAGTCACGTATTTGGAAATTGGATTTCCATCTATGAACCGAGGCAAAAGATAGTCCTCAACCGATTCGAGACTGCCTAGTCCGAGTCTCAGGATCAGAGCTCGAGTGACCCTTGGATCGTCAGGGCCGGTCCACACGGAGTGGATTAAAATGCCTGAACATGCGTTTCTCCGCCCTATGGGGCGTAAACGAGCCAACTAAATGACTCCATCGGTTCGAGAACGACCGATCAATCCGAGGCGCCTCGCAACAGCAACAACCACATAAGTCAAACTCGTCAGGGCGTGTAAAACCACTGACGCCACTTCTAACTAGGAAGAAACGCATGCCCTCCCTGAGGTCCGTCTCCCGTTTTTGGTTCATACCTGGTGTGAAACACGCGAGGTAAACGTTACACAAAGCTACGCCACAAAGGCCGTGCTTTGATCATCACCACAAGACTTTGCTTTTCAACAGAAGCCTTGATCATTTGCATCTTAGCATGCCACACAGGCAAACCATCCTATGCAACCGATATCAGTCACACAGAGTGAAATCCGATGTCAGACACACAGTCCATTTACAAGTCCGTTCTGGGTCTGAACGAAACCGGGAGCACCTAGTACCCCGCATATCCATCGATCTCCAAGTACGTCTGGACGATCACTAACTGTTTCCATCTTCTTGGGTGTACAGCCCAATCAAGATCATCAGTTATCACCCAAACGACGTGAAGACTTCCGGTCTTCGACCATCGTCTTCATCTTCGACTTATCGTCGTATCAGTTATTCAGAATGGGATAAACCCGGTCTTCCCGAATAACTCGCGTATATTTTATAAAAGTGTTACACAAACACAACATACGCCTCATTCCAATTCATTAGTCACTAACCGTAAATTAATCAAGAGAATAATTCCCCAAATATTAACCCCGAAGGCCGAAACCAACATCAGATCAATATCCAGAAAACCATTCTGCTTGGCTAACCGACAGTTAGTTTCTAAATTTCACATTCATAGGGAAAGATTCCCATTAATTTTATCAAAGATAAATTCCTTGAATTTATTCTTTAATCCATTTTTTTTTAATATCAATTCAAACTAGTCGGGATTAGCGAACCTTATCGAAGTAATCATTTGTTTTAATTTCCCAATCCCAACCTATTCATCCCATGAAGTAAAACTAGTAATAC
Organism: Allium sativum; assembly: GCA_030737875.1. Taxonomy (NCBI): domain Eukaryota; kingdom Viridiplantae; phylum Streptophyta; class Magnoliopsida; order Asparagales; family Amaryllidaceae; genus Allium; species Allium sativum. The sequence continues at coordinate 198,464,239 of CM060926.1, read as the reverse complement.
TTCATATCTAACACCACAGTGTTATCGGTAAATTCAATTACCATTTCACGTTCAAATCTAATTAAAGATTTAACTATCGCCTGGAGCAAAACTGGTGATACTCCACTTTCGATCATTTCAATCTAATTAAAGATTCATTAAAACTCCACTTAGTTTTAATCTTCAACTGGGTTAAAGAATCAGTGTCATTTAAAACACGGTTCACGATAAACCCAAAATCACATTCATTAATTATCGGGTTAAAGAACGAGTGTTATTTAAAACACTGTTCACGATAAACCCAAAAATCAATATCAATTCAATTCCAATTAAATATTATTTAATTGGTACACTTCATTAAATCTAAATAAAAAGATTTAATCTTTTCTCAACTGGGTTCAAGAACAGTGTTAGTGAAGACACCATTCACGACAAACCCAAATCACATTCGATATTCAATACAAGGCTCTGAATAGAAAATATACCGGCTTATATTCAATATCAAATTCTACGACTAACAGATGTCGTATTGGAAATAACGATATAAATATATATATCTTTCAAATTTCCATAACAACACCTGTATCCTCACGAATTCCAACATCGAAATATTCCGAAGACAATTTCGATTCAAATCCACTCCAATGCAATCATTGGAAATTTTGGTTATTTTCAAAACCCTTTTCAAATTCAATTTATTTATTTAAAAATAAATAGAATTATAATTCTAGTTCAAAACTAGTTCATTTCGATAAAAATCTATTTTTATCTTTTCAAATATGGAGTTTTTCATCCCAAACTTTCACAAATCATTTCTTATGATTTTACACAAATTATTACTATTTTTAATAATTTTATCAAGGCCCGTACAGTCGATTTCCATTAACGGCCATCGAACTGCACTTACAGCGACCTTTTTCGAATTTGATTTGGACGTATCTCCAAATCCAACCGTTAGATTTCAAATTTCTAACATTCATTAGAAAGCTCTTTTCGATACGAACCCAACGGTTCCGGTTTTAGGAGAATCCGACGGTCGGATCTCCCGTAATGTCCGTTTGAAATAAATGGTCGAAATTCACGAACTGCCGCGGCGCGGCGCGTTCTATTCAGGCCATTATATTATATATATAATATATATAATATATATTTCGTCGATTTCTATTTAAAACGAATTATATAAATAGTTTTAAAATTCGTTTTCAAAATCTATTTCAACTTCCATTTCAATTCAAAGCAAAATTGAATTCTTCTCTATAAATTCGTTTTAAAATTCATTTCTATTCAATTCAAATTTCAATTCAATTTGAATTCATTTTCAATTCATTTTGAAATCGTTTTCAATTCAATTCATTTCGAAATCGTTTTCAATTCAATTCATTTCGAAATCGTTTTCAATTCGATTCATTTCGAAATCGTTTTCAATTCAATTTGAATTCGTTTTCAATTCATTTCGAAATCGTTTTCAATTCAATTTATTTCGAAATCGTTTTCAATTCAATTCATTTCGAAATCGTTTTCAATCCAATTCATTTCGAAATCGTTTTCAATTCAATTTGAATTCGTTTTCAATTCATTTCGAAATCGTTTTCAATTCAATTCATTTCGAAATCGTTTTCAATTCAATTCATTTCGAAATCGTTTTCAATTCAATTTGAATTCGTTTTCAATTCATTTCGAAATCGTTTTCAATTCAATTCATTTCGAAATCGTTTTCAATTCAATTTATTTCGAAATCGTTTTCAATTCAATTCATTTCGAAATCGTTTTCAATTCAATTCATTTCGAAATCGTTTTCAATTCAATTTGAATTCGTTTTCAATTCATTTCGAAATCGTTTTCAATTCAATTTATTTCGAAATCGTTTTCAATTCAATTCATTTCGAAATCGTTTTCAATTCATTTTGAATTCGTTTTCAATTCAATTCATTTCGAAATCGTTTTCAATTCATTTTGAATTCGTTTTCAATTCAATTCATTTCGAAATCGTTTTCAATTCATTTTGAATTCCATAAAATCGATATAAATATCGTTCACGTCAAAATGGCGTCAATCTAATCAACACGGCTTCATAAATTTCTATTTTCAAAATAGTTGTTATTATCAAAATATTTCGTTCAACACATGACCAATCTCAATGAATGAGTACTGTCAACACATGAACTTTTATTTTATATCGATAAAGATGTAAATTTTATTACTAAAATATTTCGTTCAACACATGACCAATCTCAATGAATGAGTACTGTCAACACATGAACTTTTATTTTATAATATTCTTTATTTTTCAAATTGGAATGAGGCCCAATCAATTACCATATAAAGTTAATTATATGGATTTTCATACAACACATGTATATCATAGCATTGAAAGATAATCAACCATCAACCAAAGTGCACTACACTGTATAAGCATCAAATATAGATATCTAACGCTTATAACAGCCTGTCAATCAATCGATCGACATATTTAATCAATCAGGATGAGTGAACTTCAAATTTCATCCCAACACCCGTGTGGGGTTTCAAACAATCAAACACAGATTTTATTTGTGCAGTTGGGCGATGTGTAAAATTTATCGACCCAATCAATGTCATTCAAATAAGTGTACATAAACAAACCGTCTGGTTTGTAAATGAATATTTATTTATTCACATTCACGTTAAAAATTATATTTTTAACGATAAAACATTTTATTCCAACATATGAATTTCTATTCAATTCATTTATTCAATAAAAATGATATTTTTATTTTTCTAACATATTTTAGAAAATTTCGGCGGCATAACGGCACGATACTAGAAACGGGACAAGGCCTAGCCTTATCCCCGGTCTAGTGAAGGCCCACGCCATTCACACATCAATCAAATCAATTTCATCTCACCAAACAATTCAAACAAATAATTCAACTAATCTATGCAACCAAACAAACAAGTCCATGGTCTGTGGACGATTGTGTCGGGTGCTACTAAGCACCGTCTGCATCCTAGTATATATATATAACTAGAAAATTTAAATTGAAAGGTGAGAAGTTCTCACATATAGCTATCCTAGCTCCACGGCTCTTCATTGATAGAAATCTTCTTCGTTATCCCGTCTTCGTCACCTTCGCTGCCCGTAGTCACTATATACATAAAAATCACATTTTTATATTTTGATGTCTTTAAAATAAAAATCACATTTTTATTTGTTCGTTTTCAATTTAAAAATCATATTTTTATAATCACTTCATATATTTAAAAATCGAATTTTTACTACGCTATATGGATAAAATTTCTATTTTCACACCGTTATTATATAGATAAAAAATCTATTTTTACATCGTTATTATATAGATAAAGATCTCGCCTTTTCAACTATAAAGTTTTCGCCTTTATAAAAATAAAGTTTTCGCCTTTATAAAAAATAAAGACTTCATCCTTTCAAAAATATAGATTTCATCATTATAAAAATTACCATTTTATTTCAACGTATAGAAAATAAAAATCAGATTTTTATTTTGCTACACATACAAAGATGATATTTTTATATTCTCTATCTTATAAAGATTATATTTTTAATACTTTAAAAATATAAAAATCATATTTTTAATTCTTCCTCATTATAAAAACCCAATGCTAAATTTAATTTAAAACAATGTACATTTTTATATTTCTAAACAAAATATATTTTTCTAAACAAGGTATATATATATATTTTGTCTTAGCAAAGTTTATATATTTCTTTCTTAGCAAAGTTTTTATTTTTAACCAAAATCAGTTTTTATTTTTAACAAAAAAATCAGTTTTTATTTTTAACTAAAAAAATCAGTTTTATTTTTAACAAAAAAAATCAGTTTTTATTTTTAACTAAAAAATCAGTTTTATTTTTAACTAAAAAAAATCAGTTTTTATTTCTTTTTACAAAATCAGTTTTACTTATATAAAAAAATCAGTTTCAATCCTAATTAAATTTCAGTTATATTTCTAATTAAACAGAACAGTTTTAAAATCATTAAAATAACAAAACAAAACAAAACAAAAATAAAAAAAAACTTACATTTCTGCGAAGAGAGAGGGGGGGGGGGGGAATCAGTGGCTGTCGGCGGTGGAAAGATCGTCGGCTGGGGGGGGCTTTCTGTAGTTCATCGGTGGGGAGGCTTCGAGGTGGCGGCGGCTTCTGTGTCGAGAACGGGGGCTTCGGGTCTTCGATAGTGAGGGCGGCGTCGAGGGGTTCGTCGGCGTCTCGAGGGGGGGGGGCGGCGATGTCTGGAGGGAGGCGCTCGATCTTGTTTAGGTTTTCTCTTTTTTTTTTTTTTTTATAACGTCGATCTGAATTGAAGAAATAAAAAGGGGGGGCCAGGAAGAAAGGTAAAGGAGGGAATTATATTTTTTTTTTATTATTATTATTTAATTATTATATTTTGCAAAAAGGTTGACTTTTACATATGACCTCGAAACGAGGCCCACCGCCTGTCGTCCATAGCGTTTTACCCCCATTCCGAACACAATGGGATATGTATCGCTAGCTGCTTTGATCGTTTCGATCAGTTTCCTTTAAATCTACATTTAAATCGCTATATTGAATTTTAAACGCACATTTCAAATTACCGGGGCCTCATACGAATTCTAAAAATGGCAGAAAAATATTTTCTAGCTTCGTATTGACGATACGGTCCTAACAAAACTAGTTTCGTCGAATTCTGAGACCGTTGGAAAAATGGCCAATTTCCAGTCGATTAAAATCAACTGAAACTGGTCAAACGCGTTTTCCTTTGCCACGCTCACATATTGATTCGAAAAATTATGAAATTTGGAATCTAGCAATAACTCGACATCACGGACCCAACAAAACTGGTTTCGTCGAAATCCGAGGTCGTTTGCAAAATATCCATTTTTAAGGGCCTTATATATATAAAAATATATATAAATTCCACAGCGACTATTTCTAATTTTAAACTGGACATATCTTATCATTTCTAAAATGAAATCTCAGTTTGTTAACTTCGTTATAAAGATATTGTTATACAGATTCAAATATTTCTTGTTTCGTTCAATTCTGACTTATATTGGATTCTGTATATTCATTTGAAATTAGAAATCGAATTTTCGAACTACCGCGCCATTTTCAATTCCTTTTATAATTATATATAATTATTATATATTCTAACGACGACGTATATAATATATACGTTCGAATTCTATTCAAAATAAATTTCTCGTCGATATTATTTAAAATAATTCATTTTAAATAATCAAAATTCGCTAAAATCGCCAAAATAAAAATTTTAAACTGGCCCAGAATTTCCGGGTTGTTACAATCTCCCCCACTTAAAACTTTTCGTCCCCGAAAAGGAACAAAGTCGAAAGTGGTTTGATTATTCAACTCTATGATCGATCTGGCTTCCATTCTCCAACCTTTCAGTTTTTGAGAATTTTCAAAATTTCAAAAATTTGGCTAACACCCTAAATTTTCGAAAAATTTCGCCATAACCTCCCCTGCACCGGGAGCATCGGGGAATTTCAAATAGCTTCCCCGGTCCTTCAGATCTCAAAAAGAAAAAGAAAAAGCCAAGCGGCTAGCCAATAGGCTCACAAAATCATCATCACCCAAACTAAACAGGAAATTATGTAGTAAACATGTACCTATTTGTCGGGCAAAAAAATTTTATTCTCTGGCTCTAGCCTCCTTGCTATGACCTGTTCAATGATATATATGTATATGCAAACAAATGCGACCAATTTTCAATAGAGTTCAATATTTGGTTCAATTAGGCTAAATGGTTAAAAATTACCAAACAAATAAACAAACAACACAAACATCAATCAATTAGTGAATTAGAGTTTCAAATTCATAATTTTGATATATATACCGAAAATCTTGTTTTTGATGCCAATTCACAACAATGTATTCTAACTATATTAGTTTTGGTTCTCACACCAGTCTAATGGAAATATATAGAAATCACACCTTCGTCACTCGAAAATAAATGCTGATGATATTTCGAACCACCATCAGAACATTGTCGGGCTACTAGAGTGCGGTTCTATATCTACCCGGTATATTAAAACTTCGAATATACGCGGATCAGACGTATACGCAAAATCTATATATACTGGATTGTCCAAATCAATATAAATAAATAATCAACTACGAATAATTGATTTAAATTTTCAAAACAAAATTTTGTTTTCTTTTTTAAAAATATACTCTTCACACTCGTTCTAGGATACTACTGATCCTATCTCTAACGAGTCATTCCCATTGGATATTGCTAATCCAATATCTGATGAATTCTTTCGTATGTTTCTAATGTGTCTTGTTCTCTGGCTTTGTAAACCAAAGCTCTGATACCAACTGTGAAGACCCGCAACTTCCCCGTAAAGGAAAGCGTCGGATAGTTCGAGAACAAACCATAACAGAACCCATACAGAAGAACGTTTCATTGTATATTACAACAATGCATCAGATTACAAGAATATACAGAGTATAAACAAATATTACACAGAAATATCAGAGATTTAAATTACATTTAAATACATAGCAGCGGAAAAATAATACAATACACAACTAGAATGAGATATACGGATACAAAGCTTTCCGGATATCGTTCCAGCTGTAAACCAGGATCCTGTGAATATAAATCTGCAAAACCAAAACTACTAGCTGCCCGTGTCAAAATAAGGGCACCCAGAGTTTAGGTTAAAACAATAAACTCCAGGTCAGTCATGTGACTGGTGTGAGAACTAAAACAGTTATTAATCTTTATTTTAAATCATTAGGTAAATCAAGGGACCACGCCGTATAACACGGAACGGGTTTCCTCCCAAGAATACCAGTGCATAAAACAACAGCGCAATGCTAAATAAAGAAAAATGAAGCTGTTATAAGACCCAGGTCCTATCACACAATGCAACGCAAGCCGGGGGATAGGGTTTTTACCTTATAACAGCCAAAGAATGCTTGATACGTTTAAAAGAAATCATTTGAAACTATTTATAAGTGTATAGTGTATAAAACAACTTCAAATCATAAGTATCAATCATAGGCGGCATGAATGCCCCATACCACTATGTCGCCATATATAGGTTATACAATCAAAATCGCAAAGTCACGTATTTGGAAATTGGATTTCCATCTATGAACCGAGGCAAAAGATAGTCCTCAACCGATTCGAGACTGCCTAGTCCGAGTCTCAGGATCAGAGCTCGAGTGACCCTTGGATCGTCAGGGCCGGTCCACACGGAGTGGATTAAAATGCCTGAACATGCGTTTCTCCGCCCTATGGGGCGTAAACGAGCCAACTAAATGACTCCATCGGTTCGAGAACGACCGATCAATCCGAGGCGCCTCGCAACAGCAACAACCACATAAGTCAAACTCGTCAGGGCGTGTAAAACCACTGACGCCACTTCTAACTAGGAAGAAACGCATGCCCTCCCTGAGGTCCGTCTCCCGTTTTTGGTTCATACCTGGTGTGAAACACGCGAGGTAAACGTTACACAAAGCTACGCCACAAAGGCCGTGCTTTGATCATCACCACAAGACTTTGCTTTTCAACAGAAGCCTTGATCATTTGCATCTTAGCATGCCACACAGGCAAACCATCCTATGCAACCGATATCAGTCACACAGAGTGAAATCCGATGTCAGACACACAGTCCATTTACAAGTCCGTTCTGGGTCTGAACGAAACCGGGAGCACCTAGTACCCCGCATATCCATCGATCTCCAAGTACGTCTGGACGATCACTAACTGTTTCCATCTTCTTGGGTGTACAGCCCAATCAAGATCATCAGTTATCACCCAAACGACGTGAAGACTTCCGGTCTTCGACCATCGTCTTCATCTTCGACTTATCGTCGTATCAGTTATTCAGAATGGGATAAACCCGGTCTTCCCGAATAACTCGCGTATATTTTATAAAAGTGTTACACAAACACAACATACGCCTCATTCCAATTCATTAGTCACTAACCGTAAATTAATCAAGAGAATAATTCCCCAAATATTAACCCCGAAGGCCGAAACCAACATCAGATCAATATCCAGAAAACCATTCTGCTTGGCTAACCGACAGTTAGTTTCTAAATTTCACATTCATAGGGAAAGATTCCCATTAATTTTATCAAAGATAAATTCCTTGAATTTATTCTTTAATCCATTTTTTTTTTAATATCAATTCAAACTAGTCGGGATTAGCGAACCTTATCGAAGTAATCATTTGTTTTAATTTCCCAATCCCAACCTATTCATCCCATGAAGTAAAACTAGTAATACTTCATATCTAACACCACAGTGTTATCGGTAAATTCAATTACCATTTCACGTTCAAATCTAATTAAAGATTTAACTATCGCCTGGAGCAAAACTGGTGATACTCCACTTTCGATCATTTCAATCTAATTAAAGATTCATTAAAACTCCACTTAGTTTTAATCTTCAACTGGGTTAAAGAATCAGTGTCATTTAAAACACGGTTCACGATAAACCCAAAATCACATTCATTAATTATCGGGTTAAAGAACGAGTGTTATTTAAAACACTGTTCACGATAAACCCAAAAATCAATATCAATTCAATTCCAATTAAATATTATTTAATTGGTACACTTCATTAAATCTAAATAAAAAGATTTAATCTTTTCTCAACTGGGTTCAAGAACAGTGTTAGTGAAGACACCATTCACGACAAACCCAAATCACATTCGATATTCAATACAAGGCTCTGAATAGAAAATATACCGGCTTATATTCAATATCAAATTCTACGACTAACAGATGTCGTATTGGAAATAACGATATAAATATATATATCTTTCAAATTTCCATAACAACACCTGTATCCTCACGAATTCCAACATCGAAATATTCCGAAGACAATTTCGATTCAAATCCACTCCAATGCAATCATTGGAAATTTTGGTTATTTTCAAAACCCTTTTCAAATTCAATTTATTTATTTAAAAATAAATAGAATTATAATTCTAGTTCAAAACTAGTTCATTTCGATAAAAATCTATTTTTATCTTTTTAAATATGGAGTTTTTCATCCCAAACTTTCACAAATCATTTCTTATGATTTTACACAAATTATTACTATTTTTAATAATTTTATCAAGGCCCGTACAGTCGATTTCCATTAACGGCCATCGAACTGCACTTACAGCGACCTTTTTCGAATTTGATTTGGACGTATCTCCAAATCCAACCGTTAGATTTCAAATTTCTAACATTCATTAGAAAGCTCTTTTCGATACGAACCCAACGGTTCCGGTTTTAGGAGAATCCGACGGTCGGATCTCCCGTAATGTCCGTTTGAAATAAATGGTCGAAATTCACGAACTGCCGCGGCGCGGCGCGTTCTATTCAGGCCATTATATTATATATATAATATATATAATATATATTTCGTCGATTTCTATTTAAAACGAATTATATAAATAGTTTTAAAATTCGTTTTCAAAATCTATTTCAACTTCCATTTCAATTCAAAGCAAAATTGAATTCTTCTCTATAAATTCGTTTTAAAATTCATTTCTATTCAATTCAAATTTCAATTCAATTTGAATTCATTTTCAATTCATTTTGAAATCGTTTTCAATTCAATTCATTTCGAAATCGTTTTCAATTCAATTCATTTCGAAATCGTTTTCAATTCGATTCATTTCGAAATCGTTTTCAATTCAATTTGAATTCGTTTTCAATTCATTTCGAAATCGTTTTCAATTCAATTTATTTCGAAATCGTTTTCAATTCAATTCATTTCGAAATCGTTTTCAATCCAATTCATTTCGAAATCGTTTTCAATTCAATTTGAATTCGTTTTCAATTCATTTCGAAATCGTTTTCAATTCAATTCATTTCGAAATCGTTTTCAATTCAATTCATTTCGAAATCGTTTTCAATTCAATTTGAATTCGTTTTCAATTCATTTCGAAATCGTTTTCAATTCAATTCATTTCGAAATCGTTTTCAATTCAATTTATTTCGAAATCGTTTTCAATTCAATTCATTTCGAAATCGTTTTCAATTCAATTCATTTCGAAATCGTTTTCAATTCAATTTGAATTCGTTTTCAATTCATTTCGAAATCGTTTTCAATTCAATTTATTTCGAAATCGTTTTCAATTCAATTCATTTCGAAATCGTTTTCAATTCATTTTGAATTCGTTTTCAATTCAATTCATTTCGAAATCGTTTTCAATTCATTTTGAATTCGTTTTCAATTCAATTCATTTCGAAATCGTTTTCAATTCATTTTGAATTCCATAAAATCGATATAAATATCGTTCACGTCAAAATGGCGTCAATCTAATCAACACGGCTTCATAAATTTCTATTTTCAAAATAGTTGTTATTATCAAAATATTTCGTTCAACACATGACCAATCTCAATGAATGAGTACTGTCAACACATGAACTTTTATTTTATATCGATAAAGATGTAAATTTTATTACTAAAATATTTCGTTCAACACATGACCAATCTCAATGAATGAGTACTGTCAACACATGAACTTTTATTTTATAATATTCTTTATTTTTCAAATTGGAATGAGGCCCAATCAATTACCATATAAAGTTAATTATATGGATTTTCATACAACACATGTATATCATAGCATTGAAAGATAATCAACCATCAACCAAAGTGCACTACACTGTATAAGCATCAAATATAGATATCTAACGCTTATAACAGCCTGTCAATCAATCGATCGACATATTTAATCAATCAGGATGAGTGAACTTCAAATTTCATCCCAACACCCGTGTGGGGTTTCAAACAATCAAACACAGATTTTATTTGTGCAGTTGGGCGATGTGTAAAATTTATCGACCCAATCAATGTCATTCAAATAAGTGTACATAAACAAACCGTCTGGTTTGTAAATGAATATTTATTTATTCACATTCACGTTAAAAATTATATTTTTAACGATAAAACATTTTATTCCAACATATGAATTTCTATTCAATTCATTTATTCAATAAAAATGATATTTTTATTTTTCTAACATATTTTAGAAAATTTCGGCGGCATAACGGCACGATACTAGAAACGGGACAAGGCCTAGCCTTATCCCCGGTCTAGTGAAGGCCCACGCCATTCACACATCAATCAAATCAATTTCATCTCACCAAACAATTCAAACAAATAATTCAACTAATCTATGCAACCAAACAAACAAGTCCATGGTCTGTGGACGATTGTGTCGGGTGCTACTAAGCACCGTCTGCATCCTAGTATATATATATAACTAGAAAATTTAAATTGAAAGGTGAGAAGTTCTCACATATAGCTATCCTAGCTCCACGGCTCTTCATTGATAGAAATCTTCTTCGTTATCCCGTCTTCGTCACCTTCGCTGCCCGTAGTCACTATATACATAAAAATCACATTTTTATATTTTGATGTCTTTAAAATAAAAATCACATTTTTATTTGTTCGTTTTCAATTTAAAAATCATATTTTTATAATCACTTCATATATTTAAAAATCGAATTTTTACTACGCTATATGGATAAAATTTCTATTTTCACACCGTTATTATATAGATAAAAAATCTATTTTTACATCGTTATTATATAGATAAAGATCTCGCCTTTTCAACTATAAAGTTTTCGCCTTTATAAAAATAAAGTTTTCGCCTTTATAAAAAATAAAGACTTCATCCTTTCAAAAATATAGATTTCATCATTATAAAAATTACCATTTTATTTCGACGTATAGAAAATAAAAATCAGATTTTTATTTTGCTACACATACAAAGATGATATTTTTATATTCTCTATCTTATAAAGATTATATTTTTAATACTTTAAAAATATAAAAATCATATTTTTAATTCTTCCTCATTATAAAAACCCAATGCTAAATTTAATTTAAAACAATGTACATTTTTATATTTCTAAACAAAATATATTTTTCTAAACAAGGTATATATATATATTTTGTCTTAGCAAAGTTTATATATTTCTTTCTTAGCAAAGTTTTTATTTTTAACCAAAATCAGTTTTTATTTTTAACAAAAAAATCAGTTTTTATTTTTAACTTAAAAAACCAGTTTTATTTTTAACAAAAAAAATCAGTTTTTATTTTTAACTAAAAAATCAGTTTTATTTTTAACTAAAAAAAATCAGTTTTTATTTCTTTTTACAAAATCAGTTTTACTTATATAAAAAAATCAGTTTCAATCCTAATTAAATTTCAGTTATATTTCTAATTAAACAGAACAGTTTTAAAATCATTAAAATAACAAAACAAAACAAAACAAAAATAAAAAAAAACTTACATTTCTGCGAAGAGAGAGGGGGGGGGGAATCAGTGGCTGTCGGCGGTGGAAAGATCGTCGGCTGGAGGGGGGGCTTTCTGTAGTTCATCGGTGGGGAGGCTTCGAGGTGGCGGCGGCTTCTGTGTCGAGAACGGGGGCTTCGGGTCTTCGATAGTGAGGGCGGCGTCGAGGGGTTCGTCGGCGTCTCGAGGGGGGGGCGGCGATGTCTGGAGGGAGGCGCTCGATCTTGTTTAGGTTTTCTCTTTTTTTTTTTTTTTTATAACGTCGATCTGAATTGAAGAAATAAAAAGGGGGGGCCAGGAAGAAAGGTAAAGGAGGGAATTATATATTTTTTTTATTATTATTATTTAATTATTATATTTTGCAAAAAGGTTGACTTTTACATATGACCTCGAAACGAGGCCCACCGCCTGTCGTCCATAGCGTTTTACCCCCATTCCGAACACAATGGGATATGTATCGCTAGCTGCTTTGATCGTTTCGATCAGTTTCCTTTAAATCTACATTTAAATCGCTATATTGAATTTTAAACGCACATTTCAAATTACCGGGGCCTCATACGAATTCTAAAAATGGCAGAAAAATATTTTCTAGCTTCGTATTGACGATACGGTCCTAACAAAACTAGTTTCGTCGAATTCTGAGACCGTTGGAAAAATGGCCAATTTCCAGTCGATTAAAATCAACTGAAACTGGTCAAACGCGTTTTCCTTTGCCACGCTCACATATTGATTCGAAAAATTATGAAATTTGGAATCTAGCAATAACTCGACATCACGGACCCAACAAAACTGGTTTCGTCGAAATCCGAGGTCGTTTGCAAAATATCCATTTTTAAGGGCCTTATATATATAAAAATATATATAAATTCCACAGCGACTATTTCTAATTTTAAACTGGACATATCTTATCATTTCTAAAATGAAATCTCAGTTTGTTAACTTCGTTATAAAGATATAGTTATACAGATTCAAATATTTCTTGTTTCGTTCAATTCTGACTTATATTGGATTCTGTATATTCATTTGAAATTAGAAATCGAATTTTCGAACTACCGCGCCATTTTCAATTCCTTTTATAATTATATATAATTATTATATATTCTAACGACGACGTATATAATATATACGTTCGAATTCTATTCAAAATAAATTTCTCGTCGATATTATTTAAAATAATTCATTTTAAATAATCAAAATTCGCTAAAATCGCCAAAATAAAAATTTTAAACTGGCCCAGAATTTCCGGGTTGTTACAACTTGACCGGTATAAACTTTGCACTTTTGGTCAATCGATCCATAATCACCCAAATGCTATCATGACCCGATCTAGTCCTCGGTAAACCATCAATGAAATCCATTGAGACTTGTTCCCATTTACATTCAAGAATTTCCAACAGTTGTAACAAACCACTAGGCTTCTTTTGCTCGGCCTTAACTAACTGGCAATTCATGCACTTGGATATAAACTTCTCAACATCTCTATTCATCCCTTTCCAGTAGTAGGTTTGCTTCATGTCTCGATACATGTTGTTACCACCGGGATGTATAGTCAGTTTCGAGTGATGACACTCTCTAAGCACTTCATCCCTTAATCATTAACATTGAGTATAACTAGTCTCCAATTATTTCGAAGCCATCCTTCTCTATCAAGTCCATACTTGTTCCTTTCCTCACCGTTGATACCCATCTCTAACTTGGAGATGATTTCCAATAGATTAGGATCGTCCCTCTGACTGGAACTGATCTGTTCAATCAAAGTGGGTCTGATCATCAAACTTGCTAACATTTCCGGATCTAATTCACACTTAGGTCTGAAATCATATCCAGCGATATACTCCAGTTGCTTCAATTCCAGAAACATAACTCCCAGAAGGGCATGTCTTCTGCTTAATGCATCAGCTATTGCATTGCCCTTCCTGGGTGTGTATACGATATTGAAATCATATGAAGCCACGAACTCTAACCATCTCTGCTAACGAAGATATAAATCCTTCTGAGATAAAAGATACTTTGATGACTTGTGATCGATAAACAACTCAAATCTTTGTCCCAAGAGATAGTGTCTCCACATCTTCAATGCGAACACGATAGCTTCCAATTCCAAATCATGAGTAGGATATCTTTTCTCATGTGGTTTCAGTTGTCGACTAGCATAAGCTACAACCCTACCTCCTTGCATCAGTACAACACCTAATTCGGTACCACAGACATCCGTGTATACCGTCATCTCTTCATTCCCTTTAGGAATAACTAATACTGGTGCACACGTTAGCTTCTCCTTTGGACTCTAAAATGCATTCACACCTTTCATCCCAAGCAAAATTCTGATTCTTCTTGGTAAATTGCATTAACGGCGCCGTTATCTTGGAGAAGTCTTGGATAAATTTACGATAATATCCATTTAATCCCAAGAAACTTCTCACGTCCGTTGCATTCTTGGGAGTAGACCAATCTTTCACCGTAGCCACCTTCACAGGGTCCACAGCAATACAATTCTCTGAAACAACATGGCCCAAAAATCTCACTTCCCTCCTCCAGAAGTGACACTTAGAAAACTTCACTATCAATTGGTGCTTCCTCAACACCTCCACCACTGTCCTCAAATGTTCCTTGTGTTCCTCCTCCGTCCTTGAGTAAACTAAGATATCATCCATGAACACAAGAACAAACTTATTTAACCGATCTCTGAAAACCCTATTCATAAGATCCACAAAATATGGGGGTGCATTGGTCAAACCGAATGGCATGACCAACCACTCATAGAATCCAGACAACATTCAAAATGTTGTTGTAGGTATACTCTCAGCTGCAACTCAAAGCTGATGAAATTCTGTCGCAAAGTCCAACTGGGAGAACACTCTTGCTCCACTCAGTTGATAAAACAAATCATCTATCCATGGAAGAGGATACTTATCCTTTCTAGTCACCTTATTCGACTCACGGTATTCCACATGTAAGGGAAGGGAACCATCGGCCTTAGTAGCAAATACAATTGGTGCTCCCTACCGGAAACACTTCTTCGGATAAATCCCTTCTTCAAAAGATCGCCCACTTGCACTTCGAGCTTTCGCTGCTCCCTTGGCGCTATACGACGAAGAGGCATCACTATAGGTCTGGCATCTTTCACAAATCAATTCGAAACTCGATCTCTTGGCGTGGTGGAAGTCCGGTCACTTCCCCAAAGATGTCCAGATGCTCGCCAGCAATGGGCAACTCTGATAACTCATTATGCTGGATGTCGAGGGAATTTAGAAAATTAGTCATCACCCCATCACTAGGTAGGCAACCCAATACCACCCTCTGCCCATCATCCTCTCTAATGGTCACCGAAAACCTCTCACAGTCTACCACCACCCCATACCTTTTGAGATAATCGGCTCCCAAAATAATGCCAAATCCAGTAAAGCCCAAAACGAAAGAAATCAGAAACAAATATACATCCATGACTCGATAAGACCAGATTACGACAAATCATGCAAAGGTTGGTCAAACCACCGATCTGGTTCGTTACAACTAAAGGTCTATCGACACTCTCGGGTTCCAATTCCAACTTATCTACCAAGTCACTAGATACGAAGGAATGGGAATCCCCGGTATCAAACAATACTCAAACAGGAACATCATAAATGGAAAGCATACCTTGAATAACGACACCTTTTCCTTTCTCCACCGCAGTTGGTGCATTCAAGAAGAAGGAACAACATTGATAGCACATGCTTTCACAATCTGCTTCTCCTTAGGAGGTTGTAGACATTTATCCTTGTGATGTCCCACTTGACCGCAATTGAAGCACTTCCTATCCGTTGGCTTTGCTTGACAATCTCTGGCATAGTGGCCCTTCTTGCCATAGCTATAGCACTCAACATCTTTCTTATTCTTTTTTTTCTGACCATCCATGGTCTGATTCTGTTTCCTCTTATTCTGGGAATTCTTCTTGCCTTCACCGCTTGCCTGTAGTTTTGGCTCTCCTGCAGATACAATAACAACCTCGTTCTTCGACTTGGGGTAAAGTCTCTCTGATCTCAAGGCATTTCCCACAATAGATTCAAAAGTCTCATCGATATGATTTATAAGTCTTTCCCCTAAGTGCTCATCTAAGCCAGTTATGGACTTCTCGTTCTTCTTCTCAGCAGTATCGATAATAGACAATCCATATTTCGATAAAGTATCGAATTCAGCAATATATTCTGAGACTGCCCTACCATTCTGCTTAAGCTCGAAAATTTTCCTAAACAATTTTGATTTCTGAGTAGCTGAAATAAACTTATCACTGAAATGAGTCTTAAACTGGTTCCAAGTAACTTGATCCTCGGAAGTAGCTGCTTTAATAGCATTCCACCAATTCATTGCCCGTCCTTGAAGCTGACGCAATGCTAACTTTCTCTTTATTGCATCATCGATCCCCAAATCCTTGAAGATGCGCTCACAACTACCAAGCCAGTCTTGAGCCTTTGTAGTCGATTCCATTCCATGGAACAGCTTCCCACCAAGACTAGTATAATCCTTGCAGAGCTTGGTAAAATCAGCTCTAGGCACCTGCACTACTGCACCACCACCGTTTGCAGCATTAGGAACTGCTCCCTGAGAATCCCTAAGCATCACTCGCATGAAGGTAGTAAACATCGTCCTCATATCAGGGACATTCTCATTGTTAGCCTCTGAACCCATGCTCCTTGTATTTCGACTCATCGTTCAATCTGTAAATAGAAAACGATTAGCCATCTCCTTAGTGGTGCCAGTGCAGTGCGGCTTCATCCTTAGATATACTAATAGTATATATATATAGTTTTTGAAAACCAAAATATCACAAATACGCGCTCTCATATATGTATACTATCTCTCCCCGATGTCTTCCCCTAGGTTAAACTACGCAACCTAAGCTCCGATACCAAGTGTGACGGCACGCCCCGCACCAACCGACATTTCCCTAGATATGCATTGTGCAATGTCCAACTAGAATGGGACGGTCGTCAGAAGAAAGGGATTTGAAACTATGAATCATCAAGAACCTGTAGTATATCTCACAGCGCATGGAATAAAATATAATAATAACATAACTTGATATAAAATAGGCGGGACAATGCATAAGCTGAAAACTAAACCATATCCATCGGAGTAGCGGAATCCAAAATACATCATATGATCCAAACCATTATTACAACTTCAAAATACTGTCTCTAAAAAGGAAATTAGAAAATTACACTACTAATGCCCAAAGTAGTGACCAGCAACAACATAGGGGGAATATTTGTAAATAGTAAGTGGAAGCCTCCTGCTCGTCTTCGGACAGCTACTCGTGCATAACCACCTAATCTATCTCTAGTATGCTCATTTAGGAGCACCTAGAGTAATAAGAAGAGACATAAAACTCTGGTTCAGAAAAAAGTCTGGTATGAGCGATAGCAACAAAATAAAACAATAACTAGTATAAATAATCAAACCTGACCTGAACCTGCAACCATAGAGTTAGCACAACAAGATGTATAGTACTCTAAAGATAACACTAACATAAACTGTAAAAATGGGAGTGTGCATGTCATGGTGATAGCAAGCATCAAACATAGAAATTATCCTCACATCTCTCGCCCAGCGCATAAAGCATATGATGTCCACCGCTTTGATCACCAGAACTATTGGGGCAATGACGGAGTCCAACTCCGTACAACTATCACTACAACTACTTTGCCATTTGGGGCCCTGATGGAGTCCGACTCCATACAACCTATGACCCCACTACACTGGTCCATAGTCAATTCCCCATCTCTCAATAGTGAACCACAGTTATAGACATCGATAACCCGTTTGCACACGTCCCACAGCAAAGCCCAACTCCAGAAGTTAACCCGTCAATCCCCATTTGGAACTTGAGCCATCACTTCTCATCTGGACTTCCTTTTCATCTCGGGTTTAGTTGGGTCAGAATCATTCTTCAGAAGAGTTCAAGATCGTCGATGTGTAGAAGAAGCTCTTATGGGTCGGTCGATCATACATCTTTGGGTCGGTTTTTCGACCCATAACTTGGGTCGCTCGTTCAATCCAAACTAGGGTCAATTGTTCGACCTAGAACCAGGTTCGGTCGTTTGACCCGGAACAAGGGTCGGTCAGGCAGGAAGGCTCCTCAGGTCGGTCGTTCAACCCAAGACCAGGGTCGGTCATGCATCATACACTTTGGTGTCGGGTCGGTCGTGCGAGCACTATTAGGGTCAGGTCGGTCGTGCTCCTCCCCTGGTCGGTCGCTCGACCCAAAACCCGCACCACTTTCCTACAAAGCATTTTTCGTCTCTCGACAGCATTTTCGACCATTCTAACTTTCTTATGCAATCATAGATCATACCAAACAGTAGTAACACTATATACGTTCAATTAAAAAGATCAAAACATCAACCACATAGGCTATCTTAGATCAAATATACCCAAATCCATGATTTTCCGCTTAATCCTCTAAATTCCGGGATTAGAAAACTTAATCCAAATTAACTCAAATTCGTAGCAGTGACATAAAATACTATTTTATAATTTTTACATATTTTTTCAGATTTTTATGATGCATAATTTCGCTAATTACCACTAATCATTGTTAATTAGTTGTAATTAATGAATAAACACACTAATCACTCACCTTAGCCACAAATAAATTATAGATCTGAAAACTCCACTGATTTGGCATGGATTACCATGTATAGCAATAGCTCTACCTCTGATTTGATGCTAATTTGACTTGATTCGATGTAGAATTGCTTAATTAATGATAAAAAAGTGATTAGGGAGTAATTTAGAAGATAGAGGCCATTACTAGGGTTAGAGAAAGGTTTGTGGAGGCTAGAGAAGTGAAATGAGATGGTTCTCCAACCCCTTTCAGCCCTCCCATAACCCTAATCCTGAAATAGGTTATGGGCCTAGCCACTAGTCACCCTATTAAGCCCAATTAGGCTATTTTTCCATCTTCAAATCTTATTTCACCCATATCTCCCAAATGGTAAGTTCGTTTGATAAATGTGACCACTCTACGGAATAGAAAACCATCATCCGAATCCAATGGAAGTGATTTTAGGTCAAACTCCTTACCAATCAAAAGTTATAGGCGAAACAAGATTCGCCAAGGGTAAAACGATCATTTAAAATTCAGAAAAGATCGTGAATGTGGGAAATGACCCCAATAGCCATTTCCTAAAGTTACACGACAATTTGACTTCGTATGAAAATAAAATAAATATTCTACAATCCTCCGATACGTAAAATGCGGGTCGTTACACTGGTCCTTGCGTGGTGGAGTGATTATTGAGTTGGGTAATGGAGATGTCTTCTGTAGGAGTTGTGCATGAGGCAGCCGTTCATTTTGGAATTCCAACACTATATCGGTGAGTATCACTCACTCACATCTATGTGTGTTTCCATTTTATTTAATTATTTACTCTTACCGATATGTGATTGAATTGCTTTGGTAAATAGTTTGTCGAATTTAAATTCTAGTGACTGAGTATATGGCTTGAGTAATTTGTTGACATAGAATTAATTTGGTTATTGTGCAAACAATTTTGAATCATTATAGATGGATGAAATTTGGGTTTGTAGGAGGTTTGAAATTTAGAAGGGATACTGTATGATGTCAATTTAGAATTGTTGTTACATAATTTGTTCATTTTGACAACTAATGGATTTTATAATTTTATAATATTTGAGAATGCTTACATATATGTATAAACAATAATATAATTAATTTTCAAATTATGAATTTTAGATTAAAGTGTATAAAGTAATTTCAAAAATTGATTTGTAGTGGTAACATGAATAGTTTAATTTAAGCAAATACCTCGAATAGCATCACCGATTAATCTAGTTTTGATAAACATGTGAGTGAGAATAATTAAATTGATTTTATAGTTCTATTATATTTATTTATGGTGATTGAAAATAATATTTTGTAATCAAGTTAGTTAAAATATTAAGTAATTTTAAAAGTAGCCTACAACTATTTTGAATAGGTCATTTAAGAAGTTTATATTGTTATTATTGTATGAAATCATTCTCTATTAATATTTTGTATAGAATTGTATTATTGTTGAATGATATGCATTTATGAGTTTATACAAATGTAAAATGAATGTTTATATCTTTTTAATGTTTAAATTATTCTTTATGAATTATTACTCCATTTTATTTGTAAATTAAATTATAATTTACTTGTTATTTTATATTTTCTAAAGTTCCTTTATTGCTTTTATTTTGATAGTCAAATTCTAGTGTGATTATTTTAAATATTGCAAATGATTCACTCTTGATATTGATTTAATCAATGCTTTAAACTGATATAATGATGTTTTGAGATGTTTTATGATGGTTTTTTTTCTAATGTGGCATCAACTAATGATTAACAAACCAATATGTGTGAACGTATGGTATGGGACATACGTTAACGCCTATTAGTTTCATGTTCGAGAAGTTGAGACACATTCAAGATGTTACTAGTACTATTATTGAGTATACGATTGGAGTCATCATGATGATTTTGACTATAGCTATCATGATGATCACGATGTATGTGATTATAATCACCACGATGTTATTGCTCGGATTTTGTGACCAAGGGCATCATGATGTTTTAGCTATAGTCATTAAGATGTTTATGGCCCTAGTCATCACGATGGATGATACCAAGATGTAATACTAGTCAAGATGTAAAACATGTGCAATTTTCTATGAAGTTTTCGATGTTTCGATTTCAACTTTTAATGATGATGTTTAAACATGGCCCTGAGTATGGAAAATGCTACATTTATATTATGCTTGTAGTGATTTTGATCGTGATTTCATTTAACCCTTATTGAGTTTCTATGATAGATTATGATGATTTGATGTTTCTTTATGAAGTTATTGTA
This sequence comes from Allium sativum, assembly GCA_030737875.1. Classification (NCBI taxonomy): domain Eukaryota; kingdom Viridiplantae; phylum Streptophyta; class Magnoliopsida; order Asparagales; family Amaryllidaceae; genus Allium; species Allium sativum. The sequence continues at coordinate 198,443,103 of CM060926.1, read as the reverse complement.
TGGTTCTCATCCTTTATCTACTTTACTTATAGATGTCCTCAAGAGAAACCATATGCATGTTACTTATTGAATTTCCTTGAAATATATAGATGAACCATTGATGCCTCCTTTCTTATGTATGATTATTGTGGATTAAACAATGTTGTACCTCTTTCTGTTATTATTCTCATTTAGAGCATCCCAACATTTATATTAACTATAATGGATTTTGTAATGACCTGCATTTTCCATGGAATAATAATTAATTTATGTAATTATTCAAAAGGTGTTTAAAAGGATTTAATGGTCGTTGAGAATATATTGGTAAATATTTAATTAATATAATAATTAAATAATATATTTAATTCTGAAATAATCAGAATTGGCTGAAATGGCGATATGGTGTGGATTGGGCAATTCAAGATATATAATTCAGTTTAGAATTTAATTTGAATAACGAATATATTGAATCGACGACGTTATAACGTATAATTATAATTTAATTAAAATGGAGCTCGAAATGGCATGGCAGTTCGCGATTTGGCGATTCGAATTTTAAACGAATATAGAGAAGCCGTTTTAAGTCGGATTCCTGTGAAACAAGAAACGTTAGGAGCTGATGGAGTATATCTTTCTAGTGGAAAAGAAAAATCGGGATTTCGTCGTATAGATTTTGATTTATGTCCAAATCAAATTTTAGAAAAGTCGCGGTGGAATTCCTTTTTAATTTGCGACGCTTTATTTACGTTATAAAGGAATTTCAATATAAATCGAATATCGGGTTGACCCAGATTGACATATCGAGTTAGAAATCCATATAGGATTTTTCTGAGCTGTATAGTATTCCTCTGTGAATATAGACGATAATATAAATTTAATTATATTTAATTTAATTATATTTAAATATATTTATATATTTAAATGGGTCATTTAGAGCTTTAAAAATAGCCAGTTTTTCATACAACCTCAGAATTCGACGAAACCAATTTTGTTGGATTCGTAATGTCAAATTATTGTTACATCTCCAGTTTCGTGATTTTTTGAGGCACTGTGTGGCTATACATATTTTTAGAGTGAAAAACAGCCAGTATTTCAACGGTTAAAAATACACTGTGTGAGCATACGGAGTCGGAATTCGACGAAACCAGTTTCGTTGGGTCCGCAATGTCGAAATGTAGCTGCATGTCCAATTTTGTGATTTTTGGGTATAATACGTGACCATAGGAATTTTTAGAAGGATAAATACAAGAGCGTATGATAATAAATAAATATAAAATCATTATAATCCTTCCTATGAATAGTCTTTTACCAACCCTTAACCTAATTTCATCAACCAATTTTGCGCCGTCAGTCCTAGTTGTTTCTACAGCAAAATCATCTCTTAAAAAAAATCACAAAGAAATACAAACAAATATCTATAAATCTCCAAAGTAATATATTCGAAATCCTCATCTTGTGCTCTTCAATCCCATATATGTATTGTTAAACTCGACGCAAGAAATGGTCGATGGTTTTCACCCAGCGTGCTGTAGGGTTGGGTCGTGAGCGAGATTTAAGGAGTTGTAAATCAAATCGAGTTCATTTCTGAAATCGTGGGAAGAAATCGAAGGGGTTGTGATATTTTAAGGGAATCCGATAGTAGTTTCTGTTCGATGTTCTTCTGTACTGACGTGGAGCTGCTGTTGATCTCAAGTCGGGAGAGGAGGACGAGTTAGATTCTGTTGGTATGGGAAGGAAGTTTGTGAAATGAGGAGTGTATGGGTGCTCTTAGTTTTAAATTTCTGTGGAGATATGATCACGGATTGATGAAAGGAAGATCGGGAAATGGCTGAGTTTTGGTTTCAGAGTACTGAAGGGTTCAGGGGGATAGGTGAATCGGGTTTGACTTTGAAATCGTGTTTGGGCTTTAACAGGTGAGGGTGGGCTGGTGTCGTGTAAAAGGTGTTGAGGAGTTTGGAGGAAGACAGTTTGAATCTTACAGGAAAGGAGGATGTCGCTGAGTATTTTTAGGGGAAGATGGAGTTGCGGGTTCAACTAGTAGCAGGCCGGGTTATAAGGGAAGCTGGTGGGCTGAATTTAAAAGGGAGTTGGGCCGGAGAAGATTTCAAAAGTTAAGCCCAATGAATAAAGTATTAAGTTTATTTAATTTAAATAAATGTGTGGTACTTATAAATTGTACAACTTGGCCATACGATATCAGATTGACGAACCGTAAGTTGTGTTAGGACCGTATGGACAAGAGCTTCACAATGGAGCTGACTGGAAGTGGATTGGGACTCGTATGAATTTATGGCGAAATAAATTGTTTGATTCAGATCAAATAACAGTTTATCGTTCTATAACGATGAACTGCCAAAGTGAGTAAATCTCACTAACTCTGAACAGTTTATAATTTCATGTTGTATTTTTAGAACTGTTAGTAATTGTCTGTTTGATTGTGTGTTGACTGTTTGATTGAACTGCTAATCAGTTAATGAAATATTATATATATAATATAAACAGTTATATAGTTATATATTGATTCTGTTTATCAGAATAATTCATATTGAACTGAAAGTGATGACAATCATGTTGTGTAACATCTGTGGATGCAGGGAAACAGGTTGGAGGAATCCGACTGGATTCCTCAACAGTTATTTTATTGTTTTTCATATATTTTAATATATGATGTGAATTATAACCTGTTGTTGATTGTGTGTGTATGGACGATATTGGATATCGAAATGTGATATGTGAAACACCATAACATACTGGAAGATTGATAAGGGAATTTTCAAAGTGATAGTGAAAATAAAATATTTATAAATGGAATATTTATAAATAAGAGATATTTATAAATTTGAATATTTATAAATAAGGAATATTTATAAATTGTAATATTTATAAATACGAGATATTCAGAAAGGAAATAATTTCAAAACATTTTTTTCTTTTTGAATAGAAAGGCCTGTGTGGCGGGTTTGGGGATTTTCCCGATGCTCCCGGTACAAAGGAGGTTATGGCGAATTTTCCCAGTGATATAAGGAGTTAGAATATTTTTCAGAAATCAAAATGAAATAGAAATTTTTGTAAAACCTTTACAAATGAAATTGAAAAGGAATATATTTGAAATCAAATATAAAGGAAATATATTTGAAAGCAAATATAAAGGAATATATTGGTAGAGCATAAATAAAGAGTTAAAAAAAATTATTTATTTAGGAAATAAATAAAGAGTAAAGGAGATATTTATTTATTAAATAAATAGGATTTAAAAGAAATATTTATGTAGAAATATATAAATAGAATTATATAAAGGAGATATTTGTTTAGAAATAAATAAATAGGATTATAAAGGGATTATTCATTCAGGTAATAAATAGAATTATATAATAGGGAATTTATTTATAAAATCAAAAGATTTTATAAAGGATATATTTATTGGAAAATAAATAAGGAGTCAAACCGAATTGAATTAGTCGAGTAATCAAAACGAATTGGTTAAGTCAAACCAAAGTGAGTTAGTCGAGTAATCAAAACGAATTGGTTAGGTCAAACCAAAGTGAGTTAGTCGAGTAATCAAAACGAATCGGTTAAGTCAAACCAAGTGAACTAGTCGAGTTAATAAGAGGGAATTTGTTAAGTTAAACCAAGTGGATTGGTCGAGTTAAAACAAAGTGAATTAGTCAAGTTAAAACAAAGTGAATTAGTCAAGTTAAAACAAAGTGAACGAGTCAAGTTAATCAAGTGGGTTAGCTGAGCCGAATTAGTCAAGTGAGTTAATCGAGTCGAAATAGGCAAGTTAAGTTAATCAAATTAAGTTAGCAAGTTAGGTTAATCAATTTGAGTTATCAGGTTAAGTTAATCAATTTGAGTTATCAGGTTAAGTTAACCAAATTGAGTTATCGAGTTAAGATTTTCGAGTTAAGATTTATCGAGCTAAGATAATCAAATAAGTTATTCGAAAGGAGTTAAATCGAATATGGTATTCGAAAGGAGTTAAATCGAATATGGTATTCGAAAGGAGTTAAATCGAATATGGTATTCGAAAGGAGTTAAATCAAATATGGTATTCGAAAGGAGTTAAATCGAATATGGTATTCGAAAGGAGTTAAATCGAATATGGTATTCGAAGGGAGTTAATCGAATATGGTATTCGAAAGTTAGTAAATAGAATATGTTATTCGAAAAGGGTTAGTCGAGTCGAGTTGGTTGAATATAACTAATCAGTTAGAATTAATCAGTTAGAATTAATCAGTTAGAATTAATCAGTTAGAGTAAACCAGTAAGAGTTAATCGATAGAGTTAAAAACAATGGAGTTATCGATTATAGTTAAATCGAAGGAGTTATCGATTTTTAGTTTAATCGAAGTAAGTTATCGAATATAGTTTATTTGAAGGGGTTATCGAATTTAGTTATTCGATGGGGTTAATCGATATTAGTTAAATCAAATGTGTAAATCGAATATAGTTTATTCGAATAGAATTAAGGGGGGTTATCGAATATTAGTTATTCGAATCGAGTTAAAATGAGTTGATCGAATTTAGTTTATTCAAAAATAATAATTAAAAGAGTAAATCGATTAGAGTTAAACAAATAGAGTTTAAAGGATTTTCGAATATAGTTTATTCGAAAGGAGTTACGTAAGGAAGTGTTAAGAAGTTAAAAGATGAACTTACCCTATTTGGATATTTGAAATGTTGTTCAGTTAAGGTCTGAGAGGTAGCTATACCCCAACTTGATTGACTGCATTTTTAATTTAGAAATGGTTAAGGTTCGAGAGTGAAATGGTTAAGTGAATTTAGTAAATAAGTATAGTGGTGAGTGGTCGTCGCGATGTTGATTTAAACACCTGTTTAAATCCAAGTAAAGAAGATTTGGAAATGTTTTCCAAATAGAATCAGAGACGAATCAATAATATTGAAATATGAAATATGAATATATATATATATATATATGATTGATGATTGATTTATAGAATTTCCATCTGGAAATAATATCGTTGTTTGCACACCTGTTTTTCTTTGATGGTTAAATCACAAACCATCAAAGTTTTGACCATTTTAACGTTGTTAATATGGACAGACCGGTTGGATTATTATCCAAAGAACCACTCTGTATTGGCATAAGCATTGCGAATCATATATGCCAAAGATAATTGAAGACGGAGTAAAGTGCAAGGGCTATTGTATAAGTCTTAGATAACAGTGCCTAAGATGGATGTACTGAATAGTGCCTTCGGTTCATCCTGTTCCTGGATGACTTGTATGGTTGGATGTCTGACAAAATATTTCTAGACGATCACGTATATTGATTTCTCCAACCGTACCAAGAGTGGAAGCGAAGAAGGAAACTTCTTTTAGCTAACACATAATGTATTGTTGAGGACGTCAATCAGTGATTGGATGGATTTGATGATGTGGCATTCAAAGTGAATCTGATGTGATGATAAGCGTAGCTTCTAGCCTCATCATCCGGTAAATGACAGAAATCGGGTAGGCAGCATGGCTAAGTCGGTCGCACCGAAGTAGGGTGTATATTCACCTATCTAGAGAATATTCATTTGCTTCTTTAATCTATCAATGCTGTCTCATATATATACGGGAAACGGTTGCTGATCCCAACCGTTGGTGATATACATTCCATACACTCAAGCAAAATGAGTGGTCGGTCATGTGTGGCTGAGTTACAAGATGTTCTTGTTGAACTCCAGTGTATCGTTCCTAGAGTACACTGATCGGAAGGTGGTTCCATACCTTGTCATAGTTGGAAATCCATTATTCAGTACGTGCTTGCGATTTTGATTGTATACTATATATGTAGAACGTGAGATGAAAGCGTTTCTGCTAGTTGATATCTATTTGTACATAGACATTATTATAATATCAAAAGGTTTTTGATATAAAGATATTTTTGATTCTCATAAGGGAAAAACCCGTTCCGTTCTGCAGCATGGTCTTATGAGATATCGTTTACTTGTTCATACACCTGTTTAAACTGTTTTACTCACACCAGTCCCATGACTGACCCGGAGTTTACTTTGTTGTTTTCCCTAAACTCTTGGGTGCCTAAATTTGTACGGGCAGTCAAGTAGTCGGGATTTACAGATATACTTGAAGAGCTGGAGCAGGAGGCTTCTGGATCATATAACTATAGTTTATTTCCGCTGTGTTGTAAGTGTTGTACTCTGATAAGTGCTATTGTATACATAACTGTTATATTTCAAAGTTATGTTATCTATTATATGTTATTCATTCCGCTGTGAGGTTCGTGTTACTCTAATGTTGTGTTCTTCTTCTTCTTCTATTCTAAGTTTTTATCTTATCTATCCTCACCCTCTATCTTCTTTCATTAATTACCAGGATTTTTCGATGTTTTGGTTATCGACATCGAGCTTATGTCGATAACCAAAGTCGCCAAAAATCCAGGTCGTTACAGATTTAGATAGACTGATCTGTTTATTGTTTATATAATACTCGTTTCAGACTGAGACATTACAAGTACATGGACATTGAGATCATCTTATATTTCATTGGGTTAGAGGAGGTTAGTAACTTATAAATTACTTGTGATCATGTATTGAATGAATTACTGTATATATATTGTTATGTAATAAGTTAAATATGTATGAAAATGTAAAATATTATATATTATATTTCATCGCTATGATTGACTTTGTGATTTCTATATTCTTGTATATTCTTTATTGTTCTGTCCTGGAGGCACACGTGTAATTGTTTTGTAGTGACATTAAGTACGTAAGGGTAAGTTAAATTTTAGAAGTTTTAATACTTACCAGTGTTTGTCCAAGAAAATTTGCACGTGTGTGCCCTTATATCCTCATTCTCTGTATTACCAAACAGTATTACTTCGTAATACTCTTAGATAATATGGGTATAGAGGTGGGGAATTACATTTTGGTATCAGAGCAGGTTTATAACAATACATTACATATACAAATAGAGATACGAGTCTAAACCTTAAAGGAGACTTAGAGTCCATGTCCCCGTGGGTGTGCAGTAGATTTTATTGTATTTTAGGATAATAGGAGTGTACAATGATTGCTGAGATAATCATTTGAGGACTTATTTGTTATTTTTCTATTATATAATAAGGAATTGATTTTTTTCCCCCATAATTTCGGTATTTAATTGAAATTTAAATAGTTGCATGTGATTAAGAAATGAGAAGGTGTACAGCAGAAATTAATATATAAATTTCCGCTCAAGGCATTGTTCGTTTGTTGTTTGATTGTTGATTGTTTAATAAATGTTATGAGTGTTGAATTTAATGTAAAAGTGAGTTTGAAATAGTCATTAAATTCAAGCAAAGAAATAAATTAGTAACGACAACAATAATGATGTGAATTGTAAAAGAAGATATCTACCAGTAAATATTTAAAGGAATTAATTTTGTGTTAATTGTCCGTGAAGAAATTTAAGAATTCTGATCGATACGTCTGATCAACGTTATCGTAGGGATTCCTAAACACTTGCGCGAGACAATTCGACACAATATTGTAAGAAAGAATTAAAATAACTAAGTAATATACAATAGGAAGATTTAATTATATTTGAATATAAACTGTTATTGTCAAATAAATAATTTAATATGCGACATTTACATATGAAAATAAAAATATTGTCGATTTGTCCGTTTGAATGTGTTGAGAAGCTTGATCGATAAGGTGCACACGTATTCAATAAAGATTCTTAAACATTTGGACGAGACATTTTGACACAATATTTTGAAATAAAAATATAATTAGTTGAAAAGAAAAAAAATTGTGGGCAATTGTAAATAAAACTTGAATAGAGGTTGAATAAATTATGTTTCTCTTTGGTGCGAACTTCCTAGTTGTATACGCATCCCTGGAAGCCTTTATTGTATTAGAGTGTGGGTTTGAAAACTATATTCGCAGCGATATCTAGCATCCAAAATCGTAGATATTGGTATATAATTAAGAAACTCCCAATTGTGTGACCCTTTTAACTCTGAATGGTAATTGATAGCTTGGGCAGTAATTTAATGTTTATCATAAATGACATTCGATAGCACATTAATTTTATTCCTATGCTTTCTTATGGCTTAAGTCAAGTAGTTGGAATTCATGTTTAGAAGTAATGTTACACATTGCATCCAGTTGATTTTGCTCAACTAATTGTTAAAAATATGTTGTTATCTCATGTGAAGGTAGATGCTCAGCCAATAACATATTGTATGAATCATCAGTAGTTGTTGGCTTGGATCAAGCTCCTAGAATGCCAAATTATATTCAGTTTACAATTATTGAACATAAGTATATTTAGTCTATCTCCTTGTGAATTTCGTTTAGGTCATACTGATTAAATATAAGGTTCGAGAAAGCCTGCAAACTATATAAAGGATATAATGGTAGGTTCGGACTCCACTCCCGTGAGGAAAAAGTAAAAAACAAATAAATAAAGGTCTGTAGACTCTTTTTATCAATGAATTTGTATTTGTCAAACCTCATGTAAAGTACTATTGCATTTGCTAACATAATATCTTTGCAAATTAGCATTTGACTGCTAAAGTATAAATGGATATGCAGGTACTATGTAATAGCTTTTGTGTAGGTTTCATATATTCATCGAAATTCTTGTCCGAATCAGATTTCATTTCTTGTGTAAGATTTGAGCTTAATTCTATGATGTGCAATATTTCAAATTACTCTACGAATACAAATCTACATCGTAGCAAAGGTTTTCTACAGTAAGGCTTTGCAAAAAAAAATGATTGTTAAGGAATTAATACAGTTCTACTATGAATTGATGTCTAAATATAATATCGTTGTGTGCTATATCTACTCCTGCACTTTGACAGTAATGAGGGAACATGTAGATATACGGTTAATTCACTCCATGTAAGACTTTCTGTATCCATATGGGTTATGTGTCTCCTTATCTTTTTGCTACAGTAAGAAAAAGAACAAAATTTAATGGCACTCTTTCATGTTATAAAATTAAGCAGAAGTATGTGTAAACCATGTATATGTTCTTCCTTAAGAATGATCTTTTATGCAATTTATTGGTTGATTCGATGTTCATGTGCATTTTTACAAAACAATAACATATTAGTAATGATAAGGTAAATTGTAGAAAGAAAAGGAATAGATAGAAAATTTGAGATTATGTTTTTGTTATGTTTGAGGAGGAATAAATTTCCAATTTCCTGAGAAATTCGTACTTCTTTGTTAGAAACTTAGCAATATGAAACTTGTTAATGAAGACATATACATGGTTCTTAATTTCGTTTAACTTTATGCATGATGATGTTTGCTTAGCTCCCAAAAAATGGAGGAACTTTCTATAGTTTAGTGGTTAAGAGCATCTACATCCAGCTATACAATCCGAGTCCAATTTTGGTTTATGATTAGTTTTACTCTGTCTCTTGATTGAATTGTCTCACCCTTATGTTTTTTAGCTTCTTATATATTTTTTCTTTTTTTAATCTGATTGCTATGAGATGCCTTGATTCATGTCAATGCGAGGTTATGTAAGTCTGCATTGCTTTTGTTCCATTTTGGTTCACTGTGTTTGTTGCTTTTGTTCCATTTTGGTTCACTGGGTTATTGTATCATTCCCACTTTGATACATGTCTTGTTGTGCTTTGTTTGGTTGTGCACTTGACTCAGAATTTGGCCTTAGTGTATGCTTATTGCATTATTCCATGTTTGCTGCCTACCTGGTTCACCATGTATGGCTTTAATCTTGAGTGTAGGAACATATATATGTGTCGAAAATATGTACTTGTCAAAGAGATTTGGCCTAGGTTGCTTTGTTTGGCTGATCATGAGTGTGCAAGGCTACATCAAATTGTGTTGCTCCCCTTCCGTATCCTCGTTGCACCGGCTCGGGTGCATATCCTGAACTTGCATTTTAACCACTTCACCAAGTTTGAAATTAGCTATGTTTTATACATGAGTCTAGATAGTTATTTATCGCTGTTTCAAGTTGAAAATTCACTAAACTGAGCTGAACCATTTTGCTTATAACTCTTGGTCCGTTTGTCCAGTTTTGACTATTTTACACAACTCGGAAAGCTTAGAATATAAACTACAATTTTTCTTTGAAGTGTTTCATGAAATTTTGATGTTTGTTCAGTCGGAAACAAGTTTCTTTCTGCTGAACTGCTATTGATTATTTTTTTACTCAGTTTAAAAAGTTGTTTTGTTTTAATCATAACTTTTAAACTATTAATCCGATTTTGGTCATTCCGGAAAGCTTAAGACATAAGCTATAACTTTCGCTTGAAGTGTTTTTCAAAAGTTTGAAGTTTGTTAGTTCGAAAATGCATTCTTAACTCACTGACCTGTTATTATAAATCTTTAACTCAGTTTTAAATTGTTGAATTGATTTGATAGTAACTTTTAAACCGCTGATCCTATTTTGATGATTTTACACATTTCAGAAAGCTTGAAATATATGCAACAACTTTCGTTTAGAACATTTAACAAAATTTTGACATTTATTATGTGTAAAACGCACTTTTATGGGATGAACCTGCATTTTTATTTCAGTTTTGCTTGTTAAAAAAAGGACTACAATTCACCATGTGTTAATATTTGGAGAAACCGAATGCCATTTTGAAAAGCCAATGCATGATGCAGCAATTTTCTTTTGTTGTTATGTATAATTTATAGTTTTTGGTAACTCGAATTTTCCTCTTCTCCTTTTGAAGTGGTAGAAATAAAAATTAATTTATATTGCCTTGAAACTAAGTGGTTACACACATGTACTTCTACTATATGAGACTAATTCTTGCATTTGAGTTAAGTTAGATATGCAAGGAGCTTATGGAGCGGTAAGTGGCGAAGATTGTTTGCTTCGCTCACATGAAAATGTTGTAATTTTCTTAAATGCTAAAACAAAGGTACATTTTTGGATTAAATACGTGAAATGTTGATATGTTGTGTTATTGGTTTTTTTCCCTGTGTTTCGGTATGCCCCGTGTTGTGATGCCTCTACGGAGATGTATATTTTGTAATTATATTTTATTGGATTTTTCCAAACATCCGCCGTTTAAAGGGGACTCTGCCGAAATTTTTCAAAATTTCGGGAGTTAGAAATTTTCCTTAACTAAAATTGTATATAGAAAATACAAGACATTAAAGTTAATTCAATTAAAACACATTGTGCATGCAATTGAAACGAGTTTATAAGCCACATTTATACAATTTATGTAGGATATACATAGTACATAAGGATTAGAATGTAAGTTGTTTACAGTTCCATATAAAAAATTGCGAGGACGCAATTTTGTTAAAGAGGGGAAGTCTATAACAATGCTATTTAGGGGCTATAATTAAACGCGTATTAATTGAAATAAAAGGGTTTAAATTTAATCGATGACGATTCATTTTTGGAAATTGATTAAATTTGATAAAGCTGTTTGTGGCATTAAATATCTTTATTTTGTATATGATTGAAATTTATGAAAATTTATGGAAATATAATCCTTTTATACTGAATGTTGGATTATCAAATAAAATAAAGAGTGTTGTATTAGATAAAATTATTTGTAATTAAAAAACAAGCGATCGAACATGAGATGAATGTATTTGTAATGGATATAAAATAGTTCTGGAATTGTTAAATAATTTCATATAAATAAAACAATAGGATAATAGATATTTTATTTTATTGAACGTTGAGTTAACGAGCAAATTACACAATTGTCGAATTAAAAAAATAATCAACTGTTAAGATGTAATTTGAATGATGCATTATGAAACATTTTATATTAGAATTGCTTAAAATTGAATTAAACTAATTATTGAGCCTAATGTATATAAGCCCAAATTACTAACCCCAGGACTTATTAAAACCCTTTTATTTTCCTCCTCTGGAAGAGTACGTTGGCCGATTTCATAAACAATAGAACAACCGACCTTATCCCAAAAAAGAAAAATCGAGAACCCTTTTATCCCAAATCATCAATCGTCGAAAAAAAAAATCGGGTTGGCCTCATTAGGACCGAGCACGTTCAGGCAAGGCACGACCGAGGCGAGAAAGAGTCGCTTAAAGTTGCGCGTGCGATAGTGGTACTGTGCGAATTGGAATGGGGTGATGGAGGCATCAGATGCGAAGAGGACTGATGCCGCTTGGGTGTGATTCTAGGCGCAACATTATGTTTTATTTGGTGGTGCCTGGTCCTTGCGCGATGGAGTTATTATTGAGTTGGGTGATGGAGCTATCTTCTGCAGGAGTTGTGCATGAGGCAGTCGTTCATTTTGGAATTCCAGCACTATATCGGTGAGTATCACTCACTCACATCTATGTTTGCTTCCATTTTAGTTAATTATTTATTCTTACCGGTCTTTGATTGAATTGCTTGGGTAATTAGATTTCCGAATTTAAATTCTAATGATTGAGTAAATGGATTGAGTAATTTGTTGAAATAAATTAATTTGGTTGTTGTGCAAACAATTTTCAATCATTTAGAATTGTTGTTACATAATTTGTTCATTTTGACAACTGATGAATTTTATAATCTTATATAATTTGAGAATGCTTACATATATGTATAGACAATAATATTATGAAGTTTTGAATTATGAATTTTAGATTAAAGTGTGTAATGTAATTTCAAAAATTGATTTGTAGTTGTAACATAAATAGGTTAATTTAAATAAATACCTCGAATAGCATCACCGGTTAATCTAGTTTTGATAAATATGTAAGTGAGAATAATTAAACTGATTTTTATAGTTCTATTAAATTTATTTACGGTGATTGAAAAAATAATAGTAATCAAGTTAGTTAAAATATTAAGTAATTTTAAAAGTAGCCTACAACTTTTTTGAATAGGTCATTTAAGAAGTTTATATTGTTATTATTGAATGAAATCATTCTCTATTAATATTTTGTATAAAATTGTATTGTTATTGAATGATATGCATTTATGAGTTTATACAAATGTAAAATGAATGTTTATATTTTTTAATGTTTAAATTATACTTTATGAATTATTATTCGATTTTATTTGTAAATTAAATTAGATATTATTTGTTATTTTATATTTTTTGAATTTCCTTTATTGCTTTTAATTTGATATTCAAATTCTTGTGTGAATATTTTTAATATTGCAAATAATTCGCTGTTGATATTGATTTAATCAACTCTTTAAACTGATACAGTGATGTTTTAAGATGTTTTATGATGGGTTTTTTTCTAATGTGGCATCAACTAGCGATTAGTAAACCAATATGTATGAACGTATGGTATGGGACGTACGTTAACGCCTATTGGGTTCCTGTTCGAGAAGTTGAGACACATTCAAGATGTAACTAGTACTATTACCGAGTATACGATTGAAGTCATCACGATGATTTTGACTATAGCCATCACGATGATCACGATGTATGTAACTCTAATCAGTACGATGTTATTACTCGGATTTTGTGACCAAGGGCATCACGATGTTTCTGCTATAGTCATTAAGATGTTTATGGCCCTAGTCATCACGATAGATGATACCAAGATGTAGTACTAGTTAAGATGTAAAACATGTGCAATTTTCTATGAAGTTTTTGATGTTCGATTTCACCTTTTGATGATGATGTTTAAACATGGCCTTGAGTATAAAAAATGCTACATTTATATTATGCTTGTGGTGATGTCGATCATGATTTCGTTTAACCCTTATTGAGTTTCTATGATAGATTATGATGATTTGATGTTTCTTTATGAAGTTATTGTATGGTTCTCATCCCTTATCTACTTTACTTATAGATGTCCTCAAGAGAAATCATATGCATGTTACTTATTGAATTTCCTTGAAATAGATAGATGAACCATTGATGCCTCCTTTCTTATGAATGATTATTGTGGATTAAACAATGTTGTATCTCTTTTTGTAATTATTCTCTTTTAGAGCATCCAAACAGTTATATTAACTATAATGGATTTAGATAGACTGATCCTTTATTATTTATATAATACTCGGGTCAGACCGAGATATTACAGGTACACGGACATTGAGATCATCTTATATTTCATTGGGTTAGAGGAAGATAGTAACTTAGTAATTACTTGTCATCATGAATTGAATGAATTACTATATATATTGCTATGCAATAAGTTCAATATGTATAAAAATGTAAAATATTATATTTCATCGCTACGATTAACTCTGTGATCTTTGTATTCATGTATATTATGTATTGTTTTGTCTTGGAAGCACACGTGTAATTGTTTTGTACCGACATTCAATATGTAAGGGTAAGTGAAATTTTATAAGTTTAATACGTACCAGCGTTAGTCCAAGAAAATTTTGCATGTGTGTGCCCTTACAGCCTCATTCTCCGTATTACTTGACAGTATTACTTCGTAATACTCTTAGATAATATAGGTATAGAGGTGGGGTGTTACAGATAATAAATTAAATTGGGGACTAAGTCTAGATGTGACTTGAGTCAAATTGCATTTTGGTTGGGGACCCGTATCAGACAATACCCCTTTTATCACACTATGTAGAGGTCTCACGAGGAGGCGAGGGCATGCTTATACTATACTTGGTAATGAGAGGTCCAAATAAGATAGGTACGGGGGCGTTCTGGCACGGTGATGAGCATGCATCACGCCGATTGGAGAAAATAATATGTTATAATGCCTATGATTAACGCTGTGTCTTTTAGAGCTGATGGGATGGGACTGATAAACCTAAGATCCATAGTGGGCATAGGTTATCACACAATGGTACGGAAGCCGAGCGATAGATATGATTAAGAATATTTCTTTCCTAATTATATTATGCTTACAATTCGTAGAAGTGCAAACAGTCAACAGTGTTTAAAACGAATGAGAACAGTCTATCCTACTTATCACCTCTTATGTTCACTTTAGGTGTGCATAACCACTTACCCTATATGACACTAGAACTACTATTTTACCTATTTTCTTTTCTTATTTAATTGAAACGACCCAAACATCCCAGTAAAGGAAAGCATGGATTGCTTTGAGAACAACACACATCAGAACACAAACTGAAGAACATTTTATTGCTGATTACAACAATTACATCAGAGTACAAGAATATATCAGAGTATGAATATATGTTACACAAAAGAAATACATTAATATCAGGGTTTTAAATTACATATAAATAGCAGCGGAAAATAATACAAATATACAACCGAAAGGAATACACGGATACAGGGCTTTCCGAATACCGCCTCAGCTGTATGCCAGGATCATGTAAATATATCTGCAAAAAGCTACTCGATTGCCCGTGTGGAAAATATGGACACCCGAGTTTGCCAGTGAAACAAACTACAGGTCAGTCATGGGACTGGTATGAGAAATCTAACTTAACTTTCTAATAATAAGGCGAATCACAGGAACACGCCGCTAACGCGAAACGGGTTTACTCCATTGGATTGCCAGTGTCTAAATTAAAGTAAATCGTTAAACAACGCAATGCCTTTTTAGAAAAATGAAACCATTATAAGACCCAAGTCCCATCACACAATGCAACACAAACCGGAGGATAGGGTTTTACCTTATAATGGTTAAAAGATGCTTGATACGATAAAAACAGATTTGATATTAGTGTGTATATACATGGGTATATATATTCAAAAACATTTCAATCATAATGTATTAATCATAGACGGCATAGTACCCCATCCTACTATGTCGCCATACTAGTTCTACAATCAAAACCGCAAGGTCGTATTGGAAATTGGATTTCCATCATGAGTCGAGGCTAGGGGCAAGCTCCTCTCCGATTCGAGACACTCTAGCAAATGCCTCAGGATCCCCCGCAGTGAACCCTTGGATGCGGTAGGGCCGGTCCCCGCCTATCGGCAGTGGATTAGTTATGCCAGAACACACGTTTTCCGGTTCCTTTGAACCTATAGTATGACCACTATCGGCCTATAAAAATCCGAGGTGCCTCAAAATCCATCATCCACATAAGTAAAATGTCAGGCCATGTTAAAGCACTGACACTACCACTAGCTAGAAAGAAACGTGTGCACTCCCTACGGTCCATATCCCGTTTTTGACTCATACCGGGGTGTGAGGCTCGCGAAGTCACGGTATACACAAAGCTATGCCGTAATAGGCTATGCTTTGATCATCCCACAAGGCCCTGCTTTTCAACAAAAGCCTTGATCATTTGCATCTTGGCGTGCCACATTGACATTTCACGCCATGCGATCAATCACTATTAATATATACCAGGGTGTTAAGTAGAGAATAAATCCTCCACCACCAAACAGACATACATTAACAGAAATCGATTTAATTCACACGGAACGAAATCCAATGTCAGATACGCATCCATTTACTAGCTCCTGCTCTGGGTCTGAGCGAAAACCAAATCCGAACAATCAATAATAGTCCGGACGGCCACCACTGAAGCCCCTTCAAGGTAGCTACTCCCATCAGGGTCTCTATAGAAACACATCCATTCGATGTGAAGATCGTCGGTCTTCAAACACCGTCTTCATCTTCGACTCTTCATCGTCGTAGTAATTACTTGGAATGGGTTAAACCCGGTCTTCCCGAATAACTCACGTATTCTATAATTTAAAATCAAGTACTATAAAAACACATCCAACGCCTCATTCCAATTCAGAATATTCTTCTAAAAATATTCGTATTATTTTATCAAAGATAAACTCTTTAAATTATTCTTAAATCTTTCTTTTAAAGATTTATTAAGAACCCAATTTGGTTTTAAATATAAAAAATCATTATTCAATGATTATTTAAATTTAAGAAATAAATCTTATCTTTAACTGGGTTAAAGAACAAATGTCATTTAAAACATTGTTCACGGTAAGCCCAAAATCATCTTCCATAAAATATGGAATCTTCACAGAAATCAAATCAATATATAATCATTATAAAATTCTGTATCCGACCAATAATATAAATGGAATAACATCAAAACCTCTTAAATTTTATATGTAGTATCGGTCTTCTTTTACAAAGGCTTACCTCGGTTATTTATTAATTCGAGTCCTATTCAATTCCAATTTAATGCATTAAATTGGAAAACTTTACTTTTGGAAAATTTCCATTTAAATCTAAATAAAATATTTATAAATTCCAAATCATAATTTCACTGTCAGTTGGGTTAAAGAACATATGTCGCTTAGAAACACAGTTCACAATAAACCCGACTCCCATTTCATCTTATTTCAATTACTAAATGAAAACTTTAATAATCTAAATTAAAAGATTATTCTTTTCATATGGGGTTTAAGAACAGTGTTATTTAAGACACTATTCACGACAAACCCCAAAATCCAATTTATTTTAATTTAACTTCAATTAAATCTTAACAAATTGGAAAACTCATTAAATCTAAATTTTATGCTTTATTCTAGTTGATAACTAGTGCATTTCAATAAAAATATACTTTCCTAAAATATATTCTTTTTCTAAAATATTCTTTTCAAAAATATATTTTCTAAAATATTTTTTTTCTAGAATATTCTTTATTGGAATGTGACCCAACCAACAACCATATAATTTGTATGGAATCAACAACCATGATAAATAATTATCAAACATCCAAATGACGACCAAAGTGGAATCTATAACTGTGTGAGCATTAAAGTAAATAACTGTGCTCATCACAGATTGTTAATCCATCGATTGACAGATAACTAAATTTTGGGATTAATGTGTACCCAATATCATCCCAATACCCTTGTGGGGTTTCATCCATCAAGCAATAATAATTCATTTGTGCAGTTGGGCGATGTGTGAAAATTATCGTCCCAATCACATAAACAAGTCGGCTAACTTGTAAATGGGAGTGTAATATTCAATTTTGAATACACGACATTTATCTTTAGTACATCGAATACTTCTATATAACAACCATATATTTCAAACCATCTCTAATATCATATTTAAATGATTAATTCTTCTCAATGAAACTATTTTGCATTGAAAATGTATTTTCTAATGTTCACTCTTGTTGTTGAAATCAAATGGCCATAAAGCCATGATTTCAATTCTACTTATTTTATTTCATTCTTTTATTACATTGAAAAATGTAGTTTTTTATTCAATCTTTTATTACATTGAAAAATGTAATTTTTCCTATCATTCTTTAATTACATAGAAAATGAAATTTTAAAATCTATTCTATTTATTTGTCCCTATTTTAACACTAAAAATGTGACATTTATATCTATTCTTTTTATTGCATATATAATGGCAATAAAAATGTAGCTTTAGAATCTATGCTTCTATTTACATCTAGAATGTAAAAATATAACTTTAATTCTAACCTTTTTATTGAATAATAGAATACGAATGAAAATGTCACCTTTTATTTTAATTTACACTTCTAAACAAAAATGTCCTTCTTATTCTAATTTACATAGAAATGTAATTCTTTAACTTTATTCTTTAATTACATAGAAAAATGTAATTTTCTATTTAATCTTTTATTTTCATTGAAAAATCTAAATAATTTACCTCCTTTTATTTACATGGGAGAATGTAAATTCTTTAATTTCTTTTTATGTAAACAAAAATGTTCATTTCTAACACATTCTTTTTAATGTATAAAAATATACATTCTTAACTCATTCTTTTAAAATGTATACAAATATACATTTTTAATTCATTTCAAAAGTAACAGATTTTAATCCCATAAACATTTATTACAAAAATGTTATTTTATGTCTAGTGTAACATTTCATACCAAAAATGTTATTTTGTCCTTAATTATCAAGAATATAAATTTTGTTTATAAACTTTTAATGCAAACCAAAATGTGAATTCTGTTTATAAACTTTTAATGCAAACAAAAATGTTATTTTAATGTGACTACAAATTATATATTAACATGACAAACAAAATTAATGTTTTTATTTGTTTACAATTCTATTTTTAACATGTAACATAAAAATAATGTTTTTATGTAAACAAGTCTATACACTAACATGACAAATAAAAATAATGTTTTTATTTGTTTATTATTCTGTTTTTAACATAAATGACACTTTTATATTTGACGTTTCTAATTCAACAAAAAATACATTATCATTTTGTCAATTCTAATTTAATAATAGTAACAAATTTAGATGTAAATTCTAAATTTGACAGAAGTGACAAATTTATATGTAAATTCTAAATTTGACAAAAGTGGACATTTTTGTCTCATTCTCCTTTACTGGTAAAAATGAATGGTTTGTTTACATCCATAAAAAAAATGAATGTTCTCAATTTATTCTTTAAAAATAATGAAATGAATGTTTTTGTTTTATTCTTATAAAATGAACAAAAAGAATGTTTTATTTTAAAGCAACATTTTATCAAAAATGTGATTTTATTTCTAATGCATCATTTTTAACAAAAATGAACTTTTATTTCTTATGCAACACTTTAGAAATAAAAAATGTTACTTTTCAATGCTAACATTTTATTTAATAAAAATGATCTTTTTTCTTCTAATGCTAACACCTTATAGAATAAAATGATGATTTTATAATGTTAACATCTTATAGAATAAAATGATGATTTTATAATGTTAACATCTTATAGAATAAAATGATGATTTTACTAATTTTAACATTTTATAAAATAAAATGTTACTTTTTCCTATGTTTATATTTTATACATAAAAATGAGATTTTATTATGTTAACATTTCATATACTAGGAATGTTACTTTTCTTTCTATATGCTTACCATGTATAAAATAAAATATTCTTTTATATACCGACATAAAAATGAGATTTTATTATGTAAATATTTTATACATAAAAAATGTTTCTTTCCTAATGTTAACATTTATAAATAAAAATGTTAATTTTCTATTCTAACAATTTATATAACAAAGAAATGAATATTTTGTTTCGCTAAACAATTTCTGTAACGAACCGGGATTTTCGAATCCGAAAATCAACATCAAACTACCATGTTGACCATTCAGACATCGAATATTCCAGATCATTAATAGAAAGAAGTTAGAGGGTGAGAATAGATAAGATAGAAATACTAGAATAGAAGAAGAAGAAGAACCACACACAGAGTCTCACATCGCAGCGGAACAAAATATAATACAGAAGTAAATCTTTATTGAAAGCTTTTAAAATACTTACAATATCAGAGTACACATCTGGACAGTGATACTAATCTGTCCTCCTATAACACACAGCGGAATAATAATATCATACGTCTGGACTCTTCCAGCTCGTCTCTTCACAGCAGTCGATAACCTGAACCTGTACAACCCGGTCTAACCCGAGCATTTACAAAACACCGGGTCAGTCTGGTGAACCAGAGTGAGATAAACTCGCACAGTAATAAGGTTGAACCATCCAATCATGATTTTAAAGTTCAAAACCTTTTCAAAGAAAAGGATAATCGTAAGACCAAATCCACACATAAACACGGACGGTTTTTACCTTACGATAACCCAAAACGGTTTTGAAACCAATATTTTTTTCTGATATTATAATAATGTCTAAATACAAGTAAATAACAATCTAGTGGAACGCTTGCATCTCACGCTCCACATATATAGTATACAATCAAAACCCGCAGGCGCTTATTGGAGATCGGATTCCAACTTGACAAGGTATGGGTCCACCTTCCGATAGTGTATCTCTAGAGACGAATACACTGGGTTCAACAAGAACCTCTTGCAACCCGGCCCTCACATGACCGACCACTCATTTCGCTTGAGTGTATCGAATGTATATCACCGACGGTTGGGATCAGCAACCGTCTCCCGACAAGGGACAGCATCGAAACATAGATTAAGAAACAAATAGGACTTCCTCTAGATAGGTGATCATACACCCTAATGGGAGCGACCCACATAGCCATGCTGCCTGCCCGATTTTTGCCATTTCCCGATTGATGAGGCTTGAGGCCAGAATTAACTCTTGAACATCTGGTCACCATTTACTTTGAATGCCACATCGTCAAATCCGTCAGATATCACTAATTGACGTCCACAAAAATACTCTAGCTGGAAGCTAGAGAATGGCAATTCCCTGCCAACAACTATCGTACGTTTGAAGAAATCAACGTACGTGATCCTTTGGAAATACTCTGCCAGACATTCGTCCATATACGTCATCCAGGAACAGGATGAACCGAAGGCACTCTCCTACCGCATCCAATATAGGAATCACCCCAGGGATCAATAGCGAGAAGTCCTTGCAACCCGTTGATTCCAACCACGACAGAATCACAGTTTATCTCTGCT
This sequence comes from Allium sativum, assembly GCA_030737875.1. Taxonomy (NCBI): domain Eukaryota; kingdom Viridiplantae; phylum Streptophyta; class Magnoliopsida; order Asparagales; family Amaryllidaceae; genus Allium; species Allium sativum. The sequence goes on along the minus strand of CM060926.1, from coordinate 198,421,932 downwards.
TGCCAGGCAGAGAATATTAGTGGTTCTTCCGTTTATGAAAATCAACGGTCTTCACAGCACCATCTCGAACATCTTCTGAGATCTTCACGTATTTGTTGGTCAGAATGGTTTTCGAATATAAATTCGATCCCGGTCTTTCCATACCAACACTCGTATTGGGCGGGTTTTGATAGTCGGTGTTTTAACTATCAAAATATACAGTGTTTCAAACATGACACTCCAATGAGTTCACTGATTCAGCATTCAGCATCACTTGGCCTTTAACAAACTAATTTCCTTTTTGTTAAATTAAAACTTCTAACTCTTTAAATATTCAAAAATACGATATTTGAATAACTCTAATTGATTAATTAACATTCGTCTTAACTCCATTCGCGTGACTCTGGATCACAGCTATCACAATGGTTACGCCTGATTCCCTCAGGAAACATCCGACCGCCGTAGGCTATCTGCAGCCCTGCGAATTACGCTAGCAGTCGTACGAAATGGCAACTTAGCCGAATAACTATGTTTGGCTAATTCTATCTCAAATAACTATATTCAATTTCCCATTTTGAAATCTCATTTAAAATTCTCCTTTTTACTTGATCTCGTTTCCAAGTAACGTTAATGTAAAGTTAACGCTTTACACTTTAAATCTCACTTAAAACTCTGGTTTATAATAAACCCTTTTATCGTAATCTCCTTTCACTTAATTCATATAATTTAGTACGTTTATTTCCTTTCACCATTCAATTGGCTTGCATCTCCCATTCGGTAACCTTTTAAATGAATTCCCATTTAAAAATATCTTCCTAAATTCATCATTAAATAATAACTTATTTCAACATATTAACTACTTTGGTAGTTAACCCCTTTATTAACTAAATTAAGTATTCAACCCCTTTTAAATCCTTATTTAAATTCAAACCATATTCATTTAACCATTTTAGTCAAAACACATTAACTTGATAAACAATTCTAATTCCAAACGGTCGATTTAATTAACTCAAAAACTTGATTATCTCATTAACCGTTTCAACAATCCTCGCTTTAAATTAATTAAAAATATAATTAATTTAGATAGATTCTAATTATTTGTTTTCTTTACAAACAAATTTTCAAGGTTTAACCATTTAATTCATTTCTTATTCTTCAACTGGTAAATCTGATTAACATCTTTGCAAAATAACCTCATAACAAATCAAAGTCTTAAACAAATAAAAATATTTATTTGTTTCTCTTAAATAACTTTTATTCAAATAATATAATTCAAATCTAATTCTGGTTAAAAATAAATCTTATAACCTCAACTCTATCGATTCACCTGTCGGTGAATCAATATCTATAACTCGATTGGTTTTAAAGGCCATGCTCTGCCAAACACTTAACCAATATTGCCCATTGGTTTAAACCAAACAGATGTTGAATATTCAGTCAATAATCAACAATTTAATCAATCACATTTAACTGATAATATATATCAACCATTTTACACCAACCAAATAACAGAACAATTCAAACAATTAAGCACGCTTATAAATAAACGTGACCAACAGGGTGAGTTACCTCCGTTGGATCCAATCGTTAACATAACGATTTGGTATTTCACTGAAATTAAACACAGTTTAATTTCATCGGTTAAATCAACAGATAAGCAGATAACTAGCAAAACAGTCAACCATTGGCAAACAGGGCACACAAAATAAAAATATCCAATTTATATAAAATATAAAAAGGGTAACTGAGTGAGTTTAACTCACCTTTGATTTTCCATTCGTTGGAAAAACTGTTCGACCTAGCTCCGTCCAATCAAGCTTCAATATTATTACGTCTGTCGATACAGATCTGATTCCGTTTCCAGGTCCATTTCTTTGGTCATTACTTCTTCCTTTTCATATATAAGATGCTCGAACCTGCTATGCTGCCTGCGCCCCCTTCGTCTGTTTCTCCTCCTTCTACTACAAACACAAATGACCCTTCCAGTACAACTTTCCCATTCCTCCTTGTCTCGTTAGATTCCACGCAAGCCTCCATGCACGCCACACACCTTGTACACTCGTTCCACCTCATCTGCACACCTCCATACACCTCGTCGATGCACCGGAAAGCCAAAACTGCACTTCTTTCCATGTCATCACTGTCTAAACTCTAAAACGCCATACTGAAACTGCGTCTCGCCCACCCAACTTCTCGTCACGCACGGGTAACGTGAAATCCCCTTTTGTTTTCGAGTAGCACACTACCCTGTTCACTGCTACACCACGCCACTACTTTGTTTTACACAAATCTTCAACACCCCAAACCTCCGTGAACAGCTTGTACTCCCACCCGTCATCTCCTCCTGCTCACGTACCGGTGGACCACGCCTCCTCTTATCCACTGTTCATCCGAACTCTTCCTCCCTTCGCATGTAAACACCTGACAGCAACTATCCTCCACGAGCCGTTCATCCAGCTATAGCTTGGAGCTCACGCTCTTTTATATATATTTTATTTACTAATATATATTTATTAAATTCTTAGAGGAAAATACAGGAGAAGCTTTTCGGCTTGTATTTTTTTGAAAGGAGTGACAAACGAAGTATACCGGTTTTATATAGGAGAAGAAACGTGGAGAGAAAGGGACGTGGGGTGCAAGGTATTTGATTATTTGATTTGCAAGTAATCATTAGTTTGGCCATCACGCAAGTTGCTTTGGTTTGACGGCCACGCAAAGAAAAGTAGGTCTGTCTTCTTAAGGTAGCTGCAGGCTTTAGGTAGATTAGGCTAATAGAAAACTTAGCGTAGCCATGTGAAGATAGATTTACATGCAACAGTCAAGAAGAAAAGAAAACACAGTAGCATGTGATTGTGTACGTTGATGTAGACCATTGAAGACAGATCATTTTAGGGTTGGGTGTGGTGTAGGCTATACTTGGGTAGGTGCAGTGAGTGTGAACCGTTTAATTTGCTTAGGCATTAAGTTTGTACGCATATATATATATTGGTAAGGGTTGATTATTATATTATTATCGAAACTTCACAGTGAAGTAACACGGAAAACAGACCACGATCAACTTCTGTTTACTGATAAAAAGGCTGTTCTTGATGTAAAACGATATTCCGGATCCAATGGGACAAGTTTCGTCGAAATCCGAGGTCGTATGAAAAAATTTCCTTTATGAAACCAGAAATGAACACACATTTAATTTTTCTACGATCACCAGATAAATCGAATCAACTTGAAACTGCGAACATCGACAATAACTTTTCGATACGAACCCAACGGCACTAGTTTCGTCGCATTCTGAGACTGTTGCCCCGGTGGGCTGTTTTTACCCCGAATCGCCCTACCCTTTTTAATGCCAAATTTCTTGATCTCTAAAAATAACAAACTATATACATATTCTGACTCTAATCGACGATACGAATTCAACGGAACTGGTTTCGTCGAAATCTGAGTCCGTTTGCAAAACGGCTATTTTAAAGGCCTATAATTTAATAACGATTTTCCATAGCGACTATTTCAAAATTTGATTTGGCCATAACTTATTATCTATAACACGGAATCTGGATTTTTCTCTTTCATATGAAAGCTATCGTCAACACGGTCCCAAAGTGTCTTGTTTCACAGAAATCCGACTTATATCGAATCCTGTACTCTCGGTTGAAGTTCAAAACTTCATATTACGAACTGCACGCCATTTCCAAGCTCGAATTATATTATATATATAAATTTTAACGTTCAACTTCGTTTTAAATAACTAATTCAATATTAGATTTCATAAATATTTCCAACATGATATTTAAAACTAATTTAAATATTCATATTCAAATAGTCGAAAAACACGGGTCGTTACATTCTTCCCCCCTTAAAATAATTTTGTCCTCGAAATTGCTAAGGTAAGAAAGAACGTTATAAATTCATTAAATCTCAAATCCAATTTTATATTAAATTAGAAACCAATTCAATACTGTAAATAAATATTTTCAAAAATATCGAAAATTTCTAACACTTTAAATTTTCGAAAAATTTCGCCAGCACCTCCACTGTACGGCTCAATCGGTACAACCACAACTCGCCTTTCTAAGCCTCCTTCAATTCAAATGAAACAGCCAAGCGGCCTGCCAAATAGGCTCATAAATCTCCAAATCCATATAAAAATAAACGTGTACCTTTTTGTCGGGCATATCATTGTATTCTTTCCATCTGTTGCCTTGTCAGTGTATACACTGCATTCTCCAACCAAAATTCCAATTTTATCCTTGAAACCAAATCCTTCACGCGTCCAAGCCAAATTCCATTCTTAACTCAATCATCATCCATCAATGATTTCAACTCTTAAATTACGAACCCAACACCATTTCAGATTCTTGTCTCCCAATTCAAAATCTAATTCAACCTGATATATTATATCCCGATTAATTTTCAGTTAATTGGTTTCAACTCATTTCATATTTACTTTTCCAATTTCTATTTAATTTTGCCTTTATTCAAACAATTTCCCTGGGAGTTTTCCAACAGTTTCGTTTTTTTCAAGAAAATCAAATATTCCTTTTACAGGATTCAAAACAACTTGTTTTTCTCAAAGCAATTCAAAACAAAATCTTTGGTAGTAATCCGTCACTTAGAACTCGAAAATGAACACTGATGATGCGGCCGTCATCATCAGAATTATTTTCCAGCGATCGAAGTGAGTTCGATACTATATCATTTCAAAACTCCAATTTTAAACACTTTCATTTTGAAATATCTCAAAATATAAATGCTTGGAAAATATTTTCAAATTCACCCAGGATCTTAAAATTCACATACATTTAATCCAAAATTTCTTTTTCACACTTTTCTACGTTTTCCCAATTTCAATCTAAATTCTGATTTTAATTCCAGATTTAACTCCTCTGATTTCATATATCTCACTTATATGAATTCTGATTGGTTATATAACCATTTCACATTTTATAATCAACCAACACATCCAATATACTATAATATTCTAAATATTAATCATTCTTTATATCAAAATATAATTTGGGTAAATTATTTCACTTACCCTCTTTAAAACATATCGTGACGACCCATCGTATTCGAGTGTTTATAAACCCCTATCGATACAGTGGATCAAACTGATCGACCAGAACTCATAAACAACTCAACCGATAAATCTCCACAATATAAAACAACTTTTATAAAATCTACAAATACGTTCACTCGTATATATACACTCAAACTCAATCTAGGGCATTGCTAACCCCATCTCTATTGAGTCACGCCACAGAGCCAAGGTAATCACTTAACCTTCAGCTCTGATACCACTGTAACGAACCGGGATTTTCGACTCCGAAAATCAACATCAAACTACCATGTTGACCATTCAGACATCGAATATTCCAGATCATTAATAGAAAGAAGTTAGAGGGTGAGAATAGATAAGATAGAAATACTAGAATAGAAGAAGAAGAAGAACCACACACAGAGTCTCACATCGCAGCGGAACAAAATATAATACAGAAGTAAATCTTTATTGAAAGCTTTTAAAATACTTACAATATCAGAGTACACATCTGGACAGTGATACTAATCTGTCCTCCTATAACACACAGCGGAATAATAATATCATACGTCTGGACTCTTCCAGCTCGTCTCTTCACAGCAGTCGATAACCTGAACCTGTACAACCCGGTCTAACCCGAGCATTTACAAAACACCGGGTCAGTCTGGTGAACCAGAGTGAGATAAACTCGCACAGTAATAAGGTTGAACCATCCAATCATGATTTTAAAGTTCAAAACCTTTTCAAAGAAAAGGATAATCGTAAGACCAAATCCACACATAAACACGGACGGTTTTTACCTTACGATAACCCAAAACGGTTTTGAAACCAATATTTTTTTCTGATATTATAATAATGTCTAAATACAAGTAAATAACAATCTAGTGGAACGCTTGCATCTCACGCTCCACATATATAGTATACAATCAAAACCCGCAGGCGCTTATTGGAGATCGGATTCCAACTTGACAAGGTATGGGTCCACCTTCCGATAGTGTATCTCTAGAGACGAATACACTGGGTTCAACAAGAACCTCTTGCAACCCGGCCCTCACATGACCGACCACTCATTTCGCTTGAGTGTATCGAATGTATATCACCGACGGTTGGGATCAGCAACCGTCTCCCGACAAGGGACAGCATCGAAACATAGATTAAGAAACAAATAGGACTTCCTCTAGATAGGTGATCATACACCCTAATGGGAGCGACCCACATAGCCATGCTGCCTGCCCGATTTTTTCCATTTCCCGGTTGATGAGGCTTGAGGCCAGAATTAACTCTTGAACATCTGGTCACCATTTACTTTGAATGCCACATCGTCAAATCCGTCAGATATCACTAATTGACATCCACAAAAATACTCTAGCTGGAAGCTAGAGAATGGCAATTCCCTGCCAACAACTATCGTACGTTTGAAGAAATCAACGTACGTGATCCTTTGGAAATACTCTGCCAGACATTCGTCCATATACGTCATCCAGGAACAGGATGAACCGAAGGCACTCTCCTACCGCATCCAATATAGGAATCACCCCAGGGATCAGTAGCGAGAAGTCCTTGCAACCCGTTGATTCCAACCACGACAGAATCACAGTTTATCTCTGCTTGCCAGGCAGAGAATATTAGTGGTTCTTCCGTTTATGAAAATCAACGGTCTTCACAGCACCATCTCGAACATCTTCTGAGATCTTCACGTATTTGTTGGTCAGAATGGTTTTCGAATATAAATTCGATCCCGGTCTTTCCATACCAACACTCGTATTGGGCGGGTTTTGATAGTCGGTGTTTTAACTATCAAAATATACAGTGTTTCAAACATGACACTCCAATGAGTTCACCGATTCAGCATTCAGCATCACTTGGCCTTTAACAAACTAATTTCCTTTTTGTTAAATTAAAACTTCTAACTCTTTAAATATTCAAAAATACGATATTTGAATAACTCTAATTGATTAATTAACATTCGTCTTAACTCCATTCGCGTGACTCTGGATCACAGCTATCACAATGGTTACGCCTGATTCCCTCAGGAAACATCCGACCGCCGTAGGCTATCTGCAGCCCTGCGAATTACGCTAGCAGTCGTACGAAATGGCAACTTAGCGGAATAACTATGTTTGGCTAATTCTATCTCAAATAACTATATTCAATTTCCCATTTTGAAATCTCATTTAAAATTCTCCTTTTTACTTGATCTCGTTTCCAAGTAACGTTAATGTAAAGTTAACGCTTTACACTTTAAATCTCACTTAAAACTCTGGTTTATAATAAACCCTTTTATCGTAATCTCCTTTCACTTAATTCATATAATTTAGTACGTTTATTTCCTTTCACCATTCAATTGGCTTGCATCTCCCATTCGGTAACCTTTTAAATGAATTCCCATTTAAAAATATCTTCCTAAATTCATCATTAAATAATAACTTATTTCAACATATTAACTACTTTGGTAGTTAACCCCTTTATTAACTAAATTAAGTATTCAACCCCTTTTAAATCCTTATTTAAATTCAAACCATATTCATTTAACCATTTTAGTCAAAACACATTAACTTGATAAACAATTCTAATTCCAAACGGTCGATTTAATTAACTCAAAAACTTGATTATCTCATTAACCGTTTCAACAATCCTCGCTTTAAATTAATTAAAAATATAATTAATTTAGATAGATTCTAATTATTTGTTTTCTTTACAAACAAATTTTCAAGGTTTAACCATTTAATTCATTTCTTATTCTTCAACTGGTAAATCTGATTAACATCTTTGCAAAATAACCTCATAACAAATCAAAGTCTTAAACAAATAAAAATATTTATTTGTTTCTCTTAAATAACTTTTATTCAAATAATATAATTCAAATCTAATTCTGGTTAAAAATAAATCTTATAACCTCAACTCTATCGATTCACCTGTCGGTGAATCAATATCTATAACTCGATTGGTTTTAAAGGCCATGCTCTGCCAAACACTTAACCAATATTGCCCATTGGTTTAAACCAAACAGATGTTGAATATTCAGTCAATAATCAACAATTTAATCAATCACATTTAACTGATAATATATATCAACCATTTTACACCAACCAAATAACAGAACAATTCAAACAATTAAGCACGCTTATAAATAAACGTGACCAACAGGGTGAGTTACCTCCGTTGGATCCAATCGTTAACATAACGATTTGGTATTTCACTGAAATTAAACACAGTTTAATTTCATCGGTTAAATCAACAGATAAGCAGATAACTAGCAAAACAGTCAACCATTGGCAAACAGGGCACACAAAATAAAAATACCCAATTTATATAAAATATAAAAAGGGTAACTGAGTGAGTTTAACTCACCTTTGATTTTCCATTCGTTGGAAAAACTGTTCGACCTAGCTCCGTCCAATCAAGCTTCAATATTATTACGTCTGTCGATACAGATCTGATTCCGTTTCCAGGTCCATTTCTTTGGTCATTACTTCTTCCTTTTCATATATAAGATGCTCGAACCTGCTATGCTGCCTGCGCCCCCTTCGTCTGTTTCTCCTCCTTCTACTACAAACACAAATGACCCTTCCAGTACAACTTTCCCATTCCTCCTTGTCTCGTTAGATTCCACGCAAGCCTCCATGCACGCCACACACCTTGTACACTCGTTCCACCTCATCTGCACACCTCCATACACCTCGTCGATGCACCGGAAAGCCAAAACTGCACTTCTTTCCATGTCATCACTGTCTAAACTCTAAAACGCCATACTGAAACTGCGTCTCGCCCACCCAACTTCTCGTCACGCACGGGTAACGTGAAATCCCCTTTTGTTTTCGAGTAGCACACTACCCTGTTCACTGCTACACCACGCCACTACTTTGTTTTACACAAATCTTCAACACCCCAAACCTCCGTGAACAGCTTGTACTCCCACCCGTCATCTCCTCCTGCTCACGTACCGGTGGACCACGCCTCCTCTTATCCACTGTTCATCCGAACTCTTCCTCCCTTCGCATGTAAACACCTGACAGCAACTATCCTCCACGAGCCGTTCATCCAGCTATAGCTTGGAGCTCACGCTCTTTTATATATATTTTATTTACTAATATATATTTATTAAATTCTTAGAGGAAAATACAGGAGAAGCTTTTCGGCTTGTATTTTTTTGAAAGGAGTGACAAACGAAGTATACCGGTTTTATATAGGAGAAGAAACGTGGAGAGAAAGGGACGTGGGGTGCAAGGTATTTGATTATTTGATTTGCAAGTAATCATTAGTTTGGCCATCACGCAAGTTGCTTTGGTTTGACGGCCACGCAAAGAAAAGTAGGTCTGTCTTCTTAAGGTAGCTGCAGGCTTTAGGTAGATTAGGCTAATAGAAAACTTAGCGTAGCCATGTGAAGATAGATTTACATGCAACAGTCAAGAAGAAAAGAAAACACAGTAGCATGTGATTGTGTACGTTGATGTAGACCATTGAAGACAGATCATTTTAGGGTTGGGTGTGGTGTAGGCTATACTTGGGTAGGTGCAGTGAGTGTGAACCGTTTAATTTGCTTAGGCATTAAGTTTGTACGCATATATATATATTGGTAAGGGTTGATTATTATATTATTATCGAAACTTCACAGTGAAGTAACACGGAAAACAGACCACGATCAACTTCTGTTTACTGATAAAAAGGCTGTTCTTGATGTAAAACGATATTCCGGATCCAATGGGACAAGTTTCGTCGAAATCCGAGGTCGTATGAAAAAATTTCCTTTATGAAACCAGAAATGAACACACATTTAATTTTTCTACGATCACCAGATAAATCGAATCAACTTGAAACTGCGAACATCGACAATAACTTTTCGATACGAACCCAACGGCACTAGTTTCGTCGCATTCTGAGACTGTTGCCCCGGTGGGCTGTTTTTACCCCGAATCGCCCTACCCTTTTTAATGCCAAATTTCTTGATCTCTAAAAATAACAAACTATATACATATTCTGACTCTAATCGACGATACGAATTCAACGGAACTGGTTTCGTCGAAATCTGAGTCCGTTTGCAAAACGGCTATTTTAAAGGCCTATAATTTAATAACGATTTTCCATAGCGACTATTTCAAAATTTGATTTGGCCATAACTTATTATCTATAACACGGAATCTGGATTTTTCTCTTTCATATGAAAGCTATCGTCAACACGGTCCCAACGTGTCTTGTTTCACAGAAATCCGACTTATATCGAATCCTGTACTCTCGGTTGAAGTTCAAAACTTCATATTACGAACTACACGCCATTTCCAAGCTCGAATTATATTATATATATAAATTTTAACGTTCAACTTCGTTTTAAATAACTAATTCAATATTAGATTTCATAAATATTTCCAACATGATATTTAAAACTAATTTAAATATTCATATTCAAATAGTCGAAAAACACGGGTCGTTACAATTTCTAATCCAAATATGTCATTTCTTTCTAATGCACATTTTATACCAAAAATGTTAATTTTACACTAACATGACAATTATAACTAAAGTGACATTGTATAACTAAAATGATATTTAACATGACATTTTTTTATATAACTAAAATGACAATTATAACTAAAATGACAATGTCATATTCAAATATATGTGAAAAATTGATTATTCAAATATATGTGACAAAATTGATTATTCAAATATATGCGATAAAATATGATCTTATCGTATACATAAAGTTTCTAACAAACATGAATACACAATCAAAATCAATCGTCCATCACAATCACAGCACAGTCAACATTTAAATGAGTATATACATACAACATGAATTTCATACTGAATGAAAACAATAAAATAGATAAACAATTAATTTTAATTTAAAAATAGAAATCTCACATTGCTTTGTTCTGTACGATTCAGATCTGAATTTTGACCAAAATTTGATATACTCAATTTCAGTTCTCGTTAGTATCATGTCGTAGATCTCCTCTCCACGATTTCCACGCTTTCAGTTTCGTCGAATTCTGCTAAGAAATGAACGAGTTACGATCTTTTAAAGATCAATAGTTTTTTTTTAATTTATTAATTAAAAAAAACACAACACCTTCTTTCTCGTTATTCCTAGAAGCTGAAACCCATCAGCGTCGACTTCTAGGGTTCCTCCTTGCTCGCGCCAGACCCCACCGGACTTCGATCAGAGGGCCCCACATCGTCACCCGTCAGCTCGCCTACCCACGCCCCAAGCACGGTGCAACTCGCACCTCCCCAGGCCGAGGAATCCCGCTACCAAACTCGCCACTTCCCATGTTGATTTTGGCCACCACGATGAACATCATTCGATCACGACCATTCAGATCGTCGAGCTCAACCTTCTCTTCGATTTGGTTATAAAAGTTTTGAAAATCATTGAGAAACGGAAGAGTTAGAAAGGGAAGAAGATGGGAGCGCCATGGCCATTGATCAGTTAGAACGGCGGTTGGACTATTTAGAATTAGGGTTTCGTATTGGCAAGCGTATTTATACGCGTATTTTCCATTTATTTTAATTCATTTAATTCTATTAAATTTGTATATCGTCCGGAGCTCCAAATTAAATCCAACGAATGTCGCCCCTAGCTAATAACCCCCGTCCCGGACGCAATGGAATATGTTTTGTAACCCAGTTCGGCTGTTACGATATGTTTTTCTTAATATTTAATTATAAATCATTTAATTATTAAATTCAAACTTACATTTTAAATTACCGGGGCCACATACCAACTCTAAAAATTACAGAAAAATTATTTCTAGCTATGTTTTGACGATACGGTTTTAACAAGACTAATTTCTTTGAATTCTAAGACTGTTTGAAAAATGGTCCTTTTCTAGTCGATTAAATTTGACTGAAACTGAAAAAACACGTTTTCCTTTACCATGCTCACCTATTGATTCGAAAAATTATGAAAATTGAAACTTAGCAATAATTTGACATTCTGGTTCCAACAAAAGTGGTTTTGTCGAAAACCGAGGTCGTTTGAAAAATGACTATTTTTAAGGCCAATATATTTAATATTAAAAATTCATTTTTAAACAAATAAATTCCAAAACTCAAAATATACAAGTGTTTACTGTTTTTCAATGCAGAAACGTCATTCCGAACTCAATGGAAGTTGTTTCGAGTCGAAATTCCTTCATATGAGAAAAGTAGCCTTTCGGACCCTATATAATATAAATATAAATTCTACAGCGACCTTCCTAAAAATTAAATTAGCCATAACTTTTATTTTTAAAACGAAATTTTATTTTTTCAGATTCGTTGGAAAGATATGATTAAACAGATTTAAATATTTCTGATTTCGTTCAATTCTGATTTAAAATGAATCATGTACATTCAGTCAAAGTTCAAATTCAAATTTTCAAACTGCAGCGCTGTTTTAAACTCCTTTTATAATTAAATTGAATTTATTCGTTTCAAACAAAAATTTTAGTCGTTCTTATCTAAAATAGATTATTTTAAACATTAAAATCCATTAAAATTGCTAAAATAAAAATTTTAAATTGGCCCTAAAATTCCGGGTCGTTACAATCGCCCCCACTTAAAATCTTTTCGTCCTCGAAAAGGAACGTAGTTAAAAGTAGATTAATTAACCAACTCAACTATATTTTATTTGTTGGTTTCAATTAATTATCATTCTAACATTTTAATTAGTGAAACTAATTATCACACATTTGACGGCAAGGAATTTCGCTCGATCCGAATCAGTCGTTAAACCGATCTAGACCGTTCGAAACCCCTGATCGTTTGAGAACAGGACAAAATAGAACGCAGACGGAAGAACATTTCATTGTTATTACAACAATTCCATCGGATACAAGAATATACAGAGTATAAATGAATAAATTACATTCGATATATAACAGAGATTACAATAAATTACACAGCAGCGGAAAATAATACAAAGCACAACTGAAGGTGATATACGGATACAGAGCTTTCCGGATATCATTCCAGCTGTAAACCAGGATCCTGTGAATATAAATCTGCAAAACCAAAACTACTAGTTGCCCGTGTCGAAAATAAGGGCACCCAGAGTTTAGGTTAAAACAATAAACTCCAGGTCAGTCATGTGACTGGTGTGAGAACTAAAACAGTTATTTAAACTTTACTTTAAAAGAGAGTAATTCAAGGGACCACGCCGTATAACACGGAACGGGTTTCCTCCCAGGAATACCAGTGCATAGGATAAACAACGCAATGCTTTTTCGAAAAATGAAGCTATTATAAGACCCAGGTCCCATCAGACAATGCAACGCATGCCGGAGGATAGGGTTTTACCTTATAACAGCCAAACATGCTTGATACGTTTAAAAACAAATCATTTGATACTATAATAAGTGTATAGTGTCAAAATAATTTCAATCATAAATATAAATCATAGACGGCATAAGTGCCCCATACCACTACATCGCCATACTAGGCTCTACAAATAAAGCCGAAATACACGTATTGGAAATTGGGTTTCCGTCATGAGTCGAGGCAAGGTGCAAGCTCCTCTCCGCTTCGAGACACTCTAGCAAATGCCTCAGGACTACACACTCTGGGTAACCCTGGATGCTTCAGGGTCGGTCCTCACTTACGTTAGAGGATTATTTATTCCTGAACACACGTTTCCCGATCCTTACAGACCTATAATCGAGGCGCCTCGCATTCCAACAACCACATAGGTGAAAAGTATATAAATGTCAGGGCTGGTAAGTCACTGACACCACCAAAGCTAGAAAGAAACGTCGTGCTCTCCCTGCAGTCCGTATCCCTTTTTGACTCATACCGAGGTGTGAGGCTCGCGAATTCACGCTATACACAAAGCTGCCACGTAGGCCGTGCTTTGATCATCAACCACAAGACTTTGCTTTTCAACAGAAGCCTTGATCTATGCAACTCAGCATGTCACACAGGCAATTCATGCCATGCGATTGATATCTAGCGATATATAACCTGTAAGCTCGTACGTCTCAGAGAAGGGCGTTAAGAAAGAGAATAAATTCTCCGCCGCCAAACAGATATATATTTAACAGAAATCAATCAACACGGAATAAAATCCAATGTCAGACACACAATCCATTTACAAGTTCGTTCTGGGTCTGAACGAAAACTGGAGGCACTTTCCTCGCATATCAATCCATCCCCAAGTACGTCTGGACGACCACCAACTGTTTCCATCCTCTTGGGTGTACAGCCCAATCAGGATCGTCAGTAATCCCCCAAACGATGTGAAGACTTCCGGTCTTCAACCACCGTCTTCATCTTTGACTTATCGTCGAATCGGTTATTCAGAATGGATGTAAACCCGGACTTTCCGAACAACCCGCGTATATTAAAAACAAATGTAACACAAACACAACATACGCCTCATTCCAATTCAGAATATCCTTTTATTCACGAAATCACATTCTTAGGGAAAGGTTCCCATTAATTTTATCCAAGATAAATTCTTTCAAAATTTATCCTTTAATCTTCCTTTGGATGTCGTTTCAAACCAAATTATGGTTTTCTAAACTAGTCGAGATTAGCAAACCACACCGAAGTAATTATTTATTTTATTTCCCAATCCCAACCTATTCATCCCATGAAGCAAAACTGGTAATACTCCATATCTAACACCACGGTGTTATCGGTAAAATTAATTACCATTTCACGTTCAAATCTAATTAAAGATTTAACTATCGCTTTGGAGCAAAACTGGTAATACTCCATTCTCGCTCACTTTCTAAATTTGATAATTTAAATTATCAATTCACATTTCAATTTAATTGAAGATTCATTAAAACTCCTTTTACTGGGTTAAAGTACTAGTGTTATTTAAAACCCAGTTCACGACAAACCCAAATCATATTCTAATTATTATCGAGTTAAAGAACTAGTGTTATTTAAAACACTGTTCACGATAAACCCACAAATCAATTCTATTTAAAACCCATTTCCAATCCAATTTATTTATTTAAAAATAAAATGGGTTTTAATTTTAGTTCTAAACTAGTTCATTTTGATAAAAATCTATTTTTATCTTTTCAAATATGGAGTTTTTCATCCTAAAGTTTCCCAAATCATTTCTTATGATTTTACACAAATTATTGATATTTTTAATAATTATATCAAGGCCCGTACAGTCGATTTCCATCAACAGCCAACGAACTGCACTTACAACGACCTTTTCCAAATTTGATTTGGACGTATCTCCAAATCCAACCGTTAGATTTTAAATTTCTAATATTCGTTAGAAAGCTCTTTTCGATACAAACCCAACGGTTCCAGTTTTAGGAGAATCCGACGGTCGGATCTCCCGTAATGTCCGTTTGAAATAGATGGTCGAAATTCACGAACTGCCGCGGCGCGGCGCGTTCTATTTAGGCCATTATATTATATATATAATATTTATAATATATATTTCGTCGATTTCTATTTAAAACGAATTTTATAAATCGTTTTAAATTCGTTTCAAAAACAATTTCAACTTCCATCTCAATTCAAATCAAAATTGAATCTTTCCTTACAAACTCGTTTTAAAATTCATTTCTATTCAATTTGAATTCATTTCAATTCGTTTTAAATTCAATTCGAATTCGTTTTCAATTCGATTCAATTCAAATTGGTTTTCTATTCAATTCAAATTCGTTATATATTCAATTGGAATCAAATTCGTTTTTTATTCAAATCAAATTCGTTATATATTCAATTCGAATTGGTTTTCTATTCAATTCAAATTCAAACTTCATTTCAAAATATTCGATTTCGAAATCACCTTTCAATATTCATTTTAAAATGAATAAAATCGATATAAATATCGTTCACGTCAAAATGGCGTCAATCTAATCAACACGGCTTCATATATTTCTATTTTCAAATATTCTATTTCAAATATTTCTATTTCAAATATTTCGTTTTCAAATATTTCTTTTTCAAATATTTCTATTTTCAAATATTTCGTTTTCAAATATTTCTTTTTTTCAAATATTTCATTTTCAAATATTTCTTTTTCAAATATTTCTATTTCAAAATATTTCGTTCAACATATGACTAATCCCAACGGATGAGTACGGTCAACACATGAACCTTTATTTTATATTAATAAAGATGTAAATTTTATTATTAAAATACTTCATTCAACACGACTAATTTCAACGGATGAGTACGGTCAACACATGAACCTTTATTTTATATTATTCTTTATTTTCTAAATTTGAATGAGGCCCAATCAATCACCATATAGGGTTAACTATATGGATTTTCATACATCACACGTATATAATAGCATTGAAAATTAATCAACCATCAACCAAAGTGCACTACACTGTACAAGCATCAAATATAGATATCTAATGCTTATAACAGCCTGTCAATCAATCGATCGACATATTTAATCAATCAGGATGAGTGAACTTCAAATTTCATCCCAACACCCGTGTGGGGTTTCAAACCATCAAACACATATTTTAGTTGTGCAGTTGGGCGATGTGTAAAATTTATTGTCCCAATCAATGTCATTCAAATAGGTGTACATAAACAAACCGTCCGGTTTGTAAATGAATATTTATTTATTCACATTCACGTTAAAAATTATATTTTTAACGATAAAATATTTTATTTTAACTCATGAATTTTTATTCAGTTCATTTACAAAATAAAAATGATATTTTTATTTTTCTAACTTTTTTTTTAGAAAATTTCGGCGGCATAACGGCACGATACTAGAAACGGGACGAGGCCTAGCCTTATCCCCGGTCTAATGAAGGCCCACGCCATTCACACATCAATCAAATCAATTTCATTTCACCAAACAATCAAATTTCAATCAAATAATCTAACTAATTTTTGCAATCAAACAAAGAAGTCCATGGTCTGTGGACGATTGTGTCGGGTGCTACTAAACACCGTCTGCATCCTAGTATATATATATATATATATAACTAGAAAAGAAATTGAAGAGTGAGAAATTCTCACCAATAGCTATACAATACCACGACTCTTCATTGATAGAAATATTCAACGTTCTCGCCTTTTTATCACCTTCGTTGCCCGTATTCTCTACATATGTAAAAATCAAATTTTTACTTCGCTATTCAATATATAAAAATCGAATTTTTACTTTGATGCCATATAGATAAAAATCTTATTTTTATAGTTGCCTCATACGGATAAAAATTCTACTTTTATACCATTAATATATAGATAAAAATTATATTTTTATCATGCTATTATTTATATAAAGATTTTGCCTTTTCTAAACTAAATGTTTCGCCTTTTCATTTTTAAAAATATTGCCTTTTCATTTTTAAAAATCTTGCCTATTCATTTTTAAAAAACTTGCCTTTTCATTTTTATTTTTAACCATGAATTTCATATAGCAAGAAAAATAAAAATAAACTAATTAAAACTTACAGTGGGTTTCGTTGGTCTTCGATGCAGGCGAAGGAGGAAGAAGGGGTGGAGGAGGGTGCGGATGAGGGGGGGTCTGTCGCGGTTTCACGCAGGGGGGGGGGTCTCCGATCTGACGAGGAGGGGGTCTATGGGTTGCGTCGGGTTCTTCGATGGGGGGGCTTGGGGTTTTGGGTCGCGGTGGCTCCACGAGGAAGGAGGAGGAAGGAGGAAGATGGAGGGGGCGCGGCAGCGTCGCTAGGGGGGAGGGGGGCGATGCGGTGGGGGCGGCGGCTCACCCCCCCCCCCCCCCCGTCGCCCCTTTTTTTTCTTATCACTGGCTCGATTGAAGTATAAAGGGGGGCAACGGGTTAAGGGGGAAAGAGGAGATTTTTTTTATTTAATTTCAAAACGTTGACTTTTACATATGACCTCAAAACGAGGCCCACCGCCTGTCGTCCATTGCTAATTACCCCCATTCCGAACACAATGGGATATGTATCGCAAGCTGATTCGATCGTTTCGACAGTTTTCATCAAAATCAACATATAACTCTATATATTGAATTTGAACGCGCATTTCAATTTACTGGGGTCACATACGAACTTTAAAAATTCCAGAAAAATAGTTTCTAGCTTCGTATTGATGATACAGTCCTAACAAAACTAGTTTCGTCGAATTCTGAGACTGTTTGAAAAATGGCCAATTTCCAATCGATTAAAATCAACTAATACTGGTCAAACGCGTTTTCCTTTGCCATGCTCACATATTGATTTGAAAAATTATGAAATTTGGAATCTAGCAATAATTTGACATCACGGACCCAACAAAAGTGGTTTCGTCGAAATCCGAGGTCGTTTGCAAAATGGCTATTTTTAAAGGCCTGAATTCCATAGCGACTATTCAGAATTTTCAACTGGACATATCTTTTGATTCCCGCTATGAAATTTCGATTTTTCGGATTCATTGGAAAGATATCCACAAATAGATCCCAATGTTTTTGGTTTCACTAAAATCCGGATTGTTTTGCAACCGGTACATTCAATTGAAGTTTGAAATCGAATTATCGAACTACCGCGCCATTTTCAATTCTATTTATATTTATATATAAATATTATATTCTAACGACGACGTATATAATATATACGTTCTAAATATATTCAAAATAAATTTTTCGTCAATATTATTTAAAATAATCTATTTTAAATGTTCAAAATTCGCTAAAATTTCCAAAATAAAAATTTTAAACTGACTCGGATTTTCGGGTTATTACAACACATCACAACCAGCAATCAATTAGGTGATTAACTTTTCAAATATATATAACTTTTATATATATAATCAAAAATCATATTTTTAGTGCAAATCATAGCAATGTGTACTAACTAAGTGTTGGTTCTCATACCAGTCAAATGGAAATATATAGAAATCCCACCTTAGAGACTCGAACATAAGTACTGGTGATGGTCGACCTATCACCAGAATTACCTCCGGGCGACTAGAGTGTGATTCTATATCTATCCAGGATATTAAAACTTCGAATATCCGTTAATTACTCGTATATTCGAAACCTTTATATACTCGATTGTCCACATTAAAATAATAATATACTCAAATACGTATTTAAAGATAAAAAAAATTTAAAACTAAATTTGTTTTTACTTTTATTTTTAAAGAAAATAATACTCTTCACACTCGTTCTAGGATGCTACTGATCCCATCTCTAACGAGTTATTCTTATTGGCTATTACTAATCCAATCTCTGATGAATTCTTTCGTTTGGTTCTAATGTGTCTTGTTCTCGAGATTTGTAAACCAAAGCTCTGATACCAACTGAAACGACCCAAACTTCCCAGTAAAGGAAAACATAGATTGCTTTGAGAACAACACACATCAGAACACAAACTGAAGAACATTTTATTGCTGATTACAACAATTACATCAGAGTACAAGAATATAACAGAGTATGAATATATATTACACAAAAGAAATACATTAATATCAGAGTTTTAAATTACATTTAAATAGCAGCGAAAAATAATAAAAATATACAACCGAAAGGAACACACGGATACAGGGCTTTCCGAATACCACCTCAGCTGTAAGCCATGATCCTATAAATATATCTGCAAAAAGCTACTCGACTGCCCACGTGGAAAATATGGGCACCCGAGTTTCCAGTGAAACAAACTACAAGTCAGTCATGGGACTGGTATGAGAAATCTAACTTAACTTTTTAATAATAAGGCGACTCACATGACCATGCCGCTAACGCGGAACAGGTTTACTCCATTGGATTGCTAGTGTCTAAATTAAAGTAAATCGTTAAACAACGCAATGCCTTTTTAGAAAAATGAAACCATTATAAGACCCAAGTCCCATCACACAATGCAACGCAAACCGGAGGATAGGGTTTTACCTTATAATGGTTTAAGGATGCTTGATACGATAAAAACGGATTTGATATTAGTGTGTATATACATGGGTATATATATATCCGAAAACATTTCAATCATAACGTATTATTAATCATAGACGGCATAGTACCCCATCCTACTATGTCGCCATACTAGTTCTACAATCAAAACCGCAAGGTCGTATTGGAAACTGGATTTCCATCATGAGTCGAGGCTAGTGGCAAGCTCCTCTCCGATTCGAGACACTCTAGCAAATGCCTCAGGATCCCCTGCAGTGAACCCTTGGATGCGGTAGGGCCGGTCCCCGCCTATCGGCAGTGGATTAGTTAGGCCTGAACACACGTTTCCCGGTTCCTTTGAACCTATAGTATGACCACTATCGGTCTATAAAAATCCGAGGCGCCTCAAAATCCATCATCCACATAAGTAAAATGTCAGGCCGTGTTAAAGCACTGACACTACCACTATCTAGAAAGAAACATGTGCACTCCCTACGGTCCATATCCCGTTTTTGACTCATACTAGGGTGTGAGGCTCGTGAAGTCACGATATACACAAAGCTATGTCGTAATAGGCTATGCTTTGATCATCCCACAAGGCCCTGCTTTTCAACAAAAGCCTTGATCATTTGCATCTTGGCGTGCCACATTGACAATTCACGCCATGCGATCAATCACTATTAATATATACCAGGGTGCTAAGTAGAAAATAAATCCTCCACCACCAAACAGACATACATTAACAGAAATCGATTTAATTCACACGGAACGAAATCCAATGTTAGACACGCATCCATTTACTAGCTTATGCTCTGGGTCTGAGCAAAAACCAAATCCGAACAATCAACAATAGTCCGGACGGCCACCACTGAAGCCCCTTCAAGGTAGCTACTCCCATCAGGGTCTCTGTAGCAACACATCCATTCGATGTGAAGATCGTCGGTCTTCAAACACCGTCTTCATCGTCGTAGTAATTACTCGGAATGGGTTAAACCCGGTCTTCCCGAATAACTCACGTATTCTATAATTAAAAATCAAGTACTATAAAAACACATCCAACGCCTCATTCCATTTCAGAATATTATTCTAAAAATATTCGCATTATTTTATCAAAGATAAACTCTTTAAATTATTCTTAAATCCTTCTTTTAAAGATTTATTAAGAACCCAATTTGGTTTTAAATATCAAAAATCATTATTCAATGATTATTTAAATTTAAGAAATAAATCTTATCTTTAACTGGGTTAAAGAACTAATGTCATTTAAAACATTGTTCATGGTAAGCCCAAAATCATCTTCCATAAAATATGGAATCTTCACAGAAATCAAATCAATATATAATCGTTATAAAATTCTGTATCCGACCAATAATATAAATGGAATAACGGCAAAGCCTCTTAAATTCCATATGTAGTATCGGTCTTCTTTTACATAGGCTTACCTCAGTTATTTATTAATTCGAGTCCTATTCAATTCCAATTTAGTGCATTAAATTGGAAAACTTTACTTTTCGAAAATTTCCATTTAAATCTAAATAAAAGATTTATAAATTCCAAATCATAATTTCACTGTCAGTTGGGTTAAAGAACATATGTCGCTTAGAAACACAGTTCACAATAAACCCGACTCCCATTTCATCTTATTTCAATTACTAAATGAAAACTTTAATAATCTAAATTAAAAGATTATTCTTTTCATATGGGGTTTAAGAACAGTGTTATTTAAGACACTATTCACGACAAACCCCAAAATCCAATTTATTTTAATTTAACTTCAATTAAGTCTTAACAAATTGGAAAACTCATTAAATCTAAATTTTATGCTTTATTCTAGTTGATAACTAGTTCATTTCAATAAAAATATATTTTCCTAAAATGTATTCTTTTTCTAAAATATTCTTTTCAAAAATATATTTTCTAAAATATATTTTTTCTAGAATATTCTTTATTGGAATGTGATCCAACCAACAACCATACAATTTGTATGGAATCAACAATTATTATAAATAATTATCAAACATCCAAATGACGACCAAAGTGGAATCTATAACTGTGTGAGCATTAAAGTAAATAACTGACTCTCATCACAAACTGTCAATCCATCGATTGACAGATAACTAAATTTTGGGATTAATGTGTACCCAATATCATCCCAATACCCGTGTGGGGTTTCATCCATCAAGTAATAATAATTCATTTGTGCACTTGGGCGATGTGTGAAAATTATTGTCCCAATCACATAAACAAGTCGGGTAACTTGTAAATGGGAGTGTAATATTCAATTTTGAATACACGACATTTATCTTTAGTACATCGAATACTTCTATATAACAACCATATATTTCAAACCATCTCTAATATCATATTTAAATGATTAATTCTTCTCAATGAAACTATTTTGCATTGAAAATGTATTTTCAAATGTTCACTCTTGTTGTTGAAATCAAATGGCCATAAAGCCATGATTTCAATTCTACTTATTTTATTTCATTCTTTTATTACATTGAAAAATGTAGTGTTTTATTCAATCTTTTATTACATTGAAAAATGTAATTTTTCCTATCATTCTTTAATTACATGGAAAATGAAATTTTAAAATCTATACTATTTATTTGTCTCTATTTTAACACTAAAAATGTGACATTTATATCTATTCTTTTTATTGCATATATAATGGCAATAAAAATGTACCTTTAGAATTTATGCTTCTATTTACATCTAGAATGTAAAAATATAACTTTAATTCTAACCTTTTTATTGAATAATAGAATAAGAATGAAAATGTCACATTTTATTTTAATTTACACTTCTAAACAAAAATGTCCTTCTTATTCTAATTTACATAGAAATGTAATTCTTTAACTTTATTCTTTAATAACATAGAAAAATATAATTTTCTATTTAATCTTTTATTTACATTGAAAAATGTAAATAATTTACCTCCTTTTATTTACATGGGAGAATGTAAATTCTTTAATTTCTTTTTATGTAAACAAAAATGTTCATTTCTAACACATTCTTTTTAATGTATAAAAATATACATTCTTAACTCATTCTTTAAAAATGTATACAAATATACATTTTTAATTCATTTCAAAAGTAACAGATTTTAATCCCATAAACATTTATAACAAAAATGTTATTTTATGTCTAGTGTAACATTTCATACCAAAAATGTTATTTTGTCCTTAATTATCAAGAATGTAAATTTTGTTTATAAACTTTTAATGCAAACCAAAATGTGAATTCTGTTTATAAACTTTTAATGCAGACAAAAGTGTTATTTTAATGTGACTACAAATTATATATTAACATGACAAACAAAATTAATGTTTTTATTTGTTTACAATTCTATTTTTAACATGTAACATAAAAATAATGTTTTTATGTAAACAAGTCTATACACTAACATGACAAATAAAAATAATGTTTTTATTTGTTTATTATTCTGTTTTTTAACATAAATGACACTTTTATATTTGATGTTTCTAATTCAACAAAAATACATTATTGTTTTGTCAATTCTAATTTAACAATAGTAACAAATTTAGATGTAAATTATAAATTTGACAAAAGTGACAAATTTATATGTAAATTCTAAATTTGACAAAAGTGGACATTTTTGTCTCATTCTCCTTTACTGGTAAAAATGAATGGTTTGTTTACATCCATAAAAAAAAATGAATGTTCTCAATTTATTCTTTAAAAATAACGAAATGAATGTTTTTGTTTTATTCTTATAAAATGAACAAAAAGAATGTTTTATTTTAAAGCAATATTTTATCAAAAATGTGATTTTATTTCCAATGCATCATTTTTAACAAAAATGAACTTTTATTTCTTATGCAACACTTTAGAAAATAAAAATGTTACTTTTCTATGATAACATTTTATTTAATAAAAATGATCTTTTTTCTTCTAATGCTAACACCTTATAGAATAAAATGATGATTTTATAATGTTAACATCTTATAGAATAAAATGATGATTTTATAATGTTAACATCTTATAGAATAAAATGATGATTTTACTAATTTTAACATTTTATAAAATAAACTGTTACTTTTTCCTATGTTAATATTTTATACATAAAAATGAGATTTTATTATGTTAACATTTCATATACTAGGAATGTTACTTTTCTTTCTATATGCTAACCATGTATAAAATAAAATGTTCTTTTATATACCGACATAAAAATGAGATTTTATTATGTAAACATTTTATACATAAAAAATGTTTCTTTCCTAATGTTAACATTTATAAATAAAAATGTTAATTTTCTATTCTAACAATTTATATAACAAAGAAATGAATATTTTGTTTCGCTAAACAATTTCTAATCCAAATATGTCATTTCTTTCTAATGCACATTTTATACCAAAAATGTTAATTTTACATTAACATGACAATTATAACTAAAGTGACATCGTATAACTAAAATGATATTTAACATGACATTTTTTTATATAACTAAAATGACAATTATAACTAAAATGACAATGTCATATTCAAATATATGTGACAAAATTGATTATTCAAATATATGTGACAAAATTGATTATTCAAATATATGCGATAAAATATGATCTTATCGTATAGACAAAGTTTCTAACAAACATGAATACACAATCAAAATCAATCGTCCATTACAATCACAGCACAGTCAACATTTAACTGAGTATATACATACAACATGAATTTAATACTGAATGAAAACAATAAAATAGATAAACAATTAATTTTAATTTAAAAATAGAAATCTCACATTGCTTTGTTCTGTACGATTCAGATCTGAATTTTGACCAAAATTTGATATACTCGGTTTCAGTTCTCGTTAGTATCATGTCGTAGATCTCCTCTCCACGATTTCAACGCTTTCAGTTTCGTCGAATTCTGCTTAGAAATGAACGAGTTACGATCTTTTAAAGATCAATAGTTTTTTTTTAAATTTATTAATTAAAAAAAACACAACATCTTCTTCCTCGTTATTCCTGGACGCTGAAACCCATCAGCGTCGACTTCTAGGGTTTCTCCTTGCTCGCGCCAGACCCCACCGGACTTCGATCAGAGGGCCCCTCATCATCACCCGTCAGCTCGCCTACCCACGCCCCAAGCACCGTGCAACTCGCACCTCCCCAGGCCGAGGAATCCCGCTGCCAAACTCGCCACTTCCCATGCCGATTTTGGCCACCACGATGAACATCATTCGATCACGACCGTTCAGATCGTCGAGCTCAACCTTCTCTTCGATTTGGTTATAAAAGTTTTGAAAATCATTGAGAAACGGAAGAGATAGAAAGGGAAGAAGATGGGAGCGCCATGGCCATTGATCAGTTAGAACGGCGGCTGGAGTATTTAGAATTAGGGTTTCATATTGGCAAGCGTATTTATACGCGTATTTTCCATTTATTTTAATTCATTTAATTCTATTAAATTTGTATATCGCCCGGAACTCCAAATTAAATCCAACGAATGTCGCCCCTAGCTAGTAACCCCCGTCCCGGACGCAATGGAATATGTTTCGTAACCTAGTTCGCTTGTTACGATATGTTTTTCTTAATATTTAATTATAAATCATTTAATTATTAAATTCAAACTTACATTTTAAATTACTGGGGCCACATACCAACTCTAAAAATTACAAAAAAAATATTTCTAGCTATGTTTTGATGATACGGTTTTAACGAGACTAATTTCGTTGAATTCTGAGACTGTTTGAAAAATGGCCCTTTTCTAGTCGATTAAATTTGACTGAAACTGAAAAAACACGTTTTCCTTTACCACGCTCACCTATTGATTCGAAAAATTATGAAAATTGAAACTTAGCAATAATTTGACATTCCGGTTCCAACAAAAGTGATTTCGTCGAAAACCGTAGTCGTTTGAAAAATGACTATTTTTAAGGCCAATATATTTAATATTAAAAATACATTTTTAAACAAATAAATTCCGAAACTCAAAATATATAAGTGTTTACTGTTTTTAATGCAGAAACGTCATTCTGAACTCAATGGAAGTGGTTTCGAGTCAAAATTCCTTCATATGTGAAAAGTGGCCTTTCGGGCCCTATATAATATATTTATATTTATATATATATATATAAATTCTACAGCGACCTTCCTAAAAATCGACTTAGCCATAACTTTTGATTTTTAAAACGAAATTTCAGTTTTTCAGATTCTTTGGAAAGATATGATTAAACATATTTAAATATTTCTGATTTCGTTCAATTCTGATTTAAAATGAATCCTGTACATTCAGTCAAAGTTCAAATTTTCAAACTGCAGCGCTATTTTAAACTCCTTTTATAATTAAATTGAATTTAGTTGTTTCAAACTAAATTTTTAGTCATTCTTATTTAAAATAGATTATTTTAAACATTAAAATCCATTAAAATTGCTAAATTAAAAATTTTAAATTGGCCCCAAAATTCCGGGTCGTTACATTAATCATGTTGGTAATCAGGACAACTCACCATACTTTATGTCTGGACCCTTTTTCCTTTCTTTTTTCCTCTTTTCTTCCCCTCGGGCTGACATGGAGGAAGTGCATAGTTCATATCTTTTTACTGATTCTATCTTGAAAGATTCTTACAGAAGATGGATTACTTTCTGTTTATTTTGCAAGGTTAGGTTGTACCTTTTAACTATTTGGAGGATAATATTATTTTGTACCCCGATGTTGTTTTGACTGAGATTTGAGGCATGATATTTTATGACAATTTGGTTCAATTGAAATAAAATAGTTTTGTTATTTTAATATAAATTGTTTTCTTCTTGCGTTGTAAATTTATTGTCTATGTCTTGTGGAATCTTAGT
This sequence comes from Allium sativum, assembly GCA_030737875.1. Classification (NCBI taxonomy): domain Eukaryota; kingdom Viridiplantae; phylum Streptophyta; class Magnoliopsida; order Asparagales; family Amaryllidaceae; genus Allium; species Allium sativum. The sequence continues at coordinate 198,395,324 of CM060926.1, read as the reverse complement.
CTCTACGATGTTTTACTGTCTTTATACCTATAACGTGTCATATTTCTTAACGGGATCCTATTTTGGGTAACATTAAGAGGTGTGGGCTGTTGCATTTGGTATCAAACCCTAAGATTACAAGATCACCACAATTTTTTTTTTAAATGTATTTTTGGAAGAAAACATACTTTTAAGAAACCAGAAGTTTTTTTAATTGAAAATATATCCCCTCTAGTCAGTTACAACCTTTCTCTGACTCTTTCGAATTCTGGATCTCTATCTTTTCTTCCTTGAGTTTTCTATAAGGAAACCTATATAGGCTTTTCTATGTTTAGAAACCTCAAATCTTTATAGGTTAAAGTTTTGACTTTTGGATTTTAGAAAAAATCAAAGCTAAAGAGAAACTTTCTACATGACAATTTTGAGTAATGATAGCCATGAAAGTATCACTATGGAATTTCGTAAAGGCGTCATTAACCTAAGGTTTAATAGGAAGTTAGGAATATCCTAAACTGGTTAGTTAAGAAAAATGGATACATTTCCATTGTTTGGTTTGTAATTAATATAGAAAATGTAATTGCAAGAATAAAAGAAGAAAGATATTGATTAGTGCGAAATAGTAATTTAACTGTATTATACATTATTCTACAACTTAGAGATAATCAAAACTTGCAATTATGGATTTCTATTAATTAGATTGTCTTATACTATAGGAATAGATTATTTACATTTTCAGTAACCAATCAATTTGGAATAAGCAAAATTTCGTAAATGGCGAACTTACAAGGATGGCAAGTGAAAGAGTGACATAGGAATGTTACTATCAGAAGGATTATATGGAAGATATTGATAAAAAAGATTGAGAAATGGAAGTAAGTAAAGTATTAGTGGAATAAAGAGTGTTAATAATCTTTAGTTCTTCATAGATCTCCTATTTTATCTGATTTAGGAGAATTTTATCCCTTTATCTTTGATTCACTAGTTGGGGTGGTTACGTGGGGCTATAGCCACGGTAAAATGAGATAAATCATGTAAGGCATCTATATTATAGTCTTAACGAAGTTGTCCATTACAGATGTAGTAAATACCCAAGTGTGTAGTGATAGCACTAGTTGACTGTTTTCAATTAGGGCCAGTAGCAGTTTCTTAACGTCGTAGAGAAATCAACAGGATTGTGGTGAGTCAGGTTTGAATTTAGAAATTTTAATTTAGGAGACGATTGGGCATTTCCGAGTATGGGTTGATTTTGGGTCTAGTTAGTTTAATCATATAATTGGTTATCTCAGATTTTGGCGTGGGTATAAGAGTTTGATTGAGGTGCTTATATTCTAAAATTTTTGAATAGGATATTTTGGAGGATGGATTGGTTAGCCAAGTTTAGGCTATGACTGTAAGAGGAGGATTGTCGGGATAGGATATGCAGTGCACTAATTTTTGAGACTTCTTGTGAACCGTAGGGTCAGTCATGTTAATGTTCTTATTTTTTCCTTAGTGCATATCTATGCAATATCGGTTCGGTTTTCTATGTGCTATATATTCCAGATATGATTATAGGTTGAAAGGTTATATCCTAGAAAAGAGATTGATTTTCGGATTTATATTTTTGATAATGCCAAACTTGTAGCATTGTGGATAAAGCACATGGTTTTGTGGATGTAAGTGAGAATTGAGTTTCATGCTTATGACTGGAATCTTTCCTAGCTATGGAGTTATGTTGTCGATGGATGGTTTTTAGAGTTTGGACAAGTTACTTATATAATGAGTCATCTCAGATGTTGAGAGGAAAGTAGTATTTCTTAAGGATACGTATTACAGGCACACCCGAGTGTTGACCTGTGAAGGATTAGTTAGAATGGATTATTTTACTCCCTAAACCTATCTTTTGGTAGATTAGTGTGGTATTTGTGTTGGAGCTTTCCGCATGTATTTTGAGGAAGTCGTTGGACTTCAGTTGTAGCGAAAAGATTTTGGGGAAAACCCGGTAAGGAACTTTTTAAAAGGAGCATAAGCATTTTTTTCCAGAGGCGTCATTCCTCTTTTTTACAAAGATGGGTAGTTCCTTTGGATCAGTAGTAATCGTAAGTAAATTGTTTTGGAAGGAAAAATTTCTCTTCGACTCGTGCAGATGGTCTTTTGAAAAACTGAGAGCTAGGTTTTCACTGTAGTCTGATTTCTTTGCTTATTTTTCCATTAAACTTGAGTAAAGAAATATAGAGATAGAATTGTTTGAAGAACATCTGATGAATTTTGGAATAGTTGCCATACCATTTGGGCTAGCTTATGCCTATTCCTAGTTATTACTTGCGTGGCAGGGCGATTGGTGAGGTCTGTGGTAATTTGGTAGGGGTCTGCGTTGATGACGTGATAGTCTAAAACATATAAGTGCAAAGGATAAAATTGGTACGTAGATAAGGACTGTGATACCTTGTAATTGCATAAACCCCAAGATTGAAATCTCTGAGTATGATTTTTGAGAAAAGTAAGAAAGATTTTCTTGGATAGTGGGATATTATAAAAAGTATTCCCTAGGTGCAGTTTTGACCTACCTCATCGAGAGTAGTTATCTTGGACTAACTACTACTAGTTTTCCATATGAGAAGGGCCATTACCTATTATAGAGGGGAAGTCTGAATTTTCAGTAACCATAGGTTGTTGGTTAGTTGTTTCCTTACAAGGGATTGAGGCTTAAACAAGGAAAATTTATTAGGTTTGAGTATCCGTTGATTTTTGGGATTTTTTTGTATAAGTAAGAATGTAGTTAACAATTCTTGGCTTTTAAGTTTAAGAGTCCATGTAATTTGTTTGGAAATATTTTGTAGCCCCAAAAATTTGACCTGAGAATGTATCCTAACATTGGATAGGAATTCTCCATTTGTTATGCTAAATTATTGAGAATTGGTGCTTATCAAGATTATGTCATTTGGATCCAGGAAATTCCGTTTGAAGAAAAATGTCTTATAGAATCGGATGGGTAGAATAAATCTTTATATGACAACCAAAACTGAGGTAAGTAATAAGTTAGGCTAGTGGAGAAATGATACAAAGATTTCAAACGGATGATTGGCAAGGAAAATAAGTTTGTTCCAAGACAAGAATTTAAAAGGAAGTGTTTTAAGAAAATATGAGGAACCACTTTGAATCAAAACCCCACGTGTATATATAATTTCAGAAAAAGAAATTCTAAAGGACTAATACATTTTGATATGAAATTCGTGTCTTCGGAAATTTCATAAAGGTATATATATATAATCCGAAAATAAATTTTTGTATCTGCTAGTTTATTGGTGATCCTATTTAGGTGGACGAAAAAACTGCTTCAAAATAGTTTACCAAATATGCCAGAGTAAAATTATCTATCGGTGTTGACACCAACTTGCTCCCCACAATTTCTATGCTCTCTCATACTAGTGTCAAAAATGATACCAAAATTGAGTACGAGTATGTTCCTCCAAAATGTGACAACTGCAAAGTGTTTAGTCATAAAACCTCCATTCATGACAAGCCAACATCACTTCAGTGGCAAGCTAAAAAGCCTTCGGACATGCCTTCCAGTTCAACAAAGTCTAAGACTCAAGTTGAAATAGAAGCTAGACTTAATCATAATGAAGAATGGACCAATGCACATCCTTCTGTTAATCACATGAGCCTAAAGATCATCATGATGTTATTGTTCAATCTTCCACAGATCAGCTACACTTCTTAAACCAAAGGCTTCCACCAGAGATTGTACCTGATGAATTTCAGAATACTGTTAACTCGTTGACAGAGGAGCTACCCAAAGAAGATGATGTCAACGTCTCTGAATATGTCAGTAAAATTGAGGAGTGTCTAAAACAAGAAAAAGGTAAATCTCAGGTCACAACCCTGGCTTCTTCTAAAAGAAAACTAAGGAGCAACTACTTGGTTAAATGACGTTATTAACATGGAATGTTAGGCGTATGAATACACCACAGCGGATTAGTGATGTACTCACACTCCTAACTAAATTTAAACCAACTTTTTTTGGTTTACTTGAGAGTAAATTAAATCCTAATAATTTACTTCTGCTTAAAAGTAAAATCCCAACCTCCTGCGATGATATTACTAACAATTCCACTGAGTGGTCAGGTAGAATTTTGTTGAAATGGGATTCATATATGTGGTCGACAACAACTATATCATCCTCTCCTCAACATAAAACTATTTCTGCTATCAACACTGGGGGTTGCGTTTGGTAGTTACAGTTGTATATGGAAGTAACTCCTTTGTAGACAGACAAGTGTTGTGGCAATCTATAGATCATGAGGCTAATACAATTACTGATTCACAGATATCGATGGTGGATTTTAACAATTCCTCCTCTCATCTAGATAAAAAGGAGGTTTGCCTATTCCATTTCAACACTTGCATGCTTTTACAATTTGTTTACATAAAGCTGGTCTCACTGAAATAAAGCCCATTGGTTTTGGCTTCATTTGGCGAAGGAAAGGTTTGGCTACCAATATTGATAAAATATTTCTGAACAATGTGTGTGCGCACAAATTCTTGAACATGAAAGCCTTATCTCTCTTTCTCAGATGTCTAGTGATCACAACTCTTTCCTTCTACAATCCTACCGCTTCACCTAAGGGGTTTACTTTTCGTTACAATAATGAGTAGCACATTATTAATGGGTACAATGATTGTGTACAAATTGGCTTAATGGCTGAAACCTGGGAATAACCTAGCTACAATTTCCAAGAAAATTTACTAGCATGTAAGCAGGAACTTAAACAGTGGAATAAAATTCATCCTAAGGAAAACGAATTCATCCACCAGGAAGAACAAGTGGTAGAGGGATATGGCAATTGACAAGGACCCTCACAACCTGGAATTATTTGAAGAATACATGCAAGCTAAGCATCATCTTCAGACACAACCAAAGATTAAATGTTGGAGTCTAAAGAAGAAATCTAAGACTGCATGGCTACAACAAGGTGATTCTATTTCTAATTTCTTTATTCCAGGATGTCAACTTGTCAACCCCCAAGTATACTAACAACATCCAGATATTTATAAAACAAAATGGGGATATTTTGTACAAACTTGAAGAAATAGAGAATGAAGCGACTTAATATTTTTCTCAAATGTTAAATGGGTGTTGCGTGTGTGAAGCTCCTCCTTTGTAATCTGCATTCAAACCGAACTCTCAAGGACGACATCATTTGTTGCACCATATTACTTTATATGAAGTAAAAGCAGTAGTGTTCTCTATCCATTACGATTCCAGTCCTAGCCCTGACGGAATAAATTCAAAGGTCATGAATCTTCACCGGGACAACAACAAATTGGACCTGCTTCTTGCAATCCAAGATATGTTCGACTCGACAAAACTGCCAAAAGGAATAAACCATACCTTCATCACCCTGGAGCCAAAAAATGAGAGGCCAACTAGCATTGTTCACCACTAGCCAATTCCCTGTTGCAACATGTATTACAAATTTTTCAGTAAAGTTTTATGCATAGGTTTAAACACTTCCTATTGTACTTGATTTTTGAAAATCAATGTACATTTATATCAGGACGATATAATAGTGAAAATATTGTGCTAGCTCATAATCTGCTTCGAGATTTCAACAAAGTGGGTATGCGCGAATTCTATGCTAAGATAAATTTACAGAAGAGTATGGTTATATTAGTCATGAATTCATTTTTGACATTATGAATGAAATGGATTTCCCAATACATTTTATTAACGTTATTTACGAATGTATTTCTAGCATATTTTCTTCATCATGATCCAAGGCCTATCTAAAGGATATATTACATCAAATAGGGGGATTTGCCAAGGTGATCCATTATCCCCCTATTTGTTTGCAATAGTTATGGAGTTTTTTTACATATTCAATGAATGAAGCCACTTCCCTGAAGACATTTACCCCTACGTCCAATATACAACCAACCATTACTCATCTTTTGTATGCGTATGACCTTACGATCTTTTGAAAATCATGTATTACATCTACATTAACCCTGGAATCAGTCTTCACAATGCTTGGTTATTACTCCGGTCTTAGTGTTACTAATTTAAAAAACAAAGACCTTTTTCAATAAGTCAGCCATAAATTCAACTCAAGTCTAAAGTATACTCCCATTCAGATGGGTAATTTGCCAATAAAATACTTAGGGGTGCCATTATCCTTTACTTAATTTCATTGCACAGAATGCCAATCCTTGCTGCATAAAGTACATACCAAACTACAAGGTTGGCAACTCAAATTGCTTAGTTTTGCAGGTAGGGACAAGTTAATACATACAGTCATTACGCCAATGATTCTCTAATGTTATTTGATGACCAAATTCCAGAATACACTATTGATAAATTAAATACCTTATGCACAGATATTTTTTTGGGGAGGGGGGAACAAACATAAGGTAGCATAGAAAATCCTATGCAAACCTAAGTTTGAAGGAGGCATAAGCTTGAAATTACTATCAGATTTAAAGAAAGCGGCTAGTGTTATGTTACTCTAGAATTTACTAACTAGAGACAACCTATAGTCAAAATGGATGAAATCAAAATATTGCTTTCAAACGCGATTTTGGACTATGGCTATAGACAATAGTTCATCCATCATGTGGAAATCTATGTTAAAAGTTAGAACTACAAGCGAGCAGCTGGTTAACAAAATGATTGGTTATGGTAGAAACACCTCTTTATGGTATGATCCTAGGATAAATTGCAGATGTTTTGTGGACTTTCTTGGCGTTCGTCGCATGTCTGTTATTGGTTCTTTTACAGATTTAGTGTTCTTGATCATCCAACATGGACACATTACTCCTTCCATGCATCCAGCAACCAGAGAAGTAGCTGACCTGATCAACCAGGTTGTCCCCTACACTGAGCAAACACAAGACTTTTATTCATGGTGTGACGATGGTTCATTCACTTTCACTAAAGCCTGGGAAAAATTACGTTCTAACGGTATTTATCAGCTTGATTACAAAGTTGTATGGCATACTAAAAACAGTAGAACGATGGCCTTTATTGCATATCTAGCACCGATAGATCGGTTAAGTACTAAAGTTCACCTAAGCAATTTGGGGATTGTCTCGAACACCTTGTGTTCATTATGCGAAAAAGAAGTTGAATATTCGGCTCATCTTCTCTTCACGTGTGATTATTCATCCTATATATGGTGCTCCCTGAAGTTTAAATTGGGAGTACAACTAGATATTCTACCTTCAATTCGGGATGAAGCATCATTCATTCAATCAAAGTTTCTAAAACGATATCAAATCAGAGATGTAGCATGCACAGTGTTTACTACAGTTGTTTACTTAATTTTGGTAGAACGCAATTAGCCAATTTTCTTAGGTATGAAATGTAGTGCTTCTTACATACTACAACGAATTAAAAAGAAATCAAATACCTGGTTATGAACAAAGGAAGCTCTTATGCTCAAATGCCGATCAACGTTGATCTTCTGGGAGGATGGGGGATTAAGTTGAATGATATAGGGTGAGATCAGTCATTTGAAGAATAGTTGTTAGAGAAGCAGTACTTTGAATTTTTAAATCTGATTTCGTGTGGCTTCGTAATTTTATGGTTTTATGTCGCTTATATTATAAAAGTGAGATATGATGTACTGTTAATATACGGAGTTTATATGAGCTCTTTTCCTTTGTAAGGTACCCAATAGGGAGGTTGTAAGGTTTTACTAAGGCATATAAACAAAATATATGATTGATATTGCAATAAAGTGTACCAATTTTCAAATAAATAAATAAATAAGTCCTTATGCAGTTGAATAATATAAGTGGAACAAATAGAGGAATACAAGGCACTAAAAGCTAAGTCTAGAAGTCGGATCGTGGGTAAGATAAAAGTGTGGCTCTACTTGTAGATAGGGTAGGCTTGAGATTTTAAAACATAACGACCTAGATTTGTTAAAACAGGTTCAAAAAGGAAGCAAATGGAAAACGTGTAAAATAATTGATTAACGTATTTGAAATATCTTTTCCTAAAGTGATTGAGATATGAAAGATAGAAGAACTCTTTAGAGGATTTGGTTAGAATAACTCGATAGTTGTAATGGAAGTTATCCAATGTGGAAGTTGAAAGGAAGCACAAATTAATGGTAACTCGTCATGTTATGGATGGTAGGATATGGTTGAAACATGTTATGTTTGATGGTTGCAAATGAATGCAATTGTTTGCAAGTAGATGTAGTGAATGCATATACACACACTAGGCACTATGATCGGTTGAATATGACACTTACATATGCATATGGATGTGTGTGCATTTTATTTATTCTTATGGATGTAATATATAGATGCATTCATATGGTTATTGCATATAGATGGTGTTTAATGCACACATATAGGATTATCTGTTATCATTAGGATTTTCTTATACACTTGGATGCATGGAACAAATATAACTGCATAAAAAGGAGGCCAACTAAATCAGTAGACCGCCTAATCTTTTGAATTAGTTAGGGTCATATACACTACACTACTGCAAAGTACATGAACTGCATTAGATAAATTAAGGACAATGGTTGCTAGTGGATGATGGATGATTAGATGGTTGTAGATATTCTTTTCAAAAGAATTACCATATTCTTCTACACTAGATTTCGGGGAAGAAATCCTTTAAGAAAGGGAGAATGTAACAACTCAAATATTTAATAAACAATAATTAATTAACAAATTAATTAAATAATAATCTATAAAATAACGGTAATTGGGCAACGAGTGTTGCGCCATTGGGTCCATTATGATTTTCTGGTTCTGATAGACATTTAGTTTGCATAAAACAGACTTAAAACGAAGAAGTTATGGCAGTTTGAAGTTTAAATTAAAAATCAAAAATCAATATATATATATATATATATTATAATAATAATAAATTGGGTACATCCATGGAATGACCTAGAATACAACTGGGTCGACCTTTGGGTTAACCCATATTGAAAGTGGGTCGACCTTTGGGTCGCCCCATGTTGAACGTGGGTCGACCAAATTATAAACTAGGTCTACCCATGTCATGGCCTGGCACTTTGTTTGCCAGGCACGAAATAGACTGAACTGACTAAGTTTTTTGTAGTACTTCCGTATTCTTCTTTCCAATTGACGGCCCAGTTTGATAACGTAAAATCCAAGGATTCTGGGCTTCCTAATTCTATAAATATACCTCTGATTTAACCCTAATCCTCACAACTTCATTCCCCTTTCTTTGTGCCTCCTCTACAATTTTAATGGAGTTCTAAGATAAATTTTTATTCACAAAAATGGGGATATCTATATATAAATCTAGAGATTTCTACCTGGGCCATTTTGATAAGCATATTTAAGCGACATTTTGTGCTTACTCAGATTTTTGAATAGGTTTGGGTAAATTAGGAACAATGGTAGCTCTATGCACAATATTATTTGCAGATCTGTTATTTTATAGTTTGTTCCTATTTTCTATAAATCATTTTCAGTGAATATTTTATTTGATAACAAGATCAGTATAATTTGGGGATTATTTGGGCAGTATAATAGTTGTTAATTTCTTCAGCAATTTACAGGTTTCAGTGTTTATTTTCTGTAAATGATTTTTGTATATCAAATTACTACTTTTATCCCTACTTCACTTATCTCAGAAATTTATCTATTACTGTAAATCATTTGGTTTACTTCTACCCCTTTTCTTTGTGGATTATTTTATGTATAGTTCATATTTTTCCCTATTTCACTTATATATTTGTTTTATTTGTTTGAGCCCAGGCCTTTATCCTTTTATTTCACGTTGATTTTAGGCCTTTCAAAGAGCCTAAACTTTTACCCTATTGTTTCTATGTATATTGGGGAAAAAATATGAATTTTATTATAAAGCGAATATTGTGAAAAATTATGAATTTGATTATAAAGCGCATATTGGAGAAAATATGAATTTGGGTACAAAGGATTAATTAGGGCATATTGAATTAATATAGTAGCGGATGATTGAACTGTAATTTTGGGGAAATTTTTGATAAATTGAATAATTGGAAACTTGAATAGGTTAACTTAGTAAGACGCCAAGTAATGAGGATTGGGGTTGTATAGAATATAAACAGAAAGATGTTTAACGCAACCTAAAAGATAACAAGAGGTTATATGGAATGTGTAGGCTTATTAATAAACTTAAAATGGGCCTTAAGTTTGATATGAATAAATTAATAAGCATGAATAGGGGTACGTTCCGACAGCGTAAGCTGATTAGGGAAAATAAGTGGCTTATTAAGTAAGTCGATTAAGCATGAATAGGGGTCCCTTTTTCTTGCACCTTTCTTGGGTAACCACTTTTTCTTTCCCACACTTGTCTTGGCCACTTCAGTCTTATCCTCTTGTTTACTCTCATTTTCATCCTCATGCATAAGAGCCATATCCACAATCCTCTCAAACGTAGCTCTCATCGGAATATACATCAGTGATAGTTCTTAGAGGAGTTGGTTCAGTCCCTTCGCAAACCTCAAAGCCTTCTTATGTGCAGTACTATCCAAATTTAAGCCAAATCTCGCCAACTCAATAAAACTATTCACGTACTCCTTAACCAAGATATTGCCCTATCTTAGACTCAATAACTTTTCCAACTGTGTCCCTTCTTCATCTTGTGATTAAAACTTTTCCTGGAAATTATCCTTGAATTCATCGTATCTCTACGGCCCACTTTGCCTCGGCTACTTCCGACCAATACGACGCCTCTCCTTTCAGTTGCCAAGCGGCCAACTGAATCCTCCTTTTGCCATCAAGCTCTACTAATCCAAACACATGACCGATCTCTCTAAGAAAATTACGAGCATCAACAAAACTCTCAGATCCAAGAAATGGCTTGCCGCCCATAGTAGAAAATTCCTTACAGAACTTAGAGAAATTAACTGCTGGATTTTTTGGAACTACCGTGGCTACTGCTGGATTTGGTGGAACAACCGCAGCTACCGCTGGAGGTGGGGTGTTTCCTTGCCCTTTGGAAGGTTCCATAGCTTCAACATATCTACGGAACCATGCTGGAATGTGAACCCCTCTGGAATATTGGGAGCCCCAGACATGCTGGAAAAAAAGAGAGACAAGGATTCAAAAAGGGACCAAGAAAATATTGTAGTTGACTTAAGAGGATAATTTTCAAAAATAAGTTTTACTTGAAAACACTTTTTCAAAAAATTTCTCTGATCTAGTAACCTTAGGCTCTAATACTAAATGAAACACCCCACACCCCTTAACGTCACCCGTATGAGGATATGTTAAGATTTATGAAGCGGTTAGGTATAAAGTAACAACACAAAGACTAAAATTCACAAGATATAAATTTACAACGAAAATTTTAAAACATTATTTAAATAAGTGAGTCAAATCACAGTACATAATACATTCCAAAATTCTAGATATTCATGAACATAAAACCATCTCATGGAAACCCATAATATCATAGTACATAAGTAAAACTATAAAAACCATCCCTCTTATATGTCAATACAATGATCATAATATAAGAAGTGAACTAATACGTGAATCTAAAAAGAGTCTGAATCCAAGCTGAACGAATAATCAAGAATCACTGTTGAGACACTCCACCCTGCGAACTTGAGGGGAAAGGAAGAGAGAAGGAGAACACAAAATAGGTCAGGCATACGTCTGGTGAGTTCTAGCAATTTCTAGCATGAACATAAAATAAGGAAGCATTTAGACAGATGGATGGTTCTAAGAGCAATATACATAAAAGCATAAATGAAATAGCAAGAAAGATAAACACGAATAAAGATAGGTTTCTCATTCATATCCGGGATTGTTGCACCATCTACTGAGATATCACAATTAGGCTTTACCTAATTTTTACCGTCGATCGGCTCCTATACCAAAAATGTGATAACTTATGTCAGCTATGGAATTTAGGGTTACCAATCCTGAACACATCAACTAAAAGGACATAGTCGTTAATCACAAGCGTTACAATGACTTATCTCCTCCAATTGACACGATTCATGTTCATTATCCCGCCAGAACACGCCCGTACCCACCTCATTTGAACCACTTGCTATCTAGTATAGTAAAGCGTGCTCTAGCCTCTACTTAGTGTGAGACCTCCATGATAAAACATGATACTGACTAATATGGGTTCCCAACCAAATATACTATTGACACAAGTCACCCCTAGACTTGGTCCTCATTCATTATTTTATTAGGCCTCTTATTTTCCCCATCAGCCTCACGTTGCCGGTACGAAACTAAACTATAATTTCATTATGTTATTAGACCTCTTATCTTCTCCAATCAGTCCCACGTTGTCGGAACGAACCTAATCTACGAGTCACTTATCTTGCCCAATCAACCACATGGTGCCTGAACGGACTCCCTCTATCTTAGCTTATTAGATTTATCGATTTTAACTTAACATAATTTAAGTTTATTAATAAGCCCAACGTAACCTCGTGTTATATACCTAGGTTGTATTAACATTCCTAATTTATGTTATCTTTTTATATAACCCAACCCCACGTTACTTAACGTTCAATTAAGTTCAATCTTATTGCAGTTCATATGTTTGCATGTTCTATTACATATTAAGGTTTATCCCTAATTTACAGTTCAATATTGATTAAAATATTTAATCAATCCTAACATGCCCAAAATCCTTTTTAATCTAATTTTAACATTATTCCAATTTAATGCAAAAATGACGGTAAATGCCTAGGATATTTTCAAGCCTAGGCTCAGCACTAAAAGAAAAAGAAAAATGGTCTAGGTTACTCGCAAAAGGCCTAGACTCAAAAATAAATAAACCAAGTGAAATAAGGCATAAGCATAATTATAAATAGACTACAACAAAGAAGGGGACAGAAGAAGGAGAATTGCTTATAAACAATAAACAACTGGAAAGAAATATGCATAAACACTAAATAAACTACGGTAACTTACAGAAAAACTAAACATATAAATACTGTAAATTACTGTAAACATAAAACTTGCAAATTAAAACTATCCAACTTTTTAAACTTTCTTACGTAAATAACTAATCTAAATCTTACATAAAAAATCACAGAACTAATGAACAAAGCTTCCCCGGTGGTTTTCTTGTTAAATCTAGCAGAAACTACTCCACCATAAGTATTTATTATAGGGCTGGCAATTTGAACCAAGATCCGAAGACCTGAACTGAACCGACCCGAAAAGACCCAAACCCGAACCAAACCCGACGGGTCTCGGGTTGGGTCTAGGTGATGAAAATACAATCAAGACCCGATCAAAGCCGACCCGCACAGACTCGACCCGAAAGAACCGACCAAAAAGCATTGAAATATATGTATTTTTAGTGTTATTATTCAACTGAGTCTGAACCGACCAGACCTGAACCGAAGCTCGGGTCAGGTCCAGATTTTTTAAAATGTATAGTTTAGACCCGACAAAACCAGACCCACTTAGAATCGAGACACGTCGAGTCAGGTTCGGGTCCATTGGGTCGGATCTAATTACCACCCCTAATTTATAAAAATAAATATTTAAAATTTAAGAACTTCTTCACCCCTTAAAAATTTAATTATTAAAACCTTTCTAATTTTGAGGATAGACCTAGAGAAGAGAGAACAGAGAATGGATGTGAAGAAATGAGAGAGGCTCTGCTAGTCTACTTATTGGGTTTAATAGATGCCCTCAGCCATTTAAATCTAAGATTAGATTTTGTCCAGCCATGTCATCGGACCAATAAGAAAGTGCCATGTCAGCCCTTAGTTTAAAATAAACGAATAAAACTCGGTCAACTTAGAAAAATTAATGCTCGAATTATAATAATCGTTTACTGCCTTGCGTGCAGGCCAAGTATGGATAATCCTCGACCTGGGTCGACCCACCCACTTCCCTGGGTCGTCACAGGGTTTGACCGACCTTGGCCTAGGTCGACACATATCTCGACCCAAGTGGGGTGGGTCGCCCAGTGAGCGTTTGTTCAATATATTAAATTATTTTAATTTTTTGAAATTTTTCTTTAATTCATAACTAATTCATTTTAACTCTGATTATAGCAAACCAAGTGTCCATTTTGATCCGAAAATTACAATGGACCCAATGGTGCAAGTCCCGTTGTCCAATTCAGAATATTATTTTGATTAATACTTGGTTTATTAATCTTTTACATCTAATTACTATTTATTTAAAATTTTAAGTGTTACATTAAATGCAGTAGAAACCATTTTAATCTATTATTGAGGATCTTTGAGAATATCTTATAATACATGTTACACCAAGCAATTGGTCGATAATGGGATATTACAATTGGTTAATCAATCTTTGGTATTACGGTTATGAAAGTATGGTCTATTGTTTTAGGAAGCTTACCTGAATTAAAGATATGTGACATTGCCAATAATAAATCATCTTTCAGGTTTTCCCAATGTAGCTTAAGAAATTTTGCATTTAACACATCTGGGCCTGAGTTGGATTCATCTTCAATTGAGAATAATGCTTTTTCCACTTCCATAACTGAAATATCACACAACAAAAACCAGTGACCTACAGAATTTACAGTAGAGATTGGCTGGAAGGAAGAAAAAGGTATTTGAGTTGGACCATTATAAAGGGAAGTAAAGTATGAAACTGCCTCTTGTTCAATTTTTGATGGGTTAGATAGCAGTTGTCCAGAAATGATCAGTCAGAGCTCTAATATGATTGAAGAATCTTCTACTAGTCATGCGTGAGTAAAAAAATCTAGAGTTAGTATCCCCTTGCAGTAACCATGCAACTTTCGCTTGTTGTTTTAACCTGATAAAACAAGTTTGTTGCAACTCCTGATATTGCCTCTTTGCTTGCAGGTATTGATCATAAGGATCTTCATTAGCTGGATCCATATCAACAGTTGTTTCCAAATTCAAAAAAAGTTGCTCTGTAGTTTTCATGTCATCATCTGTTTTATCTCTAGTTTTATTCCAGAGCTTTATTTCCCTTCTACATGCCTGAAGCTTGTGAAGAAACTAATAATTGGGGAAACCCCACGAGCTGGAATGTGTTCCCCATATCTTGGTAATTTGTGCCATTCGTTTTTATACCAAAATGGAAATCATTTTGGTTGTTCAATAGGTATTAACTCAAGTAGGAGTGTATATATATATGGAGCATTCCGGGACAACCGTTTTTAGCACCTTTTGGATACCCCTACTCGTTCGCGAGCTACACCAATCCAAATCCAACAAGAATTTATAGTTGTTCGGTCCACATATATATTATCATCTATGTAAATCCAACAAGAATTTCTCTTACTTCTTTTTCTTAGCAACCGTTCTACACTCGCGGTGTAGGGTGGTCGTTACAAAATGATACTAAAGTTTAACATGGTTAATGTAACAAGCCAAATTCCAACAGACCGATTTTTTTTTTAAATTCTAATCTACCGAAACTTGTGTTGGTTTGCTCTGGTATACTGCAGAAAAGACAGAGGCATAAATTATGTCAGAGCTTAGAAAATATCTCACAGTGGAATGGATAAAACATAATATACTCAAGGTATAGCCTTACCGTATTAATAATACTGCCTAACCAATATCCAAAGTTATCATGTCCCTGCCACAAATCTAACCTGCGAGTATGTTATAAGGATGGGGTCGGAACACAAGTTCCGGTGATTGGATTTAAATTATACACTTTGGATAACTCTACATATACCGTTCAGTCTTATTTTCTTATTTATTAGGTTATTTGGGTTAACAACACTCTAGGCTTACACACACGTCATACCCATTTACTCCTTAGTGGAATAACCTAATATAGTATATATGTAGCTACCCATCAATACTGAGGTACACCCCATGGTACCCCACTCGCATGGTCTCCACCATAATGCCACAGAAATGAATGCAGTCCCTCGTCCTATGTCGGACTGACGTAAGGATCTCTACATAATAAGGTTACGTTCCGCATATATTTGTCATTACTACACTATGTAAGCGTACGGACTGCCACCGTCGATCGAATCAGATTTCATACTGGAGTAATGCCCTCAAGTCTACGATACACCACCCAGAACCGACATGCATCTACCTAGACTGTTTCATATATGTATCGTCAATTGTAGCTCGATGCCTTAACCACACATCCTCTAATGTGCATCGATTTTCGTGGCAGGGCGATACAAGAAACACAGAACTCGGTCGGAAGCTTTTCCATATCTGTACAGGCCCGCCTTTAAGAGCCTCAAAATGTAGATATCCCTCGGGTTTTTTTTCATGGTGGCTATGGCCCCACCTCGGCCACTCCCGCAACTAGTAAAGACTACAAGAGTTGAATGACTGGCCCCTAACAAACAATCTAAACATCCAGTTGGCATCTTCCCTCAACCACCGTACCTCGATAGTGAAAGGTGAATAGTCTATTGGTTTTAGCTCTAGTCTTTTCGCATCCCACTAGCTGCCGATGACGGGTATCCGACGATCTACTATCCTTGTTGGTCGTGACCCTTCGCCTCCCCATTGAGGAGAACACCGAATCAGCCTGGTGTCACTGTGTCACAGCATTCTGACTGCAAAGCTACTTTTGCAGTCAAGGCCCACCCACCTAGTAGTTACACGCAGACCCAACCTCTGCGAGCACAGGCTAAACATCTGCCACCACACAGAGGACTATTAAGAGCACCTTACGTATCTCAGGAAGCCACTTGCTTCCCCTTCCAGTCCTTGAGAGCCGACAGAATAATCAAATGAACGTGTGCTCCCCTCGTTCCTTATAACACCATGATGATCTACCCCGTTGGGCTATTCACCTTCAAATGTGCGGACTGATCCAAGCGCCTCACTCTAATATGTTAATAAACCCTATGTCTCAACATTCTTTTATGTGCTTGCTTTACCTTATCAGGTTTCCATTTAACTTGGTTATCTTAACTTTTTATTCAGGTTATCAAGTTCTCCCTAGCCCCTTATATCTCTGAGGAATGGGCCCCTCTTGCTTATTAATCTCTGTTATACAACTTAACCCATTTAAATTTATTGATAAGCTCACAACATGTTATTCTTTGTAATCTACAATCCCTTTATATTCTTGTTTGATATCAAAGTTACAATAATATGTTCTACTTAATATGTTATTAAGCATATCTCAATTCACACGTTTTCTAGTTAACATGTCACTTATGATTTATGATTAAATATAACTTATTCCATTTCATAAGTTTTCCTCATTCATTTAATCATAATTCCATTTTACACCGTTACTACAACTTATCGTTGTTTACTTATTAACTTAGTTCTTCTAACTAAGGTCCATTAATAAGTTTCTTTTCCCATTTACTATAACCATTGTTATAATTTCCTCCTATCCCTAGGAAAAGCCTAAACATGTTATTCTTGTTGGCGAGTTTTAGACTTCCAAGTTGATAGATTACTTAATTTCTAATTAAGTACAACTTCTTACATTTCATAAAGTTTCCCCCTTTTCTCTATTTATTACATACAAATGGTTTCAGTTTTCTCCATTTATTGATTACTTAATTTAAAATTAAGTGCCACTTATTTCATTTCACTAGTTGTCTCATTCCCTTACCAGTTTATTATAACCTAAGTTATAATCTTCACTTGTCCTTAGGACAACTCTGCCTATTATACAACATTCTCATTAATGTTATTTACTTATAATAGGTTATTATCATTCCCCGTTTAAACCATTTACTATTGTAACCCCTTTATTCTGCATTCACTGTAATATATATTCCTTATTATATTAAGGAAAACACTTCATGCACCTTATTAGTTTGATAGAAGGAATCCGTGATTTATTTTCATAACGTATTCCCTTCTAAATCCGTGGTGGCAAGTAATTTCTTTACTTTTCTTACTTTATTTACTGTGGCTTACTTGCAACAACGTTCACAAAAATATGTCATTTAGGGAAATACATCACTTTTCCTTCGCATCACACTAATGCAGTCCATTACTTCCCTTCCTTTCTTATTTTCTGAGTCAGCCATTTAATTACAATCATTGCCATTTATTCACATCTTGTTATACATACATACATACATATATATATATATTCATGTGCAAGACCTCTCACATTAAGCCTACACTTGTGGATGCTGGATTTGTCGGGCGGGTCCAGGCAGACTTCTACTAAAAGTTGACTTAGCCTCATGTCTTAGCACCATTACATGTTTATTCATGCACTTAGACCCCCCACATTAGATTTACCACTTGTGGATGCTGGATATGCTGGGCGGTTCCGGACAGACTTCTACCACAAGTGTAATCTAACCTCGTGTCTAAGCATGTTACAGTTCCTTATTTACGGTATATTTTAGGCATATTATCCCTTTTACTGTAATCTAATTTACATATCATCAAATTATGCCTATATTATGGCACGTGTCCTTTTTAACATGTATTTAATTCTATTTTGACATGTAAAAATTTAATCGGGTAATTGTTCAAATCTTAACAGGTTAACATGTCATTTACTCAATAATATGCCATGAGTGAATCATGTAAATATAACAACAGTAGTCATTACCCATATTCTAACAAGTTTGTTTTTTAACATGTAATCATTCCAACACTTCAACTGATTCAACATATGAGTTATTCATATTAACATCCCAACTGGTTATAACAGTAATTCTTAATTATATTGGCAAATTCACATATAATAATGGGGAATGTTTAAACGATAATATATCATTATCTAAAATGATATAGCTCAAATCCACTCACCTCGTAACCTTTCCAAATCCTGGATCTAGTGCAGATATATCGTTCCATGGTCTCCCGTAATTGGATTCAAAACCTAACAACCATGGATTTATAATTTTTACTAAAAGAAAAGAGAAGGGAATTGAAAATTAGACCAAATCTAGGAATTAGCTCACTTCGATAAGACATCTAAAATTAACGTAGATTCGCTGTGATAGAAGAAGGCTTGCAGATCTCTAAACTTAAATAACTTGATTGCAGAAGAAGAAAAGACTTGATTTAATCTGGGCAGAGGCAGCATCTAGTTCTCCATTGTTTTTGGTGTGGAGAAACAGGTGAAATGAGGCCATATATATAGGTAAACCCCCCAAAACCCTAATCTGCCAAAATCTGCCGTAGGGGGGTCCACCCTCCCTCCTTAGTTGGTCGACCCATGGGTCGACAACCCCCTTGAGTGGTCGACCCAGGGGTCGACACCAATGATGGGGAAATCTGCCGCCTCCCCAAACTTTGAATTTTGAACCCATTTTTGAATTTCGGACCTATTATATATATATATATATATATATATATATATATAATTCTGTTATGCATATACAAACTTCAAACCTCAATAACATCTTCATACGGTGTCCGTTTTACGCAAACCAGGTGTCTATTTTGACCAGAATTCTGAGACGAACACAATGGTGTAGTCCATTTCCCTTAATTCTGAATATTTAATTAAATTATTCTTATTTCGTTATCTTTATTTAAAAATGTGGGGTGTTACATTCTCCCACCCTTAGGAAATTTCATCCCCGAAATTTGATAAGGCTAAAATCAATTAACCCCTCGCATAATATACATCCATCATGTGTGTATCCAATTTTTCGCAAACATCGTGCACTTGTACAAAGTGAAATACAACATAATAATGCATATATGTCTAAGCGGTACCTCCTATGTGTATGCAAATTTTTCAAAAATCCTTTTAAAATATGATGCTCACATCCTAAATATACTGGCAGTTCTACATGAATGCAATATTTTGAAAATCAAAATACATTTTCATCCAAATTTTCCCAAACCCTTACTGAGTAAGAACGTAGTTCATCCAATTGTTGCATCCAAAATCCTACCAACCAACTTCATTTTTCAAATTTCAGAAAAACTTAATTTTCTAAATTCGATTTCTTATGTTATAAAAAGGTGGAAAACGGAAAACTTCGCATCTTCCATTTTTCTTTTTTCAACCTTTCTCCAACCGTACTTAGATTTGATGTAACTATTATATAAAGATTCCCTATTTTCCTATCCGAGCACAACCCACACAAGAAAATTTCCCTGTTACATAATTTCTTTTTCATCTTATCTTAGAATTTTTTACTCTTATTCATCTTTTCTCATTATTTGTGAAGTTTGTCGCTTTATTAAATTTGTTATTTCCTTTTTAGTTGTACCATTTCTCTTTTCTTAGCTTATTTAATCATCTGATCTTAGTTTAAATTTAAATAAGCCTTCTAGTCTTTCAACTAAAACAGGAGATCAATTACTCATGCCTTTCATGTCTGTACCCTCTCCGCCTTTCCAGCATTGTCCCATCGCTGAACCCATCCTTTCAATACCACCCTCAAGTCAAACACCATACAATCCACCGCCACCTGAACCCCCACCAATCCCACGAGACCCATCACCTACCACTCCCCTAATCCCTGTCCTTCCCCCAATCTCTGATCCTCCTCTCAGCAAAGATAAGGTAATTCAACAACCATGGATTTCTTTCCTCTTCAAGCGCAAACCCTTAAATGTTGGGACGTACACTCCTGTTGAATTAATCCCCAATGTCGTCGATGGTACTTTAAAATTAATACATGGAGTAACCGAAGCAGGTACAAGTGTCTGGAGCGATTCAGTTGTCGGGTTTTCTTGGACAAACCGCTCTCTTACTCTTCAGTTGTGGATGAGCTCAATTCGATTTGGAGATTTAAAGGATCGGTAAGTGTTAAATCTGATGGAGTGTTATTTCTATTTGATTTCACTTGTGTAGAGGATCGAGAAAGAATTCTCCAAGCTGATCCTATTATCATGAATAAAAAGTTATTTATTATTAAGAAGTTTGATCCTTCGATAAGTAATGTTTGCGGTAAAGTGAAATCCGTACCTGTATGGGTCAAATTTTATAACATTTCGATTGCCACATGGTCCAACTACGGAATCAACTGGATAAGCAGCATGCTGGGGAAACTTTTGTGTATGGATGAGATGACCGAGAGTAGAAGGAGACTTCAATACGCTAAGTGTTTAATTGAGGTAATACCGAATAAAGAGCTTGTGAATGATTTTCTCGTTGAGACAGTGGAGGGGGGTGTACAGCGGATTTATGTTGAATATCTTTGGAAGCCGGACATTTGCTGTTCATGTCAATCCTTTTGGCATTCGAGTGATAAATGTGACAAGGACAACAGAACTAGAGACGGGGTGGTTAACACAACTAGATATGAATTTGCGGAGAATACTACTCAGGAAGCAAATGACACGAGGAATGTAAGACAACATGCTCAGCAAAGAAATCCCCCAAGAGTTAACAGAGTTTTCAAAAATTGGCATACGGTTGGCAATAGGAAGCATAGAAAGTAAGTAAATGCTAGTGAAAGGGGAAATGCTCAGACGACCAAAAGCAGAGGGGTAAGGAAGAATCAGGTAGATGAAGTAGTTCAGAATAGAAACAGTTTCTCTATACTTGAAGAAGGTGAAATAGAAAACGAAACAAACCTTAATGAGGAAATCGATGATAGTGATGAGGAAATAGCAAACATGGATACACAAGACATTGCCAACCTTCCAATGTCGACACTAGAGAGCCTTATTAACTACAAAGGTAAACATTCCCCTGAATTTAAAGTACTTCATAATGATGAAATAGAGGCTGAAGAAGAAATCAACAATTATGTAACAACCCGAAAATCTGGGACAGTTTAAAATTTTTATTTTGGCAATTTTAGCGAAGTTTGAACATTTAAAATAAATTATTTTAAATAATAATATCGATAAGAAATTTATTTTGAATATAATTCGAACGTATATAGCTATATAGATTGACGTTAGAATATAAATAATTATATATAATTATAAAAGGAATTGAAAATGGCGCGGTAGTTCGATAATTCGATTTCAAACTTCAATTGAATGTACCGGGTGCAAAATAAACCGGATTTTAGTGAAACCAAAAATAATAGGATCTAATTGATGATATCTTTCCAACGAATCCAAAAAATCAAAATTTCATAGCGGGAATCAAAAGATATGTCCAGTTGAAAATTCTGAATAGTCGCTATGGAATTCAGGCCCTTAAAAATGGGAATTTTGCAAACGACCTCGGATTTCGACGAAACCACTTTTGTTGGATCCGTAGTGTCAAATTATTGCTAGGTTTCAAATTTCATAATTTTTCGAATTAATATGTGAGCGTGGCAAAGGAAAACGCGTTTGACCAGTTTTAGTTGATTTTAATCGACTGGAAAATGGCCATTTTTCCAACAGTCTCAGAATTCGATGAAATTAGTTTTGTTAGGACCGTATCATTAATACGAAGCTAGAAAATATTTTTTGGGAATTTATAGAGTTCGTATGTGGGCCCGGTAAATTGAAATGTGCGTTCAAATTCAATATATAGAGTTATATGTTGATTTTGACGAAAATTGATCGAAACGATTGAATTGGCTAACGAAACATATCTCATTGTGTTCGGAATGGGGGTAAAATGCTATGGGCGACAGTCGTTGGGTCTCATTTGGTGGTCGAATGAAAAGTCAACATTTTTGAAATGGAAATGAAAATAAAATATAATAAAATAATTTCTCCTTAGCCTCCCCCCCCCTCTTTCTCTGTCGTCCATTTCAGAACAAAAAAAAAGACGCTGGAACCCTAAACCTAAAACTACCGCTTCCCCTCGTCGTGGCCAGCGCGCCGCGCCTCAGGCGGGCCACCACCCCGTCGCCGCACAGCCCTCCCCCTCCCCTCCTTCTCCGACGTTCATCTTCCTCCCATCCCTTCTGAAAACCCCGTTTACCTCCCCCCCTTTTCTGATATGAAGCGCCGCACCCAAGACCCCATCCACTACCTGCCGCCGACGCCAACCCCCTCCTCTTCCTCCGACTCCATCGTGAAACCCCCCCTCGATGTACGCTGTAAGTTTTTATCTCTGTTTTTATTTATTTGTTTCATTTTTCCTTTGATCATATTTTCTTGTTTATAAAAATTAGTTTTTTAAAGTAAATAAAAACCATATCTTTAATATAGAAATGTTAAAAATATAATTTTTATACTAGTGGCATGATAAAAATATGATTTTTATATAGGTATGATAGTAAAAATATGATTTTTATTCATGTAGAGTTATAAAAATATAATCTTTATTAGGAGAAGAGCGATATAAAAATATAATTTTTATAACGAAGTGGAGAATAAAGACATGATTTTTATAAGGAAATGAAAGTAAAAATTCGATTTTTATATATTGAATAGCATAGTAAAAATTCGATTTTTATATATTGAATAGCATAGTAAAAATTCGATTTTTATATATTGAATAGCGAAGTAAAAATTCGATTTTTATATATTGAATAGCGTAGTAAAAATTCGATTTTTATATATTGAATAGCGAAGTAAAAATTCGATTTTTATATATTGAATAGCATAGTAAAAATTCGATTTTTATATATTGAATAGCGAAGTAAAAATTCGATTTTTATATATTAAATAGCATAGTAAAAATTCGATTTTTATATTGAAACACCCCACCTCCGTTAGGATCACTCTCAAAGGGAATGCCCTAATTTTGGTGGAGGTTTATAAGTATAAGTCACAGATATACAAGACAGATATAAGAACACATATTTGTAAACAGCGGAAAAACAACAACTTTTATTTCATAAAAGCAAATACGTGTTACAGCAACATCACCATGATTGTCTTACATCCTTTCAAAAAAAAAACATAACTCCTTCAATCTGTCTTGATTACATTATTTAAAGAAGCATAAAGAAAACATAAATAAACTGCAAAAGCCCCGTAGTGGTTGTCCAAAGCCATAGTTCAAAACGAAAAAGTCCAAGCAATACATTTCTCCTCTTCAAGCCGGATATTAAGGCAGGTCAAGCTGCAGTGTTCCCTCCCTGTGGACCTGGGGGGGGGGGGGAACGCAAGAAAAGAAGACGAAAGAAAAGTAGAGTCAGACATAAAGCCTGAGTAAGTCTAGGACTATTCTGTCTATGAATAAAGAACTGGGTATGATAAGTATAAACAAGAAGTGGGAAAGCACTATAAACTTGGTTAAGTTGTCTAGGGTCGAATATACTATCGTACCCCATGTTAACCTCTGAACCCATATAAACTAGTTTCCAACTGGCACCCCATAATCAGGGTGAAGTGATCCATTCTATGATGATCGGCTCCTACTCGCATAGTTACATGTGTCTTACGGCCCCCGATGTTGTAGTTACCTATGCTGGTCCCACCATGGGGTGTATCAAGTCCCATGGCAGCGGCCCGACACAACCTTAGAATGCACAGGTATGCTACTGGTGCCCAGTGCTTTATTTTTCTGCGCCGGAGTGTGTGCACGCCCGCACCCCGTTAGAACCTACACTGCTACACCACCGCCGCCGATTTGACCTCTAACAATCAGCCCAGTAATCGTGCCCCACCCTGCCTAGTTTCAGGGTATCATGATACACCTTATAGGGTTACTGCTGAAAAGGGTCCCCCGCTACTAGGTTTTCTACTTCTAGCCAACATGCTAAGTTGGTTAAGTGTTTTATGAACCTAACCCCCAATCAGTCTGTTTAGTTTAGCATGTCCCATATTTGATTAAGTCTTTAGTTCACTTAATCCTAACAATCCTGACTCAGCCTTAATTGTCTTATTAAATCCTTGACCTCTCACATTAGACAGGTATTGTTGTGGCTGCCTGTTGCCGGTTGGTTCCGGGCAGTCTTACGCCACAACTCAGTCTAACCTCGGGTCCTTATTGGGCTCCATGTTTAACCACCCACATTGGATAGGTATTGTTGTGACTACTGGACAGCCGGGCGGTTCCGGGCAGGTTTACATCACAACTCAATCCAACCTCGGGTTAAACACATCGTATGTTCTACATTTACATATTTTGTCTTTCTTCTTTATTTTCTTATATGTAAATATTTGCGGCCCATTATTAAAAAATCAATGGTGTGAAGGTTACACCAATCATGGGCCCAACCCATACTTGAATTTGGGCCCCTTTACTTTATATTTTCATTTATTAATTAATTTGGCCAAACGCTATTTACCCCCGTTTAATTCGCTCGTTTATTATATATATGTTGGGCTTAGCCTTTTTAAGCCCAACTTAGCCACGTGAAAAGGGGAGGCTTAAAGCATGATTACATACACAAGAAGGGGAATGTGAACGCATGAACTTGCAACATAACGTTGGAACTACAAAATAGAAACTGGTGTACTTGCATAGTAGTAATGTATACTTTGGTCATAAAGCATAAGTGACATGAATCAAAGCATGTAAACTTTTAGTTGAGATAAGAATCTAAATTGGATATCATTATTGACACATAGTCTTAACTACAACATAAACCTATGTTTTTATTTAGGCATAATGTCAAACATAGGCAAATCATGTTCATAAGATTCCTACATGTTTACAAAGGGGTTTACTTTTGTTACTAATACAAAAGCATAGTTCAACTTGAATTATTCCAACTTAATCATGATTTTAAATCTATTCACATAACCATGGCGCACATATACTTATGGCATAAATATTTCTAAACATGAAATCATGATTTTTACTTTAGTCATGCAAACTTGCAAATGGGATTTTGAATCTAACCTAGCTATGTACCACATATGTCATCATATAATTCTTGTTAACAATATAGACCTAACATGGTTTTCAATTACGCAAAATATCAATTATAGCCTAGTCATATTCATAAGTTCGCAAAGAGGTTTTCTAGTACAAAAGTATGGCTTAATACATAGACCATGATGCCAAATTTTCAACATAATTTCATATGAATTATAATAACCCAAATTTGTTCCAATTACTCACAAAAATGATTTTTGTACAAAAATACACATTATGATGACATAGTAGCAAAACCCCAAACTTGCATGAATTTCAATTAGACAACTACATACATGTAGCTTCAACATGAATTACATAATTTGCGAATATTCCAAACGTATACTTGCATAAAACTACCGCAAACATGTAGTTTTTATAATGAATAACATGCTTTGCGAATATCCAAACGTATACTTGCATAAAACTACCGCAAACATGTAGTTTTTATAATGAATAACATAATTTGAGAATATCCAAACGTATACAATATTCCAAATCGATAAGAATCATAGTAACGCACAAATATGAATTGCTTTATCACCACAAATCAAGTATACAAACCAACACAATTATTTGTTCATACCAAAATAATACTCTACTTACAATTGTGTGGAGAATTCTCCAATTTAGGAATTTGGAGATGCGACTCCTTTTGACGTAGGCGTTGATTTGATTTGTCTAAGTTGCTTTATGCTTTAGAATTTTCCTCCTAGTCTTCTCCCAAATTGGTGGCTACTCCTAGTCGTTCCTCAGCAGCATGATGGCTTTGTTCTTATTTTTGAATGAATAGATTAGGTTGAGTCTAGGGTCATTTTTATAGAGTTTATGAACTGATTAGGACCATCGATGTTGCTTGGATTGATCGTAGCCATTCATTCGAAAGAGAGACCAATTAGAGCCTGCCACCTAGCCCTAATGACAAAGCATGCTTCTGAAAATCGACCAACATAGACTAGGCCAGCCAGGGTGGACTGGGTTCGACCTGGGTCTGGACCAGGTCGACAGGCCTGTCGACAGCCCAGTCGACCTGGCTAGACCAGGTCGACAGCCCAGTCGACCTGGGTGCCTTAGGCGGGAATTTTCCCGCCCTAGCCAATTGGGCCTGATTTTTAATTTTAAACTTGTTTTTCTGAGCTGTTCGAATTTTAAACTTAATTCAGAAACTTCCGGAGGCTATATCTTCTTCATACGGACTCCGTTTTTCAAAAACTCGGACTCTATTTCGCGTATTTTTCCGAGACGAACGCAATGGCGTATCCCGTTTCCCATAGTTCTTTGATTTCAAATTAATTATACTTTAATTTGTTAATTTCACAGTTATAGAATACACGGGGTGTTACATTCTCCCCCACTTAAAAGGATTTCGTCCCCGAAATCTTCAAGTTTAGGAAAATGTATATCCTAACATCCAATCATCCATCAACTCATCCATCAAACACGAGCATCCATTGTCCTTAAAAGACTTCTAATGCTTCATGATCATATGCGAAGTGTGTGTGTGTACATGTACTTATCTAATGCAAAATCAGGCGGTCTACTGATTCAGTTGACCTCCTTAATGCGAATTATGTAAGTGCCATGAATCCATTATGTATGCAAATTTTCCTATTCATGATTCTACATGGGTGCACAATCATTCAATACAAATGCAACATCCATATGACAACACATTAAAGTTCAACCACATACGAATGCAAACATATATGCATATGCAATATGAAGTGACTGAGCCGATCTAAAACCTAGATTGTGTGTGTATATGCAACCACGAGCAACCACTAGCAATCACTTGCAACCACTTGCAACCATCATCCATAACATGTTTCAATTACATGTTTTCATCCAAAGGGTTTCTACCTAAAAGATAAGGTCGAGGAAATATACCTAAAAAGATAGATAAAAGCACGACTTAAGGAAAAAGAAAGATCAAGGACGTACCCTCGAAAAGAAAAGGGTAAGCAGTGCGTATTCTAGCTTCAGTTTCCCAAGTCGCGTCTCCCTCGGCGTCGCTCCACTGAACTTTGACGAGCCTGACTTCGCGGTTGCGTAGCTTCTTCACTTCCGTTCCTAAGATGCGGGTTGGGACTTTTCTTATGGTTGCTTCGCGTTCCACTTCGGCCTCTTCGAGGATATTTGGCTCTACCACTTCAGCAGACTCATGTAGACATTTTCGGAGATGTGAAACGTGAAAAACGTTGTGGACTCCGGCCAACTTCTCGGGTAGCTCTAATCTATAGGCCATTTTCCCAATTTTCTCGATGATAGGGAATGGCCCTACGAACCTTGGTGCCAGTTTTCCTGTGGTTCCAAAACGAACAACGTTTCTTAGCGGAGATACCTTGAGAGAAACTCTGTCTCCAACCTCAAATTCAAGGTCGGTCCTTCTCTTGTCGGCATAGGACTTTTGTCTGTCTTGGGCCGTCTTCATCCTTCTTCGTATTAAGTCTACTTTCTCTGAAGTCTGTCGGATCATATCTGGTCCAAGTATGAGCTTATCAGTAGACTCCCACCAACAAGTGGGCGATCGGCACGGTCTTCCATATAAAGCTTCGAAGGGCGCCATTCCGATGGTTGCTTGATAGCTGTTGTTGTAGGAAAATTCCACCAAAGGAAGGTGGTCTTCCCATGTCCCTCCGAAGTCAAGGACGCATAGTCTTAAAAGGTCCTCCAAAACTCTGTTCACTCTCTCTGTTTGGCCGTCGGTTTGGGGATGATAGGCTGTGCTCAAGCATAACTGCGTTCCTACTGCTTCTTTCAGACTCCGCCAAAACTCGCTGGTGAAGATGGGGTCTCGGTCACTAACAATGCTAGATGGTATTCCATGGAGTCGAACGATTTCTTTGAGGTAAAGTGATGCCAGGGATGAGGCAGTTCTTTTACTTTTGACAGGTAAAAAGTGGGCGCTTTTAGTAAGCCTATCCACTATTACCCAAATGCTAGTGTTGCCTCTCCTAGACCTAGGCAGCCCATCAATGAAGTCCATTGATATGCTATCCCACTTCCACTGCGGGACCTCTAGAGGATGTAGTAGTCCGCCAGGCTTTTTCTGTTCCGCTTTAACCTGTTGGCACACCATACACTTAGAAACGAATTCTGCCACGTCCTTTTTCATGTCGTTCCAGAAGAAAGTCCTTTTTATGTCTTTGTACATTTTATCTCCGCCTGGGTGTATCGTCATCTTGGAGTGATGTGCTTCCTCGAGAACCTTCCTTACTAAATCTTTTGTTTGTGGAACGCATAGTCTACCGTCCCGCCTTAGCAAACCCTTATCGTCGATGGAGTATCTGTTGGGGTGACTTGAAGTCTCACCCCTAATTAGCCTATCAATCATTTCCACAAGCTGAGGGTCTTCGCGTTGTGCCGCCCCTACTGAATCCACTAAAGTTGGGCGCACTTCGAGAGATGCTAGCAAGCCTGGTACAAAATCGGAGGAAGGCCTAAAGTCGAAGCTGGCTATAAATTCTAGGCTTTGTCTTTCAACAAACAACGGGCTTAGGGTCAATTTCTTTCGGCTCAACGCGTCTGCCACTACGTTGCCTTTGCCCGGAGTATAGGAGATTTCGAAATCGTACGAGGCAAGAAACTCCATCCATCTCTGTTGCCTCAAGTTAAGATCCTTCTGCGAGAAAAGATATTTCAACGATTTATGGTCAGTGTAAAGTTCGAACTTCTCACCTAGGAGATAGTGTCGCCAAGACTTGAGTGCAAAGACGATGGCGGCTAACTCAAGATCGTGGGTGGGGTAGTTCTTTTCGTGCACTTTCAACTGCCTCCCGCCATAAGCTACTACCCTTCCTTCTTGCATTAAGACGGCGCCTAGCCCTGTCCCACATGCATCCGTATAAACAGTGAACATCTTGCTCCCATCTGGCAGCGTCAAAACTGGGCTGTTGTGAGAGCCCTTTTCAGTCGTTGGAAAGCAAACTCGCAATCCAAGTCCCAATTGAACACTAGATTCTTCTTGGTCAATTTCGTGAGCGGAGCTGAGATTTTCGCAAAATCCCTTATGAACTTTCGATAGAAACCCGCTAGTCCTAGAAAACTTCGGACCTCAGTCGCATTCCTTGGTGTCTTCCAATCTTGTACCGCCACTACCTTAGCAGGGTCCACTGCTAACCCTTGTTTGGATACTATGTGCCCAAGGAACCTCACCTCTTCTCTCCAAAAGTGGCATTTGGAGAATTTGGCTTTTAGTTGATGGACTCGCAAAGTTTCCATGATTGCCCTTAAGTGTTGAGCATGTTCCTCTTCACTCTTTGAGAAGATAAGGATATCATCTACGAAGACCACTACGAATTTGTTGAGGAAATCTCTAAATACCCTACTCATCAGGTCCACGAAGTAAGCAGGTGCATTTGTCAAGCCGAAAGGCATGACAAGCCATTCAAAGAAGCCGTCTGGGGTTCTGAACGCCGTTTTATCGATGCTATCTTCAGCCACCCTTAGCTGATGAAAACCGGTTGCTAAATCGAGCTGGGAGAAAATAGACGCTCCTACAAGCTGGTCAAATAAATCGTCAATTCTAGGGAGAGGGTGCCTATTCTTTTTCGTTAGCTTGTTGAGCTCCCTATAGTCAACACATAGACGGAGTGAACCATCCGCCTTTGTAGCGAACACCACTGGAGCGCCCCATTCTGAAATGCTCCTCCTAATGAACCCCTTCTCTAGAAGCTCTTTAATCTGTTTACTGAGCTCTTTCCTTTCTCGTGGAGCCATGTGTCTAACGGGCAATGCAACGGGCTTTGCATTATCTACAAGATATATGCGGAAGTCTATTTCCCGCTTCGGAGGCAAGCCCTTCACCTCTTCGAAGACATCCGGATATTCCCGGACCACTCTAACTGATTGCAAATTTTCAACAGAGGCATCTAGCGATTCAAGATAACTAAGCATAACCGCATACGAGGGATTACAAGAAATTTCCAAAGTATTACCAAGCTGGGTTAGGAGCCTAACAACCCTTTTCTCACAATCAAGGATGGCCCCATTACTGGATAGCCAATCCATACCCAAAATCAAACCATACCCCGAAAAGCCCAAAACAAAGGCACTACATTGAAATTCTACGCTTAGAATAGAAATTTTCAATCCCAAACAGATCATAGACAAATGAGCTGGGCCCCCAATTGGGTTTGAAACAATTAAGGGGTCATCTACCATACTAGTTTTTAGGTGCAGAGATTCTACTAAAGCAGACGAGATAAAGGAGTGTGATGCGCCAGAATCAAATAAAGTGTGAACGGGGTGATCATAAAGATAAACTACACTTTCTACAGAAGTATTTATACCTCGCTGTTGCAAAGGTGGTGCTTCTAGCACATGAACCTGTGCCCCTGAGGTGGATCCAGCCCTCTACCCCTGTCCTCGTTTCTTTGGGCAATCCTTAGCCCTGTGGCCTGTCTCACCGCAAGAAAAGCACCCACCATTCTCCTTGGCCTTCTTTTTCCGGCAGTCCTTTACTAAGTGCCCCACTTTGCCACAGAAATTACACTTCCTCTTCTCTTTGTTGCCTTTCCCGCCTTTCTTAAAGTCCGTCTTCTTAGGCTGCAAACCCTCTTTCTTCCCTTGAGAGCTTTCTGCCTTTGTCTCCTTCTTAACCTTATCCTCCTCATTCAGCAATGCCATTTGCACCAATCTTTCATACGTGGCCCCCATGGGTATATGGGTCATGGCCAAACTGTGTAATGGCTCATTTAACCCTTTGACGAAACGGAGAGCCTTTTTGTGCGGGGTGTTGACTAGGTCTAGCCCAAACCTAGCCAGCTCATCGAACTGATTAACATACTCTCTGACTGTCTTGTTCCCTTGCTTAAGAAATAAGAATTTTTCCAACTACAAGCTCCTTTCCGCATCCGAGAGAGATTTAGTCTCAAACCTTGCCCTAAAGTCCTCCCATGTCTCCACTGGTCTTTCTGCATTAGTGACTTCCCACCAGTAGGAAGCCTCGCCCTTTAATAGCCATACTGCCAGTTGTACTTTTTGTCTATCTTCTACCTCAAAGATGATGAATAGGTCCTCAGTTTCTTTCAGCCAATTTCTAGCTGCCACGAAGGACTCAGTTCCATGGAAATCCTTTCCTCCCATAGCTTTAAAATCTTTACATATCTTAGCAAATGTGTTTCCCCGTGGAGGAGGTGGAGGAAAAGGTGCCGCTGCAGCTGGATGATTTCCTGCAGCTGGGGGAGGAGGAACGGTAGGACCTGGCTGAGTGGCCCTTGCTTCTAAGAACCGTCTAAACCAACCAGGTATTGGTACCCCTTCCGGCAAGTTAAGTTCTTCGGACATGCTGAAATAAAAAAGGATAGATTCAAAACGAAGGATAAGAGATAGTACCTATGGCTTTGGGGAGTGGACTTTGCCTTTTTAAAATAAAATAATATTTTTCTTCTAAAATTGCCTCTTTAAATTTCCTTTTTGAAAATAAATTTTCAAAACTTTTTACCTTATCTGGTAAACCTATGCTCTGATGGCAAGTGAAACACCCCACCTCCGTTAGGATCACTCTCAAAGGGAATGCCCTAATTTTGGTGGAGGTTTATAAGTATAAGTCATAGATATACAAGACAGATATAAGAACACATAATTGTAAACAGCGGAAAAACAGCAACTTTTATTTCATAAAAGCAAATACGTGTTACAGCAACATCACCATGATTGTCTTACATCCTTTCAAAAAAAAACATAACTCCTTCAATCTGTCTTGATTACATTATTTAAAGAAGCATAAAGAAAACATAAATAAACTACAAAAGCCCCATAGTGGTTGTCCAAAGCCATAGTTCAAAACGAAAAAGTCCAAGCAATACATTTCTCCTCTTCAAGCTGGATATTAAGGCTGGTCAAGCTGCAGTGTTCCCTCCCTGTGGACCTGGGGGGGAAAACGGAAGAAAAGAAGACGAAAGAAAAGTAGAGTCAGACATAAAGCCTGAGTAAGTCTAGGACTATTCTGTCTATGAATAAAGAACTGGGTATGATAAGTATAAACAAGAAGTGGGAAAGCACTATAAACTTGGTTAAGTTGTCTAGGGTCGAATATACTATCGTACCCCATGTTAACCTCTGAACCCATATAAACTAGTTTCCAACTGGCACCCCATAATCAGGGTGAAGTGATCCATTCTATGATGATCGGCTCCTACTCGCATAGTTACATGTGTCTTACGGCCCCCGATGTTGTAGTTACCTATGCTGGTCCCACCATGGGGTGTATCAAGTCCCATGGCAGCGGCCCGACACAACCTTAGAATGCACAGGTATGCTACTGGTGCCTAGTGCTTTATTTTTCTGCGCCGGAGTGTGTGCACGCCCGCACCCCGTTAGAGCCTACACTGCTACACCACCGCCGTCGATTTGACCTCTTACAATCAGCCCAGTAATCGTGCCCCCACCCTGCCTAGTTTCAGGGTATCATGATACACCTTATAGGGTTACTGCTGAAAAGGGTCCCCCGCTACTAGGTTTTCTACTTCTAGCCAACATGCTAAGTTGGTTAAGTGTTTTATGAACCTAACCCCCAATCAGTCTGTTTAGTTTAGCATGTCCCATATTTGATTAAGTCTTTAGTTCACTTAATCCTAACAATCCTGACTTAGCCTTAATTGTCTTATTAAAGCCTTGACCTCTCACATTAGACAGGTATTGTTGTGGCTGCCTGTTGCCGGTTGGTTCCGGGCAGTCTTACGCCACAACTCAGTCTAACCTCGGGTCCTTATTGGGCTCCATGTTTAACCACCCACATTGGATAGGTATTGTTGTGGCTACTGGACAGCCGGGCGGTTCCGGGCAGGTTTACATCACAACTCAATCCAACCTCGGGTTAAACACATCGTATGTTCTACATTTACATATTTTGTCTTTCTTCTTTATTTTCTTATATGTAAATATTTGCGGCCCATTATTAAAAAATCAATGGTGTGAAGGTTACACCAATCATGGGCCCAACCCATACTTGAATTTGGGCCCCTTTACTTTATATTTTCATTTATTAATTAATTTGGCCCAACGCTATTTACCCCCGTTTAATTCGCTCGTTTATTATATATATGTTGGGCTTAGCCTTTTTAAGCCCAACTTAGCCACGTGAAAAGGGGAGGCTTAAAGCATGATTACATACACAAGAAGGGGAATGTGAACACATGAACTTGCAACATAACGTTGGAACTACAAAATAGAAACTGGTGTACTTGCATAGTAGTAATGTATACTTTGGTCATAAAGCATAAGTGACATGAATCAAAGCATGTAAACTTGTAGTTGAGATAAGAATCTAAATTGGATATCATTATTGACACATAGTCTTAACTACAACATAAACCTATGTTTTTATTTAGGCATAATGTCAAACATAGGAAAATCATGTTCATAAGATTCCTACATGTTTACAAAGGGGTTTACTTTTGTTACTAATACAGAAGCATAGTTCAACTTGAATTATTCCAACTTAATCATGATTTTAAATCTATTCACATAACCATGGCGCACATATACTTATGGCATAAATATTTCTAAACATGAAATCATGATTTTTTACTTTAGTCATGCAAACTTGCAAATGGGATTTTGAATCTAACCTAGCTATGTACCACATATATCATCATATAATTCTTGTTAACAATATAGACCTAACATGGTTTTCAATTATGCAAAATATCAATTATAGCCTAGTCATATTCATAAGTTCGCAAAGAGGTTTTCTAGTACAAAAGTATGGCTTAATACATAGACCATGATGCCAAATTTTCAACATAATTTCATATGAATTATAATAACCCAAATTTGTTCCAATTACTCACAAAAATGATTTTTGTACAAAAATACACATTATGATGACATAGTAGCAAAACCCCAAACTTGCATGAATTTCAATTAGACAACTACATACATGTAGCTTCAACATGAATTACATAATTTGCGAATATTCCAAACGTATACTTGCATAAAACTACCGCAAACATGTAGTTTTTATAATGAATAACATGCTTTGCGAATATCCAAACGTATACTTGCATAAAACTACCGCAAACATGTAGTTTTTATAATGAATAACATAATTTGAGAATATCCAAACGTATACAATATTCCAAATCGATAAGAATCATAGTAACGCACAAATATGAATTGCTTTATCACCACAAATCAAGTATACAAACCAACACAATTATTTGTTCATACCAAAATAATACTCTACTTACAATTGTGTGGAGAATTCTCCAATTTAGGAATTTGGAGATGCGACTCCTTTTGACGTAGGCGTTGATTTGATTTGTCTAAGTTGCTTTATGCTTTAGAATTTTCCTCCTAGTCTTCTCCCAAATTGGTGGCTACTCCTAGTCGTTCCTCAGCAGCATGATGGCTTTGTTCTTATTTTTGAATGAATAGATTAGGTTGAGTCTAGGGTCATTTTTATAGAGTTTATGAACTGATTAGGACCATCGATGTTGCTTGGATTGATCGTAGCCATTCATTCGAAAGAGAGACCAATTAGAGACTGCCACCTAGCCCTAATGACAAAGCATGCTTCTGAAAATCGACCAACATAGACTAGGCCAGCCAGGGTGGACTGGGTTCGACCTGGGTCTGGACCAGGTCGACAGCCCTGTCGACAGCCCTGTCGACCTGGCTAGACCAGGTCGACAGCCCAGTCGACCTGGGTGCCTTAGGCGGGAATTTTCCCGCCCAGGCCAATTGGGCCCGATTTTTAATTTTAAACTTGTTTTTCTGAGCTGTTCGAATTTTAAACTTAATTCAGAAACTTCCGGAGGCTATATCTTCTTCATACGGACTCCGTTTTTCGAAAACTAGGACTCTATTTCGCGTATTTTTCCGAGACGAACGCAATGGCGTATCCCGTTTCCCTTAGTTCTTTGATTTCAAATTAATTATACTTTAATTTGTTAATTTCACAATTATAGAATACACGGGGTGTTACATATATATTGAATAGCGAAGTAAAAATTCGATTTTTATATATTGAATAACGAAGTAAAAATTCGTTTTTTACATATGTAGTGGCTACGGGCAAAGAAAGTGACAAGAGGCAAGAACGACGAAGACTTCTACCTAAGAAGAGTCGTGGCGTTGGATTAGCTATCTGTGAGAATTTCTCACTCTTTAATTTTATTTCTAGTTGAAATATATACTAGGATGAAGACGGTGTTTAGTAGCACCCGACACCCGTCGTCCACAGACCATGGACAGCTTGTATGCTTGTTTGTTTGATTTTGCTGTGTGGTTGATTGTGTGATGTGATGTGTAATGAAATAAAATATTTATATAGCTAAAAATATTTTATAGTTAAAAATAGAATTTTTAACGTGTATATGAAATAAAAATAAACAGATTGGAGATTTGTTTATATACACACATTTGACTGATATTGATTGGGACGATAAATTTTACACATCGCCCAACTGCACAAATAAAATCTGTGTCTGATTGTTTGAAACCCCACACGGGTATTGGGATGATATATGACATTCACTAGTCCCAATAATTAGCTGTATGTCGATCGATTGATTGACAGACTGTTATAAGCATTGAATATTTATATTTGATGCTTATACAGTGTAGAATGCACTTTGGATGATGGTTGATTATTCGTCGTTGTTATTGTATACATGTGTTGTAGAAAACCCATATAATTAACATTATATGGTAATTGATTGGGCCTCATTCCAGTTTCGAAATAGGAATATTTGAAATGAAAATATTTGAAAAAGAAATATTCGAAATAGAATATTTGAAAATCAAAATATAAGAAGCCGTGTTGATTAGATTGACGCCATTTTTACGTGAACGATATTTATATTGATTTTATTTAAATTGAAGTGAATATTAAATTGAATTGAAATTCGAATTTAATTGAATTGATTTGAAATTCGAAATAAATTGAAATGGTTTGAAATTCGAATAGAATTGAAATAGAATCGAAATCGTTTTGAAATGAATTCGAATAGAATAGAAATAGAATCGAAATCGTTTTGAAATGAATTCGAATTAAATTGAAAATGAATTGAAATTGAATTAATTTGAAATTCAAATTGAATTGAAAACGAATTGAAATTGAATTGAAAACGAATTGAAATTGAACAGAAATGAATTCGAATTGAATGTAAAACGGATTCGAATTGAATTGAATAGAAAATGTATTCAAATCGAATTAAAATCGAAATTGAATTGAAATCAATTTGAAATGAATTTGAAACGAATTTATATTGGAATAATCAATTTTGATTTGAAATTGAATATGAAGTTGAAACCTTTTTGAAAATGAATTTAAAATGATTTATAAAGCACGTTTTGAATTGAAATCGATGAAGTATATATTATATATAATATATATATATAATATAATGGCCTGAATAGAACGCGCCGCGGCAGTTCGCGAATTTCGACCATTGACTTCGAACGGATATTACGGGAGATCCGACCGTCAGATTCTCCTAAAACCAGAACCATTGGGTTCGTATCGAAAAGAGCTTTCTAACGAATATTAGAAATTTGAAATCTAACGGTTGGATTTGGAATTATGTCCAAATCAAATTTGAAAAAGGTCGTTGTAAGTGTAGTTCGATGGCCATTGATGGAAATCGACTGTACGGGCCTTGATAAAATTATTAAAAATAGTAATAATTTGTCTAAAATCATAAGAAATGATTTAGAAAGAATTGGGATGAAAAATCCCATATTTGAAAAGATAAAAATAGATTTTTATCGAAATGAACTAGTTTTGAACTAGAATAATAATTCTATTCATTTTTAAATAAATAAATTGGATTTGAAATGGTTTTGAAAATAACCAGAATTTCCAATAATTGCATTGGAATGGATTTGAATCGAAATCGTCTTCGAAATATTTTGATGTTGAATTTCGTGATTATACAGATGTTGTTATGGAAATTTGAAAGATATTTATATATCGTTATTTCCAATACGATATCTGTTGGTCGTAGAATTGGATATTGAATATAAGCCGATATATTTTCTATTCAGAGCCTTGTATTTAATATCAAATGTAATTTGGGTTTGTCGTGAATGGTGTCTTGACTAACACTGTTCTTGAACCCAGTTGAGAAAAGATTAAATCTTTTGATTTAGATTTAATGAAGTGTACCAATTAAATAATATTCAATTGGAATTGAATTGATATTGATTTTTGGGTTTATCGTGGACAGTGTTTTAAATAACACTCGTTCTTTAACCTGATAATTAATGGAATGTGACTTTGGGTTTATCGGGAACCGTGTTTTAAATGACACTGATTCTTTAACCCAGTAAACGATTAAAACTAAGTGGAGTTTTAATGAATCTTTGATTAGATTGAAATAATCGAGAATGGAGTATCACCAGTTTTACTTCATGGGATGAATAGGTTGGGATTGGGAAATTAAAACAAATGATTACTTCGGTAAGGTTCGTTAATCCCGACTAGTTGAATCGAAATTCAAAAGAAGATTAAAGAATAAATTTAAAGGATTTATCTTTGATAAAATTAATAGGAACCTTTCCCTATGAATGTGAAATTTAGAAACTAACTGTCGGTTAGCTAAGCAGAATGGTTTTCTGGATATTGATCTGTTGTTGGTTTCGGCCTTCGGGGTTAATATTTGGGGAATTATTCTCTTGATTAATTTACGGTTAGTGACTGATGAATTGGAATGAGGCGTATGTTGTGTTTGTGTAACACTTATTTAAAATATACGCGAGTTATTCGGAAAGACCAGGTTTATCCCATTCTGAATAACTAATACGACGATAAGTCGAAGATGAAGACGATGGTCGAAGACCGGAGGTCTTCACGTCGTTTGGTTGATTACTGATGATCTTGATTGGGCTGTACACCCAAGAAGATGGAAACAGTTGGTAATCGTCCATACGTACTTGGAGATCGATGGATATGCGGGGTACTAGGTGCCCCCGGTTTCGTTCAGACCCAGAACGGACTTGTAAATGGACTGTGTGTCTGACATTGGATTTTAGTCCGTGTGATTGAACTCTATTAAATATATATCTGTTTGGCGGCGGAGAATTTATTCTCTTGCTTAACGCCCTTCTCTGAG
This sequence comes from Allium sativum, assembly GCA_030737875.1. Lineage (NCBI taxonomy): Eukaryota > Viridiplantae > Streptophyta > Magnoliopsida > Asparagales > Amaryllidaceae > Allium > Allium sativum. The sequence goes on along the minus strand of CM060926.1, from coordinate 198,356,748 downwards.
ACATACGAGCTCAGGGGTTATATATTGATGGATATCAAACGCATGGAGTGAATTGCCTGTGTGGCATGCCTAAGTGGCAATTGATCGAGACTTCTGTTGAAAAGCAAAGTCTTGTGGTGATGATCAAAGCACAGCCTGTGTGGCACAGCTTTGTGTAACGTGAATTCGCGAGCCTCACACCCCGGTGTTGAACCAAAAACGGGAGACGGACCTCAGGGAGGGCATGCGTTTCTTTCTAGCTAGGGTGGTGTCAGTGACCTACCAGCCCTGACATTTATATACTTTTCACCTGTGTGGTTGTTGCTGTTGCGAGGCGCCTCGGTTTGATCGGACGATCCGGGTCCGGTGGAGTCATTCGTTGGCTCATTTACGCCCCAAAGGGCGGGGAAACGTAGTGTTCAGGCATAATAATCCACATCGGTGGACCGGCCCTGACGATCCAAAGGGTTGATGCATTCTGATCTTGAGGCTCGGGCTAGAGAGTCTCGAATCGGTTGAGGACTATCTTTTGCCTCGGTTCATAGATGGAAACCCAATTTCCAAATACGTGACTTTGCGATTTTGATTGTATAACCTATATATGGCGACATAGTGGTATGGGGCATTCATGCCGCCTATGATTGATACTTATGATTTGAAGTTGTTTTATACACTATACACTTATAATAGTATCAAATGATTTCTTTTAAGCGTATCAAGCATTCTTGGCTATTATAAGGTAAAAACCCTATCCTCCGGCTTGCGTTGCATTGAGTGATGGGAACTGGGTCTTATAATAGCTTCATTTTTCTTTATATTAGCATTGCGCTGTTTGTTTTATGCACTGGTATTCTTGGAAGGAAACCAGTTCCGTGTTATACGGCGTGGTCCCTTGATTTACCTAACTTTAAAATAAAGATTACTGTTTTTAGTTCTCACACCAGTCCCATGACTGACCTGGAGTTTATTGTTTTGACCTAAACTCTGGGTGCCCTTATTTTGACACGGGCAGCTAGTAATTTTGGTTTTGCAGATTTATATTCACAGGATCCTGGTTTACAGTTGGAACGATATCCGGAAAGCTTTGTATCCGTATATCTCCTTCTAGTTGTGTATTGTATTATTTTCCGCTGCTATGTAATTTATTGTAATCTCTGATATTTTTGTGTAATATTTATTCATTTATACTCTGTATATTCTTGTAATATGATGCATTGTTGTAAATATACAATGAAATGTTCTTCCGTGTGCGTTCTATTTTGTCGTGTTCTCAAAACAATTCGTTCTTTCTCTTCACTTCGGAGACCGGGGAAGTTCGGGTCGTTTCAGCGTGGTATCAGAGCTTTGGTTTACAAAGATTAGAGAACAAGACACATTAGAACCATGCGAAAGAATTCATCAGATATTGGATTAGTAATATCCAATGAGAATGACTCGTTAGAGATAGGATCAGTAGTATCCTAGAATGAGTGTGAAGAGTATATTTTTAAAGTGAAAACAATTTTTGTTTTGAAAATTTAAATCGTTGTATACGTATTTGAATATTTATTTTATATTGATTAGGACAGTCCAGTATATAAATTTTTTGCATATAAGCCTTGCAAACGTGTATTTAAAGTTTTAATATACTAGATAGATATAGAATTACACTCTAGTCGCCCGGGAGTGATTCTGATGAATGATATATCATCATCAGAATTTATATTCGAGTGGCGAACGTGTAATATCTATATATTTCCTATTGACTGGTGTGAGAACCAAAAATTAGATAAGGCTTATTGTTGTGATTTGGCATCAAAAATTGATTTTGGTCTATATATCAAAGTTATGAATTTGAAATGATAATTCACTAATTGATTGATGGTTGTGTTGTTTGATTATTGTTTGAATAATTAAATGTTGAACCTTTAACCAAATTGTTCAAATATTGAATTATATTGAAATTTGGTCGCATTTGCTTGCATATACATATACTTACATTGAACAGGTCATAGCAAGGAGGCTAGAGCAGAGAATAAAATTTGTTTGCCCGACAAATAGGTACATGTTTACTATAATTTACTGTTTGTTTGGGTGATGATGATTTTATGAGCCTATTGGCTAGCCGCTTGGCTTTTTCTTTTTCTTTTTGAGATCTGAAGGCCTATATGGCAATTTCGGGATTCTCCCGTGGCTCCCGGTGCAGGGGAGGTTATGGCGAAATTTTTCGAAAATTTAGGGTGTTAGCCAAATTTTTGAAAAATTTGAAAATTCTCAGAAACTGAAAAGTTGGAGAATAGAACCCAGATCGAACGTAGAGTTGATTAATCAAACCACTTTCGACTTTGTTCCTTTTCGGGGACGAAAAGTTTTAAGTGGGGGAGATTGTAACAACCCGAAAATCTGGGCCAGTTTAAAATTTTTATTTTGGTAATTTTAGCGAAGTTTGAACATTTAAAATAAATTATTTTAAATAATAATATCGACAAGAAATTTATTTTGAATATAATTCGAACGTATATAGTTATATAGATCGAAGTTAGAATATAAATAATTATATATAATTATAAAAGGAATTGAAAATGGCGTGGCAGTTCGATAATTCGATTTCAAACTTCAATTGAATGTACTGGGTGCAAAATAAACCGGATTTTAGTGAAACCAAAAATAATAGGATCTAATTGATGATATCTTTCCAACGAATCCAAAAAATCAAAATTTCATAGCGGGAATCAAAAGATATGTCCAGTTGAAAATTCTGAATAGTCGCTATGGAATTCAGGCCCTTAAAAATAGGAATTTTGCAAACGACCTCGGATTTCGATGAAACTACTTTTGTTGGATCCGCAGTGTCAAATTATTGCTAGGTTTCAAATTTCACAATTTTTCGAATCAATATGTGAGCGTGGCAAAGGAAAACGCGTTTGACCAGTTTCAGTTGATTTTAATCGACTGGAAAATGACCATTTTTCCAACGGTCTCAGAATTCTATGAAATTAGTTTTGTTAGGACCGTATCATCAATACGAAGCTAGAAAATATTTTTCGGGAATTTTTAGAGTTCGTATGTAGGCCCGGTAAATTGAAATGTGCGTTCAAATTCAATATTTAGAGTTATATGTTGATTTTGACGAAAACAGAGCAAAACGATTGAATTGGATAACGAAACATATCTCATTGTGTTCGGAATGGGGGTAAAATGCTATGGGCGACAGTCGTTGGGTCTCATTTGGTGGTCGAATGAAAAGTCAACATTTTTGAAATGGAAATGAAAATAAAATATAATAAAATAATTTCTCCTTAGCCCCCCCCCCCCTCTTTCTCTGTCCTCCATTTCAAAAAAAAAGACGTTGGAACCCTAAACCTAAAACCGCCGCTTCCCCTCGTCGTGGCCAGCGCGTCGCGCCTCAGGCGGACCACCACCCCGTCGCCGCACAGCCCTCCCCTCCTTCTCCGACGTTCATCTTCCTCCCATCCCTTCTGAAAACCCCGTTTACCTCCCCCCCCCCCTTTTATGATATGAAACGCTGCGCCCAAGACCCCATCCACCACCTGCCGCCGACGCCAACCCCCTCCTCTTCCTCCGACTCCATCGTGAACCCCCCCCCCTCGATGTACGCTGTAAGTTTTTATCTCTGTTTTTATTTTTTTGTTTTATTTTCCCTTTGATCATATTTTCTTGTTTATAAAAATTAGTTTTTTAAAGTAAATAAAAACCATATCTTTAATATAGAAATGTTAAAAATATAATTTTTATACTAGTGGCATGATAAAAATATGATTTTTATATAGGTATGATAGTAAAAATATGATTTTTATTCATGTAGAGTTATAAAAATATAATCTTTATTAGGAGAAGAGCGATAAAAAAATATAATTTTTATAACGAAGTGGAGAATAAAGACATGATTTTTATAAGGAAATGAAAGTAAAAATTCGATTTTTATATATTGAATAGCATAGTAAAAATTCGATTTTATATATTGAATAGCATAGTAAAAATTCGATTTTTATATATTGAATAGCATAGTAAAAATTCGATTTTTATATATTGAATAGCATAGTAAAAATTCGATTTTTATATATTGAATAGCGAAGTAAAAATTCGATTTTTATATATTGAATAGCATAGTAAAAATTTGATTTTTATATATTAAATAGCGAAGTAAAAATTCGATTTTTATATATTGAATAGCATAGTAAAAATTCGATTTTTATATATTGAATAGCGAAGTAAAAATTCGATTTTTATATATTGAATAGCATAGTAAAAATTTGATTTTTATATATTGAATAGAGAAGTAAAAATTTGATTTTTATATATTGAATAGCGAAGTAAAAATTCGATTTTTACATATGTAGTGGCTTCGGGCAAAGAAAGTGACAAGAGGCAAGAACGACGAAGACTTCTACCTAAGAAGAGTCGTGGCGTTGGATTAGCTATCTGTGAGAATTTCTCACTCATTAATTTTATTTCTAGTTGAAATATATACTAGGATGCAGACGGTGTTTAGTAGCACCCGACACCCGTCGTCCACAGACCATGGTCGGCTTGTATGCTTGTTTGTTTGATTTTGTTGTGTGGTTGATTGTGTGATGTGATGTGTAATGAAATAAAATATTTATATAGCTAAAAATATTTTATAGTTAAAAATAGAATTTTTAACGTGTGTATGAAATAAAAATAAACAGATTGGACGTTTTGTTTATATACACACATTTGACTGATATTAATTGGGACGATAAATTTTATACATCGCCCAACTGCACAAATAAAATATGTGTTTGATTGTTTGAAACCCCACACGGGTATTGGGATGATATATGACATACACTAGTCCCAATAATTAGCTGTATGTCGATCGATTGATTGACAGACTGTTACAAGCGTTGAATATTTATATTTGATGCTTATACAGTGTAGAATGCACTTTGGATGATGGTTGCTTATTCGTCGTTGTTATTGTATACATGTGTTGTAGAAAATCCATATAATTAACATTATATGGTAATTGATTGGGCCTCATTCCAGTTTCGAAATAGGAATATTTGAAATGAAAATATTTGAAAAAGAAATATTCGAAATAGAATATTTGAAAATCAAAATATATGAAGCCGTGTTGATTAGATTGACGCCATTTTGACGTGAACGATATTTATATTGATTTTATTTAAATTGAAGTGAATATTAAATTGAATTGAAATTCGAATTTAATTGAATTGATTTGAAATTCGAAATAAACTGAAATGGTTTGAAATTCGAATAGAATTGAAATAGAATCGAAATCGTTTTGAAATGAATTCGAATAGAATAGAAATAGAATCGAAATCATTTTGAAATGAATTCGAATTAAATTGAAAATGAATTGAAATTGAATTAATTTGAAATTCAAATTGAATTGAAAACGAATTGAAATTGAATTGAAAACGAATTGAAATTGAATAGAAATGAATTCGAATTGAATTGAATGTAAAACGGATTCAAATTGAATTGAATAGAAAATGAATTCAAATCGAAATTGAATTGAAATCAATTTGAAATGAATTTAAAACGAATTTATATTGGAATATTCAATTTTGATTTGAAATTGAATATGAAGTTGAAACCGTTTTGAAAATGAATTTAAAATGATTTATAAAGAACGTTTTGAATTGAAATCGACGAAGTATATATTATATATATAATATAATGGCCTGAATAGAACGCGCCGCGCCGCGGCAGTTCGCGAATTTCGACCATTGACTTCGAACGGATATTACGGGAGATCCGACCGTCGGATTCTCCTAAAACCGGAACCGTTGGGTTCGTATCGAAAAGAGATTTCTAACGAATATTAGAAATTTGAAATCTAATGGTTGGATTTGGAATTATGTCCAAATCAAATTTGAAAAAGGTCGTTGTAAGTGCAGTTCGATGGCCGTTGATGGAAATCGACTGTACGGGCCTTGATAAAATTATTAAAAATAGTAATAATTTGTGTACAATCATAAGAAATGATTTAGAAAGAATTGGGATGAAAAATCCCATATTTGAAAAGATAAAAACAGATTTTTCTCGAAATGAACTAGTTTTGAACTAGAATAATAATTCTATTCATTTTTAAATAAATAAATTGGATTTGAAATAGTTTTGAAAATAACCAGAATTTCCAATAATTGCATTGGAATGGATTTGAATCGAAATCGTCTTCGGAATATTTCGATGTTGAATTTCGTGATTATACAGATGTTGTTTTGGAAATTTGAAAGATATTTATATATTGTTATTTCCAATACGATATCTGTTGGTCGTAGAATTGAATATTGAATATAAGCCGATATATTTTCTATTCAGAGCCTTGTATTTAATATCAAATGTAATTTGGTTTTGTCGTGAATGGTGTCTTGACTAACACTGTTCTTGAACCCAGTTGAGAAAAGATTAAATCTTTTGATTTAGATTTAATGAAGTGTACCAATTAAATAATATTCAATTGGAATTGAATTGATATTGATTTTTGGGTTTATCGTGGACAGTGTTTTAAATAACACTCGTTCTTTAACCCGATAATTAATGGAATGTGACTTTGGGTTTATCGCGAACCGTGTTTTAAATGACACTGATTCTTTAACCCAGTTAACGATTAAAACTAAGTGGAGTTCTAATGAATCTTTGATTAGATTGAAATAATCGAGAATGGAATATCACCTGTTTTGCTCCAGGCGTTAGTTAAATCTTTAATTAGATTTGAACGTGAAATGGTAATTGAATTTACCGATAACACCGTGGTGTTAGATATGAAGTATTTCCAGTTTTACTTCATGGGATGAATAGGTTGGGATTGGGAAATTAAAACAAATGATTACTTCGGTAAGGTTCGTTAATCCTGACTAGTTGAATCAAAATTCAAAAGAAGATTAAAGAATCAATTTAAAGGATTTATCTTTGATAAAATTAATGGGAACCTTTCCCTATGAATGTGAAATTTAGAAACTAATTGTCGGTTAGCTAAGCAGAATGGTTTTCTGGATATTGATCTGATGTTGGTTTCGGCCTTCGGGGTTAATATTTGGGGAATTATTCTCTTGATTAATTTACGGTTAGTGACTGATGAATTGGAATGAGGTGTATGTTGTGTTTGTGTAACACTTATTTAAAATATACGCGAGTTATTCGGAAAGACCAGGTTTATCCCATTCTGAATAACTGATAGGACGATAAGTCGAAGATGAAGACGATGGTCGAAGACCGGAGGTCTTCACGTCGTTTGGGTGATTACTGATGATCTTGATTGGGCTGTACACCCAAGAAGATGGAAACAGTTGGTGATCGTCCAGACGTACTTGGAGATCGGTGGATATGCGGGGTACTAGGTGCCTCCGGTTTCGTTCAGACCCAGAACGGACTTGTAAATGGACTGTGTGTCTGACATTGGATTTTAGTCCGTGTGATTGATCTCTATTAAATATATATCTGTTTGGCGGCGGAGAATTTATTCTCTTGCTTAACGCCCTTCTCTGAGACGTACGAGCTCAGGGGTTATATATTGATGGATATCAAACGCATGGAGTGAATTGCCTGTGTGGAATGCCTAAGTGGCAATTGATCGAGACTTCTGTTGAAAAGCAAAGTCTTGTGGTGATGATCAAAGCACAGCCTGTGTGGCACAGCTTTGTGTAACGTGAATTCGCGAGCCTCACACCCCGGTGGTGAACCAAAAACGGGAGACGGACCTCAGGGAGGGCATGCGTTTCTTTCTAGCTAGGGTGGTGTCAGTGACCTACCAGCCCTGACATTTATATACTTTTCACCTGTGTGGTTGTTGCTGTTGCGAGGCGCCTCGGTTTGATCGGACGATCCGGGTCTGATGGAGTCATTCGTTGGCTCATTTACGCCCCAAAGGGCGGAGAAACGTAGTGTTCAGGCATAATAATCCACATCGGTGGACCGGCCCTGACGATCCAAAGGGTTGATGCGTTCTGATCCTGAGGCTCGGGCTAGAGAGTCTCGAATCGGTTGAGGACTATCTTTTGCCTCGGTTCATAGATGGAAACCCAATTTCCAAATACGTGACTTTGCGATTTTGATTGTATAACCTATATATGGCGACATAGTGGTATGGGGCATTCATGCCGCCTATGATTGATACTTATGATTTGAAGTTGTTTTATACACTATACACTTATAATAGTATCAAATGATTTCTTTTAAGCGTATCAAGCATTCTTGGCTATTATAAGGTAAAAACCCTATCCTCCGGCTTGCGTTGCATTGTGTGATGGGAACTGGGTCTTATAATAGCTTCATTTTTCTTTATATTAGCATTGCGCTGTTTGTTTTATGCACTGGTATTCTTGGGAGGAAACCCGTTCCGTGTTATACGGCGTGGTCCCTTGATTTACCTAACTTTAAAATAAAGATTACTGTTTTTAGTTCTCACACCAGTCCCATGACTGACCTGGAGTTTATTGTTTTGACCTAAACTCTGGGTGCCCTTATTTTGACACGGGCAGCTAGTAGTTTTGGTTTTGCAGATTTATATTCACAGGATCCTGGTTTACAGCTGGAACGATATCTGGAAAGCTTTGTATCCGTATATCTGCTTCTAGTTGTGTATTGTATTATTTTCCGCTGCTATGTAATTTATTGTAATCACTGATATTTCTGTGTAATAATTATTCATTTATACTCTGTATATTCTTGTAATATGATGCATTGTTGTAAATATACAATGAAATGTTCTTCCGTGTGCGTTCTATTTTGTCGTGTTCTCAAAACAATTCGTTCTTTCTCTTCTCTTCGGAGACCGGGGAAGTTCGGGTCGTTTCAAATTACTTTCGTGAACTAATAATGCAAGAATGTTTAAAAGAAAGGAGGAAAGAAATAAAGGAAGGTAAACAAATAGTTAGTGAAGGTGAAGTTGAGATAAATGTTTTAAAAGAGAATCAAAATCAGTGCTTTGTGAGACAGATACCAGAACCAATAAATGGACTTAACTCCACAACTACCTCACCAACCCTCCTCGAAAATGAACCAAGAATGCAAGAACAGATGTTACTTTCTCCTACACACGACCCTAACATCTCTTTAGCAACAAGGCTGTTGTCATCATCTCCTAATAATGTATGCAATGTCTACTCCAACATCAAACCACCTCATGCATACAAAGACCCACCAATTGACTCCTTCACTTCCACCCCCCTTGAAATAACGGAGAATATCCATAAATCTACCTCTCCTAGTTCTGCACAGCGGCAGTACTTGACAAGGAGCATGAAATAGAAAACTACCCATCCCCCCTCTGTTACAATTATGGTGAAAACAGTCTGCGTCTAGAACATAAGGGGTTGTCATCGTGATTCTAAACTCGATCAGTGAAAACTCTTGATTTCGGAAAATCAGTTGAGTATTCTAGCCATTGTTGAAACTAAACTTAGCCTCGACTTGACCATCTGTGCTGCTAACTACATCAATCCATCCTGTAATTACTTACACAATCTCGCTGAGGCTCCATATGGACGTATCCTTGTCCTCTATAACTCGAATATTCTTTCCCTTACGGCTATGCATTCCTCTAATCCACATATACATTGCCATGCTATTAACCTTACCGACCAATCCCCATATTACTACACCTTCATTTACGCAGTAAGTAGTCTTCTTCCCAGGAAAAATCTGTTTAAATCTATTCTCTCTCTTAGACAATCATCCCACCCTTGGCTACTTCTAGGTGTCTTCAACTGCAGTTTTGCAACTTCTCATAGAACTGGTGGAAATCCCCTTTCTATCCCTGAAATTCTTCCTCTTAGAAACACCATTGAACATGCTGAACTCATCAATATCAAACATTCTGGAATGCCGTTCTCCTAGAACAATAAAAAAAAATGGGCCGCGTACCTTTTCTCTCATAGATCATTCCTTTTGCAATGCAAAATCCTTCAACTTTTGGCCCGCCCTTCATTGTGACATGCCACCTCCCATCCTTTCCGACCATCCTCCCTTGATCCTTCACCTGAGAGAGTTAGACATGAAGGGCTTTCCAAGTTTTAATTTTTTTAACAATTGGGTTGTTGAACCGGATTTCTTTGACTTCGTCAAAGGAATTTGGGTGAAACCCCAGTTTGGTAACCCACAAAATATTTTGCAGGCAAAGTTGTGATGTACGAAGAACAAGCTTAAAGAGGGGGCGAAGCAAAATTATGGAAGTGGCAACAAACTTAGCACCATTTGGAGAGAAAAACTCAAGAAGTATAACGACCCAGAAAATCTGAACCAATTTAAAAATTTTAATTTGGCTAAAATAGTGGATTTTAAATATTGAAAATAAATATTTTAAATAATGGTGATGAAAACTAAGTTTGAATCGACGATTGAAAACGAATATAATTAATTATAATTATAAACAAGGCCTGAAATGGCGTGGCAGTTTCAAAAATTGAATTCAAACTTTGTCGGACTGTACCGGGTGCAAAACAATCCGGATTTTAGTGAAACCAAAAATAATGGAATCTAATTGATAATATCTTTCTAACGAATCTGACCAATCGAAATTTGATAGCGGGAATCAAAAGATATGTCCAGTTGAAAATTCTGAATAGTCGCTATGGAATTCAGGCCCTTAAAATGGACATTTTGCATACGACCTCGGATTTCGACGAAACCACTTTTGTTGGATTCGTGATGTCAAGTTATTGCTAGGTTTCAAATTTCATAACTTTTCGAATCAATATGTGAGCGTGGCAAAGGAAAACGCGTTTGACCGGTTTCAGTTGATTTTAATCGACTGGAAATTGGCCATTTTTCAAACGGTCTCAGAATTCGACAAAACTAGTTTTGTTAGGACCGTATCGTCAATACGAGGCTAGAAAATATTTTTCTAGTTAGTATGTGACCCCGGTAAATTGAAATGTACGTTTAAAATTCAACATAAGGATTTAAATGTAAATTCAACGGAAACTATTCGAAACAATCGAATCAGCTTACGATACATATCCCATTGTGTTCGGAATGGGGGTAAAACGCTAGGGACGACAGTCGGTGGGTCCCATTTCAACTTCGAATAAAAAGTCAACTTTTAAATAAAAATTTAATAATGATAAATATATATATATACCCTTTTTCTCTCTCTCTCTCCTCACTTTCTTTCTGTCGATTCGAAATAAAAAAAAAAGGGAAAACCCTAAAACTAACGACGGCGACGCCACCACCGAAGACCGCCGTGCCCCGCTCCACGCCCCTCTGATCGTCTTCCCCCGTCCAGCTTCCCTCCTCCCCCTGAACCAATCGCGAGCCCCCCCAAAGCATCGAGACGCCGCCAGACCCAAGCCACCGTTCCTCGCTCCACCCTTCGCTTCGCCTGCTCCGCCTCCTGCCGCCGACGCCTTCTCCCCCCCCCCCCTTCTTCGCAGAGCAATGTAAGTATTTTTATTTTATTTTTATTTTTAAATTCTGTAAAATTGATTTTTATGTTTTTAAAAACTGATTTTAATTATGATTTAAAAACTGATTTTAATTATGATTTAAAAACTGATTTTAATTAGAATGTAAAACTGATTTTATAAAGGTTTAAAAACCGAATTTGATTTTAAAAAAGCAATTTAAATCTGATTTTTAAAGGTAATAAAAACTGATTTTTAAAGGTATTGAAAACTGATTTTATAAAGGTTTAAAAATCGAATTTGATTTTAAAAAGCAATTTAAATCTGATTTTTAAAGGTAATAAAAACTGATTTTTAAAGGTATTGAAAACTGATTTTTAAAGGTATTGAAAACTGATTTTTAAAGGTATTGAAAACTGATTTTTAAAGGTATTGAAAACTGATCTTTAAAGGTATTGAAAACTGATTTTTTTAAAGGAAATAAAAACTGATTTTTTTTAATTTCAACTTTAGAATAGAAAAAGATGTAAACTTTAAAAAGAGAAAGGTTTGAACTTTAAAATAGAAAAAAACAGATTTTTATATATTGAATAGCGTAGTAAAAATCAGATTTTTATCTATTGAATAGCATAGTAAAAATCAGATTTTTATATATTGAATAGCGTAGTAAAAATTCGATTTATATATATATATATATTGAATAACATAGTCAAAATTCGATTTTTACATATGTAGAGAATACGGGCAACGAAAGTGACAAAAGGCGAGATTGGCGAAGGTTTCTCTAAGGAAGAGTCGTAGTAGTTGGATAGCTATTGGTGAGATTTCTGATTTAAAAATATATATATGTGGTTGAAATAAAAGTAAATTGCTATATATAAATATATATATATACGCCCCTCGTCCACAAACCATGGACGATATTTATTGGTTGAAATTGTTGTGAAAATTGATTGATAGCGAATGATTGTTTGGGATTGTTTGTGATGGATATTGATTTGATTATGGTTGAAAAATACCCGTTTGTGGTTGAGAAATATTTGGTTGAAACCACATAGGATTAGTTTGTGGAAATGAAATAAATATATACATGCCGCCTGCGTGCGAACTAGATGCATGAACCCCATTGTCAAAAACCGCGAGGTTTTAAGGTAGAGCGAGGAGCCGTACTAGGGTCGGTCCCGGTTTAACTACCCTGCCGTTATGCTGCCGAAATTTTGAATAATATTCGTGTGTTTGAATTATTTTCATATGCTTAAACTATATTTATTCATTGAATAGAAAACATTCATGTGTTGAATTGATATTCATTCGTTGATTAGAAATTCATGTGTTGAATGGTATTCATATTTTGAAATAAATTGTTTGATAATAAAAATCACCTTTTATCGACTATATGAACTGTGTAAAATAATCTCGTTTTAAAAGAAATTGTTTTATGATAAAAATCTTATTTTTATCACCTATAGGAACTATATAGAAAAATAGTGTTTTGAAATGAGTTGTTTTACAGTAAAAATCACATTTTTATTGTATGCATAAATCGTTGAAATGTGAAGTGTTAAAAATAGCCACTTGTTCAAAATAAACATATATGAGTTGAAATATTCATTAATTAGCTAATGAAATGATTTGCACCTATTTATGTAACATTAGAATGAATGGTGTTTTTAAACCAAATAGAAATCAAATATGAAGTTGAATAGAAAATGATAAATGATATGAACTGTATATATATGTACATGCATATTCATTGAACAGGTTATAGCAAAGGGGCTAGAGAAGAGGAATAAAATTTTGTGCCCGACAAATAGGTACACATTTACTGTTTTGTTTGGGTGATGATTTTATGAGCCTGTTGGCTAGCCGCTTGGCTTTTCTTTTTCTTTTTGAGATTAGAAGGACCGGGAACGCTATTTGCGATTTCCCGATGCTCCCGGTGCAGGGGAGGTTATGGCGAAATTTTCCAAAATTTTAAGGTGTTAGAAAAATATTTGAAGTGAAAACGATAGGGAAATCATTGAATGAACTATATTTATATAAATATATAAATATAAATAAAATTAAAACGAAACGAGGTCGTGCAGTTCGTATTTTGAAACCGTGATTTCAAACGACTAGTGCGGGAAATCCGACCATTGGATTTTCCCGAAACCTCAACCGTCGGGTTCGCCTTGGAAATATCTTCCCAACGGCATCAACCTTGTAAAAATCCAACGGTTGGATTGTCTGGAATGTTTAATTCAAATCTGAAGAAAAACAGCGCCAGAAACGATTATATTTATATATATATATATATATATATATATATATATATATATATAATTATATATTCAATCGAATAACGACGCTGCAGTTCGTATTTTGAAATCGAAACTTCAAACGATTGTACCGGGAGATCCGTCCGTCGGATTTTCCCGAAACTGGAACCGTTGGATTCGTTTTGAAAAGACCTTTCTAATGATGTAAATTTTGTGAAGATCCAACGGTTAGATTTTCAGATATGTGTAAATCAAATCTGAAGAAAAACAGCGCCACGGCCGCTTTATGGCCCGAAGCGTCGTTTTGAATAAATAGCTATTTTAAAATAAATAAAAATAGCGATAAATTGTTATAAAATATTGGAAACGTTATGGAATGGAAATAAACGGAATTTGCTTGATTTATGTGATATTTGATGGTTGAATGTGTTTGGTGTGAAAATTACATTAAAGAACGAAATTGGTGTTGTCGAATAATTTAACCATTGAAATAAATTGAATTGAAATTCTAAATATACGTGAATTATTTGAGAAGGCCGAGTTAATTCTCATTTCAAATAATTGACCGACGATTGAAAGTCGAAGATAAAGACGGTGGTCGAAGACCGGAGATCTTCACCTCGTTTGGATGGTAACCGAGGTCCTGATTGGGAGGCATCCCGAAATATGGATAATGAGTGGTGATCGTCCAGACGTACGTGGTGATCAAAGGGTTTGCGAGGTATTTAGTGCCTCCGGTTTCGTTCAGACCCAGAACGGACTTGTAAATGGACTGTGTGTCTGACATTGGAGTTTATTCTGTGTTGATTGATTTCTGTTAAATATACATCTGTTTGGCGGCGGAGAATTTATTCTTTTGCTTAACGCCCTTCTTTGAGATGCACGAGCTCAGAGGTTGTATATCGATGGACATCAGTCGCATGGCATGAATTGCCTGTGTGGCATGCTAAGATGCAGTGATCAGGACTTCTGTTGAAAAGCAAAGTCTTGTGGTGATGATCAAAGCACCGCCTGTGTGGCGTGGCTTTGTGTATAACGTGAATTCGCGAGCCTCACATCCCGGTATGAACCTAAAATGGGAGAAGGACCTCAGGGAGGGCATGCGTTTCTTTCTAGCTAGGGTGGTGTCAGTGACCTACCAGCCCTGACATTTATATACTTTTCACCTATGTGGTTGTTGCTGTTGCGAGGCGCCTCGGTTTGATCGGACGATCCGGGTCCGATGGAGTCATTCGTTGGCTCGTTTACGCCCCAAAGGGCGGAGGAACGTATTGTTCAGGCACTATAATCCACTCCGTGTGGACCGGCCCTGACGATCCAAGGGGCAGTTGCGGCTGTTCCGGAGACATGGGCTAGATTGTCTCGAATTCGGTAAGGACTATTTTTTGCCTTGGTTCATGACGGAAATCCAATTTCCAAATACGACATCGTGCGGTTTTGATTGTATATATATATATGGCGACATGATATATGGTACCCATGCCGTCTATGATTGATAGTTATGATTGAAATTGTTTTTGAAACATATAAACACTAGCAATAATATCAAATGCCTTTGTTTTATTCGTATCAAGCATATTTTGGCCATTATAAGGTAAAACTCTATCCTCCGGTTTGCGTTGCATTGTGTGATGGGAACTGAGTCTTATAATGGCTTCATTTTATAAAAAGCATAGCGATGTTTAAAAGAAAGATTTGTTTTAAAAGCACTGGCAATCCAATGGAGTAAACCCGTTCCACGAAAGTGGCGTGGTCCTATGATTAGCCAAATTATATATATGTGTTGAGTGGATTTCTCATACCAGTCCCATGACTGACTCGTAGTTTGTTTCACTTTCAAACTCGGGTGCCCCTTTTTCTACACGGGCAGCCTTGTATTCAGGTTTAGCTGGTTCTTTTTCTGGATAGCTGGAGCTGAAGATGGATTCTATCATTTATTTCTTTTTATGCTGTTCAGCTCCTATTGTACATATTTTGTTTATTTCCGCTGTAAACATTTATGTATAGCTGAACTGTATTTGAACTAAGTAAGATCCTGTATACTGTGTAACTCTGATGATTACTTTTATCCAGTATATTCTATTGTTCATTCTGGTGTATTTATTTAATTCTGTTCTGCTATTACCTGTTTCTGTGTTATATTCCAAAGATAACCTTGTTTCCGTGAGAACGGGAAATCGGGTCGTCTCAAGAAGATTCAAACAAAAATGATGGAGGATCCGAGAAACCCTGAACACTCTCTTATTGAGTGTGAAACTAAAAAACAATATCTGAGTGTCATGCATCAAGAGGAGGTGATGATAAAACAAAAAGAACTAATTAAATGGAGGAATGAAGGGGACAACATTAGTGCGTTTTTCCATGCATCTCTCAAGCAGAAGTAGTGCAGAGCTAATGTAGTGAGAATTGTTGAAAAAAAAGGTGTCACACACGTTAATCAAGGCAAAGTGCAAAAAGCCTTTTTACAACATTTCTCACGTATGTTCGGCAACTATGAGAACTTCTGTGCTAACATAAAATTAGTTGATCCCTATATCATTCCTAAACTATCCTATACTGGTCAGCAATACCTTGGTCTTGAAGTCACCGACAACGAAATCAGAGAAGTTATGCTTTCTCTCAACAAAAACTCGTCTCGAGGTCCGGATGGGTTCAATACTTTCTTTTATTCTACTTGTTGGCCTTTCATAGGATATGACGTATGTGACGCTATCAAACATTTTTCCTTAAATCCCGTATGCTTCCATCTTTCAATGCGACTAATATTGCTCTCATTCTGAAGGTGAAGAATGCTACAAAAATCTCCGATTTTAGACCGACATCGTATTGCAACCCTCTCTACAAATGCATCTAAAAAATAATTGATACAAGGCTCAAAAAAGTTCTCCTGAATATAATCTCGCCTAATCAAGTCGCGTTCCTACCGGGTAGGAATATCTTAGACAATGTTCTTCTTTCTCACGAACTCTTAAACGGTTATTCTCATGCGAACATTAGTCCTAGAGCGATGTTCAAGCTTGATATTATGAAAGCCTTTGATATGCTACAATGGGATTCGATTGTCAGAATTCTTGGTTATATGAACTGCCCTAAACACTTTGTGGCGTGGATATACACTTGCATTTCTACAGCTCACTTCTCTGTTCTTATCAATGGAACTGCGATGGGATATTTTGATAGTAAACAAGGAATAAGGCAAAGGGGTCTGATTTCTGCGTATATTGTCATTGTTGTGACGGAAATGCTTTCTCGAATGTTAAACAAAAAGATAGATGCAGGTCATTTCCAACTTCACCCGATGTGCCAAGACCCTAGAGTTTCATCATTGATGTTTGCGGATGACTTAGTTATCTTCTGTAATCCTACTTTGCAGTCCGTCCAAGCTATATTTGAGACTCCGGATGAATTCTATACAATGACGGGGTTACGAGTCAATATTCAAAAATCCAACATGAGAGCCTCTGGAATCTCTCAAACTCAAATGCAGGCCATTCAGGATCGAACTGGCTTAACTAATTGTTTGGATTCAATGTCGTATCTTGGTCTCCTGCTTACCACTACCAAAATCTCTGTGAATCACTGCCTTCCTCTCCTTGAGAAAATTACAGCGAGACTTAACACATGGACAACGAGATTACTTAACCAAGCTGGAAGACTTACTCTTGTTAAGTCGGTTATCTTCTCTATGCTAGTGTACTGGTCGAGGATGTTTATTCTTCCAACCAAACTTGTCGCTATGATACAGTCTGCACTTATGAGATTTCTCTGGAAAGGAAAATCCAATGGTAGATACTTGTCGCCCATCGCATTCCACAAAGTTGAACATTTGTATTAAAAGAGGGTCTAGGGATAGTTAACATAAAACAACGGAATAAAGCCTCTTTCCCTAAGCATTTGGATGACTTTCTCAAAAACACTAGCAGCATATAACCTGGTCTAGGCGGCATGTAATAAAAGGAAGATGCTTCTGGACATTGAATCAACCTTAGAAACTAAGTTGGACTTGGAGATGCTTGTTTAAATTAAGGTCTACTATCCTCCCCTGTTTCAGATTTACGATCACCCAGAACTCTGACGTACGTCTTTCGGATGATCCTTGGATCGAGGACGGAATGATATTAAGCAAAACACTCTAGCATCTTGAACTGATATCCTCTGGAATTTCTGCTCATGCAATGATTAAGGATATTGTGCATGATGGTACTATTATTTTGCCTATGACTACTATTGCGAGAATGAATGCTCTGTGGACTAAAGCACAAGTTATCCAGACTTACGGAGATGATTCGAGAGTGACGGTCTGGTGTGACCAAGTAAAAAAGATTCTGCATTAAGAATGTGTACAACTTCATTACTGGCAATTCTTCCTCGCCGAAGTGTAAATGGAGTAGGAGAATATGGGCGAGGGATATTCTTCCACGTGAGAATCTATTCATGTGGAAAGTTTTAAATAACTCTTTGTTCACTAAGGACAAACTTCTACAAAGGGGAGTTATGTGTGATCAGCTGTGTGTCTTCTGCAGTACTGGTGATGAAACCATTGCACACTTATTTTTCGGATGCCAAATTCTATTTAGTATATGGGAGGAAATAATGATGAACATGGGAATTAATGATGCATGTCGAAACGCCGATATTCAATGGAGAACCTTAATGCAGCAAACTAGTAGGAGAAGAGGGAGAGGTCGAATGCTTAACTATGTCCTCAAGAAGTTTATGTACTCAGTTTGGAGAGAAAGAAACACACATGTTTTCGATAGTAACAAAGCTTTAACAGGTGAAAGCTTCAGGAAATACATTCTCATGGTGATTAGAGATGGAATTAAGCTCTTGAACTTCACTTTTGATCCAGGGATTCTAACTAATCTCATGTAAATTCGTGTTTTCTTTTTTTCTGTCGTGTTTGTTTTCTTGTGTCTGAAGAGCCGTGTTTCTATGTAATCTTGTGTGTGTTATATTTTTACTTTTTTCCCTCTGTTCTTTAATAAAGTGGTAGGGGTCCACTGAACCACGTAAGACTTGCAAAAAAAAACTAAAACAGGAGAACAAACACCCTACACAACTACTATTAAGGGCCAAGAATCTCAAGACTATACCCACCTCAGACAGAAAAGTCCAAACCATGGATCCACGACAGGTTTAGGTGTTACCCTAGCCACCCACCAAGAATAAAATAACGGAATGATCCCAACAAAAATGAAGTAATGGGTTTTACACCTAACATGAAAATTAGCAATAGGATCTAAAAACTTACTTGTACTTTTTACTATCTAGTGGTCAGCACTAGTCCTAGTCGTGTACCAACAATTAGTTTAAGCAACACCCTAGGCTTTTCAATGCTTACGCATTCCACGGGAACTTACTAGTATTCCAAGATAATTCTCGCTATCTGCTTCATAGCCTCAGAACTTTTTCCGTCTTCCCTAGGCACTAATCCTGACCTATTCCTTACTTTAAAACATGGTTTGGCCCTTTCATTTAAACTTTCTTCCAAAAATTTAAAAAGATCAAAACCTTATGTTCCTTATGAAAACTTACTTTTGCCAAACCATAAAACATGTCATATATAAAAAAAATGTAAATCATTTTTTTCAAATCACAAAAACTGGAGTAGATAAGGACTATTTCTCAATCGGGTTTACGACTTTTTCTTACCTATAAGGTCGATTCAGTCTCTTACTACAAGGTGCCAACTTCCACTCTGTTCTCATTTTCTACAACTTATTTTGTCCATCCAACAAAATTTTCCCCTTTAAACAATTTATCAAAAAAAAATTGATTGTCAAAAGAATAGAGACTTCAAAACTTTCTTTATTAAAAATTCTTGTATGAAATATAACAAGAAAACTAGCGAGCTATACATACTCTATAATATGCACCTTTTATTGAGAGAATTTTATTTTAGACAAAGTTTTCGAAAGAAATCACTATTTACAAAATATACCCCGTTTTACTTCAAAATCCAATACATACTTCTTTACATATTTTTAAAACTATAACTTCTAAGATTAAAACTTGAAAACACCATAAACCATTTCCCCAAAACTTTTATAATTTCAAGTTCTTAAAAGTTAACAATGGGTTAGACTCAAAGTGGGTTTCCAATTTTTCTAGGCTTTCCTAGACACTCCCACAAAGTCAGTTCTCTCAGCAATATATATTCCTAATCCATTTTTCTCTTTTTAACCTTTTCCAATATATAAGGTTTTACTACCTAGCCCATTAATCTGAAGTACTAACATATGGGATCCTCCATTCTTTATTTGCACACTTTCCCACCCAAATTTCCTAACGGTCTCAAATTTCCATATTCATTCCTTTAGTGTACAAAACAGTCATCCCAATTCTTACCATATTATACTCTTTCTATTTAGTGGGTTCCTCTATGGATCTTTATATATATATATATATATATATATATATATATGTGTGTGTGTGTGTGTGTGTGTGTGTATAATATTTATACTTTAAAAAAATATGAATACGTTCACTCATTATTTATACAGGAATC
Organism: Allium sativum; assembly: GCA_030737875.1. Taxonomy (NCBI): domain Eukaryota; kingdom Viridiplantae; phylum Streptophyta; class Magnoliopsida; order Asparagales; family Amaryllidaceae; genus Allium; species Allium sativum. The sequence continues at coordinate 198,336,661 of CM060926.1, read as the reverse complement.
CTAAACCTAAGCTCTGATACCAGATGTAACAACCCGAATTCTGAAAGATCGATTTTTTTCCAAAATTCTAATCTATTAAAACTTGTGTTGGTTTGCTCTAGTATCCCGTAGAAAAGATAGAGGCATAAAATATGTTAGAGCTCAGAAAACATCTCACAGCGGAATGGATAAAATATAATATACTCAAGGTATAGCCTTACCGTATTAATAATATTGCATAACCAGTATCCAAAGCTATAATGTCTCTGCCATAAATCTATCCTACAAGTATGTTATGAGGAGGGGGTCAGAACACAAGTTTTGGTGATTGGATTTAAATTATACACCTTGGATAACACTACATATATCGTTCAATCTTATTTTGTTATTTATTAGGTTATTTGGTTTAACAACACTCAAGGCTTACACACACGTTGTACACATTTACTCCCCAGTAGATTAACATAATATAGTATATATGTAGCTACCCCTCAATACTGAGGTACAACCCATGGTACACCACTCGCACGGCCTCCACCATAATGCCATAGAAATGAACGCAGTTCCTCGTTCTATGCCGGAGTGACGTACGGATCTCTACATAACAAGGTTATGCTCCGCATATATTTGTCATTACTACGCTATGTAAGCGTACGTACTGTCACCGTCGATCGAATCAGATTTCATACTAGAGTAATGCCCTTAAGTCTACGATACACCACCCAGAGTCGACATGCATGTATCTAGACTGTCCCACATATGTATCGTCAATTGTAGCTCGATGCCTTAACCGCAGGTCCTCTAATGTGCACCGAGTTCCATGGCAGGGCGATACAAGAAACACAGAACTCGATCGGGAGCTTTTCAATATCTGTACAAGCCCGCCTTTAAGAGCCTCAAAATACAGATATCCCTCGGGTCTGTTTTTCATGGTGGCTATGGTCCCACCTCGGCTCCTCCCTCAACTAGTAAAGACTACAAGAGCTAAATGAATGGCCCCAAACAAATAATCTAAACATCCAGTTGGCGTCCTCACTGTACCTCAATAGTGAAAGGTGAATGGTCTATTGTTTTTAGCTCTAGTCTTTTCGCATCCCACTAGCTGCCAATGATGGGTATTCGACGATCTACTATCCTTGTTGGTCGTGACCCTTCGCCTCCTCGTTGAGGCGACCACTGAATCGCACTGGTGTCACCGCGTCACAACATTCTAACTGTAAAGCTACTTTTGCAGTCAAGACCCACCCACCTAGTTGTTACGCGCAGACCCAACCTCTACGAGCACAGCCTAAACATCTGCCACCACACAGAGGACTACTAGGAGCACCTTACGTATCTCAGGAAGTCGGGTTCTTCCCCTTCCAGTCCTCAAGAGCCGACAGAATAATCAGATGAACATGCGCTCCCTCATTGGGTTATTCACCTTCAAACATGTGGATTGGTCTAAGCGCCTCACTTTAATACGTTATTAGACCCAATGTTTAAACATTATTTTACGCGCTTGCTTTACCTTATCAGGTTTCCATTTAACTTGGTTATCTTAACTTTTTATTCAGGTTACCAAGTTCTCCCTAACCCTTATATCTATGAGGAATGGGCCCCTCTTGCTTATTAATCTCAGTTGTACAACTTAACCCATTTAAGTTTATTAATAAGCAGACAACATATTATTCTCTGTAATCTACAATCCCTTTATATTCTTGTTTGATTTCAAGGTTACAATAACATATTCTACTTAATATGTTATTAAAGTATATCTCAATTCACACGTTTTCTAATTAACATGTCACTTATCATTTATGATTAAATATAACTTATTCCATTTCATAAGTTTTCCTCATTCATTTAATCATAATTCCATTTTACATCGTTACTACAACTTATCGTTGTTTACTTATTAACTTAGTTCTTCTAACTAAGGTCCATTAATAAGTTTCTCTACCCATTTATTATGACCTATGTTATAATTTCCTCTTGTCCCCAAGAAAAGTATAAACATGTTATTCTTATCAATGGGTTTCAGACTTCCAAGTTTAAAGATTGCTTAATTTATAATTAAGTACAACTTCTTACATTTCATAAACTTTCCCCTTTTCTCTATTTATTACAAACAACTGGTTTCAGTTTTTCCCATTTACTGATTATTTAATTTAAAATTAAGTGCCACCTATTTCATTTCACCAGTTGTCTCATTTCCTTACAAGTTTATTATAATCTGAGTTATAATCTTCACTTGTCCCTAGGATAAGTCTACCTATTATACAACATTCTCATTAATGTTATTTATTTATAATAGGTTATTATCATTCCCCGTTTAAACCATTACTGTTGTAACCCCTTTATTCTTCATTCACTGTAATATATTCCTTATTATATTAAGGAAAACACTTCATGCACCTTATTAATTTGAAAGAAGGAATTAGTGATTTATTTACATAACGTATTCCCATCTAAATCCGTGGTGGCAAGTAATTTCTTTACTTTTCTTACTTTATTTATTGTGGCTTACTTGCAACAACGTTCTCAGAAATAGGTCATTTAGGGAAATACATCACTTTTCCTTCGCATCACACAAACTCAGTCCATAACATCCCTTCCTTTCTTATTTTCTGAGTCAGCCATTTAATTACCATCATTGCCATTTATTCACATCTTATTATATACATATATATGTGTGTATAAATATATATACATATATATACATATATATATATATATATTCATGCGCAAGACCTCTCACATTAAGCCTACACTTGTGGATACTAGATTTGTCGGGCGGGTCCAGACAGACTTCTACCACAAGTTGACTTAACCTCATGTCTTAGCACCATTACATGTTTATTCATGCACTTAGACCCCTCACATTAGATTTATCACTTGTGGATGTTGGATATGTTGGTCGATTCCGGACAAACGTCTACCACAAGTGTAATCTAACCTCGTGTCACAGCACGTTACAATTTCTTATTTACTGTAAGTTTTAGGCATGTTATCCCTTTTACTATAATCTAATTTACATGTCATCAAATTATGCCTATATTATGGTGTGTATCCTTTTTAACATGTGTTTAATTCTTGACATGTAAACATTTAACCGGGTAATTGTTCAAATCTTAACAGGTTAACATGTCATTTACTCAATAATATGCCACAAGTGAATCATGTAATTATAAAAACAGTAGTCATTACCCATATTCTAACAAGTTTGTTTTTCAACATGTAATCATTCCAACACTTTAACTGATTCAACATATGAATTATTCATATTAACATCTCAACTTTTTATAACAGTAATTCTTAATTATTTTGGCAAATTCACATATAATAACGAAGAATGTTTAAAGGATAATATATCATTATCTAAAATGATATAGCTTAAATTCACTCACCTTGTAAGCTTTCCAAATCCTAGATCTGGTCCAGATCTATCATTCCATGGTTTTCCCCTATTTGGATTCAGAACCTAATAACCATGGATTTGTAATTTTTCCAAAAAGAAAAAGGGAAGAAAAGAGAAGGGAATTGAAAAATAGACCAAACCTAGGAATTACCTCAGTTCGATAAGAGATCTAAAATTAACGTAAATTCGTTGTGATAGAAGAAGGCTTGCAGATCTCTAAACTTGAATAACTTGATTACAAAAGAAGAAAAGACTTGATTTAATCTGGGCAGAAGCAGCATCTAGTTCTCCATTGTTTTTTGTGTGAAGAAACAAGTGAAATGAGGCCATACATATAGCCAAACCCCCCAAAACCCTAATCTGCCAAAATGTGCCGCAGGGGGGTCGACACCCCCTTTGAGGGGTCGACGCCCCTGAGCGGGAAATCTGCCGCCTCCCCAAATTTCGAATTTTGAAACGATTTTTGAACTTCTAGACCTACTATATATATATATATATAATTCTCTTGTGCGTATACAAACTTCAAACCTCAATAACTTCATACGGTGTCCGTTTTACACAAACCGGGTGTCTATTTTGACCAGAATTCCGAGGGGAACGCAATGGTGGGTCTGTTTCCCTTAATTCTGAATACATAATTAAGTTATTCTTATTTTGTTATCTTGAGTTAAAAATGCGGGGTGCTACGCTTAAAATTAACACTAATCATACTGAAAACCGGTACCAAACAATAAATATTTTGGATAAGTTGACCAACATTAAAATTATAACTCATCATTTCTTGTATCGTCTATATATTCTCAACACATAGTAATTAACTAATGGTGATATTATGCAACCATGTTCAATTACAAAGAGAAAATCAATGTGTAAAGGCCCGCGAATCTGTACCATTTGATTCGACTGAATACAACATACGTCTAACCCAAATTGCATGAAAATAAGAATCTTTAGTAGAAAGAAGTAGAAGGTAAGAAATAGAAAGAAAAATAGAACAGAAGAAAAGTAGATAAAAGATAGGACTAAACAACAACATAGAATCTCACAATCGCATGGGAATAAAATATAATATATATGATCAGTTTTGGAAATACAAACTGCATTTTCGCTTACATACCTCACTAGAGTACATTACATATATAATACAGCGGAATAATCTCTAAATATCTAACATTGAAGCCTCCTGTTACAAGCTCCTCTAGTAAATCTGTAAAATTTTGAACTACTTGACTGCCCGTACAAATTTAGGCACCTAAGGGTTTAGGGAAACATAGAAAAATAAACTCTGGGTCAATCATGTGACTAGTGTGAGTAAATGATTTTAAAACAGCTTGAAAAATAAAGGATATCTCATAAGACCACACCGTATATAGCACGAAACGGGTTTTCCCTCATGAGAATCAACAATACTTGGTTTACCTTTCAAAATCCTTTTCAAAAGAAAAGATAATCGTAAGATCGATCCACACATAAATATAGATGGTTTTTACCTTACGATAACCTAAAACAATCTTTGTATCAAAATTCTTCCGGTATTATAATAGTGTCTAAATCAAATAAATAGCAATCTAGCGGAACGCTTGCATCTCACGCTCCACATACATAATATACAATCAAAACCGCGAGCGTTTATTGGATAATGGATTTCCAACTATGACAAGGTATGAAACTACCTTCCGATAGTGTATCTATAGAGAGAAATACACTGGGTTCAACAAGAACATCTTACAACCCGACCACACATGACCGACCACTCATATTGCTTGAGTGTATCGAATGTATTGTCACAAATGGTTGCGCAACCACCGTATTTCTGGGAGATACAGAAACGAAAGAACAAATAGGATTTTCTCTATATATGTGATAATACACCCTAATGGAAGCAACCCACATAGCCATGTTGCCATCCTGATTTTTGTCGTTTCCCGGTTGTGAAGCTTGAGGCTATACTTACCTTTGACAAATCATTTCTTTATTTACTTTGAATGTCACATCATCAAAATCCGCCAATCACTAATTGGTTTCCCCAAAAATATATTATAGGTATAAAGCAAGAGAAACGAATTCCTCTGCCACCAACATAAATATGTCCGAAGAAATCAACGTACGTGATCAGTTAGGCATACTCTGCCAGACATTCGTCCATACAAGTTATCCTGGGATTGGACAAACCAAAGGTACTATCATGTAAATCCATCTTAGGCAATTTCTCCCTAGGATTGATAGGCTAGCACTTGCATAACTTTGTCTTCAATAATCTCCAACTCGCAATAACATATAAATCGAATAGAAGTGCAATTTAGATTCCGGACTCTTCGAAAACGATAATCGATAAGGTAAAACGTCAAGATTTGATAGTGGGTTATTTAACTATCAAATATATAATAATGTAACGACCCGTATTTTGGCCGTCAAATATTTAATTTAATTTATTTTTTTAAATATTATATTTGGAGTATTAATGGTTTTTAATATTTAATTCGTTATTTAAAATGAAGTTTGAACGTTAATTTATTTATAAATATAACGCGAGCTCAAAATGGCGTTGCAGTTCGTAATATTTGGTTTTGAACTTCAACTGAGAATACATGAGCCGATATAAGTCAGATTTCTGTGAAACAAGAAAATTTGGGAGCGTGTTGATGATAATTTTCATATGAAAGAGAAAAATTCAGATTTCATGTTAAAATTTGTTATTTATGGCCAAATCAAAATTTGAAATAATCATTGTGGAAATCGTTATTCAAAATATACGCGTTAAAATAGCCGTTTTGCAAACAGACTCAGATTTCGACGAAATCAGTTTCATTATAATCGTATCATTAAATTATTATATGGTGTTGAATGGCGTGGCAAACCGATGTCGTATGTGACCCCGGCAACCACAAACGCCCGTTCATTTTCCATAACGCGTAATTAATTTAATAAAGGGTTATTTGGGTATAACTTGAACATACGATTGAACTAAGACACGAAATCAATTCCGTTGAGTTTGTATCGTCGATTAGAGTCAGGACTGTAATATGGTGTCCAGAATGACATTGCAGTGCGCGTAAAAATCGCCTACCGGAGGAACAGTCTCAGAATGCGACGAAACTGGTGTTGTTGGGTTCGTATTGAAGAATTATTATAGGATTTCAAGGTTTCAAGTTGATTTGATTTATCTAGTGATCATGGAAAAATTAAATGCTTGTTTATTTCGGGTTTATAAAGGAAAAATTTTCATACGACCTCGGATTTCGCGAAACTTGTCACATTGGGTCCGGAATACCTTTTTATACTAAGATTAGCTTTTTTATCAGTAAACAGAAATCTTTTGTGGTAGTTTTATCAACTACTTCACCGCGAAGTTTCATTATAATATTTATATATAATATTTTAGTCTAAACCGTCCACTATAAATACCCTTTACAATCATCGAACCCTAGACTTTGGTTTTGCGCCGCCACTACTTCATTAAACGGCCTAAAAGCTCCTGAATTTGATCCACTTTTTCTCTGAATCCTTAAGCTGAAATCGAATTTTCCCAATCACAAACTATTGAGCTTAAGGAGGGCTATCATCTGAACGGATATGATTGGATATAAGCTACTCTGGTTGAAGGAATCAGGCCTTGAAGACGCGCCGGTAAAGGGCAAATTGAGGGAACATGTGGAACTCGAGTTGACTATCGATTTGGTGGTTGGATGATAGGGCCAGGCCGCGCTGGATGATGGTTCCGGATCAATCGATGGTGGAACAGAGGGAAGTCCAGTGGTGGATTTGTCTCAGGAGGCGTGGGTTTAAGTTGGTTCAAAGGAAACATGTAAGGAAGAAAGGAAACTGATGGTATCTGTAGTCTCTTATTAGAAGTATCACTGGTTTTAATAAGTATTTATATAGTGATTTTATAATTTAAAAGCTAGTTATAATATAAACAAAATTATATGACTGGAACAGGAATTGTGAGCAATCGATGAGGACAAAGGACTTAAGAAGGATATTACAGACCAAAAGGAAAGGTGAAGACTGGGACATGAGAAAAGGTCTGATCCTTTTGGAATCATATAAAAGAAATTAAGTAACTATTATTATAATTGTGGATTAATCATTATAATTAGAAAGGGGTGTTGTATATTAGCTTAAAGCAGTAAACTGGTGACTTTGATGCAGGAAGGAGGTTTGGATACGGCATATCAAACATGGAAGTTGAGAAAACATCACCAGTAAATCAAAGTTATTAAGGTTTTTATTTAAACTATGATTATAATTAAATAATCTGAATTAAATTCTAATCCATTAAAATCATGGATTTGTTTTCACCGGCGTTATGGTTGAACAAAAGAGCTCGAAGGCAACTAATTGTGTACAAAGGGATCAATCGAGCCATTTAAACAAATTAAGTAAATGAAGTAATTAATTTAATTAAACTGAGATTAGAGTAGATTATTATAATTAAATGGTGTTGACTTAAAATATTAATAACTTATTTATGTTTATGATATCAGAATGGGACCAAATGAAATGCGTTGGGACCTTAATCGAGAACACTAAAGTTTGGAGCAGTTTGGACAGAGCCGGAAGCTATTGAAATTTTTAATTAAATTAAACGATAGTTTAATTTAATTAAAATGAACTGCTTCAGAAATAAACCAAATCAAGGTGAGTTAAACTCACTCAGTATTTTTCCCATTTATATTTTATATAAATTGGGTTTTTATTTTGTGTGTTCTGTTTGATAATGGTTGACTATTTGCTAGTATTATAATTATTTGTTGATATGATTGATGGAATTAAACCGTCGTTTAATTTCAGTGAAATACCAAATCGTTATTTTAATGATTGGCTCCAATAAAGGTAACTTACCTTATTGGTCACGTTTATCAATAAACGTGTTTAATGGTTTGAATTGTTTGAATTGTTTGACGTGTTTGAATTGTTTGATCTGTTTGAATTGTTTTGAACTGTGTGGAGATAACCGTTTGTATACAGGGAAGAACAGGCTGGAGGGATCCAACCGGATTCTTTAAATATATTATTTATTTTCATATTATCATATGAATTGTCATGTTGGGTAATTGATTTAAGTGTTGATCATTGGTTTGAAAGTCAACCTGTGGTGTGTTTAACCAATAGGTGATATTGGTTGGATAGTTTTCGGCACATGGCCTAGTAATGAATCATTTTATCAAGAATTTATTTACCGTCAGGTGAATAAATGGAAAGGAAGTTATCAAATGGGTTTTTTTATAAATAAGAGACGGACATTGAAATCTATTTTTATAGATTATTTGAATTAAGGTTTATTTAAGTAAATTAATAATCTAGTAACTAAAAAACAAGTACATAAGGCGAGTTCTCGCATTAATGAGTTTATAAACCATGAGCAGAAATTAACTAAATGGTTAAAGATTTGATTAACTGTTTTCAAATAACAATTAATGTCGATTATTTAATTTAATTAGATTGTTTAAAGTAGGTTAAAGGAAAGAACTAATGGAATTGGTTAAGGTATTAATCTTGTTTTTGAGTTGAATAATTCAATTGTTTAAATCAAGATATATTATTAAATAAATTATTTAATCATGAATTAATTTGGAAAGGTCAAATATTATTTTAATTATCTGAAAGGAAGATTAACTATTAAGGTTGAAGTAAATCAGTTAGTTTTTGAAATGTTGGAATTGATTATTATTTAATAAAAACCAAAGTGATAAATCTTGGCATTTAGTTCTATAAATGAAGTTATAAAGTCGTAAAGCCTTATGTAGCTAAATGAAATTGAAATCGAATTTATATTTAATATAAATTCCTGTGAAGAATTCTATTGGTCGGATTTTATAAAATCTAAACTGGGCATTTATAAGGATAAGTTATAAATGGAATAATGATATAGGAGTCGAGACAAGAGATTGGAAATCTTAAGAAAGTTAAAGGAAATCTAAAAGCCTAAAGACAAAGAAATGGAAGTGTTTTAAAACATGATTGAGGAAATGGTGAAAGAGTTTTCAAAAGAAAATGAATGGGGTTAAAACCATGTTTAATCGAATGGTAAGTATAAGTATTGAGATATCAATTGGGGTGAGATTTCGTTGATAAACTTCTAGCTATCCTGAAGATAAGAATGTCGTCGACTCAAGGTCTGAGAGGTAAATAAAATACCCCAACTTGAACGACTTCATAATTATCCAAGGATGATATTAGTTTAAACGAGAGTAGTGAGAGAGTCAAGTTAATATTTCCGTGAAAGATATTATGGGCTATAAATTGTAGAATTATAAGTTAAATGATTTCCCAATATTAGATAATAACGTGGTTAATGTTAAAAGTAGAAATAGAAGATTGAATATGATCTAAAAAAATTCCTAAGTAATGGAATTAGTTTGTTTAAAGAATAATATTATGTTAAATAAGAAGCGAGAAAACTATAGTTATAGTATCAAAATATTTAAGAGTTTTAAATTTATATTTATTTTAATTTAAAGGCCAAGTGATGCTGAATACTGAACCAGTGAACTCACTGGATTGTTATGATTGAAACACTGTTTATTTTGATAGTTAAATCACCGACTATCAAATCTGTCCAATACGATTGTTGGTACACAAAGACCAGGATCGAATTTATATTCAAAAACCATTCCGACCAACAAATGTGTGAAGAGATCAGAAGATGATCGAGATGGAGCATTGAAGACCATAGATATTCATAAACGGAAGAACCGCTACAAATCTCCGGTTTAGCGGCCAAAGATAAACTGCGTTTCTATCATGGTTGGAATCTACGCGTTGCAAGGACTTCTCGCTACTGATCCATGGGGTGATTCCTATATTGGATGCAGTAGGAGAGTACCTTCGGTTCATTCTGCTCCTGGATACTTGTATGGACGGATGTCTGACAGAGTATTTCCAAAGGAATTACATTCGTTGATTTCTTCAAATGTACCATGGTTGGTGGCGGAGAACGACGGTTCTCTTTGCTTAATCACTAGAGTATTTTTGTGGACGTCAATTAGTGATATCTGGCGGATCTGACGATGTGGCATTCAAAGTGAATGATAGCCAAGTGTTGTAAAGGATATTCAAGCCTCAAGCCTCATCAACCGGGAAATAACAAAAATCGGGCAGGCAGCATGGCTATGTGGGTCGCTCCCATTAGGGTGTATAATCACCTATCTAGAGAAAATCCTTTTGTTTCTTAAATCTATTTCGATGCTGTCCCTTTTCGGGAAGACGGTGGGTCGTACCCAACCGTTGGTGATATACATTCGATACACTTATGCGAAATGAGTGGTCGGTCATGTGAGTGCCAGGTTGCAAGACGTTCTTGTTGAACCCAGTGTATTCGCCTCTAGAGATACACTCTCGGCAGGTGGTCCCATACCTTATCATAGTCAAAATCCAATCTCCAATAAGCGCCTGCGGTTTTGTTAGTATGCTATATATGTGGAGTGTGGATTTGGTCTTACGATCATCCTTTTTCTTTGAAATATTTTAACTTTAAAATCAGGTTGTGTGATACCCTTAATACTGTGCGAGTTTTACTCACTCTGGTTCACCATACTAACCCGGTGTTTTGTAAATGATCGGGTTAGCCCGGGGTGTACAGGTTCAGGTTATCGAGTGTTGTGAAGTCCAGAGATGAGCTGGAGATGTCCAGACATATGATACTATATAGCTACTATTCCATTGTGTGTTGTATATGGGAACAGGTTATTATAATTGTCCCGTTGTGTGATGTACTCTGATATTGTAAGTATTTTAAAGCTCTCAATAAAGATTTATTTCTGTATTATATTGTGTTCCGCTGCGTTGTGAGACTCTGATTATACTGTGTTGGTTCTTCTTCTTCTTCTATTCTAATATTTCTTTCTTTCTTATCTCACCCTCTAATTTCTTTCTAATAACATCCAGTGTTTTCGGTGTTTGGAAGGTCGGAACGAGTTATAGTAAAGGTATTTATGTCGATTTTCAGGGCCGGAAATCCCTGGGTCGTTATAGTGGTATCAGAGCTACTGGTTTAGTGATGACCTTGGCTCTATGGTGTAACTCAATAGAGATGGGGTTAGTAATACCCTAGATTGAGTTTGTTATATATATGAGAGCGCATATTTGTAATTTGATATAAAATTATTTTTGAAATTATTTTTGCCCAATTTATTTTATGATAAAAGTAATGATTTTCTCAATTTATTATAATATGGGAAATCGATTGATTTATTAATGTTGATTTGAATGATATGTTTGGATTGTGATGTGGATTGCTTGAATATAAATCCAAAAATGATAAACTTGGTTGAAAATCAATATGAAATAAATAAGTTGGATAAATCAATCCAGATTAATAAACCTGAATGGATAATTAAAATAAATGAAGTGATTATAAATAATTATAATCTCATATGGATTAGATTGTGTGTAGAACTGGTTGAATCGTGTGATATGGATATTTGAAACTAACTGATGTTGTTTTGGGGACTAATGAAATTTATTTAAGTTGAGAACAGGTGCAGAAGTGCATATTCAACTTTAAAACCCATCCAAGAGAAAATTCTGGAGTAAATTGTATCCAGTTTGAATAGAGCTATATAACAACTAATCAAATTCGAATATAAAATATTGCTTACCGCATAATAACGCTCGCAAAAAGGTACGCCTATGCAGAATATGAAATTTTGGTTTTTATTTGGGTTTTGAGTTTGGTTTTTGAATTTTTCCGACCCTGTTGGTCGATGTATATATATTTCTTGAACCTGCAATAATGTAGATGTCCTCCGTATAGGGGAGACTCTGCCAAAAAATTTCCAAAATTTAAGGTGTTAGAAAATTTTTGAAGATTTTTGGAAAATTCCTTTATTTGGAATAAATTGGTTTTAAAACCAATTAAAGTAGTTTTGGAAATATAAAAATCGAGTTTTAAATTTATTATTTTTGTAAAGATAATGGGTTTGTGACGTTCTTTCTTATCTTAGCAATTTCGAGGACGAAATTATTTTAAGGGGGGAAGAATGTAACGACCCGTATTTTGGCCGTCAAATATTTAATTTAATTTATTTTTTTTAATATTATATTTGGAGTATTAATGGTTTTTAATATTTAATTCTTTATTTAAAATGAAGTTTGAACGTTAATTTATTTATAAATATAAAACGAGATCGAAATGGCGCTGCAGTTCGTAATATTTGGTTTTGAACTTCAACTGAGAATACAGGAGCCGATATAAGTCGGATTTCTGTGAAACCAGAAAAGTTGGGAGTGTGTTGATGATAATTTTCATATGAAAGAGAAAAATTCAGATTTCGTGTCAAAATTTGTTATTTATGGCCAAATCAAAATTTGAAATAATCGCTGTTGAAATCGTTATTTAAAACATACACGTTAAAATAGCCGTTTTGCAAACGGACTCAGATTTCAATGAAATCAGTTTCATTAGAACCGTATTGTTAAATTATTGTACGGTGTTGAATGGTGTGGCAAACTGATGTCGTATGTGACCCCGGCAGCCACAAACGTCCGTTCAATTTCTATAACGCGTAATTAATTTAATAAAGGGTTATTTGGGTATAACTTGAACAGACGATCGAATTAAGCGACGAAACCAATTTCGTTGATATCGTCGATTAGAGTCAGGATAGGTATATAGTTTGCTATTTTTGGAGACCGTGTAATTTGGTGTCCAGAATGGCATTGCGGTGCGCATAAAAATAGCCTACCGGGGGAACAGTCTCAGAACGCGACGAAACTGGTGCCGTTGGGTTTGTATTGAAGAATTATTTTAGGATTTCAAGGTTTCAAGTTGATTTGATTTATCTAGTGATCGTGGAAATATTAAACGCGTGTTTATTTCTGGTTTTATAAAGGAAATTTTTTCATATGACCTCGGATTTCGACGAAACTTGTCCTGTTAGGTCCGGAATACCTTTTTACACTAAGATTAGCTTTTTTATCAGTAAACAGAAATCGTTTGTGGTAGTTTTTATCAACTACTTCACCGCGAAGTTTCATTATAATATTTATATATAATATTCTAGTCTAAACCGTCCACTATAAATACCCTTTACAATCGTCCAACCCTAGACTTTGGTTCTGCGCCGCCACTACTTCATTAAACGGTCTAAAAGCTCCTGAATTCGATCCACTTTTTCTCCGAATCCTTAAGCTGAAATCGAATTTTCCCAATCACAAAACTGTTGAGCTTAGGGAGGGCTATCATCTGAACGGATATGATTGGATATATAAGCTACTCTGGTTGTCGGAATCAGGCCTTGAAGGCGCGCCGGTAAAGGGCAAATTGAGGGAACATGTGGACCTCGAGTTGGCTGTCGATTTGGTGGTTGGATGATGGGGCCAGGCCGCGCTGGATGATGGTTCCGGATCAATCGACGATGGACCAGGGGGAAGTACGGTGGTGGATTTGTCTTAGGAGGCGTGGGTTTAAGTTGGTTCAAAAGGAGACACGTAAAGAAGAAAGGAAAATGATGGTATATGTAGTGTCTTATTAGAAGTATCACCGGTTTTAATAAGTATTTATATAGTGATTTTATAATTTAAAAGATAGTTATAATATGAACGAAATTATATGACTGGAACCAGAATTGTGAGTAATTGATGAGGACGAAGGACTTAAGAAGGATATTACAGACCAAAAGGAAAGGTGAAGACTGGGAAATGAGAAAAGGTCTGATCCTTTTGGTATCATATAAAAGAAATTAAATAACTATTATTATAATTGTGGATTAATCATTTTAATTAGAAACGGGTGTTATATATTAGCTTAAAGTAGTAAACTGGTTACTTTGATGTAGGAAGGAGGTTTGGACACGGCATATCAAACATGGAAGTTGAGAAAACATCACCAGTAAATCAAAGTTATTAAGGTTTTTATTTAAACTATGATTATAAGTAAATAATCTGAATTAAATTATAATCCATTAAAATCATGGATTTGTTTTCACAGGCGTTATGGTTGAAAAGAAGAGCTCAAAGGCAACTAATTGTGTACAAAGGGATCAATTAAGCCATTTAAACAAAGTAAGTAAATAAAGTAATTAATTTAATTAAACTGAGATAAGAGTTGATTATTATAATTAAATGGTGTTGACTTAAAATATTAATAACTTATTTATGTTTGTGATATCAGAATGGGACCAAATGAAATGCGTTGGGACCTTAATCGAGAACACTATAGTTTGGAGCAGTTTGGACAGAGCCGGAAGCTATTGAAATTTTTAATTAAATTAAACGATAGTTTAATTTAATTAAAATGAACCGCTTCAGAAATAAACCAAATCAAGGTGAGTTAAACTCACTCAGTATTTTTCCCATTTATATTTTATATAAATTGGGTTTTTATTTTGTGTGTTCTGTTTGATAATGGTTGACTGTTTGATAGTATTATAATTATTTGTTGATATGATTGATGAAATTAAACCGTCGTTTAATTTCAGTGAAATACCAAATCGTTATTTTAACGATTGGTTCCAATAAAGGTAACTTACCTTATTGGTCACGTTTATCAATAAACGTGTTTAATGGTTTGTATTGTTTGACGTGTTTGAATTGTTTGATCTGTTTGAATTGTTTTGAACTGAGTGGAGATAAACCGTTTGTATACAGGGAAGAACAGGTTGGAGGGATCCAACCGGATTCCTCAAATATATTATTTGTTTTCATATTATCATATGAACTGTCATGTTGGGTAATTGATTTAAGTGTTGATCATTGGTTTGAAAGTCAACCTGTGGTGTGTTTAACAAATGGGTGATATTGGTTGGATAGTTTTTGGCAGATGGCCTAGTAATGAATCATTTTATCAAGAATTTATTTACCGTCAGGTGAATAAATGGAAAGGAAGTTATCAAATGGGTTTTTTTATAAATAAGAGACGGACTTTGAAATCTATTTTTATAGATTATTTGAATGAAGGTTTATTTAAGTAAATTAATAATCTAGTAACTAAAAACCAAGTACATAAGGCGAGTTCTCACATTAATGAGTTTATAAACCATGAGCAGAAATTAACCAAATGGTTAAAGATTTGATTAACTGTTTTCAAATAACAATTAATGTCGATTATTTAATTTAATTAGATTGTTTAAAGTAGGTTAAAGGAAAGAACTAATGGAATTGGTTAAGGTATTAACCTTGTTTTTGAGTTGAATAATTCAACTGTTTAAATCAAGATATATTATTAAATAAATTATTTAATCATGAATTAATTTGGAAAGGTCAAATATTATTTTAATTATCTGAAAGGAAGATTAACTATTAATGTTGAAGTAAATCAATTGGTTTTTGAAATGTTGGAATTGGTTATTATTTAATAAAAACCAAAGTGATAAATCTTGGCATTTAGTTCTGCGAATGAAGTTATAAAGTTATAATTCCTTGTGTAGCTAAATAAAATTGAAATCGAATTTATATTTAATATAATTTCCTATTAAGAATTCTATTGGTCGAATTTTATAAAATCTAAACTGGGCATTTATAAGGATAAGTTATAAATGGAATAATGATATAGGAGTCGAGACAAGTGCAAAATGAGATTGGAAATCTTAAGAAAGTTAAAGGAAATCTGAAAGCCAAAAGAAGAAGAAATGGAAATGTTTTAAAACATGATTGTGGAAATGGTGAAAGAGTTTTCAAAAGAAAATGAATTGGGTTAAAACCATGTTAAATCGAATGGTAAGTATAAGTATTGAGATATCAATTGGGGTGAGATTTCGTTGATAAACTTCTAGCTATCCTGAAGATAAGAATGTCGTCGACTCAAGGTCTGAAAGGTAAATAAAATACCCTAACTTGAACGACTTCATAATTATCCAAGGATGATATTAGTTTAGAAACGAGAGTAGTGAGAGAGTCAAGTTAATATTTCCGTGAAAGATATTATGGGCTATAAATTGTAGAATTATAAGTTAAATGATTTCCCAATATTAAATAATAACGTGGTTAATGTTGAAAGTAGAAATAGAAGACTGAACATGATCTAAAAAAATTCCTAAGTAATGGATTGAGTTTGTTTAAAGAATAATATTATGTTAAATAAGAAGCGAGAAAACTATAGTTATAGTAACGAAAGATTTAAGAGTTTTAAATTTATATTTATTTTAATTTAAAGGCCAAGTGATGCTGAATACTGAACCAGTGAACTCACTGGATTGTTATGATTGAAACACTATTTATTTTGATAGTTAAATCACCGACTATCAAATATGTCCAATACGATTGTTGGTACGGAAATACCGGGATCGAATTTATATTCGAAAACCATTCCGACCAACAAATACGTGAAGAGATCAGAAGATGATCGAGATGGAGCATTGAAGACAGTATATGTTCATAAACGGAAGAACCGCTACAAATCTCCGGTTTAGCGGCCAAAGATAAACTGTGGTTCTGTCGTGGTTGGAATCTACGCGTTGCAAGGACTTCTCGCTACTGATCCATGGGGTAACTCCTATATTGGATGCAGTAGGAGAGTACCTTCGGTTCATCCTATTCCTGGATGACTTGTATAGACGGATGTCTGACAGAGTATTTCCAAAGGAATTACGTACGTTGATTTCTTCAAACTTACCATGGTTGGTGGCGGAGAACGACGGTTCTCTTAGCTTAACCACTAGAATATTTGTGTGGACGTCAATTAGTGATAGCTGGCGGATCTGACGATGTGGCATTTAAAGTGAATGATAGCCAAGTGTTGTAAAGGATATTCAAACCTCAAGCCTCATAAACCAAGAAATGACAAAAATCGGGCAGGCAACATGTCTATGTGGGTCGCTCCCATTAGGGTGTATAATCACTTATCTAGAGAAAATTCTTTTGTCTCTTAAATCTATTTCGATGCTATCCCTTTTTGGGAAGACGGTGGGTCGCACCCAACCGTTGGTGATATACATTCGATACACTCAAGCGAAATGAGTGGTCGGTCATGGGAGGGCCGGGTTGCAAGACGTTCTTGTTGAACCCAGTGTATTCGCCTCTAGAGATACACTATCGGCAGGTGGTATCATACCTTGTCATAGTCATAATCCAATCTCCAATAAGCGCTCGCAGTTTTGTTTGTATGTTATATATGTGGAGCGTGAGATGCAAGCGTTCCACTAGATTGATATTTACTTGTATTTAGACATTATTATAATATCAGACAAGCTATTGATTTCAAAACTGATTTGGGTTATCGTAAGGTAAAAACCGTCCGTATTTACGTGTGGATTTGGTCTTACGATCATCCTTTTTCTTTGAAAGATTTTAACTTTAAAATCAGGTTGTGTTATACCCTTACCCTTAATATTGTGCGAGTTTTACTCACTCTGGTTCACCAGACTGACCCGGTGTTTTGTAAATGCTCGGGTTAGCCCGGGGTGTACAGGTTCAGGTTATCGAATGCTGTGAAGTCCAGAGACGAGCTGGAGATGTACAGACGTATGATACTATATAGCTACTATTCTGTTGTGTGTTGTATATGGGAACAAGTTATTATAACTGTCCCGTTGTGTGATGTACTCTGATATTGTAAGTATTTTAAAGCTCTCAATAAAGATTTATTTCTGTATTATATTGTGTTCTGCTGCGATGTGAGACTCTGATTATACTGTGTTGGTTCTCCTTCTTCTTCTATTCTAATATTTCTTTCTTTCTTATCTCACCCTCTGATTTCTTTCTAATAACGTCCAGTGTTTTTGGTGTTTGGAAGGTCGGCACGAGTTACAGTAAAGGTATTTATGTCGATTTTCAGGGCCGGAAATCCCTGGGTCATTACTAATAAAATAAATAGTTTTATTTCCATTGGATCTGCTAAGCCATATTTAAATAATATTTAATTATTTAATTTCAAATATTAACTTGTTTATATATTTATTTGTAAACATAAGTGTTAATTAACTTAGAAAATTCTTATTATCAATCTTACGTGATAATCTCACTCTTGAATATTCATTTCATAGCTGAAGACAATATTCAATTCTAACACTCATTTCGAACACAAACTAATACAATTTATCAGATAATAGTGAAATCGTTCAAGTTGGGGTATTTTAATTACCTCAGACCTTGAGTCGAAATCATTCTTATCGTTAAGAGTCGTAGAAGTCCGATATTCAAAATATCTCCCAAACAAGAATTGGTCAGTTCAATTGATTTCCGATTCTTAAAAATATTTTCAGAACAATGTTGTGGTTTTAAACCATTGATTAAGTTAACTTAACTTAAATATCAAATCAGGGAATTTATTCCAATATATCGACTTGATTTCCTTATCTTTTAATAATTAAATTATCTTCACACTTAATTATAAGATTAATCTAGTTAAAAACATTATCTTGGGTATTTTATCCAGATTTACATTATTATTTAACCACACCATAATCTTACCAAACTCTATTAATTAAAATATTAATTAACCACCAATATTCATTTAAGGAAATAATTAACTTAAATGACTCTCATTACAATGGTAATCACATAAACTATTATTAATTAAAATTATAATTAAATTCAATGTTAACTAAAGTAAGAATAATTAACTTCAGTATTTATCTCAATAGTTATCTCTAAAATAATGTTAATTAAAAGGTTAATTAACTTGAATAAATAGGTTGCGTCTAGTAGCACTCGATAATTACTATTCACCCCATTCAAAATATTAAGTTAATAATTCAAATTTTCCCTTGAACAAATTAATTATGTATTTTGTTAAATGTGACTAATAATCTTAACTTTTGTTCAATGTGTTATTGATCGAAACCGACAAATGTTTCGAAGACAATATCGACTGGTCTAATCAACCATGCCCTCAAATGCAACTCAGCAAAATCGTTGCCTAACTTCGATCAAGATGAAAATCAGATCGAAAACCATTGTGATATCGCTGCTTAGATTTTCATTTCATACAATTATTTTCATGTTGTTTGCCTCATTTTCATTACGGATAGTAGATTGTAAAGTTGCTAGGATTTTGGTTGAGAAAATAAAAACAATAGAAGGAAGTAAAAAGAAAGGAAGAAAAAACAGATAATGAAAAAAATAAGGGTAATTTAGAAATAAATGAGGTAGGAAAAGGAAAAGGTGGGGTAAAAAATATTTTTTAAAACTACCGGTATGGGAAGAGAAAATTGCGGTGGCAATAGATCCAGCCTAAATATTATTTGGTTTTAAAATAACCATTTGTTAAAAACCTTACCTATTAAATTAATCGAACAAGTTAATTTAATAATCAACTTCCATAACAGTTGGTTTACACCAAACAACTGATTAACTGATTATAATTAACATTTCCTTTTTAAATCAATTAAAAATATAATTTAAAATAATCCATTTAATTGTTCCTAAAAACAATTTATATCCAACTATTAAAACTTAATTTTATTTCTGAGTTACTTTACAGAAATTATAACTTAGCAGTTCCAACGACATATAGCAGTTCCTATAACAGACGACATTCAAGTCGTTAATCCAATTTACACAATAGCTATGTAAGTACAATTCTATATTATCAATTGATAACAACTATATTTCTGATAAAATATGTCAAACTAATACAATAGCGGAACAGTGTTTATTTTTGCTAACAAGGTGTTCAAACAATTCAGTCAATCAAATTATATAGTGGAACGGTGTTTGTTTCCACTAACAGATGTCAATAAAAATATATAATTATAATCAACGTAATTAAACACAACTTAATTAATAAATCAATTAATTAAACATCGATTTAGAATTTACCGAATTCACATATCATTACAGATCAATTATTCACAGTTTACATGTTAATTTAGTTCAGTGACTAAATTTACATTTGATTAATTTTAAATGATATTTATTAATAAAACTGTTTTTATTTATTTAATAAACTAATTCATTTAAAACTCGATAATTATGTCGAGTTACTTACATACACTATCAATTGACTCAACTATAAAAACGCGAGCCAAACTATTCGATCATATCTCTTTGAACTAACCTATATATACACCTTAATATATATAATTTAAGTATATAAATATATATTTTATTTACATTTGAATTTAATGATTTAAAACTCCTTTCTTTTTCTTTCTTTATCATCTTAATTGGGCCAAGCCCAAACTAACCAGCCCAACACACATTATAAATATATACTTAACAATATATATGTATATACATTTTATTATTTAAACTTAACTTTAAAATTTAACTTTCTTTACCTTTTATTTATTTATTAAAAAACATGGAACAAGCCTAGACCCAATAGACTACACAGCTAACACAACCGCACGCACCAACATAAAACCACTACACCCCTTATTTCCTTTCCCATATGTTTCTTTTTCCCTTCTCTATTTCTTTTCTTCCTTTAGATATAAAGTGCACAACTGTGCACTGGTATACGTGCACAGTTGACCCTCTTCACCTGAGAACCATCGCCACCCACCTAAACGTCACACCTCCGACCAGATACCGCACTGATCAATTACTTCAACCACAGAACCCCTCCTGCTCAAAAACCCTTCTCCACCATTAACTCGAAAAAAAAAACACAGCTTCGGGTCGTCCCTAAATCGACCTCTCCCATTCGCCTTCGACCACATGAGCCACCTGCACCACTGCCCATCGCTTCCCGGACCCTCTGAGCTCCTCCACGCCGAATTTCGGCACACTCGATCACTTGATGGCCCCGCACGAGACAACCAAAAACCCATACCTAAACATTTACCCCAAGACTAAATCCACCTTGTCCAGTGAAACACCCCACCTCCGTGAAGGTCACTCACAAAGGGAATGCCTTAACTTTGATGGAGCATTATAGGTAAAAGACACAGATAATTTACAAGACAGATATATATAAGCAGCGGAAAATAAAACTAACTTTATTTCAAACGTGGTTTATAACAAAACATTACAACAAATTATTTCAAACCAACTTCCAAACCATTACATCATAATTTCTGTCTTGATTATTTTCTAAAGAAGCATAAAATAAAATAAAACTGCATAAATCCCCAAGCAGTAGTGTATCCAAAGCCATAGCCAAAAGCAAGAGATTCCAAGCTATACATCACAGA
This sequence comes from Allium sativum, assembly GCA_030737875.1. Classification (NCBI taxonomy): domain Eukaryota; kingdom Viridiplantae; phylum Streptophyta; class Magnoliopsida; order Asparagales; family Amaryllidaceae; genus Allium; species Allium sativum. Next base: position 198,315,262 of record CM060926.1, on the reverse strand, counting down.
GTCTTCAAGCTTGGAAAGATGAACGGTCCAAATTAAGCTGAGCTATTCCCTCCCTTGGTACCGGGGGGACGGAAGAAAAGAGAGCGAAAGAAAAATGGGTCAGACATAAGTCTGAGTAAGTCCAGTGACTTTTCAGTGTGTGAATAAGGAAAAGGTCATGATAGTAATAAACTGAAAATAGGACAATACCAGAACAACAAACTAACATAAAACTATACAAGGCAGGATAAACCGAATATACATCGCACCCATATCTAATTCTCTGCACCTACTTATACTTGTCCAACTAGCACCATGTGTTCATGGTGAAATTATCCCCTTATATCGATCGGCTCCTACTCGCATGCATTTATCACGTGTGTCATTCGACCCCCGTTTGACTGTAGATACATGTGCTGGTCCCACCACGGGGTGTATCAAATCCTATAGTGGCAACCCGACACGATTCAAGATGCACAGTGTATGACTATTGATGCCCGGTGCCTTCTTTTTCCACTTCGGAGTACGTGCACGCCCATATTCCGTCGGAACCTACACTGACGCACCAACCGCCGACGTTTTGACCGCTTTTAATCAGCCCAGTAATCGTGCCCCACCCTGCCTAGTTCAGGGTTCCAAGATACATCTATTTGGGTTACTACTGAAATGGGTCCCCGTTACTAGGGTTTTCTAGCCAACATGTTAAATTGGTTAAGTGTCCAAATTTTCCTAACCCCAACCCATCAGTTTAATTAACATGTTGAATTGGTTAAGTGTTTCCTTAATTGACTTAAACCTACCAATCTTGACTTAGCTTTATTAAAGTACCAACCACTCACATTAGACATGTATTGTTGTGGTCACTGGATGTGCCGGTCAGTTCCGGCCAGTTTTACACCACAACTCAGTCTAACCTCAGATCTTTTTTGGGCTCAATGCACTAACCACCCACATTAGACAGGTATTGTTGTGGTCACTGGATGTGTCGGTCGGTTTCGAGCAGTTTTACACTACAACTCAGTCTAACCTCGGGTTAGGCATATTCGTCTTTTCTTAATTTACATACTTATTCTTTTATGTTTATATGTAAATTTGTCAATAATTTACTATCATGGCCCACTTTCCCTCTAATTCAAGTTCATGGTTTTTGGCATAAAAGTTATACCATTTTTATGCTACTCATTAATTACATGACTATGAGCCAAATATGTCGGTTATATGTAATTTCCAAGATTTTCCCAACGTAACCCCCGTTGTACGTTTGCGTTAATCACAGAAAATCATTGGGCCCGCAAATTAGCCCAATTTATAAACAAGAGGCAAAAGAAGGGAACATTTAATCAAACATATGTCACGTAAATTTAAATTAACATGTCTCATGAAACTTGCAATTAAATTGGATAAAACTAGCATAAGCCTAAGCAAGTGAACATGTAGATATAGGCATAGGTGAACACAACTTGGTTTATAAACTAGCATAATTTAGGAGAATCATGACATGTACAATACCAAAGCATGTATAAGTTTAACTTTAACATGTAGATGTGAACTAGATCTAACAATAATGATCATATGAACTTGCATGAATCCACTTTATAAACATGCATATAAATATAGATCTAATTTTTGGATCTAGCACAGAACATGAAACTTGCATATGAACATATATGTATAGATCTTGACTTGGGTCTAACATAAAACATGTATCTTGCATATGAACATATATATAGATCTTGACTAGCATAAACATGTAACTTGCATATGACACATCATGAAAGGATTGTCAAACTTATATGTGGTATGATGGTTTCGTTCCCTAAATCATATTAAGTTCATCACCAATTTCCACATGATACGATAAGTTCAAATAAACCACAATCACTCCAAGACATACATGACCAAATTATCGCAAGAATTAGACATGAATCTGCATCATCAATCACATACAACTTGGTTCAAATTCTATTTTCCAATTCATTACAAATCATGTCTTTAATTTATTCACATCTGCAAGGTAACTATACTTACAAACAAAAAGGAATTCTTGAGTTTTGGGATCTGTATTCTGAAATTGAATTGCTCGCCTTTAATGTAGATCGTTGAATTCTCCTAGTGGAATTAGATTAGATTTAATTTGATTTTGATGTAGCTTCTACCTTGCCTTTGAGTTGAAAGGGATGACGGCTATTCTAGGTTCACCATTGACGGCATGGCGACTCTTGGAATGAATTAGTGTGATTTTAGGTTGAGAGTTAGGTTGCTTACATAGAGTTTTAATTAATTTAGAGCCGTCAGATTAACTCTGGAAGCAATCAAGACCATCCAGTCAAGATAGGATAACACCTCAGCCCTAATGACTCAGCAAAGAGTCAGAAAGGACTCGGCAATGACTCATTGTTCGGATCAGAATACTCCAGAAACCTGTGCAGGTTTTTTGCCCGACCTGGGCGCACTTGGCAGGTGCGCCAGTGCATTTTTGTACTGGCACACTTGTGAAGTGCGCCAATGCATTTTGTTCAACTTCTGGTTTTCTTGCCTAACTTCGTTCGTCCATATCTCCTTCATACGGTGTCCGTTTTACGCAAACTCGGACTCTATCTCAAGTAGAATTCCGAGACGAATGTAATGGCCTAACCTGTTTCCCTTAATTCTCATATTTGAAATTAAGTATTCTTTAAATTCGTTAATATTAATATTTAAAATCACGGGGTGTTACATTCTCCCCTCCTTAAAGGATTTCGTCCCCGAAATCTTTAAGTCAAGAAGAATGTATGTCCTACCATCCAAACGTCCATCTACTCAACCATCAAACACAGGCATCCATTGTCCTTAAATGACTTCTAATGCTTCATGATCATATGCATAGTGTGTGTGCATGTCCTTATCTAATGCAAAATCAGGCGATCTACTGATTCAGTTGACCTCCTTAATGCAACTTATGTCAGTGTCATGAGTCCATTATGTATGCAATCTTCGCTAATCATACTTTCTACATGAGTGAATAATCATTCATACGAATGAAACGTCCACATGATAACACATCAAGTTTAAATCATATACAAATACATATATGCATATGCAATATGAAAGTGACTGAGCCGATCTAACAACTAATATATGTGTATATGCATCCACGAGCAACTACTTGCAACCATCAATCATAACATGTTTCAAATACATGTTTACACCCATTGGTTTCTACCTAAGGATCAAGATAGCACTGAGGAAATATACTTAAAAAGGATAGATACGAGCATGAATAAACCGAAGGAAAAAGAGATCAAAGATGTACCCTCAAAAAGAAAAGGGTAGGTTGCGCGTATCTTGGCCTCAGTCTCCCAAATCGCGTCTTCCTCAGCGTCACCCCATTGAACTTTAGCAAGTTTGACTTCGCGGTGGCGTAGCTTTTTTACTTCTGCACCCAAGATACGAGTTGGAACTCTTCTCATAGTCACCTCTCATTCTACTTCTACTTCTAATATGCTTGGCTCCACCACTTCCGCAGACTCATATAAGCACTTTCGTAGGTGAGAAACATGAAAGACATTATGAAATCCAGCCAATCTTTCGGGCAGCTCTACTCTATAAGCCATCTTCCCAATCTTCTCGATGATAGGAAACGGCCCTATAAATTTTAGTGCCAACTTTCCTACGGATCCAAAGCAAACGACGTTCCTCAATGGAGATACTTTAAGGAACACCTTGTCTCCAACTTCAAACTCAAGGTCGGTTCTTCTTTTGTCAGCGTAGGACTTCTGTATATCTTGGGCAGTCTTCATTCTTCTTCGTATCAGGTTTACTTTCTCTGAAGTTTCTCTGATCATGTCTGGTCCAAGTATGTGCTTGTCTGTAGACTCCCACCAACAAGTTTGTGATCGGCATGGTCTTCCATATAAGGCTTCGAAAGGTGTCATTCCTATGGTGGCTTGGTAGCTATTGTTGTAAGCGAATTCCACCAAAGGAAGATGATCCTCCCATATACCTCGAAAGTCAAGAATGCACAGTCTCAAGAGGTCTTCTAATACTCTGTTCACTCTTTCCGTATGACCATCGATTTAGGGGTGATAGGCCATGCTTAAGCATAACTGTGTGCCTACAGCCTCTTGCAAACTCCTCCAAAACTCGCTCGTAAAGATAGGATCTCGGTCACTCACTATGCTGGAGGGTATCCCATGGAGTCGAACTATCTCTTTAAGATATATGGATGCTAGGGATAAGACAGTCCTTCTACTCTTAACGGGTATGAAGTGAGCGCTTTTTGTGAGCCTGTCCACTATTACCCAAATACTAGTATTGCCTCTTCTTGACCTAGGTAGCCCATCAATAAAGTCCATCGGGATTATCTCATTTCCACTGTGGGACCTCTAGAGGATAAAGCAAACCACCAGGCTTCTTCTGCTCCGTCTTGACTTGTTGGCATATCATGCACTTAGAAACAAATTCAGCTACATCCATCTTCATACCATTCCAAAAGAAAACCCTTTTGATGTCTTTGTACATTTTGTCTCCACGGGGTGTATGGTCAACTTGGAAAGGTGTGCTTATTCAAGAAATTTCTTCACCAAATCCCTTGCTTGTGGGATGCATAGTCTTCCATCCCGCCTCAACCAACCCTTATCATCGATGGAGTATCTATTGAGGTGACTAGAAGTCTCACCCCTACTCAGCTTATCTATCACATTAACTAGCCGAGGGTCTTCACGTTGTGTGGTCCCTATTGAGTCCAAAAGAGTAGGCCGCACCTCTAGCGATGCTAACAAACCAGTCACATGATCGACAGAGGGTCTAAAATCAAAGTTGGCTATGTACTCCAAGCTTTGCCTTTCTACAAAGAGAGGCCTTAGGGTCAGCTTCTTTCTACTCAAAGCGTCTGTTACTACATTGCCCTTGCCAGGAGTATAGGAAATCTCAAAATCATATGAGGCAAGAAACTCCATCCATCTTTGCTGCCTCAAGTTGAGATCTTTCTGAGAGAAAAGGTACTTCAACGATTTATGGTCAGTGAACAATTCAAACTTCTCACCTGGGAGATAATGGTGCCAAGACTTAAGTGCAAAGATAATGGCAGCCAACTCTAGATCGTGGGTTGGGTAGTTTTTCTCATGTACACTCAACTGTCTTCCACCATGAGCTACTACCTTCCCTTCTTGCATCAAGACAGCGCCTAGTCCCGTACCGCATGCATTTGTATATACGGTAAACATCTTGCTTCCATCAGGCAATGTCAGAACTGGGGCTGTTGTCAGAGCCCTTTTCAAGCGTTGGAAAGCAATATCGCAATCCAAATCCCAAGTGAAAGTTAGGTTCTTCTTCGTCAACCTTGCAAGTGGAGCTGAGATTTTCGCAAAGTCCTTGATAAAATTTCGATAAAAGCCTGCTAGCCCGAGAAAGCTTTGGACTTCGATTGCATTCCATGTGACCTTCCAATCTTGCACCGCAATTACTTTTGCGGGGTCCACAACTAATCCCTCTTTGGACAACACATGTCCAAGAAACCTTACTTCTTCTCTCCAGAAATGGCATTTGGAGAATTTGGCTTTTAGTTGATGTGCACGAAGAGTATCCATGACTTCCTTTAGATGTTGAGCATGCTCTTCCTCACTCTTTGAGAAAATCAAAATGTCATCCACGAAGACCACTACAAACTTATTGAGGAACTCCCTAAACACCCTGCTCATCAAATCGATGAAATAAGCGGGTGAGTTTGTCAAGCCGAAAGGCATGACAAGTCACTCGAAGAATCCTCCGGAGTTTTGAACGCGGTCTTATCAATGCTGTCTTCAGCCACTCTTAGCTGATGAAACCCGGTAGCCAAATCTAGTTAGGAGAAAACCGATGCACCTACAAGCTGATCGAACAAGTCGTCTATTCTTGGGAGTGGGTGCCTATTTTTCTTGGTCAGCTTGTTTAGCTCCCTATAATCAATGCATAGGTGAAGCGAACCGTCCGCTTTAGTTGCAAACACTACTGGAGCACCCTATTCAGAAATACTTCGCCTTATAAACCCCTTCTCAAGCAACTCCTTAGCTTGCTTGCTGAGTTCTTTCCTCTCCCTTGGAGCCATGTGTCTAACGGGTAAAGCAACGGGTTTTGCATTGTCAACAAGGTATATGCGGAAGTCTATCTCCCGCTTCAGAGGTAAGCCCTTTACCTCTTCAAACACATCTGAGTATTCACGGACTACTCTCACAGACTGCAAATTCTCAACAGACGCATCAAGAGATTCTAGATAACTAAGCATAACAAAGTTCATGGAATTACAAGAGATTTCGAGAGTGTTACCGAGGCGAGTCATGAGTCTAACTTTTCACAATCAAGGACGGCATCATTACTGGATAGTCAATCCATGCCTAGAATCAACCCATAGCCCGTGAAGCCCAAAATATAGGCATTACATCTAAACCAAACGCTTAGGATAGAAATTTTCTAATCCAAACAAACCACTGACAAATAAGCTGAGCCCCCAATTGGATTTGAAACAACCAAGGGATCCTCTACTATACTAGTGTCTAGGCGCAGAGATTCAACTAAAGCAGTAGATATAAAAGAGTGCGATGCGCCGGAATCAAAGAGTGTATGAACAGGATGATCAAAAAGATAAACTAAACTCCCAACAGAAATATTTCTACCTCATTCTTGCGGAGGTGCTATGAGAGCGTGAACCTGCCCTCCAGAAGTGGAACCAGCCCTCTGCCCTTGCCCTTGCTTTCTTGGGCAGTCCTTAGCCATGTGTCATGTCTCGCCGCAATGGAAACAACCACCCATCTTCCTCTTCTTCTTCCTGCAATCCTTAACCAGATGTCCAGGAATGCCACAGAAATTGCAGTTCCTCTTGTCACGGGGTTTGTTTTTCTTCCCACTTTTCTTTGAATCTGTCTTCTTGTTCTGTGACCCCTTCGCTTTCTTGTCTTGAGGCACCTCCACCTTTGCCTCTTTCTTGCCCTTGTCTTCCTCGTGTAACAATGCCATGTCCACCAGTCTCTCATAAGTCGCCCCCATGGGTATGTGGGTGATAGCTAGGCTGTGTAGTGGCTCACTCATTCCCTTGACAAAACAGAGAGCCTTCTTATGAGGAGTGTTCACTAAATCCAATCCGAATCTGGCTAGCTGGTTGAATTGGTTAACGTATTCTTTGACCGTCTTACTTCCCTTTTTAAGAGCAAAGAATTTCTCCATCTGAAGGCTTCGTTCAGCTTGTGAGAGGAATTTCATTTCAAACCTTATTCTAAAATCCATCCAAGTTTCAATTGGTCTTTTAGCGTTAGTGACTTCCCACCAATAGAAGGCTTCGTCTTTGAGCAACCACACCGCTAACCGTATCTTATGTCTATCATCCACTTCGAAGATATCGAACAAATCCTCAGTTTCTTTGAGCCAGTTTCTTGCTTCCACAAATGATTCAGTTCCATTGAAATTCTTTCCACCCATGGCTCTAAAGTCTCTACAAATCTTTGAGAAAGCATTTGCACGAGGAGGAGGAGGAGGAGGAACCGCTGCAGCTGGGGGAGGAGGAATGTCTGTCGGGCCTGCGTCGTTATCCCTAGCCTCTAGATACCTCCTGAACCAGCCAGGTATCGGTACACCCTCTGGAAGGTTAAGATTCTCAGACATGCTGAAATGAAAAAGGAAAGATTCAAAACAAAGGATAGAAAGATAGTGCATATGGCTTTGGGGGATTATGCCTTTTAAAGTAAAATAACACTTTTTCTTGATAAATGCTTCTTTATACTTCTTTTTTTTTTTAAATAGTTTTCAAAAACTTTTATCTGATCTAGTAAACCTTTGCTCTGATACCAAGTGAAGCACCCCACTCCCGTTAAGGTCACTCACAAAGGGAATGCCTTAACTTTGGTGGAGCTTTATAGGTAAAAGACACAGATAATTTACAAGACAAATATATATAAGCAGAGGAAAATAAAACTAACTTTATTTCAAACGTGGTTCATAACAAAACATTACAACAAACTATTTCAAACCAACTTCCAAACCATTACATCATAATTTCTATCTTGATTATTTTCTAAAGAAGCATAAAACAAAATAAAACTGCATAAATCCCCAAGTAGTAGCGTATCCAAAGCCATAGCCAAAAGCAAGAGATTCCAAGCTATACATCACAGAGTCTTCAAGCTTGGAAAGATGAACGGTCCAAATTAAGCTGAGCTATTCCCTCCCTGGGTACCGGGGGGAACGGAAGAAAAGAGAGCGAAAGAATAATGGGTCAGACATAAGTCTGAGTAAGTCCAGTGACTTTTCAGTGTGTGAATAAGAAAAAGGTCATGATAGGAATAAACTGAAAATAGGACAGTACCAGAACAACAAACTAACATAAAACTATACAAGACAGGCTAAACCGAATACACATCGCACCCATGTCTAATTCTCTGCACCTACTTATACTTGTCCAACTAGCACCATGTGTTCATGGTGAAATGATCCCCTTATATCAATCGGCTCCTACTCGCATGCATTTATCACATGTGTCATTCGGACCCCGCTTGACTGTAGATACCTGTGCTGGTCCCACCATGGGGTGTATCAAATCCTATGGTGGCAACCCGACACGATTCAAGATGCACAGTGCATGACTACTGATGCCCAGTGCCTGCTTTTTCCACTCCGGAGTACGTACACGCCCATACTCCGTCGGAACCTACACTGACGCACCAACCGCCGATGTTTTGACCGCTTAAAATCATCCCAGTAATCGTACCCCACCCTGCCTAGTTCAGGGTTCCATGTGGGTTAATGCTGAAATGGGTCCCCATTACTAGGGTTTTCTAGCCAACATGTTAAATTGGTTTAAGTGTCCAAATTTTCCTAACCCACACCCATCAGTTTAATTAACATGTTGAATTGGTTAAGTGTTTCCTTAATTGACTTAACCCTACCAATCTTGACTTAGCTTTATTAAAGCACCAACCACTCACATTAGACAGGAATTGTTGTGGTCACTGGATGTGTCAGTCGGTTCCGGACAGTTTTACACCACAACTCAATCTAACTCGGGTCCTTTTTGGGCTCAATGCACTAACCACCCACATTAGACAGGTATTGTTGTGGTCGCTGGATGTCCCGGTCGGTTCCGGGCAGTTTTACACCGTAACTCAGTCTAATCTCGGGTTAGGCATATTCGTCTTTTCTAAATTTACATACTAATTCTTTTATGTTTATATGTAAATTTGTCAATAATTTATTGTCATGATCCACTTTCCCTCTAATTCAAGTTCATGGTTTTTGGCATAAAAATTATACCAATTTTATGCCACTCATCAATTACATGACTATGAGCCAAATATGTCAGTTATATGTAATTTCCAAGTTTTTCCCAACGTTACCCCCGTTGTACGTTCGCGTTAATCACAGAAAGTCATTGGGCCCGCAAATTAGTAAAAGAAGGGAACATTTAATCAAACATATATCATGTAAATTTAAATTAACATGTCTCATGAAACTTGCAATTAAATTGGATAGAACTAGCATAAGCCTAAGCATGTGAACACAACTTGATTTATAAACTAGCATAATTTAGGAGAATCATGACATGTACTTTACCAAAGCATGTATAAGTTTAACTTTAACATGTAGATGTGAACTAGATCTAACAACAATGATCATATGAACTTGCATGAATCCACTTTATAAACATGCATATAAATATAGAACTAATTTTTGGATCTAGCACAGAACATGAAACTTGCATATGAACATATATGTATAGATCTTGACTTGGGTCTAACATAAAACATGTATCTTACATATGAACATATATATAGATCTTGACTAGCATAAAACATGTAACTTGCATATGACACATTATGAAAGGATTGTCAAACTTATATGTGGTATGATGGTTTCGTTCCCCAACTCATAATAAGTTCATCACCAATTTCCACATGATATGCAATCACTCCAAGCATTACATGACCAAATTATTGCAAGAATTAGACATGAATCCGCATCATCAATCACATACAACTTGGTTCAAATTCTATTTTCCAATTCATTACAAATCACGTCTTTAATTTATTCACATTTGAAAGGTAACTATACTTACAAACAAAAAGGAATTCTTGAGTTCTGGGATCTGTATTCTGAAATTGAATTGCTCACCTTTGATGTAGATCGTTGAATTCTCTTAGTTGAATTAGATTAGATTTAATTTGATTTTGATGTAGCTTCTATCTTGCCTTTGAGTTGAAAGGGATGACGGCTATTCTAAGTTCACCATTGACGGCATGGCGGCTCTTGGAATGAATTAGTGTGATTTTAGGTTGAGAATTAGGTTGCTTACATAGAGTTTTAATTAATTTAGAGCCGTCAGATTAACCCTAGAAGCAATCAAGACCATCCAGTCAAGATAGGATAACACCTCAGCCCTAATGACTCAGCAAAGAGTCAGAAAGGACTCAACAATGACTCACTGTTCGGATCAGAATACTCCAGAAACCTGTGCAGGTTTTTAGCCCGACTTGGGCGCACTTGGCAGGTGCGCCAGTGCATTTTTGTACTGGCGCACTTGTGAAGTGCGCCAGTGCATTCTGGTCGACTTCCGGTTTTCTTGCCTAACTTCGTTCGTCCATATCTCCTTCATACGGTGTCCGTTTTACGCAAACTCGGACTCTATCTCAAGCAGAATTCCGAGATGAACGCAATGGCGTAATCCGTTTCCCTTAATTCTCACATTTGAAATTAAGTATTCTTTAAATTCGTTAATATTAATATTTAAACTCACGGGGTATTACATCCAGACTCCTCCGACCACCAGAATTCACCAAACCACGCTCGCACCTTCGCCTACACCCAGGGAAGCTCCCTCAAAAACAGCTTTTGAAATCATCGACCAAATCCCAAGATTTAAATTATTTTTCCCAAAAAAAAACTTCCAGTCTTTTCTCTCAATATAGATTACTAAAAAAAAAAAAAATCAAACTTTTGTCTTAAAAATCAGGGTTTTCTATTACTAATACAACCCTATATATGAATTGCTATTTTATGATGATTAAACTTTTGAGTTTAAAACCCATTTTACTGTATATTGTATATGTATGTATGTATGTATATATTCGAGGTCAACTTATTTTTAAAATAAACTACCCTTAATTCTAAACAACTTCTATGTTGATGTCAGATTCTCAAATGCACTAGTATTGAAGTTATCGACTTTTTTGTTCATGGAATTTGTTTATTAATGCAAAACAGAGCCTAAGTTTCTTCATGGCTATGGGTTATGTATAATGTTCCTAATCCCTTCCAAGTTACTCACATCCATATGAAGATCAATGCAAATATATGTAACTATATATATATATATATATATATATATATATATATATATATATCAAAAATAGATTCAAATGGGAGAAAGAAAAGTTTGCTCACATAAGTTTTTGTCCATTGTTTTTAGCCATTTTTTGCATTTTCAAGTCTGATCATTTCAGATTTTCGACAAAAGATAAAAAAAGGAATGCATGAATGCATACATATATGTGTTTACTTAACATATAACAACCAGGGAATAAAGGGAAAGGTTTACTCACGATGTGTTCACAATTTTGGGCATTTTTTCACTGTTTTTAGCATTTTCAGGTTCATGGTTTTTGGTTGCTTACCATTTTGTTTCCAAGTTTTGTCTAAGGCCTTCTGCCATTCTGACCTTCGGGTTTCAGTTTGATTTCAGGCAAATGTAAGTGAGTTTGTGATGAAAAACCAGTGTATTTATAGATGAACAGCTAGTAAAATATAGCTTGGTATATAGTCTTTAGATGGGGGTACTTAATGGAATGTTTTAGGGCTACTGCTAGGTGATTGAAAAGGATGTGAAGCTATGTTCATAGTTGTGTGCATGTGTGTAGAGGATATGGCCTAGGATATATGTAGCCGGTTCTATAGATAAATATGCATATTCAAGGAGATGTAGTACATATATGCAAGTATATCCATGTGTACATAGGTTGTAGCTACTGTAGACTGTGATTGTCTAGGTTGCTCCATTGTGTAGTCACTTTTATATTGATTCCTCCAATCTAATGAAGTGCACGGTCATATTAAGATACATATGCAAATTGTACCAGCCATGTGCTTACATATATTAAAAACTCAAGCTTAACAGTGAAGCAACTTAGGCCATCAAATTTGCTATGTACAATATGGTGCAGGCTGGTAAAGGTTGCTTATACTATGTGCATAGCCATGTGCAGAGTGGTTTTAAAACCAAAATTGACTTCTAAGCATGTATTGCAGCCTACAAGCAATTGTATAGCCTATGTGAAAAATAGGTTTTAAAAATAAAATTTAGATGCCAAGCAAATCAAGGCATTAAATACCTATGTCCTTAAATTGTTTGAATATTGTTAACTTAGCTACTAAGCCAATGCAAGCTATGTACTTCACTGATTTCATTTATGTGAAGTAATTACAATATTCTTATTTATGTAATTAAATTTTATACTTTCTTATCAATTTAATGTCATAGATTATTACATACTTGCCTGTGAAGAAATTGTATTCTATTTTAAATATTCTCATTAGTTATAAAATTAAAAATTAATTTTATATTTTACATGAACTTAACCAAGTTTAAATACAAACAAAATATTAAAACAATACTTACTTGTGTATATTTAAATATAACAAGTAAAAATATACATATAGAATTTTTGAATTTTTAAATAAATATTATACTAATTTTCTATAATATTCACATCCAATATTATTTATATTTTTAACAGGAGTTTAAAAACACGTCAAAAATACAAAGCAAAATGATACAATATTATTTACCAATATTGTATAGATATATACACTGGTTGAGGAATTTTCAACTATTAAAATATATACTGGGAATTTCTCGATATTTATTATTTAAATCAATTACTGATATAATCCATAATAAATTGTAGTACAAAACCAGTCAAAAACTGGGTCGTTACACAATGTATATGTTAAACCAACATAGTTATATAACTAAGTTAAGCTACATAAAACTAGTAAAGAAACATACAACCAAGTATAAGTTTCAGCAAATTTGTATACTTTTAGAATCGTGACAATTACGCTTATATTGCTTGCATACAGCACATCTGTTTTGCATATTTTGTAAATATGCAAATCTTTCTTTCCATTTTATAAATAAATCAATCCATTTGCTAAAAGGCTTATCCTTCAAGAAATTCGTAGCAGCAACACCACCAATTTCATAAAATTAAGAATATGCTTCTTCAAATTCATACATATTAGCAGCAGCACCATTTTTAGTTATCCACATTTCCAAGAAAAACTTTAACCATAGCCAAAAGCAAAAAAAAAAAAAAAAAAAAAAAAAAAAACTACAAATAATATTATTAAAACAATATTTGGTTAACTGTTAATTCAAAAATGAATACACAAAAACTATTGCCAGTAACTCAGAACTCATACCCAAAAACTGATAACTAAATTTCGGTACCTTACACATTGTAAATTTGATACCTAAAACATGATGTTGAAATTAATAAGAAAAACGATACAAAAAGATATTAAGATGAATATTTGATACTAACAAACTTCGGTAAACGTTCGATGATCACCGAGTGGATCAATCAATATAACGTTATGTTCATTTTTCTTTTATAGTTATCGGCGAAGACAATAGCAATAAAAAGTTAGGGCATGGCCAAGGCTTATTTCCACTTAAATACATCCTAATGGTTAATGGATAAAGCCACCTTAATGTGTCGAGCATCGTGGCAGCCTCTGATCATCTACTAGTGGTCAAAATTGAAATCTGTAATAACTGCAACCCCCATATTGTACTCATTTCTGTGTTTATCGGATTTCACGTGTTTGGGATTGGCGACGGTCGAAAGGTTCGTTCGCAGCTGCTAAATTCAACGGAGCTATGGTGTATAATTTCGTGGTCAAAGGAAGAATAGAGTTGTTGGTGAAGGCGACAACAATAAAAAGTTAGGACATGACCAATGCTTGTTTTAGCTTAAATACATCTGAGTGGTTAACATGCCGAGCATCATGGCAACCTTTGATCATCTATCAGCCGTCAAAATTGAGATCGGTAACCATTGCAACTCATACTGAACTTATTTCTAAATTCATCGAAAATTCACCAGTTTGGGATCGACGATGGTCAGAAGATTCATTGGAAGCTGCTGAGTTCAATGGAGTTGTGTATAATTGTGATCGAAGAAAGAAAAATAGAGTTGTTTAAGAAATCATCGAAGAAGAAAGAAAAAGAAAGGTATGATAATTATTCTACAAAATAAATTTTTAGCTAAGATTTTATTTAAATAAATTCAATAAAAAAAATGGATTGTTATTGTCACTCCAAGTATTGTTAAGGATGGTCTTTTTTTTTTTTTTTAAAGAATTTGTCAAGGGGGGTACCAATGCAGAGAGCCCTCCTTAACAAATAAAGTTTACTTTACCAAATTAGCCTTCTTTACAATAATCTCTTTTTTAATTGTTAATAAAAAATGGTATATTAGTCGAACTGCGTTAGATTTATATAACAAATTATCAATAATCTCATTGTCAATATGCATCAAATCAGATGAAAATATATCATTCATAGGAAATCGATATACATGTATCAAACAATTTTTTTATACGGTATCTCACAGTCGAATTTGTCGATACACCCCTATTTCCCTACTTCAGCAACCCGACAACGAATACAAATTTTAAAAACGATAAATAATGTCAAACCAAAATATATAATACGACAGACTACGTTGTTCATGTCATTATACAGTAATTCACCTATTTCGAACAAAATTTCACACTACGGCGTTCGGTCTCAAGACTAACATAACAGAAACCTTTAACCTTCATCGTTTCCAGGGCATTATGCAATCGATTTCACATACTTTGTCAACAGTTTCTCCACTATATTAAGATCTTCGGAGGAGCATTTCACGTTTTTCGTTCGTACCATTATTTCTTCTCAAACGATTGTTTTTTTCTTTTTTGCAAATAATTTAGTGATTTGCTTTTTTTGCATTTGAAATTGATTGAGATTTTGGGATGATAACTGATGTTATTACCAAAGTAAAAAGTGAACGTAAAAAATCAAGTACCCGACTCCACCTAACATTCTTTTTATGATTTGAGTGTTTTTAAAATTAGACCACTCCTTAACATACTTGGAGTGTCAATAATAATGCACTAGAAAAACTAGTATAAATTAAATAGTTTGCTATGGAAATTACAAACTTCAACTATCGAAAAAAAAAAAAAAAAACTCAAGGTGACAAAAAAATCAAAAATAAAATGTATAGAGATAAAAAGGGAGCAAGCATAAAACAATATTTAACTAGTTAATAAAAAAAATACATCAAAAATAAAATTACAAACCTAGATGAGTGAAAATTAACATCAGAAAGGTGCCAGTAACATTTTTAGAGACAACTATGTACGTACAGAAAGAAAGATTAAAAAAATTGAACCTATTATGCCTATTTAGATGCTTAATAGAGAAGTGTGATTAATGTTCAATCCATTATACTACCAAACTTGTTTTAGAAATGACATGTACAAATATTTCTCCACTTTTGATAACCGAATCAACATAACTACTATATATTTTCTTTTAAGTTTGTACAGCAGGATCACTGCAGGAATACCATAGTTTCACTTTTATGTTTTAGGTTGGTTGACCTGCTTACATCATTCTAAAAAGATTTACAGTATGTTCAACCTAGAAATATAGGTAAAATGGTTAGCTCAAATAAGTTACAGGTCATAGAAGTCATAGGGACTTCATATGGGAAGCACTTTACTAAGGGTAAGGCTGGAAGCGTGCGCATGCGTGTTATATTCTTTTGTAGATTCTTTTAAACTGTTTTTCCAAATTTGACTTTCCTACACATTTCTTCTTTTTTCTTTTTTCCTTCTTTTTTTTTTTTTTTTTTTTTTTTTTTTTTTGTTTTGTTTTTGGGAAAATTATAATTATGTGGTAGCAAATTGATAACATCTAATATAAAATTTTAATGTTAGTTTTGTTGAATCTAGACATTTAAACATGGCTTAGCCTTTAGCATCTAATTTTATATTTGGCCCATTGATTTTCCACATGTTTGACAGCAGGATCACCTATAATGGATTTGGAAAAACCATGCAGTAATTGAAGGATGCACTGATATCAGCATATTTCATGCTATTTGTTCAGCAAGAAAACCTTTCCTAAGAACATATCCGATAACAACCAGTATATATTTCCAGAAATTGTTCAGAGTATCATTTGGATTTTACCTAGTACTTGAAAATCAATTTGTTTCCCAGAACCAGGTCAGTCAAACTATATATATATATATATATATATATATATATATATATATATATATATATATATATATATATATATATATATATATATATATAAAAAGAGGCTCCCAACAGAGGACAGGTAGAAGAGTTAGGATGGCCACATCTTTATATAGCTTTTTGTGTCAAATTTCCAGAAAAAAGCACATGCAGTTGTAATTCGTACATGAGGCGATGCAACAGAAGCTTTACTACTAGAAAGAATGAGCGTAAAGAGATGAGAAATGTCAATCTCAACAATACATTTCACCGCCAGAATCTACATGATTAAACATGTACATGTTACATGGGAGAAGTAATTGCACTTGCATAAGGTTATCAGAAAAGCGAGGTAACGGATACCTGTAAGTGCTACTTGCTAAAAATAATTCATCCAAAAAAACAAAGATATATGTGAAATTGTGCATTCATTATTAAACCAAAGGTATTTGATGTGCAATATACGGAAAATGAGAAAAAGCATGTTAGATACAGACTTCAATTCCACTAGTAGGTACTTAGGAAATAATTTAATCAAATAAAATTAGAAATTTAGAAGTGGAAGATATGACTTAGACAAGAGAACAAAAGTAAATAATAATATCACCTAGTAAGAGCTGAAGTTGCAGATATGAAACATAAAAGACACACTAGAAAACAGAACTCAGGCAGAAAATAATCTACACAGCCTTTTATTTGACTATAACAATTAGAGAGGAAAAGACAGTTGGGAGAATTTCGTGATCCTTCAGTCAAGTTACCAAAGCAATGATTGTGTGGCCAGCGGTAAACCAACGTCCATAAGAAATAAAATGGGGGATCTTTTATTCAATGACAATCAGATTAATCAATTACGCTACGGTCCATCTCGATAAAAATACAATCCTAGCTTTCAGGCTCAATCTATGCTCCTTGATGTGAAACTGCATGTTATACATAGAGTCAGTATCACGGTTATAAATCAGGTCCATCTCGATCAAGATCTCGGCACCAATCTTCTTTCTTGAACTGAACTATTCAAACAGAAAATTTCATTTAGATATCGATTTGACTAAATCTAGGATTATATTCGCAGATCTCAGTCAAAATCTCAGATAAGTTTTATTTGATGTTTCAATAAAATAATTTTAATTCTTCTGCTGAGCTAAACCCATTAATTAAAACCTTTTTTTACACTATTGCTCCTCTTTTTAACTCTAATATTTACAATACATTCTTTCTTTTGCTTTACTTATTTTACAGTCACAACATTTCAGAGCTGCATTCTACAGATTCAGTATCTTTTCTATTTTTTATTTCTTAAATTCAATTCAATTTTCTATTTGACATTTGATTGTTTAATTTTTGACGACCTCATTATTTGTAACATCCCGGCACGGAGCACAATAAAGTAAATATAATTAAATGTATTTTTGGATTTAAATCAGTGTTTCTGCATGGAAAATTGAGCTTTAAAATAAAAAGAGAAATTGAGATTTAAAATAGATTTGAGTTGTGAAAAAACAGTCTAAATGAATAAAAGGTGAGAATATCTGATAAATTAATTGAAGATATAATTTTGGAATTTTTTTTATTTAACTTAATTTACTAAATTGATTTTTGAGTTATTTAGCTATAAAACATGGAATATCAATTTAAAATTCAGATCTGGCATTTGAATTGTGCTTTTTACATTGAAAAATCATTTAAAACTTACATTTGTGAAATTAAACATACTTTTAAATTTACAAACGAGATATAAGTATTTATTTAACTTGAATTAAGGGTCAAAAGCAGTATTCTGACTATCAATTTTGTTTTGGGCAAAAATAACTTGTAAACTTTTTTACGATGGCTTGGAAATTTTTTTGTTAGTGATAAAACAATTAGAAATAATGAGAAGTTGGTTGGTTGCAGAGGTAGGGCAAAGAAAACATTCTTCTTTTCTTTTTTCATTTGCTAAATTAGTTTTTTCGAGGCCGATGATCCACTACCCCTTAACTAACCATCCTAAAACATATCCATTTTCATCCCAATCTATTTCTAAACCTAATCCATATTAAGCCAGGGTCACATCAAAATCTTTGTTGTTATTAGACCCCTCAAACTGGTCAGGTTGGGTCAAAATGCACTGGATCGATTTTGACTAACACATTTACAACCAATTCTTGTTGACCCATTTAATACACGCGTCAGTTTGACCCAACCAACGTAACAAGTGGATAACGCATTTAACCCATTAGAAATGTGAATAAGATTTGACCAATAAGAAACTCACAAGATGCACAAAATTTCTACTTAATTATTTTTTACTTTTTTAATTTCTAGAATAACTGAAATTTCAAAATAATAATAATAATAATAATTGACTTCAGTTTTCATTTAAATCAAAATTTCAACTTCATATTTGAATTTAAGTACATCCAACTTTCTAACATAAGCGTATTGGGAGAAGTTCATCCAAAAACTTAACATTCATTTGCCGATGGGCAATTCTTCAATACACAAGCTTAAATTATCACACTTAATAATGATAACAAATAATATAATAATAATCTATTGTCATACTATGCGATTATATTTCAAAAATAATGATATAGTACAAAGGAATCCAATAAGGAGCATATGTATAAATGTTTCTTCATATTTATCAATGGTTGCACAGTCTCTGTCCATTTAAACGCCATATAAACTAACATCTTATTCAATTTGTTTATCAAATATCCTTTTCAATAACATTGCTAAAATGGCATCATCATCTTTCAAGTTCCTTTTGCTAACAATAATCATACCATAGCTATTTATAAAGTTGTCAATGGATATTTGAAAAAATAAAAATTCGCCTGCATCCGTGTTCGAAAAGCAGATTAATATTTGATTTTCAAAAAAACGAATGCGAATGCGGATACGAAGACATCCTCATCAAAAAATTATTCATCCTTTTTTTTTTTTTTTTGAATATAATTTAAATTGTATATTTTAATACAATGAAAGATAGTTATTTATTGTATTACTAATTTCGAAGTTCATATTTTATGCACTAAATGCATGTTAACTACTAAAACTTATTTATTGTCATCATATTTGTTTATTTTTAATACTTTAATAGTCGATTGAATTTAAAAAATATTAAACTAAAAATTTCCATTTATGTTTTTTAACCTATAAATCGTGAGAAAATATAATAATTATCTGATATCCATCTGTATATGTGGAAGCAAATATCCAATATCCGAAAATGATTTCAGATTCCGATATGGGTATAACATTGTTCGCATTCAAAAGTATGTGTTGAAAGATCTACTATTTGGACTAGTAGAGCCAAAGCTTCTTTTACTGATCCTAATGATGAGTAAATGCATGCAAGGCATGAATGGTGAATGAGAGCACATAGGCAAGTGTATAAGATTTCATATGAAAAGGCATACCGATTTAGATATGGAAATGCATCATATTATTTGCTAAGTAGAACTATTAATCACCACATAGACAACAACATACGTTCAAAGTATGAAACAGGTGAAATTTCAATCTCATCTATAATGATGCTGCGAATTCATTGATCAAAATCTCATTCGATTCCAAATCAATATGAAGAAGCTATTATAGTTCTAATGAAAAAATAGTGACTCTACCTAGTCATCCAAGTAAAAAAAAAAAAATCTTAAAATTTAAATATTCAAAATTCACATTTTCATAATTATATTTTAAATTTGAAGTTCTTAGTAAAAGAATAAATGGATTAGTCATTTATGACCATTTTAATAATGAACTAGTCCATTTATGACTCGTCTATATTTAATAAAGATCAATAAATAGGTTGACCCAAGCCATTTATATGTGGATTAAATTGGATGGATTATATTTTGACGGGTTTGATTTTTAGCTATTATTAAGAGAAGAATCAAAGTATTTAAGCTCCTAACCCAGTCTAATCCACTCATACCCGCAAAGTATGATGTACGTTAGTTGTTAATGCTTACATAGCATCGAATCAAAAATTAAAGTCCTGATTTTGAGTGATTTTGATTGCTTATGTATTGTGTTGGGTAAGTATAAAAGTTTAGCTTCAAGGTAGCAAAGCAAGAGCGAGTGCAACCTTTTATTTTGATCACCTGTTGATTGACAGTATTTTGGCATGCTATTATAAGTGATTTCACGGTAGTAAGCATTTGAATTTTGATGATGAAACAATCAATGTGCTAGAACGGGTGAAGTTGCACTTTAGTACATTAAAAATGCAAAGTATAGTGTAATAAAAACCTTTTTTTTTTTTTTGACCTATCACATGATGTTGGATGGTTGAGTGCTTGTGTGTTAGTGACCCCCGGTAGGCTAAAAGCCAGTGATGATCAGAACCCAACGACCTAGGCTAGTCATATGCCAGGAGCAAAGTGCTCTAATGCCAGCCAAAAGCACATAGCTCCTAGATGAAGCTAGCATTGTTTTTGAATTTGATTTAGTTGATGCTGGGCTTGATATTGATGATAAAGCGTTGAAACCTATTTAAATTCAGCTCATATTTTAAATTATAATTTCCTTTGAATATTTTCATATTGTAAAGTTCTATAAATAAAGCTTATTGCTTTTTGAAAATAATGATTATAAAGAAAAGTTCTATAAATGAAGCTTTTATTGCTTTTTGAAAATAATGATTATAAAGAAATTGAAAAGGCGTTTTAGAGGATACGACCAGAAATATTTTAAAACAGCTTCTTTATATTTTGGAATGTATTCTATGTATTTAACACACACACACACACACAGAGAGAGAGAGAGAGAGAGAGACGTTTTGTTGCACCCCCAAACATAGCAGTACCCCTCAATGCCCTCTGATTCAACCACAAGTAATGTTTACTCAACACTCACTCATTCTCTCCCCCCGATCCATTATTTAAGCAAAATCTTATGGTTGTAGTTGGGGTGTTGCAAAACAAGGGTGTTGTAGAGCTATATATATCAACAATATATATACAATTATCAAAACAATACATATACACAAGATTATAAAAGCAATATATACATACAAGCGCTCTGCATCCATATGTTGATTGAACATCTAAAAAATCAGGATTTAAAATGGTGTAACTCACGATACAATAGAGGTGCTAGAAAGGATGTTGCAGACAGAGATGACATAAAGCACTCCACACACATGCGAAGACATGATACACATACACACATTTTGAATACAAGTTTTTGAGTTGATGCAATGACATGTGACTTGAAAGATATAAGTACATGATGTATTGACATGTGACTTGAAAAACATAAGTACATGATGCATTGTATTTTTTTGCTAAGCAAGTGTTAACTGATGTTAGATGCATATGAATGGGCTACGTCGACTGCCATTCATCTAAACGGTTGGGTGCACGCGTTGAAGGTGAAGAAAGTGATATAAATATGAATGGATACTTGAAGGAAATATATTTAAAGAAAATGTAGCTATGTTATTATAACAATAATGCAAGTTACGATAAGAATCTGATACGTAGTTATGCATCGTATATCTTGATTAATATGCTATGTGGCTTTGTTAAGTATAAAGCATGAGTCGTTTTCATGTTATGATTTGAATAATATAATTTGGCCGTTAAATACTATGTACAATATATGCATATGACTGGATCGCTCTTAATATTAATTTGTTCAAATTATTTTTTCAAGTTATATGATAATGTCCTAGAAAACCCTACATAATGATATTTTAAGTGATTGTCGTGTTATAACTACTTAGTTATGTGATGATTAGATGCACGTATAAGTTTGGCAATGCATATCCAAATAATCTAAAATCCATCGCTGACCATATCTTATTTTTGTCAATATAGTTGTTTATATTACGTGTATTTTAGATCAAGCTTTGCACGTAGTAATGCAAGTGCTTCATGTATGAATTATTTTTTACAAAGCGTATATATTGTTAATTAATAATTTATTCGATAGATCATGTTTTTAAATAATATTAAATTTAATGGTTTGATAATATTTGTAAATGAATGCTTTTAACTTGTAAAAGAACCCTGTTTGTTAGATTTTATTTTCAAATGATAATAAGAATTGAAAAATATCTATAGATGAACGCTTTTAATTCGTAAACAAATGTTTTAGACAATAGTTGTTTTTTTTTGAACTGTTAATTGTTAGATTTTATTTTTAAATGGTATCATATCTAGTGATATTTATAGAAGAAAGTTTTGAATTTAAAAAGAAATTGCTAGATCCTATATTTAAGCGAAACTAAAATTTAGTAATACCTGTAGAGATTTATTTAGTAGATTCTATATTTAACGGATATTAAGTTTTGATCATATTTGACTAGGAGAATTTTAAATTTGTAAAAGAAGTTAGATCCTATTTTTTTAGTGATATTAAGATAGAGGTCATTTTCAGTAATTCATGTTGATATCAAAAAAGTGTAACACCAAATGTATAACAACTATCAATAAAGATTATGTTTGTTGATTTTACAAACATTTATTATTAGTGGAAGTGGAAAAAAATTATGTTGATTGAAATTTTATGTTTATATTTCTTGAGTTATCAATCATTCGAGTATAAGATAGTTTATCAGCTACTTGGCTATATCCACGGATAAAAATGTCTGATATCCAAATATGATTTTGAATGTTGATGCAAATGCAAATATTGTATTATCCACATTTGAAATTATCCACTGTTAGCCTTTATGCACGTACACAACATTATATTTGATAAAAACAGAATATAATGATATTTCACGAATAAATGGCATCAAAGTGGTCGAATATTTATAAATGCTTAGAATTGAGTTCAGATATCTGAAGGAAAGAACCCAAACGTAACAGGTTGAAATTTAGATGTTTCATCATTGTTTAGGAGACAATTTTGCCCATACTATTGAGAAACATTTGGGTTGGTTCAAGGAATAAATTTGGCACCTGTCACTTAATTTTTCAGTTCCATATAAAAGGCCTTTTTTAGATTAAAAAAAGTGAATGTTCATTCAAAAGAGAGGCATATTCCATTAAAAACTCTTAAATCCTCAATATCCACAAATCAAATTTAATGGAATTTTGAATGGTCGTTATGATTGATATCTTGTACTCCTTAATTATTAATAATTAAAAAATTCTGTTCAAAGCAGATGTACACCAACACGATGTTAGTGAATTCATTATAAATCATGTTTGATATATTTCCATTGCGTTTAATATTGATGTTGCTTGTGATTTGGTTTTATTTGGATTGGATTGTGATTTGATGTTGAGATATTGATTGGTTGTTTCCATACATCATTCAGCAATCTTGCTTTTCCACCGTATCTGCAGTATAAACTTGGAGTGGTATCGGATTCAGATTCCATAACACTTATGATGTGATGTGACTGAAAAGTATAACGATGATAAGTCATACATGAAAATACGAGTAATCTCTCAGTTGGTTAATGTTGTAGTTGTAAGCCACATGCTTTAGCGTCGTAACTTGTGTATTAAAACCCTTATGTGCTTGAGATGTGACTTAGGTATTAGTTCTAGTGAGTGTAACATTTTGAGCATAAAATTATATCAAGTATCATTATATTTAATGCACTCATTATGTTATGTATTTAACACAGTTACATTCACAACTAGTCCCTAAAATGACTCGGTATTTGTCATGTAATTATCAACCTTTATTCAAACTAATATTGTTTTACGGGTTTGTTGTTGTAATAATTGTTTGTGCTTTATGGACTACGGCATAGAGATAGAGTTGATGATAACAATAATGAATATTCATCTTGCTTGTATTGTCTTGTCTCATATGATGTGATGACATGTTCATGTATTGAGACTTAAATGTATTTGATGGCATGATGTGCTTGTGTTGTTTAGTCGTTTATTCATATGAGATGTATGTACGAGTACATACATCAGTTGTCAATTGTTCGACTTTGGTTATGTTAATTTGGGTTTATTCTCACATGTGACTTTAATACTGTATTATTCACTCCTAACAACTCATGTATGTTGTTCTCTGTCAAAACGAGATACATACTATTCCATACATGTATTCAGGTATTATAATGTATTGATGCTAATCCAAAGTATTGTGTACGAGAGATCGCATCACTCGAGCCCTTTGATTAGAGTTGTCGAACAGTTAGCTTTCTTTGATGTTTTAATCACTGGGACTAGAGCATCACATTATTAAACTCATTTTTTATCGTTTTGATTTGACTTTTTATTCGACTCAATTCATTTCTAAATAGATATTTGATTTAACTTGATTTTTACATAACAATAACTCAGTCAGTTTTAAACTTCATATAAAAATCAATTTTATAACCAGAATTTCAGTTGATTTGTGTTTCTTTAACTTAACCCTAGTTTAAGTTTTTTTTTTAAAATGATTTGATATTTATCTCCATTTACAATTCATCCAAATGAAGTTGAATCCTAGTTCAATTTGTTTTTCTAAAATATGAGTATAAAAGGAGATGTTAGGCAAATTCTGCAGAAAACCAACTGAAACTGTATAGTGTGTTTCTTTCTTTCTTTCTTTCTTTAATGTAACATTTTGAGATGTGACTTAGGTATTAGTTCTAGTGAGTGTAACATTTTGAGCATAAAATCATATCAAGTATCATTATATTTAACGCACTCATTATGTTATGTATTTAACGCGGTTACATTCACAACTAATTCCTAAAATGACTCGGTATTTGTCATGTAATTATCAGCCTTTATTCAAGCTAATATTGTTTTACGGGTTTTTTGTTGTAATAATTGTTTGTGCTTTATGGACTACGACATGGAGATAGAGTTAATGATAACAATAATGAATATTCATCTTGCTTGTATTGTCTTGTCTCATATGATATGATAACATGTTCATGTATTGAGACTTAAATGTATTTGATGGCATGATGTGCTTGTGTTGTTTAGTCGTGTATTCATATGAGATGTATGTATGAGTACATATATCAGTTGTCAATTGTTCGACTTTGTTTATGTTAATTTGGGTTTATTCTCACATGTGACTTTAATACTGTATTATTCACTCCTAACAACTCATATATATGGTTCTCTGTCAAAACGAGATACATACTATTTCATAAATGTATTCATATACTATAATGTATCAATGCCAATCCAAAGTAATGTGTACGAGAGATCGCGTCACTCAAGCCCTTTGATTAGAGCTGTCAAGCAGTTAGCTTTCTTTGATGGTTTAATCACTGGGATTAGAGCATCACATTATTCAACTCAATTCATTTCTAAATAGATATTTGATTTAACTTGATTTTCACATAACACTAACTCAATCAGGTTTAAACTTTACATAAAAATCAATTTTATAACTAGAATTTCAGCTGATTTGTGTTTCTTTAACTTAACTCTAGTTCAAGTTTTTTTTTAAAAATGATTTGATATTTGTCTCCATTTACAATTCATCCAAATGAAGTTGAATCCTAGTTCAATTTGTTTTTCTAAAATATGAGTATAAAAAGATATGTTAGGCAATTTCTGCTGGAAACCAGCTGAAATTGTATGGCGTGTTTCTTTTTTTCTTGGGGGGGGGGGGGGGGGGGTTGTAAATCAAGTATTCTAAAATTGTTTTGCACTACCTGTTATTACTAAATTTAGCTCAGTATTATACTCCAAGGTTGCCCTAAAGGAACTTTAGAATCTAAGATGAGAAAGATGCAGAAAACACAAGTCTTGATAAATTTGTGGTGGACACATTATGCTTGTGTATTGTATTACAAGCAGAACGCATTTGTAAAAACGATATATAGGCATAAACATAAAAGTACAAAGTTTTACTCATACTACATCATTGCGTTGTAGTTTCTTCAGTTCCCCTTCCTCATAATATAAACATCTGCCTCCTCGTAGGCATACTCTGGATGCAAATCTTCCTTCTTAACTTTTTCGATCACTTTAAAGACCTTCGCAACCTTCTCCCAGAACAGAGCATGTGCTTCTGGTGATCTCAACTGATACCTAAGCACAACCAAAAAGTTCATGATAATCATTGTAAACACAGCCAAGTAACCAACTTACACTTCACAGCAAGATAGACATATAAATATCAGTACCCAAGCAAGACAACCCCACTGTCTCCAACCAAAGCATTCAGCGCATCAACAAGCCACAGTGCTGAATCCTCCATGTAAACAACATCAGTAGCCACAACAAAATCAAACGGAGGAGCAACCTTGCGAATCTGCTCAACATTGTTCCAATAGAGCTGCTGGTACTTGGGGCTCTTTGCGAACTTATCTCTGTTCCTTTTAACATTATGCTTCAACGCAGGCAAGACGGGCGATATATCTGTCAGGATAATGTCGGACAATCCTAGCAGCATAAGGCCCATGCCAGCCACGCCACAACCCGACCCAAGTTCGATGGCGCGCTTAGAAGGGAGGTCGCGGAATAAGGAGGTGTAGTTAGGGTTAGGATTTTGGTTGCTAGGGTTTAGGACTTGTTCAATGAACTTGACCAGGAGGAGAGAGCAAGGCCAGACTGACGTTCCCACGTGGATTGAGCTGTTGTCTTGTTGGAATGAGAGCGTGACGACTTTTCCCGTCGGAGTTGCTACTGATAGGTCGATAACCGGCGAATCATTAAATTTCATTCTGTATACCTTTAAAAACCAAATGGGGGAAAATGGCTCGGGAATGCGATTTCAAAGGTGATGGCTGTTTTGTCATATAATAAGTGTGGTTAGGGCACCTCACCATTTGCTTCCTAATACCACAAAATAATATAGGCAAATTCTATTTAAACCCATAAATGTGCTGAGTATACCCATGAAACTCTAAAAAAAATGGTTAAACCCAGCGTTTTGCTGAGTTTACCCATACACAATTAAAAAAAAGACAATTTTGCCCTCCCACGTAAGAACCCTACGTGGTGCCTTTAGGACACCTCGTTGAGCCCCTACGTGGTGCCTTCATGGTACCACGTAATGGTCCTACGTGGTGCCCTAAAGGCACCACGTACCTTTTCTACGAGGTGTGCTGAGAAACTTAAAAAAAATATTGCCGAACAGGGATAGTTTTGTCCTAAATTTTTTTATTAAAAAGTGGGTATACTCAGCAGATTTCTGGGTTTAAATAGAATTTGCCAATAATATATTTTTTCCTAATACCAAACAATTAAAAGTACGGGCTACCACTGCTACCACTGTATTACTCCTTTTTTCTCATCTCTCCGCCATTTCGTTCCACAAAACCCAAATTACATTCGACTGTAGAAACCGACGTCCCCCACTTCAGTCGACCGACTAACTTGGACTTCATCGATGACGAGAAGAGGCAAGAAAAACGTTTCAACTTACTGTGTTTACAAACGAAATTTAATATAATTTAAAAAACAAAGGGATAAAAGAACTAAATACATTGCCTCCATCTAAGACATTTAAGATCCATGTTGACAGCTACAAAGGATAAACGTGTAATGTGTGTTTAGATCACGGAGAAGTTGAGATGCAACTGTTCGGCCATTACACACCGTACCAACTGTCAACATGAAATACATTGAAATCTATATGTTTTATTCGGCGTTTACACACCGTAGGTTATGCAACTGTTCAGTCAATTGTCACCAAACCAATTGTCAACCTGAAATAGTTTTTATTTTCTTATGCTCGGTGCCCAATAGCCATGCATGCTCTTAATGGTCGGTGGTTAACAACCGAACAAATAGAGTATACACGGGTTGGAAGCACCATGCTAAAAATTATTGGGTTGTTTTCTTTTATCCATTCATTCAGTGGTGGAACACCAAAACATTTCAATGCAGTCAGTGCGTAACCATCATGACACCTCTATTAATTTTGTCTGACTTTTTTTGGAACACATAGAGATTAGGATTTTCCTATTACCAAACAATTGCTGCTTAAGAGAGAGCACCAATTTTGGAGAGATCACCAATTTTGAGGAGAGATCAAGGATTTTGAAAATTTCTGCGGGAAACAAGAAGAAGACAACGATTGGTAAGATAGATTAGGGTTTTAAGATTAGAGTTGAGTAGGAAATTAGTTCGGCAAACAACGGTTGAGTGAGAAATTTAGAATAGGGAGATAATGTGGGATTAGGAAACACACAAAATTTAATGAGTTTTATTTTTTAAATTGTGGTATTATGAAGCACATATTGGGGTGCTTTTAGCACAAAGGAAGGCGTAGGGCCCGTTGGACAGAGTTTATTGCTTGTTATATTCAAAGGAAAAGTCTATTTAGACACAAATTTTTAACACAATTGAATTGCACCATTGGATCACCCCATAAATTCCACTTCTTCATATAAAGACAAAAGGATCCGATGATTAAGACTTTATGTCTTTCTTTTCGTGTTTAATTTTGTATCCAAATAGTCGTCCCCATATTATATATATATATGTGTGTGTGTGTGTGTGTGTGTGTGTGTGTGTGTGTGTGTATGTGTGTGTGTGTGTGCGCGCGCGTGTGTGCGCGCATGTGTGTGTGTGTGTGTGTGTTCAATGGCACCCAAAAATGAAGCACCTTAATAGCCCTCTGATTTTTGTCTTTCGTTTATATTAATTTAAGTTAGTGGGAGGGGAGAGAATGAGTGGAAGGAGAAAGAGAAGGAATACTTGGTGGAAAATAGGGAGGCTATTGGGGTGCTCCACTGTTTATACACACACACACAACACTACAAAGGCATGTCCCGATGGACGTGTGCATAGACAATCGAAGCAAAATTGGGATTTGTGCAGAAAATGGTGGAAAACCAAGAAATGGACAATCAAAATGGTTAGCAACAATCTCAGCCTGGAGATCGTACACAGCATCCGTTGGATATGTGCAGTATGATGTGATGCAAAAAAAATAAAAATAAAAATGAACTAGACAAGAGAAGAAACAATTACATTTCTGTATGCCCATAAAGAGTAATATTTGTAGCTATTTTGTAATTGTAACATTAGAGCAATGAACAATCAATAATGGACATAAAATCTTTATACGTCAGGAGTGCAGTTGATAGAAATATGTATTACATATACAGTCAGGTTAATTATTGCAACTGTTGGAATGGAGATGGTATGTATTTTTAGTGTTGAATCCAATGAAGTTATAGTAGTATAGCCACCATTTGAAGCATGCAGTGTATGTAAGCTTATGGGTAGGAGCAGACAAAAAATTAAGGAAAAGAAAGAGAAGTGAGTACTTTTACAGCTTTTAGAATAGTTTCATTCCAAAACATAAAAATGCTACAAAACAATTAGCCAAAGATTAAGGAAAAGAAAGAGAGGTGAGTACTTTTACAGGTTTTCTAATCAAATTTGCGGGGATGATTGGTATTTCTGGATTGGCCCTCCAACTTTGAATCCAACCAAATTCCAAATATAATAATCTGTTAACTCAGAAATGGTATGGTACAGTATAAAAAGCAATGAATCCCTTTGTTAATATTTAGCAAAATCTGCCTCCTACGAAGGTAACCAATGGGAATCATCAAAATTATTGCGACTATTTAATGAAATTGTCTGCATAAAACATAAAAACACAAATCAAAGAAAAAAAAGGATAGAATCGTAAATAATATAAGAATTAGAAAACTATTTACATGAAAGGTAAATTTGCCTCCTATGAAGGTAACCGTTGAGAATCATCAGAACTATAGCGACTATTGAATGAAATTGTCTGCATAGGACATAAAAACACAAATCAAAGAAAAAAAGGATAAAATCATAAATAATATAAGAATTAGAAAACTATTTACATAAGGTAATAAATCTGAATAAGGAAGTGACCAAATTCAAAATGATCTGAAAAGTTAATTAATGAGCATGAAAAAAATGACAGTATATGAAAAATAGCTGTAACAACCCGAAAATCTGGGCCAGTTTAAAATTTTTATTTTGGCAATTTTAGCGAATTTTGATTATTTAAAATGAATTATTTTAAATAATTTCGATGAGAAATTTATTTTGAATAGAATTCGAACGTATATATTATATAGATCGTCGTTGGAATATAAATAATTATTTATAATTATAAAAGGAATTGAAAATGGCGCGGTAGTTCGATAATTCGATTTCAAACTTCAAATGAATGTACCGGGTGCAAAATAAACCGGATTTTAGTGAATCTAAAAATAATGGAATCTAATTGATAATATCTTTCCAACGAATCCGAGAAATCAAAATTTCATAGCGGGAATCAAAAGATATGTCCAGTGGAAAATTCTGAATAGTCGCTATGGAATTCAGGCCCTAAAAAATGGGAATTTTGCAAACGACCTCGGATTTCGACGAAATCACTTTTGTTGGATCTGTGATGTCATATTATTGCTTGGTTTCAAATTTCGTAATTTTTCGAATCGGTAGAGGACGATCCCTGGCCTCGGTTCACAGACGGAAATCCAATTTCCAAATACGTGACTTTGCGGTTTTGATTGTAGAGCCTAGTATGGCGACATAGTGGGATGGGGCGCTTATGCCGCCTATGATTGATACTTATGATTTGAAGTTGTTTTATACACTTTGCACTTATAATAGTATCAAATGATTTGTTTTTAAACGTATCAAGCATTCTTGGCTATTATAAGGTAAAAACCTTATCCTTCGGTTTGCGTTGCATTGTGTGATGGGACCTAGGTCTTATAATAGCTTCATTCTTCTTTATTTAGCATTGCGCTGTTGTTTTATGCACTGGTGTTCTTGGGAGGAAACCCATTCCATGTTATACGGCGTGGTCCCTTGATTTACCTAACTTTAAAATAAAGATTATTAACTGTTTTAGTTCTCACACCAGTCCCATTACTGACCTGGAGTTTATTGTTTTAACCTAAACTCTGGGTGCCCCAATTTTGACACGGGCAGCTAGTAGTTTTGGTTTTGCAGATTTATATTCACAGGATCCTGGTTTATAGCTGGAATGATATCCGGAAAGCTTTGTATCCGTATATCTCTTCTAGTTGTGTATTGTATTATTTTCCGCTGTGATGTATTTAAATGTAATTTAAATCTCCGATATTTCTGTGTAATATTCATTTATACTCTGTATATTCTTGTATTCTGATGGAATTGTTGTAATAACAATGAAATGTCCTTCCGTCTGCGTTCTATTTTGTCGTGTTCTCAAAACAATCAGGCGTTTCGAACGGTCTAGATCGGTTTAGCGACTGATTCAGATCGAGAGAAATTCCCGGTCGTCACAATAGCAGTATATGACACAATGACAGCTATTTTAAGAACTATGAGCTATCTACTTGTGAATGAAGACAATATGTAGCAAATAAGAGAGCGGGAAAGGCAATCATGAATACTATATATGCTTAGTAACTCTTTTACATGCTTGATAATTACCCATAATAATAAAATGAAACTTAAATTAGGCAACATAATTAAACATGACTTTGTGTAATCCAAATTTTCTATCTGGTAAGTCTCACTGTCATAAAATAATTGTTAATATTTATCTATAAACACGTCATTTAAAGTTTTAGCAAGACATCAACCTATTTACTATCTTCTAAAAAACTAACACATATTTGGTACGACCTCTTTAATTGGTGAGTAAGCATTCTCCCAACCATGTTTTAACAAAGTATTAAGGAATGAATCATAGAATTGACCGAAAATTAAAGAAAAATAATAATATGGTCTTCTAATTTGTACTTCCCTGTATTTGTGACATTAGCTCCACATCAAAATATATCTTTGTCTTAGCGCACTGCAGATGCATAATATGGTCATGGTTAACGATCGTACCAAAGCAAAAATACATCCACCGACAACAAAAAACTAAAATATATAAAATACTAAAATATAGGTTGGTAGCAAATATATTATATTGTTTATTATTCTAACAGTCTGTTCAGACAAACAGCAAATGATGTTATGTTAAACATATAACATGTTAATGATCCAACGTCTCATTAAATAAGAACATGTTAAGGCAACTATTTGTCAAAATTTATGATACAGTATTTCTATTTGCAGAAGATTTGGAAGATATTATTAATTATGGTGATACAATATTTCCATTTAGAGAAGATTTGGGAAATATTGTTAATTTGAGTAATATAATATTTCTAATTGTAGAAGATTTGGAAGATGCCAGAAAATTGATTGCCTCTTTTTTGTAAAATTAGACAGGGCAATAAATTATCTACATAAGTGAAAAAATGTGAAGAAGTTTCTTTTGGGATATTGAAGTAAGGAATTAATTCTCTAATTGAAGAATTAATTAGGCATTGATTAATAACCATAAATCAATTACTTCAACCCCAAGTATTAATCCTTATACAAGGATAGGGATTAGGTAAATGTATGGTACATCTCTAAAAGTAACATTTCTTATTCTTCTTCTTCTCTATTATCAGTCTTGTAATATTTTCTTATTTAGAAAAGGAATAAAATCTCCTCTCCCCAAGTGGACGTACACTAACAAGACGCTAGTGGAACCACTATAAATTTCTTGTATTCTTTCTTTTATTGTTTGATCCGTGATTGTTTTGCTGTGACTATCTGTTGTTTGTTTTGGCTCACCATCAATCTGTTCCCATTTGTTTTTCCACAAGGTTGGGTTTTATTCCCAAGACATTTTTTGGGAACATTTTCCCTAATAATTGGTATTAGAGTTACGAGGTTGATTGAGAAAGGGTGTTAGGCATTATGGCAGGAGATGAGGAGAATTCAGCAAATGTATCAAGGTCATATGTCAAAGGGACATATATGGTAGCAGGATCTCAGTTAGAAATAGAAAGATGGAATGAGGATAAAGACTTCAAGAAGTGGCAATGGAGGATGAAAGTTGTTCTGATGAGAAACAATGTTCATCCTGTGGTGTTTGCTCCTGAGGAGTTGACGAATGATATTTCATCCGTGGAAAGGAAGGAGATGGAACGATGGGCATTTACTACTTTACAATTAGCAATGAGAGAAAATGTCATTTCAGAGATTTAAGGTGAGACCACTACTAAGTATATTTGGACCAAGCTGGAAAAACTGTATTTAAAGAAGTCACTAACCAACCATTCGATTTTGCTGAAGACGTTTTTCACCATGCAGATGAGAGAAGGTACTTCAGTGAAGGCGCATCTAAGATTCTTCGATGATCTCGTGATGAAGATGAAGACTATTGACTTGAAAGTGGATGAGGAGCAAATAGCAATTATTTCTTTTGTGTTCTCTTCCGGAGCGATACACAAGTTTCGCTAACAGTCTTATCTATGCCAGAGATACACTAACAATAGATGATGTGAAGGCAGGTCTTCTATTTGAGGACTTGAGGGATCAGATGAAGGGGTTAAGTGAAGGTAGAAAAGGAAGTAGTACGGAAGCCTTATTAGCTGGTATGGAGAAAGGAGAGAAGAAGAAGATAAAGTTAAGAGATGGGAAGTCCTACATTTGCAAGAAACCAGGCCATTGGAAGAGAGATTGTCCAGACTTGAAGAAAAAAATTGAAGCTGAAAATTCATCTGTTGCGGTGGAGAAATTTTTGTCTAATGACTTGTTGACAGTGGTAGTATCAGATGTATCAGACCATTGGGTGCTACATACGGGGGCGTCTTTTCATATGACACCTAATAAGAATTATTTCGGTTCTTTTAAAAGAAAAAGAGGGAAATTGATTCCTATGAGAAATGATGCTAGTTGTAGAGTCATGGGCGAAGGTACTATGCAGATTCACATGTATGATGGGGTAATACGCACCTTGATAGTTGTCTGTTAAGTTCCAGGCCTTCGGAAGTCAATAATATCTCTTGGGTAGTTGGCATCAAAAGGATGCGAGGTGACTATTAATAAGGATAGTCTAAGGTTTCTAAGGGTGCATTTGTAGTAATGAGGGGACATATGTTTCATAATTTGTATCTCCTGAGGGGAAGCACTATACTTGGAGAGTCAAGGGTGGGAGCCTATAGTTCTCGTGGAAAAGATGTCAAAGAAAGACATACGAGAAGGGACTTTGAGTTTCTGCATAGGCAGAATGTAGTCAAAGGGGAAAGCTTCAACAAGGTGGGATTTTGCCAAGAGGATGTGCTGGATAAGCAGAAGAAGGGATCATCTGAAGTTGGTCAGAAATCAAAGGAAAAAGCAGTGGATATGCAAATGTCTTTGCAGACTTCTAAGTTTGGGCGTTGCTCGAGCTGGAATCGCTTATCGAAATGTTAGGTGCCACGCGGTGGCACGGTGTGGGGAGAGAGTTGAGATGGTTCATAAAGACGTTTGTTTTCATGGTGAAAATTGATAGGTCTTACTTGAAGGGGGTACTTTGAACACTTTGTTGGCAGGCGTTTGCGTTGCCGGAGGTTGTTGACAAAGTGCAATAGGTGATGGCCATGCCGAAGCTCACTAGGGAAAGTAACCATGGTTTCTTGTTCGAGAAGATGCTTAGAGTAAAAGGATGTAGGTGGAGTTGGTATTCTTTCAAGGAAATATAGTATCAAGGTGGAGATTATTAGAATTTGTGATATAATATATCCATTTGCAGAAGATTTGGAAGATATTATTGATTTTGGTGATACAATATTTCCATTTAGAGAAGATTTGGGAAATATTGTTAATTTGAGTAATATAATATTTCCAACTACAGAAGATTTGGAAGATATCAGAAAATTTATTGTCTCTTTTTTGTAAAATTAGACATAGTAATAAATTACCTACATAAGTGGAAGAATGTGAAGAAGTTTCTTTTGGGATATTAAATTAAGGAATTAATTCTCTGATTGGATAATTAACTAGGCATTGATTTATAACCATAAATCAATTACTTCAACCCCAAGTATTAATCCTTATATAAGGATAGGGATTAGGTAAATGTATGGTACATCTCTAAAAGTTGTATTTCTTCTTCTTTTTCTCTATTATCAGTCGTGTGATATTTTCTTATTTAGAAAGGGAATAAAATCTCCTCTCCCCAAGTGGACGTACACTAACAAGACATTAGTGGAACCACTATAAATCTTGTGTTCTTTCTTTTATTGCTTGATCTGTGATTGTTTTGCTGTGACTATCTGTTGTTTGTTTTGCCTCACCATCAATCTGTTCCTATTTGTTTTTCCGTAATGTTGGGTTTTATTCCCAAGGCATTTTTAGGGAACATTTTCCCCAACACTATTTCCATATATGCAAGATTAGTATAATGCAACCCCACATAGTAAGTGAAAAGAAAAAGCCTGTAAAAATTTTAAAAAAAAATCGTGACCAAAACAAAAATAAAAAACCTATTAAAGCATGGTTAAACAATTAAATTGCCAAAAAAAAAGGTATTTTCGACACTAACTAAGTTAGTGAAAACACCAACAAATACATATCTCGCAATGGTCTACTAAGAAAAAAGAGGATAATGTGTTGTACTCTTCCATGTGTGTGTCTAAGCCACCAATGAAATATAGTTTTGTTTGTCCTTCGCGTTTTAAGAACTCCCATGTCATACATTAGAAGAATCAATAGCTAGATTGAAAAATAACAAACAAAAGAGACTTCAACGTAATTATAGGGCATTTTAGGATTTATTACTGTAGTCAATATCAGCTAAAAAGGTTAATTTACATTAGTTAATTCGAATAAAATTTGGTGTGTATGAACTTTTTTGGAAAGTAACAATTACAATGGGTAAGTAATCAATGCAAATGTGATCAATTTGTATAAAATTGGGGGTGTAGAATGATTTTTAAGAACAAACAGTAACAGTGGGTGAATGGTCAATGTAAATATGATTAATTTGTTACTGAAAGCAAGCTAAGTACTATGTAGAGAACCACAGAGAAAAATACCAATCCCAATTACCTTTTACTCAATATGATCAATTATCATGGTTTAAAATGTAATCCCCTATCCAAAAATAGGTGATTTGCAAGTTTAAAAGTAGTTTACAAAGTTTGTCCATTATACATATTCAAAAGATGTATTAATTTCAAAAAGGCACAACTAACATTAGTTCATGAAATTCTCTTTATTAATCATAAGGATGACAATTGTATGAACTGAATTCAATCGTGCATTTTTCACATTCCAAAAATAACTTTTGAATGTGTACAAATAGTAGAACTTTGCAGACTATTTTTGAACTCGCAAATCACTTATTTTCAAATCATACTTTGCATTTCACACTATCATCCAGTTCATTCTGTGATCATCTGGCCTTCATACGTTACCTTAAACATGACAACAAATAATGAATTTGGATAATATAAAACTAAGTTGTTCTTCTTTCCCCAAGCCAGTATTAACTTTACAACTTATGCATATTCTCATAACAGCATTGCACTGAAATATTAAAAAAAAGATACAAAAGAAATGGATAAAAACTAATGATTAATGTATTTACCTATTTTCACTTCAACAAAGAAATGACTGTAGATGACCAACAAAACCATGACCATAAAGCAATCTGAAATTAAGCCAAACTTCTTCTGTAAAAAAATAAAAATATACATAAGCATTTTGTAAGTATAACTTATGTTGATAATATTTACTTAATTTTTTTATCATGACTTATAATACATATCAACATCTAAAATTAATACACGAAATACAAAGTTCAAAGTTCGATGCCACGGTTAATCTTCTAAAACATACTACATACAAAAATATGATATTAGTTTTACAAAATCATAAGTAGGTAGGAACGAAGGATGTATGAAGTTCATCGTGTCAATTTGTACACATTCCTAGTTAGTTAGGTAGGGTCCAAATATGCAGACCATTCTGCATTGAGAAAATTGTAGACTGGTCATATTGTCTATGATGTAATTATCTGATGGAGATATGGGTAATAAACTTGTAGACTCAGTCATTTCAAACTTCATGTTGGGTCATACCATTTCGTAAAATGAATATTTGAACAATCCAAGAAAACAACGCTTAAGAATAGATTGAACGAACAAAACCCAATCAAATTACATCTAGCGCCCATTTTATTAGGCCAAGCCCGATTGGTGTTAATATCTAATTAACACCACTAAGAATAGATCAACCACAAACTTATGTTTTCAAAGTCATTACATCGAAAACTAATACGAACATAATCTGTATAGAATAATCGTATAGTTCAACTAATCATATTATCAATGTAACAAATAGTAAGATGTACCGCAAGATGCAAATTCATAAATTATCACTGTAAATGAATAATTATTATTACCTGAAGAAGAGAAACAAAGGGTTTAATGAAACAAATACATATCACGGGACTTTTTGAAGAGGAGACCGACTCCTCTAGTTCCAGATCTGAAGAAAGACTCCTCCACTGGCGGGTCGAAGCACGGTGTTTTCAAAGTCATTACTCGAAAATTAATACGAATATAATCTATACAGAATAATCATATAGTTCAACTAGTCATATTTTCAATGTAACAAACAGTAAGATGCACCGCAAGATGTGAATTGAGAAATTATCACTGTAAATGAAGAATTATTATTACCTGAAGAAGAGAAACAAAGGGTTTGATGAAACAAATATGTATCACAGGGCTTTTTGAAGAGGAAACTGACTCCTCTAGTTCGAGATCTGAAGACCAACTCCTCCGCTGGCGGGTTGAAGCACGGAAGTCATGCGGATACTGTAGGAAGAACAAAGCTTGTCGAATTGAAACAAATACAGTTGCAGGAGGTAAAGGTAGAACTCCCAAAGGCGGAAGCTGGTGGAAATTTAGGAGAAATTTATTTGGTTGATTTGGATAAGAGATAAGAAGTGGGGAAGAAAACGTATGAGAGAAAGATAGAGGACGAAAAAATGAAAGAAAATGTGTGGGACACTCTGCACGACTAACCACACAAATTGTGAACATGGGTATGGCAAAAGACATGTATACCCTTAATCTTTCTGGTTTGTTGTATACACAGCAATAAACATAATTGGAAGTTTAAAAAAGCTTCACCACACCCAAATATTTGTATTATTAGTAAAGATATAGGCAAGCGTTCAATGACACCCCAAAAATGGGGCACCTCAATAGCCCTCTGATTTCCACCTTTCTTTTATATTAATTTAAGTTAGTGGGAGGTGAGAGAATGAATGGAAGGAGAAAGAGGAGAAATACTTGGTGAAAAATAGGAAGGCTATTGGGGTGCTCCACTGCTTCGGGTGTCATTGAACCTACCTCATATATATATATATATATATATATATATATATATATATATATATATATATATATATATATATGTGTGTGTGTGTGTGTATAAGGACAAAATATTTTAATCAATAGTCACGAAGTGCTAATTCAAAATGGCCCAAAAAATATCAAATATCTAGATTGAAGAACTAAAAAAACAGGCAACAAGCATTATGATACGCACTACACGCATGATGATGACACATACATTTCATGTGAATTATATTTATAAAAGCTATATATGTTTAATTCATTCAAAATAAAAGAATTTGCACAAAGATTTAGTTATATTTCTATGTTAAAATCATGTTTATTTTGTTTAAGTTTTCATTTTTAAGTTGTAATGCCTAAAAAGAATTAATTTTAATTTTAATTTTTAATCGCGTTGTTAATTAATAAAGAACGATGTTATAAATAATGTATCTATATT
This sequence comes from Allium sativum, assembly GCA_030737875.1. Taxonomy (NCBI): domain Eukaryota; kingdom Viridiplantae; phylum Streptophyta; class Magnoliopsida; order Asparagales; family Amaryllidaceae; genus Allium; species Allium sativum. Next base: position 198,276,512 of record CM060926.1, on the reverse strand, counting down.
TAAGCATATTAGAGAAAATATGTTTTGAATTTAAAAAAAAAATTGTAGATCCAATTTTTAAGCGTAATATAAAAATTAACTACGTAAGAGTATTTTTGAAAGTTCACAGCCAGACCAACATTTGTGGTTCTAAAACAACGATTAATAAAGATCTTGTTGAAATGAGAGTGTGGCAACACTTTCTGTCGGAGCTGCTATCGGAGCTGCTACGGGCGATAACTGGCGAATCGTTAAATTTCATTATGTGTATTTTGTTCAAACCAATTGAGGAAAATTGGCTCTAGAATGGGATTTTAAAGGTGATTTTGATTGTATTGTCATAACAAGGAAAACACAGGCCCACTTGGTCGGAGTTTATTTTTACGGTGAAAAAAATATTAAGAAAGACAAAATATTCTGATCAATAGTATAATGAAGACCTAAATCAAAGAGGTTTGGAAGATATCGAACATTTAGATTCCAAAAAATTGACAATAAGGATTACGGCACACGCTTTAGCGCGTGATGATAACACATACTTTTAGTGTGAATCGTGTTTGTAAAAACTATATATATTTAACACATTCAAAATAAAATGATTTGCATAAATTTTTAATTATGTTTTTATATTGAAATCATGTGTGGTTTGTTTAGGTTTTCATTTCTAAGTTGCAATATCTAATTTTTATTCGCGTTTTTAATTAATAGAGAATGATGTTGTAAATAATGTATATTTGTTAGATCCTATATTTAAGCATATTTGAGAAAATACAATTTGAATTTGTTAAAAACATTTAATTGTTAAATCTAATTTTTTTTTGCATTACATGCAAATAAAGGTATGTAAGGGTATTTTTGGAAGTTCGCAGCCAGACCAAAAGTGTACGCTTTTAAACAACTATTAATAAAGATAAGATGGAACGATACAGCTTGGGCCATCTAACTTTTATGAAAAATGTGCTTTTAAGGAAGGAAGACAAAAATTAATATAGAGCGAACTCACATATAGATCATTATTGAATCATTAGGAGTGTTTGAAAACTTAACTGGTCTAGAAGAAATACTTTACCAAAGAAAGAACAAAGACTGATCAAAAATAAGAATTGGTGCACATCCGTATCGATCGATATTGAAATATATTAATCTTCGGACTTCGTATGGTTTGGGATCTTCTTCATGGTAGAACTTCAAATCCGAAAATATTTGCTCTTTCAGATATGATTTAGTGATTTGCGTGTTTGAGCCAGTCGGCAAATAGAAAGCTCTCGTCAACTCGAAGATTACTTTTTAGTTTCACATTGAACTTTGTACCAAATTGTTGTTATTTTGAAATCAACTTATTTTTAGTCATAAAATCATTGTAAACTTTGCCAAAGTAATTTGAAATGAAATTGGCAGTGTAACAACCTACTCCAAACATAGCCTTGGGCTTGTCTCAAAACTCGTTATTAGTTGATATATTTTAAACAATACACGTACAAAAACCTATATATCTATACTTCCAAAATCACATAGCGGAATGGAAAGAAAATATAATATCATAAACAAGAATCCATTTCACAAAATAAGTTCGTTTCAAAAACATAACATGCACTAAATCTCAAAACATGTCTATATAAGATCTTCACAGTACAATATTTTAAATAACATAATTTTTTGAATTGGGCGTTTAAAATAATTTAAAAAGTAAAAGTGAGTAGATAATTATAGCTGGCATTCATCTTCACCTTCACTTCCAGAATCAGCATTGCCTCCTTTAACTTGTGTATTGTAACGATGAACTAGTCAGAACAACAAATGTTGGATGACTGAAAATCTTTACTTTACCATAATTGTATTTGGATGTCATATTTTGACAAAAGATATATGCCTTGCGTATTTAAAACTATATTATCTCAACTACTAATAAGGTAAATTCATTATCCTAATTTACTTGATGTCTTTTTGAAATTCCAAAAATGACCCTGCAATTTCCACGTGTTACCCTATGCGCCAGCACGTTTCTCATTTCTCCACTCTTCCATTGATCCACTAATCCACAACTACTTTGACCATTCTCAAACTGGAAGAAAACCCTAGCTGCTCAAATCAATATCGATCGCCTCCAGTCTTCTTCATTTGGCTTCCAATTTAACTCTGTCATTACAAACGAAACTCGGATCTACATCGGCCTACGCTCAGATCTGAGCCCGTTCACCTGCTCTTGACGTCTTCTCCTCACCATCGATTTCTACCTCTTCACAACGCTGTACAAACAACGATTTATTCTTCTTCTATCAATTTGATGGTGCAAAATATAGTTCTTTGCTTTAATCATAGATCTCGACCTCAGGTTTGTGTAAATTTTAAACTGTTTACTCTGTTATTGTTGTATAATGCTAATTGCGGATTAGTTTTTTTCCTTTACCGATAAGTTTTTATTCCATTAATTACGGTTTAGTTTTCTTAATTGTGCATGTTTTGTTTATTTTGATTTCTATTAAATTGTCTGGGTTCGCCCGTGAAAGGGAAATTGACTTGGTAGCTTCTTTTCATAATTTGAATTATTACAAAAAGGTTACTTTATCAAACATTGGCCATGCTGTTACTAACCTATTAGGAGACTAAGTTTGGGTTATTGATTATGTTGCTCATGTAAGGTAGTATAACGTTTGAGGGAACAGTTAACTTTCTGTATTGCAGCATGGTTTTTTTGTTAATCCAAAAATATAAAATGGCCACTGTCAAAAAAACTGAATTAGCTAGATGTAGTTGCTTCAGGTTAGATGTTGGCCAAAATGATTTTAATGCCATCATTTACTTATTATTGATGGAAGTTAGTACGAAGTCCTAGAAAAGGAGAAACAAAAACGATTGGTACTTTAGTTCTTTTTTTTATAAGCTATAGCTCTTTTATATCTACGTTTAGAAGACCTAAAGAACAAAAGTTACATCGATTTATATATGTAAGTTTATATGTTTTTATAAGCTACAGTTGTTCATATATGTAAGTCTATATGCATATATAAGTTTATAGATGTCTAAATATACGAATATGTAAGTTTGTAGTTGTGTATATGTAAGTTTACATGTATGTATGTATGTGAGTGTGTGTGTGTGTATATATATATATGTGTGTGTGTGTGTGTGTGTGTGCGCGCGCGCGCGTGTGTGTAAGTTTGCTTCTGTTTTTACATACACATAATGTCAAATATTGGACTTACTTGATAATTCTACACAATTTGAAATTTCCTTAATAATATTATAGGTTTGATGGATATAAATAGAATATTGAGATTAATTATGCATGCTAACAAGAAAATCTTCTACCGGGATGGTGCCATCTTATTCGGTCCCTTTTTAGGTTTTTATGTGGTTAAGTTGATGTTTTAAATTGAAGTTATTTTAACAATTTTTTCTTTATGGAAATTTATCTTCACTCCGATGGAAATGAAAATAATTTTACATATATAAAGATTGTCTTTATTAAGTAGGACTGAGTTTAAAAAGAAAATTATTTGGAAAAGCTTGATTGAGGACATGCTTTTGCATAAAGACATATGATGTGTAACTTCATTAAAAATAAAATCAAAGATCAACTAAAACTTTGGTGTTAACATATAGTAAATGCTGAATAATTTTCAATCTTTCTTTGCTGACATGTCAAATTATAAAGTAATATAATCTATTTTTCTCAAGCCCTACATTTTTCTACTTTTGTATGACTTAATTAATTTCTAATTCCTTGTTTTGGAAAAGTAATAATTCAACCTTTACCATACTACACATTATTTTGATGCAATTTCACCCTCTCCCCAATAAAAAACTATTTCTTCAATTTTTATAGTTATGTTGATAGCTCAATGTTATGCTGACTACTGGAGCATTTAATAATATATTAAATTACAAGTCTGCTTTTATAGTTGTTTTTTCCTTTAAAATTGATGTGCGGTACAATCATAAATTGATCATGACCTCAATGATGGCTGCTGTGATGTTTCAGAGTTCCTTAAACGAAAATTAAATGCACTTTTGGCCCAGTGCAAAGATACGTTCTGATGGTGGAGAATCTTCTCATTTTTGCAGTGAATAATTAGCCGCTTGGTTCATGCACAAAAGGATTTTTGTGTTTGTTTAAGCCTAACTACTGCTTCTTTGCAACAATGGAGCTGTTTATGGTGCATGAGTTTTTCCCTTTCTTTTTTAATGGCTATTGTTTGGTGTCATGTTCAATTTAACATAAGAATGTACTCATGTCTTTTAACCTAAACTTCCAAGAAAATAATCTTTTAGAAAATTATCGTGGTTAAGTAAAAAAACAAAAATCAAACCAAGATAGCTTGATTTTAAAATTATTAGCTTAAATGAAGAAGTATGTAGTTAACAATGGATGAGAAGCTTAAAATGGTTGTTATAAACTTATGTTTTTGAAAGAAAAAGATGGTTTACTTTTTTTTAATCAGTATTTAACTCATATTTTTTTAAAGCTGGACAAATTAAAGTTTAAATATAAGTTAACTATTACTTTATAGTTAATATATTCTCAAATTGCTTGGATCTATAAAAAAACATTTTTTCATGCGTGCTTACTAATGTGGATAGTGAAATGACTTCTAGGTTGAAAGTCAATTGTTCTATATTTTGATTTAGATTTACACAGTTTTTCTGTATTTTATTATGTTTTATCCCCTTCCACTATATCTCATTTTACAATGTATTGTATATCTAACAATTAATATTTGTAATTTTTATTTTTATTTTCGTTCAAATGAAAGTACTGTGAATTCTGAAGTATGTGAAATTAATAATTCTGTTTTGTTATTACTGTCAAAATACGTCGAAAAATTCACTAATGAAATGAAGCTTTGTGTCTTATCGGTTTCTTCGCATATTGTACAAGGTATTCTCTTTTACTCATCTATTTTCACATTGATTAATCCATGGATTTAACTCTTCTTCCATGAGAAAATTTATTTATTACCATGAGGTTTTTGAATGATCATTTATGTAGTACAATGAATTTTTGAGTACTTTCATTATATGCTTATTGGATTGTGATACAAAAAATTCTTATATCGATTATCTTGAATGGATTTGAGTACATTTGTTAGTTTTAGGAGTGTAACATTAAAATTTCACATATAGATTATTTCATTGCCTGAAATTTTAGATTTACCGTTATTACATCTTGCTTGAACATGATAGTAGTAATAAAAACCTAAAATTTTGCCTATAATTTATGAATTATTTAAATATTTGGATTCCATATCCAAACCTACCATATCTCTTGATTATTTTACTTAGTGTTTGATTACATCAAAATTTAAAAGCAAAAGAAAGTAGTAATTTCTTTCTTTAAATTTACGAGTTTCTATAAGTATTTGGTTATCATCTTATATTCATGGTTAACTCAAAATTCAATTCCCAAGAGGATTGATGAGAATAAATAAATATGTAATCGAATCTGTTACTTATCTTCTCATGTTTCAATTGCAATTTCTTTGTTGCAAAATAGCAATTTTGTGTTAATAAATGTCTAACCAGTGTATCTTACTATTTGTTGTAACTTGAAGCTTCACATTAAGTCTCATAATCAAATGATTGCAGAGCAATTAAAGCGTGTTGAATATGAAATAAAGGGGCTTGACAAAGAAAGAGTAGAAATCGCTCTTAATCATGAAATATGGAAAAAAGAGTGGGTTGAAGTGAAGAGCTTTGTAGAAATGCTTCATCTTGATGAAGAAGTTGTGAAAGCAGCAAGAGTTGTTGTCTGCATATCGCAAAGAGATGCGATAAAATTGAACACGTGAAAAAATGGAGAATCTTGATATAGAAGTAATAAATAAAGCTGCTCGTGAGCTTAATTGTCCTGCATATGGTTTCAGTTAACTCTAGTTTTTTAAAAGGTAGTTGCAAAATTAATGGTGTACAAAGTGTGCATAATAAACAGATGAAACTTTAACTAATAGTTCACCCAGTATGTTTGCTACTTCGTTCATGAACAAATATATTATTCGATAGAAAAAATATGACTCCATTGTGAAGATTCATAAACTACATTAAATGCATGTGACTCAATTGTGCACTAATAAAAAGAACTTGAAGTATTTATCATTGGCTATTGAATGTAGTTTTCACATGAGGAAGATAAGCAAGAACCCATGTGTTGTTTGATCATATGCGAATGTGAAGGCCACAAATATATTTATATTTGGAAAGCATGGAGGATTTTGACTGAAAAATGCAGCAACATACCTGACAATAGAGTCACCTGTGACATAATTAATGTGAGTTTACTTTGTAGTTTTCCATGTTAATGTTGTTTTCATGTACTTTTTTTGGACTTGAGCAATAATATGTTTGTTTAGACATGAAGGTGGTACCAAAGGTGTACGTGATTAGCACGACTCATTTGAAATATAGCCCTTCATTTCTCACAGACCAAACAACCACAACACCATATCAGCCAATTTGGCACACCAGGATGCGGAAGTAAACTACGGTTTATAGCCGTATCATATTTGATAGTGCTAAGATCCGTATCAAACTACCTTTTGCGATCCGCAGTACCCCAAACACCCTAAATCTAACCGTCCATCAATGAAGCTGCGGATCAGTTAATTTGATATGGCTTTTGGCTAAATTGAATGCGTATCATATTGTGCACCCCATTAGGCACTCCAAATTAAAATTTTGGTCGCTCCCATTAGGCACTCCAAATTAAAATTTTGGTCGCTCCCTTTTCCCTTTGTTTTACTTCAATGGTGACCGAAAACCCAAATTAGGGTTTTCGGTCACCAAATTTTGCCTCTACCTTTCTCTGGAATCTCCCCTACCGACAGAGACGAACAAGTAAACAACCCTCTCCTTCAACGCAACAACCCTTATTCCGTAGCCCTCCGTTCACCGCAGGTATGTGTTTCAATTGAATCGTTTTTTGCATGCGTGATAGTGGGGATTAGGGAATAAGTTGAAGTCTTTGCGTGTTAGATGATTGCTACTTTGTGTTAGTTTGTTAGTTGTTTCAATTGAATTGTGTTGTGCTTGCCTGATAGTAGGGATTAGGGAACAAGTTGAAGTCTTTGTGTGTAAGCCGATTGCTACTTTGTGTTAGTGTGTTAGCTATTTCAATTGAATTGGTATGTACTTGTGTGTTAGCTGGTTGTTATACCCTGGAATCAGAAATGTATGGTACTAGTGTGTTAATTAGCTGGTTGTTAGTGTGTTAGCTATTTCAATTGAATTGAATTGAAACATGTATGGTATACTTTTAGATTGTGGTATATTTATCCATGAAACAAAGAAATAACAATGAGTTTAACAGGTTTGTTGATATGTTCTTTAGATCGCTTGCCATGTTGAATCCGAAATGTAGTAACCACAGTCATGTACAAGTTGTCACTGATTTTTAGTTTAACTATTTAGTAACTAAAAGTTGTCTATTTCTTAAACTGAGCAAATGGATAATTCTATAGTTTAATATTTAACCATGATTTCTTCGTCATTTGACTGTTTGTTTGCCGTATGTTTGAAATTTAAATTGGGTTGTCTTATAACAAGTTTACACTGTTTTGAGAGATAACAACTGTACTGAAAATATTTTAACAGATTTGTTGAAAATTTTAGTAGATGGATGATAACTAGACTTTTTGGTTAATATTTTAATAGGTTATCCACCAGGTAGATGCATTTTAGCTCACGTGTAGGATCGGGTATCCATGCTTATTAGTTTTATTTAAATGTCAGATGTTGTTGCACTTAACTCTAGTAAAAAGCTGCTTTCACTAGCAACTTTTCCCTTACTTTGTAGTATAAACTTTAGTGTAAGTAATCTTGCACTACACAGTCTGCTTCAAAGAAACTGAAAGTTGCAAGTGAAAGCGACTTTTTCCAAAGGTTAAATGGAGGGGCATTCGACATTTGAATAAAACTAATTAGCGTGGATTACTGACCCTGCGCGTGAGCTAAAATGCAACCACCTGGTGGATCGCCCAGTAAATTCTTAATCAGAAAGTCGAGTATGTGTGTCATCCAACGATGATGATTCGATATCTTTACACGTTGGAGTAGGTATATATTATTTTACACTTATCTCTACGTAGTATCTTACATAAGAATTGAATGGACATGTACTTATGTGCACATCTTGAATATTCTTTTCGTTTATTTGTTCCTTTTTGTGTGTATAGGAGGATGTTTTGTATGCTAGGGTACGAACTACCAGTGTTGCAGATGGACTAACACTTCAGGTGATTCTTCTTTTGGGTTTACCATGTGTATTCATTCATTTTTGAGACATATACCGATCAACTACACAAACACATGTTTGCATCTCAGTCACCATTGATGGGTTTAATAACTGAAGCTTTCACTGTTAGAATTGTTGTTGTATTCATGTTTGCATCTCAGTCACCAAATGTTACAATGTCAATCTACATTGATGTATATTGAACCCATGCTATATATTGAAATAACTGATCTTGTATTTTATAGGAAGTCCTATTGGAGATTATGGTGCTTTGCTGGAACGATCAGGCTGCGGGCTTTATATCACGACCTCGACTGGACTGGACTTCCAGGCCTCGACTGGACTGTTTATCAGGCTGTTATCTTTTTACCTCATTTTTGTTACTTCGTAATGTGATGAGAATCTAATACAGTTTCCTTTTATTGTATATGTCTGTATGTACACATCTTGTTATGAAAAACTTTGTAAAGCTTTGAGTATATATATATATATAATTTGTGTTATTCTTGTGTATACTTTGTGGTATGTATGCTCTGTGTTATGAAACATATGCGATACAGTTTCTATTTTTTGTATATACACATATATGATATATATATATATATGTGTTTGTGTGTGTGTGTGTGCACATATAATTAGACACGGTCAAAGACCGTGTCTTATTAGACTTTAGATATGGCTAAAAGCCGTATGATAATATATTGAGATACGGTTGGTAACCGTATCTAATAATTAGACATGCCACTTTTTGATATGGCTTTTTACCGTGCCCAACGGCTTTAGATACGGCTAAAAACACAGCCTAATCAGCATATATGGTGTAGTGAACTTTTATCTATTAACGTAGCTGACAGACAAATAGTTGACAGGTTCGTAAAGATGTGGCTTATATGGAAAATCAAAGGTCAATAATTCCCAGGTGCACAATTCATCAGGTTTACGCATGGTATGTACTTGAGTGTCAATGCATTCTTTCTTGATAGGTACAAAAGTAGTTGCAGAATTCAAAAAGGAAGCACCGAAGTTTTCTATGAACTTTTTTACTAGACCATAAAGTTTTCTTCCTACCACAATAATGGAAACCAATGATAACCCATACAAAGAAAAGTGGCGAGGCATGTAGAGTGAAGATTTATAATGTAACACCCCGAGTTTTTCGGTTAACAATAAATTGATAAATTAAAATATACTTAATTCAAAACTTAAGAATTAAGGGAAATGGGTTAGCCATTGCGTTTGTCTCGAAATTCTGCTTGAGATAGAGTCCGAGTTTGCGTAAATCGGACTCCGTATGAAGGAGATATGACCTCCGGAAGTTTAAGAATTTATTTAAAATTCAAACAGCTCGAAAATCGGATTCAAAATTCAAAAATAGGACCAGACCCGGGCTGGGCAGGAAAATTCCTGCTTAGGGCCCAGGTCGACCATAGGGTCGACCTGGTTGACCCAAGTCGACCATAGGGTCGACCTGGTTGACCCAGGTCGACCATAGGGTCGACCTCCCCTGTCGACCAGGTCAGGTCTGGATGGCCTGGTCTGTGTTCTGGTCGAAATTCTGAAGCCCAATGTGTCACTAGGGCTGACGTGTCGGCATTTGATTGGTTACTCTTGACATGTATGGCCTGGATTCCTTCTGGCTTCATCGAACGACTCAAATCAACTTGAAACTCTATAAAAAGGACCTAAGACTCAACCTAATTCACATTAAAAAAAAACTAGAGCCGTCATGCTGCCGGGAGGGGATTGAGAAATAGCCGTCAAGAGGACAAGCTTGAGAGGCGAGCCAATTCAAGAAGAAACAAAATTCTAATCTAATTTCTACGCAACGTTTTCTATTCCAAGGGAAAGCTTTGCAAATTCAGAATAACAGAAACCAGAAAACAAGTTTTAGCGCCCGTTGTAAGTATAGTGGTTTTCTGAATATAAATAGAAATTGCGATGTGATTCGATGTAAATGAAATTGGGGTTTTACTATTGTAAAATATTGATGTAAATTCTGTGTATTGCTTTGATTATGTCATATTTTGTATGGGTGTTTGTGGCATAAATTGGTTGATGCGAGCCTATTGACATTTGTATATGAAAATAAATATCACTTGCAAGTTTGTAGTTAAAACTAGAATTGACATCTTTATGTTATGTCGTTAACATGGTTAGCATACATTCTTTTTAGGCCTAAGTTGAGACTCATGTAAACATGTTCCAAGTTGAAACCTTTTATGCCTACACGACTCAAAACCTTTGTATACATTATTATGTTTATTTGCAAGTGATAATTGGGTTTATGCAAGTACCTTTTGGTTACACAAATTATACTAGTTTCATGTTGAAATAGGCTACTTGATGTAAAGTTAGTTTACACCTTTGGGTTATGTCAAAAAGTGGACATTTTTATGCTAGTTTGGTGTTTGACATTATGCCTAGTTATATGTGTATAAAACCATGTTTAAACAAGTCTAAAAATACGTCATTTCATGTGACACCAGTTTAGTTATATCCTTATTGAATGCAAGTTCACATGACCCACAATCTATGTTAGTGAAAACGCTATGTTGCAAGTTCATGCGCCACACACTTTTATGTATTGTAGAACAATTCATGATTCTGTGCTTCCCCTTTTTTATGTTTATGAGTTGGGCTGAAATGTTAAGCTCAACATATGTTATAATGATGCGTACGTACAAACGGGGGAAACAAACGTTGGGTTTAAAATAAAATACATGTATTGGCATGTTTGACACATGCCAATGACTAGTGACATTTAAAGCGGTATAAATTGTTATACCCAAAATTAGTGAATTTGGATAATTGGGCCATAAACATTTACATATAAAAATGAAAAGTGACAAATATGTAAATCTAGAAAATACGAGCATGCTTAACCCGAGGTTGGATTGAGTTGTGATGTAAACCCGCCAGAACCCGCCCGGCTGTCTAGTAATCACAACAATACCTATCCAATGTGGGTGGTTAAGGCATTGAGCCCAATAAAGACCTGAGGTTAGACTGAGTTGTGGTGTAAGACTGCCCGGAACCGACCGGCATACAGGCAGCCACAACAATACCTATCTAATGTGAGTGGTTGTTGCTTTAATAAGACAATTAAAGCTAAGTTGGGATTGATAGGGTTAAGTTAATCTGAACACTTAACCAACTTAACATGTTAACAAGACAAGACTTGTAGGGGCTAAGTAACTAAGAAAACGCTTAGCCAATTTAACATGTTAACTAGACTAGAAGGTGAAGTTAAGTAAAGTTAATACACTTAACCAATTTAACATATTAACTAGACTAGAGGGTGAGGTTAAGTAAAATCAGGACACTTAACCGTTATAACCTGATAATTGGATAAGTGGGTGAGGTTAAGTAAATTTAGAATACTTAACCATTATAACATGTTAGCTAGATAAGTGGGCAAGGTTAAGTAAATACACTTAGCCAATTTAATATGTTAGCTAGACTAGAGGGTGGGGTTAAGTAAACTTAGAACACTTAACCATCATAGTGTGACAAACTGAACAGGGTTAAGTTGAAACATGAAGGGGCAATACTTAACCATTAGAACATGTTAATTTAATAGATGTTAGGGTTAAGTTAACTAAGGGAACACTTAACCGTTATAACATATTAGTTAAAACAGATGGGCAAGGTTAGATTAAAAGAGACACTCAACCAATACGAGGTGAATGGGTAGGGTTAAGTAATAAAAAATACTTAACCAATATAACTTGGTTTGTGATAAGGTTAAGTCAACGTGAATTAATGATAACACTTAACCAGTTTTACATGACAAATGAATGGGTTAAGTTAACTTGTATCGACTAATGACACTTAACCTATCCAACTTGACGATAAAGAGAACTAAGTAGTAAACCTTAGTTGAAAGGGGCTAAGTAGTAAACCTTAGTTAAGAAAACGATGATTCAGGAAACTAAGTGGTAAACCTTAGTTAGGAAAACTAAGTAGTAATCCTTAGTATAACACGAGGAGGAGCGAAGTCCATCTGATCTTAAAGAAGGCTCCAATGAATTGGGTTACGAAGCCCGAGGCTTCGAGGGGACGTGAGGGTACTCTTGGTATTCCTCTGTGAGAATGCAGATGATCCGCCTGGGCTCACAGAGGTTAAGGTCTGCGTTAGAAGAACCAAGGGTATGCCTTGGTTGCAATATAAGGCAACCTAAAGACTAGGATGGACCTGTTGTATATAACGGTGTTGTATACACAATTATATGATTTTTGTTTGATGATAACAACCAAATATATTTCTATTTTAAATGTGTTTGGTATTGTACTGTTATATCACATTACAGACAGTATTTATATTTAAGTGAAATACTACTGTACAGAGGTTCAAATATTAACACAGTATTTTATTTAAATAAAATATTTTATTTCAGTATTCAAATAGTACAAATTTTTATAACTCCACCATTTATACATCTCTGTATTACATATCAAATACAATTTCATATACAGTGTACTCCACTACAACACTCTATCTTTCAAGTACAGTTTCACTCACTCTTTCATTTACACAGACTCGTATACATATACACTTTTTCACACTATTCTTGTCTTCAGTCTTCTGTCTTCACAGCATCTTCACTGTCAGTCCAGTCACCGTCTGCTTACCTGTCACATGAAACAGAAAACACACAGTACACTGCAATAGAAACAATACTAAATATATGCGAATATAAATTTTATTTTTAAAATTTTATTTGCCTCAGATTTCTGGTGTGTTTCTCATCATTTTTCATGACCTGATCTGATTTATAAAAACTATCAATCTATGTCTAGACAGCTTGTGATATTCACAGTGATACACTGTAAATACCACAAGATAGACAGTATGTATATACAATGCAGGGACAGGAAAACTTGACTGATGGCTGCATATACACACGTGCATAAATATACACGTGTGCACTGCCTCGCCAATCAGCGCGCAACTGAGGAGTAGCCACGTGGACCTGCTCGACTCAGTGCAACAAAACAAAGTCATCACAGCTCAAACATGGCCGAGACATGTAGACAAAAATGGATGGTGATGATGTACACATGGTGCACAACATATGTATGCAAATCAGCAAAGACTCTTCAATAACATGGTGCAAAAACAATGATCGAGCAGCATGTGTTCATGAATGTACACAAACAAAACAGTTCAGCATATTGAAGTTTGAAGTGCAATACTCAGGTTAGTCAAGTTCAAGGCAAGACTTCATGCAGTATGTTCACACAGCAAATAAACAAGGTCCATGCACATGTTCATGGTCAAGGTGACGTATACAAGCAAGTAAAGCATGATGGTTCATGCACATGGCACAAGGCAGTAACATAGGATGTACAAGCAGGATGACAAAATAACACATTCAAGTATATGGCAATTGTGTACAAAGTAAAACAGTTTTTTGAATGTAGACAATGATGGTGTATGGAGAAATACCAGTGCACACAAGACGGCACAATGGTGAGACTCAGTGACAAGGTTAGTCAAGACTAATACAAAATCTACACACAAATGGAGCATCTATGGTGCAGCAGATAAACAGAGAATCAATTCAAGATTGTCATTAATATTTGGCACAAATTCGAAGAATGGGGAAATCATTTATTCCCTGTTTTTACTGGTATGGTCAAATAAGGTTTTGCACATAAATGCAGTAGAATCAATTTGGAAAATCATGCAGTTTTTCTCAAGATTTTTTTGGAAAAGTTTTAAACTGATTCCATAATTTGCTCAATTTTTTAAAAAGGTTGACACAGCAATACTTTTGACAAGGCATGCAGAAATTGAATAAGTATTGTTGGCAAGTTTCTTTTTTTCAGAAAACCAAAATATTGGTTCAATGATGCAAGAGCAAACATAGAGGAGCAAATGAAGCAACATGATCAATGCAGCATGTCTAAAATCCAAGATTATAGCAAAGAAAAACAGGACAAAATCACTCAAGAACAAAGTTGGCAAAGAAATTAATATGCGATGCTTTTCCAGATTTTCAGCAAAACACATTTGGCAAGATTTCAAATTATTTCCAGCTTTGTATTTTTGGCAAGTGTGTATTTGGTTCCAAGAATTCTGTCATCAAATTTTGGGAAATTGCAAACCTTTTTGGGCAAGTTTTATATTTCAGAAATGGACGAGTACAATCATATTTGGCAAGCAACAATTTTTTTTTGGAAAGGCAGCAATTACCAAATTTATTGAAGGCATGATTTCAGAGCATAGCAATCACATTATCAGGCAAGAATTTCGGCTAGCACAGATTTGGGCATGTTACAAATGGATTCCAATAACATACAGTCAGTAATCATGTTTTGACAAGAATTGACAAATGGAAACTAAGTGTTTGTTTCCTGTTTTTTCATCTTGACAAATCACGGCTGAATTAAATCGAGCAAACCATCATAAAGGGAAAAATCATTTTCCTAAGAATCAAATCGTATTTGCACAAGTCCACGCATCTAATCAGAGAAACCAAAAGTGGCAACAAATCAAGGATTTTACACGCAAGAACTCAATCAAAGCCATTTCATCATTTAAAGCCGAGGAATTAATAGGGGAAAGCAACGCCAATCAGACCGAATCATCTAAATGAAATCAGAGTCGAATAGGGTTTCTTTTACCCTATATTACACGCATATCATCACAGGCAAACGAGAGCATCGAATACACACAACAACAAATTTCAAGCTTAAAATATAAATTCAGAGAAACTCACGTGTTCTCAGGGAGATTCGATCTCGTTCCCAAATCGTTGAACAAGAGAGCAGCAACAATCGAAGCCAGGCCGAAGAACAACATCGATTTATCAGAAGTCGAATTGATTTGGGACGAAGTAAGAGAAACCCTAAATCGATTAGAACCAGCCGCCATTTTTAATTCTCCAAAGAGGAAAAGAGAACGGGCTAAATTATTTACAAATGGGCTGGCCAAGAAATCAAGGGCTTAAAGTGCTTTAATTGAAAAGGGGATGACCCCTTTAAATTCAATCTCCTTTATTCATTTTTTTAATTAGGGTTTCTCCTTGTTTTAATTTTCTATTTGTTGTATTGTCTTTTAATTTGAGTTGTAAAACCGTCGAACCAGTTTTCTAGAGTCTGTAAAATCTAGGGGTTCCAGTCAGGGTGTTGATTGGCAGTCCACTAGAGTCTGTAAATCTAGGTTACGTGTTACTGGTTTGTAATACGGGAAATCTGATCGAGGGGATATCGATCAATCTAGGGATTTGAGCGTAGGGTTAGAATAGGAGCAGGGTTTGCAAGTGTACATGGTCTTGTATGCGGGATCTGTTCTATCACCTAGTAGAAACCTTAGAAATGCAGCAGTAGGCAGGGTTATGCCGAAGCTGGGTATATCTGTGTGTGATTTATTTTCTGCATTTCTGTTTCTGCTATAATCTGTGATCTATTTATTATTTTAATATCTCGTTAGAATTTTAATTCAGTTAAAAACTGTGATAAACCCTATTCACCCCCCCTCTAGGGTTAATCTAGATCCAACAAGTGGTATCGGAGCTGGTTTAAGGTAACAGCATGATAGGGGGTTCTCGCTGTATGATCATGTGGCGAAGTATTGACTCTTGCCCCTACATGCCCGTGGGTGGTTGTCCGTGTCGAGAGGCAGGACGTGAAACCAGTGTCTGAGGTATCTTTGGTGGCCACCGGGGTGATTTAAAATTCCTCGTAAATAGAGACACCATTTGGTATCAGAGCAGGTATTTTTTTAAACTCTAGAGTCATGGGTAACCCTAGTTGTCTGTCTAGTGAGAGTCAGTCCAGTTCATCTCCAACTATTTTCACTGGAACAGATTTTTTAAACTGGAAATCCAAAATGGAATTTTATTTAAAATCCGTTAATATTAAATGTTGGGATGTTGTTATCAATGGGTACGATATGGTAGATAATTTTTTTAATTCTCGTGCTACACATATTCTTTATTCTCATCTTGATGATAATCAATACAGTCTGATTTCCCATTGTTTAACTGCGTAGGAAATTTGGACAGCTCTCAATACGAAGTATGGTCAAATTGACAACTCCAGCTCAAAACCCCAGATTGTCAATTCAAATTCAGAATTCTGTTTAACAGGATTTACAAATGAGAATTCAGAAGGATCAGATGATGGAGAATCAACGGATGCTGAAGTTGAAAATTTCTCATACGAAGATTTGGTTTATATGTGTGTTGATTTAACTAAATCTGTTGATAAACTCAAATCTAAAAACAAAACTCTAAAATCTAGGAATTCTGAGTTGAACAGCAAAATTGATGATTTGGAATCACGGCTTGAATATTTTAAAAACCTTTCAGATTCAGATTGTAAAAATTGTTTGAAATCGAAAACCAATCTTGTTCATCTCAATAAAAATATTCAAAAGTTTGAAGATGAAATTTTGGTCTTAAAAGCAAACAAGATTGAGTTATCAAATTTGAACAATCATCTGCAAAAGGAATTTGAAATTTTTAAAACTAATATTCATTCCAAACTTGAAATTGCAGAAAAGGAAAATTGTTGAAATCGAATTCGATTTTGAAAGAACTTGAAAACGAGATTGAAAATTTCAAGAAATTTGAGTCTGAAAGTCGAAAACATTTTGAGGCTGAGATTGCTGAGTCCCAAACCAAAATAAAGTTACTCAAAGATGAAAATTTGGTTTTGAAATCTGATTTTAAAAGATGTGAGATCACTAAAAATCGTTGTTCAGATTTATTGAAAGAAAATGGTGATCTTAAAACTGAAATTTAACAACTTGAAACAATCTTGTCTAATTTTTCAAACGGTGAAAAATCTTTGAATATGTTGTTGAAAAAACAATTTTCTGTTCAAAATAAACATGGACTTGGGTTTGAGAAAAATAATGTTGAAAGACGAATTTCGAATGATTTGAAAAATCCTTCAAACAACCTTGAAAAGAATCAATTTGAAAATTCGAACTCCTATAATTTCAAAGGTTTTTTGAGTCAAAATCAAAATGAGAAATTGTTTTATAATAATCCTTCTAAACAATCCTGGATCCCAAAAGGAAATAAACCAAACTTCGTGAAATTCAAACAGATTTGGGTTCCTAAGGGTACAAAGGTTTATTCTGATGGTTTGTTATATAAACAGGTTTGGGTACCAAAACGAACAAATACAACCGTGAGTGGTTTTACTGCCTTTGTTAGACCACTCAATCCTCTAAACAGTTAGTTACCAAAGGAGGCTGAGGAACAACTGTGCTGAAAAGAGAAACTGATTCAAACTACTTCACATCATTGAATCATCTATTGTTCCTTAGCAAAGTCTGACGAGTTAGAGATCCACAACGTTTTCTGTGAATCAGGTATGATTTCTGATCTCAACCTTGTAAATATTTTTTATTGTTTATTCCTGCTTCTTCTACCCCTTTCTATTTTATTTTCTTCTATTTGTCTTTATTTGATTTGTCACTGTCATATCTTTGTTTATTCTGTGCTCCATTAACTTCCAATTGCAAAACTCATATTTGTCTGGAAATTCATTTTATTTGTAGAAAACTCTCGTGTTTGTAATCATTTCCAGATCTTGAATTTATTTGTGTAAATATCTGCAATTGTTTTGAAGTTTATTTTCCTAATTCTGAATTCATAACGGTGTTGTTGTATTCATGTCATATCTTGAACACTGTTAATTAATTTGAATTCTAAATTTTTGAAGATCTGAAAATTGATGGAATTTCACACATGTTTGCTATTCTGAGTTTATTCTAATTCATTTTAGAAAAGCTCAAAAAATTATACTCATTACAGCACTTTGTTATTTATCAGTTGTGACAATTCCAGTATTTTTTTGGATTGGCTTGAACCAGTGATACATCTTGAAAATCATAGTTAGTCATGATCATTATAGTTAAAAATTTGTTTGTTTGAAATCATCTGAAACTATTGATATTCTGAATAATCACACACCTCCTAAATTTGAAATGATCAACCTTGGGTGACTGATTCATTATATCTCAAACTTAACATTGATTCAAGTGATTTCAAATAAATTATTTTTTAATCATGAATACCTCTCAGATTTGATGTAAATGATCTGATATTTCTATTAGGCTTGTAAGAAATAGTTTTTGAGAAATTCTTGAAAAGTTCTTTTTGAAAATGGTCTTTGAAAATCATTGATATTTCATGATTAATTGATTTAAATATTTATTTGTTTAAAATCATTTGAAATTATTGATTTATTGAATCACACACATATCTTGAATCTGACATTAATAATTTGGTGTAATCGATTCATTGAATCTAGAGTATTTCATATTCATCAAATGATTTAAAATAAATGGTATTTTTAATCTTGGATCATGGACCATCTTATGTGACCATCACTCTGACAAGTTTGTTTCTGAAACTATTTTTGTGCTGCTCTGATACTGTTTTCAAATAACTGCCTGTTTTGATTTGTCTGTTGCTTGCCAAATTTGTAAATCTTGTCTGCGTGGGCTCTGTGTTTGAAACTCTTTGATATCCTTGTTCGTCTCAAGTGTCAATTTTAAATCCTCGAGAAGAGAGAACAATTGGTATCAGAAGTGCTGATTTTTTTTCCTCTTGTCCTGTATAACTTTTCACATTTCCTCTTGTAATTAATTTTCAACTTTAAAATTATTTGTTGATTATTCATTTAGAAAGTGAAATCAATATCCAATTGAACTGTATTTATAATTCATCAAAATTATTATCAGATTTTGAAATTGTGATGAATTATGACTGTAATATATTTCATAATAAGAGGAGATTTTATTTGGATTTTCATGATGGTTGAATATTTATTATAATTTCTTTGAACTGGCAATTATTTCAGGATCATTTTCTTTATCTATCATCATTCTGCCATCCATCATGATTTTATATTAATGTGGAGAGTTAATATTTTAAATAAAAAAAAATATTTTTAATAAACAGTGGGAATTTGTGATAGAAATGGGACTATATTATTTATTCAGAATTAGTGATATTTGAAAATTTTCAATAATCCCGGTACAGTTGAGCATATTTCATAATATAATTAATTTAGAAATTTTTTTTCACAAACCATTTCTGTACCTACCATCATTTCTATCATCCATATTGGTTTTATATACCGAGGAGTTTTTCCTTTTAAAAGCTGAAAATGATAAAAATATAACTAATACATAAGTGTGTCTCTAACCTCATTTAAAAATCCAAGCTCTGGTCATGCATGGTTAAGAGACAGCTTATAATTTAAGTTGCAACTGACTCCATTTAAAAATCCAAGCTCTGGTTATGTGTGGTCAGTGTGCTCTTAAATAAAAGGAAAAAGAAAAATGTGCTATAAATATAAATAAATCTGAAATTCTCCTCTGAGTATAAAAGCCCGTCTATCAATTCATCTTTCTATTTTGTGAAATGTGTTGAAATCTTATGACGTATTATGATTTGTTGATTGATAGCTATTGGGATTTGAGATTATACGATTTTGTCACTTAAATTGAATTGTTAATTATAGTTCAAATCCATCACTGTTTTTGTGCTCAATTTTATGAATTCTTTGAAAATAATTGGAAATGAATTGTTTTTAAAACTCTCTCCATTTTATGTAAAATTCATCGTATATCCGTCATTTTCTACAATGTGAAATATGCCACCTGTTCTTAGAATATTATGATTTTTGTTTGACTGATTGAAATTTATGATGATCGTTCTTCCTCTTAAGCTGAAATTATATTTTTAGTTAAATTTTCATCTGTATTTTAAAACCTGTATCCTTTTGATGATAACAAAAGGGGGAGAATGGATTAGATTTTGATTTATGAGTGAATATTTTATAAATATTTTTAATTTTGAAAATTTATTATTATTCATACATTTCACTCATGCACAGTTATAGGGGGAGTTGTCTGTTGTAAGGGGAGCTGATAAATAGGGGGAGTTCAATATTCACTATCAAACACATTTATTGTATTCAAAATCTTCATGTTTGTTTGTCATCATCAAAAGGGGGAGATTGTTGTATATAACGGTGTTGTATACACAATTATATGATTTTTGTTTGATGATAACAACCAAATATATTTCTATTTTAAATGTGTTTGGTATTGTACTGTTATATCACATTACAGACAATATTTATATTTAAGTGAAATACTACTGTACAGAGGTTCAAATATTAACACAGTATTTTATTTAAATAGAATATTTTATTTCAGTATTCAAATAGTACAAATTTTTATAACTCCACCATTTATACATCTCTGTATTACATATCAAATACAATTTCATATACAGTGTACTCCACTACAACACTCTATCTTTCAAGTACAGTTTCACTCACTCTTTCATTTACACAGACTCATATACATATACACTTTTTCACACTATTCTTGTCTTCAGTCTTCTGTCTTCACAGCATCTTCACTGTCAGTCCAGTCACCGTCTGCTTACCTGTCACATGAAACAGAAAACACACAGTACACTGCAATAGAAACAATACTAAATATATGCGAATATAAATTTTATTTTTAAAATTTTATTTGCCTCAGATTTCTGGTGTGTTTCTCATCATTTTTCATGACCTGATCTGATTTATAAAAACTATCAATCTATGTCTAGACAGCTTGTGATATTCACAGTGATACACTGTAAATACCACAAGATAGACAGTATGTATATACAATGCAGGGACAGGAAAACTTGACTGATGGCTGCATATACACACGTGCATAAATATACACGTGTGCACTGCCTCGCCAATCAGCGCGCAACTGAGGAGTAGCCACGTGGACCTGCTCGACTCAGTGCAACAAAACAAAGTCATCACAGCTCAAACATGGCCGAGACATGTAGACAAAAATGGATGGTGATGATGTACACATGGTGCACAACATATGTATGCAAATCAGCAAAGACTCTTCAATAACATGGTGCAAAAACAATGATCGAGCAGCATGTGTTCATGAATGTACACAAACAAAACAGTTCAGCATATTGAAGTTTGAAGTGCAATACTCAGGTTAGTCAAGTTCAAGGCAAGACTTCATGCAGTATGTTCACACAGCAAATAAACAAGGTCCATGCACATGTTCATGGTCAAGGTGACGTATACAAGCAAGTAAAGCATGATGGTTCATGCACATGGCACAAGGCAGTAACATAGGATGTACAAGCAGGATGACAAAATAACACATTCAAGTATATGGCAATTGTGTACAAAGTAAAACAGTTTTTTGAATGTAGACAATGATGGTGTATGGAGAAATACCAGTGCACACAAGACGGCACAATGGTGAGACTCAGTGACAAGGTTGGTCAAGACTAATACAAAATCTACACACAAATGGAGCATCTATGGTGCAGCAGATAAACAGAGAATCAATTCAAGATTGTCATTAATATTTGGCACAAATTCGAAGAATGGGGAAATCATTTATTCCCTGTTTTTACTGGTATGGTCAAATAAGGTTTTGCACGTAAATGCAGTAGAATCAATTTGGAAAATCATGCAGTTTTTCTCAAGATTTTTTTGGAAAAGTTTTAAACTGATTCCATAATTTGCTCAATTTTTTAAAAAGGTTGACACAGCAATACTTTTGACAAGGCATGCAGAAATTGAATAAGTATTGTTGGCAAGTTTCTTTTTTTCAGAAAACCAAAATATTGGTTCAATGATGCAAGAGCAAACATAGAGGAGCAAATGAAGCAACATGATCAATGCAGCATGTCTAAAATCCAAGATTATAGCAAAGAAAAAACAGGACAAAATCACTCAAGAACAAAGTTGGCAAAGAAATTAATATGCGATGCTTTTCCAGATTTTCAGCAAAACACATTTGGCAAGATTTCAAATTATTTCCAGCTTTGTATTTTTGGCAAGTGTGTATTTGGTTCCAAGAATTCTGTCATCAAATTTTGGGAAATTGCAAACCTTTTTGGGCAAGTTTTATATTTCAGAAATGGACGAGTACAATCATATTTGGCAAGCAACAATTTTTTTTTGGAAAGGCAGCAATTACCAAATTTATTGAAGGCATGATTTCAGAGCATAGCAATCACATTATCAGGCAAGAATTTCGGCTAGCACAGATTTGGGCATGTTACAAATGGATTCCAATAACATACAGTCAGTAATCATGTTTTGAAAAGAATTGACAAATGGAAACTAAGTGTTTGTTTCCTGTTTTTTCATCTTGACAAATCACGGCTGAATTAAATCGAGCAAACCATCATAAAGGGAAAAATCATTTTCCTAAGAATCAAATCGTATTTGCACAAGTCCACGCATCTAATCAGAGAAACCAAAAGTGGCAACAAATCAAGGATTTTACACGCAAGAACTCAATCAAAGCCATTTCATCATTTAAAGCCGAGGAATTAATAGGGGAAAGCAACGCCAATCAGACCGAATCATCTAAATGAAATCAGAGTCGAATAGGGTTTCTTTTACCCTATATTACACGCATATCATCACAGGCAAACGAGAGCATCGAATACACACAACAACAAATTTCAAGCTTAAAATATAAATTCAGAGAAACTCACGTGTTCTCAGGGAGATTCGATCTCGTTCCCAAATCGTTGAACAAGAGAGCAGCAACAATCGAAGCCAGGCCGAAGAACAACATCGATTTATCAGAAGTCGAATTGATTTGGGACGAAGTAAGAGAAACCCTAAATCGATTAGAACCAGCCACCATTTTTAATTCTCCAAAGAGGAAAAGAGAACGGGCTAAATTATTTACAAATGGGCTGGCCAAGAAATCAAGGGCTTAAAGTGCTTTAATTGAAAAGGGGATGACCCCTTTAAATTCAATCTCCTTTATTCATTTTTTTTAATTAGGGTTTCTCCTTGTTTTAATTTTCTATTTGTTGTATTGTCTTTTAATTTGAGTTGTAAAACCATCGAACCAGTTTTCTAGAGTCTGTAAAATCTAGGGGTTCCAGTCAGGGTGTTGATTGGCAGTCCACTAGAGTCTGTAAATCTAGGTTACGTGTTACTGGTTTGTAATACGGGAAATCTGATCGAGGGGATATCGATCAATCTAGGGATTTGAGCGTAGGGTTAGAATAGGAGCAGGGTTTGCAAGTGTACATGGTCTTGTATGCGGGATCTGTTCTATCACCTAGTAGAAACCTTAGAAATGCAGCAGTAGGCAGGGTTATGCCGAAGCTGGGTATATCTGTGTGTGATTTATTTTCAGCATTTCTGTTTCTGCTATAATCTGTGATCTATTTATTATTTTAATATCTCGTTAGAATTTTAATTCAGTTAAAAACTGTGATAAACCCTATGCACCCCCCCTCTAGGGTTAATCTAGATCCAACAGGACCAGCGTGATTCGGCGGGACAAATGGCCCTGTGATAGCGACCCGTCGTCTACCTACCATCTTGAGTCAGTCAAGATACGCATGCGGAAAGGCAGAGAACTCCCAACAGACCATATACTTGCTATCTAGTTATGGGTGAGGCTGGCCAATAGGAAAGCGGGGCATAGGTGGAAGGAGTATAGTTCTCGTGCTTGATTTTCTTGGATTGCCTTTCATTAGTTGAGGGAGGGGTCAGGTGGGACCATAGCCAGTGGAAAAACAGACCTTAGCATCTGCATCGACAGATATCTGAAAGCTCCCGACCGAGTTTCGTGTTTCTAGAATATCCCTGCCACGGGACTCGGGTCGCACATTTCAGGACATGTGCATCTAGACAACGATAAACGATTCGTGACACATACGCGGGGAAAGTCTAGGAACATATACCACTCTAGGTAGTGTGTCCTAGACTAGGGGCATCGTTCGACATGTAGCATAATCCCTAGTTGGACCTAGGTGGCATAAATCCTGAATCCAAGAAGTATTAGATAAGTCGCATAAACCCTAGTTGAATCTAGGAAGCGCTCGATAAGAAAACCCTAGATTAGATCTAGGTAATAAATAATAGATGTACACCTAAAGGCAACCGCAATTACAAGGATTGAGATCACGTTATCATCTTTATACAAATTACTAGTTGGGACACTAGTTAGGTAGTGCAGAGTTATAGAATGGTGTGTGATAGTATATTCGGTTTAAACTGTCTTGCTTTGGTTTATATTAGTCTGTTATTCTGGTACTGTCCCATTTTCCAGTTTATGCATGTCATGCCCTTTTCCTTATTCATATACCGAAGCACCACTAGACTTACCAGGCTTTATGTCTGACTCTATGTTTTCTTTCGTCTTCTTTTCTTTCGCTCCCCCCAGGTAGTCAGGGAGGGAATAGCTCAGATTTGTATGGACCTGTTACTTTTTCCAAGCTTGAAGACTCTTTGATGTGCTGCTTTGGACTCTCTTTTCCACCACTATGGCTGGCTAATGTTTTATTGGGGAATATCATTGTATATTTATGCTTCTTTATTTTGTTAAACAAGATAGATACTTTGTTGTTGGAAAACAATCTTTGTACAAGCTGTTTATAAATGAAATAAACTTTTATTCACTTTTCCGCTGCTTTACTTATCTGTCTTGTAATTTATCTGTATCTTTTACCTATAATACTTCTCAGAACTTAGTGCATTCCCTTTGTGAATGACACTAACGGATGTGGGGTGTTACACGTGGTATCAGAGCTGAAGGTTACCGGATTAGATAAAAGATTTGGAAAAAATACTTTCAATCGGTTTTAAAAGAAGCATTTTCAAAATAAAAGTTTTGTTTTAAAAGGCATGTTCCCCAAAGCCATATGCACTATCTTTTGATCCTCTGTTTGAATCCTTGCTTCCTTCTTTCCAGAGTCTCTGGGGCTCCTGGCTTTCTAGGAGGTAACCTCATCACGGCACGGTTCCGTAGGCTTGATAAGACTACGATACCTATCGAAGGGCAAAGTAGTGCCCGACTTCCATATATAGCCATAGTTTCACCTGTGACCAGTTTTCTTTCAAACTTTGAATGGTTTTCCATGCGATGGAGGCAGCTTTTGAGAAATTTGTCAACATGAGTTCACAGGGATGGTAAAGATGAGGATAAGGGAGTTTGGCTAGGGAGCTCAACGCAAGGATGAGAAATTCATGGACATAAAACTTGATTCATGAAGCAAGGATTATAAAACCTAAGAGGAGGGGAGGTATCTTTTCCATGGTATAATTAAGGACAAGGGCAAGGACGAGGGACAGGATTTGCAGAAGGGTGAATGCATGCTTTCACCTCCAGGATACCTGAGGGAGATGGATAGTAAAAGTCTCTATTGGAAAAGTTTGACTTTTCGTTTCGATTAGTACTCTTTTGATCTTAGCGCTTTGCATTTGTTCATATCCACTTCCATAGTTGAGTCTCTGCACCATTGTACTTGTATAGTAGAAAGATCCCACTAGTGTCTCAAATCCAATTGGTGGTTCGACCAATTTATCTTTGGTTTGTAGGAATTTGAGAGTAGTTATAGTTAAGTAATGGGTTTAAGCGTAATGCTATTTTTGGGTTTCATGGGCTATGGGTTGATTCTGGGCATGGGTTAGCTAGTAATGGTGAAGGGAGGGTAATTAGACTTTTGATTCGCCTTAGGAATACCCTCGAGATTCCGTGCGACCCTAAAGGATCAGTTAGGCCTAGCTACCTAGAATCACTCGATACATCTATCAACGGTTTGCGATCCGTCAGGATAGTCCATGGGCACGCAGATGTTTTGGTTAGGTTAGGGATTTGTCCCCTAAAAATGCAAGATAGACTTCCGCATATATTTAGTTGACAATGCAAAGCCAGTTATGTGACCAATGATAGTTTTGGAGTAAGATTGGTGAGGATAGCTAGAGTCGGTTAAGTGCTCAATTGTTTGGTTGTTTTTGCTTATATCATCTCACGTAGATCGTCCAAATTCGGAGGAGGTATTCCTTGGGTGCTTGTCTGATATTGGTTTAGGCCTTTGGGGCTTGTACTTGAGGGATGTCGAGTTCGACTAGGATGATTTGCGTAGGAGATGAATAATTGTGGCAGGTGCCCTAGGTAGGAAGAAAGACTGACCTTAAGAGAGGTAAAAAGTACATAGCAACCCTTAGCTTTAGACCCTAAGATTTGTAACATGATGGATAAGCTACGTAGAGGAGAGATCTCTAATCATCTTAGTATATACACTAGTATCAAGGTTAACATCTGTTTATCTTGGAAATGGAGGTGAAGAAGCTTCACAATCATGAAGTTAAATTAGATAAGGTACCGTATAGTGAAGCTCAAGAAGGTGCGACATATAAGACTGGAGACTAGACATGAGCATCATACCCTTTTTCTTAAGGGTATATCCCTGGTCTCTTTTTCTAGGAATTTTATGCATACTTTCTAGCTTTTAAGGTATATCCTCTAGGACGTATCATCGATCCTTAGGTAGAAGCCAATGGATGTAAACATGTATTTGAAACATGTATTTGAAACATGTTATGATTGATGGTTGCAAGTGGTTGCTCGTGAATGCATATACGCACCATAGGCGCTAGAACAACTCAGTCACTTTCATATTGCATTCGCATATATGTATTTGTTTATAGATTGAACTCAATGTTTTATCATATGGACGTTGCATTTGAGTGAATGGTTGTGCACTCATATAGAAATGATATGTATCATTAGGATTGCATACATAATTGGATGCATGACACTGACATAATTCGCATTAAGGAGGTCGATTGAATCAGTAGACCGCCTGATTTTGCATTAGATAAAGACATATACACACACTATGCATGTAAATATGAAAGCATTTAGAAATCTTTTTAAGGACAATGAATGCCTATGATTGAATGGTTGAGT
The DNA here is from genome assembly GCA_030737875.1 of Allium sativum. Taxonomy (NCBI): domain Eukaryota; kingdom Viridiplantae; phylum Streptophyta; class Magnoliopsida; order Asparagales; family Amaryllidaceae; genus Allium; species Allium sativum. The sequence goes on along the minus strand of CM060926.1, from coordinate 198,249,561 downwards.
AGATGGGTGATTGGATGGTAGGACACATTCTTACTAACTTGAAGATTTTGAGGACGAAATCCTTTAAGGAGGGGAGAATGTAACACCCTGAGTTTTTCAGTTAACAGTAAATTGATAAATTAAAATATACTTAATTCAAAACTTAAGAATTAAGGGAAACGGGTTACGCCATTGCGTTCGCCTCGAAATTCTGCTTGAGATAAAGTCCGAGTTTGCATAAATCAGACTCCGTACGAAGGAGATATGACCTCCGGAAGTTTAAGAACTTATTAAAAATTCAAACAGCTCGAAAATCGGATTCAAAATTCAAAAATAGGACCAGACCCGGGCTGGGCAGGAAAATTCCCTCCCAGGGCCCAGGTCGAACATAGGGTCGACCTAGTTGACCCAGGTCGACCATAGGGTTGACCATAGGCTCAACCTCCCCTGTCGACCTGGTCAGGTCTGGCTGGCCTGGTCTGTGTTCTGGTCGAAATTCTGAAGCACAGTGTGTCACTAGGGCTGACGTGTCGGCATTTGATTGGTTACTCTTGACATGTATGGCCTGGATTCCTTCTGGCTTCATCGAACGGCTCAAATCAACTTGAAATTCTATAAAAAGGACCTAAGACTCAACCTAATTCACATAAAAAAAAACCTAGAGTCGTCATGCTACCGGGAGGGGATTGAGAAATAGCTGTCAAGAGGAAAAGCTTGAGAGGCGAGCCAATTCAAGAAGAAACAAAAGTCAAATCTAATTTCTATGCAACATTTTCGACTCCAAGGGAAAGCTTTGCAAATTCAGAATAACAGAAACCAGAAAACAAGTTTCAGCGCCCGTTTTAAGTATATTGGTTTTCTGAATATAAATAGAAATTGCGATGTGATTTGATGTAAATGAAATTGGGGTTTTACTATTGTAAAATATTGATGTAAATTCTGTGTATTGCGTTGATTATGTCATATTTGGTATTGGGTGTTGTGGCATAAATTGGTTGATGCGAGCTTATTGACATTTGTATATGAAAATAAATATCACTTGCAAGTTTATAGTAAAAACTAAAATTGACATCTTTATGTTATGTCGTTAACATGGTTAGCATACATTCTTTTTAGGCCTAAGTTGAGACTCATGTAAACATGTTCCAAGTTGAAACCTTTTATGCCTACACGACTCAAAACCTTTGTATACATTATTATGTTTATTTGCAAGTGATAATTGGGTTTATGCAAGTACCTTTTGGTTACACAAATTATACTAGTTTCATGTTGAAATAGGCTACTTGATGTAAAGTTAGTTTACACCTTTGGGTTATGTCAAAAAGTGAACATTTTTATGCTAGTTTGGTGTTTGACATTATGCCTAGTTATATGTGTATAAAACCATGTTTAAACATGTCTAAAAGTACGTCATTTCATGTGACACCAATTTAGTTATATCCTTATTGAATGCAAGTTCACATGACCCACAATCTATGTTGGTGAAAACGCTATGTTGCAAGTTCATGCGCTACACACTTTTATGTATTCTAGAACAATTCATGATTCTGTGCTTCCCCTTTTTTATGTTTATGAGTTGGGCTGAAATGTTAAGCCCAACATATGTTATAATGCTGCGTACGTACAAACGGGGGAAACAAACGTTGGGTTTAAAATAAAATAAATGTATTGGCATGTTTGACACATGCCAATGACTAGTGACATTTAAAGCGGTATAAATTGTTATACCCAAAATTAGCGAATTTGGATAATTGGGCCATAAACATTTACATATAAAAATGAAAAGTGACAAATATGTAAATCTAGAAAATAAGAGCATGCTTAACCCGAGGTTGGATTGAGTTGTGATGTAAACCTGCCCGGACCCGCCCGGCTGTCCAGTAATCACAACAATACCTATCCAATGTGGGTGGTTAAGGCATTGAGACCAATAAAGACCCGAGGTTAGACTGAGTTGTGGCGTAAGACTGCCCGGAACCGACCGGCATACAGGCAGCCACAACAATACCTGTCTAATATGAGTGGTTGGTGCTTTAATAAGACAATTAAAGCTAAGTTAGGATTGGTAGGGTTAAGTTAATCTGAACACTTAACCAACTTAACTTGTCAATAAGACAAGACTTGTAGGGGTTAAGTAACTAAGAAAACACTTAGCCAATTTAACATGTTAACTAGACTAGAAGGTGAGGTTAAGTAAAGTTAATACACTTAACCAATTTAACATATTAACTAGACTAGAGGGTGAGGTTAAGTAAAATCTGGACACTTAACCGTTATAACCTGATAATTGGATAAGTGGGTGAGGTTAAGTAAATTTAGAATACTTAACCATTATAACACGTTAGCTAGATAAGTGGGCAAGGTTAAGTAAATACACTTAGCCAATTTAATATGTTAGCTGGACTAGAGTGTGGGGTTAAGTAAACTTAGAACACTTAACCATCATAGTGTGATAAATTGAACAGGGTTAAGTTGAAACATGAAGGGACAATACTTAACCATTAAAACATGTTAATTAAACAGATGTTAGGGTTAAGTTAACTAAGGGAACACTTAACCGTTATAACATGTTAGTTAAAACAGATGGGCAAGGTTAGGTTAAAAGGGACACTTGACCAATACAAGGTGAATGGGCAGGGTTAAGTAATAAGAAATACTTAACCAATATAACTTGGTTTGTTATAAGGTTAAGTCAACGTGAATTACTGATAACACTTAACCAGTTTAACATGACAAATGAATGGGTTAAGTTAACTTGTATCGATTAATGACACTTAACCAATTAAACTTGACGAGAAAGAGAACTAAGTAGTAAACCTTAGTTGAAAGTGGCTAAGTAGTAAACCTTAGTTAAGAAAACGACGATTCAAGAAACTAAGTGGTAAACCTTAGTTAGGAAAACTAAGTAGTAATCCTTAGTATAACACGAGGAGGAGCGAACGTCCATCTGATCTTAAAGAAGGCTCCAACGAATTGGGTTACGAAGCCCAGGCTTCGAGGGGACGTGAGGGTACTCTTGGTATCCCTCTGTGAGAATGCAGATGATCCGCCTGGGCTCAAAGAGGTTAAGGTCTGCGTTAGAAGAACCAAGGGTATGCCTTGGTTGCAATATAAAGCAACCTAAAGACTAGGATGGACCAGCGTGATTCGGCGGGACAAATGGCCCTGTGATAGCGACCCGTCGTCAACATACCATCTTGAGTCAGCCGAGATACGCATGCAGAAAGGCAGAGAACTCCCAACAGACCATATACTTGCTATCTAGTTATGGGTGAGGCTGGCCAATAGGAAAGTGGGGCATAGGTGGCAGGAGTATAGTTCTCGTGCTTGATTTTCTTGGATTGCCTTTCATTAGTTGAAGGAGGGGTCAGGTGGGACCATATCCACTAGAAAAACAGACCTTAGCATATGCATCAACAGATATCTGAAAGCTCCCGACCGAGTTCCGTGTTTCTAGAATAGCCCTGCCATGGGACTCGGGTCGCTCATTTCAGGACATGTGCATCTAGACAGCGATAAACGATTCGCGACACATACGTGGGGAAAGTCTAGGAACATATACCACTCTAGGTAGTGTGTCCTAGACTAGGGGCATCGTTCGACAGGTAGCATAATCCCTAGTTGGACCTAGGTGGCATTAATCCTGAATCCGAGAATTATTAGATAAGTCGCATAAACCCTAGTTGAATCTAGGAAGCGCTCGATAAGAAAACCCTAGATTAGATCTAGGTAATAAATAATAGATGTACACCTAAAGGCAACTGCAATTACATGGATTGGGATCACGTTATCATCTTTATACAGATTACTAGTTGGGATACTAGTTAGGTAGTGCAGAGATATAGAATGGTGTGTGATAATATATTCGGTTTAAACTGTCTTGCTTTGGTTTATATTAGTCTGTTATTCTGGTACTGTCCCATTTTTCAGTTTATGCCTGTCATGTCTTTTTCCTTATTCATATACCGAAGCACCACTAGACTTACCAGGCTTTATTTCTGACTCTATGTTTTCTTTCGTCTTCTTTTCTTCCGTCCCCCCCAGGTAGTCAGGGAGGGAATAGCTCATATTTGTATGGACCTGTTACTCTTTCCAAGCTTGAAGACTCTTTGATGTGCTGCTTTGGACTCTCTTTTCCACCTCTATGGCTGGCTAATGTTTTATTGGAGAATATCATTGTATATTCATGCTTCTTTATTTTGTTAAACAAGATAGACACTTTGTTGTTGGAAAACAATCTTTGTACAAGCTGTTTATAAATGAAATAAAGTTTTATTCACTTTTCCGCTGCTTTATTTATCTGTCTTATAATTTATCTGCATCTTTTACCTATAGTACTTCACAGAATTTAGTGCATTCCCTTTGTGAGTGACACTAACGGATGTGGGGTGTTACATATAACATGTGCACTCCATTGTGCGCTAATAAAAAGAACTTGAAGGTCTATTAACAGTTTCACCAAAATTATTCGATATGCTTCACCAACTGAAGAAAGATGTAAACGGCAAAAGAGTGAGTAAAGCAACTTATGATGCACATGGTACTCTATACATATAAAATTAAAACCAATCCTTCCTGCGCACGTGCATCACACGTGCCAAAGTACTCTACGCATATTATTAAATATATTGTAGTATATAGAGTTGTTTCCCTTATCTTAGTTTCTAATATTATAATGACTGTTTTCTTTTTGTACACGTTTCTTTTAGTCCCCTTCAAACAAGTCACAAGTTTCGATGTTGTGCTTATTTCTTCCTTTTTATGATAACAACCAGCCTTCACTTTTACAGTGAAACTGTGGAAGTTATAGATATCACACTACAGAGGTTTCATGAAATGACTAATATGTAGCAAACAACAATCATTACTCAAAAGATGATTGGATGAATGAGGTGTGTATCACTTTTTAACCAACTATTTTGTTACACCTTATATTATTGATCTATTAAATATTAATGTTAAGTATTATTTGTTTGATGAGTTGTATTAACATTGGGAGATTAGTCCTTAATTTACCTGTGCATTAGTGCATACTTATTAATTGTACTTACTAACTTTTAGTTTTTTTAGGATTTATAAGTTAGTAGAAGAAAGCTAACAGTTTTAAGCACATGGTTTTTTATAATACTCCGTTACATTATTAACTGGAAAATAAATCTTCCATATTTGGCCGTCCAATTACCCGGTTTGACAAAATAGTCAGTAAATTACTGCTATTCAGAAGAGAATTATATAATTTGTTTCAGTTTGAGCATAGAGCTGACACGGGTTCTAGCATGCGCACCACCTTGGACAGATGTTAAAGGGAGCACCGAAACAGCTTGAAGTGAGGCAATATAAACAGCCAAAGCTAAGTTTGAGTCAAGAGCATGCTGCAAGTGGACCAGACTAGGCAGAGAATTAGCATGTGAACGAATAAACCCAGCCTGGTTTAAATGAACAGACCTAGCCTGAGCTATAAGGAGAAGAGAGAGCTCGAGTATCCCATGCAATATGAGCACTAAAGCGTCCTGAGGAAAAAGCTTGTGATTGGATACATTTAAGGCAACAGAGGCATAGGCAGTGAACGGATCAACAACTTGAGCAGCGGCATAAGTCAGCGGACTGCATAGAATGTGTAACACCCCACCTCCGTTAAGGTCACTCACAAAGGGAATACCTTAACTTTGGTGGAGCATTTTAGTAAACAGAACAGATACTTACAAGACAGATAAAACAGTACTTGAAATTTTTTTACTTTATTACAGCGGAAACAGAAATTAATATGGTTACATCCTTTCAATTTCAGAATTCAAGTACAAAATATCAGTCTTGTACAAAAGCCTTCAAAATGCATGGTTTAAAATCATAATCCCCATGGAACGGAAGCCATACAGAGCCAAGCCATACTTTAAGCACTTCAAGCAAAGAGAAATCCGGATCAAGCTAAAGTATTTCCCTCTTTGGATAACCTGGGGGGGGGGGGGGGGGGAACGGAAGAAAGGAGGCGAAACAACAAGGGTCAGACAAAAAGTCTGGCAAGTCCAGTGACTTTCAGCATATGAACAGATAATAATAATATGATATGAACATAAAACTGGATGTGAGATAACTGTAACAGGTGTAGCAGATATAACAGAAAAACAGAATGATATAAACTATTGTTTTACACTTCTCTGCACTAATACTAGTATAGCAGAATTAGGTGTCACCCTAATGTCTAAATTGAAGCAGGAACGGGTACAGAATACTCTAACAGAAACAAAATGCTAATAATGGGCCTTTACTACCCGATCAGAAACAGACAGAAGCAGAAACAGATTTATCCCTATGGAAACAGACTGTAGAATTAGGTGTACACTAGTAATGGGCCTTTACCACCCGAACAGACGGTACCACGCAGAAACAGACAGGTGTTACCACCCACCAGAAACAGACGGTACCAACAGAAACAGACAGAACTAAGTGTACCCTAAAACCCTACCCCAAGCGATCGGCTCCCTAATACATAAATATCATGTGTCGGCCCCACAATAGGGTGTATCACTCCCTAAAGTGACAACCAATTGGCACAGACCTATTTACAGATGTCACGGCGTCTTACATCCTTAGAGGCAGACCGGGATCCATGCACGCACATGACCCGGTTGGAACGCACGATCAACACCCCTCGCCATTATCAGAATGAACCACTTATAATTAGTTCAGTAAGCGTGCCCGGACCCTACCTACTGTTGGGTCAAAGTTTTGATACCAGAAAGGGTTACTAACTAATATGGATCCCAAACAACAGATGACACAAGTAATTCCCCTCCTAACCTTGTGTCCCCAGACTAACAGATCTCAGATTAACTTGTTTACAAGTTCAGACATACAGAATTCAGATTTACTAGTTCACAGATTAAGTTAACAAGTTTTCAGACTAACAGATCAGATGTACAGATTTTTCAGATTTGTCTAACTTTGTATTGGGCCTACAGATTCATGGACGGGTTTACTACACCTATTAATCCAGTTGGTTTAACCCTATTTTCCCCCAATACGTTTTAGACGTCATTCTTATCTTAGATTTGCATTAATTAATTATTAATGCCCAGACCTCTCACATTAGGTCGCTAGCTTGTGGCCGCTGGATGGGCCGGGCGGTTCCGGGCAGACTTCTGCCACAAGCCAGACCTAACCTCGTGTCTTAAGCAGGTTATGACTAACTTCTCACATTAGAACCTATTGTTTGCGGCCACTGGATGTGCCGGGCGGTTCCGGGCAGAATTACGCCGCAAACTCATTCTAACCTCGAGTTAGCCATGTTTATCTTTGCGGCCAATTAATTAATAATTTACCGTTTATGCGCACGCCCAATATATATATATATGCCAATTCAGATTATATCAATAACAGGATGATTATATCAACACAGCAAATAACAGATTTTAGCAGATATCAGATTTTTCCAGATTATATGACTTAACGGATTTAATAGCTTTAGCAACTTAGCAGATTTTGGCATATAACAGGTTAGGCATCTCAACAGACAAATTGAACAGATTTGGCATTTCAATCTAATTAGCAGTCTAGGCAATATAACAGAACTAGCAGTTTTAGGCAACTTAGCAAATTAGCAAAATAGGCATTTTCAACGGATTCAGTAGATGATAGATTTAGCAGGTTTAATATTTCTAAATGTTCTATTTACATGCCTTGCCTAAACATAAATTAGGCCTAAATTCATATGCCTAAATAATTGTCATGATTCACAATATGATCATATACTTCCATGTTTGCATACATTTACATAGCACAGAATATGGACATAATTTACCCTATAACATATGTTCCAATTTTTGTTAAACTAGCATTTTATAGCAGATTCACATATAAATTATACCAAATATAACCATTAATTTCAATGCATGCCATATATCCAAAAATCCCTATTTAGGTGTAATCACAATAATAGATATCCTAATTAATGTAAATCTTTACACCTAAGTTTCCATATCTTCTTCTTTTTATGTCATAAATCATTATGCAAACTATACCCAACAATCTAAATCTTTAAATCATATCTTCTAAAAATCAGATCTTGACTTTTATATGCATTTTGTCCAAAGTCTCAAATCATATGTAATCTTACAATGGTCCCTCTTTTCTTCTATCACAGAATATGCATAGATCCAAATCTAGTTTACAACATATGCTCGTCTTTTTCTAATTAATTACAGATCTAAATTACAACATACACTATGCATACAACATATATAAATTATATGTTCATAGTCAAATTTATGCATCCAATCCCAAGTCACATGTCCATTATATTTTATGCCTCAAACCTAAAGTCATACATTCAATTCAGTCTTGTCAAATTTCGCATCATTCATTATTTATCCCAAAATTTGCGTTCATACGTTCATCTCTTATGAGATTAGGCACAGGCTCGTGGTAGCCTGGCTATAGAAACAGAAAAGAAGAAAAGGGATACAGAACAGTCACAGAAAAACAGATCTGACAGAAAAGAATATATATACAATCTCAGATTCAGAATTAAAAACATATCAAAATTATAATTAACGTTTATAGCGGAAAATAACTGTACTTGCCTTGATTGGATTAAAGAAAGAACTTTAGTTGTTACAGAATTGTTGCAGAAGCTTTTATCTCAAATTTGAATTTAGGATGATGTTGATTGACTTCTAGTTTTGATTCTAGCAGAGTAGCGACGCCATTTTTTTTATTTTTAATTAGAAGAAGAGAGCAATGGAGGCTAGAGAATTGTGTTAGAGACTTAGGTTAGGTAGAGTCTAGGGTCATTTTTATAGAGTTTATGAACTGATTAGGACCATCGATGTTGCTTGGATTGATCGTAGCCATTCATTCGAAAGAGAGACCAATTAGAGCCTGCCACCTAGCCCTAATGACAAAGCAAGCTTCTGAAAATCGACCAAACCCAGACCTGGCCAGCCAGGGCTAGACCAGACCTGGCCAGTAGGTCATTTTTGACCTGGGCGCACTTGGCAGGTGCGCCAGGTCAAAAATGTACTGGCGCACTTCCCAAGTGCGCCAGTGCATTTTTGTTCTGGCGCACTTCCCAAGTGCGCCAGTGCATTCTGACCCGTTTTCCGGTTTTTCGCCCAACTTCGTTCGTCCATAACTTCTTCATACGATATCCGTTTTACGCAAACTCAGACTCTATCTCAAGCAGAATTCCGAGACGAACGCAATGGCGTATCCCGTTTCCCTTAATTCTTTGATTTGAAATTAATTATACTTTAATTTATGACTTTCACGGTTATAGAATACACGGGGTGTTACAGAATGAGCATCAGTAGGGACAAAACATGGTATGGATATTGCAGTAGCAGCTACAAAATTAGATGAAGCTGGAATTGACATACTATATGAAATTGTGAGGAGCTGCTTTCTAGGAATTGGCTAAGAGTTGGCAATGATATCATGATGGGAGAAATTATCAAATGTGAAGGATTTAGCTGTTATTCAAGGTGTACGAATTTGATTTCCAATATGCAATTTTTAATTAATTCCCTAGCAACCAAACAATGAAATTTACATATATTGATGGTTTTCTTTTATCCTCAACGATGACCTACTCAGTGATGATCTAAATGTTGAAACAGGTAGTATCTTTAGTGCCAATGTTTTCCGTTAGATCATGAGTAATGATAATATCTTATACTTAAGATGCTATTAAGAGGCAACCTTTTTGAATCGTGTAACTTTTCCACAATCTTTATAAACCGCTAGGTTTACTTTATAATATTGTAGATTAATTTGCAGTCTTAATATACAAATATCATTCGTTATGCTTAAGGTGGAGAGAAAGACAAAAAAAAGATGTTGCATAAGAAGGGAAAATGTTAGATATAAACGGCTAAAGTTTCTAACAAAAATATAGTGACAGGATGTGCAATGAAGTTTTAGATATGCCTGATTTTATTTCTTACATTTTGCATATTTTACGCAAAAGCTAAAACTAAGGAAGATGAGGCATGTAGTTTTAATGCAGTTTTTGGGAAGCTACTTTGGAAACTAGCTTCTGGGAATTATTAATGAACTTTAGCCTTAATGGCATGTTTTTAGTTACCTTTAATTTAATATACGGTAAATAAGAATTAGGTGCGTTTTCAAGCTAAGTTTTACCATCCTCTACACTGCATCGTCCGTTTATGCATTCAAAAATCTGTAAATCTAAAATGAAATTATTATTTTTGTTGGAGGTACAATTCTTTGACTTTTTCTTTGTTCAATGCAGTGGAGAAATTTATGGCGTATATGACATGGATGAAAACCTTCTATATATCAGAGCAAAAAAACATGTTTCAATGCATATTAAATTAGTTTAGACTCAACTGCTTTTGATTTACATGTAGTATACTAATCCACATTCAATTTGTAACAACCCGGAAATTCTGAGCTAATTTAAAAAATTTATTTTGGCAATTTTAATGAATTTTGAACATTTAAAATGAATTATTTTAAATAATAACAATGATAAATTTATTTTTGAATAGAATTAGAACGTATATATTTATTTGAATCGATGTTAGAATATAAATATTTTATTTTAATTATAAAAGGAATTGAAAATGGCGCGGTAGTTGGAAAATTCAATTTCAAAGTTCAAATGAATGTACAGGATTCAAAATAATCCGAATTTTGGCGAAACTAAAAATATTAGAATCTATTTGAGAACATCTTTCCAACGAATCCGAAAAATTGAAATTTCATAGCGGGGATAAAAAGTTACGCCCAATTGAAAATTCAGAATAGTCGCTATGGAATTCTTGCCCTTAAAAATGAAAATTTTGCAAATGACCTCTGTTTTCGACGAAACCACTTTTGTTGGAACCGGAATGTCAAATTATTGCTAGATTCCAAAATTCATAATTTTCTGGATCAATATGTGAGCGTGGCAAAGGAAAACGTGTTTTAACAGTTTAAGTCAATTTCGATCGATCAGAAAATGGCCATTTTTCAAACGGTCTCAGAATTCGACGAAATTAGATTTGTTAAGACCATATCTTCAATACGAAGCCAGAAATAATTTTTTTGGAATTTTTAGAGTCAGTATGTGGCCCCAGTAAATTAAAATGTGCGTTCAAAATTCAATATATAGATATATATTGTGATTCTGACGGAAACTGATCGAAAAGATGGAATTGGCTTATGAGACATGTCCCATTGTGTTCAAAATGAGGGTAATTAGCTAGGGACGACAGTCGGTGGGTTTGATTTCGAGTTCGAAATAAAAAGTTGCTTTTTGGAATTTAAAAATAATAATATATATATATATATATATATATATATTAATATAACCCACACCCCTCACACTCTCTCTCCCTCACTTTTCAAAATTGGTCAACGTTAAATAAATAAAAAGAAAAAGAAAAGGGGGAAACCGCCCGTCGCTCCATCGTGGTCTGTCGCCACCCACCCTTCGCCGCCGCCGGCCTCCAGGAGAGCGCCTTCCCTTCGATCCTCCTCCCTTCCCCTTCCCTTTCCTTCCCCAATCCGAACGCAGTGCCCCCAAAACCCAACAACCCCGCGCCCTCAGCCAATGAGAGCCGTCGCAGCCCCCTGTAGTCCACCGCCGGTCACCACCAGGCCGCCGCCGCCAGCAACACCCTTCCCTCCGCATCTGATTGACCAGTAAGGCCCCCATTCGTAGAAAACCAGCCCCTTCATCTCCAGCGACACGCAACACCCACCATAGCACGACGATGAAGGTTCAAGGAGGAAGACGAGGTGTAAAACGCGTTTAGACAAGGTGAATAACCTTGAGTTTATTTTCAGTTTTTACTGTAAATTCATATTGGATTTGTGATTAGTATGAGAATAAAAATAAGATTTTTATTTATGGAAAAATGGGATTTTTATGTATGTAAATATGATTTTTATTTATGTAGAGTAATAAAAATATGATTTTTATTTATGTAGAGTAATAATAATATAATTTATATATATATAGTGAGGTAAAAATATAATTTTTATGTATGTAGAGAAGTAAAAATATAATTTTTATTATATTACTAGCAAGATAAAAATATAATTTTTATCATGGAAGTAGCGGTGTAAAGGAGTGATTTTTACATATGTAGTAGAGATATAAAAATACGATCTTTATATATAAAAATGTGATTTCTATATATATAAAGTAGCGATAAAAATTCGATTTATATATATATGAAGTGGAAATAAAATATGATTTTTATGCACATGTAGTGATAATAAAAATGTGATTTTTACTATGAACAGCGTGTAAAAGATTGCATTGAATGTTGGGCAAATTCGAACCGTTCAGAAATAAAGAATGGTGGAGTGGATCCCAAAGGTGAGAACTCCTCACTTTTATTTTAATTTCTAGTTTGAAATATATATATATAGGATGCAGACGGTGCTTAGCAGCACCCGACACCCATCGTCCACAGACCATGGATGGCTTGTATGTTTGATTGTATGTTGTTATGAAAATTGATTGTATGATGTGCAATGAAATAAAATATTTATATAGTTAAAAATATTTTATAGTTAAAAATATAATTTTTGACGTGTGAATAAAATAAATATTTATAAACAAATCGGACAATTTGTTTATGTACACTCATTTGAAGGATATTGATTGGGACGATAAATTTTGCACGTTGCCCAACTGCACAAATAATATTCAGTGTTTGTGGATTGAAACCCCACACGGGTGTTGGGATGATATTTGGCATACACTAATCCCAATTTGTTTAGTTGTATGTCAATCGATAGGTTGACAGACTGTGTAAGCGTTAATTATTTATGTTCAATGCTTATGCAGTTGTGTAGTGCACTTTGGATGATGATTGATTATTTATCATTGCTATTATATACATGTGTTGTATGGAATCCACATAATTAACATAATATGGTAATTGATTGGGCCTCATTCCAATTTGGAGAATAAAGAATATTATAAAATAAAGATTCATGTGTTGAATAGAATAAATAGTCATGTGTTGACGATACTCATGTGTTGAGAATATTCATGTGTTGAAACTTATCATGTGTTGAACGAAATATTTTAACAATAAAATTCACATCTTTATCATATATAAAATTAGAAACTAGCTGGAAACTAGTTAATATGAGTGGTTTATTGGGTATTGATCTGATGTTGGTTTTGGTCTTTGGGGTTAATACTTAGGGAATCGTTCTCTTACTAATTTACAGTTGGAGTTTGATTAAGAATTAAACGATAGAAATCATAATTTTATAAAATATATTAAATGACAAAAATAGTCATGCGTTGACGATACTCATGTGTTGAGAATATTCATGTGTTGAAAGAAATATATATTCATGTGTTGAAGAAAATATTCATTTGTTGAATAGAATAACGAAGTTATTGAAATATATAAAGCCGTGTTGATTAGATTTGCACCATTTTGACGCGAACGATATTTATATCGATTATATTCGTTTTTGTAATGAATATAGAAAAGGAAGTGACTTCAAAATATAATGTTTTGAAAATATTATCATTTATATATTAATGATATGAAATATTCAATTTTGATTTGAAATTGAATATGAAGTTGAATTTGTTTTGAAAACGAATTTAAAACGATTTATAAAATACGTTTAGAATTGAAATCTATGATAAATATATAATATATAATATATATATTAAATGGCCTGAATAGAACGCACCGCATCGCGGTAGTTCGCGAATTTCGACCATTGACTTCGAATTGATGTTACGGGAGATCCGACCGTCGGATTCTTATAAGAACTCGAAACTTCCCCGGTAAGGAAAGCCCGGATTGAATTGAGAACAAGACCAATCAAAACACAAATAGAAGAACATTTCATTGCTTATTACAACAATTCATCAAAATACAAGAATATACAGAGTATTAACAAATAATATACATTATAAAATATCAGAGATTACAATACATTAAATAGCAGCGGAAAATAATACAATACACAACTAGAAGTAATACACGAATACAGAGCTTTCCGAGTATCGTTCCAGCTATAAATCAGGATCCTGTGAATATAAATCTGCAAAACCAAGACTACTAGCTGCCCGTGCGGAAAATAAGGGCACCCAAAGTTTAGGTTAAAACAATAAACTCCAGGTCAGTCATGTGACTGGTGTGAGAACTAAAACAGTTATTAATCTTTATTTTGAAGTTAGGTAAATCAAGGGACCACGCCGTATAACACGGAACGGGTTTCCTCTTAAGAATACCAGTGCATAAAACAAACAGCGCAATGCTAAATAAAGAAAAATGAAGTTGTCATAAGACCCAGGTCCCATCACACAATGCAACGCAGGCCGGAGACCTTATAATAGCCAAGAATGCTTGGTATGTGAAATTTCATGTTTTATTATTACTATAAGTGTATAGTGTCAAAACAATTTCAAATCATAAATATCAATCATAGACGGCATAAGTGCCCCATACAAATATGTTGCCATATATAGGTTATACAATCAAAACCGCAAAGTCATGTATTGGAAGTTGGATTTCCATCTGTGAACCAAGGCAAGGGATCGTCCTCTACCGAATTCGAGACTGTAACGACCCGGATTTTGAGCGACTTTGGTTATCGACGTAAGCACGACGTCGATAACCAAAACGTCGAAAAAATCCTGGTAGTTAGTGAAAGAAATTAGAGGGTGAGGAAAGATAAGATAGAAAATTAGAATAGAAGAAGAAGAAGAACACAACATCAGAGTAACACGAATCTCACAGCAGAACGAATAAATATATTTCATAACATAACTTTGAAATACAAATCTGTACTTGCATATACATATCATTATCAAAGTACAGCACTTACAACACAGCGGAAATAACTATAGCTATATGATCCTGAAGCCTCCTGCTCCAACTCTTCAATGTATCTGTAAAATCCCGACTACTTGACTGCCCGTACAAATTTAGGCACCCAAGAGTTTAGGGAAAACAACAAAGTAAACTCCGGGTCAGTCATGGGACTGGTATGAGTAAAACAGTTTAAAAACAGTTGAACAAGTAAATGATATCTCATAAGACCACGCCGCATAACGGAACGGGTTTTTCCCTTATGAGAATCCAAATAACTTTATATCAAAAACCTTTTGATATTATAATAATGTCTATCAACCACAGTATATATATAATCATCTAGCAGAAACGCTTTCATCTCACGTTCTACATATATAGTATACAATCAAAACCGCAAGCACGTATTGGGTAATGGGTTTCCAACTATGACAAGGTATGGATCCACCTTTCGCTCGTGTACCTCTAGAGAGGAATACACTGGGTTCAACAAGAACATCTTGCAACCCGGCCACACATGACCGACCACTCATTTCGCTTGAGTGTATCGAATGTATATCACCAACAGTTGGGATCAGCAACCGTTTCCCGAATGGGACAGCATCAACAATAGATTTTTAGAAGTAAATGAAACTCTAGATCAGGTGATTATACACCCTACTTCGGTGCGACCGACTTAGCCATGCTGCCTGCCCGATTTCTGTCATTTACCGGATGATGAGGCTAGAAGCTACGCTTTATCATCATACCAAATTCACTTTGAATGCCACATCGTCAAATCCATCAAATCACCGATTGATGTCCTCAACCATACATTATGTGTTAGCTAAAAGAAGTTTCCTTCTCCGCTTCCACTCTTGGTACAGTTGGAGAAATCAATATATGTGATCGTATGGAAATACTCTGTCAGACATCCGCCCATACAAGTCATCCAGGAACAGGATGAACCGAAGGCACTATTCTGTAAACAGTATAGCCCTTGCATAACTCCGTCTTCAATTTCCTTTGGCATATATGATTCGCAACGCTTATGCCAATACAGAGTGGTTCTTTGGATAATAATCCAACCGGTCTCTCCATATTAACAACGTTAAAATGGTCAAAACTTCGATAGTCTGTGATTTAACTATCGAATAAAAACAAGTGTGCAAACAACGATATTATTTCCAAATGGAAATTATATCGATCAAACATCATTTAACATTCATCTCCTTAGTTCATTAATTTACTTATCTCCTGTTTCCCTACGTTCAATATCCCTTATTTTCTAAATTTGGAAAATATACGTTATTAACAATGGAAAACATTTCCATTTCTTGTCTTCTTTATTAGAAAACATTTCGGGTTCCTTATTTGGAAAACATTTCCAAAGCTTCTTCATTGGACTTAACCAGATGTTTAACAAACCATCGCGATGCCAACTCAAACCATTTTCTTTACTGCCGAACCTTAACTATTCCTTAGTTAAAAACGAAGCCAATCAAGTTGGGGTAGAACTACCTCTCAGACCTTAACTGAATAACATTTCTAACTTTGAAATAGGCAAAGTTCACTTTATAACTCCTTTTACTAACTTCCTTAATTAACCCTCCTTCGCATAGATCTCTATTTGATTTACTCTATTCACTTAACCCCATTCGAATAAACTATATTCGATTTACTAACTTTATTCGAATAAACTATATTTTATTAACTCCTTTTACTTTAACCCAAATCGATTAACTAACATCGATTAGCTCTTTTTACTTTAACACTAATCGATTTAACTAACATCGATTAGCTCCTTTGCTTTCTATTCGAATAAACTATATTCGATTAACTCATTTTAACTTTATTCTCTAATCGATTAACTAACATCGATTACTCCTTTGACTTTCGTCGAATAAACTATATTCGATTAACTCCTTTTGACTTTCTTCGAATAAACTATATTCGATTAACTCCCTTTACTTTAACACTAATCGATTAACTAACATCGATTAGCTCCTTTTACTTTCACTAATCGATTAAACTAACATCGATTATCTCCTTTTCTTTTAACTACGTTTTCCGTTACAACTATTTCCTTTTTATAACGTTTACTTACCGTTACAAATATGTCCTATTTATAACTTCTATTTACCGTTACAATTATATCCTATTTATAACTTCTATTTACCGTTACAAATATTTCCTATTTATAACTTCTATTTATTTTCTACATAAATATCCCTTTTCTATTTCTATTTATTTTCTAAATAAATATCCCTTTTATAAAACCGTGTTCGTTTTATAAATAATTCCTTTTATAAAATCCTGTGATTTTATAAAATTCCTTTATTTCAATATACATTGAAATACTTCTTTTTACATCCCAGGGTCTTTTATGATATTTAAAATATCGAATAAAAATGATCAACATCATTTCAACACCCAAAATCCATAACAGATTATATAACACATCATATATCACAATATATGAAAACAGTAAAATAAATGTTGAGGAATCCAGTTGGATTCCTCCAACCTGTTTCCCTGCATCACAGATGTTAAACAATATAGATAACATCACTTTTCAGTTCCATATGATATATTCTGTTAAACAGAATCAAATATAGAAATTTTAACTAACTGACTAGCAGTTCAATCAAACTGTCAACACACAGTCAAACAACCAATATCTAACAGTTCTAAAAATACAATACGAAATTATAAACTGTTCAGAGTTAGTGAGATTTACTCACATTTGCGCGTTAGCCGTTAAATAACGTTTTGCGTTATTTGATTCGGTCGGACAATTTATTTCGCCATAAATTCAAACGAGCACTGATCCACTTCTAGTCAGCTTCATTGTGAAGCTCTCGTCCATACGGTCCTAACGCAACTTACGGTTCGTCAATCTGATATCGTATGACCATGTTATCGTTTAAACAAGTTAATAAAATATCGAGATTTAAATAAAGCTTTAAATTCTTTTAAATCGGGCTTAACCCAATCATACCGGCCCACTTACCATTTAAATACCCGACCCGCATCCCTCATGCACCCGTCTTCCCCAAATATACCACGCTGCATTCCTCCGTGTAAACAACACACCATTTCCACTCCTTCCCTCTCTTCACAGCAAACCATTCCCTTTATATCCCACTCCAATACATGCGCCACCCTGAAATAGTGACAGCGTCACTTTCATCCTCCACCTGCCACACAGACTCCCCAACGTACTGCCCTCCTCATTATGTACTCAGACAATATTAGCTTAACTGATTAAAACCTATAATTACTTATTAACCACAAAACTGCTGCTCCTACTTTCTCCTATCTCCAACTACACACCCATTATTCATTTTCTACAACCCGCGGAATTTCCTCCAGCAAACATCACCACGTAAATACAACATGGCCATTTTCTATTTATATTGAGCTCCCCTTCTTCTCCTATCATACGCAGAAAACTGCTCCACCGTTGTCACCATTTTCACAGATCCGAAGTCCATTTTCTCCCTTCCCACGCACTACAGACTCGAAATGTTTTATCACCCAAAACTTCTCAAATTCCCTTACTTCGTTTTGTTTTAAACCAACGCCTGCTTCCCACAACATCCCTCCCTTGCATCACCATCTTCAATCAACAGACCCGCCATGAACCCCTCTTCCATCTCCATCGCATAACGCGTCAACCACAGCACTTCGAAACACACTCGAGTTCACTTCTTCAGATCTCCTCCAACCTGACTACATCGTGACTGACTACTACTCGAACTCACCCACAACGTCAGCCCTGCCCTGAACGACCCCCAGTTCATCGCGGATTCCAAGATCTCGCAATTTGCTCAGAAATGAATCGAACCCAAAAAGAACGTCGTAGAAATTAAGAGCAAGATCCTAGGAACTTCGATTTATAAGCTTTTCGATTTTAGTGATTTTTTCTTGCTTTTCTCTGATTTTTGAAGTGGGCGGATGGAGTTTTTGTCAAATGAAAATGACAGCGCTGAAGAGTTTTTAATCGGAGAAACGAGTTTAGGGTTTAGCCGATCCCTTTTATAAAAGAATATACGGGTTGGTTTAGTTTGTGAGGAGGAGCTTCTTCCACCATTTCCCCTTTTGTTTGTGGCTGAGAACTATTGAGGGCGTGGCCTTTGTTTTATCATAAAATGGGTTAGAAATTTTAAAGAGGGACGATTTAAATGTTTTTATTATGGGTACACGATTTGCGCAAATTTCGTTCATTTATGGAATGTCAACGACAGAAATAAAAATGCAGTTGTGATCAGCGATGAGCCACGATCCCAAATATATAATAATACCGGTAGGTTAGCTCATTCTGTGAAACCTCAAAATGTTGATTACAGGGTACACAATACTCCAAATAAAAAGTTGCTTATTTAATTAATTAAAAATTACAGTAAAATTCTAAAAATTAAATTATCTCTATGTCTCAAAAGAACCTTGTCTAAATTCAAATCCGATCTCTAGTTATATCGAATAAACCGTTACGGTCGATAAACGATTCTAAGCGACTATTCTAAAATTTGATTTGAACATATCTCAAAATCTACATGACGAAATCCCCATTTTTCTCTTCCACTAGAAAGATATACTCCACCAGCTCCACACGTTTCTTGTTTCACAGAAATCCGGCTTCAAACGAATCCTGTACATTCAGTTGAAGTTCAAATCGCCAAATAGCGAACTGCAGCGCCATTTCATGCTCGTTTAAAATTATATTATAAACTATACGTTCAACTGTCGACGATTGAATATATTCGTTATTCAAATTCAAATTCCAAGCTGAATGAAATATCACAGATGATCCGGTTCACACCATATCGCCATTCCAGCCAATTCTGATGATTTCAGAATTAAATATATTATTTAATTATTATTTTAATTAAATATTCACTATTATTTTATTCAACGACCATGTAATTCACTAACCTACCATTTATACAATTAAATAAATTAATCATAATACCCCTGCCAATGCGGGTCATTACATTCTTCCCCACTTAAAATAATTTCGTCCTCGAAATTGCTAAAAAGTAGGGGACGACCCTATCGACTGGTTAGAACATATTTGTTCACTTCATAACTTCAGTTTCAACTGAACCAATTTAATTTCAATGAAATTATTAATTAATTCTTATCAACGAAAATTTTCAAAAATCCTGAAAATTTTCTAACGCCTTAATCTTCGAAAAATTTCGCCAGCACTTCCTTTGTACTGGTCAATCGGTCAAACTCCAACTCGCCTCTCTGGGCCATCTCCATCCCAAAAGAAAATCAAACAGCCAAGCGGCTTGCCAATTCGGCTCATAAATCTTATATCCAATAGAAATATAAACTTGTACCTTTTGTTGGCATATCATTATATCCTTTCCACCTATTATCAATTCAGCGGATACAAGGATCATTCCAATCAAATCCCCATCTGCTTTTATCCACGACACAACCATTCGCATATATCCTAAGTCGAATTTTATTTCCAATTCGAGTTCCATTCTCGATTTCAAACTCTTAACTTCCCAATCCAATTTTCATTTCAGATTCTTATCTCGACAATCCAATTTTATTCAAGAATAAATTTTTCCTGATATCGTTCTATTTCCATTCAGTTTTCACTTAACTGTTTCAATTCAATTTCAGCTTACTTCCTCAAACTTCTATTTAAATTTGTTCTTAATTCAAACAGTCTCTTCCTGGGAATTTTAAACAGTTTACTTTTTCAAAAATCAAATTTTCCTTTTTGAAATTCATCTGTGCCCATAATCAATATTCCATTAGTTAAATCACTTCTCTATTTCTTTATCAATATTTGTTAACCAAATATTTTCAATAACCATATTGGCCCTTTATGTTATTTTGAAAACATTTCCGAATATCGCCATCCTTTATTTTCTAAACTTTTAGAAAATGTTTGCTATTTATAATTGGAAAATATTCTAATTTCTTATCTCTTTTCCAATCTCGTTTTTTCTATACTTAGGAAATATTTAACATCTATTTCCAAGCTTACACTTATTTGGATTAAAACGGATGTTGTGTAAAACATCGTTACGACAACCCAACTACTATATTCAACTAACTCTTATTCAACATTGATCTTCGAGCCTGAAATCTTACTATTTATTTGTTTAAAATGAAATCAATCAAGTTGGGGTATAACTACCTCTCAGACCTTGACTGAATAACGTTTATAACGTCAAAATAGATATGACTACTTACTCGAATAATCAATACCATACAACTACTTATTCACTTTTAAACACGTATACGCTTTCTCTTTCTATCTCGACTAGATTTTATTCTTAGTCTTCCTTTTTGATTTTACTATTCTATTTCTAAGTTCGTTTCCTTATCGACTTCTATATATATCGATACATCGATTTCTAGTTATCAAACTATCTTTAAAAATATTCTAACTCCTTAAATTCCTAGAAAAATTCGCCATAACCTCCTTTGTACCGGGAGCATCGGGATATTTCAAATAGCCTCCCATGGCCCTCACCAATCCAAAAAGAAAAAGAAAAGCCAAGCGGCTAGCCGATACGGCGCATAAAATCTCATATATGAATTAAATACATACCTTTCCGTCGAGCATTCTATTTATATACCTTCGTACCTTATCCATACCTATCTCATGTATATTTATACATTTCTAATTCATTCCAGCTTAATCCAATCGTTTTAACTTAGTTCGTTAAGTGATTTTCAAATTACTGGTTTGCCCATTTCACCTGAATATACATGTTCAAATATAGGTTTAACTTGTTTATCAACTAATTGAATTCCATTTCAATTCTCTTATTCAAATTCTATATTTGAATTTCATTTCAATTCACTTATTCAAATTCCATTCGATTTCTTTTATGTCAAATTTTATTCGATTTCTCATATGTCAAATTTTATTCGATTTCTCATATGTCAAATTTTATTCGATTTCTCATATGTCAAATTTTATATCACTTCCATTGAATTTCATATATTCAAACTCCCTTTTGAATTTCTACATTCAAATCCTCTTTGAATTTTCTTTCTTCAAATTCCTTTTCAAACTTTCTTTATTCATTCTTTACATAAGTCTCGATTTCAATTCCTTTTGAAATCGATATTACTACCTTTGGAAAATAGGTTCCCCTTTCAACTTCACACTTGTATTTTTATTTCTGAATTATCCAATGATAATTCTTTTCACTTCATTTATAAACTTCGTTTATAAAAGAACTTTTTATAAACTTCGTTTATAAAGGACTTCTCGTTTTATTTCTTTTAAAACAAGTTAATATTTCAAATCTATTTAAAAATTCAAATTCTATTTATTTAAATCCCATTTTGAAATTCAACACACTTTTCTTTCCCAAAACAATTTCAAAACAGTATCTCTTGTAGTAATTCGTCGCTTACAACTCGAAAATGAATACTGATGATGCAGCTGTCATTATCAGAATCTATTTTCCAGCGATCGAAGTGAGTTCAATACTATAAAACCATTTTTAACCTTTTCCACTTTGAAATTCATTTCAAAATATAATTCACACTGCTTGTAAAAATATTTAAAATCTCCCAGGATCTTAAATTTTCCTTATTTTTAATCCCAATCCATTTACAAACACTTATCCAATTCTCCAGAGTTTTAATTCAATTTCTGGTTTAAATTTCAGATTTAACTCATCTGATTTCAAGTATTTCACTTATATGAATTCTGATTGGTTATTCACATAACCATTCAATTTATAATCTTACTCGATTATAATAACAACCAATATATCCACTATATTATAATTTTGATATATATATCTTCTCTATATCAAGATATACCTTGGGTAAGCTTATTTTAATTTACCCTCTTTTCAAAACATATCATGACGGTTCATCGTATTCGAGTGTTTAGTAACTCCTACCGATACAGTGGATCAAACTGATCGACCAGAACTCATAAACGACTCAACCAATGAATCTCCACAATATAAAACAAATTTTTTTATATCAATAACAAATACGTTCACTCGTATATATACACTCAATCTCAGTCTAGGGTATTACTAACCCTATCTCTACCGAGTCACGCCACAGAGCCAAGTAATTCTTAACGTAAGCTCTAATACCAACTGTAACGACCCGGATTTTGAGCGACTTTGGTTATCGACGTAAGCACGACGTCGATAACCAAAACGTCGAAAAAATCCTGGTAGTTAGTGAAAGAAATTAGAGGGTGAGGAAAGATAAGATAGAAAATTAGAATAGAAGAAGAAGAAGAACACAACATCAGAGTAACACGAATCTCACAGCGGAACGAATAAATATATTTCATAACATAACTTTGAAATACAAATCTATACTTGCATATACATATCATTATCAAAGTACAGCACTTACAACACAGCGGAAATAACTATAGCTATATGATCCTAAAGCCTCCTGCTCCAGCTCTTCAATGTATCTGTAAAATCCCGATTACTTGACTGCCCGTACAAATTTAGGCACCCAAGAGTTTAGGGAAAACAACAAAGTAAACTCCGGGTCAGTCATGGGACTGGTATGAGTAAAACAGTTTAAAAACAGTTGAACAAGTAAATGATATCTCATAAGACCACGCCGCATAACGGAACGGGTTTTTCCCTTATGAGAATCCAAATAACTTTATATCAAAAACCTTTTGATATTATAATAATGTCTATCAACCACAGTATATATATAATCATCTAGCAGAAACGCTTTCATCTCACGTTCTACATATATAGTATACAATCAAAACCGCAAGCACGTATTGGGTAATGGGTTTCCAACTATGACAAGGTATGGATCCACCTTTCGCTCGTGTACCTCTAGAGAGGAATACACTGGGTTCAACAAGAACATCTTGCAACCCGGCCACACATGACCGACCACTCATTTCGCTTGAGTGTATCGAATGTATATCACCAACAGTTGGGATCAGCAACCGTTTCCCGAATGGGACAGCATCAACAATAGATTTTTAGAAGTAAATGAAACTCTAGATCAGGTGATTATACACCCTACTTCGGTGCGACCGACTTAGCCATGCTGCCTGCCCGATTTCTGTCATTTACCGGATGATGAGGCTAGAAGCTACGCTTTATCATCATACCAAATTCACTTTGAATGCCACATCGTCAAATCCATCAAATCACCGATTGATGTCCTCAACCATACATTATGTGTTAGCTAAAAGAAGTTTCCTTCTCCGCTTCCACTCTTGGTACAGTTGGAGAAATCAATATATGTGATCGTATGGAAATACTCTGTCAGACATCCGCCCATACAAGTCATCCAGGAACAGGATGAACCGAAGGCACTATTCTGTAAACAGTATAACCCTTGCATAACTCCGTCTTCAATTTCCTTTGGCATATATGATTCGCAACGCTTATGCCAATACAGAGTGGTTCTTTGGATAATAATCCAACCGGTCTCTCCATATTAACAACGTTAAATTGGTCAAAACTTCGATAGTCTGTGATTTAACTATCGAATAAAAACAAGTGTGCAAACAACGATATTATTTCCAAATGGAAATTATATCGATCAAACATCATTTAACATTCATCTCCTTAGTTCATTAATTTACTTATCTCCTGTTTCCCTACGTTCAATATCCCTTATTTTCTAAATTTGGAAAATATACGTTATTAACAATGGAAAACATTTCCATTTCTTGTCTTCTTTATTAGAAAACATTTCGGGTTCCTTATTTGGAAAACATTTCCAAAGCTTCTTCATTGGACTTAGCCAGATGTTTAACAAACCATCGCGATGCCAACTCAAACCATTTTCTTTACTGCCGAACCTTAACTATTCCTTAGTTAAAAACGAAGCCAATCAAGTTGGGGTAGAACTACCTCTCAGACCTTAACTGAACAACATTTCTAACTTTGAAATAGGCAAAGTTCACTTTATAACTCCTTTTACTAACTTCCTTAATTAACCCTCCTTCGCATAGATCTCTATTTGATTTACTCTATTCACTTAACCCCATTCGAATAAACTATATTCGATTTACTAACTTTATTCGAATAAACTATATTTTATTAACTCCTTTGACTTTAACCCAAATCGATTAACTAACATCGATTAGCTCTTTTTACTTTAACACTAATCGATTTAACTAACATCGATTAGCTCCTTTGCTTTCTATTCGAATAAACTATATTCGATTAACTCATTTTAACTTTATTCTCTAATCGATTAACTAACATCGATTACTCCTTTGACTTTCGTCGAATAAACTATATTCGATTAACTCCTTTTGACTTTCTTCGAATAAACTATATTCGATTAACTCCCTTTACTTTAACACTAATCGATTAACTAACATCGATTAGCTCCTTTTACTTTCACTAATCGATTAAACTAACATCGATTATCTCCTTTTCTTTTAACTACGTTTTCCGTTACAACTATTTCCTTTTTATAACGTTTACTTACCGTTACAAATATGTCCTATTTATAACTTCTATTTACCGTTACAATTATATCCTATTTATAACTTCTATTTACCGTTACAAATATTTCCTATTTATAACTTCTATTTATTTTCTACATAAATATCCCTTTTCTATTTCTATTTATTTTCTAAATAAATATCCCTTTTATAAAACCGTGTTCGTTTTATAAATAATTCCTTTTATAAAATCCTGTGATTTTATAAAATTCCTTTATTTCAATATACATTGAAATACTTCTTTTTACATCCCAGGGTCTTTTATGATATTTAAAATATCAAATAAAAATGATCAACATCATTTCAACACCCAAAATCCATAACAGATTATATAACACATCATATATCACAATATATGAAAACAGTAAAATAAATGTTGAGGAATCCAGTTGGATTCCTCCAACCTGTTTCCCTGCATCACAGATGTTAAACAATATAGATAACATCACTTTTCAGTTCCATATGATATATTCTGTTAAACAGAATCAAATATAGAAAATTTAAATAACTGACTAGCAGTTCAATCAAACTGTCAACACACAGTCAAACAACCAATATCTAACAGTTCTAAAAATACAATATGAAATTATAAACTGTTCAGAGTTAGTGAGATTTACTCACATTTGCGCGTTAGCCGTTAAATAACGGTTTGCGTTATTTGATTCGGTCGGACAATTTATTTCGCCATAAATTCAAACGAGCACTAATCCACTTCTAGTCAGCTTCATTGTGAAGCTCTCGTCCATACGGTCCCAACGCAACTTACGGTTCGTCAATCTGATATCGTATGACCATGTTATCGTTTAAACAAGTTAATAAAATATCGAGATTTAAATAAAACTTTAAATTCTTTTAAATCGGGCTTAACCCAATCATACCGGTCCACTTACCATTTAAATACCCGACCCGCATCCCTCATGCACCCGTCTTCCCCAAATATACCACGCTGCATTCCTCCGTGTAAACAACGCACCATTTCCACTCCTTCCCTCTCTTCACAGCAAACCATTCCCTTTATATCCCACTCCAATACATGCGCCACCCTGAAATAGTGACAGCGTCACTTTAATCCTCCACCTGCCACACAGACTCCCCAACGTACTGCCCTCCTCATTATGTACTCAGACAATATTAGCTTAACTGATTAAAACCTATAATTACTTATTAACCACAAAACTGCTGCTCCTACTTTCTCCTATCTCCAACTACACACCCATTATTCATTTTCTACAACCCGTGGAATTTCCTCCAGCAAACATCACCACGTAAATACAACATAGCCATTTTCGATTTATATTGAGCTCCCCTTCTTCTCCTATCATACGCAGAAAACTGCTCCACCGTTGTCACCATTTTCACAGATCCGAAGTCCATTTTCTCCCTTCCCACGCACTACAGACTCGAAATGTTTTATCACCCAAAACTTCTCAAATTCCCTTACTTCGTTTTGTTTTAAACCAACGCCTGCTTCCCACAACATCCCTCCCTTGCATCACCATCTTCAATCAACAGACCCGCCATGAACCCCTCTTCCATCTCCATCGCATAACGCGTCAACCACAGCACTTCGAAACACACTCGAGTTCACTTCTTCAGATCTCCTCCAACCTGACTACATCGTGACTGACTACTACTCGAACTCACCCACAACGTCAGCCCTGCCCTGAACGACCCCCAGTTCATCGCGGATTCCAAGATCTCGCAATTTGCTCAGAAATGAATCGAACCCAAAAAGAACGTCGTAGAAATTAAGAGCAAGATCCTAGGAACTTCGATTTATAAGCTTTTCGATTTTAGTGATTTTTTCTTGCTTTTCTCTGATTTTTGAAGTGGGCGGATGGAGTTTTTGTCAAATGAAAATGACAGCGCTGAAGAGTTTTTAATCGGAGAAACGAGTTTAGGGTTTAGCCGATCCCTTTTATAAAAGAATATACGGGTTGGTTTAGTTTGTGAGGAGGAGCTTCTTCCACCATTTCCCCTTTTGTTTGTGGCTGAGAACTATTGAGGGTGTGGCCTTTGTATTATCATAAAATGGGTTAGAAATTTTAAAGAGGGACGATTTAAATGTTTTTATTATGGGTACACGATTTGCGCAAATTTCGTTCATTTATGGAATGTCAACGAAAGAAATAAAAATGCAGTTGTGATCAGCGATGAGCCACGATCCCAAATATATAATAATACCGGTAGGTTAGCTCATTCTGTGAAACCTCAAAATGTTGATTACAGGGTACACAATACTCCAAATAAAAAGTTGCTTATTTAATTAATTAAAAATTACAGTAAAATTCTAAAAATTAAATTATCTCTATGTCTCAAAAGAACCTTGTCTAAATTCAAATCCGATCTCTAGTTATATCGAATAAACCGTTACGGTCGATAAACGATTCTAAGCGACTATTCTAAAATTTGATTTGAACATATCTCAAAATCTACACGACGAAATCCCCATTTTTCTCTTCCACAAGAAAGATATACTCCACCAGCTCCACACGTTTCTTGTTTCACAGAAATCCGGCTTCAAACGAATCCTGTACATTCAGTTGAAGTTCAAATCGCCAAATAGCGAACTGCAGCGCCATTTCATGCTCGTTTAAAATTATATTATAAACTATATGTTCAACTGTCGACGATTGAATATATTCGTTATTCAAATTCAAATTCCAAGCTGAATGAAATATCACAGATGATCCGGTTCACACCATATCGCCATTCCAGCCAATTCTGATTATTTCAGAATTAAATATATTATTTAATTATTATTTTAATTAAATATTCACTATTATTTTATTCAACGACCATGTAATTCACTAACCTACCATTTATACAATTAAATAAATTAATCATAATACCCCTGCCAATGCGGGTCATTACAGAGACTGTCTAGCCCGAGCCTCAGGCAAGCCTTGGATCGTCAAGGCCGGTCCATCGATGTGGATTATTATTCTTGAACACTACGTTTCCCCGCCCTTTGGGGCGTAAATGAGCCAAATGACTCCATCGGCTCCACACAGTCACCGATATATCTGAGGTGCCTCGCAACAGCAACAACCACACAGGTGAAAATAATATAAATGTCAGGGTTGGTAGGTCACTGACACCACCCTATCTAAAAGGAAACGCATGCCCTCCCTGAGGTCCTTTCCCGTTTCTGGTTCACAACCCGGGTTTGAGGCTCGCGAATTCATGTTACACAAAGCAATGCCACACAGGCGTTGCTTTGATCATCAACCACAAGACTTTGCTTTTCAACAAAAGCCTTGATCATTTGCCACTTAGGCATGCCACACAGGCAATTCACTCCATGCGATTGATATCCATCAATATATAACCCTTGAGCTCATACATCTCAGAAAAGGGCGTTAAGAAAGAGAATAAATTCTCCACCGCCAAACAGATATATATTTAATATAAATCAATCACACAGAATAAAATCCAATGTCAGACACACAGTCCATTTACAGGTTCGTTCTGGGTCTGAACGAAACCGGAGGCACCTTGTACAACGCATATCCATCGATCTCCAAGTACGTCTGGACGATCACCAACTGATTCCCTCCTCTTGAGTGTACAACCCAATCAAGATCATCAGTAATCACCCAAACAATGTGAAGACTCCCGGTCTTCGACCACCATCTTCATCCTCGACACCATGTCGAATCAGTTATTCAGAATGGGATAAACCCGGTCTTTCTGAATAACTCGCGTATATAATAAACAAGTGTTACACAAACACAACATACGCCTCATTCCAATTCAGAATATTCCTTTATCCAAATATTCTTACACTTTGGGAAAGGTTCCCATTTATTTTATCAGAGATAAATTCTTTAAATTTATTCTTTAATCTTCTTTTGAATATTAATTCAAACTAGTCGGGATTAGCGAACCACACCGAAGTAATCATTTATTTTATTTCCCAATCCCAACCTATTCATCCCATGAAGTAAAACTGGTAATACTTCATATCTAACACCACAGTATTATCAGTAAATTCAATTACCATTTCACATTCAAATCTAATCAAAGATTTAACTATTGCCCGGAGCAAAATTGGTGATACTCCATTCTCGATCATTTCAATCTAATTAAAGATTCATTAAAACTCCACTTGGTTTAAATCTTCCCAATAATCACTATCAATGATTATTTAACTTGGGAAATCATATCCTGTCTTTAACTAGGTTAAAGAACCAATGTCGTTTAAAACATGATTCACTATAAAACCAAAATCACATTCCATTCCAATTCAATTATTGAAACTTCTGGTTACTTTTAAAACCCTTTCAAATCCAATTTATTTATTTAAAAATAAATAAATTATTATTCTAGTTCAAAACTAGTTCATTTCGATATAAATCTATTTTTATCTTTTCAAATTTGGAATTTTTAATCTCACGTCTTCACAAATCATTTCTTATGATTTTACACAAATTGTTACTTTTTTAATAATTTTATCAAGGCCCGTCCAGTCGAATTCCATCAACGGCCATCGAACTGCACTTACAGCAACCTTTTCCAAATTCGATTTGGACATAATTCCAAATCCAACCATTAGATTTCTAATTTCTAATATTCGTTAGAAAGCTCTTTTCGATACGAACCCAACGGTTCTGGTTTTAGGAGAATCAAACGGTCGGATCTCCCGTAATATCCATTCGAAGCCAAAGATCGAAATTCGCGACCTGCCGCTGCGCGGCGCGTTCTATTTAGGCCATTATATATATTTCATCGATTTCCTTTCAAAACGTATTTTATAAATTGTTTTAAATTCGTTTTCGAAACGATTTCAACTTCATATTAAATTTCGAATCAAAATTGAATATTCCACATCATCGATATACAAATGATAATATTTTCAAAACGTTATATTTTGAAATCACTTTCTTTCTTATATTCATTATAAAAATGAATAAAATTGATATAAATATCGTTCACGTCGAAATGGCGTCAATCTAATCAACACGGCTTTTATTCAACACATAAATGTTTATTCTATTCAACACATGAATATTTCTATTCAACACATGAATTTATTTCTATTCAACACATGAATTTATTTCTATTCAACACATGAATTTATTTTCTACCAAACACATGAATTTATTTCTATTCAACACATGAATTTATTTTCTATTCAACACATGAATTTATTTTCTATTCAACACATGAATATTTATTCTATTCAACACATGAATTTATTTTCTATTCAACACATGAATATTTACTCTATTCAACACATGAATTTATTGTTATAATATTCCTTATTTTCCAAATCGGAATGAGTCCCAATCAAATACCATATAAGATTAATTATATGGATTTTCTACAACATATGTATATAATAACAACGATAAATCATCAACCATCATCCAGAGTGCACCACACAACTGCATAAGCATTAAATTTAAATAATTAACGCTTACACAGTCCGTCAACCCATCGATTAACATACAACTAAACAATCGGGATTAGTGTACGTCAAATATCATCCCAATACCCGTGTGGGGTTTCACATCACAAAACACCGATTTTTATTTGTGCAGTTGGGCTATGTGTAAAATTTATCGTCCCAATCAATATCAGTCAAATCGGTGTACATAAACCAATAGTTCGATTTGTAAATGATTATTTATTTCACTTCAACACATGAATATATATTTTACTTCCACACATGAATATATACTTTATTTCAACACATGAATATATATTTTATTTGAACACATGAATATGTATTTTATTTCAACACATGAATATATATTTTATTTCATAACACAAACAATCACACAAGCAAACAAGTCGTCCATGGTCTGTGGACGACGGGTGTCGTGTGCCACTAAGCACCATTTGCATCCTAGTATATATTTCAACTAGAAATCAAAATAAAAGTGAGGAGTTCTCACTGATTAGCTAAACCAAACACAACGACTCTTCATATATAGAAAACCTTCGCCGTGCTCGCCTTTTGTCACTTTCGTCGTCCATATTCACTACATATATAAAAATCACATTTTTATATTCTTTACTTCATTAATAAAAAATGAATTTTTTTATTTCTTTTTCTAGATGATAAAAATCATATTTTTACTTCGCTTTCAAGACGATAAAAATCACATTTTTACTCAATGTTATTTATTTTCAAAAATCATATCTTTTTGTTTTCAAAGATCATATCTTTTTATCCTTACCCCATATATAAAAATCTAATTTTTTATCGCTACTCATATATATAAAAATCTAATTTTTATTTCAAATCTCTATATGTAAAGATCGTATTTTTATTTCGTTACCTTCATAATGAAAATCACTTCTTTATGCTAATGTATTATATAAAAAAAATCAAATCTTTATGTTTTATATATATGAATGAAAATCATTTCTTTGTCTAATAAACATCATATTTTATTAAGTAAAAACAATATCTTTCATTACATTAAAAAAAATGACCCTTTCATGTATAAAAATTCGACCTTTTCATTTAAAAATCAACTCTTTTTAGTTTAAATCATTCCTTAGAAAGGATTCACAAAACAAGGAAAAACAATGCTTTTAAATTAAAATAAAAACAAAACAAAATAAAAAAAAAGAAATACTCACATTTTTATCAGCGAAGAAAGGGGGGGTCGGATTGAAGAAGAAAGGGGAGGAGTAGGTGGCGCTGGTGCCAGGGGAGGAGGAGGCGCTTGCGGTCTCTACATGGGGCTCACGTCGGATTTACTGGAGAAGAGATCGGAGGAGGGAAGAGGAGAAAGCGGGGTCATCTGAGGGTGGAGGTCATTTGCGGAGTGGGGCACGGCGGTTTAAGATGTAGAAGGGGCGGCGACTTCGATTTAGGGGGTAACGGGTCTCGCGGTTTTACGGATTAGGGGGGCTGAACGCGGAGAGAGGAGGGCGTGGGGGGAGTTCGCCGGTGGGGGGAGGGGAGAAAGGGAGCGGCGATGGCGGTTGCGTGGGCGGAGGCACCTGGAGATGGGTGGCGGCGTCGATCCCTCATGCCCCCTTTTCCTGTTCTTTTTTATATATTTTATTTTATGTTTTCTGTTCTGAACGAAGGAAGGGGGTTTGACCAAAGGGAAAGGGAGATATTTTATATTTTAATAATATATTAATCATCAATTAATTGTTTAACACCCCGAACTCCAATCGAATCCCAACGAATTTCGCCTCTAGCTAAATACCCCCATTCCGAACGCCATGGGATATGTTTCGTAACCCAATTCAGCTGTTATGATCAGCTTTCGTCAAAATTAAAATACAAATCTTTATATATTCAATTTAAATGCACATTTCAAATTACCGGGGCCACATACTAACTCTAAAAATTCTAGAAAAATTATTTCTAGCTTCATATTGATGATACGGTCCTAACAAAACTAATTTCGTCAAATTCTGAGACCGTTTGAAAAATGGCCATTTTCTAGTAGATCGAAATTGACTGAAACTGTTAAAACACGTTTAACTTCGCCAAGATCACATATTGATTCGAAAAATTATGAATTTTGAAACCTAGCAATAACTTGACATCACGGATCCAACAAAAGTGGTTTCGTCGAAAACCGAGGTCGTTTGCAAAATTTCCATTTTTAAGGGCCAGAATTCCATAGCGACTATTCTGAATTTTCAACTGGACGTAACTTTTGATTCCCGCTATGAAATTTCAATTTTTCGGATTCGTTGGAAAGATTTGTCGAATAGATCCAAATATTTTTGTTTTTGCTAAAATCCGGTTTATTTTGAATCTTTTACATTCGTTTGAACTTTGAAATTGAAATTTCAAACTACCGCGCCATTTTCAATTCCTTTTATAATTATAAGTAATTATTTATATTCTAACGATGATTCAAATAAATATATATGTTCGAATTCTATTCAAAATAAATTTCTCGTCGTTATTATCTAAAATAATTCATTTTAAATATTCAAAATTCACTAAAATTGCCAAAATAAAATTTTTAAATTGGCTCAGATTTCCGGGTTATTACAATCTCCCCCACTTAAAACTTTTCGTCCCGAAAAGGATCGAAACTGAAAGTTGTTTCACAAACCAACTCAACTTCCAGTATTTTCATTATGGCTTAAGTTCTTCAACTTTTCAGTTTCTAAGAACTTTTCAAATTTTTCAAAAATTTGGCTAACACCCTAAATTTTCAAAAAAAATCGCCATAACCTCCCCTGCACCGGGAGCTTCGGGATATTTCAAATAGCCTCCCATGGCGCTCATCAATCCAAAAAGAAAAAGAAACAGCCAAGTGGCTAGCCAATCGGCTCATAAAATCATCCAAAACCCAATAAATTAGTAAACATGTACCTATTTGTCGGGCAAACAATTTTATTCTTCTGCTCTAGCCTCCTTGCTATGACCTGTTCAATGTAAGTACATGTATATGCATGCAAATGCGACTAATTTTCAATACAACTCACTATTTGGTTCAATTTGGCTAAAGGTTCGACATTTTAATTAATCAACCAATAATCAAACAACACAACCAGCAATCAATTAGTTGAGTAACGTTTTAAATTCATAATTTTGATATATAGTCAAAAATCACATTTTTGATGCCAAATCACAACAATAAGCCCTATCTAATTTTGGTTCTCACACCAGTCTAATGGAAATATATAGATATCACACTTTCGAAGCTCGGACATAAATACTGATGATGAGATCTCAATCATCAGTATCATCTTCGGGTAGCTAGAATGTGATTCTATATCTATCCAGTATATTAAAACTTTGAATATACGTTTACAAGGCGTATATCCAAAATCTATGTATATCGGATTGTCCAAATTCAATACAAATAAATATTCAAATACGTATAAAATGATTTAAATTTCAAAACAAAATTTGTTTTTATTTTAAAAATATACTCTTCACACTCGTTCTAAGATACTATTGATCCCATCTCTAACGAGTCATTCTTATTGGATATTACTAATCCAATCTCTGATGAATTCTTTCGTATGGTTCTAATGTGTCTTGTTCTCTGAGCTTTGTAAACCAAAGCTCTGATACCAAATATAAGAACCCAAAGCTTCCCCGGTAAGGAAAGCCCGGATTGAATTGAGAACAAGACCAATCAAAACACAAACAGAAGAACATTTCATTGCTTATTACAACAATTCATCAGAATACAAGAATATACAGAGCATTAACAAATATTATACATTATAAAATATTAGAGATTACAGTACATTACATAGCAGCGGAAAATAATACAATACACAACTACAAGTAACACACGGATACAGAGCTTTCCGAGTATCGTTCCAGCTGTAAATCAGGATCCCGTGAATATAAATCTGCAAAACCAAAACTACTAGCTGACCGTGCGGAAAATAAGGGCACCTAGAGTTTAGGTTAAAACAATAAACTCCAGGTCAGTCATGTGACTGGTGTGAGAACTAAAACAGTTATTAATCTTTATTTTAAAGTTAGGTAAATCAAGGGACCACGCCGTATAACACAGAACGGGTTTCCTCCTAAGAATACCAGTGCATAAAACAAACAGCGCAATGCTAAATAATGAAAAATGAAGTTATTATAAGACTCAGGTCCCATCACACAATGCAACGCAAGCCGGAGGATAGGGTTTTTACCTTATAATAGCCAAGAGTGCTTGGTACGTGAAATTTCATGTTTTATTATTACTATAAGTGTATAGTGTCAAAACAATTTCAAATCATAAATATCAATCATAGACAGCATAAGTGCCCCATACCACTATGTCGCCATATATAGGTTATACAATCAAAACCGCAAAGTCACGTATTGGAAGTTGGATTTCCATCTGTGAACCAAGGCAAGGGATCGTCCTCTACCGAATTCGAGACTGTACGTCTAGCCCGGGCCTCAGGCAAGCGCGCAGGCAAGCCTTGGATCGTCAAGGCCGGTCCACCGATGTGGATTATTATTCCTGAACACTACGTTTCCCCGCCCTTTGGGGCGTAAATGAGCCAAATGACTCCATCGGCTCCACACAGTCACCGATATATCTGAGGCGCCTCGCAACAGCAACAACCACACATGTGAAAATAATATAAATGTCAGGCCTGTAGGTCACTGACACCACCCTAGCTAGAAGGAAACGCATGCCCTCCCTGAGGTCCTCTCCCGTTTCTGGTTCACAATCAGGGTGTGAGGCTCGCGAATTCACGTTACACAATACTATGCTATGCAGGCGGTGCTTTGATCATCAACCACAAGACTTTACTTTTCAACAAAAGCCTTGATCATTTGCCACTTGGGCATGGCACACAGGCAATTCACTCCATGCGTTTGATATCCATCAATATATAACCCCTGAGCTCGTACGTCTCAGAGAAGGGCGTTAAGCAAGAGAATAAATTCTCCGCCGCCAAATAGATATATATTTAATAGAAATCAATCACATGGAATAAAATCCAACGTCAGAAACACAGTCCATTTACAAGTTCGTTCTGGGTCTGAACGAAACCGGAGGCACGTTGTACCTCACATATCCATCGATCTCCAAGTACGTCTGGACGATCACCAACTGATTCCCTCCTCTTGGGTGTACAACCCAATCAAGATCATCAGTAATCACCCAAACAATGTGAGGACTCCCGGTCTTCGACCACCGTCTTCATCCTCGACACCACGTCGAATCAGTTATTCAGAATGGGATAAACCCGGTCTTTCTGAATAACTCGCGTATATAATAAACAAGTGTTACACAAACACAACGTACGCCTCATTCCAATTCAGAATATTCCCTTATCCAAATATTCTTATACTTTGGGAAAGGTTCCCATTAATTTTATCAAAGATAAATTCTTTAAATTTATTCTTTAATCTTCTTTTGAATATCAATTCAAACTAGTCGGGATTAGCGAACCACACCGAAGTAATCATTTATTTTATTTCCCAATCCCAACCTATTCATCCCATGAAGTAAAATTGGTAATACTTCATATCTAACACCACAGTATTATCGGTAAATTCAATTACCATTTCACATTCAAATCTAATCAAAGATTTAATTATCGCTTGGAGCAAAATTGGTGATACTCCATTCTCGATCATTTCAATCTAATTAAAGATTCATTAAAACTCCACTTGGTTTAAATCTTCCTAATAATCACTATCAATGATTTTTTAACTTGGGAAATCATATCCTGTCTTTAACTAGGTTAAAGAACCAATGTCGTTCTATAAACCCAAAATCACATTCCATTCCAATTCAATTATTGAAACTTC
Organism: Allium sativum; assembly: GCA_030737875.1. Lineage (NCBI taxonomy): Eukaryota > Viridiplantae > Streptophyta > Magnoliopsida > Asparagales > Amaryllidaceae > Allium > Allium sativum. The sequence continues at coordinate 198,213,119 of CM060926.1, read as the reverse complement.
TGGTTACTTTTAAAACCCTTTCAAATCCAATTTATTTATTTAAAAATAAATAAATTATTATTCTAGTTCAAAACTAGTTCATTTCGATAAAATTCTGTTTTTAACTTTTCAAATTTGGAATTTTTCATCTCAATTCTTCACAAATCATTTCTTATGATTTTACACAAATTATTACTATTTTTAATAATTTTATCAAGGCCCATCCAGTCGAATTCCATCAACGACCATCGAACTACACTTATAACGACCTTTTCCAAATTTGATTTGGACATAATTCCAAATCCAACCGTTAGATTTCTAATTTCTAATATTCATTAGAAAGCTCTTTTCGATACGAACCCAACGGTTCTGGTTTTAGGAGAATCCGATGGTCGGATCTCCCGTAATATCCATTCGAAGCCAATGGTCGAAATTCGCGAACTGCCGCAGCGCAGCGTTCTATTCAAGCCATTATATATATATATATAATATATTATATATATATATCGTCGATTTCCTTTCAAAAACGTATTTTATATATCATTTTAAATTCGTTTTCAAAACGATTTCAACTTCATATTCAATTTCGAATCAAAATTGAATATTCCATATCATCGATATACAAATTATAATATTTTCAAAACGTTATATTTTGAAATCACTTTCTTTCTTATATTCAGTATAAAAATGAATAAAATTGATATAAATATCGTTCACGTCAAAATGATGTCAATCTAATCAACACGACTTTTATTCAACGCATGAATGTTTATTCTATTCAACACATGAATATTTCTATTCAACACATAAATTTATTTCTATTCAACACATGAATTTATTTCTATTCAACACATGAATTTATTTTCTATTCAACACATGAATTTATTTCTATTCAACACATGAATTTATTTTCTATTCAACACATGAATTTATTTTCTATTCAACACATGAATATTTATTCTATTCAACACATGAATTTATTTTCTATTCAACACATGAATAGTTATTCTATTCAACACATGAATTTATTGTTATAATATTCCTTATTTTCCAAATCGAAATGATGCCCAATCAATTACCATATAAGGTTAATTATATGGATTTTCTACAACACATGTATATGATAGCAACGATAAATCATCAACCATCATCCAGAGTGCACCACACAACTGCATAAGCATTAAATATAAATAATTAATGCATACACAGTCTGTAATACCATCGATTGACATACAACTAAACAATCGGGATTAGTGTACGTCAAATATCATCCCAATACCTGTGTGGGGTTTCACATCAACAAACACAGATTTTTATTTGTGCAGTTGGGCGATGTGTAAAATTTATCGTCCCAATCAATATCAGTCAAATCGGTGTACATAAACAAATCGTTCGATTTGTAAATGATTATTTATTTTACTTCAACACATGAATATATATTTTACTTCCACACATGAATATATATTTTATTTCAACACATGAATATATATTTTATTTGAACACATGAATATATATTTTATTTCAACACATGAATATATATTTTATTTCACAACACAAACAATCACACAAGCATACAAGTCGTCCATGGTCTGTGGACGATGGGTGTCGGGTGCTACTAAGCACCATCTGCATCCTAGTATATATTTCAACTAGAAATCAAAATAAAAGTGAGGAGTTCTCACTGATTAGCTAAACCAAACACCACGACTCTTCATATATAGAAAACCTTCGTCGTGCTCACCTTTTGTCACTTTCGTTGTCCATATTCACTACATATATAAAAATCACAATTTTATATTCTTTACTTCATTAATAAAAATCGAATTTTTTTATTTCTTTTTCTAGATGATAAAAATCATATTTTTTACTTCGCTTTCAAGACGATAAAAATCACATTTTTACTCAATGTTATTTATTTTCAAAAATCATATCTTTTTGTTTTCAAAGATCATATCTTTTTATCCTTACCCCATATATAAAAATCTAATTTTTTATCGCTACTCATATATATAAAAATCTAATTTTTATTTCAAATCTCTATATGTAAAGATCGTATTTTTACTTCGTTACCTTCATAATAAAAATCACTTCTTTATGCTAATGTATTATACAAAAAAATCAAATCTTTATGTTTTATATATATAAATAAAAATCATTTCTTTGTCTAACACTACACCAGAAAATGCTTTTAGTAGCGTTGTAAAAACGCTATGATAACTTTTAGTAGCGTTTCGATAAACGCTGCTGTACGACATGCAACTAAAAGTCTGAAAGTTTTTGTAGCGTTTTAGTAAACGCAACCGAAACAGAAAATATTGTAGCGTTTTTGGAATCCTACAAAAAAGAATTTTTGGCAGCGTCTTAAAAATGCTACTAAAGTGATACTTGCATAATTTTTCAATTTTTTTGTAGCGGTTTCTCAATCCTACTATATGCTTTTTGTAGAGGTTTTTCAGTCCTACTATATGTTTTTTGTAGTGGTTTTTCAGTCCTACTATATGTTTTTTGTAGCGGTTTTTGTGTCCTACTATATGTTTTTTGTAGCGGTTTTTCAGGCCAACTATATGCTTTTATAAATTACATTTGTAGCACTTTTTCAACGCTACTAAAACTTACCGACGTACACCACATTTTAATTGCGGTTATTTACTGTTAATAGCTTCTAATATTTCCATCAATCACTTATATTAGAAATATTAAAACAAATAATAATACGAGTATCATTTTCAAACTAAAATCAATAATCGCCATATTTAAATACTTAAAAAACACATTACTCGCAATATCAAATATAACACTCATAATCATCTCAATAGTAGTATTTCGACAAAATAAGTGAATCCACATACCATAATTGCTTACAAACAAGTCTACCCGACTAATACAAACAAAATAATACTTGAAGTCTTCTTCATAGCTTAATAACCACTGGTTCTTTGATGCGGGCGTTCTTCACTTTGGAATTCTAATTACCTGCACATAAGTATAACGATCAACGGTAAGAATTACATACAAATATAACGGTCAACAGTTAGAATTACATAAATGACCAGAAAATAAATAACATTTAGCCTGATATTCTAAATATACTAATCTGAAGAAGCTGTTGTAAAACACAAGTTTAATCTGAATTCTTACAGGTTTTGCTGATATGTTTATTATGTCTAAAGTTACTTAATTTGCTATATGATAAACTTTTACCATGAAACAACGAATAACAACAATACCTGTTACTGAAACTACATCTAACTTGCGGTTCAAAGTGTTGCTCTGTAATATGACATCCAAAAACTAATAGCATATAAGATAACAGGAGGTAAAGATGACACAAACTAATTTGAAAACCTGACGTTTTTGATTCTTCCAAAAACTAATAGCATATATTCTTACAGGTTACCAGTTGGACTTTCAACAAATTTAACCCTCTCCTCTCTTAAACTTCCAATTCTCTTATTAATTCTTCCCAAAAACTAATGACGTTTTTGATTAGTTTCTAGAGATAAACAACTAATTTGGAATTGCCACCTGACAAAATATTCAATACAAAATAAAATAACATAACAGGAGGTAAAGATGACAAGGCGAGTCAATTCATTATTTTTGCAAGTTTCAAATGTCCCTGAAAACCAAATCAGTAGATCAAAATGTAGGTAATATTGGAAGCGAACTGCTGGGTGGTCGACGCTTAAAGCGAACTGCTAGGTTGTGATGCTGAGTGATCGACGCTTTATCCACGAAGACCACGCAAGATCGAACATTTCAATTACTTTTAGTTGAAATAAACTGACCAACTGTTCCTCACTAATTTTGAATTAACGGCTCCACAGTTTATTTATGTACCAGCTTCATTCCAATAATACGAGTCCAAACGCCCTGCTAACTAATAACACTTTACGAGTACTATAACTTGAGGCAGTGCTGCCTACTAACGAAGATATTAAAAATAAAAAGCAAAAAATAATTTAACATAATTAGTTGAATATGACCATGTATTTAGGTTAAATGGTCTATAAAAACAACTAATTATGCCAAATACTGGTACATCACCAGGTAATATTTTGTTCAATAATAGATTATCAATTCAAAAACAATTTTTTCACACCAAAACCAAGCATCTCAAATATAGAAAAAAAGGCATTTCAAGCCATACTTGTTTAGCCGATTATACATGTTAAAAACCAAAAGGGTGTAGCATGATATTTTAAGTTAACCACTGACTGACAAAATTAAGTTATTTTTTGTCGCGTATTCAACCATGATATGGTGCAAATGGGTAAATCACAGTCTATATTAGCAAAATAGCAGAAAAGTTGCGAAACGTGAAATTCCTAGTTTCAGTTAGAAAACTGGCAGTGAATGTTTTATAAATATGAACCAAATTTGGTACGGAAGTTAAACGGCTGGTACATATACATAAACATTAGTAGTACAGGTCTCCATGGAACAGTGTCCGTAGATTAAATGTCACAGATAATCATTTGAGCAACAATAAGCAAAAAAGTGAAGCATAAGAGGGAAGCAAGTAAAAATAGGAAAGATTGGGCAGTGCAATAAGTGTTAAAAAAAGAGGATATGTAAAACAAAGATACCTTGATATATCTGGGTCGGATCCCGTTGGGCAGCCCAAGGAAAAAGGTTGCGAAAGTGCAATAGCATAGTACTAGTACATGGCGTCGCAGTTATGTATGTGATGAAAGGTAGAAAGAGAGATAGTGTGCGTCGCAGTTATAGGATGGAGCGGTTGACGAGCTTTGACCATAGGTGGCAGTTAGAAGGGACTAACGAGTGGAATCGATTTGGCATAAGATTATTTAACAAAACGCAGCAGCAGGTGGATAATCGGAGGTGGCGAAGGAGAAATTAGCGGTAATGATATTCGGAAAGACAGAGACTGGAGAGTGGGAGGGTGGTCGTTGGTTATTCTGTTAGTCGTAGTTTTTTTAGCTCTGTTTTTTGTTTTATATTTTTTCCACTTTCCTCTTTTCTAATCGTATATTCCCATTTTCCTAAATGTTCCCAACATTATCGACCAACTGGCGGTTATATCATCGTACCATCCTAATTTGTTCATCCACTTGGTGCTCATTCTCTCCTTCTTCCTACACTCCCTTTCTCAGTCTCAGTTTTAAAACCTTAAATTTATTAATGCAAAAACTACATCTGCAAGCACACTCAATTCACCGATTACTCATTTTTGTTGGTATTTGCAAATTTTTCCATCAATCCTATTCTGGAATGTGTTATTTGTGATCTAGAAGTTAAAGTCCCTTTATCAAGTATGAAAGTACTATTTTATTTAACACCATTTTTTGAATAAAGTTAAAGTAGAACTAATTTTAAAAATTGTTCTTTGTGTCGAACTAACTCATTGGTTGATTAAGTTTATATTTACACGACTGAATTCCGTTAGAGATATACCTTTTTTAGTCAAAATTTTAAGTACTATAATAAAAGATACTTGAAAAATATGAGCAGTTAAACCATAAGTTTTAAATAATGAGGCTAACTACATGACTTCTTTCATTTTTTTCCTAGTATATTATAGGATTATTTGCACTTCAAAATAAAAAATACAGACTAAAAAAATTATTGGATAGGATATGCTCACCAAAAATTCGAGATCATATAAGAAGACTACATCCAGTTATGGATGATATAATCGGCTAAATTATCCCGAACCTCGTCCATCTCCAGGTAATATTGGAAATCCAAACATATGGTGAAATAGAGTATGGTGAAAAATTGGTTTAGCACTGCCTTTTTGTTTTTAATATCTTCGTTAATTTTTTGTCTAACTTATAGAGTAAGGGTGTGAAAAAAGGCATTTCAAGCCATACTTGTTTAGCACTGCCTCAAGTCCACAGTTTATCTATTTGAAATCGAGTACAGCAAGATGATACATGCAAATTCAAACGTATGGTGAAATAGAGTACATCAAGAGTGAGAATATGATCAAAAGAGAAAAAAGAAAAATCTATAATTATTGACTGGGTTGACAGTATGACTTACTTGAACTTGATTCTCCAATGACACATGCGGCTGGCCAAGCTATCGTCGTACCAAATGCATCTTCCATGTATGTACATTCCGATGTAGGTCTCCATAACAATGCATCATTGACTCTCACAATTTTTATCCAAACTTTTACGGCATCATTTCCCAATGGAACAAAGTGAACCATCGCCGTTGGATCGGTTGACATGATGGTTCCTTCAGCCACTATTCGTCCTGTTTCACCAACATCAATCAACTTGCATTTAATATTTGCTACTAGATTTGCAGTCGTCTGTTTGGTAAGCAAAAATGCCAAGATTACTCAACTTCACACCCTTACTCAATTACATCCTTAACAATATATAAATCAACATCTACAGCTATATTTCAATCGGAATGCATGAATTAAACTTATCACACAATGATAGAGAGCAATTTGACGACAATTTTCCAATATGACAGCTAAGCAAATTAAAAATTAGCAAAACTACCAGAGTCGGCATTTACATGAAAATTCATGAACTAAGATTCTTAAACAAAAAAACATGATCATGCGCGAATAAACAGTATATATCTTTGATTGCTGAAACAAAGATTAATACCAGGGCATCTATTTATTTACAAAAAATAATAGTGAAAGTAAATATATTAGTTTGCATGTTTACTGATATAGGTTTATTATTGGAGTACTGTTAGTAGCAACTGGATGAAATATGCTTTTGTTTAAAAAGGTACTTAATGTGTTCCATCAGCTTAAAATGAAAGAGTAATTGCATTTTGAATTTGACATTTCTTATTGATAATAAAGGTTGATGAATGTGTTTTATCGAGCCGCTTTTTTTTGGTATAGCATTCCAGCATGGTCTAAAGATAATTTATGCATTGAAAGGATGTGACATCAATATCGGTTGTAGGAAGTGGCAACAAAATTACCTAAGGAGTAGTCATAACACTTGTTGAAGTCTTGTTCACAACATTTGTTTTTTCAACTACAACTTTTGATTTCGGCCATGCTATTTTCCTACCAACGGCGTCTTTAATGCATGACATATCGGTTATAGGTCGCCATAAGAAAGCATCTCATTTGTTGGCATAGTCTACCCAAACCACAAAGGCTAACGGACCAAGCGGAATACCATTTACCATCATTTCTGAATCACTAGAACACAGTTTTCCTTCGGCAACTAACACTTCACCCACATTCCAATCATAAAGCTTGCATTTTTTGGTTGTGCTACTGGTTTTACTCTAAAAACAACAACAAATTTAATGGGAAAAGATATGTATACAATTGCAAATAGTTATCGTAAATTATGAAATTTACCGTAATGTCTTCTTCCAAGTTTTGTCGTGCCACAACGTAATTAGCAGGCCATACTACTGACTTATTCTTAGCTTCCCTTAATAGTGACAAACTAGGTGTAGGCCTCCATAAATAAGCATCTTCTTTCTTTACATGCTCTATAACCACTATTCATAGCATTTGGTCCAATACGAATATCATTGACAACCTCATTAGGATCATCGGACACTACTCTTCCTTCAGCAACAATTTCGTTGGTTCCATCCCAATTCATTAACTCACACATGTTATAATTTCCCTACAATTATTCGACCAAAAATTATATTAATTATTGGTTCGGGAACTAAATTACGATTAATGTTATATTAATAATATAAGAGTTTTTTTTACCATTTCAACCGTGCTTGCCTTTTTTGAACAATCTTTACCCTATCAAATAAAAAATATATTGATTATTGGATTAAAAGTAAAGTATAACTGATGTTATATCAACAATAGAAGTGATTTCAACCATTTTTGGTGTGCTCCCTTCTTTCGAACATTCGTTACCCTATCAAAGCAAAAAAAAGCAGTTTTAATAGTTAATGGTTTAAATTTAGAAATTTAAAGAAATTCGTGAAAATTAAATGATGCAATAAGTGAACCTTCTGATGTATATTTTCTAGCTTGTTCATTAGCATGTGAATCATACTCTCCATTTCTGAAATTCTTTTATGACAATGAGTTATCTGCTTATCTCTACATTGTGACAATGCTAGCTTGGTTTGGGTGTAGCCCCTTCCTAGTGCTCTTAGGCGTCCCGGTTTATCGTGCCCCAATACTTGTACAATTGCATCTTCTCTGATATTATTTGCCGAGTCGGATTGTCTTGAATTATCAATTGTTTTAATCTCCTCCTACATAAATTAAAAAACATATAGGCTATATACGATAGTAGAATTAAAGCAATGTTTAGTTGCTAAAAAAAAATATTCTTATAATAATACTCGCAACATCCGTGTTTACTGGTTTGCCATTCTTTTTAGTGCGGGATTTAACCCAGACATCAACTCTAGATACGGGCAATGAATCCTGACTTTTCTTTCTCTACATTTAGACATTTAATAAATCAATTGATAAGTAATTAAATAATTAGGTAAATAATGCTTAATTAATTAACTAACCACATCGTCGGTGAATCTAGCAATTCCTCCGCGGCCAGTCGTATGTGGCAATTGTTTTTGCCTAATGGCAGTATATTTCTCACTTAGTGCCTGAAAGAAGGTAAGGGATAATTTAATACCTAAGCAATACATTAATTTGCAAAACCTGAACAAATCTAAAGACCAAAAAAAAAACCTTTAAGGCACGCAATGCATGTACATTTATAAAACTAAACTAGTGATCAAGAACGAGAATGAGCATGGAATAATACTTTAGAGTGTACAACAGATCATTCTTTAACAACAAACTCAACAAACTTTGTGCATGTATCTATATTGTCCTAATTGCAAAAATTTGGTTACAGTACACCAAATCTGTTTTAGTAATGCAAACTCAAAGGGAAAACTTCAGCAAAGCCTATTTTACCATTACTTGTAAGCAACTTTTTGTAAACATGACTAATGACAATAAATTTAGCGTGTCAACACTTGTCCTTGTTAACCTTATCTGTGGTTAAATGATTTTCAATCACCACATATTGCATTTATACTGAAACAATTATTTAAGACATAGGGCGTTTTATTAATTCCACGAAATTAAGATGCCACACTATAACTGACACCAAAACCAGTCGTATTATATTTTAACCCAGATTTGTTGGATTATATTAAATTTAACAAGTATTTTAAGTTTTTAACGGATTAACAAATAAATAACTGGGCGATGGGTCCTAAGTCGGGGTATTGAAGTATGCAACAATGTCCCAGCTCTGGAATGGTTTTTAGACTTAAAATTGTCATTTTAGTGCTTATTCTGTTTGCAATCAATTCCTCTTCCAGAAACAGGTTTCACCATTTTTTATTTGAGAAGAATCGCGGGTTATGAATTCATTTTGTTAGCTCTTTATATTTCTCTGTTAGCTCTTCCAGAAACAAGTATTTTTTATTCTGTTAGCTCTTTATATTTCTCTCTATTTTGTTAACATGTTGATAACTTATGAATTCATTGCAAAGATATCAACTCTTGCAAACTCTATGATTGCAGATGGATTAATGTTGGAGAAAACATCATGTCCTTTGGGTGTTCTGTTAATAGTATTTGAATCGCAACCCGACCCACTAGTTCAACTAAATAATAATAATTTTAATTCTCTTATTTTATGATCCACTAGTTTATTTTGTAAGTTTCTAATCATTCAAAGACAATCTTTTGATCTGTATCTTCACTTCTGGAGACCATTAATTATGAAAAATATGATTTTTTGTGTCTTAAACTTCGTGGCCAAGTGAAAAATAATAAAGTCGCTTTCTGGTAAACTTTTACATTGGGAATAACCATCTTGCATGCTACTTTTTTAACACCAAAATAATTTTTTCATATATGTTGCATTAGCATTCTAGCCTTGTAAGAAAATAGTGGCATGTTTGACACTATCTGTGCACAAATACAAACAAACAATCTGTAAATGTCCACCATTAACAAATCCATTTTTGAAATCCGTTATGTCAATTTTCAACATGAGAAAGTATATAATAAAATATAAATGTACTAATATTACCAAAATGTGAGACTGCTACTTCGTAAAATATTGTCTTGTCTTAAGTAGCCAGCATATATACAGTTTATACTAATTTCTAAATATAATCAAAAAATAAATTTAGTTGCATCACATGCACTTAATGTTTTCGTAGATAGTAATCACAAAATAATACATTTCTATTTGTTTTTTCTGTTTTTATTCATGACATAAAGTAGCTTTCAACAGGCCCCGTTTTACCCAGCGAAACTAGGCTACAACGCCTGGCATAAAATTAAAGAGAGCAGCAAATTTTCATGCAACACCAATGTATTGTTTTTACCCAGCAAAACCAAGAATGTATATAGTTTTAAATAATATATTTCAAATTGATGATTAAATTCACTAGTTAATGTTAATTCAACATTTAAATGCCATCCTGACAGTTCCAAATATTGTACATTTGGCTAGTCATATGTAATGAAGGTATATCACACCAATATTGACTTTTTTTCCATTGGTGAGTAAAATGATATGTCGGCTCCGTAACTATTTATTCGAGTACAATCTAGGCGACAAGGCCATCCGCTAGAAGTTCATACATGAATCTATTTATTTATAATTCGATAACGCCGTAAATTAGCGGTTCCAAAGATTAAAATAAAAGAAGAAGATACTAACTAATTTTCATATACTTTTAAAAGTTCGTCAACTTTAATAAATAGTGATGGAGAATACCGTGGATGGAAATGATTTTCCCTTTATAAAATTTATCACTTTTACGATGTATTAATTTGAGCAGAATTTCTTTTCTAAGTTTTCGACTATCGACCAGTTGTAAACAATTGTTGGGGGAAAAACAGGCAAAATAATGATTGCGAATGCTAATTCTAGCAAGTTCTTGCATGACTCAACTCTTTTAAACCCAAATTAATAAGAAAAAAAAACCGATGCATTTAGTACAAAAGAGAAGAGGCCTGGTGAATATAAACGATAAAAAAGAATTACCAATTTGAAGCTGATTTATAAGGCTGGGGTCATGCTCGACGATAATAGTTTTGGAGGTAACAATAACTGAAACTCTCTTGACGATAACAGTTTTGGAGCTTACAAAATTTGTAGACACTAGTTAACAGCTGCTGGTGTTAGCAGTTGCAGTTCAATTAAAAAGTTGACTCATTTTATATAGATGGAAATAGGTTTTAATCCGTTAGACACCACATCCAAATCTGATCATGATGAAAAAAATTGATTTTGTATATCCTGGTCCGAATTTAACCACTTAGAAAAGACACACGGACCGAATCAATGTCCGAAGCAAAGACACAAGGACTCCAGTGTGTTTTAGTAAAATAAATTTGTTTCTTCTTCGTGATAATTACTTTGCACTTGATCCAGTTGGTTAAAAACTACTGTGAACCCTTGTGCAATTTAAAAATAAATAATAAACTGATATAAATATTTTACACTTGAATTTAAATGTAAGTATTTTACCTCAAACTCCAAACTTGTTTTCTCCTTTACAAACTTTCTCCGCTCCTTGACGTTTTTTATGTTGTATGGTTTCAAAGCAAGTCTTTCCTCTTCCGTTGGCGTTTTAATTATTTTTCAAACCATTCTACTTTTTGAGGTTCTCCAAATGGTTCCCATTTGCTGAAATATGGTCATTTTTTGCCATTCATCCTCCGCTTTAAATCTAGCCTACAAATCAAAAGGAAAAAAACTAGTGTTATTTCATATTAAAATGTATTTAAAAGAACGTTTTGTTAAATAAATCATTTCCGTGAATATAAATTTTTGTTACCTGAATGGAATCCCACAAGACAGTTTTTAGTTCATCACTTAGAAGCCTCCAATCGCTAAGTGTAACCGGAACATGCTCCCTTACTAGTGGTCCAAGATAAGAAGATAATCGGACCGAACCTTTTCCTATCGGTACGCCTGCCTCATTGAATTCTACTTCAATTCGACTCTCAAGATTTAACGGAAGTCTTTTTATTTTCATTGGTCCACTACCATGCTTTTTTACATTTACATTTGGAATTTCAGCTTCAACCGGCCTCTCGATTTCCATTTCGGTAACAACATTTTCTTCACAAGCCATTTCACATTCTTCATGCGTTTCAATTTCTTCGCGCATCTCATTTTCATTACACGACATTTCATTTCCTTCACGCATCTCATTATCTTCGCATGGCATTTCATTCTCTTCGCGCATTTCATTTTCTGCACAAGGCACTTCATTTTCTTCACATGGCGTTCGTATGATGTTGGGTCCTAATTCTTGTTCCTTCTCTACCTGAAAATATTCATAAGTTGGCACAACAGATTTCCTTTTTGGCTTGTACTTCCGAGATTTCTCATTCTTCAATTGATGACGAGTGCGTACATTGCTTGTATGCATATCTTTTTTCTGCAAAAACATGGAATAAAAGCATTTAATAACAGCAAATGAAAACTCGAGACAAAAATGAACAAAAGAAGTGAATATAGGTGCACTACACATAGCTATATAGTCAGGTTAAAGAACAACAAAAAATATTATACAGCTGCACAAGGCGTAAAACTATTGCTACAACCAATATGAGCAGCATGCAGATTTACTTTTAGGCAAGTGTGTAGCATTTTTCATTATCAAAACATGATTGCAATGGCTAATTGATGTAACTCAGAATATTCTAGGGTAATTAATAAACAATTAATACTCAACGCGATCATATGAGAAATAAAAAAGTTAAGCCAATATAGATATGTGAAATAACCGTGAGAGCATCAAAAATAAAAGTTAGATATGTGAAATGAACAATTAATAACCGTGAGAAATAAACAATTAATAATGTTTTTTCTATAAAAAATCCCGGTGTTAATAACCAATATAAAGAAATGTATAAATTTGACATTACAAATATTTGTTGATAACATTACAAATATTTGTTGTGAAATTCAGTCTGATAAATGTTTGTTGCACTATTACATAAATTTGACATCACAAATATTCTTTGATAACAAAAGCTCCAACCGAAGATTAAAGAAAAGATAGATATGGGTAATAAGAGTGTTGCAGACTTCTTTTTTTGGCATTGGTCTGCATCATTTACTTTGATGCTTCATTCAACCTCTCATGGAGGCATTGCCTAGTATCATTTACAGTGTGTGCATACAATTTCAAATGTTCGAGTTCAATGTTCTGGAACATTGAATTCAAGCTACATTATTTGTTCTGGATCACCAAAACATGCTTGATAGTCAGTATTGAGCCCAAGAATACATTACATGGAACATGAATACTTAAACCGCATAGTAGATAATTGAAAGACAATTGAATAAAATAAAGATTAACATGGATACCTTCATGACGAAGATTGAGTATGCCTTCAAGTATATTAGATCTCGATGATAAATCACTAACTCAATACTTGCATACAAGAAATATTAATTGGTTATCAAACATATTAATTTCATTTGTCTAATTTAAACATAAAAAATAATCACATTTACCTTAATTGCAACATCATTTCTTACACAACAATCATTGATCTTATAAGCAAATAATGGAAAAAACCAACATGAATGACATGTTCAGGTTCTCATAAACAATTCTCATAATCAAACAAAATACTCAAACTACTCAAGTATGCCTTCGCAATTCTCCCTTACATAACTAACATTTTTAACATCTATATCGTTATCATCACAATCTTCAACGACATTGATAGCTTCTTCTTTATAATCATTTGTCTATAAGTCGTGAAGACCTCTTGGTGGTGCTTTCATTACAACATACCAATTCGACAAATCATTTTCTCTTAAATAAAATACTTGTTTCGCTTGAGATGCAAGGATGTATGGATCTTTAGAAAATGATGCTTGATTTTGATGTAAATTGACAAGAGTAAAACCATCCTCATCTACTTTTACTCCATTTCCAATATGTGCCCAACGACACTTAAAAACTGGAATATAAAACACATGATAATCCAATAAAATTATATCAGTCAATATCCCATAATAGGTGACCACATCAGCTACTTGAGAAATATCCTTTGCACTTGCTCTACACATAGTAGTCGCTTCATAAGTCACTCCACTATTTTGAGTTTCTCTCCCTAAATCTTTTATATGAAATCGTTGATCATTGATAATATATCCTTTGTAAGAATAAGACATCATTCTTCGGACCGTATGCAATCCACTTCAATATTTCATCGTGATCATTAGAGTTTATAGGTATCTGCGAAAAATTTCATTGACAACGGATAATTTAGCGTAATATTCTTAAGCAAACGACAGAATATTCAAATAATTATTTAAACTTTTTCGTTATCCAATCAGCAAATTTTTTTGCATGTGTTTCCCAAAGTAAAGTTGAATTTCTTTCCATACGTTTACTTGAATTTTGCAGTTCCTCCAAGTGCAAACTAGTATAAAACAAGGCATGTGAAGTTATATTTATTAGCACAAACACATCCAAATAATTGAAAAATAACATAACGTATACGTACCTTAAAAATGGTTCAACCACTGCCATATTCATTAACACGGCTAAATGAGCAATTTCTTTCTCATAGGAGGATAGTGTAACTATCTTAGACGCTGAAATTGGACATCCTTCAAGTATTACACTATTTTCATATTCTTCATTTCGAGCTGATGTCTCCTCAATATGTCCTGATTTTTTTTAAAAATCACCAAAAAACCTCATGCATTCATCTACGAGATAAGATTCTGCAATACATCCTTCGGGCCGTGAATAATTTCTTACATAATCTTTAAGCGTCTTCATATACCTTTCAAATAGGTACATCCAACGAAATTGAACCAGACCACATATGAGTGCTTCTTTACTAAGATGAATTGACAAATGTACCATTATGTCAAAAAAAGATGGCGGAAAATATTTTTCAAGCTCACACAAAATTTCAATAATTTCAACGTTGATTTGCTGCAACTTCTCTATGTCAAGGACACACTGACATAATTTATTGAAAAATGAACATAAGTGAATTATTGCTTTTCTTGCCTTCTTTGACAATTGCCCTCTTATTGCCACCGGCAACAAATGTTGCATTAAAACATGGTAATCATGTGATTTCAAACCACTAATCTTACAATCCTCCAATGATATACGATTTCTCAAATTTGAACAGTAGCCATGGGGTCCTTTGAAGTCGTACAATCTTTTGCAAAATATATTTTTCTCCGATTTTGATAGCGTATAAGGAGCCGGTGGAAGATATGATTTCTTCCCACGAGGTTGTGCATGAAGCTCGTGCCGAATTCCCCATTCTTCTAAATCCTTTCTAGAATTGAATCCGTCTTTTGATTTGTTATCATGCAACATTGTGCCTAAAATGCTTTCACCAATGTTTTTCTCCACATGCATTACATCTAAATTATGATGTATCGGCAGTTCCTATAAAAAAACAATAATTTAACACATAATTTTATGTATATTTGATTGTTAAAATATTTAAAAAAACCACTCACCTCCCAATATGGCAAATCAAAAAAAATTGATCTTTTTTTCCATCTTGATAACTCCAACAGCGTAGGATTATTATCTTTATCGCCTTCGTCGTTCATATCATGCGTACTCTTCCTCTTCCTCTTTTTCATCTTAATAGGCTTTATCTTAATGGCATTTTTCTTATTGTTTCTCCTCTGTCTTTTTTTCTTCTCTTTTTCTTTCTCAAAATTATTTGCAAAATCTTTTAACAATACAGAAATATTTCTTCCAGTTAAAATTCTAGGAGCATTACCTAACTCCACTGTGTTATCAAACCAAGCCTTCTGTTTCCTCCGTGAATCTGACATAGGTAGATATCTTCTATGACCCATATAGACATTCTTTCGACTATAATTCAACCAACGGTGATGAGTATTAACACCGCACAACGGACAAGCTTTTTCTCCCTTCACACAACATCCAGCAAGGTTTCCATAAGCAGGAAAATCATTAATTGTCCATAGCAAAATTGCTTTCATATTAAATAATGTTTTACTAAATGCATCATAAGCATCAACTCCATTGCTCCACAAATAATGCAAATCTTCAATCAAAGGTGCCAAATATACATCGATATCGTTTTTGGGCTACTTTGGACCAGGAATAAGTAATGTTAACAAAATATTTTCCTTTTTCATACAAAACAGAGGTAAGAGATTACATATCACAAGCATTACCGGCCAACAACTATATTTGGAACTCAACATAGAAAATGGATTGAATCCATATGTAATAAGATCGAGTCTAAGATTGCGTGGATCGGCTGAAAAATATTTCCATCGATCATCCACCGTATTCCATGCCATAGAATCCACCGGATGATGCATTTTTCCTTCATTGCTTCTATTATTGAAATGCCATCTTAAATCTTCGGCCATCTTTTGAGATCTAAACATTCTTCTAAATCTTGGAATTATTGGAAAATATCTCAACACTTTAATTGGAGCACCTTTTATAACCTCCTTGGTATCTTGATTTATCTTCCATCTTGAAGAACCACATTTTGGACAAGTTTCTAAACCTTTGTGTTCTTTTCTAAAAAGAATACAGTCATTCTCACAAGCATGCATTTTTTCAAAACCCATGTCAAATGCTTTAAGAAACTTCTTTACCTCATATAAAGTTTTCGGAAGTACATTATCCTTTGGCAAAAACAATTGTTGCACGTTTAACAGTTTGTCAAACCCACTATCGGACAGACCAGTCTCACATTTAAGATTGTATAAGACGGTGATGGCGGATAACTTTGTATGGTTAGTGCATCCGGGATACAATGGAGTTTCTGCATCTTCCAAACTCTTAAGTAGTTCATCCTCCCTTCTTTGAGAATCATCATCATCCTTATCATCGACAAAAAAAATCAGAATTCAAAAAATCTTCATCTTCATAGTGAATCATCTTGAATAAGTCATATGTATCAAACGAACTTGTTTTTTTATCTATATTTTTTAGCTCTCCATGGCAATACCATCTACTAGTATTGTATTTAGAATCCATTCCTTTTATAATTAAATGCTCAACGATGATGTGGTCATCTTGTCGGCTTAGATTTCGACAATTTGTACATGGACACAAAATTTTCTCCACATTTCGTAGATTTCTTTTTGTCATATGCACGAAATTCAAAGCTCCTTGTCGGTACTCTATACTGGTCCTAAAACAAATAGTAAATATAAATTTTAATATTAAAACATACGTGTTACTTCTCAAGATACAAATTTAGGTTAAGCATTAAATAGTCACCTGTTTAAATACACCCAATCCCTTTCCATTGGCAGTACAGACATTCAAATAAGTTTTCAAACTTTGATGTAGAATTTGATTTCCTGTTATAAGCAGACAACAAAATACTTCAAAAGCAAACATACAGAGATATGATATACTGTGATTGTTTTTGTGCCTGTGAATTGCTTTTGTTTGTGTTTAATTTTAAAAGATTCCTATAATTTTAAAAGATGAATTATCCAAGTAAGAAGAGGGAGGCACACGATAGAAGAGAGAAGGAAAGCCGCAAGGAAGAAGAGGGCATAGGACAAAGATGCCAACAATCTAGCTTAATACCCAAACCCATATCAGCGTGTTCCTAGAACAGTTCACGGCTAATACTCAACTGAAGTATTGAAAGCTAACACCGTATTTGTCATTCAGGTTTTACATTCTGAATGTACTCAAATTTATAGTTTACAAATAGATTGGATAATGATGAAACCAGATTCATAAAAAAAAATTAGGCAAATGAACTCAACAAACAGACAAAATAGTGCAAACTAAAATGCACAAGCATATTAACAATTAGGTTCAGATCCAAACAATGGTGGATAGCGATGAAACCATGCATGACCGTAATAACAATCAGTCTGAGCCTAGATCCAGGTCTGGAAGGTCCAAGGTAAAATGTACTTAGACCGATATGGTGGGTTTTGGTCCGGTTTTGGATTTGGTTTGGACAGAAATCAGACCTACTTATATGCCAGCTTATGGGTGGGAGTAATTAGGCTTGCTGACCACTATAAGGGGAGGAGTAGTGATGTAACAAAAGAAGAAATAGGTGGAGTGCAAGTAAGAGAATTAGGTCGGGACATATTAGTGCGAATATTATCACAAATGTGGAATGAATAGGTGTAACAACCAATTTGATACTAATTTCATACCATACCATATGTTTTATTTTAGTCCTCCTGTTTGCTTATTGAATTAATCAGTCTTTTTCTTAATACCCCACAGGCTATGTTTCATATTATCACACTCCATATTTCTGGAAAAAAGCATTTGTTGCCAATGTTAGAATTTTTTTCCAATGTCAGTGCATATGTTCCTCAAGTCACTCCAGACTCTTGCATAATTGTGCCACTGCAAGCTTTCGGAAATAAACCACAATAAAAATTCAAGAGTACATTCGACAAAGAAATATTCCTTAGTATGCTTATAATACAAAAAATAAAGCTCTGTCCTATACCTTAGGCATCAACAAATTATACTACATGGAAGAGCTACTTTGCTTTATGTACTACTAGTACACTCAGTGTGTTCCTAGAACAGTTCACGACTAATACTCAAAACATCTTACACATAATTCTTGGCTTTTTATACACGGCTAATCTATCTCTCCCAAATAACATTGAAATAGTTTAATTTTGATTTTTATGTATGGGATTTGGTAACATTGAAATAGTTTAATCGGATATAAACCAATTAATAAGGTTGAAAGGATAACTTTAACAGTTTTACAAATAATCAACAAATAACTTAAGTATCATTTGTTTATATGGCAAAATGAAATTTAAGCTTCAATAGTTTTGTATGCTTGTACATGCTTTGGTTTGAACTTTTGAATTACTTTCTTAGATCTGTATAGAACATTTTACACTGACAATAACAAATAACAAACATAATAGTAAATAAATTAATGGAAAATCAACATTCAACGCAACAATAAATGCAGGCCTTTCTTATTACAGTGAATAAATAATGCTAAACTTAAATAGCTTATACCTTATAAGCCTTCAAATGACTTCAAAAAATATCAAAATGATATACTTATACCAGATGTAGATGAACTGGTTTCATACATCCGAAGCAAGTGCCACACCGTACAGGCTGGACGATTCTTGTACTGGTTTCTTCTCAGTTGTACAGGTTTCTTCACAGTGGTTCTTATAGGACCAGTAGAGTTATAGGGCTGAGTATATTCTCAACGTTGCTAATCCTCTTTGGTTGACATCTCCTTTTCTTTTTAATATTTTGCATGTGTTTTTTAATAACAAATCTATTATTGCCTCTAATTTCAAATAGGAAAAAAAGAAAACAACCGACTTTCTTAGATTTAGGAATTTGGAGAAAAATTTGAACGTAGATGATGTATTAGAAATTCCAAATGTAAGTTAATGTTAAAATACTGACATAATTTTAATATAAATACTGACATAAATGAAGAAAGGTAACAAAACATTGTTCGTCTTTCAACTGCGACAAAAATCGGTTAAACAATAACCAAATAAAATCATGTCACAAACTAAATTAGGTAAATAACAGAATCAAACCGGTCAAAGTTAATTGATTAGCTAATTCAGTTTTAACTAAATAATGCTCATTGCTTCACACTCCAAAACTCCTAACTTTATTAACAAAGAGGAATAGTTTACGTGATTCATAAGAACAAAGAGGAAGTTAACTAGCAAGTCCATGTTTGTACTTCAACTAGGACCATGACTATATATATATATATCACCACCATCTTCTGATTCGACACGCATTCCACTAATTTACGTTTAAAAACAACGTTGAATCAAATCAATGTACAACATCACAAGTCAATCCTCATGCAAAACACAAATTAGTTTTCGTTTCATGATTTATTTTGTTGCAAACTAACATGGCATATACATGAAATGCATGCATGTATACACATGAAATGCTGCATGACATATAAACAATCACATGTACTAAACTTCGACGAACTTGTTCACATGGATGATTTGAATATTTACAGACAAGCATGGCTTGCTTTCTACATATCAGAAAAAAAGTAATCAAGAACTACAATTGTCATTCTAAGCATAAATCCAAGCATAAATCCAGAATTTGCAAAGTATTTCCCGAATTTAGCTAAATTGACAGCCTAAATTCAAGCATAAATCCAAGCCTAAATCCAGACAGAATTTGCAAAGTATTTCCAGATACATGCACAGCTATACATTAGCTAAATTCAAGCATAAATCCAGACAGCCTAAACGGCATGAACGATATAAATTGACAATACCGTACCTTCAAGAGTTTTGGAATAAAGACCACAAAGTTATTCGGCTTTTGAATCTGCAAAGTATTTCCAGAATTTAGCTAGGGAAATCAAATGAAATGAAAGATTGTAATGAAATGAAAGATGACATAAGTACATCTAAATCTTACCTCAATCTGAACTAAGATCTCAGTTGATTTCTAGATCTGAAACCACCCAAAATAGCAAACTCAGATGTCGATTGGATGGCTTCTGACCTAAAACATCGATGGCAAGGTGAACGAACGATTGGAGGACGAGATGAAGGGCGAAACGAACGATTTTGAGGGGGAAATTTTTCAGAAGGAGGGAATTTTGGGATGGATGTGAAGGAAAGAGGAACGATTCGTGAAAAGGAATAAAATTTGGGGGGGGGGGATTTTCAGGAGGAGGGAAGTTTAGGCGGAAAGCAAAAATGGTAAACGTGACAATGGTATTTCGGCTGTAAGTGTAACCAAGTTTACACATTAACGACTAAAAACAAAAGAAAAAATGGATTAAAATACTATTTGTTGCTTTTAAAACATAAACGCTGCCAATAAATGTAATCAAATGTATATTTTCTTGTAGTGTAATAAACATCATATTTTATTAAGTAAAAATAATATCTTTCATGACATAAAAAATGACCCTTCCATGTATAAAAATTCGACCTTTTCATTTAAAAATCAACTCTTTTTAGTTTAAATCATTCCTTAGAAAGGATTCACAAAACAAGGAAAAACAAATCTTTTAAATTAAAATAAAAACAAAACGAAACAAAATAAAAAAAATACTCACACTTTTATCAGCGAAGAAAGGGGGTCGGATTGAAGAAGAAAGGGGAGGAGTAGGTGGCGCTAGTGCCAGTGGAGGAGGAGGCGCTTGCGGTCCCGACATGGGGCTCGCGTCAGACTTACTGGAGAAGAGATCGGAGGAGGGAAGAGGAGAAAGCGGGGTGGTCTGAGGGTGGAGGTCATTGGCGGAGTGGAGCACGACGGTTTAGGGTGTAGAAGGGGCGACGACTTCGATTTAGGGGGTAACAGGTCTTGCGGTTTTAGGGATTGGGGGGGGGGGGGTTGAACACGGAGAGAGGAGGGTGTGGGGGGAGTTCGCCGGTGGGGGGAGAGGAGAAAGGGAGCGGCTGTGGCGGTTGCGTGGGCGGAGGCGCCTGGAGATGGGTGGCGGCGTCGATCCCTCGTGCCCCCTTTTCCTGTTCTTTTTTATTATTTTTTATTTTATGTTTTTTGTTCTGAACGAAGGAAGGGGGTTTGACCAAAGGGAAAGGGAGATATTTTATATTTTAACAATATATTAATTCATCAATTAATTGTTTAACACCCCGAACTCTAATCGAATCCCAACGACTTTCGCTCCTAGCTAAATACCCCCATTCCGAACGCAATGGGATAAGTTTTGTAACCCAATTCGGCTGTTATGATCAGCTTTCATCATAATTAAAATATAAATCTTTATGTATTCAATTTAAATGCACATTTCAAATTACTGGGGCCACATACTAACTCTAAAAATTCTTGAAAAATTATTTCTAGCTTTGTATTGATGATATGGTCCTAACAAAACTAATTTTGTCAAATTCTGAGATTGTTTGAAAAATGTTCCAATTTCTGGTCGATCGAAATTGATTGAAACTGTTAAAACACGTTTAACTTCGCCATGCTCACATATTGATTCGAAAAATTACAAATTTTGAAACCTAGCAATAACTTGACATCATGGATCCAACAAAAGTGGTTTCATCGAAAACCGAGGTCGTTTGCAAAATTTCCATTTTTAAGGGCCAGAATTCCATAGCGACTATTCGAATTTTCAACTGGACATAAATTTTGATTCTCGCTATGAAATTTCAATTTTTCAAATTCGTTGGAAAGAAATTGTCGAATATATCCAAATATTTTTTGTTTCGCTAAAATCTGGTTTATTTTGAATCCTATACATTCATTTGAACTTTGAAATCGAAATTTCAAACTACCGCGCCATTTTCAATTCCTTTTATAATTATAAATAATTATTTATATTCTAACGACGATTCAAATAAATATATACGTTCGAATTCTATTCAAAATAAATTTCTCGTCGTTATTATCTAAAATAATTCATTTTAAATATTCAAAATTCACTAAAATTGCCAAAATAAAGATTTTAAATTGGCTCAGATTTCCGGATTATTACAATTCTCCTGAAACCGGAACTGTTGGGTTCATATCAAAAAGAGCTTTCCAATGAATATTAGAAATTTGAAATCTAACGGTTGGATTTGGAATTATGTCCAAATCAAATTTGGAAAAGGTCGCTGTAAGTGCAGTTCGGTGGCCGTTATTGAAAACCGACTGTGCGGGCCTTGATAAAATTATTAAAAATATTAATAATTTGTGTAAAATCATAATATATGAATTAAAAAGAACTGGGATGAAAAATCCCATATTTAAAAAGGATTAAAATATATTTTTATTGAAATGAACTAGTTATGAACTAGAATTATAATCCAATATTTTTGAATAAATAAATTGGATTTGAAGTGGTTTTAAAAATAATCAGAATTTCCAGTATACGAATTGGAATGTATTTGAATCGAAATTATCTTCGGAATATTTTGATGTTGGATTTCGTGATTATACAGATATGGTTGTGAAAATTTGAAAGATATTTTTATATCGTTATTTCCAATACGATATTTGTTGGTTTTAGAATTTGATATTGAATATAAGCCGATATATTTTCTATTCAGAGCCTTGTATTTAATATCAAATGGGATTTTGGGTTCGTCGTGAATGGCGTCTTAAATAACACTGTTCTTGAACCCAATTTTAGAAAAGAATAAATCTTTTAATTAAGATTTAGTGAAATTGTCCAGTTAATTAGTATTTAATTGGAATTGAATTTAAATTGGTTTTTGGGGTTTATCGTGAGCGGTGGTTTGTATAACACCTGTTCTTTAACCCGATTAACAATAGAATGTGATTTTGGGTTTGTCGTGAACCGTGTTTTAGATGACATTGGTTCCTTGACCTAGTTAAAGATAGGATATTGATTTTTGGGAAGATTAAAACTATGTGGAGTTTTAATGAATCTTTAATTAGATTAAAGTGATCGAGAACGGAGTATCACCAGTTTTGCTCCAAAGCGATAGTTAAATCTTTAATTAGATTTGAACGTGAAATGGTAATTAATATTTACCGATAACACCGTGGTGTTAGATATGGAGTATTACCAGTTTTGCTCCACGGGAGGAATAGGTTGGGATTGGGAAATAAACTAAATGATTACTTCGGTGTGATTCGCTAATCCCGACTAGTTTGGAAAACCTTAACATGGGTTGATTTGATATCAAAAGGAAGATTAAAGAATAAATTTAAAAGAATTTATCTTTGATAAAATTAATGGGAACCTTTCCCTAAGAATGTGAAAATTTGAATAAAAGAATATTCTGAATTGGAATGAGGCGTATGTTGTGTTTGTGTAACACTTATTTATTATATATGCGGGTTATTTGGAAAGGCCGGGTTTATACCCATTCTGAATAACCGATTCGACAATAAGTCGAAGCTGAGGACGGTGGTCGAAGACCGGAGGTCTTCACATCGTTTGGACAATTACTGGTGATCTTGATTGGGCTGTACACCCAAGAGGAGGGAATCAGTTGGTGATCGTCTAGACGTATTTGGAGATCGATGGATATGCGAAGTATATGGTGCCTCCGGTTTCGTTCAAACCCAGAACGAACTTGTAAACGGATTATGTGTCTTACATTGGATTTTATTCTGTGTGGTTGATTTCTATTAAATATATATCTGTTTGGTGGCGGAGAATTTATTCTCTTGCTTAACGACCTTCTCTGAGACGTACGAGCTCAGAGGTTATATATCGATAGTTATCAATCGAATGGCATGAATTGCCAATGTGGCATGCCTAAGTAGCAAATGATCAAGGATTCTGCTGAAAAGCAAAGTCTTGTGGTTGATGATCAAAACACAGCCTGTGTGGCATAGCTTTGTGTATGGCGTTAATTCGCGAGCCTCACACCTCGGTATGAGTCAGAAACGGGATAAGGACCGTTGGGAGAACACGCTGTTTCTTTTTAGCTACGGTGGTGTCAGTGACTTACCAGCCCTGACATTTATATTATTTTCACCTGTGTGGTTGTTGGAATGCGAGGCGCCTCGGTTATAGGTCTGATAGGACCGGGAAACGTGTGTTCAGGAATTGTCAATCCTCAAACGTAAGAGAGGACCGGCCCAACCGATCCAGGGGTTACCCAGAGTGTGTAGTCCCGAGGCATTTGCTAGAGTGTCTCGAAGCGAAGAGGAGCTTGCCCCTTGCCTCGACTCATGGCGGAAATCCAATTTCGAATACGAGATATTTCGGTTTTATTTGTAGAGCCTAGTATGGCGACATAGTGGTAATGGGCACTTATGCTGTCTATGATTGATACTTATGATTGAAGTTGTTTTCTTCACTTATAGTAATAATAAAGGATGAAATTTAGCGTATCAAGCATTCTTTGGCTATTATAAGGTAAAAACCCTATTCTCCGGCTTGCGTTGCATTGTGTGATGGGACTTGGGTCTTATAATAGCTTCATTTTTCTTTATTTAGCATTGCGCTGTTTGTTTTATGCACTGGTATTCTCAGGAGTAAACTCGTTCCGTGTTATACGGCGTGGTCCCTTGATTTACCTAACTTTAAAAATAAAGATTAATAATTGTTTTAGTTCTCACACCAGTCACATGATTGACCTGGAGTTTATTGTTTTAACCTAAACTCTGGGTGCCCTTATTTTCAACACGGGCAGCTAGTAGTTGGGTTTTGCAGATTTATATTCACAGGATCCTGGTTTACAGCTGGAACAATACTCGGAAAGCTCTGTATCCGTGTATTTCTTTCAGTTGTGTTGTATTATTTTTCCGCTGCTATGTATTTAAATGTAATTTAAATCTCTAATATTTGTCAAATGTGTAATGTTTATTCATACTCTGTATATTCTGGTATTCTGATGGAATTGTTGTAATAAACAATGAAATGTTCTTCTGTTTGTTTTCTGATGTCGCTTGTTCTCAAAGCAATCCGGGCTTTCCTTACCGGGGAAGTTTCGGGTTCTTACAGTAGTATCAGAGCTTTGGTTTACAGAGCTCGAGAACAAGACACATTAGAACCAAACAAAAAAATTCATCATAGATTGAATTAGTAATGTTTGATAAGAATAACTTGTTAGAGATGGGATCAGTAGTATCCTAGAGCGAGTCGAAAGAGTGTTATTTTTAAAATAAAATTGAAAACAAATCTTGTTTTGAAAATTTAATTCAAGTATACGTATTTGAATATTTTATTTGTATTGAATTTGGACAATCGAGTATATAAAGATTTTGCATATACGTGTCATGAACGTATATTCGAAGTTTTAATATACTAGATAGATATATAATCACACTCTAGTCACTCGGAGACGATCCTGTTGATAGTCTAGACATCATCAGCATTTGTGTTTGAGTTTCGAAAAGTGGGATATCTATATATTTCCATCAGACTGCTGTGAGAACCAAAACTAGATAGGTTTATTGTTGTGATTTGGCATCAAAAACATGATTTTCTGTATATGTATCAAAGTTATGAATTTGAAACGTTAATTCACTAATTGATTGCTGGTTGTGTTGTTTGATTGTTGGTTTGATTAATTTAAATTTTGAACCATTTAGCCTAATGGAACAAAATTTAGAACTGAATTGAAAATTGATTACAATTGCATGCATATACATGTATATCCATTGAACAGGTCATAGCAAGGTGGCTAGAGCAGAGGAATAAAATTGTTTGCCCGACAAATAGGTACATGTTTATTGTATTTCTTGGGGTTTTTGATGATTTTATGAGCCTATTGGCTAGCCGCTTGGCCTTTTCTTTTTCTTTTGGATTGGTGAGGGCCATGGAGGCTATTATAAATATCCCGAAGCTCCCAGTGCAGGGGAGGTTATGGCGAAATTTTTGGGTGTTAGCCAAATTTTTGAAAAAATTGAAAGGTTCTTAGAAACCGAAAAGTTGAAGAACTTAAGCCGTAAGGAAGATAATGAAAGTTGAGTTGGTTTGTAAAACAACTTTCAGCTTCATTCCTTTTCGGGGACGAAAAGTTTTAAGTGGGGGAGATTGTAACAACCCGGAAATTTTGAGCCAATTTAAAATTTTTATTTTGGCAATTTTAATGAATTTTGAATATTTAAAATGAATTATTTTAAATAATAACAATGAGAAATTTATTTTTGAATAGAATTAGAATGTATATATTTATTTGAATCGACGTTAGAATATAAATATTTTATTTTAATTATAAAAGGAATTGAAAATGGCGTGGTAGTTCGAAAATTCGATTTCAAAGTTCAAATGAATGTATAGGATTCAAAATAATCCGGATTTTGGCGAAACCAAAAATATTAGAATCTATTTGAGAATATCTTTCCAACGAATCCGAAAAATTGAAATTTCATAGCGGGGATAATTAGTTATGCCTAGTTGAAAATTCAGAGTAGTCGCTATGGAATTCTGGCCCTTAAAAATGAAAATTTTGCAAACGACCTCTGTTTTTGACGAAGCCACTTTTGTTGGAACCGGAATGTCAAATTATTGCTAGTTTCCAAAATTCATAATTTTCTGGATCAATATGTGAGCGTGGAAAGGGAAAACGTGTTTTAACAGTTTAAGTCAATTTCGATAGACCAGAAAATGGCCATTTTTCAAACGGTCTCAGAATTCGACGAAATTAGATTTGTTAAGGCCGTATCGTCAATACGAAGCCAGAAATAATGTTTTTGGAATTTTTAGAGTCAGTATGTGACCCCAGTAAATTAAAATGTACATTCAAAATTCAATATATAGATTTATATTTTGATTTTGATGGAAACTGGTTGAAACGATGGAATTGGCTTACGAGACATATCCCATTGTGTTCAGAATGAGGGTAATTAGCTGGAGACGACCGTCGGTGCGTTCGATTTCGAGTTCGAAATAAAAAGTTGCTTTTTGGAATTTAAAAATAATATATATATATATATATTAATATAACCCTCACCCCTCACACTCTCTCTCCCTCACTTTTCAAAATTGGTCAACGTTAAATAAATAAATAAAAGTGGGAAACTGCCCGTCACTCCATCGTGGTCTGTCGCCACCCACCCATCGTCGCTGCTGGCCTCCAAGAGAGCGCCTCCCCTTCGACCCTCCTCCCTTCCCTATCTCTTTCCTTCCCCAATCCGAACGCAGTGCCCCCAAAACCCAACAACCCCGCGCCTTCAGCCAATGAGAGCCGTCGCAGCCCCCTGCAGTCCACCGTCGGTCACCACCAGGCCGCCGCCGCCAGCAACACCCTTCACTCCGCATCCGATTGATCAGTGGGGCCCCCATTCATAGAAAACCAGCCCCTTCATCTCTAGCGACGCGCAACACCCACCATAGCACAACGATGAAGGTTCAAGAAGGAAGACGAGGTGTAAAACGCGTTTAGACAAGGTGAATAACCTTGATTTTATTTTCAGTTTTTACTGTAAATTCGTATTGGATTTGTGAATGGTATGAGAATAAAACTAAGATTTTTATTTATGGAAAAATGGGATTTTATGTATGTAAAAATATGATTTTTATTTACGTAGAGTAATAAAAATATGATTTTTATTTATGTAGAGTAATAAAAATATAATTTTTTTATATATAATGAGGTAAAAATATTATTTTTATGTATGTAGAGAAGTAAAAATATAATTTTTATTATATTACTAGCAAGATAAAAATATAATTTTTATCATGGAAGTAGCGGTGTAAAGGAGTGATTTTTACATATATAGTAGAGATATAAAAATACGATCTTTATATATAAAAATGTGATTTTTATATATATGAAGTAGCGATAAAAATTCGATTTTTATATATATGAAGTGGAAATAAAAATATGATTAGTGATAATAAAAATATGATTTTTACTATGAACAACATGTAAAGGATTGCATTGAACGCTAGGCAAAATTCGGACCGTTCAGAAATAAAGAATGGCGGAGTGGATCCCAAAGGTGAGAACTCCTCGCTTTTATTTTAATTTCTAGTTTGAAATATATATAAGATGCAGACGGTGCTTAGCAGCACCCGACACCCGTCGTCCA
Organism: Allium sativum; assembly: GCA_030737875.1. Classification (NCBI taxonomy): domain Eukaryota; kingdom Viridiplantae; phylum Streptophyta; class Magnoliopsida; order Asparagales; family Amaryllidaceae; genus Allium; species Allium sativum. The sequence continues at coordinate 198,184,766 of CM060926.1, read as the reverse complement.
CAGACCATGGATGGCTTATATGTTTGATTGTATGTTGTTGTAAAAATTGATTGTGTGATGTGGAATGAAATAAAATATTTATATAGTTAAAAATAATTTATAGTTAAAAATATAATTTTTGACGTGTGAATAAAATAAATATTTATAAACAAATCGGACGATTTGTTTATGTACACCCATTTGAAGGATATTGATTAGGACGATAAATTTTGCACGTCGCCCAACTGCACAAATAATATTCAGTGTTTGTGGATTGAAACCCCACACGGGTGTTGGGATGATATTTGGCGTACACTAATCCCAATTTGTTTAGTTGTATGTCAATCGATAGGTTGACAAACTGTGTAAGCGTTAATTATTTATGTTCATTGCTTATGCAGTTGTATAGTGCACTTTGGATGATGGTTGATTATTTATCATTGCTATTATATACATGTGTTGCATGGAATCCACATAATTAACATTATATGGTAATTGATTGGGCCTCATTCCAATTTGGAGAATAAAGAATATTATAAAATAAAGATTCATGTGTTGAATAGAATAAATAGTCATGTGTTGACGATACTCATGTGTTGAGAATATTCATGTGTTGAAACTTATCATGTGTTGAACGAAATATTTTAACAATAAAATTCACATCTTTATCATATATAAAATTAGAAACTAGCTGGAAACTAGTTAAGATGAGTGGTTTCCTGGGTATTGATCTGATGTTGGTTTCGGCCTTTGGGGTTACTACTTAGGGAATCGTTCTCTTACTAATTTACGGTTGGAGTTTGATTAAGAATTAAACGATAGAAATCATAATTTTATAAAATATATTAAATGACAAAAATAGTCATGTGTTGACGATACTCATGTGTTGAGAATATTCATGTGTTGAAAGAAATATATATTCATGTGTTGAAGAAAATATTCATTTGTTGAATAGAATAACGAAGTTATTGAAATATATAAAGCCGTGTTGATTAGATTTGCGCCATTTTGACGTGAACGATATTTATATCGATTATATTCGTTTTTGTAATGAATATAGAAAAGGAAGTGATTTCAAAATATAATGTTTTGAAAATATTAACATTTATATATTAATGATATGAAATATTCAATTTTGATTTGAAATTGAATATGAAGTTGAATTTGTTTTGAAAACGAATTTTAAACGATTTATAAAATATGATTAGAATTGAAATCGACGATATATATATATATATATATATTAAATGGCCTGAATAGAACCGACCGTCGGATTGACGTTACGGGAGATCCGACCGTCGGATTCTCCTAAAACCAGAACCGTTGAGTTCGTATTGTAAAGAACTTTCCAATGAATATTAGAAATTTAAAATCTAACAGTTGGATTTGGAATTATGTCCAAATCAAATTTGGAAAAGGTCGATGTAAGTGCAGTTCGGTGGCCGTTATTGAAAACCGACTGTGCGGGCCTTGATAAAATTATTAAAAATATTAATAATTTGTGTAAAATCATAATATATGAATTGGAAAGAACTAGGATGAAAAATCCCATATTTAAAAAGGATAGAAATATATTTTTATCGAAATGAACTAGTTATGAACCAGAATTATAATCCAATATTTTTGAATAAATAAATTGGATTTGAAGTGGTTTTAAAAATAATCAGAATTTCCAGAATACGAATTGGAATGGATTTGAATCGAAATTATTTTCGAAATATTTCGATGTTGGATTTCGTGATTACACAGTTAGGGTCATGGAAATTTGAAAGATATATTTATATCGTTATTTCCAATACGATATTTGTTGGTTTCAGAATTTGATATTGAATATAAGCCGATATATTTTCTATTCAGAGCCATGTATTTAATATCAAATGGGATTTTGGGTTCGTCGTAAATGGTGTCTTAAATAACACTGTTCTTGAACCCATTTTTAGAAAAGAATGAATCTTTTAATTAAGAGTTAGTGAAATTGTCCAGTTAATTAGTATTTAATTGGAATTGAATTTAAATTGGTTTTTGGGGTTTATCTTGAGCGGTGTTTTGAATAACACCTGTTCTTTAACCCGATTAACAATGGAATGTGATTTTGGGTTTATCGTGAACCGTGTTTTAGATGACATCGGTTCTTTAACCCAGTTAAAGACAGGATATTGATTTTTGGAAAGATTAAAACTAAGTGGAGTTTTAATGAATCTTTAATTAGATTAAAGTGATCGAGAATGGAGTATCACCAGTTTTGCTCCAAAGCGATAGTTAAATCTTTAATTAGATTTGAACGTGAAATGGTAATTAATATTTACCGTTAACACCGTGGTGTTAGATATGGAGTATTACCAGTTTTGCTCCATAGGATGAATAGGTTGGGATTGGGAAATAAAATAAATGATTACTTCGGTGTGGTTCGCTAATCCCGACTAATTTGGAAAACCTTAACATGGGTTGATTTGATATCAAAAGGAAGATTAAAGAATAAATTTAAAAGAATTTATCTTTGATAAAATTAATGGGAACCTTTCCCTAAGAATGTGAAAATTTGAATAAAAGAATATTCTGAATTGTAATGAGGCGTATGTTGCGTTTGTGTAACACTTGTTTATTATATACGCGAGTTATTTGGAAAGGCCGGGTTTATACCCATTTTGAATAACCGATTCGACGATAAGTCGAAGATGAAGACGGTGGTCGAAGACCGGAGGTCTTCACATCATTTGGATAATTACTGACGATCTTGATTGGGCTGTACAAAGGAGGGAATCAGTTGGTGATCGTCTAGACGTATTTGGAGATCGATGGATATGCGAGGTATATGGTACCTCCGGTTTCGTTCAGACCCAGAATGAACTTGTAAATGGATTGTGTGTCTAACATTGGATTTTATTCTGTGTGATTGATTTCTATTAAATATATATCTGTTTGGTGGCGGAGAATTTATTCTCTTGCTTAATGCCCTTCTCTGAGACGTACGAGCTCAGAGGTTATATATCGATAGATATCAATCGCATGACATGAATTGCCTGTGTGGCATGCCTTAGTGGCAAATGATCAAGGCTTCTGTTGAAAAGCAAAGTCTTGTGGTTGATGATCAAAGCACGGCTTGTGTGGCATAGATTTGTGTATGGCATTAATCGCGAGCCTCACACCTTGGTATGAGTCAAAAACGGGATAAGGACCGTTGGGAGAACACGACGTTTCTTTCTAGCTACGGTTGTGTCAGTGACTTACCAGCCCTGACATTTATATTATTTTCACCTGTGTGGTTGTTGGAATGCGTGGCGCCTCGGTTATAGATCTGATAGGACCGGGAAACGTGTGTTCAGGAATTGCCAATCCTCAAACGTAAGAGTGGACCGGCCCAACCGATCCAGGGGTTACCCAGAGTGTGTAGTCCCGAGGCATTTGCTAGAGTGTCTCGAAGTGGAGAGGAGCTTGCCCCTTGCCTCGACTCATGGCGGAAATCCAATTTCCAATACGAGATATTTCGGTTTTATTTGTAGAGCCTAGTATGGCGACATAGTGGTATGGGGCACTTATGCCGTCTATGATTGATACTTATGATTGAAGTTGTTTTCTTCACTTATAGTAATAATAAAGGATGAAATTTAGCGTATCAAGCATTCTTTGGCTATTATAAGGTAAAAACCCTATCCTCCGGCTTGCGTTGCATTGTGTGATGGGACCTGGGTCTTATAATAGCTTCTTTTCTTTATTTAGCATTGCGCTGTTTGTTTTATGCACTGGTATTCTCGGGAGGAAACCCATTCCGTGTTATATGGCGTGGTCTTTTGATTTACCTAACTTTAAAAATAAAGATTAATAACTGTTTTAGTTCTCACACCGGTCACATGACTGACCTGGAGTTTATTGTTTTAACCTAAACTCTGGGTGCCCTTATTTTCGACACGGGCAGCTAGTAGTTGGGTTTTGCAGATTTATATTCATAGGATCCTGGTTTACAGCTGGAACGATACTCGGAAAGCTCTGTATCCATGTATTTCTTTCAGTTATGTTGTATTATTTTTCCGCTGCTATGTATTTAAATGTAATTTAAATCTCTGATATTTGTCAAATGTGTAATATTTATTCATACTCTGTATATTCTGGTATTCTGATGGAATTGTTGTAATAAACAATGAAATGTTCTTCTGCTTGTGTTCCGATGTGGCTTATTCTCAAAGCAATCCGAGCTTTCCTTACCGGGGAAGTTTCGGGTTCTTACACAATTACAATATTAACAATCGAGTATGCAGTAACTCTACTACTAATAAGGTAAATTCATTACCCTATTTTACTTGATGTATTTTTGAAATTTCAAAAATGCCCCTGCAATTTCCACGTGTTACCCTGTTCGCCAACACGTTTCTCATTTCTCCACTCTTCCATTGATCCACTAATCCATAACTACTTCGACCATTCTCAGACTAGAAGAAAACCCTAGCTGCTCAAATCAATATCGATCGCCTCCAGTCTTCTTCATTTGGCTTCCAATTTAACTCTGTCATTAAAAACGAAACTCAGATCTACATCGGCCTATGCTCATTTCTAAGCCCGTTCACCTGCTCTTGACGTCTTCTCCTCACCGTCGATTTCTACCTCTTCACAATCTGTACAAACAATGATTTATTCTTCTTCAGTCAATCTTGATGGTGCAAAATACAGTTCTTTGCTTTGATCATAGATCTCGACCTTAGGTTTGTGTAAATTTTAAACTGTTTACTCTGTTGTTGTATAATGCTAATTGCAGATTAGTTTTTTTCCTTTCCCGATAAGTTTTTATTCCATTAATTACGGTTTAGTTTTCTTAATTGTGCGTGTTTTGTTAATTTTGATTTCTGTTAAATTGTTTGGGTTCACCCGTGAAAGGGAAATTGACTTGGTAGCTTCTTTTCATAATTTGAATTATTACAAAAAAGTTACTTTATCAAACATTGGCCATGCTATTACTAGGAGACTAAGTTTGGGTTATAGATTATGTTGCTCATGTAAGGTTTGAGGGAACAGTTAACTTTCTGTATTGTAGCAGTGGTTTTTTTGTTAATCCAAAAATATAAAATGGCCACTATCAAAAAATCTGAATTAGCTAGATGTAGTTGCTTCAGGTTAGATGTTGGCCAAAATGATTCTAATGCCATCATTTACTTATTATTGATGAAAGTTAGTACGAAGTCCAAGGAAAGGAGAAACAAAAACGATTGGTACTTTAGTTCTTTTTTTTATAAGTTACAGTTGTTTATATCTACCTTTAGGAAGACCTAAAGAACAAAAGTTACATCGATTTATATACGTAAGCTTATATATAAGTTTATATATGTAAGTTTAAATGTTTTTATAAGCTACAGCTGTTTATATATGTAAGTTTATATGTATATATAAGTTGATAGATGTCTAAATATACGTATATGTAAGTTTGTAGTTGTGTATATGTAAGTTTATGTGTATGTATATATATATATATATGTGTGTGTGTGTGTGTGTGTGTGTGTGTGTGCGCGTGTGTGTAAGTTTGCTTCTATTTTTACATATACATAATGTCAAATATTGGACTTACTTGACAGTTCTACACAATTTGAATTTTCCTTAATAGTATTATAGGTTTGATGGATATAAATAGAATATTGAGATTAATTATGCATGCTAACAAGAAAATCTTCTATCAGGACGGTGCCATTTTATTCGGTCTCTTTTTAGGTTTTTATGTGGTTAAGTTGATGTTTTAAACTGAAGTTTTTTAAACAATTTTTTCTTTATGGAAATTTATCTTCACTTTGATGGAAATTAAAATAATTTTACATATATAAAGATTGTCTTTATTAAGTTGGACTGAGTTTAAAAAGAAAATTATTTGGAAAAGCTTGATTGAGGACATGTTTTTGCATAAATGACACATGATGTGTAACTTCATTAGAAATAAAATCAAAGATCATCTAAAAATTTGTTGTTAACATATACTAAATGTTGAATCATTTTCAATTTTTCTTTGTTGATATGTCAAATTATAAAGCAATATAATCTATTTTCTCAAGCTTTAAATTTTTCTAGTTTTGTATGACTTAATCAATTTCTAATTTCCTTTTTTGGAAAAATAATAATTCAACCTTTACCTTACTACACATTATTTTGATGCAATTTCAACCTCTCCCCAATAAAAAGCTATTTCTTCAATTTTTATAGTTATGCTGTGTAACGACCCGGAATTTTGGGGCTAATTTAAAATTTTTATTTTAGAAATTTTAGCGAATTTAGAATTTTTAAAATAATTTATTTTAAATAATAATGACTAAAAATTTATTTTAATCGAAGTTAAAACGAATAAATTTAACTTAAATATAAAAGGAGTTTGAAACAGCGCTGCAGTTTGAAAATTTGAATTTGAAATCTGACCGACTGTGCAGAATTCATTTTAAATCAGAATTGAACGAAATAAGAAATATTTAAATCTGTTTAATCGTATCTTTCTAACGGATGTAAGAAACTGAAATTTAACTTTATATTTTGAAAGTTATGGCCAGTTCAAATTTTAGAAAAGTCACTGTGGAATTTATATATATTTTAATATAATATATTGACCTTAAAAATAGCCATTTTGCAAACGACCTCGGTTTTCGACGAAACCACTTTTGTTGGAACCGGAATGTCGAATTATTGCTAAGTTTCAATTTTCATAATTTTTCGAATTAATATGTGAGTGTGGCAAAGGAAAATGTGTTTTGACTGTTTCAGTCAAATTTAATCGACTCGAAAATGGTCGTTTTTCAAACAGTCTCAGAATTCGATATAATTGTTTTTGTTAGAACCGTATCGTCAAAAACATAACTAGAAATAATTTTTCTGTAATTTGTATTGTCCGTATGTGGCCCCGGTAATTTAAAATGTACGTTTGAATTTAATAACCAAATGATTTATAATTTAATTTAAAGAAAAACATATCGTAACACCCGAATTGGGTTACGCAACATGTTCCATTGAGTCCGGAATGGGGGTTATTAGCTAGGGGCGACAGTCGTTGGGTTCGATTTGGGGTTCGTATAGGTAAACATGAATTATTGAATTAAATAAATAAATTTAAAGAGAAATACATAGTATAAATACCCCGTATTATACGTAACCCTAAATGCACAATACAGCAGCCGCCGTATCTCATCTTCAAAGACCTAAAGCCCACGAAATTCAATCCCACTTTTCTCCTAGAATATTCAATGAAAATCAAAATCTCAAAAACGAAATCGAAGAGGATGATGAGCTCTTTAATATGGACGGTGGAGATCTCCTACAGCTGCGCCATCACCTCGAACCGACCACCCAAAGTCGCTCCAAACGAACCGCTGTCCTGCCTCCTGTGCGCCGCCGAGTGGGCCCCAGCTCCGGCCGAACACGCGCCCCTCCAAGGCCGACCAGATGCCGCCCTCCGATCACCCTCTCGCTGACTGTGCTGGTCGAAATTTGAAGCCCTAGTTTTGAACAGTAAAAGAAAAGGGTGCGGCCGATTTTCTGGTAGGGAAGAAGAAGGGTGTTAATCCTATTTTATTAATATAATTTAATCTACAAATGTTTATACCTTAATAAAACATATCTTGTTCATTTTAGCTCAGAATTGGACGATTTCTGAAGCTTTACGATCTTAGAAACGAGATCTGCGACATGAAGCTAACCAGAACTGAAAAAGAGCAAATCAGAAATTTCAGATCTGAATAGCAAAGTGAGAAATCTATTTATTTTCTTTTTATATAATTAGAAAATAATTCTGATTTTATTTCCACCTATCTATAGCCAATTTCTGTCAGTTATTATTCATGATCTGTTCTGTGCTGAATGTAAAATTAGATCTGTTTGTTTGGTGATGAGATGTAATGATTTATGATGGGTGTTCTTTGTAGATTGTTAAAATTAACATTCCTATTAATTAGAATTAGATTAAACAAAAGTATCATTCTATTTATTAAAATTATTTAAATTATTTAAATTAACATTGATGTTAATCAGAGAATTGGATCAAGCAAATTTATCATTTTGGATTTGTTGGGACAAAAATATTCGTTTTTGTCAAATTTAATAGAATGAAACCAAAACATTTATTTTTGCCATTTTTACAGAATAAGAAAAAAATGTTCATTTTTTTCATTTAATAGGGGATGAAATAAAAATCACATTTATGATAAAACATGATTAATGAAATAGAAATCAACATTTTTGGTGAAAACATGATGTGTGAAATAAAAATCACATTTGTATTAAAACATGTTAGTTGTAATAAGACTTACAATTTTATCAAAACATGTTGGTAGGAATAAAGGATTTATTTTTATGAAAGATTAAAATAAAAGATTATAGTGAAAGATTTCATTTTTATTACCAATTAATTACAAAGATTAGAATTGAAATAGGTGATTTGATTATTATTTTTGTCAATTTGCTACAATAAAAGTATAGTTATTAAAGTATATATTTTTATGGCCATTTTGGTACAATCAAAAAGTATGGTTATTAAAGTTTATATTTTTAAAATACATTAGGATAAAAGTTACATTTTTGTTTGCAAATTTCAGATGCAAACGAAACATTAGAAAAAGAAAAAGAGAAGTTGACATTTTTGTTATATCTTGTCATGTTAGATAAATTAATGCTTTTGTTAGAAATGATCATTTTAGAATAAGAATATGAATTTGTTAGATAATGTCGTATTAAAACGAAAAAGTCATTTTTATGATAAATATCGTATTAGATATAAAAGTCAATATTTTCATTGTCGGTTAGTTACAATAGAAGATTAGAGACAAAAGTTAATATTTTTATTGTCATTTAGTAGGGATTATAGGAAAATAACATTTTGACAACTTGATTATAGAATGTAGAATATCATTTTATGTTAAAACATGTTAGTGATATAAAATATTATTATTTGTGTCAAAACATACATTTTTGCAAATTAAAGAGAATGAGTTGAAAACATTCATTTTTGGTCATTTAAAGGAACCTGACAAAATTAACAATTTGTTCATTTAAAAAAATCTGACAAAATTAACATTTTGTTTATTTAAAAGGATTAGACAAAATTATCAGTTTTGGTCATTTTAAAAGAATGAATCTTTGTTTGAAACTTGTGAACATGTAATTTACATTTTTATATAAATGAACTATTAAAAAGAATAAAACCTTGGTTAGAATGTGTTACCATGCAAAATTACATTTATATGTAATTAATATTCATCAAAAAGAATTAAATAAAAATGTACATTTTACTCATTTAAAAAGGATGTTATGAGAAAATATCATTTTTGGGTAAAACATGATTAGTGAAGAGAAATTTTCACATTTTTTTTATTTAAAAAGGAATTATAACACAATTTTACATTTGGTTTATGTTAAAAGGATTATAACAAGATTCATATTTTGTTTACATTAAAAAGAATTAGTCAATTCTGTCATTTTGATTTACAATAAAAAGATTGAGATAAAAGGTTATATTTTTATTGACACTTTGTTTTCAATAGAAAGATTGTACATTAAAAATTACATTTTCAATGTAGTTTAGATTCCATTGAAAGGATTAGAATGAAAGGATTATATCTTTGTAGTCATTTGGTTACAATGAAAAGATTAGGAAATAAAGATAACATCTTTAGGGTAATTGAAATAAAGGATTATTTTTATTGTCATATAGAATTAAAGGATTATATTTTTTTGTAACATTGTTGACAATAAAATGAATTGAATTAAAAGAATAGATTTTATTGTCATTTGTTCACAATAAAAAGGATTGAAATATATGTCTATGATGTAAAAAATTATCTGTCTATGATGTTGAAATGTTTGAGGTGTTAAATATAATGTTTAGCATATTCCCATTTGAATATTACACTTCCATTTACAAGTCATCCGACTTGTTTTTGTGATTGGGTTGATAATTTTTACACATCGCCCAAGTGCACAAATAATTTATTATTTGTTTGTTGGATGAAACCCCACACGGGTATTGGGATGATATTTGACAGACACGAATCCCAATACTTAAGTGTAGAATCCACTCTGGTTGTTATTTGGATGTGTGATAATTATTTATCATAATGGTTGATTTCATACAGTATATGGTTGTTGAGCGAGTCACATTCCAATAAAGAATATTCTAGAAAAAGAATGTTTTAGAAAATATTTTAGAAAAGAATTTATTTTAGGAAAATATATTTTAATTGAAATGAACTAGTTATTAACTAGAATAAATCATTAAATTTAGATTTAATAAAGTTTCCAATATGATAATATTTAATTCAAGTTAAATCGAATAAATTGGGTTTTTTGTTTGTCGTGAATAGTGTCTTAAATAACACTGTTCTTAAACCCCGTATGAAAAGAATAAATCTTTTAATTAAGATTATTTAAGTTCCAGTTATACTTAGTAATTGGGATAAGATGAAATGTGAGTTGGTTTTATTGTGAACTGTGTTTCTAAGCAACATTTGTTCTTTAACCCAACTGACAACGAACATATGATTTGAAATTTATAAATCCTTTATTAAGTTTTAAATGGAGATTTTCCAAAAGCAAAGTTTTCCAATTTAAAATATTAAATTGGAGTTGAATGAAATTCGAATTAATAATAACCGAGATAAGCTTCTGTAAAAGAAGACCGATACTACATATGGAATTTAAAAGGCTTTGCCGTTATTCCATTTATATTATTGGTCGGATACAGAAATTTATAACGATCATATATTGATTTGATTTCTGTGAAGATTCCATATTTAATGGAAGTCGATTTTGGGTTTATCGTGAATGGTGTTTTAAAATGACATTTGTTCTTTAACCTAGTTAAAGATAGGATTTATTTCTTAAATTTAAATAATGATTTTTGATATTTAAACCAAATGGGGTTTTTAATAAAACTTTAAAAAGAAAGATTCAAGAATAAATTTAAAGGATTTATCTTTGATAGAATAATACGAGTATTTTATTAGGAGAATAATTCTGAATTGGAATGAGATGTTGGATGTGCTTCTGTAGTACTTGATTTTAATTATGAAAATACGCGAATTATTCGGAAAGACCGGGTTTTACCCATTCCGAATAATTACTACGACGATGAAGAGTCGAAGATGAAAAAGGTGGTTGAAGACCGACGATCTTCACATCGAATGGAAGTGTTGCTACAGAGACCCTTGATGGGAGTAGCTACCTTGAAGGAGCTTCAGTGGTGGCCGTCTGGACTATTGTTGATTGTTCGGGTTTGGTTTTCACTCAAACCTAGAGCATAAGCTAGTAAATGGATGCGTGTCTGACATTGGATTTCGTTCCATGTGAATTAAATCGATTTCTGTTAATGTATGCCTGTTTGGTGGTGGAGGATTTATTCTCTGCTTAACACCCTGTATATATTATTAGTAATTGATTGCATGGCGTGAATTGTCAATGTGGCGCGCCAAGATGCAAATGATCAAGGCTTTTGTTGAAAAGCAGGACCTTGTGGGATGATCAAAGCATAACCTATTACGGCATAGCTTCGTGTATATCATGACTTCGCGAGCCTCACACCCCGGTATGAGTCAAAAACGGGATATGGACCGTAGGGAGTGCACACGTTTCTTTCTAGCTAGTGGTAGTGTCAGTGCTTAAACTGGCTGGCAATTTACTTATGTGGACGATGGATTTTGAGGCGCCTCGGATTTTTATAGGCCGTTAGTTGTCATACTATAGGTTCAAAGGAACCGGGAAACGTGTGTTCAGGCGTAACCAATCTACTGCCGATAGGCGGGGACCGGCCCTACCGCTCCAAGGGTTCACTGCGGGGGATCCTGAGGCATTTGCTAGAGTGTCTCGAATCGGAGAGGAGCTTGCCTCTAGCCTCGACTCATGATGGATATCCAATTTCCAATACGACCTTGCGGTTTTGATTGTAGAACTAGTATGGCGACATAGTAGGATGGGGTACTATGCCGTCTATGATTAATACATTATGATTGAAATGTTTTTGAAATATATATACCCATAGTTATACACACTAATATTAAATCCGTTATATCGTATCATGCGTCTTTTGACCATTATAAGGTAAAACCCTATCCTGCGGTTTGCGTTGCATTGTGTGATGGGACTTGGGTCTTATAATGGTTTCATTTTACTAAAAATGCATTGCGTTGTTTAACATCTTACTTTATTTCATGCACTGGCAATCCAATGGAGTAAACCCGTTCTGCGTTAGCGGCGTAGTCCTGTGATTAGCCTTATTATTAGATAGCTAAGTTAAGATTTCTCATACCAGTCCCATGACTGACCTGTAGTTCATTCACTGGCAAACTCGGGTGCCTTTATTTTCCACACGGGCAGTCGAGTAGCTTTTTGCAGATATATTTACAGGATCCTAGCTTACAGCTGAAGCGGTATTCAGAAAGCTCTGTATCCGTGCATTCCTTCCAGTTGTATATTTGTATTATTTTTCCCGATGCTATTTAAGTGTAATTTAAAACTCTGATATTATTGTATTTCTATTATGTAATAAGTATTCATACTCCGTTACATTCTTGTACTCTGATGTAATTGTTGTAATCGGCAATAAAATGTTCTTCAGTTTGTATTCTGATGTGTGGTGTTCTCAAAGCAATCCAGCCTTTCCTTTACTGGGAAGTTTGGGTCGTCACATGTGGTATCAGAGCTTTGGTTTACAGAGCTCGAGAACAAGACACATTAGAACCGAACGAAAGAATCCATCAGAGATTGGATTTGTAATATCCAATAAGAATAACTCGTTAGAGATGGGATCAGTAGTATCCTAGAACGAGTGTGAAGAGTATTATTTTTAAACAAATTTAGTTTTGAATTTTTTTAAAATATACGTATTTGAGTATATTGTATTTTAATGTGGACAATCGAGTATATAAAGATTTCGAATATACGAGTAATTAATGGATATTCGAAGTTTTAATATACTGGATAGATATAGAATCGCACTCTAGCCGCCCGTAGATGATTCTGGTGATAGGTGCACCATCACCAGTATTTATGTTCGAGTCTCGAAAGTGGAATTTCTATATATTTCCATTGACTGGTATGAGAACCAACACTTAATCAGTACACATTGCTGTGATTTGCACTAAAATATGATTTTTCGACTATATATAAAAGTTATATATACTTGAAAGGTTAATCACCTAATTGATTGTTGGTTGTGATGTTTGATTATTAGTTTCACTAATTAAAATATTAGAATGATAATTAATTAAACCAATAAAAAAAATAAGTTGAGTTGGTTAATTAAACAACTTTTAGCTACGTTCCTTTTCGAGGACGAAAAGATTTTAAGTGGGGGCGATTGTAACGACCTGGAATTTTGGGGCCAATTTAAAATTTTTATTTTAAAAATTTTAGTGAATTTAGAATATTTAAAATGATTTATTTTAAATAATAATGACTAAAAATTTATTTTAATCGAAGTTAAAACGAATAAATTAAACTTAAATATAAAAGGAGTTTGAAACAGCGCTGCAGTTTGAAAATTTGAATTTGAACATTGAGCGACTGTACAGAATTCATTTTAAATTAGAATTGAACGAAACAAGAAATATTTAAATCTGTTTAATCATATCTTTCTAACGGATGTAAGAAACTGAAATTTCACTTTATAATTTGAAGGTTATAGCCAGTTCAAATTTTAGAAAAGTCGTTGTGGAATATATATATTTTAATATAATATATTAGCCTTAAAAATAGCCAATTTGCAAACAACCTCGGTTTTCGACGAAACCCCTTTTCTTGGAACCGGAATGTCGAATTATTGCTAAGTTTCAATTTTCATAATTTTTCGAATTAATATGTGAGCGTGGCAAAGGAAAATGTGTTTTGACTGTTTCAGTCAAATTTAATCGTCTCGAAAATGGCCATTTTTCAAACAGTCTCAGAATTCGAAGAAATTGGTTTTGTTAGAACCGTATCATCAAAAACATAACCAGAAATAATTTTTCTGTAATTTTTAGAGTCCGTATGTGGCCCCGGTAATTTAAAATGTACGTTTGAATTTAGTAACCAAATGATTTATAATTTAATTTAAAGAAAAACATATCGTAACAGCCGAATTGGGTTACGAAACATGTTCCATTAAGTCCGGAATGGGGGTTAGTAGCTGGGGGCGACACTTGTTGGGTTCGATTTGGGGTTCATATAGGTAAACATGAATTATTGAATTAAATAAATAAATTAAAAGAGGAATACACAGTATAAATACCCTGTATTATACATAACCCTAAATGCACAATACAGCAGCCGCCGTATCTCATCTTCAATGGCCTAAAGCCTACAAAATTCAATCCCACTTTTCTCCTAGAATATTCAATGAAAATCAAAATCTCAAAAACAAAATCGAAGAGGATGATGAGCTCTTTAATATGGACAGTGGAGATCGCCTACAGCTGCGCCATCACCTCGAACCGACCACCCAAAGTCACTCCAAATGAACCGCCGCCATGCCTCCTGTGCACCGCCGAGTGGGCCCCAGCTCCGGCCGAACACGCGCCCCTCCAAGGCCGACCAGACCCCGCCCTCAGATCACCCTCTCGCTGACTGTGCTGGTCGAAATTTGAAGCCCTAGTTTTGAACATTAAAAAAAAGGGTGCGGCCAATTTTATGGTCGGGAAGAAGAAGGGTTTAACCCTATTTTATTAATATAATTTAATCTAAAAATGTTTATTGCTTAATAAAACATATCTTGTTCGTTCTAGCTCAGAATTGGACGATTTCTGCAGCGTTACGATCTTAGAAACGAGATCTACGACATGAAGCTAACCGGAACTGAAACAAAGCTAATCAGAAATTTCAGATCTGAATAGCAAAGTGAGAAATCTATTTATTTTCTTTTTATATAATTAGAAAATAATTCTGATTTTATTTCCACCTATCTATAGCCAATTTCTGTCAGTTATTATTCATGATCTGTTCTGTGCTGAATGTAAAATTAGATCTGTTTGTTTGGTGATGAGATGTAATGATTTATGATTGGTGTGCTTTGTAGATTGTTAAAATTAAAATTCCTGTTAATTAGAATTAGATTAAACAAAAGTATCATTATGTTTATTAAAATTATTTGAATTATCATTGATGTTAATAAGAGAATTGGATCAAGCAAATTTATCATTTTGGATTTGTTGGGACAAAAATATTCGTTTTTGTCAAATTTAATAGAATGAATCCAAAACATTTATTTTTGCCATTTTTACAGAATAAGAAAAAAAAGTTCATTTTTGTCATTTAATAGGGGATGAATAAAAATCACATTTATGATAAAACATGATTAATGAAATAGAAATCAACATTTTTGGTTAAAACATGATGTGTGAAATAAAAATCACATTTGTATTAAAACATGTTAGTTGTAATAAGACTTACATTTGTATCAAAACATGTTGGTAGGAATAAAGGATTTATTTTTACGAAAGATTAAAATAAAAGATTATAGTGAAAGATTTCATTTTTATTACCAATTAATTACAAAGATTAGAATTGAAATAGGTGAATTGATTATTTTTTTTGTCGATTTGCTACAATAAAAGTATAGTTATTAAAGTATATATTTTTATGGCCATTTTGGTACAATCAAAAAGTATGGTTATTAAAGTTTATATTTTTAAAATACATTAGGATAAAAGTTACATTTTTGTTTGCAAATTTCAAACGAAAACGAAACATTAGAAAAATAAAAAGAGAAATTAACATTTTTGTTATATCTTGTCATGTTAGATAAATTAACACTTTTGTTAGAAATGATCATTTTAGAATAAGAATATGAATTTGTTAGATAATGTCGTATTAAAACAAAAGAGTCATTTTTATGATAAATATCGTATCAGATATAAAAGTCAATATTTTCAATGTCGATTAGTTACAATAGAAGATTAGAGGCAAAAGTTAATATTTTTATTGTCATTTAGTAAGGATTATAGGAAAATAACATTTTGACAACTTGATTATAGAATGTAGAATATCATTTTGTGTTAAAACATGTTAGTGATATAAAATATTATTATTTGTGTCAAAACGTACATTTTTGCAAATTAAAGAGAATGAGCTGAAAACATTCATTTTTGGTCATTTAAAGGAACTTCACAAAATTAACATTTTGTTCATTTAAAAAAAATTGACAAAATTAACATTTTCTTTATTTAAAAGGATTAGACAAAATTATCAGTTTTGGTCATTTTAAAAGAATGAATCTTTGTTTGAAACTTGTGAACATGTAATTTACATTTTTATATAAATGAATTATTAAAAAGAATAAAACCTTGGTTAGAATGTGTTACCATGCAAAATTACATTTATATGTAATTAATATTCATCAAAAAGAATTAAATAAAAATGTACATTTCACTCATTTAAAAAGGATGTTATGAGAAAATATCATTTTTGGGTAAAACATGATTAGTGAAGAGAAATTTTCACATTTTTGTTTATTTAAAAAGGAATTATAACACAATTTTACATTTGGTTTACATTAAAAGGATTATAACAAGATTCATATTTTGTTTACATTAAAAAGAATTATTCAATTCTGTCATTTTGGTTTACAATAAAAAGATTGAGATAAAAGGTTATATTTTTATTGACACTTTGTTTTCAATAGAAAGATTGTACATTAAAAATTACATTTTCAATGTAGTTTAGATTCCACTGAAAGGATTAGAATCAAAGGATTATATCTTTATAGTCATTTGTTTACAATGAAAAGATTAGGAAATAAAGATAACATCTTTAGGGTAATTGAAATAAAGGAATTGTTTTATTGTCATATAGAATTAAAGGATTATATTTTATTGTAACATTGTTGACAATAAAATGAATTGAATTAAAAGAATAGATTTTATTGTCATTTGTTCACAATAAAAAGGATTGAAATATATGTCTATGATGTAAAAATTATCTGTCTATGATGTTGAAATGTTTGAGATGATAAATATAACGTTTAGCATATTCCCATTTGAATATTACACTTCCATTTACAAGTCATCCGACTTGTTTTTGTGATTGGGTTGATAATTTTTACACATTGCCCAAGTGCACAAATAATTTATTATTTGTTTTTTGGATGAAACCCCACACGGGTATTGGGATGATATTTGACAGACACGAATCCCAATATTTAAGTGTAGAATTCACTCTGGTTATTATTTGGATGTGTGAAAATTATTTATCATGATGGTTGATTTCATATAGTATATGGTTGTTGAGTGAGTCACATTCCAATAAAGAATATTCTAGAGAAAGAATATTTTAGAAAAGAATATATTTTAGGAAAATATACTTTTATTGAAATGAACTAGTTATTAACTAGAATAAATCATTAAATTTAGATTTAATAAAGTTTCCAATATGATAATATTTAATTCAACTTAAATCTAATAAATTGGGTTTTCGGTTTGTTGTGAATAGTGTCTTAAATAACACTGTTCTTAAACCCCGTATGAAAAGAATATATCTTTTAATTAAGATTATTTAAGTTCCAGTTATACTTAGTAATTGGGATAAGATGAAATGTGAGTTGGGTTTATTGTGAACTGTGTTTCTAAGCAACATTTGTTCTTTAACCCAACTGACAATGAACATATGATTTGAAATTTATAAATCCTTTATTAAGCTTTAAAGGGAGATTTTCCAAAAGCAAAGTTTTCCAATTTAATATATTAAATCGGAGTTGAATGGAATTCAAATTAATAATAACCGAGATAAGCTTCTGTAAAAGAAGACCGATACTACATATGGAATTTAAAAGGCTTTGCCGTTATTCCATTTATATTATTGGTCGGATACAGAAATTTATAACGATCATATATTGATTTGATTTCTGTGAAGATTCCATATTTAATGGAAGTCGATTTTGGGTTTATCATGAACGGTGTTTTAAAATGACATTAGTTCTTTAACCCAGTTAAAGATAAGATTTATTTCTTAAATTTAAATAATGATTTTTGATATTTAAACCAAATGGGGTTTTTAATAAAACTTTAAAAAGAGAAATTAACATTTTTGTTATATCTTGTCATGTTAGATAAATTAACACTTTTGTTAGAAATGATCATTTTAGAATAAGAATATGAATTTGTTAGATAATGTCGTATTAAAACAAAAGAGTCATTTTTATGATAAATATCGTATCAGATATAAAAGTCAATATTTTCAATGTCGATTAGTTACAATAGAAGATTAGAGACAAAAGTTAATATTTTTATTGTCATTTAGTAAGGATTATAGGAAAATAACATTTTGACAACTTGATTATAGAATGTAGAATATCATTTTGTGTTAAAACATGTTAGTGATATAAAATATTATTATTTGTGTCAAAACGTACATTTTTGCAAATTAAAGAGAATGAGCTGAAAACATTCATTTTTGGTCATTTAAAGGAACTTCACAAAATTAACATTTTGTTCATTTAAAAAAAATTGACAAAATTAACATTTTCTTTATTTAAAAGGATTAGACAAAATTATCAGTTTTGGTCATTTTAAAAGAATGAATCTTTGTTTGAAACTTGTGAACATGTAATTTACATTTTTATATAAATGAATTATTAAAAAGAATAAAACCTTGGTTAGAATGTGTTACCATGCAAAATTACATTTATATGTAATTAATATTCATCAAAAAGAATTAAATAAAAATGTACATTTCACTCATTTAAAAAGGATGTTATGAGAAAATATCATTTTTGGGTAAAACATGATTAGTGAAGAGAAATTTTCACATTTTTGTTTATTTAAAAAGGAATTATAACACAATTTTACATTTGGTTTACATTAAAAGGATTATAACAAGATTCATATTTTGTTTACATTAAAAAGAATTATTCAATTCTGTCATTTTGGTTTACAATAAAAAGATTGAGATAAAAGGTTATATTTTTATTGACACTTTGTTTTCAATAGAAAGATTGTACATTAAAAATTACATTTTCAATGTAGTTTAGATTCCACTGAAAGGATTAGAATCAAAGGATTATATCTTTATAGTCATTTGTTTACAATGAAAAGATTAGGAAATAAAGATAACATCTTTAGGGTAATTGAAATAAAGGAATTGTTTTATTGTCATATAGAATTAAAGGATTATATTTTATTGTAACATTGTTGACAATAAAATGAATTGAATTGAATTAAAAGAATAGATTTTATTGTCATTTGTTCACAATAAAAAGGATTGAAATATATGTCTATGATGTAAAAATTATCTGTCTATGATGTTGAAATGTTTGAGATGATAAATATAACGTTTAGCATATTCCCATTTGAATATTACACTTCCATTTACAAGTCATCCGACTTGTTTTTGTGATTGGGTTGATAATTTTTACACATTGCCCAAGTGCACAAATAATTTATTATTTGTTTTTTGGATGAAACCCCACACGGGTATTGGGATGATATTTGACAGACACGAATCCCAATATTTAAGTGTAGAATTCACTCTGGTTATTATTTGGATGTGTGAAAATTATTTATCATGATGGTTGATTTCATATAGTATATGGTTGTTGAGTGAGTCACATTCCAATAAAGAATATTCTAGAGAAAGAATATTTTAGAAAAGAATATATTTTAGGAAAATATACTTTTATTGAAATGAACTAGTTATTAACTAGAATAAATCATTAAATTTAGATTTAATAAAGTTTCCAATATGATAATATTTAATTCAACTTAAATCTAATAAATTGGGTTTTCGGTTTGTTGTGAATAGTGTCTTAAATAACACTGTTCTTAAACCCCGTATGAAAAGAATATATCTTTTAATTAAGATTATTTAAGTTCCAGTTATACTTAGTAATTGGGATAAGATGAAATGTGAGTTGGGTTTATTGTGAACTGTGTTTCTAAGCAACATTTGTTCTTTAACCCAACTGACAATGAACATATGATTTGAAATTTATAAATCCTTTATTAAGCTTTAAAGGGAGATTTTCCAAAAGCAAAGTTTTCCAATTTAATATATTAAATCGGAGTTGAATGGAATTCAAATTAATAATAACCGAGATAAGCTTCTGTAAAAGAAGACCGATACTACATATGGAATTTAAAAGGCTTTGCCGTTATTCCATTTATATTATTGGTCGGATACAGAAATTTATAACGATCATATATTGATTTGATTTCTGTGAAGATTCCATATTTAATGGAAGTCGATTTTGGGTTTATCATGAACGGTGTTTTAAAATGACATTAGTTCTTTAACCCAGTTAAAGATAAGATTTATTTCTTAAATTTAAATAATGATTTTTGATATTTAAACCAAATGGGGTTTTTAATAAAACTTTAAAAAGAGAAATTAACATTTTTGTTATATCTTGTCATGTTAGATAAATTAACACTTTTGTTAGAAATGATCATTTTAGAATAAGAATATGAATTTGTTAGATAATGTCGTATTAAAACAAAAGAGTCATTTTTATGATAAATATCGTATCAGATATAAAAGTCAATATTTTCAATGTCGATTAGTTACAATAGAAGATTAGAGACAAAAGTTAATATTTTTATTGTCATTTAGTAAGGATTATAGGAAAATAACATTTTGACAACTTGATTATAGAATGTAGAATATCATTTTGTGTTAAAACATGTTAGTGATATAAAATATTATTATTTGTGTCAAAACGTACATTTTTGCAAATTAAAGAGAATGAGCTGAAAACATTCATTTTTGGTCATTTAAAGGAACTTCACAAAATTAACATTTTGTTCATTTAAAAAAAATTGACAAAATTAACATTTTCTTTATTTAAAAGGATTAGACAAAATTATCAGTTTTGGTCATTTTAAAAGAATGAATCTTTGTTTGAAACTTGTGAACATGTAATTTACATTTTTATATAAATGAATTATTAAAAAGAATAAAACCTTGGTTAGAATGTGTTACCATGCAAAATTACATTTATATGTAATTAATATTCATCAAAAAGAATTAAATAAAAATGTACATTTCACTCATTTAAAAAGGATGTTATGAGAAAATATCATTTTTGGGTAAAACATGATTAGTGAAGAGAAATTTTCACATTTTTGTTTATTTAAAAAGGAATTATAACACAATTTTACATTTGGTTTACATTAAAAGGATTATAACAAGATTCATATTTTGTTTACATTAAAAAGAATTATTCAATTCTGTCATTTTGGTTTACAATAAAAAGATTGAGATAAAAGGTTATATTTTTATTGACACTTTGTTTTCAATAGAAAGATTGTACATTAAAAATTACATTTTCAATGTAGTTTAGATTCCACTGAAAGGATTAGAATCAAAGGATTATATCTTTATAGTCATTTGTTTACAATGAAAAGATTAGGAAATAAAGATAACATCTTTAGGGTAATTGAAATAAAGGAATTGTTTTATTGTCATATAGAATTAAAGGATTATATTTTATTGTAACATTGTTGACAATAAAATGAATTGAATTAAAAGAATAGATTTTATTGTCATTTGTTCACAATAAAAAGGATTGAAATATATGTCTATGATGTAAAAATTATCTGTCTATGATGTTGAAATGTTTGAGATGATAAATATAACGTTTAGCATATTCCCATTTGAATATTACACTTCCATTTACAAGTCATCCGACTTGTTTTTGTGATTGGGTTGATAATTTTTACACATTGCCCAAGTGCACAAATAATTTATTATTTGTTTTTTGGATGAAACCCCACACGGGTATTGGGATGATATTTGACAGACACGAATCCCAATATTTAAGTGTAGAATTCACTCTGGTTATTATTTGGATGTGTGAAAATTATTTATCATGATGGTTGATTTCATATAGTATATGGTTGTTGAGTGAGTCACATTCCAATAAAGAATATTCTAGAGAAAGAATATTTTAGAAAAGAATATATTTTAGGAAAATATACTTTTATTGAAATGAACTAGTTATTAACTAGAATAAATCATTAAATTTAGATTTAATAAAGTTTCCAATATGATAATATTTAATTCAACTTAAATCTAATAAATTGGGTTTTCGGTTTGTTGTGAATAGTGTCTTAAATAACACTGTTCTTAAACCCCGTATGAAAAGAATATATCTTTTAATTAAGATTATTTAAGTTCCAGTTATACTTAGTAATTGGGATAAGATGAAATGTGAGTTGGGTTTATTGTGAACTGTGTTTCTAAGCAACATTTGTTCTTTAACCCAACTGACAATGAACATATGATTTGAAATTTATAAATCCTTTATTAAGCTTTAAAGGGAGATTTTCCAAAAGCAAAGTTTTCCAATTTAATATATTAAATCGGAGTTGAATGGAATTCAAATTAATAATAACCGAGATAAGCTTCTGTAAAAGAAGACCGATACTACATATGGAATTTAAAAGGCTTTGCCGTTATTCCATTTATATTATTGGTCGGATACAGAAATTTATAACGATCATATATTGATTTGATTTCTGTGAAGATTCCATATTTAATGGAAGTCGATTTTGGGTTTATCATGAACGGTGTTTTAAAATGACATTAGTTCTTTAACCCAGTTAAAGATAAGATTTATTTCTTAAATTTAAATAATGATTTTTGATATTTAAACCAAATGGGGTTTTTAATAAAACTTTAAAAAGAGAAATTAACATTTTTGTTATATCTTGTCATGTTAGATAAATTAACACTTTTGTTAGAAATGATCATTTTAGAATAAGAATATGAATTTGTTAGATAATGTCGTATTAAAACAAAAGAGTCATTTTTATGATAAATATCGTATCAGATATAAAAGTCAATATTTTCAATGTCGATTAGTTACAATAGAAGATTAGAGACAAAAGTTAATATTTTTATTGTCATTTAGTAAGGATTATAGGAAAATAACATTTTGACAACTTGATTATAGAATGTAGAATATCATTTTGTGTTAAAACATGTTAGTGATATAAAATATTATTATTTGTGTCAAAACGTACATTTTTGCAAATTAAAGAGAATGAGCTGAAAACATTCATTTTTGGTCATTTAAAGGAACTTCACAAAATTAACATTTTGTTCATTTAAAAAAAATTGACAAAATTAACATTTTCTTTATTTAAAAGGATTAGACAAAATTATCAGTTTTGGTCATTTTAAAAGAATGAATCTTTGTTTGAAACTTGTGAACATGTAATTTACATTTTTATATAAATGAATTATTAAAAAGAATAAAACCTTGGTTAGAATGTGTTACCATGCAAAATTACATTTATATGTAATTAATATTCATCAAAAAGAATTAAATAAAAATGTACATTTCACTCATTTAAAAAGGATGTTATGAGAAAATATCATTTTTGGGTAAAACATGATTAGTGAAGAGAAATTTTCACATTTTTGTTTATTTAAAAAGGAATTATAACACAATTTTACATTTGGTTTACATTAAAAGGATTATAACAAGATTCATATTTTGTTTACATTAAAAAGAATTATTCAATTCTGTCATTTTGGTTTACAATAAAAAGATTGAGATAAAAGGTTATATTTTTATTGACACTTTGTTTTCAATAGAAAGATTGTACATTAAAAATTACATTTTCAATGTAGTTTAGATTCCACTGAAAGGATTAGAATCAAAGGATTATATCTTTATAGTCATTTGTTTACAATGAAAAGATTAGGAAATAAAGATAACATCTTTAGGGTAATTGAAATAAAGGAATTGTTTTATTGTCATATAGAATTAAAGGATTATATTTTATTGTAACATTGTTGACAATAAAATGAATTGAATTGAATTAAAAGAATAGATTTTATTGTCATTTGTTCACAATAAAAAGGATTGAAATATATGTCTATGATGTAAAAATTATCTGTCTATGATGTTGAAATGTTTGAGATGATAAATATAACGTTTAGCATATTCCCATTTGAATATTACACTTCCATTTACAAGTCATCCGACTTGTTTTTGTGATTGGGTTGATAATTTTTACACATTGCCCAAGTGCACAAATAATTTATTATTTGTTTTTTGGATGAAACCCCACACGGGTATTGGGATGATATTTGACAGACACGAATCCCAATATTTAAGTGTAGAATTCACTCTGGTTATTATTTGGATGTGTGAAAATTATTTATCATGATGGTTGATTTCATATAGTATATGGTTGTTGAGTGAGTCACATTCCAATAAAGAATATTCTAGAGAAAGAATATTTTAGAAAAGAATATATTTTAGGAAAATATACTTTTATTGAAATGAACTAGTTATTAACTAGAATAAATCATTAAATTTAGATTTAATAAAGTTTCCAATATGATAATATTTAATTCAACTTAAATCTAATAAATTGGGTTTTCGGTTTGTTGTGAATAGTGTCTTAAATAACACTGTTCTTAAACCCCGTATGAAAAGAATATATCTTTTAATTAAGATTATTTAAGTTCCAGTTATACTTAGTAATTGGGATAAGATGAAATGTGAGTTGGGTTTATTGTGAACTGTGTTTCTAAGCAACATTTGTTCTTTAACCCAACTGACAATGAACATATGATTTGAAATTTATAAATCCTTTATTAAGCTTTAAAGGGAGATTTTCCAAAAGCAAAGTTTTCCAATTTAATATATTAAATCGGAGTTGAATGGAATTCAAATTAATAATAACCGAGATAAGCTTCTGTAAAAGAAGACCGATACTACATATGGAATTTAAAAGGCTTTGCCGTTATTCCATTTATATTATTGGTCGGATACAGAAATTTATAACGATCATATATTGATTTGATTTCTGTGAAGATTCCATATTTAATGGAAGTCGATTTTGGGTTTATCATGAACGGTGTTTTAAAATGACATTAGTTCTTTAACCCAGTTAAAGATAAGATTTATTTCTTAAATTTAAATAATGATTTTTGATATTTAAACCAAATGGGGTTTTTAATAAAACTTTAAAAAGAGAAATTAACATTTTTGTTATATCTTGTCATGTTAGATAAATTAACACTTTTGTTAGAAATGATCATTTTAGAATAAGAATATGAATTTGTTAGATAATGTCGTATTAAAACAAAAGAGTCATTTTTATGATAAATATCGTATCAGATATAAAAGTCAATATTTTCAATGTCGATTAGTTACAATAGAAGATTAGAGACAAAAGTTAATATTTTTATTGTCATTTAGTAAGGATTATAGGAAAATAACATTTTGACAACTTGATTATAGAATGTAGAATATCATTTTGTGTTAAAACATGTTAGTGATATAAAATATTATTATTTGTGTCAAAACGTACATTTTTGCAAATTAAAGAGAATGAGCTGAAAACATTCATTTTTGGTCATTTAAAGGAACTTCACAAAATTAACATTTTGTTCATTTAAAAAAAATTGACAAAATTAACATTTTCTTTATTTAAAAGGATTAGACAAAATTATCAGTTTTGGTCATTTTAAAAGAATGAATCTTTGTTTGAAACTTGTGAACATGTAATTTACATTTTTATATAAATGAATTATTAAAAAGAATAAAACCTTGGTTAGAATGTGTTACCATGCAAAATTACATTTATATGTAATTAATATTCATCAAAAAGAATTAAATAAAAATGTACATTTCACTCATTTAAAAAGGATGTTATGAGAAAATATCATTTTTGGGTAAAACATGATTAGTGAAGAGAAATTTTCACATTTTTGTTTATTTAAAAAGGAATTATAACACAATTTTACATTTGGTTTACATTAAAAGGATTATAACAAGATTCATATTTTGTTTACATTAAAAAGAATTATTCAATTCTGTCATTTTGGTTTACAATAAAAAGATTGAGATAAAAGGTTATATTTTTATTGACACTTTGTTTTCAATAGAAAGATTGTACATTAAAAATTACATTTTCAATGTAGTTTAGATTCCACTGAAAGGATTAGAATCAAAGGATTATATCTTTATAGTCATTTGTTTACAATGAAAAGATTAGGAAATAAAGATAACATCTTTAGGGTAATTGAAATAAAGGAATTGTTTTATTGTCATATAGAATTAAAGGATTATATTTTATTGTAACATTGTTGACAATAAAATGAATTGAATTAAAAGAATAGATTTTATTGTCATTTGTTCACAATAAAAAGGATTGAAATATATGTCTATGATGTAAAAATTATCTGTCTATGATGTTGAAATGTTTGAGATGATAAATATAACGTTTAGCATATTCCCATTTGAATATTACACTTCCATTTACAAGTCATCCGACTTGTTTTTGTGATTGGGTTGATAATTTTTACACATTGCCCAAGTGCACAAATAATTTATTATTTGTTTTTTGGATGAAACCCCACACGGGTATTGGGATGATATTTGACAGACACGAATCCCAATATTTAAGTGTAGAATTCACTCTGGTTATTATTTGGATGTGTGAAAATTATTTATCATGATGGTTGATTTCATATAGTATATGGTTGTTGAGTGAGTCACATTCCAATAAAGAATATTCTAGAGAAAGAATATTTTAGAAAAGAATATATTTTAGGAAAATATACTTTTATTGAAATGAACTAGTTATTAACTAGAATAAATCATTAAATTTAGATTTAATAAAGTTTCCAATATGATAATATTTAATTCAACTTAAATCTAATAAATTGGGTTTTCGGTTTGTTGTGAATAGTGTCTTAAATAACACTGTTCTTAAACCCCGTATGAAAAGAATATATCTTTTAATTAAGATTATTTAAGTTCCAGTTATACTTAGTAATTGGGATAAGATGAAATGTGAGTTGGGTTTATTGTGAACTGTGTTTCTAAGCAACATTTGTTCTTTAACCCAACTGACAATGAACATATGATTTGAAATTTATAAATCCTTTATTAAGCTTTAAAGGGAGATTTTCCAAAAGCAAAGTTTTCCAATTTAATATATTAAATCGGAGTTGAATGGAATTCAAATTAATAATAACCGAGATAAGCTTCTGTAAAAGAAGACCGATACTACATATGGAATTTAAAAGGCTTTGCCGTTATTCCATTTATATTATTGGTCGGATACAGAAATTTATAACGATCATATATTGATTTGATTTCTGTGAAGATTCCATATTTAATGGAAGTCGATTTTGGGTTTATCATGAACGGTGTTTTAAAATGACATTAGTTCTTTAACCCAGTTAAAGATAAGATTTATTTCTTAAATTTAAATAATGATTTTTGATATTTAAACCAAATGGGGTTTTTAATAAAACTTTAAAAAGAGAAATTAACATTTTTGTTATATCTTGTCATGTTAGATAAATTAACACTTTTGTTAGAAATGATCATTTTAGAATAAGAATATGAATTTGTTAGATAATGTCGTATTAAAACAAAAGAGTCATTTTTATGATAAATATCGTATCAGATATAAAAGTCAATATTTTCAATGTCGATTAGTTACAATAGAAGATTAGAGACAAAAGTTAATATTTTTATTATCATTTAGTAAGGATTATAGGAAAATAACATTTTGACAACTTGATTATAGAATGTAGAATATCATTTTGTGTTAAAACATGTTAGTGATATAAAATATTATTATTTGTGTCAAAACGTACATTTTTGCAAATTAAAGAGAATGAGCTGAAAACATTCATTTTTGGTCATTTAAAGGAACTTCACAAAATTAACATTTTGTTCATTTAAAAAAAATTGACAAAATTAACATTTTCTTTATTTAAAAGGATTAGACAAAATTATCAGTTTTGGTCATTTTAAAAGAATGAATCTTTGTTTGAAACTTGTGAACATGTAATTTACATTTTTATATAAATGAATTATTAAAAAGAATAAAACCTTGGTTAGAATGTGTTACCATGCAAAATTACATTTATATGTAATTAATATTCATCAAAAAGAATTAAATAAAAATGTACATTTCACTCATTTAAAAAGGATGTTATGAGAAAATATCATTTTTGGGTAAAACATGATTAGTGAAGAGAAATTTTCACATTTTTGTTTATTTAAAAAGGAATTATAACACAATTTTACATTTGGTTTACATTAAAAGGATTATAACAAGATTCATATTTTGTTTACATTAAAAAGAATTATTCAATTCTGTCATTTTGGTTTACAATAAAAAAGATTGAGATAAAAGGTTATATTTTTATTGACACTTTGTTTTCAATAGAAAGATTGTACATTAAAAATTACATTTTCAATGTAGTTTAGATTCCACTGAAAGGATTAGAATCAAAGGATTATATCTTTATAGTCATTTGTTTACAATGAAAAGATTAGGAAATAAAGATAACATCTTTAGGGTAATTGAAATAAAGGAATTGTTTTATTGTCATATAGAATTAAAGGATTATATTTTATTGTAACATTGTTGACAATAAAATGAATTGAATTAAAAGAATAGATTTTATTGTCATTTGTTCACAATAAAAAGGATTGAAATATATGTCTATGATGTAAAAATTATCTGTCTATGATGTTGAAATGTTTGAGATGATAAATATAACGTTTAGCATATTCCCATTTGAATATTACACTTCCATTTACAAGTCATCCGACTTGTTTTTGTGATTGGGTTGATAATTTTTACACATTGCCCAAGTGCACAAATAATTTATTATTTGTTTTTTGGATGAAACCCCACACGGGTATTGGGATGATATTTGACAGACACGAATCCCAATATTTAAGTGTAGAATTCACTCTGGTTATTATTTGGATGTGTGAAAATTATTTATCATGATGGTTGATTTCATATAGTATATGGTTGTTGAGTGAGTCACATTCCAATAAAGAATATTCTAGAGAAAGAATATTTTAGAAAAGAATATATTTTAGGAAAATATACTTTTATTGAAATGAACTAGTTATTAACTAGAATAAATCATTAAATTTAGATTTAATAAAGTTTCCAATATGATAATATTTAATTCAACTTAAATCTAATAAATTGGGTTTTCGGTTTGTTGTGAATAGTGTCTTAAATAACACTGTTCTTAAACCCCGTATGAAAAGAATATATCTTTTAATTAAGATTATTTAAGTTCCAGTTATACTTAGTAATTGGGATAAGATGAAATGTGAGTTGGGTTTATTGTGAACTGTGTTTCTAAGCAACATTTGTTCTTTAACCCAACTGACAATGAACATATGATTTGAAATTTATAAATCCTTTATTAAGCTTTAAAGGGAGATTTTCCAAAAGCAAAGTTTTCCAATTTAATATATTAAATCGGAGTTGAATGGAATTCAAATTAATAATAACCGAGATAAGCTTCTGTAAAAGAAGACCGATACTACATATGGAATTTAAAAGGCTTTGCCGTTATTCCATTTATATTATTGGTCGGATACAGAAATTTAAAACGATCATATATTGATTTGATTTCTGTGAAGATTCCATATTTAATGGAAGTCGATTTTGGGTTTATCATGAACGGTGTTTTAAAATGACATTAGTTCTTTAACCCAGTTAAAGATAAGATTTATTTCTTAAATTTAAATAATGATTTTTGATATTTAAACCAAATGGGGTTTTTAATAAAACTTTAAAAAGAAAGATTCAAGAATAAATTTAAAGGATTTATCTTCGATAGAATAATACGAGTATTTTATTAGGAGAATAATTCTGAATTGGAATGAGACGTTGGATGTGCTTCTATAGTACTTGATTTTAATTATAAAAATACGCGAATTATTCGGAAAGACGGGGTTTAACCCATTCCGAATAACTACTACGACGATGCAGAGTCGAAGATGAAAACGGTGGTTGAAGACCGACGATCTTCACATCGAATGGAAGTGTTGCTACAGAGACCCTTGATGGGAGTAGCTACCTTGAAGGAGCTTCAGTGGTGGCCGTCCGAACTATTGTTGATTGTTCTGGTTTGGTTTTCGCTCAGACCTAGAGCATAAGCTAGTAAATGGATGCGTGTCTGACATTGGATTTCGTTCCATGTGAATTAAATCGATTTCTGTTAATGTATGCATGTTTGGTGGTGGAGGATTTATTCTCTGCTTAACACCCTGGTATATATTATTAGTAATTGATCGCATGACATGAATTGTCAATGTGGCACGCCAAGATGCAAATGATCAAGGCTTTTGTTGAAAAGCAGGGCCTTGTGGGATGATCAAAGCATAGCCTATTACGGCATAGCTTTGTGTATATCGTGACTTCGCGAGCCTCACACCCCAGTATGAGTCCAAAACGGGATATGGACCGTAGGGAGTGCACACGTTTCTTTCTAGCTAGTGGTAGTGTCGGTGCTTAAACTGGCTGGCATTTTACTTATGTGGACGATATATTTTGAGGCGCCTCAGATTTTTATAGGCCGTTAGTGGTCATACTATAGGTTCAAAGGAACCAGGAAACGTGTGTTTAGGCATAACCAATCCACTGCCGATAGGTGGGGACCGGCCCTACCGCTCCAAGGGTTCACTACGGGGGATCCTGAGGCATTTGCTAGAGTGTCTCGAATCGGAGAGGAGCTTGCCCCTAGCCTCGACTCATGATGGATATCCAATTTCCAATAAGACCTTGCGGTTTTGATTGTAGAACTAGTATGGCGACATAGTACGATGTGGTACTACGCCGTCTATGATTAATACATTATGATTGAAATGTTTTTGAAATATATATATACCCATAGTTATACACACTAATATTAAATCTGTTTTATCGTATCGAGCATCTTTTGACCATTATAAGGTAAAACCCTATCCTCCGGTTTGCGTTGCATTGTGTGATGGGACTTGGGTCTTATAATGGTTTCATTTTTCTAAAAAGCACTGCGTTGTTTAACATCTTACTTTATTTTATGCACTGGAAATCCAATGGAGTAAACCCGTTCCGTGTTAGCGGCGTCGTCCTGTGATTAGCCATATTATTAGATAGCTAAGTCAAGATTTCTCATACCAGTCCCATGACTGACCTGCAGTTTGTTCACTGGCAAACTCGGGTGCCCTTATTTTCCACACGGGTAGTTGAGTAGCTTTTTGCAGATATATTTACAGGATCCTGGCTTACAGCTGAAGCGGTATTCGGAAAGCTCTGTATCCGTGTATTCCTTCCAGTTGTATATTTGTATTATTTTTCCCGCTGCTATTTAAGTGTAATTTAAAACTCTGATATTATTGTATTTCTATTATGTAATAAGTATTCATACTCTGTTACATTCTTGTACTCTGATGTAATTGTTGTAATCAACAATAAAATGTTCTTTAGTTTGTATTTTGATGTGTGTTGTTCTCAAAGCAATCCAGCCTTTCCTTTACTGGGAAGTTCAGGTCGTCACATGCTGATAGTTCAATGTTATGCTGACTACTGGAGCATTTAATGGTATATTAAATTACAATAATGCTTTTATAATTATTTTTTCCTTTAAAATTGATGTACGGTACAATCATAAATTGATTATGACCTCAATGATGGCTTCTGTGATGTTTCAAAGTTCCTTAAACGAAAATTAAATGCACTTTTGGCCCAATGCAAAGATACGTTCTGATGATGGAGAATCTTCTCATTTTTGCAGCGAACAATTAGCAGCTTGGTTCATGCACAAAAGGATTTTTGTGTTTGGTTAAGCCTAATTGCTGCTTCTTTGCAACAATGGAGCTATTAATGGTGCATGAGGTTTTCCCTTTCTTTTTAATGGCTATTGTTGGGTGTCATGTTCAATTTAACATAAGAATGTACTCATGTCATTAAACCTAAACTTCCAAACAAATAATCTTTTAGAAAATTATCGTGGTTAAGTAAAAAAAAAATCAAACCAAGATAGCTTGATTTTAAAATTCTTAGCTTAAATGAAGATGTATGCAGTTAATAATGGATGAGAAGCTTAAAATGGTTGTTATAAACTTATGTTTTTAAAAGAAAAAAATGGTTTAGTTTTTTTTAATCTGTATTTAACTCATATTTTTTTAAAGCTAGACAAATTAAAATTTAAATATAAGTTAACTGTTACTTTATAGTTAATATATTCTCAAATTGCTTGGATCTATAGAAAACATTTTTTCATGGGTGCTTACTAATGTGGATAGTGTTAAAATTAGTGATACGCAAATCATAATTTTGGGCAACAAATAATGTTACATATTTTGTGGAGAGATTTTTGCTAGATTTTATGGAGAGATTTGATGCTAGATTTGATTAAGAGATTTGGTGCTAGATTTGATGAAGTGATTTGGTGCTAGATTTTATGGAGAGAAATTGGTTGCTATATTTGTGGATATTTATTGCAAGTATATTTGGTGCTTATCCAAATAATTTTATAACATATATGAAGATAATTTGGATGCAAAGTTTTCTTGGGCATGAAGCAATTCTCTCTATAAAAAGGCTCAGCTAACATCTTCATTAGGCGTGGGTGAGGGCCACCAAGAGTGTTGGGTGAGAGCCACTAAGAGTGATCATTCTAGCTATTCCAACTTGAGTGTTCTCCTTCAAATTATTTAGCCATTAGATATTCTCTACATATTTCTCAATAAGGTTATTGGTTCAAGTTGTAATTGTTTATAACGATAGTTGAGATTGATTGCAAACAATTTTTTATTGGTGAATCAATAAAGAGGGTGGTTTGATGGAATATCGTATGCTCATATTTCCGATATTTTTTGTGTTGTTTTTTTTGTTTTTCAATCAAATTCATATTCAAGTGATTGGGTGATAAAGATCCTATTTTTCAGGGCGTTTTTGTCGAACTTCAGCTGCACACAAAACCCCAACAGTTTGGTATTAGATCAATTTTTGCACAACAGCTTGGTATCAGAGCAATTTTTGCATAACAGATTGGTATCAGAGCAATTTTTGCATAACAATTTGGTATCAGAGCCAGTTCATCGCATAACTTGGAGTGATTTTGGATTGAAGATTGTAGATGTCGGAGATGATGTTGCTTTCATGGATGGCTATTATGGAGTAGGAGATTTTGAGAATTTGGAATGAAGAACCTAGTCCGCAGCAAGGTGGAGAGGTTTGTTTTGATCGCTGCCGAGGATCCGTTGAGGTTCATGTTATCGATTGTTGTCTTCACGTTGATAATTCTCGAGGGATCCTTGTAGATGAAGAGGGATCAAGTGGTAGGCGTATATCGATAAAGAGGAGGTGTGACTGAGCCTGGAAATCAATTAGGTAATCTTGTGGCCTGATGAAATCAAGAAGGTGTGATTGATCCTGTAACTCAATTGAACCTGGACTTGAAGAGAAGACAGGATGGTTTTATCTTGTAGCCGTTAAAATTGAGATGGTGTTAATTGAGAAAGAAGAGGTTGAAAGTGAGAGCTAAGGAGTTATTGTTTGAGTGGAGGAGATGTTGTGATTTGGTATCAAGGTGGAGTGTTAAAATTGGTGATGCACAAATCATAATTTTGGGCAACAAATAATCTTACATATTTTGTGGAGAGATTTGTTGCTAGATTTTATGAAGAGATTTGGTGCAAGATTTGATTAAGAGATCTAGTGCTAAATTTGATGAAGAGATTTGGTGCTAGATTTTATGGAGAGATATTGGTTGCTATATTTGTGGACATTTATTGCAAGGATATTTGGTGCTTATCCAAATAATTTTATAACATATATGAAGATCATTTGGATGCCAAGTTTTCTTGGGCATGAAGCAATTCTCTCTATAAAAAGGGCCAGCTAACATCTTCATTAGGCGTGGGTGAGAGCCACCAAGAGTGGTAGGTGAAAGCCACCAAGGGTGATCATTCTAGCTATTCCAAATTGAGTGTTCTCCTTTAAATTATTTAGCCATTAGACATTCTCAACCTATTTCTCAATAAGGTTATTGGTTCAAGTTGTAATTGTTTATAGCAATAGTTGAGATTGATTGTAAACAATTTTTTATTGGTGAATCAATAAGGAGGGTGGTAGGGTGGAATATCGTGTGCTCATATTTCCGATATTTTTTGTGTTGTTTTTTTGTTTTTCAATCAAATTCATCTTCAAGTGATTGGGTGATAAAGATCCTATTTTTCTGGGCGTTTTTATCAAACTTCTGCTGCGCACAAAACCCCAACAGTTTGGTATCAGAGCAATTTTTGCACAACAGATAGTGAAATGACTTCTAGGTTGAAAGTCAATGGTTCTATATTTTGATTCAAATTTACAAAGTTTTTCCGTATTTTATTATGTTTTTTCCTCTTTCATTATATCTCATTTTACAATGTGTTGTGTATCTAATAATTAATATGTAACGACCCGTATTCTACACATCATAGGATTGTAGAATATTTATTTCTTTCCCGAGTGAAGTTTTATGGTCATGTAACTTTGGGAAACATCTATTAGAGTCATTTCCCATGTCCATGATTTTTGTCGATTTTTAAATGACCATTTTGCCCCTAGTTGGTACTGTTTTGGCCATAACTTTTGATTGGAAAGGAATCTTGACCTGAAACCACTTCCATTAGATTCTTTTGATGGTTTCTCTTTCCGTAGAGTGGTCACATTAGCCAAACGGACTTACCGTTTGGGAGATATGGCTGAAACAAGGTTTGGAGGGTGAAAAACTGCTTAACCGGGCCAAATCGGGTGATTAGCAAGTAGGCCCATAACCCATTTCGGGATTAGGGTTATGGGAGGGCTGAAATGAGATGGAGAATCATTCCATTTCAGTTTTCTAGCCTCCACTTATCACCAAGGATCCCTAAAAATGGCCTCCAACCTCTAAATCACCTCCAAATCACCTTTAGGTTAAGGATTTGGCTTAGCAACCCCTAATCAAGAAGGATCTTCACCAAATCAACAAAGGAGCTGCTGTTTGGTATTGAAATTCGCATCAAATCAGAGAATCATTTCAGATCTTAGTTTATTTTGTGGCTAAGGTGAGTGATTTGCATAGTTTTGCACTAATTATAGCTAATTAGGGGTGATTAGTGTTAATTAGCGAATTTAAACATGATAAAATTATGGAAAAATGTTTATTAAATTCGGAATGATGTTTTAGACCTCTGATATGAATTTGGGCTATGTTTGATCCATTTTGACATGTTATATTGTTGTTTTGGTGTTTATGGTCGATTTTATATGTTGCTATGACTGTTTGGGATGTTATGTGATTATTTAGAAAAGTTAGATTGGTCGAAAACGTCGTCGTATGGCGTAAGTAGCTCGCTGGAAAAGTTGCAGCGATTTGGATAGGATCGGATCGCATCCCCACACCACGACCCCTAGGATCGGATCGCATCCCCACACCACGATCCCTAGGATCGGATCGCACCCCCACACTCGGACCGTGGGGTATGACCACGATCCCCACACTCGGACCGTGAGGTATGACCACGATCCCCACACTCGGACCGTGGGGTATGACCACGATCCCCACACTCGGACCGTGAGGAATGACCACGATCCGCACAACTGAAGCGTGAGGAATGACCACGATCCGCACACCTGAAGCGTGAGGAATGACCACGATCCGCACACCGCGACCATGAGGGAAGATGACGAACCGTGCATATCTGAACTGAAGTATGGACATGAATGGAAGCATGGAGCTAGGGACCCAATGATGACCGATCCGAAGAAGAATGAAAACCCGAGATGCAAAGGTAGTCCAATATGGGAAGTTAGAGCTCAGGATCCAGTTGGGAACCGATGAGTTCACTTCATGGTTGGACTTTGCTGCGGGACGTGTGCTAAGGAGTTGCCGACGTTCATAACTTCGATTCACCACTGGAAATGGATGATGGGCTACTTATCAGTGCAATAGGGTCATTATGACCTGAGGGGCAAAGTGATGGTAGCAAGACTACGTTATCAGTGCAGTAGGGTCATTATGACCTGAGGGGCAAGGTGATGCGTAGTAAGGCTATGAGCCAGTGCAGTGGGGTTCTTGAGACTCCATGGGGCAAAGTGGACATAGCGAAGGATTTGTGGCTATGTTATCAGTGCAGTGAAGTCATTTATGACTTCATGGGGCAAAGTGATCATAGCCAGGTATGTCGGGTGATCGAAGTGGTGAATATCGTATGCTTTACGCACTGAGTGAGAGATGTGAGGATGGATGCTATGCTTGATTGTTTGCCATCATTATGACATGCACACCTCCCCCACCTCCGTATCTTTATATTGATTGATATGATACCTTAGAGTGTTGTACAGTATGTAGTGCTAACTCTTTGGTTGCAGGTCCAGGTTCAGGTATGTTTTAGTCTACCTGTTATTGTTCACTTTAGATGCTTATCGCTCATACCAGGCTTTATGTCTGACCCAGAGTTTTATGTCTCCTCTTATTACTCTGGGTGCTCACACGAGCAGACTAGAGACAGGTTAGCTGGTGATGTGCGAGTAGCTGATCCGGAGGTGGGCAGGAGGCTTCCACGTATTATACATATATACACATTCTCCCTGTGTCGTTGGTGGTCGCTACTTGGGCATTAGTAGTGTACCTCCTTTATCTTGTTTTGCTTTGAGACAGTTTGAATGTTGTAATAAGCTGTATTCTGAATTTCCGCTGCTATGATGTTTAGTTCTGATTTTCAGCTTATGCACTGTCTCTCCTGTTTTATGTCAAGTATGTTATTATTATATTTTGTTCGATGCGCTGTGAGACATTCTACAGGTTCCTTGTATGTTCATTCCCTTCTTCCTTTTTCCCTTCTGGCGACCCGTTCCGTGCTAACTGGACATGTGTACAGCGCACTTTTGGAATAAATGTCGGTTGGTGCGGGGCGGGGCGTCACACTTGGTATCAGAGCTCTAGGTTGCGTAGTTAACCTAGGGAAAGACACCAGGGAGAGATAGTACGTATATGAGAGCGCGTATTTGTGACTACTTTGGTTTTCAAAAGCTATGTATGTATATACTATTAGTAGTATAAGAATGAAGTTGCACTGCACTAGTACCACTATGGGGTCGTTAATCTTTTCCCTTTTACAGATTGACGATGAGCCGACATGTTAGAGGTACAGGTAGAGGGGCCAATAATGGGAATGCCGCTGACATGAGGGCAATGTTTACCAACCTCATGAGAGACATGCTTAGAGAAGTGCAAGGGGCAATTCCCAACCCCGGAGTTGGTGCTGGCCCAGTAGTGCAGGCGCCGAGGGTCGATTTCGCCAAGTTGTGCAAAGATTACACTAACCTTGGCGGGAAGCCGTTCCATGGAACGGAGTCGGCCACAGATGTTCAAGATTGGATGGATAGCTGTGATCGTATCTTCGATGACTTGGGTCTTGAGGATGCGATGAAGAGAAGACTAGCGTCTCGTCAGCTGCAAGGGCGAGCGATGAATTGGTGGAATGCCATTAGAACAGCTACTCCAGAGGACCAGGTTACTTGGGATCAGTTCAAGGCTCGCTTTAGCGAGAAGTTCATTCCAGCTGCCCAGAAGTCGGTGTTGTTCAAGAGGTTCCTGGAACTCAAGCAGGGTGGCAGGGCAGTTTCTGATTATATTGCTGAGTTCGACACTTTGTCGAAGTATGGACTGTCTCTCATTGATACCCCTGAAAAGAAGAATGAGAAGTTCATCACTGGTTTGGATGGGTACTTGGGGGAAAGGCTTATCAACCACATCGATGAGACTTTTGAATCGATTGTGGGGAAAGCTTTGAGGTCAAAGAGTCTTTACCCTAAGTCGAAGACTGAAGCTGCATCTGCAGAAGGGCCAAAGCCGCAAGCAGGCGGTGGAGGCAAGAATAATTCTCAGAATAAGAGGAAGCAGGACCAATCTAAAGGTGGCCAGAAGAAGAGTAAGAAAGATGTTGAGTGCTTCAGCTGTGGAAAGAAAGGCCATTATGCTAAGGAATGTCGGGCCAAGCCAGCGGAAAGGAAGTGCTACAACTGTGGCCAAGTGGGACATCAGAAGGATAAGTGTCCGCAACCTCTAAAGGAGAAGCAGATTGTGAAAGCATATGCTCTTGATGCTGTTCCTTCTTCGTCAAATGCCCCAACTGCGGCGGAGAAAGGAAAGAATGTTGTTATTCAAGGTATGCTTTCTATTTATGATATACCAGTTCGAGTTTTGTTTGATACTGGGGCTTCCCGTTCCTTCATATCTAGTGACCTGGTAGATAGGTTGGGACTGGAACCCGAGATAGTTGATAGACCATTGATAGTGACGAACCCGATTGGTGGTTCGACTAGCCTTAGTATGATTTGCAGGAATTTGGTCTTATCGAGTCATGGATGTATGTTTGTTTGTGATTGCTTTGTTTTGGGCTTTACTGGGTATGGCATTATATTGGGAGTTGATTGGCTCCAAAGATACGGGGTGGTGGTAGACTGTGAGGGCTTTTTGGTGACAGTGAGGGCGGATGATGGGCGGAGGGTAGTGATTGGTAGCCTACCTAGTGATGGGGTTATGGCTAGTTTTGTAAATTCCCTCGACATCCCGCAGGATGAGTTGTCAGATGTGCCCGTGGTTGGCCAGTATCCGGACGTCTTCGAGGAGGTGACCGGGCTTCCACCGCACCGAGAGATTGAGTTCCGTATTGATTTAGTAAAAGATGCCAGACCTATAGTGATGCCACTTCGTCGTATGGCACCAAGGGAGCAGCGAGAGCTCGGGGTGCAAGTCAGCAATCTTTTGAAGAAGGGATTTATTAGAAGGAGTGTCTCCGAGTGGGGAGCACCAGTTGTGTTTGCCACTAAGGCAGATGGTTCCCTTCGTTTGTGTGTGGACTATCGCGAGTTGAATAAGGTGACGAGGAAGAATAAGTATCCTCTACCGCGGATAGATGATTTGTTTGATCAGCTGGAAGGAGCTAGAGTGTTCTCCCAGTTAGACCTCGCGACAGGATTTCATCAGCTTCGAATAGCAGATGAGAGTTTTCCGAAAACGGCATTTAGGACGCCGTCAGGATTTTATGAGTGGTTGGTCATGCCGTTTGGGTTGACCAATGCACCAGCCTATTTTGTGGATCTTATGAATCGAGTATTCAGAGATCAGTTGAATAAGTTTGTTCTTGTGTTCGTGGATGATATCCTTGTTTATTCAAGGACAGAGGAGGAACACAAGGGGCACTTGAGGATAGTGATGGAGGTGTTGAGGAAACACCAATTGAAAGCGAAATTCTCTAAGTGTCATTTTTGGAGAAGAGAAGTGAGATTCTTGGGTCATGTTGTTTCCGAGAGTGGTATTGCCGTGGACCCTGCGAAGGTGGCTACGGTACAGGATTGGCCTACACCCAAGAATGCAACAGATGTAAGAAGTTTCTTGGGATTAGCTGGATATTATCGTAAGTTTATCCAAGACTTCTCCAAGATTGCAGCACCGTTGACTCAGCTGACTAAGAAGAATCAGTCCTTCGTCTGGGACGGAGTGTGTGAACATGCCTTCAAGAGTCTAAAGGAGAGGTTGACGCGTGCGCCAGTGTTAGTCATTCCTAAAGGGAATGAAGAGATGACGGTATACACAGATGCTTGTGGTATCGGATTGGGTGCAGTATTAATGCAAGGAGGTAGGGTTGTAGCTTATGCTAGTCGATAGCTAAAGCCGCATGAGAAGAAGTATCCTACCCATGATTTGGAATTGGCAGCGATTGTATTTGCGCTGAAGATGTGGAGACACTATCTCTTGGGAGAAAGATTTGAGTTGTTTACCGATCACAAATCGTTAAAATATCTCTTCTCTCAGAAAGATCTGAATCTCCGTCAGCAGAGATGGTTAGAGTTCTTGGCTTCATATGATTTTGATATCGCGTATACACCTGGGAAGGGTAATGCGGTAGCCGACGCCTTGAGTAGGAAACATGCCAGCTTAGGGGCAATGTTTCTTGAATGGAAGCAACTAGAGTATATCGCGGGTTTTGATTTCAGACCAAAGTGCGAGTTGGATCCAGTTATGCTAGCTAGTTTGACGATCAAACCCACTTTGATAGAGCGGATTGGTTCCAGCCAGAGGGACGATCCTAATCTATTGGAAATCATCTCCAAGCTAGAGATGGGTATCGATGAGGAGATGAATGTGTATGGGCTTGATCGAGACGGATGGCTTCGAAAGAATGGAAGACTAGTTGTGCCCAACGTGAATGGTTTGAGAGATGAAGTGCTTAGAGAATGTCATCACTCGAAACTGACTATACACCCCGGTGGTAATAAGATGTATCGAGATATGAAGCAGACCTACTACTGGGAAGGGATGAAAAGAGACGTTGGGAAGTTTATATCCAAATGCATGAATTGCCAGCTAGTTAAAGCCGAGCAAAAGAAGCCTAGTGGGTTGTTGCAACCATTAGAAATTCCCGAATGGAAGTGGGAGCAAGTCTCGATGGATTTCATCGATGGCTTACCAAGGACTAGATCGGGATATGATAGCATTTGGGTAATTGTGGATCGATTGACTAAGAGTGCAAGATTTATACCAATCAAATCGGCCAGAACAGCAGCCAAGTTGGCAGAATTGTATATGAAGTGGGTAGTGAGATTTCATGGAGTACCCAAAAGCATTGTGAGTGACCGAGACCCGTTGTTCACTAGTGGGTTTTGGAAGAGCTTACAAAAAGCTCTAGGGTCAAGATTACATCTCAGTACCGCATATCATCCTCAGACCGACGGTCAGACGGAGAGGGTGAATCGTATATTGGAAGATCTCTTGAGAGCTTGTATATTGGATTTTGGCGGATCATGGGATGACCATTTGCATCTAGTAGAGTTTGCATATAATAATAGCTACCAATCCAGTATCGGGATGGCTCCATATGAAGCTTTGTACGGAAGACCGTGCAACTCACCATCATGTTGGATAGAGACTGGCGAGAAGTTTGTGCTTGGACCAGATGTGGTGAGAGAAACGTCGGATAAGATTAAGATCATTCAGCAACGAATGAAAGCTGCTCAGGATAGACAGAAAAGCTATGCCGATAAGAGGAGAAGAGATTTGAAATTCTCCGTTGGTGACTTGGTGTTTGTAAAAATCTCTCCGTTGAAGAGCGTGATACGATTTGGCAGGAGAGGCAAGTTGGCACCAAGATTTGTTGGGCCATTCCCTGTTCTTGAACTAGTCGGGAATTTGGCGTATAAAGTTGGCTTACCAGAGAAGATGGCGGGAGTTCACAATGTATTTCATGTTTCCCAACTAAGGAAGTCCGTTCACGACTCAGATATGACTATTTCACCTGATCAGTTAGAGGACTTCGAAGTAGAACCCGAGGCGGTTGGGAACCGCAAGCCGATTCGTATTGTGGGGCATGATACGAAGCAACTTCGAAGGAAGGCGGTGAAGCTAGTCAAGGTTCAGTGGGGGCGAGAACGAGAATGATTGTACTTGGGAAACAGAGGAGAGCATTAGGAAGGCTTATCCAGAACTCTTTGCCTGGTAAGATTTACTTTGTGATTTAGTTATTCTGCATGCTAGGATAGACTTGTTTTGCTTATTTTGCATGTTTGATTGTTGTTTTATGATTGATAGGCATGCGGGAATCTTTGTGTGTGTTTGGATTAGGGAATTTCGGGGGCGAAATTTCTTAAGGGGGGAAGAGTGTAACGACCCGTATTCTACACATCATAGGATTGTAGAATATTTATTTCTTTCCCGAGTGAAGTTTTATGGTCATGTAACTTTGGGAAACATCTATTAGAGTCATTTCCCATGTCCATGATTTTTGTCGATTTTTAAATGACCATTTTGCCCCTAGTTGGTACTGTTTTGGCCATAACTTTTGATTGGAAAGGAATCTTGACCTGAAACCACTTCCATTAGATTCGTTTGATGGTTTCTCTTTCCGTAGAGTGGTCACATTAGCCAAACGGACTTACCGTTTGGGAGATATGGCTGAAACAAGGTTTGGAGGGTGAAAAACTGCTTAATCGGGCCAAATCGGGTGATTAGCAAGTAGGCCCATAACCCATTTCGGGATTAGGGTTATGGGAGGGCTGAAATGAGATGGAGAATCATTCCATTTCAGTTTTCTAGCCTCCACTTATCACCAAGGATCCCTAAAAATGGCCTCCAACCTCTAAATCACCTCCAAATCACCTTTAGGTTAAGGATTTGGCTTAGCAACCCCTAATCAAGAAGGATCTTCACCAAATCAACAAAGGAGCTGCTGTTTGGTATTGAAATTCGCATCAAATCAGAGAATCATTTCAGATCTTAGTTTATTTTGTGGCTAAGGTGAGTGATTTGCATAGTTTTGCACTAATTATAGCTAATTAGGGGTGATTAGTGTTAATTAGCGAATTTAAACATGATAAAATTATGGAAAAATGTTTATTAAATTCGGAATGATGTTTTAGACCTCTGATATGAATTTGGGCTATGTTTGATCCATTTTGACATGTTATATTGTTGTTTTGGTGTTTATGGTCGATTTTATATGTTGCTATGACTGTTTGGGATGTTATGTGATTATTTAGAAAAGTTAGATTGGTCGAAAACGTCGTCGTATGGCGTAAGTAGCTCGCTGGAAAAGTTGCAGGGATTTGGATAGGATCGGATCGCATCCCCACACCACGACCCCTAGGATCGGATCGCATCCCCACACCACGATCCCTAGGATCGGATCGCACCCCCACACTCGGACCGTGGGGTATGACCACGATCCCCACACTCGGACCGTGGGGTATGACCACGATCCCCACACTCGGACCGTGGGGTATGACCACGATCCCCACACTCGGACCGTGAGGAATGACCACGATCCGCACAACTGAAGCGTGAGGAATGACCACGATCCGTACACCTGAAGCGTGAGGAATGACCACGATCCGCACACCTGAAGCGTGAGGAATGACCACGATCCGCACACCGCGACCATGAGGGAAGATGACGAACCGTGCATATCTGAACTGAAGTATGGACATGAATGGAAGCATGGAGCTAGGGACCCAATGATGACCGATCCGAAGAAGAATGAAAACCCGAGATGCAAAGGTAGTCCAATATGGGAAGTTAGAGCTCAGGATCCAGTTGGGAACCGATGAGTTCACTTCATGGTTGGACTTTGCTGCGGGACATGTGCTAAGGAGTTGCCGACGTTCATAACTTCGATTCACCACTGGAAATGGATGATGGGCTACTTATCAGTGCAATAGGGTCATTATGACCTGAGGGGCAAAGTGATGGTAGCAAGACTACGTTATCAGTGCAGTAGGGTCATTATGACCCGAGGGGCAAGGTGATGCGTAGTAAGGCTATGAGCCAGTGCAGTGGGGTTCTTGAGACTCCATGGGGCAAAGTGGACATAGCGAAGGATTTGTGGCTATGTTATCAGTGCAGTGAAGTCATTTATGACTTCATGGGGCAAAGTGATCATAGCCAGGTATGTCGGGTGATCGAAGTGGTGAATATCGTATGCTTTACGCACTGAGTGAGAGATGTGAGGATGGATGCTATGCTTGATTGTTTGCCATCATTATGACATGCACACCTCCCCCACCTCCGTATCTTTATATTGATTGATATGATACCTTAGAGTGTTGTACAGTATGTAGTGCTAACTCTTTGGTTGCAGGTCCAGGTTCAGGTATGTTTTAGTCTACCTGTTATTGTTCACTTTAGATGCTTATCGCTCATACCAGGCTTTATGTCTGACCCAGAGTTTTATGTCTCCTCTTATTACTCTGGGTGCTCACACGAGCAGACTAGAGACAGGTTAGCTGGT
The DNA here is from genome assembly GCA_030737875.1 of Allium sativum. Classification (NCBI taxonomy): domain Eukaryota; kingdom Viridiplantae; phylum Streptophyta; class Magnoliopsida; order Asparagales; family Amaryllidaceae; genus Allium; species Allium sativum. The sequence goes on along the minus strand of CM060926.1, from coordinate 198,141,286 downwards.
GATGTGCGAGTAGCTGATCCGGAGGTGGGCAGGAGGCTTCCACGTATTATACATATATACACATTCTCCCTGTGTCGTTGGTGGTCGCTACTTGGGCATTAGTAGTGTACCTCCTTTATCTTGTTTTGCTTTGAGACAGTTTGAATGTTGTAATAAGCTGTATTCTGAATTTCCGCTGCTATGATGTTTAGTTCTGATTTTCAGCTTATGCACTGTCTCTCCTGTTTTATGTCAAGTATGTTATTATTATATTTTGTTCGATGCGCTGTGAGACATTCTACAGGTTCCTTGTATGTTCATTCCCTTCTTCCTTTTTCCCTTCTGGCGACCCGTTCCGTGCTAACTGGACATGTGTACAGCGCACTTTTGGAATAAATGTCGGTTGGTGCGGGGCGGGGCGTCACATAATATTTGTATTTTTTATTTTTATTTTCGTTTAAATGAAAGTACCATGAATTCTGAAGTATGTGAAATTAATAAACGTGTTTTGTTATTACTTTCAAAATACATCGAATAATATACTAATGAAATGAAGCTTTGTGTCTTGTCGGTTTCTTCGCATACTGTACAAGGTATTCTCTTTTACTCATATATTTTCACATTGATTAGTCCATGAATTTATCTCTTCTTCTATGAGAAAATTTATTTATTACCATGAGGTTTTTGAATGATCATTATGTATTACAATGAATTTTTGAGTAATGTCATTATGTGCTTATTGGATTGCGATACAAAAAAATTCTTATATCAATTGTTTCAAATGGATATGAGTACATATGTTAATTTTAGGAGTGGAACATTAAAATTTCACATATAGATTGTTTCATTGCCTGAAATTTTAGATTTACAGTTATTACATCCTGCTTGAACATGACAGTAGTAATAAAAAACCTAAAATTTTGTCTGTAGTTTATGAATTATTTAAATATTTGGATTTCATATCCAAACCTACCATATCTCTTGATTATTTTACTTAGTGTTTGATTACATCAAAATTTAAAAGCAAAAGGAAGTAGCAATTTCTTTCTTTAAATTTACAAGTTTCTATAAGTATTTGGTTATCATCTTATATTCATGGTTAACTCAAAATTCATTTCTCGAGAGGATTGATGAGAATAAATAAATATTTAATCGAATCTGTTACGTATGTTCTCATGTTTCAATTGCAGTTTCTTTGTTGCAAAATAGCAATTTTGTGCTAATAAATGTCTAACCAGTGTATCTTACTATTTGTTGTAACTTGAATCTTCACATTAAGTATCATAATCAAATGATTGCAGAGCAGCTAAAGCGTGTTGAATATGAAATAAAGAGGCTTGACAAAGAAAGAGTAGAAATCGCTCTTAATCATGAAATATGAAAAAAAAAAGTGGGTTGAAGTGAAGAGCTTGGTAGAAATGCTTCATCTTGATGAAGAAGTTGTGAAAACAGCAAGAGTTAATGTCTGCAGATCGCAAAGAAATGTGATAAAATTAAATATGTGAAAAAATTGGAGAATCTTGATGGAGAACTAAGAAATAAAGCTGCTCATAAGCTTAATTGTCCTGCATATGGTTTCAGGTAACTCAAGTTTTAAAAAAAAGGTAGTTGTGAAATTAATGGTGGACAAAGTGTGCATAATAAACAGATGAAACTTTCAACTAATAGTTCACCCTGTATGTTTGCTACTTTGTTCATGAACAAATATATTATTCGATAGAAAAAATATGACTCCATTGTGAATATTCATAAACTACATTAAATGCATGTGACACCATTATGCACTAATAAAAAGAACTTGAACTCTTTATCATTGGCTCTTGAATGTAGTTTGTAGATGAGGAAGATAAGAAAGAACCTATGTGTTGTTTAATCATATGCGAATGTGAGTTAAAGGCCATAAATGTATTTATATTTGGAAAGCTTGGAGGATTTTGACTAACAAATGTTGCAACGTACCTGACAATAAAGTAATCGGTGACATAATTAATGTGAGTTTACTTTGTGGTTTACCATGTTATTGTAATTTTCATGTATTTTTTTGGACTTTCGCACTAAGTACGTCTGTTTGGGCATGAAGGTGTTACCAAAGGTGTACGTGATTAGCATGACTCATTTGAAATAAAGCCCTTCATTTCTCACTGACCAAACAACTTTTATCGATGGTCAATAATTCCCAAGTGCACAATTCATCAGATTTACACATGGTACGTATTTGAGTGTCAATGCATTCTTTCTTGATAGGTACAAAAGTAGTTGTAGAATTCAAAAAGGAAGCACCGAATTTTTCTGTGAACTTTTTTACTCGACCATAAAGTTTTCTTCCTACCACAATATCAGAAACCAATGATAACCCATACAAAGAAAAGTGGCGAGGCATGCAAAATGAAGGTTTATAACATGTGCACTCCATTGTGCACTAATAAAAAGAACTTGAAGGTCTGTTAACAGTTTCACCAAAATTATTCGATATGCTTCACCAACTTAAGAAACATGTAAATGACAAAAGAGTGAATAGAGAAACTTCTGATGCACATGGTACTCTACACATGTAAACTTAATACCAATCCTTCCTGCGCACGTGCATCACACGTGCCAAAGTACTCTACGCATATTATTAAATATATTGTAGTATATAGAGTTGTTTCCCTTATCTTAGTTTCTAATATTATAATGATTGTTTTCTTTTTGTACACGTTTCTTTTAGGCCCCTTCAAACAAGTCACAAGTTTCGATGTTGTGCTTATTTCTTCCTTTTTATGATAACAACCAGCCTTCACTTTTACAGTGAAACTGTGGAAGTTATAGATATCACACTACAGAGGTTTCATGAAATGACTAATATGTACCAAACAACCGTCATTACTCAAAAAATGATTGGATGAATGAGGTGTGTATCACTTTTTAACCGACTATTCTGTTATAAGTCAAAAGGAGGTAATTAATTTTGTAATGACATCTGAATCTGTATCTGTATCTTGGTACTATTTCAAAACTGAATCTGTATCTTGGTACTGATTCATAACTGAAGTAGGGTAGGTACCTTTTTTTTGAAGAATGGAAAATTTGCTATTTAACAGTTAAATAATGTTTGAATTGTTTATTATATTAACTAATGAGGCAATTCAAGTGCGTTGGCTATATCTGAATGTGTTGATATGATAATCGATTATTTCACCGATTTTATTGTCATCTTCTTAAATAACTATGTTATAAAATATGGCTCGATAATCAAATGCAGGTCCACCTGGACGTGCATATATACTTGTACTGATAACTTCAATTGTAGACCCAAAGACCTTTTGAAACATCGCTGATGAAGCAAAAGAAAGCTCTGAAACACTTAATGCCTTATTATTTGGAATTAGTTAAAAAAAGCCATATAATGTCTACAAAATAGGTAAACCCCCATCATATAAAGTATAACTCAGTTTCGGTCATCCTATAAATTCTAGCGCAACGATGCAGGAGAAATCACCCGAACCACTTAATACCTTTCCATTTAACATTAGGCGGCTTTGGTCATTTACTACTCATAAAATAGGCAGATCCCCCCGTTTACTAATATTACCGCACAACGTGGAAAAACTGACCGTTAAAGCGTTCAATATGAAGTATACATTTATTTGTTAAAACAAAATTTAAATTAGATTTTATTTAAAAAATTACATGGTACGTTAAGAGAAAATAGAGGTACTTAATAAAATAGAAATTCAATTAAAATGAATTTTGTATAGCGTGCTTCTATTTGCACCCCAGTTTCCTCTCCTAGCCACCAAAACTAAAAGCACCCCGTTTATTAACATTCTACCCTTCCGGCCACCGCAGTCTTCAAAAAAGAAAGCTTCCCTCTTCTCTCGTGTCACGTTGTTGATACTAATTTGAATCCAATATATGCGCGATATTTTCTTAATCGTTAAAGCTGATTTTTTTTGTTGATCGTTGGCCTACAGTCGTAGTTTGACATAAAATTTTGGTTGTTTTCAACTGTGAAGACCAAGACATTAAAATGGAAATCCCCTGTTCGGTTGCAAATAGTCAAAATCATCTTCATCATACGGTTGTTGGCCATTGATGAAACATCTTCCATATATATAGGATTTTTTTTTACTCACAGCGCATAACCACCATTTACTGACTCCATTTTCGGTGAATAACCACCAAAGCCTTTTTTTCAGTCTCTTACAAACAAATTGGTGAAATATTCAAATATAAAAGTTAATAGTTCCGTTCGGCTGTTTACAACCGTTATTTCAATTTATATTCGGTAGTTGGTAACTGAATAGTGGATTTGCGCTTCTAGGTGATTTAGTCGGTTGTGTACCACTATGAATGTGATTGTTTTTCGGTTTCTTACCACTGAATGCTGATGAAATAGGTTGAGCAATTTGTATATTTCTATTCGGCCGTGTGCATCCGAAATTTTGAATTATTCTCGGTGATTAACGGCTAAATGAATGAATAGATTGTGGTGGCCAGAAGGGTCTAAAAAATAATCATGTCTATTTAATTTTTTAAGGTGGCCAAGAGAGGAAACTGGGGTGCCAATAGCAGCATACTTTTGTATATAAACCAACTTGAAACAAGAGTATACTATTAATTTACTGATTCGAATCCATCACAAACATATACATAAAATTTATTTATAGAGGAGATTTGTTGTTTGTATTGTTAATTTCCACATTCAAGCCTTGTATTGTTAATTTTTTAGCTTGCTATTAAATAAGACATTACTTTCATTTGAACATGAAGTAAGTGATGCTAAATTCTTCCATCTAACTACATATTTAATTAAGGATTGTTTGTATTCTTTAAAGACATAATATTGTCTTTGGTATTTAGTATGTGAGTGGAATCAAAGTTACATGAACAATGGGTAACATTAGTATGTGAATGGAATTCAAAAATTCATATCATTTAATGCTAAAATGATTGTACCATCAACAAATACACTAAATAAGCCTAAGTTTATAAATAATATAACTACATGAAATGCAATTTATATAAATTATGTCATGCTAGAAAAAAAATCTATAATGAGATCAAAGGCACCATAATAACAATGTTGCATGCTCATAATGCAGCCCAGAATAAGTGAAGAAACAAAATGCACAATAATGAAAATAAAAATAACTACACATAGTACAAAATAAAATAAAATAGATTATAGAGAACTTATCAATTTTCTAATCAATTGGCGAATGCAATATTCTTAATCAAATAAGTTCATGTTTAACAGTTGCTCACTGAAAAATGTACAAAGGATAAAAGATTCAATGAACAATAAATGAATTTTATCTCATTGCCTAGTTATATATATTTGCATGAGAATTTAATCAAACGAACCATCATGGAAATTGTATAAATGAAATAAGACAATCACAACCATTAAAATCAAAGGAATTTTTATGACTACATATTAATGTTCTATCGTGTAGCAAGATATTTATACAATAATGGTTGCATCATATATTTACGATGTCGACGCATCTATTTTCAAAGTCATACGTGCTTGCATCAATGTTTTGCTCCATTTTCACTGCATAATTCCACTCGTTTTCCTGCGAACACTGCAACAAGTAGCAAGTTGTAATCAACACAGTAATTTTCTATCCAAACAATGAGAATCTCAAAGGTTGTCGTTGGTTTGACATTTCTAGATTTTGCCTTTTGTCCACGTAAAAATGCACGCAAGACTCTTTCATAAACTGTGACGATGATTAATTTAAAACAAAATTAACATACAAAATAAAAACATCTTTATTTCTTGGTTTTTGCAAAATAATAGAAGTGGAAACAATCCATTTTATTTGTACATTGTTGACAATCGACTACAGGTTGCCACCGGATTTATCAAATGTATATTGAAAGGGCAGCCATTGGATTCATCAACTGAATACTTAAAAGGAGAATCACCATACCTATCTAGTTGTTAAAATATTAATATGTTGATGTAATATGTACATACAAATTTAATGTTAAGTGTTCTTTTTATATGCATATATGTTTTTTTAAAATTGAAGATTACGACTTGTATAGAAAATGAATAAAGCAAAATCAAAAGTCTGCTCATTTTATAGCATAAATGTACATCCTAAAATAATATACTTATTTAAAACCTCATTTATATACATAATCAATAAACAAATTACTTAAAATATATATAAATTAAATTGTATGGAGACTCAAAATAAATCATATTACTAAGATGACTTAAGTTTATAAGGAAAGCTTGGGTTCTTTGGGTCTTAGAAAAAAAATTTGCTAAGATAAAGATAACTGCCGCTCTTTTAGGGAAATTTTTCCCATATTTTAAACATTTGAAACCAAACATTGATTGTAAATCATATGTGAATGCTCCAAACACACATTCAAATAATCCGAGAAGATTTATGTCATTAGTTATTCACAAATCTCATTTCTAATCTTAGTGCTTATCCAACCAGGGTACCCGGGCAATTTACTTGTAATATTACCACTACTCTAAATAAGTTTTTTTTATAGAATTTAGTGAATTTGTCCCATTAATCAGAGTTTTAACAATGCAAAAACCGATAAATCTGTAATTATCTGAAACATGAGTAAACAAGAACTAAATCCCATATTTTCTGTCTATTTGGTATTATATTGATATAACAGTCAGAATAACATTTACCAAAACAAGTTACATAAAGGAAAGACATCTAGTCCGAAGTTGTGTTAAATAAGGTGTTTGCAAACTGAATTTATAGGCAGTATGAAGTGGTTCCATCACATTTATGGACCTTGGATTTCCCTCTAAAACTAAAAGAATATTTCACCTTATGAAAAGCATCTTCCCCAGTCAAATTTAAATAGCTCCGTCGGCAGATATGATTCCCACACAAATAAACTGATGCTTCGTACTCTTCCTTACTCTGTAGGCATCAAAACACGAACAAAATATAAGGTATCATATTCATTTAACGAGTTTAAGTCGAACTGAAATTATGTATATATCTCACCTCTGTAACTGAGTTATAATCGTAAGTCATTTCTTCTCCGTAACCGATGGGGCGTATGGTATAGATTCCAATCTGATATTGACCATTAACAGCTGTTACTATGAAATACATAAATATGGTTATAAATAAATAAGAATCGCATATGAAGCACAGTAATGACTATTAGGGAACTCAAGACGAGTACACTCTTATTTTTTAAAAAATAAATAAACTACAGCACTATGGGTGCAATTTTGTTTACAACGCGAGCAATAGGTATTTTTTGTTTACTGACATGCCAACCGGGGGGGGGGGGGGGCAACAATGTATTGCCAACAAGAACTAAAATTTTGCTTGTAAAAAAATATAGTGTGACATCCTAAGAATGAGAAAATAATTGTCATACATGTATTTTGGAAGTAGTTTTTGCGCCAAGGAACGCCTTTATGGAGCTCCAAACTAGCCCAAAACCAACACCAACATTGATAATGAGCATTTGGTGCAAGGTCTGCAAAAATATCAGAGTACAATTTGAAAATGATAACAGTGAATTCAATTCACTACCAAAATAAAGGATGGACTAAAATTAAGGATAAATATTACATACCTCTCGATAACTGTCACTGTCGATTTCTGCAACTTCAATATTAATTGATGTGCTGTTTTACTGAAGTTTTCCGTACACCGTCAAGCATGCATAGTGTACAATTTTTAAGTAAAAATGGCTAACGACATATAGAATAAAAACAAATAAAACTAAGCAAAATTAATGATATTGTACTCTTATGATATTGTTTCCTTGTAATAATTTATAAGAATGATCATATTAGAAATAACATATGATTGTTACCATCTAATTTTGAAAATAGTAATAATGTATATGTTTACCATTTATTCTCATGATATTGTATTTTAGATGTTCTTCCTCCAATAATCTAGAAGATAGAACTTTTGATTTTCCTATCTGTGCAAGTGTTTCAAAAGTAAACATAGGGTTGAAAGCAAGATCCTCTAGTTTTTTAGTTCTTGATAGTGCAACAAACGTTAAAGCAAGACTTTCTCGATCACTAATATCAATAATTGCTTGGTCAAGTGTTAGTCCTTGACTTTTATGTATCATTGTTTCCCAACATAGACCTAATGGTAATTGAGTTCTAGTACATGCAATACCAAAAGAAGTTTTCCAATTTACTGTTTGTGGACTAACTGGAATAATGTTTGTTCCTTCACGAAAAGGAGTACCATGATACTTATCAAAATTGACCATCACAGTAAGCGGTAGATCGTTAGGAGGGCTTGATGACTACGAATACACAATATCTATAATAGTACCCATTGCACCATTAACCAATCCATTTTGCACTGAAAGGTTAGATCGTAACATCACTCGTGCATCTACAGAAAGATAAATACATTTTTCTAAACCTTTTGCATCATCAAAAGTAGCACTAGATGCTTCTACACAGTTTTTGAAAGAAGGAATGCATGCGATAGGTTTTCGAAGTTGAATCAAATGATATTTGTTATGTTCATTAGCAACACTTCTTGTTGGAAAAAGATAAAGAGCGTTCTTAAAATTTTCCTTCTCTTCAGTTGATAAAATTGACCAATCTCTAGTTTTGAAAAAATTCCAATCGTCTAAAGTAGATGCACCTCTACTCAATCTTTCTAAAGCCCTTCGTAAAGGAGTTTGCTCTTCTCCAACTTGGCGGAATATGTATGACAACCTTACACATTTATCATAACTCATATATGCAAGTTCTCCACGTTGTTGCAAAAGATTACCACCTGTCAAGTATAATGAGCTTTCACACACAGCAGGTAGTTGCCGCATGTCACCGACTAAGACAATAGAAATACCACCAAATAAATTACTTACTAAAAAAATATCGCAATATCGTAAATCAACATTTGCCATCATTGATCTACCAAGCATACTATATTCATCTATTATAATCAATTTTGTATCTTTAAAGTCATCTTGCATACGTCGGCATTGCTCTCCCGAAATTTCTTTATAGGATGATTTTCTTTCTGTAAATATCGAAAGTTCATAATGAATGGTGCTATCGCAAATGTTAAATGCAGCCACTCCAGTTGGAGCCATAATGCAAACCGTTTTTCTGGTTCCAAAATGAGTAATGATTGTTCTAACAATGGCGCTTACAAGAGTTGATTTTCCTATACTAGCGCCACCACATATAATCATTCGAATTGGTACTCCATTAGATACGACATTATATATCATATTGTGTGCTATCCTTTGTTCTCTAGACAAGTTCTCCAAGGGAGCAACAATGGAATCATTTGTAATTTCATTTGTATGTTCTATGTTAGAACATAAATTTGTATGGATGAAATTACGTTCAATATCTATATTAGGATATCGCTGAAGTGCTTCATTCCAATTGTGCACAGCATCAAATTCCCTTAACCCCATTTCTATTTCCTCTCCTGAAAAAAAAAAAATGGCCCCATCGATGCCGCTATCATCCATTCTTCTTGTTGATTATCTTCTATATCATTGTTAGTGCTATCATCTTCAAAGTCGTCCACGATAGGATTTGGAAGTGACTGAGGTTCAGTCAAAACTAAATTAAAACATCTTTCAAACTATGTATCAATTTTCCTTTTGCTTAGCTTAAATTTCGATAGTGATGACGTAGTAGTACCTGTATTCATATTGTGTAAATTATAATATCATAATGTAAAATACAATGACTACTGTATAACTATTTTATATTTTAAATTGAATGGACAACATTCCTAAAAGCTTTATTGATGAAAAATAAAAAATTGCATTACCTGTTGTTCGCATAAATATTCCCATTTTTCACTAAATGGAGGAATGTTGGTACTTAAATCTAGTATTATTCGGACAATTGCCTCTATTCAAAATTTATGCCACATTTTCTTATAGTAACGGAACATTTTGACCATATCTAGCAGTGATAGATTTTCATGTTCGCTTGGTCGATCCATATACCTTATAATAAAATTTGGGTCTGATTCCACCGAATCTTCATCCATTGTCGTATTTCGACGTCGAATTATAGTTGATAGCATGGTATTTTTAGTTACGGTAAGTTGCGCGATTATTCTGGATGAACGTACTAAAGGGTAAGACATCAGAAGATGACATACTTCTTGCGCAGAAATGTCTCATTCAGATACACTCTTAAGAAGTAATTTCTTTATTGTGGAAGCTGATGTTGGACAGGGGCGATGATTGTTTCCAACTATTGTTTTGAATGTGTCTGTAAAGCTTTTAGATACTGGTTCAGATTTTGCTGTGTATTTTCCAATATAATTTACCACAGCATGCACTGATAAGACCGGAGACCAGTTAATATTAGTACGCCAAACCTGAAGTACTTTTCTGTTATGTGAGCAAACCAGAGGGTCATTGCTTCGAGAAACAAAACCAAAGATTTTACTATTCGGAGGTTCTTCTACAATTTTATATTCTAGAAGCACATCAAATGGATATTTAAAGTGACATGTCAATTGTTTAGTTGTTCTATGTACTCGCAAATAATAATTTCCACGCCTTGAATGATGCATAGCCCAAGTAACTTAATTTGTATAGTCGTCATCATCAGCATCCAAATTTGCATCTGATTTGATAACTTTGGCACATGGATGCTCTTGTTCTTGCAAGGACCCACCCATATTTGGGTTTATTGTACAAACAAGACGATCAAAATATTCAATAATTGAAGAATTTTTATATGAATTATTGATGCCATAGAAGTTAAATCTGGTGCATCATGCAGCCATAGAAAAACATGGATATGTCCACTTCCACAATTTTGCCATTTAAAAGGATACTAATAGTCCTTAACAGGAAATTCTGGCGTCAAATATTCTTTGATAAAAGTTGTAACCCTCGCTTGAAAACACCATGCAGCAACAAGTGGATTTTTGTTTAGCAACTGTGCCTTTCTTTTTCTTTGTTCACTGAGATTCAAATTTTCCATTTCATTTTCTTGATTAAGAAGTCTGTAAAGATCTGGCCATTGCAATTCTTTCGAACTTAATGTGAAGAATATAGTTGGAGCACTAACTGTTTCACCATAGCGGTAAGCTCCTTTAATCTTCAAGACCAATAAGAGCGGCTTCCACGAATGCCCTTTACGTAGTAAGAAATGTATTGAGACGACTGTTTATCTCCCGATTTTAGCATTTCACAGATATCTTTTATAGACAAATTCCCATCATCTGGATTTGTTTGTACGTAAATATTACCAATATCTAATACGCTATACCTACTAATAGAATTGTAAGCAAAATACCAAAATCTAGAGTCTTTTGCAAACTGTTGATCATGATATTTCATTAAGTATTTGAAATATTCCAAGGGTCTAATTTTTCTTGGTCGTGCTTGTCTTAAATCTGCATTTCCTGATGGAAATAGTGTGGGAAATGCCATTGAAATATCCGGGAGTATTAAACTCATCAACAGCAACAGATGAAATAGGAATTTAAACAACTGTTTCATTGTTTTCTTAGTTTTCTAAAAATGATAATACAAAGGCTTGTTGGTTCGGTTGTACTGAGGCAGTGGCTGCACCTGATATCTCAAATTCATCGATTGTAGTTATTTCACTTTCTAATTCTTGAGGTCCAAGTAAATCATCATTGTTATTTTGAGTTTGCGAATTATCTTGAATATGTGGAAGCTCTGAAGATACACCGTCCTCTGGTAGCTCATGAAGAGATATTTCATTTATTTGTACATCAGAATAAAAAATATTATGGGACTTCAGCCAAAGTAATGCTTTTTTGACACATTCACGTCTTACATGAAACTTTTTACTTTCGTTTGTTCCACTTCTATTGACCACTAATACTGATGATAAATCATTTAGCCAGAAAGGAAGAGAATGTGCTATTGCATTGATATCTTGAGGGAAATTGCTTCCTTGTAAAAAAGGCTAATGACATATAGAATAAAAACATATAAAACTGAGCAAAATTAATGATATTGTACTCTCATGATATTGTTTCCTTGTAATAATTTATAAGAATGATCATATTAGAAATAACATATGATTGTTACCATCTAATTTTGAAAATAGTAATAATGTATATGTTTACCATTTATTCTCATTATATTGTATTCGGACGTTCTTCCTCCGATAATCTAGAAAATAGACCTTTTGATTTTCCTATATGAGCAAGTGTTTCAAAAGTAAACATAGGATTAAAAGCAAGACCCTATAGTTTTCTAGTTCTTGATAGTGCAACAAACATTAAACCAAGACTTTCTCGATCACCGATATCAATGACTGCTTGATCAAGTGTTACTCCTTGACTTTTATGTATAGTTAGTGCCCAACATAGAACTAAAGGTAACTGAGTTCTAGTACATGCAGTTTAGGAAGAAGTTTTCCAATTTATTGTTTGTGGACTTACTGGAATAATGTTTGTTCCTTCACGAAATGGAGTACCATGATACTTATCAAAATTGTCCATCACAGCAAGAGGTAGATCGTTAGGAGGGCTTGATGACTGGGAATACACAATATCTACAACAGTACCCATTACACCATTAACCAATCCATTTTGCACTGAAAGATTAGATCGTAACATCACTCGTGCACCTACAGAAAGATAAATACATTTCTAAACCTTTTGCATCATCAAAAGTAGCATTAGATGCTTCTACACAGTTATTGAAAGAAGGAATGCGTGCGATAGGTTTTCGAAGTTGAATCAGATGATATTTGTTATGTTCGTTAACAGCACATCTTGTATACATCGGCATTCCTCTCCTGAAATTTCTTTATAGGATGATTTTTTTCTGTAGATATTGAAAGTTCATGATGAATGGTGCTACCGCCAATGTTAAATGTAGCCACTCCAGTTGGAGCAATAATGCGAACCGCTTTTCTGGTTCCAAAATGAGTAATTGTTGTTCTAACAATGGCGCTTACAAGAGTTGATTTTCCTATACCTGCACCACCACATATAATCATTCGAATTGGTTCTCCATTAGATAAGACATTATATATCATATTATGTGTTATCCTCTATTCTCTAGACAAGTTCTCCAAAGGAACAACAATGGAATCATTTGTAATTTCATTTGTATGTTCTATGTTAGAACATAATTTTGTATGGATAAAATTACGTTTAATATCTATATTTGGATATCGCTGAAGTGCTTCATTCCAATTGTGCACGGTGTCAAATTCTCTTAACCCCATTTCTATTTCCTCTCCCTAAACTAACAATGGCCCCATCGATGCTGCTATCATAAATTTTTCTTGTTGTTTTCTTCTATATCATTGTTAATGTTATCATCTTCAGAGTCCTCTTCGATAGGATTTGGAAGTGACTGAGGTTGAACCGAACCTAAATTAAAATGTCTTTCAGACCATGTATCGAGATTTCCTTTTGCTTCACTTAAATTTTGATAGTGATGACGTAGTAGTACCTGTATTCATATTGTTTAAACTATAATATCGTAATGTAAAATATAATGATTACTGTATAAGTGTTTTATATTTTAAATTGGATGGACAACATTCCGAAAAGCGTTATTGATGAAAAAATAAAAATTGCATTACCTATTGTTCGCAAAAAATTCCCATTTTTCACTAAATGGAGGAATGTTGGTACTTAAATCTGGTATTATTCAGACAATTGACTCTGTTTGGAATTTACGCCACCCTTTTTTATAGTAACGGAAATTTTTGGCCACGTCTAGCAGTGATAGATTTTCATGTTCGCTTGGTCGATCCGTATACCTTATAATAAAATTTGGGTATGATTCCACTGAATCTTTATCCGTCGTCCTATTTCGACGTCGAATTATAGTCGATAACATGGTCTTTTCAGTTATGGTACGTTGCACGATTGTTCTGGATGAATGTACTAAAGGGTAAGACATCAGAAGATGACATACTTCTTGTGCAGAAATGTCTCGTTCAAATACACTCTTAAGAAGTAATTTCTTTATTGCAGAAGTTGATGTTGGACATATGCGATGAATGTTTTCAACTATTGTTCTAAATGTGTATGTAAAGATCTTTGATACTGGTTCATATTTTTCAGCATATTTTCCAATATAATTTACCACAGCATGCACGGATAAGACCGGAGGCCAGTTAATATTAGCACGCCAAACCTGAAGTACTTTTCTGTTATGTGAGCAAACCAGAGGGTCATTGCGTCGAGAAACAAAACCAAAGATTTTACTATTCGGAGGTTCTTCTACAATTTTAGATTCTGGAAGCACGTCAAATGGATATTTAAAGCGACATGTCAATTGTTTAGTTGTTTTATGTACTCGCAAACAACAGTTTCCACACCTTGAATGACGCATAACCCAAGTAACTAAATTTGTATAGTCATCATCATCAACATCCAAATTTGCACCTGATTTGATAACTTTGGCACATGAATGTTATTGTTCTTGCAGGACCCACCTATATTTGGCTTTATATTATAAATAAGACTATCAAAATATTCAATAATTGAAGAATTTTCATATGAATTATTGATGGCCACAGAAAATCTGGTGCGTCGTGCAGCCATAGAAAACCATGGATATGTCCACTTCCACGATTTTGCCATTCAAAACGATATTAATAGTCCTTAACAGAAAATTCTGGCGTCAAATATTCTTTGATAAAAGTTGTAACCCTCACTTGAAAAAAACCACGCTACAACAAGTAGGTTTTCGTTTAGCAACTGTGCCTTTCTTTTTCTTTGCTCACTAAGATTCAAATTTTCAAATTTCATTTGCTTGATCAAGAAATCTACAAAGATCCGGCCATTGCAAATTTGTCGAACTTAATGTGAAAAATATAGTTGGAGCACCTAACTGTTTCACCATAGCGGTAAGCTCCTTTAATCTTGGCGACCAATAAGAGAGGCTTCCACGAATGCCCTTTGCATAGTAAGAAATGCGTTGAGACAACTGTTTATCTCCCGATTTAAGCATTTCACAAATATCTTTTATAGAAAAATTCCCATCATTTGGATTTTTTTGTACGTAAATATTACCAATATCTAATGCGTGACACCTACTAATGGAATTGTAAGCAAAATATCGTAATCCCGAGTCTTTTGCAAACCGTTGATCATGATATTTCATTAAATATTGGAAATATCCAAGGGTCTAATTTTTCTTGGTTGTGCTTGTTTTAAATTTGTGTTTCATGATGGAAATAGTGTGGGAAATGCCATTGAAATATATCCGGGAGTATTAAAATCATCAATAGAAATAGATGAAATAAGCATTTGAACAACTATTTCATTGTTTTCTTGGTTTTCTAAAAATGATAATACGCAGGCTTGTTAGTTCGATTGTATTGAAGCGGTGGCTGCACCTGATATCTCAAATTCATCGATCGTAGTTATTTCGCTTTCAAATTCTGGAGGTCCAAGAAAATTATCATTGTTATTTTGAGTTTGCGGATTATCTTGAATATATGGAAGCTCTGAAGGTACACCGTCCCTAGTAGCTCATGAAGAGATATTTCATTTATTTGTACATCAGAATAAAATATATTATGATACTTAAGCCAAAGAAGTGTTTTTCTGTCATATTCACGTCTTACACTAAACTCTTTACTTTCATTTGTTCCACTTCTATTTACCACTAATAGTGCCGATAAATTATTTAGCCTGAAAGGAAGAGAACGTGTTATTGCATTGATATCTTGAGGAAAATTAATAATATTTCCACTATATTTATATTGTTGTCCTTTAAAACGATAAACTGACATGACTGGATGAATGCGTGCAATGAGAATTTGCTCTAAATTTGTAAGGCTGGATAATTCAAGTGGAACATCACCGGGCTCCACTAAATTTTGAGAACTAAACTTGTATGGAAGATCATGTTGTGGTTTATCAGAACAACAATTAGAGCACGAACTTGAGGTAAAAATTAAATCGGGAAAAGATCGGGAACAAGTTTGACAACTTATCCAATTAACTTGTTGATAAGAGCTTTCAAATTTCTGAGCATTTGTTATTTTCAAAACCGGAGATGATAAGATTGTCAAATAATAATTTTGCATTGTTAATTTGAACTGAAACATGATTTTGACATAAAAGCAAACAAATCTGAATCAATAGAAAATTTACCATTTCGACAAACGATTGCGATGTTGAAAGCACTTGAACAAGATCAGAATGATCTTCAGGTAATTGCTCATCATCACTCGGAATTGGTGTTGTATTCAAATCAATAAGGCACACACGATGTATCCTATTTTCCTTGAACATGCGTAAGAAAATAATGTGAATAATTAATCATAATGTTATTTATCATCATACAAAAACTATATTTTCATCCATTATTTTGCATGTCAAGCATATATTTTTATGGCAACAAGTTCGTAAATACATAATAAATCTATTAATTTTCAAACTATAATTTGTCAATTATTATTTGTGTACAATTTATGTTGTAATACATTTTAAAAATAAAATATACATGTAAGAAAATTTACCATTTGGAAGACCGATGGTGATGATGGTAGCACTTGCATATGAACAACATCATCTCATATATTTGTTCATAATTACCAGGCGATGGCGGTGCATTCAAATCAATCGGGCATGCATGACGTATCCCATTTTTCTGAACATGCAAAAGAAATTAGTATGCATAATTTGTTTACATACATATTTCATTGTATTACTACATATCTAGGAATAAAAAATGCAACTAATAAAAGTTGATAAGGAAAATGATTACTATATTAAAGTTTGATGGTGTTTCCACATGCATAATATCGATATGACCTTCATGTGGATTTTCGTCATTATTCGTTATGGTAGAGTATTCATATCAATAAGATACATATTATATATATATATATATATCTATATCTGAAAATGGAGAACGTTAGTAAACAAAACATATGCATCCATATGTACATTGAGACGATGACAATGGCAATGAAATGCTGGTATATCATAACTCCGTCTAATCAATGCTATGCATGCTAACTTATGCAAACTTGGTTCATACCAAAAAGATAGATCACAGCAAAGGATCTCTAGTTCTATTTGCGTAATAATAAATCAGTGGATCTCTAGTTCCATTTCATAACAGTGCAAATTATATGAAGCAAGTTTGATTACAACATAAATTTGCATACTCCATATAACAGAAATATAATATGCACAAACAAGGAAGTGTTATTATTATTACTATTATTATTATTATTATTATTATTATTTTTGCACTTCTAGAAGAAAATGATCATTTAAAATTGTAAACAATAGTAGAAAGGGAGAATTCAAAAAATAAATAAAAAATCATACAGTAAAAACATACATTGCACAAAAAACAGTACTTAAAAGTGCATATATTTTTATCCTCTTAAAATATTGATAACATGCAACAATGCAAGTTATCTATAAATATATGTGTTTGCCAATAATTGTCTATAAATATATGCGTTTGCCAATAATTGTGTTCTTTATGTAAGAAGGAAAGCAAAAGAAAAAATAAACAGACCATATTTAAAAAAAGTGTAGATATTCTATACTTCCCTAAAATACATGTAAATATATAAAATAAAATTGTATATATAACGCATTTTGAAAATAAAACATTTACTTCACTTTTCAAATACATAAATGAAATGACACTTTTCTTCACTTTTCAAAACAAAATACGCGAAAATTTGCATGTTATGCATATAGTTCCAAGATAGTTGAAAATTTTATATTCTATGCTTTCCCTAATAATCTTTTATCCATCTATTTTTTTCACAGAAAAGAAGTGCAGCTGCACATACCTACAATTCAAAATCACAAACATGGTAGTGATATTTTTGTGCTTTTAAGGAATTTTTTTAGTGCAGTTTCTTTAATTTTGTGGATAATTTTGTAAATAATAAAAAAAATCCAATATAGAGACCCAAGACTGAAGATTAAAGGAGATGGGTCCTTATAAATTTATGGACTGACAGTTTTTGTTCAAGATTCAAATACGAAGTGCTGATGATTTACCCAAATTTGCTAAGCAACTATTATGGCGAAACCAGAAATGAAATCTTGTAATAAGGTTTTTAACATATAAATACTAAGAAGCAAAATCATCTTCTATCAAGATCGTGTATTTTAAACCGACTGGAAAAACCAGATATGAAATCATCTAATAAGGATTTATACATATGAATACAAAGAAGCAAAATCAGCTTATATCAAGATCGTGTATATTTAAACCGATGATACCTGGTTTGATGAATGGTCAACAAAATTGCAGATCTGGCAATCAGATACTTGATCGTTGGCGGCTTACGTTTTGGAAGGTAAACGAATAAGTCGAATTTACAGTGGATACTTGATTTGAGGATAAATCAGATTTAGAGTGGATAATGTATTTGAAGATAAATTGGATTTAGAGTGATTGTTGATTTGAGGAGAAGCAGGAAAAAATGAATAAAAGGAAGGAAAACGAGAAGAAATAGGGATAACGGAGAAGGAATAGGAATATGAGGAGAAACAAGAATACGAGAGAAATAAAATGCGAGGAAAATGCGCATATATTTTTGCTTCAGAGAATTCTTTTTTGGGCAGTAGCAGTAAGCAAACCTCCCCAACGGTCGGTTTGATTATCTAATCTGAAGCAGGCCCCTCTATGGTTCTCTCTAACTGACATTGTAAGAAATCTCATTGATCACTTAATACTTCTTATTGTGAAGAGATGGTTCACTTAATACCTCGAAATCTTATGCATAACCCTCAAAAGAGATCTTCACTAATTTATCTAGACGTATTTATGACCCATAACATGAATGTGATAACTCAGATTACTCCAGCGATTCTTAGACATAGATAACCAGATTAACCGGGCAAACTTACTTATCAAAATTAGAAACTCACATCCGCTAAGATTATATATTATAGATAATATCTCACTTTGATCATAAAAGTTACACAGCTGACAGCCATGATGTCTAACTTTAGCCTAATATCACATCCCTATAGATTAATCATGCTTCATATAATATGCATGTATACCTTATCCCACACAATTAACAATTAAAGTCACATAAGAAAACATGTTGTTACTCCTTTGATTTTGGATTAAATTCCATAATTACCATTAATAACCTTACTGATAATTTAATGTTATCGACCATAGTATATATAACATTTAATATAATTCATACATTACTATTATATGTGTGTGCATGTGCGAGATCTAATATTCAAATCAATATTTATAATCATCATGTGTAAAGTGTCATTCTCTTAGACTGAAAACAAAACCTTACAGATGTTGCAATCTTCTCTAGTGCCAACTTTCGATTATAGAAAATTGGAGGTTAATGAACCATAACATTAAAAGTCACAAGAATGTGAAAAATTCCATAGAACATTCAATGTTGATTGTTACATTTATACATCGCTTTCGCATAACCCATTCAAAGAAATATAAGTTATTGCAAAAGATCATCCCCAAGAGTGACATATGAAGATATCCCCTCAACTGATCAGAGTCTAACATATAGGCAATTACACTTTATCAATACATACAATAAAAGACAAAACAAATCGCAGTGCTCCTAATTAGCTATGGCCTATTGCTCACCTCCGAAAACCTATTCGAAGATAAACCTGAAAGTCCTTAACCCTCAATCTGCTCAAATGAGCATCTGAGATTTAAAGAGAAAAAACAAAAACTTCGGGTTAGTCAAAAGACTGGTGTGAATAAATATCCTTTATACCTGACACAAACTGGGGTCACGCCGCATCGTGGAACGGATTTCTCCCTTACTAGCGTCAAACTGCAATCGAAATCAACCCTGAGCTCATGCACTTCGGCGGTTAGTACAAAGGCCACGATAACATAAGTGATAACGTAAATGTGCGGTATGAAACATACAATGGATTCCCAATCCCTGTTATTTCCGACTTTCTGTCTTATTGGTTTTTAATGATTCTCTATCATTTTCACTCTTTATTTCGATTACTCTTCCATGCTTCGTAAGGTACACCCTCACTAATAATGAAATCGATATCACTTGGTTTCCGCATTGTGCATCTCAAGGTAACTCCCTACTAGGCAATGTAATCGTTTCTCCTTCGGATCCCCCTGCCATTCTGCGCAAAGTAACCCCTTGCTAACAACGGAACCGAAAGATCATCCCTTTATCATTTAATTTAATAGGTTTCCCCAAATTTATTCCACCTATTGGTCCCTTAATGCTCACACAAATGCAAACGTCGTATCTATTGTTACCCAACAACATATGTAATCTTTTAGTGGTGTTCAACAACCAAACAACTTGAAAAGTAACCCCCTTTCGGATCTATAAGACAAGCTGTCATTTACTCCAAAGGAAAACTCCTCTGACACTCTACAATTCCCCCGAAAGACACCCCTTTCGGATCCATGCAATTCAACAGTCAATCAATGCCTGGCCCCAAAACCTTACGTAGTGTGTAAAGGAAAAAAAATCTCTAACTCCTTTATGAAAACATTAAGTAACACTCTCCTTATTGTTCGAGGCGACTGCTTCAAGGGTTTTAGAAGCATAAGCTCCAAATTAGAAAATAGATAAGACTCCCTGTTGGTTCCCTTGAAGGAGTAAAATCGTTTATACAACGCAATTTTTTCTTAGAAAAGGCATCGCTTTGTCCTTGTTGAAAAAGTGGAGGCGAAATCCTCTTGTGAATCATTTAACTTTCAGAATGTATAAATATCAAAACGGAAACATATTCGAAAGGTAAAAGATGGAAGCCTCAATACTTCCTATACCATACTTGTGATATTCCAAGTATTCAGCATTGCCGAAGGGTGGCTTCTGAAAGTATCAGAACATCACTTTCGGATATGGCAGTGACACCTACAATAAATGGAGATAAAATTAATTTATTTACTTATAAGTAATACTTTATACTTAGTCCACATGCACAAAAGTATTATTCACCTTGATTATTAGAGGTTGTGAGATTTTCTGATGTAGCTTTCCAAGCTTTGAATCCTAGCTTTCTTTTCTTCTTTTTCTTCTTCCCTAGCTTTAATGGTTGGCCATCCTTATTTTTCTTTAGTTAGAAATTGAATAAGAAATGAAATAAGCGTGAAGGATACGATATATATATATATATATATATATATGTAAGGGCCGAAAGTTCAATGGCTTACCCTTCTCATATATCCTTCCTTATTCATATTTTAGATGATTTGTTTCTAAGGCCAACCTATTAGTCGGTTTTCTAAACACAAAGTTCTGCACTATTCCCATGTAATTCAACCAAATAAATTTTTGAATAATGCAATCTAAATTTATGGGTATTACATCCCTCCCCTCCTTAAAATAATTTCGTCCTCAAAATTCTATTAAAGACTAAAACAAGCAAAGCAGTCATAGAATCCTAGCAAGCAAAGTTATCACATAAATATACTAGCATACCCCACCAATAACTAATCTACAAAGCAATATAAATCATACCGAAAGCAAATCATGAAAAGTTCATATAATTTTGTCTTATGTCTCCCAAGTACAGTGTTAACAGGTCTTTTGGTTCGGTTCCCAATGTTGGAGAATGGAATTTTGATGACAACAACCATGTTTCAATTATTAACATTATTGATTATAAAATATATACTAACATCTTTATCTACAATATATATAGATATATATGCAGGAATTATATACAGGTGATATAGAAGACTGTACAGTTTAAGAGATTCAAGAATTCAAGATTTCTAGACTCATGAGAATCAAGATTTCAAGAGCTCAAGAATATCTAAGTAATAGAGTCTAGATAATATGTAAAAATCCAGTTAGAACTTTCAAATTATGTTTTCAAATTTCTTACTAAAATGATTTCAAATTATTTTTGCGTATGTTTTCAAAAATATATATATATATATATGTATATATATATATATATATGTGTGTGTGTGTGTGTGTTTATTATATAGTTAAATTATAAAGTTTATATTTAAATTATATATAATTATAATATATAGTTTTATATCATATATATACATATGTTTAATTTATATACATGTTTTTATACTTTAGAAAATTCATTTTAGATAACTAGTTTTGATTCAAGAAATTCCAGAATATATATATATATATATATATTAGTTTAAACACTTAAAAAATGATTTTAAAAATTAAAAATACATATATATGCCGACATATATAATTTGTATGTCGGCATATAACTGTTACAGATTTTAATTTTCAAAAGAAGTGTCTTTTCATTATTTGAAAAGTTTTAGAATTGTTGCAACCTATGGGACTCTATATAAAGTGGACATTTTCGAATTTTTAACCATCTTTTCTTCTCCATCTTCATCCTAACTCCTACCACCATTATTTTAACTTAAATTCTTGATTTATACACTATTACTCTGCCTATTTCAATATAAATGATATCATTCTACTTCTTTACTCAACCTCTATCAAATACTCTCTATTTAGAAGTGTTATTCAAGAGTTCTAGGGTTGTTTGTAATTGTTAAGGAAGGGGTGTGTTCCTTGTTGCTTATAAATCAAGGAAAGGAGTAGTGTAAACCTTGTAGCCGTGAAATCAAGGGTGGTGAATCAGTGTGAACCTTGTAGCCGTGAAATCAAGGGTGTAAAATCGATGTTAACCTTGTAGCCGGGAAATTAAGGGTGTTGTAAGATTGATACTAGTATTAATTAAACTCTGCGCAATCCAGCGTTGCATGGGACTGGACGTAGGAGTAATCTGAACCAGTATAAAATTAGGTGTGTTCTTTCCTTTTCTGCGTTTTATTTCTGTTTATCTTTGCATCTGTGATTATTATTGTTGTGATATTCATTATGTGTTTCATACCATTGTTTGAATAATGGTTAATTGTTTTAGTTTTCCTTAACCTCTCTAAAACACTATTCACCTCATATAGTGTTAGTTTTGACGTAAGATCCGTAATTCTCATCCCTCACACCCAAAAGCATATTTAGCCCACTTGACTCGGCCCATCGCATGGTACAAAAGCTCGAACTGTTGCCAAAACACTCAGGATCCAGGTCCAGAAGGAGTCGTGGGAGCGTAGGTCTCACAACCCCTCAAACATACCATTCCCACACAATCCGCATCCCCTGAGTATTTTGCATCCCACAATATTCTGCATCTCTCAACTATTTCACATCCTACTAGCATGGAATCTCGCATCCCTGTATACTTCAAGCCTTGACTTCGTATCCCCTGGGTTACATATCTCGTGTCCCTCAGGAAACGAGATTTTATATCCCGTGGGTATGAACTCACATCCCATCGGATACGAAACTCGCATCCCTCGGATGCGAAATTTCATATCCCCGGATATGAAGTCCTCATATCCCTTTAGGGGGATGCAAAATTTTCCTACACTACAATTTCGGGATGCGATTTTCTCCAGTATGGCTACCCGGTATGCAAAATTCGGCCTGCTGCACCTACTTTTCACCTATTCTCACCTAATCCACTACCTATAAATATCTCCTACCTCATATTTGAAGGGGATGGCATTTTCTTGATTTGACACCTCAAGAAGGACCTTGGACACCATTAATCGCTGCTTGAGCTTTGTGGAAGAAGAAAATTTAACTTTTTCTCAAGGCTTCCTACATACAAATATTGACTCCTAAAAACTTAACTAAATATTGTAAACCATTGTAATGATGATGTCCATCACTGTAAGTCTTCAATTGTGAATAAAATTAGCAAGCACTTCAAAGTGGGCGTAGGTTCAACATGAACCGAACCACTATAAATTCTTGGGTTCTTGCTTTCTACACTTATATTCCATACACGAAACTTTATTCTCGTATTCTTGAGAATTATTGGATGTGACATCAATTTTCCACATCAACATTTTAGTGCTTTCACTGAAAGCTACTCGAAGCCTCGAGACTCGCTTCTTTCCGACCAACTACCGCCTTAACTTAGAAAAGCTACTTAGGTTTTGTTAGCCTACCTTCTGAGTTTACGATGGGAAGAAAAGAAAAGTTCCAAATGATCGGAACTTCCACTGTGGCTGACACTGAAACTTCTCCTCAGCCCAACCTTCGGAAAACCTGGTTGACATGGAAATCGCTCCCTCCTGTAATCCTGACTCTTTGTCAACCCAAGGCCAACTCTTCGAGCTCAAAAAGAAGTAGAAAGGACTCGAGATCTTAACGATCAGTAGAGAACAAACATTGAGCTGATGCAGTGACTTCAAGAAAGTAAACGCGACGTCACTCGCCTTGAACTCAACCGGAATATTCGTACCGACTTGGAAATCCTTTCTTCCGATACCTACAATGGGAACGGAAGCCAAAGGAGGAGGACTAATGCCAACGCCAACGTTAGTGGCAACGTCAATGTCAACAACAGCAACAACAGAACTACCGTGACCTTCAGTAAGGGAATGCGACCATTCTCGGTTAGCTACTAACGACAAAGTAAGACCTAGTAACCAACCCCTTCCATGACAGAACCCAACTGTCATCGCTCAGAACTTGACGCCTACGCGTCCAGCAGCCCAATTAACCCAAGTTCAACCTAATCGACCTCACTTAAATCAAGCAGCTGAGGTTGACGATATGGACGAAGATGATGCTGATATTCATCCAAGAAGGCATCCACGACCCCAAAATCCCGAGCTGAACTACGACCGTTGGAATCCAACAAGGGTTTAGTCTATGATTCTCACCGACATGGTCTAAAAGATCATGACAGATACGCGGGGATGCGCCACCGATGTTTGGAAAACCAATACTAGGTGCAACCTTTACTTGGGATGTCCAAGGTGCCCAATGACCTCGATGCTTCAATATGTCCTAGCTAGCGGTTTACGCGGGGAAGACTGATCCCTACAACTTCTTAAACTTTTATGAATGTCATATGGGCTCAATTCGAGCCATCAACGCTGTGATGACCTATTATATCTCACGTAAACCACCTTAATCAAGATCAACATCCCTCAGACACAATCCCAGAAGGCCTAAACCAACATCAGATAAGTACCCAAGAAACATCATCTTCGACGTCAGACAATCTGCATGAGACGGTACAAGCAAAACAACCAACATTCAATGACTCTGGCTATCATTACCTATCCTGTTTTGAAACCATCGTTAATCGTATAACGGCCAACCTTTCCATACGTCAAGGGCTAATGGTAACCCCAGTTCTAGCAAAAAAAAAAAAATCCATACGCCTTTCAACGATACGTATCTAGGCCATTTAACGATACCCAGGGTACTCGACCATACAACCAGTCTTTTAGACGTCTCTATTGTACCCCTCCTTTGAGCTTGCTAGAACCTATGACAATGATAATCTCTCGGCCTTCAATATCTCTAGTCGTCCTCCTTGACGGCTATTCATAGCTCAAGCAACCTTCTCGAGCAACCATTATCTACAACTCAATAACCTTGAGTTGTCTTCACATTTGTTGCATTACGACGATCAAAGAACACTACACAATGCTCTAGACATTCCTCCTTGAATTTACGTTGAAGCTAGAACAATCGACGAGTCAAAAACAAGCTTCATTTGGTAGATACTGCATTTTATAGCATTCCCAGCTTTTTCGCTATGAAAATCTGTCCACAATGTCAAATAACCCTTTTACAGCGTTCCTGAAATGCTATTATACCTCCTGGTTCAATTCTGCGTTAATTCAGTGTGAAAACTAAGTGAAACATCAAAACTAGCTTTCACAGCGTTTCTGGAATGCTATTATATGTCCTGGTTCAATTCTGGCACTCCCTGGCACTTAGCACTGTCATTTGGTACTTTGGCACTTGGTACTGTGAAAACAGTGTAAATCTCCAGTGCGCACCTTGGAAAAACACTAGTTTTATCATGTTCAACACGTCTAATACTTGGTACTTTTGGCACTTTGTACTTTGGCATTTAGCTCAATCCATACCATAACATCTAGCCCGATCCATGCTATTGTATTTAGCGCGATCCATGGAAATTGCCCGATCCATGCTGTGAAAACTACCAGATCCAATAAAATTGCTTGATCCATAGCATTTTGCCCGACCCATGCTATGAAAACTGCCTGATCAATAGAAAATTGCCCGATCCATAGCATTTATCCTGATCCGTGCTATGAGAATTGCCCAGAAAATTCAGCTTTTGCCAAATCCATCATTTTTTCATGCCGGTCACTGATTTTTGCTTGCGCAACAAGCTAAAAACCTAGAAAATTCAACTTTCTCCTGGTCCATAGCATTTTGCCCAATCCATGCTATGAAAACTGCCCAGAAAATTCAGCTTTTGCCAGATCCATCAAAACTTGCCCGATCCATCATTTTTTATGTCGATCACTGATTTTTGCTTGCGCAACACGCTCAAACACCATCGGTCCAAATTTGATCAACCATTGATTCAAGCAATAATCAACAAACGTTAAAACAACGAATCAACAAATGATTAAATCAATAAATGGATCTAAACATAGAATTAACATATGAAATAACCGTCTATAAGTTGCTAAATTAGATCCTATAGGGGTTTGAATTAAAATCATACTTATATCGATTAGATCTATGCAAAAACAACTTGAAATGACAATCATAAGATAAAACAATCCATATACTTGATTGAATCCGTGTGAGAGATGCTTATCACTCACCAATTCTTCGAATTAACTCAAAATCGCTAAATTCTCAAACCGGACAACGAAGAATGTGCTTCAAACCTCTTGATTTGATTTGATCTCTTTCAATTGACATAAATATAGCTTCAAACGATGTAGATCTTCGATTATCTTATTTAAATCTAGAATTTTAATGGTGGAAAGGTGTATTTGATTGAGCAAGGACAAGGAGGATCACGAGCTCAACCAAACGAGAAAATGAAGAAAGTAAACTATTCTTCATGCCTCTAACCCCTATTTATAGCCTCCCACCATCCCACTAATGGGCCTTCTCAAATCAGTCAATGGCTCTAAAAACCTGAACAGAAATTGTGAAACACAAAAACAACGATTTCTCCCAAGCCACTGAACCAAATCTTTATTGTGACCACTTTACGAAATTGGCAACATAATTTCCTTTCCAATGAGACCGACCTCAGCACCTGAATCGATCCCAGTCAAAATTTATTCCCCATACAAGACAGATAGGGGCAAAACGGTCACAAAAAAATTGGTAAAAATTATGGACATGTCTCACATCCCCTTAACCAATGTTTAAAAATATGAGAATGATCCAACCCTCGGGGAATTTAATAAATATATTTTATGATCCTTCGATATGTAAAATGCGAGTTGTTACATTCTCTCCCCTCCCCCTCCCCTCAATTTAGGAATTTCGGTCCAGAAATCCCAACAACACAAGCAACCAAACAATTCCGCGTTCCTAACATCCATGAGCAGCCAATTCTATCACTCAAGCTAGCAGCCATCAAGCCATACATCCACAGCCTTATCCTAGCACTCAGAACTCTATCAACAATCACAATCACAATGGTCCAAGTTGCAATGATGTAATGATGACACGATATTTATGGGTCATACTAACAAAGAGTTTCAGATGGGCATCTTCATAATCTCTACTGTCTCCCACGTACAATCGTCATTATCCACACTCCGTTATACCTTGACTAGCCTAACTATCTTCCTCCTAAGCTGTTTCGTGTCATTTCCCACAAAGTGAAGTGACTTACAAGGTTTTGTAACTACGATCTCGACTTCTAGGCCTTCGTATTGCTCTAGAGATACCACCACATTCGAATCACGCACACGCATTCGAAGAAACGACACATGGAAAAAATTATGCACACTCGACATCTTCTCGGGTAACTCTGATCTATGTGCAAGCTTTCCAATTCGCTCGATTATAGGAAACGGTCCAACAAATCTTGGAGCTAACTTTCCTTTGCTTCTGAACCCAACAACATGCTTCAACGGAGAAATCTTTAAGAACACCACATCGCCAACGTCGAATTCCAAAAATTTTCAATGCTTATCGGCATAACTCTTCTGGCGATCTTGGGTTGCCTTCATTCGTTGTCGAACGATCTCGATACAATCTGAGGCTTCTCTTATCATCTCCGGCCCAAGTATCAACTTATCTCTAGTCTTTGACCAACATGCAGGAGAATTACACGGTCTACCATACAACGCCACGTATGGTGCCCTCCCAATGCTCGACTGGTAGCTATTATTATATGTGAACTCAACTAGATGAAGATGGTCCTCCCATGATCCTTTGAAGATTAATACACAATCTCTTAGGAGATCTTCCAAAATTCGGTTAACCTTCTCGGTTTGACCATCAGTTTGAGGATGATAAGCCGTATGCAAGCACAACTCGGTTCCCAAAGTCTTTTGCAAACTCTTCCAAAATCCACTCGTGAACAATGGATTTCGATCACTTACTATGCTTGTAGGATACCACAGAATCGAACTATCCATTTATATAAAGCTCAGCTAACTTCGGTGTTGTCCTAGTTGATTTGACAGGAATGAACCTTGCACTTTTGGTCAAGCGATCCACGATAACCCAAATTCCTTAGTTTCCTACCTTGGTTCTAGGTAGTCCATCAATAAAATCCTTCGATATCTGCTCCCATTCCACGTAGGAACTTCCAATGGCTGAAGCAATCCACTTGGCTTCTTCTGTTCAGCTTTCATGAATTGACATTTCATGCATTTGGAAATAAACTTTCCAATATTTCATTTCATCCCTTCCAGTAGTAAGATCTCTTCATATCTTGATACATCTTATTACCACCAGAATGAATTGTCAACTTCGAATGATGACATTCCCTCAGAACCTCATCACTCAGTCTGTCAATATCAGGAACAACCAATCGTCCTTGCTGAACCTTGAACTCTTTATCCTCTGGTTCAAACTTCTGGATAAACTCGACAAGCTTTGCATCTCATTTTTGGCTCTCGCGGATCCTTTCGATGAGAGTGGGTCGTATCGACAAGCTTGCCAACATTTCAGGTTCCAACTCACACTGTGGTATGAAATCAAATCCTGCTAAGTACTCAAGGCTTTTCCATTCCGAAAACATCACTCCCAATCATGCATGTTGTAACGACCGTCGCTTTTTGCTCGATTCGAATCAGTCGCTAAACCGACCCAGACCGTTCGAAACGCCTGATTGTTTTGAGAACACGACAAATTAGAACGCAGACAGAAGAACATTTCATTGTTAATTATAACAATTCCATTAGAATACAAGAATATACAGAGTATGAATAAATATTATACAGTATAAAATATCAGAGATTACAATACATTACATCGCGACGGAAAATAATACAAAACACAACTAGAAGTAATACACGGATACAACGCTTTCCGAGTATCGTTCCAGCTATAAACCAGGATCTTGTGAATATAAATCTTCAAAACCAAAACAGCTAGCTGCCCGTGTCGAAAATAAGGGCACCCAGAGTTTAGGTTAAAAAAATAACCTCCAGACCAGTCATGGGACCGGTGTGAGAACTAAAACAGTTATTAATCTTTATTTTCAAAGTTAGGTAAATCAAGGGACCACGTCGTATAACACGGAACGGGTTTCCTCCCAAGAACACCAGTGCATAAAACAACAGTGCAATGCTAAATAAAAAAAATGAAGCTATTATAAGACCCAGGTCCCATCACACAATGCAACGCAAGCCGGAGGATAGGGTTTTTACCTTATAATAGCTAAGAATGCTTGATACGTTTAAAACAAATCATTTGATACTATTATAAGTGCATAGTGTATAAAACAACTTCAAATCATAAGTATCAATCATAGATGGCATAAGCGCCCCATCCCACTATGTCGCCATACTAGGCTCTACAAATAAAACCGCAAAGTCACGTATTTGGAAATTGGATTTCCATCTGCGAACCGAGACAAAAGATAGTCCTCTACCGATTCGAGACAATCTAGCCCATGTCTCAGGATCAGAGCTCGAGTGACCCTTGGATCGTCAGGGCCGGTCCACCGATGTGGATTAAAATTCCTGAACACTGCGTTTCCCCGCCCTTTGGGGGCGTAAGTCTGGTCCGTCTACCGACCAGAATGCATCGGCCGAAACCGATATAACCGAGGCGCCTCACAACAACAACAACCATATAAGTCAAACTCGTCAGGGCATGTAAAACCACTGACGCCACTTCTAACTAGAAGGAAACGCATGCCCTCCCTGAGGTCCTCTCCCGTTTCTGGTCCACTACCGGAGTGTGAGGCACGAGAATCAACGTTACACAAAGCTATGCCACAAAGGCGATGCTTTGATCATCACCACAAGACTTTGCTTTTCAACAGAAGCCTTGATCAACTGCCACTTAGGCATGCCACACAGGCAATTCACTCCATGCGTTTGATATCCATCAGTATATAACCCCTAAGCTCGTACGTCTCAGAGAAGGGCGTTAAGCAAGAGAATAAATTCTCCGCCGCCAAACAGACATATATTTAATAGAAATCAATCACACAGACTAAAATCCAGTGTTAGACACACAACCCATTTACTGGTCCGTTTTGGGTCTGAACGAAACTGGAGGCACCTAGAACCCCGCATACCCATCGATCTCCAAGTACGTCTGGACGATCACTAACTGATTCTCTCCTCTTGGGTGTACGACCCAATCAAGATCATCAGTAATCACCCAAACGACGTAAAGACCTCCGGTCTTCATCTTCGACACCACGTCGAATCAGTTATTCAGAATGGGATAGACCCGGTCTTTCTGAATAACTCGCGTATATAGTAAATAAGTGTTACACAAACACAACATACGCCTCATTCCAATTCAGAATATTCTTTTATTCAAATTTTCTTATACTTTGGGAAAGGTTCCCATTAATTTTATCAAAGATAAATTCTTTAAATTTATTCTTCAATCTTCTTTGACTATCAATTCAAACTAGACGGGATTAGCGAACCACACCGAAGTAATAATTTAATTCCCAATCCCAACCTATTCATCCCATGAAGTAAAACTAGTAATACTTCATATCTAACACCACGGTGTTATTGGTAAATTCAATTACCATTTCACGTTCAAATCTAATTAAAGATTTAACTATCGCCTGGAGTAAAACTGGTGATGCTCCATTCTCAATCTTTTCAATCTAATTAAAATTCATTAAAACTCCACTTAGTTTTAATCTTTAACTGGGTTAAAGAATCAAAAATCAATACCAATTCGATTCCAATTAAATATTATTTAATTGGTACACTTCATTAAATCTAAATAAAATGATTTAATCTTTTTCTCAACTGGGCTTAAGAACAGTGTTAATGAAGACACCATTCACGACAAACCCAAATCACATTTGATATTAAATACAAGGCTCTGAATAGAAAATATATCGGCTTATATTCAATATCAAATTCTACGACCAACAAATATTGTATTGGAAATAACGATATAAATATATCTTTCAAATTCCCATAATAATACCTGTATCATCACGAAATCAAACATCAAAATATTCCAAAGACAGTTTCGATTCAAATTCATTCCAATTCAATTATTGGAAATTCTGGTTACTTTTAAAACCCTTTTCAAATTCAATTTATTTATTTTAGAAATAAATAAATTATTATTTTAGTTCAAAACTAGTTCATTTCGATAAAAATCTATTTTTACCTTTTCAAATATGGAGTTTTTCATCCTAATTCTTCCCAATTCATTTCTTATGATTTTACACAAATTATTACTATTTTTAAAAATTTTATCAAGGCCCGTACAGTCGATTTCCATCAATGGCCATCGAACTGCACTTACAACGACCTTTTCAAAATTTGATTTGGACATAATTCCAAATCCAACCATTAGATTTCTAATTTCTAATATTCGTTAAAAAGCTCTTTTCGATATGAACCCAACGGTTCCAGTTTTAGGAGAATCCGACAGTCGGATCTCCCGCAACGTCAATTCGAAGTCAATGGTTGAAATTCGCGAACTGCCGCAGCGCGGCGCGTTCTATTCAGGCCATTATATTACATATATAATATATACTTCGTCGATTTCCTTTTAAGACGTATTTTATAAATCGTTTTAAATTCGTTTTCAAAAATGATTTCAACGTCCTTTTCAGATTCAAATCAAAATCGAATTTTTCAATATAAATTCATTTTAATTTCATTTCAAATCGATTTCAATTCAATTTCAATTTAATTCGAATTGGTTTCAATTCAAATCAATTTCAGTTCAATTTCAATACATTTTAAATTCAATTCAAAACGATTTCAATTCTATTTCAATCCAATTCGAATTTCAATTCTTTTCAATTCAATTCAAATTTCAATTCATTTCAATTTATCAGATTTTGAAATCACTTTCGATATTCATTATAAATTGAATAAAATCGATATAAATATCGTTCATGTCGAAATGGCGTCAATCTAATCAACATGGCTTTTATTCAATACATGAAATTATTTTCCAAATTGAAATGAGGCCCAATCAATTACCATATAGTGTTAATTATATGGATTTTCTACAACAACACATGTATATCTCAACAATGACAAATAATCAACCATCATACAAAGTGCATTCTACACTGTATAAGCATCAAATATAAATATTCAACACTTATAACAGTCTGTCAATAAATCGATCGACATACAACTAAACAATCGGGATTAGTGTACGTCAAATATCATCCCAATACCCGTGTGGGGTTTCAAACAATCAAACAAAGATTTTATTTGTGCAGTTGGGCGATGTGTAAAATTTATCGTCCTAATCAATATCAGTCAAATTAGTGTATATAAACAAATCGTCGATTTGTTTATAAATATTCATTTCATATACACGTTAAAAAATTATATTTTTAACTATAAAATATTTTCCACTATAAAATATTTTATTTCATTTCACATCACACAGTCAACTACACATCAAATCAAACAAACAAGCATACAAGCCGTCCATGGTCTGTGGACGACGGGTGTCGGGTGCTACTAAACACCGTCTGCATCCTAGTATATATTTTAACTAGAAATAAATTAAAAGTGAGAAGTTCTCACAGAGGGTTCCACTCCGCCGTTCTTTGCTTTTGAACTGCTGAGCTGTCTGGATTTGTTTGATATTCCAATGCAGTGCTTACTACGCTGTTCATAATAAAAATTATATTTTTATTACCTTATTTCAATAAATAAAAATCATATTTTTATTCCTACTTTATATATTTTTACAATGCTTCTTCCTATATAAAAATTATATTTTTATACTTCTTCTTCTTATATAAAGATTGAATTTTTATTATCATAACTATATAAAAATTATATTTTTATATTTCTACTTTAACAAAAGCCATATTTTTAATACTCTACCTAAGTAAAAATCATATTTTTATTATGCCACTAGTATAAAAATTATATTTTTAACTTTTCTATATTATAAAAATTATATTTTTATTCTTTCTATAATATAAAAATCATATCTTTCAAGCGATAAAAATCGGATCTTTACTAAACTAAAAATCTAATCTTTCCTTTTACAAAAATATAATCTTTTTCATTTAAAAAAGTAATCTTTTCATTAACAAAAATCATAATATTTTATAACCAAAATTCCTATTTTCTTTCTCGCTATATGAATAAAATAAACGAAATAAAACTCGCATTGCTTTTCCTTTGTTTCGGGTGGTCGGAGGAGATGCGTGGGGTGCTTGTGCTCGCGCGGGGTGGCTCGGGAAAGTCGGGGGGGGGGGGGGGGGGGGGTGGATTTAAACGAACACTGAAATTAAATAAAAATGGGATTTTTATTGACGGCGAGCCTCACCGGGGTCGGTGGTGGTCGGTAGAGGCGGCGTGGTGATGCTGACGGCCAGGGGTGCGGCGTCGGTTGGTTTGGTGGTCGGTGGAATTGGGTCAGGTGGTGGCGCGGGGGTAAAGAGGGATTTGGGTTCGAAATCGGTGAAGGGGAAGAGAAGGAGAAGAGTGGAAGAGGAAGGAGGGGAGCATGGTGGTCCGCACCTGACCGGCGGCGGCGCTGGCAATGCGCTAGGAGGGGGCGGCGTTGGAAAACTGGGGGCGACGGGGTTTTCAATTTTAGGGAGCGAGTTTTCTAAGTGATAGGGTTAGGGTAAAGGGAGAGCATATTATATATTTATATTTTATTATTATATTATAATTTTTCTTTCAAAGAGTTGACTTTTATTATGAACTCGGATTCAACCCCAACGACTGTCATCCCTAGCTAATTACCCTCATTCTGAACACAATGGGATATGTTTTGTAACCCAATTCGGCTGTTACGATAGGTTTCCGTTGAATTTAAAATATAAATCTTTATATATTTAATTTAAACGTACATTTCAATTTACCGGGGCCATATGCTGTCTCTGAAAATTCCAGAAAAATTATTTCTAGCTTCGTATTGAGGATACGGTCCTAACAAAACTAATTTCGTCAAATTCTGAGACTGTTTGAAAAATGGCCAACTAGTCGATTAAAATCAACTGAAACTGGTCAAACGCGTTTTCCTTTGCCACGCACACATATTGATTCGAAAAATTACGAAATTTGGAATTTAGCAATAATTTGACATCCCGGATCCATCAAAAGTGGTTTCGTCAAAAACCGAGGTCGTTTGCAAAATTCCCATTTTTAAGGGCCTGAATTCCATAGCGACTATTCTGAATTTTCAACTGGACATATCTTTTAATTCCCGCTACGAAATTTTGATTTCTCGGATTCGTTGAAAAGGTATTATCAAATAGATTCCAATATTTTTGGTTTCACTAAAATTCGGTTTATTTTGCACCCAGTATGTTCATTTGAAATTTGAAATCGAATTATCGAACTACTGCGCCATTTTCAATTCCATTTGTAATTAAAATAAAATAATTATATTCTAACGACGATCTATATAAATACATACGTTCTATTGTTATTCAAAATAAATTTCTCGTCGATATTATTTAAAATAATCATTTTAAATATTCAAAATTTGCTAAATTCGCCAAAATAAAATTTCAAATTGGCTCGCATTTTCCGGGTTGTTACAATCTCCCCCACTTAAAACTTTTCGTCCCCGAAAAGGAACGAAGCCGAAAGTTGTTTAACTAATCAACTTAACTTCCATTATTTTCACTACGGCTTAAGTTCTTCAACTTTTCAGTTTCTAAGAACTTTTCAAATTTTTCAAAAATTTGGCTAACACCCTAAATTTTCGAAAAATTTCGCCATAACCTCCCCTGCACCGGGGACTTCGGGATATTTCATATAGCCTCCCATGGCCTTCTTCAGTCAAAAAGAAAAATAAAAATAAAAAGCCAAGCGGCTAGCCAATCGGCTCATAAAATCATCATCACCCAAACAAAACAGTAAATTATGGTAAACATGTACCTATTTGTCGGGCAAACAATTTTATTCTTCTGCTCTAGCCTCTTTGCTATGACCTGTTCAATGTAAGTACATGTATATGCAAGCAAATGCGACTAATTTTCAATACACTCACTATTTGGTTCAATTAGGCTAAATGGTTCAAAATTTCAAACAAATAAACAAACAACACAACCATCAATCAATTAGTTGATTATCGTTTCAAATTCATAATTTTAATATATATACAGAAAATTATGTTTTTGATGCCAATTCACAACAATGTATTCTAGCAATATTTTGGTTCTCACACCAGTCTAATGGAAATATATAGAAATCCCACCTTCAAAACTCGAACACTAATTCTGATGATGTAGCTACAATCATCAGAATCATCTCCAAGCGACTAGAGTGTGACTCTATATCTATCAAAATCTTTATGTATTGGATTGTCCAAATTCAATACAAATAATTATTCAAATACGTAGAATAAAGTTTAAATTGTCAAAACAAAATTGTTTTTCTTTTTATATTTCAAAATTATACTCTTCACACTCGTTCTAGGATACTACTGATCCCATCTCTAACGAGTCTTTCTCATTGGGTATTACTAATCCAATATCTGATGAATTCTTTCGTATGGTTCTAATGTGTCTTGTTCTCTAGCTCTGTAAACCAAAGCTCTGATACCACGATGTAACGACCGTCGCTTTTCGCTCGATCCGAATCAGTTGCTAAACCGACCCAGACCGTTCGAAATGCCTGATTGTTTTGAGAACACGACAAAATAGAACGCGGACAGAAGAAAATTTCATTGTTAATTACAATAATTCCATCAGAATACAAGAATATACAGAGTATGAATAAATATTACACAGTATAAAATATCAGAGATTACAATACATTACGTCACAGCGGAAAATAATACAAAACACAACTAGAAGTAATACACGGATACAGAGCTTTCCGAGTATCGTTCCAGCTATAAACCAGGATCCTGTAAATATAAATCTGCAAAACCAAAACTACTAGCTGCCCGTGTCGAAAATAAGGGCACCCAGAGTTTAGGCTAAAACAATAAATTCCAGGTCAGTCATGGGACTAGTGTGAGAACTAAAACAGTTATTAATCTTTATTTTCAAAGTTAGGTAAATCAAGGGACCACGCCGTGTAACATGGAACGGGTTTCCTCCCAATAACTCTAGTGCATAAAACAATAGTGCAATGCTAAATAAAGAAAAATGAAGCTATTATAAGACCCAGGTCCCATCACACAATGCAACGCAAGCCGGAGGATAGGGTTTTTACCTTATAATAGCCAAGAATGCTTGACACGTTTAAAACAAATCATTTGATACTATTAGAAGTGCATAGTGTATAAAACAACTTCAAATCATAAGTATCAATCATAGACGGCATAAGCGCCCCATCCCACTATGTCGCCATAATAGGCTCTACAAATAAAACCGCAAAGTCATGTATTTGGAAATTGTATTTCCATCTGCGAACCGAGGCAAAAGATAGTCCTCTACCGATTCAAAGATAGTCCTCTACCGATTCGAGACAATCTAGCCCATGTCTCAAGATCAGAGCTCGAGTGACCCTTGGATCGTCAGGGCCGGTCGACCGATGTGGATTAAAATTCCTGAACATTGCGTTTCCCCGCCCTTTGGGGCGTAAGTCTGGTCCGTCTGCCGACCAGAATGCATCGACCGAAACCGATATAACCGGGGCACCTCGCAACAACAACAACCACATAAGTCAAACTCGTCAGGGCGTGTAAAACCACTGATGCCACATCTAACTAGAAGGAAACGCAATCCCTCCCTGAGGTCCTCTCCCGTTTCTGGTCCACTACCGGGATGTGAGGCTCGCGAATCAAAGTTACACAAAGCTATGCCACACAGGCGGTGCTTTGATCATCACCACAAGACTTTGCTTTTCAACAAAAGCCTTGATCAACTGCCACTTAGGCATGCCACACAGGAAATTCACTCCATGCGTTTGATATCCATCAGTATATAACCCCTGAGCTCGTACGTCTCAGAGAAGGGCGTTAAGCAAGAGAATAAATTCTCCGCCACCAAACAGACATATATTTAATAGAAATCAATCACACAGACTAAAATCCAATGTCAGACACACACGGCCCATTTACAAGTCCGTTCTGGGTCTGAACGAAACCGGAGGCACCTAGTACCCCGCATACCCATCGATCTCCAAGTACGTATGGACGATCACTAATTGATTCTCTCCTCTTGGGTGTACAACCCAATAAAGATCATCAGTAATCACCCAAACGACGTGAAGACCTACGGTCTTCGACCACCGTCTTCATATTCGACACCACGTCGAATCAGTTATTCAGAATGGGATTTACCCGGTCTTTTTGAATAACTCGCGTATATAGTAAATAAGTGTTACACAAACACAACATACGCCTCATTCCAATTCAAAATATTCTTTTATTCAAATATTCTTATACTTTGGAAAAGGTTCCCATTAATTTTATCAAAGATAAATTCTTTAAATTTATTCTTTAATCTTCTTTGACTATCAATTCAAACTAGACGGGATTAGCGAACCACACCGAAGTAATCATTTATTTCCCAATCCCAACCTATTCACCCCATGAAGTAAAACTGGTAATACTTCATATCTAACACCACGGTGTTATCAGTAAATTCAATTACCATTTCACGTTCAAATCTAATTAAAGATTTAACTATCGCCTGGAGTAAAACTGGTGATACTCCATTCTCAATCTTTTCAATCTAATTAAAGATTCATTAAAACTCCACTTAGTTTTAATTTTTAATTGGGTTAAAGAATCAAAAATCAATACCAATTCAATTCCAATTAAATATTATTTAATTGGTACACTTCATTAAATCTAAATAAAATGATTTAATCTTTTCTCAACTGGGCTTAAGAACAGTGTTAATGAAGACACCATTCATGACAAACCCAAATCACATTTGATATTAAATACAAGGCTCTGAACAGAAAATATATCGGCTTATATTCAATATCAAAAATAACGATATAAATATATCTTTCAAATTCCCATAACAATACCTGTATCATCACGAAATCCAACATCGAAATATTCCAAAGACAGTTTCGATTCAAATCCATTCCAATTCAATTATTGGAAATTCTGGTTACTTTTAAACCCTTTTCAAATTCAATTTATTTATCTTAAAAATAAATAAATTATTATTCTAGTTCAAAACTAGTTCATTTCGATAAAAATCTATTTTTATCTTTTCAAATATGGAGTTTTCGTCCCAATTCTTCCCAAATCATTTCTTATGATTTTACACAAATTATTACTATTTTTATTAATTTTATCAAGGCCCGTACAGTCGATTTCCATCAATGGCCATCGAACTGCACTTACAGCGACCTTTTCCAAATTTGATTTAGACATAATTCCAAATCCAACCGTTAGATTTATAATTTCTAACATTCGATAGAAATCTCTTTTCGATACGAACCCAAAGGTTCCGGATTTAGGAGAATCCGACGGTCGGATCTCCCGCAACGTCAATTCGAAGTTAATGGTCGAAATTCGCGAACTGCCGCAGCGCGGCGCGTTCTATTCAGGCTATTATATTACATATATAATATATATAATATATACTTCATCGATTTCCTTTTAAAATGTATTTTATAAATCGTTTTAAATTCGTTTTCAAAAACGATTTCAACTTCCTTTTCAGATTCAAATCAAAATCAAAATTTTCAATATAAATTCATTTTAATTTCATTTCAAATAGATTTCAATTCAATTTCAATTTAATTCGAATTGGTTTCAATTCAAACCAATTTCAGTTCAATTTCAATACGTTTTAAATTCAATTCAAAACGATTTCAATTCTATTTCAATCCAATTCGAATTTCAATTCTTTTCAATTCAATTCGAATTTCAATTCATTTCAATTTATCAGATTTTGAAATCACTTTCGATATTCATTATAAAATGAATAAAATCGATATAAATATCGTTCACGTCGAAATGGCGTCAATCTAATCAACACGGCTTTTATTTAACACATGAAATTATTTTCCAAATTGAAATGAGGCCCAATCAATTACCATATAGTGTTAATTATATGGATTTTCTACAACACATGTATATCTCAACAACGAAAAATAATCAACCATCATACAAAGTGCATTCTACACTGTATAAGCATCAAATATAAATATTCAACGCTTATAACAGTCTGTCAATCAATCGATTGACATACAACTAAACAATCGGGATTAGTGTATGTCAAATATCATCCCATTACCCGTATGGGGTTTCAAACAATCAAACACAGATTTTATTTGTGCAGTTGGGCGATGTGTAAAATTTATCGTCCTAATCAATATCAGTCAAATCAGTGTATATAAACAAATCGTCGATTTGTTTATAAATATTCATTTCATATACACATTGAAAATTATATTTTTAACTATAAAATATTTTCCACTATAAGATATTTTATTTCATTTCACATCACATCACACAGTCAACTACACATCAAAATCAAACAAACAAGCATACAAGTCGTCCATGGTCTGTGGACGACGGGTGTCGGGTGCTACTAAACACCGTCTGCATCCTAGTATATATTTTAACTAGAAATAAATTAAAAGTGAGAGGTTCTCACAGAGGGTTTCACTCCGCCATGCTTTGCTTTTGAACTGCTGAGCCATCTGGATCTGTTTGATATTCCAATGCAGTCCTTACTACGCTGTTCATAATAAAAATTATATTTTTATTACCTTATTTCAATAAATAAAAATCATATTTTTATTTCTACTTTATATATTTTTACAATGCTTCTTCTTATATAAAAATTATACTTTTATACTTCTTCTTATATAAAGATTGAATTTTTATTATCATAACTATATAAAAATTATATTTTTATATTTCTACTTTAACAAATACCATAACTATCGAATCTTCCTCTCCCTATGGTCGAGCTATAAGGGCACGTAGCGTTTCACTCTTAACTTCTTCTATTAGATAGGGGATGTTACCCAGACTTTTAATACTCTACCTAAGTAAAAATCATATTTTTATTATGCCACTAGTATAAAAATTATATTTTTAACTTTTCTATATTATAAAAATTATATTTTTATTCTTTCTATAATATAAAAATCATATCTTTCAAGCGATAAAAATCGGATCTTTACTAAACTTAAAATACAATCTTTCCATTTATAAAAATATAATCTTTTTCATTTGAAAAAAGTAATCTTTTCATTAACAAAAATCATAATATTTTATAACCAAAATTCCTATTTTCTTTCTCGCTATATGAATAAAATAAACAAAATAAAACTCACATTGCTTTTCCTTTGTTTCGGGTGGTCGGAGAAGATGCGTGGGGTGCTTGTGCTCGCGCGGGGTGGCTCGGGAAAGTCGGGGGGGGGGGGGGGGAGGGGATTTAAAAGAACACTGAAATTAAATAAAAATGGGATTTTTATCGACGGAGAGGCTCACCGGGGTCGGTGGTGGTCGGTAGAGGCTGCGTGCGGGTGCTGACGGCTAGGGGTGCGGCGTCGGTTGGTTTGGTGGTTGGTGGAATTGGGTCAGGTGGTGGCGTGGGGGTAAAGAGGGATTTGGGTTCGAAATCGGTGAAGGGGGAGAGAAGGAGAAGAGTGGAGGAGGAAGGAGGGGAGCATGGTGGTCCGCACCTGACCGGCGGCGGCGCTGGCAACGCGCCAGAAGGGGGCCGCGTTGGAAGACTGGGGGCGACGGGGTTTTCAATTTTAGGGGGCGGGTTTTCTGAGTGATAGGGTTACAGTAAAGGGAGTGTATATTATATATTTATATTTTATTATTATATTATAATTTTTCTTTCAAAGAGTTGACTTTTATTATGAACTCGGATTCAACCCCAATGACTGTCGTCCCTAGCTAATTACCCTCATTCTGAACACAATGGGATATGTTTCATAACCCAATTCGGCTGTTACAATAGGTCTCCGTTGAATTTAAAATATAAATCTTTATATATTCAATTTAAACGTACATTTCAATTTACCGGGGCCACACACAGTCTCTGAAAATTCCAGAAAAATTATTTCTAGCTTCGTATTGACGATACGGTCCTAACAAAACTAATTTCATCAAATTCTGAGACCGTTTGAAAAATAGCCAATTTCCAGTCGATTAAAATCAACTGAAACTGGTCAAACGCGTTTTCCTTTGTCACGCTCACATATTGATTCGAAAAATTACGAAATTTGGAATCTAGCAATAATTTGATATCCCGGATCCATCAAAAGTGGTTTCGTCGAAAACCGAGTTCGTTTGCAAAATTTCCATTTTAAAGGACGGAATTCCATAGCAACTATTCTGAATTTTCAACTGGACATATCTTTTAATTCCTGCTATGAAATTTTGATTTCTCGGATTCGTTGAAAAGGTATTATCAAATAGATTCCAACATTTTTGGTTTCACTAAAATCCGGTTTATTTTGCACCCGGTATGTTCAATTGAAATTTGAAATCGAATTATCGAACTACCGTGCCATTTTCAATTCTATTTATAATTAAAATAAAATAATTATATTCTAACGACGATCTATATAAATACATACGTTCTATTGCTATTCAAAATAAATTTCTCGTCGATATTATTTAAAATAATCATTTTAAATATTCAAAATTCGCTAAATTCGCCAAAATAAAATTTTCAAATTGGCTCGCATTTTCCGGGTTGTTACACATGTCTTTGACTCAACACGACTGCAAATGCGTTACCTTTACCAGTAGTGTAGGCAATAACAAAATTATACGATGCCAGAAACTCTATCCACCTTTGTTGCCAAAGATTCAATTCCTTTTAGAAGAAATGATACTTTTAATGACTTGTGATCGGTAAACAACTCGAGTCGAACTCCCAACAGATAATGTCTCCACATCTTCAGAGCAAACACAATCGCCGCCAACTCCAAATCTTGAGTTTGGTAATTCATTACTTGCGGCTTCAACGGTCGACTTGTATAGGCAACAACCTTATCCTTTTGCATTAGCACTGCTCCAAGTCCAGTACCACATGCCTCGGTGTATACCACCATTTATTCATTACCACGTGATATCGTCTAAACATGAGCACTTATCAGTCTCTCTTTCATGATTCCGAAAGCTTACTCACACTTCACATTCCACGTGAACACTTGGTTCTTCTTCGTTAATCCTGTCAACGGTGCAACTATCTCGGAGAAATCCTATATAAAACGGCGATAATATCCCGCCAACCCAAGGAAACTCCGAACATCCGTCGCATTCTTAGGTTTATCCCAGTCCTGGATAACTGCCACCTTAGCGGGGTCAACCACTATCCCATTTACAGAAACTACATGTCCTAAGAACCTCACTTCGCTCTTCTAGAAGTGATACTTCAAAAAATTAGCCTTCAGCTAATGCTTTCGCAAAATTTCCAAAACAACTCTCAAGTGCATCTTATGATCTTCATCATTCTGAGAGTAAACCAGAATATCATCCATGAACACAAGCACGAACTTGTTCAACTGATCTTTGAAAACCCAATTCATAAGATCTACAAAATATGATGGCGCATTAGTCAACCCAAATGGCATCACCAACCACTCGAAGAAACCGGATGGTGTCCTAAAAGAGGTCTTTGAGACACTATCCTTTGTCACCCTCATCTAGTGGAATCCCATTGCCAAATCCGTCAAGGGAAACACTTTGGCTTCGTGAAGCTGATCGAACAAGTCATTGATCCTCAATAACGGATACTTGTTCTTCCTGATCACCTTATTCCACTCACGATAGTCCACACACAATCTCAAGGATCCATCAGCCTTGGTTGTGAACACAACTGGTCCACTCCATTCAGATACACTCCTACAAATGAATCATTTTCCTAAAAGGTCACGAACTTGCATTGCTAACTCTCGTTGTTCCTTGGCACCATCCACCTAAGAGGCATAATGGTAGGTCAAACACCCTCAACCAAATCGATTCTGGACTCAATCTCATGATGTGGCGGTAAGACTTTGACTTCTTCAAAGACATCCTCAAACTCATTAGCGATCAGCAAAGATGACAAGTCTTCATGTGGAATCACAAGTGAATATAAATAGCTCACGAAGACACCATCTTTGGGCTTACATCGAATCAAAACCTTTCACCCTTCCACATCCCTGATTCTCACCTTAAGCTTCTCACAATTCACTCTTGCCTCATACCTCTTGAGCCAATCCATACCCAAGATAATCCCAAACCCAACGAAGTTCAAAACAAAGCAATCACACACAAAAAAGCAATCATGACTCAACAACACAAGACCACGACAGAGCATACTAACGATGGAAGAACCCCCAAATGGATTAGTCACAACCAAAGGTCTATCACAAATCTTGGGTTCCAAACCCAAGCGGCACACAAACTCATGATGAATTTCTCGTTCCTCTGATAAGGTGTCTCAATATACGAACAAGCATACTTGGACAAAGCTTCAAAATCAGAAACATAATCCAACACTAGTCGACCATTCTGTTTCAGCTCTACAAACTTATTGAACTGAACAAACTTATGAGCAGTAGAGATAAACTTTGTTGCAAAATTAATTTGGAACTTTTCCCACATTATCACTTCTTTCAGAGTTTCCAAAGTGAAAAAATTCCACTAATCCATGGCTCTGCTCTGCAATTGCCTCGATGTAAGCTTCCTTTTCATTGCATCATATATACCCAAGTCTCCAAAGATCTGTACACAAGCATCTAACCACCTCTGAACCTCTTTATCGGCTCTGTCCCCTTGAACAACTTTCCCACCAAGAGCAGTGAAGTCCTTACATAGATTTGCAAAGTCAATCACCCTTGGTATCTACACAAGAACATCAACATCTATTGCGGCTGCTTCTAGAGCTGGTACCCTCCTCATGTTCACTTCCATCATAGCCTCGAACATAGCTGGGTAATATGGTATACCGCCATCACCCCTCCAAGAACATTCTACTCCCTAGCAGTGTGTCACTACAATTGATGACTCATTCTAAATCTGAAAAAATAGAATAATTAGTCCACTTCCGAGAAAAACTACAATGGAGTTCAAGTGCTATTATACTATACATTAATATACAGTATACATCCATCGAAAATCTGCAAATACATCTCTTATACGTAATTACGCCTTTGAACTTTAGCTGAAATTGCTAACCAGAGCTTTGATACCAAATGTGACGACCAGTTATATCTCTCGTAACCACCCTAATTGAGATCAAGATCCCTCAAGCATAAGGCCCAAAGGCATAAATCAACATCAGACAAGTACCCATGAAACAACTCCTTTGACGTCAGAAAATCTACATGAGACGGTACAGGCAAAACAACCAACATTCAATGACTCTGTCTATCACTGCCTATCTTGCTCTGAAACCATCATTAATCATATGACGACTGACCTTCCCATATGTTAAGGGCTAATGGTAACCTCGGTTCTAGCAAAAAAACTCCATACACCCTTCAACGATGC
The DNA here is from genome assembly GCA_030737875.1 of Allium sativum. Lineage (NCBI taxonomy): Eukaryota > Viridiplantae > Streptophyta > Magnoliopsida > Asparagales > Amaryllidaceae > Allium > Allium sativum. The sequence goes on along the minus strand of CM060926.1, from coordinate 198,096,579 downwards.
GTATCTAGGTCTTTCAACAATACCCAGGGTACTCGACCATAAGACCGGTCTTTTAGATGTCTTTATTGTACCCATGCTTTGAGCCTACTAGAACCTACAACAATGGTAATCTCTCATCCATCAATATCTCTAGTTGTCCTCCCAGACGGCTATTTATAGCTTAAGCAACCTTCCCGAGCAACCATTATCTACAACTCAACACCCTTGAGTTGTCTTCACATTCATTGCATTACGACGATCAACAAACACTTCACGATGCTCCAAACATTCCTCCTTGAATTCGCATGGAAGCTACAACCATCGTTGACTCAAAAGCAAGCTTCGTTTGGTCGATACTGCATCTCATAGTATTTCCATCGTTTTCGCTATGAAAAACTGGCCACAATGTTAAAACGACCTTTTACATCATTTCTGAAATGCTATTATACCTCCCGGTTCAATTTTGCATTAATTCGGTGTGAAAAATAAGTAAAATATCAAAACTGGCTTTCACAGCGTTTCTGGAATGCTATTATATGTCCTGGGTCAATTCTGGCACTCCCTGGCACTTAGCACTGTCATTTGGTACTCTGCCACTTGGTACTGAGAAAACAATGTAAATCCCCAACGCGCACCTTAGAAAATCACTAATTTTACCATGTTCAACACGTCTGGTACTTGGTACTCTGGCACTTGGTATTGCCATTTAGCCCGATCCATGCCATAGCTTTTAGCCCGATCCATGCTACTGTATTTAGCCTGATCCATCGAAATTGCTCGATCCATAGCATTTCGCCCGATCAATGCTATAAAAATTGCCAAATCCATAAAAATTGCCTGATCCATTCTATGAAAACTACCTGATCCATAGCATTTAGCCCAATCCATGCTATGAAAACTACCCAGAAAATTCAGCTTTTGCCAGATCCATCAAAACTTGTCCGATCCATCATTTTTCATGCCAATCACTAAATTTTGCTTGTGCAACACGCTAAAACACCCAAAAAATTCAGCTTTGCCCGATCCATGCTATGAAAACTGCCCAGAAAATTCAGCTTTTGCCAGATCCATCAAAACTTGCCTGAGCCGTCATTTTTTTTCTTGTCGATCACTAATTTTTGCTTGCGCAACACAATCAAACACCACCGATCAATCTCAAAAACCACCGATCGAAATTCGATCAACAAATCAACCATTGATTCAAGCAATAATCAACAAACATTAAAACAACTATTCAACAAATGATCAAATCAATAAATGGATCTAAACATAGACATATGAAATTACCGTCTATAAGTTGCTAAATTAGATCCTATGGTGATTTGAATTAAAATCATACTAACATCGATTAGATCTATGCAAAAACAACTTGAAATGACGAACATAAGATCAAACAATCCATATACTTGACTGAATCTATGTGAGAGATGCTTATCACTCACCAGTTCTTTGAATTAACTCGAAATCGCTAAATTCTCAATCCGGCCATCGAAGAATATGCTTCAAACCTCTTGATTTGATGCGATCTCTCTTCACTTGACGTAGATCTAGCTTCAAACGATGTAGACTTCGATTTTCTTATGTAGATCTAGAATTTTAATGGTGGAAAGGTGTATTTTATTTAGAAAGATGGATTGCAATCTCAACCAAATGAGAGAATGAAGAAACTAAACTATTCTCCATGCCTCTAACCCCCTATTTATAGCCTCCCACTAGCCTACTAATGGGCCTCCTCAAATCAACCCATCAATGGCTCTAAAAACCTGAACAAAAATTGTGAAACCCAAAAATAGCGATTCCTCCAAACCACTGAACCAAATCTTTAATTCGACTACTCCACGGAGTTGGAAACAACGTTTCCTTTCCAATGAGACCGACCTCAGCACTTGATTTGCTCCCAATCAAAAGTTATTCCCTGTACAAGATAGATAGGGAAAAATGGTCACAAATAAAATTGGTAAAAATTATGGATATGTCTCACATCCCTATAACCAACATATCAAAATATGAGAATGAGTTAACCCTCGGGAATTAAATGAACATATTTTACGATCCTCCGAAACGTATAATGCTGGCTGTTACAGATTCCATCAAATGCAAATGCTTCCAAGTTTTCCTAGAAGACATCGCCCTACTTTGGTGTTTTTTGACTTTCAACATGATCCACCTCTACCTTTGACTAACTAGCATCCAAACTAGTGAAGCAATTCAGAATGCATGTCGCAAGGATAAAGGATACCCTAACTCTTTTAAACCTCTACCAGGGCACTGGGAAACTCTCAAGGGTTACCTCAAATGCTTCAACAATGCCCTAACGGAGGTCGATGATCCGGAGCCATGCACAGTCTTGGTCCATCTTGTTACGAGCATCCTTCCCAACTCCGAATTCGAAGCCTGGATTAACAGAAAAAAGTCCATGACAGTGGAAGCTTTCTACAAGAAGGCCAATCATTTTTTGTGCTAAGAGGAAGCACATAGCCACCCAAAGCGGCTGTAACACCCCACCTCCGCTAATGTCACTCACAAAGGGAATGCACTAGGTTTGGTGAAGCATTATCGAGGTAAACATGCACAGAAATATTACAAGACAGAACATATATAAAACAGCGGAAGTAAAACCAACTTTCATATCATTAATAAATAAGGTCTAAAGCCTTTTTCATCAGAATACATCAAAACCTGTCTTGCAATAGTAAAGAAGCATAAAACCTTTTCATAAATTATTCCCCAAAATAAAGCGGTGAAGCAGCCATAGCCAAAAGAAGACCAAGCTATACATGATGACCTTCAAGCATAAGAGGTCCGAACTAACCAACATCATTTCCTCTCTGAAACCTGGGGGGGAAACGGAAGACAAAGAAGCGAAAGAAAATGGGGTCAGTCATAAAGACTGGTAAGTCCTATCTACTTCCAGTATAAAAACAGGTAAAGGTAACATGACATGCATAAACTGAAAGTAAACATAAGGATGATAACAAGATAGATAAGCTAAACCAAGATAACTGGATGAACTACTGTAGCAAGATAAACTAAGGTATCATGATAAACTACGGTGTCAAGATAAATCAAGGTATCACGGCGTCAGGTTTCTATCAAGTATACTATCCCAAGGTATCTATCATATATAATATCCCGAGGTTACTATCAAGTATATTTCTCGTGGTTCTAACATGCATATTTTGCTCTGCACCTCTCGTACTAGTATCCCAACCCGCGTCATGTGTTAACTATGGATGTCCCTTGCCCAGTGTCATGTAATGGTCCATGTCAACCTAATATATAACATATGTAGGTTTTCCCAACTTGTATGTTTCTTCTCATGTATAAGTTCAGTCCTTTGTCGTAGGCCGTACGGGCTTTCCCATGTAAATCTATACCACCTCAACGTAGTACCATTTTATCCTTGAAGTTGTTTCGGACTGCTACCCTTGATCTGGTTATGTTTTCTTACCATGAACTATCGCGTGTTCACTTAGGATTTACGCCACCTAGGACCATTAGGGATTATGCTACCTAATGAACGTTTCCGTGTCTCGGTTTGGGTTCAAGCCACCTAGGACCACTAGGGATTATGCCACCCGTCAACCGCGCCCTTTATCCCGCGTATGTATCGTGAATCGTTTTCCATGTCTAGACGCACATGTTCCTCAATGTGCCATCCGAGTTCCGTGCCAGGGCAAATCAAGAAATACGGAACTCGGTCGGGAGCTTTAAGTCGTCTGCTGATGCAGATATCCAGGTCTGTTTTTGTACCCGTGGCTATGGTCCCACGTGACCCCTTCCTCAACTACAGAAAGGCAATCCAAGAAAAATCATGTATGAGAACCACATCCCGGCCCCACTATAGCCCCACTTTCCTATGGGCCAACCTCACCCATGACTCGATAGCAAGAACATGGTCTGTTGGGGGTTCTCTGCCTTTCCGTTCGTACACGATTGACTAAAGATGGTAGGTAGTCGGCGACATGCTATCCAGGGCAAAATCAAGTATCGTCGACTCCAGCTAATCCATCCCAGTCTTTAGGTCGCTCGCATAGCAACCAAGGCATACCCTTGGCTCTTCTACCGCAGACCTTAACCCCTGTGAGGTCGGGTTTCATGGACCATCTGCCACCTTACAGAGGGATACCAAGAGTACCCTCACGTCCCCCGAAGCTACCGCTTCGTCACTCAGTTCGTTGGAGCCTTTATCTAAGTCAGATAATTTGCTCCTCCTCGTGTTTTAAGCGATGACCTACCGTACCGGGTTACTCATCTATTCATGAACTAGTCTCATGTCCTTGGCTAAGAATTATTACTTAGTTATACTTAACTAAGGTTTACCACTTATCTTCATTTCCCTATTACCCTTGATTAACTACGATTTTCTACCTAGTTCCTCTACTAGGGTTTTGCCTATTGGGTTAAGTGTTGTTATTCAAGTTCATGGCTTAGCCCGCCTATGAATCATGTCAAGATTGGCTAAGTGTTCAAGTTCAAGGCTTAGCCTTTCAAGCTGGTTAAGTATACCAAGAAGCTCATGACTTAACCCTATTCAATCATCAAGTCGATTTGGTTAAGTACTTGTTTATCTTAACCCTATCAGGTTATCGTGTTAGATTGGTTAAGCACAGATTATCTTAACCCCATCCCCTAATCGTATTATAATGGTTAAGTATATTTAAAAGGTCTTATGACTTAACCCTATCAGGTCCGCATATTAGATTGGTTAAGTGTAGGTTACTTAACCTCATCAAATCATCATGTATAATTGGTTAAGTATAAGTTACTTAACCCCATTAAATTATCTTGTTAAGTTGGTTAAGTATTAGCTACTTAACCCCATTGAATCACCAAGTTTAGATTGGTTAAGTGTTTAGTTTAACCCTATCGAAGTACCGTGTTTAGATTAGTTAAGTGTAGGTTACTTAACCCCATCTAATTACCGTGTTTAGATTAGTTAAGTCTAAATTACTTAACCCCATCTAATTACCAAGTCGGATTAGTTAAGCGTGAATTTCTTAACCCCATCCCCTAATTGTCTTGTATGGTTAAGTGTCATTAAGAAATCAAGCCCGGTCCCACTTAACCTACCCATTCGTGTCATATCAGTTAAGTGTCATTAGTCAAATTTACTTAACCTTATCATGTGGCATTAATTTAATTAATGCACTCTCAACCTCTCACATTAGACCTTGTTGTGGTTACTAGTTAAGTCGGGCGGGTCCGGGTAGTTTTACACCACAACCTAGTCTAACCTCGGGTCTTAAGCGCGACATGACCAACTTCTCACATTGGATCCTATGGTTTGTAGCCATTAGTTAAGCCGGGCGGGTCCGGGTAGATTTATGCTACAAACTCAACCCAACCTCGATTTGGCCACTTTCATGTTTGGTCTAGTGTTATATTACACTTACAACCCCCGTGTCTAGTTTCAAGTCCCATGTTTACCCCACATGTCATGTCCCCATTTAGGTGTATCATGAGTGTCATATTTTCATGAAATCCCATATCAAATTTTCATGTCATAATCACGCTCGTCTATCCTACCCCAAATCGTGTTTTACAACCCAAGTAAAAGCGAGTCAACATAGTAAGGATACTATGCCACATAATGGCCTCAAAACATGCACGATGTCAAGAAGGGGTTGGCCACAAATATGCATGGTATCATAAGGGGGTTTGGCCTCAAAATATGCATAGCATCATAAGGGGTTTTTGGCCACAAACATGCATAGTATCATAAGGGAATTTGGCCACAAACATGCATAGCATCATAAGGGGATTTGGCCACGAACATGCATAGTATCATAAGGGGATTTGGCCACAAACATGCATGATAACATAAGGGGTTTGGGTTCATTTACATGCATAAGCCCCAAAGTCCAATCTTTGCCAATGTTTCACAAGTCAAATGGTTCCCAAAGGTTCATGATAGCATTCCATAGATAAAGATTCAAACTTGCAAGATAAACTAGGTTAATCATAACATGAATAACATGATTTAGTCACTAAGCATAGCCAAAAGTCATAGGTTCAATCAAAAGAGGCATGACAAGGTTCATATAGGCTAGCATACTTAGTTTAATCTCGTTTTATTCCATGCCATCATTAAAACTACTGTTTAGATCTAGAAGTAGCTAGAACTTACATAGCGAGGCTTAGGGAAGGATCATGCATCGTCTTGACGAAGAAAGGTGGCTCCTTTGTTGAAGAAGCGTCATGAAACTCGCATAGCAACGTTGATCTACCCTCGATTTGAAGTAGGAAGCTTGCACCTTTTGATTTGAACCCAATTTGAATGCATAAGCCCATGGAGTTGGAGATGGAGGCCATGATCACTTGACATTTGGGCAGCACTTCGTGGCATGAGTGAGTTATGAGGGTTTAGGCTAGGTCTAGGGGTCTTTTTATAGAAGTTAGGGTAGTTTTAGGCCGTAGGATAAACCCTAGGATAGATCTGAATCGTCAAAATTCGTCACAAGCCTCCAAAACCGAGCCAAAACCAGAAGCAGGTGAACCAGGTCGCTGGTTCGACCGGGGGGTGGGGGGGTCGACACCCATGTCGACCCCTTGGAGGGGGGTCGACACCCATGTCGACATGGGTGTCGACACCCTGTGTGTCTGGCGGGAATTTTCCTGCCTTCTCTTTTTGGACTGAATTCAAATCTGTTTTCGGATTTGAATTTTCGTGAAACTTCACGAGGCCATATCTCGGTCATACGGACTCCGATTTACGAAATTTCGGACTCTATTTTGCGTATTTTTCCGAGACGAACGCAATGGCGCACCCATTTATCCTGATTCAGATTTTATAATTTAATTCTGCCTTGATTCTTGTCTTAACATGTTGTTAAAATTCGGGTTGTTACATTCTCCCCTCCTTTAAGGATTTCGTCCCCGAAATCTCCAAGTTAGGAAGAACGTATCCTACCATCCATCATCCATCTACTCAAAACATCATCCACAAGTAATCATTGTCCTTAAAAGATTTCTAATGCTGTATGAACACATGCAAAAAGTGTGTGTATATGTTCCTTAGCTAATGCTAATGATCAGGCCTGAATGATCTTCTAATGCAAATTATGTTTAGTGCCATGAATCCAACATGTATGCAAATAGTCCTAGTCATATAAGTCCTATATGCGTGCACAAACATTCATCCACATGCAACATCCATATGACAACACATTCAATTTCATCCATAAACAAGTATAAATACTCGTGCATATGCAACATGAAACGTGACCGCGTCAATCTAGTGTCTAATGCGTATTCGCGCATCCACGAGCAACCACTTGCAACCATTTGCAACCATATCAATCATAACATGTTTCAAATACATGTTTACATCCATAGAGTTCTTCCTAAGGTTCTCAAGATAGGATCGAGAAGATAAACAAGACAAACTCCTTACGGGGTTTGTAACAGAAACAGGACCGAGGGGATATCCACCAAGCGATAGCATGCAAGCAAGCTCTACAGGAGAACCAGGGATCAACGATATACTCTTAAAAAGAGACATGATGCGCGCGTCTAAGCCGCATTTCCTTGAGCTTAATTCCTCGGTGCCTTGACCATCTTTTTAACTCCATGATTTCGTAGCTCCTTGATTCCTATTTCCAAGATATGAGTTAGAACTCATTTCATTGTCGCCTCTTATTCCACTTTCACTTATCCTTTCCCTAGTATACTTGTCTCAAACGTATCCACTTACTCATGCAAGCTCTCCAAAATTCACTAGGGAATTCTGGAACTCGTTTGCCGATGCCAATCCATGTTGCCAAGAGTACTTACTAGGGTGATTCCCATAACTCATGCATAAGCGAAACGAACCATCCGCCTTAGCGGCGAATTCTATTCGAAAGGATTACCAACAACTGCATCCCGATATTCTAGGTAACTAACCATGACAGAACCCAAAAGGTTACACGAGACTTCGAGGGTATCACCAAGGTGAGTCGAGAGTCTAACTACCCTCTTTCCAAAACCGAGAATGGCACCCCTTATTGGGTGACCACTTTATCCCTAGAATCCATCCGTAGCCGAGACATGTCATTCTCAAATCCAAACAAGTCATGAAGAAATGGACCAACTCTCCAACCAGATTTTTGGGACAAAAACTGGGATCCTCTACCATGCTAGTACTAAGGTGCAGAGACTCAACTATCCAAGCAGAATTAAATGATACGATGATCAAGACAAAGTCTGGACGGGATGATAGAAAAGAACGACTAAACCTTTACTAGAAACGGTACCATCTCTTTTAGGTACCCTAGAACTGGGAGCGTACAATTGCCCTCTTCAATGATCTTGTCCTTGTCCTCCTTGATGGACTAAGCCATACCAACAAGTTGCTTATCCTTAAGCTCGCGTCCTTTATCCTTACTCTTATTATCCTTCCTTGTACCGCGGCAACAGATCTCTTGAGAACCACCTCCATCGTACGGAAAACACCTACGTGGCTAGACAAAGATTAGTCACAGTTAGAACTACTGTGACTACAGATGGAGGAAAGAAAGGAAAAGAGATTCAATCAAGGAATCAAAGGATAGTGCTAATGGCTTTCGGGGAATAGCCTTTAAAAACTTTTCTTGAAAAATGCTTCTTTGTAAACGGTTTTTCAAATAGTTTTCAGAAGGTTTTAAAAACTTTTGCTCAGTCTGGTAACCTTCTGCTCTAATACCAAATGTAACACCCCACCTCCGCTAATGTCACTCACAAAGGGAATGCACTAGGTTTGGTGAAGCATTATCGAGGTAAACATGCACAGAAATATTACAAGACAGAACATATATAAAACAGCGGAAGTAAAACCAACTTTCATATCATTAATAAATAAGGTCTAAAGCCTTTTTCATCAGAATACATCAAAACATGTCTTGCAATAGTAAAGAAGCATAAAACCTTTTCATAAATTATTCCCCAAAATAAAGCGGTGAAGCAGCCATAGCCAAAAGAAGACCAAGCTATACATGATGACCTTCAAGCATAAGAGGTCCGAACTAACCAACATCATTTCCTCCCTGAAACCTGGGGGGAAACGGAAGACAAAGAGGCGAAAGAAAACGGGGTCAGTCATAAAGACTGGTAATTCCTATCTACTTCCAGTATAAAAACAGGTAAAGGTAACATGACATGCATAAACTGAAAGTAAACATAAGGATGATGACAAGATAGATAAGCTAAACCAAGATAACTGGATGAACTACTGTAGCAAGATAAACTAAGGTATCATGATAAACTACGGTGTCAAGATAAATCAAGGTATCACGGCGTCAGGTTTCTATCAAGTATACTATCCCAAGGTATCTATCATATATAATATCCCGAGGTTACTATCAAGTATATTTCTCGTGGTTCTAACATGCATATTTTTGCTCTGCACCTCTCGTACTAGTATCCCAACCCGCGTCATGTATTAACTATGGATGTCCCTTGCCCAGTGTCATGTAATGGTCCATGTCAACCTAATATATAACATATGTAGGTTTTCCCAACTTGTATGTTTCTTCACATGTATAAGTTCAGTCCTTTGCCGTAGGCCGTACGGGCTTTCCCATGTAAATCTATACCACCTCAACGTAGTACCATTTTATCCTTGAAGTTGTTTTGGACTGCTACCCTTGATCTGGTTATGTTTTCTTACCATGAACTATCGCGTGTTCACTTAGGATTTACGCCACCTAGGACCACTAGGGATTATGCTACCTAATGAACGTTTCCGTGTCTCGGTTTGGGTTCAAGCCACCTAGGACCACTAGGGATTATGCCACCTGTCAACCGCGCCCTTTATCCCGCATATGTATCGTGAATCGTTTTCCATGTCTAGACGCACATGTTCCTCAATGTGCCATCCGAGTTCCATGCCAGGGCAAATCAAGAAATACGGAACTCGGTCGGGAGCTTTAAGTCGTCTGCTGATGCAGATATCCAGGTCTGTTTTTGTACCCGTGGCTATGGTCCCACGTGACCCCTTCCTCAAATACAGAAAGGCAATCCAAGAAAAATCATGTATGAGAACCACATCCCGGCCCCACTATAGCCCCACTTTCCTATGGGCCAACCTCACCCATGACTCGATAGCAAGAACATGGTCTGTTGGGGGTTCTCTGCCTTTCCGTTCATACACGATTGACTAAAGATGGTAGGTAGTCGGCGACGTGCTATCCAGGGCAAAATCAAGTATCGTCGACTCCACGCTAATCCATTCCAGTCTTTAGGTCACTCGCATAGCAACCAAGGCATACCCTTGGCTCTTCTACCGCAGACCTTAACCCCTGTGAGGCCGGGTTTCATGGACCATCTGCAACCTTACAGAGGGATACCAAGAGTACCCTCACGTCCCCCGAAGCTACCGCTTCGTCACTCAGTTCGTTGGAGCCTTTATCTAAGTCAGATAATTTGCTCCTCCTCGTGTTTTAAGCGATGACCTACCGTACCGGGTTACTCATCTATTCATGAACTAGTCCCATGTCCTTGGCTAAGAATTATTATTACTTAGTTATACTTAACTAAGGTTTACCACTTAGCTTCATTTCCCCGTTACCCTTGATTAACTATGATTTTCTACCTAGTTCCTCTACTAGGGTTTTGCCTATTGGGTTAAGTGTTGCTATTCAAGTTCATGGCTTAGCCCGCCTATGAATCATGTCAAGATTGGCTAAGTATTCAAGTTCAAGGCTTAGCCTTTCAAGTTGGTTAAGTATACCAAGAAGCTCATGACTTAATCCTATTCAATCATCAAGTCGATTTGGTTAAGTACTTTTTTATCTTAACCCTACCAGGTTATCGTGTTAGATTGGTTGAGCACAGATTATCTTAACCCCATCCCCTATTCGTATTATAATGGTTAAGTATATTTAAAAGGTCTTATGACTTAACCCTATCAGGTCCGCATATTAGATTGGTTAAGTATAGGTTACTTAACCTAATCAAATCATCATGTATAATTGGTTAAGTATAAGTTACTTAACCCCATTAAATTATCTTGTTAAGTTGGTTAAGTATTGGCTACTTAACCCCATTGAATCACCAAGTATAGATTGGTTAAGTGTTTAGTTTAACCCCATCGAAGTACCGTGTTTAGATTAGTTAAGTGTAGGTTACTTAACCCCATCTAATTACCGTGTTTAGATTAGTTAAGTCTAAATTACTTAACCCCATCTAATTACCAAGTCGGATTAGTTAAGCGTGAATTACTTAACCCCATCCCCTAATTGTCTTGTATGGTTAAGTGTCATTAAGAAATCAAGCCCGGTCCCACTTAACCTTCCCATTCGTGTCATATCGGTTAAGTGTCATTAGTCAAATTTACTTAACCTTATCATGTGGCATTAATTTAATTAATGCACTCTCAACCTCTCACATTAGACCTTGTTGTGGTTACTAGTTAAGCCGGGCGGGTCCGGGTAGTTTTACACCACAACCTAGTCTAACCTCGGGTCTTAAGCGCGACATGACCAACTTCTCACATTGGATCCTATTGTTTGTAGCCACTAGTTAAGCCGGGCGGGTCTGGGTAGATTTATGCTACAAACTCAACCCAACCTCGAGTTGGCCACTTTCATGTTTGGTCTAGTGTTATATTACACTTACAACCCCCGTGTCTAGTTTCAAGTCCCATGTTTACCCCACATGTCATGTCCCCATTTAGGTGTATCATGAGTGTCATATTTTCATGTAATCCCATATCAAATTTTCATGTCATAATCACGCTCGTCTATCCTACCCCAAATCGTGTTTTACAACCCAAGTAAAAGCGAGTCAACATAGTAAGGATACTATGCCACATAATGGCCTCAAAACATGCACGATGTCAAGAAGGGGTTGGCCACAAATATGCATGGTACCATAAGGGGGTTTGGCCTCAAAATATGCATAGCATCATAAGGGGTTTTTGGCCACAAACATGCATAGTATTATAAGGGAATTTGGCCACAAACATGCATAGCATCATAAGGGGATTTGGCCACGAACATGCATAGTATCATAAGGGGATTTGGCCACAAACATGCATGATAACATAAGGGGTTTGGGTTCATTTACATGCATAAGCCCCAAAGTCCAATCTTTGCCAATGTTTCACAAGTCAAATGGTTCCCAAAGGTTCATGATAGCATTCCATAGATAAAGATTCAAACTTGCAAGATAAACTAGGTTAATCATAACATGAATAGCATGATTTAGTCACTAAGCATAGCCAAAAGTCATAGGTTCAAGAAAAAGAGGCACGACAAGGTTCATATAGGCTAGCATACTTAGTTTAATCTCGTTTTATTCCATGCCATCATTAAAACTACCGTTTAGATCTAGAAGTAGCTAGAACTTACATAGCGAGGCTTAGGGAAGGATCATGCATCGTCTTGACGAAGAAAGGTGGCTCCTTTGTTGAAGAAGCATCATGAAACTCGCATAGCAACGTTGATCTACCCTCGATTTGATGTAGGAAGCTTGCACCTTTTGATTTGAACCCAATTTGAATGCATAAGCCCTTGGAGTTGGAGATGGAGGCCATGATCACTTGACATTTGGGCAGCACTTCGTGGCATGAGTGAGTTATGAGGGTTTAGGCTAGGTCTTGGGGTCTTTTTATAGATGTTAGGGTAGTTTTAGGCCGTAGGATAAACCCTAGGATAGATCTGAATCGTCAAAATTCGTCACAAGCCTCCAAAACTGAGCCAAAACCAGAAGCAGGTGCACCAGGTCGCTGGTTCGACCAGGGGGGGTCGACCCAGGGGTCGACACCCATGTCGACCCCCTGGAGGGGGGGTCGACCCCGGGGTCGACACCCATGTCGACCCCCTGGAGGGGGGTCGACACCCATGTCGACATGGGTGTCAACACCCTGTGTGTCTGGCGGGAATTTTTCTGCCTTCTCTTTTTGGGCTGAATTCAAATCTGTTTTCGGATTTGAATTTTCGTGAAACTTCGCGAGGCCATATCTCGGTCGTACGGACTCCGATTTACGAAATTTCGGACTCTATTTCGCGTATTTTTCCGAGACGAACGCAATGGCGCAACCCGTGTATCCTGATTCAGATTTTATAATTTAATTCTGCCTTGATTCTTGTCTTAACACGTTGTTAAAATTCGGGTTGTTACAGCGGCCATTCTCACAACCCACGCCAGAACACTGTCCAGGACAGTGCCAAGGGGAAACAACTCGGAGAATCTTCCGACAAAGGTAAAGGGTGGTCCCATTCAAGCCCAAGCCGAATAATGTCAAGCAAAGCGGCTGCAACAACCAGTCACCTAGAGATTAGAAGAAGCGCGACCGCTCCCAAACATACAGGTTCTACACTCCACTCAACCATGAGTTGGAGGCAATTTATCTCAATACCAGCAATACCATTAAGTATAAGAAGTCAAATACTAGGGAATCTATCGATTGGGAGAAGAACTCTGACAAATACTACAGATTCCACGACATGTTTGGCCATAATAAGAACGACTACCGTCATCTCAAGGATGCAATCTAGAAGCTCATCTGAGAGAAGCGCTTGGAGCAGTATGTTCAAGATCCTGATCCCTAAGAAGCAGCCAGTCATAGGCGCTTCAACACCCACTTCCTCCAGCTAACGCAGCCCAAAGTTGCCCAATATGAGACTCCCCCACAAAGATATCGTGATTAACACCATTTGCAGTGGACCTCACCCCGCAAACGAAAACTTCCGTCATTTGGAGGAATAACCAACTTTATAAGCATGTTGACTTTGAAGCACGCTCCACCTTGGACGAATCTGTCTCGGCCAAACTTCGGAAGACTATACGGGATGACATAATTTTCCATAAGAGGAAATCTATCAGAATCGATATCCAACCATTGATCGACTCATTATTTCTGCTGCCATAGGCAATGCCTATGTCCGAAGAGTTCTCATTGACTTAGGGAGCTCTATTAATATCATCATCAAGTCAGCCTACAAACAAATGAGACTAGAGGCCAAAGACTTGAAACCTTGCCATGCCACAGTCCATGGCTTTAATGACTCCTCCAACCGGCCAGTGGGAATGGTAGACCTATCGGTCAAGCTTCGAGGGGGGATTGGAGTAGAGTTCAGATCCAAACTTTTGTAGTCGTCAACGTCATTTATCTCTACAATATCTTTCTAGGACATTCTTTCCTTGTAGAATTTCAAGTCTACATAGCACCATGGTCCCTTCTTATGAAGTTTCCAATTGAGAATGGGATCGAAACCGTCAAGGGCGACCAAGCCATAGCGAGAGCCTGCTACCTCGATGAATGGGAAGACGCTATCAACAAGGAGAAAGTAAAAAAGCGTAAAACTAATACACTGCGCCAAAACCACCAGTGCATAGCAACCACTGGAGTCTGGATCCTGGCTAAGACACCACTGTCGTCTTTCTGACGATCTAGATCCAAAGGAAGGTGAAGAGCCTGATTTCAAAAGAGCTACTCTGGTGGAGCCACTTGTTGACATTCCAATCAATTCCGCTTGGATCATAAAGTCCACCCTGCAATAAAGGAAGAGCTCGTGGATTTCTTAAGGACCAACCTCGATGTTTTTGCATGGACCCACTTAGATATGTGTGTCATCGGCCCAGGAATCCCCTGCCACATGCTGAGTATCAACCTAAAGCATCTTCCAGTCAAACAAAAGTGCCGAATCTTAGGAGTAAAAAGATCGGTGGCATTCTAAGAGGAGATGGATAGGTTCTTGATAATGGCTTTATCCGTGACGCCCTTTGTAGGATCTAAATTAACCTAAAGGGGGGTAAATAGGGTTTATGCAATTTTTTGCTTAGTAATAAATAATTTCAACACAGATAATAATCAGAGTAAGTGCGGAAAAGTAAATAAAACACGAAAATACCCAGCTTCAGCAAAATCCTGCCTACTGCTGCATTCCTCAAGATTTCTACTAAGTATTAAAATAATCTCTACGCTTACAATCCCCTGTAAATCTGTGACACCCACTACCAACTATTCTAATTCTACTCTCAAAACTCAACACTAATCACAATCCTAGAAATCAGATTTTTTCCCTAACTACAAAACCCTGTAGCTATAATCCATAATTTAGAAAACTATAAAACATAAGAATAATTGCAAAATGAAATACATAAAACTTAAACAACAAAACACTTAAATAATCAAAACCCTAGTTAATACAATTGTTGGCATCCCTTTTATCTTAATTCATTTGAAACTTCGGCATCCTCCTACTTATCTCCAATGGCGACCAAATGCTAAAATTAGGATTTTCTCCTCTTTTTCAAATCGCGACTTCAAACTTTGATTTGAATTGATTCTTTGATGGCTTCGATTACTTTATTCTCCATGGTCGTGTGATTTGGCTTCTGAGAGATGATCAAAACACTCGTGAGTTATTTTGATTTTAATTTCTCTATGCTTGAGTTTCGATTGCTTTCCATTTCTATAGTTTTTGCTTGTGATGATAGGTGTTTAAATAGGGTATTGAAACCGATATATTCTCTGATTCCAATTTCTGAATTGCCATGATTACCCATTTTTAATTCTTCAATTCTCTGGAGACTTTTGCTAGTTTGAATTTTCTGAATATATCATATATGTTGCTGAAAATATCCAATTGCGTATTTGAATAATTCTCCTTCAGAAAATTTTGATCATTTATGGAAAATTTTGAATTATTATTCTTTTCAAAGATACCCACTATCCGAAAATAAAAAATGTTGGAACTTTCCTATATTATTCAAACTGATTTCTGGAAAGTATTAAATTGGCTGCATGTATTTGACCTTGATACTCTCGACCTTGGTTTTCTTAAACATGATACTGCACTTTATCAAAATGCGTGAGATCCACTTTTATATTTTTCTGATATGAACAAATGCTTCACTATAATTTGGAACTGATACTTCACTTGCATATATTACTAATAAGAACAAATACGACTTCTAGTGTAATTCCATTTGTACTTGAGCTTGTATATTTTATTACTTCAGCTTGGGGTTTTAAAC
This sequence comes from Allium sativum, assembly GCA_030737875.1. NCBI lineage: Eukaryota > Viridiplantae > Streptophyta > Magnoliopsida > Asparagales > Amaryllidaceae > Allium > Allium sativum. The sequence goes on along the minus strand of CM060926.1, from coordinate 198,080,655 downwards.
TTGATGATGAACTATGTTTGGTCATCTCATGCTTGTGCCATTTGTTTGTTTTAACCATAAAAAAAATATTTTACTGCTTTGCACCTACGTTGTTGATTTTTTATTATAGTGCATATTCGCACGTACACATATATACATATTTATATGTGTATACGTGTGTGTTATGTTGGTGTACTATTTAAGACTTGTTAAATTGAACCAAGTTGATATGCTTGCTGTTGTTTATCCATGCCATATGTTTCTTGCTCCAGTTCCCATGCTTTTACATATCTGATATGTACAACTGCTTGTGCTCCACTTTGTTCAAATTTGTTATATTCTTGCTTTTGTTTCAAATTGCACTTGATTTCTTGTTCACTGACCATTTGTTTTCTTGTTCACTGCTTTCTTTTACTACGCTTTTTCTCTTCTGCTTTTTCTTTGTTTTCTGCTACACTATATATTTCTTTGACTGGTTCCTTGTTTCACATGTTGTTTTACTGTTATGACTTCTCTGGTCACTTGGTTGTGTATGCCTGCTCATTTTTGTGTATGCATGGTCACTTGGTTGTTGGTTTTGACGCTACACTTGTACTTGGCTACCCTGACTTTGATGTGCACCCATTTTGTACTATGCATTTTTATCTTGTCGCTGCATATATACATATTTATTTATGTATATGTGTGTGTATCCATACATACTTTTGTTGTGTATCCATATTATACTTTTACATTAAGATTTATGCTTGATAACATGTATACATGCCACTGCGCTCTTTTATGCTTTACTTTTCTCCTGAAATGAGTCTTTGAACCCGAAACTTGTTGAATGCTAGTGTCATTATGAACTCTGGCATGTTGTGTCTGCTGCTATGCATGACCTTGTACATGTGCACTGTATTGGCAGTTATGTACATTGCTACCATGTTATGCACTCTGGTTCACTTATTCATGTACACTTGTAATAATGTCATGCTGAGTTGTGTTCAAGCATATTGCCCTGGTCACTTAGTGCATCACCGTTGACCTTATGCATGCTGCCTGGTTTTGTACTTGTTCACATGAAAAATCACTGTATACACGTTTATACATGTTTTTCTATATAAATCAGCATACCACTATATGTTGTGTCGTGTTTGGTCAAGATCAGCAGAATACAAGTGTGAGTCGAGGCTAGTCTTGATTAGCAAATCAATGTAACTTTGTTGAGGTTGATCTGTGGGCATTCAGTCTACCTTGTGGTATTTACAGTGAATAACTGTGAATATCACAAATAGTCTAGACCTTAATAAAATATATTTGAGAAAGTCTAGAAAACTGATGAGAAACACACACAAAACTTGAGGCAAATAAAAGTTTAAAATAAATTTATATTCGTCTACAGTTGAATCTATTTTTGTTCCATTTTACTATGTGTGTTTTTATGACAGGTATTTAGGTGCCTTGACTGGATATTGAAGCAATTGAAGACTCTCTGTGTGTGTGTGTGTGTGCGCGCGCGCGCACGTGCGTGTGCTAGTGTATGTGATTGAAATTACATATGTAACTGAGTGAACTGAGTGATGTAGTGAGGAATATATCTATAACGAATTGTACAACAGCAGAATCAGAAAATTGTACTATTTCAAATATTGAAATAAAATATTTAATTGAATAAAATCACTGTTTGAATATTCAATTCTCTGCAATAGTGTTTTTTTCAATCTAAATATTTATTTCTGTATGTGATATGTAATATAGAATAGTATTGTTTACAAACACACACACATGTATATATATATATATATGTTTGTTATCATTAAACAAAAATCATATTGTTATACTCAACACCCTCTACCCCTAATGGGTCTCCAACCCGGTCTTGGTCAAGAAATCAAGTGGCAAGTGGTGAATGTCTGTCGACTACTTAGATTTGACAAAGCTTGCTCAAAAGACAGCTTCCTACTTCCAAAGATCGAACAACTCGTTGATTCAAATACAGGCTACTTGCTTCTCTCCTTCATGGATGCATTCTCAAGCTACAATCAAATTCCAATGTACCTTCCAGATCAGGAGCACGCTTCATTCATCACCGACCTTGGGCTCTACTTTTATGTGGTTATTCTCTTTGGTCCCAAGAATGCTGGAGCCACCTATCAACGACTGGTCAACAGCAAGTTCAAGGACCAGATCAGGAGATCCATGGAGGTTTATGTAAATTATATGCTCCTGAAAATGAGGGTGTCGAACGACTACGTCATTGACCTCGTAGAAATGTTTGACGTCCTCCGTAAATATGGCATGAAACTCAACCCATGGAAATGCTCTTTTAGCGCTGCATCGGAAAAATTTCTGGGTTTCATTGTCAATTCATGGGGAATCAAGGGAAATCTAAGCTATCCGGGATATGCAATCCGCTCAAAGCATCAAAGATGTTCGAAGCTTAAATGGGAAAGGGTCCGCCCTAAGTTATTCATATCAGAAGCTACTGATAAGTGCATTCCATTTTTCAACTTTCTTAGGAAAGGGAAGCGCAATTTCTCATGGACACCAGAGCGCATTACTGCATTCTTGGACCTCTTGAATCACTTAGAGCGACCGCCTATCTTGTCAAAACCCATGGATCACAAAGAATTAATTATCTACTTTGTTGTTTCTATGTAGCCAATTAGCTCGGCACTAGTGCGCGAAGAAGATTGTGTCCAACGACCCGTTTACTACATCAGCAAGAGGTTGACAGACACACAAAAGAATTATCCGAAGCTTGAGAAGTTTGCTTACTGCCTGTTGATCTCTTCTCGGAAGCCACGACCGTATTTTCAGTCCCATACAATCAAAGTCTACACTGAGCAGCCTCTACGACCTGTCCTATAACGACCTGAGGCGTTTAAGCGACTTTCGAAATGGAATATAGAATTGAGTCAATTTGAGATTACATTCATTTCCCGTCGAGCCATCCTTGGAAAATCTCTTGCGGGCTTCATCGCGGAGTTCACTATTCCTAAAGAGCCTCCTCCAGAGACAGTGAGCCTCCCAACATCCAGTGGAAATTATTCGTGGATGGTTCATCTAATAGTCAACGTTTTAGCGTCGGAGTTATACTTATTACTTCTGAGGAAAGCTCGATTTGTTACGTTCTGAAGCTCGACTTCCCTGCCACCAACAACGATGTAGAATATAAAGCCTTGATTGTTGGACTTAGAATTACAATCGAACTCAACATGAAGGGTATCCAAATTTACCCCGATTCACAGCTTATCGTACGCCAGGTGCAGGGCAAATAACAAGCCAATGGGGCATGGCTTGCTCGGGTCCGTGAACCGCTTACTAACTTCAACCTCTACATCATCACACATATTTGTCGAGAATAGAACGAGGAAGCTAATTCATTGGCCAAGCTAGCAGGTTATGGGGATGTGAACCTCTTGGGACTTTCCCTCGTCGAAGTACTTGATTCTCCTAGTATCGATCAGATGCAGACTGATTCGATATCAACGACGGAGACCAAGCCTAAACTGGAGTCTTGGATAACACCGATCAAGAATTACCTTCTTTATTGGATCCTCCCAAATAACTTAAAGGAGAAACAAGCACTCATCCAAAAGTCATCATGCTATATCATTCAAGATAGAGTGATCTACCGAAGAGGATTCTCTGTTCCATTACTCTGGTGTGTAGCCCACAACGACACCGACTGTAACTGCTGGAGGTGCAAGAGGGCAAGTGCGGTAACCACACTGGAGGGCAAACTCTGGTGAAGAAGATTCTTAGATACAACTATTTTTGGCCAACGCTTGAATGGAATGCGACAGACTATACCCCGCAAGTGCGACAAATGCCAGAAGTTTTTCAAGATTCCAAGAGCCACGCTTACTGAGCTTACGCAGATGGTCAGTCCATGACCATTCGCTATGTGGGGGATCTATATCATCAGAACTCATCTGATGGTCGGAGGTGGTGCACGATATGCTATCGTCGTAGTTGATTACTTTACCAAATGTCCCGAAGTCAAGCCCCTTACCACAATAACTACCAAGAAAGTGATCTAAGTCGTCATCTGTGATGACCCGCCCTGCACTAGCCGACATTTCCCCGAAATGCGCTGTGCTAATGCCCGACCAACACGGGACGGTCGTCAAAGAAAAGGGGTTCGAAACGATGAGTTACCGAGAACCTGTAGTATATCTTACAGCACACGGAATGAAATATAATAATAACATAACTTGATATAAAACAGGCGAGACAGTGCATCAGTGTAGCGGAATCCAAAATACAACTTTGTATCCACTTATTACAACTTTAAAATACTGTGACGACCGCCCATAACCCCCGCACTAAACAAGAGGAATAATGCGCTGAAAGGCGTGCCAGGCTGCTATGGACGATCATCATAGTAAGTGAACATATCGAAACATGTCGTAGAACTCACAGTGCAAGGATAAAATATAATAGTACATATACAACAGGTGATAGTAATGAGGTATCATATAGCAAACTTTTGAAACTCTTTCAACATCCAGAAAGATTATCCAACTGATATCCAAGTTTGTACTTAAGGCCTCACTACAACTCTCAAGCAATTCAAACAGCGGAAACAGAATTACTAGATAGAATAAAACTAGTACGCTAGCCTACTGCTCTTCATCGCTCAGCTTCCTCGTATCACTAAGCTCCATTACCTGTAACCTGCTACTTAGTCTGCCCATTTACAACCGGATGAACAGCCCAAGGTAATAAGAGGAGACATAAAACCTTGAGTCAGACAATAGTCTTAGTGAGCGATAATACAGCTAACAAACTTCAACAAGAAAGCATATGAGAATGGGTAAATGAACAACTTATCTACCCACATCACCAGAGAAGAACTCAACCTTATCTTCCCCACATCGGACAGTGATAGCCTTTACACCAAGCATTTCAACCATTCATCCATAGAAACCAGAACACCCATTCAATCATAGAGAACACACATAACATCCAGATTATATAAGTCTCACAAAGACAACCTAATCGAGTTTAACATTCCTCAAGTACCCTCGCCAGAGGCCTAAACCAATATCACTTAAGCACTCAAAGAACGTCTCCCTCGACTTTGGATAGTCTATGTGAGATAGTACAAACAGAACAACTAATCATCCATGACTGACTCTGGCTATCACTGCCAATCCTGCTTCGAAACCATCATTATCGTATGACGGCCAACCTTGCCATATGTCAAGGGCTAATGATAACCCCAGTTCTAGCATGAACTCCATATGCCCAACCTTGGCAATGTCCAACCTTGACACTAGGCCTTTCCCCAACCAGAAAGACCCAGGGTACTCGACCAACAACCGGTCTTTTGGGCCTTTCAACGATACCCATCGTACCCCTGCTTTGAGCCTGCTAGAACTTACGACAACGATGACTTCTCGGCCTTCGCATCTCTAATCGTCCAACCTTGACGATGTTTCATAGCTCAAGCAACCTTCTCGAGCAGCCATTATCCACCAACTCACAACCTTTGAGTTGTCTCCGCATTCGTTGTTCCACCTTGATCAACGAACACATTCATCACTTCGAGTCTTCCTACTTGAATCACCTCGAAGTCACGCCATCACCGAACCAAAACACATCACTGCGCTATGGCTAGGGTTCGGGGGGTTGCCCCCGAAAAATATTTTTTCCAGACCTTTTTGGTTCGTACCCGAAAACGTACTTTTTCATAAAACGACCCTGCCAAAACCGACCAGAACCTTGCTCCAGAATGACCAGCAAAAAACCGACCAGCCTTGCTCCAGAACGACCCGCCAAAAACCGACCAGCCTTGCTCCAGAACGACCCGCCTCCATGCAGCTTTGGATCGACTCGACCTCCTTGGGACCGACCAGCTTTGGATCGACCCCATCAAGACCGACCAGATTTTGCTCCACCTGACCGACCAGCTCCTTCAGAGCGACCAGGATTTGCTTCCAGTAAAAACCAACCAGAATGCCACCATCTGAAACCGACCAGAATGCCACCATCTGAAACCGACCAGAAACACTTCTGCTCCTTCTAGACCAACCAGCTTAAACCAACCAGCTCCCTGACTTGCTTCCCAAGCCATACTATGACCGACCACCTCATTCCAGACCGACCCGACCAACTCCAGGACGACCAGAAACCTGCACATCTCCAAATCGACTCCGATTTCGACCAAAACTTCGCCAAACGACGAATCCGACGAAACCAGCTTATCCGATTCATCCAACGCAATCACAAACATGTTATGCAACCAACAATATCATCAATCTAACAATTTCCATCAAAACACATAAATTTCCCAAAACATGATAAGTGAATCATATGAACATAAAAACGGATCTAACTTGCATAATCTTGAGAAAAATCATAAAATTAACCATTTAAATTATCTAGATCAGATCCTAAGGTGATTCATATATAAAATGGACTTAGCATGGTGTGGATCTAAGGAAAATAACATGGAAATGATGAAATTAACATCCTAAAACCCATATACTTGCATGAATCCGAATGAGAGATGTAAATCACTCACCAATTATCCAAATCTAAGCAAAAGCAATGAAAACGCAATCCGGACAGCGAACACTTCGAATCAAACTCTTCAATCCGATGAATTCGCCCTTGAGACGATGTAGATCTAGCCTCTTATGGTGTAGATCTTCGATTTCCCTCCTTGGATTTTGGAATTTTAATGGTGGAAAGATGTTAGAGGAAGAAGGAGATCAAAGCCTCCCCATAAGAGAATGGAAAATGCCAACCTTTCTCCATACCCCTTACCCCCTATTTATAGTCTCCACCCACCCTCTAATGGGCCTTCTCCAAATCAGCCCATTAGCCTTCCAAAACCTGAACAGCCAACTGAAAAACCTTAAAACAGCAATTTCTCCCAAACCGCTGAACCAAATCCTTAATGTAACCACTCTACGGAAAGGGAATCATCAATTCCTTTCCAATGGCACAGGTCTCACCCTCTGATTCGACCTGAGTCAAAAGTTATGCCCAGTACAAGACTGATAGGGGCAAAATGGTCACAAACAAAATCGGTAAAAATTATGGAAAAGTCACACATCCCCATAAGCAACATATCAAAAGATGAGAATGATCCAACCCTCAGGGAATAAAATAAAAATATTTTACGATCTTCCGATACGTAAAATGCGGGCTGTTACATTCTCCCTCCCTTAAGAATTTCGCCCCCGAAATTCCAAGCAACCACAACAATTCCGCATGCCTATCATCCATGAGAAGCCAATTCCATCATCCAAACTAGCAACCATCAAACCATGCATCCATAGCCTTATCCTAGCACGCGGAATTCTATTAAACAACAACAAGATACAACGATATAACGATGATACAATCAAAGGGTCCTACCGACGAAAAGTTCTGGATGAGTCGGCTTCATGCTCTCTTCCGTCTCCCATGTATAATCATCGCCATCTTCACTCCATTGTACCTTGACTAGCTTAACCGTCTTCCTCCTAAGCTGTTTCATGTCATTCCCCACAACACGAAGTGGCTTGCGAGTTTTCACAACTGCGGTCTCAACTTCTAAATCTTCATACTATTCTGGAGATACCACCACATTCGAGTCGTGCACAAACTTTCGTAGAAACGACACATGGAAAACATTATGCACACTCGACATCTTCTCGGGTAACTCCAACCTATATGCGAGCTTTCCTATTCGCTCAACTATCGGAAATGGTCCAACAAACCTAGGAACCAACTTCCCTTTACTTCCGAATCGAACCATATGCTTTAACGGTGAAATCTTCACAAAAACCATATCACCTACGTCGAATTCTAAATCCTTACGACGCTTATCGGCGTAACTCTTTTGACGATCTTGGGCCGCTTTCATTCGTTGCCGAACAATTTTGATACAACCCGAGGTTTCTCTAATCATCTCGGGCCCAAGTACCAACTTATCTCCAGTTTCTAACCAACAAGCTGGAGAATTGCACGGCCTTCCATACAACGCCTCGTATGGTGCCATCCCAATACTCGACTGGTAGCTATTATTATACGCAAACTCAACCAGATGCAGATGGTCTTCCCATGATCCTCCGAAGTCTATCACACAAGCCCTCAGGAGATCTTCTAAAACTCGGTTGACTCTCTCGGTCTGACCATCAGTTTGGGGATGATATGTCGTACTTAAGCACAATTCGGTTCCCAAAGCTTCTTGCAAACTTTTCCAAAATCCACTCATGAACAATGGATCCCGGTCACTTACTATACTCTTTGGGACACCATGGAATCGAACTATCCATTTCACATAAAGCTCAGCCAATTTTGACGCTGTCCTAGTCGTCTTGACAGGAATAAATCTCGCACTTTTGGTCAAACGATCCACAATGACCCAAATCCCTTCATTCCCTGCCCTAGTTCTAGGTAGTCCATCAATAAAATCCATCGATATCTGCTCCCACTTCCATGTAGGAACTTCTAATGGCTGAAGTAAACCACTCGGCTTCTTCTGTTCAGCTTTCACCAACTGACAGTTCATACACTTGGAAATGAATTTTCCAATATCTCTTTTCATCCCTTCACAGTAGTAGGCTCGCTTCATGTCCTGATACATTTTATTACCACCAAGATGAATTGTTAGCTTCGAGTGATGACATTCTCTTAGAACCTCATCCCTCAATCCGTCGATATCAGGAACAACTAACCGTCCTTGCTTTCGAAGCCAACCTTCTCGATCGACCTCGAACTCTTTATCCTCCGGTTCCAGTTTCTGAATGAATTCGAGAAGCTTCGCATCTTTCCTTTGGCTCTCGCCAATCCTTTCGATAAGAGTAGGTCTTATCGACAAGATTGCCAACATTTCAGGTTCCAACTCACACCTTGGCCTGAAATCGAACCTTGCCAAATACTCGAGGCCCTTCCATTCCGAAAACATCGCTCCCAAACTTGCGTGTCTTCGACTCAATGCATCTGCAACTGCATTGCCTTTGCCAGGAGTATAGGCTATCCCAAAATCATACGATGCCAGAAACTCTAACCATCGTTGCTGCCGAAGATTTAAATCCTTTTGGGAGAAAAGATACTTCAACAACTTGTGATCCATAAACAACTCGAATCGTACTCCCAACAGGTAATGTCTCCACATCTTTAGAGCAAACACAATCGCTGCCAACTCCAAATCATGAGTTGGATAGTTTCTCTCATGTGGCTTTAGCTGTCGACTTGCGTAAGCCACTACTTTATCCTTCTGCATTAGCACTGCTCCAAGTCCAGTACCACATGCATCAGTATATACCATCATCTCTTCATTCCCACTTGGAATGGTCAACACAGGTGCACTCGTCAATCTCTTCTTCAAGATTTCGAACGCTTGTTCACACTTCGCATTCCATGCGAACACTTGGTTCTTCTTCGTCAATCCTGTTAATGGTGCAGCCATCTTAGAGAAATCCTTGATAAACCTTCGGTAATAACCAGCCAATCCAAGGAAACTCCGAACATCCGTTGCATTCTTAGGTCTATCCCAGTCCTGGATTGCTGCAACTTTAGCGGGGTCAACCGCTATACCTTTTCCAGAAACAACATGACCTAAGAACCTCACTTCATCCTTCCAGAAGTGACACTTTGAGAACTTAGCTTTAAGCTGATGCTTTCGCAAGATCTCTAACACAACTCTCAAGTGCGTCTTATGTTCTTCCACATTTCTGGAGTAAACCAGTATATCATCCACGAACACAAGCACGAACTTATTCAACTGATCTCTGAACACTCTATTCATAAGATCCACAAAATACGCTGGCGCGTTAGTCAACCCGAATGGCATCACCAACCACTCGAAAAATCCGGACGGTGTCCTAAAAGCAGTCTTTGGTACACTATCCTTAGCCACTCTCAACTGGTGAAATCCCGTTGCCAGATCCATCTGAGAAAACACTTTGGCTTCGTGAAGCTGATCGAACAATTCATCAATCCTTGGCAACGGATACTTGTTCTTCTTAGTCACCTTGTTCAGCTCATGATAGTCCACACACAACCTTAACGAGCCATCTGCCTTAGTTGCAAACACGACTGGTGCACCCCACTCGGAAACACTCCTCCGAATGAATCCTTTACCCAAAAGGTCACGAACTTGCACCTCTAACTCTCGCTGTTCCCTAGGCGCCATCCACCTAAGGGGCATAACAATTGGTCTAGCACCTTCGACCAAATCGATCCTAAACTCGATCTCACGATGCGGCGGCAACCCTTTGACCTCGTCAAAGACATCCACATACTCATTAGCGATCAGCACTGATGACAGGTCTTCCTGTGGAATCCCAAGCGAATATAGATAACTCACGAAGAACCCGTCTTCGCGCTTACATCTAATCAACACCTTTCGCCCTTCCACATCCCCGACCCTCACCTCTAGCTTCTCGCAATTCACCCTTGCCGCATATCTCTTGAGCCAATCCATGCCCAAGATGATCCCATACCCAGCGAAGTTAAGAACAAAGCAATCACACATAAAAGAGCAACCATGACTCGATAACACTAAACCACGGCAAACCATGCACAAACTGGACGAACCCCCAACTGGATTAGTCACGATCAATGGTCTATCACAAATCTCGGGTTCCAAACCCAAGCGACACACAAGCTCATTGCAGATGAATGAATGTGATGCTCCAGTATCAAACAAAACTCGAACTGAAACACCGTTAACAGAAAAAGTACCTTGCACCACAACACCCTTTCCCTTCTCCTCTGCAGTAGGAGCTCTTGAAGAAGATGGCACGGCTTCCAAAGCATATGCCTTCACAATCTGCTTGCCCTTAGCTGATTCTGGACAATCTTTCTTCTCATGCCCAGGCTTTCCACACTTGAAGCACTTCTTCTCAGCTTTGGGATTCTTGCACTCATTTGAATAATGACCCTTCTGTTGGCAGTTAAAGCAAAGCACCTCACTCTTGGGTTTCTTTTGGCCATCCTTTCCTTTCTGTTGTTGTTGCTTCCTCTTTTTATTATTACCCCCCTGCTGTGGTTTCTGAACCTCCTTGGTTGCAGCAACAACATTTTCTTCCTTGGGAAACAAGCTCTCATGACGAATAGCCTTTTCCACAATCTTTTCAAATGAATCATCAAGGTGGTCCACAAGCGGCTTTCCAATATGAGCATCCAAACCCAAGACAAACTTCTCGTTCTTCTGATAGGGTGTATCAATATATGAACGAGCATATCTAGACAAAGCCTCAAAATCAGAAATGTAGTCAAGAATTGATCTTCCATTTTGCTTCAACTCTACGAACTTCTTGAAGAGAACGGACTTTTGAGCAGTGGAGATAAACTTTGCTTCAAACTTAGCTTGGAATTGCTCCCATGAAATCTCCTCTTCCGGAGTCTCGAGTATAACAGAATTCCACCATTCCATGGCCCTGCTTTGCAGCTGCCTTGATGCAAGCTTTCTCTTCATTGCATCTTCAATACCCAAGTCTCCAAAGATTCGAACACATGAATCCATCCACCTCTGAACCTCTTCAGCTGGTTCAGTTCCCTTGAATGGTTTCTCTCCTAGAGATATAAAGTCCTTGCACATCTTTGCAAAATCTATTCTAGGAACTCACACCCCTACATCTACCGTGGCCGCCACTGGAGCGGCTACCCTTCGCATAATTGCTTCTGCCATGGCTTCAAACATGGCCGGGTAATCTGGCTCACCACCATTTCCCCCTCCAGTATTAGCTCTCCTAGCAGCGTGCCTTGATGGTCGTCTACTCATTCTAAATCTGAAATTTAGAATAGTTAGCCACTTCCAAGAAAACTGCTAAAAGAATACAACCGCTACTACTATATATGCTAATATATATAGTAACATCCAACTGAAATCTACAAATACGTCTCTCATACGTAATTACGTCTTCGAACTTTGGCCAAAATCATTGACCAGAGCTCTGATACCAAATGTGACGACCGCCCATAACCCCCGCACTAAACAAGAGGAATAATGCGCTGAAAGGCGTGCCAGGCTGCTATGGACGATCATCATAGTAAGTGAACACATCGAAACCTGTCGTAGAACTCACAGCGCAAGGATAAAATATAATAGAACATATACAACAGGTGATAGTAATGAGGTATGATATAGCAAACTTTTGAAACTCTTTCAACATCCAGAAAGATTATCCAACTGATATCCAAGTTTGTACATAAGGCCTCACTACAACTCTCAAGCAACTCAAACAGCGGAAACAGAATTACTAGATAGAATAAAACTGGTACACTAGCCTCCTGCTCGTCATCGCTCAGCTTCCTCGTATCACTAAGCTCCATTACCTGTAACCTGCTACTTAGTCTGCCCATCCACAACCGGATGAACAGCCCAAGGTAATAAGAGGAGACATAAAACCTTGAGTCAGACAATAGTCTTAGTGAGCGATAATACAGCTAACAAACTTCAACAAGGAAGCATATGAGAATGGGTAAATGAACAACTTATCTACCCACATCACCAGAGAAGAACTCAACCTTATCTTCCCCACATCGGACAGTGATAGCCTTTACACCAAGCATTTCAACCATTCATCCATAGAAACCAGAACACCCATTCAATCATAGAGAACACACATAACATCCAGATTATATAAGTCTCACACAGACAACGCTAATCGAGTTTAACATTCCTCAAGTACCCTCGCAAGAGGCCTAAACCAATATCACTTAAGCACTCAAAGAACGTCTCCCTCGACTTTGGATAGTCTATGTGAGATAGTACAAACAGAACAACTAATCATCCATGACTGACTCTGGCTATCACTGCCAATCCTGCTTCGAAACCATCATTATCGTATGACGGCCAACCTTGCCATATGTCAAGGGATAATGATAACCCCAGTTCTAGCATGAACTCCATATGCCCAACCTTGGCAATGTCCAACCTTGACACTAGGCCTTTCCCCAACCAGAAAGACCCAGGGTACTCGACCAACAACCGGTCTTTTGGGTCTTTCAACGATACCCATCGTACCCCTGCTTTGAGCCTGCTAGAACTTACGACAACGATGACTTCTCGGCCTTCGCATCTCTAATCGTCCAACCTTGACGATGTTTCATAGCTCAAGCAACCTTCTCGAGCAGCCATTATCCACCAACTCACGACCTTTGAGTTGTCTCCGCATTCGTTGTTCCACCTTGATCAACGAACACATTCATCACTTCGAGTCTTCCTACTTGAATCACCTCGAAGTCACGCCATCACCGAACCAAAACACATCACTGCGCTGCGGCTAGGGTTCGGGGGGTTGCCCCCGAAAAATATTTTTTTCAGACCTTTTTGGTTCGTACTCGAAAACGTACTTTTTCAGAAAACGACCCTGCCAAAACCGACCAGAACCTTGCTCCAGAATGACCAGCCAAAAACCGACCAGCCTTGCTCCAGAACGACCCGCCAAAAACCGACCAGCCTTGCTCCAGAACGACCCGCCTCCATGAAGCTTTGGATCGATTCGACCTCCTTGGGACCGACCAGCTTTGGATCGATCCCGTCAAGACCGACCAGATTTTGTTCCACCTGACCGACCAGCTTCTTCAGAGCGACCAGGATTTGTTTCCAGTAAAAACCAACCAGAATGCCACCATCTGAAACCGACCAGAATGCCACCATCTGAAACCGACCAGAAACACTTCTGCTCCTTCTGGACCGACCAGCTTAAACCGACCAGCTCCCTGACTTGCTTCCCAAGCCATACTATGACCGACCACCTCATTCCAGACCGACCCGACCAACTCCAGGACAACCAGAAACCTGCACATCTCCAAATCGACTCCGATTTCAGCCAAAACTTTGCCAAACGACGAATCCGACGAAACCAGCTTATCCGATTCATCCAAACGCAATCACAAACATGTTATGCAACCAACAATATCATCAATCTAACAATTTCCATCAAAACACATAAATTTCCCAAAACATGATAAGTGAATCATATGAACATAAAAACGGATCTAACTTGCATAATCTTGAGAAAAATCATAAAATTAACCATTTAAATTATCTAGATCAGATCCTAAGGTGATTCATATATAAAATGGACTTAGCATGGTGTGGATCTAAGGAAAATAACATGAAAATGATGAAATTAACATCCTAAAACCCATATACTTGCATGAATCCGAATGAGAGATGTAAATCACTCACCAGTTGTCCAAATCTAAGCAAAAGCAATTAAAACGCAATCCAGACAGCGAACACTTCGAATCAAACTCTTCAATCCGATGAATTCGCCCTTGAGACGATGTAGATCTAGCCTCTTATGGTGTAGATCTTCGATTTCCCTCCTCGGATTTTGGAATTTTAATGGTGGAAAGATGTTAGAGGAAGAAGGAGATCAAAGCCTCCCCATAAGAGAATGGAAAATGCCAACCTTTCTCCATACCCCTTACCCCCTATTTATAGTCTCCACCCACCCTCTAATGGGCCTTCTCCAAATCAGCCCATTACCTTCCAAAACCTGAAAAGCCAACTGAAAAACCTTAAAACAGCGATTTCTCCCAAACCGCTGAACCAAATCCTTAATGTAACCACTCTACGGAAAGGGAATCATCAATTCCTTTCCAATGGCACAGGTCTCACCCTCTGATTCGACCTGAGTCAAAAGTTATGCCTAGTACAAGACTGATAGGGGCAAAATGGTCACAAACAAAATCGGTAAAAATTATGGACATGTCACACATCCCCATAAGCAACATATCAAAAGATGAGAATGATCCAACCCTCAGGGAATAAAATAAAAATATTTTACGATCTTCCGATACGTAAAATGCAGGCTGTTACAAATACTGTCTCTAAAGGAAATAAAAGTGGTACATTACTAATGCCCAAAGCAGTGACTAGCAACAACACAGGGAGAATATATGTGTATAGTACATGGAAGCCTCCTACTCGTCTTTGGACAGCTACTCGTGCATAACCACCTAACCTATCTCTAGTCTGCTAGTTTAGGGGCACCCAAAGTAATAAGAAGAGACATAAAACTCTGGGTAAGACGAAAGTCTGGTATGAGCGATAACAAATCTATACCACTAAATAGAGCAATAACAGGTATAAGAAATCATACCTGGTGTGACCTGCAACCAAAGAGTTAGCACAACAAGATGTACAATACTCTAAGGTAACACAATCATATAGTGTAAAAATGGGAGTGTGCATGTCATGGTGATAGCAAACATTAAAAATAGCAATCATCCTCACATCTCTCACTCAGTGCATAAAGCATACGATATCCACTGCTTTGATCACCAGATCCATTGAGGACATGATGGAGTCCAACTCCGAACAACTATCGCTACGATCACTTTGCCCTTTGGGCCCTGACGGAGTCCCAGTCCATACAACCTATGACCCCACTACACTGGTCCATAGTCAATAACACTAATGGGTCAACGTCTACATGTCCCCTCTCTCAATGGTGAACCAAAGTTGTAAATATCGATAACTCCTTTGCATACGTCCCGCAGCAAAGCCCAAGTATAGAAGTTAACTCGTTGGTTCCCATCTGGATTCTGAGCAATAACTTTTCATTCGGACTTCCTTTGCATCTCGGGTTTCGGTCGAATTGGAGTTGCTCTACAGAAGAGTCGTCGCGTAGTAGTGGTTTCAAATCTAGTTCGGCTCGGTGCTCGTGGTCCACACCCCGGTTCAGTTCATGCTCATCAGTTTGGTTCGTGCTCCCCACTTGAGTTCGATTCGTGGTCTCCTTCAGGGTTGGGTTGGTTCGTGCTCCTCCGGCTCATGGGTGCAGACGGCTCGCGGTTCAGGTCGAGGTTCTTCAGAATGGTTCGGTTCGTGGATACACTCCACGGTTCGACTCGTGACACAGGCAGTTCGGTTCGGGGAAGGGGTGGGTCGGTTCGTGGTTGGCACATATAACTCTAGGGGGGCGACCTAATCCGACTCTTCACCTCCGATCCAATCCGAATTCCTGCCCCATTTCCAACAAGCTGTTTACGCCACACGTTGGCGTTTATAACCATTCTAACTTTACTAAACAACCATAAAGCATCCAAACATTAGTAATAACATGTGTAATCAATCAAAAACACTAAAACATCAATCATATGTGTTATTTAGGATCAAACATACCCAAGTCCATGGTTTTCCTCTTAATCCCCTAAATTCCAGAATTAACAAACTTAATCCAAATTAACCCAAATTTATATCAGTGACATAAATAATATTTTAGAATTTATGCATACTTTTTCATATTTTTCTGAGTCATGATTTCGCTAATTATAAATAATCACCCCTAATTAGCCATAATTAGTGAATAAACATGTGAATCACATACCTTAGCCACAAATAAATGACAGATCTGAAACTTTAACTGATTTGGCTCAAATTCCTATGTAGTGCAGCAGCTCTACCTCAATTTTGATGCTAATCCGCCTTAATTTGATGTGGTTTTGCTTAATTAGTGATTAGAAAGTAGAGAGATTTAGAAGATGGAGGCCATTACTAGGGTTCAAGGAGTGTTTGTGGCGGTTGAAAAAAATGAAAGGGAATGTTTCTCCAAAGCCTTTCAGCCCTTCCATAACCCTAATACCGATATGGGTTATGGGCCTAGCTGCTAATCTCCTTATTAATCTCGATTAGGCTGTTTTTCCATCTTCAAATCTTATTTCATCCATATCTCCCAAACGGTAAGTCCGTTTGATTGATGTGACCACTCTACAGAATGGGGAACGATCATCTGAATCCAATGGAAGTGGTTTCAGGTCAAAACTTCTTACCAACCAAAATTTATAGGCGAAACAAGATTCGCTAGGGGAAAAACGATCGTTTAAAATTCGGCAAAAATCGTGAACATGGGAAATGACCCAAATAGTCGTCTCCCAAAGTTACACGACCATATGACTTCGTATGAAAATGAAATAAATGTTCTACGTTCCTCCAATACGAAGAATGCGAGTCGTTAAACTCTCCTCCCCGTAAGAAATTTCGCCCCCGAAATTCCTTAACCAAGGAAACATACAATGGTGCCCTGCATGACTATCAGCCATTTACAAACAATCAAACATACATAATAACACAACAAGCTTATCCTAGCATGCGGTTTACTAACAAGGGAGTAACTATATCGCAATTAAAATCTTACCGAGTAAACAGCTCTTGATTCGACTTCCTTTTGTTCTCCGTGGTTTCCTAGGTATAGTCATTCTCATTATCACCCCACTGGACCTTAACCAGCTTCACCGTCTTCCTCCGGAGTTGCTTCATATCGTGTCCAATAATACGAACTGGTATGCGGTTTCCAACTGATCTGGTGAAACAATCATATCAAAATCATGTACGAACTCCCTTAGTTGAAAAATAAAAATACGTTGTGCGCTTCCGCTATCTTATCAGGTAATCCAACTTTATACGCTAAATTTCCCACTTTCTCGAGAACAAGAAATGGACCAATAAACCTAAGTGCCAACTTACCTCTCCTACCAAATCAAATTACATTCTTTAACAGAGAAATCATGACGAATACCAACTCTCCAATGTAGAATTTCAAATCTCTTCGTCTTTTATCAGCATAACTCTTTTGCCTATCTTGGGCAGCCTTCATCCGCTGTTGAATAACCTTGATCTTATATGAAGTTTTACTTATTACATCTGGACCAAGCACAAATTTCTCATCGGTTTCCAACCAACATGATGGTGAGTTGCACGGTCATCCGTACAAAGCTTCAAATGGAGCCATACCAATACTGGACTGATAACTGTTATTATATGCGAACTCAACCAGGTGCAAATGGTCATCCCATGACCCTCCAAAATCCAGTACACAAGCTCTCAAGAGATCCTCCAATACACGATTCACCCTCTCTGTTTGACCGTCCGTTTGGGGATGGTACGCAGTACCAAGATGTAATTCTGGCCTTAAAGCCACTTGTAAACTTTTCCAAAACCCACTAGTAAATTATGTATCTCGGTCACTCACGATACCTTTAGGTACTCCATGAAATATCACTACCCACTTCATATACAATTCTGCTAACTTAGCTCTCATTCTATTCGACTTGACTAGTATAAACTTTGCACTTTTGGTCAATCGATCCGCAATCACCCAAATACTATCGTGACCCGATCTAGTCGTTGGTAAACCATCAATGAAATCCATTGAGACTTGTTCCCATTTACATTCAGGAATATCCAATGGTTGTAACAAACCACTGGGCTTCTTTTGCTCGGTTTTAATTAACTGGCAGTTCATGCACTTGGATATAAACTTCCCAACTTCTCTCTTCATCCCTTCCCAGTAGTATGTTTGCTTCATGCCTCGATACATTTTGTTACCACCGGGATGCATAGTCAACTTCGAGTGATGACACTCTCTGAGCACTTCATCTCTCAATCCATTTGGGTACAACCAGCCTCTCATTCTTTTGAAGCCATCCTTCTCGATCAAGTCCATACTTGTTTATTCTCTCGCCATCGATACCCATCTCTACCTTAGAGTTGATTTCCATTAGATTTGGATCGTCCCTCTGACTGGAACCAATCTGTTCAATCAAAGTCGGTCTGATCATCAAACTAGCTAACATCTCTGGATCCAATTCACACTTATGTTTGAAATCATATCCCGTGATATACTCCAGTTGCTTCCATTCTAGAAACATAGCCCCCAAACTGGCATGTCTCCTACTCAATGCATCAGCTACCGCATTTCCCTTCCTGAGTGCGTATGCGATATTGAAATCATATGAAGCCAAGAACTCTAACCATATGTGCTGACAAAGATTTAAATTCTTTTGAGAGAAAAGATACTTTAATAACTTATGATCGGTAAACAACTTGAATCTTTCTCCCAAGAGATAGTGTATCCATATTTTTAACGCGAACACGATCGCTGCCAATTCCAAATCATGGGTAGGATATCTTCTCTCTGCGATTTCAGTTGCCGACTAGCATAAGCTATAACCCTACCTCCTTGCATCAGTACAACACCTAGTCTGGTACCACAGGCATCCATGTATACCGTCATCTCTTCGTTCCCTTTAGGAATAACTAACACTGGTGCGCACGTTAACCTCTCCTTTAGGCTCTTAAATGCATTCTCACACCTTTTGTCCCAAGTAAAAGTTTGATTCTTCTTGGTCAACTGAGTTAACGACGTCGCTATCCTGGAGAAGTCTTAGATAAACTTACGATAATATCTAGCCAACCCCAATAAACTTCTCACGTCCATTGAATTCTTGGGCGTAGACCAATCTTGTACCATAGCCACCTTCGTAGGATCCACGACAATACCATTCTCTGAAACAATATGGCCCAAGAACCTTACTTCCCTCCTCCAGAAGTGACACTTAGAAAATTTCGCTTTCAATTGGTGTTTCCTCAACACCTCCATCACTATCCTCAAATGTTCCTTGTTTTCTTCCTCTGTCCTCAAGTAAACCAAGATATCGTCCACGAATACAAGAACAAACTTATTCAATTAATCCCTAAAAACCCTATTCATAAGATCCACAAAATATGCTGGTGCATTGGTCAACCTGAATGGCATGACCAACCACTCATATAATCCAGACGGCGTCCGTCGTTTTAGGTATACTCTCAGCTGGTACTCGGAGCTGATGAAAACCTGTCGCAAGATCCATCTAGGAAAACAGTCTTGCTCCATTCAGCTGATCAAAAAAATCATCTATTCGTGGAAGAGGATACTTATTCTTTCTAGTCACCTTGTTTAACTCGTGGTAGTCCAGACATAAGCGAAGGGAACCATCAGCCTTAGTAGCAAATACAACTGGTGCTCCCCACTCGGAAAAACTTCTTGGAATAAATCCCTTTTTCAAAAGATCGCCTACTTGCAATTCGAGCTCTCGTTGCTCCCTTGGTGCCATACGACGAAGTGGAATCATTATAGGTCTGACATCTTTTATTAAATCAATCTGAAACTCGGTCTCCCGGTGTGGTGGAAGTCCGGTCACTTCCCTGAAGATGTCCGGATACTCGCCAGCAATAGGCATATCTGATAACTCATCATGCAGGGTATCAAGGGAATTTAGAAAACTAGCCATCAGCCTATCACTAGGTAGGCAACCCAATATCACCCACCGCTTATCATCCACTCTAATGGTCACCGAATACCCCTCATAGTCTACTACCACCCCATACCTTTGGAGCCAATCGACTCCCAAAATAATGCCAAACCCAGTAAAGCCCAAAACAAAGCAATCACAAGCAAATACACATCCATGACTCGATAAGACCAAATTACGACAAATCATACAATGGTTAGTCGAACCACCGATCGGGTTCATCACAACTAAAGGTTTATCGACAATCTCGGGTTCCAATTCCAACCTATATACCAGGTCACTAGACACAAATGAATGGGAAGCCCCAGTATTAAACAATACTCGAACAAGAACATCATAAATAGAAAGAACATCTTGGATAACGACACCCTTTCCCTTCTCCGTCATTGTTGGGACATTCGACGAAGACGGGATAGCGTTGATAACATATGCTCTCATGATCTGCTTCTTCTTAGGAGGTTGTGGACATTTATCCTTGTGATGTCCCACTTATCACCAATTAAAGCACTTCCTGTCCATTGGCTTTGCACGACAATCTATGGCATAGTGGACCTTCTTGACATAGCTAAAGCACTTCATATTTTTCTTATTCTTCTTTTTCTGACCATCCTTGGTTGTGTTCTATTTCCTCTTGTTCTGGGAATTCTTCTTGCCTTCACTGCTTGCCTGTAGTTTTGGCTCCCCTACAGATGCAATAACAATCTCAGTCTTCGACTTAGGGTAAAGGCTCTCTGAACTCAATGCCTTTCCCATAATAGATTCGAATGTCTCATTGATATGATTTATAAGCCTTTCCCCCAAGTACCAATTTAGGCCAGTTATGAACTTCTCGTTCTTCTTCTCGGCAGTATCTGTAAGAGATAATCCATATTTCGATAAAGTATCAAATTCATCAATATATTCCGAGACTGCCCTACCATTCTGCTTAAGCTCCAAAAATTTCCTAAATAATAATGATTTCTGAGAAGATGGAATAAACTTGTCACTGAAGCGAATCTTAAACAGATTCCAAGTAACTTGATCCTCGGGAGTGGCTGCTTTAATGGCATTCCACTCATTCATTGTCCATCCTTAAAGCTAACATGATGCTAGCTTCCACTTCATTGGATCACCGATCCCTAAATCCTCGAATATGCGGTCACAACTATGCAGCCAATCCTAAACCTCCGTAGTCGATTTCGTTCCATGGAACGACTTTCCACAAAGACTATTATAATCCTTGTAAAGCTTGGCGAAATCGGCTCTAGGCGCCTGCACTACTGCACCACCACTGTTAACAGCATTACGAACTTCTCCCTGAGCATCCCTAAGCATCTCTCGCATGAAGGCAATAAACATCATCCTTATGTCAGGGACATTCCCATTGTTAGCTCCTGAACCCGTACTTCTCGCATTTCGGCTCATCGTTCAATCTGTAAAGAGAAAACGATTAACCATCTCCATCGTGGTGCCAGTGCAGTGCGACTTCATCCTTAGATATACTAATAGTGTATATATATACATATATATATAGTTTTTTGAAAACAAAAATATCACAAATATGCGCTCTCATATACGTATACTATCTCTCCCTGATGTCTTCCCCTAGGTTAAACTACACAACCTAGACTCTGATACCAAGTGTGACAGCCTGCCCTGCACCAGCCGACATTTCCACGAAATGCGTTGTGCCAATGCCCGACCAGCATGGGACGATTGTCAAAGAAAAGGGGTTTGAAATGATGAGTTACTGAGAACCTGTAGTGTATCTCACAGCGCAAGGAATAAAATATAATAATAACATTACTTGATATAAAACAGGTGAGATAGCGCATAAGCTGAAACTAAACCATATCCATCAGAGTAGCGGAATCCAAAATACAACTTCACATCCACTTATTACAACTTTAAAATACTGTCTCTAAAGGAAATAAAAGTCATACACTACTAATGCCCAAAGCAGTGACCAACAACAACACAGGGAGAACATATGTATATAGTACGTGGAAGCTTCTTGCTCGTCTCCGGACAGCTGTTCATGCATAACCACCTAACCTATTTTAGTCTGCCCGTTTAGGAGCACCTAGAGTAATAAGAAGAGACATAAAACTCCGGGTCAGACGAAAGTCTGGTATAAGCGATAGCAAATCTATACCGCTAAATAGAACAATAATAGGTATGAGAAATCATACCTGACCTGGACCTGCAACCAAAGAGTTAGCACAACAAGATGTACAATACTCTAAAGTAACACTAACTTATACTGTAAAAATGGGAGTTTGGTGTTAGGGTGATAGTAAACATCAAACATAACAATCATCCTTACATCTCTCACTCAGTGCGTAAAGCACACGATATCCACCACTTTGATCACCAGATCCATTGGGGCCATAACGGAGTCCAACTCCGTACAACTATCACAATGACCACTTTGCCCTTTGGGGCCCTGACGGAGTCCCACTCCATACAACCTCTGACCCCACTGCACTGATCCATAGTCAGTAACCCTAACGGGTCAACATCTACATACCCCCTCTCCCAATGGTGAACCAAAGTTATAGATATCGATAACCCTTTTGCACACGTCCTCAGCAAAGCCCAACTCTAAAAGTTAACTCGTTGGTTCCCATCTGGATTCTGAGCAATAACTTATCATTTGGACTTCCTTCGCATCTCGGGTTTCGATCAAATTGGAGTTGGTCTTCAGAAGAGTCGTTGCATAGTAGTGATTTCAAATCTGGTTCGGCTCAGTGCTCGTGGTCCACACCCAATTCGGTTCATGCTCATAGGTTTGGTTCATTCTCATCGGTTCGATTCGTGCTCCCCACTTGAGTTCGGTTCGCGGTCTCCTTCAGGGTCGGGTCGGTTCGGGCTCCTCCGGCTCGTGTGTTCAGGAGGCTCGCGGTTCTGGTCAAAGTGCTTCACAACGGTTCTGTTCGTCGATACACTCCACGGTTCGACTCATGACACATACGGTTCGGGTCGGGGAAGGGATGGCTCGGTTCGTGGTTGGGACATACGATCTCAGGGGCGACCCGATCCGACTCTCCACCTCCGATCCGATCCGAATTCCTACGCCATTTCTAGAAAGCTATTTACGCCACACGACGGCATTTTCAACCATTCAAACTTTACTAAAAAATCATAATGTGACGGCCGCCCCAGACCAGCCGACATTTCCCCAGAATGCTCCATGCCGATGTCTAACCAGCACGGGACGGTTGCCAAAGAAAAAGGGTTTGAAGCTAAAACTACCAAAGGAATCTGTAGTATATCTCGCAGCGCATGGAATAAAATATAATAATAACATAACTTTGACATAAAACCGGCAAGACAGTGCATAAGCTGAAAACTAAACCATAACCATCATAGCAACAGAATCCAAAATACAGCTTATGATCCACCTTCATTATTACAACTTCAAATTACTATCTCTAAAGCAAAAGAAAGAAAAGGTACACTACTAATGCCCAAGCAGTGACCAGCAACAACATAAGGAGTATATATGTATATCATACGTGGAAGCCTCATGCTTGTCTTTGGTAGATACTCGCGTATTACCACCTAACCTTCTTTAGTCTGCTCGTTTAGGAGCACCTAGAGTAATAAGAAGAGACATAAAACTCTGGTTCATACAAAAGTCTGGTATGAGCGATAAGCAACAAAATAGAACAATAACAGGTATAATCCAATCATACCTGAACCTGGACCTACAACCAAAGGGTTAGCACAACAAGATGTACAGTACTTAAAGGTAACACTAACATAAAGTTTAAAAGTAATATGGGGTGTGCATGACATGCTGATAGCAAACATCAAACATAGCAATCATCCTCACATCTCTCAATCTGTGCGTAAAGCATATGATATCCACTACTTTGATCACCTAATCTTTGAGACGTGATGAAGTCCAACCCCGTACAACTATCACTGTGAGCCCCTAATCTGTCTTTCAGTGGTGAACTAAAGCTATAGGTATCGATAACCCCTTTGCACATGTCCCGCAGCAAAGTCCAATCATGAAGTCAACTCGTTGGTTCCCGTCTGGATCCTGAGTCACAACTTCTCATTTGGACTACCTTTGCATCTCGGTTTTTGGTTCATCATTCTCATTCGTTTCGTAGCTCCAAGCTTCCATACATGTTCACACTTTAGTTCAGATATGAGCGGTTCGCGATTCTCCAGTCCGGGTCGTGATCCCCCTTTCCTGCATCAGCTCGTGGACCCCTGTTCGGGTTATGACACATGCTCGTGGTTCTCCTCTCCTGGGTCGGTTCGTGATGCTTCATAACCAACGGCTCGTGGTCAGCTTCCTCGGCCCATGGGTCCTCGCATGTGGTCGGCTCATGGTGACTATAGTGGCTCGGTTCATGACCCCGTCCTTGCATCTGTTCGTGACATGTTCTGGTGGTTTGCTCTTTCCTTCCTGTTGCGGTTCAGGACTCGCCATCTTAGGGTTCGGCCCCTTCCTCACGGTCGCCCTCCTAGGGTTCGCCCTCTTCCTCACGGTCGCTCTCCTAGGGTTCTCCCCTTTCCTAAACAATCATGAAGCATTCCAAACAGTAATAGCAACATATATAATCAACCATAAACACCAAAACAATAATCTAACATGTTAATATGGATCAAACATACCCAAAACCCATGTTTTCCCCTTAATCTCCTTAATCATGATTTAACCATACGATTAGCAAAACATGTCCAAATTAACCCAAATTTCTAACAGAGGCATAAAATAATATTTAAGTATTTCTAAACATTTTTCCAAATTTTTATAAGTTATAATTTCGCTAATTAACACTAATCACCCCTAATTAGCCTTAATTAGTGAAAAACAATGCAAATCACTCACCTTAGCCACAAATAAACTATAGATCTGAAACTTTCTACTATTTGGGTCGAATTCTTATGCAACACATCAGCTCCAACTCTGATTTGGTGTTGATTTTCCTTGATTTGAAGTAGCTTAGCTTAATCCTCGATTAGAAAACGATTATGAGGTGTTTAAATGAAGAATTTGAGAGTGGAGGCCATTATTAGGGTTAGGAGAATGAAAGTGGCGGCTGAAAAATGACAAAGGAGGGTTTCTCTAGCCCCTATCAGCCCTTAAATACCCCTAATCCCGAAATCCCTAATGGACCTAGCTGTTAATTACCCAATTAAGTCCATTTAAGCTGTTCTTCACCTTCCAAACCTTATTTAAGCCATATCTCCAAAACGGTTAGTCCGTTTGATTATTGTGACCACTCTACGGAAAGGGAAACCATCATCCGAATCCAATGGAAGTGGTTTCAGGTCAAAATTCCTTACCAATCAAAAGTTATAGTCGAAACAAGATTCGCCAGGGGCAAAACGGTCATTTAAAATCGGCAAAAATCATGAACATGGGAAATGACCCTAATAGTCGTTTCCCAAAGTTATACGACTATATGACTTCGTATGAGAATAAAATAAATATTCTACGATCCTTCGATGCGTAGAATTACATTCTTCTCCCCTTAAAAAATTTCGCCCACAAAATTCCTTAACTAAGAAAACATACAAAGGTTCCCGCATGCCTATCAACCATTTGCAAACAACCAAACATACATAACAACTTAACAATCCTATCCTAGCATGCGGTTTACTAACAAGGGGATAACTATTTCTATATGCAAACTCAACCAGATGCAAATGGTCATCCCATGACCCTCCAAAATCCAATATACAAGCTCTCAAAGATCCTATAATGCACGATTCAACCAAATCCCATCATAACTTGTTTGGTAAACCATCAATGAAATCCACTGAGACTTGTTTCCATTTTCATTCGGGGATCTCCAATAGTTGTAACAAACCACTTGGCTTCTTTTGCTCGGCTCTAACTAACTGACAATTCAGGCACTTAGATATAAACTTCCCAACGTCTCTCTTCATCAATAATTCCTTTTACATTGGGTACAGCTAGCCTTCCATTCTTTTGAAGCCATCCTTCTTGATCAAGTCCATACTCGTTCATCTCCTCACCGTCAGTATCTGTCTCTACCTCGGAGATGATTTCCAATAGGTTAAGATCGTCCCTCTGACCGGAACCAATCCACTCAATCAAAATCGGTCTGATCGTCCATCTTGCTAACATTTCTGAATCTAATTCATACTTAGTTCTGAAATCATATCCCACGATATACTCCAGTCGCTTCCATTCAAGAAACATAGCATCTAAACTAGTCTGTATTCTACTCAATGCATCGGCTATCACACCCAGTGCAGTACCACAGGTATCCGTGTATACCGCCATCTCTTTATTTCCCACTGCCAGAATCCTACAGGTAATAGTCTGCTCAAGTGAAGAAAATAGGAACAAACATAGCAACCATATAATTCATCAAACAAGTCCTATCTATCACCTGCTAAAGCCATGAATACGTCAATACCTATATGACTGGTCCAACCAATCTTAAGGGTGACCCCGGCTCCAAATGGACCACCGCACGTCCAACGTACGTTTATCCTCCAAGGATAACTAGACCACGTCCAACGGATCCAAGGTAAATGGGCATCCCCAGATACCCCTGCTTCGAGTCCGCCTAGCACACTCCAAACTATCGACGATTCCTTGGCACCCCATCAGAAGATCTAACCTCAACTCTGTAACAACCCGTATTTTCAATAACCTGTAATAACATAAATCGAGGCAGAATTTAATTCTAAAATGGGAATCAAGGGAAACGGGCTATGCCATTGTGTTCGTCTCGGAAAAATACGCGAAATAGAGTCCGAGTTTTCGAAAATCGGAGTCCGTATGACCAAGATATGGCCTCGCGAAGTTTCACCAAAATTCCCAAATTAAAGTATACTTAATTAAGTGAAATGGGTTGTGTAGATATATATATATATTGATATATATATATATATATATAACTGAAAATTTAATAAATAAATATGCAAAAATTCTCAAAACAGCGAATTGGGAGAGGGGAATAACCGAACCGGCCGATTTTTGAAGTCGACCCGAGCCCGCTGGGTCGACTAGGGGTTAATCCAGGGTGTTTGGCTGTCAACCCGTGGGCCGATTCGCTCAAGTGCAGATTTTGCATTTGAATGGTTCTCATGGTCCATCTTTAATCTAAAGGCCCTAGATGGTTCCTACACTTGACTTCTTCCCCAAGACATGCTTTGATGGCTTGGATTGAATCTAGGGTTAATCCTATGGCCTAAAACACTTGCCTAATCTATAAATAAGACCCTAACCTACCCTAATTCATTCATAATTAAACCTAGTGACTAAACTATGGCAAAATGCTAGCTCTCATGGCCTCCACTAATTTTATGAAGAGGGTTGCATACTAATCACTCTCTAATCAACTTCTAATCCCTTCTTAGCATCTTAATCTTCTTCATTTGGTGTTCAAAGTTGCTAGTTGTGAGTTTCTATCACTTTGATGATCTTTTGGTAAACTAATTAGATGAGATGTGATGAGATTTATGGTTTTGTATGTGGGTTAATGAGCTTTGAATCATATGATATGATGTTAGCATTAATCTTATGTTTATGCATGTTGAGTATGTAAGCTTATGCAAGTTTAATATGATGTATGTTATGTTTGCATGATGCTAAATATGCAAGTTGTGGGCTATGTAATCATATGCATGTTATGCAAGTTCATGGTAATATGCTATGCAAGTTACGTGTTTGTTAATATGCAAGTTACATGTTTGTTAATATGCAAGTTACATGTATGTAAATATGCAAGTTACATGTTTGTTAATATGCAAGTTACATGTTTGTTAATATGCAAGTTACATGTATGTAAATATGCAAGTTACATGTTTCTTTATATGCAAGTTACATGTTTGTTAATATGCGAGCTACATGTATGTAAATATGCAAGTTACATGTTTATTAATATGCAAGTTCATGATGACACGTTATGCAAGTCTATAAGCTAATATGCAAGTTTGTTATGCAAAATGAATATGTAAGTTATGTGACATATTATATGCAAGTTATGTGACATGTTATGCAAGTTCATATGCAAGTTATGTGTTTGTTAATATGCAAGATGGCACCTTTGAAACATGTTCATTCATATGCAAGTTGACACCTTTTATATGTGTTATATCATGAACGAAATTACGTGGGAACGATGGGGTAATTAAATGCATAAGTTAATAAGATTGTGTGAAATTAATATAATTATGCATAACACAAAATAAATAAACATAGTATGGGAATTTGCCTATTTGGTTAGGTGTACCCATACTATGTGTTGGGAATTTACCTATTGAGTTAGGTCTACCCCATGGGAATTTACCTATTAAGTTAGGTCTACCCATGTTAAGAAAACTTGATTAATTAGGGATAATTAATATAAAATTATGAGGGTGATTAATTAGGTGTAATTAATTGACTAAGACACGAGGTTGGACTCAGTTGTAGCGTAAAACTGCCCGGACCCAACCGGCTTAACCAGTTGCTACAAATGTTAGCCCAATGTGAGAGGTCTTAGGCACAAACTAAATACGTAATTAATGTAAAGACACGAGGTTAGACTCTGTTATGACATAAGGCTGCCCGGACCCAACCGGCTTAACCAGCGGTCATAAAAGACAGTCTAATGTGAGAGGTCTTTACAAAGGTTACGTTCTTAATTAATTAATTAAGAAACACTTAACCACATTAGCATGTAGAGGGACATGAGGGGTTAAGTGGGTGCCTCGGGTGGCATGAGAAAATCTAGTGGTTGCCTTGGGTGGCAATAGAAAATACGATTAGAATACTTAACCAAAATAGAACATGTAATTAAAACATGATTAAAGGGTTAAGTGGGATATACTAGAAAAAGGGACAAGCTTAGGTGGGTAGCTTGTGGAGGCCCATTTCAACCAGTAACCCATACGTATCTTTGTGGGCTCGACCCATGTCGAGGACGGGACACGCATACTGGGCTTGACTGTAAGAGGCAAACGGGTTAGCGGTGGCAACGCAAGTCCAACGGGCTTCATATGCGTGAGTGGGCCCGGGCTGGTAGGTAAGCCGTTGTTGCATCGAGTAGATATAAGCCGTGCACCTTTAGTTTCATCAGGTTGCCACATTGGGGAATGATACATCCCACGGTGGGGCCAGCACGGGTATCTACGTTAGGGAGCCGATCGAATGGGAAGTAGTGTGTACACCTAGTGGATTGTAGGGCCCCGTGGCGCCTACTTGGTCACCTAGGGGTACGCAGGTACTAATTAGTAAATTTTATAAGTCCTTGGGTGGGATCAACCTTTAAGTTAGGAACGACTGGTGTGGTGCAGTTTAGTAATTTACCTTAGGGAGGGTAGATGCGTCTTTATCCTTTATCTTCGTTTAGTTGACTGCTTAGGGTAGCCATTCATCCCTATATGTTACCGTATATCAGTTTATGTCTTCTCTGGTTACTTTAACGATTGTATTGTTAAAGTTATAGGACTCGCTCAGACTTATGTCTGACCCTGTTGTTTTTATCTTTTTCCCAACCCTCAGGTCCTACGGTGGATCCTAGCAGTAGTGGAGCTTGATCGGATTGCTGTCCCAGTTTTTAGGAGCTTGGATAGATGTAAAGCTCCAGTTATCCAGTTATCTTTTCTTTTGTTTGGCTATTGTATGAGAGTGGGATTATGTACTTCTTTATTTTGATGGATATTGTACTTGACCTTTATTGTGGTTTTATGATGTAACCAGACATGTTTTACTTCCGCTGTTATGAGATGATGTTTTAAAATTTCAAGTACTATTTATATCTGTCTTGTTGTAATTTTTCTGTTCTATATTCACTAAAATACTCCACCAATGCTATGGCATTCCCTTAGTGAGTGATCATAGCGGGAGTGGGGTGTTACACGTGGTATCAGAGCTTAAGGTTACCAGAACAGATAAAATTTTTGAGAAAAACTACTTTCTAAGAGTATTTTCGAAGAAAGGATTTTTAAAAGCATGTCTTCTAAGAGAAAAAGTTTTTGAAAAAGAAAAGCATAATCCCCAATAGCCATATCTTTATCTTTCGGAATCTCCTTTTTGAATCTTTCCTCTTTCGTTTCAGCATGGCTGAAGATCTTAACATCCCGGAGGGTTTAGTTATACCACTATAGTATAGGAGGTTGCAAGAGGCTAGGGCCACGGCTGCGGGTCCGGCCAATGCTACTACACCAGAGACAACCGCTCCTCCTCCTCAGCCTAGAGTGGATAATTTTGCTAAGGTTTGCAAGGAGTTCAAGGCTATAGGAGGAAAACCTTTTCTTGGTTCAGAGACTTTCGTAGAGGCTAGAGATTGGCTTAAGGAAGTGGAAGAGTTGCTAGATATCTTTGAAGTGGAAGAGGGAAAGAAAGTCAAGTTGGCGGCTTGGTTAATGAAGGGAGAGGCCTCATTCTGGTGGGAGGTCACTAATGGAGAACGCCCTGTTGACTCTTGGGCAGATTTTAAGCAAAGGTTTGGGGCTAAGTTTCTCTCAAGGGCGGAAGAGAATCTGTTTATGGAGAAGTTCTTGAATTTGAAGCAAGGGAATCTCACGGTGAAAGAATATGTCAACAAATTCAATCAATTAGCAAGGTTTGGCATAGAGTTGGTGAATACACCGGAGAAGAAGGCTTTGAGGTTCGTTAGAGGCTTGAACGAACCATTGCAAGGAATAGCTATGACTCACATTCCTATGGGGGCCACTTTTGAGAAGCTTGTCTACATGGCACTTATGCATGAGGATGATAAGAATTCTAAGGCACCAGAGAAAAAGGGGGATCAGAAGAAACCGCAACAGCAACAACAAGGCAAGGGCGGAAAAGGCAATGGTGACAAAAAGAAGACGAAGAAGAAGTGCTTCAATTGTGGAACACCAGGACACCTCAGTAAGGATTGTCGCAAAAAGAAGAAGACCGGTTGCTTTCATTGTGGTGAAGCAGGGCATCTTGTGAAAAACTGCCCAAAGAAGGGGCAGAAGACGGGGTCTACCTCAGGAGGCCAGGTGCAAGCTCTTATAGCACCACCTCAGTCAGGGGGGCAAGTTCAGGTTCTCTCAGTTCCACCGATTCAGCAGAGAGGTAGAACTATTTCCGTTGAAAGTCTGGTTTTTCTGTTTGATCATCCAGTTCGTACTTTGTTTGACTCTGGCGCATCGCATTCTTTTATCTCATCATCGTTAGTTGAGTCACTGCACTTAGACACCAGTCTAGTTGATGATCCCTTGGTTGTCTCAAACCCAATTGGGGGCTCCATATATCTGTCTATGATATGTTTGGGTTTGAAGATTTCTATACTTAGCGTTGAGTTTAGATGTGATGCTTTTGTATTGGGCTTCACGGGCTATGGGTTGATCTTGGGCATGGACTGGTTATCCAGTAATGGTGCCGTTCTTGATTGCGAAAGGAGAGTTGTCAGGCTCATGACCCGCTTGGGTAACACTCTCGAGATCTCTTGCAATCCCATGGAATCTGTTTTGCTAAGTTATCTTGAATCGCTCGATGCTTCGGTCGAGAGTTTGTGTTCTGTCAGAGTAGTCCGGGAATATCCGGATGTGTTTGAAGAAGTAAAGGGTTTGCCTCCGAAGCGGGAGATAGATTTCCGAATTTATTTGGTGGATAATGCCAAACCAGTGTCTTTGCCAGTACGCCACATGGCTCCTCGTGAGAGAAGAGAACTTCATAAGCAAGTAGGGGAGTTGCTTGAGAAGGGGTTCATAAGGCGAAGTATATCGGAGTGGGGAGCTCCAGTAGTGTTTGCCACGAAGGCGGATGGGTCCCTCAGACTTTGTGTGGATTATAGAGAACTTAATAAGCTCACGAAGAAGAATAGACACCCATTACCGAGGATAGATGATCTCTTTGATCAGTTGGTTGGCGCGTCAGTATTTTCGCAGATGGACTTAGCTACAGGGTTTCATCAGTTAAGAGTGGCGGAGGACAGTATAGAGAAGACTGCTTTCCGGACTCCGGATGGTTTTTATGAGTGGCTAGTGATGCCATTTGGGTTGACAAACGCCCCCGCATACTTTGTTGATCTCATGAGTAGAGTGTTCAGAGAGTATCTGAATAAGTTTGTAGTAGTTTTTGTGGATGACATCTTGGTCTTTTCCAAGAATGAAGAAGAGCATGCCTTACATCTCAAGGAAGTGTTGGAGACTCTTCGAGCGCATAGTCTTAAAGCTAAATTCTCTAAATGCCATTTTTGGAGAAGAGAAGTGCGATTCTTAGGGCATGTGGTCTCTAAGGAAGGGATAGCTGTGGATCCCGCAAAGATAGTATCTATCCAGGATTGGAAAGTTCCTAGAAATGCTACCGAGGTAAGAAGTTTCTTGGGGTTGGCAGGATATTATAGGAAGTTCATCAAAGACTTCGCGAAGATATCAGCCCCATTAACCCGCTTGACGAAGAAGAATCTGGTTTTCTCATGGGATGTAGATTGTGATGATGCTTTCCGACGGTTAAAGAGAGCTTTGACCACCGCTCCAGTTTTAGTGCTTCCAGATGGGAGTAAGCCGTTTGTTGTTTATACCGATGCTTGTGGAACAGGATTAGGCGCAGTCTTGATGCAGGAGGGAAGGGTAATAGCCTATGGAGGGAGACAATTGAGAGTGCATGAGAAGAATTACCCTACCCATGATCTAGAGTTGGCCGCGATTGTTTTCGCACTTAAGTCTTGGCGCCATTATCTTCTTGGTGAGAGATTCGAGTTGTTCACCGACCATAAATCATTGAAGTACTTATTCTCTCAGAAGGATTTAAACTTAAGACAGCAAAGGTGGATGGAGTTCTTAGCATCCTATGATTTCGAGATAGCGTATACCCCTGGTAAGGGTAACGTGGTGGCAGACGCCTTAAGTAGAAAAAGGCTATCTTTGAGTCCATTGTTCGTGGAACGACGAAGCTTGGAGTTTCTTTCTTTGTTTGACTTCAGACCTTCTGTTGATTTTGTACCTGGTTTGTTGGCATCCTTGGAGGTTAGACCTACTCTTTTGAGACGGATTGGCGAGGCTCAGCGAGACGACCCACAGTTGGTTGTGTTGGTAGAGAAGCTTATAAGAGGGGAGTCGTCCAGCCATTTGGGTAGATACACCATAGATGATAAGGGATGGTTGCATAGAGACGGTAGACTTTGTGTACCGCAAGATGAGGGTTTGAAGAAGGCTATTTTGGATGATGCACATCGTTCAAGAATGACTATTCATCCCGGTGGAGACAAAATGTACCAAGACATGAAGAGAGTTTTCTTCTGGGCCGGTATGAAGAAAGATGTGGCCGAGTATGTGGCTAGATGCTTAGTGTGCCAACAAGTTAAAGTGGAGCAAAGGAAACCCGGTGGGTTGCTACACCCATTGGAAGTTCCACAGTGGAAGTGGGATAGTGTCTCGATGGATTTCATCGACGGGTTACCGAGATCGAGGAAGGGCAATACGGGAATTTGGGTTGTGGTAGACAGACTTACCAAGAGTGCCCATTTTATACCCGTAAAGAGTAAGAGGACCGCTCCATGGCTTGCTTCAGTCTATGTTAGAGAGATTGTTAGATTGCATGGCGTACCATCCAGCATTGTGAGTGATCGAGATCCTATTTTCACTAGTGAGTTTTGGAGAAGTTTGCAAGAGGCGGTAGGGACTCAGTTGTGTTTGAGCACCGCATATCATCCTCAGACGGACGGTCAGACTGAGAGGGTGAACCGTATCTTAGAAGATCTTTTGAGGCTTTGTATCTTGGATTTTGGAGGTACATGGGAAGAACATCTTCCTTTGGTGGAGTTCGCATATAATAACAGCTTTCAGTCCAGTATTGGTATGGCTCCTTTCGAAGCTCTTTATGGAAGGCCTTGTCGATCTCCTACATGTTGGTGGGAATCTACGGATAAGATCTTGCTTGGGCCGGATATGGTTAGAGAGACTTCAGAGAAGATTGATTTAATTCGAAAAAGGATGAAAGCAGCGCAAGATAGACAGAAATCTTATGCGGATCGGAGAAGGACGGATCTTGAGTTTGAGGTTGGGGACATGGTTTTTGTCAAAGTATCTCGATTGAGAAATGTTGTTCGCTTTGGGTCCGTAGGGAAGTTAGCACCGAGATTTGTTGGGCCGTTTCCTATTAAGGAAAGGATTGGACGGATGGCATATAGGGTGGAGTTGCCCGACAGACTTAGTGGTGTTCATGATGTATTCCATGTATCACATTTGAGGAAGTGCTTACATGAGACCGCGGAGGTGGTAGAGCCGAGCTTGCTTAGAGATGTAGAGGTAGAGCGTGATGCGACGATTCGACGAGCTCCTACTCGCATCCTTGGGTCAGAAACTAGGAAGTTGAGGAACAGAGAAGTTCAGCTAGTTAAAGTGCAATGGGGAGATGACGAAAGCAATGCTACTTGGGAGACGGAAGCAAAGATGCGTTCTTTGTATCCATTTCTTTTTGAGAGTATGTCTTTTAACTTCTCCTTTATTGCTTGTCTAGTACTTATCTTATCTTTAGTATATCCTCTCGCTAATACCTATGACCTTTAGATAGGGTAAAACCTATGGTTGAGACATGTGTTTGAAACATGTTATGGTTGATGGATGCATATGGATGCAATTGTTTGCTAGTGGTTGCTCGTGGATGCATATACACACACATTAGGCACTAGATCGGCTCAGTCACTTCATGTTGCATATTGCATAAATGGATGTGGTAGTTAGATTGATGGATGTATCATGGCTGTGTTATCATATGGATGATGCATTTTTGTGTATGGTTGTGCACGCATGTAGAAATTTGTATGTGTCAATAGGGTTTCGCATACATATTGGATGCATGGCACTATCATGGTTTGCATTAAGGAGGTTTACTGTATCAGTAACCGCCTGATTTTCGCATTAGGTAAGTACATATACACACACTTTTGCATATATCCATCCAGCATTTAGAATCTTGTAAGGACAATGATTGCTCGTGGATGATGCTTTGAGTAGATGGATGATTGGATGGTAGGATACGTTCTTCCTAACTTGAAGATTTCGGGGACGAAATCCTTTAAGGAGGGGAGAATGTAACAACCCGTATTTTCAATAACCTGTAATAACATAAATCGAGGCAGAATTTAATTCTAAAATGGGAATCAAGGGAAACGGGCTATGCCATTGTGTTCGTCTCGGAAAAATACGCGAAATAGAGTCCGAGTTTTCGAAAATCGGAGTCCGTATGACCAAGATATGGCCTCGCGAAGTTTCACCAAAATTCCCAAATTAAAGTATACTTAATTAAGTGAAATGGGTTGTGTAGATATATATATATATATTGATATATATATATATATAACTGAAAATTTAATAAATAAATATGCAAAAATTCTCAAAACAGCGAATTGGGAGAGGGGAATAACCGAACCGGCCGATTTTTGAAGTCGACCCGAGCCCGCTGGGTCGACTAGGGGTTAATCCAGGGTGTTTGGCTGTCAACCCGTGGGCCGATTCGCTCAAGTGCAGATTTTGCATTTGAATGGTTCTCATGGTCCATCTTTAATCTAAAGGCCCTAGATGGTTCCTACACTTGACTTCTTCCCCAAGACATGCTTTGATGGCTTGGATTGAATCTAGGGTTAATCCTATGGCCTAAAACACTTGCCTAATCTATAAATAAGACCCTAACCTACCCTAATTCATTCATAATTAAACCTAGTGACTAAACTATGGCAAAATGCTAGCTCTCATGGCCTCCACTAATTTTATGAAGAGGGTTGCATACTAATCACTCTCTAATCAACTTCTAATCCCTTCTTAGCATCTTAATCTTCTTCATTTGGTGTTCAAAGTTGCTAGTTGTGAGTTTCTATCACTTTGATGATCTTTTGGTAAACTAATTAGATGAGATGTGATGAGATTTATGGTTTTGTATGTGGGTTAATGAGCTTTGAATCATATGATATGATGTTAGCATTAATCTTATGTTTATGCATGTTGAGTATGTAAGCTTATGCAAGTTTAATATGATGTATGTTATGTTTGCATGATGCTAAATATGCAAGTTGTGGGCTATGTAATCATATGCATGTTATGCAAGTTCATGGTAATATGCTATGCAAGTTACGTGTTTGTTAATATGCAAGTTACATGTTTGTTAATATGCAAGTTACATGTATGTAAATATGCAAGTTACATGTTTGTTAATATGCAAGTTACATGTTTGTTAATATGCAAGTTACATGTATGTAAATATGCAAGTTACATGTTTCTTTATATGCAAGTTACATGTTTGTTAATATGCGAGCTACATGTATGTAAATATGCAAGTTACATGTTTATTAATATGCAAGTTCATGATGACACGTTATGCAAGTCTATAAGCTAATATGCAAGTTTGTTATGCAAAATGAATATGTAAGTTATGTGACATATTATATGCAAGTTATGTGACATGTTATGCAAGTTCATATGCAAGTTATGTGTTTGTTAATATGCAAGATGGCACCTTTGAAACATGTTCATTCATATGCAAGTTGACACCTTTTATATGTGTTATATCATGAACGAAATTACGTGGGAACGATGGGGTAATTAAATGCATAAGTTAATAAGATTGTGTGAAATTAATATAATTATGCATAACACAAAATAAATAAACATAGTATGGGAATTTGCCTATTTGGTTAGGTGTACCCATACTATGTGTTGGGAATTTACCTATTGAGTTAGGTCTACCCCATGGGAATTTACCTATTAAGTTAGGTCTACCCATGTTAAGAAAACTTGATTAATTAGGGATAATTAATATAAAATTATGAGGGTGATTAATTAGGTGTAATTAATTGACTAAGACACGAGGTTGGACTCAGTTGTAGCGTAAAACTGCCCGGACCCAACCGGCTTAACCAGTTGCTACAAATGTTAGCCCAATGTGAGAGGTCTTAGGCACAAACTAAATACGTAATTAATGTAAAGACACGAGGTTAGACTCTGTTATGACATAAGGCTGCCCGGACCCAACCGGCTTAACCAGCGGTCATAAAAGACAGTCTAATGTGAGAGGTCTTTACAAAGGTTACGTTCTTAATTAATTAATTAAGAAACACTTAACCACATTAGCATGTAGAGGGACATGAGGGGTTAAGTGGGTGCCTCGGGTGGCATGAGAAAATCTAGTGGTTGCCTTGGGTGGCAATAGAAAATACGATTAGAATACTTAACCAAAATAGAACATGTAATTAAAACATGATTAAAGGGTTAAGTGGGATATACTAGAAAAAGGGACAAGCTTAGGTGGGTAGCTTGTGGAGGCCCATTTCAACCAGTAACCCATACGTATCTTTGTGGGCTCGACCCATGTCGAGGACGGGACACGCATACTGGGCTTGACTGTAAGAGGCAAACGGGTTAGCGGTGGCAACGCAAGTCCAACGGGCTTCATATGCGTGAGTGGGCCCGGGCTGGTAGGTAAGCCGTTGTTGCATCGAGTAGATATAAGCCGTGCACCTTTAGTTTCATCAGGTTGCCACATTGGGGAATGATACATCCCACGGTGGGGCCAGCACGGGTATCTACGTTAGGGAGCCGATCGAATGGGAAGTAGTGTGTACACCTAGTGGATTGTAGGGCCCCGTGGCGCCTACTTGGTCACCTAGGGGTACGCAGGTACTAATTAGTAAATTTTATAAGTCCTTGGGTGGGATCAACCTTTAAGTTAGGAACGACTGGTGTGGTGCAGTTTAGTAATTTACCTTAGGGAGGGTAGATGCGTCTTTATCCTTTATCTTCGTTTAGTTGACTGCTTAGGGTAGCCATTCATCCCTATATGTTACCGTATATCAGTTTATGTCTTCTCTGGTTACTTTAACGATTGTATTGTTAAAGTTATAGGACTCGCTCAGACTTATGTCTGACCCTGTTGTTTTTATCTTTTTCCCAACCCTCAGGTCCTACGGTGGATCCTAGCAGTAGTGGAGCTTGATCGGATTGCTGTCCCAGTTTTTAGGAGCTTGGATAGATGTAAAGCTCCAGTTATCCAGTTATCTTTTCTTTTGTTTGGCTATTGTATGAGAGTGGGATTATGTACTTCTTTATTTTGATGGATATTGTACTTGACCTTTATTGTGGTTTTATGATGTAACCAGACATGTTTTACTTCCGCTGTTATGAGATGATGTTTTAAAATTTCAAGTACTATTTATATCTGTCTTGTTGTAATTTTTCTGTTCTATATTCACTAAAATACTCCACCAATGCTATGGCATTCCCTTAGTGAGTGATCATAGCGGGAGTGGGGTGTTACAAACTCCATCTTCAACTTGAGTCCCACCCAGGTCAATCCATTTTCTTGTAGCCCACTCGAGTCCAACTCAAGCCAATCCATTAATATGCTGCCTTCTCAAGTCCAAGTCGAGTCATCTCCTTACCTTGCAGCCTTCTCGAGTCCAACGCGAGTCATCTCATAGCCCTATCGAGTCCAACTCGGGGCAGTCCACATCATCGAACAATCTTATCATGTTCCGAGCTGCACATTATTCCATGAGCAAACCAAGACATCATTCAGTGGAAATCACAACAACTACCTATATCTCACGCAAACCATCCTAGTTGAACTCGACGTTCCCTAAACACAAGCCCCAAAGGCCTAAACCAATATTAGACAAGCGCTCAAGGAACATCTCCTTC